>JAKLWX010000005.1:0-2737938 GCA_022702355.1 Cercospora zeina
CTAACCCTAACCCTAACCCTAACCCTAACCCTAACCCTAACCCTAACCCTAACCCTAACCCTAACCCTAACCCTAACCCTAACCCTAACCCTAACCCTAACCCTAATGCGGGTTATGCGGGTTATGCTACGCTAATTATAAACCCTACTCTAAATTCTTACTAAATATATTAATCTTTACTACTTTATACTTAAGCGTTATACTATTCTTACTACTTTATATTTACTATAACTATAGGTTATACTTTATATAATAATAAATTTTACTTTATACTTATAACTACTCTCTACTTCTAAACTCTACCTTTAACTTATATCTAATTAATATATTTAACTTTATTAACTCTATTCTATTACTTCTACTTCTATAATATATTATAGTATTAATATATTAAACTAGATAGTATACTAATATTCTTATAAAAGTTAAATTTATTAGACTTGCCTATTTAAAATCTTACTACTCTATTAACTATTGCTTTTATATATTTCTATATACGTAAATAAATAGAATATAAACTTTTTAAATATAGATTAGGGTACTAAGTACTATATATTCCTATTAAATCTTAACTTTTAAATGTCTAGCTATTAGTTTTTATTAGTCTCTATTATTTATATTAACTTTTATACTTCCTATTACTATAATATTATATAATAATTCCTTTATACTAACTCTAAGCTATAACTCTACTATTATATATCTAGAATATAATAATAAGACTCTTACTTTTTTAACTAATTCTTAATATTACTTTTAGCTCTTTTCTTAGACTCTACTCTATACTATTACTTCTTTCTTTTAGAGTTAGAGGCTAGAAACCCTTATTTAAAGTTATACTTTAAAATATAGAGTAAGTATACTTAAAGACCTAGCTCTATTTTAATTATCTATTTTTTTCTACTAACTTATTACTCTAAAATTTATTTTACTTTAAATATACTTATATATATAAATATATCTATTCTATATTTATTCTATAGATCTATTAAGTAGATTCTATACTTTAGATATAATTATTTACTACTCTAGCTCTCTAAATTAATTTTCTCTAAATTAATTTTCTTCTAACTCTATACTAAGAACCCTTAACCCTACTCTAAATAATTAATTATAATAGCTCTAAAATTATAGAAAGTACTTTTCTAGGCTAATTCGACCCTAAGGAATCTAAATCTAGTCTTAAAATAATAATAAGTCTAATAGGTCTGCTATATATTTAAAGATTACTCTTTAGCGGACCTACTACTAGATTTTTACTAGACCTAGTTAACTAGGTCTCGCGTATATATAATAGTGTTCTATTTAAATAAAATTTCTTTCTATTTTAGTATAGTAGGTTTCTACTTTATTATTCTTTTATTTAACTTTAAAGTAGTATACTTAAATCTACTCTAATAGTCTTTTACTTTAATAGAATACTTAAATCTATTTTAGTTACTTACTTACTAATTATAGTTTAATAATATACTAAACTTCTACTTTAATAAAACTCTTTACTATTTTAGTATATTACTACTTTAGTTTTTTTAACTAAAGTAGAACTCTCTTATTTATTTTAGTTACTTGCTTACTAAGCTTATTCTAAAAATATATTCTATAAATATACTTTATAAATAACCCTAAACTATAATTTTTTAATCTTAGAAAATATAATCTATTTTAGTTTCTACTAAATTAGTAAGCTATTACTAAGTATCTTAGTATATAGTATCCTTCTTTTTTAGTTTTCTTCTTCTTCTTTTCTTTTTACTTTAGAATCTACTCTAGAAGAAAACTACTCTAGAAAGACTTTCTACTCTCTTTACTACTTTACTTCCTCTACTTCTTCTATTTCTTTTAATAGAACCCTACCTTCTATTAAGACTATTTCTCGCTCGACGTCTCTTAAAGTCTCTAAAACTAAAGAGAAAAAAAAGAAAGGGCCTTCTAAGTAAGTTTTTCTATTTTTTTCTATTTTAGTTTTATTCTAATTCTTTTTTAAAGGATATACTAGCGTTCGAAAAGGTATACCGAATACTTTTAAAAAAGAAGACTTTATTCTTCTTTTAAAGAAGTATAATAATCTAAAAGTAAAGTATAAGAAGCTTTCTAAAGAAACTTCGAAACTCGACCTTTTACTTATTTCTTTAGTTAAGAAAGTAAAGTAAGTATACTTTTAACTTATTTATAGCTTTTACTAACTTATAATAGTCGTATTAAAGAAGCTTTAAAGGAGGAGAACTAGAGTTAATACTCTAGAAAGGCGTTTAAGAGTTAGGAAAATAAATACTAAAATAAAAAAAAATTGCTTTTACTTTATTCTCTTTTCTTTTCTTTAATCTACTTTAATTTCCTTTCTTCTTTTAATTAAATAAGGAGTATATACTTAAACTCTTTATAGTAGTTTAATAGTCTAAAAGTAAAGTAGATTATTTAATTTACTTTAATTTTTATTCTAACTCTATACTACTCTTTATTTATACTTTAATATAAAAGTAAGTAAAGTAATTTATATTTAATAATTTATTTAATTAATAGCTTAGAATACTTTTAAACTTCTCTATAAAACTCTATACTCTTTTACTCTAACTTCTATTTAGCTATTCTATATTTCTATATAATTCTTTTAAAATAAAGTCTACTTCTTTATTATTTTCTTTTTCTACTTTAATATAATCTCGTTCTTCTTTAGTATAGAAGTAGTTTAAATAGTTAAAACTTCCTAAAAAGTAGAAGTCTCTTTTAAGTAAATCTACTTTAGTACTTTCTTCTAATATATTATTATTAGAAGAGAAAGTATATCTTGCTTCTACTATAAAGCTTAGAGAATATATCTCTTACTTTATAAAGCTTTTAATAAGATCTATTCTAGTTAGTACTATTCTAGTTTTATATATTAATTTAGTACTTACTATTATCTCTAAAAATAATAGAGTAAATTAAAAGATAGTAGTTAAGAGACTCTAACTCTTCTTTTAATTCTTTATTTAGTATAGATAAAGTAAGATCCTTAGTATAATCTAGATCTATAATAATAGAACTAGAATTTACTTTAGATATAAGATCTATTTTAAAATTAGTAAAAATACTTAAGTAGTAGTTATAGTACTAACCTTTATACTTCTTTGCTAAAGTAGAGTCCTTATACTCTAGTCTTTTTAAATAATAGATAACTCTTATCTTATTTAAGTAGTTTACTTCTTCTACTAAACTTTTACTATTATAGATATTAATTAAAGCTTTAATAGTCTTATCTAAGCGACTAGAAGAGACTATAAAGCATTTATTAATAAATTTAATAATAAAGTCCTTAGTAGTAAGAGTAGTAGATATCTTAAATAGATAGTAGCTACTAAAGTAGTAGAGATAAAGTAAGTAAAGTAGTAGAGTTTTCTAAAGTAGTTTCCTAGAGTAGTTAAAGAAAGAAGGAAAGAAAGCAAAAAGAGACGATTAATATAAACTTAGAAATAGCTAGAAAAAGTACTAAGCTACTTTTAGACTACCCTACTTTATATAAATTCTAATTAAGTAACTCTAGAGCTTTAGAATAACGATTATTTTAGAAATCTAACTCTTTCTATTTCTATTACTTTAGAGGCTTAGCTATTACTCTAGTACTACTACTATAATAATAGTTTAACTTATATAATTCTATTACTTTAATAGCCCTTTTTGCTTTTCTAATATAATATTAAGTTTAATATATCTACTTTTTAGTTCTTTTAGAAGATTCTTCGCCTCTATTTTTATTAGTTATATTTAGACTTATATTCTTATAGTATTTTCTACTATTAATAGAGCTTATAGTAGGTATTTGTCTACTAGTACTAAGACGATTAAAAGTTTCTCTAAGAGAACTACTATATAAGTCTCTATTATCTAGAATAGGATTATCTACTAAAGTATTATTTTCTTTATAAGGAGAACTACTAAGTAAAGGTATAGGTACTTCTAAATCTATTATAGTATCTTCTTCTCTATTAAGAGTCTCTAATAAATTAGTATTTCTACTAAGAACTTCTAAAGTATTATTATTAGATAGATCTTCTAGATTATATCCTAAATTATTATCTATACTAGACCGTCTAGAGCTAGTACTCTCTTCTAGATTATAGTCTTCTATATTATCTATTTCTAGACTTTCTTTATTATAGTAATCTTCTAAAATAGATATTAGCTTTATTACTTTTAGATTTCTTAATATATCTATTATTTTAATAGTTTCTATATTATAGATAGTAGTAGGAGTAAGTAGTACTACTATAAAAGCCCTAAGACTTTCTATTTTACTACTACTTTTAAGTATGTCTTCTAATATTTCTTTATTTAAATAGAAAAGAGCTATAATATAGTAGATATAGTTATTTAAGTAGCACTTATTATTAGTTATATTATATTTATTTATAAGATTATTATAAATATTCTTAAGTAAAAGATACTTAAAATAAGCGCTATTTACTTTAATTAATAAATCTTTTATAATAAGATCTCTAGATTTAGTTACTAAAGTATTTAGCCCTTTATTATTTATAGTATTAGAGCACTCTATTATATTATATTTATAGTTATTTAAAGTATAAGGGTCGAATAGATAGGTAAAATAATAGTTAGAATAGTAGTCTACTAGCTTCTCTTCTAAAATAATAATATTATAGTTATTAGTTCTTATTTCTTCTTCTTCTTTAGTATTAATTTCTTCTAAAATACGACTAGATTCTAAATAAATCGAGCACTTAGAAGTACTATAAGTAGGACATCTAGTAATAGTATTATCTAGAAATAAAGATATAGGAATTCTAAGACATTTAGTTTCTATACTAAATAACTTATAGTATAGGCGGTCTAGCTCTTTAAATTTAGTAATATCTACTATAGAATTAAGATTATTTAATAGAGAGTCTTGTCTAATAGACTCTATACTATACTTAGTAGGTTCTTTAGTAATAATATAGCTAGTACCGCTATTTCTAATACGGCCGCTAGCTTATACTATACTTATTAAACTAAATATAGGGTCGAGATTAATAGTATACTTTATACTAGGTAAGTCGAGCCCTACTTCTAGTATACTAGTAGTAATAAGTATTCTCTTACTACTAGTTTTTAAAAAATCTTTTAAAATAGTATCTTTGTCTTCTTTATTACTAGATATAAAGTCTATTCCTAGAATACGACTTAGTTCTAAGCCTTTATCTTTACTATTAATAAATATAAGGATTTTATTTCTAGTATCTAGATCGTTTAAAGTAATCTCCTTAATAGTATTTTCTAGAATAGTAATTTCTTCTTTTTTAGTTTTAAAGTAGATTCGTTTATAAATTATATTCTCTTTATTACTAGAGCCTCGAATTATTTTAGTATATCCTTTAATATTTAAAGTAGATTCTAGTATATTTACGAGAGAAATAGGTAGAGTAGCACTAAGTAGAATAATATTAGCTTTATATTTTAAAAGGGTTTTAAAGTATTTTAGCTCTAGTCTAAAGGTATGCTCTAATAGAAATAAATGCACTTCGTTTATATATATATAGATATCTCTATTATATTCTTTATAAGTATTAATTATACTATCGAGCTCGTTTGTATTTAAATCTTCTATATTAATAAAATATAAGTTACTATTAGTAGAAGGAGTATCTCTAATAGTACTAGGAGATAGATTTAACTCTTTAGCTCTAGTATAGAGATCTTTACTTAGAGTAACTCGCGGAGTAATAATAATATATAAATTAGTTTTAAATATAAAACTAGGTAGTAAATAGAGTAGACTCTTTCCGCTACTAGTTTTATTAATAAATATTAGAATAGGCGTTTTATTTATAATTTCTAGAAGGCCTAGACGTTGCTCGTTATTATAAAAAGTCTTACTACTATTATTATAAAGTAGTTTTATGTTTTCTTCTAAGCTTTTACTACTAATATTAAAGTCGAGATTATTATCTAAAGTATAGCTCTCTAGTTTAGATTTTTATTCTATTTTAGATATAGTACTACTACTATTAATATATTCTTTATTTAGAAGATTAAAATATAAGTAGTAGCTTAGACTAAATTCTTTTATTTTATTTAAAAGACTAAGAGTATTACTACTATTAAAATTAAATCCTATATTAAAATAGTAATTATAACTAGTTTTAGTACTTCTATTAGCTTAAAAATCTTCTACTAAATTATCTTCTTCGTTATTACTACTACTATAATAGTTATAGTTATTTAGTTTTGTTTTTATAATATAGTTTATAATTTTACGATAGCTACTAATAGTAAGACCTTTTCTAAATAATAGACTAGACTCGCGTTCTAAAGTAATACTTATAATAGAAGTTGTTATTATTTTAGTATCTCGAACTAGTAGGTAAGGAGTAGTAGGGTTATCTAAATTATAATAATACTTACAGATATATTCTTTAAAAGGAATAATATAGAGTATATAGACTATAATAAGTTTACTAAGTTTAGGAGGTAAGAATCTAATATTAGTCTTTTCTTTTCTAGTAATATTCTTACTTTTATAGTAGTCGGTTACTATAGTAAATACTTGTTCTTCTTTATTAAATAAGAGACTTCTACTTTTTGTTTCTAAATTCTTAAAAATAATAGTAGTAAGCTCGGTTCCTCTAAGAGGACCTCCGCTAAATAAATAAATAGCTATACTTAAATAGAGAGTAAAGTTATTAATATAACTATTAAATTGTTCGATTTTTTTAGGATTAAAAATAAGTCTATTATCCTTAATTCCTTTTAGTAGCTTTCTATTATAGTAACTATTCTTAGTTAGAATTTAATTTAAAAAATAAGGACTCTCTTTAAATTTACGAAGCTCGTTTATATCTAGAATACTAGAACCTACTCTATTTAATAAAGTATTATCGTTTACTAAATTAAAGTCTAGATTTAATTCTTCTATACTATTAATATTTAAAAGCTTTATTAGTAGAATATCTTCTAGTTTAGTATAAATATTACTAAAAAGCTATTTAATTTTACTTATAGGATATTCTAAATTATTATAAAGTATTAAATCTTGCTTAAGTTCTCCTATAAGCCCTTTAGTAGTTACTAACTCTTTATTAAGAACTAGGAGATAAGGGCTAAGAGTATTAATAAAGCCGAAGTAGTTTCTACTTATATTAGTTAGATACTTTAAAATAAATTCTTCTATATTAAAACTATAGTCTAAAGTAGTTTCGTTTTCTTCTATTATAGTATCTACTAGAATTTCTCTATAATAGTAGTAGCCTAAAGTAGTAAGACGCGAATTATATAATATAATACTAGTTAATTTACCTATAGCTTCTAGATCTATAATTTCTTTAGTATAACTATTAATACTTCTTATATAATAGAAAATTATTACTATATTATTTAAAGTAGTATCTATATTAACTTTTATAGTATTTTTAATCTTAAGTAGTTCGATATAAGTACTACTAAAGATATAGAATAGTTCTATTTTATTCTCGTCTATATTTAAAGTAGAATAGTTAAAAGTAATAATTTTTCTAAGATAGGATTCTAAAGTAGTACTAATATTAATATTCTCTACTATATTATAGAAATTAATCTCTTTAGGATCGTTACTATTTTAAAAGCGGCTAGAACAGTAGTATACTTTAATAATAAATATAAGAAGCTGCGAAAATACTTTAAAATAAGTACTACGAGTAGCTTTATTTTCTAGAGGTATAAAGTCTTTATATTCTCTCTCTTTAGAATTATAATTACTACTCTTTAGTCTTTATCTTAAGATTAAAGGAGCGCTATTAATTTTAGAACTTATAAAGTCTAAGTATTCTAATATAAGATCTTCTAATAATTCTAAGTCTAGACTATTAATATTAGATTCTATAAAATTAGTAGTAGGATCTATATTACTATACCCTAGCTCTACTAGATTATCTCTATTCTTATCTTTTAAATAAGTAAGTATATTTGACTTTTTAATAAAAGTATTTAGTAATTTAGTATTAGAATCTATATTACTAGAACTAATAGTAGTATTTTCTAAAATATATATTTCTTGTTTATAGTTATTAAGTATAGTATCTTTTATATTAGGATTTAAATCCTCTAATACTTCTACTCTAGTACTACTAGAAGTACTAGAGGAACTAGAGCTTCTAGAGCTACTACTATTACTACTACTAGATAGAGATCTCGTTCTATTTTCTAAAGTATTATTTCTAGTACTATTATAATTCTCTACTTCTAAATTAGGTAGTTTAGGAATAAAATAGATTTTAATGTTATATTTAAAGCCTTCTAGTACTTATAGAGGTATATTCTCTATAATATAAGGAGCTTTTAAATTAGTTTTTATAGTACTAGTACTATATTTCTTACTATAGTGTTTTCTAATTTGTTTAGAAGTTATACTAGTATAATTATACTCGAGACATTTATAATTATTAAGAGATATATCTAACTCTTTAAATAAGAACTTATTATTAGCTATTTTGTTTTCTAATTCTTCTAGAGTAGATAGTTCTAAAGTATTTATCTTAGATTCTAAAGTACTTAATATATTATTATTCTTATAAGACTTATAGAGTTCCTTATACTTAGTACTAAGATATATAAGATAGTTACTAATAGTAAGGTTAGTACGACAAATAGAGCAGAATATAATACCTAAATCTAAATTATAAACTAGAATAGTATCTTCTATTTTATTAGTTTTAGTATAAGTAACTAAATTAGTATTCTTAAAGTCGTTACTAGTAAGAGCTCTATTATTCTTAAAGTAGCTATTAATATAGTTAGAAGTAGTAGAGTTAATAGTAGACATTTTTACTTTAATAAATAAAGTAGTTAGGTAGTAGTAAATAGGAGTAGATATAACTAAAGTAGTAAGTAAAAAGATACTTTAAGAGTCTAAGAGAAGAAAGAAAAGAAGAGAGATTATATACTTAGAAGTATTACTAAGTACTTTCTAAAGGGTCTAAAATAATATTTTATTAGAATAAATATTTACTATTTTAGTTCTATACTATAGTAGTATTTTATCTAGAATAGTATACGTTTAGGGTATATATACTCTCTTGTTTTCTTCTTAGTTTCTCTTTTTTTCTTTTACTACTATTTTCTACTTTTACTAATATAAATTTAAAGTATTACTACTTTAAAAGATTTTAAGAAATATTTAAGTAAGTATTTACTTTAGTATTTTAGCTTTTTATACTAAGTTTCTACTAGGTTCTAGTTAGTTAGAATAATACTAATTAAGATTAATTCTTAATATAATAAAAGTAAGTACTAAACTATTATTTAATTAAGATTTTAACTAATATTATTTTAGTTTATTTTCTATAAAGAAATATATTCTAGTACTTAATACTACTATTAAGGTAAGTAAGTTATTCTATTCTACTAAGACCTTAAACTAATAAATACTAGAAATGTCTAATTATACTCTAGTAGCTATTCCTACTAGTAGTTCTTTTATAGAGCTACTAGATAAGCTACTAGAAAAGTATAAAGAAAATAAAGAAGTCTATACTAGTCTAGTAAGACTTAAAGAAGCAGTTCTAAATTCTTATATTAAGGACTACTATATTAGTAAGTAACTCTATTCTAGTTTTATTTTATTATTACTAATATTATTTTAGATAGAGATATTAATCTTAAGGATCCTAAGGACTATTTATTTAAAGTAAAAGATACTCTTACTAAAGACGAAAAAGAAGAAGTAGAAAGAAATCTTCTAAGCTTAATATAAATTAATAGTAGCTTTTAATTCTAAGCTTACTAGACTTAACTCTTTAACTATTAGACTTTTTATTACTCTAAGCTATTATATATTTCTTTAGATATAAGTAGATAGAATCTAAGCGATATAAATATAGATCTTATTACTATATACTTTATATTTTTTAAGAATAACTTTTTTACTTATATCTAAGTATTTATTTCTACTACTCTCTACTTTTTATATTATTATCTATACTTTACTTTAATACTCTTCTACTATATAATCCTATACTCTAAGTTTAATACTATAACTTTAAACTTATATACTTAGAATATAATAATAAGACTCTTACTTTTTAACTAGTTCTTAATATTATATTTAGCTCTTTTCTTAGACTATACTCTATTCTATTACTTATTTATCTTTATATTAGAGCCTAGGAACTTAGATTTAAAGTTATATTTAAGAATATAGAGTATATATACTTTAAGACCTAGCGTTATCCTAAGGATATATTTATCTTTACTAACTTATTACTCTAAAATTTATTTTACTTTAAATATACTTATATATATAAATATATATATTCTATATTTATTCTATATATCTATTAAGTAGATTCTATACTTTAGATATAATTGTTTACTACCCTAGCCCTTATAATTAATTTTCTTCTAACCCTATACTAAGAAATCTTAAGCCTACTCTAAATAATTAATTATAATAGCTCTAAAATTATAGAAAGTACTTTTCTAGGCTAATTCGACCCTAAGGAATCTAAATCTAGTCTTAGAATAATAATAAGTCTAGTAGGTCCGCCGTATATTAAAAGATTACTCTCTAGCGGACCTACTACTAGATTTTTGCCGGACCTAGTTAACTAGGTCCGGCGAAGATACTATTAGAATTTATAGACTAGAAGAGAAAGTAAGACACTAGAATCCTCTAAGGATTAATACTATTACTAATCCTATTCTTATTCTTTATATCTATACTTCTTCTATTACTCTAAGAAGGTAATACTATAGTAATAGAGTTTATTAATAATTCTAATATTCTTATATATAATATATTTATAGAGGAGAACTATAAATAATTAGAGAAAGCCTATAATAAATATATAGAGTAGGTAATAAGATATAGAGTAGCCTTTATACTATAGAAGTATTAGCTTATTTATTTTATAAGAAGAAGGAACTATAACCTCTAAGCTATAGTCTAGATCCTTAGCTTTAGAAGTAAACCTATTCTATCTTTAAGACTATTAAGAGTTTAAGTAAATACTAAACTTAAGTAGAGCCTATATATTAAGAAGGTAGCTAAGAAAGGTATATACTAGATCTAGTCTCTATAGAGACTATATAAGTCTACTTAAGAAGTATTATTTAAGAAAGTAAGATATATCTATACTATAGTTATTAGGCTAGCCCTAGTATATAGATACTAAACCTAGTCTAACCTAGAAGAAATAAGTAAATATAATAAAGGCCTTACTAAACTAATTAAGTAAGTCTAGAACTAAGCTCTAAGGAATATTATAAGTATATATAAGTTAGTTATAGCTATAGTTCTTTAAAGGGAAGTAAGTATCTCTTTAATTTAGCTCTATACTTAAAACTTTACTAGATAATATATAAGAAATAAAGTAAGTAACTTAACCTACTAGTATATTAAGTAAGTATATAGAGGAATTACTTAGAAAGAATAAAAAGTAAAAAGAAGAGATAACTAGTATAGTAGGTAATATAAGATAAAAGTATAGGAAATTTAAGAGATAACTCTAAGCTAGAAGCTACTCTAGATAAGAATAGGAGTTAAGAACTAGTAGAAGCTTACTAGATAAGACTAAGAATAAAAGAAGGCTAAATAAAAGAGAGGTATAATAAGGGAATAACTAGTAGTATAGGCTATAGTAGGATAATTTAAAGCTAAAGAGATTTATAAGGAGGCTCTAAGGCCTATAAGTATAATAATTACTTTAATTAAGATAGAATATATTAAACTTAAAGTATATCTAATAAAGAGGAGGGTCCTAGAAGTTATTCTAATATACTTATATAACTAAGGTATTTAAGATACTAAGTATATTTATATATCCTACTAAAACTATTAGAGTAATAGATATTAGCTATTTATAGTAGTAGGAACTAGCTTATAAGAAGATATATACTTAATACTAAGAGGCCTTAATACTATAGCTAGATAGCTAATCTAAGAAGAATTATTAAACTAGTTCTTCTTAGCTAAAGAAGAGATTAATAAGAGAGAACGAAGTTATAAAAAGATAAGAAGATAAAAAAGAGTCTAAGAAAAAGAGTAAAGTAATAAGAGAGCCTAGTTTTACTTAAAGAAAAGCAAGATAGAAGAAGTAACTACTAATTATAAATATAAAGAGGAAGATAAAGAGTTTTTTATAGAATTTTCCCTTTTATATAATACTAGAGCAAAGCTACTTACTTTAAATAAAGAGGTAGACTAGTAATAAGATTAATCTATCTATAATTATCGACTACTATTTTAAGATAGTAACTTTTATTTAAATAATAAAGCGCTATATAAGTATAGAGCTTATAGATATCCTACTTAATAAAGTTATACGACTTCGAGGTATACCTAGTAGTAGTATTATATCTTAGTTATAGTTATAAACTTATAACTAGGTAAAATTATATAACTAAGCTATAACTAAGCGTTTTGCTCTATAAACGGCTTATAACTAGTATAACTAAGATTCGTATATATCTCCTACTTTCGTTACTACTTAGATACTACTAAAAGTCTTATATATAGTTTATAGTACTATATAGTTTTAGTTACTAGTCCTATATATACGTAGACGAAGTATAGTAAATAGTATAGAGTATTCTATAGTCTATTAAAGTAGGGCGAGCTTCTAGCTTAAAGCTAAGGAAGCTTATAGCTTAGAGTTTAAATTAGAGTATAGAGCTACTAGAGTTAGTTCTAGTAATAAGTATCGAGATCCTAGATCCTAGCTAGCTTCTTTAAATTTTATTAAGATCCTAGCCTTTTTAAATTAATTTATCGAGTTACTATTTAATTAGTAGATAGTTCTTAGTTACTTAGTTATATAGCTTATTTTATAACTAGGAAGGCTATTATAGCCTAGTTATATAGTTATTATAGTAACTAGTATATTACTATCTAGTAGTATTATTTCTAATAGAGGGTCTATATTTACTAGCTAGTTCTAGTTAGACTTCTATTTCGAGATATATATAAAATATAAGCTAAGTATAGTATTTTACCTATAAATAGATAGCTAGACTAAACGCGTAAACTAGACGCTTAAGTAGTACCTACGTATTTATTATAAGGAGAACTAAAACGACTAGGCGTCTATACTAGCCTTTATAGAATTCGTATATAATAATAGCTTAAATACGATACTAAAGATATTACTATTCTATATTATTTACGAGTTCGACCTAGACCTAATAATAGAGACTTATAAAAGAAATATAACTAAATCTTAGAGCGCGATTCTATAAGGAGAAGTACTAGTAGTAAAGGCCGCTATAAAAAGGTTAAAGTAAAACTATAAGAAGTTAATAAAGCGCTAGTAGTAAGTAAGCGAGTCGTAGGCTAAGTATTATAACTAGAAGTATTAGCTAAAGAAATATAAGGTTAGCGATATAGTCCTTCTATTTATAAAGAACCTAAAACTAAAGATACTATTAAAGAAGCTAGCGAATAAGTTCGTTAAACTATTTAAAGTAATCGACGTAGTTAGGAAGTAGGCGTACTACCTAGCTCTTCTAATAGGATTATATATCTATAATATCTTTTATATATCCCTCTTAGAACTCTAGTATAGTAGCGAATCTTAGAAGACTAGCTTACCTCTTATAAATAATAAAGATAAGTAAATAGTCGAGAAAGTACTAGAAACTCGAGTTAAGAAAAGTAAGAAGAAGTAGCTAGTCTAGTAAAAAGGCTAGCTAGAAGAATATAATACGTAGGAACTAATTAAATATATTAGAGAATATAAAGCGCTCGAGGAATTTAAGGCGTAAGAGTAGAGTAAGAGGAGCTTACGTAAGCTATAAAGTCGACTATTATAGCTACTACGCTACTAATTAACCGTCGTAACTACTATAATTTACGACGAGTACGCGCTAAGCGCTAAGACTATAATAAAACGTTATATTATAGAAATTACTAAAAGGAATAAAAGATATAAAGTAAAGAGAAATTATTTATTTATAGCGCACGTAGGTATAGTATAAATAGGCTATAGCGCCGGCGTAGAATAGAAGTATAAAATAAGATAGTAGACTATATAAGTAGTATAAAAGAAGTATAAGAAGAGAGTATAAGAAGAGCGCGCGATATACTAGCTTACTCCTTTATACCTTCGCTCTTCTTCTTTTTATTCTTCTTATTCTTCTTATTATTCTTCTTTTTCTTCTTCTTTTTTTTATTATAAAGGCCTCGTCGTTAGAGACCTCCTTTATTTAGCTAGTAAAATAGTCGATATAAGTAGTATAAACTACTATATAAGAGCCTCTTTCGAGGCGCTAAGTAGGCGAAGACGCTATAAAGATTATTAGTAACGCGTATAAGAAGTATATAACTCGTAAGATATACCTCGTACTTAAGCTTAAAGAGCTTAAAGAATAGAGCGATCTACTTACTAGCTATAAGTAGCTTAGTAGTAGAAGGACCGCTACTAGCTAGCGTAGCGCTAGCTCTACTCTTCTTTAAAGTCTTAAAGACCCTAGCCGACTTACTTTTATTAGACTATAGAACCTTAAGGCTATTAGTAATTAGGGCCTATAAATTAGTAGAGTAGTAGCGGAGCTACTTAGCGCGTATAGCTAGCCTACTCTTAGCTAGCTTAGCGAGGTAGAAGCGTAAGCGCTTCGACTATATAATAATATCTAGGTTAGTATAGTAGTCGTAGGAGTAGTTATTATTATTATAGCGCTAGTAATTCTTCTTCTTACTTAATTTTATAACTTTATAATATAGCTAAACGCTAGCTATACGTACTATATTAGTAAGGAACTTATAGCTAATATATACGTAGAACGCTAGACTTACTTATTACTAAATATAAGAGATAACGATAATAGTCGTTATTTTTAGTAGCGAAGAGGTTAGTAATAGTACGAGGATCGGCTAAGATTATAAGAGTAAAGTTCTTCTTAAGAGGTATAATACTTATAGAACGAGTACTAGGAAAAGGCTAGGAAGATATATAAATAGTATAAGGTAGAAGCGAGGCGCTTATCTAAAGATAGTATACTAGAATAAGTATTAACGTAATTAGGCGCGAACTTATAGCCTATACCTACCTCGTAATTAACGCGCGGCCTATATAGAGTCTATAATATAAAAGTTCCTTAAGATCTATTACGTTACTATAGTACTACTAAAAATCGCGTACGACTATAAAGTAGTAGAGTAACGTAACTATAATATAATAAGAACGTAAGCGGCCGGCTACTATATTAATATAGACTCTTCTACGAGCTAAGATAGCTTTATAAAAGAGAGGAGATAATTATAAGAGCGATAGCTTAGAGAGTAAATAGCTTAGAGAGCGTCTAAGTTAGACGCTAAAGTATCTAGCTTATACCTCGTATACTTAATATAAGATAAAAGTACGCTAAATATATAAAGAGGAATCGGTAAGAATTAGTTTCTTAATATCTCTAACGAGTATAGTTAGAGGCGCTTAATATATTACTATATACTAATCTTTATAAAGTACTTCTAAAGGCTAGAAATTAGGTCTTATCTATACTAGCGGCTAACTATTACCTTCTAAATACTAGGCGCTAGCTCTTTAACCTCTTAATAGTTACTATTAGTAGCGTTACTAATAATAATAGCTAGCGACGACGCGCCTAGTTCGACTATCTTTATAGCTACCTCGCCTATTATAATATTATCGCTAATTAGCTATTCTAACTACTTATAATATTAAGGTAACTAATTCGTATAAAAAACATATACCTCTAGTAGGCGAAGAATTAGCTACTAGGAGGCCTTAAGGCCTTATAGTATACGACTATCTATCTAGAGCGATAGAAGAACTTTAAAGAGAGTATAGCGCCTAAGAGAGAAGAGGCTAGTACCCTTAGAATCTAAGAATAGCGATAACCTCTTAGAAACTACTAAACTAGCTCTTAGAGCTAGAAGATACTACTAAAGACTAATATAGTAAGTACCTAGCTCTAAAAGAACCTAATAACCCTTATAGAAACTATCTAAAAAGCCCTTAACTCTCTCTATAACTACTTTAACTCCTCTCTTCTTTCCTTTCTCTAAAGAGCTTAATAAGCCCTTCTTTATTAGGCCTAGACCTAGGCTATCTCCTCTACTCTCTAGAATATCTAAAGAACCTTTTAGAAGAAGCTAGATAGCTATAATATAGAATAATTATAGGCCTAAAAGGCAGCCTAAATCTAGACCCTAATATAAATAATACCTTAGGTAACTATAGTAATTATAATTAAAATAGATATATAGGAAAAAAGAGATAAGATTAGAGGAATAAGTAGGAAGGAAATTAGAGTAAAGCTTAGAATCTAGTAGGTAGCTATAGTCTAAAAGCTACCTAGTAGGGACTTTAGAGTACTCCTCTATAAGAAGTAAGAAAGAGTAAAGCTAGAGGAGAACTAGGATTAGATATATATAGCCTAGCCTAGAGCTTAGGTTACTAAATATCTATATAAAGTACTTATATATAGAGTTAGAGCAAACTAGGATACTAGAGCTAAGGAATATATTAAAGTAATAAAGAAGGAGAATATCTTATAGTTCCTAAATATAAGAATTAAGTAGGTTATATAAATAAAGAGCCCTAAAGCTAAAGAAGGCTAGAGATACTCTATAATAGTTATTAGGTTCTAAGATAAGTAAATAGTAAGAGCTATAGCTTAGAAAGGATTTATTATTAAAGTAAACTTCTACCTAATAGAAATCTACTACCTATAATAAAGAGTTATATAGTATATAAAGTATAATAAGTTTAGATATATTACTATATACTATAAGGAAGCTAAGGATAGATATAGAGCCTACTCTATAAACTATAAAATATCTAATTATACTATATAAGAGAGGAAATACTATAACTATAGAGGAGACTACCTAGTATAGGCAAGGATATATAAACCTAAACTAGATCTAGAATATACTACTTAAGAAATATTAATAGGAGATTATACTATTCCTAGCTAAGCTCTTTATAGCCTATATTAGCTAAGTATACTACCTAAAGCTATTTAAATACTCTATTACTATAGTTATTAGGAAGCTATAGAAGCCTAACTATACTAAGCTAAGAGTATATAGACTAATAGCACTTCTTAATACTCTAGCTAAGGTACTAGAAGTAGTAGTTATAAAGAGAATATCTAAAGTAGTAGAAAAGAGAGGCCTACTACTAGAATTATAGATAGGTATAAGACTAAGAAGATCTACGATTATAGTACTTAACCTTATTACTAAATAAGTTAGGATAATCTAGAAAGCTAAGCCTAGAGTAGTAGCCTTAATACTCTACCTAGATATATCTAAGGTATTTAATAAAGTGTCCTACTAGAGACTCCTTTATAATATTAGGATATAGAGCTATCTAGACTAGCTAATTAGGTTTATCTAGTTATTCCTCTAAGATAAGATAACTTATCTTAAGCTAGGAGAATTTATAAACTAGAAGAGAAAGCAAGACACTAGAATCCCCTAAGGATTAATACTATTACTAATCCTATTCCTATTCTTTATATCTATACTTATTCTATTACTCTAAGAAGGTAATACTATAGTAATAGAGTTTATTAATAATTCTAATATCCTTATATATAGTATATCTATAGAGGAGAACTATAAATAACTAGAGAAAGCCTATAATAAATATATAGAGTAGGTAATAAGATATAGAGCAGCCTTTATACTATAGAAGTATTAGCTTATCTATTTTATAAAAGGAAGGAACTATAACCTCTAGGCTATAGTCTAGATCCCTAGCTTTAGAAGTAAACCTATCCTATCCTTAAGACTATTAGGAGTTTAAGTAGATACTAAACTTAAGTAGGGCCTATATATTAAGAAGGTAGCTAAAAAAGGCATATACTAGATCTAGTCTCTATAGAGGCTATATAAGTCTACCTAGAGAGTATTATTTAAGAAAGTAAGACATATCTATACTATAGTTATTAGGCTAGCCCTAGTATATAGATACTAAACCTAGTCTAACTTAGAAGGAATAAGTAAATATAATAAAGGCCTTACTAAACTAATTAAGTAAGTCTAGAACTAAGCTCTAAGGAATATTATAGGTATATATAAGTTAGTTATAGCTATAGTCCTTTAGAGGGAAGCAAGTATCTCTCTAATCTAGCTCTATACTTAAGACCTTACTAGATAATATATAAGGAATAAAGTAGATAACCTAACCTACTAGTATATTAAGTAAGTATATAAGAGAATTACTTAGAAGAAATAAAGAGTAAGGAGAAGAGGTAACTAGTATAGTAGGCAATATAAGATAAGAGTATAGGAAATTTAGAAGATAACTCTAAGCTAGAAGCTACCCTAGATAAGAATTAGAGTTAAGAACTAGTAGAAGCTTACTAGATAGGACTAAGAATAGGAGAAGGCTAGATAAAAGAAGAGTATAATAAGGGAGTAACTAGTAGTATAGGCTATAGTAGGATAATTTAGAGCTAGAGAGATTTATAAGAAGGCTCTAAGGCTTATAAGTACGATAATTACTCTAATTAGAATAGGATATATTAGACTTAGAGTATACCTAATAAAAAGGAGAGTTCTAGGAGTTATCCTAATATACCTATATAACTAAAGTATCTAGGATACTAAGTATATTTATATATCCTACTAAAACTATTAAAGTAATAGATATTAGCTATTTATAATAGTAGGAACTAGCTTATAGGAAGATATATACTTAATACTAAGAGGCCTTAATACTATAGCTAGATAGCTAATCTAAAAGAGATTATTAGACTAGTTCTTCTTAGCTAAAGAAGAGATTAATAGGAGAGAACGAAGCTATAAATAAATAAGGAAATAAAAAGGAGTCTAGGAAGGAAAGTAAAGTAATAAGAGAGCCTAATTTTACTTAAAGAAAGGTAAGATAGAAGAAGTAACTACTAACTATAAATATAAAGAGGAAGATAAAGGGTTTTTTATAGAATTTTCCCTTTTATATAATACTAGAGCAAAGCTACTTACTCTAGATAAAGAAGTAGACTAGTAATAAGATTAATCTATCTATTAAGGTAACTAGCTATAGAACTTAATATACGAAGGGCTCTATTTAAAGTAGTTATCTTTAATCGACTTTATTATAGTTAGTACTCCTTCTATAGTATATCCCTATCTACTAATATAACTATAATAAGTCTTCTACTAACTCTAGTACCTCTTTAAGGTAGTCTACTTATTCTTTACTTAAAGTAACGATAGTAGCTTATTAAACTCCTTTACTAACTTATAGGCTAGTATTTAATAGTCGACTTCCTTCTAGTAACTAGCTTCTAACTAATAGCCGTTTTCTATTAACTCGTTTATTCTATCTATTATCTATATAGTTATTAATAGCATCTATATAGTACTACTATCCTTTACTTTAGAACTATAATATACTACTTAGTAGGTATTACTACGCGTATATAGCGACTTAAAGGTATACTTATTAGTCTTATCTTTACGTAGCGAATTGTTTAGACGCTTAGAGTTCGAGGTAGAGGTATTATTATCGCTAGCGTTAGCTATAGTATTAATAATAATATAGAACTACTATTATCGTAACTATTAAAATAGACTATAATATACTACTAATAGCCTTACTATAGTAGATAACTACTAGCAAATTCGAGTGCGAGAGTATATTAAAGTTATACGATATAGTAGTAATATAAGTAAGATTCTAATTAGAAACGAACAAGTCTACTAATTATCTACTATATCTAACGTTTCCTAATAATCGGGTGGCAAACGCACTTAAACCCCGGGACGCTAGCGACAAGACCCATAAAATAATAATCCGATTATTTGCTAGGGTGGTACCCACTACGGACCTAATTAACTAGTGCCGAGGAAACAGGGCCCCAGTGGACTACGCCGCGCTGCGACGCCCGCCAGCTCGCCACGTATTGCTCCACATGTGCTCCACATGTGCTCCGTAATATGCATTAGATGTCCCAGATAGCATTGAATGGTATGAAATTGTCCGCATCCACTTCTCTGAATGAAGTATAAGACAACATCGTGACTGTCGCGCAATGAATCATGTTTCGTGGTCGTCGTCGCAGCAGACGACCAGACCACAGAAGTCGCGCAGCGAAGTCGGGTAGCAGTCTCGCACCAGGGGAAAGATGGACTCCAAGACCGCATTCGAGTCTCTGAATGCGGACGCGACAGCAAGCGCGTACAGAGGCGCACTTTGCATGTGCCAGCACTCAAGACATCCAACAGAGGTCCTTCCACGCGACTGGCGATGATACGTGTGGCACTTTCCCCGACAACGCCGTGACGCCATGACAGCAGAGCAAGCGAAGGTTCGACTGAAACGTGCTGATTGGGAACAGCGATCAAGCAAGGCCGAGGAGAAGAAGATTCGCTTGCTTATGTGAGGTGGATCGAGAAGAGTGGCAGAGCTTGGTAGCATGGTCGACGGCCCACGCAAGGAGAATGTTGCTCTTTTGCCGCTTATGGGGTTCTGATGGGCCGCGATGCGGGCCTGTCAAAGCTGAGGAGCAGCCTGAAGTGGAGCACATGGAACCGTCTGGCGTTGCTGGTCTTGTTCGGCCTCTCCCCTCGTCCATGGACCAGGCGAAGCAGCAGCTGAACGACGGGCCTATATTCAGACAGCCTCCTCTTCAATCACTGATCCCATTTCGTCACGCCTGCTCTTGCTGGTAGTGCTCCCTCGCGACAAACAGATTGGCCACGCTGCAGTGGCAGATGATCGAGGAAGCGCGCGGCAAGGTCTGCTCATTGGTGGTGCGGCCCAGTCATGGGATGCTGTACGGATCGTTCTGACGCTTCGACGGCGTGGTCGTGGCGATGATGGGAAGTCGCAGCGCCCAGTCCGAGGATATGGGATCGTGGTGGATCTGTGCGCTGCGCTGGATCGAGGCGATGCATGTGCGTTGCGGAGGGTCGGAAGTCGCGTCCACATCGGGCGTCGCACTCACGGCAGGCGTCGCACTTATGGTGCGCGGGCGGTGGAAGTTGCGATTGCTGGTGGTTGTGTTCGTCGAAACAAGAATTGCACTCAACATCTGCGCAGCGAGAGTCGTACATTCGTGTTCCTTAGCACCCAGTCCTATCACGACGGATGTTGCTACCACCAGCACCGGTCACGCTCCGAAGTCTCCCGTGTCACTTTGTTTCAATACAGTATGCGATGCTGCGGTCCCCTGCTGTATCGAAAATTCTTGATCAAGTACATTTACTACCATGCCACTCAGTCCTCGCGCCGTCCGCCCGACATGGGAAAATAAGATTACAACGGGGATCCGTTCAATGGCACCTTGTCCACCCGCACAAGACGCCGAGCTTACTCAGAATGGGTAATTGGCTTTGTCATGGATGATTAGCGTGTTACCCTTGCGATCGACCTCGTCCCTGGCCTGGACTGCCTGTTATGTAGTACACTTGGCCTTGGGGACGCGCATACCACCAATTATCACTAGTTAACAGGATGCATTGCCCCACTCCTGGTGAGACACCATGTGAGGGGACAAACTCTATCCGTACATAGTCACGAATGTCACTTTGAAAGTCGCCAGCTCGAGTTCACCGACGCTCTGGGCAGTCGTTATGATGAGGGCGCAAGGCACAATTTGCACCTGATTTTGTACTCGCTTGACGAATACTCTTGTCCCGAACGAGCACGAACACCTCGTCTGGAAACCAATACATGTAGGTTGAATACAGTAATCTGCACGGACTATGCATAGACAGCTAGTTGTTGAACCAAGTCTAGAGCGCTGTAGTACACACAATATACAGACCCCTGTCGGCGCGTGTATCCCGTGTCAAGCCGCAGTCGGAAGATCGTTGCGACTTCCAAAAACCGCATTTCATTAGGTTTAGCTAGAGGGACCAATCGCTCCTAGGCATACATCTTGTTTATAGGGCAGGACTAGGGACCAGGTAGCTCCTTTTCTAGGATTTGAGGCTCTTGCGTCGTGCAAATGGTCTCGAGATAGGAATATTATAGAATCCCCTTCGCCACTTACTAACTTAAGTTCCTGCTTAACATCTTATTTCTAAACATCGCAAAGCACCGCACCGTTCTGCTACTCTTAATCAACCTCTAAGCTCTCGATACTTCGAAACGATACGATTCGCAATGAAGCTCTTTGCAACTATCCTCTCCTTCGCCGCGGCCATCACGGCTGTCTCTGCCGTAAGTTACCCTAATTATCGTGACCAGCACTTTCCAATCCGCGGTGGACATCTAGCATTACTCTAGCGCATCTGCGTGTGCCATCGCTTGTAGCGGACCTGGGGCCTGCCATTATAATGACGTTACCGGCATGTGGAGATGTCCTTAGAGGCTAATTACGACGAACATGCAGTCCTATAGCAGCGCCGAGAAGTGTGCAGAAGCCTGTGGCGGAATCACAGGTTGTACTATCAACGTATTCGGCACATACGATTGTCCATAATCGGTATTGGTGTAAGTATATCACGATTGACTTATTGTTTTACACTCGTTCTAACGTCTTATAGATACTTAACTTTGGACAGGACCAAAGACCTGTCACAAAAGATGCAGGAGGTTCACATTCTCCGTACAATCTATGCGCGTTTTTATCACGGCGAAGGTCTTTTAGACAGTTCCGAAATTGGAGCTACCATCGTATCTACTATGCAAAGGTGCGATCGGGGCCGTTTGCACACCGTATAAAGGCGACATTGATGAACAGAGCATCCCTACCTGCCTCTTAATCTTTCTCTCTTCCTCAGTGTATGTGTGCGTGAATGCCATGGACGCGTCGTCTCCAGGCGCAGATAGCGCCATCGACACACTACCTCTTTCTACACAGCCACACTGACCGTTCTGCTTCAGTCTGGCTCAGCCGTGTAAAGCTCTCTGATCGAGGCAGTCATGACTGATGTGATGCCCGCTTTGATTGAAGAAGCGCGACGAGAAGGTCAGACACCATAATTGGCCCGCATCACAAAGAGCTGCTGTCGTGTATAGCGAGCACTGGAACTCACAACACCAGGTCATAGCAGTGATTCGTAATCAAACATGGCTGCGAGGAATCGCTCAAGAGCGGTGGAGGAAGCCGGGAAAACTATAGTTAGGAAAGGGGTATGCATAAGCCGCATTAGGAATGGATTAGCATTGGGCAAGGCTCCTCGGCCATCTGCTAGCGGACAAGACCAGGATGGACGGATAACGGAGCTAGGCACCATCGTAATCTCTCCGACCTCTTCCGCCCTTTCTAGGGTCCCGACCTTAATCTAGGACTCCTTATTTACTTCCTCTTATGCTGCGACCTATGCAAAGATATAAGACATAGGGCAGGCTTTACTTTCCCGAACGTTAGCGCTAAACTAGCTACCGCCGTGCCCTCTAGCCTACCTCGTAGCTAAATCGAGCTCTAGTACTAATATCGAGCCCTAGCGATATCCTATTAAAAAACCCTTTCGGATAAGCTAGGAGTACTTATTAGCGTAAATTATATAGTAACGTTCTCTATTTACTTTTACGTATAGTCGCGTTACGGGCATAGTATAGTTACCTTCTATTATACCTCCGCTACTACTACCTCTACTATTATCGCTACTATAAACGATTATAATCTTAACCTTCTAGCTTCTTAGGTACCTACTAAGCGTATTAATAACGCGCTAGTCGTTCTAATTAATATTATTATTATAGAGTCGTCGCCGCTATCGCTACTATCTTAGAACGATTTTAAACCTTCTAAATAACTTTAACTCTAACCCTAACTCTAATACTATAACGACGAACTATATAGCTACTAGCGTCGTTAATCGATAAGTAGTAATTATAAGCGTTCTTAGTACTCTTTAAGGTACTACTCGATATTAGTATAGCTATAGAAATACGCGTTCGAGCGCGTTATTATTAGTCGTAGACTACTATCTTAAGAACGCGATTTTCGCTCTTATACTTCTTTCTACGAATACGTCCTTAAATTTAGTAAGGATAAGGGCTATAAATTTACTACTTATAAGCCTTAGAAGAATAAGAATAGTATTCGCTATTAGTATATCTATCGCTATAGTTATTATAGTACGCCTAATACTTAAAATAGCTATAGTTAAAGAAAGACTAAATTAAAGAAGATTAGCTATTATTTTTACTTCTACGTTATTACTATTAAGGCTATACGCCCTAAGGGTACCTAAACGATAAGGTATAGTTAAGAGGTATATTATTATTATAATTACCCTCCTAATAATATTATAGTCCTTCTATAATACCGGCGATAATTATAGACTACTAGATTCCTCGAATAGCTTAAAGGCCTTTAAAGCTTAAAGATATCTACTTCTAAGCTTCTTAATTACTTTCGTAGCTATAAAGTCGTTCTAAAACGCTATAACCTTAAGAACCTTATATAGGCTCGTAATATTACTATATAAAGAGAGAGTAATTAAGCCTAGCGTATAGTAACTCTACTTAATAAGTAGAATATATACTATAATATTATCGTAGACGAGTTAGACGACTTAATTAAAACTATAATTGCCTTATACTAGAAGTTACTAGAGGCCTTTAAACTTACGCCTTATACGCTATATATTAATACTACGTTTAGTACGAATATTTATTAGATAGAGCTTCTTAATATTATTGCTATAAGGCTAATAAATAATACTATCGAGGTAGGGATTAGCTTTATTTAGCTAAAGCCTAATTAATTAATATAGACGGTATTAACTAGTAGCCTACTACGGTTCTAATAAGGGTTCTAAAAAGCTAAAAGTACTTAGAATATAGAAAAAAGGTAGAAAAAGGATATTAAATAAGAGGAAGATAAGAAGAGATTAATAATAAGCTTTTAAGCGACTCGAGAAGATAAGATACCTTACTACTTTATCTATACTCTTTACGACTTTTCTTCTATAATTAGATACTTTCGGAAAGCGATTTACCTCTCTATCTACTACCTATTATATTATTAGAGACCTCTAGTATAAAGATTCCTCCTTTTACTTATAATAATAAGATACCTATAGCTTTTAGCCTTTATCTTAACTATTCGCTACTTAAATCTTATAACTTTAAGATTAGAACGAATTAGAAAGTCGAGCGTATAAGGCCTAATATTAGGAAGTAATATACCGAGAGGTTTACCTTACTATTAGATTAGAAATTAGTATTTTCTAGATATAGAATAAGGTCTCGGCGTCGTCTATAGGTCTTTTAGGCGTCTCTAGTATTAAGGAGACGATATAATATAAGGGCGGATATCGTATAATACTACTACCCTTACTAGAACTAGCGTACGTATAATAAGCTACTAATTTTAGTATATATAGGTTTAGGTCTATATTTTTAGAGCCGAAGGTAGGGCCCGACTAACGTAAACGCCTACTTTACTTTAAAGGATCTTCTAGAAGAACGATATTTATTTCTAACTATTACGAACCTACTTTTTAAACGATAACGACCTCGGAAAACTATAAAGAAGCCGGGCTTCTCTCGAGCTCTATAGTAGGTATACGAAAGACTCTAACGAGCGCGATAGCTCGCTACTACCTAATTCTAGAAGCTATACCTAGGCGGAAAATCGTACGACTTTATATAAATACGAACTTTTTCTAATAGTTTTTTCTTTTAAGAAGAGCTAAGAGACGTAGAGCAGAGAGCGTTTAACCTCGCTACTCTCTACTCTTAGCTAATTACTTCTAGAGACTCGATTCTAGGTAGTAGAGTAGAGAGCGTTTAATATTACTACTATTTAAGATCGATAGATCGCTTTTCTAAACTTATCTAGACTATAGAGTAGAGAGCGTTTAATATCGCTACTATTTAAGACTACTAGATTACTTTTCTAGACCCGGTTAGACTAGCTTTACTTTATAGCTACGACGATATAGCCTTTCTCGAGTGCCGAACGTAGTACCTCGAGAAGAGAAAATAAGAATCTTACTTACGTAGCTTTCTTCTATCTAGCTCCGAGGCTTCTAATACTTTCTAGACGACTAGGTAATAGCGCTAGATCCTCTAGATACGATTAGAGACCTTAGGATCGAAACTAGACCCTTTAGCTTCTAACGACTTTTTTCTACTTCTAAGGTATACTATACTAAGTAGTAGCTTCTAGAAGTAGCGTTCTAGTAAGGTATCCTATAATATAGGTATAAGGGCCTATATATATACTCGATATAAGCCTACTAGTATTTATTAGCTTCTAAACGAACTTCTTTAACTTCTAGACGTACGACGGATAGTAGAGTATTCTCTAAGGACTAACTAGTCTTCTAAGGACTAAAGAGCTTCCTACTCTTATTAGAGAAACCTAGAAGACGTACTACTACCTTCTAGTAACTTATATACTTTCTTAATCTTCTAATCGATCGTAATAGTAAGTCTTACGAATATACTTATAGCTTTAAAGATAAGAAGAAGAGTATAAAAAGAAGCGATCCTTTATACTCTTCTAATAAAAAATAATTAGGCTCTCGTATTTACTTCTAAGCTTCCTACTTCTAGTATTAGACCTCTTAATACTAACGAACCTAATTACTTCTTCTTAACTTAACTAACGCTTACTTACTACCTTTCCTTCTTTAATTTTAAGTACTCTTAGAAGCTAGTAGGCTTCTAATTATTTCTAAAATTAATCTTTTTTTCTTCTATTCTATAAAATAACGACGACTCTCTTCTCTTTACTAGACTCTTTCTTATAGCTCTCGCGGTCTAACTATATCTCTAGAAAACCTTCTAATTCTTTAGTTAGACTAAGAATCTTCTTTTATCTTTTCGCTTCTTTCTTTTTTATATCTAGACGTCTCTAGATACGACCTATTCTTTAAATAGATTAGTAAATAAACTTACTAATCCGTTTAAAGAAAGTAGATTTAGATTTATCCGACTCTAATACTACTAAAATTAATCTATAGAACCTTCCTTTACTAGAATTACTTTCTTTAGAAGACGCTTAGCTCCGTAGTACCTCCGAGATAAGTACTTCTACTATAAATATATTAGACTCTTAAAATAATTACGATTAGCCGATTTCGGCTAAAGATAGACGTACTATAGCTCTTACGTAATCTCTTATTAAAGCCTTATATAACTCGCTTAAGAATCTTAGACCTAATATTATAAAGGGATTAGCCGAAAATCTCGAGACTTTATTAGCTCGATCTCTAGAAAAGGATACGCTTAGAAATCTAAGTTTTTCGGGCGCTAGTATATTAGAATAGCTTTCTAGAATAGATAAGTTTACTAAGAACTATTATTTAAACTAAGAGGATTCTACTAGAATTAAACGTCTTTTAGATAACTACGACTATATTATTAAAATCGAGATTAAGACTCTAGATAGGTACTTAGATAATAACTATCTTATTCTCTATAAGTCGATTCTAGATAAGTAGGCTAAGTTTAATACTTAGATACTTTTCTAGATATACGTAAGCCTCGAGACCTTATTAAAAAGAGCTTAAGCGAAAGGAAAAGATACGAATATACTCGAGTACTATAAGTAATTTAAGCTAATTTAATCTACGATTCCTACTAAAGAGCTAAATAACTATACGAGGTATTAGCTTTTTCTTTTTAGACTTCTAGACTAGATTATAAAGAAGGTCTTTAACTATCTTCGAATCGATTATACTAGAAAGCTCTTTAAACCTTTTACTAAGGTTTATAAAGAAGCTTATAAGATTACGACTAGAGATAATAGCTTTAGAAAGTTCTAAACTAGTTAAAGATCGATACTTAAAAAGATTTAAGAAGTCGTTAACTAGAAGTAACTAACCTTTACGCTAAAGTTTAATATAGAAATAAGACTCTCGCTACTAGTCTCTAAGCTTACCGAACTCTTTAAGAGTCTAGTAATAAATTAAGCTTCTCTTTAGGCCTAAATTAATTAGAAGACTACCGTAGCTATACCTATTAACCCTCCTAGGCTTAACTCGTACTATACTTCCCTTTAGAACTAATTAGAAGCCTAGACGACTAATTAAACTAAAGTATATCTTAGTTCCTACGCTACTAGTTTCTAGAAAAGAAAGGTCGACTCTTCTATCGAAGGAAAATACTATATATATAGCGAAGAGTCTTACTTTAAAGAGGAATATAGTCCTACTCTTAACTTAATTAATAGAGGCTATATATATAAAGGCGAATAGAATATCCTATACTTCGGCTATATAAATACTAGCTATTTAGAAAAGATTATCTTTAGCTAGAACTAGAAGACGCTAAAGCTAAAGTTTATTACTACGTAGATCTAAGAACGAATTAGAAGTTCTATTAAGTAGACGTATCTCGAGGAGATTAAAAGGATTATAGAAAGTTAGCCGTCGCTACGAGATATATTTTACTACTAGGATACGCCTTATAATCTAGGATACTAGATTCTCGCTATAAAGCTTAACTATTCTAATAATAAGTAGCTAATTATTCTTTAGCGATAAAAAGAATTAGAGATAAAGTCTTTAGCCTTAGTAATAAGCTATTACTAGATACTATAGTTCGAGAGTTCGCCGATTTCCCTTATCTTCTCTACTACTTAGATAAGAAGTCGTATATTACCTAAACCTAGCGTAAGCTCTACTAGCGCGGCTATCTTTAAGAGAGACCGAAAAACGGTATAAGAAAAACTCTAAGAGTAGAGTCGTACTACGAAAGTAAAAGGAAAGCGTCTCGAAGAAATTATACGTAGTATTAAAACTCTAATAATTCTAGAAGTCGTAGAAGAGTTATCGGAGGAACTTAAAAGCTAGACTTAAAGCTAAGAAACTACGAAGACTCCTTTATTTATTTAAGAATTTCTAGACGATATCGAAGATATAAATATACTTAAAAGCAAAGAAAACGAGCCTAGGCCTATTAATCTATCGAAGTAAAAGGTTCCCGAGAAACGTTCTCTTAAGAACTATTTTTAAGATTAGGCTAAAAAGGTTAACGAAGATATAGGCTATAATATCGGCGAAGTTTAGACTCTAAGTAAGCTTATATAAGTAAAGGTCGAGTTCTCGGTTAGTAAGCTACTAGCCTACTATAATATACTTTCTAGACTCCTCTAGAAAAGAGTAATAAACGATTAGAAGCTTCTCTAGAGGCTCTATATAATAGACGTCCGGAATACTAATATTTTTAAGAGTCTAGAAGTTCCTAAAGGATTTAAACTATCCGCGAATATAAATCTAATTAACGTATTAAGCCTTCTAAGTCGGGAATCGGCTCTCTCTACTAAGGATCTTTATAGTTCTAGTAAAGAAATCGATCTATTTATTATCTTCGAAGATTTCGTACGAGTACTATTAATCTAGATACTAGTAGAAGTTAGAATACCTACTAGAATAGTTAATACGCTTATTAACGAAGGTTATAAATACTATATTATTATAGATTACTTTA
Organism: Cercospora zeina; assembly: GCA_022702355.1. Lineage (NCBI taxonomy): Eukaryota > Fungi > Ascomycota > Dothideomycetes > Mycosphaerellales > Mycosphaerellaceae > Cercospora > Cercospora zeina. The sequence continues at coordinate 29,265 of JAKLWX010000005.1, forward strand.
TAAAATAGTATAAGCTAGCGATTATTCCTTATAAGTAAAGTATTATAATATATAGTACTATTAGAAACATATAGATCGTTAGCCTTACTAAAGATATTTAGATAAACGTTTATAACGTTATTATTAAACTTTCTTATATCGTCGTACGAGAAGAAGTAGATACGGCGATCTAGCTTATCCTTAGGCGTCCTTAGACTTATAAAACTCGACTTACTAGTAGAAACTATAACGACGGCTTCTAGGAAGGAACTATTACTACTACGAGAGGTAAACTTATTACTTTTACTACTCTAGATAGCAACGACGGCTATATAACTCTCGACTAGCTATTAGGAAAAGTAGAGGGCTAAGAATCGAAGCTATAACGATCTCTATAGCCCTACTTACCTTAGTAGAAAATAGACTTTATTAGAAGTTATTAGAAGGCTAGCGCTACTACTACCTCTAGTACTCGAAAGAGCTTAAGTAACTAAGCGCTCTAGAGAGAAGGGACTCTACTTATTAACTTCGAATTCTTTTAATATATAAATCTAGAAGAGTACTTACGCGCGCCTATATAAACGATAAGAACGAACTAGTTAAAGAAAACCTTTTCGACTTAGTCTTAGACGTCGATAACCTCTACTACTAAGATTAGGAAGAGTCTACTTTCTAGTCTACTTTCTATCTTACTAAACTTACTTAAAAGGCCTAGTAGCCGATAAGAAAGGTTCTCTATAATATACTCTATAAAAGAGTAGCTAATAAAGTTAAACTAGTTAACGTAAATATCTTAATAATAGATAGTAAGGCCCTAGAAGTAAATCTAAAGTAGAAATAAAAATACCTCGACTACGAATCTCTTCTACTTAAAGGTTCTAGACTATTTAATTAGAAGTATATCGTTTAGAAGTTCTCGACGATAGAAAGAGGTAGCTAGCTAACGCTATAAGTCCTATCTACTTTATAAGATACTCTTTAACTAAGAAGCTATTTTTACTTTAGACTTTTAATATCTCGGACGCCTAAATCTAGAAGTAGCGCTACCTTAAAAGATTAGAACGGTACCTTATTCGCTATAGTAGTACCTAGGTTTTCGGCTTAATCTAGCTCTAAAAGAGACGATAGAAGAAATAATTAAGTAGCGCTTAGACGCTAGCACGCTCGAGTTCTACTATAGGTCTTATAGTAATCCTTACTTTCTAGTCTATAAAGTAGATACGAATAAGTATCGTCTAATAAACGCTACTTAGAAGATTAACGAGGTTACTATCCGAGATATAAATACGCTACTAGATATAGATAGCTTTTTAGAAGAGATAGCTAGCTATATAGTCTCGAGCCTTACCGATATCTTCTCTAGATATAATTAGATTCCTCTAAATAAAGAAAGCTATAACCTAATAGGTTTTATAACGCCTCTAGAGTTAGTTCGATAGACGACCCTACCTTAAGAAGCTACGAATTTAGTTACCTAGTTCTACTAGATTATAGCTATTATACTATACGACTATTTCTCGTATATAGCTATTCCCTTCCTCGATAATATTATAATTAAAGAGCTAAAAAGTCGCTATAATAATAAAGAAATTAAACTAGGAATCCGCCGGTTTATTATAGAAGCAGTTACTATACTTAATTCTATTCTTACGGATCTAGAGCGAGCTAGTCTAATAGTAGTATTTAAGAAGTTTAAAGTCTTCTACGAATAGCTAGAAGTCGTCGGGTATATTAGTAGGCCTAAAGGATAGTAGCTAAATATACGACGAGTATAAAAGATCTTAAACTAGCTAGACCCTATCTATTAGAAAGATATTCGCGTATATCTCGGGCTTCTAGTCTTCTTTAAGTTTATAATCGAGATATATAGCTTAATTACGGCGCCTCTTTATAAGCTCCTCTAGAAGAATACTAAGTTTATCTAGACTAGAGCCTATTAGAAGGCAAATATAGCCCTCGGATACGCTCTAGTTAACTATCCTTAGCTTATTTCTATCGACTACGGATCTAATAGTAGCGAAATTATTCTAGCTATAAATATAAGTAGAGATAGATACGGCTATATTCTTATATAAGTTATCGACGGCCGTCGCCGCTCTATACGTTTTAAAAGTAGCCTCTAGAACGATATAGAGAGAAGATATAATATAGGAAAACTTAAATGCCTCGCGGTTCTAAAAAGTCTAAAAAAGCTAAAACCTTAGCTTTTTAGCGTCTACTTTACTCTAGAAGTAGATATAAAGACTCTAGCTTACTAGCTTAGTCGACCTACTTCTAATCTCCTAAATTCTATAATAGTACGATAGGTAGCCTAGATACGGCTCTTTACGTTTACTATTCGATACGTTCTAAGTCCGAAATATACTAGACTAGATACCTTATCTCGACGACTACTAAATTCCGATATAGATATAGAATCTAAGAGTAAATATAAGTCGGTAATTAATAACGACTTATTCTAAGACTAGGAACTAATTTCCGTAGTAGCTACCTTTAGAGATTATAATCTAATAGGTTCTACTAATCTTCTAGAGGAACCTAATAGCTCTACGCTAAATAGAGAATAGTCCTACGACTCTTTAGTCTATACTTATATCCTTTCTAGAGATCGAAGAGTCTATACGATTAGCTGCGGAAAATAGCGTACTTATACTCGAGAATTACGCCGTTTCTTTATTCGAGAACGATATTTCTAGAAATAAGAACGTCTAAATTTACTAGTTATTCGAGTCGTTAATAACCCTTAGAAACGATTAGAGATTATACGAGAAATCTACGACGTTTCTAGATATAGAAGTATAGATTTATACTAGTAGATAATTAGGCGGATATACTAGTAGTCCGAAATATATAGTAACGTTTCTAATTATATTCGAAGATACTAACCTTATAATCTAAGAGATAGTTAGCGCCGTCCTATATAAATAGTCTTATAGTAGATTTAAACTATTAAAGATAGAGGTTAGAATAGGTTCTTAACTTTAGGTTAGTTTTAAGTCTAGGTTAGTTTCTAAGGGAACCGACCTAAGACCTAAATCGATAGAGTACCTAACTCGATATAAAATCGATAGGTCGGGTCTAAATACTACTAGTTCCTATATAGGTCTTTATAGAGACCTAAGTTTAAAAAGATAGGTCTAATAATATAGTATAAAACTAGGTCGCCGCGAGGATAATAGGATTACTCTAATACTAAATATACGTATATATAGAACTAAGCGTAGTAGTATATTAGAAGCGCTAGTTAAAGTAGCGACTATAGTTACGGAGAAAAATAAGGCTACCGACTATACTTACCGACTACGAGATATAGGATTAAATACTATATATAATATCGACTACGAAGTCTATTCTACTCTACGAGTATAACGTAAAAGTAAATACTTCCTTTACTAAGTACTATAGCAAAGATATATTAGTACTATATCCTTCTCGTTATTACTAATCGAGTTAAAGTTGCTCTATTTAGTACTTACTAACGCCTCCTAATCTGCCTCTAGCTACTTCTACTACTAACTAACTATATTATTCGAAGGCTCGAACGTAGTTAATATCGGTAGCGCCTCCTCTATAAGCGAATCCCGAGCCTATTACTACGCGTTATACTCTCGAGAACGATAGTATATAATATTACTAAACGTTAAGAGATCGTAGGACTAATTATATCGGCTCTAATAACGCGCTATACTAAAGTCGCGCTTATAACTAGTTCTAGCTACTAGAATAGAGAGTATATCCCGAGCTATTAGCGCGTAACCTAGATATTCTAATACGATTATCTTCTATAACCGGAGTAGATACTCTATAGAATAGGTAGCCGAGTCCTTAAATCTAGCGTAGCGATAACGAGATACTTCGTCCGAATTAGCTAATAGCTATATAGTCTACTACGGCCGTCTAGATATCCTTTAATTAGAGTCGGAGTTATTACTATCTAATCTACTATAGAGACCTATTACGAATAATATCGCGGAGCGGTATAAGGCCTTTTTCGGCCTAGACTAGGACGTAGCTATAAGAGGCTTATATCGCGCGTATTCGACCTAGAATTTTAACTAGTAGTAATTCTCGAAGGAGGAATCGAGCCTCTTACTAGAGAAGGCCTCGCGGTCCTAGAACGCCTATTTTATTACTAGATTAAGAAGAATTATAATACTATATATATTACCGAATCGCTCCTAAGTAGTAGTATAGTACTTCTCGAGCTTTATCTATATAGCCTATAAAGTAGAATAAATCTCCTTTTATTAGAATTACGTTTTATATTTAAGTTTCTTATCCGTAATATCTAGGATATCGAATAAGATATTATAGTAGCTAAGAATAAGGTAGATTATTAGCCTCTTTATTATACTAATCTATATCGTAGCCTTAGTAAAAGAAGTAGTAAGGTTAATAATATATTTAACCCTCTTCTATTTCGTAACGGTTAGCTTAAGTTCGGGCTAACTCTTATTCTTAATATACTCGTTAATAATATCTCGTAGTTAAGAACTATATATTAGTATAATCGTAGTTAAGCTCTAACGGGTCTTTATATCTTATATTAGGCGTAAAACTCTATTAAGCGACTTCTTCTACTATTTATACTATTTTAGATACGAATATAGATCTACGATCCTCTTTCGCTATAATATTATAAAACTCTTAAAGCGTTAAGTACTAGAGTTTACCTTAACTATAAGTTTATAGAACTTTATAGGGAGCGGTTATTAGTATAGCTTCTACTAACTACGTTTACTAACTATATATACTTTATAGGGAGAATAAATAGTACTTTTATTAGAACTATAGCTAGACTTCTTACTTTAAGCCGATATAAGGCGTTCGTATCTATCTCCTCGTTCTATTATTCCTATTCTTCGTTCCTTAGCTTAATCTTAAGAGTAGTAAAGAACTTCCTTAAGAAGAGCTAGATTATATATATAAAGTATAGGAACTATTCTAGACAGGAGAACTCGTAGTCTTTAGTATCTAATATCTATCCTATATCTCTATTTATTTCTTAAAAAGGAAGTTATTTAATTAAGACTAATAGTTTTACTATATATATCCGCTCGTAGAAATAAATATCGATAGCCTCGACGCTAGAACTCGTTAGTTAAGAAGTATATATATAAGAAGGATATATATATAGCTATATATAGTATATTATTATTAGAAGTATTATCCGCTATTAGAGCTATAAGCCTATTAGAGATTTCGAAATAGGTAAGTACGTCGAATAGTAGGTCCGCTAGGACTTCGCTCGTATAACGGCCTAAAATATATAGAAAGGCTAGTATAGCCTTATACTAGGCCTACTCGCTATTAATCTAGTAGCCTCGTATCGTAAGGAATAATACTCGGAGTACTCTAGCGTACTAACTATTTAGAGTAATAGCTACCTAGAAGGTTCTAGATAGCTAACGTTTTAGATTATCCTCGGAGTAATCGACCGTATCCTAGATATATAACTTAATCGTAGCGGCGCTCTTAAAGTCGATAGATCTAGTCTCCTCTAATAAATATTCGTAGATATACCGAACTATAAGACTTTCGAAGAAGTTTAAAAGTAAGCCTAGCTAGGAAACTATAAGCCTATATAACTCTAGAAACTTCGACCGGTCTAGGTACTCTATTCTAGTAAAACTTTTCTTAAGCCGTTTCTATAAATAAGGACTATTAGTATATCTATATTATATATCTTTATAAAGTATAGTCGGCGAGCGTAGTCGGTAAGCGTAGTCGGTAAGCGTAGTCGGTACCTTATTTTCGTATTAATAAATACTAAACTTATAGATTAATCTTTAGTAGCCTTAATAACTTCTCTAGTAACTCTACGCTCCTAGGAGATATCTTCGTAGCCTACTAAATCGAGGTACTTTTATAGAGCTTTTATTCCGTTACCTAGTCCTAGGTATTTAATAACTCTATTATATCCTCTATAAATAACTCTTAGAGCGTACGTTTCCTAGTCTATACCTTTAATAAAGAATCTCTAGGCCTATAACGTTCGCGTATTCGAGTTCTATTTTATAGAGTTCGAAGATATTCTACTATACTTATTATAATACCTCGCCTCTTCGAGCTACTAATAGTAGTAGTAAAAGCCCTTAAACGACTAGGTATACTCCCGCTACTATATCTATACGCTATTAGTTTCGACCTAGTTCTTAGAATCCTTTAGCGGCTTAGTAAGGTTAGCTAGAAGTAGTATTCTATCTCGCGTACTAGCTCGACTACTCGAGGTATTCGTAATCGTATAGCGTCCCTTCCTCTACTATTATACTATCTTCTTAATTAGACTAGAGTCGACGAGAGACGGCTACGATTCGGAGTTAGTTTATCGTTCGCGAAGTTATATACTTATACGTCTCGAGGAAGAAGGTAGTATAGTACTACTACGTCGTATTAGAGTCGTAGGATATACTAGTAATACTATAATATAAATTATATAGTACTAAGAAGGAATCGTAGAACTAGAGAGTAAAAGCTAGCGGAGTAATAGAGGTAAATAATATTTATAAGGGCGATTAAGTTTTATTAGTATAAGTACTAGCGAGGTATCTCTATTATAGGCTAATAGCCTATCCTAGTAGCGTTATAGAGACGGGCACCTCTAGTACTCTTATTAAGCTTATAATAGTCGCGACTAATAAACGTACTAAGTACTCTTTAATTATAGTAACGCTATAGTCGCCTTTAAGAGTAAGTATCTTACTAGCGTAAGAGGCTAGTAGCGTTAATAAAGCTTAAGTCGAAAAAGTAGAGTTAGACTTAGCCTAAGTAGATAAACCTATCGTAGAGAGAATTTAGAAACTACTTAAAGACTACGTAAAGCGATATAATACTATATAGTAGAAGGCTAGAAATAATACTAAGAGTAAGTAAAAGAAAAGAATATAGCGAGCTAGAAGTTTAAGGTATAGCTAGAGCTCCTAGATCTAGTACTAGCTCTAAAGAAAAAGTAGTAGTATATCTCTAAAGGCGCAACTACTACGTAAGAGAATAAGGCTAGTATTAAATATACTTAGCTATCGAAGGTAAGACTTAAGCTATCTATAAGAATTATAAAGGAGAATTATATATTCGGTAAGCTACTATAGACTAAGAGGTAGAAATAAGAGATATAAGTTAAAGAGGGCCGGCTAGTACTACGACGTAAACTATAGGCCGATATACTATCGGTAGCTATAACTAATCTTAACTTACGAGATATATCCGTATTCTACCTAGTCTAAGAGGAGTTATAGAGCTTCTATATAAACCTTATCTCTAGCGACTAGAATTTATATATAAAGGTCTCGGAGATAGCGAGCTTATCCGTAGACGTACCTAGAAGCTACTCGACGATATTCTAAAAGCTAAGTCCTCCTTTCTACTTAGAATCGAGCTATATTTCCTATAGAAGCTCTTCGTATACCGACTCTTTTATATCGAACTTATAAGCGTATAACTAGAATACTAGCCTATTTCGCTTAGCCTATACTTTAGAAGTAACTAGCTTCTAGAACCTATTACTATCCTAATCGTATTCTAATAGGATAAGCTAATCTAGGACTTATAGAGTCTAAGAAAAGCGATTAGCTATATTAAACTTAAAGGACTTCTAAGAGAGATAGTTACGATATACTACGTAGTAATAGAGTAGGAAAATTTCCGTTATAGTTAGAAGACGGCCTTCTACTATTAGCTCCTACTACTAGTTAGTATATAGTCGATAGGCGTAGTTAGTACTAATTTACCTTCGCTTTCGCTACGAATACTAATATATAGACTAATTTTATAAGCCCTCTATAAGGCTCTACGGAGCGTAGAGTATACTTCTAGTCTAATCGGAGGTACTTAAATATATCCTAAAGAAGCTATTAGTTCTAGTAGCGGTATACTCTTAATAAGAGCTACTTACGTCCGCTCTATATACTTAGAATACGTATCTCCTCTTATTCCTAGATTATAGCCTCTCGATAAGGCCTATTTCTTACTATAAGGAACTCGGCCTCTTCTTTATTAGTTATAAGATAAACTCGGCTTAACTTCTATATTACGCGCGTAGTATCGCAAGCGTATATATCTTCTTTTTAAATTATTAAATAGCCTTATTCTAAAAGGTATAGATAGCGTAGCTTCTCTATACGGCCTACTTAGTCTTTATAGCGACTCGAAGGTAGAGGTTAGTTATTTTATAGCTAGTACTAACCGACCTTACTAGTAATACGTACGGTACCTCTAGATTCGACTTAGACTAATTAGTATTATAGTAGTAGTTATAGTTATAGTATAGGTTATCCGCGCCTTTCTTCTTCTTAATATTAAAATAGAAGCTTTCTTTATCTTAGTTCGCTACTTATATAATAGGCCTATCTCGCGCGCGCTTACGTTTCTTATCGTCTCTATTATACGTTAGTACTACTAACTATATTAGCCGACTATATAGATTATTACTTACGCTATTCGGTCGTACTAAGCGTAGTACTCCTCTCTTTAGGCCTCGATCTTCTTCTACTACTACTTCTTCGATAAGGAACTCTATATATTATTAAAGCCGATTAAAAGCTTCTTCTACTAAGTAAAGGACTTATTTTTAGCTTTGCGCTACTTATCTACTATAGCTCTTTTAGGCGATATATCTATGCGCTAGCTATACTCGCGAAGAGTATTAGGATTAGAAGAGTAGGTATCTATATCTTTCCTTATAGCGCCTAGTCGTATCTAAAGTATAGAAGTACTTAAACTATCTAAATTATTATCTATAAGGTAGGGACGCTTCTATAGACTATTAGAGGGCGCGGTACTTATTAGACGTTACTTTTAGCGCGCTATCGTCGTAAGGTCGGTCGCTAGTAGTAGATAAGTATAGCGCGTTATATAGTAAATATATACTTAAAATATAGTAGTAATACGAGTATAGCGGCGGTTAAGGTAGTCGTTATTATAGTAGAAGCTAAGTGCGACGAATTCTAGCTTTAGGTGCGCTAGAAGCTTAGTACGCGGCTATTCCTACCTAGCTACTAGCTTACCTCTATATGTAGAGGTTAGCTTCTTACGCCGTAGTCGGCTACTATAGTCGGCGATATTATATAATATATTACTTACCTAATATAGCGTATACTAATATATACGACTATATACGAATAGGGATAGCTATAAATATACTCTAGAGCTAGAACTTATTATATACGTTACTTAGATTAACCTTACTATTACTAGCTAAAAAGAGTAACTACTATATACTTATACTATTAACGACTACTTATCTACTCGTCGCTAATAGTTACTTCTTAGCTTATACTATCGACGACTACTCGTCTTCTTAGTATCGACGGCTACTTCTTAGCTTATATTATCGACGACTACTTCTCTTCTTAGTATTAAAGTAGTATTAATAATTATTTTTTCTCTTCTACTATACGACGACTCGTCTCCTTAATATAAAAGTAGGTTCGAGAGTCTATTTTTCTCTTCTACTACTATATTACGACTACTAAACTAGTAATACTATAGAGTACTAGTAGGTCTAGCTCTTTCTCTTCTATAGTCTTTTATATATTCGTAAAGAACTTCTAATATCGAATTATCTATACTATAGTCGATATTATCTATATAATACTCGGATATAATCTATACTATAGTAATATTTTCGTCTACTACTATATTCTACGTAGTAGTAAAAGCGATTATAGCGTTCGCGTAACTATAACTTCTACTAGGTAAAGATCGGCAGGTATATTCCGATATAGTAGTAGACTACGATATAGTTCTACTATATAGCGCTATTAAACTCTAACCCCCCCTATCGGCCCGCGTATTCTAGCGGTCGTATACGATTTTCTAGTACTTCTGCCTCTCTTAGCCCTTCTTTCTCGTACCTCTATCTATCTACTCCTTCTAACTCTTCGATATCTCTATCTATACTACTCGATACCTTCTTTTATTTTATAAGCCGACTCTAATATAGAGTTTAACTCGAGCCCTCCTCTACGAGCTCTACGAGTATATCCTAATATAGATACTAATATACTATTATTAGTACTACCTTTACGCGTAGGAAATAAGGCTACTAAGTAGCGGCGAATACGGCTACTAAAGGCTACGATACTAGACGACGAGTCTCGTAGGAAGGTAGTAGTTCTATAGAAAAAAGTAATAGCTATAAGGACTATATAGCGACGAACGAGAGCTAGTAAGTCCGGTATCTTAAAAAGATAGTTAAAGCTAGGGATAGTAGCCTTACGAGAGATTCGTAAGCTTTAGCAAATAATAGCTTTATATATCCGGAGGGTCCCTTTTTAGCGCGTTATCTACGAGATTATAATAGATAAAAGTAGTATCGGTATTATTAGAATTTAGGCCGTAGTACTTAAATACTTATAGGAAGCGGTAGAGGCTTTTCTCGTTATAGAGTTCGAGATTTCTAACCTTCTAGCAATCTACGCGAAGCGCGTTACTCTATAAGCAAAGGATATATACCTATATAGTTATTTATACTACTAGTTTATAGGCTAGGACGGAGGAGGTACTAATAATATAGGTATATAATACTAGGTTACCGACTACGATTGCCGACTATAAAGAGCCTAGTAAACGTTACTATACTTAGAAGCTTAGAATTAATTTATACGGCGCGAGTAAAGCCGAGGCTAGCGCGCTAGCGAGCCTAACCTTCGACTTAGCTAACCTATATACTCTTACTAAACTATTAGTAATACTACTATCTCTACTACCTTAGAACTTATCGGCGGTCGCGCTCTATTAGCCTATTATTATCGCCTTGCTTTTCTATATCTCCTAACGAATTTTCGCGTTCTACGTACGAAGGAAACTACTACGTACGTTAATTATAGCTTAATCGACTACTTTTCTCTCGCCTCTCCGCGTATTTATAATAGCTTAACTTCCTACTAATAAGCCTAGCTAGTTCGCTAAGTAATACTTCTCTAGCTAAGACGTAGCGTCTACTTCTCCTTTATTTAGAAACTCTCCTTTACTTAATAACTCTTTTATAAATACTAGTAATATCGACCCTAGACTTCTTAGTAACTAGGCGCCCTCTTCTAACTAACGTAGCGCTTCTACCTCTCCTCTCTTAATTTCTAACCTCTCTACTTATAATAGAAACGACTAAGACGACTAAGATAGTTCTCGTAGAAACGCGAATAGTAACTATATAAATAACGAGGATAATAGCTCTAGTATTAATAGCGACGAGACTATTAGCGACGAGGGTATTATACTACCTACCCCTCCCTCTTAGCTTTCTAGGAAGGCTCTACGAAAAACTATACTAGATTTAGTATAGGTAGGCGGTCGGCCTCGTCTCGATAAGTAGAAGCTCGCTTACTAAATAGCTTAGTAGAGATAGATTAAGAGGTATAATATAGTAATAGTAGCAGCGGTAGTAGTAGTAGCGGTAGTAGTAGTAGCTAGAAATATAGTAGATAGAGACGTAGTAGATAGTAATATAGTAGATAACGGAATAAATAGTAGCGTAGTAGCTAGAGGAGTAGTAGGTAGAAAACGAGTACTAGGTAGAAAACGAGTAGCGAAAAAAGACTAGCTAGAAAGAGAATAGCTAGGAAAGTACTAGCTAAAATAGTAGTAGTAAGTAGAGGAGGTCTAGCTTATAGAGCTAGTATATAGAAGACTTATCGCTATAAGCTAGATAGTAAGTTATATAGTTAGTATTTATAGTCGGTATTACTAACTTTTACTCTAGCTATCGCGCTCTAAGAGATCTATAAGTACTAGAAGTCTATAGATCTACTTATACTAAAGCTACTCTTTAGCTACCTCGTTCGCGAAGTTTACTATAACGTTTCTAGAGGCTTAGCTATTTCTTAAGGAAGTTACTATTAGTAGGCGAGCGCTCTTAGTACTTTATAGGAAGCCGCTAAGAGTGCTCTAGTCTACCTCTTCTTAAGTATATATATTCTTAGTTATTCTATATTCGATCGATATTAACTATATAATAGGTACTAACGTTGCCGCGATTTATATAAAGTAAGTAACTATTTAGTAGAGAGATATAAAGTTTATTATTAGCCTACTCTTATCTTAAGGAATTAATATATTTAGTAAGAGATAATTCTTTATAGTATATATAGAGAAAATTATTATAAGTATAGACGGGATATATAGTAAAAATAGTTATAATTAAAGAGGTTACTATAGTCGGTATCTATAGTTAGTATATATATAGTTATACTAAATCGTCTAATTTACCCTATCGAATTAAATATAGCTCTAAATCTCGTCGCCTTCTATACTTCCTACTTATTCTAGTTTCTATCTATTTATAACTCTCGATTTTCTATACTATATTCTATCGAACTCTAAATTTCTATTAGGACTTATCTTTAGACCTATCGTTAGACTTAAGTCGGACCTATCTAATACTTATATTTATTAGATAGGTCTAGAACTAGATAGGAACTAGCTAGGACCCGACCTAACTATTATAGTTCTATATATTTAGGTCCTAGATCCGACTTAGACCTATCCCGACTTATTCTAACCTCTAATTAAAGAAGTCTAGTATTACGATATAGTCTACTATATAAGCGATATTCTAGAGACTAGAGTTAAGAAAGATTATCTCTTTATTACTCGCGAAGGCCTTAGCTAATAGGTCGAAGGTAAAACGTTTTCTTATATAGCGAAGAACTTAATAGCTAAGTAGATCGTAAATTTTATTCGACGCTAGATCTTTTATAGATAGGGTCTACTATATAGAATAGTTCTAGACGGCGCTCGGGCTTATTTAAAAGAAGTCGAAGACCTTCTAAACTCGTATAGTATTAGGCGTACTAGAATCTCGCCTTATAATCTAGAATTAAATAGCCGCGTTAAAGTTAGGTATCGTCCTATCCTTTTAGCTCTTATAAAGATATTAGATAGTACTTAGAAGAGCTAGATAAAGTACGTTTCGGTAGTACTTTAAGCTAAGAGGACTACTATTTATAGTACGACTAGCTAAACTCTATTTTTACTTATATATAGCCGAGAAGCGGTCCTTCTAATCGAGCTCTCTATTATAACCTTTAGTCTTCTAGATTAAAGAAAAGTTAGAACGTATAAAGACCTTATTTAGAAGAGAGTAGAAGCTCTAGAAGCTATAGACGTTATAAAGGTAGAAGCGCTAGCTCGTAAAGAACGACTTTAAGAATAAGCTTCTCTTTATATAAATAATAAAAGGAACGTAACCGACGTAGTCTTTACGAAAGGCTAGCTTATTATTCTTTAAAGAGGAGATATTAAAGATTTACGTTTCTAGAAGCTTTCTTTCTAGTAAAAAGGCCCTTACTAAGTATCGAGTTATATAAAGAACTATTCTACTTACTATCTAGAAGAGCTTAGTAGCGCTAAAATTAATAGGACGATTAATAAGTATAATCTAAGAGCTATACTTCTATTCTATAAGTAAGAAGACCTAGTAAGATATAAGTAAAGAAGGCGTCTTAAAATCTAGAAGAGGAAAATAAGATCGAATCGATTCTAGAAGGAGTCTATAAAATCTTAAGTAGAAAGAATATAGTCGACGAAGTCGAATACGAGGAAGAATAATATCCTATAATAGTATAACTCTAATATATTCTAGAAGAAGAACTATAAGAATATAAAAGAATATAAAAACTCTTATTTTAGTATTTAATAAGAAGGGATAGGTAGTATCTAGCGTTTAATAGTCTTTAGAAATAGTTAGAAGCTTTAACTTTACTAAAGAAAAGATAAACGTCTATAATAACGTTAAACTAAAGAAAAAAAAATATCTAACGAAGGTAATTATCCGAGACGACGTTAAACTAGCGATATAGCTTAATAATAGTCTTTAAAAGTAATTAGAAGTTCCGCCCTTTTTAGAAAATATATTAACTAGAGTCCGAGACGACGTTAAACTAAGTCTTATATAAAGAAGACTAAAAACCTTAACTAGTTTTAAGTTTCTAGAACTTAGAATTAATCTTCTAGAAATAAAACAAATCGATAATACCGAATATAATACCTAGGTAGTATACGTATTCGTAAAGACTTAAAACTATAAACGAAAAATATAAAATACTATATAGTATTCTTAGCTTTCTTTTTCTAGAATAATTAGACCTTCGTTTTCTATCTTTCTACGAATATCTAACGACCTAGATAACTCTTTAGATTTACTTCTTAACTCTTCTAAGATTTAACTACTTCTAAGACTATATACCTAGGTATACCTTCTAAATCTAGAAGTCTAAAGACTAAATCTCTAGCTCTCTTCTACTTAGACTTTAGTTTCTCTTTCTTAGCCTTTCTTAGGTTTACCTTCCCTAGCTTCTTCTATTATCTAGTCCTTAGCTTAGTTATTAGAATTTAAGTTAGAATTAGAATTAGAATTAGATTTAATATCTAGACTATTTTTAGACTAGGTATTAGATTTACTAGTAACTATAGCCTCTAGGTTCCTCTTAGGTACCTTTTCTATATTAGAAGATTACTCTAGTATAGGGCTAGTTAGTACTACTTTCTTCTTCTTAAGTTTAAGAGAGGATTAACTTAAAGACTAGAAACTAGTAGCTCTAGTTACTTAATTAGCTAACTTTACTAAGGAAGTACTAAGACTAAGTAAATTCTCTTTCTTTAAAACCTTTTAATTAACTAGAAAAAGGAAGATTAGATAGCTAGAACTAAAGGCTATACTATCTAGATAATTCTACTTAGTATAGTAAAACTAGTATAGAGGCAAAGGGCCTATTTTTAGAATATAATCTAAACTAGTAGGATTTAGTCCTCTAACTACTTTTAGCTAGGTACTTAGACTATATCTAGAAGAGGAAGATTAGTTATACTAGCTATTATATAAGTAGTTTTAGTAAGTACCTCTAAAAAGCTACTTATTATCTAGATCTTCCTAGCTAAGGCTTAGTACTCTTCTATAAGCTAGAAATAGAGTAGTTTTACTCTTTTTATAATAGTTATAAGGACCTTTAGAATCCTTAGCCTACTCTAGAAAATAAGTAATAATAGATACTACTTTATAGGAGGAACTATAGGGCCTATACTCTCTAACTCTTATCTAGGAACCTTTAGATAGCTTTATCTTAGAAAGAAGCTAGTATTCTAGCCCTAGGATTCCTTTAATACTTAAGTATAGCCTTCTATTTCTATAAGAATTTAGGAATAGCCTAGGAAATATATCTAGGATACCTAGTAATCTAAATAGGTCTAAGAAGTAGCTAGCTCTTTCCTAGATATTCTAATTAAAGAGTATAGTCTTATCCTACTAGCTCTAGACCTCCTTAGAATACTACCTCTTCTAAACCTTCTTTAATAGCTTTCTAGCCTTCTTATCCTTCTTAAAGACCTAGTACTTAGAGTTTGTCCTAATAATATCCTTTAGGAAGAGTAAGATACTAGAGGCCTTTAAGCTCTCTAATAGGATCTAAACCTTAGCCTTTAGCTTCTAGATAGACTTTATTAGTACTATTTAAAAGTAGAATATAAAGTCTAGAGAAAGTAAAAGAATATTAAAAAGAGAAGAAATTAGATAGAAGATAAAGGTTTCTAAATTTTAAAGTAGTAGAAGTTAGCTAGCTACTTAGTACTAGATTAACGAAACTTAAAAAGCTAAGGCTACTTAATTTAAATAACCTAGACCTTAGAAACTTCCGAAGTATCTAAACCTTACTAGTAGTTCTAGAGCGAATCTAAAATAAGAAATAATACTAGAAGTAGAGAGGAAACCTTTTCTATTACTAGATCTAGGCGAAAACCTCCCTCTATTTACTTATAGTAGAAAAGAGCCGTACTTATATTCTAATCTCCTTAGAATAAGTAGAAAATAAGAAAATAGAATACCGAAAGACTTTTCTTTAAAAACTTCTAGGATTAGAAGGTATTAGATCTAATAAAACTAGAGAAACTGCTTTCTTTACTAGATATCGCTATCCTTATTACTAGAGTTATACTCTAACTCGGTACTTAAACCTTCTTTAATTACGTTACTATATCTATTAATAGCTTTACTACTAAGGTTCGGTAGACCGCTCTCTACGAAGGCCTCTAGATAGGTGTCTAAAATAGCCTTAAACGCCTCTTCTATTATAATTACTATTCTCTAAAGAATACGTAAGATACTATTAGAACCTAAGTTATAGGATACGTAGATAATAATTAGGATTATTATAGCCTTAGCTAGCGAAACTAAAGGAATAGCGGTCGGAACGTATTAAAACGCCGAACTAGTCTAATTCTCGAGACTTCTAGAAATAGGATTAAGTATATTAACCGTAGAATAAAGTTTCTAACGAAGGTTCTACGCGGCGTTACTCGTATTATTTAGCGCTATACCTTATAGTTCTAATAGAAGGTTAGAAGCCGATATTAGAAAGACTCTCTCTATAAGCGGATCGTTCTAAAAGTTCTAAGAAGTATTAGAGATCGGAGGAATAGAGGTAGTAGCGCTCTAAGATAGTAGATTCTAGCGATTAGCGCCG
Organism: Cercospora zeina; assembly: GCA_022702355.1. NCBI lineage: Eukaryota > Fungi > Ascomycota > Dothideomycetes > Mycosphaerellales > Mycosphaerellaceae > Cercospora > Cercospora zeina. Next base: position 45,695 of record JAKLWX010000005.1, read on the forward strand.
TACTAGCGTATTAGCGCTCGACTAGAAAGAGAATAACCGGATTTTACCTTTATATTATACGTAGTCTTACCGTCGTAAACGTAGTTCGTATAAGTACTATTCTAAAGATATAGCTAATTAGTTAAGGAAGCTAGAACTCTTAGATTATACGACTAGTCTAGAACGCGGATATAAATCTTAGCCTTACTAGACCCCTTTCTATAGTATATATAGATATCGTCGTCTAATATATACTCTAAATCTATACCGTACGGACTAATAAGAGTAGGAAGTTAATACTCTACCGATCTTAGATTTATTTCCTAATCTAGAGAAAAAATTAGTCTCGGTAGCTAGTCTAGATTAATAAGACGAAAATTTAGATCGAAGAAGTTATCGATACTATAGTATATCTTTCTACTAGTACTACCGAGAAAGCTATAAATTATTTCCTAGAAATCGCCCTAATATATACCTCTTTAGATTAGAAGAACTATCTTCTTTAGAAAGAAGCGTAGATCTTTTTAGTTTAGAAATTTAATTAATAAAGCGCGGAACTACTTTTCTTAAAGTATATTTAGTAGATTTTCTATCTAACTCGAGTCGTACGTAGGAGCGCGCGAGCCTTAGTTTAGCTTCTTTAGAGGATCGCTACTATTACTAAAGCTAGAACCGAGGCTTAGACTAGTAAGTTTCCTACTAGACGATCCGCTTATACGTAAGGACCGACGCGAAGTAGTAGTTATCTTAGCCGACAATTCTAATAAGCTATTAGTATACTCGAGAAAGAGTTTACGTACGAAGAAATCTTACTATAAGCTACTACGAATATTAAGAAAGCTTTTTAAAGTCTTCTAAAAAGAGTAATTTTAGGCCTAGAGGGTTCTAAAAGCTAGAAGAGGTTATTAAAGTTATTATTTAGAAGTAGATATTCGAGAGAAAGTTAGAAGCGAAGGGCTGCTTTTATAATAGGCTCGCCGGTATATAATTAACGTTTTCTAATTATTACAAGTATTTATTATAGGATAGTAAATATATAACGCGTTCTAAGAGTTTAATTCTAGAATTACCGACGATCTAATTAGCTATTAGCTAGGTAGTAGGCTTATATAGTCTTCTAATAAACTATAACTTTCTAGAAGTAAATAAAATTACGAAAATTAGATAAGTAAAGAATTCTAAGGATTCTAACGACTTCTAAACTAGTTCTAGGCGCGTAGTAGAAGGCGTAGTAGCATTTCCTTAGGTTACCTCGAGTTCTTTAAAAAGTATACGCTATCGTTCGGAGCTAATACGAATAGTAGAGATAGGAACTACGTCGTTACTTACGATCCGCGCTATATCTCTAAAGAGATATTCGAGTAAAGAAGGGATATATTAACTAGTAGCCTACTACGGTTCTAATAGGAGTTCTAAAAAGCTAAGAGTACTTAGAATATAAAATAAAAATAGAAAAAGAATATTAAATAAAAGGAAGATAAGAAGAGATTAACGATAAGCCTTTAAGTAACTCGAGAAAATAAGATACCTTACTACTTTATCTATACTCTTTACGATTTTTCTTCTACGATTAGATACTTTTAGAAAGCGATTTGCCTCTCTATTTACTACTCGTCGTATTCTTAGAGACCTCTAGTATAACGATTCCTCCTTTTACTTATAATAATAAGATACTTATACCTTTTAGCTTCTATCTTAACTATTCGCTACTTAAATCTTATAACTCTAAGATTAGAACGAATTAGAAAGTCGAGCGCACGAGGCTTAATATTAGGAAGTAACGTGCCGAGAGGTTTACCTTACTATTAGGTTAGAAATTAGCGTCTTCTAGATATAAGATAAGGTCTCGACGTCGTCTATAGGTCTTTTAGGCGTCTCTAGTATCGAGGAGACGATATAATATAAGAGTAGATATCGACGGTATAATACTACTATCCTTACTAGAACTAGCGTACGTATAATAAGCTACCGATTTTAGTATATATAGGTTTAGGTCTATACTACTATTTCTACCTTCTTAGAACTTATTAGCGGTCGCGCTTTATTAGCTTATTATTATCGCCTTTCTTTTTTATACCTCCTAACGAATTTTCGTATTATATATACGAAGGATACTACTACGTACGTTAATTATAGCTTAATCGACTACTTTTCTCTCGCCTCTCTACGTATTTATAATAGCTTAACTTCCTACTAATAAGCCTAGCTAGTTCGCCGAGTAATACTTCTTTAGCTAAGATACGGCGTCTACTTCTTCTTTATTTAAAAACTTCTCTCTACTTAAAAACCCTTCTATAAAGAATAGTAATATCGACCTTAGACTTCTTAGTAACTAGGCGCCCTCTTCTAACTAACGTAGCGCTTCTATCTCTTCTTCTTTAATTTCTAACTCCTTCGCTTATAATAGTAACGACTAAGAGGCTACTAGTAGAAACGACTAGAATAGTTCTTATAGAAACGCGAACGGCGATAATAGAAATAACGAAGATAACGGCTCTATTATTAATATCGATAATAGTAATAGCGACGAGAGTAATAGCGACGAGAGTATTATACTATCTACCTCTCTCTTTTAGCTTTCTAAGAAGACTCTATAGAAAACTATACTAGGTAGTTAGCCTTATCTTAATAAGTAGAAGCTCGCTTACTAAATAGCTTATAAGATAGTAATAGTAGTAGTAGTAGTAGTAGTAGCTAGAAATATAGTAGATAGAGATATAGTAAATAATAGAATAAATAGTAGCGTAGTAGCTAGAGGAGTAGTAGGTAGAAAACGATTACTAGATAGAAAACAAGTAGCGAAAAAGAGACTAGCTAGAAAGAGAACGGCTAGAAAAGTACTAGCTAAAATAGTAGTAGTAGATAGAGGAGGTCTAGCTTATAGAGCTAGTATATAGAAGACTTATTACTATAAGCTAGGTAGTAAGTTATATAGTCGGTATTTATAGTCGGTATTACTAACTTATACTCTAGCTATTACGCTCCGAGAGATCTATAAGTACTAGAAGTCTACGGATCTACTTATACTAAAGCTATCCTTTAGCTACCTCGTCTACGAAGTTTACTATAACGTTTCTAGAAGCTTAGCTATTTCTTAAAGAGGTTACTATTAGTAGGCGAGCGCCTTTAGTACTCTATAGGAAGCCGCCGAGAGTGCTCTAGTCTACCTCTTCTCGAGTATATATACTTCTAGTCGTTCTATATTCGATCGATATTAACTATATTATAGGTACTAACGTTACTACGATTTACGTAAAGCGAGTAACTATTTAGTAAAGAGATATAAAGTTTATTATTAGCCTACTCTCGTCTTAGGGAATTAATATATTTAGTAAGAGATAAATCTCTATAGTATATATAAGGAAAATCGTTATAACTATAGAGGGTATATATAGTAAAAATCGTTATAAGTAGAGAGGTTACTATAGTCGGTTCTCGTAGTCGGTATACCTATAGTTATACTAAATCGTATAATTTGCCGTATTAAATTAAATATACCTTTAAAACCCGTCGCTTTCTATACTTTCTACTTCCTCCGGTTTCTATTTATTTATAACTCTCGATTTTCTATATTATATTCTATTAAATCTTATATTTCTATTAGAACTTATCTTTAGACCTACTATTAGACTCGAGTCGGACCTATCTAATATCTATATTTATTAGATAGGTCTAGAACTAGATAGGAACCGGCTAGAACCCGACCTAACTATTATAGTTCTATATATTTAGGTCCTAGACCCGATCTAGACCCGTTCCGACCTATTCTAACCTCTACTTAAACGACTATACGTTAGTTATATAGAGGTTAGAATAGGTTTCTAAGAGAATCCTCTTATAACTAGTTTTACTTTAAACTTTTTAATAGTACTACTAATTGCTCTTTTAATATTAAATACTTATTTTAAAGTTATAAGGTTTACTTCTTTTAGTAGAATAATCTCTTTTTAAGTAAAGTTACTTTAAAGTATAGTTAATTCCTTTTAAACTATATTCTTCTATATATATTTCTATTTAAGATCTTATATTACTTCTTTATAGAATTTTAAAATAGGTACCTCTTATTTTTAAGCTAAGACTTAAGAAGTAATTACTATAAATATAGACTTATTAATCTCTAATAGGGTTTTAAAGATCTATTCCTATTCTTAGTCTAAAATAAAGCTAAGAAATACTCTTTAAATCTTAGCTTTAAGTATCTCCTCTTTTCTTTTTTTTTATTTCTTTTAAAGTACTTATCTTATAACTATACTATAATTCTTTAGTTTAGAGCCTAGTCTTTTATTTAAAATAGATCTCCTTCTCTTTTAGCTATAGGTTTAGTCTTAGCTCCTTTCTTAATTTCTATATTCTTATAAGTTCTACTATATAATAGTTAACTTTTTTACTTCTATATATAGTATCCTACTAGTACTAGAACTAGTTTATTTATTAGTTTCCTAGCTTAACTTAAGTAGTTTAATAGTTTCTCTTTTCTTTATTTAGAGTTATAATTCTTTAGAGTTTTCTTCTTTTAGATTCTTTATTTTCTAGTAGTTCTTCTTATTCTTTAGTAGAAGTAGTAACTATATAAAGAGTAGTTAGATTAGTCTTATAGCTTTTATTAGCTAGACTATAGGTACTAGCTTCTTTAAAGGTCTACTAACTAGGTTCCTAATAGGTATACTACTTACTTAGTTAAGCTTAAGAATATTTAGCTCTATATCTTCTTCTTTCTTATACTTAAACTAATTTATAGTATTATAAGCTTTAATAGCTCTTATATTAGGCTTCTAGAAGAGCTATATTTTAGTAGTATTAGAGATATATCTAATAGATATAGTATTTTTACTTCTATTTATTAGTTTATTTAATCTTATTCTAGCTAGCTAGGATTTAGAATCTATATAGACTACTACTTTATATCCTTAAACTCTAAAGTATAATATAGAGAGTTAAATACCTAAAAAGGCTTTCTTAAGTAATACCTTAAATCTATTAATTTTTAGTTTATTAAGAAGAGAGTTTCTAATAACTATATAAGCTATTAGAGCTTCTAGTTAGAATTTAATAGGTATATAAGTATCCTCTAGTATTACTTTTATATAGTCTTTAAAGGTTTAGATTAATCTCTTAACTACTTTATTCTAAATAAAGTTATATATCTTAGTAATATAAAAGGAGATTCTATATTCCTTTTTCTACTACTTTAGTATAGTAAGAAGCTCTTTTACTCTATTACTCCTTATAATCTAAAGAGGATTTCGTAATTATAGCTTAGCTTTTATCTTTTAGTCTTTTAGAATATTTAGTATATCTTCTTTAAACTTTATTAAAAAAGTCTATTTCTTTCTTAAGAAGTTATTAATAATCTTAAGCTACTATCTATATTCTAGTCTTAAGATAAGTAAAGGGCTATAGATATTAATAGAAATAAAAAATAACTTTTAAAGTTTCCTTTTAGTTTCTTTTCTTTTATATTTCTTTATTTTTACTAAGAAGTATACTTTATAAAGTTAGTATTCCTTTAGAATAGAAATCTAAGCCTTAAAATTAAATACTTTATATAGGTTTCTAAGAAGACTCTTTTTAAAATATATAAGCCTTCTATACTAAAGCTTCTACTATTCTTAAAGTTTCTTTTAAGCTTTAAAGGTATAGGCTTTATTCTTTTAATTTTAGCTAAATTATAATATTATAAGCTTCTATAATATATTATTAATCTCCTTAATAAATAGTACTCCTCTTAATAATTTTATCTAGAGAACTAGTTTTCTAAATAATAAAATAAGTAGAAATTTAAATAGTTAGATACTATACTACTAGCTAAATTAACTCTAAGAAATAAGATTTACTCCTAACTTTAATATAAAGAGAATATTCTTAAGTATAATTTATTTTCCTTTTATTCTACTTATTACTATATCTTCTATATATATAGTATTAGCCGGCTAATATACGCTAACTAGCTACTTATTCTAATACGAGAGTTAAGATATACTACCGCTATAGGAACTTAAATTCGGGGCTTACTTTAGTAGTTTTAGGAGTCGGAGTTTAATTAGTAAGGCGGGTATACTTATAGCCTATAGTTCGAATACGAACGAGGAGATAAGGACGAGATAGATAGTAACGTAACGACGACGTATAGCTATAACCTTTATCCCTTACGAAGTCGTATATATAGAGGAGATAGTAGAGAAGTAGTTACGATAGCTTCTAATATATACTTACTAGAAATAGGTACGCTAGACGAGATAGTATCCGAGGACTAGCTACGTAGGGCATTCTATTACCTACCCGCCTTACGACCTACTCTATCTATACTAATATAAGCTACCCGAGTATATATAGTTTAGGGTTATATTCTAGAGCCGAAGGTAGGGCAAGACTACGACTAAAAAGATACTACGTTACTAAAAGAAGCACTATAGACAAGACTTAGATTTAATTTATATATGTATACGTATATAATTCGCGGGAAGTTAGCTACTTCTACCGTATATATAGTATTTAGGATTAGATATAGCACGCGTTTAGAAGTCGCGGATAATATAGACTTAGAATCTAATATAGTATACGTTTAGGAGTCGCGGATAATATAGACTTAGAATCTAATATAGTACGCGTTTAGGAGTCGCGGATAATATAGACTTAGAATCTAATATAGTATACGTTTAGAAGTCGCGGCCGAGACTAGTACTAGAATATAGGTAGCGTAGGCATTGCCTATACCCCGAAAATAAACGAAGACTACGCTCCGTTCTTATAAATATAGTTCGCGATAAGGGATAATAGCGTACGGACGGGCTAAGTATACGCTATAGGTAATACGAGACGAGAAGCTACTATAGAAGAGCGGTAAGTAGAAACTAGGTAGTCTAACCTAATCTAGACGCGGACTAGGTAAAGACGACCTAGAAACATACGATAAATTTTTTCCTAGTAAGATAAGTATCTATTAAGTAGGGAAATTAAAGCTAGGGCCCGGGGCCTTAGCTTAAGTAGATAAAAAAAGGAAGGAATCCGCTAAGATATAACTACTTAAGAACCGAGAGAGCTGCTATACTAGGTAATTAAGACGATTATACGGAACCTAGGCTAACTACTATAGTTTCTAGTACTAAGAAAGATAGGATCTATCGTAGTACTTAGAAGTTCGATATAAGAAACCGACTAGTAGACTTTGCCGCTACTATAATAGGTACTATTAGTAATATACCTAATTAAGGACCCTCCTTACGGTCGCCTACCGCGATAAATATAACGTAGCTCCTAACTTTATAAGAAGTCCTAAGGAGTATACTAGATATCTATAAGCTAAAACTACTATTACCTAGAACTAAAGCGAACTTATTCTTTAGAGGATAGAGTACTACTAAGTTCCTCGAATAGTTCGATAGTCTCTAGAAGTAGTTCGATCTAGAAGAGTATAGTAACTAAGAAAAGATTAATAGCGTTATTGCTAATACTAAGATTATCCTACGACTAGAACTAAAGCGTTTAAAGGGCGTGCCTAAATATAACTAGACTAAGTTTAGAAAGTCCCTATTAGACTACTTCGCTAATAGTAATACGTATTATATTATTAAATCGGTATCGTACCTTATGTCGTACTATAAGACCTAATAGTTAGAAAGCGATAATCTAAATAAATTCTTACGATAGTTTCGATTAGCTTCTAACTATATTAATTCCGAAGACTTAAGTAATAGAGAACGATCTATACTACTACTAAAAGCTTTACTAAATAGTATTAGTAGAAGGATCTATAGGAAGTATAGTCTATATCCTCGGAAGCTAGAGTCCTTCTAACTATTTAATAAGATTCTAAAGTCGGTAGAAGAAATAGTTAAAGGATCTAAAGGGTTTAGGCTTACTAAAAATAGAGATAAATAATAGATAACCTCGCTATAGAACTCTATCTTAGCTAGCCGTCCGGAAAGAGCTCTAGCGGTACCTATAGGTAATACTCTTATTAATAACGACTTTACTCGTAAGTTCGCGAAGATATCGATCTTATACGGACTTACTCTACGGACCGGAACTAGCCTCGTACCTATAAACTCTTCTATAGAGATAGAAACGTAGTAAGCTTATTAGGTAAATACTATAAGCTTAGGAAATAAACTACTCGCGTACGTAGGTATAGTTAGAACCTTCGCGACGTAGATCCTAGTATACCTAACGATATAGAACAAGTGTTTTAACTACGGAGACTAAGACTACTATATAAGGGAATATCCGATTATAGCCTAGCTCTAAAGAAGTAGATATATCTAGTAGAATAAACGGAGGAGATAGTACTATAGTCCTCCTACTAGAAACTATTAGCTAATTAGTATACCGAAGTAGGATAGCTAGATACTACGAATAGCTTAGATATACTTAGTAGTATAGAGGTTATTCCTTCTATACGATCGCGTTCTATAGCTAGCTTACCTATTAAGGGCGAATTAGTTATTAGTACTCTAGACACGAAAGGATATAACTAATATAGCGCCTAGAAGTATCTTAAACCTAGAATATTAGATACTATACGAGAAACTATCGTATATACTTAAAGATATTTAGTTAGGGCCTAGGGCTCTAACTACGATTCTAACTCCTCTAACGCCCGAACTCGTATATACTACTATAACTATACCTCCTTAGGTTATTAGAGGCATCTATTTCGGTTTCGTATCTACGCCTACTATTTTTAGAGCAGCTATACGCTAGTCTAGATAAGCTAGCGTAAAAGAGGAGGATAAATATAACTATAATAGAAGATAGATCGAGGATATTATAGAAGAAGAGCTTAGAAGAAGCCTTAACGTAGCTACTACTATAGTCGCGAGTACTAAAAGAAAGAGTAAGGATAAGGTTAGTAGTATAGTAATCCTAAGCCGAGATAAGTAGTTAGCGCGTATAGCTAAGAATAGAATTAAGAAATAAAAGAGGGCCGCAAAGACGAGATAGCTATAGGCGAAGATCTCCGACTAAGTATTATAAACCTAAGCTTCCTAAGAAGATAAGCGAGATAACCCTCGCTCTAGACCTTCGAGATTATAGACCTAAGATATATTTAGCTATATAAATAAAGATATAGTAGACGAAGATATAAAGGATATTCTAATTACTAGACTCGTTAACTCTCTAATAAGGAAGGCTAGGAACTTTTCGAAGAAATAATAGTTCGATAATTATATAAGGTTAAAAAGAAGGAAGAACGAGGAGAACTTACTACTTACTAAGAAACTAGAGACTAGGTTACTTAGGAGATTAATCTACTATAAGATTCTAATTACCTTTAAGGAATTTATCCTTCTTAGAAGTTCTAAGCTACTAATTAAGTTACTATAGAATAGGATCTATACTAACGACGATAAACTATATAACGTACTCTAAACCGAGCCTATAAATATTAACTAGCTAGTAGAGAATATATAGTAGGCTAGGGAATTAAACGATATTAGTAAGGATTAAGTTAGTAAATTCCTTTATAAAGCTTTCTAAGACTAGGATCCTTATACTAGAGAGGCTCTTTCTAAGAAACTATTTTAGAAGGAAGAGATTAATATATATCGCGCTTACGTAGTTACGCGCTCTAAAGTATAGACTATTAAGAAACTATATAAGACTCTATCTAGTATAGACCTATTAGTAGTAATAGACGATTTTATTATAGCTTCTCTTATCTAGGTTCTATATATAGTTAGAACGAGCAAGAATCTAAGCCTAGAAGTTTAAGTATTAGTTAATAAGGGTACGAATTCTTATATCGTCGATTAGAACTAAGTATAGGAAATAAGAATTGCCTTAATCTAGAATATCCTAGAAAGTAAAATAATTACTATAAGAGGGCCGGTTACTATCTTAGGAATTAGTAGGAGATTAGTTACTAGCGTCTTTAGTATCGAAATTAAAGTACTAGTTTTCGTCTCTAGACTAGTTATAGGAGCTATATCTATACCTCTACTTCTAAGACGAACTTAGGTATATAAGGTAAGACTTATAGGAAGAAACTACGACGATAGAACGTAGGAAGGAACTATTAGTAATATAAAAGGTAAATCGGTTACCTTTACTAGGCCGAAAGGATCTAAGGGATACCTTTTAGTTTAGGACTACCTTTAGAAACTAGCTTTAAGAAACTAGTACGCGGTTTCGTAGCTATAACGATAACCGCTTAAAAGTAAGTAGCTATAATACTATCGGATTTTAGTAAAAAGAGAGTCGAGGCCCGAGGCCTTAGCTTATATTAGGATATAGAACTAGATACTTAGGCTAATAGAGGTTCTTACTTAGCTAAAGAGGAATTTAAGGATCTAGAAGTAATCCTAATCTAGACGATACTATTAGCTTCTACGATAATATAAAAGAGATAGAAGAAAGTACCTCGGGCTTCTACTATTATCCGAGTATATATCCTCTATAAGAGAAAAGCTAATAAAGTACTACCTATACTTACTAGCGTATATAAAACTTCTAAAGAAGGTCTAGAAGGAATACTAAAATAAAAAGAAGAGTATCTAAGAGAGGAAGCCTTAATGCCTCTCGAGACGAGCTTATATAATAAACGATATTTAATTAAGAAGTTATTCGATATTAAGTAAAGAAGTAGGCTAATACTAGAAATACTTAGCCTAATACTCGATAGGGTCGGGATTAAGCTTTAGCTAAAAGAGAAGGAACTACTAACCTATATACTATTTAACCGTAAGAAAGTACTCGCTTCGTCTTTTAAATACTTAGGTCGTATTTACTTAAGAGTAGCCCTACTATAGGTTATCCGTACTATACTATATACGCTATAGTAGTACCTAGGATTCTATATAAGCCTATTATAGAAGATATAGGTCGAAGGAATTTTACGAACCTATATAGAAGTTAGGACCTTAGAATATAGTTATACCGCGTATAGAAACCCTTATTTCTTAGTTTTAAAAAAGGATATAAGGAAGTATAGATTAATTAATATAGCTATAGAGATTAACCGAGTTATAATTAAGGATGCCTTCTTACCTCCGAATACGAATTCCTTCTTAGAGTAATTCGTAGGTTATATCGTAGCTAGCCTTCTCGACCTCTTCTTAGGATACGATTAGGTTCCTCTAGCTAAGAAGAGTAGAGACCTAACTAGTTTCGACGGCCCTCTATTCGGTCTTTTAAGAATAACTACGTTACTATAAGGAGCGACGAACTTAGTATCTTAGTTCGTAAGGATTATAAATATAGTCTTATACGATTACCTCTCCTATAGAGCTAGTTTCTTTATTAATAATTTTAGAGTAAAGGGACTATATACTATATATAGAAACGAAGAGATCGAGCTAGAGATAAGATAGTATATCGTCGAATATATTTAAGACTTAGATTAAGTTCTCGTAGACATCGAGCGAGCTAGGATAACGGTTACTATTAAGAAGTTATAGATCCTCTAAACTAAGATTAAGGTTATAGAGTACGTAATAGATTAAGATAGTAGATACCCTAACGTAGTTCGTATAGCTAAGCTCCTAAGGTAGCTATAGCCGATTAACTAGAAGGAGGTATATATTTTCGTTAGAATCGTTATATACTTCTAGATCTAGATTCCTCGTTTCGCTATTATCGCTAAACCTCTATATTAGCTTCTACGTAAGAATACTATTTTTAAATAGACGGCTATCTATAAGAAAGCTAAGAAGTACTACGTATAGTTACTAATTACTACCCCTATATTAGTTACTATACGATACGGCCCTAGTATAAGAGTTATCTACGTCGCGGTAGATACTAGTATTAAAGAATAAGGAGCCGTACTTATATAGACGGTCGACGATAAGAGATATCTATCTAGGTACGAGAGTAGAATATAGAATAAATAGTAGAGGAAGTACGACGCTAGAAAACGAGAATATCTTACCGTACTCTAAGTACTAAAGAAGTTTAAACTATAGCTCTTCGAGGTATACTTCGTACTCGAGATCGATACTAATATATTAGTTTATTAGCTTAGTAAGGCCTTAACCGACCTTCCTAATACGACTATAACTAGATAGATCGCCTAGATTCGACTATTCGACTTCGAGGTCCGATACGTACTTAGAATAAAATATTAGGGACTAGATACGTTATTAAGGCGACTATAGACCTCTTTTAAACGTAGGGAGCTAGAGTAGACGGCTAATACGGTTCCGGATCGCGAGGATAATAATATAATCGACCGTACCTTCTTTAATACGTTTATAAGGCGAGTTTACTAAGTTAGAGCCTAGGGCCCCGACTCTTCTAAATCTCTAGACTCTATCTTCCTAAATAAACTAGTAGGTACTCTAGACGACTATAAGTATACGACTAAGTCTATCGCCTTCGTACTTCTTCGTAGAAAGCGTATAAAAGAGATAACTCTATTAGAATATAGAAGGTACCTTAAACTTAGCTAGAAGTTCGTAGTCGTAGATCGGAAGCTATATCGCTAGAGATATATAGATATACTATTATAAAGGGTAGTAGATTAGGACTACGCCCGCATAGAGATCCTTTAGTTAATATACGAGCGGAACGACTATCGTAGTATAGAAGGTATATACTAAATACTATCTCGCCTATACTAGTAGGATAGAATATACTCGGAATATACTATATACTATAGGAAGTGTCCTTTATATAGCTTCCGGAATAGAGTACGGCGGCCTACTCCTATACGGGAAGTCTAGGTTTAAAGTATAGGCGAGAAGTAGTACCTAGATCTCGTATATATAAATAAAAGAGGATCCTTAATCGTAGCTAGAGAAGGACTCTCTCAGTAGATCGAGGCTAAGGTTATATATAAGACCGCGAAAGAGATTACCTTGCTATAGATTACTAAATTTATCTATAAGGATATCTTCTACTAATAGAGCGCTCTATAGGAGGTTATTATAAATAATACTAAGGCTAACCTTAAGGATATTACTAATCTTCTCGAGAGCTATATAGTTAGACGACTACGGGTGTCTCTATATTATCCGAAATCTAATAGCTTAGTCGAGGTAGGTTATAAACTAATACTAGCCGCCCTATCTAAGTACTTAGAAGGAGGTTCTAAACTTTAGATTCCGTACGTTCTATCTATATTATAGGCCGATCGAACGACCGTAGTATCTTCTACTAGCTAGATACTAGCTACTTTTATAATCGGAAGAGAAGTAGTACTACTAATTAAACTAGATATACGAACGTATAAAGTAGTAGATTAGGGATCGGTTTAGACCCGAGAAGATCTCCTATATATATAGTTACTCGCGCTCGAGAATATATAGGAAATAATAGAAGAAGTAAAGGATAGGAACAAGCGGTTCTATAAGTAGGTAAAGAAGTACTTTAATACGGTCTAGAACGTCGACTAGTAAGACTTTCGCGTAGAAGATATAGTAATAATCTATTATACTTAACTCGAATATTCGCGATCGGATAAACTCGTATACTAATAGCGCGGACCGTACTAGGTAGCCGCGTATACGCCTAAGGCCTTATATTACGAACTTAAAGAACTAGATAGAATACCCTTAACTAGTATATAGAATCGTACTAGCCTTAAGCGCTTATAATTTAGTATATAACGAAAATAATTAGTTACGAACCGGTTACGCGTATGCCTTAGCCTTAGTATATATAGAGGTTAAGCGTACCTATAATTATAGTTAGTAAACCTAATATTTACTTAGTTTACTATTTACCGGTCTTAGTAGCGGCTATACCTTTACTATAAAAGCGGCCCTTCTTTCCTTAGAAACCTTCTTTTCTTTTCTTATTAACCTACCTTCCTCTCCTTATATTTCCCTTTTCTTTTTAATACCTAAACTATATCTCTCGCTATCGAGATCTTCGCGAATACGAATCTATTACTATAAGCGTAGAGCTATAAGACCGGAGCCGCTAATATTCGCGACCTAGTCGCGAATATTAACTTAATTAAAGACGATAACGAGTAGCGTAACGTTATTAGCGAATATATCTACTATATCGATAAGCGCCTTTCTTATTAGAACGACCTAGCCTTCGAGTTTAGTAGTACGCTCTGCCCTAACGACTTTAAAAGTATAACTAAAGGAGTAGCCTCGTACTTCTCTAAATACTCTAAGGCCTATAAGGCTAGAAAGAGTTAGTAAGATCGGAGAGAGGGATGTCGTAAGATAGTTACTAGTCTCTAGAGACTAGAACGAGCTAAGTATCCTCTGCTTATAAATACGATTTAGTACCTAGGAATAGCAAAGCAGATATCTGCCTTTATAAGTAAGAACTCGAAGTAGGATAAGGCCGCCCTAGTCCTTTATAAGGCTATTATCTAGAGGTTACTCTATCTAATAGCTAATAGATCTACCTTAGCTAAGGCTACTTAGAGTAACTTCGATAAGATTTATAAAGCTAGAGAAGAAGTAAACTATATAAATATTAATAGTGCCGCTATATAATAGGCCCTACGAGATCGAGGCCTATAACTTACTCCGAACTTTATTAGTCCTCTATAGAGAGATATTACTACTAGACTAACCCTATTAGCGCCCGCTCCTCGTTCTATAGCTATTAACTTATAGTAGTAATAGACTAGTCGTCTAGTTACTCGGTCCTATAAGTAGGTACTATAGAGTATATAGTTAGGGCCCGGGGCCCCGACTAGGAATCGTCCCCTATTAAGTATACTTATAGGGCCGTATACTCGAGGACTATAGAATCGTCGTAGATTAGAGCCCCTAAGTCGTAGGTAAAGTAGTTAGAGTTAGGAGTTAACTATACGTAGCTAAGCTACCTCTATAGCCTCTTAGTAATTAGTTCTATTAGGTTCCTTATACTCTAGAATCTCGACTAGTAATACCTTAAGACTATAGAAGTAAGTTCCTCGAGCGTATAAGAATTGCCCTATAGAAGATACTAAGCTTATCGGTATAGTTAATATAATTAAGAGTACTACGGTAGTATAGCTATTCGAGACTATCGTACTAATTAAGTAGTACTATAAGCGAGCACGATAGGATATACCTAACGGCCGTAGGCTACTATATAGGAACTATTCTCGACGCGCGAGTAGTAGAATATATAGTCTTAATACGAATATTACGGATAACTAGCTCGGAGGTCGTTTCGTAGTATATCTATATAGTAATATCGACGAGGTTAAGAGAATAAACCCTACGTAGTTTTAAGGCAAGCGTCGCCCTCCTATTATAGCGAACGCCTTAGGTATCTTTAGGTATAGACCTACTCTAAGCTAGGACCCTCTACCGGAATATATTACGAATACTAACGCCTTAGTAGCCCTAAAAACGAGGCTAAATAAGAAGGTGCTTTAAGATTTTAAGGACTTTAGTACGACCGTAATTACCCTTTTTAATTAGCTTCGGCCGGTCGAGGAAGCTATTAAGTAAGAGTTCGATATCTACGACTAGTATCTTTAAGAGGCTAATAGGCGCAAGAATCTCGGTTAGTTACGGAATATATACTATAGCTTAACCTAATAGATTTTCCGCTAGGACCCTATATACTAGCTATATTATATCGTAATCTAACTAGACTATACGACGTACTTATATTCCTATCTATACTACGCGAAGTTCTTATATAAGGCCGTAGAATATAAAGAAGCGAATAGTACGAGCAAGTTCTACTATATCGATATCGCCCTTAATAAGCTATACTAAGGTACTAGTATTAATCTTATATAAGGAAGCGTATCTCTTACTAATAAGGACGAGGCTAATACTACTATATTAGTAAGAGGCCTATATAAGAGAGATGTTTTCTAGGCTTAGTTCGAGCGTATAGAGAAGCGAGGGGTTCTAAAGGATAATAAGAGCCTATTTATTAAGGCTATCGGCCCTAACTAACTAATAGAAGAAGACTATACTCTAATCGGTTATAGGATAAAACTATAGGTCTATAACGCTTTCTAAGTACGTATCTCGTCGCTATATCTACTATATAGTACGAAGGCCTCTAAGAAGACTCGCCGAACTATACTTCCTTAGTTTACTTAAGTTAATATTAAGAATAATAGCCTAGAAATAAGTAAAGCTTTAGGAACCTATACTAAACTACGTAACGTATACTATAACCTCCTTCTAGGAGTTAGTACGCTATCCGGTTATCCGAATAAGTATAGTATTATGCCCTTCTAGTTTCTAGCCTCTACTTATTTTACTCTATAGAGTCCTCTATTAGCCGCACTCGTAGGCTAGCTACGATAGGATAACCTAGCTATTATTAAGGACGCCTATAAGTAGATAACTTACTCTAAGGAAGACTTCTTTTCTAAGGCCTCTAACTACTACGACCGCGTGCTTACGGAGCATACTCGTGTCTAGCCCTTAGTATTAGAACTAGAATAAATGTTTTTCGGAAATAATAGTTACGTACTATACTAAGCCGACTATTCTAAGCGTCCTATAGCTTAGTTTTACGAAGACGCGGATATTAACAACTAGTCGAAGATCTATAGTTAGGTATAGAACGAGGTATAAAAGGAAGCTAAGGCCCGGAGCCCTAGCTTAGTAAAGTTAATAGTAGTAGACGATACGAGGGAGATAAGTTAGACTATAAATAATAAGTGTTTCCTATAAGTACCTTCACTTCTACTAGACTAGAATTTAACTAATATCGTAGGTTTAGGTTTATAATAGGGATAGAGTATATTAGCTAGCTAATATACGCTAACTAGCTACTTATTCTAATACGAGAGTTAAGATATACTACCGCTACGGGAACTTAAATTCGGGGCTTACTTTAGTAGTTTCGAGAGTCGGAGTTTAATTAGTAAGGCGGGTATACTTATAGCCTATAGTTCGAATATAAATAAGGAGATAAGGACGAGATAGATAGTAACGTAACGACGACGTATAGCTATAACCTTTATCCCTTACGAAGTCGTATATATAGAGGAGATAGTAGAGAAGTAGTTACGATAGCTTCTAACGTATACTTACTAGAAATAGGTACGCTAGACGAGATAGTATTCGAGGACTAGCTACGTAGGGCATTCTATTACCTACTCGCCTTACGACCTACTCTATCTATACTAATATAAGCTACCTAAGTATATATAGTTTAGGGTTATAATAGCTATTAGATAGCTACCTCGCCTACGAAGTCCTATTATACGCCTCTACGCGGCCGTAGGTAGAAATAGATACTCTCGAGTATACTAGTAAAGTATAAGGGCACATAAGACAATCCTACTTTACTACTACTAGCCGTATACCCGATAAGATAAGAACTACCTTAAAATAACCCTAAGACTACCTAACGAACTAAGGTAGAACTCTATTATAAAAGAGGTAGAAAAGAGAGGATAGAATAGAAGTAGGTAGGATAGGAGCAAAGAGAGGAGGTAGCTACTAGGCAAGAGATTAGCTATTTACCTACTAAAAAGAGCTATAGAAGGAAGGGAGAAAGGTAGACCCTTCTTATCTAGAATATATATTCCTAGAGACAACCCTCTAGGTCCGAGACGAATAGAAATAGAGGCCTCTATACCGACTTAATATACTATACTAGCTATATCTGCTACTAGAACTAATTTTAGATATTAAAATTCTATATATAGGGCTTAGCGCTTAGCGCTAAGGCGCACTAAGCGAAATTCTAGTTCCTCTAGGCATCGGCCTATAATATCCGTTTTTAGCGCGAATAAGACACCTCTACTACCGAGAGTTTTTTAGCCTAGGAGGCTTTTCTCTCTCTTCTATAACTAGTTAGGTATTAAGCCTACCCGTACTATATAGTCTTCGACTCCTATAGTACGTTAATAGAATAAACAAATAAATAATAAATAAATAATAGATAGCTACCTCTAACTTTAATTTACTTTTTCTTCTAAAAAGGTTTTAGTTACCTAAAAAGTAATTCTTAGTTAGTTATATATAATAAAGTATAGAAATTAAGTAGCTATCTTAATAGTCTATACTTATCTTTTACTTTTATAGTTAAGTATATAACTTCGTTAATATTATTATTCTCTAATAGGGATTAAGATAGTTTAGATATTATAAAAGGTTTAGTATCTTCTTAAGTAGTATAAGCCTTCTTAGAAAACTTCCTTAAGCTTTATCTTTTCTTAAAAAATTAGACTTTTAGGTTAAGTTTCTTTATTATTTCTTTTAGTACTTCTTTATTTAGTAATAATCTCTTTCTAATAGTAGTCTCTCTAGGTAGTAATCTTTTCTAGAGGTTAGAATAGGTTAGGTCGGGTCCGAGTCGGGTCTAGGACCTAAATATATAGAACTATAATAGTTAGGTCGAGTCCTAGCTAGTTTCTACCTAGTTCTAGACCTATCTAATAAATATAGGTATTAGATAGGTCCGACTCGAGTCTAACGATAGGTCTAAAGATAAGTTCTAATAGAAATATAAGATTCGATAGAATATAATATAGAAAATTAAGGATTATAAATAAATAGAAACCGAAGGAAGTAGAAAGTATAGAAAGCGACGGGTTTTAAAGGCGTATTTAATTTAATACGGCAAATTATACGATTTAGTATAACTATAGGTATACTAACTACGAATACCGACTACGGTAACCTCTCTACTTATAACGATTTTTACTATATATACCCTTTATAGTTATAACGATTTTCCTTATATATACTATAGAGATTTATCTCTTACTAAATATATTAATTCCCTAAGACGAGAGTAGGCTAATAATAAACTTTATATCCCTCTACTAAATAGTTACTCGCTTTACGTAAATCGTAGTAACGTTAGTACCTATAATATAGTTAATATCGATCGAATATAGAACGACTAGGAGTATATATACTCGAGAAGAGGTAGACTAGAGCACTCTTAGTAGCTTCTTATAGAGTACTAAGGGCGCTTGCCTACTAATAGTAACCTCCTTAAGAAATAGCTAAGCTTCTAGAAACGTCGTAGTAAACTTCGTAGACGAGATAGCTAAAGGGTAGCTTTAGTATAAGTAGATCCGTAGACTTCTAGTACTTATAGATCTCTTAGAGCGTAATAGCTAGAGTATAAGTTAGTAATACCGACTATAAATGCCGACTATATAACTTACTACCTAGCTTATAGCGATAAGTCTTCTATATACTAGCTCTATAAGCTAGACCTCCTCTACTTACTACTACTATTTTAGCCGGTACTTTTCTAGCCGTTCTCTTTCTAGCTAGTCCCTTTTTAGCTACTTGTTTTCTACCTAGTAATCGTTTTCTACCTACTACTCCTCTAGCTACTACGCTACTATTTATTCTATTATTTACTATATCTCTATCTACTACGTCTCTATCTACTATATTTCTAGCTACTACTACTACTACTACTACTACTACTACTACTACTACTACTACTATTACTATATTATCCCTCTCGATTTATCTCTTACGAGCTATTTAGTAAACGAGCTTCTACTTATTAAAACGAGGCCGACTACCTAGTATAGTTTTCTATAGAGCCTTCTAAGAAAGCTAAGAAGAAGGGGTAGGTAGTATAATACTCTCGTCGCTATTACTCTTATCGCTATTACTATCGTCGATATTAATAATAGAGCCGTTATCTTCGTTATTTCTATTATCGCTATTCGCGTTTCTATAAGAACTATTCTAGTCGTTTCTACTAGTAGCTCCTTAGTCGTTACTATTATAAGTAGAAGAGTTAGAAATTAAAGAAGAAAGGATAGAAGCGCTACGTTAGTTAGAAGAAGGCGCCTAGTTACTAAGAAGTCTAGGGTCGATATTACTATTATCTATAGAAGGGTTTTTAAGTAAAGAAGAGTTTCTAGATAAAGGAGAAGTAGACGCTATATCTTAGCTAAAGAAGTATTACTCGGCGAACTAGCTAGGCTTATTAGTAGGAAGTTAAGCTATTATAAATACGTAAAGGGGCGAGAGAAAAGCGGTCGATTAAGCTATAATTAATATACGTAGTAGTATTCTTCGTACGCGTAATACGAAAATTCGTTAGAAGGTATAAAAAAGGAAGGTAATAATAATAGGCTAATAAAGCGCGACCGCTAATAAGTTCTAAGAAGGTAGAGGTAGTAGTATTACTAATAGTTTAGTAAGAGTATATAGGTTAGCTAAGGTAGATATTAAGCTCGCTAGCGCGCTAGCTACGGCTTTACCTACGCTATATATATTAATTCTAAGCTTCTAAGTATAGTAACGTATACTAAGCTCTTTATAGTCGGCAATTATAGTCGGTAACCTAGTATTATATACCTATAATATTATTGCCTCCTCCGCCCTAGCTAGTAAACTAGTAGCGTAGATAACTATAATAGTATATATCCTTCGCTTATAGAGTAACGCGCTTCGCGTAGATCGCTAAAAGGTTAGAAATCTCGAACTCCGTAACGAGAAATACCTTCGCTACTTCTTATAAGTATTTAAGTACTACTACCTAAATTCTAATAATATCGCTACTACTTCTATCTATTATAATCTCGCGGATAACGCGCTAAAAAGGGACTCTTTAGATATATAAAGCTATTGTTTACTAAAGCTTACGAATCTCTCGTAAGGCTACTATCCCTAGCTTTAACTATCTTTTTAAGATACCGGACTTACTAGCTCTCGTTCGTCGCTATATAGTCCTTATAGCTATTACTTTTTTCTATAGAACTACTACTTTCCTACGAGACTCGTCGTCTAGTACTATAGCCTTTAGTAGCTATATTCGCCGCTACTTAGTAGCCTTATTTCCTACGCGTAGAGGTAGTACTAATAGTAGTATATTAGTATCTATATTATAATATACTCGTAGAGAAGAGCTCGAGTTAAACTCTATATTAGAGTTCGCTTAAGAAATAAGAGAAGATATCGAGTAGTATAGATAGAAATATTAAAGAGTTAGAAGGAGCGGATAAATAAAAGTACGAGAGAGAAGAGCTAGGGCAGATAGGAGTACTAGAAAATCGTATACGACCGCTAGAATATATAGGCCTATAAGAGGGGAGGTTAGAGTTTAATAGCGCTATATAGTAGAACTATATCGTATTCTACTACTATATTAGGACACTCCTACCGATCTTTACCTAGTAGAAGTTATAGTTACGCGAACGCTATAATCGCTTTCGCTACTTTATAAAATATAGTAATAGACGTAAATATTTACTATAGTATAGATTATATCCAGGTATTATATAAATAATATCGACTATAGTATATATATTTCGTTATTCGAAGTTCTTTACGAATATATAAAAGACTATAAAAGAGAAAGAGCTAGACTTACTAGTACTCTATAGTATTACTAGTTAAGTAGTCGTAATATAGTAATAGAATAGAGAAATAGACTCTCTAGCTTATTTTTATATCGAGGAACTAAGTCGTTATAATAGTAGAAGAGAAAAAATAATTATTAATACTACTTTAATATTAAGAAGAGAAGTAGTTATCGATAGTATAAGCTAAGAAGTAACTATTAGCGCTAAGAAGACTAGTAGTCGTCGATAGTATAAACTA
Source organism: Cercospora zeina (assembly GCA_022702355.1). Lineage (NCBI taxonomy): Eukaryota > Fungi > Ascomycota > Dothideomycetes > Mycosphaerellales > Mycosphaerellaceae > Cercospora > Cercospora zeina. Next base: position 67,075 of record JAKLWX010000005.1, read on the forward strand.
AAAAGTAATCGTTTATATTAAGAAGACGAGCGGTCGTTAATAATATAAGCTAAGAAGTAGCTATCTACGCTAAGAAAATAAGTAGTCGTCGATAGTATAAGCTAAAAAGTAACTATTAGCGATAAGTAGACGAGTAGTCGTCGAGAGTATAAGTATATAGTAGTTACTCTTTTCGGCTAGCGATAGTAAGGTTAATCTAAGTAACGTATACGACGGCTTCTAGCTATAGAGTACGTCTATAGCTATCGCTATTCGTATATAGTCGTATATATTAGTATACGCTATATTAGGCAAGCGATATATTATATAATATCGCCGACTATAGTAGCCGACTACGGTATAAGAAGCTAAACTCTACGTATAGAGATAAGCTAGCGGCTAGGCGAGAATAGCCGCGTACTAAGCTTCTAGTATACTTAAAGCTAGAATTCGTCGTACTTAGCTCCTACTATAATAACTACTACCTTAACCGCTACTATACTTATATTACTACTAAATTTTAAGCGTATATTTACTATATACCTCGCGATACTTATCTCTTCCTAGCGACCGAACTTATAATAATAGCGCGATAAAAGCGACGTCTAATAAGTACCGCGCTCTCTAATAGTCTATAGAAGTATCTCTGCCTTATAGATAAGGATTTAGATAGTATAAGTACTTCTATACTTTAGGTACGACTAGGCGCTATAAGGAAAGATATAGATACCTACTCTTCTAATTCTAATACCCTTCGCGAGCGTAGCTAGCGCGTAGATATATCGCCTAAGAGAGCTATAGTAGATAAGTAGCGCAAAGCTAAAAATAAGTCCTTTACTTAGTAGAAGAAGCTTTTAATTAGCTCTAATAATATATAGAGCTCCCTATTAAAGAAGTAGTAATAGAAGAAGATTAAGGCCTAGAGAGAGAAGTACTACGCTTAGTACGACTAGATAGCGTAAGTAATAATCTATATAGTTAGCTAATATAGTTAGTAGTACTTACGTATAATAGGGACGATAAGAAACGTAAGCGCGCGTAGGATAGGCCTATTATATAAGTAGCGAACTAGGATAAGGAAAGCTTCTATTTTAATATTAAGAAGGAGAAAGGCGCGGACGACCCGTACTATAACTATAACTACTAATAAGCGAATAATATACTACTCCGAGGTACTATCTACGCGTAGCTAGAACTAAATCGCTCTAGAATCGATAGGTATAACCGTACCTATAGCGTTAGTAATCTATTAAATACTTATACCCGGTTATATAGTTACTAGCTAAACCGCTACTCGTATACGCGTACTAGCTCTTTAAGAAACGGAACTATAGTAATTAAAATAGGTATAAAACGTATCGTAGAGGTATAATATTCTACGAAGAGCTACTAGATAACGAGTTTTTATAGGCTCCTACCCTACTAAGTTATATAGGTTCCGCTTATTAATCCTCCCTTTCTTAGTATCTAACTAGATACTCTCTATATTAATTAAAGTAAACAAATAATTAAAACTAGTTAGAATTTATAAAATCCTACTCTAACTTTCGTAAGTTTTATTCGTTATTTTCCTAAAGTTAGGCCTACGTACGGACCTAAATAAACTAACTAGTTTATTTACTATACTTTATTTCTACGCTAATCGAACTCGCGTAGAACGCCTATATCTTCTTTAAACTAGTTCTATAACTCCTACTTAAAGGACGTAGTAGCGTCTTCCTATATAATATACTCTTTAATAACGAAGACGCTATCCTCCTTAAAGGCTTCTTTCTTAGTAGCTTAGACCTAAGCCTAGGTCGTATTAAGCTTCTTTTTAGCCGTCTTAGTCTAGTCCTAGTAAGTCTAGAGGAACTTATTATAGGATAAGTATAGTAGGCGTCGAGCCTCTATTTATATCTATTTTTCCGACTAGTCTCGAACTCTAATAATAGTATTAGATATAATATTAATATAGTAGATATAGTACTCCTATAGGAGAGTCTAACTATAGATAGTATAGTCGAGTTCGCGCCTAGTAAAAGAAAACGCTAGAGGTTCGTAAGAGGCGTATATAGCTCTAACTTCTTTTAGCCGATCCTTATTATTAATAAGTAGCTAGCCTTTCTCGACTTTTATTAGCGTAAGTAGGACGATACGACGGACTTTTAAACTCGGTCTATTACTATAGAAAAGTATAGAATATAAGAAGAGCGTATCTCTAATCTAAACGCTAAATTCTCGAAGAAAAACTATCTTAGTATTTCTTAGTTCTTCTTTTACTACTCTCGGTATATAGAGTAGCCTAATATTAGTACTCGGTTCGTCGCTTATTAGATCGACCTAAGTCTTAAAAACGTATCCTAGGTAGTCGCGTAGGTCGGTTACGTCGTAGCTACTAGGTTTCCTTAGTACTAATCTAAGCGTATCGCTAGTCTTATTATTATCTAGAGTAATAGTTAAAATAAGAAGGTTTAGGCGAGATTAAAGTAAGCGAGCGATATCTATACGTAAAAATAGAGAACTAAGGCCTATATTACTATTAAGTTATAGCTTCTAGTTATCGCTATAGTATATAATTTTACTAGGTCGGTAGTAGCGAGCGGCTATCGGAAAAGAAATTAGCGACTAGACCGTATTTCTAGAGTCGCTATCCTATAGAACGATATTATATAACTATAGTATAATATCCTAACGTAATAACTACTAGGTTAACGAGAAGAATATATTCTATAGGTTACTATAGGCGGAGCTAGTATAGTTATTATAGTAATAGTAAAGCTTAAACTCCGTCCGTATAATTTCTAGAATCTCGGGATTCTATAGCTAGTCGCGTACTTCTAGGACGAGCTATATACCTATATATATATTAGAGGAATAGAAGAGCCTAGCTAGCGTTCGCGTAGCTCGTCTCGCTTAGTATTAGAGAGCTAGTAAGTAGAGGTAACGTACTTAAAACGAGAACTAGTAAAAATATTCTTCTTACTAAGTAGCGAGGTATCCGATTTATACTCTAATTCGTCTCCGATATTACTTATCTTAGCGTTATTATTCTTATTCTATTCCTCTAGAGCTTATTCTTTATTAGTCTAAGGGCGCGGCTTAGTCTTAGACTTCTTCTTTAGCGTCTTTAGCTATAGCTTCTTAGGCGATACGTTCTTCTTAATACTAGTAGGCTTAGGCTTAGAGTCGCGCGAGTAGAGAGCGATTATCTCTAAATACTAACTAGGGATTTAGTCGTCTATTATAGAAGGCTTAAATCGAGAAGGACCTAAGACTCGATCTCCTAGTATACGCTTCTTTATTTTATTCTCTCTACGAGAGGTACTAAGCGCGTAGATAGCCTTAGATATATCCTAAGAATCTTCTAGTCTCTCTATAGCCGTCTTTTTATTAGGGTCGTAGAGAACGCCTAGAATTCCTACTAATTAAGTTATATAAGAATAGTAGAAAGAAGGCTCTAAAACTTCTAATAATAGATTAGCTAGCGCGAGATCCTCTAGCTTATAGAGACCTAATTTAGCGCGTCTCTCTAGTAGCTAATAATATAGAATTACTAGTATTACCTAGCGTAGCTCCGTAGTATTATAGTCTCCGTCCTCGTATACTAATAAGGTCGAGAGAGGCTTAGCGCTATAGCTATAGCTAGTATAGAGGATATCCTCTTTAAGTATAAAAGAAGTAGAGGTAGAGGGAGTAGCAATTCTACCTCTTAGCTTAGTAGGCGTAGCGAGCTATTTCTAAGTATACTTTATAGATCCTTCGCCTTTCTTTTAATCTTAGGCGATAAGGTCCTTAAAGTATAACTAGCGTATTTTCTAGTAGATATACGTAATATATATAGGATCCTCTTTATTAGTTTTAGTTCCTAACTACTCCTTAAGCTATTATAGACCTCTATCGTAAAGCGCGACGAAAGCTTCTATACCTACTTTAATTTTTCCTATAAAGTTATAGCCGAGCTTATAGTCTTTAAGTATACTACTTTTATCCTCTAGATCGTAGATACTATCGTCTACTAAGAAGTAATATACGTTAAAGCGCGTCCTCGATTCCTTACGTAACTATACGTACTTATTATCCTATATATCGATCTATATAATCTTATACGCGACCGACTATCTATCTTTCTTCTAAAAGCGTACGGTTATCTCTACTTATATAGGTCTTATATCTAGCCGCTTCTAGCCTTCTTTATTCTTAAGATACTAAAAATAAATAGCCTTCGCTAATATAAGCCTAATATAGACGAGATTGTCTTACGGTTCGAGAATATTAAAGTAGCGAAGCTATAGTAACGCCTTCTTTATAAGCGAGCGAGTTTTAAAGAATATATCGCGATAGGTAAAAGCGCTCTTATTACTAAAGTAACTATCTAGCGTATCTTTAATCGAGACGTAGTTTCTTAACTATTCTTTACTATTCTTTTAGAGCTCCTTTACTATATTATTCTTATTAAGAATTCGATTATATTCTTCTTTACTAACGAATTCCTTTAGCTTATTACTTAGGTTATATACTTTTAACGCGACTTAATTTATAGTAGTCTCGATATTAGTATAGAATTATTTAATAGCCTCTAACTAAGCCTTAGGCGCGAGAGCGCCGATTCTACGAATAATTTCTTCTATACTACTTACGCTCTTAAATCTTTTACGAGCGAAGGCTTCTTCTTAGCTAACTACGTTAAGAGCGTTATTAGCGGTCTAGATATTCTTAGTACGTAGTTACGTAATAGCGAGTATAGGTTTAAGAAGGCGAGCGAGTAAAGAAGGAGGTAGGCGAGTAGAGTAGTTAGATAGTATATAAGCTAGTCTCGCTAACGGGATCTTTAGCTTAATAATATTACTAGGAGTAGCTATCTTTACTAAGTAGAGTTCTTATATTTAAAGAAGCGAGAGCGGGCAGGTACTAAAAAGAGGCGCTATAATAGCTAGGCGAAGCGAGAACTACTATACTAAAAAAAAAGTCTTTATATACGCGCGGTTAGTATTTTTAGTAAGGTGCTAGCTAGTTATTCGTAGGTAGCCTAGGACGACGCGCTTATCTAAGCTTATTATAGTAAATAAATAGACGCGCTATCTTAGTAACGTTGCTATTTAGATAGAGTTCTTTAAAGCGGTTACTATAGTAACTAGGTTCTTTATTAGTTATTAGAGGAGTTTAATAGATTAGTTAGAGAGGTTCGAAGTCCGCTATTCTTATACTACTTTATTTATATTACTAAGGTAAAGGCGTCGTACGCCTTTATCTAAAGTAAAGTCTAGAAGATTACGTAATTAGACGAATAAACTAATTAGTTTATTTATCGGAAATCTTTAAGGTAACGTAATTTCGTTTTAACTCCGGCCCTATTTAAGTAGCTATTAGCTAGTTTAGAGTAAGTATTACCCGTATTAGTTCTCTATTACTAGGTTTTCTATAAAGTCTAAATTTTTAACTTTCTCTTAATCCTATTCTAGGTTCGTAGGTAGCTACTAGATATATTCCTCCCTTTCTTCTTAAGTTATACCTAATAGCTTACTAATATATACTTATAGATAGACGTACTCCTCGCCTTCTAGGACTATATTCTCTAGTAGCCGCTTCTTCGGATCCCTCTAGTATAGTACCGGCTTAAGATTAAACCTAGGGAAGATATACTATAATACTACTCTATTAAGCTCTCGGAGCTTATAGCTCTTACCTTCCCTAACTACTACGTATACTAAGTACGGCCCTCTCTACTAGTAATAGAGCTTATTAGTAAAGCTTATTTTTAATTCGAAATAGAAAACTACGACTATATCGCCTAGCTTTAATACCCGTCGATCTATACGTATATAGTTAAAGAAGTATTTAGTATTATGTTCCTATAGCCTCTTCTACTTAGAACGAGCTTCTTCTAAGGTCGTATTTATCCTTACTATCGATTCTACTCTTATTACGAGTAAGGAGGGTTTATCTCTAACCTTTTCTTAGTCGGCTATAGAATACGTCTAGAACTCTAGTTCTAATAGAAGAATAGTATCCCTTCTAATTATAATCTCTACGAGCGTTAGCCCTATTACCTATACTACTATCGTCCGAATAGCTTATAGTAACGCTAGGATATAAGATCGAGCGTTCTATAATCTACCGTTCGTTAGCTTTAAAAGCGCTACGAGTATCGTCTAATAGCTACGCTCGATTATCCTATTTAATTACGGATAATATATCGAAATCTTAATATTCCGTACTCTATACGAGGCTAGTAAAGGTAGAACTTCTTTCTTATTTTCTAGGCTACTATTTATTACGATCTTAGCTATTACTTCCTATCGGTAGAAAAGCTCTTTATAGATAAACCTTATATACTACGTAGTAGAAACCTTATAGTTTAGTTAGACTTATACTACTCGTACTTCTAACTATTAGGAAATAGCTTCTCTTATATTAATTAAGATTAAGCGCTCGTATAGCTAGATAGTATCGATATACTAACGTTCTTCTAAGAACCGTTTTTCTAGTAGGAATAGTAGTCTAGGCTAGCGAGTACTATTCCGGTATAAGTATTACGAATATCCTTTATACTACTAGTAAACGGACGTATATATACTATTCTACTACTACTACTTTTATACTATATAAAACGTACGTTCTAGGCTAGGGTAGCCGTAGAAGTCGTAGTAGGCTTTAATAATTCGATCCTAATACTTTAAATCGTCTACTACTCTCTAAGGGATTACTTCTAGTATTAGCTACTATATTAGCTAACCTTCGTTACTAATATAGAAGAAACGAGTACGTTTTCTTAAAAACTAGTACTACGTATCGCTTATTCCTTAAGGTTTCCGAAGATATATAAGGAAATAAGTAATGTTCTTTAAATTATCTAAATACGTTCTAGTTAGTATTTCCTTATCTTAATCTACTCTAGCTAGAAAGGTATCTAGCTCGACCGTAGCTAAGTAAGTAAAGAAGGCGCTATTAACTAGATCGTTAATATCCGATTTACCTTAAAGCTCCTCTAAATTACGGTCGGTTAGTAGCTTACGAGATAATACGTCTAGGCTAGTATAGTACTTCCTTAGAACGTAGACTATATTAAAATTAAATAGCCGAATCTACGCTAGCTACCGAGTAGTTACTACGTTAGGTAGGTCTAACGGAGCGCTATTAAGTTAGTATACGAGCGTATTAGCGTCGACCTCTAGCTAGAAGAAAACTCTAAATAGCTACGGTCGGCACTTCTTTAATACTTTTAATACTCTAAGTATTTCGCGCTTACTAGCGTCGTATTTACGCTCGTATACTAAGAATAGCCTAGACTTAAATCGGGTAGGATAACGAAGTCTATCCGCTCTAATTTAGGATAGTATAGCTCCTTAACCTTCTCTACTAGTATTAATTACTATAATAATTACGCGATAACTATACGAATAGTTAATAAAGATTAGCGCTAGAGCGCTAACGAGCATTTCCGTAACCTTTCGCTTTGCTTATCTATATTCTTTAGTCTATTTAAATTCCGTATCCTTCTTTAGTAACTTAAATAAGGGTTAAAGGATAACTATAAATTCGTTAATCTAGATCTAGTAGTAAACTACTATACTAACGAACACGCGAATGCCTTTCTAATCCTCCGGTTTAGGCTATTCTACGATCTTAATTACTCGTAGAGCATCTAGGTGTCTACTATTAGCGTCCGTAATATAGCTAATAATCTTAATTCGTAGGTAGCAAATCTAAAGCTTTTGCGTATAAACCGTTAATCTAGCTCGTTTAAGATCTACTAGAACGTTATCTAGGTTTATTAGATGCTCTTAAATAAAGCGGCGGATACTAGGTTCTACTTCTTTATTATTATATTATATCTTAGGTCTAAGGATTCTAATATTATCTATAAAGGGTTTCGTAGTATACGAGATCTACCTATATAGGACCGTATATATCGCCTTTATAAACTAGGCTAGAGAGTTCGTCGCTCCCTATAGTAGCGTAGTTTAGTAGTAGAGTCCTAGAGGTATATCGAAACTAGTTAGGTCCTTATAGCTCGAGTTAAGTAGAATTTAGTCGTAGCTAGAAAAGATATCTACTAGTAACGCAATTACGTATCCTATAAATGCTTCTAAAAATCTATCCGTATCTAGTAGCAAATTAGTATTACGAATAGTAACCTCGTTAATCTATTACGTAGCATTAATAAGTCGGAATTTCTACTTCTTTCCGAGCTTCGTCTTCTTTCTAACTAAGAAGTATAGATTATAGTACGATCTATAACATCTTTCTAGCGTACTAGTATCTTCTCGCTCTCGAATTATATATTTAACTTCCTATATTAATAAGAGTAGAAGATAAAACGGTCTCGCTTACTATAGCTTATATAAAATAGTAAGGATCTTCTATAGTAGGAAGACTTCTAGTAGGATTCCTCTAACGTAGAACTAGCTATTAGTAAAGACCTTCTCTCGATTAAAAGCTATCTCTAGTATAAGCTTCTTTTCTTTAAGTAATAGCTCGATTCTAGTATCGATCTAACCTAGAATTTCTAGAGTTAATCGAGATCCTCGGAGTATATTCGAGAACTTTTTAATTAGATATTTTTAGTTAAATAGTCCCGTCCCTAGAGGTATAAATACTTCTCGTGCGAGCGCCTTATTCCTCTAGCTAGAATCTCTTCTAAGTATAAATCTATCTATTATTATAATATCTATATCTACTAGCCTAATCTTATTAGCTACTCTCTTATATAAAGTAAATACTCTAATCTCTAGCGATAGTTCTAGGAACTTCTAGATTCGTTCGAGTATAATTAGAAAGAGATCCGTACGCCTTCGGTCCTACTTCTTATATTCCTCTTCGATTATTTAATTATTCTATACTATAAACAAATATACTAGATTTTCCTACTATTCTAGGTCGTTTTCGATAGTTTCTACTAAGGGTATATTCGGTTTTATAGTAGCTATCCCTAAAATTACCTACTTAGATATCTAGAAGTATTTAGGAATCTCTCGATTATTAGGATCTAGAGTTAGGCTACTAATCCTAGTATGCCCCGTTAGCTACTCTAGCTAATTTCTATATACCGAGAAGGTAAGGTTATATAAGCGATTACGTAATCGACCGAATAAACTAATTAGTTTATTCGGTCCGGCCTAAGGTTCTAGTTCCTTAAATTCTCGTTTACTTATATTTATATATGCGTTCTAGACCTGCCTAACCGCTGCCTAAGCTATTCTTATAGGCGTCCTAGCGTGCTCCTTCGCTTATCTAACTATCTCCTTAGTTAGCCTAGCGGTATCCTAGCTAGTTTCTTTAGCTTCGTCTATAGCTAGCGCGCCTAATCCCGAGCGTTCTTCCTAGTCTATCTAATACTCCCTTAAGGCTATTAGTATCTTCCCGACCTTATTCTAACTCTATTCGTCTCTAGCTCTAGTAGGTACTTCCTTTAGCGATAGCCTAATACTATATACGTAGTTACTTTAGTTAGTATATACTAGTTCTCGAGGGTATATCTCTAGAAGTCGTAGTATTAAGTCTAGATTCTATATATACTTAAACTACTAAGCCCGATACTACGAGTTCTAGGGCTTAACTAATAGTTCCGAAGCTAGGAGTAGCTATAAGGCAAATCGGCGTTATAAGCCTAGATTTTCTCTTATTTTATCGGAGCGGTCCTAGCTTAAAGGGTCTATATAGTAGAATAGAAAGAGCTCGTACTATATAGGGTTTTTAAACACGAGGTCTTCTAGTATTAGATCTCTAAAAAACGAAATATAGTATAAGTAGAGAAAGTTATACTCTAGTAAGTCTTTAGAGAAGAAAAGAGGACTATTTAGTAGGTTCTCTTACGTAGAATCTCTAAACTAGTCTAGATCGGTTTAGCGTAACTCGCTAACGAGTTATAAAAATATAGTTATATTAAGAGTAGGAAATACTCCTATAATAGTTATAGTTCTAGCGTTATTCTACTAATAGCGAGCTATAGGTATAGTCGCGCTTAGAGACTAGCCTAAATAGTATCTCTTAGCGCGCGCTCTTTTTTCGAGCGTTAGAAAACGTCTTCTAGCGTTAGGTATCTAGTATTTCCTTAGGTACTATAGAAGAATACCTAGTTGCTCTTCTTATTAGCTAGAGATCCCTTCTATAAACTATTATCGTAATTTTAAACTACTAGGCGGACCTAATATATCTAGGGTCTTCCTAGAAGTAGTAGTATATCTAGGATAGAGGTAATAAAAACCGAAGTCCTAACTACTATATTATAAACTTCGACGCGAATATCTTTATAGATCCTAGAAAAGGCTACCGGTCCTAAAATACTATATATTCTCGTAAAGCTCCTATATTCGATAGGTAAGAGTATAGCTTAAGCGCTAGTAATACTTATAATAATATATTCTACTCCTTCGTCGATTAAGGCCTTATACTTAACCTAGTAGTTACCGAATCTTCTAACGATAGTAATACTAGGAACTAGCGTATACGGAATATAGAAATCTAGATTAATACTACTAGGATCCTAGTAGAGCTCGCTTGCGGCTATTATAGCTTTTCTAACTAAGTCTAAGTCCTAATCGGCTCTTCTAAGGGCGCCTATATAGAAAAGACCTCCTTATAGTAGTAGTTAGTCCTTATTATCGTTATCGCTATCTTACTTATAGGATCTTATATTACTCTTCGTATCTTCCTTAGTATCTTCTTTATTAGAATAGTCTTACGCCGCCGCTTCTAGCCTAGTACTAATTTCTTCGAAATTTACTATAGCTACGGTAGTTAGTTTAATAGGTTACTTAGATACGTAGTATCGAGAAAGAGCAAGGTAGTAAGTAGGAGTCGTTAATTTTTAGCTATAAATAAAACGGTTTAGTACTTCTTTCTAACTAAAAAGCTATAGCTTACTAATTTCGATTAGTAGAGTTAGATTAAGAATCTTCTTAGCCTAAAACGCTTCCTATTCCTCCTTAGTAGTAGCCTACTTTAAATAATTATTTAGACGTAGGCTTTTTATAGGACTATACGTCCCTTTAGTCTTTATACGTAGTAGCGCTACCGGTCCTAGCGCTTCGTCTTCTATAGTTACGTCCGTCGCCTAAGTTCGACCTTAAGTTTAACTCTTTATAAGTTATATTACTTAGCTTCCTACTATATTATCGATAATATCCTACTCGAATCTCGTAATAAATTAGCGAGTATAGGTAGTATCTACTTGCTTCTTAGCTTTCTACTCTATAGCTTTTATAACTTTAGCTTATAGGCGAGAAGGGTTCTCTAGTACTTTACTCTTTCGTAAGAAGGATATAACTAGCTAGGAGATAGCGTATGCCCTAGTAAGTCCTTCCTCTCTTTACGCGTTTATACTAATATTAAAACTTCCTACTTTAATACTAATAAAGGTTATATTATACGCTCTAACCTCTAGTATTACCTTAAACCTCTATAAGCTCGGCTATATACTTATATTAATAGGCTTAAAGCGCTCCTTAAGGACTAGAATAATAGCTCCGAGTTTTATAGAGCGCTTATCCTATACGTATCGGATAATTTTAGAGCGACTCTTATCTACTTTACTATAGGAGATCCTCTAGTCTTTATCTTAGTAGAGGAACTTATTAGCTTCTAGCTACTTAAAGTCCTAGTAGCTAGACGAGATATAGCCTCGCTAGTTATATATCTAGTAGTTCTCGCCTATCTTAATATTAATAGTAGTATACGTAGCGATCGTAGCTTTCTCCTTAAGATCTTACTTATACTTTAAGTTCTTTAGTAGACTATATTTAGCTTCCTATTTCTTACTAAATATTATTACTATTACTACTATTTGTTCTATTATCTTATTAATATCCGACTTGCTAGTCTTAGATACTATAGAAGTAGGTTCTAACTTTAGACCGGATCCTTTTATAGCTTTAGTAAGGGTCTCTATAGGTTTAGCTAATCCTTCTTTAAAGATATCGATATAACTCTTCTTATAACGGAGGACTTCTTTAGTAACTCGTAGAATGTTCTTAAAGTCGTAGAAGGTATCTAGTTTATCTTTATTAAGGCGAGCTCGTTTCTAAATCTAGCGACGTAGATTTTCGAGGAATAGTTTTAGTAAATACTAGGTTCTAGTAATATAATTAAGCTATATTTCCTTAATCTAGTTAGATAAGATCTCGAACAACCTTACGTAGTTATTTAGCTCCTTATTGCCTTTATAATACTACTCTAATAACTTAGCGAGGTACGATCTATCTTAAAGAAGCCTATAACTATTAAAGTTATAGAATTCCTTATATAAGCTTATATAAAATAGCGCCTAGTTCCTAGTATAGAAGCCTAGGAGACGACGAACCGATTCTTTATAATTAAGGTAGATATAGTCTAATAATCGGTCTAATTGCTCTCGGTTAGTTACTTTAGTTTCTCTAGTTAAACTATAGCTATAATATATAGTATTAAAGCGATTAAGGAATTCGGTTACGTCCTTACCTTAGAACTACTTAACCTTATCTATGCCTAGAACTAGTATATTTAGACGGATTATTCTAAGAATTTAGTTTAGCTAGTTTTAGCTAATTCTAGCGTTATTCGCTTTAGCTAGCAAACTCGGTTATATATTTAAGTAGGTTAGATTAATAGGTACTTATAGTCCGAAGGTTCTACTCTTTCCTTTAGTACGAGTAGAAAAGGGTTTATAAACTAGTTTATAACTAGTATTATAGTTATAGATACGTATAGAGCGTCGAGGTATATATACCGGTCGGAACTTAGTTTATATTTCTAGTTCGAGCTTCTTAGTAACGGCCGTAGCATACCTATTTTTAACTCCGAATAGTACTACTTCGTTACGTAAGCTAAAGACTAGTCCTAGAATTAAGGATAGAGTTAGGCCTACTCCTTCGAGAAAATCCTAGAACGATAGTAACGCCGTATAGTCGCTAGTATCGCCTTCTAGTATTTAGATAAAACTAGCTAAAGTCCGAACTACTTAAGTAGTACGGTTAATAGGGTTCGGTATAGTAGCTAGCTATAAGGGTCTAGCTACTAGTTCTTAAGTAGATTCGAACTAAGTTTCCTATTAGCGGATAGCTTTATTCTAACTATTAGGTTTTGCCTCGGAGTTACTAGAATCGTTAGTATTCTTACTACTCTCTTTAGGGTCGTTAGTTTCTACTAAAATAAGAAAGGTAGAGATAAGAGAGTAGAGTAGGGAGTAATTAGAGTTATTATTAGCGTAAATAACTTCTAGTTCTTCTAGACTATCGATATCTATTATATAGAAGGCCCCGAAGGCTCTTTTATTATCTAGTATAGCGGATATTATTCGGCCGATATTCGGACTTAGTAATTAAACTAGTTAGTTTAATTAAAAGTTAGATATTTTATTATTATTTCGTATTCTAGTTATTAACTACTTATAAATTAGTATAAAAGAAATAAAAGAAGAATAGTAATAAATATAGGAGATTCGTATTATTATTAAGCGTTATTTATAGAGTCGTATCCTCTAGATATTCGTAGTAAGAAAGGTCGGTTCTATATATCTTCGAGGTAAGTAACGAGCCTATATTCGAATAGCTTCTCCTCTTCTAGCGAGTAGGTTTCCTTCTAATTTAAAGTAATAGGGATAATATAAGAGCACTCTAGGCTTATATTATAGTCTTTTATCTTATTCTAATAGCGCGCTATTCCTTAGGTAGCTAATCCTAGACCTTTTAAGCGAACTAATATAAGAGAGCGAGGATCTCCTTTTCCTTAGCTCTATTAACGAGGAGCTTAGTATTAGCTTCGCTAGTTCGAGGTAGTTAATACTATAGTAACGAGGGCAAATAGTAATTTACTATATAGAGCTATTACTAGCGTTTCTAAAGAGAGAGGGCTAATATAGGACTTCCGCGCGGTTAGTTCGTTCCTATTATCTCCTATAGCTCGTATTATTACCGTTTTTAGCCTAAAAGCCTAAGTAATCCCTCTATATAAATATAGTAACCCTAAGCGATTCCTTAATAGCTAGGATTAGTCTAATGCCGTAGTACTATTCCTTTCTATACTAATATACGGTTATATAACTAGTACGTTCTAAGTCGTAATAAATTAAGAGTTCTTAGACTTTTCGAGGTTCTAGTAGCTCCTCGTATAGAAAGTATACTTGCCTTCGAGCTTACTAGCGCTTACTATAGCCTATATAGTATTGCGCCCGTATAATAGCTTATTATCTTAGTAGCTTAATTTCTTCGTCTGCTACGGTTCGCGCCTTAAGCTACGAATAATATCTTCTTCTTATTATTAATAATCTTATTTATAGAAGTTATTATATAGCCCTACCTTCGGCTCTATTTTAATAAGTAAATAACATACTACTCCGAGGTGCTATCTACGCGTAGCTAGAACTAAATCGCTCTAGAATCGATAGGTATAACCGTGCCTATAGCGTTAGTAATCTATTAAATACCTATACCTAGTTATATAGTTACTAGCTAAACCGCTACTCGTATACGCGTGCTAGCTCTTTAAGAAACGGAACTATAGTAATTAAAATAGGTATAAAACGTGTCGTAGAGGTATAATATTCTACGAAGAGCTACTAGATAACGAGTTTTTATAGGCCCCTGCCCTACTAAGTTATATAGGTTCCGCTTATTACTACTAGTATAATACTAATTAGTCTAAGTCGGGTCCGGAGGTACTTTACGTATTACTAGTAAGGTCGGTCGGTACTAGCTATAAAATAACTAACCTCTACCTTCGAGTTACTATTAAGAGCGAGTAGGCCGTATAGAGGAGCTACGCCGTCTATATCTTTTAGAATAAAGCTATTCGATAGTTTAAGAAGAAGGTATATATACTTGCGATACTACGCGCGTAATATAAGAGTTAAGCTAAATTTATCGTATAACTAATAAAGAAGAGGCCGAGTTCCTCGTAGTAAGAAATAGACCTTATCGAGAGGCTATAATCTAGGAATAAGAGGAGATACGTATTCTAAGTATCGAGAGCGGACGTAAGTAGCTCTTATTAAGAGTATATCGCTACTAGAACTAATAGCTTCTTTAGGACGTATTCGAGTACCTCCGATTAGACTAGAAGTATACTCTACGCTCTACGAAGCCTTATAGAGGGCTTATAAAATTAGTCCGTATATTAGTATCTATAGCGAAAGCGAAGGTAAATTAGTACCGACTACGCCTACTAACTATATACTAACTAGTAGTAGGAGCTAATAGTAGAAGGCCGTCTTCTAACTATAATAGAAATTTTCCTACCCTATTATCGCGTAGTATATCGCAACTATCTCTTCTAGAAGTCCTTTAAGTTTAATATAGCTAATCGCTTTACTTAGACTCTAGAAGTCCTAGATTAGCTTATCTCGTTAGAATACGATTAGAATAGTAATAGGTTCCGGAAGCTAGTTACGTCTAAAGCGTAGGCTAAGCGAAATAGGCTAGCGTTCTAGTTATACGCTTATAAGTTCGATATAAAGGAGTTAGTATACGGAGAGCTTCTATAGAAAATATAGCTCGATTCTAAGTAGAAAGGAGGACTTAGCTTTTAGGATATCGTCGAGTAGCTTCTAGGTACGTCTACGGATAAGCTCGCTATCTATAAGACCTTTATACGTAAATTCTAGTCGCTAGAGATAGGGTTTATATAGAAGCTCTATAACTCCTCTTAGGCTAAGTAGAATACGGATAGCTAATTAGTACTACTATATCTCGTAAGTTAAGATTAGTTATAGCCGCCGATAGTATATTAGTCTATAGTTTACGTCGTAGTACTAGCTAGCCCTCTTTAACTTATATCTCTTATCTCTACCTCTTAGTCTATAGTAGCTTACTAAATATATAATTCTTCTTTATAATTCTTATAGACGGCTTAAGTCTTATCTTCGATAGCTAAGTATATTTAATACTAGCCTTATTCTCTTACGTAGTAGTTATACCTTTAGAGACATACTACTACTTTTTCTTTAGAGCTAGTACTAGATCTAGGAGCTCTAGCTATATCTTAAACTTTTAGCTCGCTATATTCTTTTTCCTTTTCTTATCTTTAGTATTATTTCTAGCCTTCTACTATATAGTATTATATCGCTTTACGTAGTCTTTAGGTAGTTTCTAAATTCTTTCTATAATAGGTTTATTTACTTAAGTCTTAGGCTAAGTCTAACTCTACTTTTTCGACTTAAGCTTTATTAACGCTACTAGCCTCTTACGCTAGTAAGATACTTACTCTTAAAGGCGACTATAGCGTTACTATAATTAAAGAGTGCTTAGTACGTTTATTAGTCGCGACTATTATAAGCTCGATAAGAGTACTAGAGGTGCCCGTCTCTATAACGCTACTAGAATCGGCCGTCGGCCTATAATAGAGATATCTCGCTAGTACTTATACTAATAAAACTTAATCGCCTCTATAAATATTATTTACCTTTATTACTCCGCTAGCTTTTACTCTCTAGTTCTACGATTCCTTCTTAGTACTATATACTTTATATTATAGTATTACTAGTATATCCTACGACTCCGATACGACGTAGTAGTACTATACTTCCTTCTTTCTTAAGATATATAAGTATATAGCTTCGCGAACGATAGACTAACTCCGAATCGCAGCCGTCTCTCGTCGACTCTAGTCCGATTTAGAAGGTAGTATAATAGTAGAGGAAGGGACGCTATATAATTACGAATACCTTAAGTAGTCGAGCTAGTACGCGAGATAGGATACTACCTCTAGCTAATCTTACTAAGCCGCTAGAGGATTCTAAGAACTAGGTCGAAACTAATAGCGTATAAATATAGTAGCGGAAGTATACCTAGTCGTTCGAGGGCTTTTACTACTACTATTAGTAGCTCGAAGAGGCGAGGTATTACGATAAGTATAGTAGAATATCTTCGAACTCTATAAAATAGAACTCGAATACGCGAATATTATAGGCCTAGAGATTTTTCGTTAAAGGTATAGACTAGGAAACGTATACTCCGAGGGTTATTTATAGAGGATATAATATAGTTATTAAATACCTAGGACTAAGTAACGGAATAAAAGCTCTATAAAAGTACCTCGATTTAGTAGGCTACGAAGATATCTCCTAGGAGCGTAGAGTTACTAGAGAAGTTATTAAGGCTACTAAAGATTAATTTATAAGTTTAGTATTTATTATTACGAAAATAAGGTGCCGACTACGCTTACTAACTACGCTTTATAACTACGCTCGCCGACTATACTTTATAGAGATATATAACGTAGATATACTAATAGTTCTTATTTATAGGAACGGCTTAAGAAAAGTTTTACTAGAACCGAGTACCTAGACTAGTTAAAGTTTCTAGAGTTATATAGGCTTATAGTTTCCTAGCTTAGATTACTTTTAAACTTCTTCGAAAGTCTCGTAGTTCGGCGTACCTATAAATATCTATTAGAGAAGACTAGATCTATTAACTTTAAGAGCGCCGCTATAATTAAGTTATATATCTAGGACGTAGTTAATTACTCCGAGGACAATCTAAAACGTTAGCTATCTAGAACCTTCTAAGTAGCTATCGCCCTTAATAGTTAGTACGCTAAGGTACTCTAAGTATTATTCCTTATAATACGAGGCTACTAGATCGATAGCGAGTAGGCCTAGTATAAGGCTATACTAGCCTTTCTATATATTTCGGGCCGTTATACGAGCGAAGTCCTAGCGGACCTACTATTCGATATACTTACCTATTTCGAAATCTCTAATAGGCTTATAGCGCTAATAGTAGATAATACTTCTAATAATAATATACTATATACTACTATATACGTATCCTTCCTATATATATACCTCCTAACTAACGAGTTCTAGCGTCGAGGCTATCGATATTTACTCTCGCGAGCGTATATATATAGCGAAGCTATTAGTCTTAATTAAATAACTTCCTCTTTAAGAAATAGACGGAGATATAGAAGAGATATTAGATACTAAAGAGTATAAGTTCTCCCGTCTAGAATAGTTCTTATACTTTATATATATAATCTAGCTTACCTTAAGGAAGTTCTTTACTACTCTTAAGATCGAGCTAAGAAACGAAGAATAGAAACGATAGGACGAGGAGATAGATACGAACGCCTTATATTAGCTTAAAGTAGGAAGTCTAGCTACGGTTCTAATAAAGGTATTATATATTTTCTCTACGAAGTATACGTAGTTAGTAAATATAGTTAGTAGAAGCTATACTAATAACTACTTTCTATAAAGTTCTATAAACTTATAGTTAAGGTAAACTCTAGTACTTAACGCTTCGAGAGTTTTATAATACTATAGTAAAAGAGGATCGCAGATCTATATTCGTACTTAAAATAGTATAAATAGTAGAAGAAGACGCCTAATAGGGTTTTGCGCCTAATATAAGATATAAAGACCTATTAGAGCTTAACTACGATTATACTAATACGTAGTTCTTAACTACGAGATATTATCGACGAGTATATTAAGAACGAGAGTTAGCCTAAACTTAAGCTAACTACTATATTATAGAAGAGGGTTAAATATATTATTAACCTTACTACTTCTTTCGCTAAGGCTACGATACGGATCGGTACGATAAAGAGGCTAATAATCTACCTCGTTCTTAGCTACTATAATACCTTATTCGATATCTTAGATATTACGAATAAGAAACTTAAATATAAAATATAATTCTAATAAAAGGAGATTTATTCCGTCTTATAAGCTATATAAATAAAGCTCGAGAAGTATTATACTACTACCTAGAAGCGATTCGGCGATATATATAGTATTACGATTCTTCTTAATCTAATAATAAAACGGGCGTTCTAGGACCGCGAGGCGTTCTCTAGCGAGAGGCTCGATTCCTTCTTTAAGAATTACTACTAATTAAAATTCTAGGTCGAATACGCGCGATATAAGCCTCTCGTAGCTACGTTCTAGTCTAGGCCGAAAAAGGCCTTATATCGCTCTACGATATTATTCGTAATAGGTCTCTATAGCAGATTAGATAGTAATAACTTCGACTTTAATTAAAAGGTATCTAGACGGCCGTAGTAGACCGTATAGCTATTAGCTAATTCGGACGAGGTATCTCGTTATTATTACGTTAGATTTAAGAACTCGGCTACTTATTCTATAGAGTATCCGATCCGGTTATAGAAGATAATCGTATTAGAATATCTAGGTTACGCGCTAATAGCTTAGGACATCCTCTTTATTCTAGTAGCTAGAACTAGTTATAAGCGCGACTTTAGTATAGCGCGTTATTAGAGCTAATATAATCGGTCCTACGATCTCTCGACGTTTAGTAATATTATATACTATCGATCCTAAGAGCGTAATACGTAGTAATAAGCTCGGGATTTGCTTATAGAGGAGGCGCTACTAATATTAACTACGTTCGAGCCTTCGGATAATATAGTTAGTTAGTAGTAGAAGTAGCTAGAGGCGGATTAGGAGGCGTTAGTAAGTACTAAATAAAGTAACTTCGACTCGATTAGTAATAATAAGAAGGATATAGTACTAATATATCTTCGCTATAGTACTTAGTAAAGGAAGTATTTACTTTTACGTTATACCTATAGAGTAGTATAGACTTCGTAGTCGATATTATATATAGTATTTAATTCCGTATCTCGTAGTCGGTAAGTATAGTCGGCAGCCTTATTTTTCTCTATAACTATAGTCGCTACTTTAACTAGCGCTTCTAATATACTACTACGCTTAGTTCTATATATACGTATATTTAGTATTAGAGTAATCCTATTATCCTCGCGGCGACCTAGTTTTATACTACGTTATTAGACCTATCTTTTTAAACTTAGGTCTCTATAAAGACCTATATAGGAACCGGTAGTATTTAGACCTAACCTATCGATTTCGTATCGGATTAAGTACTTTATCGATTTAGGTCTTAGATCGGTTCTCTTAGAAACTAACCTAGACTCGGAACCGACCTAAAGTCGGAGACCTATTCTAATCTCTACTCTTTTCTTTTTTATTTTAAACTCTTTAATTCCTACGATTTTAGTTAAAATTCCTCTAAGTCTCGCTATATCTCTTAATATCTACTAGTTCTTACTAGTTCGTCCTAGCTTAGTTTAAGTTATTAGAGTATAACCTTTACTATTCGGTCGCGCTCTATTACTTCTAGTCCCTACTAGCCTAGATTAGACTTAATTAGTTACGGTTACGCTTTACTATCTCTTAGCGTCGACGCCTTCTTTATTTTAGCGCTTTCTATTCTATCTTCTTTTTATATACGTTTATCGCGCTCTTATTAATATAGACTACTAGTTCCTAGAAGTCGTCGTCTAATTCGTATCCTTTCTATAAAACTAAGTATTCCTAATTTTCTAAGTCGTCTATATATTATTTCTTTATTAAGATAACCTCGTAGATCTCGCCTTTATTCGCGTTAAACTTCTATATAGGTACCTATTTAATTTCTAGACTATCGATTAACTAACGCCGTAGCTCTACCGTTATATCGACCGCCGACCTAAAATATATACTACGCGACTCGCCGTATCCTTAGCTCTCTTTTAAGCTACCGAACGCCTCGCCGGCCTCTAAACTCGTAGAGAAATTACCCTATCCTCCTATAGTACTATACTATATTACGCCCGAGGAAAATTTTCTACTACGGGCGGCCCGCTAGCCCGGCCCGTGCCTTACTACTAAGCCTTAGGCCTAGCTAGAGCTATAATACTACTAAACAAACTACGCTAACTTTATAAAGCTACTACTCTACGAGACGACACCCGTTTTAAAATCCGAGTAGGCTATTCGAAAGAGCTTATCCCCTTCTATAAAAGACCTATTAAGGTCGGAACGGTAATACTAATACTAACGCTACTATAATAGTAGAAAAAGCACGACTCTATAAACTAATAAAACCTCTATCTCTCGTTATATACTCTATACTAGGGTAACCTAGAGTCTATAATAGATTTAGATTTAAGTAGATTAGTAAAGGAATAAAGAGTTTATAGGCGATAGTTATACTTCTCCCCTAGGAGGCTACTCTACCTCTACTTTAAGTAGAGTACTAGTCGTAGAGACCTAGTACTTCTAGAGAGTAAGGGTCTATATTTCTCTCCTATTTATACTAGGTTACCTACGTAAAGCCCCCTAAACTATTATATAGACAAAACGTCGCCATAGGCCCGAATACTTCTACTTAAAGTATACCTTCTCTTATAAAATAAGTAGAAGAGTGCCCTAGTATCGTAAGTAGGCTAGGACCCGAACGCGATTAGTATATAGAGTATATAGGTAGCTCTCTCGGCGTAAGACTACTATACGACCCTTCTATAAACTAATAAATAGTAAAACGGTTAAATACCGAACCTCTACCGAAATAGAAGTAGAATACGGATCTCTATAGGACGTAGCGCCTATATCTATATAGTAGGCAGGGCTAAGTACTCTACCTAACCGTACCTCTAGTTAGAGTAGAGGTTAGAATAGGTCGGGACGGGTCCGAGTCGGGTCTAGGACCTAAATATATAGAACTATAATAGTTAGGTCGGGTCCTAGCCGGTTCCTACCTAGTTCTAGACCTATCTAATAAATATAGGTATTAGATAGGTCCGACTCGGGTCTAATAATAGGTCTAAAGATAGGTCCTAATAGAAATTTAGAGTTCGATAGAATATAGTATAGAAAATCGAGAGTTATAAATAGATAGAAACTAGAATAAGTAGGAAGTATAGAAGGCGACGAGATTTAGAGCTATATTTAATTCGATAGGGTAAATTAGACGATTTAGTATAACTATATATATGCCGACTACGGATACCGACTACGGCAACCTCTTTAATTATAACTATTTTTACTATATATCTCGTCTATACCTATAATAATTTTCTCTATATATACTATAAAGAATTATCTCTTACTAAATATATTAATTCCCTAAGACGAGAGTAGGCTAATAATAAACTTTATATCCCTCTACTAAATAGTTACTCGCTTTATATAAATCGCGGTAATATTAGTACCTATTATATAGTTAATATCGATCGAATATAGAATAACTAGGAATATATATACTTAAGAAGAGGTAGACTAGAGCACTCTCGGCAGCTTCCTATAAAGTACTAAGGGCGCTCGCCTACTAATAGTAACCTTCTTAAGAAATAGCTAAGCCTCTAGAAACGTTATAGTAAACTTCGTAGACGAGGTAGCTAAAGAGTAGCTTTAGTATAAGTAGATCCGTAGACTTCTAGTACTTATAGATCTCTTAGAGCGCGATAGCTAGAGTAAAAGTTAGTAATACCGACTATAAATGTCTACTATATAACTTACTACCTAGCTTATAGCGATAAGTCTTCTATATACTAGCTCTACGAGCTAGACCTCCTCTACTTACTACTACTATTTTAGCCGGTACTTTCCTAGCCGTTCTCTTTCTAGCTAGTCCCTTTTTCGCTACTTATTTTCTACCTAGTACTCGTTTTCTACCTACTACTCCTCTAGCTACTACGCTACTATTTATTCCGTTATCTACTATATTACTATCTACTACGTCTCTATCTACTATATTTCTAGCTACTACTACTACCGCTACTACTACTACTACTACTACTATTACTATATTATCCCTCTTAATCTATCTCTACTAGGCTATTTAGTAAGCGAGCTTCTACTTATCGAGACGAGGCCGACTACCTACCTATACTAAATCTAGTATAGTTTTTCGTAGAGCCTTCCTAGAAAGCTAAGAGGGAGGGGCGGGTAGTATAATACTCTCGTCGCTAATAGTCTCGTCGCTATTAATACTAGAGCTATTATCCTCGTTATTTATATAGTTACTATTCGCGTTTCTACGAGAACCGTCTTAGTCGTCTTAGTCGTTTCTATTATAAGCGGAGGAGTTAGAAATTAAGGAGAGAGAGGTAGAAGCGCTATATTAGTTAGAAGAGGGCGCCTAGTTACTAAGAAGTCTAAGGTCGATATTACTAGTATCCGTAGGAGGGTTACTAAGTAGAGGAGAGTTTCTAAATAAAGAAGAGGCGGACGCTACGTCTTAGCTAAAGAAGTATTACTTAGCGAACTAGCTAGGCTTATTAGTAGGAAGTTAAGCTATTATAAATACGTAGAGAGGCGAGAGAAAAGCGGTCGATTAAGCTATAATTAACGTACGCGGCGGTTTTCTTTATACGCGGAACACGAAAATTCGTTAGGAGGTATAAAAAGTAAGGCGATAATAATAGGCTAATAGGGCGCGACCGCTAATAAGTTCTAAGGTAGTAGAGGTAGTAGTATTACTAATAGTTTAGTAAGGGTATATAGGTTAGCTAAGTCGGAGGTTAGGCTCGCTAGCGCGCTAGCCCTAGCTTTACTCGCGCTATATAAATTAATTCTAAGCTTCTAAGTATAGTAACGTTTGCTAGGCTCTTTATAGTCGATAATCGTAGTCGGTAACCTAGTATTATATACCTATATTATTAGTGCCTCCTCCGTTCTAACTAGTAAACTAGTAGCGTAGATAACTATATAGGTATATATCCTTCGCTTATAAGGTAACGCGCTTCGCGTAGATCGCTAGAAGGTTAGAAATCTCGAACTCTATAACGAGAAAAGCCTCCGCCGCTTCCTATAAGCATTTAAGTGCTACGGCCTAAATTCTAATAATACCGATACTACTTCTATCTATTATAATCTCGCGGATAACGCGCTAAAAAGGGACCCTTCGGATATATAAAGCTATCGTTCGCTAAAGCTTACGAATCTCTCGTAAGGCTACTATCTCTAGCTTTAACTACCTTTTCGAGATACCGGACTTACTAGCTCTCGTTCGTCGCTATATAGTCCTTATAGCTATCGCTTTTTTCTATAGAACTACTACCTTCCTACGAGACTCGTCGTCTAGTACCATAGCCTTTAGTAGCTATATTCGCCGCTACTTAGTAGCCTTATTTCCTACGCGTAGAGGTAGTACTAATAGTAGTATATTAGTATCTATATTAGGATATACTCGTAGAGCTCGTAGAGGAGGGCTTAAGTTAAACTCTATATTAGAGTCGGCTTATAAAATAAAAGAAGGTATCGAGTAGTATAGATAGAGATATCGAAGAGTTAGAAGGAGTAGATAGATAGAGGTACGAGAAAGAAGGGCTAAGAGAGGTAGAAGTACTAGAAAATCGTATACGACCGCTAGAATACGCGGGCCGATAGGGGGGGTTAGAGTTTAATAGCGCTATATAGTAGAACTATATCGTAGTCTACTACTATATTAGAATATACCTACCGATCTTTACCTAGTAGAAGTTATAGTTATACGAACGCTATAATCGCTTTTACTACTACGTAGAATATAGTAGTAGACGAAAATATTACTATAGTATAGATTATATTCGAGTTCTATATAGATAATATTAACTATAGTATAGATATTTCGATATTCGAAGTTCTTTACGAATATATAAAAGACTATAGAAGAGAAAGAGCTAGACCTACTAGTACTCTATAGTATTACTAGTTTAGTAGTCGTAATATAGTAGTAAAAGAGAAAAATAGACTCTCG
Source organism: Cercospora zeina (assembly GCA_022702355.1). Taxonomy (NCBI): domain Eukaryota; kingdom Fungi; phylum Ascomycota; class Dothideomycetes; order Mycosphaerellales; family Mycosphaerellaceae; genus Cercospora; species Cercospora zeina. Next base: position 91,491 of record JAKLWX010000005.1, read on the forward strand.
AACCTACCTTTATATCGAGAAGATAAGTCGTCGTATAGTAGAAGAGAAAAAATAATTATCGATACTACTTTAATACTAAAAAAAGAAGTAGTCGTCGATAATATAAGCTAAGAAGTAGCCGTCGACGCTAAGAAGACGAGTAGTCGTCGATAGTATAAGCTAAGAAGTAACTATTAGCGACGAGTAGACGAGTAGTCGTCGATAGTATAAGTATATAGTAGTTGCCCTTTTCGGCTAGTAATAGTAAGGTTAACCTAAGTAACGCATACGATAAGTTCTAGCTCTAGAGTATGTTTATAGCTATCCCTATTCGTATATAGTCGTATATATTAGTATATACTATATTAGGTAAGCGATATATTATATAATATCGCTAACTATAGTAGCCGACTACGGCGTAAGAAGCTAAACTCTACGTATAGAGGTAAGCTAGTAGCTAGGTAGGAATAGCCGCGTACTAAGCTTCTAGTATACCTAAAGCTAGAATTCGTCGTACTTAGCTTCTACTATAATAACGACTACCTTAACTGCTGCTATACCTATATTACCGCTATATTTTAAGCGTATATTTACTATATAACGCGCTATACTTATCTACTACTAGCGACCGACCTTATAACGATAGCGCGCTAAAAGCGACGTCCGATAAGTACCGCGCCCTCTAATAGTCTATAGAAGCGTCCCTATCTTATAGATAATAATTTAGATAGTTTAAGTACTTCCGTACTTTAGATACGACTAGGCGCTATAAGGAAAGATATAGATACCTACTCTTCTAATCCTAATACTCTTCGCGAATTATAAGCGTAGCCGGCGCGTAGATATATCGCCTAAAAGAGCTATAGTAGATAAGTAGCGCAAAGCTAGAAATAAGTCCTTTACTCGATAGAAGAAGCTTTTAATCGGCTCTAATAATATATAGAGTTCCCTATCGAAGAAGTAGTAGTAGAAGAAGATCGAGGCCTAGAGAGAGGAGTACTACGCTTAGTACGACTAGATAGCGTAAGTAATAATCTATATAGTCGGCTAAGATAGTCGGTAGTACTAACGTATAATAGGGACGATAAGAAACGTAAGCGCGCGCGGGATAGGCCTACTATATAAGTAGCGAACCGAGATAAGGAAAGCTTCTATTTTAATATTAAGAAGGAGAAAGGCGCGGACAACCCGTACTATAACTATAACTACTACTATAATACTAATTAGTCTAAGTCGAATCCGGAGGCACCGTACGTATTACTAGTAAGGTCGGTCGGTACTAGCTATAAAATAACTAACCTCTACCTTCGAGTCGCTATAGAGACCGAGTAGGCCGTATAAAGGAGCTACGCCGTCTATGCCTTTTAGAATAAAGCTATTCGATAATTTAAAAAGAAGGTATATACGCTTGCGATACTATACGCGTAATATAAGAGTTAAGCCGAGTTTATCTTATAACTAATAAAGAAGAGGCCGAGTTCCTCGTAGTAAGAAATAGGCCTTATCGAGAGGCTATAATCTAAGAATAAGAGGAGATAGGTATTCTAAGTATATAAAGCGGACGTAAGTAGCTCTTATTAAGAGTATATCGCCGCTAGAACTAATAGCTTCTTTAGGACGCATTCGAGTACCTTCGATTAGACTAGAAGTATACTCTACGCTCTATAGAGCCTTATAGAGAGCTTATAAAATTAGTCCGTATATTAGTATCTATAGCGAAAGCAAAGGTAAATTAGTACTAACTACGCCTACTAACTATATACTAACTAGTAGTAGGAGCTAATAGTAGAAGGCCGTCTTCTAACTATAATAGAAATTTTCCTACCTTATTACTACGTAGTATATCGCAACTATCTCTCCTAGAAGTCCTCTAAGTTTAATATAGCTAATCGCTTTTCTTAGACTCTATAAGTTCTAGATTAGCTTATCCCGTTAGGATACGATTAGGATAGTAATAGGTTCTAGAAGCTAGTTACTTCTAAAGTATAAGCTAAGCGAAATAGGCTAGTATTCTATTTATACGCTTATAAGTTCGATATAAAGGAGTCGGTATACGGAGAGCTTCTATAGGAAATATAGCTCGATTCTAAGTAGGAAGGAGGACTTAGCTTTTAAGATATCGTCGAGTAGCTTCTAGGTACGTCTATAGATAAGCTCGCTATCTCTAAGATCTTTATACGTAAATTCTAGTTACTAGAGATAGGGTTTATATAGAAGCTCTATAACTCCTCTTAGGCTAGCTAGAATACGGATATATCTCGTAAGTTAAGATTAGTTATAGCCGCCGATAGTATATTAGCCTATAGTTTACGTTATAGTACTAGCCGGCCCTCGCCTACGAAGTCCTATTATATACCTTTACGCGGCCGTAGGTAGAAATAAATGCTCTCGAGCATACTAGTAAAGTATAAGGTTATATAAGACAATCCTACTTCGCTACTACTAGCCGTATACCTAATAAGATAAGAACTACCCTAAGATAACCCTAAGACTACCTAACGAACTAAGGTAGAACCCTACTATAGAAGAGGTAGAAAAGAGAGGATAGAATAGAAGTAAGTAGGATAGAAGCAGAGAGAGAAGGTAGCTACTAGGTAAGAGATTAGCTATTTACTTACTAAAAAGAGCTATAGAAAGAAGAGAGAAAGGTAGACCCTTCCTACTTAGAATATATATTCCTAGAGACGACTCTCTAAGTCTAAGACGAATAGAAATAGAGGCCTCTATACCGACTCGATATACTATACTAGCTATATCTACTACTAGAACTAATTTTAGATATTAAAATTCTATATATAGGGCTTAGCACTTAGTAGCTTGGCGCTTGGCGCCAAGCTATACTAAGTAAAATTCTAGTTCCCCTAGGCATCGGCCTATAATATCTGTTTTTAGCGCGAATAAGACACTTCTACGACTAAAGAGTTTTTATAGCCTAGAAGGCTTTTCTCTTACGACTAGATAGGCTTCGGCCTACCCGTACTATATAGTCTTCGACTCCTATAGTATATTAATAGAACAAATAAACAAACAAACAAATAAACAAACTAGCCGGCTCTCTTTAACTTATATCTCTTATCTCTACCTCTCGGTCTATAGTAGCTTACTAAATATATAATTCTCCTTTATAATTCTTATAGACGGCTTAAGCCTTACCTTCGATAGCTAAGTATATTTAATACTAGCCTTATTCTCTTACGTAGTAGTTACGCCTTCGAAGATATACTACTACTTTTTCTTTAGAGCTAGTACTAGATCTAGGAGCTCTAGCTATACCTTAAACTTCTAGCTCGCTATATTCTTTTTTCTCTACTTACTCTTAGTATTATTTCTAGCCTTCTACTATATAGTATTATATCGCTTTATATAGTCTTTAAGTAGTTTCTAAATTCTCTTTATAATAAGTTTATTTACTTAGGCTAAGTCTAACTCTACTTTTTCGACTTAAGCTTTATTAACGCTACTAGCCTCTTACGCTAGTAAGATACTTGCCCTCGAAGGCGACTATAGCGTTACTATAATTAAAGAGTACTTAGTACGTTTATTAGTCGCGACTATTATAAGCTCGATAAGAGTACTAGAGGTGCCCGTCTCTATAACGCTACTAGAATCGGCCGTCGGCCTATAATAGAGATATCTCGCTAGTACTTATACTAATAAAACTTAATCGCCCCTATAAATATTATTTACCTCTATTACTCTACTAGCTTTTACTCTCTAGTTCTACGATTCCTTCTTAGTACTATATACTTTATATTATAGTATTACTAGTATATCCTACGACTCTAATACGATATAGTAGTACTATACTTCCTTCTTTCTTAAGACGTATAAGTATACGACTTCGCGAACGATAGACTAACTCCGAATCGTAGCTATCTCTCGTCGACTCTAGCCTAATTAAGAAGGTAGTATAATAGTAAAGGAAGGGACGCTATACGATTGCGAATACCTCGAGTAGTCGAGCTAGTATGCGAGATAGGATACTATCTCTAGCTAATCTTACTAAGCTACTAGAGGATTCTAAGGACTAGGTCGAAACTAATAGCGTATAAATATAGTAGCGGGAGTATACCTAGTCGTTCGAGGGCTTTTACTACTACTATTAGTAGCTCGAAAAGGCGAGGTATTATAATAAGTATAGTAGAATATCTTCGAACCTTATAAAATAGAACTCGAATATACGAACGTTATAGGCTTAGAGATTCTTCGTTAAAGGTATAGACTAGGAAACGTATGCTCTAAGGGTTGTTTATAAGGGATATAATAGAGTTATTAAATACCTAGGACTAAGTAATAGAATAAAAGCTCTATAAAAGCACCTCGATTTAGTAGGCTACGAAGATACCTCCTAGGAGCGTAGAGTTACTAAGGAAGTTATTAAGGCTACTAAAGATTAATCTATAAGTTTAGTATTTATTAATACGAAAATAAGGTGCCGACTATACTTACTAACTACGCTTTATAGAGATATATAACGTAGATATACTAATAGTTCTTATTTATAGGAACGGCTTAAGAAAAGTTTTACTAGAATAGAGCACCTAGACCGGTTAAAGTTTCTAGAGTTATATAGGCTTATAGTTTCCTAGCTAGGCTTACTTTTAAACTTCTTTAAAAGTCTCGTAGTTCGGCGTACCTATAAATATCTATTAGAGGAGACTAGATCTATTAACTTTAAGAGCGCCGCTACGATTAAGTTATATATCTAGGACGCGGTCGATTACTTCGAGGATAATCTAAAACGTTAGCTATCTAGAACCTTCTAGGTAGCTATCGCCCTCGATAGTTAGTACGCTAGGGTACTCCGAGTATTATTCCTTACGATACGAGGCTACTAGATTAATAGCGAGTAGGCCTAGTATAAGGCTATACTAGCCTTTCTATATATTTCGGGCCGTTATACGGGCGAAGTCCTAGTAGACCTACTATTCGACGTACTTACCTATTTTAAAATCTCTAATAGGCTTATAGCTCTAATAGCGGATAATACTTCTAATAATAATATACTATATATAGCTATATACGTATCCTTCCTATATATATACCTTCTAACTAATAAGTTCTAGCGTCGAGGCTATCGATATTTATTTCTACGAGCGGATACGTATAGCGAAACTATTAGTCTTAATTAAATAACTTCCTTTCTAAGGAATAGATAGAGATATAGGATAGATATTAGATACTAAAGACTACGAGTTCTCTCGTCTAGAACGGTTCCTATACTTTATATATATAATCTAGCTCTTCTTAAAGAAGTTCTTCGCTACTCTTAAGATCGAGCTAAAAAATAAAAGATAGGAACGATAGAACGAGGAGATAGATACGAACGCCTTACGTCGGCTTAAAGTAGGAAGTCTAGCTATAGTTCTAATAAAGGTACTATTTATTCTCCTTACGAAGTATATATAGTTAGTAAACGTAGTTAGTAGAGGCTATACTAATAACTACTCCTTATAAAGTTCTATAAACTTATAGTTAAGGTAAACTCTAGTACTTAACGCTTCGAGAGTTTTATAGTACTATAGTAAAAGAGAATTGTAGATCTATATCTATACTCGAAATAGTATAAATAGTAGAAGAAGTCGCTTAATAGGGTTTTACGCCTAATATAAGATATAAAGACTCGTTAGAGCTTAACTACGATTATACTAATACGTAGTTCTTAACTACGAGATATTATCGACGAGTATATTAAGAACGAGGGTTAGCTCGAACTTAAGCTAACCGTTACGGAATAGAAGAGAGTTAAATATATTATTAACCTTACTACTCCTTTCGCTAAGACTACGATACGGATCGGTACGATAAAGAGGCTAATAATCTATCTCGTTCTTAGCTACTATAATACCTTATTCGATATCTAAGATATTACGGATAAGAAACTTAAATATAAAACGTAATTCTAGTAAAAGGAGATTTATTCTACCTTATAAGCTATATAGATAAAGCTCGAGAAGTACTATACTACTACCTAGGAGCGATTTAGTAATATATATAGTATTACGATTCTTCTTAATCTAGTAATAAAATAGGCGTTCTAGGACCGCGAGGCCTTCTCTAGCGAGAGGCTCGATTTCTCCTTTAAGAATTACTACTAGTTAAAATTCTAGGTCGAATACGCGCGATATAAGCCTCTCGTAGCTACGTTCTAGTCTAGGCCGAAAAAGGCCTTATACCGCTCCGCGATATTATTCGTAATAGGTCTCTATAGTAGATTAGATAGTAATAACTCCGACTCTAATTAAAGAGTATTTAGACGGCCGCGGTAGACCGTATAGCCGTTAGTTAATTCGGACGAGGTATCTCGTTATCGCTACGCTAGATTTAAGAACTCGGCTGCCTATTCTATAGAGTATCCGCTCTAGTTATAGAAGATAATCGTATTAGAATATTTAGGTTACGCGCTAATAGCTTAGGATATACTCTCTATCCTAGTAGCTAGAACTAGTTATAAGCGCGACTTTAGTATAGCGCGTTATTAGAGCCGATATAATCGGTCCTACGATTCCTCGACGTTTAGTAATATTATATACTATCGTTCCTAAGAGCGTAACGCGTAGTAATAGGCTCGGGATTCGCTTATAAAGAAGGCGCTACCGATATTAACTACGTTCGAGCCTTCGAATAATATAGTTAGTTAGTAGTAGAAGTAGCTAGAGGCGGATTAGGAGGCGTTAGCAAGTACTAAATAGAGTAACTTCGACTCGATTAGTAATAACGAGAAGGATATAGTACTAATATATCTTCGCTATAGTACTTAGTAAAGGAAGTATTTACTTTTACGTTATACTCGTAGAGTAGAATAGACTTCGTAGTCGATATTATATATAGTATTTAATCCCGTATCTCGTAGTCGGCAAGTATAGTCGGCAGCCTTATTTTTCTCTATAACTATAGTCGCTACTTTAACTAGCGCTTCTAATATACTACTACGCTTAGTTCTATATATACGTATATTTAGTATTAGAGTAATCCTATTATCCCTACGGCGACCTAGTTTTATACTACGTTATTAGACCTATCTTTTTAAACTTAGGTCTCTATAAAGACCTATATAGGAACCGGTAGTATTTAGACCTAACCTATCGATTTCGTATCGGGTCGAGTACTCTATTAATTTAGGTCTTAGGTCGGTTTCCTTAGAAACTAATCTAGACTCGGAACTAACCTAAAGTCGGGGACCTATTCTAACCTCTAAGTTAAAGTAAGTAGAGGAACCGAGAATACTAGAAACCCCTAAAAAAGTACCTAAACGAGGCCTTCTCTAGGTATAGTACTAAATAATCCTCTTTTCTTCTTAACGACTCTCTAAGCTACTAGCTCCGAGAAACGATAGAACTAGATACGAACGAAGCCTCTAGATACTAGAAGAGGACCCTAGTCCTCCTTATTCCGCTTCTCTCTTAGAAACGACCTCTCTCGCTAATAAATAACGAATATATTACGTAGAACCGCCTAATAGGCAACCGAGTAGCGCCGGACCTCTTTACTAAAGTAGTTTAGCGTAAGAAGTTTATAAAGAAACTCTAGGAAGCTCGCTCGCTACTAGTCGAAGTAGCGGGACTCGTAATAGACCCTTTAGAGGAAATAGAACTCCTTAACCTAATCGAGATCTTCTAGGACTATACCGAGAGTAATAGACTCCTAGCTAGACTAGCTAACGCTATCGTAAGGTAGGTCGCCTCCTTTAAATAAGCTACGAAATTAGTAGTCTATACTACTACCTACCTACCTTAACTACCTTAAGAAACCGCTTAGTTTAGAGAGGGATAATAGGAATAATAGCCTACGTACGCTACTATAGCTAAGGCAAATACTTCGACTAGCTCTATACTATTCGGTAGTATACCTCCTCGAAGTATAAAGACTACGCTAGACGTAGAAACCTAGACTACGGTACTAGAAAGGATAAAAATATCTTAGAAGGCTAACTAGATCTACCGCCTAATCTTCTAGCGTACTAAAGCTACCTAGATCGACTCTTTATAGATCTAAAAGATAATAAACGCCTCGTTCTAGAAGGCGGGATACCGAGACTTCCTAATTATAGGAGTTAACTAAACGATAAAGAGTAACCTAGTCCTATACTTTCGAGACTAGAAGTCTAAGGCTACGGCACTCGAGAACCTACTGCTACTCTTTCTAAATATACCGATTCTCTTACTTCTCGACGATACTACCTAGTATAAAGTAGTAGTTAATAGCGTCTCTACCCGCGACTTCGATACTTCTTATAGCTTAGACGAGATTAAAAAGAATATCGAGGAGTATAACCTAGGCCTACGAATCTAGAATAGGCCTATTTAGCTAACGCCGGCCGACCGACGTAAGGAACTAATAGAGGCCTTAATACTTATCGTATTTTATATACGCGAAGAGGCGTCTAAGGCTATTTAGGACTACTTATTCGTAGAAGGAGTAGGCTATAAAGCATTCTATATAAAAAATAGACCGAGAACGATTATACTCTCGAAGGAATATTAGAGATACTACTATATATCCTTTAAGGTAATATAAACCGAAGCGCTTAAGCCTTAGAATCTCTACTCGAGATAGGTATACGCGAGAAGGCCGATATTATTCTAGTATAAGAACTATAGATTCTTATATAAGAAGACTAAGGCCCTCTAAGACTAATTCTATACGCTAGTTATACCCCTATACTCCTAGACCTATAGGTAGGATAACGACTATAGACCTATATTTATATAAGAAGGATACTAGAAGTAGAAGCAAGCCCCGACCCTCTTAGTAACCTCGATATCTAGTTAATCCGCCTCCGAGACGCTAATAGTAACGAAACCTAAGTACTAAACGTCTATAACGAGAGGGATAGCGACGGGACTTAGACTATAGAACGGAGCCTCTATAGTATACGTCTAGGCCGAGACGTTCTACTCGCTAGGGATTTTAATATCCGGCACTTAAGTTAGGATATAAACGGATAAGATACGAGCCCTAAGGCCCTCCGCTTCCTCGAGTAGCTCGAGGAATCTAACCTACTCCTTAGGAATATAATAGGCGTCCCGATATTCTATAAGTTAAATCTCTAAATACTAAGTACTCTTAATCTTACCTTTATAAAGAGTAGCCTATCCCGAGTAGAAACTAGCTAGAATATACTCGAGTTTAGCTTAGACTATTTAGCTATAATAACCCGGATACTAGGACGTAGTAGTCTTAACTAGTAACTCCTAAATCTATATATAGTATACGATACGAAAGACGCGAACTAGAAGGAATTCTAAGACTACTTAGTAATCTACGAGGACGAACTAGAAGTCGAGGAGGACCTAGAAAAGGCTACGGAAAACCTTTCGAGCCTAGTATAAAGGGCTTACGAGTATACGCTCCGATAATACTATTCTAGCGCTAAGTCTAAGCCGTAGTAGAAACTCGAGCTTCGAGACCTCCGACGGATAATATAGTATACGTATACTTATATCTTCGGTAACGGCCGAGTCCCTATAGCCGAATAGAAAGTAGCGTACCTTTAAACTAAGAATATATACTTTCTAGCTATTAAGAGAGCAAAACGCGAGTACTAGAATAAATTCCTCGAGGGTACTAATTCGAAGATAATCTTTAAAGTAATATCGTATACGAAGCCTAGGACTTAAGGCCTAGTACTAACGATCTAAGGAGAGACGTTATTCGTAGAAAAATATAAGGTATTCTAGAATAGACTTTTTCTAGGATTCTCTTCTAATAGAGAACTTCGAGCACGATAGAGCTTCTACTAGGTCGAAGACTAGGACTAGGAACTAGTATTAGAAGAAGAACTACGACTAGTATACTCTACGATAAGAGTTAAGGGTAAGACTCCTAGACTAGACGGTATAACTTAAGAGATTATTAGCTATATATACGCCGCTATTCCGAAAGTATTCCTCGCTCTATTCTAAGTACTTCTTAGCCGTAGCTACTACTCTAAGTACTAGAAGAAGGCGATAGGCGTTACTTTTACGAAACCGAATAAACTAGACTACTCTATCCTTAAGGTATACTAGATTATCTTACTTCTAAGCTATCTAGGTAAAATTAGCGAGAGGATACTTATATAGAGACTCGGAAAGTATATAGAGACCGGCCTACTTCTATACGACTCCTAGATAGGAGAACGTAAGAAATAGTTAGTAGTAGATATAGCTATACTTCTTACGAACTACGTTAAAAAAAGTAAGGCTAGAGGCCTTAAAACCTTAGTCGTATTCCTTAACGTTAAAGGAGCGTTTAACTACGTCTCTAAGGGACGACTTCTATAGACGATAGTTAAATTACGGCTCCTATATATAATTATCGAATAGACGAAATCGTTCCTAGAATATAAAGTAGTCTAGCTCCCTTTTAATAGCTAAATCGAGGTAGAAACCGAAATTAATACCGGGGTACTATAAGGCAGCTCTATCTCTCTAATACTCTTCCTTATATATATAAAAGACCTCTTTACGGACCTACGAGACGTCTACCTTCTCTCGTATATCGATAATATAGGGATCGCTACTATATTAACGAGCCTCTAAAAGAATATAAGAGTACTATAACGCGAAGTTAAAAAGCTTATAAGAGAAGAGGCTCTCTAGGAGGTCGAATTCGACCTAGCGAAAATAGAACTCCTTTACTTCTCTAAAGAGAAAGGCGTAGAAACTATAATTACTCTCCTAAGCGGCGATATAGTTTAACTAGTAAAGAAAGCTATCCGCTAGCTAGGAATCTAGTTCGATACGTACTTATCGTTTAAGGACTATATTACTATTTAGGTAGTAAAGATAGAAGTAGCGTTTAACTATATACTACGCCTCGCTAATATAAAGAACGGCTCTCTACGATAAATCTATACGGCATATATTACTACGATAGTAGACTACGGGTTACCGGTCTAGTAGTAGTTAAAAAAGTCTATCCGACCTCTAGAAGCAATCTAAGTAAGGGCCGCGAAACGGATTCTAGGCGTATTCTATACGTCTTTTATAGTCTCGGCCGAACTCGAGGCAAACCTCCTACTACTAAAGATTAGGCTAGAGAAATAGATAATCCTATATAGCTATAGAGCCGATAACCTACTATTTAGTTCCCTAGTAGTAGTAGTACTTCGAGGGATAGATATTCGCCTAATAAGACGCTAGATACTAACTAGTATCGAGATCGTATAGTAGAAGCATAAGGAGAGACTATAGATAATTAAAGCGTTCGCGGAATACTTTCGTAACCTAGAGAAACTAAAGGCTAAGTAGGATATCTAGGAGTACGTCTAAAACCGATAAAAATAATACTTCGAAAGCTAGAAGGCCTAGAGAATATAGAGACCTAGGAGCTACTTTAACCGCTTTAAGTAGAACCTTACGCCCGAGATTCTAAAAGATTAAAGGGAGATAATAAGCGTATACTACTCTCTAAGACTAGGATACGGATACTTCTAGAGCTACCTTAAGTATATCGGGAAAGCTATAGACGATCGATACTAATACGGATTCTAAGAAACTCTAGAATACCTCCTATTCGTATACTAGTTCTACTAGAATAGACGCCCGAACTAGCTAGCGAGAGCGAGATCGCTAGAGGAAGTATTAGGAGATAAGATACTATAAGAGCTAGTACTAGCCTTTATAGAAGATATAGGTATAAGAACGAGGAGATAATACCTTTAGAAAAGTAAAGAAGAAGAAGAGAACGAAGCGACTTCTTAATTCGAATAGTCGAGGGCGACTCTACTATTCTCTTTAAAGAGTATTAGGTCCTAACCTAATACTTTAAGAGCGACTCTACTATTTTTAGAAAACTCGAGACCTCTAGGCGACGACGTCTCCTAATAGAACGATACTTAGAACCTACTCTTCTACGACCTCTCCTTTATAAACTTTTAAGTTTAAATAGAATCGGCTAAAAGATAACCTCGCTATCGCTATCTAATAGAGTATTAGGTCCTAACCTAATAGCTAACTAAGCGACCTAATAGCTAACTAAGCGACCTAATAGCTAACTAAGCGACCTAATACCTAGGGGCGACCCTACCGTTTTTTTTTTTTAGAAAACTTCTAATCTCTAGGTAATAACGTCTCCTAGTAGAACGCTACGTAGAACCTACTCTCTTTCGACCCTTCTCCCGTATACTTTTAAGTTTAAGTAGGATTAGCTAAAGGGCGACCTCGCTATCGCTATCTAATAGAGTATTAGATCCTAACCTAATACTTTAAAAGCGACCCTACCGTCCTTTAAAAGTTTAGAAATACCTTTATTCCTATAGTTATTTCCTTTTATACGCTCCTTTAAGCACCTCCTCTAGGTATCGGCCTATAATATTTATTTTTAGCGCGAATAAGAAACCCTTATAATAGAATACGAACGGTAGCTACTAGTAGCTCCTATCCTATATAGTCTTTAACTCCTATAGGACGTAAATAGAACAAATAAACAAATAAATAAACAAATAATAGGTGCCTATTCTCGGCTATTCTAGTCTAGATTAGCCTTTTCTAATAACGAGATATAGAAGGTTAGGTATATCTTTATATTAAATAGTAGTTTTAGACGATAGATTATATAGTTTACTATCTTATCGACTAGAAAAGGTCCTATATATTTATAGTCTAGCTTCTTTAATAGCCGTAGTAACTTAATATTCTTCGTCGAGAGGTAAACCTAATCTCTTACGTAAAAGATTATATCCTTATAGTACTAGTTATATACTATTACGTACTACTTACGCGCGACGGCTAGTCTTAAGCGTAGCTATTTCTATACTACGAGGACCTAATTCGCTAATATAGCCGCTTTAAGGACTTCCTCGGCGCTCTAGCGTATTCTAGGCTAGTTTAGGCGCTACGAGTTATAGATATAGTTTGCCTAAAAAGGTATATACTCTATAGACGCGTAACGGCTATCGTTATACGCGAACTCTACTATTAATAGTAGTATAGCCTAGTTATCTTACTCGAAGTTATAGTATATACGTAGATACTACTCTAAGGTCTAGTTCTAGCGCTCCGTCTATCTATCTATTTATAAGTAGAACGTAGTACTAAGCTTCTAGCGTACGCCTAGGTAGTAGTATAGCGTACTCTAGTATTTAGAGGTTAGAATAGGCTCTCTATTAGAGGTAATAGAGTATAGGACTCTATATAGCCGTATAATTTCCTAGAATAGTAGCTTCTCTAGCCTCTCTACTATAATATTCTTATAGTATAGAATATAATAGGCTATCTTAGTAAATCTATCTACGACTACGAGGATAGAGTCGTATACGCTATCTTAGAGGCGGCTAGGTAGCAAGTCTATAATAAAGTCTATCGTTAAGTCTTCTTATAGACCTAAGAATAGCTTCTTTAGATATAGTAACTCGTAGAGTAGATATCTCTAGAGTTTAGCTCTAGCGTATACTTCGTACGTTCGTATAAAGTCCTTTATATACTAGCGTATCTTAGTCTAGTAGAAGCTTCGTTATAGTAGCTCTAGAGTACGAGCGAATCTAAAATAGCTACTAAGTAGGTTATCGTAATATTCCTAGAGTAACTTAAGCCGTTCTAGCTCTTCTTATACGTACGCTCGGCCTTCGTAGTATAGACTACTTCCTTCTAGCGACTATCGTCGAGCCTATATAGATATATCGTTCTAGCTTAATACTTCTTTTACGCGTACTAACGTACGATCTAGCTCTAGAATAGACGTACTATCGAGTAGGCTAGTAGTATCCGCTTTTATTATAGCGACGAGGTAGACTAGGGTAGATTAGTCTATCGGCGTTAATACTATTTATAGAAATCGCCGGCTTACGCTAACCTTCTTCTTAGTAGCCTACCTACTCGAATAATTAGCCTTCTCGTAGTCCGGTCTACGACTTAACGCGTCGGCGCTTCTATTCGCGGGCCTAAGATAATAAATTATACGAAAGTTAATCGTAAATAGCTATTCTACCTACCTTACCTAGCGCCTAGATAATATCTTTATTATTATTAAAGTTTAGAGGTTAGTATAATCTATTAGAAGCTTGACTTAGTATTAAGTACCTTTAAGGTAGTAATAGAAGTATTTAAAAGACGCTACTATAGCTAGTAGTTCGCTATCTTCTATTCTATAGTTTCTTTCTATAGCGACTATCTTCTATAAGAAGTATACTACTAGAAACTACTACTTCTTACTATCGAGGTCGTACTACTAAGTTATAATACTAGAGATTACTAACTCTAATACGTCCGTCTCTACTTAGATAGGTAGAGCTAGGTCGGAATAGTATAAGATAAGTACTACTAAGAACGCTTACTTTAGCTCGATAAAAGCTACTAGGGCGCTAACGTCGAGCTATAAGGGTCTCGACTTCTTCTTATACCTAGATAGACCTTTCTTCCCTTCGAACTTTAAGTTCGAAGTACTAGTTAAAAGGCACGGCTAGTTTAGAGAACCTTCTAATAAACCTATAGTAGTAGTTAGTAAAGCTTAAGAATACTTAGATATCTCTAATAGATATAGGTATTAGCTATTCTTATACGGCTCTAATCCTTTTAAGGTCGATCTAGACCCTATTATATTTAACTACGTATCCTAGGAACTTAACCTAGTTCTAGTAGAACTCGTACTTACTTAGTTTAGCGTAGAGTTTATATTATTATAAGCGGGCTAATACCTACCTTATATAGTTCTCGTATTCTACCTCGTTCTTTAAGTAGATTAGAATATCGTCGAGGTATACTACGTAGAATACGTTAATAAGGCTAGCGAGTATCTAGTTTATATATCTCTAGAATACGCCTAGCGTATTTAATAGCCTAAACGGCATTATAGTATACTCGTAGTAGCCGTACCTAGTCCTAAATATAGTCTTCTACTCGTCCTCTTTCTAAATACGAACTCTATAGTATATATTCCTAATATCTAGCTTCGAGAATATAGTAGCTTCTACTAGCTAGTCTAAGGATTCTATAATTAGAGGCAGGGGGTAACGGTTCTTAATCGTTATCGCGTTTAGTCCTCTATAGTCGATATAGAGCCGTAGAGTACCGTCCTTCCTACGTATAAATAGAATAGGTACGCCGGCTAGTAACGTAGAGTATTATATAAACCCCGACTTTAAGTTACTTTCTACGTAGTTATAAGTATATAATAGCTCCGCTTTAAATATAAGGTATACTAGGCTCTAAGGCGCCTAATAACCTTCTACTAGGTCGATAGCTATATCGTTTAGCCTAAATTCTAGTAGTTCTTTCGTACTTTATTCTAAGAACGTAGTAGCGAAGTCGTAGAAGGTAGTAGAGATCTCGTCTTAGGTTATTACGGCCTCTTCTACTACTTTCTAGACCGATATAGCGTAGACTATATTGCCTTAGGACGATTTATAGTCCTACTAGAAGCGTATAGCGCCTACTACCGCTACGGTCTATCTCTTCCGTAGTTTATATCTCTAGGTTATAGTCTTTATTATAAAGTTAATCGACGGGTTTAGGGCCTCTAGCTATAGCATTCTAAGAATAACTTAGAACCTATAGATGCGGCCTACTTATATAGTAGCCTTATATCCTCGAACCTAGCTTATACTATTCCGAACTAATAGTAACCTCTTTATACTACTCGCGACCTAGAGGTTCTAGCTATTAAGCGCTATAAAGCGCGTACCGTTACTAAAAGTAGTATTCTACCTAACTTCTTTTACGAGTAGCGTATCTATAAAGTTTGCTACTACGCTAGAGTTAATTAGTTCTACGACCTCTCTAGGCTCGTCTAGTCTAGTAATTATAATTCTTATAGCGATAAGCGTCGAATAGATCTAAGCCTTAGGCCGGCCTAGTTCTATAGCTTACTTCTATTCTTCGCTATACTATACGTAGCTTACTATCGTTATAGCGTCTAGTAATAGGCCTTCTCTTTTTTCGAGTTATAGTCTTAGAAGTTAAAGTTAGAGTATTCCTTCTTCTTATAGCCTACCTACCTATAACTATATTATACGAGAGGGGATCTAGGCCGTTCTAGCGTATTCTTTTCTTAGAATAGCCTAGGCGAACGTTACTTATTCGCGTAGTTACTCTTTAGTAGAGAAGTAGCGGTCTTCGTACTAGTACGTTTATAGTTCCGAGCCTTCTACCTACTCTTATACTACTCTTCGCCTTCTATCTATCTTTAATTAGACGATAGGCCTAATTAGCTCGTTCTTTCGCTTCCTTAAGTAACTCGGCGGGCGCTAGATATAACTATTAGTTTATATACGGTATTATAGTAGTAGTAATAGAGCCGAATAGAAAGCTAGGATCTTATAGCTTTCTTAGTCTTTCTATATCTCTTTCTAAAGCTTCTTTATCTCTTTAAGAAGCTTCGTAGAGGTGCGCCGGCCCTACTTAACCGTTTTTAACGCGTTATAGGCTCTCTAGCGTCGCTTAAATAGCGAACCTATAGAGTTAATTATAACTTCCTTTATTATAGGCTAGGATAGAGTAGTTTCTAGCGCTAACTAGTCTATATATCGCTTCTAGTAGTTCTACTAGAGCTTGCCTATATAGTTAGTAGCGTAATCTATTTTTTAGTTCTCGCGACTATTAAAACCTAGATGCCTACGAAATAGACGTTCTATAGCGCGAGTCTAGTCGTCGTACTATACCTAGCTCTTTCTTTTAAACGTAGAAGGTTCCTTAGCCTTCGGAAGCTAGTTACTACTAGCTAGGCTATTTAGGTCTAGTACGACGGGTATAGCTCTCTACTAAGCTAATTCTACTTCTAGTCGCCTAATCTTAGCTTCGACTTAAAGAGTTTATTAACGTAGTCTCGCGAGGCGTAGTCTCTTCTACTCGCTTACGACCTTTTCGTCTTCTACGAATACGTCTAGCGTAAGTTCGCGCTCTTATTCGTCGTCGTTCTCTAACTAATATTCTTAGTCTTCTATAGTAGCGTCGTCGCCTTTACTATATAGCGTCTCGGACGAGGTGCCTTTTATAGCGCTATTCTAGTCTATAGTAGCGTTATTTAACGTAGTACGCGTCCTTCTACCTAATATTCTTCGAGCCGTTATATAGTTTTAAGAGATATTCGCGTATTAAGGTTAATAGATAGATACTATAAGCTAGTACGAAGGATAATAGGCTTAGATTAAGACTATATAAATATCTACCTTATTATTCTAAGTACGACGATAGTAGTAAGAAGTATCTTCCTACTAAGCTAAGTAAGCTTAGTACGTCGTATAGAGATATAGCTAAGGATAGGCCGGGCTAGGCTATTCTACTAGTACCTATATAATATATCCTTATACTATATAAGGATATATTATATAGGTACTAGTAGAATAGCCTAGCCTGGCCTATCTTTAGTAGTATCTTCGTATGCCTTATTAAGCTTACTTAGCTTAGTAAGGAGATACTCTTCGCTACTATCGTTATACTTAGGATAACGAGGTAGATATTCGTATAGTCTTAATCTAAGCCTATTATCCTTAGTACTAGCTTATAGTATCTATCTACTAACTCTAATACGCGAATATCTCTTAAAACTATATAATAGCTCGAAGAATATTAGGTAGAAGGACGCGTACTACGTTAAATAACGCCGCTATAGACTAGAATAGCGCTATAAAAGGCACCTCGTCCGAGATACTATATAGTAAAGGCGACGACGCTACTATAGAAGACTAAGAATATTAGTCGAAGGACGACGATAAATAAGGGCGCGAACTTAAGCTAGATATACTCGTAGAAGACGAAGAGGTCGCGAGCGAGTAGAAGAGACTACGCCTCGCGAGACTATAGTAGTAAACCCTCTAAGTCGAAGCTAAGATCGGGCGACTAGAGGTAGAATCGGCTTATTTATTTATTTATTTATTTATTCTATTAACGTGCTATAGGAGTCGAAGACTATATAGTACGGGTAGGCCTAATACTTAACTAGTCGTAGAAGAGAGAAAAGCCTTCTAGGCTAAAAAACTCTCGGTCTTAGAGATATCTTATTCGCGCTAAAAATAGATATTATAGGCCGATACCTAGAGGAACTAGAATTTCGCTTAGTACGCCTTAGCGCTAAGCGCTAAGCTCTATATAGAATTTTAGCATCTAAAATTAGTTCTAGTAATAGATATAGCTAGTATAGTATATCGAGTTAGTATAAAAGGCTATTATTTCTATTCGTCTTAGACCTAGAGGGTCGTCTCTAGGAATATATATTCTAGGTAGGAAGGGTCTACCTTTCTCTCTTCCTTCTATAGCTTTTTTTAGTAGGTAAATAGCTAATCTCTTATCTAGTAGCTACTTTCTCTCTTTGCTTCTATCCTACCTACTTCTATTCTATTCTCTCTTTTCTACCTCTTCTATAGTAGGGTTCTATTTTAGTTAGTTAGATAGTCTTAGGGTTATCTTAAAGTAGTTCTTATCTTATCGAGTATACGGCTACGTAGTAGCGAAGTAGGATTGTCTTTTATGCTCTTATACTTTACTAGTATACTCGAGAGTATCTATTTCTATCTACGGCCGCGTAGAGGCGTATAATAGGACTTCGTAGGCGTAGAATCGGCTTAGCGGAGAGCTATATCCGTCGTACTAGACCTAAATAGCCTAGTCGATAGTAACTAGCTTCTAAAGGCTAAGGAACCTCCTACGTTTAAAAGAAAGAGCCGGGCATAGTACGACGACTAGACCCGCGCTATAGAGCGTTTATTCCGTAGGCATCTAGATTTTAATAGTCGCGAGGACCGAAAAACGGATTACGCCGCTAACTATATAGGCAAGCTCTAGTAAAACTATTAGGAGCGATATATAGACTAGTTAGCGCTAGGAACTACTCTATCCTAGCTTATAATAAAGGAAGTTATAATAGACTCTATAGGTTCGCTATTCGAGCGGCGCTAAAGGGCCTATAACGCGTTAAAAACGATTAAGTAGGGCCGGCGCACCCCTACTAAGCTTCTTAAGAAGATAAAGAAGCCTTAAGAAAAGATATAAGAAGACTAAGAAAGCTATAAGATCCTAGCTTTCTATTCGGCCCTATTACTACTACTATAATACCGAGTATAGTTATATCTAGCGCCTACTAAGTCGCTTAAGGAAGTAGAAGAATAGGCTAATTAGGCCTATCGTCTAATTAAGAATAGTACGAAAGGCAAAGAGTAGTACGAAAGTAGATAGGAGGCTTAGAACTATAAACGTACTAGTACGAAAACTACTACTTCCTTACTAAAGAGTAAGTACGCGAATAAGTAACGTTCGCCTAGGCTATTCTAAGGAAAAGATACGCTAGAACGGCCTAGATCCTCTCTTATATATTATAGTTATAGGTAGGTAGGCTATAAGAAGAAGGAATACTCTAACTCTAACCTCTAGGACTATAACTTAGAAAAAGAGAAGGCCTATTACTAGAGGCTATAATAGTAGTAGGCTACGTATAGTATAGTAAAGGATAGAGGCAAGCTACGGAGCTAGGCCGGCCTAAGGCTTAGATCTACCTAATGCTTATCGCTATAGGAATTACGATCGCTAGGCTAGATAGGCCTAGAGAGGTCTTAGGACTAATCGACTCTAGCGTAGCGGCAAACTTTATAGACGCGCTACTCGTAAAAGAAGTTAAGGAGGATACTACTCTTAGTAATAGTACGTACTTCGTAGCGCTTAATAGCTAGAACCTCTAGGTCGTAAGTAGTATAAAGGGGTTACTATTAGTTCGGGATAGTATAGGCTAGGTTCGGAGGTATAAGGCTACTATATAAGTAGGCCGCATCTACGGGTTCTAAGTCGTCCTTAGAATACTATAGCTAGAGGCTCTAAACCCGTCGATTAACTTTATAATAAAGATAGTAACCTAGAGATATAAACCTTAGAAGAGATAGACCGTAGCGGTAGTAGGCGCTATACGCTTCTAGTAGGACTATAAATCGTCCTAAGGCAATATAGTCTACGCTATATCGGTCTAGAAAGTAGTAGGAGGGGCCGTAGTAACCTAAGACGAGATCCCTATAGCCTTCTACGACTTCGCTACTATATTCTTAAAGTAAAGTATAGAGGAACTGCCGGAATATTAGCTAAACGATATAGCTATCGACCTAGTAGAAGGTAGCTAGGCGCCTTAGAGCCTAGTATATCTTATATTCGAAGCGGAGCTATTATATACCTACGACTACGTAGAGAGTAACCTAAAGTCGAGGTTTATACGATACTCTACGTTACTAGCCGGCGTACCTATTCTATTCGTACGTAAGAAGGACGGTACTCTACGGCTCTACGTCGACTATAAGGAACTAAACGCGATAACGATTAAGAACCGTTACCTCCTACCTTTAATTATAGAATTCTTAGACTAGCTAGTAGGAGCTACCGTATTCTCGAAGCTAGATATTAGGAATATATACTATAGGCTTCGTATCTAGAAAGAGGACGAGTAGAAGACGGTATTTAGGACTAGGTACGGCTACTACGAGTATACCGTAATACTATTTAGGCTATTAAACGCGCTAGGCGTATTTTAGAGATATATTAACTAGGTACTCGCTAGCCTTATTAACGTATTCTACGTAGTATACCTCGACGACATTCTAATTTACTTAAAGAACGAGGTAGAATACGAGGACTATATAAGGTAGGTATTAGCCTACTTATAATAATATAGCCTCTACGCTAAGCTAAGTAAGTACGAGTTCTACTAGGACTAGGTTAAGTTCCTAGGTTATATAGTTAGGCGTAATAGAGTCTAGATTAACCTAGAAAGGATCCGGGCCGTATAAGAATAGCCGATACTTATATTTATTAAGGATATCCGAGTATTCTTAGGCTTCGCTAACTACTACTATAGATTTATTAAGAGGTTCTCTAAACTAGCCGTGCCTCTTAACTAGTACCTCGAAGAGAAGAAGAGTCTATCTAGGCGTAAGGAGGAGTTAAGACCTTTATAGCTCGACGCTAGCGCCCTCGTAGCTTTCGCCGAGCTAAAGTAAGCGTTCTTAGTAGCACCTATCTTACGCTATTTCGACCTAGCCCTACTTATTCGAGTAGAGACGGACGTATTAAGGTTAGTAGTCTCTAGTATTATAACCTAATAGTACGACCTCGATAGTAAGAAGTAGTAGTTTCTAGTAGTATACTTCTCGTAGAAGATAGTCGTTATAGAAAGGAACTATAGTATAGAAGATAGCGAACTACTAGCTATAGTAGCGTCTTTTAAATACTTCCGTTACTACCTTAAAGGTGCCCGATACTAAGTCGAGCTCCTAATAGATTATACTAACCTCTAAACTCTAATAATAATAAAGATACTATCTAGGCGCTAGGTAAGGTAGGTAGAATAGCTATCTACGATCGACTTCTATACGATCTATCGTCCTAGGCCTACTAATAGGGGCGCCGATACGTTAAGCCGTAGACTAGACTACGAGAAGGCTAATTATTTAAATAAATAAGCTATCGAGGAAGAAGTTAGTATAAGCCGGCGGTTTCTATAGATAGTATTAACGCTAATAGACTAATCTACTCCGGTCTACTTCGTCGCTATAGTAAAAGCGGATACTACTAGCCCGCCTAATAGTATACCTATCTAAGAGCTAGATCGTACGATAGCGCGCGTAAAAGAAGTATTAGACTAGGACGATACGCCTACGTAGGCCCGACGATAGTCGCTAAAAGGAGATAGTCTATACTACGAAGGCCGAGCGTATATATAAGAAGGGCTAGAACGGCTTAAGTTACTCTAGGAGTATTACGACGACTCGCTTAGTAGCTATTTTAAGTTCGCTCGTACTCTAGAGCTACTATAACGAAGCTTTTACTAGCTTAAGATACGCTAGTACGTAAAGGACTTTATACGAACGTACGAAGTATATACTAGAGCTAAACCCTAGAGATACCTACTCTACGAATTACTATACCTAAAGAAGCTATCCTTAAGTTTATAAGAAGACTTAATAATAGACTTTATTATAGACTTGCTACCTAGCCGCCTCTAAGACCGTATATACGACTCTATTCTAGTAGTTATAGATAGATTTACTAAGATAGCCTATTATATTCTATACTATAAGGATATTATAGTAGAAGAGCTAGAGGAGCTACTATTCCGAGAAATTATACGGCTATATAGAGTCCCGTACTCTATTACCTCTAATAGAGAGCCTATTCTAACCTCTAAATACTAGAGTACGCTATACTACTACCTAGGCGTACGCCGGAAACTTAGTACTACGTTCTACTCGTAGACGGACGGCTAGATAAAGCGCTAGAACTAGACCTTAGAGTAGTATCTACGGACTTACTATAACTTCGAGCAAGATAACTAGGCTATATTACTATTAACGGCGGAGTTCGCGTATAATAATAGCCGTTATACGTCTATAGGGTATATACCTTTCTAGATAAACTACGTTCGTAACCTACGGCGTCTAAACTAGCCTAGGATGCGCTAGGGCGCCGGCGAAGTCCTTAAAGCGGCCGCGTTAGTAGATTAGGTCCTCGTAGTATAGAAATAGCTACGCTTAAGACTAGCCGTCGTACGTAAGTAGTACGTAATAGTATATAACTAGTATTATAAGGACGTAGCCTTTTACGTAAGGAATTAGGTCTATCTTTCGACGAAGAATATTAAGTTACTACGGCCGTCGAAGAAGCTAGACTATAAATATATAGGACTCTTCCTAGTTAATAAGGTAGTAAACCGCGTAACCTATCGTCTAAAACTACTATCTAATATAAAGATATATCTAACCTTCTATATCTCGTTACTAGAAAGAGCTAGTCTAGACTAGAATAGCTAGAAATAAGCTCCTATATAGAGGTTCGACGCGGACGAGAGCGAGATCTATAAGGTTACCTTAATAAAGGAATAATATATAGACGACTTAAGGAACTAGGAATACTTAGTCTTATAGAAGGGATACGAGTTAAACGACGACTCCTAGGAACTAGTAGTCTATATTAATAAGAGCGCGATAAACGTATATAAAAAGAGAATAGGATAGGAAGCGCCTAAGCGAAAAGGGCGTCGACGCTAAGAGATAGTAAAGTATAACCGTAGCTAATTAGGTCTAGTCGAGGCTAGTAGAGACTAGAAGTATTAGGGCGCGACTAAATAGTAGAGGTTATACTTCGATAACTTAAGCTAAGTTAAAATAGACTAGTAAGGACTAGCGGACGCCGAACGATATAGTAGGACTTAGGGGAATTTTAACTAAAATCGTAAAAGATCGAAGAATTTAAAACGAAAAGAGAAAAGAGGAACTATTAAGATATAATTTATAAGATAGAGCCCTATAGAATAATAGCTCGGCTCGAGAAGAGGGAGCTAGGCTAGACTAGCTCGGGATAGCGCGGGATATTATATCCTTACTCTTATAAAGTATCTACGTCCTTATCTAACTTAGCCTTGCTCTCTAAGTCTACGTCTATTACCTCTAGGAGTATACTAGCTAAAGTCGCCTTAGACGGGCGCTTACTAGCCCTATTTAGAGCCTTAGTATTACGGACTATAGTAGCTATAACCTTTAGGCGGGTAGCAAGGGCCTAATTCTTATTCTCTAAGGTAGTATAGGACTTAGTACTCGATTCTATAAATTTCGTACGCTTCCTAGGCATAGGTATATCCTATTCGGGTTAGCTTATACTAGAATAACCTAGCTCGTTTTTAACTAACTATATTCTTAAGGAGCGCTACTATAGAGCGGTCTCTCTTAGCGACCTTAGAGCTAGACTTATTCTATACGTCTACGCTAAGGTATATACGAAGGCTATCCTCCTTATAGATACTACTACTAAGACTACTAAAGATACGAAATAGTTAGAATAAGCTAGAATAGGATAGGATAGAGCAACTTATAATATAATACTACCGGCCTAGATCTTAATACGGTCTTAGAGGTCCTTTACGGCCTTATCGTCTAAGATAATACTACTTATAAATAGGTCGTTAATCTCTACCTTAAAAGCGTCCTACTTAGCCTTACTTATAATAGGGAGCTATAGAATTAGCTTATAATAACGCAAACTAGAGTAGACTAGACTAACCTAGAAATAGTTAGTATTCTTATTATCTTAATAGGATAGGTAGTTATAGATAAGGCCGGGCAGGGCCTTCTCGCTAGCGATCTAGTATAAATCGCGTAGGTCTACGTACTTTAACGCCTAACTAATATAAGTAAAGCAAGGATTATTATTTTTAGGGCCGGTCTTAGCCTTCGCTAAGTAGTTCTTATAGAATTTAGTAGCGGCTAACGATATATTAAGCGTACTAGTCTAAGTTAGTATAGTTCTAGCCTATTCTAGCGCTACTAGGCGCAAGTAGGGATTACTAAAATATAGGCGAGTTAATAGTAAGGAAAAGAAAATAAGGTTAGAACGGAATAGCTAAACTCTAATAGAGGCAAATTCTAAGAACTAGCTATAATTAGCCGAATTTTTTAGGACGGCTCGTAGCCTCCGTCGCCTCTAATTAGCTAACTTAACCCTAGTAGATTTACTATACGGATTCTAAAATACTTAGCGGAAAACTAAAGAAGTACGATAGCCCTACTATACTATAATAAATACGCGCTACGAATAGCGCCTATAGAAGGAGGGAGGGGATAATATAAGAATATACTATATAGGTACTAGTAGAATAGCCTAGCCCGGCCTATCCTTAGTAGTATCCTTATATACCTTATCGAGCTTACTTAGCTTAGTAGGGAGATACTCTTCGCTACTACTATCGTACTTAGAATAACGAGGTAGATATTCGTATAGTCTTAATTTAAGCCTATTATTCTTAGTACTAGCCTATAGTACCTATCTACTAACTCTAATATACTACGTCTCTTTATCTTATCTAGCGGGCTAAACTAGTACTTAACTACTAGTAGCTTTACGTAAACTATTACTTTATTAGAGTTTATTACGAGATTAATAGTTAGATCGTCGTTACTATAATACTCGTACTTATATATAACCTTTACGCGAGCTAGATAAAGGCTCGTATTATTATTCGTCTACTAAATAAGCTTATTATAATACTTAGAATTCTTTACCTTCTACGAGGTAACGAGATACTCTATTTACGGCCGTAGTAATATATAAAGCTAAATATCTAAGTATACTTAGTAGTTTTAGCTAGTTTAGCGTAACTATCGCTACTCTATACGTTATTATACTACGGCTAATATAGCAAACTACTAAACGCTATTTAGGCGTTATCTCTAATAGTTTAAACTATACTAAGAAGTAGCGCTAGTAAATAATATCTAGTAGCTCTTTAATTAATAATACCTTGCCGCTAGTAAAGTCTTTACTACTCTATTAAGGCGCAAACTCGTTATAGCTACTACTCTATTAAATAATAGCGTTATTATTAGATAACTTAGTAGTAGGCAATTAAGGTAGTTCTAATAGATAAGGTAGTTCTAATAGCTAAGGCGGTTCTAATAGCTAAGGTAGTTAAGACGATTAATTTATTACTTCTATAAGGTAAGCGTACGCTAACTACTCTACTAGTTTACCTTAATTATTACCGAGCGCGTTAATATCGATATTATATAGTAATATAAGTACCTTACTAAACGCGTCGTCGAATACTATATTATCTATTCTATTAAGAATCGCGTTAGTCTTAGCGTTAATAGCGGCAGTATTAAAATTAAAGAACTCTATTATAGCAGTAGCGAGGTTAGTAGTAGCGAATTAGAGGTAGGATAAAGGCGTGCGATAACGAGAGGTATTAATTAAGAAGATAGCGTATTCGAACGATTTAGCGCGTGTTAGCGACGGCGAGGTTAATAATAGAAGAGAAGAGATACGAGATAGAAGGGAGCGGTAAGATATCTATAGGTGGTGCGCCCAGCCAAAACAATCGGCGATTGCCCGCGACGCACGGGTTACATCTCTCCTCCTAATGAACACTCCCTCTATAGGTGGTGCGCCTAGCCAAAACAATCGGCGATTGCCCGCGACGCACGGGTTACATCTCTCCTCCTAATGAACACTCCCTGTATAGGTGGTGCGCCCAGCCAAAACAATCGGCGATTGCCCGCGACGCACGGGTTACATCTCTCCTCCCAATGAACACTTCCCGCCGCTCTCCGTCTTGTGCCCCTACTTAAGACTTCGTCTTCGAACGTCTTCTCTGACTACAGCACCATTACATTCCTCCTAACCAGCCTGAACGCCCTCGACACTTCGAAGCCTTTTATAATGAAGATCTTTGCAACTATCCTCTCTTTTGCAGCGGCGATGACGGCCGTTTCTGCCGTAAGTCCTCTACTAAGCGTAAACTAGTAGTTTCTAATCACGGGGGAATCTAGTACAGCAACGAGGTTACCTGTTCCGCACCTTGTGGCAATGGAGGCGCGTGCTATTATAATGTAAATACCAACGCGTATAAATGTCCTTAGGGTATGTAGGCATTAAGAATTCGACCTTTGCTATATGATTATGGTCCTAATATAAGGTCGTACACAGACACTCCATTATAATATGGCCAACGGACCTATCAAACAGATGCAAGGACATGTGCGTCCTAATCACGCAGAAAGTGTTGTTGAAATCTGCAACTAGAGCCACCATTGTACCTACTACTACATTTCCACCCTCCGCCATATCATCTCACTCTCTCGCGACCATCAGCGCCTCCGCTGAATCAATACGTCCTCTACTTGTAGGTGTTTGTCTTTGTTTACGTAGTCTCGGCATACGACGACTCCAAGTCATGTGCCTCCCACGTTCGCCATCTGCGACCTACGCTTAACACGACATCATGCTGTCTGGTTCTAGCCCGCGCTTGATTTTGATGCCTCGTGTGATCTACGGGTACCATGAACTCAGGCTGACTGACTGTATATTTTCGCGTGCGTAGGCATCCTGCTGTGCAACGTTGTTGATGCGTTGTTCTTGCCGAGCGTACGGAGACTCGGGACTTTGGTCCCGATCGGCAAGCTGAGCGACTCGGATCGGATCCAAGACGGCAGACCAGGTGAAGGAGCGTCGCGATGGCTTTGTCGAGAATCTTGATCGTTCCTCTCATATACGGCTGTGCTTACTGTCTTGGCTACTCTCATTGCAGATTCTGATTCGCTAGCTGTTCTAGAAGCTTAGTAAACAGAAAGTGATGCATGCGAATCTGGAGACCAATGTTACAGGTATCCCACTGGTCCTCTGAAGTGACGGGAGCTATGGAATCGACGCTGAAAAAGGCGAGCTTTACCTTGCAAATAATATCCAGTACAGCGGCGAACTCAACATGCCTCAGAAGCTCCACATTGACAACACTCAATATTCACTACTTGAAGCGTCCGAAAACTTTGTGAAAACAGCTCCAATCCTCTTCATGGGAACGCTGACTGATCGCTACGGAAGATCTGGCATCATGGTTTGGGGCAACATCATCTACAGCATCGGATCAATCATTCTTGCTTCAGCCACCACGGTCCGCAGCTACAAATTGATTGTCGGGTGATGATCATCCAGGCATTAGGAGATATCTCAACGCAAGTTGCTCAATATCGAATCTTCAATTTCTCGTTCGCGCCATCTGACGGTTTCGCATCAACTCTCGGCCTCGAATTAGTAAACGGGGAATTGGGATCATTCGTTCGCACGGCCACAGCAAATCCCATCGTCGAGAACACGGGCAACTTCTGCTGGGTATACTGGACCGCCGTGTTCATGAACTTGCTCTCCAACGCCTTTACTGTAATATTCTGGTACTTTCAAAAACACTGCGATCGGAAATACAGCGACGGCATCAACGATCCTGCTACAGGTGAAGAGCTGAAAGAGAAGGACGAAGAAGTTTGAAATCAAAAAGTCTTTGCAAATACCAATGCCTTTCTGGGGCTTCATCTGCTTCACTGCATTCCAGACCTCCATGGCCGTGGTATTCTCGCAAACCGCCAGCGAGCTCGCTGAGCAGCGCTTCGACGTACAAGGGACAAAAGCAGAATAGTACACAGCTTCTGCGTGATACGTGAGGTTCTTCCTCGTACCTCTACTCGCATTCTTCATTGACTGGTACGGCCACCGTCTTACTATCATCTTGATCTGCGGACTGTTATGCTTTCTCGCAATGTGCCTTGCAGCTTTCGGTCCCACTGTCGCAGGAACTGCTGCGGCTTTTGGCATCTTTGCATTGGGATTTGCATTGGGTCCAACTTCCATCGTCGACGGTATTCGGACAGCAATCCGGTATCAGGACACCTTCGGTGCCGCATATGCTATCAAAATTGTGGTGAACAACAGAATGAGTGTCATCGTTCGCATCATCACTGGTATGATTCAAGATCACGACAACGACTCTTACGATCATGTGGTCATCGTGTATGTCATTTTGGCTGCAGGCGCTGTAGCAGTAGGTTTGACTCTATTCGTCTGGAGTTTCTTCACCGATGATCCGCGACGCCTACAGTGGTCTAGGACGGAAAGACAGCGAAACGGAGAGGTGATCAGTGCGCAGCGGAAGACGTACGAGACTGGAAAAAAAGCAGGCTGGAATAGAAGATTCGGCACCGCTTTGTTTTACCATGCTCATCTTGTTGATTCTAGGTGCTTGGGCGAGCTACTTTTCCGGCGTTGCAACGAGCAACAACTCGTAGTATGCGTCCAACGATCCGAGCAGGCTCGCTGCTGATCAAATGTCCGCTGCTACCATGGGTCTGATAAAATTCCGAGAGTGTGGGATGAAAGCCGCCAAGTATGATGCATCCAATCTTTCCTGTTCTGTCGAGATATCTTTCTTGCCAGAAGCGACTCAATCCTAGCAGCACGATCGATTCGATCCAAGATTCAAAGTTCATGGTTTTCTCGAAGCATACCTTGAAAAGACCTCCCCAGCTCGTCAAGTATTCTGGCGATGTTCACCACGAGCCGAGTAGCAAATTCGGGAATGAGCTATCTCGCATTTGATCTCTCAATAGTCGTTTGGATAAGCACATGTGCCTTGGACTGGATGGTCATCAAATCACCTTCGCAGCGGGCAAGTCTTTGCGCCTCCAAAACTCGTTTCCGACATCTGGTGCTGAGGTTGACAAGTGTTTACAGAATGCGACAGGCTGCACAAGGATCAGACAGCTTGGAATAAGATGCTTGACTCTGATAGCCAAAGTCCCGAAAGATCTAGACGAGACGAATAAGATTGTTTCTATTCTTTCGCTGTGCGCCGGCCGTGACTTCGAGAACTCATGCAGGCCCATCTGCGATGATCTGTATGACGACAGGGTCGCGGTTGAGGCTGGTTCCCAGGCAGAACTGCAGCTGGAGCTGGACAATCTCAGTGTTCTTCAAGCTCGTGAAACATCACTTTAGTGAGCTTCACTACATACCTTTCCACAGATGGGTTCTTAGAGTGGGAATCGTTCTGGATCGCAATGTACGTGTCGAATTGGGGACAATGCTAAACGAGAGCCTCCAGCAACACGGATGGCCTGCTTTGCCAAGTTCTCGAGGATGGCAATGCATGCAGTCTGTCGATGTGCAGAGCAGGTAATACTTCTGGAACCCATCTCAAGCTGAATAGCCCCGGGCGGACAATATGCGATCGCCGTGCTTGGCAAATATGGTGTGCAGATTCTCAAACATTTCCAATGGCCAAGGCAAGAAGCACGCATGATCGCCGAGCCATGGGGAATGTCGAAGCGAAGATCATCATGTATGCAATCGGTCCGCTAATGCAACATCATGCCGACGAAGTCAGATCCTCCGATGCCATTCTCAAACTTGCAAATTCCAGCCCAGCGTGTCCGTCGCAAGCTCCTCCAGTTGCCCACCAATATCAGACGAAGGGACTTATCCTTCGCTGTCGCCGGGAGGAGGATCCATAGCTGAGGAAATGAGCTTTTATGACCTTGAAGTTGGAAGTTGTGGAATGTCGACCGCCATCCAACGTCCATGCCATACGACTTCGATGGCGGGCTCATTCACGATCTACAAAAGCGGACACCACCCGGAGTGTTGCTCCCTTGAATGCATATGGAAGGGATCATTTTGCATAACGACATCCTTCCCCCCCTTGTCAAGACGATCTCGTACCAAGATGTGCTGCCTCAGGCACACAAAAACGCCAGCTTCGTGTAGACTCCGACGACACCCTTCGCCGTCAAGCTATTGAGTCTGATAAGAGATGCAAGCAAGAGCCCGTTCGGTCAACCGCCTTCTGGCTTCTGACGCTTGCTCAGAAGGTGATTTATAGTCATAAGGTGGACGCGTTCGGTGAATTAGCTTCTGATTCTGGCTGGAAGCCAGTTTTCTAGTCAGAAGGTGGATCCTCGCGTATATAGCATGTTTTAGGCATGGTGTCGCTCAAAACCACGCTAAATCGTCTTCTGGCTAGATGTACCTCTTCTCATCCTTCTGGCTACGTAGTGGGTACTGTAAATTGCGCTACATCGAATATAGTATTAGACTATAAGAGGGAGGCTGCGGAGGAACGACGACTGTACTTAGTACGCAGAAACTATGCGATAGTCGTAATTATAGCAGCGTAGATTGCCGAACGATACGCTTACTTAATATCGCCTGGAATTCGCACTGTTTATACGGAAGGATTAGTAGGTAAATCGAAGTTAGCTAGCTTAATAAAATAGCCTCTGCGGATGCGACGATATACGCGGTTCACGCCGCCTTAGTTTGTTAAACTTCTTAAGATAGTAGACGAGCATTTACCGACTCGGAAGAACCGTTAAATATTAAAGCCTTAGAGGTTATTATTGTTCCTCTATTTAGTAGCTTAGAATCGTTCTTATCGCGATGTTACTAAGGATTTCTAGCACTCGTTAAGTACTATATTAGCAGTATTCTACGAGGTGTTGCAAGCTATAATATACCTCTATCGAAGGCTCGTTCGTCTAGTAGAGCTAAGTAACGCCGAGGCTATTAAACATAAGCCTAAGAATCGGAAGTACTAGCCTTATTTCGAAGGCGCAGTTAGCGCGCTAGATAGTAGTTATATACCTGCGTAGTATTCGCTAGAAGAAGCTAGCGTATACCGTAATCGCAAGGGCTAGCTATCGTAGAACGTACTAGTAGTAGTAGACTATAACCGTCGGTTTACGTTCGTTCTACCTAGATAGGAAGGTTCTACGCATAATAGTATAGTTCTAAAGGACGCTATTAGCCGTTTTAGCTTTAAGGCTCCTCTAAACATATACTATCTCGCGGACGCTAGATATATTAATAGTACGCTATATTTAACGCCGTATCGCGGCGTGCGCTACTACCTCCGTAAGACGTAGCTCGCTAGCCTTAAGCCTACGAATATAAAGGAGCTGTTTAACCTGCGGTATTCTTTACTATAGAATATTATTAAGCGAACATTCGGTGTCTTCTAAAGGAGGTTCTAAGTATTCGAGGCACCGCCTAAGTTTAATTATTCTACGCAGGTACGACTAGTTTATGCGTGTGCCGCGCTATATAACTTCCTTACTAAATCGAACGCGATTAAGCTACTTCCTCGATTCGAGCGTAACGACGACAACTACTTTAGTAGCAGGCAGATTCGCAGGCAGACTAGCGGCGGCGGCGACGGCGGCGGCGCTACGAGCAGCGGCGAAGAAATAGACAAGTTCCGTAATAAACTAGCTAAGCGAATATAGAAGGATTACGAGGAATATATAGTAGCGGAGGAACCGGACGAGGTATAGCCGTCGTTAGTTTACGAGCCGGAATTCGAGCTATAGCAGAAGGGAGAGTAATCTTCTCGCTAGAGACGATACTATACTAGAAAGGTTATTAGCCCCTAGATTTGCTAGTAAAATCGGCTATTATAGCCCTTACCTATATGCCTCCGCCTCTATAAGAGAGAGGTATTGCCGTTAAAGTCGCGTATTACGAAATATATACGAGATAAACGGTTAACGCGCTATAGTAGGTAATGTTAGAATAAACGTTAGTAGGTTGTCTTAGCGGGCAGAAGTAAAGCAAATATAGGACTATTTCGACTAGAGAAATAGCCTTCTTACTATAATTTATATATAGCTATTACTTTAACTATCGAACTATGCCTAGTCGCTGTCCTAACGCTAAATAATCTGCTTAATTCGCTTAACCTAACTCTTAATATCTTTACCTAAGAAGTAATTTACTTCCTTAATATCCTTCCGCCGTAGTTCCTTCGCCGTATTACGCTTATCCGCCCTATTAAACCTCTCGAATAGCGCCGTCCGTAATAACTCCGCTAATTCGCGTTCCGGAGGCAGTTATAGCCGTAGGGCGCTATTAGAGTCTACTATTACCTTTATTAACCCCTAAAGGCTATTATTTACCTTCTTACTAGCACTCGGCTTCTTCTCGTTACGAGCGTCTTGCTTCGCCGCGCGGCTATTATTAATTAAGGCCTTCCGCTAGAGGTTAAAGTTGTTACTCTACGTAGATAGTTAAGAGGACGGCGTAGGCGAATCTAGCTGCGACAATCCTCTACCTATAAGCTCGTTAATACCGATAGCATTCGAGCTAGTAGCGCTCGTGCTATTAAATAGAGCTACTAGTTTACTCTTAAAAGCGAGCGCCTTATTCCGGAACTTCGTAGCGTCCTTATAGATAGCAAAATAAGTGTCTATAACCTCCGCGGATGCCCTTAGAAGGCTAGACTCTAGATTAACTATCTAACTACTTAAATTAACGAGGTCTCGCTATAGCTTATAATTACGGTATAAGTTAGCAATCTTGCCTTCCGTGCGATCCTTATTAACTAAGGCTATCTGCGACGACGTAGCGCCTTCTTGTTCTATAACTGCTACTACCGCCGCCGCTATCTAATTTAGCGCTAGATCCTTCTACCTATTACCGGAACGCTAGTTTAAGGTTGCCTCTATCTCTTCTAGTAGCTTCCGAGTTATAGAAGGCGTCTATTTTAACTTAACGATTAGCGCCGTTCGCCGCCGCTTCCTCGAAGGCTTAGATAGCTAAGAAGCTAAATCTTCCGGAGCTAGCGACGACGCTAGCGTAGACACCTCCGAAGGCGTACGACGATTTAAGGCAGCTTACGAAGGCGACGAAGGTAATTGAACTAGCGCAGGCGACGATTGCGGCGGTGCGGCGACTAGTAACTCTAGCTATAGCGAGCGACTAAAGGGCGTTCCGAAGTCGTCAAAGGCAGCGAACGATTAACTGTCGAATTCCGAGTAAATTTAGCTGCCACCGTCGCCATTTAACACGCTATTAAGGTCTATAACAATACGTTTACTACTTAGAGGCTGGCCGCTAGCGACAAGCAAGAACTACATTTTCACGGTATCAAAGGTAGGTACGCTCAGAATCAGAATCAGAAGGTTAATTGACCGAACGCGGCCACCTTCTGAGTTTAATCACGCTAATTCAGAAGGTAACCACTAGACAAGGGGGTGGATCCACCTCGAATTCAGAAGTCAGAAGAAGACACCGAACGGGCTCCAACTTCCTCCACACATTAGCAGCCTCAGGATTGCCCTACATCACATCTGACAACACGTGCTATCCGGTCGCGAAACACGAGAATCATCCAAAAACAGCACCTTCGGTCCGTCCTCGTCACATCATAGGCTAATCTAGACCAGGGTGCTTTAGTCCGACTTACCTACACACGCCTATGTACTAATCAGAATTGAGCCTAGTAGTTTAGGAATGTCAGCTTGCTGCTTGTCGATTCCTTGACTTCCCCTTTCTTCCGAAATAACTCGAAATCGAGGAACGACCCCAATCCCAGCATGGTGTCTCGAATTTAGTGCAAAAATCTGATAGAACAGAGAACTGACTCCAGCTGATACCACAGTAACCTCTGTTGCCATGCAGACGTGTAGTAGCCTTCGACTACCGCCTCACGGACTCTTGATTTGCAATTGAATGCACCCTGTCTTCTTGCGTCTCTTGGCACATTCCTTGCGGTCTGACAATGGTTTTTATGAATTGCTTCACCGTACAGAGAGGGGTATTGACTTCTTTGGTCCTCGCAACGCTACTTTTGGTAATTTCCCTCTCCGGAATCACGGTCCAGTCGCATCTCTCAGGGTTTTCCTTTCCGTCAACAGCAAAGTTCAACCAGGCAGGAAGCATAGCACCACATGACTTGCTAGACGATGTAGTAAATGCAACTCTTGGAGTAAGAATACCTCTTATTGTGCACTTCAGACAAGAACAATGTTTCTAACTCACGCCCACAGTTCCAAAAAATCTTCGTCGTCAATTTGGCCACGAGGACAGATCGTAGAGATTCCGCCGCACTTGCTGCAGCTTTAACAGGATTGCAATTCGAATTCGTTGATGCCGTCACGCACGTGAACAAAAAGTTCCTGCCACCACCAGGAGCCGGTAAAGTCGATCTCAAGCCTGGTGGTCTAGCTGCTTGGAGGTCTCATGCGAACATACTGAGACGGTATGCTTATTCTTTTCTTCTCCACTCCGCAAGTATTCGTCACGCTGACTGTAGATCTTCTATGCACTAGAATAGTGGAAGAAAACATCACTTCTGCTCTGATACTCGAGGATGACGCGGATTGGGATATTCGGATCAAGGCGCAAATGCGCGATTTTGCAAAAGCATCGAGACGACTTCTTCAACCGCTATCGAACGGAACCGACCAAGTCTTGAAATATTCTCCGGAACTGAGCGAGCGTACTTCTCGATTATCCCCAGTGAACGTCATCCTAGCCGATGCAAACACCACTGAGCCCACGACCTCACCATATGGTGATGTTGAACGATGGGACATGCTCTGGATCGGTCATTGTGGCGTCGCATTACCTTATCCCAATAATTCCACCGCGACTTTACCATCTACACGCGTCGTGATCCCCAACGACATGACCGTTCCACCTAGCCACGCCATTCAGCACGAATTCAGCGATAAGCAATTGTTGGTGGAGTATCCCAGCCACACGCGTGTTGTTGCACAGACACGAGGAGGCACCTGTTCATTGGCGTACGGAGTCTCTCAACTTGGGGCGCGCAAACTGCTTTGGGAAACAGCGATACGGGCGTTAACATCACCAATGGACATGATGTATCGAAGCTTGTGTGATGGGACCTATGGCAGGAAAATGATCACCTGTCTATCTCCCTCACCGGCGCTTTTCGGACATCACCGACCCGCTGGCGACCCGTCAACTTGGAGCAACATTGATGATATCACCGAGACGAAAGAAAGTGAATACCCTACGTCGGGGAATGTCCGGTGGGGCGCGAGGTTCAATATTCACGAGTTACTGAATGGAGGCACGGAATATTTCGATCCTTTTGAGATTGAGTAAATTATGCTCTTTGGCAAGTTGTATCATCTGCTCCAGTCAGCTATAGATCAGTCGATCGCTCATCTTCTCGGTTGTATTTGCAGGACCGAATGTTCCTGCTGGTGACAAGCAAGCATGAGTCGCCTTGGGATTACAGAATGCCGGATGGAAGGCGACTTCGCCATGCAAAGTTGAGTTTCGTGTTGTTGGACTAGCAGCAGCTGTTGCAAGTATACCACATGCCAGCCGAGCAGAAACGGATACAGGCTGCAATGAGAGAAGGCATGAGTCTGTATCCATCCACAACATACCCGTCTCCTTCAAAGTAGGCCCCACTCGTCTTCAATAAAGTCAATCAGATCGAGCAAATCCCGACATTCCATGAGCTTCCTCTTGTCCTTCTTCGTAAAACCCTCCACACGACCAGTCATGTCACTCACATGACGCAGGACCAAGGCAAATGGTATCGGACACCTCACAGCCCATCGCAAAAATTCTTGAACACACCTCACCGGCACCGCATCATACCCCGCAAACATGGCCGGATTCTCCAAAATGCCTCTCGCAGCCATGACTCCGTCCGCCTCAGTCAACTCCGCAATCCTCTTCACATCACCCAAACAATACGCATCCCCATTCGCCACCATCGGGACCTTGACCGACCCCCTCAACTCTCTCACAGCCTCATAATCCGGCTTCGTACTACTCCTCTGACTCCTCGTCCTCCCATGCACCGTAACAAAATCCACCCCACCCCCATCCTGCACAACCTTCACCCACTGTTTCGTAACATCCAAATCCCGATGAATTCGAATCTTCACACTAACACTCTTCCCCAACGGCTCAATCCTCTGCTTCGCGGCCGTCACAATCCGCGCCACGAGCTCCGGATCATCTTGCAAAGCACAACCAATTCCCTCCTTGATCGCCCAACTTTGCGGACACCCACAGTTCAGATCCACCCCATCGACCCACGGCGCAATCATTTCCGCCGCGCGAGCAAATTCCTCGGGATCAGAAGATGCGAACTGCGCGATGATGGCTATCTTCCTCTCACTGCCATCCGCAAATTCCAGCGGATGTGTCGTGAAATCCGAATCTCTCGCAATCCCGGACCGGATGAATTCGTGAGCCAGCATCATTGGAGTGAAGATGATATCGGCGTCGTATTCTCTGACAAGCATTCGAAAGGGTAACTTGCTGTAGCGCACCATGGGCGCTGAGACATGAAGTGGACGGGCATCTTGTTTCGCTTTTGCGAAGAGGTCGAGGACGCTTTTGGGGGAATGTCAGTTGGAGTTGAGACGCAAAAGTGAGGAGCACTTGCCGTGGTGTACGTGAAGTGTTGTCGAGTGCATGCAAGTGCTCTCGTATGCTGCCCATTTTGACAAAGTGACGTTCGACTCGAAAAGGTTGATGGTTGAAGTCAAGAAATGGCCACGAGACGAGGTCCGAATAAGCTTCAGTCTTCAGAGCGGCATGTCTGTCCATTTCATCGTCACAAAAACTACCCAGTGGGAGATCTAATATATCACAATTCTCGTCACATCATATCGTCACACTTTTACGCTCGACAAGAAAGCCTCTGTTGGGCCGCCGAACACAGCAGCTGTTCCCTCAGATACTCCGCAAACCCGCTCTCGACGCTCGCAGAAAAGCGGACATAATTTGCCATATTCGTAGAACTCGTCACAGGCGGACAATGCTCTACAACAGCCTGCACTTCCAACTCCTGCAGCTTATTCAACTCTTCCAAATACTGCAACCATTCCATCCCCTCATGTGTCTTCAGCAGCTTGAAGTCTGCTGCAGAATATGTTGCAATGCGATCCCAACCTCGCTCGCCAGGTCTTCCTGCTACCACGCCCAGCTCAAGCCGGCGGAGAAAGATGTTGTTGTCCACATTCGTCAAGTATCGCAGCGCATTCTCCCACTCGCACTTGTCAAACTCTTTCAAATAGGCCAAAGCCCGCTTCGTGAGTCGGATACTCTTGATACAACTTCGCGTAACAGGCGTGAGGTCGCCGAGGAAAGGGATGATAGCTTCCACATGCGTGTCGAAGTCGAAAGTGTAGCTCGAGTACATCAACTCCGCAGCTTCAGCGTGAATCTGCTTATTCGTTCGGAGAATTGCGACATTGTGCTCGATGCGAGGGACATTGACGCAGTGATATGTCGTCGCCATGCATCGAGCAGCGAAGCGGTCGGCTCGGACACTGTAACTCGTTCGCGCATGTGGTCGGTCTGCGTTGCGGCCTTTGTACCTGGTCGGGTCGACTGTTCGAATGCGCAGCGTGGGATGCTTCAGCACATCTGGCGAAACCGTTCCATTTTCTCCGACTTTCCACGCGTCGTAGTCAACCGCATCCACCGCGCTCGCGCCGATCCTCTCGAAAGAACAAAGAAGGTCGATGGCTCGGCGAGGGAAGATGAGTAGAGAGTAGATCTGGAGACGAATCTCCGTCGGAAGTCGTAGAAACGGCGAGCCTCGTCGCTGATCCGTAGGAGGAGAAGGCATTCTGGGAAGTGAGTTGAGGGTGAGGAATTGTGGTCGATGCTGGCGCGATGCCGTCGTCTCGCTGACAGGTGCAATGTCCGTCCTCGCGCTAATCTGACCACCATTCTTCGCAGGATGATAAAACGGGTCGTGATGCCGTGTCCGAGTCTCGTGATGCTCTCGACAGCTCGTATACAAGGGTCTCACTGAACTGAAACGCGGTCTGTTTGGTTGGGTTTGCGGCGACCGAGATGGCGGCACACAATTGGCGTGGTGGCAGTGGCGACGCAGATGCTCGCAGTCGTTATCTCGTTATCGTAGATGAGTTTCGGACCGTATGGCGGACGATTTCCAGTCTGCCTAGATACGGTGAACTGCACGGCTCGTGGGAGAGCCTGCTGATCGATGACGGGAAAGGATCACGCGATGCTATCTCCGACAGCAAGAATACTCCCAACATCGCTTGGCGGGAATGCCACGAAGTGCCGATGTACACAACATCATCACCCACGTACCATGACAGAGCCAGCAAGGCACGTGGGACAATCGACGCTGTTTCGTGACGTGCGACTGGAGATGCATGAGAGAACAAGACAGTTATGAAGAAACATTCGCCGTTTCATTCTACGACAAGTCGACGAAGGTGCTTCACCGATTCTTCACCGCTGACTCGAGCGCTTCGGTAACCCCTCTGGGCAATACCACGGATCCAATTGTTCACCGCATATGCATAGAGAATGGCCTCACCGACGTTCTCTGCATCATCTTCGGGCACCGCTTTGGCGTCTGCGTCTCCAGCTGCCTGCATCTGTTGCGCCTGATTCCCAAAGATTTGTATCTACTACAATCCGCTGCGCTACATCACCATCCTGATCACACAGAATTCCAATCAGCTCCGACATGTTTTCGGACGAAGGTGAGCGCCTCGATAACGTTTGTCATGGTCGGCATGGCTCTATCGCAAATGGTCAGAGCGGCCACAGGCACGAAGCAGGGAGCGATGGCGTAGTCCTGAAGTATCCTGGTGCGAACGGGGGCAAATGATGTAGGAAAGTGACCAAAAGATGATGGTGATCACAAGAGCCCATCGTACGAGCTCTGCCCTTATATGCTCTGATCACATGCATCTGAGGCCAAGCCTTGAGAACATCGCGTGGGGACGGATCAGCGACGACCGCTTTCCCGATGACTTGAACAGAAATCTACCGCTGCGTTATGTGTTGCCTAGCAAGAATACCGCAAGAAGTGTCCAAGATCTTTTCCGAAATAGGTCAATGCCTATACAAGTGGTTCCCTGAGTCACAGGTGATTGCATTGAGGGCCACTTGAGCGGCAAATGCCACGGGCGATCTCAAGGGTGGGAAGAAGAGTAGTGAGCAGTTGCTGTGGAAGAGGAGAACGAGGAATGGGCGGCCCGCAGGCTTGGCAATCATTCGTGGGCTTCCATGTATTCTTCGCAGAAGTGATGCGCACACCGGACGTGGATGAGGATGCCATAGTAAAGACGGATTTCGTAATGAGGCGTCCAGTTGGGACGCTCACCGCTACGATTAGCAAGATGATTATTGTAGAGACACAAAGGCTGATTGGAAGACGAGACAAACCTCGAGGACAGGAAGTATCGTCCGCAAGCGTCATCCCAGCAGTCCACATCCCGACACGAACCTACCGAGCACTGTCAGCACACATCCAGCGTCAGTAATGACCCAGACAATGGACAGCGCCAAGCTCTTGGCCGCATTCAGATGGCGTATGGCAAGGATGTCCATCTTTATTATGCTGTTCCTACGCGAAGCGGTAACGAGACCACGATTCAAACCAGATTGTATCTTTCCATCCATGCCAGATGGGTGGTTACACCGATGGCAAGTGCGCCGAAGTTCCCCGCCACGGAATCAGACTCTTTCATCAGGTTCATTGTACCAACTGGCCCGATGCCCCCATCGCTGCTTTATAGCATGTATGCAAAGGAGCCAAAACATTCTGTGCGAAATCCAAGCGCCAGGTGTCAGATTTGAGGGTCGCGCGGTTCAAGCACCATTCAACCGCAGTGTAGTAGTTTACATTGGCTTCGTAAACAACGTCTCGGATCCATTCGCAAGCAGTAGCTTTACGTATGCAAGTCTCACGGCCTGGATGCTCTTCACCTATTGAAGGCTTGGCGAGCAATCCAGAGAATTTTGTCCAGGAGGGGTGCGATTCCAGCGTGCGCCCCAAGCACAGCTCAAGAAGAAGGATGCCTAGCTCAGCAAAAGCAATATCCGAGAATATGGGTCCAGTAGGCTCGGAGCCGAACGAGTATGTAAAGTATGCTTTACCATACAGTATCCGAGAGGTGTCAATCGATAGCGGAAGATTCATGTCCTTCGAGCTACATTTGGGGGGCAGCCAAGGAGTGTGGAACAATTGGAGAAAAGAGTGCGCCATAGAATAAGCCAGGATGAGTCTCTCCACGCGCAAGAGTGATTGAGCACTGTCCGACTATAGGAGGCTCGTCAAGCTGAGAGATCGATTGCTTCTCAACGGCTCGTTCTCGAGCACTCGGTGAAGCTCATAAGACTGTGCCGATGTGGCATCTGACAAAATCGCCAGTGCCGCAGTACCAATTGTAGTCTGATATGCGAGGGTGCAGAGGCCAAGATCTCTGGCGTTTGGCAGCAAAGATGACATAGGCTCAGCCGAGAGCCCTGATGCAAAGGCAAAAGCGCTAGCAGTCAATGTCACTTGTGTCAGTTCGGACGACACCGAAGACTTAGCATCTTTCCCGCTGCCCTGCTGTCAGCCATATGCCGTTCAGACGGGGGCTAGGTAGCTTACCCGCTTTTGTTTTCGAATAAACCCTTGATAGACTGACGACCTGCGGAGTGCGTGGCTTTTGATCCCTCTCCATCTCCATCATTGCCGTGCAATTTTACTCAAAGCGGGTGCTCCCAGGTCGAATGCGCATCGTCTTTGTCCGCACGGAGGAGTACGTCAAGACACAAGGGCAGTGCAGTAGATGAGTGCTGCACCCATACATAAGCGCAATGTAAGCTTCTGCACCGACACTTCCAAGCCTCATTCATAAGTCGGTAAATGCGACCCGCATGCTGCCAGAACGATAACGCAACCTTGAAACGCGCACGGACCTTTCTTGCACTTGACTGCCCCTTGGTCTCGTTGCGAGATGCAATTCGGTCGCATGTTTAAAGGCATTGTGAAAGTGTCGTATTATGCCTTTCGATTTCGTCAATTAGAGTCTCCCGTTGGTTTGAATTGAGTGTGTGGGTCACTCGCTTGATCTGGAACATGACGTGAGTGTTTGCTAAACCAATCAGTCCGGTCGCTATCATATGCGCATTGTTCTCCTGTTGTGACTGTAACCAAGATATCAGTCTCCTTTAGAGCCGAGCACCAGCCGACTTACATCATTTTGAAGTTTCGCCTGGAATTTCAAATCGTCGACAAATGTAGCTTTGGCCAGCCTGGCACTGGTCGCGTCCAAGTCCTGCAGCACTGCTAGATATGTGTCGCGGGTATCGCCTAGTCTGTCCTCGAGAACTTCTTGGATCTCTTTCCTTTGCCATCCACTGCCTTTCGAGTCAGCGAGCAGATCCTCGTACTCTCGCTCACTGATAACTCTTCCCAGTAGAAGGGGCAGGAGTAGCTCCTTCATATGCAAAGCGTATTTGAGCTCGCAGACCTTCAAACGGCCGAGATCTTTGCGATGAGCCCTGCGGATGCCCCACCAGGTAGTCGTGACCCTTTCCGTATCCTCATAGTACTCCAAGGCCGCGATCATAAGTGGAAATGCGCCCAAGACTAACCCAGCAAGTTCGACGCCGCTCATTTCGAGTGTGTTGTGGTTGCGACAGGGAAATTTGATGCTTCCAAGTGTACGGGAGGTAGACGCACATGAAGTCGTTGCCGATCAACAGGGGCGGGGTAGTTCAGCCGCCACGTTGCATCCACGATACATTATAGCTGCTGCCCCTCCAAGATCGAGCCTCCAGGGCGTTACTTTAGCGCCAAGACGTGCAGAAGATGACGGAGACTCGTCCAAACGCCAGTTCAGTAGCCTTTGGAACGGATCGGGCGCTGGAGAGCTTTCGGCGCGTCAAGCATCTAAGATCTGAATCCGACTATTCGCTTGCGGATAGTGAAGCTCGATTCAGGATCTGGGCAGGGAACATTGGGGCATATCATACTCCAGATGACCTGAATTCGGCCGATTACAGACTTCGAGATACACCTCTAACGATCAAACGTCTCACAGAGATACTCGCAGATGTCGAAGAGACGAATGTCGAGATAGCCAACATCGTATCAGAGAAGCGCCCGGCGGCCACAATCGAAGATCTAGAGCACTTAGCGTTCTCTGAGAGCAATGAGGGCTTCGATCGAGATGGCCATCCTCGCACCGAGCTTGGAGAGCTGCAGTTGAGCCTTGAAGACTCCATCACTAGCCTTTTAAAGGTCTCTGCCTTGATACGGACGAGCGCTGGACTTGACCGCCGTGCATATGCGCAACGCGTAGCGTCTCGCTCAATTTCGATGAGTCCACAGTTTGATATTGCGCATGTCTTGCAGAAGTATCCGAAGCTCGCACGAGTTGACTTGCATGCACTGATAGGCCTGGCGACCAAGCTCGGCAATGCCCTTACTCAGCGACGTCAGTATCTTTCCTATGCCAGAGACCATCACGATAGACTCTCGGGAGCAACATCAACCAGCGCACGACAGAAAAGTACTGCGGCTTCCATAGCTGCGTTGACTTTGCATGCCTCGGAGAAACAACCGTCAAGCCTGCAGGCCGATGATGTTGTTGAGCGGGAAGAGGTTGAGTCTCAAGCATCATCTACGCAATCTTCAAGCGCTGCTGTTTCCGAGCCGGAGATGCTGACTGTTCCCGAGCTTGAGACCCTCAGCGAAGCCGGCCGGCCTTTCGAGTGCCCCTTTTGTTACAATATGCTCGAATTCACTAAGCAGTGTAATTGGCGGTAAGCCGAATTCCCATCCACTGTTGGGGCTGAAGCTGATCATCAACTACCAGGCACCATGTACTCGCTGACCTGAGAGCATGGACATGTTTATATTCGCACTGTCGATCGGGCAACTTCAATACCTTCACCTCCTGGTCTACTCATGAGCAGACATGCCACCGTCGTATGTGGAAATGCCCTCAATGTGATGAGACTGGCTTCACGGACGACCAACAGTTGCAGGATCATCTTAAGAGCGACCACGCTGTGGACTCTCAGGTCATGGATGAAGTGCTCTTGCGCAAATATGCTTACGCCAGTTCACCACTGCTGCATTTTGTAGACCCAGCTAATTGCCCTTTCTGCGACGCGTGGAGCAGTAGTCTTCACAGGGAGCGAGAGGCCCGAGCAGATGCAGGCTCATCGGCTTCTATCACTGTCCCAATGGAGTCGTTCTTGAGGCATATTAGTATCCATCAAATTCAGCTGGCCTTATTTGTTCTGCCAGACTCTACTGGAAACGATGGAACGGATGGTACAAGCAGTAAAGTAATTGAGGATTCACAGAATCCGGGGAGCAAAGCCGCGATGCTGAGTCGGAGCCGCTAGACACGGGCTCCGTGAGTCAGAGCCATGGACTTTCCACGGGGGATGCTGGAGGCTCTCAGAATAGCCAGAGTGGAAGCACTCGACCTAGCTCCCTCGATCGGCTGTCCCAAAGATTGAGCTCGCATTCAGAACCTAGTAGCAACGATACGCCCCGTACAGGTCGTGTCGATGAGAATA
Source organism: Cercospora zeina (assembly GCA_022702355.1). Classification (NCBI taxonomy): domain Eukaryota; kingdom Fungi; phylum Ascomycota; class Dothideomycetes; order Mycosphaerellales; family Mycosphaerellaceae; genus Cercospora; species Cercospora zeina. Next base: position 134,810 of record JAKLWX010000005.1, read on the forward strand.
ATGGCGGAAGGCAAAGTGAGCTTTCTTTCCTTCGAAGCAGGGGGTCATGGTGGTAAGTACCGTGTGCAAGGCGAGCGCCGTAAGTAAACGCAACCTAACTCTTTTCTTAGGAGATGCTGTCGCTGCTGGCACGTGATCAACCCGGCAATCTCTCCTGATGAATGCCCGGTGTGCTGTCAGCGTTTCAGATGCAGATGGTGTAATACTTACGCGAACTTCTGAATGCGTTCTAGTTAGCAGTAATACGTAAGTTGCCAGAGTTGCTGTTCCGGACCAGCGGCTTCTATTGCAACAACGGGGTCATCAGCAACCGTATCTATCACAAATTCTACGCTCGTATGATGCCGTAATCGAGGGGTAACCATCAAGAGAGCTCCGCTAGAGCCGAGTCATCCTTAAAGCCATACGATGTTGCTGTCAGCACATCATGTAATTCGGCATATCGACTATAGGCTGGCATGGTGATCTCCTTCTTAAAGCACAGGATTTCAGCAGGCCACAGGTATCACATACAAGGGTGTTCTGTGGCAATTGGATCAAATATCGAACTTTCAGCCCACACGGTCACGCCTGGGTTGCTCCAATTCGAACTAGTAGCTTGCAGCGCAATTCCCACCGTTTTATTTTGTGCAGGCCACTATGAGTCTTCATGAGGTCCTTGATCCTCCGTACATGAATATGACGAGGGCCTTCCTACCTCAGATTCCATATTTACTGCTCGTACAAGGCCCTTTATAGATATATATATATTGATATATTAGCTACCAAAACATCGTCCACTACGGTGAGCATCCTGCGATACTGACTGTTCTCCAGATCATCAGGGAATCTCGCCCAGGATCATGATTGACCCATCGATATGAGATGAAGACGAGATGGTGGATTCAGGCTGTAGTTAGTTCCATCGAACACCCGAGTCAAGTTGTCGCTCGATCGGGGAGACTTTCCAAAGAGGGGAAATTCTTGTATGTAACAGACTTGAGAGGGTCGGAAGACTTTCCGGTCTTTATAAATTTTGGGTGCTTCCTCAGATATCTGACGCACTTGTTGAAGTATCTCGTCTCCGGGACGAAGGAACAGTGGTAGCATTTGGTCCTATGGGTGTCGCGATAGCCATCTCGCAACTTTGTTCCTCGAACGCGCTCCGAGACTTGAGCTTCTTGAACAGGGAATAAGGCGGCACGATGGCGCAGCGACTCGACGGCAATGCTAGTGGCAATTCGATCCCCATTGAATACAGCGCAATCAAGTACGGTGTAATTGTGCTCGTTTGGCGTGTCCATCTCGGCGCTGCAGTCCAGTAGTTACCCCAGATAGCTTGAGATAGGCGTGGTTCTCTCATCATGGCTCCTTGCGAAATTCGACGGCAGGAGGACATCCCCTTGGCAAGTTGAATTGCGCAAGTGCTTCGATGCGTTGACCAAGATTCAGCAGCGCCCTGCCGGAGGAGAAGCGAGCGAACGCTTCTACAGTCCGATCGTAGAGCCCTCGGGCAAGTCCCAGCGATTTGAAGGCTGTTGGTACCGTCGCCGACTTAGACACGTATGCGTGCCATGCAAGACCGACAGGCTCGATGTCACAATGTATTCGACTTTGCTCTCTGTAAGAGTATCTGCGGCGAAGGCCTTCTGCAACGCCCAGCAGGTCTCACTCGCTTTTCAGGCTGCTCGAAAGCAGCAGATAGATGTCTGTCATACTCAGTGCGTTTTCATAGCTGAAAGTTGACACCTCCCAAGTTCCCGATCGAATGGCATTTCTGCTGTTCAGCAATGCGTTGCACGGCCATGGCACACTGTTGCGCGAAAGCACTCTCCCATCAAGCTGTCGAACGAAGCACAGTACCGAATTCTCTCAAAACTTTGAGCCGTAAATGTACCGTTCCATCGGACTTTGCAAGGAGTTGCTCCAGCACGGTGAGTGCATTATCATACCTCTCCACGGCCCGTTCGACAGATCCAATCTCTCGAAGAGCGATAAGGGTGTTCAGGTCATCCTTCTGTTCGTTGATTGTAGGTCCTCTCCAGAGCTGTGGGAAGAGCGCAAGAGGTCTGTCCCCACTCGCCACGCCACGTACGCCGACGCCCATCGCGTAGGAGAACATTCCAATCCGGAGCCACGCCGGCGTCCTGTTGCGGCGTTTTTTGCATTGCGGTGGGACTTGCCCAGTCGGTGTCCGTTCGATTAGCCGAAGCCTGACACTGTTGCGTGCATGCAATCTTGAAGCATTCTGGGACCGCGCACTTTGCATCGACCAGCTACCTGGGAGGGTGTGCATTGCCAAAGGCGGACAGGACCAAATTAAGCCGAGGTCAGGACTTTTGCCGGCGCTGCATATAAGGAGGCGAAATGCGGCAATTGAGAATCGGGCTTTGAAGCGCGTGCCTAGACCATTCCCCACATAATTAGTATAAGCCCCTATCGTTGCGTCGCATACTATTCCCTCTCTTCTATTCTATTAGTATACTCGCTACCTCTATTATTACCGCCGCTGCTAAATCGTACGATTCTACTATTATCTATTATATTCTTGCCCTTAATTAATAGTAATTGTCCGTCTCTTAATTCGTCCGGAATCGCGTCCGCCGCCGCCGCCGCCGCCGCTATAGAGTTCTTTAATTTTAATACTACTATAGAGTATTAAGACGAGATAGACGCTATAGTAGCCTTTATCGAACGCGGCGAATTCGACGATCTATTTAGTAAGGTACCTATCGCGCCTATTAATATAGATATTAACGCGCTTAATAAGAACGACGATTTATAGTTAACGCTCGCTATAAGGATATACTATATAGGTACTAGTAGAATAGGCTAGCCTAGCCTATCCTAGTAGTATTCTCGTACGACTTACTAAGCTTACTTAGCTTAGTAGAAAGATACTCTTCGCTACTACTATCGTACCTAGGATAATAAGGTAGATATTTATATAGTCTTAATCTAAGTCTATTATCCTTCGTACTAGCTTATAGTACCTATCTACTAACTCTAATACGCGAATATCTCTTAAAACTATATAATAGCTTAAAGGATATTAGGTAGAAGGACGCGTACTATATTAAATAACGCCGCTATAAACTAGAATAGCGCCGTAGAGGGCACTTTATCCGAGACGCTACGTAGTAAAAGCAACGACGCTACTATAAAAGACTAAGAATATTAGTCGGAGAACGACGATAAATAAGGGCGCGAACCTATACTAGATATACTTATAGAAGATAAAGAGGTCGCGAGCGAGTAGAAGAGACTATACCTCGCGAGACTACGATAGTAAACCCTCTAAGTCGAAGCCGAGATCGGGCGACTAGAGGTAGAATCGGCTTAGTAGAGAGCTATATCCGCCGTACTAGACCTAAATAGCCTAGTCGGTAGTAACTAGCTTCTAAAGGCTAAGGAACCTTTTACGTTTAAAGGAAAGAGCTAGGTATAGTACGACGACTAGACTCGCGCTATAGAGTATTTATTCCGTAGGCATCTAGGTTTTAATAGTCGCGAGGACTAAAAAATAGATTACGCTATCGACTATATAAGCAAGCTCTAATAAGACTATTAGGAGTAATATATAGACTAGTTAGCGCTAGGAACTACTCTATTCTAGCTTATAATAAAGGAAGTTATAATAAACTCTATAGATTCGCTATTTAAGTAGCGCTAGAGGGCCTATAACGCGTTAAAAACAGTTAAGTAGAGCCGGCGCACCCCTACTAAGCTTCTCGAGAAAATAAAGAAGCTTTAAGAAGAAGTATAAAAAGACCGAGAAAGCTATAAGATCCTAGCTTTCTATTTAGCCCTATTACTACTACTATAATACTAGGTATAGTTATATCTAACGCCCGCTAAGTCGCTTAAGAAAGTAGAAGAACGAGCTAATTAGGCCTACTATCTAATCGAGGATAGTATAGAAGGCAAAGAGTAGCGCGAAAGTAGATAGGAGGCTCGGAACTATAAACGTACTAGTATAAAGACTACTACTTCCCTACTAAAGAGTAAGTATACGAATAAGTAACGTTCGCCTAGGTTATTCTAAGGAAAAGATACGCTAGAACGGCCTAGATCCCCTCCTATATATTATAATTATAAGTAAGTAGGCTATAAGAAAAGAGAATACCCTAACCTTAATCTTTAGAACTATAACTCGAAAAAAGAGAAGGCCTATTACTAGAAGCTATAATAGTAGTAGGCTACGTATAGTATAGCGAAGAATAGAGGCAAGCTATAGAGCTAGGCCGGTCTAAGGCTTAGATTTACTCGACGCTTATTACTATAAGAATTACGATCGCTAGGCCGGATAGGCCTAGAGAGGTCTTAAGACTAATCGACTCTAGCGTAGTAGCAAACTTTATAGACGCTCTACTTATAAAAGAAGTTAGGTAGGATACTACCCTTAGTAATAGTACGCGCTTCGTAGCGCTTAATAGCTAGAACCTCTAGGTCGCGAGTAGTATAAAAAGGTTACTATTAGTTCGAGATAGTATAAGCTAGGTTCGGGAGTATAAGTATTATAGTCTAGCCGGGCTTATACGAACGGCTTAGTACTTAGTATATAGACGCTTCCTTCGATAGACGTAGATAGAGAGATATTAACCTTTAGTATACCTAGTCGTCCGATATAGACGTAATAACTAGTAGCTTAGAAGCGTTAATCTCGACCTTATTCGAATACCTAACCGATTAACGAACGAGGCTATACCTATTCGGACGACTAAATAACGAGAATATACTAACGGCTTAATTAGTAGCCGGACTTATATTCTACGTAGATCGCGGACGCTCTATATATTCTATAAGATTATATAAGAATAACGAGGCGTATATATATAAGAACGAGTAGAGCGGTTAGAAAGTTAGCCGTCGGTTATCCGCGGCCTCTAGCTACTTAGACGCCCTCTATTTTTTTCCTAGGGCTATCTATAGGTAGTCGCGACGCTCGTAGGTAGCTACGTAAATAATAGCCTCTACTAGTCTAGACGTACCTATTTTATAGAAGTAGGAACTAGCTCTACTACCTATTCTAGTAGCTCTAATCCTATCGGACATCGACGTAGCTTCCTTATTAACTATCTTCTCCTTCTAAGTCTTCTTAATATAAGACGCGCTCTCGAGAAGGATTAGACGTAGCAAGCCTAACCTCTAGCGCTTAGTAGCGTTTATCGCGAATAGAGATTAGAATAGGTCGGGACGGGTCCGGGTCGGGTCTAGGACCTAAATATATAGAACTATAATAGTTAGGTCGGGTCCTAGCCGGTTCCTACCTAGTTCCGGACCTATCTAATAAATATAGGTATTAGATAAGTCCGACTTAGGTCTAACGATAGGTCTAAAAATAGGTTCTAATAGAAATATAAGATTCGATAGAATATAGTATAGAAAATCGAGAGTTATAAATAGATAGAAACCGGAGGAAGTAGAAAGTATAGAAAGCGACGGGTTTTAAAGGCATATTTAATTTAATGCGGCAAATTATACGTTTTAGGGCAACTATAGGCATGCCGACTACGAATACTAACTACGGTAACCTCTCTACTTATACCGATTTTTACTATATATACCCTTTATAGTTATAACGATTTTCCTTATATATACTATAGAGATTTATCTCTTACTAAATATATTAATTCCCTAAGACGAGAGTAGGCTAATAATAAACTTTATATCCCTCTATTAAATAGTTACTCGCTTTACGTAAATTATAGCAATATTAGTACCTATAATATAGTTAATATCGATCGAATATAGAACGACTAGAAGTATATATACTCGAGAAGAGGTAGACTAGAGCACTCTCGGCGGCTTCTTATAGAGTACTAAGGGCGCTTATCTACTAATAGTAACCTTCTTAAGAAATAGCTAAGCCTCTAGAAACGTTATAGCAAACTTCGTAGACGAGGTAGCTAAAGGGTAGCTTTAGTATAAGTAGATCTATAGACTTCTAGTACTTGCGGATCTCTTAGAGCGCGATAGCTAGAGTATAAGTTAGTAATACCGACTATAAATGCTAACTATATAACTTACTACCTAGCTTATAGCGATAAGTCTTCTATATACTAGCTCTACGAGCTAGACCTCCTCTATCTACTACTACTATTTTAGCCGGTGCTTTTCTAGCCGTTCTCTTTCTAGCTAGTTCTTTTTTCGCTACTCGTTTTCTACCTAGTAATCGTTTTCTACCTACTACTCCTCTAGCTACTACTACTACCGCTACTATTACTATATTATCCCTCTCGATCTATCTCTTATAAGCTATTTAGTAAGCGAGCTTCTACTTATTAAGACGAGGCCGACCGCCTAGTATAGTTTTCTATAGAGCCTTCCTAGAAAGCTAAGAGAGAGAGGTAGGCGGTATAATACTCTTATCGCTATTACTCTCGTTACTATTACTCTCCTCGCTATTACTATTATCGATAATAATAACGGAGACGTTATCTTCGTTATTTCTATTATTACCGTTCGCGTTTCTATAAGAACTATTCTAGTCGTTTCTACTAGTAGCCCCTTAGTCGTTACTATTATAAGTAGAGAGGTTAGAAATTAAAGGAGGAGGGGTAGAAGCGCCGCGTTAGCTAGAAGAGGGCGCCTAGTTACTAAGAAGTCTAGGGTCGATATTACTATTATTCGTAGAAGGGTTTTTAGATAAGAAGGAGTTTCTAAATAAAGAAGGAGCAGACGCTATATCTCGGCTAGAGAAGTATTACTCGGCGAACTAGCTAGGCTTATTAGTAGGAAGTTAAGCTATTATAAATACGTAGAGGGCTAAGAGAAAAGCGGTCGATTAAGCTATAATTAACGTATATAGTAGTATCCTTCGTATACGTAATACGAAAATTTATTAGGAGGTATAAAAAAGGAAGGCGATAATAATAGGCTAATAAAGCGCGACCGCCGATAAGTTCTAAGGTAGTAGAGGTAGTAGTATTACTAATAGTTTAGTAAGGGTATATAGGTTAGCTAAGGCGGACGTTAGGCTCGCTAGCGCGCTAGCTATAGCTTTACCCGCGCCGTATATATTAATTCTAAGCTTCTAAGTATAGTAACGTATACTAGGCTCTTTATAGTCGGCAATTATAGTCGGTAACCTAGTATTATATACCTATATTATTATTCTCTCCTTTATCCTAACTAGTAAACTAGTAGCGTAGATAACTATATAGGTATATATCCTTTACTTATAAGGTAACGCGCTTCGCGTAGATTGCTAGAAGGTTAGAAATCTCGAACTCTATAACGAGAAATGCCTCTGCCGCTTCCTATAAGTATTTAAGTACTACCGCCTAAATTCTAATAATATCGCTACTACCTCTATCTATTATAATCTCGTAGATAATACGCTAAAAAGAGACTCTCCGAATATATAAAGCTATCGTTCGCTAAAGCTTACGAATCTCTCGTAAGGCTGCCGTCCCTAGTATTAACTACCTTTTCGAGATACTAGACTTACTAGCTCTCGTTCGTCGCTATATCGTTCTTATAGCTATTACTTTTTTCCGTAGAACTACTACCTTCCTACGAGACTCGTCGTCTAGTACTATAGCCTTTAGTAGCCGTATTCGCTACTACTTAGTAGCCTTATTTCCTACGCGTAGAGATAGTACTAATAGTAGTATATTAGTATCTATATTAGGATATACTTATAGAGAAGAGCTCGAGTTAAACTCTATATTAGAGTCCGCTTAAGAAATAAGAGAAGGTATCGAGTAGTATAAATAGAGATATCGAAGAGTTAGAAGAAGTAGATAGGTAGAGATACGAGAGAGAAGAGCTAGGGCAGATAGGAGTACTAGAAAATCGTATATAACCGCCGGAATACGCGGGCCTATAGAGAGGAGGGTTAGAGTTCGATAGCGCTATATAGTAGAACTATATCGTATTCTACTACTATATTAGGACACCTCTACCGATCTTTACCTAGTAGAAGTTATAGTTATACGAACGCTATAATCGCTTTCGCTACTTCGTAGAATATAGTAAGTTAGTAATAGACGTAAATATTTACTATAGTATAGATTATATCCGGGTATTATATAGATAATATCGACTATAGTATATATATTTCGTTATTCGAAGTTCTTTACGAATATATAAAATACTATAGAAGAGAAAAAGCTAGACTTACTAGTACTCTATAGTATTACTAGTTAAGTAGTCGTAATATAGTAGTAGAATAGAAAAATAGACTCTTTAGCCTACCTTTATATCGAGGAACCGAGTCGTTATAATAGTAGAAGAGAAGAAATAATTATCGATACTACTTCGATACTAAGAAGAGGAGCGGTTATTAATAGTATAAGCTAAGAAGTAACTATCGGCGCTAAGGAGACTAGTAGTCGTCGATAGTATAAACTAAAAAGCAATCGTCCGCGTTAAAGAGACGAGTAGTCGTCGATAATATAAGCTAAGAAGTAGCCGTCTACGCTAAGGAGATAAGCGGTCGTTAATAGTATAAGCTAAGAAGTAACTATTAGCGACGAGTAGACGAGTAGTCGTTAAGAGTATAAGTATATAGTAGTTACTCTTTTCGGCTAGTAATAGTAAGGTTAATCTAAGTAACGTATATAACGGATTCTAGCTCTAGAGTACGTCTATAGCTATCGCTATCTATATATAGTCGTATATATTAGTATATACTATATTAGGCAAGCGATATATTATATAATATCGCCGACTATAGTAGCTAACTACGGTATAAGAAGCTAATCTCTACGTATAGAGGTAAGCTAGTAGCTAGGCGGGAATAGCCGCGTACTAAGCTTCTAGTATATCTAAAGCTAGAATTCGTCGTACTTAGCTTCTACTATAATAACTACTATCTTAACTGCTACTATACTTATATTACCGCTGAATTTTAAGTATATATTTACTATATACCTCGCGATACTTATCTCTTCCTAGCGATCAAACTTATAATAATAGCGCGATAAAAGTAATATCCGATAAGTACCGCGCCCTCTAATAGTCTATAGAAGCGTCCCCGCCTTATAAATAAGAATTTAGATAGTATAAGTACTTCTATACTTTAGATATAACTAGGCGCTATAAGGAAAGATATAGATACCTACTCTTCTAATTCTAATACCCTTCGCGAGCGTAGCTAGCGCGTAGATATATTATCTAAGAGAGCTATAGTAGATAAGTAGCGTAAAGCTAGAAATAAGTCCTTTACTTAGTAGAAGAAGCTTTTAATCGGCTCTAATAATATATAAAGCTCCCTATTAAAGAAGTAATAGTAGAAGAAGATTAAGGCCTAAAGAGAGGAGTACTACGCTTAGTACGACTAGATAGCGTAAGTAATAATCTATATAGTCGGCTAATATAGTTAGTAGTACTAATATATAATAGGGACGATAAGAAACGTAAGCGCGCGCAGGATAGGCCTACTATATAGATAGCGAACCGAGATAAGGAAAGCTTCTATTTTAATATCGAGAAGGAGAAGAGCGCGGACGACCCGTACTATAACTATAACTACTAGTATAATACTAATTAGTCTAAGTCGGGTCTAGAGGCACCCTATATATTAGTAGTAAGGTCGGCCGGTACTAGCTATAAAATAACTAACCTCTACCTTTAAGTCGCTATTAAGAGCGAGTAGGCTATATAGAGGAGCTACGCTATCTACGCCTTTTAGAATAAGGCTATTCGATAGTTTAAGAAGAAGGTATATACGCTTACGATACTACGCGCGTAATATAGGAGTTAAGCCGAGTTTATCGTATAACTAATTAAGAAGAGGCCGAGTTCCTCGTAGTAAGAAATAGACCTTATTAAGAGGCTATAATCTAGGAATAAGAGGAGATACGTATTCTAAGTATCTAAAGCGGACGTAAGTAGCTCTTATTAAGAGTATATCGCTACTAGAACTAATAGCTTCTTTAAGACGTATTCGAGTACCTCCGATTAGACTAGAAGTATACTCTACGCTCTATAGAGCCTTATAAAGGGCTTATAAAATTAGTCCGTATATTAGTATTTATAGCGAAAGCGAAGGTAAATTAGTACCGACTATACCTACCGACTATATACTAACTAGTAGTAGGAGCTAATAGTAGAAGGCCGTCTTCTAACTATAATAGAAATTTTCCTACCCTATTACTACGTAGTATATCGTAACTATCTCTCCTAGAAGTCCTCTAAGTTTAATATAGCTAATCGCTTTGCTTAGACTCTAGAAGTCCTAGATTAGCTTATCCCGTTAGGATATAATTAGGATAGTAATAGGTTCTAGAAGCTAGTTACGTCTAAAGTATAGGCTAAGCGAAATAGGCTAGCGTTCTAGTTATACGCTTATAAGTTCGATATAAAGGAGTCGGTATATAAAGAGCTTCTATAGGAAATATAGCTCGATTCTAAGTAAGAAGGAGGACTTAGCTTTTAGGATATTATCGAGTAGCTTCTAGGTACGTCTACGGATAAGCTCGCTATCTCCGAGACCTTTATACGTAAATTCTAGTTACTAGAGATAGGGTTTATATAGAAGCTCTATAACTCCTCTTAGGCTAGGTAGAATATAGATATATCTCGTAAGTTAAGATTAGTTATAGCCGCCGACGGTATACTAAGTAGATAAATCTATCGTAGAGAGAATTTAGAAACTACCTAAAGACTACGTAAAGCGATATAATACTATACGGCAGAAGGCTAGAAATAATACTAAGAGTAAGAAGAGGAAAAAGAATATAGCGAGCTAGTAGTTGCGCCTTCGAAGACATATTACTACTTTGTCTTTAGAGCTAGTACTAGATCTAGGAGCTCTAGCTATACCTTAAACTTCTAGCTCGCTATATTCTTTTTTCTCTTCTTACTCTTAGTATTATTTCTAGCCTTCTACCGTATAGTATTATATCGCTTTACGTAGTCTTTAAGTAGTTTCTAAATTCTCTTTATAATAGATTTATCTACTTAGGCTAAGTCTAACTTTACTTTTTCGACTTAAGCTTTATTAACGCTACTAGCTTCTTACGCTAGTAAGATACTTGCCCTCGAAGGCGACTATAGCGTTACTATAATTAAAGAGTACTTAGTATATTTATTAGTCGCGACTATTATAAGCTTAATAAGAGTACTAGAGATGCCCGTCTCTATAACGCTACTAGGATAGGCCGTCGGCCTATAATAGAGATACCTTACTAGTACTTATACTAATAAAACTTAATCGCTCCTATAAATATTATTTACCTCTATTACTCTACTAGCTTTTACTCTCTAGTTCTACGATTCCTTCTTAGTACTATATACTTTATATTATAGTATTACTAGTATATCCTACGACTTTAATACGACGTAGTAGTACTATACTTCCTTCTTCCTTAAGATATATAAGTATATAGCTTCGCGAATAATAGACTAACTCCGAATCGTAGCTATCTCTTGTCGACTCTAGTCCGATTAAGAAAGTAGTATAATAGCGAAGGAAGGGACGCTATTCGATTACGAATACCTTAAGTAGTCGAGCTAGTATACGAGATAGGATACTACTTCTAGCTAACCTTACTAAGCCGCCGGAGGATTCTAAGAACTAGGTTAAAACTAATAGCGTATAGATATAGTAGCAGGAGTATACCTAGTCGTTTAAGGGCTTTTACTACTACTATTAGTAGCTCGAAGAGGCGAGGTATTATAATAAGTATAGTAGAATATCTTCGAACCCTATAAAATAAAACTCGAATACGCGAACGTTATAAGCTTAGAGATTTTTCGTTAAAGGTATAGACTAGGAAACGTACGCCCTAAGGGTTATATATAGAGGATATAATAGAGTTATTAAATACCTAGGACTAGATAATAGAATAAAAGCTCTCTAAAAGTACCTCGATTTAGTAGGCTACGAAGGAGCCTTCTAGGAGCGTAGAGTTACTAAAGAAGTTATTAAGGCTACTAAAGATTAATCTATAAGTTTAGTATTCGTTAATATAGGAATAAGGTACCGACTATGCTTACTAACTACGCTTACTAACTACGCTCGCTAACTATACTTTATAGAGATATATAACGTAGATATACTAATAGCTCTTATTTATAGGAACGGCTTAAGAAAAGTTTTACTAGAATAGAGCACCTAGAACGATTAAAGTTTCTAGAGTTATATAGGCTTATAGTTTCCTAGCTAGGCTTACTCTTAAACTTCTTCGAAAGTCTTATAGTTTAGCGTACCTACGAATATCTATTAGAAAAGACTAGATCTATCGACTTTAAGAGCGCCGCTACGATTAAGTTATATATCTAGGACGCGGTCGATTACTTCGAGGACAATCTAAAACGTTAGCTATCTAGAACCTTCTAGGTAGCTATCGCCCTCGACGGTTAGTATACTAGAGTACTCCGAGTATTATTCCTTACGATACGAGGCTACTAGATTAATAGCGAGTAGGCCTAGTATAAGGCTATACTAGCCTTTCTATATATTTCGAGCTATTATACGAGCGAAGTCCTAGCGAACCTACTATTCGACGTACTTACCCGTTTCGAGATCTCTAATAGGCTTATAGCGCTAATAGCGGATAATGCTTCTAATAATAATATACTATATATAGCTATATACGTATCCTTACTATATATATACCTTCTAACTAACGAGTTCTAGCGTCGAGGCTATCGATATTTGCTTCTATAAGCGTATATATATAGCGAAGCTATTAGTCTCGATTAAATAACTTCCTCTTTAAGGAATAGACGAGAATATAGGAGAGATATTAGATACTAAAGACTACGAGTTCTCCCGTCTAGAATAGTTCTCGTACTTTATATATATAATCTAGCTCTTCTTAGAGAAGTTCTTCGCTACTCTTAAGATCGAGCTAAGAAACGAGAGATAGGAACGATAGAACGAGGAGATAGATACGAACGCGTTACGTTAGCTTAAAGTAAGAAGTCTAGCTATAGTTCTAATAAAGATACTATTTATTCTCTCTACGAAGTATACGTAGTCGGTAAACGTAGTCGGTAGAAGCTATACTAATAACCGCTCCTTATAAAGTTCTAGAAACTTATAATTAAGGTAAACTCTAGTACTTAATGCTTCGAGAGTTTTATAGTACTATAGCGAAAGAGGATCGTAGATCTATATCTATACTCGAAACGGTATAAATAGTAGAAGAAGATACTTTAAAGGGTTTTATACCTAATATAAGATATAAAGACCCGTTAGAGCTTAACTATAATTATACTAATACGTAGTTCTTAACTATAAGATATTATCGACGAGTATATTAAGAATAAGAGTTAGCCCGAACTAAAGCTAACTACTATAGAATAGAAGAGAGTTAAATATATTATTAACCTTACTACTTCTTTTATAGAGGCTATAATATAGATTAGTACGATAAAGAGGCTAATAATCTACCTCGTTCTTAGCTACTATAATACCTTATTCGATATCCTAGATATTATAGATAAGAAACTTAAATATAAAATATAACTCTAGCAAAAGGAGATTTATTCTACTCTATAAGCTATATAGATAAAGCTCGAGAAGTACTATACTACTACCTAGGAGCGATTCGATAATATATATAGTATTGCGATTCTTCTTAATCTAGTAATAAAACGGGCGTTTTAGGACCGCGAGGCCTTCTCTAGCGAGGGGCTCGATTCCTCCTTTAAGGATTACTATTAGTTAAAATTCCAAGTCGAATACGCGCGATATAAGCCTCTCGTAGCTACGTCCTAGTCTAGGCCGAAAAAGGCCTTATACTACTCCGCGATATTATTCGCAATAGGTCTCTATAGTAGATTAGATAGTAATAACTCCGACTCTAATTAAAGGGTATCTAGACGGCCGCGGTAGACTATATAGCCTTTAGCTAATTCGGACGAGGTATCTCGTTATCGCTATACTAGATTTAAGGACTCGGCTGCCTATTCTATAGAGTATCTACTCCGGTTATAGAAGATAATCGTATTAGAATATCTAGGTTACGCGCTAATAGCCTAGGACATCCTCTCTATCTTAGTAGCTAGAACTAGTTATAAGCGCGACTTTAGTATAGCGCGTTATTAAAGCCGATATAATTAGTCCTACGATCCCTCGACGTTTAGTAATATTATATACTATCGTTCCTAAGAGCGTAACGTATAGTAATAGGCTCGGGATTCGCTTATAGAGAAGGCGCCGCCGATATTAACTACGTTCGAGCCTTCGAATAATATAGTAAATTAGTAGTAGGAGTAGCTCGAGGCGGATTAGAAGACGTTAGTAACTACTATATAGAGTAACTTCGACTCGATTAGCGATAACGAGGAGGATATAGTACTAATATATCTTCGCCGTAGTACTTAGTAAAGGAAGTATTTGCTTTTACGTTATACTCGTAGAGTAGAGTAGACTTCGTAGTCGATATTATAAATAGTATTTAATTCCGATATCTCGTAGTCGGCAAGTATAGTCGGCAAGTATAGTCGGTATCCTTATTTTTCTCTATAACTATAGTCGCTAGTTTAACTAGCGCTTCTAATATACTATAACGCTTAGTTCTATATATACGTATATTTAGTATTAGAGCAATTCTATTATCTCTACGGCGACTTAGTCTTATTCTCTAGTATTAGACCTATCTTTCTAAACTTAGGTCCCTATAAAGACCTATATAGGAACCGGTAGTATTTAGACCCGACCTATCGATTTCGTATTAGGTCGAGAACCCTATTAATTTAGGTCTTAAGTCGGTTCCCTTAGGAACCGACCTAGACCCGGAACCGACCTAAAGTTAGGGACCTATTCTAACCTCTATATACGACTCTATTCTTATAGTTATAGATAGATTTACTAAGATAGCCTATTATATTCTATACTATAAGAATATTATAGTAGAGGAGTTAGAGGAGCTACTATTCCGAGAAATTATACGGCTATATAGAGTCCCGTGCTCTATTACCTCTAATAGAGGGCCTATCCTAACCTCTAAATACTAGAGTACGCTATGCTACTACCTAGGTATACGCCGGAAACTTAGTACTACGTTCTACTTATAAATAAACGAATAGATAGAGCGTTAGAACTAGACCTTACTATCTTAGAGTAGTATCTACGGACTTACTATAACTTCGAGTAAGACAACTAGGCTATATTACTATCGACGGCGGAGTTCGCGTATAATAATAGCCGTTACGCGTCTATAAGATATATACCTTTCTAAGTAAACTACGTCTATAACCCGCGGCGTCTAAACTAGCCTAGAATACGCTAGGGCGCCGGCGAAGTCCCTAAAGTAGCTACGTTAGTAGATTAGGTCCTTATAGTATAGAAATAGCTATACTTAAGACTAGCCGTCGTGCGTAAGTAGTACGTAATAGCGTATAACTAGTATTATAAGGACGTAGCCTTTTACGTAGAGAATTAGGTCTACCTTTCGACGAAGAATATTAAATTACTATAGCTATCGAAGAAGCTAGACTATAAATATATAGGGCCCTTCCTAGTCGATAAAGTAGTAAACTATATAACCTATCGTTTAAAACTACTAACTAATATAAAGATATACCTAACCTTCTATATCTCGTTACTAGAAAGAGCTAGTCTAGACTAGAATAGCTAGGAATAAGCTTCTATATAAAGGTTCGACGTAGATAAGAGCGAGATCTACGAGGTTACCTCGATAAAGAAATAACGTATAGACGACTTAAGAAACTAGAAATACTTAGTCTTATAAAAAGAATATAAGTTAGACGACGACTCCTAAGAACTAGTAGTTTATATTAGTAAGAGCGCGATAAACGTATATAAAAAGAGAATAGGATAGGAAGCGCTTAAGCGAAAAGAGCGTCGACGCTAAGAAATAGTAAAACGTAACTATAGCTAATTAGGTCTAGTTAGAGCTAGTAGGGCCTAGAAGTATTAGAGCGCGACCGAATAGTAGAGGTTATGCCCTAATAACTTAAGTAGAGTTAAAATAGACTAGTAAGAACTAGTAGACGCTAAACGATATAGTAGGACTTAGAGGAATTTTAACTAAAAACCGTAAAAGATCGAAGAATTTAGAATAAAAAGAGAAAAGAAGGACTATCGAGATATAACTTATAAGATAGAGCCCTATAGAATAATAGCTAGGCTTAAGAAGAGGGAGCTAGGCTAGATTAGCCCGAGATAGCGCGAGATATTATATCCTTACTCTTATAAAGTATTTACGTCCTTATTTAACTCGGCCTTACTCTCTAAGTCCGCGTCTATTACCTCTAGGAGTATACTAGCTAAAGCTACCTTAGATAGGCGCTTACTAGCCCTATTTAGAGCCTTAATATTACGGACTATAGTAGCTATAACCTTTAGGCGAGTAGTAAGGGCCTAATTCTTATCCTCTAAGATAGTATAGGACTTAGTACTCGATTCTATAAATTTCGTACGCTTCCTAGATATAGGTATATCCTATTCGAGTTAGCCTATACTAGAATAACCTAGCTCGTTTTTAACTAACTATATTCTTAAGGAGCGCGGCTACGGAGCGGTCTCTCTTAGCGACCTTAAGGCTAAACTTATTTTATACGTCTACGCTAAGGTATATACTAAAGCTATCCTCCCTATAGACGCTACTACTAAGACTACTAAAGATACGAAATAGTTAGAATAAGCTAGAATAGGATAGGATAGAGCAACTTATAATATAATACTACTAGCCTAGATCTTAATACGGTCTTAGAGGTCCTTTACGGCCTTATTATCTAGAATAATACTACTTATAAACAAGTCGTCGATCTCTACCTTAAAAGCGTCCTACTTAGCCTTATTTATAGCGAGGAGCTATAGAATTAGCTTATAATAACGTAAACTAGAGCAGACTAGACTAACCTAGAGATAGTCGGTATTCTTATTACTTTAATAGGATAGATAGTTATAGATAAGGCCGGGCAGGGCCTTCTCGCTAGCGATCTAGTATAAATCGCGTAAATCTACGTACTTCGACGCCTAACTAATATAGGTAAAGTAGGGATTAGTATTTTTAGGGCTAGTCTTAGCCTTCTTTAAGTAGTTCTTACGAAATTTAGTAGTAGCTAACGATATATTAAGCGTGCTAGTCTAAGTTAGTATAGTTCTAGCCTATTCTAGCGCTATATAGCGCAAGTAGGGATTACTAAAATATAGACGAGTTAGTAGTAGAGAAAAGAAAAGAAGGTTAGAACTAAATAGCTAAACTCTAATAGAGGTAAATTCTAAGAACTAGCTATAATTAGCCGAATTTTTTAGGACGGCCTATAGCCTCCGTCGCCTCTAATTAGCTAACTTAACCCTAGGGATTTACTATACGAAATCTAAAATATTTAGCGGAAAACTAGAGAAGTATAATAGCCCTACTATACTATAGCGAATACGCGCTATAGATAGCGCCTATAGAAGAGAGAAGGAGATAATATAAGGATATACTATATAGGTACTAGTAGAATAGGCTAGCCCGGCCTATCCTAGTAGTATTCTCGTACGACTTACCGAGCTTACTTAGCTTAGTAAGGAGATACTCTTTACTACTACTATCGCACCTAGAATAATAAGGTAGATATTCGTATAGTCTTAATCTAAGCCTATTATCCTTCGTGCTAGCCTATAGTACCTATCTACTAATCCTAATACTCGCTAGAATAGACGCTAAGGCGCGTATTAATAATAAGCGAGCCGCCGCTACTACTAAGTCGCGTATTATTATCGAGGAAGAGCTAGCCGCCGCTACCGAGTCGCGTATTATTAATAAGCGAGCCGCCGCCGCTACTAAGTCGCGTATTATTAATAAGCGAGCCGCTACTACTACCGAGTCGCGTATTATTAATAAGCGAGCCGCTACTACTATCGAGTCGCGTATTATTATTAAGGAAGAGCTAGCTACTACCGCTAAGGCACGTATTATTAATAAGGATAATAACGCGCCGCTACGGCTACTCGGTTATAATCGGTTCGCGGCCTCGAGATAGACTAGTAGAGAATATTATAGTAAAGGCTCGTCGTTACTATACGAACTACCTAATCTCGTCTTATAGTATTAGTAGATATTTAAGGCATATTAGGAACTACGCGAGATTACGCCGTTAGAGATATTAACTTACTAGCTATAGATAGATAATATCTAGTACGCTAATAGTACTAATCGTTTATCGAAGGTAAAGTTAATATATACGTATAAATTTAAGTATCGATATAGTTATAAATAGCGTAAATTATAGGTAGATCTAAAGAAGAAGAGTAATAATAAGATACTAATTAATACTAGAGACGATAGTAACCTCTATAAGGCGCGCCTAAATATAGTTACTATATACGAGCCTTATAATAAGGATAAATCTAGCGCTATAGAAATACTAGACTCTAGTAGAGAAATACGAATCGTTAAGGAAGTATCGTACTATTTTAAAGCGCCTAAGGATACTAGGAAAGGCTATAGTTATTAGGATTATAATTATAATTTAAAGGCCTCTAACCTTCGTAAGTTAAATAGCGTAATTAGAAGTTATATTAGTAGCGAGGTTAAGAAGGGATATAGTACCTCTTAAGTAAAGGATAATATTATAAGTAAGAATTCGAGGGTATAGTATTAGCGTCTTCTAGATATTAGTAGCGTAGGCTTTAATCGTATATACGTACGTAATACTACTAAGGGATTTATAAAGAAGTTCCCTAACGACCGATACGCTAGAGGTAAGAATAGCGTTAATATCTAGATTACTAAACTTACTATATAGTATTAAGAGAATAAGTTTAATTTTAAAGTTCGAAAATTTTTACGCGCTCTAATTAGCTCGTATTCTTAGTACGACCCGCTAGCGCCGCGCTAAGACCGCGCTAGTTCGGAATTAGAACTTTACTAATTAACTCTATAGAATTACTCTATTACGAATATATTAAAACCTAGTATTATATCGATAAATATAATACTAACGGCTTCGTATTTACGTCGCGCGATAACCTAGAGGTTCTAGTAAAGTTCGGCAGCCTTATTTTAATAGACGCGACGTATAAAACGAACTACTTAGACTAGAAGCTATTTACGCTAATAGTACGCGATTCTACTACGTACTAGCGGCCTACGGCTTACTTCCTAACCTATAATAAAGACGGCGATATTATTAGTACCTATCTACGAATAATTAAGAGGTAGTACTACGAAGTTTAGGTATAATAGTAGCTACGTTACTTTATTACTAACGATAGCGGCGCTAAATAGCGTGCTATTAAAATAGCCTTCTAAGAGCTTTTAGAAGGCGAATAAGAGGTTTCTTACTTCCTCTATTATAAGTACGTTAACGCTATCCTCCGCGAATAATTTAATAGTAATAGACTAAATAAGATACTCTAATACCTCCTTACTACGCTAAAGGTTCGTAAAACTAAGGCGGGTTATATAGAGTTACTAACCGCCGTAGTAAACGCGCTACCGCGAACGATAAACCTCTTTAGTAAGAACGTACTAAATAAGGCTAAAACTAACTATATCGCTAGAGAACTATACGCTACTATAGTATTATAAGCTAACTACTACCGCGAATTCTTACTTATATTACTTTAAAATAAGATAACTAACGCGCTAGAGTCGTTCTATTCTAATATTAAGCGAGGTAACCGTAAGCGTATAATAAATAACTTCTCGTTACGTAGAATCGCTTACTATATAATATATATTAGCGCTAGCTACTATTACTATACTAAGGTAGCCGTATATACCTTCTAGACGCGCTTATACCCTATTATTATAACTCTTCTATAGACGAAGACCTTGCCGTATCTAGTCTAGGCGCTAATTATACGCGAATATACTAAGAGCTAGGTCGATTATAATAATAGTAAAGTATACGAATTAGATAATCTAGCTAGCTACTAGTATTTATTCTACTAGAAGTATATCCTACTATACTATTATATATTTACGAATAATCGTATCTACGACTACTTAACGTAGGCCTATTACGATAAATAGACGTACGGTTAGAATAAATCCGGATTCGAGCTTTACTATACGCGTAACTATATAATAATTAAATAAGGCGACGACGAGGTAGCGGTAGAGGTAGTAGCGCGAACGCGTCGTTTAAACGCTATTAAAGAATACTATTTCTCGCTAAAGGATCGGTTCTACGCCTATTAAGATTAGCTAAATTCCGAGAGTATTAATACTATAACTATAGATAAGGCTATTACTTACTAGCTTAATATAGTTAATAAATTAGTCGCTCGGCTAACTACTATAATACTAGATAAACTAAAGGCCTACGTAAAGGCGGAGGGTATTAAACCTATAGTTTAGCGATAGGTTATACTATCGTATACGCCTCTACTAGAAGGAACGCTAGCTAGTTCGTTCTATACGCTATAATAACGTAAAGCCTTAGAACTATAGTTAACGTAGTAGCGAATTAATAACCTCCGAACTAGCCGTATATTATAATAATAGCTAGTTAACGCGTTATAGCTATAGAATATAGCGATACTAAGCTCGTAGCGTATAGTAAGATAAGACGGTAGAACTAAGCGATAGCGACGCGATATAGTAGAAGCGAGCTAATCGCGCGGTAAGAAAGAGCTTAGAGTTATAGATAATAATTAATACGAAGACGATAGTATTATACGAATTAGCGGCGGCAGCGGCGAGGTTAATAGCGATAATAAGGTTAGGAAAGAGATACTATATATAGTAGGAGGTGCGACGGAGTGTCATACTAATTTAGTAGTAGGGCGTCTAACCTTATACAGCCGAGATTGCATTCTAGTAGCCGATTCCCTCAATTGCCGCATTTCGCCTCCTTATATGCAGCGCCACTTTTGCCCCTAGAGTCAATCGAAGGCGAAATCCCTCGCCGTCACTGGACTTCATCGTTGCACAAATGCACCTGAAAACCACTTTCGCCTGACCGCCGATCTTTCATCGCAGTACACATTGTACCCATCTCATTGTTGGCCCACATCCATAGGCCCGCAACATCAAAGCTCTGCCTGGGAGTTTCGTCGCCCGTGAACGTCCTGTGGCCTACACTGGACAGACCGTATCCTTCGAGACATAGGAAGTACGGAGTCAGTGGCCTGACGTTTCATAATAATGAAGTCAGCGTACTCATCGCCGGCGCTGCTCACAGCCCATAAACAAGGCCTCAAGCTTTAACAAGAAGGAGGTGAAAATGCTTACGAGGGGTTAGGTTCAAGCCAAGCGGGTAAATCAAACCCTATTAGGCCAGGCCGTAACCCTCACCGATGAGGCGTTCTTAGGCCTCCTTTACTTGATATTCCGCACATGCTCTCTGTGTTGGGTAGGGCATCAGACATCGACTCAAGTCACGTGGAAGCACGGCAGAGCTTTCGCATCTTTCCGATTGCAATGCAGCATGCACCTTTTCTTTCGGCACGCGGACAGGACTAGAATACATTCCCAGTCTAGTACAAAGCCTGTATCCAAGCTCGAGCCAACGCGAGATGGCCACATGGTAACAAGGTTCAACTAGCATTGCCGAAGAGGGCTAGCAATAGTACACTTCCAACAAAACATAACGAACGATGCAGACAATTCCTCTTCAGAAGTCCAGGACACTCTGCTCTACCCTGCTCTGCTCGGTTTAGGCTCGAACGCATCTGTCTCTACTTCTCTGCCGTCTTTTAGAAGCTTTTCGAGGTCAATAGTGGCCTCGGACCACAAATTCATGTCAATATTTGGCAACCTAATTGACGCCACATTTACGCCACGGCTGAGACACGTACCAAAAGCACCACGAGGGCCAGACTGTCAAGCCAAAAGGCGTCTGTCGAGGAGCTCTCATGATGATCCAAGACTGCCCGCGTCGCAAATTATCCTTCTCCTACGACTCTGCGTTGTGTTGTGCATCATCCTAACATTCCATCGACGACATCGTCAATACTCGTCTCAGCATGGTGTTACCATCTGCCGCCAGCCTGTTGGCGTTACTTTTGGGACCCTTTGGCCATGGGAAACCGCCCGTCTGCAGTGTTTCAGCAAAGCTATCGACAGTCACCCGGACAGTCACCTCTTATACTACCTTGCCGACGACAACCAGAACCCTCACCACCCAAACAGTACTCTCGGGAGTGGTTGATACCAGCGTGACGGATACCATTGCGACGATCGTAGACACCAGCAGCATTGCTACGAGCTTGGTCACTACCGAACTACCGACCTCCTTGGTCACAGTGCAAAGTGAGGTGACCAATACCCCCGTTGTCAGCGTTACAGTAACGACAATCGTCTCGGGAGGTACCACTTTCACTACAACCTATACAACAACCCAGCTACCTCCGACCACGGTGACCATTCCAAGCACGATCAGCAGCACTACGACAGTGACCACAGTCGTTGCAGTAACGATTACGACATTCCTGCCAAATCCTCCAGCGATGGTTCGGCGCGGCAAGAAAGAAGACTGCACCACCACCACGCGTCCGACTCCCAGCTGCAAAACAACAGTCACCTATGGCCGGAAGACGACTACTTTGACATCAACGAAGATTAGCACAGTCCGACCCACAGCAGTCGCGGTCCAGACTATCTTCACAACGATCCCTTCGGCGACCTCAGTCTTCCGCGCGACAGTTTACAGCACTTCGATAGTCACAGTCATCGTTACTACCACATTGACTATTACCAACCCTGCGGCAACTGTCACTGTTACAAACCTGCAGACAACTGAAGTAACTTCAACAGACACCTTCACAGCGACGTCAACACTGCCAGACCTAGTCTCTGTCATCACATCTGTCGAAACGCTGGCCCCCCAAACGGCGACCGAGACGAGTCTGACGACGATAACGGACACGACCTTGGTCACATCGACCTCTACATCCACCGCACCCGTCGTTACAACACAGACGTTCGTAATTCCGTCTTGCAGGAACTCCTTCACTTTATCAATCTTCACCTCCATCACATCATTTTCCGACCGCCAAACTACTGTCGTTCAACCCATCATCATACTCACCACTCTCTCCTCGTTCGTTTGCCAGTCAACACCGCGGACCATCACCACAACCTTAACCTTCCGGCCGACAGTGGTAACTTCAACAATATTGACTACGAGCTGTTTCACTGGTCAAGTCCCAACCACTTCAGCCATTGCGACCTCAACTACCACTGTCGGCAATTTCAGAATCCCCCTGACTAGTTTTACGACCTTTACGTCATTTGGCACGAGCTGTACTTCGTTCGTTACATCCACTGTCAGCACGCTCTCACCACCACCTATGTTTCGTTGAGGGGATAGGAGGGTGGAATTTGGCGAACGCAACATCACGAGCGCTCCTAAAGAGGATCTAGTCGGAGTCAGTCTTGTGGAGGGCAAGCATATTTTCAGTGCAACACTACACATCCTTTGGGGAGTTGCTGCGTGGCTCGCGTTGGACACAAGCAGTCACCAACATAGCTGATCTCGTTGGAAATGGAATACACACCCTCCGCCGTCGAAGAAGTTCTCGTGAGGGCTTGCCGAACGTACTGCAGATCCCAAGACTGGGATCGCATCTGAATCGTCCTAATTGAGCATACAACCTCGGACGATCGACGCCAACCCTCAAGAGACTCGCAATCCCCTTTTGGCCAATTTTGATCAAGCAAAAACCAGCTTTGAGAAACCGCAAAGGTCCGACTCTTTCTACCTGTTAGGCGCACGTTTGCGCTATCTTTACCTTCACACAACTTATGCTTGGTGAAGGACGAATACTGAGTGGACGCCAGAAGACTGGGACGCTCATGATCGAGTACTGAGTACAGGCACATATGCAGACGGCAAAAGTATGCCAACAGCTCACTAGCGCAGTTTCATTCACTGGTACATCCGTGCTCCTATTTCCTTTTCCAACCCCACTATCTTTCATTGGTTATCTTTGCCACACGTGCACGGTTCCGGTCCCGCGCTACATTCAACTCTCTCATGGCAGAAAGTTGTCCATTATCGGGTGTTCAGATTGCTGAAAGATTGGGCTGCCCACGTTACGAAGTTGTGTAGTAGCAAAGGCGCATGCCACGTGCGATGGTGGGCAGCAATATGCGGATCGAAGCGCCCTCTTTATTCCTTTCGCACAGCAAACGTTTCCCTTTGGCCACGCCACCAACCAGCACACAAATTGCGGCGTATTTGCGTATACGCAAATGCCTGACGAAGTCCTGCCCTAGCGTGTCGCTTGTGTTCTGCTGGAGAAGAGGTATTGCGACGAATCTGTCTCGAAGGAATTATCACTGATTCTCATATTGACCCAAATTTTCCATACGCCGGCAATGCGATCTATCCACTACTCATGCTTGATGATACGAGGACTCTGTGGGATCGTGGTGACGTGGACACTCCGTTTCAATGATATCCTGAATCCAGACAAGCTCCAGAAACAGCTGGAAAGACCGCTCAAAATCGGCGACTGGTGCAAGGTCGGTGGGAGGCTGCAAGCGAATGTGCGACACACAATCTCGCCCAGGACGTTGCCAGCTTCACATACTTGCTGATCCTCCAGAGAACACCAGTGTCCGAATTGGGAGCTTGGTCAACTTTCATCCCTTGGCAGCCGATCACTACCACAAATGGTGAGTATCCTCTGTTGTGATTTCTTTCGAGGTGAATTGTTCGTTTGCTGATACCTCATTGTAGGCTAGGACTGGAGTCTACGCGTGGAGTATCGCCGTTCCGATCATTGCGCTGTGGAAAGCAGGGAGTGCGCTCGCCGAGAAGCATTGAAAATTGTACCATGTTCCAAAGAGCGCAAGTAGTGTCGTGCAAATGATGAAAGCAGTGTCCCGTCTTCGCCCATCAACAACCCCTCAACATCCCGCTCCAACTCATATACCTCTTTCTCATTCCAATCACTCTCTCTTCCACATCCAACTCACTGAGATTTTCCAGAAAGTTATCGCTGGTCGCCTCGGCAACCTGAGCGACACCCACTTCCTTTCCCGTGAAGAGCCAAGGTACCTCGGACCAGGCTGCTTCTGCAATTCCATTATGTCCATCGCCAGAGCTTGTATCTTCTCCGCCATAGCCTTTGCATCTGCAGTCACAGTACCAAGAAGCAGTTTGACAATCAAGAGAGATTCCAATGCCTGGCCATACGTCTCTCTTCGAACAAACATTTCTTGCTCGGTTGGCACTGACAGAGAGCGAGAAGCGCAGTACTCCTTGTACATTTCCCGCCAAGCTAGGTATTGCGAGTGCAGTGTTTGACATCGCCCGTTCAGTTGTAGAAGAGTTTGATCCTCGATTTCATGCTGCATTGTCAAAGTCTTGCGAACATCATGCCAAAGACCAGGTAGAGGGGAAATGAGCTTTCTGGCATTGATCACCAATTCGTGACGTTCTGTCAATTCTTCCGTATTGGCGGTCAAAGACTCGTAAAGTGCTGTCCATTTGGGCCCCGCAAGTAGCCTGCGATTTCATTCACTGCATCAGCAAATCCCAGATTCGCGGAGAGAGATCTTACACACAGTACGTGTTGTTATGCAAAGCCTCCGAGACGACCGGCCCAACATGGCTATGGAACAAAGTGTTCTCGAATTCGTTCTTAAAAGCACGAGGTGATTGATATTTCATCAGCCGGGTACTTCCCGCTACGTGATGTGCCCAAGCATCCGTTTTCGAAGGATCCATAAGCTAGAGAAGATTCAACTTCAGCATCCCGTCCCGGCTTAAGCATCGGACCTACCTCATGCAACCCATCATCTGCACAGAACAAACCAAATCCGCATCAATCGCTACACCACCACATTAGCATCCCCTCTCACACATTCCCCTCCATCGAAAGCCTCAACGTACACTTCTCCCCACTCTCAATCCCCCACCTCACACCCCTCAAAGCTCTCTAATAAGACCGCCCCGCCGCCACCACCCCATTCTCCACACCCGGCATTAACGCCAGCCTCGCCCTCGCAAGCAAACAATCCGTCACCTTGGCCAAGACTTCACTCTCCGCATACCGTCCCGGAACCATGGCCAAATACGATCTCATTCTCTCCGGCGGCTCCGGATCCAGCACCAGCGAAACCATCTTGTCCAAATCAGCCGCGAGCTGAGCGATCGTAGGTTTTCCCACGCTGAAACTCGTCAGGCGGTCGAGCATGCTGAGGTCGATGCCGAAGCGAGAGCGGGCGGCGCCGTAGCCTGCCGATGAGACGAGAATCGGTTGAGGGAGCGGGAGGGTGTCAGGAAAGATGGCGTCCTGTAGTCGTGCATCCCGCTGATGATGAGCAAGACCGAAAACGTCCTCTGTGGATGATGCGAAATCAAAGTCCTCCTCACAGTCGATCCACGAATAATAAACTTCTTTTCCTTTATGATCTTCTGCTTCTTCTTCCTCGAAAATCCAGCTAGGAGTTCTCTCGGCTCTCAGTTCTGCTCCCACCGCCGACCCGCCAGACACATCATTAGCCTTCCCACCACCACCATCGCCACCAGCAGCAGCCGTCTCCCTCTCCCTCTCCCTCTCCCTTGCCTTCTTTCCTCTCTCCCTCCCTATACCCCTCATAGCCTGCTTCCTAATCAAAGTCCTAACAGCAGAATCCCTTGGCACATTCGGTCCATTACTCACAACAACATGAAACCCACTACAACCACCATTTTCGCTACTCCCACCATTCCCACCATTCCTGCCAATGCTGTTGTTGTTGTTGTTGTTGTTGTTGTTATTGCTGCTGCTACTCCCCCACTCCTCACCCAACTCCAACTCGCAAGTTTTCTTCTTCCTGCGAAGCATGATTTTCGTATCTATTCATTGGGTCATGATGCTGATGGCTTTTTGGTGATTCATACATAACAGAGCGAGATTCGGATTCAAAAGAAGAAGAAGAAAAGAGAGAAGGTTCGGGAAGGAGAAGTGGGAAGCAGATGAGATGAAGCAAGATCGTGGTGAGGTGGGATGAGAGCAAGGAGAGCCGATAGGTGGAGACATGAGGTGAGGTTTTCGAAGGACCAATAAGGTAGTTGTAGCCTCCAGGGAGGGGAACACTGATGCCCAGATGTGGAATAGCGGTGATTGATAGAGCGAGCCGAAGACGCAAGATGACATGAATGGCGTTGTGAAGTGTGGAGGACTTTCGATTCGTCTCTTCGTAGAGGTAGTAAAGTTCTGCTGACCGAATGCTGAAGATGCAATGCGAATCCCAGAGTACGATGTATCGACTACATCTCAATCCCCTACTTCAATATCAACATTACGCTATACAATTGCAAACGACATTGGGTATCACAGTCCTCTCATAACAAACATTATCCTTTGCCACCTCTTCCCTCTCACCACTCTTCCCATTGAATATTTCCCTTACTCATCACTGTTCTCCTCACCAACCCTCTCCAATTCCTCCACAATCCCCGCCTCGTCCCTTAATCCCCTCTTTCCCTCCTTCTTCGACGACACAGCAGCACGATCGACCCACCCCTCACCTCTAAACACCCCCAAAGCCTTCCGGATCATCGCCCCCTGCACAGCACCGGGTTGCGCCCCATAGACAAAATTAATCGCAGCCAAACTCGCCACAAACAGCAAAACATCTCCATTCTTCACACCTCGCCACCAACCTCGCTTCTTTCCAACCTTGTAAAATGAATCGAGACTCAATCGGAAACTGTACATGAAATGATCACGTTCTTGATTCCGCGCCACATATGCCCACAGTCCGCCCATGAAGCCTCCGAGGAACCAGCGTTGGGTGGGGAGGAAATTGCGGGGAAGGACGTTGTTGAAGAGACAGATGCTGCCCCAGGACGTTCCGATGGCGCCGGTGATGAACAGGGACATTTTGATGATGCGTTGTGAGATGCGATTCAGGACCGGGTTGGGGTTCTTGAGAAGGGCTTTGTAGGCGAGTAGGGCGAAGGCGCCGTAGATCATGGTGAAGAATTTGAGGATTGGCGGAAATGCAGAAATCCAATATTTGAGATATGTCCGTGCGCAGCTGGGATCTTTGGGGTGAAGGAAGGCGCAAGAGGTGTGTTTCGTTCCCGGATGGGCGGGTGACGAGATAGGCGCCAGTCGTTGCACTGCTGCACCGCCAGGCAGTGTTTGTGGATAATTGGGGAACAGAATCGGGCTGACGAAAGCGGGCCATCGCAGCTTGCTGATTTCTGCCAGACCATCGACGATATCGAACGTGCCTGGCCAGCTCCGGCCGATAGGATAGTCTTTCGGTCGAAGTTGAATGTACTCGGGACTCCTCTTGAGAATGAAAGCCCCCATACTTTCAGGAAAGCATTCGCGATCAAATACAAAAGCATGCAGAAGCTGTCCACAAGCGAAGGGCATGAGAAGCCAGCTGCCAAACCACCACGGACGGTCCTTGCCCTTGCCCCAGATGAGCCCATTGCTCGAGGCATGGTTGTACCCGAACTCCAGACTACGCGAGAAGACGTAAATCGCAATTGTGACGCGCAATTGCTCAGCAGGCGACGCGCCCAAGCAGAATCCAGCCAGCGACGCTCCCACCGCCGGAGTATATTTCGACGTAAGCGCTTGCGATATCCTCGGATTCCTAGTCCGAAACGGCTCTGCATTGTCGGATTGCAATTCTGTCCGCAGCCGAATAAAAAAGCGATGCAAGATGCGATGAAAGAACAGCATCGTAGAGAACGACAACGCGATCCGCGTATTCTTGTATTTCGGCGCAGGTTTCGACGCAGTGACAACTCCTCTCCTTTGCGCAATCTTGTCCAACACAAAGTCCATGCTCTTTAGTGCTGCGAACAGTGCAATGAAGACGCGCGACGCAGCGCGCACTGACGCGACATTGTAGTCCTCGCTCTCGGTGGCACTTTTGGTGTAATTCTCGTATCGCGAAGGGTTCGGCGTTCGTTTTTGCACTCGTTGCGGCGCGCGGGAGATCAGGTAGTTGTGGAGTAGTTCATACTCCCGTGGCGACAAGGTGTATCTCAACGCTGTCCTGGTGATGGGATCACTCGGTCGCTTGCTCAAGTTGCTGGCGGATGAGCCGGACGATCTGCCGGACGAGGACGACATCCTCCTTCGAATCTCCTTCAGCGTCTTTTGCGTAGCCGCATTGGTCAGCGGGAAGGAATTGGAGCGGGTGGATTTGCGATGGTGATGGCGGGGATGGTGGTGCTGCTGGTGACGATGTCGATGAAGTGGATCGTGTGGAGGAGGACTGAGTGAAGAAGCTCGGAAAGTTGTTGCCGGAGCGTCGCCAAACAGCCTCGGCTTCATCTGATGATCAACACGCGAATCGCACTCGACAACCACCGGCGACAACACGCCGCGCAGGCAGATGAAGGTGTCGACATGTGCCATTGCCCATTACTGCCACGCATTGTCACGACATTTGCATCTTCTATATCCTCCTCTCTCAATCCAACACCATGACATGCACGAAAACTGCCTTTGCGGGGACGACTGCGATCAGACAGGCTCATCCTACGCCCGATCCCGGCATCACAGGTACAACGGCACTTCAGCAAGACTCATAGGCTCTTCAGGCAGAGACAATAGCGATGCAGCGAGGTACACCGTATCATCTCCATTGCACCAAGAACATTCGGTATTTCGGTTCTTATCTCATGTCTCCACCAGCCAGCTTCACTTCGCCGCAGTCAACAGAGACATTCGCCCAAATCACGCCATCTCCGCCATATCAGTATAGTCATTGCGGTCCTATCTCTCCATCCACCAGCCCCATCTCAGGAGAAGCACTACCTCATCCCCCACATCTCATACCCCTCCAGCATCTCGTCCGTGATTCCCCTGCGAACCTCCTCCCTCGCCGCATCAAAATCCCTCATCATCATACATCTCCCCTCCTCCCCCGCCTTCCCACTCCTTACCCTCCCAATCGCAATATCCTTGGCCCCCTCACAGATCTTCACAATCTCCGCTCCCGAAAACCCATCCGTCTTGCCCGCCAGCAGCGCGAATTTGACATCCTCCGCAATCCGGACCCCCGAGCACGCAAGTCGGAAGATATCCTGCCTCGCCGCAAGATTCGGCGGGCCGAGATATACATGTGAGTCGAAGCGACCAGGTCGGATGAGAGCCGGGTCCAGGGATTCCGGTTTGTTCGTCGCGGCTAGAATCAGGACATCTTTCAGTTCATCGAAGCCGTCCATTTCGTTAAGCAGTGTGGTGAGCACATTCAATCCCTTGTTTCCACTTTCCAAATCACGTGACGTTGCAATCGCGTCAATCTCGTCGAAGAAGATGACACACGGAGCTGCAGCCCTTGCCTTTGCGAATACTTCGCGCACTTTCTTCTCCGAGTCACCGACGTATTTGCTAATGAGTTCGGCGCCTTTGATCGCGATGAAGTTGAAATTATAGCTGTTTGCGACGGCTTGTGCGGTCATGGTTTTTGAGCAGCCGGGAGGTCCGTAGAGTAGGACGCCCTTTTCGGGTTTTCGCTGGAATTCCTCCAGCAAGGCTTTGTCGCTTTGTCGTAGGCCAAGGATTTTATCGAATGACTCTCTGACTTTGTCCGAACCACCAATGTTACTCCATTGTACCTTTGGCTTTTCCGTGAAGATCTCCCGGAGGGCCGTGGGGACCACGCTCGGCAATGCCTTCTCAAAGTCGTCCAGCTGAGTTTCGAACGGCTCAGAATTACGTTCGATGGCACGACTCGAGCTTTCTGCGCCAGAGTCATGGTAGAATGAGTTGGCTTCCGTGTAAGAAGGAAGACTAGGCGATCGCATGCGCGACGCGACTTCCCTTCTGCGTCGATTCTGTGCCTCTTTTCTTGCCCGATTGTAGAGCTTCTTCAAGTCGTCTCCAGTGTACCCGTGCGTGTGTGTTGCGATTGCTGCCGATATATCATCTTTGGCAAACGGCGATTTCCCGCGGATGACATTGAGAATTTGTTGACGAGCCATAGCATCTGGAATGGGTATTTCCAGATCGAACCAGAATCCAGATGAGCCGACCATGGAGCTATTCAATGCTGCAGGAGATCTGGTTGCAGCGACAACCATGACCCGGCAGTCTCCTAGTCGTGCCATCTCTGCAATGATTGTGTCGGAGAACTTGTCGTCCTCCTTGGGCGTGAGCTTTTCAAGTTGGTCGATCAATACAAGTGCGGGCTGATTGGCACGCTCAGCCGCTTGCTGGAAGGTCTCCTGAATTTGTGAACGTCCTTTGCTCAGGGTTCCGCTGAGTATGCTCGTCGGATCTATGCGATACACTTTTCGAAATGCGCTCTCGGCGAGTGCTTGCATGATACTTGTCTTTCCGCAGCCCTGATAGCCATGAAGCAGGACGGTTTGGCAAAGAGGGCCATCATTGAGATAGCGAGCAGCATCCACCAACTCCTCCAGCTGCTCGTTCAATTCTCGAATTTGTTCAACCATGCCTCCGAGGCGGTGCGGGTCAATCTGCAGCTGTGTCTCTCCATTCATTTGCCCGCGAGATCCAGTATTCGGAAGTGAGAAAAAGGGGTGGCCGACACGGTTGCCGTTGACGGGAGAGTCCAGTCTGGAGGCAGTGCCATACGGAATCTCGACAGACGTTCCTCGCCGGGTGCGATACAAGCAGTTCCCGTCTGGCGCCCCGGCGGATTCGATATGCTCGATGTGGAAGCGTCGTCGATATCTCTTGGCACCAGTCACTTCGAACGACACGCCAGGTGCAAGAGCGTCGGAATCCTCTGCGGGATGTCAATGTTTCTGTTGAGCGAAGCCAGAGTGGGCGGAGAGTTGCCTACCAAACAGATTACCAATTCTCCACTCCCAGTTCGTTTCGTCGACCACGTCAGGCCTGTTGTGCCCCTCGGGGGTGACATCGTACAGCACGATGCGGTCGGCAGGGTACAGCATCGTATCGGCGCGGGAGATTTTGACCTTGGAGCCGTCCTTGAAGTCGTACAGATCGCGGAAGGTCTCGGTCATTTTCGCGGGGCGGGTCTTGGGTCTGCTGCCCATCTTGTCTTCGGCGCGCCATGCGATGCCGTAGCCGGTGGTGAGGCCGTCCTCGCTGGTGATTTGGCAGATGTCGTTGAGCTTGAGGCCGGCGTCGGTGAGCGACTCAGGCAGCACGTGCACGCGGAAGGCATCCTGCAGGCCCTTGGACTGCTGCAGTCGCACGACGACATGCGAGGCGTCCATTCGGGCGGGTGGAGAGGTGGTGGTGGAGGGGGTGGTGTCACCGCAAGGAGGCTGCGTCGACATGATGGTGGATTTGGAGCGGTGGCAACGCGGATTACGATTAGTGCAGGGGCCGGTGGACTCAGCGACTGACGCATGTGGTGCTGGCTGGCCTCGACGGTGCTTGTGCAAATATGCAGAGATGATTCGGAAGGTCGGGCGGGAGCGCGTGGCTGTCGCGCTAGTTACCTAGAACATGGGGCCTGCAGGGATCGGAGCACTCGGCCTCGAAACCAGTCCAATGCCCGTACCCGGTGCGACGAACTCCTGAAGAAACGCACCGCGGCCTTGCCTTTCTGCGTCGTTGCTCGCGCCTGTTCTCTGCCTTCTTGGCGTGATCGGATACCACTGTCCGGAGTCCGGACGACAGCCGGGTGGGCGCGCGATGACTCGAGAGGCAGCAGCGTATCATGCCGGGCGGAGGCTTCCGTAGCACACACGACTCGCCGGCAGCGTTGTTGGCAGCCCGTGTTCGTTCCCGCATCTGTCCGGCGGTGGTGAAGTTCCGCCCCGCCATCCTGGCAACCGACGTGTAAGTTAGACTGATGTAAGTTGGTACTGTAGAATGGAATGCATGGCCCGGCCCAGACCGCGGGCTGATCCGAGCGTCGCACATCGCGAACGGCAACACTTTCTCGCACCTCCCACCTCTCGACCATCCTCCGCCACTCACCCTCATCAATGCCATCGATTGATGCCCCGCGCGCGCCGACTCGATCTGCGCATCGCCTTTCGGCCATGGACCGCTGAACCCGCGCCGCTCCGGCGGTCCTTTGCCAGTCGCTGGGAACCGCCGCCGTCTCAGCCCAATGGCAGCGATGCGCGCCGAGAGCGCCATCACAGCATCGACAATCCTACCGCAACGCGAAACTCTTCGACCGATGCCCAAACATCACCTCCACCGAAGCCCTCTCTGATCGAGCAGCTCTTTCCCGAAGAGACCAAACGCTACGAAAAACAGCAGGAAGCAGCAGCAGCACGTGAAGTCCCCAAGTTGCCGTTGGACGCCCTTCCACCCGTGCCGGAAGGACCGAGAGACATCCACGACGAGGACCAAATTGTCGGCTTGAACAACAAGGCCAGACGGCTCAGGCTCCTCATGAAACGTGCCCCACCAGGCGCAGCTGTTCTCGACCTCCGCAATGCCAGCCTGAATTTGACAACGGAAGATTTCAGACGCTTGATACCACAGGGAAGGCACATTGAGGGATGGACACTGCAGGAGAGCGATATCTTGCACGTCGTTCCGGCCCGCGATTTGAAGACTCTGGAGCAGCAAAACAAGTACTATATCATATTCGCAACGCAGCTCGGCGCCTTCACGTATCAGCAACACGTCGCACGCATCCACAAACTCGCCTCGATCCACACGCCGACCTCCAACACCTCGTCAATCCCTCCTCCGCCGGGCTACATGATCGAAGGTCTCGATGCTCATGCTGCTATCGAAGCATATGCTCTGACGCCGCCGAGTCAAAAGCTAGAGTTGCATCAAGTCAGAACACCTTTCACTCCGGTGATCGAATCCATTGTGGCACACGGGGGATACAAAGGCATCGTACAACGTGAAGGAAAGATGCCGTTCGAAGTGCGCTTGACCATGGAAGGTCCGCAGCTGTATGCTAGCCGCCTACGACACATCTTCATCGTAACCGGAAAGCTGCGAAATCTCAGCTGGTCCGGAGGGGAAAATCTGGAATTGAGCATCACCAAATGGGAACCGAAAATCTCTCCAAATCCGTTCGACACCGGCAAGTACGCACAGAAGAACGTGCCACGTCTAGGGGAAGAAGAAGATGGAGAAGAAGAAAATAGGGGTGAGCGGCCCGAACGAGGCCGAATACCCAGACTGGGAGACACCAAGCAGCTGCCGAGACGCATTCCTGCGCATGTCTTCATCATTGGCTTTCATACTCTGGATGCTGCTCAGAGCTTCGTTGCATACTGGCACAAGCGAAAGCTCGAAGGGCCTGATCCGAGAATTTCCTACGTCGAGGAGGATATACCACCCATCGCGCATGTAGAATTGCTCTGGTAGAAATTGTGAATCTCGCAAGTCGGGTACCATGTTTCGTCATCGAAACGCCTGCTTCCCGTCTTTGTTTCTTCCTTCCACTTGGCGATGCTTCTCGTGAAGAGTCACTGATATATAGACAGATGCGAACCTTCACCTCGTATGACAGCACGAAATTCATTGGAGCGAGAAATGAAATGGCATTCGTCAGCTTCGCTGCGGAATTGGTCGCCATTGTCCTCTTCAAGGCAGCAGTTGCGATGTTCAGTTCAAATTCTCCCATACGCAGCCCATTCCTATGGCTGCCAGCCTCGAAGCAAACGAAGAAGAATGAGTGCGAGTCTTCAAAGTTTCCAAAATCCTACATAGCCAGCCCCCGAAACACATCGAAACCAACATCCCCCATTCACATATACTTCCACACAAAGTCCATATACCACTTTCTAGTCTTTCTACATATATGACTTTTTTCACATTTGATCAGAATGAGAAACGGTCCCGTATTCCAGATTCTCATCTGTTTACTTCAATCTACAGTACAATGCCGCTGCCCACTCGTAGCTTCGACTGGAAGCAATACCAATACCGTCTTTCCTTCTAATGATATACTGGATTCCATGTCGCATTCCAATGTCCCATGCCATTCCCAATACCCATGTCCCCGCGCCAGTTCCTCAACGACAGAGCCCGCTCGAACGCAGCACATGAAAAACAGCCTCCTACTCTTCCAATTTTCCAATTTCCCAATCATGCACCATGCATGTGATCTGACCCCCTCTGCGGCAGCACAGCCCTCTTGGCAAAAGGCGTCCGCTCATCCAGACTCGAGTATCCCGAATCATCACCACGACCCACATCAGTGCCACCCTCCTGCACTCGAATCCTCACAACCGAACACCTCGACTCCCGATGTCTCGGATATTCTTGCAAAAAAGGCACCACACCTTCCACATGATGATTCTCGCCACCTTTTCTCCGATTAATCAAAAATGCCTGCAAAGTCCCGATCAATGCCACAAGCGCCGAAGCCCACCACGCGATAGCCGTGAAATCCATTTTCATGCCCAAGCTATACAAGTATCCCGCGACAGGCGAAGCCATGCAGCGAGCGCCCGCGCCAACGGAAGCAGCGAGGCCGTTGATTTTGCCGAAGCAGCGCGGGGAAGGGGAAGCTTCTTTGATGAGGATCAGAAGCACGGGGTAGGCGATGATGGAGAAGAAGTTGCGGATGGCGAGGACGGTGTAGATGCCGGGGTACAGGTAGTTTTCGGGGAGTAGGGCGAGGTAGGGGACGATGAAGTAGGCGAGAGGATGGCCGATGGCGGTCATCATGAAGGTTTTCCAGGAGCCGAGCCAGGTGACGATGAGGGGGAAGATGAGGGCTTGGACGACGAGGGCGATGATGCCGTTGAAGCTGAGGATTACGCCAGTGTCTCGGACGCTCAAGCCTAAGCCGCCGGCGAGGGAGCCGTATGGTGAGGAAGGCGCTTCGACGAGGGCACTCATGATTCGGCCTCCGGATGGGACGCGATCATCTTGGAAGAAGATTGGCGTTAGATGGTCGTAGGTCATGGAGTGGTAGGTGAAGATTCCGAGTGCCACGGTAAGCATGATGACTCGTCTTGGGAAGACCTTTCGCTCATCCGTGCGGCTGCTCTGGCTCGGCGTGCGAGTGGTTCCGTCGGCCTTGATGTCCCATTCCTCGATCACTTCTTCGTCTACTGCGTTGAATGTGCCATAGCTCTCGTGCGACAAGTTGGCTCCGGAGGTAGTCAGGCCGGCTTGTGCTGGCAGCATGGGCGTCTCGGCATCAGTCTGGTCCAGGTCCTGTGGTGTACTCCATGGCTGCATGTCGGGGTGAGTTTCCATCAGCAAGCAGTAGCCAGCAATGACCGAGACCAGCATGAGACCGGCGCAGATCAAGTTTGGCAGGAGATATGGGAACTTGTCGAACAGGCCGCCTTTGTGGAAGTAGTTGGGGAAGTTGTCAACAGGCTCGGCGAAGAGACCACCAATTGACGGGCCGAGGATGGTGCCGACACTCCACACAAAAGGCATGACGGCATACGCTTTGGCTGTTCTCGCGTCAGTCATCGTATTGGAGAGATACATGTTCCCACTTACGTTCATGCTTGGGATTGACGACGATCTCGCCCACCATGGTCTGAATGACGCCTACATTGCCATTGAGTGCGCCGGCAAGGCAACGACCGAGCAAAGCAATCCAAAAGTTGGGAGCGAAGCCTACCACGAGGAGAGAAGCGATGGTGCCGATGCAACCCATGAGCACGACGGGTCGACGGCCATACCTGTCGCTCATTCCCCCCCAGAAGCTGTCCAGTTAGCTGGGATGTGTGCGAGGGCAGTAGATGACCAGGACTCACTAGCAGAAGAGGGTCTCGGTGAGAGACATGGCGGAGATGAGGATGCCGGCGTAGAAGGAGGCATTGCTCTTGTCGCCGACATTGAAGTGGAGGACGAGCTTCCAGGCCCACGGGAAGATGGAAGTGATGGCGATGGGCTCGGACAGGCGGACGAGTGCTGTGCAGTCTGGTCAGTATGTGTACAGACTCGGGACAGATGGAGGGAGGAAGACCGAGCAGGAAGAGCTGCGTGGTGGGAAACGTGGAGGCATCTCGCGGCGAGGCGGTTCTTGTGGGTGTCAATACCATACTGCAACGACCCGGCTCCAATCTTACGTCGGCCCGCACACCAAGAAGCTGCGCAACGATGGAAGGGTGGCGGATGGTGCGGCGGGAGTGGCGCGCACCGCCCTCTTCTTCTCCTTCTTCTTCTCCGTCTCTTGCGTCTTCCGTCGGCCGTCGTTCGCCGCTGCCTGTTTGATGATGATGATGATGATGATGACGACGATGACGATGATGATGATGATGGTCGCCGCAGACGTAATGAGTGCCGCCGACTCGAAACGCAATGCGTCGCAAAGGTTAAATGGTGAACCCCGCGGGAGGAGTGAGGAAGACAAGACGGTGGAGTCAGGAAGATTGGAAGATCAAAGCGAGAGAATCTGGTGGCGGCGGCTTCCGCACAAGACAAACGAACGCGCTCGCTGGCTCGGTGACTATGACTAGCGTAGAATGTGTGGGGGAGTTGCTGCCACGACCGCCGAGAAGATCACACGACAACCACCACCAATGCGGGACGCTTCTCTTCTGCCGTCGGGTGCACTCCCTCCACATGTCTCTCCTCGGCGCTGCATGTCATGGAATGTGTACTGCTGTTGGCACTTCTCTCTCCCCCGTTCCCAAGTCACGGGGCAAGACAAGTCCGAGCTGTGGAGCGGGAGCTGTCACGAGGTCTAGTTCAGTCTATGTGGAGGGAGGCAGATCGCGGTGCGCTGTTCAACCGTACAACTGATGAGCCAGTCCAGTCTCGACGTGGCACGTTGCACCACTGGATTGCCTGCAGCATCTTCAACCCGCAACACCCACGACAGTAATGACAAAACTCTGCCTCAACCACATGTTCATCCCAGGAACCATCAAACACCAATTTCCGAATCTCTTGTCCGACACAACATCCCAGATCCGGTAACGTCGCGCGCGCCTTGACATGTTCCAGCACTTCCGCGTAGAATGCATGACGTCCGATGCTGAAGTCGAGAAATGCATACCAGCCCATGCATAAATGGATACTGTCGGATTTTCCACAAGCGCTCCCGCTGTTGCGGGATCACGAAGTCTTAGTCAGCGAGACGAGCATAGCCAGATTGGTACATATTGTTATTGGCTAATACGTGGACTGATGGACGGACAATGCGCCGAACGTGTGGGATGAGTTCGGCCTCTGGTCTGCCGCTGTATTGGGTTGGAATGGCTTCACATTGCTCCGAGAGGTTCGGGTTTCTGTCAGGTAGGATTCCTCGATGCTGTCGTCCGTAATGGCGACACTGGTGCTATCTGTCGCGACGGACATTCTGACTTGACCGAACAAAGAAGGCTTGGAGGAGAGGACAATTGAGACGAAGACCTACGAGTGCAGTCGTCTCGACAGGCTGGCAGACTGGCGGGTAGCTATACTTCGTGATGCTTCCTAATAGGGACGGAGGTAAGCCTTTCGACCTTTCAGCAGACCAGCATTGCATCATGAAACTGTTCCGTAGAATCGGTGCGATTGGTGCACAGTCTACATTCGCAGTGCATGTCGCATGGGGACGGGCATGTCGGTGGTTTGAATGCTTCGGACGTCCGGGCCACGCCGCACATTCATAACATCCTCTTACGTCACCGCTCGGAGGCTTCATGCTCTTCAGCCAGTTTCTGCTGCCCACTCCACCTGCTCACCACCATCAACACCGCCACTACCGCTGCAGAAGGTACAGGGTCATTCTCTGACATCTCCCACATCGAACGGCGCGTCTCGCAACCCCTCCGAACCGCTCGACCCCTCGATTTCCCGAACTGGAAGACGTGTCAGCACGCTATTTTGGCCCTCGCATCCTAGTTCCCTGCAACTCCACGGGCCACGCGTGGCCTCATACTGCCGCGGCTCCGACGAAATGCCCAACATGAGCTCATCCCGAGCTCCGCCTCTCTCGACTCCTGCTGCTAATGTCGACAATAATATGGATGGAACCACTCACAGCCCGGGAGCTGTCCGCGAGGAACGAAGGCGCTCCTTTCTCCCCAACCTCCTTCCGCACAGCTACACAGACACACGAGATATCCGGCGCTATGTGGCTGTCAGCAATCGTCCGCGATGGGTGCTGCACCTCCAGGCCACTTTCTGGCGGGTGCTCATGCAGCTTGGCATGTTTTTCCACCGCTTTGCCCGTCCTCGACCGCCCAAGCCATCGTTCTGGTACATGATCGATAGCACGGTATCTGGCTTGCCCGGTCAGATCTGTCTCTACTTCTATACGCCGCCCGACTACGACACGCAGCAGCGGCTGTGGACCGGTTGGCCAGATGACCGAGACAGTGACGAGGAAGAGCTGCGGTCCCCGCGCGAGCGGCAAAAGGCCCGGATGAGCGTGGGCTCGATAGGAGATGGCTTGCGTAGAAGGAGTCGCAGTTTTCGGAGATGGGGAAGCTATCCTGTGATTATCAATTTTCACGGCGGAGGCTTCACCCTGGGCTCGCCGCATGATGACGCGAGATGGTGCGGCACTGTCGTACAAGAGCTGGATGCGGTGGTCGTGTCGGTGGACTATCGGAGAGCGCCAGAACACCCCTTCCCTATCGCCGTGGAGGATGGTGTCGATGCGGTTCTGTTCGTGCATCAACACGCGGAGGATCTTGGCCTGGATCGCAATAAGATCATGCTTTCGGGCTTCTCGTCCGGCGGCAACATGGCTTTCACCGTTCCCTTGCGTCTGTATGACCATTTGACGGGAATCCATCGCGAGTCGCCGAATCCCTCAGAGCGGCCTTCTCGAGAAGGTAGTGAAGATGGAGAGAGTTATCCGATGCGACATTGGACCGCCGACGATTCGGCATCGAGTTGCTCGACGAAAGTGCCCACCGATTCCAACAATCATGTCCTGGACCCCAATGGGCCTCCTCCGCGAGTCCCTGATCGGCTACCAAAGAACAACACTCGAGTGGCCGAAACACCTCTACACGTGCCTTCGGTACAGATTCGAGGCATTGTCCCTTGGTATCCTTCCTTGGACTACACCCGAACGAGAGAAGAACGTCGAGCGACTGGCCTGCGGGCGGACCAAGAGCTCCCTGCTTTCTTCACAAATCTTTTCGACGATTCATACCTGCATCCTCCGAAAGATGTTACCCTAGACTCGCCATATCTTTCACCCGCCGTGGCACCCTCCGATCTACTTCGGAACGCATTGCCGGACGAGATCATCATGCACACGTGCGAATATGACATGTTGCTCGACGAAGGAAAGCTGTTCTACAATCGACTCACATCTGACGAAATTGCCAAGAATGTCACATATACAATGGTGCCCGGTGTACCGCATGGCTGGGACAAGGCTCCGAATCCGTGGCGACCTACTCCAGGTGTGCGCGAGTATTACCTCAAAGCTTGCAAAGAGATGCGACGTATTCTCGGCGATCCACGCAATGATCGCTTGACGGATCCGAGACAGAGCGTGGTCAATTGAGACGTCGTGGCTGCGCGAAACTGGTTCTGATTTAAACTGCAGGTCCCCAGAAGGACGCAGAGCTACTGGACTCGTCCTTGTAGAATCGCTTCGTTGACCGAGGCTGAACGAACGCTATGAAGGGGACGTTTGCTTGCGAACACGCTTTGTGTTCGTTTGTGGTGAGCGTTATTGCATGCATGGGAAAGCGGCTAAGCGTGTACAGGCATACATTCTGTGCTTTTGAGCAAGGTTACGACTATATCGACATGAATGCATGATCAAGTCTACTGATTCACTTCCTCTACTTCGCCCGTGTTTCCAACGCAATGCAGCTAATGACATGTCACTCCTCGTTCAAAGTGGCCAGCAGTGACACATGCAGTGCTCAGGACTGGACGGGTCATTGTCTTGCACAATGTCTTGCCTGGTGATAAGACGACTGAGACAGCGTCCTTCTGCTATGCCTGTCGCATCTCGCAGGTCGCGTCTTCGTGTTCAGACTGCAGATATAATAAATGCGCATGCAACGAGCATCGTCCATCAGCTTCTATCAACGCGGTCTCGGAGGAAACCACAATGGCACCAATACGACTAACACGCAATCGAACCCGCAAACAGCAAATCCTCACCTCCAACAACGAAAATCTCAACACGGCAAACCCGCCTCACAACAATGCCCTTCAGCAGCTTCGAGCACTCCTCCACAATGGCCGTGTTCACCCTCCAGATCCTCTTCCTCGGGCAACAAGAACCGCAACATATCAAAATGACCTCATGGGCAGAAAAAGTCAACATCCTCGCGCCCCACCTCCTCTCCTTCCCGGCCTACACCACTCCGCCGACAACCATGAACCCACCAGCAACAGCAACAGCACCATCCTCCTCCGCTACCCCTTCTCCGGC
Organism: Cercospora zeina; assembly: GCA_022702355.1. Taxonomy (NCBI): domain Eukaryota; kingdom Fungi; phylum Ascomycota; class Dothideomycetes; order Mycosphaerellales; family Mycosphaerellaceae; genus Cercospora; species Cercospora zeina. Next base: position 175,804 of record JAKLWX010000005.1, read on the forward strand.
TACACCGAACGTTTCACCTTCACCAAACGAATCCAAAAACTTACGAATCGTCACCACGCTCGTCCTCTCGATCCGATCGAAGACTCGATCTTGACGATCCAGAGTTTTCATACTCAGGCTGGGACGCTCACGTCCAAGGAATTGAGGATCATGAGGGAGATGTTGTATCGAAAATATGAGGAAGGGTGTATGAAAGGAAAGGATGAGGGGGAGTTTGGTGGTGGGTTGCAAGGGTTGGTGGATGGGTTTACAAATCCGGCGCTCTTCTTCCCTCCCTCTCAACGCAGCAGCTTTCCCTCCCCGCTGACGGAAGAGTCATCTTCTCACCTCCTCCACCAACTCCACGACCGCGTGATTTCCGATTCTGCAAATCTCCTCTCCCGTCCGGCGAAATCTTCTTTCACTTCCTCCTCCTCCTCCTCCACAACATCTACATCCTCTCCAGTTCCACCATCATCAGCTTCAGCTTCAACTTCATCCTCCTCAGCCTTCGCCCTCGAATCCACCTACGGCGAACTCCTCCCCTCCTTCCTCCAAACCCTCTTCCTCCAAACCCATCTCACTGCAAAATCCACCTACCTCGACCTCGGCTCCGGCGTAGGCCAAACCTGTCTCCTCGCAGCCTTGGCAACAGGTTGTAGTGCATTCGGCATCGAACGAGAAGCTCGATGTTGGGCACTAGGATGTGCGGGGTTGGAAGAATTTCGTCAGCGATGCAGGCTGTGGGGGTTGAGGATGAGAGAGGATGGGGAGGAGGGAGAGAAAGGATACGTGGGGAACGTGGTGTTGAGAAAAGGGGATTTTTTGAAAGCGGATTTTGTCACAGGTTGGTTCAAGGAGGCGGATGTGGTGTTGGTGAATAATTTGAAGTTGGAGCCGGAGACGGATCTGAGGTTGGCGGGGATGTTGGGGAATCCAGAGGAAGGGGTGAGGAGGGGGACGAGGGTTGTGAGTACGAAGCCGCTTGTTATGGGGGGGAGGAGGAGTGGGATGGGGAATGGGAGGGGTGGAGTGGGGAAGAGGAAAAGGGGAGATGAGGAAGAGGAGGGTGAAGGGAAGAGGAGGAAGAAAGATATTAAAAATGCAAGTGGGAGGATGCTGAAGATGTTGCTTACGCCGCCGCCAGAGGAGAAGGAGAAGCTTGACGTCGCTGGCGCGGAAAAAAGAGGTGGGAAAGACGTTCTGGTGGAGCGATCTGGAGAAGACAATGTGTGGACTTGGAAGCAGTATGTTTACGAAGCGGGAAGTGTCAGTTGGAGTAACAAGCCGGGGTTGTATTATATCTCGGTGAGGAAATGAGAGAAAGCATTTCGGTTGTCTTCTACGATGATGCGCATATCGTTGGAGAGCAAGTAACATTCCTTCGCACGAAGCCTCATATCCGCTCTGTTCGTCGTAAAAAAAAAAAAGAATCCCCCTTGATCGACCATACCTCCTACCATTCCAACTACAGTGTCTACGTTCTAATGACCTTTGACTGACTTCCTTCGGGATCCTGCAAAACTGACATTAGTGCCTATCAATCTCTCCGTCAAGTGCAGCGATCCCCAACTGACCTGACACCATCCCCCAGAACCACATGATCATGAACACGAAATGCTCGAAAGCGCGAGAGCACCAATCCTTCAACTTGTCAGCACCGCGTGCTTGCCTCATCATTCTTCCTCGTCCGCGAGAGATCCTCGTTTTGCGGCAGAAGAGGAAACAGCTGCTCCTCGTGGTGGGTGGCGTCGGCAGAGGAAGCATTCTGCTGCTGCTGCTGCTGCTGCTTTACGGGCTCTTCTCTCGCGTTGTCATCGTCATTTCCAAGCTTCCGATCGGAGGCGGAAGCGCGATGTTCGCGCTCCTCGGACTCACAATTTGCGTCCTCGGCTGCAAGGGGAATGACATATACAGACAATCGCAGAATTAAATATTTGAGGCGTGCCCGGTAACATCACAAGCAGATCTGCCTTGCACAAATGCGTATGAATCTTTCTATGCTTCCTTCATCGTTGACATCGAGGAGGTAGGCTGCGCTTCTGGAGTGGTCGTAAATCATAACGTTCGAGTCAATCAAAGGTTTTGAACTTATTGCCAAGGCTACTATTTTGTAACCAAGGCCGGAATTCCATTAATTGTCGAAGCTAGATGAATCCTTGGGTACACTATCGTTGTGTAGAGTTGGCCTGCCTAAGACATTGGTGGGTCTGTATTCAAGGCGCTCTTCGGAACACCCTATGGGGATCGCTTTTCCCTGTACCTGGCCATGTCGTCGCTCTTTGCTGGCCCCTTCGAAGTCACCCGACGCTCCTCGAGCCAGATCTTGCCCTCACATTGCACATCCAAAGTCTCGATACCGGCTTCAAAGAAGGCATATTGTGTTGCTTTGTTGCCATTTCGCAGGGTCATGGCTTGTAGTTCTGACTTGTCGTTCAGACGCATGACAGCTTCTGTTGGCTGACCACAGATATTGCCGGCAAGTCCGAATCCGCTCACGTAGGTTTTCAACCCCTCTGGTACCCTTCGAAAGCGCTCAACACGTCTGCGACTTGCCCAAATGAGTGAAGACCAATCGGGTTCGTAGATCCAATTGACACGAAACGCGCAATCGTTGGGAACAGCCATGTACAAAATGCCTTGTACGATGTGTGAGCCGTGCAGGACTTGCTTGAATGCGATGTACTCTTCAGCAACCTCGAGCTGCTTAGCCGTGTAGAAGATGTTGGGATCGCTGGGATGGAAGTCGCTCGGGGGAAGGCTCGTCGTTCTTGCGAGTGATATCTTGCTGCTGTTATCATCGTACCAGATGCGCTCAAGCTCTTGCACATCTCCGCCCTTGTAGAGTAGGGTATGTCCGTCGACTTCTTTGGGAATGGATCCTTCAGTCTGCACCGCTGGAGCTGGTAGACTCGAGCCAAGCTTCCCCATGTCGAAAGCTCCTTTTCTACAACCGCTACCCTTGGCGAACGATCCTGGCACACCCAATGCTGGAGAGCCTGCGCGGGAAGCATCCAAGTCGGACTTGTCTTTGCTGCGCCCAACGGCCTTTGCCATACCAAACACATAGGCGGCAGTGGAGCTGATCGAGTCCTCGAAGTGCTCCGACGCAGACTTGGTGAGGCGCATCTTTGTATACTCATCTTTGGTGAGCTCTTCGATGCGCGCGCGAGCCATTCCCATACCTCGCCAGGCTGACGAGTAGTCGTGGCCGACCGAATATGCATCATCCATCTTGGCCTTGCCTGACACATATTCCTTGGCGACATTGTCGAGTTCGACGTGGCGAAAGGACTTGTAAAGTTGCTCGTACTTGGCGAAGACTTCTTTTGCAGCCTCATCAGAAAATCCAGCAAGTCGGAGTGTGGCTTCGCTATTCGCGATCTCGGGAAAAGCAGTCATGAAGTCATCTGGAGGGGAAGAGGTTGGACTGTATGACGATACAGAAATGGTGCGCAAGCCGTTGTTCGGCGGTGTGATCTGCCGGCGCTCCTCGAGCCACGATGTGAGCTCGGAGTTGAGAGTGTACTGGTTTTGAATGGTCGCCATCGCAAGTCGTGCAATTGGCGGCTGTGCGCGCAATCGAATGTCAGCGCAACGTCGGTCGGTAGTAGTAATCTCGGGCAAACTCACTGCTGTGGTTGTGCGCGCGCAGCTTTTGTGAGTAAGCGATGGATCGAGGACGTGAAGCGGTGATCTGTTCTGTCGGGTTGTATGTCGTGGAGTGCGAAAGAGTGCAAGAAGAATGTTCAGCAGGTAAATGTTGATTTTAGCACATGCGCGCCAACGGTTCAAGATTCCGCTAAGTTCACTTGAGAGAGCTCGGCGCCAAGAGATTTCATGCCAAGATCAAGTCTACTTGCCTGGACGACGAGACTGCACGAAAAAGTGCAAGAACAGTGAGTTGGCGTCAGTACTACACAATCGCAACTTACACGAGCATTAAGTGGAGTTGAACCAAGCCAGATGGAGATGGCACGGTAGATGCGCACCTGTTCGATGTGGTAGAAAAGGCGGAGGCTGTCGTGGAAAAGAAGCGTGTGTTGGAGGTTCGTTGGATTGAGAGGACAATTGAGAGCCAGATCATTTGTCGCCATTGAGCAGCGTCTCCCAATCCTGCTGCGAACACCAGCTGTCTGTACAAAGAGCAGCTGCAGGAGTCAGACACACGGCCAATGAGCTGTGACAAGAGGGCGTTTCGGATTCACTTTGTTCTCATCGACCTGATCTCCGAGCTGGAATCTTTCTCATTCAGGCACTCGGCACAAATCTTGCTGCCTTGAGTCTGCAATGCAATTGACGCAACGCGAGTCGCTTGCCGCTAGCGCTAGCAGTAAATGAAGTGAGTGACATGGAACGCCAAGACATTCCGACGAACGGGAATGTGGCCATCGTATTCGCGTTATGTCACAACGCATGACGACAAGATGCATGCATTCTCGCAACGTACTGTTCATACACGGTCAGCGAAGTCAAAGCTGCGACCCATTTCGGCGAAAAGCAGAGCCGAAGAAAAAAGAAGACATCAAAATGCTCCCAGCATTCATGCACATGATCATATCGTGCAAATGCACACTCCCCACTCCTAAAACTCCTTCGCTAAAAATGCTTCTAGCACATCTTGTATTCGCAGTGACCGTCCGCGATGCGGTACTCGTCTTGCGTCTCGAGCTTGTAGTCAATGCCAATGTCCAAGTCACGGTGCTTGACGCTGTTAGGTCTGCACTCCAGTTGACCAGTAATATGCTCGCCGGCTTCTACTGTGAGGACGTCTGCGAGGTAGAAGACGGTTTGCTTCCAGTGTGTGTATTTGGTGTGAGGGCCAGTGCTGAAGCGGACGGGTTTGTGGCATGCGGAGAATTCGATATCAAACCAGGCGATCAATGCGTGAATGTAGTCGGTCCGGCGCACATTCAGATCGTATGGAAGCTTGAAGGACAGATCGTCAACTGTGCAGGTGTAAAGATCGAGAGTGATGACTGCGCAAGGATCGGTCACGACGGCCTTGAGATCGACCGTGTCGACGAGAGGTTCCGTCAGAGCAGTGTGCTTGAGTGGGGAGTAGTCGAAGCCGTAGACGTTGTCCCAGACTGTCATCTGTTAGTAAATCTCTTACAAATCTGAGCACGGAAACGCACAGCCAATCTTCTCGTCCTTGTAGTCTCCATCCTCAATACCAGCCATGTAGATGGTGGCCTTGTCCGGGAAGATCAAGCCCTTGCCGTCCTTTCGCAGGTACTTGTCACGAGCCCAAAGCACCGTATCCAGCATGCTCTCGTACAGCAAAAAGTATCCCATCCATTCGGAAATGATGATATCAACCTCTGGAAAAGGCAGCTCCACCTCCTCCATCTTGCCCTGCAGCAGCGTAATTTTATCCGACATGCCGTTGGCCGCGACAATCTCTCGCGCTTTGTAGATGATAGTGGACATGTCGACGCCAATCACGTGCTTTGCGCCAGCCTTGACCGCGAACCTGTAGGGCCAGCGTTGATCAGTATGCTGAATCGATCGTCGAATCAATTTTCACATCGCTGCTCCTAGCGATAGGAATGGCGGTGGGAAGGGGAGGAGTCAAGGGAAACGAGTGCGAGCGGAGGGAGGTGAATGTGTACATGCTCAGGATGGATGTACCGCATCCGACATCGAGGACGACCTTGTCCTTGAACAGGTGCTTGTTGTTGTAGATGGAATCGCGGTAACTCTTGGTGCGCACTTCGTCCTTGAGCATTTCCTCGTGGATGCCGTGGTGGTTGTACGAGTTGAAGTAGTGCGCCTCGCTGTGCGCCATGCCCGCCATTGGGTCGCTCGTCGGTTGCTTGTGGTCGGCCATGTTGACTGCTGGATGAGAAGTGTCGTGTTTGGGAGAGTTAGTCGACTTTCTGACCCGCGAAAAAGTCAACAGGGACCACAAGAAAGTTGCGCCGTGCAGATCCGGGTTCGATCCGAGACTTCCCAGGGTCTATCACGTGACGCCGATCTATGCACAGCATCACCTCCACGATCGTTCCGTTGCTCGGAGTGTATCACCCGACACCTGCTTCACATCGTCAAAGCCATCATATTGACTGTCGGCAGCCTTAGCTGGTCTCTCACATTGGGCATCAACCGATTTCACGCTGAAAAAGCCCTGACTAGAGCAGCTATCCTTTACTACATTCAAGATCTTTCAAATGACAGCGAGACACGATAGGAAGATACTAGGAGTGCAATTTACTCCACCCCCAAGCAAAGTCTGCAATCTCGCGGCTCAAAGAAGCATCAGCGACACCATCCAACCAAACCCAACGAAGAGAAGTACAGCATATGACTCACCAAGTTCGACCCAACCACAGTCACCGCAGCAATGCACTTCGAATCCTCCTTGATATCCTTCCCGAAGGAAATCGCAGCCCACACGCAAGTAGACAGAGCACCGCCGGAGCTGAGAGCACAGCCTGCACGACAGCGCCAGGAGCTTTTCCACGAGAGATTCGTCTCCACATCGCGCAACATAGGACGAAAGAACTCAGGAGTAGCACGCAAATCACTACAATTCAAGAAAATAACATCGGCCCTTTTCGAGAGTCGTCTCACGATGCTGGAGTGCATGCCTCAATACCCAGGTGATTGCAGACTTGGCGAGAGGCTGAAACGACTAAGACATTGGAGCAAGGCTGCTCCTCCATTCGCAAACTCACATTTTGAGAAGACTCGAGCAGCAGCACCTCTTTGCATGACACTGAGACTAACTATTCGCCGAACGCCTCTGGCTTCTTCGTTTCAGAGACACGTGCGTTGAAGACGACTCAATATGAAAATACGCTATCAAACATTGGTATTGTCTACGACGGATCTTCTGGCACCCCAATCTGATATGCCTCATGGTTTCGTCTCTACACTCTTGTGCAAGGCGTCAATCAGCAGTCGGGTCCCGCAATACAGTCTACTGTGCATAAGTTTGATCTATTTGCATGATCATGGCCGAGCTTTGTGCTCTGTACAGGCTTCATGGAGATTCGGGAATTCTTTCTTCGAGCATTCCAGGCAAAGTCCTTGACAAGTATCGGCCATAATGTTTGCCACATCATGGAAATCTGCCTTTGTCACGGTTGTTGTAACCCAATAGTGATCATGCGTACAACCGACGCCGCCTATAGCAACGTCCTGAAGTTCACGCGTCTTTGCAATCCAATACGAGAGCGAACAAGATCCTGCATTGATTGTGGGTGGCCAGTGATGCGAGCCGCATGCTTCCGCGAGATTTTGCAAGTAAGTCTGGATGCTTGGCGGATGGTAACCTCTGTCACAACGATGGACAGCAAGGTCGGGCAAGCCGGTACAGAAGTACTGCCACGCATCGGCGCGCTTCTCTGCGATTGCAACTATGTTCATTGATTAGAATCGATTCCCAGACACGCCTGATCTGAAGCTTACCAACAACTCCGGCAGGCAATCTGCTCAAAAACCTCGACTCCAGCGTTCCAACAGTGTCGCGAATGAGTCTCTGAGTGGCCATCTTGAACGATTGCGCGCAGTCCATCAAGTACGAAGCAGAGGCCGCGCACCATAAATCATCCTGAGATACGCTTTTCCTGTCGGAAGCGCTGGCCTCCAACCAAGAGAGAAGCAAAGCAGCAGACTGAAACTTCAGCGAATCCGCGCACCCGTATTCGTCGATATGGACAGCAAGAGAGTAGAGATCCCCTGGCTGGACATTGTCCAAAAGACCGTCGTGCCTCAAATGTGCCATCTGACAGAGCCGATGCACGGAGTCGCTCTCATCATCGGGCAAAGCGATGTCGACAGGCCCTGAAGCCTCGCGCAGCTGCTGACCCTCGCGAAACCGAACACTGAACATGGCCTTGAAGACCGGCGACGCATTCGCGAGTAGTGCTGAGGAAACCCGGATCTTGACCTTGTCTGTGCCGACCACAAGAATCACATCGCCGTCAGGGGCAATGTTCTCGATATGCTCCATCTCTTCGACGTCTTCGAGGGTGTTCTCGGCCATCGAGGGTGGGTTGTTGTCGAGTGCGGTTGTGTTGTCGCGGGCAGAGAAAGGTCAGCAAACGAGGTTCAAAGACAGAAAGTGTTGACAGGCAACGGCGCTAGTGAGTGACATGCGTTGGCGTCGGGCAGGTTCGAGAAAGCTTCACTTCACTTGCGTTCCTTCCGCAAATGCCCGATGACACATTACTAGCAAACTGACACGCTTCTGCGCGATGTTCCAGAATGTTTTCCTTGAATCTTCCTCTTCGGCCCCGTGCAAGGAAGCGAACGCAGGAGAGTCATGCTTCTTGTTCAAGGTCTTTCATTACAGCACAAGGAGGCTGGAAGAAATTACCAACCCAAGTACGGAGTCAAGCGCGCCTGAAAGTATGCAGATTATGTTCAATTTGGGGCCTATCTTCGTCTTCAAACTCGCATGCCGTTGCTCCGCCATCCAGGAACGGCACATTCTGGTGATCTCGCACTCGAGAAGCCAGCGTACTTTGGCTTCTCGTGTCTATTCCTGAGGAGTCAACCCAATCCTTTGACCATGATCAAAAACCATCAGCCACAGTACTACGATGCAGAATACAACGGCACTGAACGATGCTTATCGCACTTTGCCCCCGCATAGACACTGGCAGCTTTGGCGCAAGCCAGACACAGTCCGTCGCACTCCGCTGCGACCTGATCAGCAGCAGCACGGAAAATTTCCTTGTCGATAACACTACACCGGGAGTTTTGGGTGCAAGAGCCGTATTCGGAATGCTTTAGCTTAGGCAGGTGTCTTGTCGTCTGCAACAGCACATGGAGGGCGCCTTCTTTCGAATCAAATTTTGGCGGCCAGATCGCGAGGTCGAACAATTTGGCCAACTGGTGCATGAAGTCTCCGATGAGTGTGGGGCACGAGTAGTTTTTATAACTATATGTGATCGACAGCTCTGGTAGTATCGTGCTGATCTTTCGCCAGGCAGTGTTTCGCCTCTCAGCGATAGTAGCTACATCAATGAATCAGTAAACTGCTTGCGAAAAAGCGATGCGGCCTTTCGAAAAGAGGAATGTAGCTCTTACCAGTGACTCTCGAAGGCAATCGATCGGAGGACACGAAGTCGAACTTGCCCCATGTGTACGTGACAAGTCTCGAAGTGACCGTCTCGAATGTGTGTGGACATTCCAGCAGATAGGATGCCGACGCTACACTCCAGAGCTCTCTCTGCGGGTTGTGAGCGCTCGAGCCATACTTGCACCATGCCTGAAGTAGCGCGGAACATTGCAACTTGAGAGCTGCCACGCAACAATACTTGTCGACGGTCGTGGCGAGTCCAAGGAGTTCCACGCCAGTAGGGCGGGTGCTGAGGTCGTCAGAGTTCATGTGCGCCATACGACAAAGTCGCAGCACGGCGAGGGAGTCGTCGTCCGGCAGTGGGATCTCAACCGGGTTGGTTGGACCTCTAGTCTGGCGGCCTTCGCGGAAGTGTGGTCCAAAAAGCGTCTTGAACACTGGCGAGATGGCAGCGAGCGTGGCGGCGGAGACTTGAATCTTGCGGCAGGTTTCTGGTTTGGGCAGGCCGACGACGAGGACGACATCGCCGTCAGGCGACACGATCTCGACGTCTTCGTCCGACATTGCGGATCGAAGTTGGCTGACTTGCGTGTTGTTGTGGAAGAAGAGAAAGGTGCGAAAGCGGAGGCAACTTATAGTCGCAGCAAACGCTGACTTGAAACGGCGCTAGTGAGTTCCACGCATTAGCGTCCGGCAAACTTCACTTGCGACGCCTCTACAGCGCCATCAGGTTTGCCTGCCTGCCTTCACACTGTCAGAAACACTGGTTTTCATGCAGTTATTCTCGTACATTGGTATCACTTTCTCTCGTTCATGCATCATTTTCTCTCGTCCATGCATCACTTCCTCTCACTCATGCTCTCCTTCATGCACGCGCACCTTTGTCCCAGCACCTCTTCTTCACCGTTCACCTACTCCCTCCCCTTCTTCTTCAACCCATCATCCACCACCCTCGGCACAGGCGGAACCTCCACATCCTCCTCAACAACCCACTCCATCCCAATATACGCATCACTAACAACCACAACCCTGATCTTCCTCTCCACATCACTCCCCGGCAAACTGACACTAGACTTCGCCGTAGGCCTGCTTCCCACAGCATTTGTACCGCCAGCACCACCAGCACCCCTTCCCTTCGCGCCTCTCTCATTCGTCGGCCAACTGACCCTCTTCATCGCACAAATCTCCCCATTCGCCGCATCATGCACGATCAGAAAGTATCCTTCCGTTTGTGGCTTCGGGTACCGCGGCGCGTAGATTCTGTAGTCCTTGTCTTGAACAGGATTGAGACGTGACAAATGAACACTCAAGCCTAGGGCATTCACATCTGAGACATTGACGCGCAGTTGCGGGAGCTGACCCAGAGGTTTCAAGACTCTTCCGAAGCTAGAAGTCGGGAGGCCAACTTGCTTCAGAGCACTTTCGATCGCTCCTCTCTCACACGTCGAAGCCTCGACCAGGGTCTTCGGTCTTGCATTGTCGCCTAGAACTCTCTTCTTCTCCTTCTCAGGCCCAACACCAGGGAATATCGCCAATGGTCCATCATCCGGCCACCTCCCGCTCTTCACACACTGCAGCAGCGTCATCATCATCTTGCAACTCTGCAGGTATCCCAGCTCCGTAAGAACATCGATCGAAGCCTGCAAAATACGAATCGCCTGGTCCAGAACCGAATTCTGATCACCAACATAATCGCTGATGGGAAGATCGATTCTCGAAAAGTGAGCTTGAAGCAGGAGATGGGCTTTGACATGCGGATCCCACATGACGAGACCCAGCTTTTCTGCGTCGATGGGAAGATTCTTCGACAGCTCGGCATTGATGAGATCTTCATTGTGCCGGACAGGAAGCTCGTCGTACTCTGTCGCACGACACATCCATCCCAGAACATCTTCAAAAGTAGCAGTGGGTTTGGCGTGCTCAGTCAGAGTTCGGATAGTCTTGTGCGAGAGATAATAGTAACTCATGATCTTTCCCAGAGGGGTAGGATCAATATCGCCATTGGGCATGATGGTGATACATTTGGACTCCGCGAGTTCATTGAGCGAGTTGTCGACCATTTCAATCATGTAATCATTGGCAGCTTGCTGCGCAGCAATCGTGTTGTTTTCTTCGGCCGAAATCTCCAGGCCATAGTACGACGGGTTCTTGTGCAGACGTCGGAAGAAGAAGGTCCAAGTCAAGTAGTCCAGAGCATCTTGCTTGGTCGCAATAGTCTCAGCTGAGACCTCAGCGCCCAAGTGATTATCCAGTACATTGTGCAAGCTGGACTCAACAGGGAAACCAGTATGCAAGAAGTGCTTGTAAAAAGGTTTCTTGGAATCTTGCGTGAAAATCCTCGCGATACCAGAAGTGTCGAATTGCGGTCGACCAGCTCGTCCAAGCATTTGCAGGACATCGGTCAAATCCATATCCTTGTAGCCTTCAATCTTCGCATCGAAGAATTGGGTTCCCTTCACCACAACCAAATGAGCAGGCAAGTTGACGCCCCAAGCGAGAGTACTCGTTGCGACCAGGATTTGAATTTTATTGTTGGCGAAGAGCTCCTCTGCCAATGAACGATCCGACTCGACTAGACCAGCATGATGCAGTCCGATGCCGAAGCTCAAAGCTTCTCTTAACGAATCATCCTTCACTCGTTCCGTGTTCAGCGCAAGGTCATCTTCAGACATGTGCATAAACCTTCTCGGATTGTCCTCCATACCACAGAGATTGATCAGCGCCCTCGCAGTAAGTCTCGTCTGCCTTCTCGAGGCCACGAAGACGATAACAGGTTTGCTTGGGCTGTGAGCCTTGATCGCCAGAAAAGTCGGGCGATTCATGCTTTCCATCAACGGGCAGAAACCTCTCTGTTCGGGGAACCCATCGATGTAAATCTCTAGAGGCACGGGACGCACGGAATGTCGGAAGTTGAACAGACCTTCTTTGACACCCAGCCAGTTGGCAAGATCTATGGCGTTTGCACAAGCAGTGCTCATACCCACGATTCTGACAGAGCCTTTCTTCTGCGAGGCAATGTAATTCATACGGCTCACAATGATCTCCAGAATCGGTCCACGGTCACCGCCAAGAAGATGGATCTCATCGATGATGACCAAGCTGACTTGCTGGACGTAGCTTCGGGTCTGCCACGAACGTGAGATACCATCCCACTTCTCCGGCGTGGTAACGATGATATCAGCATCACGAATTGTTCGAGTGTCAGGAGTATTGTCACCAGTCAACTCAACCAGCTTCAATCCCATCTGTCGCGTTAGACGTTTCTGCCAATCCTGAACACGTTCCCGGACCAGAGCCTTCATAGGCGCAATATAGACGACCTTGCTGCCAGGCTTCTCGCGGAAGGCCCACCACATCGCGAGTTCCGCAGCGATCGTCTTTCCAGAACCGGTAGGCGAACCAAGCAGGACATTAGCCGACGTGTAGTACATGCAATGGAAGAGCTGTGTCTGCATCGGATTGAAGAATTGAAAGCGCTGTCCGTAGATCTCCTCCAGTAACGGGTTCTTCAGTGCCTTGATCGGCAAAGGTTGCAAGTTGAGCAGGTCTGTGTACACGCTCTCCGTGTCCGGTCGTATCAAATGTTGGAACGAGATAGGCGTGACAGTCTCAGCACCCAGCCACCGATCACTCACAGCCCGGACATAAATCTGGCTTGGCAGCGGGTCCGAGAGCGGAATGGTAAAATTCAACTCGTGATCGTCATAGAGCTTCTTCCGGCTGAGGATGAAGTATTCGTGATGATAAATCTCGCTAGTCTCGGAGTTCTCCACCCAGATCCAGTAGCTCTCGCTCTTGCCATGATGGCGGTCATTCCAGGTGAATTCTGGCGTCACGAACAGCTTGACGCGAAGCACATCTCGGTTGAGTGGGGCGATCTCGGCTTCGATAGCAACTGTCGGGAAGTTGTTCAGCAGCTTGCCAATGGTGCTGCCCATTTTCTGGTTGTGTACGAGGTTGCCAATCTCAGCACTCTCCATGTCTCGCAGTGATTCGATCGAAGCGGTGCTGCCTTTCCCGTCAAGCTGTCGCATGACACTTTGCGGCAGCTCAAATTGATGGAAGGGATGCTCGTAAGGCCAGACCCGCTTCTCAATACTCTTGCACATGCTCAATAGAACAAGACACTGATAGCCCCAGCGCCTGTTAAGCGCGATCATGAACAAGGCTCGGCAAATACGTGCCGCGTTTTGAGCAACATATGCCGTATCGGAAACCAGAGTAAAGTCTTCGAGGTTCGCCTTGCTGATGTATGATTGCAAGAGGACATTGGTCTTGCCCTGCTGCGTTCCAATACCTCCTTCAATGTCGCAAGGCGCGGCGTTCTCTTTCAACCTCATCAACTCCTTCTCTTCACTCTCGCGGCTTGTGATATTGTCAAACTCTCCACTCATACTGATCATCTTGAGAATGTCGGCTTCCGTGGCCTGGGGCCGCATCATAGTGTTGAATATCTCGACGCTGGTTTGAAGCACGTAGTACTGACTTGCGATCCGGCCAACATCCTTCGCTCGAAGCTCCTCTGTCGTTTCATTGAAAATGATCATCTGGCTGGACTGCAAGACTTTGGCAGCTCGGATGATGAGGTCTCGTCTCCGCTGAACCAGATTTGGATCTCGCTGGATCTCAGCCCAGTCAATGCCATATGCGATTGGGTTCCTCTTCATGCGGACGAACAGGTAGGAGTAACCCATCCAGGTAATGGCCTCCGGTACGCTAGTGACAGTGCCCAGCGAGATCTCGGCGTTCAGGTTATCAATCAGCTTCTTGCTGAACTGACTCTCAATTGGTTGTTGCTGCGTGACAGCAGTCAAGTAGTGCTGCAACTTGTCCTGCGTGGTCAATATCATGCCGATACCCGTATCTTGGAATTGCGGACGACCAGCACGACCGAAAATTTGCAAAACGTCCAGGATCCCGACATCCACAAATTTACCAGCTTCGGCGCTGTAAAGTTGCGTGCCTTTGATAATGACAGCTGCAGCCGGAAGATTGACCCCCCAAGCGAGTGTTGCAGTACAGCAAAGTACTTTCAGAACACCTTCAGCAAACAATCGCTCAATGAGGTTTCGATCCGACCGAGGCATGCCGGCATGATGCGTTCCCATCCCCTTCGCGACCAGCTCCCGGATCTCTCGACCCTTGGACTGCTTCACGTCCTTGAGTGCCTGGGTATACCCATCAGCCAGACTCGGATCGAAGAGGTCAGTACATCCTTGCTCCGTTGCCATCTCGTACAACGTTCTGGCAGTCTTGACAGTGTCCTTTCGGCTGTGCACGAAGACCATGACCTGATGTCCACACTCCAGCATGTCCTTGACCTTTTCAAAGGCCACGTTGTCGATATTGTCTCGGCTAGTCTTCGTTCCGGGCTTTCCCTTGACGCCAATAAAGTGCTGCTCGAGTGGCACAGGGCGAAAAGATTGGTCGAAAAAGAACAGACCTGCCATCCGATTCACCTTCAAGAAATCCGCCACATCGACATAGTTCGGCAGCGTGGCACTCAATCCCACAATCCGAATCAGAGACTGTGTACTCTCGACCTGTCGCTCAGTTCTCGCAACCAAAGATTCCAGCACGGCGCCTCTTTCATCATGCAGCATGTGCACCTCGTCGATGATCAGAAGTCGAACCTTTTGCACCAGTTCTGTATCGCCTGTTGACTTTCTCGTCACAACATCCCACTTCTCTGGGGTTGTCACAATAACCTGCGTAGCCACGATTTCCGCTTTCGTAAGTTGCATATCACCAGTCAACTCACGCACTTGAATTCCCAACCACGCAAGTCTCTTGCCCAGCTTATCCGTGATTTCTGCTGCTAAAGCTTTCATCGGCGCCACGTACACAATCTTGAAGTCGCCCACGTGTACAGCGAATTCCGTGGCTTCTGATTCCTCGATCGGGTTGGGATGGACATTCTTGGCCACAGTATTCAAAATCGTAAGCATCGCCGCATCAGTCTTGCCCGCACCAGTCGGAGCGCAAATGAGCATGTTCTCGCTCGTGTTATATGCAACCGGATAGACGAGGCTCTGCATACGGTTGAGAGACTTGTATCCTTTGAATGTACGTCTGCAAAGGCCATCAAGATCCTTGATATCCACGAGTTTCTGCTTGAGCCCAAGCACGCCCACTCGATTCGCCGGAATGCTATACTCTTCATACTTCTCCCTTTCGACCCTCTCACTGCCCATGGGCAGAGCGTATTTTCTTCCATGCGCAGACAGTGTGTTCCCCGCATCATGTGCCTTGTAGATGTGCGGATACTCTGCTTGAGACCGATTCTGTGCAGCCGCGAGTGGCGTACTCTTATGCGTTCGATCCTGCTCTCGAAGCCGAGCATCGCGTTCCGATTTTGAGAGAAGACCAGAAGGACGGGAAGGCGCAGAAGCAGCAGGAGCGGAGGTAAGAATTGATTTTCGATACTTGAGGATATCCGCAACTAGATCGAGTTCTTCAAAGCCCAGTATATCGGCCAGAGTCATTTGCAGCTCATCATCACTGCTGTCTGACGCGAGAACTGCAATGATTTGCTCTTGCAGAGCGCTGGCATCGAGTCCGTTGCCCTTGTTGGCCACAGGCTGGCACCTCTCGAGCAACCAATATCTTGTGCCGTCCTGCACTTGTTCAATCGCCGCAGGCACTTCCACACTCTCCTCGCTGAAAGTATCTTCCTCTTCCTCACTGATCAGATCCCAAATATCATCCCCTGAAGCCGGCGACAAGTCCTCGTCATCCAGATCCAGATCCAGATCCAGATCAGCTTCGTGCGCAGGCTTCTGTTCGCCATTCGTGTCGGGTAATTTGAGCTCCGCGATCGCAGCTCGCATAGCCGCAAGCTGTTCGAGCCATTGTGCCACCGCAGCCTCGGCAGAAGAAGGCATTTCCGAGTCTCTGTGGAGAACGGACGATCGTGAAGTGGGAAGAAACAAGCAGCGGATTACCAGCAGATGATGCGTGTGAGTCTAGACAGAGTTCGCGCTAGTGGAATTCGCTCCGCGACCATTCATCGGCTTGGAGCTCAGTTGGTGGCATTACGTCAATTTCGGTTCTAGGAGCTACCTATCGCTTATTACTTGGCGTGTGCTAAAGCCGCTGAGATAGGCTACCGTTCTCGTAACGCGGTAACATCACGTTAGGCCACACAGTTCAAGCTGCAGAGATTCATTCGTAGAGCTGGTACGACAGTTGACACGCGCGCAGCCAAAGACGTGTCCGCGAGAGCCAACGCAGGCGCGACTCTACCACAGCACAAGAGCGAACTGGCCCGCCAGAAGGTCGGTTGTGGCAGTGGCATGGAGTCTGGAGTGAGTTCGTCTGATGACATGCAACATTATGGAAATCAAGGTAACAGGGGCATGGTAGACGATCTGAGCATTGGTTTCGAAGACACACACGACCATCTCAGGGGCAGCATCAGACCGAGCTCAGTCCTCAACATGACCGACAGCTTTGTTCCTGTTGGAGTGCTGTCCCAAATGCACTCCGATGGCATCTTGTGGCCCAGTGGTATACTTCGATGAGAACATCTCCGCGCAGGAATAAAATTACGCCGGTTATATAAAAAGAACCCTTGGCTGTAATGAAGACATCCAAAGAGTGGAAGTTTGGGCTCCTCGTAACCGAAACCAACCAACGCTCGATCCGTGTCAGAAGCGAGCGACGACAAAAGATCGCGGCAATATACGGTCGGGCTGCTAGCACCTCCTTCTCCTGCTGTTCCGCAGCCATCCTTGGATCATATCTTCTTCCCGTCCGGGCCATTGTGGTCAGGTGTCTAATAGCACTCTCGTTAGAACGATCAAACTATCCCGCAGGAACTCTACGCACCCCAATGAAACATTCGGTGGGACCAGAAGTTCCCTGAGAATAGTCACAGAACGCCACTCCCGCTTTGATTATTGCGTCGGCTGCAATTGAATCCGAGTCTTGGCAGTTGGTGACTGGGAACATAGACGTGGAGCAGTCCGAATCTGTGGTACAGCCAACACCCTAATAGCACGGTAAGCAAAAGCACTCGTACCCGCAATCGGCCTTCAGCTACACACCTGCGACTTGAAGAACTGGTCAGAACTCCACTGGCAGAAGGCCTGGCAAACGCCCTGAACCATCTGGGGGCCATAGTTCGAGTCATCAGAGTTCGCGATGCACGGCTTTCCACCCGCGGCCGAACCCGCGGGTGCAGCCAGAGCGAGGGGTGCCCACGTGAGTGCCACGAGTACTGCTCCCGGGAAAAGAGAATGAATTTGCATGTTTACGATTGGGCAAAGTTGTGCTGATAGGATGAAGTTGCAACAAGTGAAGGAAGTGATGGCAGCAGAGTTCCATATTAATCCAACCCATATCCTTGCATGTCGAAACTGCGATTGTACTAGCGACAACAGCCCAGGTGGAAAATGCATGATGTCTCAGTAATCAAGGAGCCTTACAGTCAGGCCTATGGATACGGAGCACGGCCAGCAGTGTAGCAGTGTAGCAATCTCGACCCATGTTTCCTCATCTTGTCCGAAGCCCCGGGGTCCGCGAACACATACAGCCCCAATTCTGCAGCCGTAACGTGTTCGATGAGCAAGTGGATCAGACAAGCAAGCGGATCAGGCTAATTCAGGCTAGAATTCGAGATTTTAGAAAATCGAAAACGCAACAACGCGAACACGTATAGCCTTAGTACTTTAGATAGAGCTTTAAGGGTATTATATCTATAATATACTAGAGTCTAGGGCCTTACTAGAGTACCGTAGAGCTCGAAGACCTAGAAATAGCGTTAAAAAAGTAGTAGGATTCCCGAACTTGCGATATCTATACTACGGCGAGAGTAGTGTTGTGCCTAGGCCACGTCACAAAATTATATAACCGGGTAACCGACGTAGCCGAGCTATAGCCGACGCTTTTGCTGTGTAGCCGGCCTATAACCGAAGTAACTAAGATTCGTAGGCATTTTATCGACTATCGAGGGACCTTCTAGCTCTAGAAAGCTAGTATATACTAAACAATACTCTATATAGTTTATATCTCGAGTTCTAGGAGCCTAGCTATAGTATAGCGTATAGTATTTAGTCCTGTTTTCGAGGCATTTCTCGTCGCGTTGCTCTAGTATTAATTTAGAGTTTATACTAAGCTAGCTAGCTAAATACTTACCTAGTACTTTAATAGACTCTAATCAAATCTGCTAGACACTAAATTTTAAAGAGACTAAACTAAATTATAAACAAAGCAGGTCTTGGCACCTAGGTTCGGTCACACGGTTCAAGCCCTATTTGTAACCAAAACAGCGGTCACGGCCCGGTCACGGCCCGGTCACAGTGACCGGCACATCACTAGGCGAGAGCAAGCTATACCTGCGATTAATTTTCCTTAATCTACGGCCTCTGCAGCTTCCTAATTAGCTAAGAGTAAGGCTATAGCTCTTTGCGTTGTCGAGATATTATATTTTTAAGAATCTCGGTTTACCTGCGATTTAAGCTGATCCGCTTGCTTGTCTGATCTACTTGCTTATTAAACACGTTGGATCCGCAGCCAGGGTAGATATTAAGCTCGCCCCTCGACAAGGTAACAGCGAGTTGATCGTGCTATGCATCGGCCAATTGGCGACCTTACTGTGCTTCTAGAATCGTGTCTACTAATTAGAAAGCAGCCGAGAGACCAAAACTAGGGCCCTCGAAGTGAAGACTCACCCTGGCTACGGATCCACGGCTGCAGGATTGGGGCTGTACAATCCTGCATCAAGAAACAAGCATAACCAATATAAGATAGCACATGCTAGCGGGGTATACAATGGGTACATCACACGGAATGAAGCGAGTGATAACGTTATTGACGTAGCTGCTTTGATGATGCTTTCTAGCGGCGAGCTGGCAGCTGTCAAAATAAGGTTTGGGCCCCCGGCCGCTAGTTCTGAGAACTTGTGCGGCAACGACGCGTCGACTTCACATATTCGAACAACAAGTCAGGCCATAATAAGAACACCACTTTCTCTCAGCCGCACTCGAAACTCTCGCACCGCAAAGCACAATGGTCCGCCCTCTTCACCCTCTTTACGACCCCTCCCTGGAAACAATAACAACTAACCCCACTCCAGGAATCCCCCCACGAACACCAACAATCCCTCCTCCTAACCCGCATCATCACCAACGTCGAAAAGCTCAACGAAGCAATCATGGTTCTGAACAAATCCCTCCAAGTACGCGAATATCATTTTCCACCTCCAGCACCTCCAGCACCTTCTTTTCTTCATTCGGCGCTCAAAACAACCCCCCATCAACACATCCAATAATAACAAACAAACAAAACAAACAAACACTTACAAAGAAATTCTTTTCACAGGAAATCAACATCCAAAACATGAACGTCGAGCTCGTGGCGCAAATGTTCAAGAATTACCAAAGTAATGTGCTGTTTCATTTAGAAGGTACGTTACGACACGACGATTCATTCATTCGTTCATTCATTTCTTCAGTCTCTCTCTCTCTCTCTCTCTCCAAGATCACATCCGTGTTCACTCCACACTTTTCTACATCGAGTGGGGGCACTCGCACGACTCGCACATCTTGAGAGGTTGCGGCTCATACTGACGTGATTTCGCGCAATAGCTACGGATAGCTTGAAAGAGCCGTCATGAGATTGCAGCGAGCATCAATAAAGGTTTACGGGCACGAGGGAGGGAGGGCGGGACTGGGGATGCAGCGAGCTTAGATGAGATGTGTTTCAGAAGCATTCACGCGGCCTTGTGCCTGTGGGACGCAACTCAGTTCGCAGGAAAGCGGAGACTTGACGAATGGTCATCAAAAGGCAAAAAGAAAACGAGGAACGATGGAGAACATGAGAAAAGCAACACTGAGAACCGAAAACCGAAAACTCAAGCTCAACATTCGACAAGAAGTCGAGCCGACTTTGTTATTTTGAGAAGAAACAACGAGGAGTCGTATTTCTGCGCTAGAAGCCGTAGCTAGCGAGAGAGCGCAGAATATAGTCAACGCATCATCGCCGCGCCCATCACACCAGAGCGATGGAGAAAAACCGAATTGCGGTCATGAAAGCCTTTCACTTGAGCACCATGCTGGCATCCATCATTCATGATCCCGAGCTCCCAATCGCGCCGAGGTTCTGAAAGATGCCACCCTGTGGCGGCGCAATCGCTGATAACCCACGACCAGCACCTGGAGCGCCAAAGGCGCCAAATGCAGGAGAACTCTTGCCAACAGCAGGCGATCCTATCGCCGCGAGTTCCGCGTGACGATGTCCCTGGTCTGGTGTCGAGGCGTCTTGCGTCCATTTGATCTCTTTCGTGCCATCGTCATGTTCCCGGAAATGCAGTTCACCGCCTCCATTGCGGGAATCGCCTTCCACTGTCGAGATCTCCTTGACTTCGGCAACGTCAGGTGGGAAGTCCAATGGCGGGTTGCGAGACATGATGTGCTGGATCACGGCATCAACATTGTGATATTCATCACCGGAGCGGGAGAGGTCTCTGCAGGCACTGCACAGCAGCTGTCGTACTGTGATGGGCCGGGTCTGAGGACCAGGACGAGGAGCGCCTAGCGGGCCACCAAAGGTGCCAAAATGGTTGTTGTTTGGAAATCCGGCATTGTTTGCACCCCAAGTGCCAACCTGAGGCGGCAATCCTCCCCAGCCAGGGCCTGCCAGTGCCGGACTCTGTCCAAATGGCGCAGCAGGCGTGTTTCCCCAAGACGTGCCAGGAGCGCCAAACCCACCAAAGCCGCCACCACCAATTGGAGTCATACCGGCTCCAGGAATATTGATGCCACGTGGGTTGCCAGCCATGTTCGAAGGACGTCGGGTGTTCTCGCCATTGAGAATGGGATCATCAGTATCGTCCAGAAGCGCTGAACTACCAAGGTGTTTTGACAAGTCATCAATCTCCCCAGATCCACTTCGCTCCGGACCTGGACGGACGCTGCCTGGTCGCTGGATGGGCGCTGGTCGAGCAATTGGCTGGGCTGCTCCTGAGTCGAGGCGATCTTTATCAGCCGATGCCTGGCGCGAGTGGCCGGAAATGTTCTGTCGCTGCGCGTCGATACCACTGCTCAGAGGTTGCCCAATAGGGGAACTCTGCTGGTGATGGAGTTGAGGCTGCCCAAATCCAGGAGGCGGAGGCTGCTGCTGTCCCATCATGCCAGGCCCGTCAAATGGGAACGGTCGTCCATGCTGCTGAGGCATCATCATGCCCGGCGGTGGTGCCATGCCATTCATGCCTGGAGCACCAAACCCAAGCCCATTTGGAAATCCCATGTGAGGTGGCTGTTGTTGGAACATTGGCATCGGACCCCGCTGGCCCATGTTTGGCATGCCCATGGGCCCGCGCGGTCCTGGAAAGTTGGGAAAGCCCATTGGTGGCATCCCTCCGAAGCCTCCTGGTGGAAACTGTTGAGGATGAGGCATTCCTGGCGGTGGTTGGATCGGTTGGTGATGAAGTGGGGACGGCGCGCCGAGAGGATGCTGACTCTGGTGGTTCGCTTGCTGGTTACCAGACTTTTGCAAGATCTGCTTGGGTTGGTTTTGAGCTTGCTGAGCTCCGTTGCTTCCGGGAGAAGATGATTTGCTTGGAACGCTCGACATCTGCGATTGCGTCTGCTTCGGCGAAGACGCATGCGAGCCTTGTTGCGATGCTTGCCGGGGCTTGGAAGGCGTGGGAGCTTTGGGCATCGCCGGCGTAGGCACTGAAGGATGAGGCGATGCCATTGCAGAAGGGGTCTGCTTGCCAAAGACGCCAGGAATAGCCACCGTAGCTTGAGAAGGACGCTTCGACAACGACGGAGGGTGTGCTGCATTCTGCGCATTCGCAGCTTGCTGTGCACCCTTTTCTCGATCTCGAGCATCCTTTTCCGCTCTCGCCTTGACTTCACGTTCTTTCCTGTCTTTGTCTTCTTGTGCTTTGCGCTCTCGAGCCTCTTTCTCGCGAGCTTCTCGCTCCTCGCGCTCGCGCTTGCGTTGTTCCTCCTTTCTCGCCTTCTCGGCGGCTTTCTGCTCGCGGGCTTTGCGTTCAGCCTCCTCTCGTCGTTGCTGTTCCTCCTGTTGTCGCTTGAGCTTTTCCGCTTCCTTGCGCGCCTTCTCCTCCTCCTGACGCTTCTTTTCGTCTTCGCGTTTCCGTCGCTGCTCCTCCTTTTTGCGACGTTGCTCCTCCTGCTTCTTCTCCTCGGCTTCTCGTAACCGTGCCTCTTCTGCTGCCTTCTCCGCATCACGCTTCGCTTTCTCTTCCGCCTTGGCCAGTTGCTGCTGCTTCTTCTTGTCCTTCTTCTTCTGCGCATCTCGTTGCTTCTTGGCCTCTCGCTGCGCCTGTGCTTTCTCGTCCTCCTCCAGCTCGTCCAGGAGCTTTTGCTGACGTTCGGCTGCAACCTTTTCCTTGTACGCGGTCAATACGCGCTGCTCGAACATGCGTGCTGCGAATATTTGAAACATTCGGCGTCCTTCCTGCAAACGTTGTTGCTCGGTCAGCTCTTCTTGCTTTGTATCAGTGTGAAGGTGTGTGGGACTTGCCATTTTGATGTCACCCACCATATCCTCCTCCTCTTCCATATCGTCGTCGTACTCTTCCTGCGAATTGTACGAGTCCTCTTCATCGTCGAACTCGTCGCCGTCCAACTGGTCGTGATCGTAGGCGGGGTCGCCCGGAGGATAGCCGGAATGGGTATTTGCTTCGTATTGGGATCGCTGTTCTCGCTGCAGGCGTCGCTCGGCCAGCTGCTCCATCATTTCGATGAACTTTCGGCCGTCATTCTTGAGGAGGTCGTCCGCTACCGTGAGAAGGTTATCTGCATTACCCTTTAGCTCGGCTTTCAGCTTCTCAACCCACGGAGTCAGGATACCTTTGACGGTCAGATGAGAGCCAAACGAGAAAAAGTCTGGCACGCCGGGATGGCCCCTCGGCGGTTCAGGCTCCGGCTCGGGCTCTTCGTCCGAGTACTCCTCGTCTTCCTCTTCATCGCTGTACTCCTCGTCCTCTTCTTCGTCACTGTACTCGTCCTCGTCGTCGAGCACCTCATGAATCTGACTCGTGCGATGGTGAGGATGCGGGTGATGGGGGTGACGATGCAAGGGCGGCGGGGGCGTGGCCAGAGGATGCGGTCGCCGATGGTGCAGCGGATCAGGCACCAGGCCATCGGTCGAGGGTAGGGGCGGCACGTCGTGGTGAGCGTACTGCTCCAGCTCCTCGTAGTAGCCCTCATAAAGCAGCTCGAGCTCGTCCTCTATGGCCAATCGCTTCCGCCCGCACACGGTGCACGAGCAGGAATGCTTCTGCTGCTGCTTCATCTTCTTGAGCACCGCTTCCTTTTCGATCCTTAGCAACCGCTTTCGCTCATCCTCGGTCAGGTTGAGCCAGAAGTTCTTGATGTTTTCCCGCTCCTGCTGCATGCTCGTGTGCCATATTGCGTCACTCTGTCGGTTTCCCCGATTCGGAACCTTGAGCTGGTTCGAGGGCTGCGAGTGCATCGGCGGGGGCATCGTGCGAGGGTCATAGGAAGTCCGCTGCAGGATGTTTCCCGGCTTCTTCTTCTTGCTGTTCTTCTTACTCCTCGTCAACGGCGGCGGAGGCGGGTGCACGCCGTTCGTGGGAGCGTGCGTAGCGTAGTGTTGGTCGAATTCGGCCTCGGAGTCGTAGTCGTCCTCGTCGTCCTCTTCGTAGCGCAGGGCATCCTCATCGTAGCCTTCGTCGGTCTGCTGGGCGGCCACATGGTTTGCGGGCAGCTTCTGAGCGGCCTTTTGCGCGGCCTTCTGCCTCCGCTTCGCCTTCTTGCGGTTCACTGGGGGCGCCGTCACCACCGTGCCATTCGCAGACATGGTTGAGCGGCCAGATGTGGCGGTGCGGTGGTCGAGAATAGGTTGCGAGTGAGAAAGAGGTATGCGTGCGTTGCTCCACCTTGGTGGAAGGATCGTGGCTGGTTCGTGCTGCTGCTGTCCCACTGCCACGCGCCGCCGTCGTCAAGTGGAGCCGGCAGAGAACAGAAATGGAAGCGCACGTTGCTGGACATGCGCGGGGCGGGGCGGTGCGGTGGGAGGAGTGGTGGTGGTGGAAGTGGTGTGCGAATCGGAGTGGGCGTCTTTGGCGACGTGGGTCATTCCAGCAGCGCAAGAAGCACGAGCGAAGTGGAGTGTCGTGCCCTCCGCGCCTCACTCATTCTCAGCGCTGCATGCACAAAGAGACAGGCATCCGCTCAACCACCTCACCACCCGTCGCGCCGACTATTGCACGCATCTACTACTATTGCTACCTCCGACGGTGTTTCTCGTATTGCGAGTACTTCCGGCGCTGCATCTGGGCCCGGCGGCTGCGTTCATTGCGCAAGCTCGGAAAGGTTGCGCTCGACACAACGACGACACAACCACCGTTTCTCCAACCTCCGCCCCCGACTGCCATAACATACCCTCCCACCACTCCGCCACTCACGCCGCCTCACGCCCGAGCTCGACCACGCGCTGTACCCGTATCTGCCCACCACCGCGCTCGCTCAGAGACCCTGCATATCCAAGCAGACGACCCGCAGCCGCCGACTCGCTTGCCTCGTGCTGCCAGATCGATCCCACTGCGGACTGGGCAGCTAGCGCACAATCGAGAACCATCTCGATCGTCTTCCTCGACTGCTGCTCGCCGGTCATATACGTACACGACCTCGTCCCGTCCGAGCCCACCAGCGCTCCCATCCTCCTCAACATGGCTCAGCCACAGGATCCGCAGGTGATGCGGAGGTGAGAACTGGCACAACTGCTCCCACGTTGCGGCCGGATGCTGATTGCAGCCCTTCAGAAAGCTCGTCATCATTGGTGACGGTGCTTGCGGCAAAACGTCGCTGTTGAGCGTCTTCACCCTCGGCTACTTTCCCACGGTGAGTCGGAGTCGGAGTCGGAGCCGCCATGGGGAGGTGCGACTATGAGCGTGTGCTAATGCCGTTCAGCGATATGTGCCTACTGTCTTCGAAAACTACGTTACCGACTGCAGAGTAGACGGCAAGAGCGTGCAGTTGGCTCTCTGGGATACCGCGGGGCAAGAAGACTATGAACGCTTGCGCCCATTGGCCTATAGCCAGGCCCATGTCATTCTGATCGCCTTTTCCGTGTCTAGTCCCGACTCATTATCAAATATCACGACGAAGTGGTGAGTCGGTACAAATCCACCATTACAAAACCACACTGACACGTCCCTCAACCAAGGCATCCTGAAGTCCTCGATCGCTGTCCGGGAGTCCCCATCATTCTCGTGGGCCTCAAGAAAGATTTGCGAGACGATCCGGTTGCACAAGAAGAAATGCGGAAACGGTCCGAAAAATTCCTTACGCCCGACGAGGGAGAAGAGGTGCGAAAGCGGATAGGCGCGAAAAAGTACCTTGAATGCTCTTCGTTGACGGGCGAGGGCGTCGATGATGTTTTTGAAGCTGCTACCCGACAATCGTTGCTCAGCGGAGGCAAAGAAGGAAACAGCAGAGGCTGTTGCACTATACTCTAGGAGTGTGGGGTGTGCGCTTTGTGTGGGATGGGAGCTTGCTAGGGGAGTCTGCTCAAAGCCTTCCGGCGCTCAGTCTTGTGGCAGGTGATGGAGGAATGGGTGAAGTGGGCCATGCCAGACCAGCACTGCGAGGAAGGGTGCTTTGTCGTCCAGAGGCGTGGACAGGATGATTACACCCGCATGATAGTCGACAGGACCAGGAACTGGATCGAATTGCTTGACTCCTTCTTTCCGGAAGACGGTGATGAAGCACCAGCTCTCGACGCAGACATGAATGGCCACCACCTTGAGTCTTCAGCGCCACGTGATCTTCTTGCGGTGGCTCTCGGCACACAGCAATGTAACGATCAAATCAGTGGACACCTCGATGGAAGCGGCAACATCCGGACGTATCCTCGTGACTCGAGGGAGCACAGATCAGACGACTGTGTCAACGAGCGACAGCCTCCGCCTTCGCCTGATCATCATCCAGCGCGACCGAGCGCGGATAGTGTGACATTCGATGGACCGGCCGACCTTCGTATCGTGTCAGATGGTGATGCGGGACTGCATCCCACCGAAGAACCGTCGGCGGACGAACTCTCCATACTGCGGACCCCGGGCAGCTGGTACACCGGCCGTCGCCCACCATCAGAAAATTCGGACGTCTCCACTCTGGCCGATTGGCTTGAAGATATGGGCGCGATGTTGCAGACCGTGAGGTCCAATATTTCAGGGGACGCAGCTGGCCCAGCAGAGGAGTAGAGTGAAAGCAGACGATTGGGATCAGATGTCAAAAAGAAGTCAGTCGTTCTTGGACGCAAGGTTGGAAGTCTAGACCGATTATGCGAGACGCACACACACATACAGGCAAGAGAAGTTTTGTTCGCGTTCGGCGTCTCATGGATTGAAATTTTGTGTGTTTGTGTTAGCGAGAGCGAAGGAGTTCGTTTTTGGTTTTGTTTTTTGGTTCTTCATCGTTTAGAATTGATTCTGTCTGTCTGTCTCTATTGCAGTGTTTGTGATGATGAAGATGCTTTGCCAAGCAGAGAAGTAAAAGAAGAAACTACTTGTGTAGTAATAGATCTTGGATCCTGAATGATGGAAAATGACGGACCTTGCCTTCCATTGCCTCCTGCAGGATGTGAATAAATTGCGCTTTCGAAAGTTGGAGCAAATGAACGACAGAAGAAAATTTGAACGGAGATTGTGTTGGATGTATATGCGTACTCTGCTGCATGAGTGTGATTGACGTTACGACGGGAGAATGGAGCGAGAGTGTTGATCTTGTGCAATGCTATTCGATTCCATCGATGTAGCAGGAGCAGCAGTTGGAGCAGACTCTGCGCCCTACACCCTACTCGCCCACCCATCATATATAGCATATGCAAAAAAAGCAAGTTGAAACACATAAGACAAGGAACCTGGAAGAGATGACGATATACATCAGAGAGTCAAAGCGTCTCAGATTGGGGGGACAAAGTGTGTGCAGAGTCAAGATGCGCGCGACCAATGTGAGCGCAACCCGACCGAGGACATGTATAGGGTTTTGGTGGTGGTGGGTTTTGCGGTTTTGTGTGTGCGAGGTGAAACGCGTGGCGGGGGGGGGGGGGGTTCGTGGGGGTTGCAGGATGTTGGTCAGAGTTCTTCTTGCATCCTGGTGGAAGTGCAGCTGTGGGCGGATTGTTGTATGCACGTGTAAGTGACGATACGAGGTACACGTAATAAGCCCACGTGGAGTTGAGAGGAAGAGATGCAGTGCAGTGCAGTGCATGTGAAGTCGTGTGCGGATGCACGTGATGGTCAAGGGGATACATGTGAGTTTGTGGACCCTGAAACGGTGCCAAGTGCGGAAGAAGAGAAGAAGAAGAAGATGCGCGGCTCCTGGCTCGGGTGGAAGCGCGCCAAATCCCCGATCACGCCCCATACTATTCTCCGCCTTCGATGATGACTGTGACTGAGATGAGCAGGCGACGGTGACTCGATTGCTGAGGATCACCCGAGCAGCCAATGATCAGTCATGGCAAATCTCCTCGCTGGTATGACTGTCAGATCTGGTGGGCCGGGGGGCGTTGTTCGTTGCGTGTGGAGCAGAACCACCTTTCGACCTTTCTGGACGCCGCACACGACGATTGGCTGCACGGTCTGTACGCCTGCATGACGCCGTGCGAGGAAGTCGACGCATATGTATTTCCTGCCTGGCACGAGACGTAATAACCGCACTGGCGTAGACCGGGACGCAGGGCGTAGGAAACGGGAGCATCTACGAGTCTAGTCTTTGCGCGCCCGCGGCCCAACTTTCCAGCGGGATTCCGGGGAGGGGCGGATTACCTTTGCGGGCCGCCCGTGTGGCTACTCGTTGTGAATGGATGGAAAGACGCCCTCCTGTAGACAACAATATGACATTATTCACCAGAGTTGCAGTTCTGCGCTGACGGCATCCAAACGGGATTGCCGGCCCACTTCCTAGCTTGGATCACCCGAGCATTGTCATTGGATCTGGCCACTAGTCGGCCGGGTCGGATTACAGATTACATAGTCCCACGGATTGGGCTGCGCTAATGCTAATGGCAATGTGCAAAAAGGCACACCAGACATGTCTGCCGGCAGAAGCGGCCAACATGCACTGGAAAGGGATCACTCCCATCATCTGAGTCAAGGTGGTTTTCTCCATCATTAGTGCATGGGGTGGCCTGTGTGGAATTATGGTATCGAGTCGAAAAAAAAAGGCAAGAGCGGTCTGATCCCTGCCTAGCGCCGAGTCTAATGGGGAAAAGATCTGAAGCAGGAGCCTCTTTGTATTCCACTCTCTGCTCCCGCTCTTCTCCTCGCTGCATCACCCACGCACACCACTCTCCAGCGACGAAGCACCCCAATTCCACTCCCGACCACCCATTACTCCCCACATATCACTTCGTCGTCCAAGATGCCGCAGGCAATCGGTGCGCACTAGATCACTGCTGGGGGTCGGCCCACGTGCTGGCCTCCAGTCGTTCGTTCACTGCCCATCGAAGAACTTCAATCGCCCCACCCACGACGAAACGAGACGACTACTCCCAAGCCCTGCTTGTCAGTAGTGTTCGACCACCTGCATCGAGTCTGGAGTCATCTCCCCTCACCTCACTCCCCCAGGCATCGGCTCTCGAATGCGTTTGCACTCTGCAAACGACGACGAAGACACGGCTTGACCCATTGCGCGGCCACGCCCACATTGTTCTACACACCATAGCTCGTTGCCCGCAGGCGACTTACGCGAGACATTGAGCAGATTCGGACTTGTGCTTGAACAGCACGAGACACGCCATTCCCCCGAGTCTAACCTACTCCAGAACCCCTACCACCAGAGACATCAATCCTCGAGATCCCGCATCTCACCCACCCAACTAAAACTTTGTTCCACGATCCATTCGCAACGGCAGAACTACAATGGCTCATCGTTCGACCAATCCTGCTCCGCAGATGAGCAACCGCGTTCCTTACGATCCACGAAAGTTGACCAATGGAAGCCCGAAAAAGAAAATGTCGCAACGTCACCGACCGATGAACAGCAACATCCCCCAAATGAGCAATGGCACACGCACGGGCGATGCTGTGTCCGATGACAGCGACAACGAGGCGCACGAAGGCGCCGCAGACAGCCCAGACGAGGAAAGCGGATCGGACGACGACGACGCGGATGTCTTTGCCCTGCCAGACGCAAAGCGGAATGGAAACATTGCTGCACCGCGGCTGGCAGGGCCCGCATATAATGTCGAAACGGATGCTATGGCGGGCGCCGAGAAGAACATCGACAGCGAAGACGAGGACGACTACGATGCTGTCGATGACGACGACGAAGACGAAGAAGAGGACGACATGGAGAAGGCTCTCGAAAACGACCTCATCCAAGACTTCCTCGCGCAAGAAGCCGAGTCGGAGGCTCACAGGCCACAGACCGCCACATCAGTCTCCAACGACATGACTGGTTTGAGTCTCACCGAAGAGGCTGCGCTTGCTCGTAGATTGAGCATGCAAAGCGAGGACAGCAACGCAGGCGGCCTCAATTGGACAGACGACCCGTTCCATGGCCTTCGCACTGACGACACCTTGTATCAAGAGATGATTGAAGACGCAGAGGACGAATTTTCGTACAATCTTGCTTCATGGCGTATGCAGCAAGATGAGGCCAGCGACGACGTACTGTTGAAGCTCCACATGCAGCCCTCCAACAATGAGAAGCGTGTTCGATTCGCCGAGAACCAATCTTCACGTTCATCGAGCATGAGTAGCGAGGATGACCCGAGAGATCACTACCCCGACCTCCTTGATGGAACAAGCACGCCCCAGTGTGCGGCCCAAATCATGATGGATCTTGATGCAATCGACGATGATAATGAGTCTCATTTTGACTTTGATTACGAGGACAACTATGAAGGCGCCGTCATTGAGGGAGAAGACGAAGACGACTCCGATCTCGACAGTGATGAAAGTGATGAAAGTATGCATATTGCAAGTCATCGTGAAGCAAACGTTGATTTACTGACATATCCACAGCGGATGGTGACGCTACAGATGAAGAAGATGAAGAGGCTGCATTCAAACGCATGCATGCTATACACATGGAAAATGCAGCAGCAGCCGCCGCCAAGGAAACTCCTGCCAGCACCCCAACCCCAAGCACGCCAACGACACCGGTGACAGATCAGCCACCAAGTCTGCGCCAGACAGCCAGCTCAGGTCCGCGACCTCGTAGCGGCAAGAACAACGGCAGACCCCGAATGGGCATCTTCACTCATGACCCTACTCGTGCCGCTGTCACTGCTGACGAGAATGGCAATGGCATCAAGATTTCATGCCCATCGAAGCCGAGCGAAAAGGAGAGCGCCTACTGGGAGCAAGCGCGCCAAATCATGGGCAGCCGTGACGGTAGTCCTGGAGAGCCTGTCACATGGATTCGCACCACGCCCCACACTGCCAGCATTCCTCAAAGACCATTCACGGCAAAGATGACACTTGGCAGCATGTTCAACGGTAACCTGGACTTTCTGCGTACCATCGATGTGAATGGCATCACGAATGGACTGGTTCTTCCCAGCACAAGAGGCGGCAGTGCTCGCTCATCTTTTGCCTCCTCCAACACCCTGGAGGGAGAGCGAGCCGCACCTCCACCGACCGGGAACATCGAGGACCTCGTCCAATATCCCGACACGGACTCGGACATGGAGGTCGATCCAACACCATCATCCGCTGCATCGCAGCAGCAGGGCATCTTCGAAAGCTTCACCAACGATGATTCCGCACCGATGCCCCGACTTGACAATGAGGACCTTTTGGATCATTTTGACCAGGTCCCCGGCGGAATAGCATCTTTCCGCAACAATCAGCATCATGTACGCCAAGTCAGCTCGCTGGCAGCGAACCCAACCAGCCGGGTGCAGACTTCCGAAGCCAATGCTCTTCAAAAAGGCAAACGCAATGCCGCCAATATCCCCATCACGCCCGGGCGCAAGACTCGCCCAAGTGTTGACATGACCCTGACTGGCGCAGGCGTCAGAAAACCTGCGGCTCATGCCAGTCCTCTTGCACAGAAGCGCCGTCGTAGCCGCGGCAACTCTCTTTCTCAGACTCTCGCTCTCGACCGTTTCGGCTCGCAGGCGCAATAAGTTTGCCACTCAGTCACTCGCTGGTGTTACGCATTTTCCGAACACCCGGAGCATACCCAAAAAGTCCAAAAGCAAGAACACAATCGACAGGATTTGCAGCTTCTTCATTGTCCTTACCTTACCTGGATTTGCGTTTTTTTTTCTTCTTTTCTTCTCTTTCTTTCTACCTTTCGCTGTTTCCATCACGGCTACTGGTTTTTTTTTCGGGAACGTATATGTATGTTAGCGAGGCGCAGGCGGGATGGGGGGCGTTTCTGTCTGATCTTGTTCGGAAGCTCTGCTACTGGGAATGAAGATGGGGGAGCCTCACTACTGCCCTCGCTGTTTGCTACTGCGCGCGCGCACAAGCGGAGATACCCCTTTGGAGTTACCTTCTTTTTTTTGCATTCGCTCGCAATTTTATACGATGGTGCATGCGGTGGGAAGGACTCGTTGCGTGGGTACTTGTAGTGTTTTCAAGCTGTGATGACCGATCAGCAGTAAACAATAAGCAACAATAATATGAAGTTGGAAAAATCGGTCATGACTGCGGTTTTTTAATGTGTGGAGTTTACATGCACCTGCGGTTGATCGAGGAAGTTGAGATGAGGAAAAAAGGAGAAAAGAGAGAGTGCAGTGACTCACTACTGACAGACTTTCATATAGTTCTGCTATCGCCAACAACAAAGACTCTTCGTCATAAGCCAGCGGGATACCGAATATTCGACATTCGACATTCTTCCCATCTTACCTCGTCGTGAGGGAGCAAGGGCGCAAGCAAGGAATCTTGCACTCGGCCGTGTCGAATTCGCTTGAGCTATTGCCATTGCCATCGCTATCGCCGTCTACCTATTCGCCTCTCTGAACGAGAACCCTCTGTCGATTCATCCACACGACCTCAGCACACGGCCACACACAGTACTACGACCTCAGCACAACCACCAATGCCGCTTTCGAAACTTTGGCCGTGTAGCATTTGTTCCCGCATCAATAAGAGTCGCCGTCGCCCCAATCAATCAATCAATCAATCAATTGCATATCTGAGAGGTACAAACGCCTCGGCGGTCTTCCTGAACCCATAATCGTTTCTTCAACATTAGATTGTGAACCACACTAGTGTGCGACGCGTACAATGTACGAGGAGGAGACAAAAGGGAAACAAAAAACTTACGCAGACACACTGTGGTACATCTTGAGCGACGGCGATGGGGTCGGCTGCAGCTGCGGCAGCAGGAGCAGCATTGACGAAAACGTTGGCGGTGAAGGCGGATAACGCCATGAAGATTCCGAGGTTGAAGTTGATCGTTGCTTCTTGTTGTTCTTTGTTGTTGGTCTGTTCCAATCCAACTTGCTGAACAGAGGACGACCGTAACTGCCATGAATAAGAAGATAGGAAGGAAGAGAAAGAGAGCAGCAACTGACGTGTTAGTACCTCGATCTATCGCTACATGTAGGTAACAATTGCTCTTTTTCATCACTAGCAGGAAGGATTATCGAAGATTCGACGTTCGACATTTTTCCGCTCACCTCACCTCACCTCGCTGCAAGCAGACAAGCAGACAAGCAGACAAGCAGACAAGCAAACTTCTACGCCTGCCTCCTCCGTCGAGAGTGTTCATACCGACATCGCCATCGACATCGCCATCGACATCGCCATCGACATCGCCATCGCTAGCGCTTATCTATTCGCTCGTACTCTTCAAAACGAGAAAGCTCTTCCATCTGTCCATCTACCCGACCACACGACGTCGGGAAAGTAACAGTACGACCACACAGGACCCACCATTCAACAACTCACGGCAGCCACAGTGCGATCCAACGCACCAGACCACAACCACCAGAAAAGAAACAATGTCCGCTGCTGCTTTCCCTACCTCACCGACTCCTCCTCCTCCCCTTCGTCCTCATCCTTGGCATATCCACGACCAACAGCCGCATCCCCGCAGAATCCCTCGCGGCCTCGTTCCGTCGTACAGGACCCGTCGCGCTCGAGAAGAACTTCGGGAACGGTATGAGGAGGAGAGGGGGTATGCTGAATGCATTCTGGGGGAATTAGCGGGGGCAGAGGAAGGACAAGGTGGAGTTTGGGGAGAAGGACCGGATCGATTGTTCGAGTTCAATTATGAGGCTGGGGTGCAATTGTTGTAGTTTGGCGATTTTTGGGTTGTGGATGGGGAGAGGGGGAGGGTGGTGAGGATGGAGAGGTGGAGGGAGGAGGAGGAGGAGGAGACGGAGAGGAGGTTTTATAGGGAGATGCGTCAGCGCGTTAGGGAGATGGGGGGGAGGTTAGGGGGGTTGAGTAGTGATGAGGATGATGAGGATGATGAGGATGAGGATGATAGGCGTGGAGGAGGCGGGGAGGGCGTGGTGGATGGTTATGAGGATGTAACGAGAGATGGTGAAGAAGGTGAGATTGGTTCAGTTTGATGGGGGGCACGAGGAAGATTGGGAAGAAGTCGATGTACTGATGAAGTTGCGGCGCGACAGAACAGCCTCGTTCACGGGTTGTCAGAGTACGCATCGGGCATGATCGACGAACGATAGGAGAGAACCGGTCTCCCGCGGGTTCGCCTTCCACTGGGCAAGATGGCTTGCAGCCCACGACTCCTCATCGAGGAGTCGTGATTCAATCGCGTGTGATGATCGACCGCTTCCGACAAACCCACACGGCCCCAGTCCTGGATTCACACTCTTTCCAACGCTACTCTCACCAAGGCTTGATGGCGCTCCAACCACCATCGGATCCACATCAGCAAGAAGAACTTTTCGAGCCAGCAATGGTGACCGAACAGCGGGGTCTGGATGTTAATCTCGAGGGAACGGTCGAACAGGTCCGAGCAAGGACCGAAAATATGAGATTGAGCGTGAATCAAGTGGAGCAAGCTTTTCAGGAAATGGCGAGGATGGATGATAGATTGCGAGCTATCGTTGAGGGGATTCGGCAGGATATTGGGGGAGGGGTTGACGATGATGAGGAGGAGACTACTACTGGTGAGCGAGAGGAGGGGGGAAGTGGGGCAGCCTGGTGATTTGGGTGGGAGGGAGATGTCGAGATTGCATTCTGATGAGTCGGACTGAGAGCGGCATTCGGTGATTGTTTGATTGATGGATGCGCACTCCTTGAGGTATCGCTACTTGAGGGGTGAAGCATTCTTTGATAGGTTTAGGATGAGGGTGAATACATACATCCTGGGAAGAGTTTTATTGATGATTCGATTTCGCGTGAAGGATGATGGGTGGGGTTTTTGAATATGACTTTCTTTTTGCTCTTTGTTACTCGTACTTTGTTCATCTGTGCTATGCTGTGCTGTGCTCCAGCCTTCTCCCTAACTAAATCACTAGGTACCAACAATCGAGGACCAGATCTAATGCAAAAACAAAAAAGAAACGAAAAGAAAAGCCCAGACTGTCATACAATTTCATATATCCCACATCTCCCTCCTCACCATCTACTTCCCCTCCCTCCTCCTCCTCCTCACCCAAATCACCGCACTCGAAGGCGGCACCCCACTCCCGCCCATATTGAAATTCGGTGGTCTCTCCGCGAGCTGCCGCACATCATAATGCATGACCAAAAACGCCACCAACAATTTCAATTCCTGCTGCGCGAAAAACCTCCCGGGACACGCGTGGCGGCCCATGCCAAAGGCCATGTTGTCTTTTCCTACGCTCGTCATGCTGAAGTTTTGGAGGCGGAGCCATTCTTTTTCTTTGGCTGCTCGTCGGACTTGTTCTTCTTCTTTTTCTTCGTCTTCTTCTTCTTTTTCTTCTTCTTCTTCTTCTTCTTCTTCTTCTTCTTCTTCTTCTTCTTCTTCTTCTTCTTTGAGAGGTGCTGTCGTTGCTGCTGCTGCTGCTGCTCCGGCTCCGTTGGTGAGAGGAGGAGTAGAGGTGGGGGACGCGGCTGCGGTGGTTCGGGCGAATTCTTCGCGCGGCCGGGAAAAGCGATACGGGTCGTAGATTTCGGGGTTGGAATAGACGTCTGGGTCGTGGTGGCGGTTGTAGGAGAGCACGGCGACGGAGGAGTTGTGGGGTGCTGTGAAGTTTTCGATGGGATCGTGCATTCCTTGGGGTGCCACGACTTTGCGGGCGTTGAGCGAGGCGAAGTCGCCTATGCGCATGGATTCGCGGAGGCAGGAGTCGTGGCGGAGGAGTTTGGCGAGGGATTGTTTGGACCAGATGGGTTTTGGTGGGTTGGTGGTGGGGGAAGCGGGGGAGGAGGAGGAGGATTCGGAAAATACGCGTTCGGCTTCTTCGCGCAGGGAGGATTGGATGTCGGTTGTGGAGGAGAAGATGTCGAGGATGGCGTTGCTGCCCGTGATGAGGGTCGTGTGGATTGTGGCGAATTCGAGGGCCAGAAGACAGCGGACTGTCCAGGAGATGTCGAGGGCCCAGGGCTTGCCTTCGGCGCGGGCGGTGCGGATGTGCCAGGTGAGGTAGTCGTCGGGCACGTCGAGTTTGGTCTCCGGATTGGAGGCTTCGGCTTCAATGTCGGCGATGCGCTTTTCGATGACGGGAGCGATCATTTTGCGGACTTTGAAGTAGTGGTACCAGTTGGGAAGAGCCACGAGGTTCATGAGCGGTTCGAGGAGGGTTGGGAGCAACGTGTTGACGACAATGCACCGGATGGCGTCTTGGGTGAAATGAAGGCAGTTGTCGAGGAGTGCTTGGTCTCGGCAGAGTGGGAGGCCGACCAGTGTGCGGTTGCTCACACGACAGGCGATTGTGGTCATCATCTGGGTGACGTTGACGTCCTTCCAGGTGGACGTGTCGGTGCCGAGAAGCTCCTCCATGGTCACGGACAACTCATCGTAGCTCGTGGGCAGAATGTCCTTCAGCTTGCGCGGCAGATGTGTCGTCAGGACGTGTTCGTGGAAGCGAACGCGCACCAGATCGGGATCGGTGAAGGTGTATTTGCAGGCCAGCACGTCGTAATGCGCTTGCCACGCGCTGAGCACATCTTCGGGCTGATCGTTGTATGCGTGAAGGCGGTCGTTGGGGACGATGATGAGCGGCTTGCCCGAGATGTTCGGCATCAAGAACGACTTCCCGTGCTTGGTGTACTGCCGGCCGCAGCGTCAGTGTTGTGCTGGGAATCTCCGAGTCGGCTGCATCACACATACCTGGTAATACCCTTCCTCCAGCCATTCCCGCGTGTGCTTCACACTGGCGAAATTCGCCATCGTCGTCGCCCCAAACGAAGCCGACTTCCGCCCCACCCACGGCAGATCCGGGTAGTCGTTGATGCTCCGCGCACGTATCGATACGACCATCGTGGCAACCAGAACGACCACCGCAGCGGCAACGACAGGATGCCGCAGCGCCACGTCCCCCACGTCCCGCAGCGCCATGCTGTGCACGTCCTCCTCTCGCGCTTCTTCTGCAGACGACGCACAGAGAAGAGGGAGACTTCACGCAGACGCGGTACCCAGCCAACAGATGCAAAGCAAAAGAAAGAGAAGCACCAGCAGCGCCACGCTGCGTACAACACACACACACGAGACGAGACAAGAAAGAAGGTGTGAAGTCAGCGGGGTTCCACGGATATAACACCATCGGGCTATGAAAGCAGCCATCTGAGTGAGACACACACACACTCGGGGCAACAGCAGCCGCATCGCGTACGAGCCGAGAAAAGGCATCTCACAATCTCAGCGCATCCTCAGCCGGATCCTCACGGAACGACGACTTTCCTTGATGACCATCCCCGCCACACCCTTCGCTTCCACTTGACCACTTCCGCGCTCGGGAAGTGCTTGAGCCGGGGGGAGGGGGGGCGCTGAGAAAGCTTATCTTGGCGGCAGACGCTTGAACATGCGTCAAGTTTTCTACAAGGCCAACACTCATTCCACCATGGAGAAGAAGGCAATGAACGACATGTCTGCTTTGCATGCATCGGCTCTGCTCGTTGTATTGAAAGATGCGGAACTTCAACCAAAGACCGGTCAAGCAGTAGAAATGCTACGGTGAAGCTGCTGATGTTCACGAGTACACGCGATCGAGGGAGCACATGTGCATTCCATCCCATGGCACTTTCACATGTCAACAATCTTCGCAATGGCAGCACAATGCGGTTCAGAGCGAGCTGGATGCCTTCTAGCCCACTCAACACCAACCCTCACTGGACATATATCTCGTATATGGTCGAAGAAGCTGGGAGCACGCTCGCTTGAGCTTCTCAAAATTCCTTGGATATCCCGATGTCACAAGTCTGGAAGACATCCTGCTCGAGGCCCTTCCACTTCAAGGCCTCCTTCAAGACCTTCGGAGGGTCCAGCACTGCCTCTTCAGTCAACACCCAAGTTCCCCAGTGGATGCCCATGGCCTGCTTGCATTCGGTATCCACAAAGATGTTCACTGCATCATACGGATTCGCATGCACAGGCGACATGATCCATCTCGGATCATACGCTCCAATCGGGATGAGGCCCAGATCAAACGGTCCTCGATGCTCACCAATTTCCTTGAATGCCGGGCAGTGCGGAAGATGGGCGTACTTCTCCCCATAATCGAATTCATGCTTTGCCGATCGAGGCACAGCACGATACCCAGTATCACCACCAAACCAGACCTTCTTCCCACCCGACTCCACAGACCACGAAGCCCACAACGTATGCGCTTTGTCGAAAGCCGTCCTCGCCGACATATGCTGACACGGCAGACAAGAAATCACCGCCTCCATCTCTCTCACCCGATTCCCTTCGCCAGGAGCAGCATCATCATCATCAACATCCAACGTAATCCTCACCTCCCTCTCCTCCCACCAATCCAACTCGGTCACGTTCTGAAACCCACACCTCTCAAACCACGCCTTATTCCCCAACGGCACAAAGAACTGCACATGGCGAAACTTGTCCGCAATCTTCACCAATGTCGGATACGACAAATGATCGTAATGGCAGTGACTAATCACCACGACATCCACAAACGGAATCTCTTCGATCTCGCACGGCATCGCCGTATACCGCTTCGGCCCCAGAAAACTAAATGGCGAGCAGCGTTGTGTGAAGACCGGATCGAATAAGACGCGGAGTCCTCCCGCGAATTCAACGTAGTAGCATGCGTGTCCCAGCCATGTTGCGCGGAGATTGTGCTTCTGCGGTGTCTTTGCCCCTGCTTCTGATTCTGCCCCCGATTCTTCGCGCGTAGGGAGAAACGTCGGTCTATGCACTGCCACCGTCGGCGGACGGGTATCTACGCTCTTTCGCTCCCCCGTGAGTCCTCCGAGGACTCCCCATTTGAATATCGCCCACATGTTCATGTCTTCCCAGGAATCCCAGGGGTTGAGAAACCCTTTTCTGCCGGAGGGTTGGTGGTGGGCTTTGAGGCTGGCGGAGGCGGGTTGTGGGGAGGGGCGCGTGGGTGGGGCGATGGAGATTGTGGAGGGCATGGTTTCGAGGAGTTTTGGTGTTGTTTTGGTTGATTGAGATCTGTGGTTTCTGGGTGGTGATGAGGAGGGTAGTATCTGTCGACGTCGATGTCGATGGCGCGTTGTGGCGATGGTGGTGATCTGTCGTCGTACTTGGCGTATGTGTTGTGGTTGTCTGCTGTGGAATCTGAATCGCGCGAGGACGAAGCTCATGGTAGGAAGAAGGAAGGAATGGGAAGACGGCGACGCGGTGGGAGAGGATACACGACGAGAGCGGTCGATGATGATGCTGATGATGATGATGATGATGATGACAATACTGTACCTGGCGTAGTCAGCGCCATGCGTTTGCTTCTCACAGCGAGAAGAGGACGGATGCAGACGAGCGCGCATGTCCGTGACGCGTTTGGAATTCCCCGGGTCCATGGCCGGACTTACGTGAAGTATCGCCGGTGGGGTGCCTGATGAGTGCCTGAGTTCTACTACTCACTCCATCAACGTTTCTCGTGTTGACACTCTCGCGAAGAAAGTCCCCATCCGCTTGCGCTTGACAGCGATATCCGGCAATGGACTCATGCGCAGCTCGAACTACACGGAGATGTAGCGGTCGTTGCGGGTGCACTTCAGCGAGCTTGGATCTATCTCCATGCGCCGTCGTCAGTTGAGCCACTAACTTAGGCCGCAATGCTGGCGAGAAATGGGCCTCCTGCGAATCAAGATCATTCTATCAACTTTGGGGACTCCTTCCGCCTTCGTCGCGGTGAACGATCGACAACGTTGATAACCAAATGCCACATTGCATGAATTACTAAAGTGGAAAAATGCAATGCACCACCACTCGTCGGATCACCGGCTAGTTCTGCACCATAACATCTGTCGTGCTTGAAGCGTTTCACCGACTAGACCTAGACAATGTCACGTATGTAGGCTGATTTGTTCTTTTGGCAGAACAAGATCAGTCCCAACGTTCGGTGCTAATAAAGATGCATCTGGAGGTATAGCCATCCTCCCCTTCTAATCGGATACTGCACTGCATCATGCCTTCCGGATCCAAAGATGTGCCCGATGGCCGTCTCATGCGAGGTGACATGGATCTGTCTCCAAATTTTCGCGGATTTTGGCCACGTCAACAGATCAGTGCGCGCCTAGACAGGCGTGTGAATAGCTTGTGATGGTCCAAAATCTGCAACTTGTCTTGATCGACGCCGAGGTCGCGGACCTTCGTCCGTTCTAACTTCTACCGATCGCAATGTACTCCGGACCGATCAAGACCAAAATGTGCTCGGCGATCAGTCAGCTAGCTGCATGGCGTAGCCACAGCATTGCAAGATTGATCTTCGACATGACTTCGACATGACATGGTCAATTGACCGTCCAGCCCGGGTTCTGAGAGTCTCGTGGGAGTGAGCAAACGCTTGTCGATCTAATACCACCGGCTGCTGAAGCTTGCATGGTGCAGATTTGGAACAGGTTCTCTACCATCATGGCAGGGGCACAGGGCGAATCCATAGAAATTCTGGCATCGGCGCAGCATGACAAAGCACAAGTTGACCTAAGTGCAATATTGACTAATATGTGGAGATATCAGTCTCCATCAATGCGTCCTAGCAGAGCTTCATTTCTTTGTCCGAAGAGTCTTTGCATGTAAAGACGTTGACAGCTTGTAGAAACTGCTGCAGCCAACGATCCGCTTGTTCGTGGGTGAGGGCTTTGTCGGAAAAGAATTCCACGTCGTAGCTGATATAATCTTGTCCTCGCTGCGGCGTGACCAACACAGTCAGATCTTCAAGGTCCATACTTCGCTCCACTATGCTTGCAGTGCAAATGGTGTCGTCCAGCTGGAAGTTTCTTTTCCTCCTCGAACCCTCGATAGTGTACACTACTCGTCATTCTTGCATCGGATGGCCAATGATCAGGCTTGCATTTGCCTAATATCTGGCTGAAGCCAAGTGATGCGTGTACAGCAGATGCAGCTCGCTCCTCTTGAATTTGTTTCAACAACATGTGTATTGTCTGTCCTGGTGGGTGCTTCAACACAACCGAAACGTCGTTCAGGCAAGCACGAACAAGGCTTCGAATGTCGGCTTTTGAGTGAGCCGAAAGTTGCCCTCCGGAAACAATTTGGTCGAACACGACAGCACGGCGTCGTAGAGCTGATGCGAGGACATAGCTCCATGCAGCTTCGATTTGGATTCTCTAGACAGGATCCTCAATGACAGCTGAAGCTTGCGTTCACACTGCTCATACAATCAGAGCCGAGATCTCATCGTTTCGGCAGAAGGATAAAGATTCGAGTCGATAAAGAAAGCCGAGAGGACTCATCCCCGCTTTTGCTGGGTGCAAATTGCTGCGTTCCAGAGCTGCCCGTCAGGCATTGTAATGTGTCCGCTCATGCCCGTCGCGAATGAGAGAGGCTTTCATTCGCCCCAGCAATAATAGGAAACCCGGTCAGCAATATGGTCCCTTCAAGCGGCCGGCCGGCCCAGCACAGGTTGTACCACACTCCAGTGGGTGATCTAAACATTGATTTGTGTGAGGAAGACATAATGGAGGCGAAGGCTCTGGTCTGTGGATTTGCTACTGTGTTCGACGTGTGATAAGGCAGCCTGGAGCTCAGCGGCTTGTGGACAGCAAAACCCTCCCCTTCTCCCAACTGTCAGAATCAGGTGGTGACTGGTCAGTGTGTTTTCGCCGCAGCCCTTCGAGCTT
The DNA here is from genome assembly GCA_022702355.1 of Cercospora zeina. Taxonomy (NCBI): domain Eukaryota; kingdom Fungi; phylum Ascomycota; class Dothideomycetes; order Mycosphaerellales; family Mycosphaerellaceae; genus Cercospora; species Cercospora zeina. Next base: position 216,948 of record JAKLWX010000005.1, read on the forward strand.
AGGGACATGATGGCAAAGTGCTGAAGAAGGCGAATGAGTGCGCCGAGACAGATGACATGGAGAGAATGGGGCCGGTTGTAGAGTCAAAGCCATCGGACGAAAGCAAGAGGCCAAAGTTGATCGGAAATTTGCCAAGACTCCATCACGAGCGGCTGGATAAAAGTTCAAGCAGATTGTGCTACAACACCAAGCCGTGATGATTATTATAGACTGTGCGGCTAGAGGGTACCTACACTCAAGAAGACAATACTGCCTACCCAGCAATATCCTCCACCCTCAGCAATCCATCCGCCATCCCCGCCGCTGCCCATCCAGCAACCTGCAAATTCGGATTCCATGCCACCGCCGTAACCGCAGTCCTCTCCTCATATATGGTAGTGTACAGTATACCATTCCTCGCATTTGACGAAGGCGCCCCAATTACATTCTGCAGCGTGATTCTTTCCGCCTTGAATCCTTCGACAAAGCGGGTGAGACCGGATTTTGCAATGGAGGTCTTGTCGTCAGCATTGTTTGCGTTCTCGTCGTCAGCGACAGCAACAGCGGCGGCAGCGGTAGCCTCTTCTTCGTTAGGACGTCTCCACTCGTGCGAGAACCATGTTTGAGACCAGAGTGTACTCTTGCCTCCGTCTGCGACGCGTCGGATGGGATTCGTTCCGGATACGTCTCCGCCGACAGTGCCTGTCAAAATGAAGGGGTGACAAGGGCTGGCGGCGATGCAAGATACATGGCTCTTGCACTTTGTCAAACCAACCGTCCCGAACCATCTTCTGATTGGATAGGCTCTCACGATTTGATTGTCCTCGGCACTCAATGCGCTCTTGACAAATTCATGCCATATTATGACAGGCTGTCCAATGCGACTTCGTGCAGAGAGCGTTGTGTTGCTAGGACCGAAAGGGCACGGTTTTGATAGATCAGTGAGTGTCTCGAAACCATTCATCGATGTTGCCATGAGCATATGCGGGAGCCCGGGCCATCCAGAAGAGATGTCTATGATGTAGGAAGTGCTCAAACTGCCGTATAGTAACGGCCGAGGATTTTCTTTCGATGATTGCAGTGACTCCGCAATGTTCCAGACGCCAACGCACCCATTCGCGCATGAAACTGCAATTTGAGTGGAGCTGAGCCAAGCGAGAGATGTAAAGACAGTATTCGAAGGCCGAACTTCGAAGGCGCATTTCTCCACAAGTACATATCCAGTCGAGTCATCCGCTGATGGTTTACCAACTCCCAGAACTCTGACAGCGCCATCGCCGGATACGAACGCGAGGAAGCCCAGCACCGCCGTCTCCCTGGCTGGCACAGGACACCATTTGAGCGCTTTGATGTCCCCAACTGCCATACAGATGACTTTACACAGCCTTGGTGGCGTGGCCTTTGCGATGTGCCCTGTCTTGTCGGCCGTGAACTCCCAAATCTGTATGCTCGATTTGTATTCAGGCTGTGGCGAGAATGCTGGTGCGGATCGTGGTGGGTCACGCTTCGGAAGGACGGCAACGGCCAGGTAATGTTTGGATTCAAATTGGCTCGGAGCCCAGTCGAGGCCCTGAATCTTTGCGCCGAGATTGATGAGATAACCATTTTTGTAGCCATTGGGAAGGTTTTCTCTCCATTTCTGACCAGGAGGCGGAATCTTTTCGAAAGGTTGGGAGAGCGGAAGAGATTGACGAGGTCGTAACCGATGTAGCTTTTGCTGATCGATGCCTCCCATGACTACGCACCTCTCACCACCTTCATCTTGCGGCAGGTAATCTTGCGCTTCGTCCTCGGACACACTGCTGACAGCCAGCCGCTTCTGGAACGCCTCTTTGCCTCCATCTTTGTGATACCACCTCCAATTCGCTTCTGCTTTGCCAATTTCTCGTACATATGCTGGAGCAAATGCAAAGCCACCAGTATCGTCCTTCTTGGGTTTTCGACTCGGGAAGCAGGCCTCTAAGCCCCACCTTGTTCTCGTAGTGAGCAGAATTTCCCAGTCATCTTTGGTGGGACCAAAGTAGTGCAGTCTCCTTCTGAGTTTTGACATGCGATTGTGAATCTCGGAATTGTCAAGGACGCCTCGGGTGTAGGCAACTTCTTCTGCCGGACGCGCACGCTTCAACTTGCGCTTTTGCATCTTTGTCAATGGCGGAGGTCCTGCGTGCGGTTCTTGGGCGATGGAAATGTTGTCATCGAGGTAGCGCTCCCCAATATTGCTGTCGAGGTCATCTTCCACTTCTTCGACAGCTCCGAGTTCCACGATCCCAGACATTTCATCATCATCGCTTGGCTCCGGAGACTCAGCACCGGTGTGGAAAGAGTCCGCGTCGTCGTCGTGCGGTCCCTCGTCTTCGTCATCTGGGCTTTCATCTTCCGACCCCTTCTCTGACTGAAGCTCTTCTATGCCCTCGAAAGCGTCGACGGTATATCTCCTCCGCGGACCGCTTCGGCGGGCTGATCTTAGTGAAGCCATGATACTAAGAGAAAAGAGAACAGCGAAGATACTTAGCTTCAGGTTCCTGATCAGATGACTTACCACTTACTGTGATGCCGCTGTTATATCCACCGAAAACGCGAAAATGACGCGTCCGACACTGTGCGGCCTGATTTGTGTGCGGCCTCTCGATATCAAAGAGCTTAAACGCAGCTCTCGCGATGGAGGAATTGACGACGCTTCGAATCTAATCCGGTCATGCGGGTCTGCGACGCGAAACATTCGGAAACTGGGAGTGGAGGTGAAGTGAAGGTTTGAGTTCGTGCCTCATGTCGCCTTGGCGGCGAAGCGCGGAGCAACTTGGTGCAACGTCGAGTAATGAATGCCGCAGCCAGATATGCCACAATGCGACAACACATTTCGAGCAGATTATGGCTGCCATCGGTGTGCATTCTTCTTCTTCTCCTCTTCTCGGGAATAGCAACGGCTAGCTTGGGTGATCATCTGCCAGAGTTTAGGCAATGCGTGGAAGTATCATAATGGCACTCCGGGGACTCTGGAGCACTGGCTGAAAGACGACAATGTAGGAGTGCATAGAGACGAATTGTGGTGAAGATGGACCAAGCATATGTATGAATACTCATGAGGCTAAGTCACCACGATCATTGCTAATACATTGCTTCTCCAGCTCTCCTCCATCGCCTTCTATTCTGGACGTGTCCTTCCGAGTGCGACTACGCATGTCAGCACATCATTACCGACCAACGATTGAGCCGCGATCCTCCATACCTCTCGCCAGTCGTCCAATTCCACGGCAAATGGCCCTTCTACCGCCTGTTCGGCATGCAGGAGCCTGCCTCCGTCCTCTTCTCCCTCCTCAACTTCCTCGCGCATCAACACGGCATTAGCAAGATCAAGGACAAAATTCCAGCCCGATATGGGTTGAGAAAATACTACTTGGGCTTTGGATACTTCGGTTTGGCGAGTTGGATCTTCAGCATGATCTTCCATACACGCGACAGCAACCTTACAGAAAAGTTGGACTACTTTGCGGCAGGAGCGAGTGTCATGTATGGGATGTTTTACACACCGATCAGAATCTTCCGACTTGATCGCAAGGACATATTTGGCAACAAGACAGGCACGGTAGTGCGAGTGTGGACATTGCTGTGCATCAGCTTATACCTGTGCCACATCGGATATCTCACCTTCATCCGATTTGATTACACGTACAACATGGCGGCCAATGTGGTTATTGGCCTCATCCAAAATGTCATGTGGACGTGGTTTTCAATTTCGAGATTCAGGAAAGTTGGCAGGCTTTGGGCTGCTTGGCCTGGTCTGATTGTGTTCTGGATCATTTTCGCGATGAGTCTGGAGCTCTTCGATTTCCCGCCGTGGAAGGGCATGGTAGATGCGCATGCGCTGTGGCACCTGGGTACTGTAGGACCAACTATTTGGTGGTATAAGTAAGTGCTCACTTTGTGAGTCAAATTATGCACGTGCTAACTCGAAATACAGCTTTTTGTTGAAGGATGCTCAAGAGGATCTACAAGCCGAGCGCTTGAAGCAATAGCATTAATTCACGCGTAGGGTCATGGGCAATCGGATCTACACGTGCGACCGTGCCAGATGCCTTGCTGGAATTCCAGTCTTGCGAACCGCGCGAAGCAGCTTCGGGGAAGCGCTCTTCAAAAGTGAGGCTTACGTGTTCTTCAGATCACCATTTCACGTCCAACAAAACATGGTCTTTGCCGACAGCAACACGAGGAGACTCTACAGCTCCTGACTATCCATTAGCTTTACCGCTAACAAGCGCTACATAAGTGGCTCGCAACACTCAGTCAGGATGCCGAAGAAGGAGAATATTTCAAAGTCTTCGCCGCACTACCTATTCAAAAATTGCGGTGTCCTCGCCCAGCGACTAGGGCAGCACCAAGGGCGTTTACTGTTGTCTTGCCCCTCCGCGTTCGCGCACGGCATGCATCACACCCTTGTACTAGCTTCTGCCTGCCGAGTGCACTACAAATCGAAATGAACGGGACGCGATGAGGACTGGTATAGGATTTCTTGTGTGAGCGAGGGAGAGGGACAGTGTAATCGGGCGAGTGTTGGGATTCAGAGTTTTGTTGTGGCGAATCCGTTGGATCGGTCGAATGGGGGTGGGGATGAGGAGTGTCAGACGTTTGCGCTGTTTGGAGGGGCGGGGAGGGCGGATGGGAGGGGATGGAGAATTGTGTTGGGGGAGGTGATGGGGGGTGGTGTGGGTGGTTTTGTGAGGAGAAGTGGGATCCTCGAACAATTGTTGGAAAAAGCGCATACGAAGTATGTACTGGGGTTCGATTGTATTCAGCAGCTACCTCTGTCGACCTGCGCTGCTTTAGCTTCAATGTGCAGCTGTCGTGCACAAAAAACTTTTCCCTTATCCATGACTTCATTCTGGGAGCTATAGAGATGCATCGTCATATTCGACTGTTATTGCAAAAGTCGTGGCATAGACAGGAGCCCACAATCATGACCTACGATGTATTCGTTGCCGTGATCTGAAACGGACGTGTGCATGTCCGGAATCCAGTATCTTCGAGCCAGCGAAGCCGGTGGAATATATTGCGATAACTGAGTTTCGCCGCATTATGACCACCTATTGCACCTCCTGCCATTCTTCTTCGTTCGGTACGACGCTCGTTGGTAGTTCAATTTCTACCTCATCACCAACTCTCACTTGTTCATAGAAACTTTCTTCGTAATGCAGGTCCAAGTCTTCGATGGTCCAGTCATTGCTCAACGTGTGCTGAAGGTCCACCTTTGACCAGGCATCGCCTTTGCCGCGTTGATGCAGCGAAGCAATGACGTCTCTGAAAGTGATGCCGGTGTCGGACCTGACAGTGCAAATGATGCTGCCGTTTCGAGTCCTCACGTGTCTGCCTCTGGCTTGTTTTCTCCTCGTAGACCATCTTTGGATGACTCTCGCCAATTTGCATGGCGTGTCAGTAATCGATGCATCCAGAATCAGGCCCTGTGTTCCCACGTCGAGCGAGGGTGTTGACGGCACATTCAACGATGCTCCCAATCTGCGTGCTTTCCCGCCCAATTTTGTCCGGGCTGCGTTCGACGCGAACAAGCCCACCCTGTCGATCGTTGGAAGCTGTAATGTAACAACCAGGAGAGGACGGAGCTCCACAGGTTGGAGGAAGAACACAGACCCTGTAATTAAAGTGCGTTCGACCCGTGTCGGCTTGGAAAGTGCCATATTGTTAGGAGCCAAAGAAACAGGTCATGGCATGACGGGATCTCTAGATTTCTCAAATCGCCAGACCTCTTTGGCGGCTGACGGGACTAAGAAAAGCTTCTCCTTGACCACCTTCGAAGTATCGACCAGAGCCTTCCACTGGGTGCAGACACGGCAGGCGCTGTAGATCGATCGCACTGGAAGCTGCAAGATAATGTTCTCGAGCAATTCGGCGGTATTGAAGACCGCTTGACGGGCGCCATCAACTTTCGCAAGTCTCGTGACTCGAGTTGAGGTGGTCGGAGATCGCATTTGCTTAGGAACGCGGCGAGCCTGTGAGGTGTCAGAGAGCGACCTGGCGAGACGCACTGTGCCATTGACTGACCTTTGCCTTGCGTGGCGCAGCATTGTCGCCGTCGCCGACAGGGGTTTGCGCTTCTTGCTCGGCATCTCGTCGATGCCGTGGGCGTGTGCTATGATGAAAGCCCAGTGAGGTGCGAGTGCGAGTTCGCAACAACAGAGCAGTGAGCGCACCAAGGCTTCGCTGCTGCCTGCTGCCTTTTCGTCATCGCTGCCAGCCCCACCACCAACATTGATTGAAACCCCATCAACTCCAGCCCACCGCATTCACTTACTCCTCAGCCACCACGCCGCACCGCCGCCGCCGCCGCCTCAGAAACATGATATATGGCTCCTCTGCAATCCTGCTTACTCACCAAGTCGGCACCATCTCTCATGGATAACAGACCTGTGGATTGAGGCCAAAAGAATAAAAACAGTACGAACAGGAGAGGTGACCGGCTTGTAGGTGTCAAGGTGGACTCCCCGTGGAGAATAGGGTCAGACCCGCCCTCCCCGGGTTCTTGCGAAGCCTTGGTTCCTTAAGAGGCGTCTGAGTGGGTGTAACTCGCAGGAGAGTCGCCAGATTGTCTGTTTGCTCTTTTGTTTGCTGTTGAGATTGTTGGTGTGAGGTATTGCGGTGGCTTGGTGTTCGCACCAGTGGTTCGGCTTGATTTCTTTTTGCATCGCGGCGGCGCACTTTTGGCGACAGCGACTTCTGTCGGCTGGTAGGAAGGTTTCAGTGCCTTCAATTGTCCCTTTGACACCTGTCATCTTTGGCGACGAGACACTGTCGTTCTGTAGGCGGTGTTAGTCTGTTCCTTTCGCGCCCTCGCCGATCCTGTGCGGAAGTTTGACTGTGCCGTGCGAACTGAAGTTTCCATTGCCGTAGTCTCGAGGGGGTGTGTCTATGATGCTGCCTTCACAGTATTTTGGCATCCTTTCTGGCAGGCCTGTCGCCGAAGATGGTCGTGCCCACTCGCACTTCATCGCTCCCAGCGGAGATGGCAGCCTCGAAGTCCTGACTCATGCCCATGCTCAGTTTCAGCTCTTCCTCCTCAATACCGAGCTCGCCGGCGACCTTATCTCTCGTGTCTCTGAGCGTGACGAAGTCCTCATTCAACGCGTCAGCTGAAGACGCTTCCTGACTTCTCGCGATTGCGCCAATAGTCATGAGCCCGGACAGCTGCAAATTCGGACACTGTTCCCGCACATGCTTGCAGAGTTCTGTCGCGTCCTTCGGCTCGACACCGCTCTTGCTCTCTTCTCCTGACGTGTTCACTTGCACCAATACCCGCAGCTTCTCGGTCAAAGACTCTTTCTCCGCGAGCGACTTCCTCCCCTTCTCCAGCTCGTTGGCCTTCTTCGCCGTGTCCACACTGCTCACACACCACAAGTTCGGCACCTCAGAAGCCAAAGGCTTGCACTTATTCGTCTGTAGACCTCCAATCATGTGCCATCTGATCGATTTCGGCAGCAGACCCGCCTTCTTCATCAACTCGTCCGAGTAGTTTTCTCCGAAGTCGCTCTGCTTCAGAGGTGACTGGTGCAGCGCCAGGATATCAGTGGCAGGTTTGAGCTTCGAAACGGCGATCACCCTGACCTATGCCCCATGTCAGCCCAGCATACACAGTCCACACTTCTTTCTCTACACATACCGAGCGACTCCCTCGAACAGCATCGACACGCTTCACGACCTGTTCGAGGTTTTCCACGAGCACTTTGGCACGTGCGGCATCGATTCGCATCTCTCCGACCGACTCTGACATGGCACGAATCGTCAATGCTCTGTGCAAGGTGTTGTCAATCTTTCACTGGGCCGAGAGCTAAGCACTGCTTGGCCGGTGAGAAGGCATGAAGTCGGCCGAAGTTTGCAGCGAGCCAAGGCCGATCCGTGAACTTCCAACCCCGCACGGAAGATGTGGAGTGAGTGGACTACTGATCGTTATGCACACGACTTCACCTCTCTTCCGGCAAAATGTCCAATTCTTGGAAACCACACTGGAGGGCATCGCTGACAATTGTGGCCTCACATGCTGTGCTCACTGATGCAACGTTACTGCCTCATCCCAGATCCGCTTCCAGCAATGCTGTTATCTGAATGGCATTCTGCTCTCAAAAATGGAGGTTGGAACAGACGCTTATCAAGAGGTGGATTTTTCGCCCGCATACGGGTCGATGGCGACCGAGACGTTCCATGACAACATTTACCCCTCCGGCGTAGCAATGCATGCCGGTAGTATGTCCAAACAAGGATGAGAGCACATCTCCAGGCACCATGGAGAAGCGAATGACGCGAATGCCTTGCGAAATATGCGGCTAATTGTGCCTGCTCATCATCAGTGTCACTAAACCGAGCTTCGAGAACATAAAACACATTGTGGGTACTACTGATTTCATTCTCTTCCTCTCAGACTTTGGGGCAATCATTCCATCTCGGACAGAATGCTGCTCCAAGCAGTACGCATAGTATGCTATGCCGGGCTCACCACAGCGTTGTATGATGAGTACATTCTAGCTCCGAGATCACGCACCATCATCCCGACATCTGTCTACCAAGTGAATGGAACAGTCGACAATGCAGAATCCCTCCTTGTTGGGAGTCAAGGGAGCGCGACCTTCACAGACGACTCGACAGTAACCTACGACTTCGGCATCAACATCGCAGGTATTACAACCTTGGCTGTCGGCCACGTCGATCCGGACCAGTATATTGGCATCGCGTACTCCGAAAGCTCTCTATGGATTGGTCGTGAGGGCAGTGATGCCACCGCAGACGCCGGTCTCGATGAGATTCTATGGTTCCAGCCAAGTGGTCCGGGCAACTACACTGTAGACCCAAGTCACAATCGAGGCGGTTTCAAGTATTTGAGCTTGATTCACAACACCACTGGCAAATTGGAAGTCGAGCAGCTTATGGTGCACTACACGGCAATGCCACATGTGGCTGACAATGAAATCGCCAAGTATAGCGGATTTTTTCACTCGAATGATGAGCTTATCAACAGGGTGTGGTATGCTGGAGCTTACACGAATCAGCTGTGCACCGTACGTGGAGGAGTCATTGCGTATGGCATGTGACGTGTGCTAACTTCCTCCAGATTGATCCGAGATACGGCGATGCTCTGCCGTTCATCCGCAAGATCAACTCAACGCAAAAGGGAGACGAGACGCCGCCTCATGCGTGGTACAGCAATTATACCATCACAAACGGCACATCCGCTCTCGGGTGGGTGCGGGGAGGCGAGGAGGGGCGGGGTTGGGGTGTGAGGAGCGCGGAAGTGAAGGTGGTCTGCTGGATGGGAGGGCTTTGTTATGAGTGGATGGCCGGCGCAAGTGGATGAGGAATGGAATAGAAGAGTGTGATGTGATGAGAATGTTTCAGACGGGCTGCCACGCGAGTGACACGTTGGTACCCGCGAAGAGCGATCCTTTCTGCGCCAGCCGTCCGTTCCGTCTGCCACGGGAAGACGGCGACACGGAGATGGCCTCTGCAGTCAGCTGGAAACGGTCGTCCAAAGCCATCAGAGTCGGTGTTTGGGGGCAGCTGTAGACAGACACGAGAAAGGACCATTTCGCGTTGCAAGGAAGGGCGGGCTTGGCGGACAGACCCGCGCCTTCCCCAAACATGCCGCTTTCTGCGCTGTAAACTTTTGGGAGCCGCCTCCACAGCACAGCACAGCACAGCACAGCACAACCCGTCGTCGCCGCTGCTGCGCCCATATGCCAACATGGACGCCGCCGCCCTTCGCACGCGCATTCAGGCCACGCTGACCACGAATGCCGACGTGAGGCGGCAGGCCGAGACGGAGCTGAAATCCGTGCGTCGCCCAATTCCCTCCCCTCCACCATCACTTCGCCGCCGGGACGAGCTGACTCGGGCGTGGTTTCCAACAGGCTGAGGAATCTCCGGGCTTCCTCGACGCTCTGCTCAACATCCTCGAGGCCGAGCAGGACGCCGGCGTTCGACAGTCCAGTGCGTGCGAGACGCCCGTGGAGTCGCGTGTGGATGTGACTGACTCGCTTTGAACAGCCGCCATTTACTTCAAGAATCGCGTCAACAAGGGCTGGTCCAAGCCCGAAAATGCCATTCCCGCCACCTCCTCCATCCAGGACGACGAAAAGGCCGCCGTCCGCCAACGACTCGTCCCCGTCCTCGCCAAATCCACCCCCGGCATCCGCCCCCAACTCACAGTCGCCCTGCAAAAGATCCTGCACTGCGACTTTCCCAACAAATGGCCCGACTTTGTCAATGTCACCAACACCCTCCTCCACTCCCAAGACGTGCCTTCCGTTTTCGCCGGGCTGCAGTGTCTGCTCGCAATATGCCGCACATATCGATTCAAACTCGGCGAAAGCAGGGAAGATTTCGACAAGATCATCGAGGGCACGTTCCCGCAATTGCTCAACATTGGAAATAGCTTGGTCAACGAAGAGAGCTTAGAGGCCGGAGAAATGCTCAGGACGGTGCTCAAGGCCTACAAGCACGCCATATATTTTGAGCTCCCACAGCCGCTGCGCTCACACCAGGCCATGGTGGACTGGTGTACGCTCTTTCTGCGCGTAGTAAGCAAGACACCCCCTGCGAACTCGATGATGGAGGACCTGGACGAGCGAGAGATCAATCACTGGTGGAAATGCAAGAAATGGGCATACGTCAACCTGAACAGGCTGTTCGTGCGGTACGGAAATCCCGCGAGCTTGCAAAAGGGCAATGGCGAGGACTACACAGCGGTCGCAAAGAGCTTCATTGCGACTTTTGCGCCGGAAATTCTCAAGGGATATCTCGGTCAGATTGAGCTGTGGGTCAGCAAGAAGGTGTGGCTGAGCAAGCCATGCTTGTCCTACACTCTCGGCTTTCTAGACGAGTGTGTAAAGCCCAAGGCAATGTGGGACCACCTCAAGCCACACATGCCCATTCTCATCGAGCATTTGCTCTTCCCAGTTCTGTGCCAAACGGACGAGGATTTGGAGCAATTCGAAGACGAGCCTGCGGAATATTTGCACCGCAAACTCAATTTCTACGAAGACGTTTCGGCACCGGATGTGGCAGCAACCAACTTCCTCGTCACTCTCACCAAAGCGAGGCGAAAGCAGACCTTCGAGGTCCTTTCTTTCATTAACAACATTGTCAACAAGTACGAGGCTGCGCCCGATGATCAAAAGAACCCCCGCGAGAAGGAGGGTGCTTTGCGCATGATTGGAACGCTAGCCAACGTCATCCTGGGCAAGAAGAGCCCCATCGCCGACCAGGTCGAATATTTCTTTGTTCGACACGTCTTCCCAGAGTTCCGCAGCCCCCATGGCTTCCTCCGAGCGCGTGCATGCGATACACTGGAGAAGTTCGAGGCCCTTGACTTCAAGGATGCTAACAATCTCTCCATCATCTACCGCAACATTTTGGAATCCATGGCCGACCCCTGTCTGCCGGTCCGTGTCGAGGCTGCCCTTGCACTTCAGCCACTGATTCGACATGACCCCATTAGGATCATGATGCAGCAAAAGATTCCACAAATCATGCAACAATTGCTGAAGCTCGCCAATGAGGTCGATGTCGATGCCCTTGCAAATGTCATGGAGGACTTCGTCGAGGTCTTCGCCGCGGAGCTAACTCCGTTCGCTGTGGCGCTGAGTGAGCAACTGAGAGATACATACGTTCGCATTGTCCGCGAGCTCATCGAACGCAACCAGTCCAAAGATGGCGAGGACGGCTACGGCGATTTCTTGGACGACAAGAGCATAACGGCACTTGGTGTCTTGCAAACTATTGGCACTCTTATTCTTACTCTGGAGAGCACTCCGGACGTTCTGGCGCATCTGGAAACTATTCTCATGCCTGTCATCACCATCACGTTGGAGCATAAGTTGTATGACTTGTACAACGAGGTGTTCGAGATAATAGACAGCTGCACCTTCGCTGCCAAGGTCATCTCCCCAACAATGTGGCAAGCTTTTGAGCTCATCCACCGGACATTCAAGTCTGGAGCCGAGCTCTATCTCGAGGATATGCTGCCTGCCCTCGAGAACTTTGTCAACTACGGCTGGCGACAACTCCTCGAATCACCGCAATATCTTGACGCTATCGTCGATATGATCCGAACTATCTTCAAGGATGACAAGGTCGGCGGAGTGGACAGGATATGCGGCTGCAAGCTCGCCGAGATTCTCATGCTCAATCTCAAGACTGGCATCGACAATTACGTTCCGGAGTTCATCTCGCTCGCCATGGGCGTGCTGACCAACGATGACATCAAGGTGAAGTCGTACAAAATCCACCTCATGGAAATGGTCATCAACGCCATCTACTACAACCCTCGTCTTGCCCTCACTGTCCTTGAAGCGAATGGATGGACGAACAAATTTTTCAGCCTGTGGTTCTCGAGCATCGACAGCTTCACCAGAGTGCATGACAAGAAGCTCTCGATTGGTGCCATCACTGCACTCCTGTCTCTGAGAATGGAGGAAGTGCCACAGAGTGTGCAGCCTGGGTGGCCGAGACTTCTTCAAGGCGTCGTACGTCTCTTCCAGACTCTCCCTGCTGCCCTCAAGAACAGGGAAGAGGCACAGAGAGAGGAGGACTTTGGGCTCTCTGGTGACTATGATGATGATGAAGAGGTGAGTTGCAATCCAATTTTATTTGACTTGCTCAACGCTGACTACGGTGTAGGAAGAAGAGGAGTGGGAAGCTGAAGATTGGGAGGCCGAAGAGACAGAAGAGACTTCCGACGTTAAGGACGAGAGCACTGCCTACCTCGACTTCCTCAGCCAACAAGCGAGCAAGTTCAATGCCGCTGTTGGCGAGGATGAAGGCGATGATGAGCTCGATGAAGAGAGTCTACTGGAGACGCCATTGGACTCGATGGAGCCTTACGGGTTGTTCAAGGCGACCCTTGAAAGTAAGTGTACCTCACTTGCCTGAGACGATTTGACCAGCATACTGATCACCTCTTAGCAATGCACTCCACGCAACCTCAATTCTACCAACAACTGTATGGCATGCTTGGGCCGGAGGAGCAAGCAGTCGTCCAATCGGCGATCGAGCAGGCGAGCAAGATTCAGCAGGCACAACAGGCTTCCGCGGGGGACGCTACCACACCAACCCAAACGAACGGAGCCTAGAAGTCCCGGAACAGTTTAGCGGCCACAAAAGCCGCACCAGGTCGACTACGCCATTCGAATGATCAGATACGAATACAAACAAGGGAACAAGGTTCCCACCTGTCGAAGAAAGGACAGCAGCGGTTATTAAACTATCTGATGGAGGTCCAAACCACGCTTGAAGCTGCCATGTGAAGCCCAAAGAGAGGAGGGACTCATTCTTGGAGGTGAGGAACGGTGATGAGCCTGTCACTTTGTGACTTTGAGGAGTTGTCGATGGGAAGATACCTGTAGATAAGGCACGAAGTATGAGGGCACGCACGTCATTCTTGGGAATTAATGATATTTGCAACCACAACAAAACAAAATCGAAAACCCACTCCCCAAAAAAACAGTCAATCAATCAATCAATCAATCAACAGGAATTCCGAAAGTGGATTTTCAAAATCCTGCATGTGCGATCATTTTTCTCCGTCGCTCTTCTACTCGTGACGTACTGTATTCCACACCCTGTGTACATGTATTTCGTGCGACTGCACATCCACCACCATCACTCCATCGTTCACCGTGCATGCCTCCCATCTACCTCCCATCTACATATACAAACTCGCCGTCGCACAAATATCCCTCTTGATCAATTCTTGACACGTCTGCATCTTAGCGAACAACGTCGGATCCCCAATAATCCTCGCCGCATTCTTGACCTCTCTACACGTCTCATCCAATCGTGTTATGACTCTCACAATCGTCCCTTCCAACACATCCGTCAGATCCGTAATACGCGAAAATGGCATGCCCCTCGCCCATTCGTACACGACTTCGACCAGACCGAACCGTGGCCGGGAAACGAAATCGTTGCTGTCGTCGGAGGAGAGGATGACTTGGTGTAAAGTTTGGTACTGGTTGATTTTTTCCGCCAAGGAAATGATTCGATCGCGACCGGTTTCGAGTTGTGGGGTCAGGTTGGGGACTGTGTCGGTTTTTTCTTGGAAGACGAAAGAGGAGAGTAAGGCGACGATTTCTTCGGGTTCGTAGTCTGCGAGGACGTTTTCGAGCACGAGTTCGGTCAGGACGAGTTCGTCGGCTGAGTGGATTTCGCAGGCGACTTTGCCTTTGAGTTCGACGCGGGAGTGCGTGTCGATGAAGCCGAGGTCTTTGAGGACGGAGATGCGTTGTTCGTAGTCTGGGAGGAGTTGGAGGTTTTGGTCGGAGATGAGTTGGCGGATTGAGGCGATTTTGGAGCGGATGACCCATTGGTCGTGGGCCATGGCGAAGTGTTTGGGGAGGTTGTGGCAGTGGATGCTTTCGCAGTCGGAGGCGATGGAAGCGGCTCGCGAGCGTGCGTCGAGGAGAGTGCGGATGTTCATGTCTTTGAGGTATTTGTAGTAGTCGAGTTCGGTCCAGGTTGAGGAGGTCCAGGAGGAGCATGTGGTGAGGAGTTCGGCCTTCGCTTTGAGTAATGCTTCTGGGTCGCGACGTGCGACGCCACTCACGTCCAATTGGACGTGTGATCCTGTCAGCGCTTCAATGCTGTCGAGAGGGATTGTGACTGTGCGGAGCTGCATCTCGTTTTCGGATTGTGGAAGATCGACAAAGCGACGGCGGAAGCGAGGCAGGAATGGTAAGAAGTCTGCATCTTGTCGCTTGCGCTGGTTGCGGTATAGCACTTCCAGCACTTGCACTGTGGGTGGAGACGCTCTGCTAGTGCCATCTCGGAGCAAGACACCAGCGGTGCGAACGTCGTTGCGTCCTTTGAAGACGATCAAGCGTTTGGGCTGGAACATGCGTCGGCCGACGGGCGTCGACAGCATCATCAGGTGAAGGCTGGCAGTGAGCTTCTCAAACTCGACAGCAGCAGCTTGACATACGTCAATGTCCTTGTCACAAATATCGCAGGGCTCGCGGACCACCTTTTCAAGGTCGGCTTCGGACAACTTGATTTGCTTCTGATGCTCAGGCAGGAGTGCTTGAGTGGCATTTTCTGAGAAAGATCGCTTGATCATCTCCTCGATCTTGAGCGCTTCAACGCGCAGCAAGTTCAGAATCATGTTGTATGTCAGGCGGAATTGCGACCTCAGCTTCGTTGGCTCGCCAAGCATCATTTGTCGAAGGCGAGCTGCGGGAGGGGCTTCATCTGCTCCAGGACTGACTAGAATGACATATCCAACAGTATCCAGACCTCTTCGTCCAGCACGGCCGGCCATTTGGGTGTACTCTCCGGGCAGCAGATCCCGGAAAGACTTGTTGTCGTACTTGCGGAAGCCGGAGAAGATGACTGTTCTGGTGGGCAGGTTGAGGCCCATGGCAAAGGTTTCCGTTGCGAACAACACCTTGACAAGTGTCTTGGAGAAGAGAATCTCAACGCACTCTTTGACGATGGGAAGCAGCCCTCCATGGTGCACCGCAATACCTCGACTAAGGAGCTCTCGAATTCTTCTGATCTGCGGCAAGGTGCGATCGTCAGGCTTCAGCCGAGCGAGGGACTTTTCCAGAATCATGTGTATAGCACTCTTTTCCGCTGCGGTACAAAAGTCCAGATTCGAGAGAGCATCTGCGTTCTCCTCACAACGCTTCTTCGAGAAAACGAAGATCGTGCAGGGCAGTAGATCCTCTTTCCTCAAGTGCTGTACGAGATGCACCCAGATGTTTCTGTCTTGTGCTGCAGTTGTCCGGCCTCCACCACGGCCTGTCCGAGCAATGTTGCCTTGGCCGCGACTTGCGGGTGCACCTCGTCCACGCTGCTGAGGTCCGCCACGCTGATTGCCGCCACCTCGCTGCTGACCACCACGGCCTTGCGGGGCGCCGCGTCCTCCACGCCCACCACGGCCTGCTGCGACCGCGGCTTCTTCTTTCTCTTTCGCCTTGGCCTCCGCTGCAATGATCTTATCCCGCCCACTCATGGCATCGTTTGCATCCTTCCATCCCTTCTCGATGAAGCTCTTGTTTGCATCGACGATCTTGAACGTTTTCTTTTCTGCCCACAAGTAGTGCTCAAGTGGCACTGGACGCTTAGGCGTAGAGATGACATAGATGTCCTTCTTCTTGGTTCGGCCTACCCACGAAGCAAATTCATAAGTATTCGGAACAGTGGCAGACAAACAAATCAAGGTGACATGCTCGGGCAACATGATGATGACCTCCTCCCAAACCACGCCGCGCTCAGAATCATTGACGTAGTGAACCTCATCGAATATGACAAACTCAACATCTCGAACGAGGTCAGCTCCACGATAGAGCATACTTCGCAAGATCTCCGTAGTCATGATCAAGCAGCTGGCTTCCGGCCGGATTTGAACATCTCCAGTCAGAATTCCAACGTCTTCGAATTCCTGTCGGAAATCTCGGAACTTTTGATTGCTGAGTGCTTTGATCGGTGAGGTATAGATGGCCTTGGTCATGTGTTTCGCAGCAAGCGCAATGGCATATTCTGCAACGACAGTCTTACCAGCCGATGTATGAGCTGCGACGAAAACCGAGTCGCTATTTTCCAAATGATAAACAGCCTCTTTTTGGAACGTGTCCAGCTCGAATGGCCACTCTCGAGCCATTTCAGGCACAAGTTCTCGGAAGTTCGTGATGTCGCGATTGACGTCAACCATATGTGCCCACTCGCGACCACCTTGCTTGTTACGCGCGACGGCGAGTGGACCATGTGCGGCCAATGCTGGGAACTCAACAGGCAGAAGTGCATCGAGCTCTTCTTCGCCTGTCTCGTCATCTTCTTCTTCGACTTCACCATTCTCCTTTGGAAGTGGAACTCCGTTCTGGAAAGCCTCGGGCATGTCAGACTGCTCATCGAGAACTTCTTCGACCTTTTTGGCAGCCTCGTCGTCCTGCTTGGGCTTTTCATTGACGCGCATACCTCTGGAGAACCCCGGCGGTACTTCAAGCAGCCCGCCCTCCGCTGCAAAGTTGATAACCTTGTTCAGCTTGTCAGACTTCTTGGCATTTTCCACGCCTTGCTGCTGCTGGATAAATTCATCTTCGTAGGCCGCGGTAGCTTCGACAGCATCTAGGCCACCAGGCGCAAATGGGTAGAAGCCTGCGGCGCCTCTCACAAAGTCGGCACGATTGGCGGGCTTACGGAGAAGCGAGGTCGAATTTTTTGCAGTCGCACTGTTGGCCGGCACTGTAACTTCCTTGTATCCGGTGACTCGTCCTTCAAGACCTTCTCTCGTAAATCTGATGATTGTCCTCGTCTGAGTCGGGCCGAGCGCGAACAGTTCGTTGTAGTTCGTGGGCGCTTCCCAGCGCTGCTGTAAGCGGTCTAGCCATTCCGGGCTGAATGAGGTCGAAGGAGTGAGGAATTGACGTTCGAGATCGGCCTTGACTTCTTCAGGCGACTTTCGGATGCGTTTTCGTGGTTTGGCTTGGTCGAGCAAGTCGTCAATATTCTCGTGAACGCGTTCTGATGACAATGCCAGCCCGTCCAAGGCCGCGCTCAAGCCTTCGACCATGTTGTGCTGCGCGCAGTTCGTTGTGTTTGGTGGGGCGAGCTGGTGACGTTGGAGACGGCAAATGCAGCAAGCCAGGATCGAGTCTTGGCAGTCGCGTCTATTTCTTCACGCTCTGATCTGGTCCTCACAAGCATCGCATTTGCGACCCAGCCTTTGTCAAAACTGGAACATCAAACTCGACATCTACGGCGCTGCGTTGAAATCACCGGTTGTCATCAAGAATGTTCACGTGGCCTTCCGAAACTTCCACTACTTCAACTACAGAAAGGACCACTCACTCACTTCAGCCCTCCCGAAATCAGTATAGACTGCCCAGTCATATATCCCGTCTTCGCCAACATCGTCACAACATTCGCACACTCCTGCGTAGTGCCAGCTCTCCCAACCGGAATATTCTTCACATCACCCGGCGTACCCTTCAAGAACTCCTCATCAGGAATCATCCCCGTCCCCGTAATCATCGCAGGCGCCACGTCATTACAAGTAATCCCATTCTTGGCCAGCTTGATCGCAAGATTCTTCGACAAGCCTTGAACACCGGCTTTTGATGCCGAGTAATGGCAGCCATTGATGGATGTGCCGCCTGCTGCGATACTGGAGATGTAAATGATTCGGCCCCAGTTGTTCTCTTTCATGTGTGCTACCGCGAGCTTGGTGAGGATGAAACTTGCTCGAAGGTTGACGTTAATCGTGTAGTCCCATTCCTCGATGTCGATGTCGAGAATATCGGAGGTGCGTTTCCCGTAGCCGGCGTTTGCCACCAGAATGTCTGGGCCTTGGCCATGTTCTGTTCGAATCTCATCGTAGAGGCGCTTCAAATCATCGTCTGAGGCCTGTAAAAACTGTCAGCAAGAGAGCTGACACCATGTTCCTGGCATCACTCACCATATCGGCTTTATGGGCAGTAAGGCTGCGCCCATTGGCGTTTGGCTTGAGTTCTTCTATCAATTGGTCGACGGAACCTTTATTAGAAGAATACGTCAAAGCCAACGCTGCTCCATTTGCGAACAAATCTCGTGCACAAGCTGCTCCAATGCCGCCGCTCGCTATGCCTGGTCAGTAGTCTTCAAATAGGGTTCTGCCATCATTGTCTCGAACCTCCAGTGATCAAGGCAAGCTTGCCAGCGATCTCGTTATCCACGGGCATCTTCATTTGTTTCCTTACGGCCGCAACGAGTGCAAGACTTTTACATAAGGTGGAATGATCTCACCTGCAGTGTCAATGTCTTGACTGAGCAAGCTTGAGTTGCTCATTACAGGTGGAGCAGTGGGGGCTGAGTTGTCGGTTCATTCATATGCCGAAAGGCTTGATCGACATTTTAAGCCGATAGCTTTCGAGACTCCTAAACCAGAAGGTTAATAACGCAAGCCTAAAGGAGCCACTGTTCGTAAGGAACACGTTATTATTGCAGATGCGAATTGCTCACTTGGTGACCATATTCTTTTCAGACTCAGATCTCCCTCTATGAACATCCATTATGTGCCTCCTGCGCCTGAATGCAAAGGTACAAGCATATTGCAGACCAGAGATGTCCATCACTGCACTCTCACACTCTGTCTTTCTTGACCTATCCCCGTTCAACGCCATCACAGGAATTGCCGAGAATCCTTGTCTTCCAGTTTTCGATGTCTTGAAACAGGATACATGTCAGCCAGCTATGCACTACATGTCCTCTAAAGCTACATGCCGCCTATGGCAGTTTTTCCATCTTGTGTTTGAATGTTAGGCAGCGAAACGCTCGTCATTGATATGAAGCTAATGCCGGAGGCCTTCTGTACTTGCACATAATCTTGAAAAGCCTCAATGAGTCGCCCCATTGTAGTGCCGTTAGACGTTCGAGAAAGCCGCGATGTCTGATCGAACCCGCCCACACGACGATGGCTCAGAAACCCGCCAGAGAATTCGAAGTATTCAAAGGCGACAGGCGGCTGAGTAGTAAATATCTGATGGCAAGAAGCACGCGCGGTCCGATCGAATGGCTTGAGGTTGAGCGTGATCTCAACTCTTCAAGGACGCTCAAATTCGAGATTGAAGCTAGTGACCAGGAGTGGATTGAACACGATGCCAGACTTCTTGACTTCGTCCAAATCCTCCGGAAGACCCCCACAGCCTGAAGTTCTCTGCGGGTAGCCACCTAGGGGTGCAGACGGCAGTGTGGCCGGAAATCCTCTCGAATGACGGACTTTCGATTCCGATATTTGTATCCTCAGCAGTCCCAGGTATCAGAAACAGAGCCTTCCTAATCCGAGTTGACGAATCAACCGCATGCTTGCAGCTTTTATTGATCCTCTGCGAGAGCAATAAATCTTTGGTCGGCAATTCGAGGAGTATCATTTCGAGAAGTTCGGCGATCGCGAATATCTGGGCGGCGACCATTTTGTGGAGCTATCAGCCGTTAGCTGAGGCTCGCCGGCGTTAAGAATGTGCGAAAAAGTGACTTACCGTGCGTTGGCGTCTGACGACACGTCTTCAGGCCAGGTTCAGAGCCAAATGTTGTTGCTTGGAAGATGGAAGCGCTAAAGACTGCTGGAGGAGAGTGCGGCAGGGTTCCGAAGCAGTGGAAAGTACACATCAAGCAAACAAACACTACCATGAGGTGAAAACTGACACGGTTCGAAATAAGCTCACTACTCGGCGGAGTGACTGACTTACAACAGGGTATCTCGTTCAAAATAGATCACCGCCAAAGCAACACAGCGACCACACACTCACAACGCCGACTTAGGCATCATCTTCCCCTCTTTCTCCCACCCCTTCACCCTCCTCGCCTTCGCCTCTCTTACCAATCTCACCGCCTCCTCAAAGTCCACAACCTTCAACTGCTTAACATCCACCTCTTCCTCCTTCCCACTCCTCGCCGCGATTCTCGCACCCTTCGTCGCCAACCCTTCCCTCTCCTTCTCATCCGCACACCTCCTCGCCCACTCTCCCCAGCTCTGCACGCACTTCTTGCTGGTCGCCAGATGCGGCAACAACATACCGAAACAATGCGGCATAGCTTCATACCATTCCAAATGCAATTTCACCTCTTGCTCTGCGGCGCGTTTCGCGACGACGAGGCTATCGTCCGTTAGAAGTTCATCGCCGAGGCACATCCACAGCGGTGGGGAATTGGACCAATCAGTTGCGAGGAGAGGTGAAACGAGTGGGTGGTCGAGAAGACTGAGATCGCAGAAGAGGTCGCCTCGGGGAGGGTCTGCGGGCCAGATGCCAGCTGGATCGCGAGGGAAGCGGGAGATGGCGTCGTCGTGGTCTGCGGGTGGGAGATAGTCGGTTTTGCCGTTGGCTGTGATGCTCGGCATAGCACGAGATATGTCAAACCAGCCGGAGTTTGCTGAAGCACCGGCGGGGAGCGGTACGTGAACATCTTTCCCGTGGAAGCGTACCAGTGGCACGCCTGTTGATGCGCGGTGGAGCTGAAGGAGGAGGAGTTGAAGAGCGAAGCTGAGATTTCCACCTGCTGAGTCGCCTGCAAGAACGATCTTGTCTGCTGGGACGGCTTCATGGAAGGATCCCGGGGGCGGGTATAGCAACGAGAGATAGACCTGGAAAGCGTCGAGAAGCTGGCCTGGAAAAGCTGTTTGCGGTGCAAGACGATATCGAACAGAGCACACTCTTCCCTTGGACTCCTTCGCAAGACGACTTGTGAGGGCTCGATGGGTTCGTGGATCGCAGAGGTAGTATGCTCCGCCGTGCAAATATAGGATCGTGACATCGCTTGTCCGCGTGGGCTCAGCCATCAAGCGCCTGTACTTCTCCTCTTCACTGATCTTAGGCAAAGGCTCATCCTTCCCAGCTTCTGACCTATACCCAGTCCACTCCACCTCAACATCCACCAGCTCAGGCTTCGTGTAACTCAACTCTTGCTTATTCGGCGCCAGATCATCCACTGCCTTGAACACAGCATTCCTCAGATCCGGCGCCTCAGTCCCCTCCGCATCATTCGCCGGCGGCTTAGGTATCGTAGCATCCGCAATCCACGTCTTGCCCTTCTTTCCCGGCTCTTTGAGTGTCTGCGCCTGCAATTTCGATATCGCTGGAACTTTCTGCTCGCCGTTACCACTCGACCCAACACTCATCATATCCTTCAGCACCTTGACCGTCATTTCCGTTCGCAGATCCCAGTACTTCGAAGTGGGACTGAGCCCAAAAGTGTGTTGCGCAGCCGCATACGAGAGTCCTGGGATCTGCGGTGCCAGGAACTTGACCACAGCCATTGGGGAGTCCATGTCGGGCGAGTCGTCGAGTGTATACTTCTAGAGTGAGAGCGGCGATGCCTACCGGCTCCGAGCGCAGTACCTCCGATAGGCAAGGGGGGAGAATAGGACCTGTGGAGCAAGCAAAGGAAACTGAGACAGTAATAAACTTACCGTCCGCACTGGCAGCTGCCAGGCACGCGTCCTGTTCACATGCTCATGCTTGACGTCCGACCGTGATTAGTGCGCGGGTGGGAAGTTGTCCGATGTCCATTCGCTCGCTCCCGGCTCGTACACGTCATGCCTCGGCAGCGCATGGCGACGGCATGGAGACAGTACGTGTCCGGATGGTAGCTGTGAAGAGAACGCAAGAATATTAATGGATGATGCTGGAGGCTAGAGATCGCAAGACTGTATCGTTTGCCGCTCTGTGTCGAAGTGCTTCCCACTTGGGGAGGAAAGCAAAAGACGCGGCACGGGAAAGCAATCAATCAACACACGAACACGAAGAACAGTTCAAGGACGGCGTTCGTTGGTGTGCTAAACCTTTTTCCATTTTTTTGGTCGTTATTGCATCTATGCATACACTTCCCATAGCCATTTTGATCGTTTTGGGGTATCGAAAGTTCCGCCCTCGTTTTTCATACTATTACAGCTGAGGCGGACGGAAGCACCCTCCCATACCATGACAATTTGGTCCCCCTAACTACCCTCTGACAAAACAATCGCTGAAACGGTCTGCTGTTTTTTTGGTATTTGGTGCGCTTTGTGCTGCTGACAGTCAAGGCACCCGTAGATGGAGATGCAAGGAAACCAACGAGTGTGACGTCGCATCTGAAGACACCGACGCGAAGGCCAGGTAGAGAGTGGTGGTCGCAGAGCTGCACAACAGAGGATGGGTGAACGCCTGTCGGGGCTAGCCATCTGGTGCGCAGGCCTGGGAGCAAGTGTGATAGGGGATTGCTGGAGCCAGATACAACCTGAGTCGTCAGCCCATGAGCATGACCAGTGTCGTTTGCAATCTGTCGCCGCAGCTCGCCTCAGCCGCAGCTCCTTCATGCGAATCAAGGCCGTTGCCAATGCGCGCCCTGCGACTAGGAGGGTTTCATCAGCTTGGAGGGGTCAGCTCCACGGTTGAGGATTTCCTCAGTGAGCAGCTTCTCCTTGTCCTGGTACAACAGCTTGTATGCATGGCGAATAGTACTATCGCTGACCTTGATCACGTTCATGATGTCCTTCGGAGACTTGGGGTCACCCATGAGCATGCTTGCCATGTAAATGCAAGCAGCTGCTGAGGACAAGGGCGATCGTCCAGCAAGCACGCCCGTCTTGGTCATGACGGTGGCCAGAGCAATTGCGACATTGGTGCTTCGCTGGTCCAAACCGAGCTGACTGCAATAACGTTGGCACAGGTCGGCAGGTTTCGCGGTGCCGGTGGTCGCGCCTTGGTTGTACACTAAACTGTGTCAGCACTGAACCAAATTCGAGATTGACGGAGAACATCAGAGCCATACCATCAGGAGTGGCGTTGGGCTTAGCAGCGTCAGTCTTCGCTTTAGCGCGCAGGAAGTCGTTCAGAAGCTTATAGATTCGTCCGATTTCCTTCTTGGTAACGCCCGTGAGCTCCATCACCTCCCTGAATGACCGGCTAAGGTTGTTGCGGCGGCAAGCGAAGAAGACACAGCCAGCAATCAGAGAATCCTGACTCTTGCCTTTGAACACACGACTCTCCTCGGCGTCCTTGTAGATGTGCTTAGCACTGTCGGAGACAGTGCTCGGCAGCTGCCAGCCATCGCACAGTGCTCCGATCTGCTTGTAGGCCTGCAGAAGGCTCTTATTTCCCTTGTCCAGATTCGCCTTGTTCTGAGCGCGATGAAGATCCTTCGCACGCATGCCACCATCCCCGAACGCGATGTTGGTATTGAGCTGTGCGCCATTCAGAAGAGCGTTTGGTCCGTCTCCGACACGGCTAGGATCATCATTGCCCTGGTCGTCGTTGGAGAAGGTACGCCACTCGCTGCTGGTATCAATCACACGCTCCTGCAAGACGAGTCCGCAGCTGCCGCAGATCAGGTCGCCGCTGGCGTGGTCCTCGCGCAAATCGGGTGGATCCTCGCGACAGTCCTTGCAGATGAGGCGAACGTTGAGGTTCTCGCGCCACTCGTCGTCTTGCGGCGGAGCCACGACAGAATCAGGCACCGCGCCCGGTGAAAGACTTTGCGTCATCAAGGCTAAAGGCTTGCGCACTGGGCAAGTCTTCTTGATCGAATCTTCGAAGCGCGCAGTCGCACGCTTTCTGATGCCTTTGGAGCTCTTCTGGAGCTTGTAGTTTTTGGCAAAGCAACGAATAAAGAGTGGGGAATGCGTTTTGGCGGTAGTGACGAGAAAAGCAGAGGCGACCGCGACTTCAAGCGTGAGGTCGCAGCTAAGGACCCACCAAAGTCAGCGCTCACGCCAGAATGTGATTGTGGGAGGGAAACGCGAAGAGACGTCGCGGGTGTTGTAATTTGACGAGGTGATTGTGATTGTGAATGTGGTCCTTTGTGTGCGCGACACAAAGGCGCAAACAGGTCTAGTTCTACGAAGGAATGCGGTGCACGTACCCTCACACTCCGTTGACGGGCGACGAGTGAACCGGTGTCGGTTCTGATGCTTATCGACTCGAGCGAGCGACGAAGCGGAGTGAGAGGATGCGGTGGTGGGGGTTGCGCTGCAAAGGCCGGCCGTTGAACCAGTGAAGGTGTCCGTGAGAATTTGCGACGAGAGTCAAGCGGTATGACGGATGTCGCAGTGTCTCGTAGACGGCGGCCGGTAGATTGTGCGAGTCTCGCTAAAACCAGTTGCCAGCAACTCGGTTGATGCAGTCGGGACGATTGTGGTTTCGGCGGCGAGACGGGCGCGTTCTCTGAGGCAGGGAGCGGTGGGGGGCGGAGAGGTTGTCGAGGGCGAAGAAGGTGATGGAAAGGCGACGGCAATAGGCTGAGTGGAAGACGCGCCGAGACTACGCATCACGTGACGCGAGAACTCTGTGGAGCAGAACGACCCGAGCTTGCACGACTTCACGGCCACGAGCGAGCATTGAGAGCACCGCCATTGCACCTCATCCACCACCTCTCACCATGCAGGCAGTCCGAGTCTCGGTATGTCTGGGCCGCTGATCTGCTCTTGCGGCATGCTGACCAACTCCAGCGCAACGCGCTCGCCCGAGCTGCGACCAAGCAGAATGCCGTCCTCTTCCGCCGCACCTTCATCGCAACGCCAGTCCGCACGGGTATGCCACCGACACATCTCGACAGCGCGTGATGTATCGTCTAACTTTCTCGCAGCCGACCTCGTCCAGGACATGTACTTGAAGGAGCTCAAGGCCTATAAGCCAACTCCATTGAAGGCCAACGACGCCGAGGGCCAAGTGCAAAAGTTCGCCGTTCCAAAGCCACCACAATCCCCCGAAGAGGCTGATCTCCAGAGTGGTCTCAAAGAATACGAGCAGACGACCCCGGAAGTCCAGGGCGGGTCAACCGATGCGAACGCAGCACCCGTTGAGCAAGATTGGTTTGTCGAGGAAGAAGAAGAGGCCGAGGCACATGGACACTAGAGCGCGCATGGGCACCGGGGGGAGTCACAAAGCGGACATGTAACATACTACAGTGAATTAAAGAGCCAATACCAGTTGAGATGTACATGTGGGATACAGAGGCCTTGTTTCCACCCTTTCCAAAAGCTCGAACCGACGGGCAGGGTGAAGACTTCTCTGTGCAACGTTCACCACTCGTGGGATCAAACTACGAAACACTTCAACTATAGCCCTGCGCCTCCCCGAAGCGGTGCCAAACACGAAGTTTTCTAATCGCGATCATAGCTCAACCTTTGCGCAGTCAATCACGTGACGGGACCAGCCAGGATATATCCCGTGGGACACTCGATCGATATGCTGACACCTCTGCACAGCAACATTGGCCAAGGTGATCACAGTGGAACAGAGATCTGGCGTTCGCCTGCCGGATAGCGCTATGTGGTCCGCTTGAGCCCGAGCCAGCTACTCAACATTCTTCAGCATCACGGCCGCAAATTCACTTTCCCAGGATATCATATGCGAAGGACAGTAGCCTCTCGATTTAGCTGTCAAAGACACTTCGAATTGACTTCAGTACGTGCCTGACGTGTGAAAGAACAACGCCTCTTTTGAACATAGCAGACTGCAAAGCAGCGATGGCGAACAGCATGCACATTCCCCATCAACGACAAGGACAAACGTACGGAACCGCAAACTGTTGCACAAACCATGAGTGACTGCGAATACAAGATTGTTCGCACAAACAAGAGAAATTAAACATGAAAATGGGGCACGCGACAGGGGAGAGTGAAAACTGGGTATCAGACCTACTAGCATCGTTGGGCCCACTCACACTAAACACATCTCATAATCTCATGAACTACACAAAATTGCACCAAAACCCCTACTGACGTCCACTACTAGTCCCATCTTCCGCACCAGGAAGTCCCTCCTCATCACCAGGCTCAGCATACGAACCCTTCCCCTTCGCAGCACCACGAGTGCGCGACTCCAAAATATTGCTAGTATCAACATCACGATCGTCCTTCTCTGCGCGGCAAAATCAGCATTCGAAATCCTGCACTGTTGCTCAGTTTGGACAAGATTACCTAGCTGAGCATCGGAATCGGCATGTACACCATATCCTCCCTCTTCAACACCGGCATCGTCCTTGACGACTGGGATGCCGTATTCGTTTTGGCCTGTACGGCTGGCGTATTCGTTGTCTTGTGCGTCGCCGGCTGGGACATCAGCGCTGAGCTGGTCGTTTTGTTGCTCGTATTGGTCGTCGGCGGAGGAAGACATGTTGGGTTTCTGTCAAGATTGTTGGGGGGGTGGTGAGTGTTTGGTTTGGTAGACTGGTCAACAGCTGAGGAGCTGGGGAATGATGGTCGAAGAGTGGACAAAATGCTACAACTTATACCAACTTCCTCTCTCGCTCTCGAAATCGTCTCCATGTTGTCATGGGGCTGGGTGATGGGCGAGATCTCGTACGTCACTACATTGCGGCTGTAGTTCAACGATGCGCATCGCGTTGAAGCGACGAAGGTGTAGTCACTCTGACATCAACTTTAGCAGAGTTTCTCGGCAACTTGACCACGCAGGTACCATCAACAGACCTACCACGTGAGTCATCAAAGCAGATCTTCTTCTATTCCGACTCATCGAACCATAAACTACCCTTGTCCAGTTCAGCCACACGGCTTGATGAGTCGGAATCCTATTGGCATGAACGAGTTTACCTGCACGAGGGAGCACAGCAAATCGTATGAGCAGCGCATGTGCGAAGGCCTGAAGAAAAGATGTGGTTGTCGCAAGAAGCGTCAATGACATGCAGGAAACAGACTAGCGCGCCAGGAACAGAGTTCAGTCGCACATGAGGTGCGCCGGGGAGACATGAACCCTGCGATGTTCATCTGACATTTTCGCGATCGCTAAGTTAGAGATCTGGCGGATCTCTGGATCTTCAGACCAATGCAGGCACTACCGTTGCAGAGGAGACGCTCGCGTACTGTTCGTGACGTGTGGAATCCAGGATTCCCATCGCCAGAATTGCGGTACGTCGTTATGACGGCAGCAACAACGACAGGATCAAGTGTTTGTGATGGACATGAGTTCAGAGCAAATATTGGAGAAGTATTCTTCCTGCAACCCATATATTGAGGCCGGAAGTCTTCAGGACCTGGTAAGATTACATCAAATTCGTACAGAAGCTGTGGGTATCAAAATTAATGAAGCTCGAACGCGGTCGCATGCATGTGCCCTGCCCAATACTGCCGCTCCCTGGATTTGCACTCGTAATGCATGAACGCTGTGCAATTGGCGCGATTCTGTGGAGGTAGGGTGATGTCTCTCAGCGGTAGTGGACACTCGTCATGAACAGTGGGTTGTCGGTTGGCCTGAATCGTTCCACAAGCGCGGCAAGCCGTGGCTGCCGGCAGGAGTGAATGAGCACAACACGTCTAGTCCTCCTCGCTGGCTGCCTTCTTGCCTCTGCCCTTGCGTGCCTTCGTCGCGGGCTTCTTCTGGTGTGCAGGTTTTTCTTCCGCTGCAGATAGATCCTCGACGTCGCTCGATAGCTCGAGTTTGGCAACAGACTTAGCTTTCCGTCCTCTGGTCTTCTTTGGTGCTGGCTCCTCATCCTCATCCGCGGAACCCTCGGATGCTTCCTTCTTGACTGGAGCTTTCTTCTTCGATTTCTTCTTGGCTGGGACAGGTGCTTCCTCTTCCTCTTCAGCTTTGGCCTTCTTGCCACGGGACTTCTTCGGCGCTGGTTTCGATTCAGCCTCCTCGTCTTCGTCCTCTGCGTCTTTTCGAGCTCGCTTCTTTGACGGCCTCTTTTTGGCCTCACCCTCTTCGTCCTGTGGCAGATCAGCATGAAAAGTTTCGTCACTCAGCGCAAGCACTCACGTCGTCTTTGCCCAGCTCCTTCTTCTTCTTCTTGGTCAAGAACATGCCTTGCTTTTGGTTTGCTGCGTCGTAGCGGTTCATCTCAATATCCTGTTGAACATGTCAGTTGCAGGCCCAGATCCCACTTGGAGAAAGTACCTGCGCCATTCCAATCCTCGTCATCAACATGACCTTGCTCCAGACTGCGCTTGACTTTCTCTTGCGCGTCTGCAGGGAGCTCGTCGTAGCCATCGATGAGCTCGAGATCTTCACCGGCAGTCTCCCACCAATTGTGCAGCACAGTTGGAGTCACGCAGCCCCTATGCGTATTAGCCTCCTTCACATGATAGACACAAAGTTGTGCGATACCAATGGCGCCACTTCATGGATGAATATTCCTTGAGCTGCACGAGAACTCCCTGGCGGAGTTCCCCCTTCTGGATCTTGACGTCCGCCTTCTTGCAAGCGCCGTTGGAGCATCCTGCACGGCCGGTCTTCGAAAGCTCTGTTTTCATCAACTTCAATTCGACTTGGCCGCATGTGTATTGGGTACGTACCAACGCGGTAGCTCATTTTGGCTGTTGTTGTCTAACGCCGCCGCGTTCGCGTATCGAGACGCGTGAGAGAAGAAAATGGTGCAAGCAGAGAGCGTCGACAAATGCAACAGAGCCTCCGAAATGAACGACCAGCGCAAGCCGTGAAGGTTGGGGCAATGGGGAGAATGTTTGCAGGTTGCAAATGGCAGCAAGCGTGGACCGCGCAGTCCAGGCGACAGTTGCTTGGCACTTGTATGGAGGCCTGAACCTTAGTAGAGGCCACTACGTCAATTCCGCGCCGACTTATTGTTTACTCGCTGTTTATTTACTATAATAACTACTATTGTTACCGCCGCCGCCGTTACCGTTACCGTTACCGCCGCCGTCGCATTGTCGCATATAATAATCGCACTTAATAATAGCGCTTATTCGCTATATTATAGCGCTATTTACTACTATAATCGTAATATAGCCTTCTTAGTAGCGCTAGCACTATTACTTTAGCGACAACCTTCTATAAACGGCGTATAGTACCTTTAATACTTACTTAGTAAGCGCGCTAGCGTCTTCTTATATCTTTAACGTTACTAATAACTTATAGTCTACTTGCTACTAATACTACTACCGTACCGCTAGCTTTATAATATTTAGCTAGCGATACCTTAATATTAACTAAGTTTATAGAAGCTACCTCTAAAATAGAAGACGCTATAGTAGCTTCTAAGTAAGTTTATATCTACCTCGCTATATACTCGTAGTATACTTATCGATTTCTAGTACCTCTACTACTCCGCCGACTCCCTCTAATCCTTTTACGTATCTCTATAAACCTACTACTACGAACTATACTAACTTCTAGTTTATTAAAGATAAGAAATAGTAGCGCTAGCTTAATAAAGTAGGCGCTAAGAAATATTAGACGAGGAAGACGGCGCGTTTATTTATTTATTTATTTGTTTATTTATTCTATTAACGTGCTATAGAAGTCGAAGACTATATAGTACGGGTAGGCCTAATACCTAACTAGTCGTAGAAGAGAGAAAAGCTTCTTAGGCTAAAAAACTCTCGGTCTTAGGAGTGTCTTATTCGCGCTAAAAATAGATATTATAGGCCGATGCCTAGAGGAACTAGAATTTCGCTCGGTAAGCCTTAGCGCTAAGCGCTAAGCCCTATATATAGAATTTTAGTATCTAAAATTAGTTCTAGTAGTAGATATAGCTAGTATAGTATATCGAGTTAGTATAGAAGGCCGTTATTTCTATTTATCTCGGACCTAGAGGGTCGCCTCTAGGAATATATATTCTAGGTAGGAAGGGTCTACCTTTCTCTCTTTCTTTTATAGCTCTTTTTAGTAAGTAAATAGCTAATCTCTTATCTTAGTAGCTACCTCCTCTCTCTACTCCTATCCTACTTATCTCTATTCTATCCTCTCTTTTCTACCTCTTCTATAGTAGAGTTCTACCTTAGTTCGTTAGGTAGTCTTAGGGTTATCTTAGAGTAGTTCTTATCTTATCGAGTATACGGCTAGTAGTAGTAAAGTAGGATTATCTTATATACCCTTATACTTTACTAGTATACTCGAGAGTATCTATTTCTACCTACGGCCGCGTAGAGGCGTATAATAGGACTTCGTAGGCGAAGACGGCGCGTAATAACCTAAATAAGTAGAGTATTACTAGAAGGATTATAGAAACTAATAAAGAGATAGTAGCGCTAAATCTATACTACTAATACTCGCGTAAAGGCTATAATATAACCTATATAATATTAAAAGCTAAAAGAGAAGAAGAAAATAAATCGATTATATACGCTTATTATAAGCGTTATAGTAAGAGTAGTTATAAGGCTAGCAAAGAGTATATCTTAGATAAAGATAATAATAATAATACCGACGATACTCTACTATAAGTCGCTAGGCTAAAGAATTTAATAATTAAGATATAGTATAAGATAGAGAAGTTAGAGGCTAAGAATAAGGCTTTACGTAGTAAAGTAGATAGTTAGTATAACTAGATTAAGATATACGATACCTAGCTATTATAGTTAAAAGATAAAGCGAATAATAGGAGTTCTAATATATATACGCTATCGAAGAAGGTATAGCTAGATAGCGAGCGCTAGCTACCTATACCTCGCTAAGTATTATAAAGGTTAGTATATAGCAATATATTAAGCGCCTCTAACTATACTTATTAGAGATATTAAGAGACTAATTCTTGCCGATTCCTCTATATACGTTTAGCGTACTTTTATCTTACGCCGAGTATATATAGCGTAAGCCGAATACTTCGGCGTCTAACTTAGACGCCCTCTAAGCTATTAGCTTCCTAAGCTATCGCTCTTATAATTATCTCCTCTCTTCTATAGAGCTGCCTTAGCTCGTAGGAGAGTCTATATTAATATAGTAGCCGGCCGCTTACGTTCTTATTACGTTACGGTTATATTACTCTACTACTTTATAGTCGTACGCGATTTTTAGCGGTACTATAGTAACGTACTAGATCTTAAGGGACTTTTATATTATAGACTCTATATAGGCCGCGCGTTAGTTACGAGGTAGGTACGAGCTATAAGTTCGCGCCTAATTATATTAATACTTATTCTAGTATACTATCTTTAGATAAGCGCCTCGCTCTCGCCTCGTACTATCTATATATCTTCTTAGCCTTTTTCTAGTACTCGTTCTATAAGTATTATACCTTCTAAGAAGAACTCCGCTCTTATAATCTTAGCCGATCCTCGTACTATTACTAACCTCCTCGCTATCGAAGATAACGACTATTATCGTTATCTCTTATATTTAGTAATAGGTAAGTCCGGCATTCTACGTACGTATTAGCTACGAGTTCCTTACTAATATAGTACGTATAGCTAGCGTTCGGCTATATAATAGAGTTATAAAATTAAGTAAGAAGAAGAATTACTAGCGTTATAATAATAGATAGATTAATCTTATTGCCGGTCTACCTCTTTATCTAGAGTAAGTAGCTTTGCTCTAGTATTATATAAAAGGGAAAATTCTATAAAAAACCCCTTATCTTCCTCTTTATATTTATAGTTAGTAGTTACTTCTTCTATCTTACTTTTCTTTAAGTAAAATTAGGCTCTCTTATTGCCTTACTCTTCTTCCTAGACTCCTCTTTATTTCCTTATTCCTTTATAGCTTCGTTCTTCTTTATTAATCTCTTTCTTAGCTAAGGAGAACTAGTCTAATAATCCCTCTTAGATTAGCTACCTAGCTATAGTATTAAGGCCTCTTAGTATTAAGTATATATCTTCTTATAAGCTAGTTCCTACTACTATAAATAGCTAATATCTATTACTTTAATAGTTTTAGTAGAATATATAAATATACTTAGTATCCTAGATACTTTAGTTATATAAGTATATTAGGATAACTCCTAGAACTCTCCTTTTTATTAGGTATGCTCTAAGTCTAATATATCTTATCCTAATTAGGGTAATTATCGTACTTATAGGCCTTAGGGCCTCCTTATAAATCTCTCTAGCCCTAAATTATCCTACTATAGCCTATACTACTAGTTGCTCTCTTATTATACCCTTCTTTTATCTAGCCTTCTCCTATTCTTAGTCCTATTTAGTAAGCTCTTACTAGTTCTTAACTCCTATTCTTATTTAAGGTAGCCTCTAGCTTAGAGTTATCTTCTAAATTTCCTATACTCTTATCTTATATTACTTACTATACTAGTTGCTTCTTCTCCTTACTCTTTATTTCTTCTAAGTAATTCCCTTATATACTTACTTAATATACTAGTAGGTTAAGTTATCTACTTTATTTCTTATATATTATTTAGTAAGGTCTTAAGTATAGAGCTAGATTAGAGAGATACTTGCTTCCCTTTAAAGGACTATAGCTATAACT
Organism: Cercospora zeina; assembly: GCA_022702355.1. Classification (NCBI taxonomy): domain Eukaryota; kingdom Fungi; phylum Ascomycota; class Dothideomycetes; order Mycosphaerellales; family Mycosphaerellaceae; genus Cercospora; species Cercospora zeina. Next base: position 249,545 of record JAKLWX010000005.1, read on the forward strand.
AACTTATATATACTTATAATATTCCTTAGAGCTTAGTTCTAGACTTGCTTAATTAGTTTAGTAAGGCCTTTATTATATTCGCTTATTCCTTCTAGGTTAGACTAGGTTTAGCATCTATATACTAGGGCTAGCTTAATAACTATAGTATAAATATATCTTGCTTTCTTAAATAATACTCCTTAGGTAGACTTATATAGCCTCTATAGAGACTAGATCTAGTATATACCTTTCTTAGCTATCTTCTTAATATATAGGCCCTACTTAAGTTTAGTATCTACTTAAACTCCTAATAGTCTTAAGAATAGGATAGGTTTACTTTTAAAGCTAGGGATCTAGACTATAGCCTAGAGGTTATAGTTCCTTCCTCTTATAAAATAGATAAGCTAATACTTCTATAGTATAAAGGCTACTTTATATCTTATTACCTACTCTATATATTTATTATAGGCTTTCTTTAGTTATTTATAGTTCTTCTTTATAGATATACTATATATAAGGATATTAGAATTATTAATAAACCCTATTACTATAGTATTATCTTCTTAAAGTAATAAGAGAAGTATAAATATAAAGAATAGGAATAGGATTAGTAATAGTATTAATCCTTAGGGGATTCTAGTATCTTACTTTCTCTTTTAGTTTATAAATTCTTTTAGCTTAAGGCAAGTTATCCTATCTTAGAGAAATAACTAGATAAATCTAATTAGCTAGTCTAGATAGCCCTATATCTTAATATTATAAAGAAGTCTTTAGTAGGATACTTTATTAAATGCCCTAGATATATCTAAGTAGAGCATTAAGGCTACTACTCTAGGCTTAGCTTTTTAGATTATCCTAACTTATTTAGTAATAAGATTAAGTATTATAATCGTAGATCTTCCTAGTCTTATACCTATTTATAATTCTAGTAGTAAGCCTCTCTCTTTTACTACTTTAAATATTCTCTTTATAACTACTACTTTTAGTACTTTAGCTAAAGTATTAAGAAGTACTATTAGCCTATATACTTCTAGCTTAGTATAGTTAAGCTTCTATAGCTTCTTAATAACTATAGTAATAAAGTATTTAAATAGCTTTAGGTAGTATACTTAGCTAATATAGGCTATAAAGAGCTTAGCTAGGAATAGTATAATCTCTTATTAATATTTCTTAAGTAGTATATCCTAGATCTAGTTTAAGCTTAAAGCCTTCTTACTCGGGATCTTTTTAAGTATTATAAAGACCTCTCCTTTAAATACCTTATCTTCTATTTAGAACTAAGCTAGAAGGTCTATATTTAGAATATCTCCTAAGTCTACTTTAACTAATAGTAAGAGGAAGTAGTTTATAAGGATTCTTACTTTACTTTTATTTATATAACTATCTTAGTATATACTACTACTTAGTATAGGAAATTATAGTAGTATATATCCTTATTATACTTTTTCTCTTACTTATTATACTAGCTTCTATATCCTACTTAGGTCCTTAGTAATCTTACTAACTATTTACCTTTAGGATATATTTATTACCTTCTTAACTAGCTTATTCTTCTTATAGCTAGTATTTAAGTAGTATCTATAGTTCTCTTTAGACTTTATAGCCTTCTAGGCTCTTCTTACTATCCTAGTAGCCTTAATTGCTTTACTATACTCTACTAGCTATTCTACCTTTATATATTATAATAGCTTTATATATAGAACTACCTCCTTTACTACCTCTTAAAGGGCTTTCTAAAGAGCTTATACTACCTTATCTAGCTCTTAGTAGTTCCTAAGTAGTAGTAGCTCTAGCTTCTTTATAGCTTTTTAAACCTTCTACTTTACTTTCTTCTACTTTACTTTTATCTATTATAGTCTTAGGCTCTAGTTTTTCTAGTATAGGTTTATAGGCTAGTCTATAATAGTTAGAATTAGGATATAGTCTAATCTAAATATATTATTAGCTATTACCTTATAGCTCTATAGTCTCTATTAGATAGCTTAGCTAGCTAGGATTAGGTTAAGTGTTTAGTAGCTAGAGTTATATCTCTCCTATATAATAGTTCCTAGTTCTAGTAGGAGATATAGGCCTACCTATATAGCTATCTAAATAAGAGTATCTACTATATTATATTATAACTAGACTAGGTTTCCTCCCTATAGTAAGTAATAGAGATTAAAGTCTCTAACTACTATAGTCTTACTTATAGCTACTTCCTAGGCCTCCTAGATAGCTATTTCTAGCTATATAAGTATATTTATTATATTATAGGATTTAGAGCCTAATAGGTTATAGTAGTTATAGATAGTAATAGATTTTCCTTAGGTTATTACTATAATAGAGAGAAGGTCTCCTAACTAGCTATTTATAATATCCTACTTTAATATATCTAGCTCTTCTAATACTAGGAATATAACTCTTAGGTACCTATTCGTTAGAAGGACTTAGTAGTAACCCTTTTTTATTTTAGTTTTCCTATTTGCTAGGTTAATCTATAGTTCTTATAGTACTATAATCTAGGTAGTTCTTAGGTCTAGGCTATCTACTAGTAGTACTTAGGTAGTAGGTATATAGTTTATATTATATTAGTAGATCTATAGGTTATATCTATTTATCTTATCTAGTTATAATAGTCTTCTTTAGCTTAGCTCCCTCTCTTTATTAGGCCTCTTATATACTCTTAGCTTATATATATATTAGGAGCTTATTTATTTATCTCTTACTATTTATAATAGTAGAGTTAGATCTTAATAGCTTTCCTAGTAGCTTATTCTATCTTGCTTAGCTACCTTATAGTACCTCCTTAGCTTAGAGCTATTCTACTAAGCTTATTAGTTTCCTCTTCTTATTAGTTACTATAGTAAATCCTTCCTTATTATAGGTTAGTTATACTAGAGTTTACTTTCTTATAAAGAACTCTAAGAATATTCTAGCCTTAGCTATTACTACTTATTTATATTTATATATCCTTACTTATACTAGGTAGTCTCCTTTATAGTTATAGTATTTCCTCTTTTATATAGTATAATTAGATATTTTATAGTTTATAAAGCAGGCTCTATATCTATCCTTAGCTTCCTTATAGTATATAGTAATATATCTAAACTTATTATACTTTATATACTATATAACTCTTTATTATAAGTAGTAGATTTCTATTAGGTAGAAGTTTACTTTAATAATAAATCCTTTCTAAGCTATAGCCCTTACTATTTGCTTATCCTAGAACTTAATAACTATTATAGAGTATCTCTAGCCTTCTTTAGCTTTAAGGCTCTTTATCTATATAGCCTACTTAATTCTTATATTTAGAAACTATAAGATATTCTCCTTCTTTATTATCTTAATATATTCCTTAGCTCTAGTATCTTAGTTTACTTTAACTCTATATATAAGTACTCTATATAGATATTTAGTAACCTAAGCTTTAGGCTAGGCTATATATATCTAATCCTAGTTCTTCTCTAGCTTTACTCTTTCTTACTCTCTATAAAGGAGTACTTTAAAGTCCCTACTAGATAGCTTCTAGACTATAGCTACCTACTAGATTCTAAGCTTTACTCTAATTTCCTTTCTACTTATTCCTCTAATCTTATCTCTTTCTTCCTATATACTTATCTTAATTATAATTACTATAGTTATCTAAGGTATTATCTATATTAGGGTTTAGATTTAGGCTGCCTTTTAGGCCTATAATTGTCTTATATTATAGCTATCTAGCTTCTTTTAAAGGGTTCTCTAGATATTCTAAAGAGTAGAGGAGATAGCCTAGGTCTAGGCCTAATAAAGAAGGGCATATTAGGCTCTTTAAAGAAGAGAAAGGAGAGAGGAGTTAGAGTAGTCGTAGAGAGAGTTAAGGGCTTTTTAGATAGTTTCTATAAGGGTTATTAGGTTCTTTTAGAGCTAGGTGCTTACTATATTAGTCTCTAGTAGTATCTTCTAGCCTTAAGAGCTAGTTTAGTAGTTTTTAAGGAGTTATTACTATTCTTAGGTTCTAAGAGTACTAGCCTCTTCTCTCTCGGGCGCTATAACCTCTCTAAAGTTCTTCTATCGCTCTAGATAGATAGTCGTATACTATAAGGCCTTAAGGCCTCCTAGTAGCTAATTCTTCGCCTACTAGAGATATATATTTTTCCCTCGCGTTATAATAATAATAACTACTCCTATAACTACTATACTAACCTAGATATTATTACGTAGTCGAAGCGCTTACGCTTCTACCTCGCTAAGCTAGCCGAGGGCAGGCCGGCCGTACGCGCCGAGTAGCTCCGCCGCCGCTCTACTAATCTATAGGCTCTAATCGCTAATAGCCTTAAGGTCTTATAGTCTAATAAGGGTAAGTCGGCTAGAGTCTTTAAGACTCTAAAGAAGGGCGGAGCTAGCGCGCTACTAGCTAGTAGTAGTCCTTCTACTACTAAGCTACTTATAGCTAGTAAGTAGATCGCTCTATCCTCTAAGCTCTTTAAGCTTAAGTACGAGGTATATCTTATAGGTTATATACTCCTCGTACGCGTTACTAATATTCTTCGTAGTATCTATACCTACTTAGCGCCTCGAAAGAGGCCCTTAATATAGTAGTCTATACTACTTACGCTAACTACCTCGCTAGCTAAATAGAGGAGGTCTCTAACGACGAGGCCTTCGTAGTAAAGAAGAAGGAGGATAATAATAAGAAGAATAAGAAGAATAAGAAGAAGAAGGAAGACGAGGGTATAGAGGAGTAAGCTAGCGCATCGCGCGCTCTCCTTATACTCTCTCCTTACGCTCCTTCTATACTACTTATATAGTCCGCCGCCTTATTTTATACTTCTATTCTACGCTAGCGCTACGGCCTATTTACGTAGCGCCTATAGGCGCTATAAATAATTTCTCTCTACTTTATATTCTCTATTCCTTTTAGTAATTTTCGTAACGTAATATTTCGTTGCGGCCTTAGCGCTTAGCGCGCACTCGTCGTAAGTTATAGTAGTCGCGATAGTTAATTAGCGGCGCGGTAGCTAGAGGTTAGAATAGGTCGGGACGGGTCTAAGTCGGGTCTAGGACCTAAATATATAGAACTATAATAGTTAGGTCGGGTCCTAGCCGGTTCCTACCTAGTTCTAGATCTATTTAATAAATATAGATATTAGATAGGTCCGACTCGAGTCTAACGATAGGTCTAAAGATAGGTTTTAATAGAAATATAAGATTTAATAGAATACGATATAGAAAATCGAGGGTTATAAATAAATAGAAACCGGAGGAAGTAGAAAGTATAGAAAGCGATAGGTTTTAAAGGTATATTTAATTTAATATAGCAAATTATACGATTTAGTATAACTATAAGTATACCGACTACGAATACTAACTATAGTAACCTCTCTACTTATAACGATTTTTACTATATATACCTTCTATAGTTATAACGATTTTCCTTATATATACTATAAAGATTTATCTCTTACTAAATATATTAATTCCCTAAGACAAGAGTAGGCTAATAATAAACTTTATATCCTTCTACTAAATAGTTACTCGCTTTACGTAAATCGCAGCAATGCTAGTACCTATAATATAGTTAATATTAATCGAAAATAGAACAACTAGGAGCATATATACTCGAGAAGAGGTAGACTAGAGCACTCTCGGCAGCTTCCTATAGAGTACTAAGAGCGCTCGCCTACTAATAGTAACCTCCTTAAGAAATAGCTAAGCCTTTAAAAACGTCGAAGTAAACTTTATAAACGAGATAGCTAAAGAGTAGCTTTAGTATAAGTAGATCTATAGACTTCTAGTACTTATAGATCTCTTAGAGCGCGATAGCTAGAGTATAAGTTAGTAATACTAACTATATATACTAACTATATAACTTACTACCTAGCTTATAGTAATAAGTCTTCCGTATACTAGCTCTACGAGCTAGACCTCCTCTACCTACTACTACTATTTTAGCCGGTACTTTTCTAGCCGTTCTCTTTCTAGCTAGTTCCTTTTTTGCTACTCGTTTTCTACCTAGTAATCGTTTTCTACCTACTACTCCTCTAGCTACTACGCTACTATTTGTTTCGTTATTTACTATATCTCTATCTACTATATTTCTAGCTACTACTACTACCGCTACTATTACTATATTATCCCTCTCGATCTATCTCTTATAGGCTATTTAGTAAGCGAGCTTCTACTTATCGAGACGACGCCGACTACCTAGTATAGTTTTCTATAGAGCCTTCTTAGAAAGCTAAGAGGAAGAGATAGGCGGTATAATACTCTCGTCGCTATTACTCTCGTCGCTATTACTCTCGTCGCTATTACTCTCGTCGCTATTACTATTATCGATATTAATAACGGAGCTATTATCTTTATTATTTCTATTATCGCTATTCGCGTTTCTACGAGAACTATTCTAGTCGTTTCTACTAGTAGCCTCTTAGTCGTTACTATTATAAGCGAAGAGGTTAGAAATTAAAAGAGGAGGGGTAGAAGCGCCGCGTTAGTTAAAAGAGGGCGCCTAGTTACTAAGAAGTCTAGAGTCGATATTACTATTATCTATAGAAGAGTTTTCGAGTAGGAGGGAGTTTCTAAATAGAGAAGAAGTAGACGCTATATCTCGGCTAAAGAAGTATTACTTAGCGAACTAGCTAGGCTTATTAGTAGGAAGTTAAGCTATTATAAATACGTAGAGAGGCGAGAGAAAAGCAGTCGATTAAGCTACGATTAATATATATAGTAGTATCTTTCGTATGCGCGATACGAAAATTCGTTAGAAGGTATAAAAAAGGAAGGCGATAATAATAGGCTAATAAAGCGCGACTACTAATAAGTTCTAAGGAGGTAGAGGTAGTAGTATTACTAATAGTTTAGTAAGGGTATATAGGTTAGCTAAGGCGGACGTTAGGCTCGCTAGCGCGCTAGCTACGGCTTTACCTACGCTATATATATTAATTCTAAGCTTCTAAATATAGTAACGTATACTAGGCTCTTTATAGTCGGCAATTATAGTTAGTAACCTAGTATTATATACCTATATTATTATTCTCTCCTCTGTTCTAGCTAGTAAACTAGTAGCGTAGATAACTATATAGGTATATATCCTTTACTTATAAGGTAACGCGCTTCGCGTAGATCGCTAGAAGGTTAGAAATCTCGAACTCTATAATAAGAAATACCTCCGCCGCTTCCTATAAGTATTTAAGTACTACTACCTAAACTCTAATAATATTACTACTACCTCTATCTATTATAATCTCGCGGATAACGCGCTAAAAAGGGACTCTATAGATATATAAAGCTATCGTTCGCTAAAGCTTACGAATCTCTTATAAGGCTGCCGTCCCTAGCTTTAACTATCTTTTCGAGATACTAGACTTACTAGCTCTCGTTCGTCGCTATATCGTCCTTATAGCTATTACTTTTTTCTATAAAACTACTACCTTCTTATAAGACTCGTCGTTTAGTACCGTAGCCTTTAGTAGCTATATTCGCCGCTACTTAATAGCCTTATTTCCTATACGTAGAGGTAGTACTAATAGTAGTATATTAGTATCTATATTAGAATATACTCGTAGAGGAGGGCTTAAGTTAAACTCTATATTAGAGTCTACTTAGGAAATAAAAGAAGGCATCGAGTAGTATAGATAGAGATATCGAAGGGTTAGAAGAAGTAGATAGGTAGAGGTACGAGAAAGAATGGCTAGAGCAGATAGGAGTACTAGAAAATCGTATACGACCGCCGGAATACGCGGGCCTATAGGAGGGGAGTTAGAGTTTAATAGCGCTATATAGTAGAACTATATCGTATTCTACTACTATATTAGGACACTCCTACCGATCTTTACCTAGTAGAAATTATAGTTACGCGAACGCTATAATCGCTTTCGCTACTTTATAGAATATAGTAATAGACGTAAATATTTACTATAGTATAGATTATATCTAGGTATTATATAGATAATATCGACTATAGTATATATATTTCGTTATTCGAAGTTCTCTACGAATATATAAAATACTATAGAAGAGAAAGAGCTAGACTTACTAGTACTCTATAGTATTACTAGTTAAGTAGTTATAATATAGTAGTAGAATAGAAAAATAGACTCTCTAGCCTACTTTTATATCGAGGAACCGAGTCGTTATAATAGTAGAAGAGAAGAAATAATTATCGATACTACTTTAATACTAAAAAGAGGAGCGGTTATCGATAGTATAAGCTAAGAAGTAACTATTAGCGCTAAGGAGACTAGTAGTCGTCGATAGTATAAACTAAAAAGTAATCGTCTACGCTAAGAAGACGAGTAGTCGTCGATAATATAAGCTAAGAAGTAGCTATCTACGCTAAGAAGATAAGTAGTCGTCGATAGTATAAGCTAAGAAGTACCTATTAGCGACGAGTAGACAAGTAGTCGTCGAGGGTATAAGTATATAGTAGTTACTCTTTTCGGCTAGTAATAGTAAGGTTAATCTAAGTAACGTATACGATAGATTCTAGCTCTAAAGTACGTCTATAGCTATCGCTATCTATATATAGTTATATATATTAGTATACGCTATATTAGGTAAGCGATATATTATATAATATCGCCGACTATAGTAGCCGACTATAGTATAGAAAGCTAAACTCTACGTATAGAAGTAAGCTAGTAGCTAGGTAGGAATAGCTATATACTAAGCTTCTAGCGTACTTAAAGCTAGAATTCGTCGCACTTAGCTCCTACTATAATAACTACTACCTTAACCGCCGCTATACTTATATTACTGCCGAATTTTAAGCGTATATTTACTATATACCTCGCGATACTTATCTCTTCTTAGCGACTAAACTTACGATAATAGCGTAATAAAAGCGACGTTCGATAAGTACTATATCCTCTAATAGTCTATAGAAGCGTCCCTACCTTATAGATAAGGATTTAGATAGTATAAGTACTTCTATACTTTAGATATAACTAGGCGCTATAAAGAAAGATATAGATAACTACTCTTCTAATTCTAATACTCTTCGCGAGTATAGCTAGCGTATAGATATATCGCCTAAGAGAGCTATAGTAGATAAGTAGCGCAAAGCTAGAAATAAGTCCTTTACTTAGTAGAAGAAGCTTTTAATCGGCTCTAATAATATATAGAGCTCTCTATCGAAGAAGTAGTAATAGAAGAAGATTAAGGCCTAGAAAGAGGAGTACTACGCTTAGTATAACCAGATAGCGTAAGTAATAATCTCTATAGTTAGCTAATATAGTCGGTAGTACTAATATATAATAGGGACGATAAGAAACGTAAGCGCGCGTAGGATAGGCCTACTATATAGATAGTAAACTAGAATAAGGAAAGCTTCTATTTTAATATTAAGAAGGAGAAGGGCGCGGACGACCCGCACTATAACTATAACTACTAGTATAATACTAATTAGTCTAAGTTAGGTCCGGAGGCACCCTACGTATTACTAGTAAGGTCGGCTAGTACTAGCTATAAAATAACTAACCTCTGCCTTTAAGTTACTACTAAGAGCAAGTAGGCCGTATAGAGGAGCTACGCTATCTACGCCTTTTAGAATAAGGCTATTCGATAGTTTAAGAAGAAGGTATATACGCTTGCGATACTATGCGCGTAATATAAGAGTTAAGCCGAGTTTATCGTATAACTAATAAAGAAGAGACTAAGTTCCTTATAGTAAGAAATAGACCTTATCGAGAGGCTATAATCTAGGAATAAGAGGAGATACGTATTCTAAGTATCTAGAGCGGACGTAAGTAGCTCTTATTAAGAGTATATCGCTGCTAGAACTAATAGCTTCTTTAGGATATATTCGAGTACCTCCGATTAGACTAGAAGTATACTCTACGCTCTATAGAGCCTTATAGAGAGCTTATAAAATTAGTCCGTATATTAGTATCTATAGCAAAAGCGAAGGTAAATTAGTGCCGACTACGCCTACCGACTATATACTAACTAGTAGTAGGAGCTAATAGTAGAAGGCCGTCTTCTAACTATAACGGAAATTTTCCTGCCCTATTACTACGTAGTATATCGTAACTATCTCTCTTAGAAGTTCTTTAAGTTTAATATAGCTAATCGCTTTACTTAGACTCTAGAAGTCCTAGATTAGCTTATTCCGTTAGAATACGATTAGGATAGTAATAGGTTCTAGAAGCTAGTTACGTCTAAAGCGTAGGCTAAGCGAAATAGGCTAGCGTTCTAGTTATACGCTTATAAGTTCGATATAAAGAAGTCGGTATATAGAGAGCTTCTATATGAAATATAGCTCGATTCTAAGTAGAAAGGAAGACTTAGCTTTTAGAATATCGTCGAGTAGCTTCTAGATACGTCTATAGATAAGCTCGCTATCTTCGAGACCTTTATACGTAAATTCTAGTCGCTAGAGATAGGGTTTATATAGAAGCTCTATAACTCCTCTTAAGCTAGGTAGGATACGGATATATCTCGTAAGTTAAGATTAGTTATAGCCGCTAATAGTATATCGGTCTACGGTTTGCGTCGTAGTACTAGCCGGCCCTCTTTAACTTATATCTCTTATTTCTACCTCTTACTTTATAGTAGCTTACCGAATATATAATTCTCCTTTATAATTCTTATAGATAGCTAGAGTCTTACCTTCGATAGCTAAGTATATTTAATACTAGCCTTATTCTCTTACGTAGTAGTTACGCCTTCGGAGATATACTACTACTTTATCTTTAGAGCTAGTACTAGATTTAGGAGCTCTAGCTATACCTTAAACTTCTAGCTTACTATATTCTTTTTCCTCTTCTTACTCTTAGTATTATTTCTAGCCTTTTACTATATAGTATTATATCGCTTTACGTAGTCTTTAGGTAGTTTCTAAATTCTTTCTACGATAGGTTTATCTACTTAGGCTAAGTCTAACTCTACTTTTTCGACTTAAGCTTTATTAACGCTACTAGCCTCTTATATTAGTAAGATACTTGCTCTCGAAGGCGACTATAGCGTTACTATAATTAAAGAGTACTTAGTACGTTTATTAGTTATAACTATTACGAGCTTAATAAGAGTACTAGAGGTACCTATCTCTATAATACTACTAGGATAGGCCGTCGGCCTATAATAGAGACACCTCGCTAGTACTTATACTAATAAAACTTAATCGCCCTTATAAATATTATTTACCTCTATTACTTCGCTAGCTTTTACTCTCTAGTTCTATAATTCCTTCTTAGTACTATATACTTTATATTATAGTATTACTAGTATATTCTACGACTTCGATATAATATAGTAGTACTATACTTCCTTCTTTCTTAAGATATATAAGTATATAGCTTCGCGAACGATAGACTAACTCCGAATCGCAGCTATCTCTCGTCGACTTTAGTCTAATTAAGAAGGTAGTATAATAGTAGAGGAAGGGACGCTATCCGATTATAAATACCTCGAGTAGTTAAGCTAGTATACGAGATAGGATACTACTTCTAGCTAACCTTACTAAGCTACTAGAGGATTCTAAGGACTAGGTCGAAACTAATAGTATATAGATATAGTAGCGGGAGTATACTTAGTCGTTCGAGGGCTTTTACTACTACTATTAGTAGCTCGAAGAGGCGAGGTATTACGATAAGTATAGTAGAATATCTTCGAATCTTATAAAATAGAACTCGAATATATAAACGTTATAGGCCTAGAGATTTTTCATTAAAGGTATAGACTAGGAAACGTATACCCCGAGGGTTATTTATAGAGGATATAATAGAGTTATTAAATACCTAGGACTAGGTAACGGAATAAAAGCTCTATAAAAGCACCTCGATTTAGTAGGCTACGAAGATGCCTTCTAGAAGCGTAGAGTTATAGTTACTAGAGTAGACCGGTAAGTTTCCTACTAGACGATCCGCCTACGCGCTAGGACCGACGCGAAGTAGTAGTTATCTTAGCTAATAATTCTAATAAGCTATTAGTATACTCGAGAAAGGGTTTACGTACGGAGAAATCTTATTATAAGCTACCGCGAATATTAAGAAAGCTTTCTAAAGTCTTCTAAAAAGAAGTACTATTAGGCCGAGAGGGTTCTAAAAGCTAGAAGAGGTTATTAAAGTTATTATTCGGAAGTAGATATTCGAGAGAAAGTTAGAAGCAAAGGGCTGCTTTTATAATAGGCTCGCCGGTATATAATTAACGTTTTCTAATTATTATAAGCATTTATTATAGGATAGCAAACATATAACGCGTTCTAAGGGTTTAATTCTAGAATTACCGACGTTCTAATTAGCTACCGGCTAAGTAGTAGGTTTATATAGCCTTCTAATAAACTATAACTTTCTAGAAGTAAATAAAATTACGAAAATTAGATAAGTAAAGAATTCTAAGGATTCTAACGACTTCTAAACTAGTTCTAGGCACGCGGTAGAAGGCGTAGTAGTATTTCCTCGGGTTACCTCGAGTTCTTTAAAGAGTATACGCTATCGTTTAGAGCTAATATAGCTAGTAGAGATAGGAACTACGTCGTTGCTCGCGATCCGCGCTATGTCTCTAGGAAGATATTCGAGTAACTTACGCTCTTTACTACTTTAGAGAGTATACGCTATCGTTTAGAGCTAATACGGCCGGTAGAGATAGGAACTACGTCGTTACTCGCGATCTAAGCTATATCTCTAAAGAGATATTTAAGTAAGGGAGGGATATATTAACTAGTAGCCTACTACGGTTCTAATAGGAGTTCTAAAAAGCTAAGAGTACTTAGAATATAAAATAAAAGAAGAAAAAGAATATCGAATAAGACGGAAGGTAAGAAGATATTAACGACGAGTCTTTAAGCGACTCGAGGAGATTAGATACCTTACTACTTTATCTATACTCTTTACGACTTTTCTTCTACGATTAGATACTTTCGGAAAGCGATTTGCCTCTCTATCTACTACCTATCGTATTATTAGAGACCTCTAGTATAACGATCCCTTCTCTTACTTATAATAATAGGATACCTATACCTTTTAGCCTCTACTTTAACTATTCGCTACTCGAACCTTATAACTTTAAGATTAGAACGAATTAGAAAGTCGAGCGTATAAGGCCTAATATTAAGAAGTAACGTATCGAGAGGTTTACCCTACTATTAGGTTAGAAATTAGCGTCTTCTAGACATAGGACAAGGTCTCGGCGTCGTCTATAGGTCTTTTAGGCCTCTCTAGTATTAGAGAGACGATATAATATAAGGGCGGATATCGTATAATACCGCTACCCTTACTAGAACTAGCGTACGTATAATAAGCTACCGATTTCGATATATATAGGTTTGGGTCTATACTATTAATCGTACTACTCTACTTAATACTAGTTATAATAGTACCTCGTAGAATACTTATACGTTCGCTAGGTATAGTACTCGCTATACTCGTATACTACTACTTCTTTAATAAGCGTTTATCTATCTAGATAGTTTAAATAAGTACGGTTAAATATATAACGACTATTTAGCCTATTATTATCCTTAAAGGCATATATAGCCTCGTTAATATCCTTATATTACTATGCCTTTATATTAACCTTAATTAGTTTAGCTATATTCTTATTAAAGTCCTTAATAAATAAAATAGTATAGAATCCCTCTATTTCCTATAGTAAATAGTAGATAAACTCCTCGGGTTTAATATAGTTAATAATAAAGGATATTAGATTAAGGTTAGTAGTATTAAAGTCCTTATTCGTAAATAAATTAGACGTTAAGTAGTCGGCTTCTAGTATTTCTTAGTATATTTATATCTTAGTATTATTCTTATACTTAACTTCGATTACTTAATTCTATAAGGCGATATCGTAACCGAACCGCTAAATTAACTCTATCTATAGCTAAGCTACTATAGTAGGTATTAGCTTATAGTTTGTTTATTTATTTATTTATTTATTTATTTGTTCTATTAACGTACTATAGGAGTCGAAGACTATATAGCACGGGTAGGCCTAATACCTAACTAGTTATAGAAGAGAGAGAAAAGCCTCCTAGACTAAAAAACTCTCGGTCGTAGAAGTATCTTATTCGTACTAAAAATAGATATTATAGGCCGATGCCTAGGGGAACTAGAATTTCGCTTAGTACGCCTTAGCGCTAAGCGCTAAGCCCTATATATAGAATTTTAGTATCTAAAATTAGTTCTAGTATAAGAGCGATAGCTTAGGGAGCTAATAGCTTAGAGGGCGTCTAAGTTAGACGCCGAAGTATCTAGCTTACGCCGCGTATGCTCGGCGTAAGACAAAAGCACGCTAAATGCATATAGAGGAATCGGCAAGAATTAGTCTCTTAATATCTCTAACGAGTATAGTTAGGGGCGCTTAATATATTACTATATACTAACCTTTTATAATACTAATTCTTCTACCTTATCGAGGGTAGCGATCTATTAAGGCCTACTATTCTTACGCGAGGAGCATCTATATAGCTAGGTAATCGTAGCGAACGTACTAGGTCCGTAGTACTACTATTAGGCTATATAGGAGAGTTGCTAGACTCTAAAGCTAAAGAAGATAAGGAGATAAACGATACTAACGATATATAGGCAAGGCGCGAGCGTCTCGAACGAGAGAATACTACGCTATACGAATAGCTCGAACTCTATACTCTCTAAGTAGAGAATAAACGCTTAACGCGAGAAGTTAAGACGACTTCTCTACTAATACGCTTAAGTATAATAGTAAGAAGCCTCGGCTCGGGGTACTCTAGTATAGCGAGTATTACTAGAGACACTAAGGATAGCACGCGTTATAGTAGCGACGAATATACGCCCTATAAATCTATTAAGCTTTACTCTCCTAAGCTATTTAAGGGCGAGACTATTAAAGAAGCCCGGGAATACGTCCGCGTATATAAAGTAAACTTTATAGCCGCGCCGAGGAAGTTTATAATAGAATACTAGAAAGTAATCGCTAGTATTATATTCCTCGTAGGCGAAGCGTAAGAAGCCTAGTATAACGAGTACCCTAGTATACTTCTAGCGAGATATACTTAGGCGTAGTTCTATAAGTTCCTATACGATATCGTCGGGGATTAAGCGAACCGCTAGCTACTCGTAACCGTTAAATACGAGATAATACGCTAAGGCGAAAATTAGAGTATACGATAATTCGTAATAGACCTCGGCAACCTCGAGGCATAGCTCGGCGACTATACCGAGGCGTAGTTAGTTCGCTAGCTTCTTATAAAGTTAAAGCTATCGCTACGGAAGGATATTATTAAGAACTATATTATCCTAGCGAAGCGCGCCGACCTCGTCGCCCTAGTACGACGCCTTAAATAGGTAGAAAGGTTAATACTACGCGATATAGGCTTACGCGACTATAATAAGGACGCGTCGCACTAGTAGTTTATAAGAGCGATAGCTTAGGGGGCTAATAGCTTAGAGGGCGTCTAAGTTAGACGCCGAAGTATCCGGCTTACGCCGCGTATGCTCGGCGTAAGACAAAAGTACGCTAAACGTATATAGAGGAATTAGTAAGAATTAGTCTCTTAATATCTCTAACGGGTATAGTTAGGGGCGCTTAATATATTACTATATACTAACCTTTTATAATACTAATTCTTCTACCTTATCGAGGGTAGCGATCTATTAAGGCCTACTATGCTTACGCGAGGAGCATCTATATAGCTAGGTAACTATAGCGAACGTACTAGGTCCGTAGCACCGCTATTAGGCTACGTAGGAGAGTTGCTAGACTCTAAAGCCGAAGAAGACGAGGAGATAAACGACGCTAACGATATATAGGCAAGGCGCGAGCGTCTCGAACGAGAGAACGCTACGCTACGCGAATAGCTCGAACTCTACGCCCTCTAGGTAGAGAATAAACGCTTAACGCGAGAAGTTAGGACGACTGCCCTACTAATACGCTTAAGTATAATAGTAAGAAGCCTCGGCTTAAGGCACTCTAGTACGACGAGTATTACCGAAGATACTAAGAATAGCACGCATTATAGTAGCGACGAATATACGCCCTACGAATCTATTAAGCTCCGCTCTCCTAAGCTATTTAAGGGCGAGACCGTTAAGGAAGCCTAGGAATACGTCCGCGTATATAAAGTAAACTTTATAGCTGCGCCGAGGAAGTTTATAATAGAACACTAGAAAGTAATCGCTAGTATTATATTCCTCGTAGGCGAAGCGTAAGAAGCCTAGTATAACGAGCACCCTAGTATACTTCTAGTAAGGTATACTTAGGCGTAGTTCTATAAGTTCCTATACGATATCGTTAGGGATTAAGCGAACCGCTAGCTACTCGTAACTATTAAATACGAAATAATATACTAAGGCGAAAATTAGAGTATACGACAATTCGTAATAGACCTTAGCAACCTCGAGGCATAGCTCGGCGACTATACTAAGGCGCAGTTAGTTCGCTAGCTTCTCGTAAAGTTAAAGCCGTCGCTATAGAAGGATATTATTAAGAACTATATTATCCTAGCGAAGCGCGCCGACCTCGTCGCCCTAGTATAACGCCTTAAATAGGTAGAAAGGTTAATACTATACGATATAGGCTTATATAACCGTAATAAGGACGCGTCGTACTAGTAGTTAAAGCGTAAGAGAGTCGATAGTAACGCGTATACCTCTAAAGGCAGTTACGAGTCTAGCTCGAAGGAGAAGAACCCTTAGGACAAGCGTAAAGGCAAAGATAAGGACTAGTAACCTAGGTATTATAGTTATAACGAGGTAGGCTACATCTATCCGGATTATCTAAATAAGGATAAGGATAGTAATAAGCTAGCGGTCCGCAAGGTAGCCGTAGGTAAGTCGAAAAAAGCAGAAGCGACGGAGATATTACGTAAGTCTCTGCCGCTAAAGTAGATAGTATAGGGTACCTGCTTATATAATATATACTAGTAGTACGAGTACGAGGAGAAGTTAAGTCTTAGGAGGGCCGTAGGCTAGCCGAGTTCCTTCTCGATAATACTATAGATATTAATATAGTATTACGAGCCTTCGTGCTTTAGTATAAGTTGCTCTTGCGGCCGAACGCGGCCTTGCCGCCGGCTACTACCTTTATAGGTAAACTAGGTTATTATTACGGTACGCACTATATATATATAAGGCTCGCGGACTCCTTAAGGATCGAGCGCGTAACCGGAGGGATCTTCTATATATATAATATACTAGATCCCGATATTATCCTTAGCTATCTATAGTAACGTATATAATAGGTAAGTATCGATAGTAGTATAGATAAATAGCGTTATAGTAACGATCGTTTCGGCCGATTCGAAGTCTAAGAGGCCTATAAGTTCCTTAAAGACCTCTAGAAGGCCCCTACTATATTTATAGTTAGCCTAAGTAGGACAGGCGAGGAGCCTACTCTAATACTAGAGGAGTTCTATTAGTTCGACGACGTCCTTAACTTAATAAAGGAAATACGAAGTAGACCTATTAATAGCGCTAAGTATACGATCGACCTAAAGTTAAGTATAGTACTACCCTTTAGGCCGCTATACTACTAGTTAGGCAGAGAGCTCGAAGAGCTTAAGGAGTACCTAAAGACTAGGCTCGAGCATAATTAGATCGAGCGTTCTAATAGCGAGGCGAGTACGCCTATCCTATTCGTACTAAAGAAGAATAGTAAGCTATAGTTATACGTAGACTACTACGGGCTAAACGAGATTATAATTAAGAATCGGCACCTGCTGCCTCTTATTAGCGAAACGCTAGATAGACTTATAGGAGCTACGTAGTTTACGTCGCTAGATCTTATAGACGCGTATTATCGCATCTATATTAAACTAAGCAACCGCTAGAAGACTACGTTCTATACGCGATACGGTTACTACTAATACCGAGTAATGCTCTTTAGTTTAACGAACGCCCTAGCAACGTTCTAGGCGTATATTAACCGCGCGCTAGTAGGGCTAGTAGATATAAGCTACGTAGTATATCTAGATAACATCCTAATCTATAGTAAGACTCGCGAGGACTACGTGCGAGACGTATACGCTATACTTAAGAGGCTCCGCAAATTCGGACTCTACGTATAACGCGCTAAGTATAAGTTCTTCTAGAAATAGGTTAACTTCCTTAGGTTCGTAGTTACGACTAAAGGCGTAGCGATAGACCCTAGTAGGGTAGCTATAATCGCCTCGTAGCTAAGGCTAACTACTCTAATAGAGGTTTAATCGTTCCTTAGGTTCGCGAACTTCTACTACTACTTTATCTTTAAATATTCGAGAGTCGTAGTACTACTAACTATACTCTCGAAGGGCGCGAAGAACGGTAGGAAGCTAGAGCCTATTAGTTAGGGCGAAGCCGAGAAGTAGGCTTTCCTAAAGTTAAAAGAATACTTCTAGACCGCGCTACTCCTTAAGTACTTTAACCCTACGTTATACCTATAAGTTAAGACCGATACGTCTAACTTCGCTATCGCCGGTATTCTAAACTAGCTATTCGAGTTAGAATAGCACCTAATCGCGTTCTTCTTATAGAAGATAATTAATACCGAGTATAACTACGAGGTCTATAATAAGGAACTCCTTATAATAGTAGAATCCTTTAAAGTATAAAGGCCTTACCTCGAAGGCACTACGTATAAGGTAGAGGTGCTAGTCGACTACGCTAACCTAAAGGCCTTTATAGGTATAAAGTAGTTAACGGGCCGATAGGCTAGGTAGGCTACGTTCTTAGCCCCGTATAACTTTATAATTAGTTATAGAGTAGGCAAGCTAAACGTAGCCGACGCGCTATCGAGGCGTAGCGATTACGTAAAAGATACGTAGGCGATAAATAATATATTACTATCGCTATAGCGGAAACTCTAAGTTTAGAGCGACCTCCGAGCAGGCAGACCGGTTATAAACTATATTAAGGCCGCCTATAACCGCTAGTATATAACAAACTATAGAGTAGTAATAGTAGCGGCTAATAGGACGTAGTCCGCTAGCTCCGAACGCTACGAGCCGGGCCCGTATAGATTCGCGCTACTAATACGGGTCGCTAGCGCTATTATTACGGAGGAACAGCTATATACTAATACCTTAGACCTAGTAATCGGGTACGTAGCTGCGCTAGTCTAGCTAGACCCGATAGCGAAGGAGCTATATACGTAGGCGGAGAGTAATAGAGGCGAAGGCGATAAGTATACTATCTAAGATAGGTATATATATCGCAAAGGGATATTATACCTTCCCTACGACCCCGTATTACGAACGTAAGTAATTCGTATGTACTACGACGACTTCCTAGCTAGCTATTTTAGTAAGGATAAGACTATAGAACTCGTTAAGAGAAAGTACTAGTAGCTAGAAGTTAACGAGGATATTAAGTAATATATCGAATCGTATAGTAGCTATTAGAAGGCGAAAGCAAGGCGCTACTATCCCTATAATAAGATAGTTGCGCTTCCTCTACTAGAACGGCTATAGAAAGATCTATTTATAGACTTTATTATAGACCTTCTACCGAGCAAGCGTAATAGTCGTATATTTAACGCGATCCTTATAATTATCGACTGCTATTCTAAGATAGTAACTTTCGTTCGGACGACAAAGCGCTATATAAGCGTAGAGCTTATAGACATCCTACTTAATAAAGTTATACGACTTCGAGGCGTATCTAGTAGTATTATCTCTAATAGAGGGTCTATATTTACTAGCTAGTTCTAGTTAGACTTCTATTTCGAGGTATATATAAAACGTAGGCTAAGTATAGCATTTTACTCGCAAACGGACGGCTAGACTAAACGCGCAAATTAGACGCTTAAGTAGTACCTACGTATCTATTATAGAGAGAACTAAGACGACTAGGCGTCTATACTAGCCTTTATAGAATTCGCGTATAATAATAGCCTAAATACGATACTAAAGATGTCGCTATTCTGCGTTATCTACGGGTTCGACCCGGACCTAATAATAGAGACTCGTAAGAGAGACGTAACCGAATCTTAGGGCGCGATTCTATAAGGAGAAGTACTAGTAGTAAAGAACGCTATAGAAAGGTTAAAGTAGAATTACGAGGAGTTAATAAAGCGCTAGTAGTAAGCAAGCGAGTCGCAGGCTAAGTATTATAACTAGAAGTATTAGCTAAAGAAATATAAGATCGGCGATATAGTTCTTCTATCTACGAAGAACCTAAAACTAAAGGTGCTATTAAAGAAGCTAGCGGATAAGTTCGCTAGACTATTTAAAGTAATCGACGTAGTCGGGAAGTAGGCGTACCGCCTAGCCCTTCTAATAGGATTATATATCTATAATATCTTCTACGTATCCCTCTTAGAACTCTAGTATAGTAGCGAATCTTAGGAGACTAGCTTGCCCCTCGTAGATAATAAGAGCGAGTAAATAGTCGAGAAAGTACTAGAAACCCGAGTCGAGAAGAGTAAGAGGAAGTAGCTAGTCTAGTAGAAAGGCTAGCTAGAAGAATACGATATATAGGAACCAATCGAATATATTAGGGAATATAAAGCGCTCGAGGAATTTAAGGCGCAAGAGTAGAGTAAGAGGAGCTTATATAAGCTATAAAGTCGACTATTATAGCTACTACGCTACTAATTAACCGTTACGACTACTATAATTTACGACGAGTACGCGCTAAGTACTAAGGCCGCGACGAAACGTTATATTACGAAAAGCTACTAAAGGGAATAGAGGATATAAAGTAGAGAGAAATTATTTATTTATAGCGCTTATAGGTATAGCGTAAATAGGCCGTAGCGCCAGCGTAGAATAGAAGTATAAAATAAGGCAGCGAACTATATAAGTAGCGTAGGAGGAGCACGAGGAGAGAGTATAAGAAGAGCGCGCGATGCGCTAGCTTACTCCTCTATACTCTCGTCCTCCTCCTTATCGTCCTCCTTCTTCTTCTTATCCTTCTTATTATCCTTCTTCTCCTTCTCTTCTATAGAGGCCTCGTCGTTAGAGACCTCCTCTACTTAGCTAGCGAGGCGGTCGGCGTAGGCGGTATAGACCGCTATATTAAGCGCCTCTTTTAAGGCGCTAAGTAGGCGTAGACGCTACGAAGAATATTAGTAACGTATACGAGGAGTATATAATCTATAAGATATACCTCGTACTTAAGCTTAAAGAGCCTAGAGAATAGGGCGATCTACTTACTAGCTATAAGTAGCTTAGTAGTAGAAGGACCGCTACTAGCTAGTAACGCGCTAGCCCCGCCCTTCTTTAGGGTCTTAAAGACCCTAGCCGACTTACCCTTATTAGACTATAGGACCTTAAGGCTATCGGCGATTAGGACCTATAGATTAGTATAGCGGTAGCAGAGCTACGTAGCGCGTACGGCTAGCCTGCCCTCGGCTAGCTTAGCGAGGTAGAAGCGCAAGCGCTTCGACTACGTAATAATATCTAGATCGGTATAGCGCTCGCAGGCGTAGTTATTATTATTATAGCGCTAGTAATTCTTCTTCTTACCTAGTTTTATAACCTTATCGCACGGCCGAACGCTAGCTATACGCACTATATTAGTAAGGAACTCGTAGCTAATATATATACGGAACGCTAGACTTACCCGTTACTAAATATAAGAGGCAACGATAATAGTCGTCGTCCTTTATAGTAGAGAGGTCGGTAGTAGTACGAGGATCGGCTAAGATTATAGAAGCAGCGATCTTCTTAAGAGGTATAATACTTATAGAGCGGGTACTAAGAAAAGGCTAGGGAGATATATAGATAGTACGAGGTAGGAGCAGGGCGCTTATCTAAAGATAGTATACTAGAATAAGTATTAACATAATAGGGCGCGAACTTATAGCCTATACCTACCTCGTAATCGACGCGTAGCTAGTATAGGGTCTATAATATAAAAGTCCCTTAAGATCTAGTATATTGCTATAGCACTACTAAAAATCGCGTACGACTATAAGGTAGTAGAGCAACGCAGCTATAATATAATAAGAACGTAAGCAACTAGCTACTATATTAATATAGACTCTCCTACGAGCTAAGGCAGCTCTATAGAGAAGAGGAGATAATTATAAGAGCGATAGCTTAGGGGGCTAATAGCTTAGGGGGCGTCTAAGTTAGACGCCGAAGTATCTAGCTTACGCCGCGCATGCTTAGCGCAAGACAAAAGCACGCTAAACGTATATAGAGGAATCGGCAAGAATTAGTCTCTTAATATCTCTAACGGGTATAGTTAAGGGCGCTTAATATATTACTATATACTAACCTTTTATAAGTTAAAGTATAAGAGAGTCGATAGTAACGCGTATGCCTTTAAAGGTAGTTACGAGTCTAACTCGAAGGAGAAGAACTCTTAGAACAAGCGTAAAGGCAAGGACAAGGACTAGTAACCTAGGTATTACGGTTATAATAAGGTAGGCTATATCCGTCTAAATTATTCGAATAAGGATAGTAATAAGCCGGCGGTCCGTAAGGTAGCCGTAAGCAAGTCGAAAAAAGCGGAAGCGACGGAGATATTATATAAGTCTCTGCTACTAAAGTAGATAGTACTAGGTACCTACCTATATAATACGTACTAGTAGTACGAGTACGGGGAGAAGTTAAATCTTAAGAGGGCCGTAGGCTAGCCGAGTTCCTTCTCGATAATACTATAGATATTAATATAGTATTACGAGCCTTCGTGCTCTAGTATAAGTTGCCCTTGCGGCCGAACGCGGCCTTGCCGCTAGCTACTACCTTTACGAGTAAACTAGGTTATTATTACGGTATATACTATATACGTATAAGGCTCGCGGACTCCTTAGGGATCGAGCGCGTAACCGGAGGGATCTTCTACGTATATAATATACTAGATCCCGATATTATTCTTAGCTATCTATAGCGATATATATAATAGGTAAGTATCGATAGTAGTATAGATAAATAGTATTATAGTAACGATCGTTTCGGCTAATTCGAAGTCCGAGAGGCCTATAAGTTCCTTAAAGACCTCTAGAAGGCACCTACTATATTTGCGATTAGCCTAAGTAGAATAGGCGAGGAGCCTACTCTAATACTAGAGGAGTTCTATTAGTTCGACGATGTCCTTAACTTAATAAAGGAAATACGAAGTAGATCTATCGATAGCGCTAAGTATACGATCGACCTAAAGCTAGGCACTATACTACCCTTTAGGCCGCTATACTACTAGTTAAGTAGAGAGCTCGAAGAGCTTAAGAAGTACCTAAAGACTAGGCTCGAGTATAATTAGATTAAGCGTTCTAATAGCGAGGCGGGTACGCCTATCCTATTTATACTAAAGAAGAATAGCAAGCTACGGTTATATATAGACTACTATAGGCTAAACGAGATTACGATTAAGAATCGGTACCTACTATCTCTTATTAGCGAAACGCTAGATAGACTTATAGGAGCTACGTAGTTTACGTCGCTAGATCTTATAGACGCGTATTATCGTATCTATATTAAACTAAGCGACTACTAGAAGACTACGTTCCGTACGCGATACGGTTACTACTAATACTAGGTAATGCCCTTTAGTTTAACGAACGCCCTAGTAACGTTCTAGGCGTATATTAACCGCGCGCTAGTAGGGCTAGTAGATATAAGCTACGTAGTATATCTAGATAACATCCTAATCTATAGTAAGACTCGTAAGGACTACGTGCGAGACGTATATACTATACTTAAGAGGCTCCGTAAATTTAGACTTTATATATAACGCGCTAAGTATAAGTTCTTCTAGAAATAGGTTAACTTCCTTAGGTTCGTAGTTACGACTAAAGGCGTAGCGATAGACCCTAATAGGGTAGCTATAATCGCCTCGTAGCCGAGGCCGACTACTCTAATAGAGGTTTAATTATTCTTTAAGTTCGCGAACTTTTACTACTACTTTATCTTCGAATATTCGAGGGTCGTAGTACTACTAACTATACTCTTAAAGGGCGCGAAGAATAGTAGGAAGCCTAGGCCTATTAGTTAGGGCGAAGCTAAGGAGTAGGCTTTCTTAAAGTTAAAAGAACGCTTCTAGACCGCGCCGCTCCTTAGGTACTTTAACCTTATATTACGCCTACGAGTTAAGACCGATGCGTCTAACTTCGCTATCGCTAGTATTCTAAGCTAGCTATTCGAGGTAGAATAGTACCTAATCGCGTTCTTCTTATAGAAGATAATTAATACCAAGTATAACTACGAGGTCTATAATAAGAAACTCCTCGTAGTAGTAGAATCCTTTAAGGTATAGAGGCCTTACCTCGAAGGCGCTACGTATAAGGTAGAGGTGCTAGTCGACTACGCTAACCTAAAGGCCTTTATAGGCATAAAGTAGTTAACGGGCCGATAGGCTAGGTAGGCTACGTTCTTAGCCCTATATAACTTTATAATTAGTTATAGAGCAGGTAAGCTAAACATAGCCGACGCGCTATTAAGGCGTAGCGATTACGTAAAAGATACGTAGGCGATAAATAATATATTACTATCGCTATAGTAGAAACTTTAAGTTTAGAGCGACCTCCGAGTAGGCGGACCGGTTATAAACCGTATTAAGGCCGCCTATAACCGCTAGTATATAATAAACTAGAGGGCGGCAACGATAGCGGCTAATAGGACGTAGTCTACTAGCCCTAAACGCTATAAGCTAGGCCTATATAGATTCGCGCTACTAATATAGGTCGCTAGCGCTATTATTACGAAGGAACGGCTATACGCTAATACCTTAGACCTAGTAATCGGATACGTAGCTGCGCTAGTCTAGCTAGACCTAATAGCGAAGGAGCTATATACGTAGATAAAGAGTAATAAAGGCGAAAGCGACAAGTATACTATCTAAGATAGGTATATATATCGCGAAGGAGTATTATACCTTTCCTACGACCTTATATTACGAACGCAAGTAATTCGTATATACTACGACGACTTCCTAGCTAGCTACTTTAGTAAGGATAAGACTATAGAACTCGTTAAGAGAAAGTACTAGTAGCTAGAGGTTAACGAGGATATTAAGTAATACGTCGAATCGTATAGTAGCTATTAGAAGGCGAAAGCGAGGCGCTACTATTCCTATAGCGAGATAGTTACGCTTTCTCTACTAGAACGGCCGTAGAAAGATCTATCTATAGACTTTATTATAGACCTTCTACTAAGCAAGCGTAATAGTTATATATTTAACGCGATCCTTATAATTATCGACCGCTATTCTAAGATAGTAACTTTCGTTCGGATAATAAAGCGCTATATAAGCATAGAGCTTATAGACATCCTACTTAATAAAGTTATACGACTTCGAGGTATACCTAGTAGTATTATCTCTAATAGAGGGTCTATATTTACTAGCTAGTTCTAGTTAGACTTCTATTTCGAGGTATACGTAAAACGTAGGCTAAGTATAGTATTTTACCTATAAACGGACGGCTAGACTAAACGCGTAAACTAGACGCTTAAGTAGTACCTACGTATCTATTACGAGGAGAACTAAGACGACTAGGCGTCTATACTAGCCTCTATAGAATTCGCGTATAATAATAGCCTAAATATAATACTAAAGATATCGCTATTCTATATTATCTATAGGTTCGACCCGGACCTAATAATAGAGACTCGTAAGAGGAACGTAACTAAATCTTAGGACGCAATTCCGCGAGAAGAAGTACTAGTAGTAAAGGATGCTATAGAAAGGTTAAAGCAGAATTACGAGGAGTTAATAAAGCGCTAGTAGTAAGCAAGCGAGTCGTAGGCTAAGTATTATAACTAGAAGTATTAGCTAAAGGAATATAAGGTCGGTAATATAGTTCTTCTATCTACGAAGAACCTAAAACTAAAGGTACTATTAAAGAAGCTAGTAGATAAGTTCGCTAGACTATTTAAAGTAATCGACGTAGTCGGGAAGTAGGCGTACTACCTAGCCCTTCTAATAGGATTACGCATCTATAATATCTTTTACGTATCCCTTCTAGAACTCTAGTATAGTAGCGAATCTTAGGAGACTAGCTTACCCCTCGTAGATAATAAAGGCAAGTAAATAGTCGAGAAAGTACTAGAAACCTAAGTCGAGAAGGATAAGAGGAAGTAGCTAGTCTAGTAGAAAGGCTAGCTAGAAGAATACGATATATAGGAACTAATCGAATATATTAGGGAATATAAAGCGCTTAAGGAATTTAAGGCGTAAGAGTAGAGCAAGAGGAGCTTACGTAAGCCGTAAAGTCGACTATCGTAGCTACTATACTACTAATTAACCGTCGCGACTACTATAATTTATAACGAGTACGCGCTAAGCGCTAAGGCCGCGACGAAACGTTACGTTATAAAAAGCTACTAAAGGGAATAGAGGATATAGAGTAGAGAGAAATTATTTATTTATAGCGCCTATAGACGTAGCGCAAATAGGCCGTAGCGCTAGCGTAGAATAGAAGTATAAAATAAGGTAGTAGACTATACGAGTAGTATAGAAGAAGTGCGAGAAGAGAGTATAAGGAGAGCGCGCGATGCGCTAGCTTACTCCTCTATACTCTCGTCCTCCTCCTTCTTCTTATTCTTCTTATTCTTATTCTTATCCTTATTATCCTCCTCCTTCTTCTTCTTTATAAAGGCCTCGTTATTAGAGACCTCCTCTACCTAGCTAGCGAGGCGATCGGCGTACGTAGCGTAGACCGCTATATCGAGCGCCTCTTTCGAGGTACTAAGTAGGTATAGACGCTACGAAGAATATTAGTAACGCGTACGAAGAGTATATAACTCGTAAGATATACCTTATACTTAAGCTTAAAGAGCCTAGAGGATAGGGCGATCTACTTGCTAGCTATAAGTAGCTTAGTAGTAGAAGGACTACTACTAGCTAGTAATACGCTAGCCCTACCCTTCTTTAAGGTCTTAAAGACCCTAGCCGACTTGCCCTTATTAGACTATAGGACCTTAAGGCTATCGGCGATTAGGGCCTATAGATCGGTATAGTAGCGGCGGAGCTACGTAGCGCGTATAGCTAGCCTGCCCTTAGCTAGCTTAGCGAGGTAGAAGCGTAAGCGCTTCGACTATATAATAATATTAGGGTCGGTATAGCGTTCGTAGGAGTAGTTATCGTTATTATAGCGCTAGTAATTCTTCTTCTTACCTAGTTTTATAACCCTATCGCACGGCCGAACGCCGGCTATATATACTATATTAGTAAGGAACTCGTAGCTAATACGTACGTAGAACGCTAGACTTACCTATTACTAAATATAAGAGGCAACGATAATAGTCGTCGTTCTTTATAGTAGAGAGGTCGGTAGTAGTATAAAGATCGGCTAAGATTATAGGAGTAGCGATCTTCTTAGGAGGTATAATACTTATAGAATAGGTACTAGGAAAAGGCTAGAGAGATACGTAGATAGTATAAGGTAGGAGCAGGGCGCTTATCTAAAGATAGTATACTAGAACAAGTATTAACGTAATAGGGCGCGAACTTATAGCCTATACCTGCCCCGTAATTAACGCGCGGCCTATATAGGGTCTATAATATAAAAGTCTCTTAAGATCTAGTACGTTGCTATAGCACTACTAAAAATCGCGTACGACTATAGGGCGGCAGAGTAACGTAACCGTAACGTAATAAGAACGTAAGCGGCCGGCTGCTATATTAATATAGACTTTCCTACGAGCTAAGGCAGCTCTATAGAAGAGAGGAGATAATTATAAGAGCGATAGCTTAGGGGGCTAATAGCTTAGAGGGCGTCTAAGTTAGACGCCGAAGCATCCGGCTTACGCCGCGTATACTTAGCGTAAGATAAAAGCACGCTAAACGCATATAGAGGAATCGGTAAGAATTAGTCTCTTAATATCTCTAATAGGTATAGTTAGGGGCGCTTAATATATTGCTATATACTAACCTTTTATATCTAGTAGATATAGCTAGTATAGTATATCGAGTCGGTATAGAAGGCCTCTATTTCTATTCGTCTCGGACCTAGAAGGTAGTCTCTAAGAATATATATTCTAGGTAGGAAGGGTCTACCTTTCTTCCTTTCTTTTATAGCTCTTTTTAGTAAGTAAATAGCTAATCTCTTACCTAGTAGCTACCTCCTCTCTCTACTTCTATCCTACTTACTTCTATTCTATCCTCTCTTTTCTACCTCTTCTATAGTAAGGTTCTACCTTAGTTCGTTAGGTAGTCTTAGGGTTATCTTAAGGTAGTTCTTATCTTATTAGGTATACGGCTAGCGGTAGCGAAGTAGGATTGTCTTATATACTCTTATACTTTACTAGTATACTCGAGAGCATCTATTTCTACCTACGGCCGCGTAGAGGCGTATAATAGGACTTCGTAGGCATTAGCTTATAGTATAAGAGAGTATTAGAACTAGCGTTAGCCGAGGCCTTAGTTCTATATTATATATTCGCTATATTACGATATAGGTTAGCGACTACTAGAAGGCTAAAGAACGATTAGAACTCTAGAGGCTTTATAGTAGTAGCGCTACTAGAACCGCCGCTAGTATCTAAGTATATTAAAAGCTTATAATAGAACTATTTAGTTAGCGCGTTTAGATTCTTTAAGCTATATACGCTATAGAAGGCGTATTTACTATATAATCTAGTATAATTATTACTATTAACGGCGTAGTAAAGTCTCTAGGTAAGTATATTATTAGCTATAAGGCTAGAATAGTAAATAGATAGAAATAAGGAATAGTTATAAAGAAAGAAGACGTAGCGCTATAGAAGCGCTATAGTACCGCTATAAGGAGATTAGAGTTTTAACGCTACGCTATACGCTATAACTAATATAGCCTCTTCTAAGGCTATATTATACTACCTCTTATAAATAATCGGTAAATTTAACTAACCCTATATCTTTATTAATAATTAGTTAATTATCGTTAGCGTTAAATACTCTATTAATATAGCGTTAAGGTACCTAGTTACGTACTACGAGAGGTTTATTAAGCTCGTCTAATTCCGGTAGTTAATTAGAGGCTAAGCAATTAGCGATTTAACTACGTAGCTATATATACGTAAGATAGTAAAGGCGGTTACTATTAGAGTTAATTATACTACTATTAATTAGTAGCTAGAAGCCGTACGGTTCTATTACGGTATAGTACTACTATAGTATATCTTCTAGTAAGTAGGCGTCTATATCTAGATACGTTAAATTAGCGAGTATATAGGGCTATAGCTACGAGTACTCCTACTAAAATCTCGTAGTTCTTCTTTAATACTATCTAATATACCTTTAGGTAGTAGTAGCTTTTAATTACTAGCTCTATAGAGGTTAGAGTAATAGTATAGTTTATATAGAATACCTAGAATTAAATGCGGCCTATTAGTTTATTTCTTAATCTTATAGTAGTTCTAAATATTAATAAACCGATAAACCTCGTTCTATATAATCGGTATATAAATAGTAAGAAACGCAATCTTATCTACCTTTAATCTATCGTTATAGTAGCCGTTATTATTTAATTTATAGAAGTATATACGCTAGTTATTTAGCGTAGGTACTTATTAATTTTACTATACCTTAATACGCTAATTTATCTTACTTATACCGTATTTAAATACTTTATAGAAGGTAAGTTATATAGGCGTAGCTATAGCCTATTAGATTCTACGATTCCTCGTAATAGCTTAATAGGCCTTACGAACTATATAATAATAGTTAGTAGCTAGAATTATCTCTATACTATAGTCGGATTTAACTATCTATAGTACCGTACGAGTTAAACGTAGAGTTTAGACGTATTAAGCGAGAACTAAGACAGCCGGTATAGCTAGTAATTCTAATATAAATATATATAATATAGCGCAAATATATATTAATTACCGTATATATTTAGATACCCTAATACTCGTACTTATAGTATACGTCTATTAAGATTACGAAGAATAGTCTAGGCTAGAGGTTAGAATAGGTCGGGACGGGTCCGGGTCGGGTCTAGGACCTAAATATATAGAACTATAATAGTTAGGTCGGGTCCTAGCCGGTTCCTACCTAGTTCCGGACCTATCTAATAAATATAGGTATTAGATAGGTCCGACTCGGGTCTAACGATAGGTCTAAAGATAGGTCCTAATAGAAATATAAGATTCGATAGAATATAGTATAGAAAATCGAGGGTTATAAATAAATAGAAACCGAAGGAAGTAGAAAGTATAGAAAGCGACGGGTTTTAAAGGCATATTTAATTTAATATAGCAAATTATACGATTTAGTGCAACTATAGGCATACCGACTATAAATGCCGACTATAGTAACCTCTCTACTTATAACGATTTTTACTATATATACTCTTTATAGTTATAACGATTTTCCTTATATATACTATAGAGATTTATCTCTTACTAAATATATTAATTCCCTAAGATAAGAGTAGGCTAATAATAAACTTTATATCCCTCTACTAAATAGTTACTTGCTTTGCGTAAATCGTAGTAACGTTAGTACCTATAATATAGTTAATATCGATCGAATATAGAACGACTAAGAGTATATATACTCGAGAAGAGGTAGACTAGAGTACTCTTAGCGGCTTCCTATAGAGTACTAAGGGCGCTCGCCTACTAATAGTAACCTCCTTAAGAAATAGCTAAGCCTCTAGAAACGTCGAAGTAAACTTCGTAAATAAGGTAGCTAAAGAGTAGCTTTAGTATAACTAGATCCGTAGACTTCTAGTACTTATAGATCTCTTAGAGTGCGATAGCTAGAGTATAAGTTAGTAATACCGACTATAAATGCCGACTATATAACTTACTACCTAGCTTATAGCGATAAGTCTTCTATATACTAGCTCTACGAGCTAGACCTCCTCTACCTACTACTACTATTTTAGCCGGTGCTTTTCTAGCCGTTCTCTTTCTAGCTAGTCCCTTTTTCGCTACTCGTTTTCTACCTAGTAATCGTTTTCTACCTACTGCTCCTCTAGCTACTACGCTACTATTTATTCCGTTATTTACTATATCTCTATTTACTATATTTCTAGCTACTACTACTACCGCTACTATTACTATATTATCCCTCTCGATCTATCTCTTACGAGCTATTTAGTAAGCGAGCTTCTACTTATCGAGACGACGCCGACCGCCTAGTATAGTTTTCTATAGAGCCTTCCTAGAAAGCTAAGAGGAAGAGGTAGGTAGTATAATACTCTCGTCGCTATTACTCTCGTCGCTATTACTCTTATTACTATTACTATCGTCGATATTAATAATAGAGCCGTTGTCTTCGTTATTTCTATTATTACTATTCGCGTTTCTATAAGAACTATTCTAGTCGTTTCTACTAGTAGCCTCTTAGTCGTTACTATTATAAGTAAAGAAGTTAGAAATTAAAGGAGAAGAGGTAGAAGCGCTATATTAGTTAGAAGAGGGCGCCTAGTTACTAAGAAGTCTAGGGTCGATATTACTATTATCTATAGGAGGGTTTTCGAGTAAGGAGGAGTTTTTAAATAAAGGAGAAGTAGATACTATATCTCGACTAGAGAAGTATTACTCGGCGAACTAGCTAGGCTTATTAGTAGGAAGTTAAGCTATCGTAAATATATAAAGAGGCGAGAGAAAAGTAGTCGATTAAGCTACGATTAATATATATAGTAGTATCCTTCGTACGCGTAATACGAAAATTCGTTAGGAGGTATAAAAAAGGAAGGCGATAATAATAAGCTAATAAAGCGCGACTACTAATAAGTTCTAAGAAGGTAGAGGTAGTAGTATTACTAATAGTTTAGTAAGAGTATATAGGTTAGCTAAGGTAGACGTTAGGCTTGCTAGCGCGCTAGCTATAGCTTTACTCGCGCTGTATATATTAATTCTAAGCTTCTAAGTATAGTAACGTATACTAGGCTCTTTATAGTCGGCAATTATAGTCGGTAACCTAGTATTATATACCTATATTATTATTCTCTTCTCTATTCTAGCTAGTAAACTAGTAGCGTAGATAACTATATAGGTATATATCTTTTACTTATAGGGTAACGCGCTTCGCGTAGATCGCTAGAAGGTTAGAAATCTCGAACTCTATAACGAGAAATGCCTCTACTACTTCCTATAAGTATTTAAGTGCTACTACCTAAATTCTAATAATATCGCTACTACTTCTATCTATTATAATCTCGTAGATAACGCGCTAAAAAGGGACCCTCTAGATATATAAAGCTATCGTTTACTAAAGCTTACGAATCTCTCGTAAGGCTACCGTCCCTAGCTTTAACTACTTTTTCGAGATACTAGACTTACTAGCTCTCGTTCGTTACTATATCGTTCTTATAGCTATCGCTTTTTTCTATAGAACTACTATCTTCCTACGAGTCTCGTCGTCTAGTACTATAGCCTTTAGTAGCTATATTCGCTACTACTTAGTAGCCTTATTTCCTACGCGTAAAGATAGTACTAATAGTAGTATATTAGTATCTATATTACGATATACTCGTAGAGGAGAGCTCGAGTTAAACTCTATATTAGAGTCTACTTAGGAAATAAGAGAAGGCATCGAGTAGTATAAATAGAAATATCGAAGAGTTAAAAGGAGTAAATAGATAGAAGTACGAAAGAGAAGAGCTAGGGTAGATAGGAGTACTAGAAAATCGTATACGACCGCCGGAATACGTAGGCCTATAGGAAGGGGGGTTAGAGTTTAATAGCGCTATATAGTAAAACTATATCGTATTCTACTATTATATTAGGACACTCCTACTAATCTTTACCTAGTAGAAGTTATAGTTACGCGAACGCTATAATCGCTTTCGCTACTCTATAGAATATAGTAATAGACGCAAATATTTACTATAATATAGATTATATCTAGGTATTATATAGATAATATCGACTATAGTATATATATTTTATTATTCGAAGTTCTTTACGAATATATAAAAGACTATAGAAGGGAAAGAGCTAGACTTACTAGTACTCTATAGTATTACTAGTTAAGTAGTCGTAATATAGTAGTAAAATAAAAAAATAGACTCTCTAGCCTACTTTTATATCGAGGAACCGAGTCGTTATAATAGTAGAAGGGAAAAAATAATTATCGATACTACTTTAATATTAAAGAGAGAAGTAGTTATCGATAGTATAAGCTAAGAAGTAACTATTAGCGCCGAAGAGACTAGTAGTCGTCGATAGTATAAACTAAAAAGCAATCGTCCGCGCTAAGAAGACGAGTAGTCGTCGATAATATAAGCTAAGAAGTAGCCGTCTACGTTAAAGAGATAAGTAGTCGTCGATAGTATAAGCTAAGAAGTAACTATTAGCGACGAGTAGACGAGTAGTCGTCGAGGGTATAAGTATATAGTAGTTACTTTTTTTAGCTAGCGATAGTAAGGTTAATCTAAGTAATATATACGACGGCTTCTAGCTCTAGAGTACGTCTATAGCTATCGCTATTCGTATATAGTTATATATATTAGTATACGCTATATTAGGTAAGCGATATATTATATAATATCGCTAACTATAGAAGCCGACTACGGTATAAGAAGCTAAACTCTACGTATAGAAATAAGCTAGTAGCTAGGCGAGAATAGCCGCGTACTAAGCTTTTAGTATACCTAAAGCTAAAATTCGTCGTACTTAGCTCCTACTATAATAACTACTACCTTAACTACTACTATACCCGTATTACTACTAAATTTTAAGCGTATATTTACTATATACCTCGCGATACTTATCTCTTTTTAGTAACTAAGCTTATAATAATAGCGCGATAAAAGCGATATCTAATAAGTACCGCGCTCTCTAATAGTCTATAGAAGCGTCCCTACTTTATAAATAAGGATTTAGATAATATAAGTACTTCTATACTTTAGATACGACTAGGCGCTATAAGGAAAGATATAGATACCTACTCTTCTAATTCTAATACCCTTCGTAAGCGTAGCTAGCGTATAGATATATCGCCTAAGAGAGCTATAGTAGATAAGTAGCGTAGAGCTAGAAATAAGTCCTTTACTTAGTAGAAGAAGCTTTTAATCGGCTCTAATAATATATAGAGCTCCCTATCGAAGAAGTAGTAGTAGAAGAAGATTAAGGCCTAAAGAAAGGAGTATTACGCTTAGTACGACTAGATAGCGTAAGTAATAATCTATATAGTCGGCTAATATAGTTAGTAGTACTAACGTATAATAAGGACGATAAGAAACGTAAGCGCGCGCGAGATAGGCCTACTATATAAATAGCGAACTAGAATAAAGAAAGCTTCTATTTTAATATCGAGAAGAAGAAAGGCGCGGACGACCCGTACTATAACTATAACTACTAGTATAATACTAATTAGTCTAAGTCGGGTCCGGAGGCACCCTACGTATTACTAGTAAGGTCGGCTAGTACTAGCTATAAAATAACTAACCTCTGCCTTCGAGTTACTACTAAGAGCAAGTAGGCCGTATAGAGGAGCTACGCTATCTACGCCTTTTAGAATAAGGCTATTCGATAGTTTAAGAAGAAGGTATATACGCTTGCGATACTACGCGCGTAATATAAGAGTTAAGCCGAGTTTATCGTATAACTAATAAAGAAGAGACTAAGTTCCTTATAGTAAGAAATAGACCTTATTAAGAGGCTATAATCTAGGAATAAGAGGAGATACGTATTCTAAGTATCTAAAGCGGACGTAAGTAGCTCTTATTAAGAGTATATTACCGCTAGAACTAATAGCTTCTTTAGGACGTATTCGAGTACCTCCGATTAGACTAGAAGTATACTTTACGCTTCGTAGAGCCTTATAAAGAGCTTATAAAATTAGTCTATATATTAGTATTTATAGCGAAAGCGAAGGTAAATTAGTACCGACTACGCCTACTAACTATATACTAACTAGTAGTAGGAGCTAATAGTAGAAGGCCGTCTTCTAACTATAACGGAAATTTTCCTATCCTATTACTATATAGTATATCGTAACTATCTCTCCTAGAAGTCCTCTAAGTTTAATATAGCTAATCGCTTTACTTAGACTCTAAAAGTCCTAGATTAGCTTATCTCGTTAGGATACGATTAGGATAGTAATAGGTTCTAGAAGCTAGTTACGTCTAAAGTATAGGCTAAGCGAAATAGGCTAGCGTTCTAGTTATACGCTTATAAGTTCGATATAAAGGAGTTAGTATACGGAGAGCTTCTATAGGAAATATAGCTCGATTCTAAGTAGGAAGGAGGACTTAGCTTTTAGAATATCGTCGAGTAGCTTCTAGGTACGTCTATAGATAAGCTCGCTATCTCCGAGACCTTTATACGTAAATTCTAGTTACTAGAGATAAGGTTTATATAGAAGCTCTATAACTCCTCTTAAACTAGGTAGAATATAGATAGCTAATTAGTACTACTATATCTCGTAAATTAAGATTAGTTATAGCCGCCGATAGTATATCGGTCTACGGTTTGCGTCGTAGTACTAGCCGGCCCTCTTTAACTTATATCTCTTATCTCTACCTCTTAGTCTATAGTAGCTTACCGAATATATAATTCTCCTTTATAATTCTTATAGATAGCTTAAGTCTTACCTTTAATAGCTAAGTATATTTAATACTAGCGTTATTCTCTTATATAGTAGTTACGCCTTTAGAGATATACTACTACTTTTTCTTTAGAGCTAGTACTAGATCTAAGAGCTCTAGCTATACCTTAAACTTCTAGCTTACTATATTCTTTTTCCTCTTCTTACTCTTAGTATTATTTCTAGCCTTCTACTATATAGTATTATATCGCTTTATATAGTCTTTAAGTAGTTTCTAAATTCTCTTTACGATAGGTTTATTTACTTAGGCTAAGTCTAACTCTACTTTTTCGACTTAAGCTTTATTAATACTACTAGCCTCTTACGCTAGTAAGATACTTGCCCTCGAAGGCGACTATAGCGTTACTATAATTAAAGAGTACTTAGTACGTTTATTAGTCGCGACTATTACGAGCTCGATAAGAGTACTAAAGGTGCCTATCTCTATAACGCTACTAAGATAGGCTATCGGCCTATAATAAAGATACTTCGCTAGTACTTATACTAATAAAACTTAATCGCTCCTATAAATATTATTTACCTCTATTACTCTACTAGCTTTTACTCTCTAGTTCTACGATTCCTTCTTAGTACTATATACTTTATATTATAGTATTACTAGTATATCCTACGACTCCGATACGATATAGTAGTACTATACTTCCTTCTTTCTCGATATATATAAGTATATAGCTTCGCGAACGATAAACTAACTCTAAATCGTAGCTATCTCTCGTCGACTCTAGTCTAATTAAGAAGGCGATATAATAGTAGAGGAAGGGACGCTATACGATTACGAATACCTCGAGTAGTTAAGCTAGTACGCGAGATAGAATACTATCTCTAGCTAACCTTACTAAGCTACTAAAGGATTCTAAGAACTAGGTCGAAACTAATAGTATATAGATATAGTAGCAGGAGTATACCTAGTCGTTCGAGGGCTTTTACTACTACTATTAGTAGCTCGAAGAGGCGAGGTATTATAATAAGTATAGTAGAATATCTTCGTACTCTATAAAATAGAACTCGAATACGCGAATATTATAAGCCTAGAGATTTTTCGTTAAAGGTATAGACTAGGAAACGTATACCCTAAGAGTTATTTATAAGGGATATAATAGAGTTATTAAATACCTAAGACTAGGTAACGGAATAAAAGCTCTATAAAAGCACCTCGATTTAGTAGGCTATAAAGATACCTCCTAAGAGCGTAGAGTTACTAGAGAAGTTATTAAGGCTACTAAAGATTAATCTATAAGTTTAGTATTTATTATTATAAAAATAAGGTACTAACTATACTTACTAACTACGCTTCTTAACTACGCTCGCCGACTATACTTTATAGAGATATATAACGTAGATATACTAATAGTTCTTATTTATAGGAACGGCTTAAGAAAAGTTTTACTAGAACCGAGTACTTAGACCGGTTAAAGTTTCTAGAGTTATATAGGCTTATAGTTTCCTAGCTTAGATTACTCTTAAACTTCTTCGAAAGTCTTATAGTTTAGTATACTTATAAATATCTATTAGAGAAGACTAGATCTATCGACTTTAAGAGCGCTACTACGATTAAGTTATATATCTAGGACGTAGTTAATTACTCCGAGGATAATCTAAAACGTTAGCTATCTAGAACCTTCTAGGTAGCTATCGCCCTCGATAGTTAGTACGCTAGAGTACTTTAAGTATTATTCCTTACGATACGAGGCTACTAGATCGATAGCGAGTAGGCCTAGTATAAGGCTATACTAGCCTTTCTATATATTTCGGGCCGTTCTATAGGCGAAGTCCTAGCGGATCTACTATTCGACGTACTTACTTATTTTAAAATCTCTAATAGGCTTATAGCGCTAATAGCGGATAATACTTCTAATAATAATATACTATATACTACTATATACGTATCCTTCCTATATATATACCTCCTAACTAATAAGTTCTAGCGTTAAGGCTATCGATATTTACTCCTACGAGCGTATATATATAGCGAAGCTATTAGTCTTAATTAAATAACTTCTTCTTTAAGAAATAAATAGAGATATAGGAGAGATATTAGATACTAAAGACTACGAGTTCTCCCGTTTAGAATAGTTCCTATACTTTATATATATAATCTAGCTCTTCTTAAGGAAGTTCTTCGCTACTCTTAAGATTAAGCTAAGAAATAAAGAATAGAAATAATAAGATAAGGAGATAGATACGAACGCCTTACGTCGGCTTAAAGTAGGAAGTCTAGATATAGTTCTAATAAAGGTACTATATATTCTCTCTACGAAGTATATATAGTTAGTAAACGTAGTCGGTAGAAGCTATACTAATAACCGCTCCTTATAAAGTTCTATAAACTTATAGTTAAAGTAAACTCTAGTACTTAACGCTTCGAGAGTTTTATAATACTATAGTAAAAGAGGATCGTAGATCTATATTCGTACCTAAAATAATATAAATAGTAGAAGAAGACGCCTAATAGGGTTTTACGCCTAATATAAGATATAAAGACCCGTTAGAGCTTAACTACAATTATACTAATACGTAGTTCTTAACTACGAGATATTATCGACGAGTATATTAAGAACGAGGGTTAGCCCGAACTTAAGCTATCTGCTATAGAATAAAAGAGGGTTAAATATATTATTAACCTTACTACTCCTTTTGCTAAGGCTACGATATAGATTAGTATAATAAAGGGGCTAATAATATACCTCGTTCTTAGCTACTATAATACCTTATTCGATATCCTAGATATTACGGATAAGAAACTTAAATATAAAATATAATTCTAGTAAAAAGAGATTTATTCCGCTTTATAAGCTATATAAATAAAGCTCGAGAAGTATTATACTACTACCTAAGAGCGATTTAGCGATATATATAGCATTGCGATTCTTCTTAATCTAGTAATAAAATAAGCGTTCTAGGACCGCGAGGCGTTCTCTAGTAAAGAGCTCGATTCCTCCTTTAAGAATTACTACTAGTTAAAATTCTAGGTCGAATACGCGTAATATAAGCCTCTCGTAGCTACGTCCTAGTCTAGGCTATAAAAGGCCTTATACCGCTCCGCGATATTATTCGTAATAGGTCTCTATAGTAGATTAGATACTAATAACTCTAACTTTAATTAAAGAGTATCTAGACGGCCGCGGTAGACTATATAGCTATTAGCTAATTTAGACGAGGTATCTCGTTATCGTTACGCTAGATTTAAGGACTCGGCTACCTATTCTATAGAGTATCCGCTCCGGTTATAGAAGATAATAGTATTAGAATATCTAGGTTACGCGCTAATAGCTTAGGATATCCTCTCTATCCTAGTAGCTAGAACTAGTTATAAGCGCGACTTTAGTATAGCGCGTTATTAGAGCTAATATAATTAGTTCTACGATCCCTCGACGTTTAGTAATATTATATACTATCGTTCCTAAGAGCGTAACGCGTAGTAATAGGCTCGGGATTCGCTTATAGAGGAGGCGCTACTAATATTAACTACGTTTAAGCCTTCGAATAATATAGTTAGTTAGTAGTAGGAGTAGCTAAAAGCGGATTAGGAGGCGTTAGCAAGTACTAAATAGAGTAACTTCGACTCGATTAGCGATAATAAGGAGGATATAGTACTAATATATCTTCGCTATAGTACTCGATAAAGGAAGTATTTACTTTTACGTTATACTCGTAGAGTAGAATAGACTTCGTAGTCGATATTATATATAGTATTTAATTCCGCATCTTATAGTCGGTAAGTATAGTTAGTAGCCTTATTTTTCTCTATAACTATAGTCGCTACTTTAACTAGCGCTTCTAATATACTACTACGCTTAGTTCTATATATACGTATATTTAGTATTAGAGCAATCCTATTATCCTCGCGGCGACCTAGTTTTATACCGCGTTATTAGACCTATCTTTTTAAACTTAGGTCTCTATAAAGACCTATATAGGAACTAGTAGTATTTAGACCCGACCTATCGATTTCGTATCGGGTCGAGTACTCTATCGATTTAGGTCTTAGGTCGGTTCTCTTAGGAACCGACCTAGACTCGGAACCGACTTAAAGTTAGGGACCTATTCTAACCTCTAGTCTAGGCGTAATAATAGCGCTATAATACTTACGGATACGCTTAGTACGCTTCTATAGGCCTTTAGAGTTAAGGTTATAGAAGGTAGCGTATACGCGATTACTAGTTAAGCTATTAGTAGTATAGTAGTAGTATAGTAGTAGTATAAGGTAATAAACTATCTAATAATATTATACTTTAGCTTTAGATACGTATATAGATTTCGCCTTCTAAATAACTCTACTATAGACTTCTATAGTTTATTACGTAGTATACTAGTAATATAGTCTTCTTCTACCTTATATTTAGTACTATATTTACGCTTCTATAGACTAAGCTCTTTATATATTAATATATAGTAGTAAGGACTAATTGCGAATTCTTTATATTCGAGTATCTCTACCGCCTTAGCGTCGCTAGTACGTATATAGTAGAAGGTCTAGGCGACTCGTAGCCGTAGCTATTCTTAATTATTAAGCTAATAGTTAATATAGCGAGTATTATAATTAAGGTTCTATAGATTAAGCGTTCGTATAAGAGTTCGTAGTAATATAGTAATACCCTAATCGCGGAGTTCTAAGACGATAATAGCGCGTAATATACTATTCTTAACGTATTCTATAATAAACTTACGCTAGTTACTATAATTAGCAGTTTAAAGAGGCATAGCGAGTGTATAGCGAGTATATTGCGAGTGTATTGCGAGTAGATAGAGTAATAGAGGCAGTGTTTACCCTAATGTTTTAATTGAAATTCGTAGTGGCCTCTACCGAGGTTTCGGCCCCCGTCCACTTGCAGGGATCCCGGCGATCGCGTCGGAGTCGCGAACGTCACTCGAGACTTTTCTTCCACCACTCCACCAGCGTCCTTCTTCTTCTTCTTCTTCACTTTGCATCGACTGAACAATGCGACTGCGCCAATGAGAACATGGATGACCTGTAGTGCGCAGTCGTTTGCCTGGACCAGATTTCTGCGATGGACCGCACGGCTCGCTGGCAGGCGAGCGCTGCATGTGGCGGCCCCGTGCAGGAGCGATGAGCAGTCAAGGCGGACTTCGTCACGGGTATACAGGTCGCCTCTGGGCAAACCATATCCATTGTTCCGGAGAATCGAGCATCCAGGAAGCGACATCTCCGACTGGACCGCCTTGCTTGAAGGTGCGCTGCCACCTCACCTCCGCGATCCGAATGTCACTGCGCCACACTCCGTCCTCAGCGCTGAGGATGTGGCCCAGGTTCTTCTGGAGGCACAATATCCGCTCGATGGCCGGTTCAGGCCTATGGATCTCCTTTTCCATCTCGGCATTAAACGAAATCGGTGGCCTGCCGTTGTTTGGCTGATCAAGAAACTCATCGACAGGTACCCGGCTCAGCATGGCCTGGAGCAAGAACTGGCTGGGGTCGGGGCTATGTGGCAGAAAGTGTCCAATCTCGAGGACTGCGTAGAGCCTCTTGAATTGGAGATGCAACATGTCATCTCTTCCGAAGAAGCACTGCAATCTCCTTCACTGGACGAAATGCTGGACGGCCTTTACCCGATAAACCAGGAGCGACATGCTTGCCGGGGTCATGATGCACTAGGACAGGTATGGCGTACACTGGGTGCCATGATCAAATCATGTGTTGGTAAAGATATGAGACCGGAAGTGTTGGAGATCATAGCCTACCTGCATCATCGGGGGGTCATGCCGCCGGCCATCTACCAGGCGGAGCCGAATTCTGACAAGTGCGCCATCCAACAATCGCCTCTCATACCCTTTCTCTCTTCACAAATATTCACCTCTCTGTCCGATGCAGCCTGGCGCGCCCACGAAAAGTTGGTTATAGAGGAGGCCAGGGCTTACGGCGACGTATCTGCATCACGGCCGGAAATCCGCGCGAGTGTGTTTCGAGTTCGCGTAGCCGGCCTTCGCGCAGAAGTATGGATGGAGCTCATACTGTGGTCATGCCTCTATGGGGGGTGGACCCGTGAAGGTGCCCTGCTTCTCACATCCCTGCTAGAAGATCCATCCAATGGCTGGACTCCGATGTCTTGGGCGGATTATCAGAAATCTCTTGATGACACTCATTCCACAGAACCAAGGGACTGGACAGCATGGGAGTTGCTCTTCAAGACAAGGTCAACTGCATCGACTGACGATACCAAGCCCCCGAAGAGGTCCATCGTGCGCACGATCAGCGGCGAAGTAGTGAATGCCTATGTCGACGCATTCCCTTGCGACGTAAATGTCGGCGTGGGAGGTCGAGGAACTGACATCGGAGTGATTATCGACAGCCTGCACAGCATGAGGACCTCCTTGAGGCAGGAAAATCAAAGTCTGAGCTTTGGCACTTGGGAAGCGATAGTGATACGACTACTCGAGGCCCACGATGCTACGCCAGAGATAGATAGTAACGTCTTTCAAAGAATGGTGGCCTTGAGCTATGGCTTCGGAGATGGTCTTTCTACGAGCAACAACCGAGACCTCCCCGCGTATGTCAAGGACGGCAGCACTGCTATGCAGGGAATTCTACATCGCGCCCTCTACGGTCAAGTATCCTCGGGATCCTTTGAAGGCGCTTTTGAGGTGTTTGAACAGATCCAAATGCGAGCAGATCAGGACATATCAAGGGCCGTGGCGAGTTTCTTTGGCAAGCTGAAGAGAGAAGATATTGGCCGGAAGGAGGACTCCATGTTCCACGCTACGAATTCTTCTAGCCTGTTCACGAACAACTTCCCCACAATAGAGTACCCATCATTCCATGTCCAAATCCCGACAACGACACTCTCGCTTTTCCTGGAGCAAATCACCGAAGCAAGAGCTTTTGAACTCGGTCGCTGGCTGATCTACAGTGCTGATGTAGATGGACCAGTCATACCACAATCTTCCCACACCGACCCATCCCTGCAGCCAGCTTTGATTCGATTCGCTGCTGCCAGTGGTGACAGAAGTCTCTTGTCTCGGTTCGCGAAGAGCGACTTGACTCGAGCTTCCTTGAGTTCTGTTCTCATCAGTCAGATACAGGCGCGGCGTTGGGATGATGCGATGGAAGTGATGAATCATATCTCCGGCACTCGTGGTCTAAGCTTTGGTAGCGGTCCTCTGGCTATCGCGATTCGGACCATGCTTTGTCAATATTCTGACGCCAGAAAGGGGGAAAATGGATCGACCACACATCTAGCTCGAGCTCAATCACTTGTCTACGCCCTGGCACAACGCCACGTTTGGAGACAGCGTCGGGCATTGGAGAGCGCCACAGCGCCCCTTTCTTTGCTGGCTGTGCTAGCAGCGGTCCAAAAACGTTGGTTCGACCTTGCTTTGCCTCTGTGCTCAGTGAAAACGCGCCACTCACTCCGACTCGGCACCAATAAATTCAATATTTTGCTCGAGGGCGTTGTTGCCGCATATGGCAGCCGTGATGGTCGTCGCTTACTTGGAATATTCTGGCCGTATGCTACACGACGCGCATATGTCACTGCTTTCAGGATGGTTCGTATGAAAGCACTGCGTAGAAGAATGCCACGGGTCCGAGCTGCACCTCTCGACAGCTTAGAGCGGCAGAGACTCGTGATCATTTCACCGGATACGACCGATCAAAGGAGACTCGTCCTCTACGGGGCGATACAACCCGACGTCAACACAATACTTATAATCCTTCGCAAGGCTCTTGAAGAGGTGCAGTCATCGCCTGATCTTGGCAGCTCGGCCAAGCAGCAACCTGTTACCCCTTCCAGCAGTACCGGTGATGCTGGTGGAGTGCTTATTCGCAAAGCCGAGCAGCAACATGTTACTCCTTCCGAAGTTATCGGCGATGCTAGCGAAGAGGTCCTCCGTGCGCCTCCAGAAGAAGCGCAGTCATCGCCTGATCCTGTAACGTTGAACGAGCAGCAACCTGTTATCTCTTCCGAAGCCACTGACAATGCTGGCGAAGGGAGGCAGTCGCCGTCCGATTCTGCGAGCTCTTTCCATGTCGCTTACGATGGTGGTGAACTGCTCGACCTCTCGCCACGTGGTATGGTCGCTTGGGGTATTCGAAGACTTGCCGAGCTACCCTATGTCCAGCGTGACATTGTCATACAACTGGATGAATTTTTGAAGGAACAAGGCATGGAAGAACTTCGCCAAGAATTGCCCGAGATCTATCAAGATGTGGAGGCAGAAAGTCTGGATAACTTGCCCTACACCCAATCTCGCGAGTCTCTCCGACAGGCAGCGCAGGCCGCGAAGCAAGCGAAGTCAGCGAAGCCAGCGAAGTCAGCGAAGCCAGCGAAGTCAGCGAAGCCAGCGAAGTCAGCGAAGCCGGCGAAGTCAGCGAAGCAAGCGAAGCATGATGACGGCCCAGCGCGCGATGACAGTTGAGACGATGGCTTTGCTTTTCGTGTGCAATAATACATGCTTTTGGTTGTTGCGTTCTATCACACGGGAAAAACAGCACTGCCACTTCACTCCAGCGTCCTGCCGTACCAGCGATTGGTTCGTTGGTTTTCAATCGTCTCCGGCGAACCCTTCCAACAACATCTCGGTTTCAAGCAAGACCACACCATACCGCGGAATCGGAAGCAGGATGAAAAGGAACAGGAGAAATACAGGAAAAA
The DNA here is from genome assembly GCA_022702355.1 of Cercospora zeina. NCBI lineage: Eukaryota > Fungi > Ascomycota > Dothideomycetes > Mycosphaerellales > Mycosphaerellaceae > Cercospora > Cercospora zeina. The sequence goes on from JAKLWX010000005.1 coordinate 293,415, forward strand.
GAGCAGCAAAGCGTGAAATAGTACTTCAAGTATAAGCAGATGCAGAAAGTGGAACATGAATCGCACGAGAAGAATAAATTTGCAGACTTGTCGTTCAATTCCATTTGCACCCGGATTCCACGCGACGCTAAGGGTTTGATTACATGTATTTCGCGGGAGACGCCATGATGTACTTGATGTAGTACCCTAACTTAAATGGGTGGTACTGTCTTGACCAAGTGCACGAACAAAACCATGTCACCTTTCAACGTCACCAAATTGAAATCACGTATCAGGAACAAGCTTGGTCATCGCAGAGAGTCGCCAGTATCGAAGGAGAGCAATGTTCTTGACTTGTCCAATACGGCGATCCAGCCTCCAGCTACCGCAAACCCGGCAGCCACCGTCAAACACAGCAAGCAGCTACTATTAGCACGCGACTTTGACGACATGAGTATTACCGAACTGGATACTACATTATGTGCAGAGTGCAAGGCTCTGGATATCGGCCGATGGTTCAGCACTGATCGCATAAGTCGGCCAAACCCTTATGCAATGGATTTCTCAGCCTCGGCGGAAGAACATACAAGACGCACAACACTCGGGCAGCTGAATGCCACCAGTTCCCGCTGTGCGTCTTGCAGACTTATGCTAGAAAGTCTTGCTCGACATAGACATATGCAGGACCTCGACTTGGACACGCCATTGAGCATCATGTTCGATGCGAAGAAGAAGGAAGTGATTGTGTATTCTGACCACGATCCAGCCAGGACTGTGGGAGACACGATCTTGGGCACAGCTTACTGTACGTAGTGCCAGGGCATATGTGATACCAGGCCTAACTTTACTTCTCTGTGTAGTCAACGACTGGGTCCCGTGCAAGGACGTGGCACGCTCTAATGCACAGCCTCTCGCGAGGTTTCTCGAGCCCAATCTCAGTATCGGAGAGATGTCGTATCGAATCAGAAAGTGGCTTGAGCTCTGCCGTACAGAATGTCGCATTTGCTCGGAGAGAGGCAGTCACAAGTTGCCAACCAGGTTGATAGACGTGGCAAAAGCCAACGAGGTTGTCCAACTTATCGAAAGCGCTGATCATGTCTCGCAGAGGCGATCGGGAACTGTGGATGGAGTCGCCGTGGATGTCGCCGACACTTCTCCATACATTGCGCTCAGCTACTCTTGGGGCACCGCAGGACATTATACTCTGAATCAATCCACATACTCCGATCTGCGTGGTGGGGTCAGGATCGATGTACTACCAAAGACGACTCGAGACGCCATTCTGCTGACACAGAGTTTGGGTGTTCGCTACCTCTGGATCGATGCATTATGTACGACAATCGCGCTCACTGCCCCATCCATGTATATACAAAATGGCTGATTCACGCATCTTTGCGCAGGTATTTTGCAAGGTGAAGACGAGCATGCAAAAAGAGATTGGCAAGAACAGAGCTCCATAATGAGCGCCATCTACGGAAACGCCTATCTTACGTCCATCGCATCTAGATCGACCAGTGTCCATGACGGCTTCCTGCAGACTCGAGCCACGAGCCATTTAGGGGTGTACTGTGGGTCTGTACAGACGGACGATGGCCGGAGGCCAATCTTTCTATATGATAAAGCTTCGAAAAGTTCGTCATTAGACGATCTACTCGAGAGCGAACCATTGACCAAGCGCGGCTGGGCCTTCCAGGAGGTGAGAGTATAACTCAAGATACATAGCGGGATCATTGTGCAGACCGTTCGCTGACATTCTCTGATGGCAGCGCATCCTCTCTCGTAGGAGTGTATTCTTCGGGAGTAAACAAACGTACTGGACTTGCGAGGAGCATATGCGAGCTGAAGATGACAGCCGGATGCTATCACAGAACAGCAGAAGCAGATCTTGGTCTTGGATCCGGATCCTGGAAGGCTACATGCCTTGCCAGCTAACCAAGGCCTCCGACCGACTTCCTGCACTTTCAGGCTTAGCGGCGAAATATTTTGGGGGAATTTATGGCAATTCTCAGCCCCAGGATCATTATCTCGCCGGTCACTGGCGCGAGGACATTGTAGAGACTTTGCTTTGGTACCCTCCCACCACAACTGCGAGATCCATATAGCCATCAGCGTACCAGGCGCCTTCGTGGTCATGGGCATCATGTAATGGACCCATCCACTGGGAAGGAATGGGCTCTACATCACAGCCAGTGGCAGTCCTGCTCAATGCTCTGGTAATCGTCGACGGCCAAAATCCCTTCGGACAAGTCAAAGACGGCTGGCTCGAGATCGAAGCACCCATTCTCATCCTCGAGCACAGCATCTCAACGCTTGAAGCTATCGTTGCGAAGTCTCACAGCACTCATCATCTACCCCATACCACAACGAAACATTCTTCAAATGCCATACGAATCCACCGCCTCGACCAAAACCATCTACAAACCCTCTTCCCGCTCTTAGCTCATCAACAGCGCCTCGAAGAAATTCATAATCAAACCAAAACGCAACCATCCCTAGAATACAGCGATCTCGACTGTCTTCTTATCTTTGACAAGAAGATGCCCGAACCCGCCAGCTGCGGTGAAGAAGAAGAAGAAGAAGAAGAAGAAGAAGAAGAAGAAGAAGAAGAAGAAAACAGAAGAAGAGAAGATTTGCCTCCTGCCTATATTTATAGCCGACGCGATCGGGAACTGTTACGGGCGAACAACGCGTACGCAGATGGTTCGTAGTGGTATTTAATAAGTTCGATAAGGAGGGAGACGTTTATGCTAGGGCGTCCGAGAGATATTAGTCGGTGCGCTAAGCCTTCGCACTAGAGAAGCTAGTGCTTAGCAACCAGGGCTTCGCCCTTTATATTACCCCTCTTCTCCCTTTTAAACTGCGCGCGACGCGTAGTTGTTCGTACGGGGTACTTCCGTAGTAACCCGGGTAACGTTCTTATCGTCGTAGTTGCGTAAAATGCTATCGCAAAGTCGCGGGAGTCTATAGAAAAAGACCTAGAATCCTTCGCTACTAGCGAGCGATTCGTCTATAATACTATATCGATACTATATAGTTCCTTCTACTAGAATAGCGCAGAACGCGTTACTTCTACCGTTGCTACCTTAGCTATATTATTAGGGAGCGCGACTACTATTATCGCGGTTAGTACCTACTACTATTATAAGGTATATATTGTCGTGCCTTCTTATTATTATTCGTAGAGATATAGGCGCTTCCCTCGCTCTCTTCTCTTTCTTTCTTTCTCTTCTATAGATATATATACGTATATATATATATAGTAGGCTTTTATAGCTTCTCTTCTAGAGTCCTTCTTATACTAATCGGCTTCTAGTACCTATATATATATATACGTACGCACGCACGTATATATAGCAAGCTCTCTACTATTCTTCCTATAGGTTCCTTCTTAATTTTAACTAGCCTATAGTCTACCCTTCTATATATATATATATATATATATATATATAAGGTTAGGCGTCCCGGCCGTTTCCTTTATACTTTATATAAGATTAACTAGAGATAAATAAATACTTATATTAGTTCTAGTATCTACTACCGCGACTACGCTAATTCTAGCGACGACTATATACTATAGGCCGTAAGCTCCTTCTAACTCTTTTCGCGCGGCTTCTACTAATCTTCTATAGTCTGCCGTTACGCGAGCCTACTAGGCCTACGCTAATAGGCGCTGCTCCTATATTCCTTTATATATACCCTATCCTTTACTTAAAAGATATCGCTAATCGCTTCTTTTAGTCTACTTATAGCCTATATAGCCTACGCTTCCTAGACGCGCGCCGCTAACGCTTAAGAGTAGGTAAAGTTTAGCGCTCTATTAGTTTTCTTTTAGCTAATACGCGTTTTTAGGCAGCGCGCCTATAATAATCTAAGGTAGGTCCTTAAGGCCTATAAGGCTTTAAAGCTTCTATAGGCGGCCGGCCTACTCTCTAAGTAATTTCTTCTATTCTTCCTTTTTATTTATATAAGCTAATCTCTTTTTAGCGAGGTCGCCTATAAGGTAACTACCTCGGTATCTAAGATCGTAGCCTAGTAGAGCTAGGCGTAAGTATTATTCCTTTTTATATATTATTCTCTACTAATCTACTACTATAGCTCGAGGGGCGTGCTACCTACTCTAGTCTTTAGCGCTCGGCGCTATTCTTAAGTAGAGCGGTAGTTTTTTAGTAGGGCGCGTATAGTTTCTTAGAGTTTCTAGAGTTTTTTTTAGAGCTTTCTTCTTTTTTTTTCCTTTTTATAGATATATAAACTACCGCTCGTCGGCTATCTTCTTAACTTCTTCTTCTTTCTTCTTTATTTATTAGCCGTTCTCCCGCGACTTTTCTTTATGTTTCGCTCTTCTACGCGAATATTCCTATAATAGTCTATCGTTAGTATTAGCGTCTCCGAACTTTTCCTTAAACGTATCTAATATAGTAGTATCTACTAATTCTCCTAGAGGCTTCTAAATAAAGTTATAGTATCCGGCCTATTATACTAGGACTTCTTATCTCTCGCCTTTATTTTTCGCGCGATCTTATACGTATAGAACCTCCTCTACTTACTACTCGTCGTACGACTTATTTAGTATAGATACTAGTTATTCGTCGTTAGTAACTTATTTAAGAAGAGGATCGTTACTCGCTAGATAAAGTAAATCTATATAGAAAACTAAGTAAATATTACTAGGAATCCTAGATAACCTAATAGATACTAGCGATAAGACTTCGTTAACTATAAACTTTATATATCGCGAATCTAGGCTCTTTTTAGAACAATTAGTCGAATAATTCCGTAGATCTAGCTATACTTTATCGCCGACCTAATAGATTAGTACTAGAGTCCGTCGTTAGTTCGCGCTTCTCTCTTATTCTTAGATAGAGGCCGCTATACTACTCTAGTAAAGTTTACTAATTTCTCTTAGCTTCTTTACGAAGTTCCTCGCTCTTTAACTAGCGGCTAATAGCCTTCCTATCGTAGCCTCTATTACTAATACTACGAGAGATAGAATGTCGTAACTATAAGTTATAAAGAAAGGACTTATCTTAAGACTCGAGTAATTCCTACTATTTAGCGCTAGTTCCGCGCTAGAAAGCTACTTAGACTAGTCGGCTTAGTCGTAACGAATATAGTTGCGGAGATAAGCCTATACGTCTTAATTTAGCCTCTCCGGCTCTCTATCTATTTATAAGTAGTAAGCGGAGCTAAGGCGCTACTCTACGCCTAAAAGCTAGTAGAGTTTCCTCTAGAACGTACTCGTCTAGTTTGTCTCTCGGTCGCTTATAATAGCCCTTAGTAACCTATATAGAGGTTAGAATAGGTTAGGACGGGTCCGAGTCGGGTCTAGAACCTAAATATATAGAACTATAATAGTTAGGTCGGGTCCTAGCCGGTTCCTACCTAGTTCTAGACTTATCTAATAAATATAGGTATTAGATAGGTCCGACTCGAGTCTAACGATAGGTCTAAAGATAGGTCCTAATAGAAATATAAGATTTAATAGAATACGATATAGAAAATCGAGGGTTATAAATAGATAGAAACCGGAGAAATTAGAAAGTATAGAAAGCGACGGGTTTTAAAGGCATATTTAATTTAATATAGCAAATTATACGATTTAGTAAAACTATAGGTATACCGACTACGAATACTAACTATAGTAACCTCTCTACTTATAACGATTTTTACTATATATGCTCTCTATAGTTATAACGATTTTCTTTATATATATTATAGAGATTTATCTCTTACTAAATATATTAATTCCCTAAGACGAGAGCAGGCTAATAATAAACTTTATATCCCTTTACTAAATAGTTACTCGCTTTATATAAATCGTAGTAACGTTAGTACCTATAATATAGTTAATATTAATCGAATATAGAACGACTAGGAGCATATATACTCGAGAAGAGGTAGACTAGAGCACTCTTAGTAGCTTCCTATAGAGTACTAAGAGCGCTCGCCTACTAATAGTAACCTCCTTAAGAAATAGCTAAGCCTCTAGAAACGTCGTAGTAAACTTCGCGGACGAGGTAGCTAAAGAGTAGCTTTAGTATAAGTAGATTCGTAGACTTCTAGTACTTACGGATCTCTTAAAGCGCGATAGCTAGAGTATAAGTTAGTAATACTAACTATAAATGCCGACTATATAACTTATTACCTAGCTTATAGTAATAAGTCTTCCGTATACTAGCTTTACGAGCTAGACCTCCTCTATCTACTACTACTATTTTAGCCGGTACTTTTCTAGCCGTTCTCTTTCTAGCTAGTCCCTTTTTCGCTACTTATTTTCTACCTAGCAATCGTTTTCTACCTACTACTCCTCTAGCTACTACGCTACTATTTGTTCCGTTATTTACTATATCTCTATCTACTATATTTCTAGCTACTACTACTACTACTACTACTATTACTATATTATCCCTCTCGATCTATCTCTTACGAGCTATTTAGTAAGCGAGCTTCTACTTATCGAGACGAGGCCGACCGCCTAGTATAGTTTTCTATAGAGCCTTCCTAGAAAGCTAAAGAGGAGGAGTAGGTAGTATAATACTCTCGTCGCTATTACTCTTATCGCTATTACTATCGTCGATATTAATAATAGAGCCGTTATCTTCGTTATTTCTATTATCGCCGTTCGCGTTTCTACGAGAACTATTCTAGTCGTTTCCGCTAGTAGCCTCTTAGTTATTACTATTATAAGCGAAGAGGTTAGAAATTAAGAAAGAAGAGATAAAAGCGCTACGTTAGTTAGAAGAGGGCGCCTAGTTACTAAGAAGTCTAGGGTCGATATTACTATTATTCGTAGAAGGGTTTTCGAGTAGAAGGGAGTTTCTAGATATAGGAGAAGTTAACGCTATATCTCGGCTAGAGAAGTATTACTCGGCGAACTAGCTAGGCTTATTAGTAGGAAGTTAAGCTATTATAAATACGTAGAGGGGCGAGAGAAAAGTAGTCGATTAAGCTACGATTAACGTACGTAGTAGTATCCTTTATATATATAATACGAAAATTCGTTAAGAGGTATAAAAAAGGAAGGTAATAATAATAGGCTAATAAAGCGCAACCGCCGATAAGTTCTAAGAAGGTAGAGGTAGTAGTATTACTAATAGTTCGGTAAGAGTATATAAGTTAGCTAAGGCAGACGTTAGGCTCGCTAGCGCGCTAGCTATAGCTTTACCTATGCTATATATATTAATTCTAAGCTTCTAAGTATAGTAACGTATACTAGGCTCTTTATAGTCGGCAATTATAGTCGGCAACCTAGTATTATATACCTATATTATTATTCCCTCCTTTGTCCTAGCTAGTAAACTAGTAGCGTAGATAACTATATAGGTATATATCCTTTGCTTATAAGATAACGCGCCTCGCGTAGATCGCTAGAAGGTTAGAAATCTCGAACTCTATAACGAGAAATGCCTCTACTACTTCCTATAAGTATTTAAGTACTACCGCCTAAATTCTAATAATATCGCTACTACCTCTATCTATTATAATCTCGTAGATAACGCGCTAAAAAGAGACTCTCTAGATATATAAAGCTATCGTTCGCTAAAGCTTACGAATCTCCCGTAAGGCTACTATCCCTAGTATTAACTACCTTTTCGAGATACTAGACTTACTAGCTCTCGTTCGTCGCTATATCGCTCTTATAGCTATTACTTTTTTTCGTAGAACTACTACCTTCCTACGAGACTCGTCGTCTAGTACTATAGCTTTTAGTAGCTATATTCGCCGCTACTTAATAGCCTTATTTCCTACGCGTAGAGGTAGTACTAACGGCGGTATATTAGTATCTATATTATAATATACTCGTAGAGGAGAGCTCGAGTTAAACTTTATATCTAAGTCCGCTTAGGAAATAAGAGAAGGTATCGAGTAGTATAGATAAAGATATTAAAGAGTTAGAAGAAGTAGATAGATAGAGGTATAAGAGAGAAGGGCTAGGGCAGATAAGAGTACTAGAAAATCGTATACGACCGCTAGAATACGTAGGCCTATAGAGGGAGGGTTAGAGTTTAATAGCGCTATATAGTAGAACTATATCGTATTCTACTACTATATTAGGACACCCCTACCGATCTTTATCTAGTAGAAGTTACGGTTACGCGAACGCTATAATCGCTTTCGCTACTCTATAGAATATAGTAATAGACGCAAATATTTACTATAGTATAGATTATATCTAGGCATTATATAGATAATATCGACTATAGTAAATATATTTCGTTATTCGAAGTTCTTTACGAATATATAAAAGACTATAGAAGAGAAAGACCTAGACTTACTAGTACTCTATAGTATTACTAGTTAAGTAGTGCCTACGAAGTCCTATTATACGCCTCTACGCGGCCGTAAGTAGAAATAGATACTCTCGAGCATACTAGTAAAGTATAAGAGTATATAAGATAATCCTACTTTGCTATTACTAGCCGTATACTCGATAAGATAAGAACTACTCTAAGATAACTCTAAGACTACCCTACGAACTAAGGTAGAACTCTACTATAGAAAAGGTAGAAAAGAGAGGATAGAATAGAGGTAGGTAGAATAGAAGTAGAAAGAGGAGGTAGCTACTAAGGTAGAGAGAAGCTATCCTATAGCTAAAAGAGCTATAAAAGGAAGGGAGAAAGGTAGACTCTTCCTACCTAGAATATATATAGCCTAGAGATATTAAGGGGCCCTCTAGAATACTATAAATAGATATAAAGCCTTCTATACCGACTTAATATACTATACTAGCTATATCTACTACTAGAACTAATTTTAGATACTAAAATTCTATATATAGGGCTTAGCGCTTAGCGCTAAGGCGCACCGAGCAAAATTCTAGTTCCTCTAGGTATCGGCCTATAATATCTATTTTTAGCGCGAATAAAATACCTCTATAACCGAGAGTTTTTTAGCCTAGGAGGCTTTTCTCTCTTATACGACCGGTTAGGTATTAGGCCTACCCGTACTATATAGTCTTCGACTCCTATAGTACGTTAATAGAATAAATAAACAAATAAATAAACTAGTTAAGTAGTCGTAATATAGTAGTAGAGTAGAAAAATAGACTCTCTAGCCTACTTTTATATCGAGGAACCGAGTCGTTATAATAGTAGAAGAGAAAAAATAATTATCGATACTACTTTAATATTAAGAAGAGGAGTAGTTATTAATAGTATAAGCTAAGAAGTAACCGTTAGCGCCGAGGAGACTAGTAGTCGTCGATAGTATAAACTAAAAAGTAATCGTCTATACTAAGAAGACGAGCGGTCGTCGATAATATAAGCTAAGAAGTAGCTATCTACGCTAAGAAGATAAGTAGTCGTCGATAGTATAAGCTAAGAAGTAACTATCGGCAACGAGTAGACGGGCGGTCGTTAAGAGTATAAGTATATAGTAGTTACTCTTTTTAGCTAGTAATAGTAAGGTTAATCTAAGTAACGTATATAACGGCTTCTAGCTCTAGAGTACGTCTATAGCTATCGCTATTCGTATATAGTCGTATATATTAGTATACGCTTATTACGAGCGAATAACGCGTACGTAGATAGTTCGTAGTAGTATTTAATAAGTTCGATAAGAAGGGAGACGTTTATACTAGGGCGTTCGAGAGATATTAGTTAGTGCGCTAAGCCTTCGTACTAAAGAAGCTAGTACTTAGTAACTAGAGCTTCGCCTTTTATAACGCTATATTAGGCAAGCGATATATTATATAATATCGCCGACTATAGTAGCTAACTACGATATAAGAAGCTAAACTCTATATATAGAGGTAAGCTAGTAGCTAGGCGGGAATAGCCGCGTACTAAGCTTCTAGCGCACCTAAAGCTAGAATTTGTCGTACTTAGCTCCTACTATAATAACTACTACCTTAACTGCTACTATACTCGTATTACTACCGAATTTTAAGTATATATTTACTATATACCTCGCGATACTTATCTCTTCCTAGCGACCGAGCTTGCGATAATAGCGTAATAAAAGTAACGTCCGATAAGTGCCGCGCTCTCTAATAGTCTATAGAAGCGTCCTCGCCTCGTAGATAAGGATTTATTATTTATTTATTCTATTAACGTACTATAGGAGTCGAAGACTATATAGCACGGGTAGGCCTAATACCTAACTAGTCGTATAAGAGAGAAAAGCCTCCTAGGCTAAAAAACTCTCGGTCGTAGGGGTATCTTATTTGCGCTAAAAACGGATATTATAGGCCGATGCCTAGGGGAACTAGAATTTCGCTCGGTGCGCCTTAGCGCTAAGCCCTATATTTAGAATTTTAGCATCTAAAATTAGTTCTAGTAGCAGATATAGCTAGTATAGTATATCGAGTCGGTATAGAAGGCCGTTATTTCTATTCGTCTTAGACCTAAAGAGTCGTCTCTAGGAATATATATTCTAGGTAGGAAGGGTATACCTTTCTCCCTTCCTTCTATAGCTCTTTTTAGTAGGTAAATAGCTAATCTCTTACCTAGTAGCTACCTCCTCTCTCTACTCCTATTCTACTTACTTCTATTCTATCCTCTCTTTTCTACCTCTTCTATAATAGGGTTCTGCCTTAGTTCGTTAGGTAGTCTTAGGGTTATCTTAGGTAGTTCTTATCTTATTAGGTATACGGCTACGTAGTAGCGAAGTAGGATTATCTTTTATACTCTTATACTTTACTAGTATACTTAAGAGTATCTATTTCTACTTACGGCCGCGTAGAGGCGTATAATAGGTCTTCGTAGGCTAGATAAGGATTTAGATAGTATAAGTACTTCCGTACCTTAGATACGACTAGGCGCTATAAGGAAAGATATAGATACCTACTCTTCTAATTCTAATACCTTTTATAAGCGTAGCTAGCGCGTAGATATATTACCTAAGAGAGCTATAGTAGATAAGTAGCGTAGAGCTAGAAATAAGTCCTTTACTTAGTAGAAGAAGCTTTTAATCGGCTCTAATAATATATAGAGCTCCCTATCGAAGAAGTAGTAGTAGAAGAAGATTAAGGCCTAAAGAAAGGAGTATTACGCTTAGTACGACTAGATAGCGTAAGTAATAATCTATATAGTCGGCTAATATAGTCGGTAGTACTAACGTATAATAGGGACGATAAGAAACGTAAGCGCGCGTAGGATAGGCCTACTATATAAGTAGCGAACTAGAATAAGGAAAGCTTTTATTTTAATATCGAGAAGGAGAAAGGCGCGGACGACCCGTACTATAACTATAACTACTAGTATAATACTAATTAGTCTAAGTCGAGTCCGAAGGCACCCTACGTATTACTAGTAAGGTCGGCTAGTACTAGCTATAAAATAACTAACCTCTACCTTCGAGTTACTACTAAGAGCGAGTAGGCCGTATAGAGGAGCTACGCCGTCTACGCCTTTTAGAATAAAGCTATTCGATAGTTTAAGAAGAAGATATATACGCTTGCGATACTACGTATATAATATAGAAGTTAAGCCGAGTTTATCGTATAACTAATAAAAGAGAGGTCGAGTTCCTTATAGTAAGAAATAGACCTTATTAAGAGGCTATAATCTAGGAATAAAAGGAGATACGTATTCTAAGTATCGAAAGCGGACGTAAGTAGCTCTTATTAAGAGTATATCGCCGCTAGAACTAATAGCTTCTTTAGGATGCATTTAAGTACCTCCGATTAGACTAGAAGTATACTCTACGCTCTATAGAGCCTTATAAAGGGCTTATAAAATTAGTCCGCATATTAGTATTTATAGTAAAAGCGAAGGTAAATTAGTGCCGACTATATCTACTAACTATATACTAACTAGTAGTAGGAGCTAATAGTAGAAGGCCGTCTTCTAACTATAACGGAAATTTTCCTATCCTATTACTACGTAGTATATCGTAACTATCTCTCCTAGAAGTCCTTTAAGTTTAATATAGCTAATCGCTTTACTTAGACTCTAGAAGTCCTAAATTAGCTTATTCTATTAGGATACGATTAGGATAGTAATAGGTTCCAGAAGCTAGTTACGTCTAAAGCGTAGGCTAAGCGAAATAGGCTAGCGTTCTAGTTATATACTTATAAGTTCGATATAAAGAAGTCGGTATACGAAGAGCTTCTATAGGAAATATAGCTCGATTCTAAGTAAGAAGGAGGACTTAGCTTTTAGGATATCGTCGAGTAGCTTCTAGGTACGTCTACGGATAAGCTTACTATCTCCGAGACCTTTATACGTAAATTCTAGTCGCTAGAGATAGGGTTTATATAGAAGCTCTATAACTCCTCTTAGGCTAGGTAGAATATAGATAGCTAATTAGTGCTACTATATCTTGTAAGTTAAGATTAGTTATAGCCGCCGACGGTATATTAGTCTATAGTTTGCGTCGTAGTACTAGCCGGCCCTCTTTAACTTATATCTCTTATCTCTACCTCTTAGTCTATAGTAGCTTACCGAATATATAATTCTCCTTTATAATTCTTCTAGATAGCTTAAGTCTTACCTTTAATAGCTAAGTATATTTAATGCTAGCGTTATTATTTTATATAGTAGTTACGCCTTCGGAGATATACTACTACTTTTTCTTTAGAGCTAGTACTAGATCTAGGAGCTCTAGCTATACCTTAAACTTCTAGCTTACTATATTCTTTTTCCTCTTCTTACTCTTAGTATTATTTCTAGCCTTCTACTATATAGTATTATATCGCTTTATATAGTCTTTAAGTAGTTTTTAAATTCTCTTTACGATAGGTTTATTTACTTAGGCTAAGTCTAACTCTACTTTTTCGACTTAAGCTTTATTAATGCTACTAGCCTCTTACGCTAGTAAGATACTTGCCCTTAAAGGCGACTATAGCGTTACTATAATTAAAGAGTACTTAGTATATTTATTAGTCGCGACTATTACGAGCTCGATAAGAGTACTAGAGGTACCCGTCTCTATAACGCTACTAGGATAGGCCGTCGGCCTATAATAGAGATACCTTGCTAGTACTTATACTAATAAAACTTAATCGCTCCTATAAATATTATTTACCTCTATTACTTCGCTAGCTTTTACTCTCTAGTTCTACGATTCCTTCTTAGTACTATATACTTTATATTATAGTATTACTAGTATATCCTACGACTCTAATACGACGTAGTAGTACTATACTTCCTTCTTTCTTAAAATATATAAGTATATAGCTTCGCGAACGATAGACTAACTCCGAATTATAGCTATCTCTCGTCGACTCTAGTCCGATTAAGAAGATAGTATAATAGTAAAGGAAGGGATACTATACGATTACGAATACCTCGAGTAGTCGAGCTAGTACGCGAGATAGGATACTACTTCTAGCTAACCTTACTAAGCCGCTAGAGAATCCTAAGGACTAGGTCGAAACTAATAGTATATAGATATAGTAGTAGGAGTATACCTAGTCGTTCGAGGGCTTTTACTATCGCCTTTAGTAGCTCGAAGAGGTAAGGTATTACGATAAGTATAGTAGAATATCTTCGAACTCTATAAAATAGAACTCGAATACGCGAACGTTATAGGCCTAGAGATTTTTCGTTAAAGGTATAGACTAGGAAACGTACGCCCTAAGAGTTATTTATAGAGGATATAATAGAGTTTTTAAATACCTAGGACTAAGTAATAGAATAAAAGCTCTATAAAAGCACCTTAATTTAGTAGGCTACGAAGATACCTCTTAGGAGCGTAGAGTTACTAAAGAAGTTATTAAGGCTACTAAAGATTAATCTATAAGTTTAATATTTATTATTACGAAAATAAGGTGCCGACTACGCTTACTAACTACGCTTCCCGACTACGCTCGCTAACTATACTTTATAGAGATATATAACGTAGATATACTAACGGTTCTTATTTATAGGAACAGCTTAAGAAAAGTTTTACTAGAACCGAGTACCTAGACCGGTTAAAGTTTCTAGAGTTATATAGGCTTATAGTTTCCTAGCTTAGATTACCTTTAAACTTCTTCGAAAGTCTTATAGTTCGGCGTATCTACGAATATCTATTAGAGGAGACTAGATCTATCGACTTTAAGAGCGCTACTACGATTAAGTTATATATTTAGGACGTAGTTAATTACTCCGAGGACAATCTAAAACGTTAGCTATCTAGAACCTTTTAGGTAGCTATCGCCCTCGATAGTTAGTATACTAGAGTACTTCGAGTATTATTCCTTATAATACGAGGCTACTAGATTAATAGCGAGTAGGCCTAGTATAAGGCTATACTAGCCTTTCTATATATTTCGAGCCGTTATACGGGCGAAGTCCTAGCGGATCTACTATTCGACGTACTTACTCGTTTCGAAATCTCTAATAGGCTTATAGCGCTAATAGTAGATAATACTTCTAATAATAATATACTATATACTACTATATACGTATTCTTCCTATATATATATCTCCTAACTAATAAGTTCTAGCGTCGAGGCTATTAATATTTGCTCCTACGAGCGTATATATATAGCGAAGCTATTAGTCTTAATTAAATAACTTCCTCTCTAAGGAATAAATAGAGATATAATAGAGATATTAGATACTAAAGACTACGAGTTCTCCCGTCTAGAATAGTTCTTATACTTTATATATATAATCTAGCTCTTCTTAAGGAAGTTCTTCGCTACTCTTAAGATCGAGCTAAGAAACGAAGAATAAGAATAATAGAACGAGGAGATAGATACGAACGCCTTATATCGGCTTAAAGTAGGAAGTCTAGCTATAGTTCTAATAAAGGTACTATATATTCTCCCTATAAAGTATATATAGTCGGCAAATATAGTTAGTAGAAGCTATACTAATAACCGCTCCCTATAAAGTTCTATAAACTTATAGTTAAAGTAAACTCTAGTACTTAATGCTTCGAGAGTTTTATAATACTATAGCGAAAGAGGATTATAGATCTATATCTATACTCGAAATAGTATAAACGATAGAAGAAGACGCCTAATAGGGTTTTACGCCTAATATAAGATATAAAGACCTATTAGAGCTTAACTATAATTATACTAATACGTAGTTCTTAACTACGAGATATTATCGACGAGTATATTAAGAACGAGGGTTAGCCCGAACTTAGGCTAACCGCTATAGAATAGAAGAGAATTAAATATATTATTAACCTTACTACTTCTTTCGCTAAGGCTACGATACGGATTAGTACGATAAAGAGGCTAATAATATACCTCGTTCTTAGCTACTATAATACCTTATTCGATATCCTAGATATTATAGATAAGAAACTTAAATATAAAATATAATTCTAGTAAAAGGAGATTTATTCTGCCCTATAAGCTATATAAATAAAGCTCGAGAAGTATTATACTACTACCTAGGAGCGATTCGGCAATATATATAGTATTGCGATTCTTCTTAATCTAGTAATAAAACGGGCGTTCTAAGACCGCGAGGTATTCTCTAGCGAGGAGCTTAATACCTTCTTTAAGAATTACTACTAGTTAAAATTCCGGGTCGAATACGCGCGATATAAGCCTCTCGTAGCTACGTCCTAGTCTAGGCCGTAAAAGGCCTTATACCGCTCCGCGATATTATTCGTAATAGGTCTCTATAGTAGATTAGATAGTAATAACTCCGACTCTAATTAAAGGGTATCTAGACGGCCGCGGCAGACCGTATAGCTATTAGCTAATTTAGACGAGGTATCTCGTTATCGTTACGCTAGATTTAAGGACTCGGCTACCTATTCTATAGAGTATCCGCTCTAGTTATAGAAGATAATAGTATTAGAATATCTAGGTTACTATTATAGGCGAATAACGCGTACGTAGATAGTTCGTAGTAGTATTTAATAAGTTTAATAAGGAGGGAGACGTTTATACTAGAGCGTCCGAGAGATATTAGTCGGTGCGCTAAGCCTTCGTACTAGAGAAGCTAGTACTTAGTAACTAGGGCTCTGCCCTTTATATTACTCCTCTTCTTCTCTTCGAACTATACGTAACGCGTAGTTATTCGTACGAGGTACTTCTATAGTAACCCGAGTAACGTTCTTATTATTATAGCTACGTAAAATACCGTCGTAAAGTCGTAGGAGTCTATAGAAAAATACCTAGAATCCTTCGCTACTAGCGAGCGATTCGTCTATAATACTATATCGATACTATATAGTTCCTTCTACTAGAATAGCGCGGAACGCGTTACTTCTACCGTTGCTACCTTAGCTATATTATTAGGGAGCGCGACTACTATTATCGCGGTTAGTACCTACTACTATTATAAGGTATATATTATCGTGCCTTCTTATTATTATTCGTAGAGATATAGGCGCTTCCCTCGCTCTCTTCTCTTTCTTTCTTTCTCTTCTATAGATATATATACGTATATATATATATAGTAGGCTTTTATAGCTTCTCTTCTAGAGTCCTTCTTATACTAATCGGCTTCTAGTACCTATATATATATATACGTACGCACGCACGTATATATAGCAAGCTCTCTACCGTTCTTCCTATAGGTTCCTTCTTAATTTTAACTAGCCTATAGTCTACCCTTCTATATATATATATATATATATATATATATATATATAAGGTTAGGCGTCCCGGCCGTTTCCTTCGTACTTCGTAGAAGATTAACTAGAGATAGATAAATGCCTATATCGGCTCTAGTATCTACTACCGCGACTACGCTAATTCTAGTAATAACTACGTACTATAGGCTATAAGCTCCTTCCGACTCTTTTCGCGCGGCTTCTACTAACCTTCTATAGTCCGCCGTCGCGCGAGCCTACTAGGCCTACGCTAATAGGCGCTACTCTTATATTCCTTTATATATACCTCGTTCTCTACTTAAAAGATATCGCTAATCGCTTCTTTTAGTCTACTTATAGCCTATATAGCCTACGCTACCTAGACGCGCGCTACTAACGCCTAAGAGTAGGTAAAGTTTAGCGCTCTATTAGTTTTCTTCTAGCTAATACGCGTTTTTAGGCAGCGCGCCTATAATAACCTAAGGTAGGTCCTTAAGGCCTATAAGGCCTTAAAGCCTTTATAGGCGGCCGGCCTACTCTTTAAGTAACTTCTTCCGTTCTTCTCTCTTATTTATACGAGCTAATTTCTTTTTAGCGAGGTCGCCTATAAGGTAACTACCTCGGTATCTAAGATCGTAGCCTAGTAGGGCTAGGTATAAGTATTATTCCTTTCTATATATTATCCTCTACTAACTTATTACTATAGCTCGGGGGGCGTGCCGCCTACTCTAGTCCTTAGCGCTCGGCGCTATTCTTAAGTAGGGCGGTAGTTTTTTAGTAGGGCGCGTACGGTTTCTTAGAGTTTCTCTTTTTTTTTCTTTTTATAGATATATAAACTACTACTTATCGGCTATCTCTCTAACTTCTTCTTCTATCTTCTTTATTTACTAGCTATTCTTCCGCGACTTTCCTTCGCGTTTCGCTTTCCTACGCGAATATTCCTATAATAGTTTATTATTAGTATTAGCGTCTCCGAACTTTTCCTTAAACGTATCTAATATAGTAGTATCCGCTAATTCTTCTAGAGGCTCCTAGGTAGAGCTATAGTATCCGGCCTATTTTACTAGGACTTCTCGTCTTTTACCTTTATTATTCGCGCAATCTCGTATATATAGAACCTCCTCTACTTACTACTCGTCGTACGACTTATTTAGTATAGGTACCGGTTATTCGTCGTTAGTAACCTATTTAGGAAGAGGATCGTTACTCGCTAAATAAAGTAAATCTATATAGAAAACTAAGTAAATATTACTAAGAATCCTAGATAACCTAATAGATACTAGTAATAAGACTTCGTTAACTATAAACTTTACGTATCGCGAATCTAAGCTCTTTTTAGGACGATTAGTCGAATAATTCTATAGATCTAGCTATACTTTATCGCTAACCTAATAGATTAGTACTAGAGTCCGTCGTTAGTTCGCGCTCCTCTTCTATTCTTAGGCGGAGGCTACTATACTACTCTAGTAAAGTTTACTAATTTCTCTTAGCTTCTTTATAAAGTTCCTCGCTCTTTAACTAGCGGCTAATAGCCTTCCTATCGTAGCCTCTATAGCTAATACTATAAAAGACGGAGCGTCGTAACTATAAGTTATAAAGAAAGAGCTTATTCTAAGGCTCGAGTAATTCCTACTATTTAGTACTAGTTCCGCGCTAGTAAGCTACTTAGACTAGTCGGCCTAGTCGTAACGAATATAGTTATAGAGATAAGCCTATACGTCTTAATTTAGCCTCTTCGGCCCTCCGTCCGTTTATAGGTAGTACGTAGAGCTAAGGCGATACTTTACGCCTAAAAGCTAGTAGAGTTTCCTCTAGAACATACTCGTCTAGTTTGTCTCTCGGTCGCTTATAATAGCCCTTAGTAGCCTATAATATTTTACCTAGGAGTCTAGGAATTTCGCTATATACTTCTTCGCTTTTATACTAGGTATCGCGACTAAAGTTACTTATTTACTAAGGCGATCCTTAATTACCTAGAGATTACGGTTTCCCTTCGAATCTAGTAGGTCGGTTATAAAGTCTATAGAGATTTCCTAGAAGAAACGATTAGAGACTAGTAGTAGACGGAGGAGTCTATACTTATATTCTCTCTATATCTTATTCCTCTCGTAGTAATCGTAGTTATATAAGAACTAGCGTACGTATCTCGACTAGAGTAGCTAATAGAAGTCGCGTACTAGTATAATTATAGTAGAGTCTCTCTCTAAGTAACCGTAGACTAGTAAGTTATAAATAGACTAGATTAGCTTAGTACGTAATAAGTCCTTATCCTTTTCGGCGTAGTCCGTAGCTTAGTATTCGGATTCTAACGAAATTAACGCTCCTAGTACCTATAGTTTTCCCTTATACTATAATCTTCCTACTAAATCGATACTATAGTTACTCGCCTATACTTTCGCTTTAACCTCGCTAGGTATCGTACGGGCTTCCTTATATATCGCTTAGAGAATAGTATTATAAACGGCATCGTTTTTTACTACTGCGTCTTATATATCGTTTAACTCTAAGTCCTTAAAAGTTAAAAGGTCTATTTAAATCTACTATAACTCCCGCGAGACCTAGCCGGCGCGTAATTACTAATACGTCCTCCTTCTTACGTAGCTTATCCGCGCTAGTCGGGTTTATCTAGACTACTTCCGGCTAGTTTCTTACGCGTTCTAAGTAAAGGAACTATTATACTCGCGATTACTTATCGTCCTCTTCTAGCGTATTCTACTCTCGTCTTAATAGAGCGTCCGGTACGATTACTTCGGATCCCGGTCGCTATACTAAGTAATACTAGAAGTTAGATAGGGTCTCGTACTACTATATCTAACGTTCCGATAACTACCTCTTAACTATAAAGTATTCTAGGTTCTTATAGTCTATCTAAATAGTAAAGGACTTATACGATTTTAATTCGGGAGCCTAGAATTTTATATAGTTTACTATAGCTAGCATTTTCTTATTATAGATATCGTAATTAATTTCCGCTTTATTTAGCTTTTAAAAGAAGAACCCTACGAGTCGTCGGACCCTGTTCTTTTCTTAAATTAAAGCGCCTCCTATCGCGAACCTACTACTATTCGTCTTAAGGAAGGTTAGAAGTATTAGGTCCTAGTAGGAAAGTACTAAAGCGTTATAATACTCTTCCTTTAGCTCCTTAAATATAGCGTTCTATTCTTTTTCTTAGAAGAACTAGGTTCCTATCTCGGTAAGAGATATTAAAGGCACGGCTATCTTTAAGTAATTAGAAATAAATATCTAGTAGTAGTTCGCGAACTTTAGAAATCGATATAACTCCTTCTAAGTCCTTAGGGTCTTCTAATTTCGAACGGCTTTAACCTTTTTAGAGTTAGTCTCTACCTCTTTTCTATTAGTATAAACGATAAAGCCGAGGTACTTAATCTTCTTCTACGTAAACTCGCTCTTCCCTATATTTAAATATAGGCCTTCTCGTAGTAGCTTACGGAGTATAGCCCTTACCTTATAGAAGTAGTCTTCCTTAGAACTATTCGAGTAGATAATTATATCGTCCGCGAATACTAACGTATAGTCGTCTAGGAATTCTCGTAGGAGAGTATTAATATACTATTAGAAAGTCGTAGGAGCTCTAGATAGACTAAACGGATATACTAACTACTCGAATAAGCCGAACCTTATATAGAAAGCGGTTTTATACTTATACCTCGGGGCTATATAGATCTAGTAGAAGGCTAAGACTACGTTAACCTTAGTTAACTAGCGAGCTTCTATAAGATTTCGTAGTATCTCTAGTATTAATAGTAGGAGGTACTAGTTATATTTTATAATTGCATTTAATACCCTATAATTATAGTAGAAACGAAGACCTCTACTAGGTTTCTATACGAAAAGTATAAGGGCTGCTACTTTAGAACTAGTAGGCCTAATATATCCCTTAGCTAGGAGCTCGTCTAGCGACTTCCTTAGGACTAGTAGTTCGGCCTTTAATATACTATATAGTAGGCTATAAGGCAATTCTAGTAGGCTCCCGTCTGCTTTCTTATAAAGCTCGATATAGTAGTCGACTCTATTACGATATAGCGCGAGCTTCTCGGCTTTCTATTAATAAAATAGAGAAGCTAGCTCGCGAATCTCTAGTAGTAGTCGATTCCGAAGTTCTTCTACTATAGGATATTCCTTATTCTAAAGAGCCTTCTTAATATTATCGGTAGTCGAGGTAGCTATCGCTATAAAGTTTAAGGAGAATGTTCGAAAATCGCTACGGTCCTAGAGGCTTTAATAGTATTTCCCTTCTATAACCTAGTAATTCGCTCGACTATAGAAGAAACGCTTCTCTTCCGGCGCGGTCCGGACTATATTATACGCCTTCTATAGATTTCTTAAGATAAGAGGGAACTATAATCTTAGTACTATATACGCGTAAACTAATTACTAGAACCTACTAATTTCTATTTAGAAAGCGACTACTCCTACTATATCTGCGCTATTTATAGCTTTAGACGCTCCTCTTATCTTCTACTTCTTATAGTTAATAAAGTTAAGGCTAAGGTTTTTCGCTAGGCCTATATTAATTATAGCGTAATATTAGTACCCTTCGTTAATAAGAGTAGATGTTCCGACGTTGTTCTATAAGACTACGTCGGTATATATTAGCTCCCCGTTTATTTTTCCCTTAATTCTCTTCTATTTATAATATACTAATACCTCCTCTACTTTCTTCTTCTACTTTTAAAAAAGAGTTATACTTTTCCCGTAGCGGATACTATAGAGTCTAAGTATTCCGCGTCGCTTTCTAATAACGGTTTAATACTTACTATATTAATCGTAGTAGGCTAAACGGCTAGTACGTATAGGTACTCCTTAATATAGTATTCGTTACTTCTATAGTAGAAATAGAGCTTATTTTCGCGGCGTCTCTCTCTCTCTTCTATACTTACCTACTTAGCCTATCGCTTCTCTTAGGTTTTCGTACGGTCTATCTAAGTTTTTCTTCGTCTTTCTTTCGTATATATTATAGTTATTAGAGTATCGCTATCGATATTAATTATAGGGACTACTTAAGTATTTAGCGCGAGTACTATGCTATTACTAATAGAAGCCTTCCCCTTTTCCTTAGCCTACTTATAGTTCGCTATCTTAAACTAATCCGTCGTCTCGAGATTAGTTATAATTCTCTCGACCTTCTTAAAGTATACGTAGTAATTCTCTATTTTTAGTATAGATGCTATATAAAGCTTCGTAGCGTTCGAGAACGTATTCTTTAACGTTACGATCTTCGTAGCGCTTTCTTAGTTCTCTTTACTTGCGCTTAGTAGAAGTCTATTAAATTCTAGCTAGTATTTATACTACGATTACTCTTATACGTATCGTAGAGTAGTAAGCTACTCTAAAGCCTTCGACTTCTCGTTACTATTTATAAAAACATACTCGAGCTATATAAAGAAAGCTTCGGGATCCTTATCTCCTATCGCGCTTCCTCTTTTCTAGAAATACCTTATTCTCGCTCTCTCTTTTAATAGTAGCATATTATACGTAGTATCCTATTAGTAGTCTATAAAGAGCGTTAGTATCGCTATAGATCGTACGCGATAGGAACTCTATAGACGTAGTAAGTAGTCGCGAAAGGTTTCTACGCGTCCGTCCTAGGTTAGTAGCTTCTAATCTCTAGAGCCCGATAGTTCTCTTCGGGCCTCCGGTATAGATATAGCTAGTAGCCTTTCTAGTAGCGCGCGGAGAGTATCTACTACCGCGCTTAAGTCCGTTCTTTATATAGTAGATTCCTAGGTATCTCTATTATAGAGCGCGTTTTCTAACTCGCTCTTAAGCCTACGTTACTAAGTATAGAGCTCTTCGACGATATATTATATCTCTACTATAGCTATCTCTAGTATAGGGACTACGTTCCTTAGTAAGTTTACTACGGCTTCTAGTATTACTACCGAGAGCGTATTATTAGGTAATAGCCTATCTATTTCTATAATTAATCGAACTTAATATTACGGGCGAATAACGCGTACGTAGATAGTTCGTAGTAGTATTTAATAAGTTCGATAAAGAGGGAGACGTTTATACTAGAGCGTCCGAGAGATATTAGTCGGTACGCTAAGCCTTCGTACTAAAGAAGCTAGTACTTAGTAACTAGGGCTTCGCCCTTTATAAGAACGAATTTTATAGGCTTAAGGTGTTTAATAAGTATCTAAATTAGACAAGTATATAAATTAAGGTTATAAGGTTATTAGCACCTCTATTAAATTACCTCTATTATACTATATACTATTACTATAGCGTATCTAAATAAAGAAGTTATTTAGTAGGCTATTCGTACCTATTAAGCAGGTCGTTTTAATAGTATAAGGGCTGCTATAGGAGCTTATAGAGTATTATATTCTCCTATTACTCGTAGACTTAATAGTATTAAGCTAAAGTATAGTATACCTCCTTCTAATCGAGCTCTAACTATAATTAAAGAAGAGGTAGTTCTTTAGAAGGTTCTAGACCTTAATACTCGTAGTTATTCGCTAACTTAGGCTATAATTAGAGATTAGGCATCTATAATACTTAAAGTAAGAGATAGTAAAGAGGTTAGATAGCGATAAGCTTATAACTTTATTAATTATTATCTAGGCTTAGAAATAAGGCTATTATAGAGGTTATTAAACTAAAGAGCAAAGAATAAGGACCTAGATATTATCTTAGAGTAGTTTAGGCTCGTTTATAACGTTAAAGCCTTCTATAAAATTATAGATAATAATACCTATAACTTTAATAAGAGTAGATTTAGGCTTAGATACTATTAGAATACTATAGTTATTACTACTATAGAGCGTAGGTAACGACCTAAGGCCTTAGTTTCTAATTTAATATAATAGTAAACTATTATTACTTATATTAATACTATAGGCTAGTCTATACTACCTTATATTATCTTTTCTAGTAAGGAAATAAATAGAGCTTAGTTTAAATACCTTCTACTTTTCTAGAAACTTAGAGTTAGTCTAAAGAGCTAGACCTCTTATAATTATAGAGTAGCTTAGATATAGTACTTTAATAACTATACTAAGTATAGGACTATTAGTTAGAAGAGTCTCTTAATTCTTAATAGTTATAATAGCTATATAACTCTAGAGTTTAAGTTATTCTACTAGTAAGAAAGTATTATTACCCTCTATATACTAGCTTATTTATTATACTTTTAATAGCCTCTAGATATTAGCTATTTTAGTCTATTAAAGAAGGCCTATTTAAAGAGAATCTTTAGGCTTAGCTTAGTTAGATATTACTACCTAATTAAGAAAGACTTCCTTCTAGAGTTTAATATTACTTATTAAGAGGTATTTACCTCTAAAACTATTAAGTTATCCTTTAGAGGTTTAGGCTTAGTACTATTAAATCTATATATAGTATTATCTAAGCTAATACTTTATTAAAAAACACCTTCTTTATTATTATCTTTATTCTTAATTAAGCTATAGTATACCTCTTAGAATCTAAGGCAAGTTAATAAATATATAACTAAGCTAAAGAATAAGGTTATCTAATATAGAAGTAGTTTACTAACTTTAATTCTTAATATAGTAGATAGACTATTAAGAGAGTTTTAGAGGTTATAGGTAACTCTATCTCCTCTATAGTCTAAATTTAATAATATAAAGATAATAATTATAGAGTTATAGTCTTATAAAGCTCTAAGGAAGAAGATTAAGTATACTCTTAGCCTTAATAATAATAAATTAGAATTTAGAGACACCTCTTAAGTATAGGCTCGTTAGGTAATAGAGATAATTAATAACCTTAAGAAGAACCTAAGAGCTAAACTAACTTATAGTAAGTATAGAATTTAAGGATATAATTTAAGAAACTATTTATTAGATAGAGTAACTTCTAAATAGTCTATAGATCTAGTTTTATTATAATTAGAGGTAGAATAAATAATAAATTAAGTTTAGCGTATAGTCTACCTAATTAATTAATTTATATACTTATCTAATTTAGATACTTACTAAATACGTTAGTAGACTTATATTATAGGACTCTACTACTAGGCCCCCTACCTCTACGCTTACTACTACTACTACTACTACTACTACTACTACTACTACTACTACTACTACTACTACTACTACTACTACTACTACTACTACTACTACTACTACTACTACTACTACTACTACTACTACTACTACTACTACTACTACTACTACTACTACTACTACTACTACTACTACTACTACTACTACTACTACTACTACTACTACTACTACTACTACTACTACTACTACTACTACTACTACTACTACTACTACTACTACTACTACTACTACTACTACTACTACTACTACTACTACTACTACTACTACTACTACTACTACTACTACTACTACTACTACTACTACTACTATTACTAGAGATAAATCGATAATAATAATATATACTAGGATTAGGATCTTTACTAATCTCCCTAATTTCTTACTACGCGAATCTAGGCGTGCCGGTGTTCGAATTATATAAATAGACGCTCGGTAGAAGGGCAGACGGCAGTCGGGGTTTTTTTTTTGCGATAAGGCAAAGAGGATAATTAGTAGGCTGGTTATTGGATATATACTAATCACACTAACCTCAACAATTGTCTGCTGGGTCTGGCCTGGCCTGTATCTCTCAAAATATTTGTACAGAATATCTAGAAGTATGTCGTTCGCTTAAGTGGAATCACTGTACGGAGGCTCTTGATTGCTGACGAGAGACGACGAGTGGTCTTGGTTTGAAGGGGTTTCGTTTATGGATATTCGTGGATCAGCTGTCCATTTTGAAGTTATGCATTCGCCATCGCCGCGGTTCTTATCTGAGCGATATAGTGGATTGAAGGCAGCAAAAAGCGCTATGTACTTCGCCATGAGAGACCAAACACCACGTCAAAAGGGCACTGAAAACGATGAAAAGTAAAGGCCATTTTTCGAATCCTATCTGATCGTGCCTGCTGCCTATCTATCCCATCTTGCCTCGCCAACTCAACCCTTTCCGATGTCGAAGAAGGGGAGTCGAAGCTACTACATGAACAGAAAAGAGAATACCCAGAACCAACAAGATCGCTCATAACAGCCAGCCGTCTAGCAAAAAGCCAACATCAACCCTTGCGGGGAGTCGAAGCTCGTGCGTGAAAGGCGGCGCGTACATCAGTCAAGTCGTCGGTCGAGAGGTCGAGAGGTCCATCATCCTCGTTTCCCGGCTCGTCAAGTGCCTCAATCCCGTATCATTACCCTCCTTGGTGTACTGTTTCTTCCACTCGCCACGTACCCAAAACCCTCTCCCCGAAGCCAGCAAAAACGCCGTATCATGCCATGCGAGAAGAAAGCAAAACACTGAAACCACATCCTCTCTCAACAGCGACACCTCTACACCCCATTCGTCATCACCAAATCCTCTTCGGAAGCCGGGGCAGTAATGATGCTGAATTGCCCACCAGTCGTAGCCCCATTCAACTTTTTCTCCCTCACGGCCGTATTGTCAATCAACTTGGCCACGGGAACATCGTCGTCTGTTCCCTGGCCTGTCTGGTAATTGGCCGAGAAGCCCCATGAGTATGCCTGCCCTTCCTTCGTAATGACAATATTGTGATCGGAAGCAGCAGTAACGTGCACGACTTCTCCCTGGATGGTCGGGACTTTCGTGGGCTGGGCGAGGATGCGCGGTCGGCCAGAATCGTCTTTGATCGTAGCTTCTGCGGGGAATTTGGCGAGGTCCTCCTCTGAGATACCGGTTTGCGCACCGTCGATACGGCCCCAGATGAGGCAGGCTCCGTCCTCGGTGGCGGCGAGACTGTGGTGGCCTCCGCCCTTGATGGTAGTGACATTTTTGCCCTTGAGTGCCTTGACAATTCGCGGATTCATGATGACTGCATCGTCTTGTCCGGCGTTGTCCATGATACCTGTTTCGCCAAAGTTGTTCAAGCCCCACGCGTAGATGTCTCCCGTCTTCGAAATGGCAAAGCTGTGATACGCGCCAGTCTGAATGGATGTGATGCCCTTCTTTGGTCCCTTGGGCAGGCCAAACTCGCGAGGGAAGAGCGCCTCCGTCTTCGTTCGCTCAACGATACGGCGGCCAAGTTGGTTCTGTTGTCCGGAACCCCAGGCAAAGACTGCGCCCTTGTTATCCATGGCCAATGCGTGATTGGCTCCAGCCTTGATGCTGACGATGTTCTTCAGTCCTGGGATGAGGACCGGGCGAGTTGCGACCTTGATCTCTTGTGTGAAGCCGAAGATGCCATCGTTGCTGCGGAACGTGCCCCAGCCGTACACCTTGCCATCGTCTGTGAGAACGAATGAAGTGGAGTCACCAGCTGCTACTTCGACGAAGCGCGTGCCTTCTGCAACCTCTGTCTGCGACCAGTCCACCCCAGCGGGAAGCGACTCTTTCGGGTTCAGTCCGTTGTCGTCGCCAGCCTCCGAATCACTGTCCGAGTTCGCGTCATCCATGTCTTGGAGTCCGCCATCCCACGTGGTATCTCTCCCAAGCGTGCCCTGGTCATTGACGCCCCATGTCAATATCTTGTTGTCATGTGTGAGGGCAACGGCGTGCATTCCACCAGCCTCGATTTGCACCACTCCAACCTTGCTTGCTGATAGTTCTGGGTTCAGACGCGGTCTCTTCACGTCGATGCTCTTCTTCGCCGTGCCCAGGCCTAGCTCGCCAGCTGTGCCCTCACCGAACACGTACACATTCAGCCTCTGCGTGGGCGCGTCTTTCAGGGCTGGTCCTTTGGTGAGAGCCTTGATCCTCTTCGCTGGGACGGCGGGGGCGTCGTCGTCGGCGGCTTTGCGCTTGCGCGCCGTCTTTGCGGGTGCCTCAATCCTCTCTTCATCCTTGGTTTTCTTTGTTGTTGTCTTCTTTGAGGCAGCTGTAGCTGCATGTAAGCGTCCGTACAGATCAATGAAGCACAGCGGCGAGGACTCGGAAAGACGCGTCATGTTTGTTGGTCTATAGCGCGCTTTCTCAAACCTTCCACGCGGTCCTCATGTACGCAGGAATTGAACTTACCCTTGCCCTTTGTGGCAGTCTTCTTTGTCTCAGCTTCGCTGTCTGTCTCAGTGGCCTTCTGTCCGCGTCCCCTCGTCGTGCCGTTTGTCTTAGCCTTGGTGGCAGCTGTCTTGCCTTTGGGCACGGGCGCGGGTTTCGTGATCTTCGCCTTGGTGTTGGCCTTTGGTTTTGTTGTCGCCGCGTCGGCGTCTTTGGCCGCGGCGGTGCGAGCAGAGGCGCGTTTCGGAGGCATCGCGTTTGGGTCGTCGGACGCGGGCTTTTTGGTCTTGATGTACTTGATCTGCGCCACTGTTCCCGTGTGTCAGTGATGGAGGCAGTGAGGTGTGGTGGTTGCGCCGACGAACTTTTTAACGGGTTGAGGAATGTGAAAGCGCTGCTGCGGCTACGCCACGTGCGATTGTCACTCGAGGCGCGTATCGCGGATGCTGCCGTGCGCTGTCTGTTGATGCGCGTGTCGGAAAGCAGGGTGCGCTGGTGGTGGTTGTTGCGGCTCTGGCACAGTCGTGTTGATGGATGTCAAAAGTGTCAGTGTGTGCACAGCTGGCGTCGAGATCATCGCGGCCGGGTTGAGCTTCGGAGCTGCGGGAATGCGTCGGCGGCCTACGTCTGCACAACGCCAGAAATTCAGGTACCGAAAATCCTCCGTCAGCCTCACACGCAGCATCGGCCGTAGGCATTCATCAGCGCTCTGCAGAAACACCGCTCTGCACCTCGATCCCGTTTACTCCAGTCCATCAACATGCCGCCTCATAGCGACAGTAGAGAGCTTCGATGGTCCAAATGAAACGACTCGAAGGAAAGAGGAGACGGAATCATAGGTCACAACGTCTGCACAACCTTCGATGCGACAGAGTGAACGGGCTACTGCTACGGCAAGAGATGTTGTCTAGATCCAATACTTGCCAGCTTCCGCTTCTTTCTCGAGTCTCGCAAGCGTCACCGGCCATTTCGGGGACCTCGTTGGGGGCACGCTCGCCTTTTCAGGCTGTAGGCTACATTGCCCAGCCCTGTAGCCTAAGAGCTGGACGTTCACGCCACATCTCTACGCCCTTTCCACGATGCTCTGTTGCCTTTGGACACTTACAGACTCGCTGTTGGGCGC
This sequence comes from Cercospora zeina, assembly GCA_022702355.1. Lineage (NCBI taxonomy): Eukaryota > Fungi > Ascomycota > Dothideomycetes > Mycosphaerellales > Mycosphaerellaceae > Cercospora > Cercospora zeina. The sequence goes on from JAKLWX010000005.1 coordinate 321,922, forward strand.
GGGATCTAGCAACTCGCTCTTCCCAGCACCGCAACGCCATCACAACGACGGGCGCCTATGCTGCTCCCATGGCAATGCGAGAAGCTCACGCTTCGAAAACGCTCCAGCAATCTGTGAATTTTCGACACTTTCCAAGCCTAGTTATAGCCTGAAGCATGCGCAACTAGACTTGAGTTGAGGAGGGGTCGCGGGGCTTCATACTGATCGACAAGGATGGATAAATTCACCTGCAGGTACCACAACGCGCGATCAAGTTCCGCCGCTTAAAGACAAGAACTTCCTCCAATGACCAGGTGTGCCCTTGACCTCGTCAACAGCTTGGTCCGCAAATCGGGCATGATGCGGCCAGCATACCAGGTCGAACAGCCGAACATGGCATCATCGTGTGACCATTGGGCGTAGGAAATTTTTCCTGCCAAGCGCTAGGCGGCGAAGTGTACAATGGTATAAGGTACGCACCAGATTTCGCCTATTCTCAATGTAAACGTTCAAGGTTCTAACGATGAAGCAAGCACTCGTGGCAGCAGCGTGCGTTGCCAGCTGTGCAGCTGTAGACATTCGTGTTGCGTCCTCTGGCGGAAACGTCACTGGCAAGTTTGGACACCCTTATGGCTACGGCTTCCTTCACGAGGCGAGTATACTCTGCGCCGAGCTGTACCCAATATCAAATGCTAAGCCAAGCCCAGGATATCAACAATTCCGGAGATGGCGGCATATATGCAGAGCTGGTTCGAAACCGTGCCTTCCAATACAGTCCCGCGTTCCCCGTGTCTACTACTGGCTACTTCCCCCTTGGCGGCGCAACTCTGAGCATCGCCAACTTGAGTGAGCCACTCTCGGAGGCTCTGCCAGCTTCCTTGCAAGTCACAGCAACAGCAGGATATGGCAGTGGCCAGATCGGCTTCGAAAATGAAGGATACTGGGGCATGGACGTGAGACAGCAAAAGTATACCGGATCCTTTTGGGTTCGTGGAGCATACACTGGCTCCTTCACTGCATCCTTGAAATCAAACCTGACCGATGACGTTTTCGGATCTGTCGAAGTTAAGTCCCAGGCCAAACCAGATGAATGGATCGAACACACCTTTGTGCTTGTCCCAGAACGCGATGCTCCGAATTCCAACAACACATTCTCTCTCACCTTCGATGCCGCAGCCGTTGAAGGCGATGCACTAAACTTCAACTTGATCAGCTTGTTCCCGCCAACCTACAAAGACAGAAAGAATGGCCTTCGTATCGACATTGCGCAAGCTTTGGCCGATATGAACCCACATTTCCTCCGCTTTCCAGGCGGCAACATGCTCGAAGGTCTCACAAATGATACATACTGGGACTGGAAAGACACTCTGGGACCTTTGAAAGATCGTCCCGGATTCCAAGGTGTGTGGAATTACCAGCAGACGCACGGCCTGGGCATGATGGAATACCTCGAATGGGCCGAAGACATGGATTTAGAAATCGTCATTGGCGTCTGGGCCGGATTAGCCCTCAATGGAGACGTCACTCCTGAAGCGGACATCCAGCCTTTCATCCACGACGCACTTAACGAGATCGAATTCGTGAGAGGCTCAGTCGACACAACCTGGGGCGCCCGCAGAGCCGAACTAGGCCATCCCGAGCCTTTCGAACTAAACTACGTCGAAATCGGCAACGAAGACTGGCTCGCCGGGTACCCCGAAGGCTGGAACAGCTACCGCGAATACCGCTTCCCACTCTTCTACAACGCCATTCGAGAAAAGTACCCAGACATCCAAGTCATTTGCTCCGCCGCCACAAGCGACCCTTCCGACGCTCCCGAAGAGGCTCTGGACTTCCCCCCAGACGCCATCGGCGACTACCACCCCTACCGCACCCCGGACGAACTCGTCGAAGAATTCAACCGCTTCGACAACGACATCGGACACATCGTCGGCGAAGTCGCCGCAACGCACGTCAACGGCGTGACGGAACCCCGCTGGGAAACAGGACTCTACTTCTATCCCTGGTGGCAAGGCGCCGTCGGCGAAGCCGTCTCTCTCATCGGCTACGAACGCAATTCCGATCGCATCCCGGGGACGTTCTACGCTCCAGTCCTCAAAAACGAGAACCGCTGGCAATGGGCCATCACTCTGATCCAATTCGCCGCTGATCCGAGAATGACGACGAAAGCAGTAACATGGTACTGCTGGTCTCTTTTCGCTCATCATCCCATCACGCATACCCTTCCCGCGACTTCGAACTCCAGTTTCGGACCTGTGTACTGGGGTGCAGGGAAAGATGAATCTCGCAATGACGCTTTTGTCTGGAAGGCTGCTGTCTATAATACTACCAACAGCAGCAGCGTTCCAATTTCTGTGCATTTTGAAGGGATTGCGCAAGGCATGTTGGCGAATTTGACGGTTTTGACGAATTCGGGTGAGAGTGGTTACGCGTACAACGATCCTCATACGGGAATTAATGTTGTTGAGACCACGACCAGTGTCTTGACCGCGGGTGTGGGAGGCGTGTTTAGTTTCGAGTTGCCGGAGTTGAGTGTTGCGGTATTGGATACCGATCAGGCGCGTGTTGGGAATGGGACTTCGCCGCCACCAGGACACGGGAAGCCACCTGGGTATGGAAAGCGGTCGTTGAGGCGGTTCGCGGCATAAGTTGCTAAAGATGCAGTGTAGCGAGTCACAAGCAGAAAGTAGGTCGAAATGAGCGTCAGCAACTGAATCTCTCAGCCCGCACGTTATGTGCCAACAGCTTCCATCTCTTCCTCTTCCCGCCGGCTAGGCATTCGGAGCGTTCCTTCGAGATGACCCTGGAACTCCTCAGTGCGTCTCTTTGGTCACACTAATCTGCCACAAAGCCCGATTCTCTTCCTTCGACCACGACTGCACCGTAACCATGGGTGGTCCAGTCGGAGACCGCGAAGACAGCAACACGAATCGCTGAAGCTGTTTGTCCAGATAGCAATTGCAACCCCAGTAGAGTCCATACGGGGACTTGATCGGCTTGATAGTTCCAATGGTACTGCGATAAACCTGATCGTGTAGGGTAGTAGGGAATTGGAGAGATCTCAAAAACGCTCAATTGTTATCTCTCATCGCCGCGAAGGGGCTGCCCGAGGAGGTCACCCCGAAGAGCTTCTGGTCAGTCGGGTCGAGATGGGTTTCATTGACCATGAAGAAGTAGTAAGAGTCTGCGAGGACGATCACGGGATGGAAGTCGTCGTCGAGGCCGAGGCCGAGAAATTTGAGTTGCAGGCCAAGATGTTCGATGGAGAGGATTGTGAGGGGATAGGCTTTAGATCCGGGAGGCAGGGTGATGGTGAGGGTCTCCGGATAGTATTTGCCGTCCGGGATGTTTGAAGGACGGTGGGCAGAAGGCGAAAGGAGGAGAGGATCGATCCCGAACTCGTAGTCGCGTTCATGGATGTAGTCTAGCTCCTGCGGGTAGAGAGGTCTTTGCCGCACATAGATGGATTTCAGCTCAGGCAAACGGCTCTCCACCGGTACGTTGCGGCGGCCTTGAAAACTCACATGTCCATATTGCTCACTGTTGCCAAGTCGGTGGAGATAGATGCCTTGTGGACTACCTTTGCCACTAATGATAGGACCGCAGCAGAGGACGGCGATGTAGACATCTAGAGACCACTGTATGAGTGGCATCTTGATCAAAAGTTCACTGTTGGAAAGGGAGAAACCTCGCGGCGGGAAAAACGTGTGGTAGAAATGGTCCCCCTTGCCTTGGAAAGCGTCTAGGTTCGGGGCGAGCATGCCAATATGATTACTCTGATCACTTTCCCAGACGAATATCGATTGGTCGTTGTTCGTCTTGATGATTTCTTCTTGTAGCCGCATGAAAGCTTTGGAGCCCTCGCCGTACAGCATCGGCATGTTGACATCGAACAAGCCAAGTATACTGTAGGCCCGATCCTCGATCCTGGTCGTGCGGCGTCTCGCAGCCCAAGACATTCGCATGGCGACTGAGCAATGCTGGAATGTATAGTCCCCACGGAGGACATCACCATCGATTCCAGCTGCTCGCGAAATCCAACACTGTAGAGACTTCTTGTCTCCTAGAAGGTACCAGTCTTTGTCGTAGAAGTAGACATGTTTCGGTGCCAGATGCTCTTGCAATGTCCATCCTCTGCTGAACCACAGGCAGTTGATGAAGGCGTTGCCGAGACGCGAGACACCCGGCTCTCTCGCCTTCAGGTGCCTACAATTTGCATGTGTCGCAAGCTCACCCATATCAAGTTCGCCTTTGGAGACATCTGTCAGGAATACGTAGCAAACGACCGTGCGTGAATACCAATGAAACATGGAATTAATAGCTTCCTGTAACTCCGCAGAGCTCCGCTTATCGATGCAGCATGTGTCGATCCAGGCATATTCAAGACCGTCTCGAGCTGCTTGTCTCCGGGAATACTGAATTTTGTGCCAGCCAGTACTGGGGTGAGAGAAATTGCCGCTTCGAAGATCGTCGGATCCAATTTCGTCTTCGCCATTTTGGCGCCCAGGTATGCGAGAAGATGGCGTACTGTACACGAGGTGAGCCGGTATCTGGGTCGACTTCCAGATCAATTTCTCGAACTGAATGCAATTCGTTGTCTTTGGTGTCGAGGAGCCACATGCTGTAAGCTGCAACTGGGAGCCAATTATGGCTTGACTAAAATTGCAGCAGGGGAGCTCGCGTTAGAAAGCAAGGAATTTGCACTTCCAATCTAACACTTCTACAGCGATTTTCAGGCGTTCGGTTCACCGGAAAGAGACAGGCAGGATGGGAATCTCGCGGCGAGAGATAACGCCCTCTGACGTTATATTGTGCTTTCCGACCCTAGAGCAGTCAGTTTTGATCTCGGAGGCTTGACATGTAGTGATACGGAATTGATCCGACAAGAGCTGTGCCGGCTTGGAAACCACGCAGGTATACCATGTGCCGCCCTCGTCGGTCAAGATAAGATTGGTGACATAGCACGAGTTGACTCTTCCACAGAGACATGAGATGACGGACAGTGTCTGTTGCAGTGGTTGAGGGCACGTGTGAGTGGTGCACAACACGGCGGGAGAAGTAGGAGGAAGGAAGGACGAAGGAAGTTGAGCGTCTGAGACAGAAGGGCACGCTGCCAAGACCATCGCTATCGCTATCAGGCAAGTAATTAAGTACTTACATCTCCACCGCCTCGACGTCGAGCAACTTCCTCAACAAACATCACCATGATAAAACCGAAATCCCCTCGAAATCCCTACGCGGTCCCATCTCTCTACCTCCAACTCCTCTCCCCTCTAAAACTTCTCGCTCGCATCTTCGACCTCCTCATCTCCCTCCTCCGCCCCCACACTCCAACCCGCAAAAACATAACCCTAGTCTGCATATCCGACACCCACACCCTCATCCCCTCCACCTCTCTCCCCTACGGCGACATTCTCATCCACGCCGGCGACCTCACCAACGCCGGCACGCCCCGCGAACTCCAATCCCAAATCACCTGGCTAACCTCCCTCCCCCACCCGCACAAAATCATCATATCCGGCAACCACGACAGCCACCTCGACCCCCGCTCGCGAGGAACCCTCCCCCTCTCCGACCGCAACACCGACATCGACTGGCAAGATCTCATCTATCTCCAAGACAGCCACGTAACGCTCAACTTTCCCAGCCATCATGGCTCATCATCATCACGTTCTAGCGGACAAGTAATACAAAAACTGAAGATCTACGGCTCCCCCTTCGTCCCCCAGGTCGGCGGCCCCGAACACGCATTCCAGCATCCCCGAAGCCAAGACTACTGGACCGGCAAAGTCCCCGAAGACACCGACGTGCTGGTCACGCATTGCCCTCCGAAATACCACTTAGATTTACCGGGGTGGCAGGCGCTGGGAGATGAGTTTTTATTGCATGAGGTGAGGAGAGTTCAACCCCACGTCCACGTTTTCGGACACATTCATGCGGGGAGATTGGATTTTCTGGGGAAGGTGAAGGGAGGGAAAGAAGTGGTGAGGTGGGACCGAGCGGAAAGGCATTTGGCGGAGGTGTTGAAGCGAGAGTCGCCTGAGACGGTGACGGATTGGGCGATGCATTTGGTGAACTTGGTGCTGTGGTACCACTTTGTGGCATTTGTTTATTGGAGCGCACGAGAGGTGCTGGGAGAAGTGTTGTGCTGGCGAGAGGAGCCGGCGAGCACGATTATGGTGAATGCAGCGATGATGTATGAGGATGAAGGGAGGCTGGGAAACAGTCCACAAGTGATTCATTTGTGATGAACTGGATCCTATCGTCGTCGAACAACAGCAGACGAAACGCGACAAGTTGGATCTACCACTAATTTAATTGTAATGCGCGCATACAGACAGAGGGGTATAGAGCGGAGAAGCAGGGAATGACCGATGTTCTGTTGATGATCCGCAGATGCCGTGGCTTGGTGTAGCTTTATGCATACAGCTCATCTTCTTCTTCTTCGATGGGCGATCGAGGCTTGAAAGCGACCGATGTTGTGCTGTTTGTTGGTGGGACACCGCGACGGGATGCTGAAGAGAGACTATCTGCGGCATACTAAGCCACAGTCGCCTTCTCTTCAGGCTTGCCAGTCACCTCTGGAGTGGTGTCGGTGACTGGAACAGCATTCTCAGCTGCTGCTGGTGAGGCAGCTGCAGGTGCCGACTCTGTCGTAGTTGTAGGAGGCTCCACAGTCGTGGTCTCTTCAGCCTTCTTGTCGGCAGATCCATCAGCAGTCTCCGCAGCCGAAACAGGTTCGACGGCTGGCGCTGGAGCTGCGGTGTCATCCTTGACCTCTGCTTTGCCATACTTTGGAGTGATGGCAGTCTCGTGGAGCGGCGCTCCGTCTCCGCCGTATTCTTTTGGCACGCTCTTGCCCAGGTACTTGTGTAATTCGCTGCCATTGGTCATCCAAGTCATGGTCTGGATTGAGTCCTTTGACAAGAGAGTCTTCATCACACCCATCATCCACTGCATCACGAGCGGAACGTTGACGAAGTACTTGTACGACACCGTCTCGGGATAATAGCGCTGAAACATGTCGATGATCTTGGTGGAGGCGCTCTTGATCTCGGCTGGCTGGCGGAAGAAGGATACGGAGAGGTAGTCGTGGACGGCGATGGCTTTGTATGGGTCGGGGCCTTTGCCATAGTCGGGAACGTTCTTGTCGGCGGCGTTGAGGTTGAGCTCCGTCAGGGTCAGCTCCATTTGTGCGACTCGCCAGCGAACGAAGCTGCGAGATGTCAGTCATGCCGCAGCCAGGATTGATATCCCACATACGCATCTGTATCGCCAAAGGTCTTCTTGACGTCCTTTGCAGCTGCGCCATAGATGTTGAAGGTCACGACATCCTCCTCGTTCTTGGTCTCGGTCGCGCCCTTGACGCGAGTCACATAGCCCAGCTTGCCAAACTTGTCCGCGTCGAATGTTTCATCGCGCACCTTGAGTGGCTGGAATTCCTTCCTCCACTTCAACGCGGCGGTGAGCTGTTCCTTGGCTTTTTCGAGATCGTCGACATTGGCCCGGAGGAACTTTTGGAGGATGACGAGTGTGGTATGAGGAGCCGGCTTCCTGGCAGAATCATGTCAGGAGGGGCATCTCGGAGAGTGCTTGGCCATCTCACCCGTCGACTGGTGCCACAAGCTCCACGCCATACATCTCATTGTACGCGGTGGTGGTCAAGATGTCTCGCAGGGCATCTTGGAACTTCTTCAGCTTGTGGCTGTCTGGAAGATTGCTCCAGCCGCTGTGCGCCTGGTCGAGCTCGCGCTGCACTTTGCCATTGTCGTCGGCCGAGCTCGCCTGGGCCACGTTGCCTTGCACACCGGAGGCGCTCATTGTCGGGTTGGTGTACAATAACACAAGATCACGATGCAAGGCTCCAGGTTCCAGCTACGTACCGCACACAGCTCGCGAGTAATTGTTGAAACGCGAGCACAAGACGGCGCTAGCAGGGATTGGGAAAGAAGCTTTGCATTAGCCTGCCATGCCTCGATGGGGAATCCGACATAGCCGAGTCTTGACGTGCGGCGGAGAAGCGAGTGAAAATGTGCTTCGCAGTGGTTCGACTTGGCGCGCTGCTGCTCGCGGCTCAAGTCGCGATGCGAGGTAGACGGTGGTGATGAGAGGGCGCCGATGGTAGAGACAATGTCGATCGTTAGGCGCATTAGGGCAGCGTGATCCCCGTCGATGGCGGAATAACAATAGTCAGAGCACGGCAAGCTTGGAACTTGGATCAAGGGCTGGGCCTGTCGCACAATCTAGTCTGGAGCACGCACCACGCTGGGACAGTCTTGCACCGGGTCGGTATTTTTACACTTTCTGCCGCTCCCTCCTCCTGCTGCTACGGCCCTGGGTCGTCGCCAAAATAGGTACAGTGTGACAAGTGATGAGTAATCCGCCTATGCGCGTTGCTGGGGCGGGACTGCTGTGTGTATGGAGCATGGAAAGGCAAAAGCTCGCCCATCGACCTGACCAAGCCTAATCTTGTACTCGTCACTCGACCTCCTTCTCCTTCCCACCACACCGCGCACTGATCGGCCGCCAAACGGCGTGCGCGACGCAGCGGACGACCGACCACCGGCTAGGGGCAGCAGCGACGTGTCTAGTGGCGCGTCGACTCAACGCGTGCGCCCGGGTATATAGCCATCGTACCTTATGATAACGAAATGGGGCTGTAACGCAGCTCCCGATTAGGCGAGCCAATCGCCGTGCTTGCCATCGTGACCCTCTATCCGATCCGTGAATGACTTTGCGCTAGACTAGCAGACTTAAGTTTTGCGTGCGCAGAACTAGCCCTTCCCTCCTACCATCGCCGCCGTCGCCATTCCTGCTCTCACTTCGCGTTCCCCCCGCCGTCACATGGCTCTTGCCGCCTAGCATCTCCCTCTGGACGTGCGATGCCCTTCCATGTTTCTGTCCTTTATTTCGCACTCGGCCAAGATGAAGAACGGACGGAACCAGACCGACGTTCTGTCCATTGAGCGCACGCTCGGCCTGAAGAGCGAGCGAGGCGTTTCGCGCCAGGGCAACAAGGACTCGCCCCCCATCGAGGCCATCCTCAAAGGCATCAAGCTGATCATGGTCGCCTATGTCAACCAGGACCTCACTGTCATTCGCGACTCCGAAGCGCTCAAGGCAGAGGCGACGGCGCTGTTTGACAAACACGGCCCTCAGATTTGGCCCGGACCTGACGAGCCTCGGCCGCACTGGATCGAGGAGCCCAGCGAAACGCGACATGACGGCAAATACCCCCAAGTCCGCCATTACGCCGTACCTGAGGATTACGAATAGTAAGTTCTGCTAGACGGCCTCTGCTTACGTGTCGCATGCAAGCCGACTACGTCCATCTCACATTGGTGGCGCTGGCACGACGTCTCGCTAATCGATCCCATAGCTTGAAGGAGCGCTTCATTCAGCTGGTCATTGAAAAGTCCTGCAACTACCACGAGAACCAGCTGCAGAAGCACCGCCGACACACTGCAAAGGCACTGCAGAACCAGCTGCATGCTGACCATGATGGCGAGTCGCCCCGAGAAGACGCCGAACATGATGGATCCGAGCCGCCCGCTGTGAGCAAAATGGACGAATTCCAGTCGCAGTTTGCTGCATACACGCAGCCCGTGCCCGACGAGCATGGCAGGCCGCGCGCGATGCTGTCGCACGATGGCATGCATGCAGAGCCCCCAAGCGCACGGAAACGGCAGCGCACCATGACCATTGTAGATGGAAATGGTGCTCCCAAGCGAGCGCGCAGCGAAAGCGTTACTGAATCATCGTCTCAAGGAGAGTCGTTGGTCGTAAGGCTTGGTGTTGGTGAGCAAGCACTCGCGCGCCTGGCCGTCACCGGAAAGGTGCACTCGGTTCAGTCAATTAACGACCTTCCAGCGCGAGATGCATCGGTGCCGCCTCGTACTCACGGCTTCAACCCCGTCAACGCCGCGCCGCCTAAATTAGAAGCATCTGTCAGTGCACCGCCTGTCAGTGCACGTGCCGCGCACTCTCCATCGCAGAGCACCCTGCCGGCCATCAACGGCCAAATAGGCAGTCCACCACTGGATGCTCCTCGAAGGAGTCCCGCACAGCCCGCGAATGGCGTGCGTGGCCCTCCACGAGGCCCGCCGCCCACGCTCACTGGCTTTGGAGCTCACAATGAGCCTGCTGCTGAGAGACCTCGTTCAGCACAGCAGCAAGATGAACATTTCGACCCAAGGACCTATGAGTCGCCGTACCAGCCACACCTATCAGGACCAGGACCCAAACATGAACAATTCCGTCCTGTCTTCCCGCCTGTACACACCGTACCTTCTACAGCAAGACCTCCTCCTGCTCCAGTGAGCGGGGCCCCACCGCCGGGCTTGCACAACCCCTTCCGCACATTCCCGCCTGCTCCGCCCATGTTTGGCCCTCCGCCTCCGGTCGCGCAGCAAGAACCTGGCCCACCACCAGCTCCCGTGGTCAATCCAATCCGACCACAGCATGTGCCATTGCCTGATCCGATACTGTCGGCTCTCGGTTTACATGGGCCACGCCCATCATCCCGCTCGAAGCAGTCATCGTCGCGGCGACCTGGCTCATCAAGTCAACGTCGACCGAGCGCAACACCCACCCTCGCGCCAGCCGGCTTTGTAAGCGAGAAGAAGGAACCTTTGCCACACCCTAGAGCAACGCCGGATCCACTCGATCAAGACGTCGTCTACTTCGAAGATGTCCTTGGCGAGCTAGTATACTGTCCTGTCGTTGTTAAGCTCAAAACAGAACTCGGCCCCAAAATGCCGCGTCATCGACTAGAGAAGCTAAGAAAGCTCCTCGTACACTTTCCTGATGCGCGATACGAGCTGGAAGCACTAGAACGACGAGCGCGCATGCCACCAGAACAGTTCGAAGCTGACCGCGCCGCGTCGACCGGAGGATGGGTACAGGATCCCGCAGGCGTCTACGTCCCTGCACCACCACTTCCGTCTCAATCGCACAACTACCCTCATCCCCACGGCTACGGACGAGACGCGGCACTTACACCCCGTCCCACACCCGGCCCGCCCGTTTACAACAACAATAGAACCGAACCACCCACCACGCCACACATCACAGAAGAACCCAGCGAAAACACACCGGGCCGCTCGCTCGAAAACATCCTCGTGGAAATTGACTGGAACCGCAACCTCGACTACTCCGACCACATGGAAATGCACGAGTTCGATTCCGTCCACAAACTCTTCTCCATGGTGGAAGAAGCGCGTCCCGACGAACTCCTCGAGACGGGCGAAATCAAAGAAATCCGAATCAAACCCAAAACCGAACTCCACGGCTCCGGCGGACAAGTCTTGCCTCGAATCGTGCACGATGAAATTCGTGGCCGCGCGGGTCTGAAGCAGTTGATTCGGCGGTTGAGGAGTCAGCCGCAGGACATGGAGATTGAGTTGTTGTTTGAGGTCATGTGGAAGCCGACGCCGACGAGTGGAGGAGGAGGAGTGGCGGAGGGGAGTAGTGTGACGCCTGCTCCTGTGCCCGCTGCTGCTGCTGCTGCTGTGGCTGCGGCGTAGGGGCATGGAACTACCTCTACGTGCGATGCTGCATGTTCTCACTTCTGGTCTTTGCCCTTCATTTCTCTTTTTCACGTTTCTTTGCGAGGAAGATGGGATGGGAGCGGATGGGCTGGGTCCTTTTCGTTTGAGCATACACTTTTTTTCATCTCAAAAGTCTGCTTGATTCCTTTCTTGCTTTTGGTAGTTTGTAGTATAGTTCCTGTTTCTTCTTGTCTTCTTCTTCTAGCAGTCTAGCGCAGATGGGCACAGAGAGAGAGCAGAGAGCGACGACAGCGGAGCGACAGTGGAGCGACCGAGGACATGTGGGCATGGGAATGGGCACGGGAACAGGATCAGCGACGGCGCTGGTGGGTCCTGCAACGCGCCTGCGACGCGCTTGGAAGACAGTCGTTGTAGTAGTAGTGGAGCGGACAGGACAGAGAAGAACCGAGAGCAGACAGACAGATGGGCGGCGATGACGAAGATGACGAGGACGATGAGAATGGAGTTCGTATCAGATGGTATAGTCGCTGCGCTATGCTATGATACTGTTGATACATATACCATCACCACAGAACAGACCCTGACTCGGGAAGCATCAGCTCATGTTTGTGTTGTTCGTGTCGCGTCATGTCACGTGCCGTCGCGTTGTGCGGGAATGACGCTCGGAGGGGAAGGAGCTGCCTGCCTCCTCTTTCCCAGCCGCGCCGCCTTGCCCTCCGCACGCCCACGCACTGAGTCTCCGGCGCAGAGCAGGCCTTTCTTGGCTCTTTTCCGCGGCTGCTGATGATCTGAATTGAGGGCAGCTGGCTGGCTGAATTGAGTGCAGCGTGCGTGTACCTGTTCCTATTCCTGCTGCGCTCTTTTTATTTCAACCCCGTCTCTCCCCCTTCCACCAACCCTCTCCTCCTCTCTTCTCTCACTCTCTCTCCCTCCACTACCCGCTTCTGTCTCTGCATACTTTCTCTCCCTTCACTCCCCATCCCACTCGCGTTACTCTGCTATCGCTTTCACATCATCACCATGGTCGGCAGCACGAGAGCTAAGCGCAGCGCCGGCGAGGCTGAGCTCGTTGAGCTGCCCGAGGACAGCGACGCAAGTGAGGAGGAGGAGTAAGTCGTCTCTTCTTCTTCGCGTGTCCCTTGCCATTGGCCATCGCGCATCAGTCGCAAAGCTGCGCCCGTGGCGTATTCCTGATCGCGCAGTGCCATTGAGCTGTCCGTGACACGCGCTCTTTGCGCGCGATCATCGACCTTGTCGCGCGACCAGGTTTCGCAACCGCGCATTGTCATCGGATCATGTTACTGACGAGTTTCGTTTTCGCGCAACAGGTATGAGAGCGAAGGTTCTTTCAACGAGGGAGACGACGACGAAGAGGACGAGGAGGAGGAAGAAGAGCCCGAGGCGGAAGAAGAGGCAGCACCAGGTAAATTCCTCTTCCCCAAAGCTCATCTCATCTCGCCTCGACCTCGCTAACGAGTTTCGTTCCCACAGAACCCAAAGCTAAACGCCAAAAGACCAAGCCCGCTGCTCCAGAAGTGGTAGATGACGAGGAAGCCAATGGCGAAGAGCATGACGCTGCTGATGGCGCTGATGGTACCGATGGAGAGGATGGCGCTGAGACTCCTGAGCAGGACGAAGATGCAGAGGATACGAACGACAAGAGCGGTCCTGCCGCTGCTGCGAAGGAGAAGCTGAAGGGTGTTACGCCCAAGGAGGACGATTTGGCAGAGGCCAAGGTTGACGATGAGGAGTAGAGGCCGCGCTGCCACTCGAGAGAGCCCCTCGTTGGCAGCTAGAAGCGAAGCGTAGGAAACGAGAGCCTCCGAGCGTGTGATATACAAAGCTGTGTGCGCGTCGCTGAAGATGTGGGTCCGAGCAGAGAGTAGATCAGCGTGAATGAAACCGTGTGCAAGTGCGCGAGTGCCACTTCCTGCACTCCTCACAGTTCTCGCGTTACTGCGCAGGTAGTCGCGTTTAACGCGTTACAAGTCCAACGCTGTCGAAACACCGGACCTTCTGAAGACTCGTAGACTCACGCTACGAGATGTTCTTCCCTCGGCGACATGAATACAGTACCGGCTTACATCAAAGTGTTGTTTGCTGCCTCCTCATACTTGAGAGCGAAGTGTCGTGGACTCGCTGCTGCGTTGCGGAGATTGTCGTGTTCAAGATCAGTGAGACTGAAGTCGAACATATATGGACGACTTCGTTCACAACTGGACCAACATCTTTACGAAGCCACCTGTCTAAGAGTGTAAGAACCTTTGCTATCGCTGTGTCTAGTCGAGACCGATGGATGGCCTCGCCCGAGAGGGAGCTTCGGCTGACCGTAAAGCTCAAGCCATTCTCATAGTTCGAGACTGCAGTGCATAGGCAACTGATCTACGAACCTCTTGATGGCATCCGAACGAAATACTGTCGCTCCGCCCTGTCCATGCATTTCAAACGAGTGACTTGAGCGAATCTGCTTCATCTGCCAAGGCTCATTCACTCACATCGACGCCAAGAGCCCAATGTTCGCAACACATGTCTATTATGCATTGGAGCATGCTTTCGACGCTTATTCTTTATGGAAAATCCAAAGCTTCAAAAGGTTGCAGAAAGTTGCCCGCGGCACCTTTCCAAGCCCGATGGCCGAAATTTCTGCCCTCGAGCAAAATTTTGTTCTCACAACTATATATACAACAATACCACAACGACGGCGATGACGGTAGCAAAAGGATGCCCTCTACTGGATTCGAACCAATGACCTCATCATTTACTGGTACGGATACTAGTGATGCGCTCTACCCCTGACTGGAGTTGTGGTTAGCACGGCTTCGAAAGCTGGTGGGAATTTGGTGGACGCTTACGCTAAGAGGGCTGTTGTGATTGGTGGGCAACACGGAAATTTACAATATGTGAGCTTACCCAGCGTCCTCGCCGTGCGCTGGATGAGACGCTCGAGGTCGTGGTAGGAAATGGGATCCAGGTTAATCAGAGCCTGGAAGTGAATACTAGACTTTTTTCACCACTGTGTCAGCCTTGACTCATTTAGACTACGATCGATATACACATCTCGTAGAAAGGACACGGCAATGGAAACAAGCAGGCATCCCCCCCCCCTTCTTGCATCAAATCCCATCCATCCACCCCTCCCTTCTGCATCTCATCAAAAAAGAGGCAGCCGTTCAAAAGAGCCAGATGATATCATAGATGAATGACGAATGTAGTAGGAGTAGTAAACGTCCAAAATCCACACCCTCCCATTCACATCCAACTACAGGCAAAGACAAGCACAGATCAATCGCACATCTGTATCTGTATCGCAGTCAACAACAACATGCAATGGTTCATCATCCATGTGTAGAACATCCGAAACATGTCGCCGTGTCGTGAAATGTGGAGGGTAGGCGCCTGAAGGACATCGCATGGGGTGGATGGAGAGGATGGGTTGTTGGTGTTGAGGGAGGCAGAGGATGGCGCCGGTTGCGATGGCGGCGTTGAGGTTTGCGCTGAGACGAGGAGGCGGGTATTAGAAGAAGGAGAAATATCGTAATAAGTGGTTCAATGTCGCAACTGGGAAGGCACGCGGGGAGCGTGATGCTCGGTGGCGCGCTGCCTTGTTGTTGTTGTTGTTGTTGTTGTTGTTGTTGTTGCTGTTGTTGTTGTTGTTGTCGTTGTTGTTGTTGTTGCCTGATGGTTGCTGCCTTGGGAGAGCACGCTCAATCGTCGACGACGCCCACTCGGCCGCTCGGTCAGACTCGGGGCGCGCGGACGTTGCTGGCCACGCGCTCGGCCGCCCACGTAGGGCATGTTGTGGATGAGCATGCGGCAGATGTACAGCAGAAAGTCATACAACAGGAAGGCGAGCCACGGACCAATGATGAGGACGGCGCCGACCAGCTGCGAGGCAAGCAGTCAGGCTTTTGGGAGAGGTGTCGTGGTGCACAGCATGCGACTCACGAAGATTCTGGAGATGCAGCGCTCGGCCGCGCGCCACGTCTCGGGCAGGATGGAGAAGAGCGCCATCGCGGGAGGCGGTGTTGCGGGCCGTGTCGGGTGCTGTCGGGTGCTGTCGGGTGCTGTCGGCGGACATGCGCGTATCTCCCATGTGGCAGCAGTGACGATGAAGAGAACGCGTTGTGTTGTTCGTCCCAACATGTGCGCCACGGGGGTGGATGCATGACCCTGGTCGACGCGTGGGTCCGGAGGCTTGTTCCCGTCGCTACCATCCAACGACATCAAGCCATATTCACCAGCACACCATCCACTTCTCGCACACGGCACCCAGCAAGCATGCCGAGCCGAAGACACAGGTCTCTTCATCGTCGGTGCCGCCAAAGACGGGCCCTCTCTGGGCCCTCTCAGGACGGATTCAGTGGCCCCTGTTGTCATGACCCGAGAGGCGCGGGAGAATCATCCTGCGAAAGTGGAGGTGAAAAGTATACGACTGATGATGATGATGCAAAAGAACGACGATGAGTTGGAATGACCGTGATCACGGTAGACAGCACAAGAAGAACCCCCAATCACGACTTCTCACGAGCTGCGGCGGCGGTGGCCGGGTATTGCGGGCATCTCGTGCATACTGTCTCCATGTCTCGGTGAACGGCAATCACGAACGAATGGCCATCGTGCCACGTGAAGCGCACACGTATATCGCACTGCATGCTGTGCATGTAATATCAAGTCGTCGGGCTCATCGTTCAATCCAATGCAGTGTACTTCTTTCGCACTTGTCGCTTGCAGTAGCGTCGTGTACGGAGTTTGTGACTTGTTGTTTCCGTATGCGTTTGTTCCTTTCTTCTCTCTTTGATGACATCTACCACTCTCGAGATTGTTGGATTCTTCTCCCGCTTTTTGTGGCGACCGGCGCGACGAGTGACGTGGAAGGTTGATGACGACAGCATCTTCGGCAAAATGACCGGTGTTGCTGGCGCCGATCGCGGAGGAGGAGGACGAGGGTCTCGCGATCCGGCTGCGAATGCTGAGATAAGCACGACGACGACGACGACACAACAAGGAGAAAGTGAGATCGGGAGTGGCAACACCGAGAGAAAAGATGGACGCACAGAACGAAAGGATGCAGGGCAAGAAGGAGAAGATGAGAAGCGGCCTCAAACGACAGCGGAAACCGGAAGGTCATCGACGACTACGAGTCCTTCGGACGATGATGATGAGCATGGCCATTCGTTGACGAGGACGAAAACGGGGGACACTTCACAGCGGCACGCGGTCTGGTGGAGGATTTACGATGTTGTGTTGTGGGTGCCGGAGAATTGTGAGTCCGTATCATCTTGTCGATTTCGGCCGCCCGATGCAACGAACACTGATGCCAGACCTCTCCAGGCCGCTGGGATCCTTCCTGCCCACCGCCATTCTCCATCTTCCTCAACATCCTCTTCGCCTTTGCCGGAGCCTGCACAGTCGCCAATCTCTACTACAACCAACCAATCCTCAACATCCTCGCCCACGATTTCGGCGTAGACTACGTCCAAGTCTCTCAAATCCCCACTCTCGCCCAAGCAGGCTACGCCACAGGCCTCTTCTTCCTCTGCCCCTTGGGCGACATGCTCCCTCGCCGACCGTTCGTCCTCACTCTAGTCTTCTTCACCTCGACCCTCTGCATCGGCCTCGCAGCGACCAGCTCCCTCCAAGTCTTCTCCGCAATCCAATTCATCACATCCGTCACGACAGTAACCCCCCAACTCATGACACCCCTCGTAGGCGACCTCGCCCCACCGAGCCGCCGAGCTTTCGCACTCTCCATCGTCACCACAGGCCTCATGTTCGGCATCCTCCTCGCACGCCTCCTCTCCGGCATCGTCACGCAATACACCACCTGGCGCACCATCTACTGGCTCTCCGTCGCCCTCCAATATCTGATCTTCTTCCTCCTCTGGAAATTCATGCCCGACTACCCCCGCACAAACGAGAATCTCAACTACTTCAAAGTCCTCTGGAGTATCATCGGCATGTACTTCAAACATCCCGTTCTCGTGCAAGCCTGCCTCGTAGGCTTCATGACAAGTGCCACTTTCACCAACTTCTGGACGACCCTGACGTTCCTCCTCTCTGGCCCTCCCTACCACTATTCTCCCGTCGTCATCGGCCTCTTCGCCCTCATCGGCCTCAGCGCCATGGCCATCGGTCCCGTCTACGCCAAACTCGTCACCGACCGCTTCGTTCCGCTTTTCACCGTCCTCCTCGGCATGTGCTGGTGCCTCATCGGGACCACCGTGGGAACGTATACCGGAACCTTCACCGTCGCGGGACCTGTGATCCAAGCTGTATTGAACGATTTTGGAATGCAAACAAGTCAGATTGCGAATCGGAGCTCTATTTTCTCGGTGGAACCCAAAGGGAGGAATCGGGTGAATACGGCGTATATGATGTTTACGTTTGCCGGGCAGTTGACGGGGACGAGTGTTGGCGCGATTTTGTTTGAGAGGGGTGGGTGGGTTGTCAGTGGCAGTTTTAGTGTTGCGGCTGTTGGGGTCGCCTTGGCTGTTACGATTGGAAGGGGACCGTGGGAGGAGGGGTGGGTTGGGTGGAGTGGGGGGTGGGATGTGAGGAAGAAGGATCGGGGGACTGCGGATGGGAAGGTCGGAGTGGCGGATGGTGGGAGTTTGGCGAGGGAGTTCGAGGGTGGCGAGGTGGTTGATGAGGAGAAGTTGCGGACGAGATTGAGGTCGGGAGATGGGGAGGTTGATCACCGGGTTGCTGTGAATGAGACGGTTGCGGAAAAGAGGTTGGACATCGCGGCTGCTGCTGCTGCTGCTGCTGCGGAGGAGGAGGAGGAGGACAAGATGGATAGAAGGGGCGTTGATGATATCTCTACGAATTCGAGAAAGGTATGAGGAAGCATTGCCGCGGCGTATGGGAGGCATCTTGATAGCGATTTGTTGTGCGCATGATCACGAGGAATGAGTATCGGTATAAACACGATTCATCAGCGCAACATATCAGTTTTTCATGTTGCTAGACCGGAACCTCGTGTTCGTGTCGTGTCGTCTCCATGTTCATGTTCCCTTCATGTTGCCGATCTCAACCCACATCATCATCAGCTTCCACTTCCACTTCCACGTCCACTTCCACTTACCTCCCCTCCTCAGGAAGAACCATCATCGACAAGAGCATCACAAAAAAATTGATTCCCGTCATGTGTCTCCCTTGGCACGTGCAATCTGTCCTCGCAAAGCTTCAATGAAATTACTGACTTGCCAGGTCATCGTGTCTAACCCTCTGCCCACCAGAATCGAAGCTAGCGCATCTGCAGTCGGCCGTAGTTTCTACCAAAAGCAGAAAACCCCTCCGATTCCATGACTCCGAATGCAGCCGACTGAGCGTGCCAAAGAATCGGAAACAGGAATGGCCTCCTTAGCCTTTGATGAATTGCAAACTTACCAATATGCCTTGGCAACCATAACTTCCCCTCCACCGCCAAGCATCCAAAGTGGAGCATTACTCCCTCCATTCCAAGTGGCTCCCAAACACGCCGTACCACTACCACCTTAACACAATGCACGATTGACTCCCCCTCGACTCCGCAATCTCCCCAATCAACATCTCCATCATACACGAACCCTCGGCGCCCCTCCGACTGGCTCCCTCCTCACCTCCCCACCCCGTCCCGCCGTGCCTGACTCATGGCGCTCACCAGCATCAAAACCCCCTTCCCTCCTCGTCTTCTTTCTTTCTCTCTCTTTCACCTTCCGCGTGAAAAGCAATTGCCGACCGTAAGCCCCCTTGGCCATAACCCAGGAGGCAGAAGCAATTAACAATCTACCACCCATAAGACCCCTTGACAATACCTCCGGGGGCAGCGATGTATTGTCGTCTTTTCGGCGACCTGGTGTAGCGCATCAGGCGTCTTCGAGCGCGGCGGGTCGAGAGGAGGATGGCGAGGGAGATGGGGTGGATTGTGAAGTAGTTTTCTTTTTTTCCTTGTGTTACTCACCTTGAACGTAAGGCCTATGGGCAGTGAGCGCTCCGCTGGGCTGGGATGGGTGGGGGGCTTCGGCCTCATTGTTGTCGGGGCAGGCGGGGTTGTTGTTTTTTTTTTTCGCTTGCTGTGGCGCAGAGAGGTTGTTGGTTTCTTCTGTTATGTAGTTGCGATGCTGGGCTGGCGTGTGTCGCCTTCGGGGCGGACACGTTCGGTTTTGCTGAGCGGAGTAGATCGTTGTTTCTGGTTTGTAGTTGGCGTGCGATGCCGTCGTGGGTTGCGACCTCGAAGGCGGGTCTGCGGCCTGGTTCGCAGAGGTGGTCGTCGTCTCTGGTATGTAGTCTCTATGCTGAGCCGCCGTGCGTCGCCCTCCTGGCGGCTCATGGGTAGCTCAATGAGCAGAGCGTGCCGTTGTCTCTGGTATGTAGCTGTCGTTCAAAGCCGCCGTAGGTCGCCATTCTCGCTGCATACGTGCGACTTGATGCGCAGAGCGCATGACCGTCTCTGGACTCTGCTTGCGTAGCCAGGCCGGTGTACAGTGCATCGCTGGCCGCCCACATGAGGCTCAATTCGCAGAGCGCATGGATGGCGCGTGGTCGTCTCTGGTAGTCAGTTGTCACGCTGAGCTGCCAGGTATCGCGATGTTATCCTTTGATCGTCGACCTGTTCTGCAGAGTGATCAGTCGTCTCCAGCAAAGTCATCACACCGAGCTGCCGTGCATCGCAATGCTGCCGGCGTATCTGCATCGTGGTCCGCAGAGCGTGTGATCGTCTCTGGTATCCTGTCGCGAAGCAAGGCCGCCCTGCGTCGGGCTCTGCCACGTTCTGACTTGTAGACACTCCAGTCATCTCTGGGATATACTTATCGTACTGAGCTGCCGTGAACCGCGACGTCGTCCGCAGGCCTACGGCGTGGTCTACAGAGCGTTTGGCCCTCCTCTGTTTGGCTGACGCAGATGCGACTGAACTGAAGACGTCCTTCCCATAATGTCATCTACGACATCACTGCTACCATCCCGAATGCGCTCAGAGAGCAAAATGGCACAGCTGGGATGGCGATACCAGCTCCTCTGCCCAAGAGATGGCAAGTGTACCCTCCAGAACGCTGGTTTTCATGGTCATTTCCAACGCAGGTAAAAGGTATCCATCATCGCGAGGCCCAGTGCCTACAAATCACGAAATCGTACACTCGATAGCACTAGCTGCCTTGATTCCGCTGAAAGTCTCTAAAACCGAAGTCAGAGCAGCACCTCCCCAGAGAGCGACTCGTGACGCAACAGGGCGATGCTGACCGAAACGTCTTATCGCTTCGTAGACTTGGACATTCATCAGTCTCTGTAACATGTCTCGTTTGCACCACCTGTCGAGGGAAGAGACGTACAGGCTGCTTTCGTCCGCTCAGCATTGGGATCATTGCTCTGGCCATCCCATCGCAGATCCTGCAGCAAAACCCTCCCGGCTTCAAGGTCTTGCAGTACAGATGCAAAATTGTCGCTCGGTTGCTGGGCGACTCCGGTAGCAGCAGCTATGATGTTTTCTGCCGTCTCTGATGTCGACAGTTGGGTCCCAGAGATAGTGAGGTGCAGCTGGTAATGAGGTGTGCAATTGCTGGGTGGGAAAGAAGAAGTAGAAGGCGACTTTTTTTATTTATTTTTTATTCTGGTAGATTGAAACGAGGCGTGAGGATGAGCTGCAGCTGCCCGTGCATGGGATGGAGCGTGTGCAGCTTGTTCGAAAGCGTCCATTCACTACTGATGACATGTCCGAGTGTACTTCGAGAGGCTCGCAGACGATTGTGTTGGGGACGCTTTACCGTTGTAGCATCGTATCGTACGGTCCAGAGCGCGGTCACAGCGAATTGAGACCAGTTCGATGTGAGGCCGGGTTGTATCTACCCCCATCTGATACAGCGCTGCGCATCGTGTCCTTATTCAGCCGGGCGCCTCGCATCCAGATGGATTCATTGTTTGCCTTCTTTCAGCTGACAGTTCCAATTCGCACAGATAAATGCAGGCTGCCCCGAGTCCAGCCTTGCTCCTGCCCAAGGTCACACGACAGCAATCCAGATACCTCAGTCCAGACAGCTATGGAAGGTCATTTCCCACGCGAGCCCCTCCAAATCGCTCTCCAACAGTCGAATTGAGAGTCGAAGCACGACAGCGCTACACGAAAAGAATCATGGATGTTCTGCAGAAGAAAATGTACGATTCGCGCAAGCTACGCTGATGGCGTTGAGGTCCATGGAGAGAACTGGTTGCAGAGTAATCGTGGGTGATGGGAAGATCTCCTGTGCCCAAAATCCATCTGACTGATTTGATCTGCGAGAGACGGCCAGCGAAGAGCTCCGGCGGCTTACGGACGCTCTGCGTGACCTTCAAACCCGCAACATCTCGATGTTTGATACCATGACCCAGCATGAAATCGCAGAGCATTCTGCCAACGTGGATGAGATGATTTTCGGGATGCAGGAAGTCTTGATCGATGAACGGCAGAGGATAGGAACACAGGGATGAGGAAGCTGCAACCGGATTCGCCTGACATGTGGATGTGTTCGCCGGGGCGATCTTCGTTGGACCTCTGCTTGCCTGGTGTCCGACGCAAACTGCAAAAGTCTTCGCGGGTACTAACCGCGGTAATTTCCATTGTTGGACTGAAACAACACTTGCCTGAACCAACAGCGTCATCAGGGAAGAATTTGTTTGCTCTCCTGTAATCCTTCGAGGGTGACACCGTAAAGCCGAGCCTTGCGCCCTGTGCGCGTTAAGATTCGGTGTTAATTTGGAATAGATCGTCTCCCAGGGCTGTGCTGGTTCGTCGGAGTACAGTAGATGCGGACCTCTGCGGACCACGTCGACCCAGGAGTCCGAATCTCACTAATGACCACAAACTGTACCTTTAACATCCATTTCCACCAAGCTTTGCGGCGGTGGCCAACGACCGACGTGCGTGAGCTCTTTCCCCCGCTGTTGTTTGTTACCGCGCACCAAAAGTATGGAGAGGCCCGACTAAGACGCATGGTGCTCTACAGCCGCTCTCGTCCAACCATAGATTTTGAATCCTGAATAATTTATTCAATTCAATTCAAGAAGTCAACTCTGAATTGACTTTGAATTGACGAGTTTTGAATAATCAATTCAAAAGGCCGTATTTAGGAGTTAAAACCAACCCCCTGCGATACGATAGAGAGAGTATTTCTTAGCCCTCGGTAGTCGGCTATAAACTCTTTAGAGGGTCTAATTTAGCTATTTTCCGCATATAAATCGGACCTCTAAGAGAGAAATAGCTTAGGGTATTAGGTTAGAGGTATACGGCTACTAAGTTAAGGCGATTCGAGGTTAATTCGAGAGGTACTAACTATACGATAGGTACTTAGTTTATAGGACTTAGTCTTAAAGATATCTAAATCCCTACTATTATTTATAAAGAGTCTCGATATAAAAGAGAAGGTTATTATACCTTAGGGCTCGCTAGTTACGACCGATACCTTTATTAATTAATTATAAGTAAATAGCTACCTTACTATAGTAGATAATAACTAGCTTAATAACGTTATCGCTAGATTAAGAGATTATTCGAATAAGGAGGTAGCGCGTACCTTTAAGAAGGCTTAGGATACGCTAGATTAGTAGCGATAGTAGGAGATAGAAATAGCTCGTTTAAGGTAGCGGTTAGCTTACTATTAAGTAATTAATTAGAGGCACCGAATTAAGTTTCTAAACCTTCTTAAACCGTAGTACCTTAACGGTAATACTAAGCGCTTAACATTATATAGGCGCTAGAGGTAGCAGCATTAGCGCGAGTTCGGCGACGATTAGACCTCGTAGTATCGCTATCGGCTATATATCGCGCGCTATAAACCTAGAGGTAATTTAGAAGGTATTTGCTCGTAGTATCTACGTATAATTAAGGCGCTAGAAGGGGTAGAAGGTGTTATTATTAGTAATTAAGTTAGAAGAGGTATTAGATAGTCGCGATAAACCTATAACTTTATTAAACTTTAATATTTTTTAGGGTCTAATTCTACCTTATCGCGGCTTATCTATTAGCTATTATTATCCGGCCTGCAGCTCGGCAAGCGCCGCTATGCCCTAATATATAAACTCTAAATTCTATCTTAAATCTTTAATAGGTATTTACTATAGCGCTAACTACTAGAAAACAACTATACGTTCTAATTAATCTACGTACCTATAAGCGGATTAAGGTAACTAATACCGAGGAAGACGATAGAAAAAGAGCGGGCGCAAAGAGACTACGTTTAAGTAATACGCTAGCGGAAATTAATACCTCCGAGTTCTAAAGCGTACCCGACTCTATACCGGATCCTATACCCTCGAGTTCTCTATTCGTTTCGCCGCTACCTATAATACCGACACCTATGCTAGAAAGTATAGCGAGTTTCCTAGTAAGGAAGCGGAAGGTTTATTTTTATTATAGAAAAGGCTAAAATAATAAAGAGTTATAGTAGCATATACGCTAGCTACTACTATACGAACCTAATAAGGACGATTATAGATATAAGCTATTTTATTACGGTATTAATAACTGCACTTATTCTAGTACCTCTTCGAATACCTCCTTCTACTTAAGAAGTTATTATATCTTTATTAGTAAGTTCGCGCCTATACCTATAGTTAAGGTATAGGCAGCTAGTCTAGCGACTAAACTTAAGGTTTAGTCGTAGAGGTATTAAGATAAGCTAAGCGTAGAGGTAGCGATTACCCTTAAGAACGCTACTAACTTTAAGTTATTCTATAACCTCTATATACGGCTCGTTATAGAATATAACCTATCGTAGAGGTTAGAATAGGTCGGGACGGGTCCGGGTTAGGTCTAGGACCTAAATATATAGAACTATAATAGTTAGGTCGGGTCCTAGTTAGTTCCTCCCTAGTTCTAGACCTATTTAATAAATATAAGTATTAGATAGGTCTAACTCGGGTCTAACGATAGGTCTAAAGATAGGTCCTAATAGAAATATAAGATTCGATAGAATACGATATAGAAAATCGAGAGTTATAAATAGATAGAAACTAGAGGAAGTAGAAAGTATAGAAAGCGACGGGTTTTAAAGGCATATTTAATTTAATATAGCAAATTATACGATTTAGTATAACTATAGGCATACCGACTACGAATACTAACTACGGTAACCTCTTTACTTATATCGATTTTTACTATATATACCCTCTATAGTTATAACGATTTTCTCTATATATATTATAGAGATTTATCTCTTACTAAATATATTAATTCCCTAAGACGAGAGTAGGCTAATAATAAACTTTATATCTCTCTACTAAATAGTTACTCGCTTTACGTAAATCGTAGTAACGTTAGTACCTATAATATAGTTAATATCGATCGAATATAGAACGACTAGGAGTATATATACTCGAGAAGAGGTAGACTAGAGCACTCTTAGCGGCTTCCTATAGAGTACTAAGGGCGCTCGCCTACTAATAGTAACCTCCTTAAGAAATAGCTAAGCCTTTAGAAACGTCGTAGCAAACTTCGTAGATAAGGTAGCTAAAGAGTAGCTTTAGTATAAGTAGATCTATAGACTTCTAGTACTTGCGGATCTCTCGGAGCGCGATAGCTAGAGTATAAGTTAGTAATACCGACTATATATACCGACTATATAACTTACTATCTAGCTTATAGCGATAAGTCTTCTATATACTAGCTCTACGAGCTAGACCTCCTCTATCTACTACTACTATTTTAGCCGGTACTTTTCTAGCCGTTCTCTTTCTAGCTAGTCCCTTCTTCGCTACTCGTTTTCTACCTAGTAATCGTTTTCTACCTACTACTCCTCTAGCTACTACGCTACTATTTGTTCCGTTATTTACTATATCTCTATCTACTATATTTCTAGCTACTACTACTACTACTACTACTATTACTATATTGTCCCTCTTAATCTATTTCTTATAGGCTATTTAGTAAGCGAGCTTCTACTTATCGAGACGACGCCGACTACCTAGTATAGTTTTCTATAGAGCCTTTCTAGAAAGCTAAGAAGGAGGGGCAGGTAGTATAATACTCTCGTCGCTATTACTCTCGTTGCTATTACTATCGTCGATATTAATAATAGAGCCGTTGTCTTCGTTATTTCTATTATCGCTATTCGCGTTTCTACGAGAACTATTCTAGTCGTTTCTACTAGTAGCCTCTTAGTCGTTACTATTATAAGTAGAGGAGTTAGAAATTAAAAGAGGAGGGGTAGAAGCGCTACGTTAGTCGAAAGAGGGCGCCTAGTTACTAAGAAGTCTAGGGTCGATATTACTATTATCTATAGAAGAGTTTTCGAGTAGGGAGGAGTTTTTAGATAAAGGAGGAGCGGACGCTATATCTTAGCTAGAGAAGTATTACTTAGCGAACTAGCTAGGCTTATTAGTAGGAAGTTAAGCTATTATAAATACGTAGAGGAGCAAGAGAAAAGTAGTCGATTAAGCTACGATTAACGTACGTAGTAGTATTCTTTATACGCGTAATACGAAAATTCGTTAGGAGGTATAAAAAAGGAAGGCGATAATAATAAGCTAATAAAGCGCGACTGCTAATAAGTTCTAAGGAGGTAGAGGTAGTAGTATTACTAATAGTTCGGTAAGAGTATATAGGTTAGCTAAGGCGGACGTTAAGCTCGCTAGCGCGCTAGCTATAGCTTTACCTATGCCGTATATATTAATTCTAAGCTTCTAAGTATAGTAACGTATACTAGGCTCTTTATAGTCGGCAATTATAGTCGGCAACCTAGTATTATATACCTATATTATTATTCTCTTCTCTATCCTAGCTAGTAAACTAGTAGCGTAGATAACTATATAGGTATATATCCTTTACTTATAGAGTAACGCGCTTCGCGTAGATCGCTAGAAGATTAGAAATCTCGAACTCTATAACGAGAAATGCCTCTGCTACTTCCTATAAGCATTTAAGTGCTACTACCTAAATTCTAATAATATCGCTACTACTTCTATCTATTATAATCTCGTAGATAACGCGCTAAAAAGGAACCCTATAGATATATAAAGCTATCGTTCGCTAAAGCTTATAAATCTCTCGTAAGGCTACTGTCCCTAGCTTTAACTACCTTTTCGAGATACTAGACTTACTAGCTCTCGTTCGTCGCTATATCGTCCTTATTATTATTACTTTTTTCCGTAGAACTACTACCTTCCTACGAGACTCGTTATCTAGTACCGTAGCCTTTAGTAGCTATATTCGCTACTACTTAGTAGCCTTGTTTTCTATACGTAGAGGTAGTACTAATAGTAGTATATTAGTATCTATATTAGAATATACTCGTAGAGGAGGGCTTAAGTTAAACTCTATATTAGAGTCCGCTTAGGAAATAAGAGAAGGCATCGAGTAGTATAGATAGAAATATCGAAGGGTTAGAAGGAGTAGATAGGTAGAGGTATAAGAGAGAAGAGCTAGGGTAGATAGGAGTACTAGAAAATCGTATACGACCGCCGGAATACGCGGGCCTATAAGAGGGGAGTTAGAGTTCGATAGCGCTATATAGTAGAACTATATCGCATTCTACTACTATATTAGGACACCCCTACCGATCTTTATCTAGTAGAAGTTATAGTTACGCGAACGCTATAATCGCTTTCGCTACTTTATAGAATATAGTAATAGACGCAAATATTTACTATAGTATAGATTATATTTAGGTATTATATAGACAATATCGACTATAGTATATATATTTCGTTATTTAAAGTTCTTTACGAATATATAAAATACTATAGAAGAGAAAGAGCTAGACTTACTAGTACTCTATAGTATTACTAGTTAAGTAGTCGTAATATAGTAGTAGAATAGAAAAATAGACTCTCTAGCCTACCTTTATATCGAGGAACCGAGTCGTTATAATAGTAGAAGAGAAGAAATAATTATTAATACTACTTTAATATCGAGGAGAGGAGTAGTTATCGATAGTATAAGCTAAGAAGCAACCGTTAGCGCCGAGGAGACTAGTAGTCGTCGATAGTATAAACTAAAAAGCAATCGTCCGCGCCGAAGAGACAAGCGGTCGTCGATAATATAAGCTAAGAAGTAGCTATCTACGCTAAGGAGATAAGTAGTCGTCGATAGTATAAGCTAAGAAGTACCTATTAGCGACGAGTAGATAAGTAGTCGTCGAGGGTATAAGTATATAGTAGTTACTCTTTTTAGCCGGCGATAGTAAGGTTAATCTAAGTAACGTATACGATAGATTCTAGCTCTAGAGTACGTCTATAGCTGTCGCTATCTATATATAGTCGTATATATTAGTATACGCTATATTAGGCAAGCGATATATTATATAATATCGCCGACTATAGTAGCCGACTATAGTATAGGAAGCTAAACTCTACGTATAGAGGTAAGCTAGTAGCTAGGTAGGAATAGCCGCGTACTAAGCTTCTAGCGTACCTAAAGCTAGAATTCGTCGTACTTAGCTCCTACTATAATAACTACTACCTTAACTACTACTATACCCGTACTGCCGCCGAATCTTAAGCGTATATTTACTATATACTTCGTAATACTTATCTCTTCTTAGTAATTAAACTTGCGATAATAGCGCGATAAAAGCGACGTCTAATAAGTACCGCGCTCTCTAATAGTCTATAGAAGCGTCCCTACCTTATAGATAAGGATTTAGATAGTATAAGTACTTCTATACTTTAGATACGACTAGGCGCTATAAGAAAAGATATAGATAACTACTCTTCTAATCCTAATACTCTTCGTAAGCGTAGCTAGCGCGCAGATATATCGCTTAAGAGAGCTATAGTAGATAAGTAGCGCAAAGCTAGAAATAAGTCCTTTACTTAGTAGAAGAAGCTTTTAATCGGCTCTAATAATATATAGAGCTCCTTATTAAAGAAGTATATTTATTTGTTTATTTATTCTATTAACGTACTATAGGAGTCGAAGACTATATAGCACGGGTAGGCCGAAGCCTATCTAGTCCTAAGAGAAAAAGCCTTCTAGGCTATAAAAACTCTTAGTCGTAGGGGTGCCTTATTCGCGCTAAAAACGAATATTATAGGCCGATGCCTAGGGGAACTAGAATTTTACTTAGTATAGCTTAGCGCTAAGCGCTAAGCTACTAAGTACTAAGCCCTATATATAGAATTTTAATATCTAAAATTAGTTCTAGTAGTAGATATAGCTAGTATAGTATATTAAGTCGGTATAGAGGCCTCTATTTCTATTTATCTCGGACCTAGAGAGTCGTCTCTAGGAATATATATTCTAGGTAGGAAGGGTCTGCCTTTCTTCCTTTCTTTTATAGCTCTTTTTAGTAGGTAAATAGCTAATCTCTTACCTAGTAGCTACCTCCTCTCTCTACTCCTATCCTACTTACTTCTATTCTATCCTCTCTTTTCTATCTCTTCTATAGTAGGGTTCTACCTTAGTTCGTTAGGTAGTCTTAGAGTTATCTTAAGGTAGTTCTTATCTTATTAGGTATATAGCTAGCGGTAGCGAAGTAGGATTGTCTTATATACTCTTATACTTTACTAGTATACTCGAGAGTATCTATTTCTATCTACGGCCGCGTAGAGGCGTATAATAGGACTTCGTAGGCTATTAAAGGAGTAGTAGTAGAAGAAGATTAAGGCCTAGAAAGAGGAGCACTACGCTTAGTACGACCGGATAGCGTAAGTAATAATCTATATAGTCGGCTAATATAGTTAGTAGTACTAATATATAATAGGGACGATAAGAAACGTAAGCGCGCGCGGGATAGGCCTACTATATAGATAGTAAACTAGAATAAGGAAAGCTTCTATTTTAATATCGAGAAGAAGAAGGGCGCGGACGACCTATACTATAACTATAACTACTAGTATAATACTAATTAGTCTAAGTCGGGTCTAGAGGCACCCTACGTATTACCGGTAAGGTTAGCTAGTACTAGCTATAAAATAACTAACCTCTGCCTTTAAGTCGCTACTAAGAGCGAGTAGGCTATATAGAGGAGCTACGCCGTCTATGCCTTTTAGAATAAGGCTATTCGATAGTTTAAGAAGAAGGTATATACGCTTACGATACTACGCGCGTAATATAGGAGTTAAGCCGAGTTTATCGTATAACTAATAAAGAAGAGGCTAAGTTCCTCGTAGTAAGAAATAGACCTTATCGAGAGGCTATAATCTAGGAATAAGAGGAGATACGTATTCTAAGTATCTAGAGCGGATATAAGTAGCTCTTATTAAGAGTATATCGCTACTAGAACTAATAGCTTCTTTAGGACGTATTCGAGTACCTCCGATTAGACTAGAAGTATACTTTACGCTCTATAGAGCCTTATAGAGGGCTTATAAAATTAGTTTGTATATTAGTATCTATAGCGAAAGCGAAGGTAAATTAGTACCGACTACGCCTACCGACTATATACTAACTAGTAGTAGGAGCTAATAGTAGAAGGCCGTCTTCTAACTATAACGGAAATTTTCCTACCCTATTACTACGTAGTATATCGTAACTATCTCTCCTAGAAGTCCTCTAAGTTTAATATAGCTAATCGCTTTACTTAGACTCTAGAAGTCCTAGATTAGCTTATCTCGTTAGAATACGATTAGGATAGTAATAGGTTCCGGAAGCTAGTTACGTCTAAAGCGTAGGCTAAGCGAAATAGGCTAGCGTTCTAGTTATACGCTTATAAGTTCGATATAAAGAAGTTAGTATATAGAGAGCTTCTATAGGAAATATAGCTCGATTCTAAGTAGGAAGGAGGACTTAGCTTTTAGGATATCGTTAAGTAGCTTCTAGGTACGTCTACGGATAAGCTCGCTATCTCCGAGACCTTTATACGCAAATTCTAGTCGCTAGAGATAGGGTTTATATAGAAGCTCTATAACTCCTCTTAGGCTAGGTAGGATACGGATATATCTCGTAAGTTAAGATTAGTTATAGCCGCCGACGGTATATTAGTCTACGGTTTGCGTCGTAGTACTAGCTAGCCCTCTTTAACTTATATCTCTTATCTCTACCTCTCGCTCTATAGTAGCTTGCCGAATATATAATTCTCCTTTATAATTCTTATAGATAGCTAGAGTCTTGCCTTCGATAGCTAAGTATATTTAATACTAGCCTTATTCTCTTACGTAGCAGTTACGCCTTTAGAGATATACTACTACTTTGTCTTTAGAGCTAGTACTAGATCTAGGAGCTCTAGCTATACCTTAAACTTCTAGCTCGCTATATTCTTTTTCTCCTTCTTACTTTTAGTATTATTTCTAGCCTTCTACTATATAGTATTATATCGCTTTATATAGTCTTTAAGTAGTTTCTAAATTCTCTCTATAATAGGTTTATCTACTTAGGCTAAGTCTAACTCTACTTTTTCGACTTAAGCTTTATTAACGCTACTAGCCTCTTATACTAGTAAGATACTTGCCCTCGAAGGCGACTATAGTATTACTATAATTAAAGAGTACTTAGTACGTTTATTAGTCGCGACTATTACGAGCTTAATAAGAGTACTAGAGGTGCCTATCTCTATAACGCTACTAGGATAGGCCGTTAGCCTATAATAGAGATACCTCGCTAGTACTTATACTAATAAAACTTAATCGCCTCTATAAATATTATTTACCTCTATTACTCTACTAGCTTTTACTCTTTAGTTCTACGATTCCTTCTTAGTACTATATACTTTATATTATAGTATTACTAGTATATCCTACGACTTCGATACGATATAGTAGTACTATACTTTCTTCTTCCTTAAGATATATAAGTATATAGCTTTGCGAACGATAGACTAACTCTAAATTGTAGCCGTCTCTCGTCGACTCTAGTTTAATTAAGAAGGTAGTATAATAGTAGAGGAAGGGACGCTATCTAATTACGAATACCTTAAGTAGTCGAGCTAGTATACGAGATAGGATACTATCTTTAGCTAACCTTACTAAGCCGCTAGAGGATTTTAAGGACTAGGTCGAAACTAATAGCGTATAAATATAGTAGTAGGAGTATACCTAGTCGTTCGAGAGCTTTTACTACTACT
This sequence comes from Cercospora zeina, assembly GCA_022702355.1. NCBI lineage: Eukaryota > Fungi > Ascomycota > Dothideomycetes > Mycosphaerellales > Mycosphaerellaceae > Cercospora > Cercospora zeina. The sequence continues at coordinate 353,357 of JAKLWX010000005.1, forward strand.
ATTAGTAGCTCGAAGAGGCGAGGTATTACGATAAGTATAGTAGAATATCTTCGAACCTTATAAAATAGAACTCGAATACGCGAACATTATAGGCTTAGAGATTTTTCGTTAAAGGTATAGACTAGGAAACGTACGCCCTAAGGGTTATTTATAGGAGATATAATAGAGTTATTAAATACCTAGGACTAGGTAACGGAATAAAAGCTCTATAAAAGCACCTCGATTTAGTAGGCTACGAAGATGCCTCCTAGGAGCGTAGAGTTACTAAAGAAGTTATTAAGGCTACTAAAGATTAATTTATAAGTTTAGTATTTATTATTACGAAAATAAGGTACCGACTACGCTTGCCGACTACGCTTCCCGACTACGCTTACCGACTACGCTTCCCGACTACGCTCGCCGACTACGCTTTATAGAGATATATAACGTAGATATACTAATAGTTCTTATTTATAGGAACGGCTTAAAAAAAGTTTTACTAGAACCGAGTACCTAGACTAGTTAAAGTTTCTAGAGTTATATAGGCTTATAGTTTCCTAGCTTAGATTACTCTTAAACTTCTTCGAAAGTCTCGTAGTTTAGCGTACCTACGAATATCTATTAGAGGAGACTAGATCTATTAACTTTAAGAGCGCCGCTACGATTAAGTTATATATCTAGGACGTATTTAATTACTCTAAGGACAATCTAAAACGTTAGCTATCTAGAACCTTCTAGGTAGCTATCGCCCTCGACGGTTAGTATACTAGGGTGCTCCGAGTATTATTCCTTACGATACGAGGCTACTAGATCGATAGCGAGTAGGCCTAGTATAAGGCTATACTAGCCTTTCTATATATTTTAGGCTATTATACGGGCGAAGTCCTAGCGGATCTACTATTCGACGTACTTGCCCGTTTCGAAATCTCTAATAGGCTTATAGCGCTAATAGTAGATAATACTTCTAATAATAATATACTATATACTACTATATACGTTTCCTTCCTATATATATACCTTTTAACTAACGAGTTCTAGCGTTAAGGCTATCGATATTTGCTTCTACGAGCGTATATATATAGCGAAGCTATTAGTCTTAATTAAATAACTTCCTTTTTAAGAAATAGACGAAGATATAAGAGAGATATTAGATACTAAAGACTACGAGTTCTCCCGTCTAGAATAGTTCCTCTACTTTATATATATAATCTAGCTCTCCTTAAGGAAGTTCTTTACTACTCTTAAGATCGAGCTAAGAAATAAAGGATAGGAACGATAGGACGAGAAGATAGATACGAACGCCTTACGTCGGCTTAAAGTAGGAAGTCTAGCTACGGTTCTAATAAAGGTACTATATATTCTCCCTCTAAAGTATATATAGTCGGCAAATATAGTTAGTAGAAGCTATACTAATAACCGCTCCTTATAAAGTTCTATAAACTTATAGTTAAGGTAAACTCTAGTACTTAACGCTTCGAGAGTTTTATAGTACTATAGCGAAAGAGGATCGTAGATCTATATCTATACCCGAAACGGTATAAATAGTAGAAGAAGACGCCTAATAGAGTTTTGCGCCTAATATAAGATATAAAGACCTATTAGAGCTTAACTACGATTATACTAATACGTAGTTCTTAACTATAAGATATTATCGACGAGTATATTAAGAACGAGGGTTAGCCCGAACTTAAGCTAACTACTATAGAATAGAAGAGAGTTAAATATATTATTAACCTTACTACTCCTTTCGCTAAGGCTATAATATAGATTAGTATAATAAAGGGGCTAATAATATACCTCGTTCTTAGCTACTATAATACCTTGTTCGATATCCTAGATATTATAGATAAGAAACTTAAATATAAAATATAATCCTAGTAAAAGGAGATTTATTCTACCTTATAGGCTATATAGATAAAGCTCGAGAAGTATTATACTACTACTTAGGAGCGATTCGGCGATATATATAGCATTGCGATTCTTCTTAATCTAGTAATAAAATAGACGTTCTAGGACCGCGAGGCCTTCTCTAGCGAGAGGCTCGATTCCTTCTTTAAGAATTACTACTAGTTAAAATTCTAGGTCGAATACGCGCGATATAAGCCTCTCGTAGCTACGTCCTAGTCTAGGCCGAAAAAGGCCTTATACCGCTCTACGATATTATTTATAATAGGTCTCTATAGTAGATTAGATAGTAATAACTCCGACTCTAATTAAAGGGTATCTAGACGGCCGCAGCAGATCGTATAGCCTTTAGCTAATTCGGACGAGGTATCTCGTTATCGCTACGCTAGATTTAAGGACTCGGCTGCCTATTCTATAGAGTATCCGCTCCGGTTATAGAAGATAATCGTATTAGAATATCTAGGTTACGCGCTAATAGCCTAGGATATCCTCTCTATCCTAGTAGCTAGAACTAGTTATAAGCGCGACTTTAGTATAGCGTATTATTAGAGCCGATATAATCGGTTCTACGATCCCTTAACGTTTAGTAATATTATATACTATCGTTCCCGAGAGCGTAACGCGTAGTAATAGGCTCGGGATTCGCTTATAGAGGAGGCGCTACTAATATTAACTACGTTCGAGCCTTCGAATAATATAGTAAATTAGTAGTAGGAGTAGCTTAAGGCAGATTAGGAGACGTTAGTAACTACTATATAGAGTAACTTCGACTCGATTAGTAATAACGAGGAGGATATAGTACTAATATATCTTCGCTATAGTACTTAGTAAAGGAAGTATTTGCTTTCGCGTTATACTCGTAGAGTAGAATAGACTTCGTAGTCGATATTATAAATAGTATTTAATTCTAATATCTCGTAGTCGGTAAGTATAGTTAGTAAGTATAGTTAGTATCCTTATTTTTCTCCGCAACTATAGTCGCTAGTTTAACCGGCGCTTCTAATATACTATAACGCTTAGTTCTATATATACGTATATTTAGTATTAGAGCAATTCTATTATCCCTACGGCGACTTAGTCTTGTTCTCTAGTATTAGACCTATCTTTCTAAACTTAAGTCCTTATAAAGACCTATATAGGAACCGGTAGTATTTAGACCCGACCTATCGATTTCGTATTAGGTCGGGGACCCTATCGATTTAGGTCTTAGGTCGGTTCTCTTAGAAACCGACCTAGACCTAGAACCGACCTAAAGTCGGGGACCTATTCTAACCTCTAACCTATCGTATAGACTAGTTACTTCTAAGCCCTTCTACGAACTTATCTTATTAGTTAACTCTAAGGCGGCTAACTGCCTTATTCGTTCTACTAGCGCCGTACGCCCTCGAATTAAGCGTAACTTTAAACTCTAGTAAGATACTATAACTAGGTACCTCGCTACTACCTTATCGAGCTTCTATATTAGTATAGATACCTAGAAGGCGCTATTTAGAAGGAAGTCGTTTTAAGCGGTTAATACGTAGTTTATTAATGCCGCTAGCGAGCTTAAATAGGTACTTCTTAACCTTATTAAATTAGATAGCGAATCTAGTAAAACCGGCCCCTATCTTATAAGTATAGTTACGAAGACTCTCGAGGCCTATAATATCTAGTATCGCCTAGGGTAGATAACCTCCGATAACGTTACGACGAACGATACTATAGTACGCTCGATTAAGAGGTATATAAGGGCTAAGGGCTTTACGTTTTAGACTAAGAAGAGTCGGAGGTTACGCTATATTAGCTATATTATAAACCTCGCGATATAAGCCTTTATATTTAAGATAGACGCTAACGACGCCGAGGTAGCTTACGAGGTAGCCGAACGATTATAGTTAGCTAATACTAATATTAATAACGCTAACGTAATAACTATAGACACCGACAGCGATAGTTTAGCTTACGCTAAGGTACTAGATAAGCTTAAAACACTAGCAGTTCGCTTACGTAGCGATAAGTACTTTAAGGCCTTTAAATACCTTACGAGGCGTTACCCTAACTATCTATCTAACGTACCTAAGATACCTAGTAATATACGGTAGAATAGCTAGTTTCTAATAATTAAAGAGGCTAAACAAACGCGTCTAATTATAGACGACTTATTATACGAATATCGTATGCCTCTAGAGGCCCTTATTTTAAGCGATTCTAACTAGAAACTCCTCGACTACGTTTACGAGTTTTTAAAGCCTTTCTACTATATTACTCTATAACTAGAAGGCTACGGCTATACCCTTAACGCATTCTAGCCGGCTATAGAGTTTCTCGCCGTATAGTACTTTCTAGAGCAAATTAAGAAACACGCTAGTTACGTACTATTAAAGAACCCTATCTTGCTAGCGTAGCGTTTATTCGATAAGTATTACGCGAAGATTAACGATTCCGGCGCCTATATAGTAGCTATATTACTCTACTCTAAACGCCGCCTTAAATAGTTTAAATCTAAGTAGATAACGCCTTCTAAGCTAGAGGCTCTTAAGGCATTATTATAGCGTATATAAGAGCTATAGAATGTCTATAAACCTAAGGCAGAGTTAGCTTATAACGAGGTAGATAAAGAATTAAGTAAATTAACTACCTATAAGCGATAGACGAAGGCTACTAACGTAGTAGCGGATTCGAACGATTTTAATACGTTTATTAACTTTATTTAAGGTACGCTAACTCGGCTACTAACGCTAGAAGGTAGCTATTTAATAACACCTCTTAAATAGTAGTGTTCTAAACTATAACGCAAGGCTTATCCGTTACTATTATTACTAGCGATTAATATATTGTCCGCCTTCGTAATAAGCGCTAAATTAGAACGTACCTTTAGTACGGCAAGGCGGACGATTAAATAGTTACGTTTATAACTTAATAGTAATACGATTTAGTAGATAGAGTTATCTAAGAACTAGCAGTTAATTAGAATCGCTAATATTTAGGTAGACGATAATATAGTAGTTAATAGTAGCGAGTTATTACTAATAAACGACGATATACTCTATACGGGAGATAGCATGCAATAGAAGACGTTTTTAACTAGTAAATACACTAAATTGAATCTGAATATTCAATTCAATCCCTGAATTAAATATGAATCCGGCTAGTTTGAATTAAATATTTAGGATTCAAAATCTATGCGTCCAACGGACATGTAAGCCGTTAAAAGTATCGGCGTCGGCGGCCCTCTACAATGCCTTGTATGCATTCGCGGAACGCCGAATAAAGGTGATACTCAGCAATAAGGCCTACATGCCCTGGAATCGATGTTGCTACTGTGTCGCCCGTTTCACATATGCATGTGACGCATTGTACTGTAGTACTTTGCAAACAAGACAGGCTGAGCTTAGCGGAGCTTAGCCTCGGGACGGAAAATTGTTTCCCTTATAGTGTTGATTTCTCAGCTAGGACACTGCTGGATCCTATAAGAAGTGTATCCTTGTATAGTGAGTGGCTCCCCTTTTATTCCCTGCACCGGCTAATTGCTTATACGGCCGTGAGATCGATCATTGCAGCTGTGAAACCGCAGCCAATGTGAATTCAGTTCGTAACCCTCGTTATAGTCTCGCGGCTGCTTTTGATCGATAGACACAACCCTAGAGATACATAGAGGTCGACAATTTGGCCGATGCATAGCAGAGTTACCTCATCATTCCCTTGTCTACGGTCGAGCTTTGAATGAGCTTTACTTCTCGCAAACTGGCTGCGGTTCCATAGTCCATCATCTGTACGCGGTGAACAGCACGCAGGGGACATACATCGCTTCCGGGCAGCGCTCATGCCACATTGCTGACTCCATCATTACTTCGGTGATCCGCGGCTGCAGGTATGATGCTGCCCGATTCGCGGTAGTAAGCCTGTAAGTACTCGTTCCACTTTGTGAACTTATGTTAATCATCCCCTACATGCTTAGCATCCGGGTCATGTACAGTCCCTCATATGTATACGCGGAGCCCCGAAAGGAGGAGAAACTCAGCAATAGAGCTCACACGCCCTGTAACCGATGTTGCTACACTGTCGCTCGTTCCACGTATACATGTGAGGGGCTACACACGAACACACCGCGCTGCGCTTGAGCCTGAAATACGCTGTGATTGTAGAAGGTTGCGGCGGCGGCAAATTTGCATGTCAGCAAGCTTAGACGTAGTAAGGGTGGAAAGCACGAGACGCTAGGTGCTGATAGGGAAATTGACCAAGGCCCCTTGGCCTGACAACGAGCATATAAATCTACGGAGATCCCACTGCAAAGCTGTTCCCTATCACGCTTCACGTTGACATCGCAAGCTCCAACAACATTCGAAACCCAGACTTCCCAAGTCTTTTTTGGTATGTCTGATATTTTCGATGTGCCTCCAGTACTTCCGAGAAACTAACTACATAAAGCACACTCAATCAGACGTCGCCGTCATCTACGCCAACAATGAATCTCTCACTTTACGCTACGACCTTTCTACTTGCATTTGCATCTTCTGTACAAGCTGGGAGGGTTAGTAATTGAGATTGACGTACTTTGATGTAAGCATACTAACATTACGTAGCGACTTTGTTGCACTCAGTGCGACTCTGTAGTAGACATCGAAAATTGTCATCGAACCTGCATTGGTGATTGTTAGGAAGCCACAGAATAGATGGGAGCCAATTGTGTTAGTGCAGTCTAGTGGGACATTCTGGGAGAAACTTGGGAACAGCAAATCAGTCGGTTTAACCACGCGATACTGGATCACTTGAATCAACTGGTTTATATCTCAGGGCGGTGCGACCTGTAGCTAACACAATCAAGCCGGTGGTTCCCGCCTATCGCTTCTACTTCCATTGCATCCTACGATGACATCCTCTACGAGCGATCCGTATTCGACAAGTTGCTCTATTTATCTCGCTACGTACTGCGAAGCCAGTTCCCTTGGTCGTTCTCGTCCACGGACAGTTCTACATCTACACCTCGCACGGACGTCACGGGTGGTCGCCAACCACAGAACGAGTTTGTGTGACGCATCTCTCTTGACCTGCAATTGACGAGTTGTAGCATCGAGGCTTTCCTCTCGCGAAGAAATGACCGATGTTCATGCTGCGAGACGATGGCAGCATGGAGTCTATGGCAACATGAGATGTGTGTGAGAGTCAGCAGATGCTAGATCAAGTTCCGAGGCGGAGACCAGTACACACCTTGTAGATCCGCTACAGGTGCGGCACAGCAGCAGAGGTAGAGCATTAATAGAATAGCTCGGCAAGGGGCAGAGCTCATAGCCCAGCATCAAGGGCTTCGGCGGGGGTCGATCAAACAAACGCAGGCTTTCGTTCTGCCCTCCCTCACGCTTCTTGACTGTGACTTGGGTCTGCGAGTCGGGTATTCGTTGTTTTCCCTGCAATTCTGCACGCAAGCTCGAAGAGATTAGAGTTTTGTGGTCATTTGTCAGTTTCAATCTTCCATATGGGCCAGTATCGAAGCCACATTCGACCTTCTCGATGCTTGAGTCCAGCCAGGTACAGACATTTATATCTGCCCGCGTTGTTTGTCCGAAGCGAGAGACTACGCGGCTGCAGCAGTAGTGGGAGCGCCGAACATATGGCGATGCCAATCGGATACTGTCCATCGTGCATCAGTGGCTCAGTGGCACAGTAAGATCTTGTCAGGCTCGCAAGAGTTGGTGCAATTTGCTGCCTTCCGGGAGGCGGCATCTTGCCTGAACCCAGTTTACGTGCTCCGAATGGAGACGAGCGAAATGCGATTCGCAGCGCGACATGGAGCTCATATCCGCCAGAAGATGATGTCTGTCACTCGCAGGCCGAGGAAGAAAGGGAAAGGCAGAAGCAGTCGCCTGGTCATCGACGGTCCACCAGAAGCTGCTTTCCGCCATGGGCGGAGGACCAGAGCGGCACACCCAGCGCCCAGCAGCAACCTCTCTCACCAAGCGCTTGTTCAAGTCGACATCTCTCATAGTCGATGACACTCGACTCACAGCTTGAGCAAGGTCTCTTTTGGAGCATGCGGAACACACTACTTGCTCCAGCATGTTCATACAAGTGCTACGCTACGCTAAGATTACAATCAATTTCTTCGCAACGCTCTACCGTGGAATTTTAGGTCTACTTACTACTTCTTGGTTCCAAGCCCATGTGGTGTCTATCTATGCCATTCAGGTGACCTGGCTCAAGGGCCTCGATATTCTCGAGTTCTTTGGCTTCCTATACAACCAAGTAACGCAGTTCGAGATTGCCTCACCCGGCGGCGGAAGCATGTACGCATAGCACATTCTTTCCGTTGGAACGTATCGACGTAACGAACAAGACATTCTGCAGGACGTGTCTGGACTTGCACTCAATGTCACGGCCCTCTCTGCAGAACATCCGGCAAGATCCACGTCCTCACGTTCGAATGTCGCGGCTTCGGAAACAGCAAAAGAGTCCCGACTGAGTGGAGCGTAATCATCGATGCCATTTCCGCAGTCGAATGGGCACTGCACGTCGCGGAAATCCCTCTCTCCAATATTTTGATGTACCGCTAGTCTTTGGGAACAGCAGTCAATGTTGCAATCGCAGAGCACTACGCCCAATAATTGGCGAAGTTCTCCGCAGTTTATGACCATTTGCGAAAATTCATTCGAAATGAGTGATCGACTCGGGAGCAGATAGCCTCGTATGTGAAGTTCAACGAGGTTAACAAACTGCCATATCAAATTACAATTATACGTGCCGAAGATGATTATAGTATTCCTTGGACGCACACTCCGCAATCGTTCTGGCATGCTGTGAACGCTTCGCAGGCTGGCGGAATTTCTTATGAGGGGCTCGATGAGGTGAGGGCGGAGTCAAAAGTTGATCTTGGATACGCTAGTACCGTGGTAGAGTGGACGACCGAGTACGGTGTAATGCGTGAAGAGATTCTGAAGTCTGGTCTGCTTGATGTGATGGTGGGAAATCCGATCATATCGCTTGCTGTGCTGCGCATATTTGAGGTGCATGCTGAACGGGCCTCATTGTTACGCAACGACTGACGTTAGAGATAGCGACATACATCTAGAGGATAGACTCATCTGCTGGTGACATGATAACGAAGGATGCAATTATTATTTTCGCCGGCAAATCTCGACAAGCACTCGAGCTCGGGGTTTTAGTGCAGCCCGAGACCGGACACCGACGCCACAGCTCGAGAGTTAGACGACTGGTGAATCTAAGGGCATATGGAACGATCTTGATTCCTTGAATTAGTATTGCGCCTCAGTTATAGTTACAAATTTGTAACTAGGTAAAACGGCGTAACTAAGCTATAACTAAGCGTTTTGCCCTATAAACGGCTTATAACTAGTATAATTAAGATTCGTGCGTATCTCCTACTTTCGTTACTACTCGGATACTACTAAAAGTCTTATATATAGTTCGTAGTACTATATAGTTTTAGTTACTAGTCCTATATATACGTAGACGAAGTATAGTAGATAGTATAGAGTATTCTATAGTCTATTAGAGTAGAGCGAGCTTCTAGCTTAAAGTTAAGGAAGCTTATAGCTTAGAGTTTAGATTAGGGTATAGAGCTACTAGAGCTAGTTATAGTAATAAGTATCGAGATCCTAGATCCTAGCTCTATAAAATTTTATTAAGATTCTAGCTCTATAAAATTTTATTAAGATCCTAGCCTTTTTAAATTAATTTATTAAGTTACTATCTAATTAGCGAATAGTCCTTAGTTACCTAGTAATATAGCTTATTTTATAACTAGAAAGGCTATTATAGCCTAGTTATATAGTTATTATAGTAACTAGTATATTACTACCTTAAATTATCTAGTAGATCTACCGTCCTTCTTTAAATTAACGACTCTAATCCTAACCTCTATTTACCTTAGCTTACGTAATAGGTAAAGTCTTTAGAAGAGCCTCTAGTCTATATATTATAGATAGAGTAGTTTATTACTAATTATATATAGAACGAATAGATATTTTAAAGTAATAGTACTAGCTTAGCTACGTACTAAACTAATAATATATTAGTAGAGGTTAGAATAGGTCGAGACGAGTCCGAGTCGGATCTAGGACCTAAATATATAGAACTATAATAGTTAGGTCGGGTCCTCGCTAGTTCCTTCTTAGTTCTAGACCTATCTAATAAATATAGGTATTAGATAGGTCCGACTCGGGTCTAACGATAGGTCTAAAGATAGGTCCTAATAGAAATATAAGATTCGATAGAATATAATATAGAAAATCGAGAGTTATAAATAGATAGAGACTAGAGGAAGTAGAAAGTATAGAAAGCGACGGGTTTTAAAGGTATATTAAATTTAATGCGGCAAATTATACGATTTAGTATAACTATAGGCATACTAACTATAAATACCGACTATAGTAACCTCTCTACTTATAACGATTTTTACTATATATATCCTCTATAGTTATAACGATTTTCCTTATATATACCGTAGAGATTTATCTCTTACTAAATATATTAATTCTCTAAGACGAGAGTAGGCTAATAATAAACTTTATATCCCTCTACTAAATAGTTACTCGCTTTATATAAATCGCGGTAACGTTAGTACCTATAATATAGTTAATATTAATCGAATATAGAATAACTAGAAATATATATACTCGAGAAGAGGTAGACTAGAGCACTCTTGGCGGCTTCCTATAGAGTACTAAGGGCGCTCGCCTACTAATAGTAACCTTCTTAAGAAATAGCTAAGCCTCTAGAAACCTCGTAGTAAACTTTATAGACGAGGCGGCTAAAGAGTAGCTTTAGTATAAGTAGATCCGTAGACTTCTAGTACTTATAGATCTCTCGGAGCGCGATAGCTAGAGTATAAGTTAGTAATACCGACTATAAATGCCGACTATATAACTTACTACCTAGCTTATAGCGATAAGTCTTCCGTATACTAGCTCTATAAGCTAGACCTCCTCTACTTACTACTACTATTTTAGTTAGTACTTTTCTAGCCGTTCTCTTTCTAGCTAGTCTCTTTTTCGCTACTCGTTTTCTACCTAGTAATTGTTTTCTACCTACTACTCCTCTAGCTACTACGCTACTATTTATTCTATTATTTACTATATCTCTATCTATTACGTCTCTATCTACTATATTTCTAGCTACTACTACTACTGCTACTACTATTACTATATTATCCCTCTCGATCTATCTCTTACGAGCTATTTAGTAAGCGAGCTTCTACTTATTAAGACGAGGCCGACCGCCTAGTATAGTTTTCTATAGAGCCTTCTTAGAAAGCTAAGAGGGAGGGGTAGGCGGTATAATACTCTCGTCGCTATTACTCTCGTCGCTATTACTATCGTTAATATTAATAACGGAGCCGTTGTCTTCGTTATTTCTATTATTACTATTTACGTTTCTATAAGAACTATTCTAGTCGTTTCCGCTAGTAGCTTCTTAGTCGTTACTATTATAAGTTAAAGGGTTAGAAATTAAAGAAGGAGGGGTAGAAGCGCTATATTAGTCGGAAGAGGGCGCCTAGTTACTAAGAAGTCTAGAGTTAATATTACTATTATTCGTAGGAGGGTTTTCGAGTAGAGAGGAGTTTTTAAATAAAGGAGGAGTAGACGCTATATCTTAGCTAAAGAAGTATTACTCGGCGAACTAGCTAGGCTTATTAGTAGGAAGTTAAGCTATTATAAATACGTAGAGGGGCGAGAGAAAAGTAGTCGATTAAGCTACGATTAACGTACGCGGCAGTATTCTTCGTACGCGCGATACGAAAATTCGTTAGAAGGTATAAAAAAGGAAGGTAATAATAATAGGCTAATAAAGCGCAATCGCTAATAAGTTCTAAGAAGGTAGAGGTAGTAGTATTACTAATAGTTCGGTAAGAGTATATAGGTTAGCTAAGGTAGACGTTAGGCTCGCTAGCGCGCTAGCTATAGCTTTACCCGCGCTATATATATTAATTCTAAGCTTCTAAGTATAGCAACGTATACTAGGCTCTTTATAGTTAGTAATTATAGTCGGCAACCTAGTATTATATACCTATATTATTATTCCCTCCTCTATCTTAGCTAGTAAACTAGTAGCGTAAATAACTATATAGGTATATATCCTTCGCTTATAGAGTAACGCGCTTCGCGTAGATCGCTAGAAGGTTAGAAATCTCGAACTCTATAACGAGAAATACCTTCGCCGCTTCCTATAAGTATTTAAGTACTACTACCTAAATTCTAATAATATTACTACTATCTCTATCTATTATAATCTCGTAGATAACGCGCTAAAAAGGGACCCTTCGGATATATAAAGCTATTATTCGCTAAAGCTTATAAATCTCTCGTAAGGCTACCGTCCTTAGCTTTAACTACCTTTTCGAGATACTAGACTTACTAGCTCTCGTTCGTCCCTATATCGTCCTTATAGCTATCGCTTTATTCCGTAGAACTACTATCTTTCTACGAGACTCGTCGTCTAGTACCGTAGCCTTTAGTAGCTATATTCGCCGCTACTTAGTAGCCTTATTTCCTACGCGTAAAAGTAGTACTAATAGCGGTATATTAGTATCTATATTACGATATACTCGTAGAGGAGAGCTCGAGTTAAACTCTATATTAGAGTCTGCTTAGGAAATAAAAGAAGGTATCGAGTAGTATAGATAAAGATATCTAAGAATTAGAAGAAGTAGATAGATAGAGGTACGAGAGAGAAGAGCTAGGGCAGATAGGAGTACTAGAAAATCGTATACGACCGCTAGAATACGCGGGCCTATAAGGAGAGGCTTAGAGTTTAATAGCGCTATATAGTAGAACTATATCGCATTCTACTACTATATTAGGATACCCCTACCGATCTTTACCTAATAGAAGTTATAGTTACGCGAACGCTATAATTGCTTTCGCTACTCCGTAGAATATAGTAATAGACGTAAATATTTCCTATAGTATAGATTATATCCGGGTATTATATAGATAATATCGACTATAGTATATATATTTCGTTATTCGAAGTTCTCTACGAATATATAAAAGACTATAGAAGGGAAAGAGCTAGACTTACTAGTACTCTATAGTATTACTAGTTAAGTAGTCGTAATATAGTAGTAGAATAGAAAAATAAACTCTCTAGCCTACCTTTATATTAAGGAACCGAGTTATTATAATAGTAGAAGAGAAAAATAATTTATTTATTTGTTTATTTGTTTATTTATTCTATTTACGTCCTATAGGAGTCGAAGACTATATAGGACGGGAGCTACTAGTAGCTACTAATCGTATTCTATCGTAGGGGTTTCTTATTCGCGCTAAAAATAGATATTATAGGCCGATGCCTAGGGGAGGTGCTTAAAGAAGCGTATAAAGGAAATAACTATAAGAATAAAAGTATTCCCGAACTTTTAAAAGATAGTAGGGTTGCCTTAAGAGTATTAGGTTAGGACTTAGTACCTCGTTAGGTAGTAATAGTAAGGTCGCCCTTTAGCCGGTCCTACTTAAACTTAAGAGTATACGAGAGAAGAGTCGAAAGAGAATAGGTTCTAAGTAGCGTTCTACTAGGGGGCGTTATTACCTAGCGATTAGGAGTTTTCTAAAAAACGGTAGGGTTACCCCCGGGTATTAGGTCGCTTAGTTAGCTATTAGGTCGCTTAGTTAGCTATTAGGTCGCTTAGTTAGCTATTAGGTCTAGACCTAATACCTTATTAAGTAGTAGTAGCAAGGTTATCTTTTAGCCGATTCTATTTAAACTTAAGAGTTTATAAGAGAGGAGTCGTAGAAGAATAGGTTCTAAGTATCGTTCTACTAGGGGACGTCGTCGCCTAACGGTCTCGAGTTTTCTAAAAACGGCAGGGTCGCCCCCGAGGTATTAGGTCGGGACCTATACTCCCTAGAGGGAACGGTAGAGTCGCCCTCGACTATTCGGATTAAGAAGTCGCTTCGTCCTCTTCCTCTTTCTTACCTTTCTAAAGGTACTATCTCCTCGTTCTTATATCTATATCTTCTATAAAGGCTAGTACTAGCCCTCGTAGTATCTTATCTCCTAGTACTTTCTCTAGTAATCTCGCTCTTACTAGCTAGTTCGGGCGTCTATTCTAGTAGAACTAGTATACGAATAGGAGGTATTCTAGGGTTTCTTAGGATCTATATTAGTATCGATCGTCTATAGCTTTCCCGATATACTTAAGATAGCTCTAGAAGTATCCGTATCCTAGTCTTAGAGAGTAGTATACGCTCGTTATCTCCCTCTAACCTTTTAGGACCTCGGGCGTAGGGTTCTACTTAAAGCGGTTAAAGTAGCTCCCGGGTCTCTATATTCTCTAGGCCTTCTAGCTTTTAAAGTATTATTTCTATCGGTTCTAGACGTACTCCCGGATGTCTTACTTAGCCTTTAGTTTCTCTAGGTTATAGAAGTATTCCGCAAACGCTTTAATTATCTATAGTCTCTCCTTATGCTTCTACTATACGATCTCGATACTAGTCGGTATCTAGCGTCTTATTAGGCGAATATCTATCTCTCGAAGTACTACTACTATCGGGGAGCTAAACGGTAGGTTGTCGGCTCTATAGCTATATAGGATTATCTATTTCTCTAGCCTAATCTTCGGTAGTAGGAGGTTTACTTCGAGTTTAGCTAGGACCGTAGGAGACGTACGGAATACGCCTAGAATCTACTTCGTAGCCCTTGCTTAGATTGCTTCTAGAGGTCGGATAGACCTCTTTAACTACTACTAGACCGGCGACCTATAGTCTACTAACGTAGTAATATATACTATATAGATTTGTCGTAGAGATCTTACTATAAGGCCGTTTTCTATATTAGCGAGGCGTAGTATACGGTTAAAAGCCGCTTTCGTCTTTGCTACCCGGATAGCGATATATTCTTTAAACGATAAGTACGTATCGAACTAGATTCCTAGCTAGCGGATAGCTTTCTTTACTAGTTAAACTACGTCGCTACTCGGGAGGGTAGCCTACGAAGTCCTATTATACGCCTCTACGCGGCCGTAGATAGAAATAGATACTCTCGAGTATACTAGTAAAGTATAAGGGCATATAAGACAATCCTACTTCGCTACCGCTAGCCGTATACCTAATAAAATAAGAACTACCTTAAGATAACTCTAAGACTACCTAATAAACTAAGGTAGAACCCTACTATAGAAGAGGTAGAAAAGAGAGAATAGAATAGAAGTAAGTAGGATAGAAGTAGAGAGAGAAGGTAGCTACTAGATAAGAGATTAGCTATTTACTTACTAAAAAGAGCTATAGAAGGAAGGGAGAAAGATAGACCCTTCCTACCTAGAATATATATTCCTAGAGACGACCCTCTAGGTCCGAGATAAATAGAAATAGAGGCCTCTATACCGACTCGATATACTATACTAGCTATATCTGCTACTAGAACTAATTTTAGATATTAAAATTCTATATATAGAGCTTAGTACTTAGTAGCTTAGCGCTTAGCGCTAAGCTATACTAAGTAAAATTCTAGTTCCCCTAGGCATCGGCCTATAATATTCGTTTTTAGCGCGAATAAGGTACTCCTACGACTAAGAGTTTTTATAGCCTAGGAGGCTTTTTCTCTTACGACTAGATAGGCTTCGGCCTACCCGTACTATATAGTCTTCGACTCCTATAGTACGTTAATAGAATAAACAAATAAATAAATAAACTCGGGAGGGTAATCGTAGCTTCTACGCCTTTCTTTTTAGAGAAGTAAAGGAGTTCTATCTTTACTAGGTCGAATTTAACTTCCTAGAGGACCCCTTCCCTTATAAGCTTTTTAACTTCGCGTTATAGCACCCTTACGTTCTTCTATAGGCTCGTTAATATAGTAGCAATCCCTATATTATCGATATACGAGAGAGGGTAGACGTCTTATAGGTCCGTAAAGAGGTCCCTTATATATATAAGAAAGAGTATCGGAGAGATAGGGCTGCCTTATAGTACCCCGGTGTCGATTTTAGTTTCTACCTCGATTTAGCTATTAAAAGAGAGCTAGATTACCTTATATTCTAGGAACGATTTCGTCTATTCGATAATTATATATAGGAGCTATAATTTAATTATCGTCTATAGAAGTCGTCCCTTAGAGACGTAGTTAAACGCTCCTTTAACGTTAAGGAATACGACTAAGGTTTTAAGGCCTCTAGCCTTATTCTTTTTAACGTAGTTCGTAAGAAGTATAGCTATATCTACTACTAACTGTTTCTTACGTCCTCCTATCTAGAAGTTATATAGAAGCGGGCTAGTCTCTACGTACTTTCCGAGTCTCTATATAAGTATCCTCTTACTAATCTTACCTAGATAGCTTAGGAGTAAGATAATCCGGTACGCCTTAGAGATAGAGTAGTCTAGTTTATTCGGTTTCGTAAGAGTAATACCTATCGCCTTCCTCTAGTACTTAGAGTAGTAGCCGCGGCTAAGAAGTACTTAGAATAGAGCGAGGAATACTTTCGGAATAGCGGCGTATATATAGCTAATAATCTCTTAAGTTATATCGTCTAGTCTAGGGGTCTTGCTCTTAACTCTTAACGTAGAGCATACTTTAGTATAGTCGTAGTTCCTCTTCTAAGACTAGTTCCTAGTCTTAGTCTCCGACCTAGTAGGAGCTCTATCGTGCTCGGAGTCCTCTATTAGAGAAGGGTCTTAGAAAAAGTCCGTTCTAGAATGCCTTATATTTTCCTACGAATAACGTCTCTCCTTAGATCGTTAGTACTAGGCCTTAAGTCCTAGGCTTTATATACGATATTACTTTAAAGATTATCTTCGAATCGGTACCCTCTAGGAATTTGTTCTAGTACTCGCGTTTCGCTCTCTTAATAGCTAGAAAGTACGTATTCTTAGTTTAAAGGTACTTATAAAGGTTAGTATATAGTAATATATTAAGCGCCCCTAACTATACTCGTTAGAGATATTAAGAGACTAATTCTTACCGATTCCTCTATATACGTTTAGCGTGCTTTTATCTTGCGCTAAGTATACGCGGCGTAAGCCGGATACTTCGGCGTCTAACTTAGACGCCCTCTAAGCTATTAGCTCTCTAAGCTATCGCTCTTATAATTATCTCCTCTCTCTTATAGAGCTACCTTAGCTCGTAGGAGAGTCTATACTAATATAGTAGCCGGCCGCTTGCGTTCTTATTACGTTACGGTTACGTTACTCTACTATCTATAGTCGTGCGCGATTTTTAGTAATACTATAGCAACGTACTAGATCTTAAGGGACTTTTATATTATAGACCCTATATAGGCCGCGTATTAATTATAGGATAGGTACGGGCTATAAGTTCGCGCCTAATTATATTAATACTTGTTCTAGTATACTATCTTTAGATAAGCGCCCCGCTCCTACCTCGTACTATCTATATATCTCCCTAGCCTTTTCCTAGTACCCGTTCTATAAGTACTATACCTCCTAAGAAGATTTCTACTCCTATAATCTTAGCCGATCCTTGTACTATTATCGACCTCCCTACTATAAAAGACGACGACTATTATTATTACCTCTTATATTTAGTAACGGGTAAGTCCGGCGTTCTACGTACGTATTAGCTACGAGTTCCTTACTAATATAGTACGTATAGCTAGCGTTCGGCCGTATAATAAGGTTATAAAATTAAGTAAGAAGAAGAATTACTAGCGCTATAATAATAATAACTACTCCTACGACTACTATACTAACCTAGATATTATTACGTAGTCGAAGCGCTTACGCTTCTACCTCGCTAAGCTAGCCGAGAGTAGGCCGGCTGCACGCGCCGAGTAGCTCTACTACTACTATACTAATCTATAGGCCCTAATCGCCGATAGCCTTAAGGTCCTATAGTCTAATAAGAGTAAGTCGGCTAGGGTCTTTAAGACTCTAAAGAAGGGCGGAGCTAGCGCGTTACTAGCTAGTAGCGGTCCTTCTGCTACTAAGCTACTTATAGCTAGTAAGTAGATCGCTCTATCCTTTAGGCTCTTTAAGCTTAAGTACGAGGTATATCTTATAGGTTATATACTTCTTATACGCGTTACTAATATTCTTCGTAGTATCTACGCCTACTTAGCGCCTCGAAAGAGGCGCTCGATATAGTAGTTTACGCCGCGTACGCTAACCGCCTTACTAGCTAAGTAGAGGAGGTCTCTAACGACGAGGCCTCTATAGTAGAGAAGAAGGAGGATAATAATAAGGAGGATAAGAAGAACGAGAAGAAGAAGGAGGACGAGGGTATAGAGAAGTAAGCTAGCGCATCGCGCGCTCTCCTTATACTCTCTCCTCGCGCTCTTTCTATACTACTTATATAGTCTGCCGCCTTATTTTATACTCCTATTCTACGCTAGCGCTACGGCCTATTTATACTACGCCTATAGGCGCTATAAATAAATAATTTCTCTCTACTCTATATCCTTTATTCCTTTTAGTAACTTTCGTAACGTAACGTTTCGTCGCGGCCTTAGCGCTTAGCGCGTACTTATTATAAGTTATAGTAGTCGCGACGGTTAATTAGTAGCGTAGTAGCTACGATAGTCGACTTTACGGCTTACGTAAGCTCCTCTTACTCTACTCTTACGCCTTAAATTCCTCGAGCGCTTTATATTCCCCGATATATTTAATTAGTTCCTACGTATTATATTCTTCTAGCTAGCCTTTCTACTAGACTAGCTACTTCCTCTTACTTTTCTCGACTTAGGTTTCTAGTACTTTCTCGACTATCTACTCGCTCTTATTATCTACGAGGGGCAAGCTAGTCTCCTAAGATTCGCTATTATACTAGGATTCTAGAAGGGATATATAGAAGATATTATAGATACGTAATCCCGTTAGAAGAGCTAGGCGGTACGCCTACTTCCCGACTACGTCGATTACTTTAAATAGTCTAGCGAACTTATCCGCTAGCTTCTTTAATAGTACCTTTAGTTTTAGGTTCCTTATAGATAGAAGGACTATATCGCTAACCTTATATTCCTTTAGCTAATACTTCTAGTTATAATACTTAGCCTACGACTCGCTTACTTACTACTAGCGCTTTATTAACTCCTCGTAATTCTACTTTAACCTTTCTATAGCGTCCTTTACTACTAGTACTTCTCCTCGTAGAATCGCGTTCTAAGATTTAGTTACGTCCCTCTTACGAGTCTCTATTATTAGGTCCGGGTCGAACTCGTAGATAACGCGGAATAGCGATATCTTTAGTATCGTATTTAGGCTATTATTATACGCGAATTCTATAAAGGCTAGTATAGACGCCTAGTCGTCTTAGTTCTCCTCGTAATAGATACGTAGGTACTACTTAAGCGTCTAGTTTACGCGTTTAGTCTAGCTATCCGTTTGCGGGTAAAATGCTATACTTAGCCTACGTTTTATATATACCTCGAAATAGAAGTCTAACTAGAATTAGCTAGTAAATATAGACTCTCTATTAGAGATAATACTACTAGGTATACCTTAAAGTCGTATAACTTTATTAAGTAGAATGTCCGTAAGCTCTATACTTATATAGCGCTTTATTATCCGAATAAAAGTTACTATCTTAGAATAGTAGTCGATAATTATAAGGATCGCGTTAAATATACGACTATTACGCTTACTCGGTAGAAGGTCTATAATAAAGTCTATAGATAGATCTTTCTATAGCCGTTCTAGTAGAGGAAGTATAACTATCTCGCTATAGGGATAGTAGCGCCTCGCTTTTACCTTCTAATAGCTACTATACGATTCGACGTATTACTTAACGTCCTCGTTAACCTCTAGCTACTAGTACTTTCTCTTAACGAGTTCTATAGTCTTATTCTTACCGAAATAGCTAGCTAGGAAGTCGTCGTAGTATATACGAATTACTTACGTTCGTAATATAGGGTCGTAGGGAAGGTATAATGCCCCTTCGCGATATATATACCTATCTCGAATAGTATACTTATCGCTTTCGCCTCTATTACTCTCTACCTACGTATATAGCTCCTTCGCTATCGGGTCTAGCTAGACTAGCGTAGCTACGTACCCGATTACTAGGTCTAAGGTATTAGCGTATAGCTATTCCTCCGTAATAATAGCGCTAGCGACTCGTATTAGTAGCGCGAATCTATATAGGCCCGGCTCGTAGCGTTCGAGGCTAGCGGACTACGTCCTATTAGCTACTTTCGTTACTACTCTCCTATTAGGGTCTAGGTAGAGCCTAGCCGAGTTAAGTTAGTAACGTCTATATTATTACTATCTAGCTATCTATATACTAAAGTACTTGCCCGGCGGCCGGGCCCGTAGCCTTAGCCTTCGGCCTATAATCCCTATTCGGCTAGCTACTTATCTTATCTATAATAGTCGGCCCGTAGCCTTAGCCTTCGGCCTATAACCCCTGTCCGGCTAGCTACTTATCTTATCTATAATAGTTACCCCCCCGCGCTATCTCGAGTTAATAGCTATCCTTAGTTAAAATCCTTAGGGTTAAAGTCCGAGTCTTAGTTACGAGGCCGCTAGCTAATCTTCCTCTAATATAGTATCTAACTTCGTCTTAGCCTTCTTCTTAGCCGGAGCCTTCTTCTTTCTAGGAGTCTTCTCGGCGGGTTCGTTATTATCTAATATTATTATAGTAATTTCTAAAGTCTTAGGGCCCCTCCTCTTAGCCTTACCTTTGCTCTTAGTCGTTAGATTACCTACTAGAGCTAGCCGTAGGTATAATCTCGTTAAAGGTAGTAAATAGTAAGTAGGGTTAAGGCGCTTAGGAATACGGAGACGCTAGTATTAGTTAGCGATAGCTAGTATTAATATAGCTATAGCGTATAGCTAGCTAACTTAATCGATATCCTTCTAGGGTAGTAGCCGAGCCTAACTATTAGAGGGCTAGAGAGAGGTCTCCCTACGCTAGCTATTATCTTCGACCTCGTCGAGACAAGTTAGAGTATCTCGTAGATGCTAGACGGCCTAGTTAGTAGCCGTAGTAGCATCGATAACCTTGCGTATAGATCCTAAGAAGCCGTATAGGTCTACTACTATAGCCTATTAAATTATACCCTTTGTCGCTAGAACTTTAGATACCCGAATCTACTTACTAGAGGCCTAGCGCTTATTGCCGTTAATCTCGGCCTAAATGCCGGGCTAGCCGGCCCTATATAAAATATAAATAGTATAAGCGATAGCGTAGAAGGCATTATTATTCTTTTCTACGATATAAGGGCAGCCGGCCGGCTCGCGCTATGTTTATATAAAGTCTTTAGACTCGAAGTTAGCGGGCTACATCTTTATTAAGTCGTTGCGGTTAAAGGCACTATAGTCCTTAAGATCTAGTAAGGCTCCGACCGTATAGTCGTCTAGTCGGACGCCTATAGGTAGTAGATTACCTAGTAAAATATAGCTAAGGGCGTAGTATAGTAGTAACTAATTAGTACGCTCTAGGCCGGCCTTCGTATAAGTATACTCGTTAATGTTCTAAGTAGCGGCCTTAACGTTAATCTTTATACCTAGGTACTAGAGGCCGCTAGGTAGTAGTACCTCGTTATAGTCGGCGTAGGGGGAGGCCTGCTTTTATTATACGTAGTCGAGTATCTCTACCTCGATAGGCGTCCGGAGGACGCCTTTTCCTTTCTTCTTAGCCGCCTCCTCTACTACGTCCTCGGCTATACGCTTACCGGGTATAAGTAGGCTAGGCTATCTAATCGAGGTAGTACGTATATCTAAGGAGCTACTAACGGACTATTCTATCGAAGTAGCTCGCGTATTATAATTAGGTAAGAATAGTAAGCTAGTCGGAAATAGCTAGTTTAGGAAAAACTACTATACCTAAGCGTTAGGCTAGAAGTTATATCTAGGCGGCAGAGTGCTTATGCCGCCGAAACCCTAGGCGAATAAGCGCGGGTTAAGTGTCTAGCTAGCTATTATACTTAAAGTATAGGAGTCTAGGGGCGGTATTACCTAGCTACGCTAAGAGGCTTATAGTAGCGTAGTTAGGCCTAGGAAGCTTATACTACTAGGAGCTTAGGGCAGTAGTAGTATAGGTGTCGTAGCCGGAGGCGGTATTATCTAACCTTAGGTAGTATCGCTATTATCTTTAGACTCGATAGTCTCCGACTTCTTAATCGCCTACTACGCCCGTAAGGTCTTTAGGCGATCTTAGAACTTAGACTAGCCGCTACCTATCTAAAGATTATCTGCCGTCGCGGCTCTATCCTTAGCTGCTTATACGTCCTTAGCCGCTTATACGTCCCTAGCTACTTATATGTCCTTAGCCGCTTACGCTTTAGTAGTAGCTCTAGCTTCCTATATAATCTTAGCTACTTATACCTAGGCTATTTCTTCCTCCTTCTTCTACTAGAGTCGTACTACCTAGGCCTTAAAATTAGCGTACCGCTAGCTAGTAGCCTTTTAGTCGGCGATAATCTATATCTTAGTCTTAGGTAGCGGCTCGTTTAGGACGATAGGCGGAAAGTCGTTAGCTAAGCGTAGGTTATCCGGGATATATATAGCGATAGGGGCGGATAGTCTATATACCTTAAGGCGAGCACCGGCCGGCTTAGCTCGTAGTTCTAGCTAGCGGATCTTCTAATATATATAATCCGCGATCTATAGAACCGTATACGGCTGCGCCGCTTCTCTAGATAGGCGCTAGATACTAGCGTTAGCGCCCGTAAATAGTACTAATAGGGAGACTCGTTCGTTAACCGGGCTACAAACGTTGAATAATAGCGCTAATCGGCCGACGTTATAGTATCGAGTATAGGCTAGGATCTCGGGGAGGCCCTTAGGCTATCTATTAATAGACGGATATAATATTATCTATAATATAGCCGCGTTAGTAAGGTACTAGACGTATAGTTCTTAGGAACGGCTTAGGAATCCTAATATCTAAAGACGGCCGAGGTCGATACCTATAGCCTCGGCTATAGCGTCGGCATCGCTAAGGATCTTAAGCTAGTCTACTTCGACTTTGCGAGCTACGTTTAAGTCGAGTAGGAACTTCTACGCCGACGAGTTAGCCGTACGGTAGGTACTCGCGGTAGTTTCTAGTGCCTTAGTATATAAGGACTAGATATAGGACTGCATCTATAGAGCAATCTGCGCTAGTATAGTTATAGCTAAGAGGGCGAGAAGGACGAAACCCTTAGACGGTACCTCGTTACGATTAAAGTCTATCTAGTCCTTATAATAGGCCGTTATCTACTTTCTAACCTTAGTATAGGCGTCTTTCTCGAACTATTACGCGGCTAGAGGTTAGAATAGGTCCCCGACTTTAGGTCGGTTCCGGGTCTAGGTCGGTTCCTAAGGGAACCGACCTAAGACTTAAATCGATAGGGTCCTCGACCTAATACGAAATCGATAGGTCGGGTCTAAATACTACCGGTTCCTATATAGGTCTTTATAGGGACCTAAGTTTAGAAAGATAGATCTAATACTAGAGAACAAGACTAAGTCGCTATAGGGATAATAGAATTGCTCTAATACTAAATATACGTATATATAGAACTAAGCGTTATAGTATATTAGAAGCGCTAGTTAAACTAGCGACTATAGTTACGAAGAAAAATAAGGATGCTAACTATACTTACTAACTATACTTACTAACTACGAGATATTAGAATTAAATACTATTTATAATATCGACTACGAAGTCTACTCTACTCTACGAGTATAACGTAAAAGCAAATACTTCCTTTACTAAGTACTATAGCGAAGATATATTAGTACTATATCCTCCTCGTTACTACTAATCGAGTCGAAGTTGCTCTATATAGTAGTTACTAACGTCTCCTAATCCGCCTCGAGCTACTTCTACTACTAATTTACTATATTATTCGAAGGCTCGAACATAGTTAGTATCGGTAGCGCCTCCTCTATAAGCGAATCCCGAGCCTATTACTACGCGTTACGCTCTTAGGAACGATAGTATATAATATTACTAAACGTCGAGGGATCGTAGGACCGATTATATCGGCTCTAATAACGCGCTATACTAAAGTCGCGCTTATAACTAGTTCTAGCTACTAGGATAGAGAGGATGTCCCGGGCTATTAGCGCGCAACCTAGATATTCTAATACGATTATCTTCTATAACTAGAGCAGATACTCTATAGAATAGGTAGCCGAGTCCTTAAATCTAGCGTAGCGATAATAAGATACCTCGTCTAAATTAGCTAAAGGCTATATAGTCTACCGCGGCCGTCTAGATACCCTTTAATTAGAGTCGGAGTTATTACTATCTAATCTACTATAGAGACCTATTACGAATAATATCGCAGAGCGGTATAAGGCCTTTTTCGGCCTAGACTAGGACGTAGCTATAAGAGGCTTATATCGCGTATATTCGACCTAGAATTTTAACTAGTAGTAATCCTCGAAGGAGGAATCGAGCCCCTCGCTAGAGAAGGCCTCGTAGTCCTAGAACGCTTGTTTTATTACTAGATTAAGAAGAATCGCAATGCTATATATATTACTAAATCGCTCCTAGGTAGTAGTATAGTACTTCTCGAGCTTTGTCTATATAGCCTATAGGGTAGAATAAATCTCCTTTTACTAGGGTTATGTTTTATGTTTAAGTTTCTTATCTATAATATCTAGGATATCGAATAAGGTATTATAGTAGCTAAGAACGAGGTAGATTATTAGCTCCTTTATTATATCGATCTATATCGTAGCCTCTACGAAAGGAGTAGTAAGGTTAATAATATATTTAACCCTCTTCTATTCTATAGTAGTTAGCTTTAGTTCGGGCTAACTCTTATTCTTAATATACTCGTCGATAATATCTTATAGTTAAGAACTATATATTAGTATAATCGTAGTTAAGCTCTAATAGGTCTTTATATCTTATATTAGGCGTAAAACCCTTTAAAGCGTCTTCTTCTACTATTTATACCGTTTTAAGTATAGATATAGATCTACGATCCTCTTTTACTATAGTACTATAAAACTCTCGAAGCGTTAAGTACTAGAGTTTACTTTAACTATAAGTTTCTAGAACTTTATAGAGAGCGGTTATTAGTATAGCTTCTACCGACTATATTTGCTAACTACGTATACTTCGTAGAGAGAATAAATAGTATCTTTATTAGAACTATAGCTAGACTTCCTACTTTAAGCCGACGTAAGGCGTTCGTATCTATCTTCTCGTTCTATTATTTCTATTCTTCGTTTCTTAGCTCGATCTTAAAAGTAGCGAAGAACTTCCTTAAGGAGAGCTAGATTATATATATAAAGTATAAGAACTATTCTAGACGGGAGAACTCGTAGTCTTTAGTATTTAATATCTCTATTATATCTCTATTTATTCCTTAGAGAGGAAGTTATTTAATTAAGACTAATAGCTTCGCTATATATATATGCTCGTAGGAGCAAATATTAATAGCCTCGACGCTAGAACTTATTAGTTAGAAGATATATATATAGGAAGGATACGTATATAGTAGTATATAGTATATTATTATTAGAAGTATTATCTACTATTAGCGCTATAAGCCTATTAGAGATTTTAAAATAGCTAAGTACGTCGAATAGTAGATCTGCTAGGACTTCGCTCGTATAACGGCCTAAAATATATAGAAAGGCTAGTATTGCCTTATGCTAGGCCTACTCGCTATTAATTTAGTAGCCTCGTATCGTAAGGAATAATACTTAGAGCACTCTAGCGTACTAACTATTAAGAGCGATAGCGACTCGGAAGGTTCTAGATAGCTAACGTTTTAGATTATCCTCGGAGTAATCGACTACGTCCTAAATAAATAACTTAATCGTAGCGGCGCTCTTAAAGTCGATAGATCTAGTCTCCTCTAATAGATATTTATAGGTACGCCGAACTATAAGACTTTCGAAGAAGTTTAAGAGTAATCTAAGCTAGTAAACTATAAGCCTATATAACTCTAGAAACTTTAACTAGTCTAGGTACTCGGTTCTAGTAAAACTTTTTTTAAGCCGTTCCTATAAATAAAGACCGTTAGTATATCTACGTTATATATCTCTATAAAGCGTAGTTAGCGAGCGTAGTCGGTAAGCGTAGTCGATAAGCGTAGTCGGTACCTTATTCCTATATTAACGAATACTAAACTTATAGATTAATCTTTAGTAGCCTTAATAACTTCTTTAGTAACTCTACGCTCCTAGGAGGCTCCTTCGTAGCCTACTAAATCGAGGTGCTTTTAGAGAGCTTTTATTCTATTACCTAGTCCTAGGTATATAATAACTCTATTATATCCTCTATATATAACTCTCGGGGCGTACGTTTCCTAGTCTATACTTTTAACGAAAAATCTCTAGGCCTATAACGTTCGTATATTCGAGTTCTATTTTATAGAGTTCGAAGATATTCTACTATACTTATTATAATACCTCGCCTCTTCGAGCTATTAATAGTAGTAGTAAAAGCCCTCGAACGACTAGGTATACTCCCGCTACTATATCTATATACTATTAGTTTCGACCTAGTCCTTAGAATCCTCTAGCGGCTTAGTAAGGTTAGCTAGAGGTAGTATCCTATCTTATATACTAGCTCGACTACTTAAGGTATTTATAATCGGATAGCGTCCCTTCCTCTACTATTATACTACCTTCTTAATCGGACTAAAGTCGACGAGAGACAGCTACGATTTAGAGTTAGTCTATCGTTCGCGAAGCTATATACTTATACGTCTTAAGGAAGAAGGAAGTATAGTACTACTACGTCGTATTAGAGTTATAAGATATACTAGTAATACTATAATATAAAGTATATAGTACTAAGAAGGAATCGTAGAACTAGAGAGTAAAAGCTAGCGGAGTAATAGAGGTAAATAATATTTATAGGGGCGATTAAGTTTTATTAGTATAAGTACTAGCGAGGTATCTCTATTATAGGCCGACGGCCTATCCTAGTAGCGTTATAGAGACGGGCACCTCTAGTACTCTTATTAAGCTCGTAATAGTCGCGACTAATAAACGTACTAAGTACTCTTTAATTATAGTAACGCTATAGTCGCCTTCGAGGGCAAGTATCTTACTAGCGCAAGAGGCTAGTAGCGTTAATAAAGCTTAAGTCGAAAAAGTAGAGTTAGACTTAGCCTAAGTAGATAAACCTATCGTAAAGAGAATTTAGAAACTACCTAAAGACTACGTAAAGCGATATAATACTATATAGTAGAAGGCTAGAAATAATACTAAGAGTAAGAAAAGGAAAAAGAATATAGCGAGCTAGTAGTTACGCCTTCGGAGACATATTACTACTTTGTCTTTAGAGCTAGTACTAGATCTAGGAGCTCTAGCTATACCTTAAACTTCTAGCTTGCTATATTCTTTTTCCTCTTCTTACTCTTAGTATTATTTCTAGCCTTCTACCGTATAGTATTATATCGCTTTGCGTAGTCTTTAGGTAGTTTCTAAATTCTCTCTACGATAGGTTAGAGGGCTAGCTAGTACTACGACGTAAACCGCAGACTAATATATTATATACCGTCGGTAGCTATAACTAATCTTAACTTACGAGATATATCCGTATTCTACCTAGCCTAAGAGGAGTTATAGAGCTTCTATATAAACTCTATCTCTAGCGACTAGAATTTGCGTATAAAAGTCTTAGAGATAGCGAGCTTATCCGCAGACGTACCTAGAAGCTACTCGACGATGTCTTAAAAGCTAAGTCCTCCTTTCTACTTAGAATCGAGCTATATTTCCTATAGAAGCTCTCTATATACTAACTCCTTTATATCGAACTTATAAGCGTATAACTAGAACGCTAGCCTATTTCGCTTAGCTTATACTTTAGACGTAACTAGCTTCTAGAACCTATTACTATCCTAATCGTATCCTAATAGGATAAGCTAATCTAGGACTTCTAGAGTTTAAGCAAAGCGATTAGCTATATTAAACTTAAAGGACTTCTAGGAGAGATAGTTACGATATACTATATAGTAATAGGGCAGGAAAATTTCTATTATAGTTAGAAGACGGCCTTCTACTATTAGCTCCTACTACTAGTTAGTATATAGTCGGTAGGCGTAGTCGGTACTAATTTACCTTCGCTTTCGCTATAGATACTAATATGCGGACTAATTTTATAAGCCCTCTATAAGGCTCCGCGGAGCGTAGAGTATACTTCTAGTCTAATCGGAGGTACTCGAATGCGTCCTAAAGAAGCTATTAGTTCTAGTAGCGATATACTCTTAATAAGAGCTACTTACGTCCGCTTTAGATACTTAGAATATATATCTCCTCTTATTCTTAGATTATAGCCTCTCGATAAGGTCTATTTCTTACTACGAGGAACTTAGCCTCTCCTTAATTAGTTATACGATAAACTCGGCTTAACTCCTATATTACGCGCGTAGTATCGCAAGCGTATATACCTTCTTCTTAAACTATTAAATAGCCTTATTCTAAAAGGCGTAGACGGCGTAGCTCCTCTATATAGCCTGCTCGCTCTCGATAGCGACTCGAAGGCAGAGGTTAGTTATTTTATAGCTAGTACTAGCCGACCTTACTAGTAATACGTAGGGTGCCTCTAGACCCGACTTAGACTAATTAGTATTATACTAGTAGTTATAGTTATAGTACGGGTCGTCCGCGCCCTTCTTCTTCTCGATATTAAAATAGAAGCTTTCCTTATTCTAGTTCGCTACTTATATAGTAGGCCTATTCCGCGCGCGCTTACGTTTCTTATCGTCCCTATTATATATTAGTACTACCGACTATATTAGCCGACTATATAGATTATTACTTACGCTATCCGGTCGTACTAAGCGTAGTACTCCTCTCTTTAGGCCTTAATCTTCTTCTACTACTACTCCTTCGATAGGGAGCTTTATATATTATTAGAGCTAATTAAAAGCTTCTTCTACTAAGTAAAGGACTTATTTCTAGCTTTGCGCTACTTATCTACTATAGCTCTTTTAGGCGATATATCTACGCGCTAGCTACGCTCGCGAAGAGTATTAGGATTAGAAGAGTAGGTATTTATATCTTTCCTTATAGCGCCTAGTTATATCTAAAGTATAAAAGTACTTATACTATCTAAATCCTTATCTATAAGGTAGGGACGCTTCTATAGACTATTAAAGAACGTAGTACTTATTAGATATTGCTTTTATCGCGCTATTATTATAAGTTCGATCGCTAGGAAGAGATAAGTATTACGAGGTATATAGTAAATATACGCTTAAAATTCGGCGGTAATATAGGTATAGTAGCAGTTAAGGTAGTAGTTATTATAGTAGGAGCTAAGTACGACGAATTCTAGCTTTAGGTACGCTAGAAGCTTAGTACGTAGCTATTCCCGCCTAGCTACTAGCTTACCTCTATACGTAGAGATTAGCTTCCTATACTATAGTTAGCTACTATAGTCGGCGATATTATATAATATATTACTTGCTTAATATAGCGTATACTAATATATACGACTATATATAGATAGCGATAGCTATAAATATACTCTAGAGCTAGAATCTATTATATGCGTTACTTAGATTAACCTTACTATCGCCGGCCGAAAAGAGTAACTACTATATACTTATACCCTCGACGACTACTCGTCTACTTGTCGCTAATAGTTACTTCTTAGCTTATACTATCGACGACTACTTATCTCCTTAGTATAGACGGCTGCTTCTTAGCTTATATTATCGACGACTGCTCGTCTCCTCGGCGTAGACGATTGCTTTTTAGTTTATACTATCGACGACTACTAGTCTCCTCGGCGCTAACGGTTGCTTCTTAGCTTATACTATCGATAACTACTCCTCTTCTTAGTATTAAAGTAGTATCGATAATTATTTCTTCTTTTCTACTATTATAACGACTCGGTTCCTCGATATAAAGGTAGGCTAGAGAGTCTATTTTTCTATTCTACTACTATATTATAACTACTTAACTAGTAATACTATAGAGTACTAGTAAGTCTAGCTCTTTCCCTTCTATAGTATTTTATATATTCGTAGAGAACTTCGAATAACGAAATATATATACTATAGTCGATATTGTCTATATAATACCTAGATATAATCTATACTATAGTAAATATTTACGTCTATTACTAACTTACTATATTCTATAAAGTAGCGAAAGCGATTATAGCGTTCGCGTAACTATAACTTCTACTAGGTAAAGATCGGTAGGGGTATCCCGATATAGTAGTAGAATGCGATATAGTTCTACTATATAGCGCTATCGAACTCTAACCCCCCCCCTATAGGCCTGCGTATTCCGGCGGTCGTATACGATTTTCTAGTACTCCTATCTGCCCTAGCTCTTCTCTCTTATACCTCTACCTATTCGCTTCTTCTAACCCTTCGATATCTCTATTTATACTACTTAATACCTTCTCTTATTTCCTAAGCAGACTCTAATATAAAGTTTAACTCGAGCCCTCCTCTACGAGTATATCCTAATATAGATACTAATATACCGCTATTAGTACTACCTCTATGTATAGGAAATAAGGCTACTAAGTAGCGGCGAATACGGCTACTAAAGGCTACGGTACTAGACGACGAGTCTTATAAGAAGGTAGTAGTTCTATAGAAAAAAGCGATAGCTATAAGGATAATATAGTAACGAACGAGAGCTAGTAAGTCCGGTATCTCGAAAAGGCGGTTAATACTAGGGACGGCAGCCTTACGAGAGATTCGTAAGCTTTAGTAAACAATAGCTTTATATATCTAAAGGGTCCCTTTTTAGCGCGTTATCTATAAGATTATAATAGATAGAGATAGTAGCGATATTATTAGAATTTAGGCAGTAGCACTTAAATGCTTATAGGAAGCGGCGGAGGCATTTCTCGTTATAGAGTTCGAGATTTCTAACCTTCTAGCGATCTACGCGAAGCGCGTTACCCTATAAGTAAAGGATATGCACCTATATAGTTATCTACGCTACTAGTTTACTAGCTAGGATAGAGGAGGGAATAATAATATAGGTATATAATACTAGGTTGCTAACTACAATTGCCGACTATAAAGAGCCTAGTATACGTTACTATACTTAGAAGCTTAGAATTAATATATATAGCGCGGGTAAAGCTATAGCTAGCGCGCTAGCGAGCTTAATATCTGCCTTAGCTAACCTATATACCCTTACTAAACTATTAGTAATACTACTACCTCTACTATCTTAGAACTTATTAGCGGTCGCGCTTTATTAGCCTATTATTGTTGCCTTCCTTTTTTATACCTCCTAATAAATTTTCGTATCGCGTATACGAAGGATACTACTATATATATTAATCGTAGCTTAATCGACTGCTTTTCTCTCGGCCCTCCGCGTATTTATAATAGCTTAACTTCCTACTAATAAGCCTAGCTAGTTCGCTAAGTAATACTTCTCTAGCTAAGATATAGCGTCTACTCCTCCTCTATCTAGAAACTCCTCTCTATCTAAAAACCCTCCTACGGATAATAGTAATATCGACCCTAGACTTCTTAGTAACTAGGCGCCCTCTTCTAGCTAACGTAGCGCTTCTACCCCTCCTCTCTTAATTTCTAACTCCTCCGCTTATAATAGTAACGACTAAGGAGCTACTAGTAGAAACGACTAGAATAGTTCTTATAGAAACGCGAACAGCGATAATAGAAATAACGAAGACAATATCTCTATTATTATTATCGACGATAGTAATAGCGAGGAGAGTAATAGCGACGAGAGTAATAGCGACGAGAGTATTATACTGCCTACCCCTCCCTCTTAGCTTTCTAGGAAGGCTCTATAGAAAACTATACTAGGCGGTCGGCCTCGTCTTAATAAGTAGAAGCTCGCTTACTAAATAGCTCGTAAGAGATAGATTAAGAGGGATAATATAGTAATAGTAGTAGTAGTAGTAGCTAGAGGAGTAGTAGGTAGAAAACGATTACTAGGTAGAAAACGAGTAGCGAAAAAGGGACTAGCTAGAAAGAGAACGGCTAGAAAAGCACCGGCTAAAATAGTAGTAGTAGGTAGAGGAGGTCTAGCTCGTAGAGCTAGTATACGGAAGACTTATCGCTATAAGCTAGGTAGTAAGTTATATAGTCGGTATTTATAGTCGGCATTACTAACTTATACTCTAGCTATCGCGCTTCGAGAGATCTATAAGTACTAGAAGTCTACGGATCTACTTATACTAAAGCTACCCTTTAGCTACCTCGTCTATAAAGTTTACTATAATATTTCTAGAGGCTTAGCTATTTCTTAAGGAGGTTACTATTAGTAGGCGAGCGCCCTTAGTACTCTATAGGAAGCCGCCGAGAGTGCTCTAGTCTACCTCTTCTCGAGTATATATACTCCTAGTCGTTCTATATTCGATCGATATTAACTATATTATAGGTACTAACGTTGCCGCGATTTACGTAAAGCGAGTAACTATTTAGTAGAGGGATATAAAGTTTGTTATTAGCCTACTCTCGTCTTAGGGAATTAATATATTTAGTAAGAAATAAATCTCTATAGTATATATAAAGAAAATCGTTATAACTATAGAGGGTATATATAGTAAAAATCGGTATAAGTAGAGAGGTTGCTATAGTTAGTATTCGTAGTCGGCATGCCTATAGTTGCCCTAAAACATATAATTTGCCGCATTAAATTAAATATACCTTTAAAACCCGTCGCTTTCTATACTTTCTACTTCCTCTAGTTTCTATCTATTTATAACCCTCGATTTTCTATACTATATTCTATCGAATCTTATATTTCTATTAGGACCTATCTTTAGACCTATCGTTAGACCCGAGTCGGACCTATTTAATACCTATATTTGTTAGATAGGTCCGGAACTAGGTAGGAACCGGCTAGGACCCGACCTAACTATTATAGTTCTATATATTTAGGTCCTAGACCCGACCCGGACCCGTCCCGACCTATTCTAACCTCTAGCTTATACTAGCCCGGATCTAAATAGTACGCTCCCTAGTAGCTAATATTAGATATACTTCCTATACGTATGCCCTTAGTAAGCGTTACTAGCCGGTCTATATTATTACGGACAAAGATAAAGTCGGTATAGGAGTCTACGATAGCTAAGTATAGAGCTAGTTCTCGCTAAAGGCTACCTAAGTTACTAGGCTCGGGGGTAAACTAGAAGTCTCTACCTATAGATATAGCTTCCTATAGTTCGATAGCTACTCTAGCTACCGATCTAGCCGGTATTAATACTAGCTACTAGGTAGATAGAATAGTACGGAAAGCTAAGCGATCTCTACGCTTAACTAGTAATAGAGCGCGGGCGTTGCTCGTAGCCTCTAAAGTAACTAGTTTGCGGCCCGGGTCTATTTTTATACTCTACGGCCTAATAATGTCTATAGCTACTAGGATCTTAGGCGAGAGCGATTCTACTATATAGACCTTATACTATATATAGACTAAGACTCGCTTGCCGTTATAGAGGGCGGGAACCTATATGTCTAGTTCTATATATTTAGAAGTATAGGTGCTCGCCGCTAGGCTAGACACCTATAGTAGCTAAGCTAACTTTTTTTAGAGGTAGTTAGGTAATTAGCTAGCTAAGAAATTCGTATCTATTATAGATAACGTAGCGCCTATATCTAGGCATATAGCGTAATCTATTCCGTCTACTACTAGACGGAGGTAGATCCGTAAATAGAAGGCTATATAGAAAGCAAAACCGGCTTTAGAGATAAAGGCGGCTCTAGATTCTAGAATGTCGTTAATCTACGTACCTAAGAGGGCTACCTCGTAGATACGCTAGTAGGCCTTTAGGGCGGCTACCGAAGGAAAATCGGCTTAGTAGATAGGATAGTAGTAGCCCTAGGCTATTCCTCGCGATAAGAATAGTTTAAGACTAGAGGAGGGGCTATCTAAGGTGCGGACTATAAAGTTAAACGGGCCCGGAAGAGGGTCTAACGCTCTATTATCCTCTAAATCCGTATAGTCTATAATATCGTTAAAGAACTAAAGTATATTAGGTCTACTATCCTCGTAACTACGGGTTATACGACTATAACTATAGCTATAGGACTAAGAGGGCGAGAGGCAGCGACACCTACCTAGACTACGAGATAAGTCCTTAAGGTAGTAGTTCTACGGTCGACGTCTATAGTCTTATCGCGGTTTCGGACACTCCCTCGAATAGTAGCCGCGCTCTCCGCAATTATAGTAGGCCCTATTATAGACACCGGGCTCGTTCTTAATCTTTAGCTTAGGGCTAGGCTCTTGCTTAATATAGTCGTCTTTGCGTTTATAGAGTTAGCGATACCGATCGTTATTATTTAGGCGGTCGCGCTCGTCGTATTTCTATTAGTACTTATTAGGTTATAGATTATTGCGGCTACGACTAGGTCTACGTCGGTTTCTAGGCTTGAAGTTACGGCCGCTTATGCGTCTAATGTCTCTATACTACCCGGATCTCGTTATATCTAAGCGCTATAGCTCCTATTATATCGAGCGCGAATACTTACCTATAGGGCGGCCCTTAGATAGCTGTCTCTAACTAAATAGCTAGGTCTTTAGGTGCGTAGTAAACTAGTCGACTATAGTGCTAGAAGTCGGGTAGTCGATATTTATTCTTAACTCTTCGTAGAGCTTTATCTAGGCAAAGGTAAGTTAAGCCTATTAGTCCGTCGTCCTAGCCTCTCTAGCCTATCGTACTATATTTAGGACGAAATCTTCTAGTAGACGGTTAGCCCGGACATTACTCTAGTCGTAATATTCTAATTCTAGTTTAGCTAAAGCCTTAGCCGGCAGCAACTAAAACTTGTCCCTTAACGCCTTATCTTAGCGGTTAATCCTACTACTACTACGTAGGGTGCGGCGGTCTATCTTAGTTAGTTCGCCTATAAGCTACTATAGGGCATTCTCTCGAAAATACTTAGTTAGGTAGGTCCGCGTAAACTTACTACTATTAAGTACTATATAGTCCTTAGCCGCGTCTAAGAATAGGTAGACCGAGCGATAGTATATCTTTCTATCCCTATTTATAATATCGCCCTTTAGTAGGTTAGCGGCCGAAGCATCTAGATAGAAATAGCTAATTTCCTTAGCCTTAAACTAAGTAGTTCGACGTAGGCTATAGCGTAGGGAACGCGATAGTTCCTAGCTACTATTCCTATAGTAGTCGCCTCCTAATAAGGAAGGCGAGGATAAAGGCGATCGGTAGCGGCGTCTATTGCGTCCGCGACTATTCCTATTAAGGTTACGCCGACTATAGCGTCTCGGCTAAGAGTTATTATTATCTAGTAGCAGAGGGCTACTATTAGGGTTCTAATTATAGCGTAGCTATGCGCTATCTACGCGTT
This sequence comes from Cercospora zeina, assembly GCA_022702355.1. Lineage (NCBI taxonomy): Eukaryota > Fungi > Ascomycota > Dothideomycetes > Mycosphaerellales > Mycosphaerellaceae > Cercospora > Cercospora zeina. The sequence goes on from JAKLWX010000005.1 coordinate 388,338, forward strand.
ATTATCCTTTACCTAAGACTAGACTAGTACGCTATAAGCGTTACTAGCGGCCGTCGTCTAAATTGCGCTAAGCTCGTCTAGCGTAGTTATTTAGTTCTAGGTTAATAACTATAGGAGCCGGAGCTAGGAGGAGGGCATTAGCTAAAGAGCGCTATTCTAATACTAGGAGACAGGCTATTACGCCGTTTTCTAACTATGCTACTCTCTCGTTCTACTAGTCTTTAAGCTAATCGATACGATAAAGCTAGATAGTAGTCTATTCGGCTAAGACCCTACGGATCTAGTCTATTAACCCTTCGGGCGCTAGCGCTAGTTATAGTACTAGTTCGCGTCGATAGCAGCTACGCTCCTTAGTAGCCGGCCGATCTACGGCTGCCGGTAGAGGTGCCCGCGGGCCTTACTATAAGAATTCGCGCGAGCCTAGGAGTAGTAGCTAACTAGAGGGACGTATATAGAAGCTATAGCGTTATACCTACTCCTAGGCTTGCTCTTCTTCTAGCTCTATCTTAGTACGCGGTAGTACTAGCTATTATTATTACGGGCTAGGGTATTAAGGCGGGCCGGGATAAGCTAGTACCGAGTTAATATCCTCTATATTTTTACGCTATCGTAGTAGAGGACTAAGTAAATGCGCGCGGTAACTATAACGTCTCTACTTAGAGATGCGTACTTAATTATCTATTTCCGCCTCTTATACTAGCCGAGGCTCTAAACTCGGTAGGTTAGACTATATAAGGCCTACTAGTAATAATAGCGGAGAGTACTAGAAGCTAGCTTCCGAACTAGACGTCTAACGTTATAGAGCTAGTAGCTAGGCAAATAGCTTACGCGAGGGAGTTCTAGGCGATAGAGTCCTTAGTAGCTAAGTATATAGACGGATATATAGAGGACGCTAAGCTACCGCCTATCGACAGATCGCGTTAAGTAAGCGGATCGGTCGATGCCTCTAGACTAGACGGTAAATCTACTCGTCTACCTAGACGTCTAATTTAGGTTATGCTAGCTATTATTACGGGCTCGCCTGCGGAAATAGCTACGGCCGAGGTTTAGGCCGTATATCTAGAAAATTCGCGAACTACTAGAGTAGTTTAATTACTAGCCGCAAATAGAGAACCTACTTAGCGGCCTCTATTACTACCGATATGTTTATTAGCTAATCTAACGGGTATCCTAAGGTAGCTACTCCCCTACCTACCTATCCGGGAGGCGAGTATTCCTATAGCTAAGAGTAGTGCTAGACTAAGAACTAGACTAAGAGTTAAAGAGCTAGTCTTAAGCGCTTAATTCTCCTAGATAGGTTAAAATTCTTAAAGAAGATCGAGAATAAGAAAGCGTAAGTAAGCGTAAGGGCGTCGACCTCGGGAAGTTTAGAAGCTAGACTAGCTATATACGGCGTGCTCGGAAGATAAGTAGCGCTAAGAACGCTAATAAGCTTCTAATAGTAGGGAGGTCTACGCCGCTATAAGTTCGGCTAGTTTATAGCGTTCTAGTACTCTATATAGTTGTTCTATCGTCTCGTCTAGTTAATAGTTAATAGTTAACGGTTAATAGTTAGTCGTCGGTTAGAATACGACGAGAAATAGGGTATTAACTAGACTAAAGGCGCTCTCTACTATATAAGGAAAGCACCGCTCGCGATACGGTAGTTACTAGCGAAGCGGTAAACTCCTTCTTAAACTAGGTATAATAGAGTAAACTAAGGCCTAAAGCTAGACTAGAGAGATAGTAGCGGGCCGTAGCTAGTAGGAAGCAGAGTAGGTAGCTTCTAGTAGCTAGGCGATATAAGTCCCTCGCGGCTTAGTTAGCGGCTAAGAGCTAGGTTAGAAGAAAATAGCCGGGGGCGAAAGGGTAGGCGATTAGCGGCTAGTAGGCCGGACGCGCTAGTCGCGGAAAGTAGCTAAGTAATTAGTAGAAGATCGTAGTTAGTAGGCCGTCCTTTAGATATTTAGGTCCGTAGGACTAGCTAGATCGTGCTTCGAGCTACTAATTATTAGGGTCTAGGCAGGGCCTAGCCGAGTTAAGTTAGTAACGTCTATATTATTACTATCTAGCTGTCTATATACTAAAGTACTTGCTCGGCGGCCGGGCTCGTAGCCTTAGCCTTCGGCCTATAACCCCTATCCGGCTAGCTGCTTATCTTATCTATAATAGTCGGCCCGTAGCCTTAGCCTTCGGCCTATAACCCCTATCCGGCTAGCTGCTTGTCTTATCTATAATACCTCCGGTTTATTATATACTAGCGGTTGCAGGCAGCCTTAATATAGTTTATAACCGGTCCGCCTACTCGGAGGTTGCTCTAAACTTAGAGTTTCTACTATAGTAATAGTAATAGGTTGTTTATTACCTATATATCTTTTATGTAATCGCTACGCCTCGATAGCGCGTCGGCTACGTTTAGCTTACCTGCTCTATAACTAATTATAAAGTTATATAGGGCTAAGAACGTAGCCTACCTAGCCTATCGGCCCGTTAACTACTTTATACATATAAAGGCCTTTAGGTTAGCGTAGTCGACTAGCACCTCTACCTTATACGTAGTACCTTCGAGGTAAGGCCTCTATACCTTAAAGGATTCTACTACTACAAGGAGTTCCTTATTATAAACCTTATAGTTATACTCGGTATTAATTATCTTCTACGAGAAGAACGCGATTAGGTACTATTCCGACTCGAATAGCTAGCTTAGAACGCTAGTAATAGCGAAGTTAGACGTATTAGTCTCGACTCGTAGGCGTAACGTAGAGTTAAAATACCTAAGGAGCGGCGCGGTCTAGAAGCGTTCTTTTAACTTTAGGAAAGCCTACTCCTCGGCTTCGCCCTAACTAATAGGCCCCGGCTTCCTATCGTTCTTTACGCCTTTTAAGAGTATAGTTAGTAGTACTACGACCCTTAAATATCTAAAGATAAAGTAGTAGTAGAAGTTCGCGAACCTAAGGAACGATTAAACCTCTATTAGAGTAGTCGGCCTCGGCTATAAGGCGATTACGGCTACCCTACTAGGGTCTATTACTACGCCTCTAGTCGTAACTACGAACCTAAGGAAGTTAACTTGTTTCTAGAAGAACTTATACTTAGCGCGTTATATATAGAGTCCGAATTTATAGAGCCTCTTAAGTATAGCGTATACGTCTCGTATATAGTCCTCGCGAGTCTTACTATAGATTAGGATATTATCTAGGTATACTACGTAACTTATATCTACTAGCCCTACTAGCGCGCGGTTAATATACGCCTAGAACGTTACTAGGGCGTTTGTTAAACTAAAGGGCATTACCTAGTATTAGTAGTAACCGTATCGCGTATAGAATATAGTCTTCTAGTAGTCGCTTAGTTTAATATAGATACGATAATACGCGTCTATAAGATCTAGCGACATAAACTACGTAGCTCCTATAAGTCTATCTAGCGTTTCGCTAATAAGAGAGAGTAGGTGCCGATTCTTAATCGTAATCTCGTTTAGCTTATAGTAGTCTATATATAACTATAGCTTACTATTCTTCTTTAGTATAAATAGGATAGGCGCACTTACCTCGCTATTAGAACGCTCGATCTAATTATACTCGAGCTTAGTCTTTAGGTACTTCTTAAGCTCTTCGAGCTCTCTACTTAACTAGTAGTATAGCGGCCTAAAGAGTAGTATAGTACCTAGCTTTAGGTCGATCGTATACTTAGCGCTATCGATAGGTCTACTTCGTATTTCCTCTATTAGGTTAAGGACGTCGTTAAACTAATAGAACTCTTCTAGTATCGGAGTAGGCTTCTCGCCTATTCTACTTAGGCTAACTATAAATATAGTAGGTGCCTTCTAGAGGTCTTTAAGGAACTTATAGGCCTCTCGGACTTCGAATCGGCCGAAACGATCGTTACTATAACACTATTTATCTATACCGCTATCGATACTTACCTATTATATACGTCGCTATAGATAGCTAAGGATAATATCGGGATCTAGTATATTATATACGTAGAAGATCCCTCCGGTTACGCGCTCGGTCCTTAAGGAGTCCGCGAGCCTTATACGTATATAGTACGCACTATAATAATAACCTAGTTTACCTATAAAGGTAGTAGCCGGCGGCAAGGCCGCGTTCGGCCGTAAGAGTAACTTATACTAGAGTACGAAGGCTCGTAATACTATATTAATATCTATAGTATTATCGAGAAGGAACTCGGTAGGCTTACGATCCTCCTAAGACTTAACTTCTCCTCGTACTCGTACTACTAGTATATATTATATAGGTAGGTACCCTATACTATCTACTTTAGTAGCAAAGACTTACGTAATATCTCCGTCGCTTCTACTTTTTTTAACTTGCCTACGGCTACCTTATAGACCGCTAGCTTATTACTATCCTTATTTAAATAGTTTAGACGGATATAGCCTACCTCGTTATAACTATAATACCTAGGTTACTATTCCTTATTCTTACCTTTACGCTTATTTAAAGAGTTATCCTTCTTTAAGTTAGACTTATAACTACTCTTTAGGGCTTACGCGTTACTATCGACTCTCTTACGCTTCGATTACTAATATAATGCGTCCTTATAACGGTCGCGTAAGCCTAAGTCGCGTAGTATCGACCTTTTTATCTATTTAAAGTATCGCGCTAGGGCGACGAGGTCGGTACGCTTCGCTAGGATAATATAGTTCTTAATAATATCCTTCTATAGCGACGGCTTTAACTTTATAAGGAGCTAGCGAACTAGCTACGCCTTAGTATAGTCGCTAAGCTATACCTAGAGGTTAGAATAGGTCTTTAACTTTAAGTCGGTTCTAAGTTTAGATTAGTCCCTAAAGGAACCGACCTAAGACTTAAATTAATAGAGTAATTAACCCGATACGAAATCGATAGGTCGGGTCTAAATACTACTAGTTCCTATATAGGTCTTTATAGAGACTTAAGTTTAAAAAGATAGGTCTAATAACGCGGAAGAAATCTAAGTCGCCGCGAGAATAATAGGATTACTCTAATACTTAATATACGTATATATAGAACTAAGCGTAGTAGTATATTAGAAGCGCTAGTTAAAGTAGCGACTATAGTTATAGAGAAAAATAAGGCTACCGACTATACTTACTAACTACGAGATACGGAATTAAATACTATATATAATATCGACTACGAAGTCTATTCTACTCTACGAGTATAACGTAAAAGTAAATACTTCTTTTACTAAGTACTATAGCGAAGATATATTAGTATTATATTCTCCTTATTATTACTAATCGAGTCGAAATTACTCTATTTAGTACTTACTAACGCCTCCTAATCCGCCTCTAGCTACTCTTACTACTAACTAACTATATTATTCGAAGGCTCGAACGTAGTTAATATTAGCGGCGCCTTCTTTATAAGCGAATCCCGAGCTTATTACTACGTATTATACTCTTAGGAACGATAGTATATAATATTACTAAACGTCGAGGGATCGTAGGACCGATTATATTAGCTCTTATAACGCGCTATACTAAAGTCGCGCTTATAACTAGTTCTAGCTACTAGAATAGAGAGAATATCTCGAGCTATTAGCGCGTAACCTAGATATTCTAATACGATTATCTTCTAAAACTAGAGTAGATACTCTATAGAATAGGCAGCTAAGTCCTTAAATCTAGCGTAACGATAACGAGATACCTCGTCCGAATTAGCTAATAGCTATACGGTCTGCCGCGGCTATTTAGATACTCTTTAATTAGAGTTAGAGTTATTACTATCTAATCTACTATAGAGACCTATTACGAATAATATCGTAGAGCGATATAAGGCCTTTTTTAGCCTAAACTAAGACGTAGCTACGAGAGGCTTATATCGCGCGTATTCGACCTAGAATTTTAACTAGTAGTAATTATCGAAGAAGGAATTAAGCCTCTCGCTAGAGAAGGCCTCGCGGTCCTAGAACGCCCGTTTTATTACTAGATTAAGAAGAATCGCAATGCTATATATATCGCCGAATCGCTTCTAGGTAGTAGTATAATACTTCTCGAGCTTTATCTATATAGCTTATAGAGTAGAATAAATCTCCTTTTACTAGGATTATATTTTATATTTAATTTTCTTATCCGTAATATTTAGGATATCGAATAAGGTATTATAGTAGCTAAGAACGAGGTAGATTATAAGCCCCTTTATCGTACCGATCTATATCGTAGCCTTAGCGAAAGAAGTAGTAAGGTTAATAATATATTTAACTCTTTTCTATTCCGTAGTAGTAAGCTTAAGTTCGAGCTAACCCTTATTCTTAATATACTCGTCGATAATATCTCGTAGTTAAGAACTATATATTAGTATAATCGTAGTTAAGCTCTAAAAGGTCTTTATATCTTATATTAGACGTAAAACTCTAATAAGCGTCTTCTTCTACTATTTATACTATTTCGAGTACGGAAGTAGATCTACGATCCTCTTTCGCTATAGTACTATAAAAGTCTCGAAGCGTTAAGTACTAGAGTCTACCTTAACTATAAGTTTATAGGGAGCGGTTATTAGTATAGCTTCTACTAACTACGTTTACTAACTACGTATACTTTATAGAGAGAATATATAGTATCTTTATTAGAACCGTAGCTAGACTTCCTACTTTAAGCCGACGTAAGGCGATCGTATCTATCTCCTCGTCCTATTATTTCTAATCTTCGTTCCTTAGCTCGATTTTAAAAGTAGCGAAGAGCTTCCTTAAGGAGAGCTAGATTATATATATAAAGTATAAGAACTATTCCGAACGAGAGAACTTATAGTCTTTAGTATCTAATATCTCTCTTATATCTCTATCTATTTCTTAGAAAGGAAGTTATTTAATTAAGACTAATAGCTTCGCTATACGTATACGCTTATAGAAGTAAATATCGATAGCCTCGACGCTAGAACTAGTTAGTTAAGAGGTATATATATAGGAAGGATACGTATATAGTAGTATATAGTATATTATTATTAGAAGTATTATCTACTATTAGCGCTATAAGCCTATTAGAGATTTTAAAATAGCTAAGTACGTCGAATAGTAGGTCCGCTAGGACTTCGCTCGTATAACAGCCTAAAATATATAGAAAGGCTAGTATTGCCTTATGCTAGGCCTACTCGCTATTAATTTAGTAGCCTCGTATCGTAAGGAATAATACTTAGAGCACTCTAGCGTACTAACTATTAAGAGCGATAGCGACTCGGAAGGTTCTAGATAGCTAACGTTTTAGATTATCCTCGGAGTAATCGACTACGTCCTAGATAAATAACTTAATCGTAGCGGCGCTCTTAAAGTCGATAGATCTAGTCTCCTCTAATAGATATTTATAGGTACGCCGAACTATAAGACTTTCGAAGAAGTTTAAGAGTAATCTAAGCTAGTAAACTATAAGCCTATATAACTCTAGAAACTTTAACTAGTCTAGGTACTCGGTTCTAGTAAAACTTTTTTTAAGCCGTTCCTATAAATAAAGACCGTTAGTATATCTACGTTATATATCTCTATAAAGCGTAGTCGGCGAGCGTAGTTAGTAAGCGTAGTTAGTAAGCGTAGTCGGTACCTTATTTTTATAATAATAAATACTAAACTTATAGATTAATCTTTAGTAGCCTTAATAACTTCTTTAGTAACTCTACGCTCCTAGGAGGTATCTTCGTAGCCTACTAAATCGAGGTGCTTTTATAGAGCTTTTATTCCGTTACCTAGTCCTAAGTATTTAATAACTCTATTATATCCTCTATAAATAACTCTCGGGGCGTACGTTTCTTAGTTTATACCTTTAACGAAAAATCTCTAGGCCTATAACGTTCGCGTATTCGAGTTCTATTTTATAGGGTTCGAAGATATTCTACTATACTTATCGTAATACCTCGCCTCTTCGAGCTACTAATAGTAGTAGTAAAAGCCCTCGAACGACTAGGTATACTCCCGCTACTATATCTATACGCTATTAGTTTCGACCTAGTCCTTAGAATCCTCTAGCGGCTTAGTAAGGTTAGCTAGAAGTAGTATCCTATCTCGTATACTAGCTCGACTACTCGAGGTATTCGTAATTATATAGTATCCCTTCCTCTACTATTATATCGCCTTCTTAATCGAACTAAAGTCGACGAGAGATAGCTACGATTTAGAGTTAGTCTATCGTTCGCGAAGCTATATACTTATATATCTCGAGGAAGAAGGAAGTATAGTACTACTACGTTATATTAGAGTTATAGGATATACTAGTAATACTATAATATAAAGTATATAGTACTAAGAAGGAATCGTAGAACTAAAGAGTAAAAGCTAGTAGAGTAATAGAGGTAAATAATATTTATAAGGGCGATTAAGTTTTATTAGTATAAGTACTAGCGAGGTATCTCTATTATAGGCCGACGGCCTATCTTAGTAGCGTTATAGAGACAGGTACCTCTAGTACTCTTATCGAGCTTATAATAGTCGTAACTAATAAACGTACTAAGTACTCTTTAATTATAGTAACGTTATAGTCGTCTTTAAGGGCAAGTATCTTACTAGTATAAGAGGCTAGTAGCGTTAATAAAGCTTAAGTCTAAAAAGTAGAGTTAGACTTAGCCTAAGTAGATAAACCTATCGTAGAGAGAATTTAGAAACTACTTAAAGACTATATAAAGCGATATAATACTATATAGTAGAAGGCTAGAAATAATACTAAGAATAAGAAAAGGAAAAAGAATATAGCGAGCTAGAGGTTTAAGGTATAGCTAGAGCGCCTAGATCTAGTACTAGCTCTAAAGAAAAAGTAGTAGTATATCTCTAAAGGTATAACTACTACGTAAGAGAATAAGGCTAGCATTAAATATACTTAGCTATCGAAGGCAAGACTTAAGCCGTCTATAAGAATTATTAAGAATTATATATTCGGCAAGCTACTATAGACCGAGAGGCAGAGATAAGAGATATAAGTTAAAGAGGGCCGGCTAGTACTACGACGCAAACCGTAGACTAATATACTATCGGCGGCTATAACTAATCTTAACTTACGAGATATAGTAGTACTAATTAGCTATCCGTATTCTACCTAGCCTAAGAGGAGTTATAGAGCTTCTATATAAACCCTATCTCTAGCGACTAGAATTTGCGTATAAAGGTCTTAGAGATAGCGAGCTTATCTATAGACGTACCTAGAAGCTACTCGACGATATCCTAAAAGCTAAGTCCTCCTTCCTACTTAGAATCGAGCTATATTTCCTATAGAAGCTCTCCGTATACCTAGAGGTTAGAATAGGTCGGGACGGGTCCGGGTCGGGTCTAGGACCTAAATATATAAAACTATAATAGTTAGGTCGGGTTCTAGCCGGTTCCTACCTAGTTCCGGACCTATCTAATAAATATAGGTATTAGATAGGTCCGACTCGGGTCTAATAATAGGTCTAAAGATAGGTCCTAATAGAAATATAAGATTCGATAGAATATAGTATAGAAAATCGAGGGTTATAAATAGATAGAAACTAGAGGAAGTAGAAAGTATAGAAAGCGATAGGTTTTAAAGGCATATTTAATTTAATACGGCAAATTATACGTTTTAGTATAACTATAGGTATACTAACTACGAATGCCGACTATAGTAACCTCTCTACTTATACCGATTTTTACTATATATGCCCTCTATAGTTATAACGATTTTCCCTATATATACTATAGAGATTTATCTCTTACTAAATATATTAATTCCCTAAGACAAGAGTAGGCTAATAATAAACTTTATATCCCTCTACTAAATAGTTACTCGCTTTACGTAAATCGTAGTAATATTAGTACTTATAATATAGTTAATATCGATCGAATATAAAACGACTAGGAGTATATATACTCGAGAAGAGGTAGACTAGAGCACTCTCGGCAGCTTCCTATAGAGTACTAAGAGCGCTCGCCTACTAATACTAACCTTCTTAAGAAATAGCTAAGCCTCTAGAAACGTCGTAGTAAACTTCGTAGACGAGGTAGCTAAAGGGTAGCTTTAGTATAAGTAGATCCGTAGACTTCTAGTACTTGCGGATCTCTCGAAGCGTAATAGCTAGAGTATAAGTTAGTAATGCCGACTATAAATGCTAACTATATAACTTACTGCCTAGCTTATAGTAATAAGTCTTCTATATACTAGCTCTACGAGCTAGACCTCCTCTACTTACTACTACTATTTTAGCCGGTGCTTTTCTAGCCGTTCTCTTTCTAGCTAGTCTCTTTTTCGCTACTTGTTTTCTACCTAGTAATTATTTTCTACCTACTGCTCCTCTAGCTACTACTACTACCGCTACTATTACTATATTATCCCTCTCGATCTATCTCTTATAGGCTATTTAGTAAGCGAGCTTCTACTTATTAAGACGAGGCCGACCGCCTAGTATAGTTTTCTATAGAGCCTTCCTAGAAAGCTAAGAGAGAGGAGTAGGCGGTATAATACTCTCGTCGCTATTACTATCGTCGATATTAATAATAGAGCCGTTATCTTCGTTATTTCTATTATCGCCGTTCGCGTTTCCGCGAGAACTATTCTAGTCGTTTCTACTAGTAGCTCCTTAGTCGTTACTATTATAAGCGGAGGGGTTAGAAATTAAGGAAGGAGGAGTAGAAGCGCCGCGTTAGTTAGAAGAGAGCGCCTAGTTACTAAGAAGTCTAGGGTTAATATTACTATTATTCGTAGGAGGGTTTTTAAGTAGAGAGGAGTTTCTAGATAGAGGAGGAGCAGATACTATATCTCGGCTAAAGAAGTATTACTCGGCGAACTAGCTAGGCTTATTAGTAGAAAGTTAAGCTATTATAAATGCGCGGAGGGCTAAGAGAAAAGCGGTCGATTAAGCTACGATTAACGTACGTAGTAGTATCCTTTATACGCGCGATACGAAAATTCGTTAGAAGGTATAAAAAAGGAAGGCGATAATAATAGGCTAATAAAGCGCGACTACTAATAAGTTCTAAGGAGGTAGAGGTAGTAGTATTACTAATAGTTTAGTAAGAGTATATAGGTTAGCTAAGGTAGACGTTAGGCTCGCTAGCGCGCTAGCTATAGCTTTACCCGCGCCGTATATATTAATTCTAAGCTTCTAAGTATAGTAACGTATACTAGGCTCTTTATAGTTAGCAATTATAGTCGGCAACCTAGTATTATATACCTATATTATTATTCCCTCCTCTATCCTAGCTAGTAAACTAGTAGTATAGATAACTATATAGGTATATATCCTTTGCTTATAGAGTAACGCGCTTCGCGTAGATCGCTAGAAGGTTAGAAATCTCGAACTCTATAACGAGAAATGCCTCTACTACTTCCTATAAGCATTTAAGTGCTACTGCCTAAATTCTAATAATATCGCTACTACCTCTATCTATTATAATCTCGCGGATAACGCGCTAAAAAGGGACCCTCTAGATATATAAAGCTGTCGTTCGCTAAAGCTTACGAATCTCTCGTAAGGCTGCCGTCCTTAGTATTAACTACCTTTTCGAGATACTAAACTTACTAGCTCTCGTTCGTTACTATATCGTCCTTATAGCTATTACTTTTTTCTATAGAACTACTACCTTCCTACGAGACTCGTCGTCTAGTACCGTAGCCTTTAGTAGCTATATTCGCTACTACTTAGTAGCCTTATTTCCTACGCGTAAAGGTAGTACTAATAGTAGTATATTAGTATCTATATTAGGATATACTCGTAGAGGAGAGCTCGAGTTAAACTCTATATTAGAGTCCGCTTAAGAAATAAGAGAAGGTATCGAGTAGTATAGATAGAGATATCGAAGGGTTAGAAGAAGCAGATAGGTAGAGGTACGAGAGAGAAGAGCTAGGGCAGATAGGAGTACTAGAAAATCGTATACGACCGCCGGAATACGCGGGCCTATAGGGGGGGGTTAGAGTTCGATAGCGCTATATAGTAGAACTATATCGCATTCTAGTACTATATTAGGACACCCCTACCGATCTTTACCTAGTAGAAGTTACGGTTACGCGAACGCTATAATCGCTTTCGCTACTCTATAGAATATAGTAATAGACGCAAATATTTGCTATAGTATAGATTATATCTAGGCATTATATAGATAATATCGACTATAGTATATATATTTCGTTATTCGAAGTTCTCTACGAATATATAAAATACTATAGAAGGGAAAGAGCTAGACTTACTAGTACTCTATAGTTTATTTATTTATTTGTTTATTTATTTATTTATTCTATTAACGTGCTATAGGAGTCGAAGACTATATAGCACGGGTAGGCCGAAGCCTATCTAGTCGTAAGAGAAAAAGCCTTCTAGGCTATAAAAACTCTTAGTTATAGAGGTGCCTTATTCGCGCTAAAAACGGATATTATAGGCCGATGCCTAGGGGAACTAGAACCTTACTTAGTATAGCTTAGCGCTAAGCGCTAAGCTACTAAGTGCTAAGCCCTATATATAGAATTTTAATATCTAAAATTAGTTCTAGTAGTAGATATAGCTAGTATAGTGCATCGAGTCGGTATAGAGGCCTCTATTTCTATTCGTCTTAGACCTAGAGGGTCGTCTCTAGGAATATATATTCTAGGTAGGAAGGGTCTACCTTGCTCCCTTCCTTCTATAGCTCTTTTTAGTAGGTAAATAGCTAATCTCTTACCTAGTAGCTACCTCCTCTCTCTACTCTTATCCTATCTACTTCTATTCTATCCTTTCTTTTCTACCTCTTTTATAGTAGGGTTCTGCCTTAGTTCGTTAGATAGTCTTAGGGTTGTCTTAAGGTAGTTCTTATCTTATCGGGTATATAGCTAGCGGTAGCGAAGTAGGATTGTCTTATATACCCTTATACTTTACTAGTATGCTCGAGAGCATCTATTTCTACCTACGGCCGCGTAGAGGCGTATAATAGGACTTCGTAGGCAGTCGTAACGTAACTTCTACGAGGATATAGTATACCTATACCTATACCTATATACCTTAGCGTATATCTCTTATATAATAGATAACGTCGAGATAATAATAGATAGATTAATCTTATTACCGGTCTACCTCTTTATCTAGAGTAAGTAGCTTTGCTCTAGTATTATATAAAAGGGAAAATTCTATAAAAAACCCCTTATCTTCCTCTTTATATTTATAGTTAGTAGTTACTTCTTCTATCTTGCCTTTTTTTAAGCAAAATTAGGCTCTCTTATTGCCTTGCTCTCCTTCCTAGACTCCTCTTTATCTCCTTATCTCTTTATAGCTTCGTTCTCCCTTATTAATCTCTTCTCTAGCTAGGAAGAACTAGTCTAATAATCCCTCTTAGATTAGCTACTTAGCTATAGTATTAAGGCCTCTTAGTATTAAGTATATATCTTTCTATAAGCTAGTTCCTACTACTATAAATAGCTAATATCTATTACTCTAATAGTTTTAGTAGGATATATAAATATACTTAGTATCCTAGATACCTTAGTTATATAGGTATATTAGGATAACTCCTAGGACTCTCCTCTTTATTAGATATACTCTAAGTCTAATATGTCCTATCCTAATTAGGGTAATTATTATACTTATAGGCCTTAGGGCCTCCTTATAAATCTCTTTAGCTCTAAATTGTCCTACTATAGCCTACGCTACTAGTTGCTCCTTTATTATACCTCTCTTTTATTTAGCTTTCTCTTATTCTTAGTCTTATCTAGTAAGCTCTTACTAGTTCTTAACTTTAATCCTTATTTAAAGTAGCCTTTAGCTTAGAGTTATCTCCTAAATTTCCTATACTCTTATCTTATATTACTTACTATACTAGTTGCCTCTTCTTCTTACTCTTTATTCTCTTTAAGTAATTCCCTTATATACTTACTTAATATACTAGTAGGTTAAGTTGTTTGCTTTATTCTTTATATATTATTTAATAAGGTCTTAAGTATAGAGCTAGATTAAAGAGATGCTTGCTTCCCTCTAAAGGACTATAGCTGCAACTAACTTATATATACCTATAATATTCCTTAGAGCTTAGTTCTAGACTTGCTTAATTAGTTTAGTAAGGCCTTTATTATATTCGCTTATTCCTTTTAAGTTAAACTAGGTTTAGTATCTATATACTAGGGCTAGCCTAATAACTATAGTATAGATATATCTTGCTTTCTTAAATAATACTCCTTAGGTAGACTTATATAGCCTCTATAGGGACTAGATCTAGTATATACCTTTCTTAGCTACCTTCTTAATATATAAGCCCTACTTAAGTTTAGTATCTACCTAAACTCTTAATAGTCTTAAGGATAGGATAGGTTTACCTCTAAAGCTAGGGATCTAGACTATAGCCTAGAGGTTATAGTTCCTTCCTTTTATAAAATAGATAAGCTAATTCTTCTATAGTATAAAGGCTGCTTTATATCTTATTACTTACTTTATATATTTTTTATAAGCTTTCTCTAGTTATTTATAGTTCTCTTCTATAAATATACTATATATAAGGATATTAGAATTATTAATAAACCCTATTGCTATAGTATTACCTTCTTAGAGTAATAAGAGAAGTATAAATATAAAGAATAGGAATAGGATTAGTAATAGTATTAATCCTTAAGGGATTCTAGTATCTTGCTTTCTCTTCTAGTCTATAAATTCTCTTAGCTTAAGGCAAGTTATCCTATCTTAAAGGAATAACTAGATAAACCTAATTAGCTAGTCTAGATAGCCCTATATTCTAATATTATAAAGGAGTCTCTAGTAGGATACTTTATTAAATACCCTAGATATATCTAGGTAGAGCATTAAGGCTACTACTTTAGGCTTAGCTTTCTAGATTGTCTTAACTTATTTAATAATAAGGTTAAGTACTATAATCGTAGATCTCCCTAGTCTTATACCTATTTATAATTCTAGTAATAAGCCTCTCTCTTTTATTACTTTAGATATTCTCTTTATAACTACTACTTTTAGCACCTTAGCTAAAGTATTAAGAAGTACTATTAGCCTATATACTCTTAGCTTAATATAGTTAGGCTTCTATAGCTTCCTAATAACTATAGTAATAGAGTATTTAAATAGCTTTAGGTAGTATACTTAGCTAATATAGGCTATAAAGAGCTTAGCTAGGAATAGTATAATCTCCTATTAATATTTTTTAAGTAGTATATTCTAGATCTAGTCTAGGCCTAGAGCCTTCTTACTTAGGATCTTTTTAAGTATTATAAAGACCTCTTCTTTAGATATCTTATCTTCTATTTAGAACTAGGCTAGGAGGTCTATATTTAGAATATTTCTTAGGTCTGCTTTAATTAGTAGTAGGAGGAAGTAGTTTATAAGGATTCTTACTTTACCTTCGTTTATATAACTATCTTAGTATATACTACTACTTAGTATAGGAAATTATAGTAGTATATATCCTTATTATACTTTTTCTCTTGCCTATCTTACTAGCTTTTATATCCTACTTAATCTTACTAACTATTTGCCTCTAAGATATATTTATTACCTTCCTAACTAGCTTGTTCTTTTTATAGCTAGTATTTAGGTAGTATCTATAGTTCTCTTTAGACTTTATAGCCTTCTAGGCTCTTCTTACTACCCTAGTAGCCTTAATTACTTTACTATACTCTACTAGCTATTCTGCCTTTATATATTATAATAGCTTTATATATAGGACTGCCTCCTTTACTACCTCTTAAAGGGCTTTCTAAAGAGCTTATACTACTTTATCTAGCTCTTAGTAGTTCTTAAGTAGTAGTAGCTCTAGCTTCTTTATAGCTTTTTAAACCTTCTACTTTACCTTCTTCTACTTTACTTTTATCTATTATAGTCTTAGGCTCTAGTTTTTCTAGTATAGGTTTATAGGCTAGTCTATAATAGTTAGAATTAAGATATAGTCTAATCTAAATATATTATTAGCTATTGCCTTGCAGCTCTATAGTCTCTATTAGATAGCTTAGCTAGCTAAGATTAGGTTAAGTGTTTAGTAGCTAGAGTTATGTCTCTCCTATATAATAGTTCTTAGTTCTAGTAGGAGATATAGGCCTACCTATATAGCTATCTAGATAAGAGTATCTACTATATTATATTATAACTAGACTAGGTTTCCTCCCTATAGTAGGTAATAAAGATTAAAGTCTTTAACTACTATAGTCTTACCTATAGCTACTTCTTAGGCCTCCTAGATAGCTATTTCTAGCTATATAAGTATACCTATTATATTATAGGATTTAGGGCCTAATAGGTTATAGTAGTTATAGATAGTAATAGGTTTCCCTTAGATTATTACTATAATAGAGAGAAGGTCTCTTAACTAGCTATTTATAATGTCTTACTTTAATATATCTAGCTCTTCTAATACTAGGAATATAACTCTTAGGTACCTATTCGTTAGAAGGACTTAGTAGTAACCCTTTTTTATTTTAGTTTTCCTATTTACTAGGTTAATCTATAGTTCTTATAGTACTATAATCTAGGTAGTTCTTAGGTTTAGGCTATCTACTAGTAGTACTTAGGTAGTAGGTATATAGTTTATATTATATTAGTAGATCTGCAGGTTATATCTATTTATTTTATTTAGTTATAATAGTCTCCTCTAGCTTAGCTCCCTCTTCTTATTAGGCCTCTTATATACTCTTAGCTTATATATATATTAGGAGCTTATTTGTCTACCTCTTACTATTTATAATAGTAGAGTTAGATCTTAATAGCTTTCCTAGTAGCTTGTTCTATCTTGCTTAGCTACCTTATAGTACCTCCTTAGCCTAGAGCTATTTTACTAAGCTTATTAGTTTCCTCTTCTTATTAGTTACTATAGTAAATCCTTCTTTATTATAAGTTAGTTATACTAGAGTTTACTTTCCTCTAAAGAACTCTAAGAATATTTTAGCCTTAGCTATTACTACTTATTTATATTTATATATCCTTGCTTATACTAAGTAGTCTCCTTTATAGTTATAGTATTTCCTCTCTTATATAGTATAATTAGATATTTTATAGTTTATAAAGTAGGCTCTATATCTATCCTTAGCTTCTATATAGTATATAGTAATATATTTAAACTTATTATACTTTATATACTATATAACTCTTTATTATAAGTAGTAGATTTCTATTAGGTAGAAGTTTGCTTTAATAATAAATCCTTTTTAAGCTATAGCCCTTGCTATTTACTTATCCTAGAACCTAATAACTATTATAGAGTATCTCTAGCCTTCTTTAGCTTTAGGGCTCTTTATCTATATAGCCTACTTAATCCTTATATTTAAGAACTATAAGATATTCTCCTCCTCTATTACCTTAATATATTCCTTAGCTCTAGTATTCTAGTTTGCTCTAACTCTATATATAAGTACTCTATATAGATGTTTAGCAACCTAGGCTCTAGGCTAGGCTATATATATCTAATCCTAGTTCTCCTCTAGCTTTACTCTTTCTTACTCCTTATAGAGAAGTACTTTAAAGTCCCTACTAGGTAGCTTCTAGACTATAGCTACTTACTAGATTCTAAGCTTTACTCTAATTTCCTTCCTACTTATTCCTCTAATCTTATCTCTTTCTTTCTATATACCTATCTTAACTATAATTACTATAGTTACTTAAGGTATTATCTATATTAAGGTCTAGATTTAGGCTGCCTTTTAGACCTATAATTATCTTATATTATAGCTATCTAGCTTTTTCTAAAGGGTTCTCTAGATATTCTAAAGAGTAGAGGAGATAGCCTAGGTTTAGGCCTAATAGAGAAGAGCCTATTAAGCTCTTTAGAGAAAGGAAAGAAGAGAGGAGTTAAAGTAGTTGTAGGGAGAGTTAAGGGCTTTTTAAATAGTTTCTATAAGGGTTATTAGGTTCTTTTAGAGCTAGGTGCTTACTATATTAGTCTTTAGTAGTGTCTTCTCGCCCTAAGGGCTAGTTTAGTAGTTTTTAAGAGATTGTCGCTATCCTTAGGTTCTAAGGGTACTAGCCTCTTCTCCCTCGGGCGCTATAACCTCTTTAAAGTTCTTCTATCGCTCTAGATAGATAGTCGCATACTATAAGGCCTTAAGGCCTCCTAGTAGCTAATTCTTTGCCTACTAGAGGTATATATTTAGTATAAGTATATAGTAGTTACTCTTTTCGGCCGGCGATAGTAAGGTTAATCTAAGTAATATATACGACGGATTCTAGCTCTAGAGTACGTCTATAGCTGTCGCTATCTATATATAGTCGTATATATTAGTATACGCTATATTAGGCAAGCGATATATTATATAATATCGCTAACTATAGTAGCTAACTATAGTATAGGAAGCTAAACTCTACGTATAGAGGTAAGCTAGCGGCTAGGTAGGAATAGCTACGTACTAAGCTTCTAGTATACTTAAAGCTAGAATTCGTCGCACCTAGCTTCTACTATAATAACTACTATCTTAACCGCTACTATACTCGTATTACTACCGAATTTTAAGCGTATATTTACTATATACCTCGCGATACTTATTTCTTTCTAGCGACTAAACTTACGATAATAGCGCGATAAAAGTAATATCCGATAAGTACTACGCTCTCTAATAGTCTATAGAAGCATCCCTACCTTATAGATAAGGATTTAGATAGTATAAGTACTTCTATACTTTAAATATAACTAGGCGCTATAAGGAAAGATATAGATACCTACTCTTTTAATCTTAATACTCTTCGCGAGTATAGCTAGCGCGTAGATATATCGCTTAAGAGAGCTATAGTAGATAAGTAGCGCAAAGCTAGAAATAAGTCCTTTGCTCGGTAGAAGAAGCTTTTAATTAGCTTTAATAATATATAGAGCTCCTTATTAAAGAAGTAGTAGTAGAAGAAGATTAAAGCCTAAAGAGAGGAGTACTATACTTAGTATAACTAGATAGCGTAAGTAATAATCTATATAGTCGGCTAATATAGTTAGTAGTACTAACGTATAATAGAGACGATAAGAAACGTAAGCGCGCGCGGGATAAGCCTACTATATAAGTAGCGAACTAGAATAAGGAAAGCTTCTATTTTAATATCGAGAAGGAGAAGGGCGCGGACGACCTATACTATAACTATAACTACTAGTATAATACTAATTAGTCTAAGTTAGGTCCGGAGGCACCCTATATATTACTAGTAAGGTCGGCCGGTACTAGCTATAAAATAACTAACCTCTGCCTTCGAGTCGCTACTAAGAGCGAGTAGGCCGTATAGAGGAGCTACGCCGTTTACGCCTTTTAGAATAAGGCTATTCGATAGTTTAAGAAGAAGGTATATACGCTTATAATACTACGCGCGTAATATAGGAGTTAAGCCGAGTTTATTATATAACTAATTAAGAAGAGGCCGAGTTCCTTATAGTAAGAAATAGACCTTATCGAGAGGCTATAATCTAGGAATAAGAGGAGATATATATTCTAAGTATCTAGAGCAGACGTAAGTAGCTCTTATTAAGAGTATATCGCCGCTAGAACTAATAGCTTCTTTAAGACGTATTCGAGTACCTCCGATTAGACTAGAAGTATACTCTACGCTCTACGGAGCCTTATAGAGAGCTTATAAAATTAGTCCGTATATTAGTATTTATAGCGAAAGCGAAGGTAAATTAGTACCGACTACGCCTACTAACTATATACTAACTAGTAATAGGAGCTAATAGTAGAAGGCCGTCTTCTAACTATAATAGAAATTTTCCTACCTTATTACTATATAGTATATAGTAACTATCTCTCCTAGAAGTCCTTTAAGTTTAATATAGCTATTCGCTTTACTTAGACTCTAGAAGTCCTAGATTAGCTTATCTCGTTAGGATACGATTAGGATAGTAATAGGTTCTAAAAGCTAGTTACGTCTAAAGTATAGGCTAAGCGAAATAGGCTAGCGTTCTAGTTATACGCTTATAAGTTCGATATAAAGGAGTCGGTATATAGAGAGCTTCTATAAGAAATATAGCTCGATTCTAAGTAGGAAGGAGGACTTAGCTTTTAGGATATCGTCGAGTAGCTTCTAGGTACGTCTGCGAATAAGCTCGCTATCTCCGAGACCTTTATATATAAATTCTAGTTACTAGAGATAAGGTTTATATAGAAGCTCTATAACTCCTCTTAGGCTAGGTAGAATACGGATATATCTCGTAAGTTAAAATTAGTTATAGCTGCCGACGGTATATAATATATTAGTCTACGGTTTGCGTCGTAGTACTAGCCGGCCCTCTAACCTATTATAGAGAGAATTTAGAAACTACCTAAAGACTACGTAAAGCGATATAATACTATATAGTAGAAGGCTAGAAATAATACTAAGAGTAAGAAGGGAAAAAAGAATATAGCGAGCTAGTAGTTACGCCTTCGGAGATATATTACTACTTTGTCTTTAGAGCTAGTACTAGATCTAGGAGCTTTAGCTATACCTTAAACTTCTAGCTCGTTATATTCTTTTTCCTCTTCTTACCCTTAGTATTATTTCTAGCCTTCTACTATATAGTATTATATCGCTTTATATAGTCTTTAGGTAGTTTCTAAATTCTCTTTACGATAGGTTTATCTACTTAGGCTAAGTTTAACTCTACTTTTTCGACTTAAGCTTTATTAACGCTACTAGCCTCTTGCGCTAGTAAGATGCTTGCCCTTAAAGGCGACTATAGCGTTATTATAATTAAAGAGTACTTAGTACGTTTATTAGTCGCAACTATTACGAGCTTAATAAGAGTACTAAAGGTGCCCGTCTCTATAACGCTACTAGGATAGGCCGTCGGCCTATAATAGAGATACCTCGCTAGTACTTATACTAATAAAACTTAATCGCCTTTATAAATATTATTTACCTCTATTACTCTACTAGCTTTTACTCTCTAGTTCTACGATTCCTTCTTAGTACTATATACTTTATATTATAGTATTACTAGTATATCCTACGACTCCGATACGATATAGTAGTACTATACTTCCTTCTTCCTCGAGATATATAAGTATATAGCTTCGCGAATAATAGACTAACTCCGAATCGTAGCTATCTCTCGTCGACTCTAGTCCGATTAAGAAGGTAGTATAATAGTAGAGGAAGGGATACTATTTAATTATAAATACCTCGAGTAGTTAAGCTAGTATACGAGATAGGATACTACCTCTAGCTAACCTTACTAAGCTACTAGAGGATTTTAAGGACTAGGTCGAAACTAATAGCGTATAAATATAGTAGTAGGAGTATACCTAGTCGTTCGAGGGCTTTTACTACTACCGTTAGTAGCTTAAAGAGGCGAGGTATTATAATAAGTATAGTAGAATATCTTCGAACCTTATAAAATAAAACTTAAATACGCGAACGTTATAAGCCTAGAGATTTTTCGTTAAAGGTATAGACTAGGAAACGTACGCCTTAAGAGTTATTTATAGGGGATATAATAGAGTTATTAAATACCTAGGACTAGGTAATAGAATAAAAGCTCTATAAAAGCACCTCGATTTAGTAGGCTACGAAGATACCTCCTAGGAGCGTAGAGTTACTAGAGAAGTTATTAAGGCTACTAAAGATTAATCTATAAGTTTAGTATTCGTTAATACGGGAATAAGGTGCCGACTACGCTTGCCGACTATACTTACTAATTACGCTCGCCGACTATACTTTATAGAGATATATAACGTAGATATACTAATAGCCCTTATTTATAGGAACGGCTTAAGAAAAGTTTTACTAGAATAGAGCACCTAGAATAATTAAAGTTTCTAGAGTTATATAGGCTTATAGTTTCCTAGCTAGGCTTACTCTTAAACTTCTTCGAAAGTCCTATAGTTCGGCGTACCTACGAATATCTATTAGAGGAGACTAGATCTATTAACTTTAAGAGCGCCGCTACGATTAAGTTATATATCTAGGACGCGGTCGATTACTCTAAGGATAATCTAAAACGTTAGCTATCTAGAACCTTCTAAGTAGCTATCGCCCTCGACGGTTAGTACGCTAGGGTGCTCCGAGTATTATTCCTTACGATATAAGGCTACTAGATCGATAGCGAGTAGGTCTAGTATAAGGCTATGCTAGCCTTTCTATATATTTCGGGCCGTTATATAGGCGAAGTCCTAGTAGACCTACTATTTAACGTACTTACTCGTTTCGAGATCTCTAATAGGCTTATAGCGCTAATAGCGGACAATACTTCTAATAATAATATACTATATGCAGCTATATACGTATCCTTACTATATATATACCTTCTAACTAACGAGTTCTAGCGTCGAGGCTATTAATATTTACTCCTACGAGCGTACGCGTATAGCGAAGCTATTAGTCTCGATTAAATAACTTCCTCTCTAAGAAATAGATAAGAATATAAGAGAGATATTAGATACTAAAGACTACGAGTTCTCCCGTCCGGAATAGTTCCTATACTTTATATATATAATCTAGCTCTCCTTAGGGAAGTTCTTCGCTACTTTTAAGATTAAGCTAAGAAACGAGAGATAGGAATAATAGGACGAGTAGATAGACATAAACGCGTTACGTTAGCTTAAAGTAGGAAGTCTAGCTATAGTTCTAATAAAGGTACTATTTATTCTCCCTACGAAGTATACGTAGTTAGTAAACGTAGTCGGTAGAAGCTATACTAATAACCGCTCCTTATAAAGTTCTAGAAACTTATAGTTAAGGTAAACTCTAGTACTTAACGCTTCGAGAGTTTTATAGTACTATAGTAAAAGAGGATTATAGATCTATATCTATACCCGAAATAGTATAAACAGTAGAAGAAGACGCTTTAAAGAGTTTTACGCTTAATATAAGATATAAAGACCCGTTAGAGCTTAACTACGATTATACTAATACGTAGTTCTTAACTACGAGATATTATCGACGAGTATATTAAGAATAAGGGTTAGCCCGAACTAAAGCTAACTGCTACGGAATAGAAGAGGGTTAAATATATTATTAACCTTACTACTCCTTTCGCGGAGGCTACGATATAGATTAGTACGATAAAGGAGCTAATAATCTACCTCGTTCTTAGCTACTATAATACCTTATTCGATATCCTAGATATTATAGATAAGAAACTTAAATATAAAACATAACCCTAGTAAAAGAAGATTTATTCTGCCTTATAGGCTATATAGATAAAGCTCGAGAAGTACTATACTACTACTTAAGAGCGATTCGGTAATATATATAGCATTGCGATTCTTCTTAATCTAGTAATAAAATAGGCGTTCTAGGACCGCGAGGCCTTCTCTAGCGAGGGGCTCGATTCCTCCTTCGAGGATTACTACTAGTTAAAATTCTAGGTCGAATACGCGTAATATAAGCCTCTCGTAGCTACGTCCTAGTCTAGGCCGAAAAAGGCCTTATACCGCTCTATAATATTATTTGTAATAGGTCTCTATAGTAGATTAGATAGTAATAACTCCGACTCTAATTAAAGGGTATCTAGACGGCCGTAGCAGACCGCATAGCCTTTAGCTAATTCGGATAAGGTATCTCGTTATCGCTACGCTAGATTTAAGGACTCGGCTGCCTATTCTATAGAGTATCCGCTCCGGTTATAGAAGATAATCGTATTAGAATATCTAGGTTACGCGCTAATAGCCCGGGACATCCTCTCTATCCTAGTAGCTAGAACTAGTTATAAGCGCGACTTTAGTATAGCGCGTTATTAGAGCCGATATAATCGGTCCTACGATCCCTCGATGTTTAGTAATATTATATACTATCGTTCCTAAGAGTATAATGCGTAGTAATAGGCTCGGGATTCGCTTATAGAGGAGGCGCTACTAATATTAACTACGTTCGAGCCTTCGAACAATATAGTAAATTAGTAGTAGAAGTAGCTCGAGGCAGATTAGGAGACGTTAGCAACTACTATATAGAGTAACTTCGACTCGATTAGTAATAACGAGGAGGATATAGTACTAATATATCTTCGCTATAGTACTTAGTAAAGGAAGCATTTACTTTTACGTTATATCTATAAAGTAGAGTAGACTTTATAGTCGATATTATAAATAGTATTTAATTCCGATATCTCGTAGTTAGCAAGTATAGTTAGCAAGTATAGTCGGCATCCTTATTTTTCTCCGCAACTATAGTCGCTAGTTTAACTAGCGCTTCTAATATACTATAACGCTTAGTTCTATATATATATATATTTAGTATTAGAGCAATTCTATTATCCCCGCGGCGACTTAGTCTTATTCTCTAGTATTAGACCTATCTTTCTAAACTTAAGTCCCTATAAAGACCTATATAGGAACTAGTAGTATTTAGACCCGACCTATCGATTTCGTATTAGGTCGGGGACCCTATCGATTTAAGTCTTAGGTCGGTTCCCTTAGGAACCGACCTAGACCCGGAACCGACCTAAAGTCGGGGACCTATTCTAACCTCTAGTATAAGCTAGCCGCCCTTCCTAATTATTAGCCTAAACTAGCTAGTTTATTAGATTTTTATAGGCAGAACCCCTTAGTTCGTAAGTCTACTACGACGATTCTAGTATCCTTACCGAAACTAGAGATACTAGAAGATACGCTTAAGTAGAAATTAGCTAATAGGGCGACTATCTATAGTACCGCTAGGTAGAGGACGTAGTATTAGCAAATTATATCCCGGTACGACCGACTATTCTAGAATAAGGGCACTACGGTTAAAGTGCTAGACGCTAAGTATATACCTATTATATTACTACTAGATAGTAAATCGTACCGGATGCCTACTATTACCTATCCTTTATCTATACTAGACCGTATAGTAGTCGATAAGGCTTTCGATACCCTCTACTAATAAGGGAAAATATCCTACTCTACCTAGCCTATACCTTTCGGGTTTCTAGTATTTATAGTCTAGAAGACTATAGAGGTCGGTAGCTAGCCTATCTATAAAGGCCGAGTAGTAGTCGATATCCGCGGCCTTAATAAACTAGTAGTAAAGGACTCCTACCTATTACCTAGGCAGGAGGACATTATTACTACTCTAAAGAGAAGCTATTTTATTATAACTATCGACGCGGTTTCCTTCTTTTATTAGTAGTAGGTAGCTAAGGCCGACCGCTATAAATTTACTATTAATAGCTACTAGGGTTAAGAATAGCTAGGTATAGCTATTATAGGTTTTGCTAATAGCGTATAATATGTCTAGAGATAACTAGACCGTATCTTAAAAAGGTTTAACTACTACTTACGTACCTATATCGATAATATTATTATTTTCTCTAGGACTTTCGATAATTATCTCTACGACCTAGATAGAGTTTTCTAGGCGCTAGACGAAGTCGATATTAGTATCGCCCCGGCTAAGACCTTCGTAGGTTTCCTATCGATAAAACTTCTTAGCTAGCGTATTAGTAGGCTAGGCTATACGACCTACGAGGAGAAGGTTAAGGCTATTTTAGACCTACCGTTTCTACGCTCTCTAAAAGATCTAGAATTCTATATAGGCATTATAGGGTAGTAGCGCTACTATATTCTATACTTCTCTTAGCTAATCGCGCTATTTAAGGACCGGAAGAAGCACCTCCTATAGCTAGCTTCTTCTAATAAAGGAAACCCTCGTAAACGATTCGTAGCTAAGATACTAGCCTAGAATAAGGCAGAGAATCTCGATTATTAGTACCGTGCCTATAATATACTATAAGAGCTTTACCGCTACGCTACTTTTCTCTACTACGTAGACGCCGACCGACCGCTTTACGTAGATCTAGACTCTAGTCGTTATAGCTACGTAGCGGTAATCTATATAGTATAGAGGGACCTAGTACCTAATCTAGAAATACTACTACAATTTATGCCGATAGCCGTCTAACTAGTTCTCTTCCTTAGTAAGACGCTCTTCGAAGTAGAATCTAGATACCCGGCTACCGAGCTAGAAGTCTCTAGCCTTCTTTAGATAGCCCGCAAGGCTAGGTATATCCTCTAGGCGTGTCGCTAATAGATCTACGTGTTTACCGACTATACCGTAGCGCTTAATATTACGACGGCTAGTTCGATTACTACTATAACTTCTATAGATAAGCTAAATTTGCGACTAGTTAGGGCCGGGTAGTACTTATCTTAATTCTATAGCCTCTAAGTTATTTATTGTCCTAGCTACTTATATGCCGTTCCGGACGCGCTTAGCCGTTTTATCTCTAAGACTCGCCGAGACTTAGGCGCGGACAACTTAGACCCGCTCGCGTATAATAACCTTAACCTAGGCTAGGATACGATCTAGCTACTAGACAACCTAATGTATTTATAGCCCTATAGCTACGCTAATAGCTACTAAAGACTATAAGTTCTCCCGTCTAGAATAGTTCTTATACTTTATATATATAATCTAGCTCTCCTTAGGGAAGTTCTTCGCTACTCTTAAGATCGAGCTAAGAAATAAAGAATAGGAACGATAGGACGAGAAGATAGATATAAACGTATTACGTCGGCTTAAAGTAGGAAGTCTAGCTACGGTTCTAATAAAGGTACTATTTATTCTCCCTATAAAGTATATATAGTCGGTAAACGTAGTTAGTAGAAGCTATACTAATAACCGCTCCCTATAAAGTTCTAGAAACTTATAGTTAAGGTAAACTCTAGTACTTAACGCTTCGAGAGTTTTATAGTACTATAGCGAAAGAGGATCGTAGATCTATATTTATACTCGAAATAGTATAAACGGTCGAAGAAGACGCTTTAAAGGGTTTTACGCCTAATATAAGATATAAAGACTCGTTAGAGCTTAACTACGATTATACTAATATATAGTTCTTAACTACGAGATATTATCGACGAGTATATTAAGAATAAGGGTTAGCCCGAACTAAAGCTAACCGCTATAGAATAGAAGAGGGTTAAATATATTATTAACCTTACTACTCCTTTCGTAGAGGCTACGATACGGATCGGTATAATAAAGGGGCTAATAATCTACCTCGTTCTTAGCTACTATAATACCTTATTCGATATCCTAGATATTATAGAGCCTACGAAGTCCTATTATACGCCTCTACGCGGCCGTAGGTAGAAATAGATACTCTCGAGCATACTAGTAAAGTATAAGAGCATATAAGATAATCCTACTTCGCTACTACTAGCCGTATATCTAATAAGATAAGAACTACCTTAAGATAACCCTAAGACTACCTAACGAACTAAAGTAGAACCTTACTATAAAAGAGGTAGAAAAGAGAGGATAGAATAGAAGTAAGTAGGATAGGAGTAGAGAGAGGAGGTAGCTACTAGGTAAGAGAATTAGCTATTTACCTACTAAAAAGAGCTATAAAAGGAAGGGAGAAAGGCAGACCCTTCCTACCTAGAATATATATTCCTAGAGACGACCCTCTAGGTCCGAGACGAATAGAAATAGAGGCCTCTATACCGACTCGATATACTATACTAGCTATATCTGCTACTAGAACTAATTTTAGATATTAAAATTCTATATATAGGGCTTAGTACTTAGTAGCTTAGCGCTTAGCGCTAAGCTATACTAAGTAAAATTCTAGTTCCCCTAGGCATCGGCCTATAATATCCGTTTTTAGCGCGAATAAGGCACCCCTACGACTAAGAGTTTTTATAGCCTAGGAGGCTTTTTCTCTTACGACTAGATAGGCTTCGGCCTACCCGTACTATATAGTCTTCGACTCCTATAGTACGTTAATAGAATAAATAAACAAATAAACAAACAAATAAATAGATATTATAGATAAGAAACTTAAATATAAAATATAACTCTAGCAAAAGGAGATTTATTCTACTCTATAGGCTATATAGATAAAGCTCGAGAAGTACTATACTACTACCTAGGAGCGATTCGGTAATATATATAGTATTGCGATTCTTCTTAATCTAGTAATAAAACGGGCGTTCTAGGACCGCAAGGCCTTCTCTAGCGAGAGGCTCGATTCCTTCTTCGAGGATTACTACTAGTTAAAATTCTAGGTCGAATACGCGCGATATAAGCCTCTCGTAGCTACGTCCTAGTCTAGGCCGAAAAAGGCCTTATACCGCTCTACGATATTATTCGTAATAGGTCTTTATAGTAGATTAGATAGTAATAACTCCGACTCTAATTAAAGGGTATCTAGACGGCCGTAGTAGACCGTATAGCCTTTAGCTAATTTAGACGAGGTATCTCGTTATTACTACGCTAGATTTAAGGACTCGGCTACCTATTCTATAGAGTATCCGCTCTAGTTATAGAAGATAATCGTATTAGAATATCTAGGTTACGCGCTAATAGCCCGGGATATCCTCTCTATCCTAGTAGCTAGAACTAGTTATAAGCGCGACTTTAGTATAGCGCGTTATTAAAGCCGATATAATTAGTCCTACGATCCCTCGACGTTTAGTAATATTATATACTATTGTTCCTAAGAGCGTAATATATAGTAATAGGCTCGGGATTCGCTTATAGAGGAGGCGCTACTAATATTAACTACGTTCGAGCCTTCGAATAATATAGTAAATTAGTAGTAGGAGTAGCTTAAGGCAGATTAGGAGACGTTAGTAACTACTATATAGAGCAACTTCGACTCGATTAGTAATAATAAGGAGGATATAGTACTAATATATCTTTGCTATAGTACTTAGTAAAGGAAGTATTTGCTTTTACGTTATACCTATAGAGGAGAATAGACTTTATAGTCGATATTATAAATAGTATTTAATTCCGATATCTCGTAGTCGGCAAGTATAGTTAGCAAGTATAGTCGGTATCCTTATTTTTCTCCGTAACTATAGTCGCTAGTTTAACTAGCGCTTCTAATATACTATAACGCTTAGTTCTATATATATATATATTTAGTATTAGAGTAATTCTATTATCCCTACGGCGACTTAGTCTTGTTCTCTAGTATTAGACCTATCTTTCTAAACTTAGGTCTCTATAAAGACCTATATAGGAACCGGTAGTATTTAGACCCGACCTATCGATTTCGTATTAGGTCGAGGACCCTATCGATTTAGGTCTTAGGTCGGTTCCCTTAGGAACCGACCTAGACCTAGAACCGACCTAAAGTCGGGGACCTATTCTAACCTCTACGTATACCGACTCCTTTATATCGAACTTATAAGCGTATAACTAGAACGCTAGCCTATTTCGCTTAGCCTACGCTTTAGACGTAACTAGCTTCTAGAACCTATTACTATCCTAATCGTATCCTAATAGGATAAGCTAATCTAGGACTTCTAGAGTCTAAGTAAAGCGATTAGCTATATTAAACTTAGAGGACTTCTAGAAGAGATAGTTGCGATATACTACGTAGTAATAGGGTAGGAAAATTTCCGTTATAGTTAGAAGACGGCCTTCTACTATTAGCTCCTACTACTAGTTAGTATATAGTCGGCAGGCGTAGTCGGCACTAATTTACCTTCGCTTTCGCTATAGATACTAATATACGGACTAATTTTATAAGCCCTTTATAAGGCTCTACGAAGCGTAGAGTATACTTCTAGTCTAATTAGAGGTACTCGAATGCGTCCTAAAGAAGCTATTAGTTCTAGTAGCGATATACTCTTAATAAGAGCTACTTACGTCCGCTCCTAATACTTAGAATATATATCTCCTCTTATTCTTAGATTATAGCCTCTCGATAAGGTCTATTTCTTATTACGAGGAACTCGGCCTCTCCTTTTTTAGTTATATAATAAACTTAGCTTAACTTCTATATTACGCACATAGTATCGCAAGCGTATATACCTTCTTCTTAAACTATTAAATAGCCTTATTCTAAAAGGCATAGACGGCGTAGCTCCTCTATATAGCCTACTCGCTCTTAGTAGCGACTTAAAGGTAGAGGTTAGTTATTTTATAGCTAATACCGGCCGACTTTACTAGTAATACGTAGGGTGCCTCCGGACCCGACTTAGACTAATTAGTATTATACTAGTAGTTATAGTTATAGTGCGGGTCGTCTACGCCTTTCTCCTTCTTAATATTAAAATAGAAGCTTTTATTATTCTAATACGCTACTTATATAGTAGGCCTATCTTGCGTGCGCTTACGTTTCTTATCGTCTTTATTTTACGTTAGTACTACTAACTATATTAGCTAACTATATAGATTATTACTTACGCTATCTAGTCGTACTAAGCGTAGTACTCCTATCTTTAAGCTTTAATCTTCTTCTACTACTACTTCTTTAATAGAGAGCTCTATATATTATTAGAGCCGATTAAAAGCTTCTTCTACTAAGTAAAGGACTTATTTCTAGCTTTGCGCTACTTATCTACTATAGCTCTCTTAGGCGATATATCTACGCGCTAGCTATGCTTGCGAAGGGTATTAGAATTAGAAAAGTAGGTATCTATATCTTTCCTTATAGCACCTAGTCGTATTTAAAGTATAGAAGTACTTATACTATTTAAATTCTTTATCTACAAAGCGGGGACGCTTCTATAAACTATTAGAGAGCGCGGTACTTATCGGACGTTACTTTTATTACGCTATTATCGTAAGTTCGATTACTAGAAAGAGATAAGTATCGCGAGGTATATAGTAAATATACGCTTAAAATTCGGTAGTAATACGAGTATAGTAGTAGTTAAGGTAGTAGTTATTATAGTAGGAGCTAAGTACGACGAATTCTAGCTTTAGGTACGCTAGAATCTTAGTACGTAGCTATTCCTACCTAGCCGCTAGCTTATCTCTATACGTAGAGTTTAGCTTCTTATACTATAGTCGGCTACTATAGTCGGTAATATTATATAATATATCGCTTGCCTAATATAGCGTATACTAATATATAGACCGCGCCGCTCCTTAGATACTTCGACCTTACGCTACGCTTACGAGTCGAGACCGATACGTCTAACTACGCTATCGCGGGCATTCTAAGCTAGCTATTCGAGTCGGAATAGTACCTAATCGCGTTCTTCTTATAGAAGATAATTAATACCGAGTATAACTATAAGGTCTATAATAAGGAACTTCTCGTAGTAGTAGAATTCTTTAAGGTATAGAGGCCTTACCTCGAAGGCACTACGTATTAGGTAGAGGTACTAGTCGACTACGCTAACCTAAAGGCCTTTATAGGTATAAAGTAGTTAATAGGCCGATAGGCTAGGTAGGCTACGTTCTTAGCTCTATATAACTTTAGAATTAGTTACTAAGTAGGTAAGCTAAACGTAGCTAATACGCTATTAAGACGTAGTAATTACGTAAAGGACGCGTAGGTAATAAATAACCTATTACTATTACTATAGTAAAAACTCTAAGTTTAGAGCGACCTCTAAGTAGGTAGACCGGTTATAAACTATATTAAGGCCGCCTATAGCTCCTAGTATATAATAAGCTAGAGGGTAGCGGCTATAGAGGCGGCTAATAGAGCCTAGCTTACTAACCTAGAACGCTATAAGCCGAGTCCGTATAGATTCGCGCTACTAATATAGGTCGCTAGCGCTATTATTATAAAGGAACGGCCGTACGCTAATACCTCGGACCTAGTAATCGAGTACGTAGCTACGCTAGTCTAGCTAGACCCTACTACGAAGGAGCTATACGCGTAGGCGGAGAGTAATAAAGGCGAAAGCGATAAGTATACTACTTAGGATAGGTATATATATCGCGAAGGGGCCTTATACCTACTCTATAATACCGTATTACGAACGTAAGTAATCTATATATACTACGACGACTTCCTAGCTAGCTACTTTAGTAAGGATAAGACTATAGAACTCGTTAAAAGGAAATATTAGTAGCTAGAGATTAATAAGGACGTTAGGTAATACGTCGAATCGTATAGTAGCTATTAGGAGGCGAAAGCGAGGCGCTACTATCCCTATAGTAAGATAGTTACGCTTTCTTTACTAGAACGGCCGTAGAAAGATCTATCTATAGACTTTATTATAGACCTTCTACTAAGTAAGCGTAATAGTCGTATATTTAACGTAATCCTTATAGTTATTAACCGCTATTCTAAGATAGTAACTTTTATCTAGACGATAAAGCGCTATATAAGCGTAGAGCTTACGGATATTCTACTCGACGAAGTTATATAACTTCGAGGTATACCTAGTAGTATTATCTCTAATAGAGGGTCTATATTTACTAGCTAGTTCTAGTTAGACTTCTATTTCGAGGTATACGTAAAACTTAAGTTAAGTATAGTATTTTACCCGTAGACGAATAGCTAGACTAAGCGCGTAAACTAGACGCTAGAGTAGTACCTACGTATCTATTATAAGAAGAACTAAGACAACTAGGCGTCTATACTAGCCTCTATAGAATTCGCGTATAATAATAGCCTAAATACGATACTAAAGATATCGCTATTTTATATTATTTACGAGTTCGACCTAGATCTAACGATAGAGACTCGTAAGAGAGACGTAACCGAATCTTAAGGCGCGATTCTACGAGGAGAAGTACTAGTAGTAAAAGACGCTATAAAGAGGTTAAAGTAGAATAATAAGGAGTTAATAAAGCGCTAGTAGCAAGTAAGCGAGTCGTAGGCTAAGTATTATAACTAGAAGTATTAGCTAAAGGAATATAAAGTCGGCGATATAGTTCTCTTATTTACGAAGAACTTAAAACTAAAGGTACTATTAAAGAAGCTAGTAGATAAGTTCGGTAGACTATTTAAAGTAATTAACGTAGTTAGGAAGTAGGCGTACCGCCTAGCTCTTCTAATAGGATTACGTATCTATAATATCTTCTACGTATCCCTCCTAGAACTCTAGTATAATAGCGAATCGTAGGAAACTAGCTTGCCCCTCGTAGATAATAAAAGCGAGTAGATAGTCGAGGAAGTACTAGAAACTCGAGTCGAGAAGAGTAAGAGGAAGTAGCTAGTTCGATAGAAGAGCTAGCTAGAGGAATATAATATATAGGAACCGATTAAATATATTAGGGAATATAAGGCGCTCGAGGAATTTTAGGCGTAAGAGTAGAGTAAGAGGAGCTTACGTAAGCTATAAAGTTAACTATCGCGGCTATTACGCCGCTAAGTATTTTGCGATAAGTGCGCGCTAAGCGCTAAGGCTACGACGAGACGTTACGTTACTACGAGAAGGTCGCGAAAATTACTAAGAGAAATAGAGAATATAGAGTAGAAAGAAATTATTTATTTATAGCGCTCGTAGGCGTAGCGTAAATAGGCCGTAGTACTAGCGTAGAATAGAAGTATAAAATAAGGCGGCGAACTATACGAGTAGCGTAGAAAAAGCGCGAGAAGAGAGTAGGAGAAGAGCGCGTAATACGCTAGCTACTCCTTTATACTATCGTTAATCCTAGTACTATTCTCCTTCTTACTCTCGCTAGTCTCGCTCCTCTTATTCTTATTCTTCTTCTTTTCCTCTACTATAGAGGCCTCGTCGTTAAAGACCTCCTCTACTTAGCTACTAAGATAATCGGCGTAGGTAGTATAGACTATTATATCGAGAGCCTCCTAGGAGGCGCTAAGTAGGCGTAGACGCTATAAAGAATATTAGTAACATATACGAGGAGTATACTACCTATAAGATATACCTCGTACTTAAGCTTAAAGAGCCTAAAGAATAGGGCGATCTACTTATTAGCTATAAGTAGCTTAGTAGTAGAGAGGCCGCTAGCCGCTAGCGTAGCGCTAGCTTTGCCCTTCTTTAGAGTCTTAAAGACCTTAGCCGACTTGCCTTTATTAGACTATAAGACCTTAAGGCTATTAGCGATTAGGGCCTATAGATTAGTAGAGCGGCGGCGGAGCTACTTAGCGTATATAGCTGGCCTACTCTTAGCTAGCTTAGTAAGGTAGAAACGTAAGCGCTTCGCCTACGTAATAATATCTAGGTCGGTATAGTAGTCGTAGGAGTAGTTATTATTATTATAGCGCTAGTAATTCTTCTTTTTATTTAGTTTTATAACTCTATTATACGGCCGAACGCCGGCTATACGTACTATATTAGTAAGGAACTCGTAGCTAATACGTACGCGAGATACTAGACTTACTAGTTACTAAATATAGGAGATAACGATAATAGTCGTCGTTCTTAGTAGTAGGAAGGTCGGTAATAGTACGAGAGTCGGCTAAGATTATAGGCGCGGCGTTCTTCTTAGAAGCTATAGTACTTATAGATCGAGTACTAGGAAGATACTAGGAAATTACGTAGATAGTATAAGGCGAGGGCGCCTACGAAGTTCTATTATACGCCTCTACGCGGCCGTAGATAGAAATAGATACTCTCGAGTATACTAGTAAAGTATAAGGGTATATAAGATAATCCTACTTCGCTAATACTAGCCGTATACCTAATAAGACTAAAACTACTCTAAGATAACCCTAAGACTACTCTACGAACTAAGGCAGAACCCTACTATAGAAAAGGTAGAAAAGAGAGAGAATAGAATAGAAATAAGTAGAGGAGTAAAGAGAGGAGGCAGCTACTAGGCAAGAGATTAGCTATTTACCTACTAAAAAGAGCTATAGAAGAAAGAGAGAAAGGTAGACTCTTCCTACCTAGAATATATATTCCTAGAGACGACCCTCTAGGTCCGAGATAAATAGAAATAACGGCCTTCTATACCGACTCGATATACTATACTAGCTATATCTACTAGAACTAATTTTAGATACGGAAATTCTATATATAGGGCTTAGCGCTTAGCGCTAAGGCGCACTAAGCGAAATTCTAGTTTCCCCTAGGCATCGGCCTATAATATATATTTTTAGCGCGAATAAGATATTTCTACGACTAAAGAGTTTTTATAGCCTAGGAGGCTTTTTCTCTTATAACTAGATAGGCTTTAGCCTACCCGTGCTATATAGTCTTCGACTCTTATAGTACGTTAATAGAACAAATAAACAAATAAATAAATAAATAATATAAGGCGAGGGCAGAGCGCTTATCTAAAGTTAGTATATTAGAATAAGTATTAACGTAATTAGGCGCGAACTTATAGCCCGTACCTACCTCGTAACTAACGTATAGTCTATATAGACTCTATAATATAAAAGTCCCTTAAAATCTAGTACGTTACTATAGTACCGCTAAAAATCGCATACGTTACGACGTAACCGTAACGTAATAAGAACGTAAGCGACCGGCTATCGTATTAATATAGACTCTTCTACGAGCTAGGGCAGCTCTATAAAAGAGAGGAGATAATTATAAGAGCGAGAGGCTCGAGAGCTACTAGCTTAGAGGGCGTCTAAGTTAGACGCCGAAGTATCCGGCTTACGCCGCGCGTACTTAGCGTAAGATAAAAGTACGCTAAATATATATAGAGGAATCGGTAAGAATTAGTCTCTTAATATCTCTAACGAGTATAGTTAGAGGCGCTTAATATATTACTATATACTAACCTTTATAACTATATTACGACTACTTAACTAGTAATACTATAGAGTACTAGTAAGTCTATCTCTTTCCCTTCTATAGTCTTTAATATATTCGTAAAGAACTTCGAATATTAAAATATATATACTATAGTCGATATTATCTATATAATACCTAGATATAATCTATACTATAGTAAATGTTTGCGTCTATTACTATATTCTACGGAGTAGCAAAGGCAATTATAGCGTTCGCGCAACTATAACTTCTACTAGATAAAGATCGGTAGGCGTATCCTAATATAGTAGTAGAATACGATATAGTTCTACTATATAGCGCTATTAAACTCTAGCCTCTTCTATAGACCTACGTATTCCGGCGGTAACGGGCGGTCGTATACGATTTTCTAGTACTTCTATCTACTTTTACTCTTCTTTCTCGTACTTCTATCTATTTACTTCTTCTAACTCTTTAGTATCTTTATTTATACTACTCGATACCTTCTTTTATTTCCTAAGTAGACTCTAATATAGAGTTTAACTTAAGCTCTCTTCTACGAGTATATCCTAATATAGATACTAATATACTACTATTATTACTACCTCTACGCGTAGGAAATAAGGCTACTAAGTAGTAGCGAATATAGCTACTAAAGGCTACGGTACTAGACGACGAGTCTCGTAGGAAGGTAGTAGTTCTACGGAAAAATATAATAGCTATAAGAACGATATAGCGACGAACGAGAGCTAGTAAGTCCGGTATCTTAAAAAGGTAGTTAAAGCTAAGGACGGCAGCCTTACGAGAGATCCGTAAGCTTTAGTAAACGATAGCTCTATATATTCGGAGGGTCTCTTTTTAGCGCGTTATCCGCGAGATTATAATAGATAGAGAGAGTAGCGATATTATTAGAATTTAGGCGGTAGTACTTAAATGCTTATAGGAAGCGGCGGAGGCTTTTCTTATTACGGAGTTTAAGATTTAAAACCTTCTAGCGATCTACGCGAAGCGCGTTACTCTATAAGCGAAGGATATATACCTATATAGTTATCTATACTACTAGTTTACTAGTTAGAATAGAGGAGGCAATATTAATATAGGTATATACTACTAGGTTACCGACTATAATTGCCGACTATAAAGAGCCTAGTATACCTTACTATACCTATAAGCTTAGAATTAATATATACGGCGCGAGTAAAGCCGTAGCTAGTACGCTAGCGAGCTTAACTTCTACTTTAGCTAACTTATATACTCTTACTAAACTATTAGTAATACGACTACCTCTACCTTCTTAGAACTTATCGGTAGTTACGCTCTATTAGCCTATTATTATCGCCTTGCTTTTTTCTACTTCCTAACGAATTTTCGTCTTACGTATACGAAGAGAACTACTACGTACGTTAATCGTAGCTTATTCGACTACTTTTCTTCTACCTCTCTATATACTTATAATAGCTTAACCTTCTACTATTACGCCTAGCTCGTCCGTAGAGTAGTATTTCTCTAGCTAAGATATAGCGTCTACCTCTCCTTCTCTTAGTAACCTTCTTACGCCTCTACTAGTTAACCCTCCTACGAATACTAGTAATATTAATCCTAGACTTCTTAGTACGTAGTCGCCCTCTCCTAACTAACGTAGCGCTTCTCTTCCTTCTCTTTTAGTTTCTAACCTCTTCGCTTATAATAGAAACGACTAAGAGGCTACTAGTAGAAACGACTAGAACGGTTCTCGCGGAAACGCGAATAGTAATAATAGTAATAACGAAGATAACGGCATCGTTATTAATAGCGGCGAGAGTAATAGCGACGAGAGTAATAGCGACGAGAGTAATAGCGACGAGAGCGTTATACTATCTACTCCTCTCTCTTAGCTTTCTAGAAAGGCTCTATAGAAAACTATACTAGATTTAGTAAAGGTAGGCGGTCGGCCTCGTCTTAATAAGTAGAAGCTCGCTTACTAAATAGCCCGTAAGAATTAGATCGCGAGGGATAATATAGTAATAGTAGTAGTAGTAGTAGTAGTAGTAGTAGTAGTAGTAGTAGTAGTAGTAGTAGTAGTAGTAGTAGTAGTAGTAGTAGTAGTAGTAGTAGTAGTAGTAGTAGTAGTAGTAGTAGTAGTAGTAGTAGTAGTAGTAGTAGTAGTAGTAGTAGTAGTAGTAGTAGTAGTAGTAGTAGTAGTAGTAGTAGTAGTAGTAGTAGTAGTAGTAGTAGTAGTAGTAGTAGTAGTAGTAGTAGTAGTAGTAGTAGTAGTAGTAGTAGTAGTAGTAGTAGTAGTAGTAGTAGTAGTAGTAGCTATAAATATAGTAGATAAAGACGTAGTAGATAGAGATATAGTAAATAACGGAATAAATAGTAGCGTAGTAGCTAGAGGAGTAGTAGGTAGAAAACGGTTACTAGATAGAAAACGAGTAGTAAAAAAAGAACTAGCTAGAAAGAGAACGTCTAGAAAAGTACCGGCTAAAATAGTAGTAGTAAGTAGAGGAGGTCTAGCTCGTAGAGCTAGTATATAGAAGACTTATTACTATAAGCTAGATAGTAAGTTATATAGTCGGTATTTATAGTCGGTATAACTAACTTATATTCTAGCTATTGCTTTCTAAGAGATCCGTAAGTACTAGAGGTCTATAGATCTACTTATACTAAAGCTACCCTTTAGCTACCTCGTCTAGAAAGTTAACTACGACGTTTTTAAAGGCTTAGCCGTTACTAAAGGAGGTTACTATTAGTAGGCGAGCGCTCTTAGTACTTTATAGGAAGCCGCTAAGAGTGCTCTAGTCTATCTCTTCTCGAGTATATATATTCCTAGTTATTTTATATTCGATTAATATTAACTATATAATAGGTACTAACGTTGCCGCGATTTACGTAAAGCGAGTAACTATTTAGTAGAGGGATATAAAGTTTATTATTAGCCTACTCTCGTCTTAAGGAATTAATATATTTAGTAAGAGATAAATCTCTATAGTATATATAAGAAAAATTATTATTACTATAAAGGGCAAATATAGTAAAATTCGTTATAATTAGAGAGGTTACTATAGTCGGTATTCGTAGTTAGTATATATATAGTTATACTAAATCGTATAATTTGCCGTATCGAGTTAAATATACTTTTAAAACCCGTCGTTTTCTATACTTTCTACTTCCTCCGGTTTCTATTTATTTATAACCCTCGATTTTCTATACTATATTCTATTAAATCTCGTATTTCTATTAGGATCTATCTTTAGACCTATCTTTAGACCCGAGTCGGGCCTAGAATTCTATCTAATACCTATATTTATTAAATAGGTCTAGAACTAAGGAGGAACTAGCGAGGACTCGACCTAACTATTATAGTTCTATATATTTAGGTCCTAGACTCGACTTAGACCCGTCCCGACCTATTCTAACCTCTAATAGAGGCAAAGATACTATATTTATTAAGTATATCCCGCCTACGAAGTCCTATTATACGCCTCTACGCGGCCGTAAGTAGAAATAGATACTCTCGAGTATACTAGCTAAGTATAAGGGTATATAAGACAATCCTACTTCGCTACTACTAGCTATATACCCGACTCGATAAGATAAGAACTACTATAAGACAACCCTAAGACTACCCTACGAACTAAGGCAGAACCCTACTATAGAAAAGGTAGAAAAGAGAGAATAGAATAGAGGTAGGTAGAATAGAAGCAGAGAGAGGAGGCAGCTACTAGGTAAGAGATTAGCTATTTACCTACTAAAAAGAGCTATAGAAGGAAGGGAGAAAGGCAGACCCTTCCTACCTAGAATATATATTCCTAGAGACGACCCTCTAGGTCCGAGACGAATAGAAATAGAGGCCTTCTATACCGACTCGATATACTATACTAGCTATATCTACTACTAATTTTAGATGCTAAAATTCTATATATAGGGCTTAGCGCTTAGCGCTAAGGCGCACTAAGCGAAATTCTAGTTCCCCTAGGCATCGGCCTATAATATCCGTTTTTAGCGCGAATAAGGTACTTCTAAGACCGAGAGTTTTTTAGCCTAGGAGGCTTTTCTCTCTTATACGACCGGTTAGGTATTAGGCCTACCCGTGCTATATAGTCTTCGACTCCTATAGTACGTTAATAGAACAAATAAACAAATAAACAAACAAATAAACAATTAAGTATATCCCTAATACTACTAAAATATAGCTCTTCTAGAAGCCTAATATAAGGGCTATTAAGGCCTATAATACTATAAATTAGTTTAAGTATAATAAAGAAGGAGATATAGAGCTAAATATTCCTAAGCTTAACTAAGTAAGTAGTATACCTATTAGGAACCTAGTTAGTAGACCTCTAAAGAAGCTAGCTTCTATAGTCTAGCTAATAAAAGCTATAGGACTAATCTAACTACTCTTTATATAGTTACTACCTCTATTAAAGAATAAGAAGAACTATTAAAGAATAAAGGATCTAGAAAAAGAAAACTTTAGGGAATTATAACCTTAAATAAAGAAAAGAGGAACTACTAAACTACCTAAGTTAAGCTAGGAAACTAATAAATAAACTAGTCCTAGTACTAGTAGGAGACTATATATAGAAGTAAGAAGGTTAACTATTATATAGTAGGACCTATAAGAATATAGAGATTAGGAGGGGAGCTAAGACTAAACCTATAACTAAAAGAGAAGGAGATCTATCTTAGATAAAGAACTAGGCTCTAAACTAAAGAATTATAGTATAGTTATAAGATAAGTACTTTAAAAGAAATAAAAAGAAAAGAAAGAGGAGGAGATGCCTAAAGCTAAGATTTAGAGGGTATTTCTTAGCCTTATCTTAGACTAAGAATAGGAATAGATCTTTAAAACTCTATTAGAGATTAATAAGTCTATATTTATAGTAATTACTTAAGTCTTAGCTTAGAGATAAGAGGTACCTATTCTAAAATTCTATAAAGAAGTAATATAAGATCCTAAATAGAGATATATATAGAAGGATATAGTTTAAAAGGAATTAACTATACTTTAAAGTAACTTTACTTAGAAAGAGGTTATTCTACTAAAAGGAGCAAACCTTATAACTTTAAAATAGGTATTTAATATTAAGAGAGCAATTAGTAGTACTATTAAAAAGTTTAAGGCAAGACTAGTTATAAGAGGATTCTCTTAGAAATTTAAAGTTAACTTTTAGAAGACCTTTATACTAATAGTAAGACATAATATATTAAGAGTATTTATAGCTATAGTTTATAAGAAGGACCTAGAACTTTACTAAGTTAATATTAATAATATATTTACTAAGAGTACCCTCTAAGAAGAAATCTTTATAATACTACTCCTAGGAGTTAAAGTTATACCTAATATAGTCCTTAAGATCTTAAGAAGTTTATATAGATTAAAATAAGTAGTAAGAGATTAGAATAAACTCTATATCTTAAAGCTAGAATATATAGGATTTAAATAGTTAGATGTTAACCTATACCTCCTTATCTACTATATAAGGAATATAATAGTCCTTACCTATATAGATAATATTCTTATTATAGTACTAAAGCTAGAAGATTTACTTTAGTTTAAGGAATAGCTTAGTAAGGTCTTTAAGATTAAGGATCTTAGAGAGCTAGATAAAATCTTAGGAAAAAGATTAATTAGAGATAGAGAATAAGGGACTCTAAAACTTAATTAAGAGCATTTTATCTAAGAGAGCCTTATAAAGCTAGGAATATTAAAGGAGATAGCTAGTCTAACTCTCTTACTAATAGATAGCTATAAAAGCCTAAAGCTAATAGGCCTATATAATAAGAAGGGAAATAAGGAGGAGTACTAGTTATAGAACGGTATATAGATATAGCCTATAGTTATAATAAGGCTAGATATTACTTTCTCCCTTAGAAGACTAAGCTTATATATTTTAGATCTAACTAAGAAATATATATAAGCTATAAAGAAACTAATAAGGTACCTAAGATCCTCCTAGGACTTAGAAATAATATTTAAAAAAGGAGAAGGCAAACTTCTTAGATACTTAGACTCTAACTATACTATAAATAAGATAGATAGAGTCTCTATCTTAAGAAGTATCTTCTTTCTTTATAGAGCCCTAGTTTTATAAATAAGTAGAAAGTAAAAGTCTATTATAGTATTAATAATAGAAGCTAAGTCTATAGTAATAAATATATATATAAAGCAATCTTAATTCCTAGTAGTACTCTTAAGAGAAATAGACTATATATAGCTTATTAAAGAATATCTATTCTAACTAACTATTAAAGTATAGCCTAATACTATAAAAGAACTAAGACTAGTCTAGCTTATAGGAGATAACTAAGTAGCCTTAACTCTTATTAAGAATATATATACCTATAAGAGATTAAAGTATATTAATATTATATATAACTATATTAGATATCTCTAGTAGTAGAGAAAGATTATAGTAGAATATATTCTAATAAAAGAGATAGTTACTAATAGTCTTACTAAGCTAAAGAATAGACTATAGTTCTAGGAGTTTATTAGATAACTTTAACTTATATAGGAATAGCAAAACATTTATACTTATACTATAGATTAAACTAATAGTTAAAGTAAAACTATAGGAGTATATATTTCCCTTTAGGAACTCGTACGCTATTATAGGTATACTAGACCTTAGATTCGAACTAAGATAGAATAGGTATATAGCTCTATCTATATAACTATAGCACCTAATAACTTATTAGAGATACTATATATATATAAAGGTAGGATTATAGAAGATCTCTAGCCTAAGAAGGAGTATTAGAAAGTATAGTCTAGTTAGATCTTCTAAGAGGAACTATATATTAGAGTTCGTTATTATAGGTTATATAACTCTAGGCTATATAACTAAGCTAAGGCTATATCTTAGAAGCGAGATATAACCTAGAACTATCTAATATAATTAACGAGTTAGTTCCTACTTATCGCCTCTACTTTAACTACGTATTATACTCTCCTATCGAGTACCTACGAGAATATAATTTAATAGTTCTATATATTTAGGCTCTAGACCCGACCTAGACCCGTCCCGACCTATTCTAACCTCTAATCCTACGAGAATTTCTAGATAACTATACGTTTATATTTATAAATAATATAATTATCTACTTAAATAGTTCGAAAGAAGACTACTTCTAAAAGGTAAAGGCCGTACTTCGTAAACTACTATAAGAAGACCTATACTTAGATATAAGAGAAAGCGAGTTTATATAAAAGAAGATTAAATATTCTAAGTTTATCGTATATACTAATAGAAAAGAAGTAGAGACCGACTCTAAAAAAGTTAAAGCTATATAGAATTAAAAGACTCTAAAGACCTAAAAGGAGTTACGCTAATTCCTTAGTTTTACGAACTACTACTAAATATTTATTCTTAATTACTCGAAAATAGCTATACTATTAACGTCTTTTACTAGAAAAGAA
The DNA here is from genome assembly GCA_022702355.1 of Cercospora zeina. Classification (NCBI taxonomy): domain Eukaryota; kingdom Fungi; phylum Ascomycota; class Dothideomycetes; order Mycosphaerellales; family Mycosphaerellaceae; genus Cercospora; species Cercospora zeina. The sequence goes on from JAKLWX010000005.1 coordinate 430,796, forward strand.
TTCTAGTTCTTCTAAAGAAATAAATAGAATACCGCGTTCGAGAAGCTAAAGGAAGATTATTATAATACTCTAGTACTTTCCTAGTAGGATCTAATACTTCTAACTTTCTTTAAGATAGATAGTAGCGAGTTCGCGATAGAAGATACCTTAATTTAGAAAAAGAATAGGATTTAGCGCCCTATAGAGTTCTTCTCTTAAAAGCTAAATAAAGCTAAAATTAACTATAATATTTACGATAAGGAGATATTAGCTATAGTAAACTATATAAAGTTCTAGGCTTCTAAACTAAAATTATATAAGTCCTTTACTATCTAGACGAACTATAAGAATTTAGAATACTTTATAGTTAAGAGATAGTTATTAGAACGTTAGATACGCTAGTACGAGACCCTATTAAATTTCTAGTATTACCTAGTATAGAGACCTAGATTCGAAGTAATTATTCTAGACGCCTTATTAAGATAAGAGTAGAATACGTTAGAAAAGGATAATAAATAGTCGAGAGTATAATAGTTTCTCTACTTAGAGCGCGTTAGGAACTAACTAGAAGTAGTCTAGATATACTCGATTAACGTAAATAAGCTATTAAGGAGAGAAACCTTATTAGCTAATACGCGTTAGCTAGTTCCTACTAGAGTTATAGTAGAACTTAGTAGACTCTTCGAGGACTTAGAGTTAAACGACCTATAGAACGCGATAGTAGAGGACGATACTATTTATAGTACCGTCCTTCGAGTAATATACGAGGAAGCTCGTACGATACCTAGCAAAGTTAAAGTAAAAGTATAAGCGAGTAACTATAGTATTAATTTAAAGAGGAGGCTATAATACTAAGGAAAACTATAGGTACTAGAAGCGTTAATTTTATTAGAATCCGAGTACTAATCTACGAAAAATACTAAAAAAGATAAGGACCTATTAAGAACTAAACTAATCTAGTCCGTCTATAATTCGCCGGCCTACGGCTATCTAAGAAGGGACTCTACTATAATAATAATAGTACGCGACTTCTATTAGCTACTATATTTAAGGCACGTACGCTAGTTTTTACGTAAATATAATTATTATAGAAGAAATAAAGTATAGAGAGAATATAAGTATAGACTTCTTCGCCTATTACTAGTCCTTAATCGTTTCTTTTAAAAAATCTCTATAGATTTTATAACTAATCTACCTAAGTTAAAGACTTAAAGAGTAACTATAACCTCTAGGTAATTAAGGATCGCCTTAGTAAATAAGTAACTCTAGTCGCGATACTTAGTATAAAAGTAAATAAGTACGTAAAGAAGTTTCTAGACTTCTAAATAAAATATTATAGACTTCTAAGGGCGATTACGAGTAATTTAGAGGCAAACTAGACAAGTATATTCTAGAAGAAACTCTACTAGCTTCTAGGCGTAGAGTAGCGACTTAGTTCTACCTACTACTCGTAAATAGATAAAGAACTAAAGAGACTAAACTAAGACGTATAAGCTTATCTCCGTAACTATATTTATTATAACTAGGCTAACTAGGCTAAGTAGCTCTCTAGCGTAGAACTAGCGCTAAATAGTAGGAATTACTCGGGCCTCGAGATAAGTCTCTTCTTTACGACTTATAGTTATAATACTCTATCTTTTATAGTATTAGTAATAGAGGCTATAGTAGGAAGGCCGTTAGCCGCTAGCTAGAAGGTAAGAAACTTCGTAAAGAAATTAAAGGAGATTAGTATACTTTAGTAGAGTAGTATAGCGGCCTCTATCTAAGAATAAGAAAGAAACGCGAACTAATAATAGACTCTAGCGCTAATCTATTAGGTCGGTAATAAGGTCTAGCTAGACCTACGGGCTATTTAACTAATTATTCTAAGAAGAGCTTAGATTTATAGTACGCGAAGTTTATAGTAGACGAGGTATTATCGCTAGTATCTAGAAGATTATTTAGGATTCTTAGTAATACTTATCTAGTTTTCTATACGGACCTACTTTGTCTAGTAAGTAATAATCCTCTTCTTAAGTAAGTTACTAACGATAAATAACTAGTACTCGTACTAATTAAGTCGTACGACGAGTAGTAAGTAGAAGAGGTTTTATATATACGTAATTATATAAAGAATAAGAGTAGTAGACGAGAAGTTCTTATAAAATAGGCCGGGTACTATAATTCTATCTAGGAACCTCTAGAAGAATTAGTAGATACTACCGTATTAGATACGTTTAAGAAAAGATTCGGCGATACTAATACTAAAGTCTAATAATAGACTCTTATAGAAATATTCGTAGAAGAAGAAGGCGAAACGTAAGAGAAAGTAACTAGAGAATAATAAGTAAACGAAGAAAATAGAAGAAAAAGTTAAAAAAGATAGCTAATAAGTAGTAGTTTATATATCTATAAAAAAGAAAAAAAAGAAGAAACTCTAAAAAAACCTCTAAGAGCCTACGAGAAAGCGTACGCGCTCTACTAAAAAACTACTACCTCTACTTAAAAATAGCGCTAAGCGCCGAAGACTAGAGCGGGTAGTACGCTCCCTAGGCTATAATAATAGGTTAGTAAAGAAAAATATTTAAAGAGGAACGATACTTACGCCTAGCTCTACTAGGCTATAACTTCGAATACTAAGGTAATTACCTTACGAGCGACCTTACTCTAAAAAGAGATTAGCTTATATAAATAAAAAGAAAGAATAGAGAAAATTACTTAGAGAGTAGGCCGGCTATCTAGAGAGGCTTTAAGGCCTTATAAGCCTTAAGAACCTACTTTAAGTTATTATAGGCGCGCTGCCTAAAAGTACGCGTTAGCTAGTAGAAAACTAATAGAGCGCTAAAATATTACTTACTTTTAGGCGTTAGTAGCGCGCGTCTAGGCGGCGTAGGCTATATAGGCTATAAGTAGACTAAAGATGCGATAAGTAGCGTTTTTCGAGTAAAGAATAGGATATATATAGAGGAATATAGAATTAGCGCCTATTAGCGTAGCTTTAGTAGGCGCGCGCGATAGTAGACTATAGAAGATTAGTAGAATCTACGTAAAAAGAAGTAGAGAGAATTTACTACTTATAGGACGTAATCGTCTCTCGTATTAGTATAGTTATAGTAGTAGACGCTACTACTAATATTAGTATTTATTTATCTTCGGTTAATTTCGCGTAAAGTATAAAAGAAATAGCTAGAACGCTAAACCTTATATATATATATATATATATAGAAAGAAGTAAGCTATAGACTAGTTAGAACTAAGATAGACCTTAAAGAAAAAATAATAAAAAGCTTACTATACGTACGTACGTACGTGCGTACGTATATATATATATACTAGAAACTAGTTAGTATAGAAAGAACTCTAAAGAAGAAGCTATAAAGGCCTACTATATATACGTATATATATATATCTATAAAAAAGAAAAGAAGAAAGAGAAGAGAGCGAGAAAAGCGCCTATATCTCTACGAATAATAATAAGAAGGCACGATAATATATACCTAATAATAGTAGTAGGTACTAACTACGAATAATAGTAGTTACGCTCCCTAATAATATAGTCGAGGTAATAATAGTAGAAATAACGCGTTCTACGCGTTTATAGCGAAAGAAGCTACGCTACTATTACTATAGTATAGTTAATAGATAGATTAATCTTATTGCCGGTCTACCTCTTTATCTAGAGTAAGCAGCTTTGCTCTAGCATTATATAAAAGGGAAAATTCTATAAAAAACCCCTTATCTTCCTCTTTATATTTATAGTTAGTAGTTACTTCTTCTATCTTGCCTTTTTTTAAGCAAAATTAGGCTCTCTTATTGCCTTGCTCTCCTTCCTAGACTCCTCTTTATCTCCTTATCTCTTTATAGCTTCGTTCTCCCTTATTAATCTCTTCTCTAGCTAGGAAGAACTAGTCTAATAATCCCTCTTAGATTAGCTACCTAGCTATAGTATTAAGGCCTCTTAGTATTAAGTATATATCTTCCTATAAGCTAGTTCTTACTACTATAAATAGCTAATATCTATTACTCTAATAGTTTTAGTAGGATATATAAATATACTTAGTATCCTAGATACCTTAGTTATATAGGTATATTAGGATAACTCCTAGGACTCTCCTCTTTATTAGGTATGCTCTAAGTCTAATATGTCCTATCTTAATTAGAGTAATTATCGTACTTATAGGCCTTAGAGCCTCCTTATAAATCTCTTTAGCCCTAAATTATCCTACTATAGCCTATACTACTAGTTGCTCCCTTATTATACCTCTCTTTTATTTAGCCTTCTCTTATTCTTAGTCCTATCTAGTAAGCTCCTACTAGTTCTTAACTCCTATCCTTATCTAAGGTAGCTTCTAGCTTAAAGTTATCTTCTAAATTTCTTATACTCTTATCTTATATTGCTTGCTATACTAGTTGCCTCTTCTCCTTGCCCTTTATTCTCTTTAGATAATTCCTTTATATACTTACTTAATATACTAGTAGGTTAAGTTATCTACTTTGTTCCTTATATATTATTTAGTAAGGTCTTAAGTATAGAGCTAGATTAGAGAGATGCTTGCTTCCTTCTAAAGGACTATAGCTATAACTAACTTATATATACCTATAATATTCCTTAGAGCTTAGTTCTAGACTTGCTTAATTAGTTTAGTAAGGCTTTTATTATATTTACTTGTTCCTTCTAGGTTAGACTAGGTTTAGCATCTATATACTAGAGCTAGCTTAATAACTATAGTATAGATATGTCTTACTTTTTTAAATAATACTCCTTAGGTAGACTTATATAGCCTTTATAGGGACTAGATCTAGTATATGCCTTTCTTAGCTACCTTCTTAATATATAGGCCCTACTTAAGTTTAGTATCTACCTAAACTCCTAATAGTCTTAAGGATAAGATAGGTTTACCTCTAAAGCTAGGGATCTAGACTATAGCCCGGAGGTTATAGTTCCTTCCTCTTATAAAATAGATAAGCTAATACTTCTATAGTATAAAAGCTGCTCTATATCTTATTACCTATTCTATATATTTATTATAGGCTTTCTCTAGTTATTTATAGTTCTTCTTTATAAATATACTATATATAAGAATATTAGAATTATTAATAAACCCTATTACTATAGTATTACCTTCTTAAAGTAATAGAAGAAGTATAGATATAAAGAATAGGAATAGGATTAGTAATAGTATTAATCCTTAGGGGATTCTAGTGTCTTGCTTTCTCTTCTAGTCTATAAATTCTCTTAGCTTAAGGCAAGTTATCCTATCTTAGAGAAATAACTAGATAAACCTAATTAGCTAGTCTAGATAGCCCTATATTCTAATATTATAAAGGAGTCTCTAGTAGGATACTTTATTAAATGCCCTAGATATATCTAGGTAGAGTATTAAGGCTACTACTCTAAGCTTAGCTTTCTAGATTATCCTAACTTGTTTAATAATAAGATTAAGTACTATAATCGTAGATCTTCCTAGTCTTATACCTATTTATAATTCTAGTAGCAGGCCTCTCTCTTCTACTACTTTAGATATTCTCTTTATAACTACTACTTTTAGCACCTTAGCTAGAGTATTAAGAAGTGCTATTAGCTTATATACTCCTAGCTTAGTATAGTTAGGCTTTTATAGCTTCTTAATAACTATAGTAATAAAGTATTTAAATAGCTTTAGGTAGTATGCTTAGCTAATATAGGCTATAAAGAGCTTAGCTAAGAATAGTATAATCTCCTATTAATATTTCTTAAGTAGTATATTCTAGATCTAGTCTAAGCTTAGAGCCTTCTTACTCGGGATCTTTTTAAGTATTATAAAGACCTCTCCTTTAGATACCTTATCTTTTATTTAGAACTAGGCTAAAAGGTCTATATTTAGGATATCTTCTAAGTCTGCTTTAACTAGTAGTAGGAGGAAGTAGTCTATAAGGATTTTTACTTTACTTTCGTTTATATAACTATCTTAGTATATGCTACTACTTAGTATAGGAAATTATAGTAGTATATATCCTTATTATACTTTTTCTCTTACCTATCTTACTAGCTTTTATATCCTACTTAGGTCCTTAGTAATCTTACTAACTATTTGCCTCTAAGATATATTTATTACCTTCCTAACTAGCTTGTTCTTTTTATAGCTAGTATTTAGGTAGTATCTATAGTTCTCTTTAGACTTTATAGCCTTCTAGGCTCTTCTTACTACCCTAGTAGCCTTAATTACTTTACTATACTCTACTAGCTATTCTGCCTTTATATATTATAATAGCTTTATATATAGGACTGCCTCCTTTACTACCTCTTAGAGAGCTTTTTAGAGAGCTTATACTACCTTATTTAGCTCTTAGTAGTTCTTAAGTAGTAGTAGCTTTAGCTTCTCTATAGCTTTTTAAACCTCCTACCTTATCTTCTTCTACTTTACTTTTATCTATTATAGTCTTAAGCTCTAGTTTCCTAGTATAGGTTTATAAGCTAGTCTATAATAGTTAGAATTAGGATATAGTCTAATCTAAATATATTATTAGCTATTGCCTTGCAGCTCTATAGTCTCTATTAGATAGCTTAGCTAGCTAGGATTAGGTTAAGTATTTAGTAGCTAGAGTTATATCTCTCCTATATAATAGTTCCTAGTTCTAGTAGGAGATATAGGCCTACCTATATAGCTATCTAAATAAGGGTGTCTGCTATATTATATTATAACTAGACTAGGTTTCCTCCCTATAGTAGATAATAGAGATTAAAGTCTCTAACTACTATAGTCTTACCTATAGCTACTTCTTAGGCCTTCTAGATAGCTATTTCTAGCTATATAAGTATACCTATTATATTATAGGATTTAGGGCCTAATAGGTTATAGTAGTTATAGATAGTAATAGGTTTCCCTTAGGTTATTACTATAATAGAGAGAAGGTCTCCTAACTAGCTATCTATAATATCCTACTTTAATATATCTAGCTCTTCTAATACTAGGAATATAACTCTTAGGTACCTATTCGTTAGAAGGACTTAGTAGTAACCCTTTTTTATTTTAGTTTTCCTATTTGCTAGGTTAATCTATAGTTCTTATAGTGCTATAATCTAGGTAGTTCTTAGGTCTAGGCTATCTACTAGTAGTACTTAGGTAGTAGGTATATAGTTTATATTATATTAGTAGATCTATAGGTTATATCTATTTATCTTATTTAGTTATAATAGTCTCCTTTAGCTTAGCTCCCTCTCTTTATTAGGCCTCTTATATACTCTTAGCTTATATATATATTAGGAGCTTATTTGTCTATCTCCTACTATCTATAATAGTAGAGTTAGATCCTAATAGCTTTCCTAGTAGCTTGTTCTATCTTACCTAGCTGCCTTATAGTGCCTCTTTAGCCTAGAGCTATTCTACTAGGCTTATTAGTTTCCTCTTCTTATTAGTTACTATAGTAAATCCTTCCTTATTATAGGTAGTATAGTTAATAAACTACTCGCTAGTAGCGAGAGATTCTAAGTCTTTTTCTAGGGATCTCTACGACGTTCTAACGATACTAAATATAGCTATAATAATAAGAACGCTTCTTAAGTTATAGTAGGAGCACTTCGTATAAACTTCTACGTACTATATATAGTTTAAAGAAGAGGAGAGAGGTAATATAAAGGGCGAAGCCCTAATTACTAAGTACTAGCTTCTCTAGTATAAAGGCTTAGTATACTAACTAATATCTCTTAAATATACTAAAATAAGTATCTCCCTTCTTATTAAACTTATTAAATACTTCTATAAACTATCTACGTACGCGTTATTCGCCTATAATAATAAGCCTATTATAATAAATAGATATACGGCTAGAATAAATCTGGATTTAAGCTTTACTATACGCGTAACTATATAATAATTAAATAAGGTAACGATAAGGTAGTAGTAGAGATAGTAGCGTAAACGCGTTGTTTAAACGCTATTAAAGAATATTATTTCTCGCTAAAGAATTAGTTCTATACCTATTAAGATTAGTTAAATTCTAAGAGTATTAATATTTTAACTATAAATAAGGCTATTACTTACTAGCTTAATATAGTTAATAAATTAGTCGATTAGCTAACTACTATAATACTAGATAAACTAAAGGCCTACGTAAAGGCGGAGGGTATTAAATCTATAATTTAGCGATAGGTTATACTATCGTATACGCCTCTACTAGAAGGAACGCTAGCTAGTTCGTTCTATATACTATAATAACGTAAAGCCTTAGAACCGTAGTTAACGTAGTAGCAAATTAATAACCTCCGAACTAGCCGTATATTATTAGCGTAGTGGAGGTCCGTTACGCCCCCGTAGCGAGCTTGCGAGCGGAGGTCGGCGTCAATCGGGCCGAACGAACGCTAATTTACCTGTAAGGGGCTCGAAATTTTTGGACCCTAAATGGTAGTCCGAACTCGGGCCTTAGCCGATTAGACGCTGAAATGCTATAGAGCCCGCTAGCGGAAGAAGCTACCAATCGGCGCACGCCGCAACGCGAACGCGACGAGACGACGACAACAACAACAACAACCCGCCGCAGGCGCAAAGAAACAGCACTGCGCAGCACTACCAGCACTACTAGCACCACCAGCACCACTAGCACCACCAGCACCACTAGCACCACCAGCACTACCAGCACTACCAGCACCACCAGCGCCACTAGCGCCACCAGCACCACCAGCACCACCAGCACCACCAGCACCACTAGCCCCACTGGCACCGCCAGCACTACCGGATAGTAATAGCTAAGAAGAATGCGTAAAATAGCTTAAGATTAGCGTTCCCTCTGCGCTATCTAACGAGTGACTCGTAGGACATATTAATAACAGCTAGTTAACGCGTTATAGCCGTAGAATATATCGATACCGAGCCCGCAGCGTGCGGCAGGACGAGACGGCGGAACTAAGCGATAGCGACGCGATACGGCGGGTACGGCGACGACGGCGGAAGCGAGCTAATCGCGCAGCGAGAAAGAGCTTAGAGTTATAGACGATAATTAAGGCGAAGACGATAGTATCGTGCGAATTAGCGGCGGCAGCGGCGAGGTTAATAGCGACAATAAGGTTAGGAAAGAGATATTATATGCAGTAGGAGCTGCGACGGAGTGTTATACTAATTTAGTAGTAGGGCGTCTAACCTTGTACAGCCGAGATTGCATTCCAGTAGCCGATTCCCTTCATTGCCGCATTTCGCCTCCTTATATGCAGCGCCTTGCAAATACACCGAACTTTACTGACTAAGTTGGTGCTTCCGATGATCAAGCATCGCGACTCCGAGCGATCCGGGCGAGTGCTATTCTATCCCAGACAGATCGAATACTTCGTTGACCAAGATGGCCTCCGTGACCATGCGCGCATTGTTCGATATGTGGAGAGATTGCCGTTTATAAGAGCGACCACGCCTCCCGTCCTACTTCGGACTCACAGATTCAAAATATCTTGCCACGTCCCACAGAAGAACATACATATACAGGAACTTGCCAGACAACCAGCCATCCAGCACACCGTCATCATGAAGCTCTCTGCCCTCTTCGCATCTCTCGCCTGGATCTCCGGCAGCTACGCAGTCTTCTGCTGCCTCGATGGAGAGAGAAGAGAACTCCAATGTACACTTGGGACCCCATTATGCGTACGTCCCTTTGCTCTTCGACATCTCTTGTTTTCCTTCCTATCTTCTTACAAACAGACTCCTCGCTAACACCGAATGAAACCAAAGTGCTCGAAAAACACTTATCAAAGCTGCGAGAATCGCGGCACGTTTCAGACTCCTCATTCGGCAGCGCAGTTGACCAATACTGGTTGTACCGGTGGTGGAGTTTTGGCTTGTGTTAATGTTCTTTAGTGTTGCGAAGCTAAGGAAGATGGGGGAGGCAAGAGAAGAGGAGAGGAGAGGCGTTGTGATGAGATGAGAATTATAGTAATGTAATGGGATGAGATAGGACGTGGTGTTCTTCTGCTGCTGCTATTGTAGTTTTGCAGGACATAAGTGTCAGTTGTTGTAAGATCGGTTACCATTTTCTGGGCCTTTGAATACAATTACGACATTGAACCTCTTCGTACGACGAGCAATGAAGAAAATATAGTGCTTGCTTTTACTTCATTGTGAAACAACGCTTATAATATCTATTGTAGGACTCTAAGGCTTTGAGCACTATATCTCGAGAGACTTGAATAGAGATGAAGCTTGTGCTAATCTGCTAATTATACATCTACTTAAGACAGCATAGTTTCCGTATATAAGGGGCTTTTGAATCCTAATGCGAAGCTGATGTCAGCCGCTAATGTTGTATAGTCTAGATAAGAATCTATTCGATAGCTATTAGACTATAAAGCTCCTACTTACTTTATCTTTACTGCTTTCGGCCTGAAAACGTTCGACACAAATACGGAGTTGTATACGGGTGAGCAGAAAGTAAGTAGGGCTGTTCAAATTACTTACCGCCCCTTGCGCGGAAGCTATAGCGGCAAGCAACAAGGTCATGGCGTATACCGAGAGATTTATTGTTAACGTAGAAGACAACGTTGTTTGATTGAGTCTGCATCGAGTAGTTAGCGTCTCCTTAACTAAAGCCGCATTGAAAGTATAGCTAACAACATACCAAGTAGGACGGATAAGAGTCTAAGTCGTTGATTTCGTGCTAATGCGCAACAAAGAGTAGAGTGAGGGAGCTCGCGATATAATTGTGTAGCGTTGAAGAGAACAGCTTTTGATGACGTAGGAGTCTAGGCCTTAAGCTAGCCGATCCACGCATTAGCACCAAGCGTCTTATTATCTTATGCTTGCGACCTTGTTAGGATCTGAGCTTGCTGACATGTTCTATAAGTCTGGCTCAGCCACACTATTACACTTTATAGGACAGTCCCACGCCTGCATCCGCGGAGCACCGAAATGAGGGTACTTAGCAATGTGGTATGAACACGCTGAATGCGATGTACAACCCCTAATGCTGCAGCCGTAGAGCCGTGGCGCGGGTAGATATTAGATTAAAGGTCCTAGTAATAGACTGTAGACAGTCTCTCGGCTGCGTTCTAATTGGTTGTAGACACGACCATCGCAGCATAGAGAGGTCGCGAATTAATCGGATGTGTACTGTATTACGATTAGCTCGTTATTACCTTGTCGAGGGGCGAGCTTAATATTCACCCCAGCTGCGCTACTAAGGCTTTAGACTTAGTATTAGGTAATTTGGGCCTATATGTTCTATGTCTCCCGTTCCCTATATAGATAAGGGACTACAATTTAGTAACTATTATAATATAGGTTATAACTAATTAGAGTAAGTTAAATAAATTAGAGGAGATCCTTATAGGGTATATAAAGTAAGTAGATTAAGATATAGAACTATAAGCTAGTATAAGACTAGCTTAATAATATAGTTAGAAGCTTCTAACTTAGTATTATCTAATTAGATATATATATAGCTAACTTAGTAGCTTCTATATCTTTTTAAGGGAATAGTTAGCGAGTTATTTATAGCTAATTCTAGATTCTTAGCTAATTTATAATACTCCCTCTTAGACTAGAGTTTAGAGATTATATAACTCTTCTCTTTTCTTAAAGTAAATAGTAAGTACCTAAAGATTCTATACCTATATAAGTTAGTTACTAGTTTATTAGCTTAGTTCTAGTAAATATACTAAGCGCCGGCTCTATACTCCTTATATTTAATACGTAAGAGGAGGTAATAAAAGCAATCTAGAACTAGCTATTCGTTAAAGAAATTAGCTATAAAGTAGAGTACGTAAGAGATAAACTAAAGGCTACTTTACCTCCGAAGGAATATTAGAGACACCTCTACGCGTTCTATAAGGTAATATAAACTAAAGTACTTAAGTATAGGAGTCTCTTCTCGAGATTAGAATTTAAGAGAAGGCTAATATTATTCTAGTATAAGAACTCTAGATTCTATTACTTAAAGGCTAAGGTACTACTAGAACGATCCTATACTCGAGCTTTACTTCTAGAATTCCGGCTACGCTAGAGAGATAGCGCCTACGGACGTATATCTATACTCGACGTACTCTAGAAATAGAAGCTAGCTTAAACTCCTTTAACGACCTCGATATTTAATTAATTTGCCTACGGGACTCGTATAGTAACGTAACGCAAGTCCTAAACGTTTATAACGAGAGGGATAGCAATAGGAACTAGATAGTAGAACGAAGCCTCTATACGCTATACCTTAGCTAGAACGTACTTTTAGCCGAGGATTTTAATATTCGATATCCGAGCTAGAATATAAACGGCTAAGATACGAGTACTAGAGCACTCCGCTTTATCGAGTAGCTTAAAGAATCCGATATGCTCCTCCGTAATATAATAGGCGTCCTAACGTTCTATAAGTCGAATCTAAGAGTTTTAAGTACTCTAGATCTTACCTTTATAAAGATTAGCTTATCCCGAGCCGAGATTAGCTAGAATATAATCGAATTCGGATTAGATTACTCCGCTATACTTACTTACGTACTAAGGAGAGATAGTATACGCTAATAGATCCCGGACTTTTATCTAGTATACGATATAAAGAACGCGGACTAGAAAGTATTCTAGGACTTCCTTATAACTCGCGTAGGTACTCTATAAGTTAGTAACGACCTAGAATAGGCCGCGGAAGAGTTTACTAGTCTTATTCGTAAGGCATATAATAGTATACTCTAGAAACGCTACTCTAGCCTAAAGTTAAAACCCTAGTAGAAACCTAAACTTAGAGGCCTCTAATAGACTATATAACGTATATATACTCGAGTATTTAGCTACGGCCGAGAACCTATAGCTAAAGAAAAGGCAGAGTACCTCCTAGTAAAGAATATATACTTCCTCGCTATTAAATAAGCGAAACGCGAATACTAGAATAAGTTCCTCGAGAGGACTAATTCTAAGATAATTTTTAAAGCTATATCGTATACGAAACCTAGGACATAAGATCTAGTACCGACGATCTAAGGCGAGACCTCGTTTACTAGTAAATATAAGGTATTCTAAAACGGACTTTTCTTACGGCCCTCTCTAATAATAGACTTTAGGCTCGTTAGAGCTCGTACTAAGTTAGAGATTAGGATTAGGTACTAGTAACGGACGAGGAATTGCGCCTAGTATACTCTACTACGAAGGTAAAAGGCAAGACTCTAGAACCGGATAGTATTACGTAAGAAATTATTATATACCTACGCTACTATTCCGAAAGTATTTCTCTCGCTATTCTAAGTACTTATAGGACGCGGCTACTATCTTAAGTATTAGCAAAAGGCAATAAGCGTTACTCTCGCGAAACTAAATAAGCTAGACTACTCGATTCTAAAAGTATACTAGATAATCTTTCTACTAAGCTATTTAAGTAAGATTAGCGAACGGATTCTTATATAATATCTCGGGAAGTATACCGAGACGGGGCTACTCCTATACGACTTTTAGATAGAAGAGTAGAAGAAATAGTCCGTAATAGATACCGTAATACTCCTAATAAACTACGTCGAAAAGAATAAAAGCCGAGGCCTTAAAACCTCGGTCGTTTTTCTCGATATAAAAGAAGCATTCGACTATATATTTAAGAGCCGACTTCTATAGACGATAATTAAGTTACGGCTACTATACGCTATTATTAAATAGACGAAATCCTTCCTCGAATATAGAGTTGTTTAGCTATTCTTCGACGGCTAAATTAAGCTAGAAACCGAGATCGATACGGGAGTCCTATAAGGTAGCTTTATCTCTCCGATACTCTTTTTTATTTATATACGAGACCTATTTATAGACCTCTAGGATATATACTCTTTCTTATATATTAACGATATAGGACTCGCTATTACGTTAATAAGCCTATAAAAGAATATAAGAACTCTTTAATATAAAGTAAAGAAGCTTATAAGAGAAGAGGCGTTATAAAAGGTTAAATTTAATCTAGTAAAGATAGAACTCCTCTACTTCTCGAAAGGTAAAGGCGAAGAGACTATAATTACTCTCTTAAGTAGAGATATTATTTAGCTAGTAAAGAAAGTAGTCCGATAGCTCGGAATCTAGTTCGACGTATATCTATCGTTTAAGGAGTATATTACTATCCGGGTAGCAAGTATAGAAGTAGTATTTAACCGAATACTACGCCTCGTAAATATAAAGAATAGCTTAATAGTACGCTCTCTATAATAACTCTATACGGCCTATATTACTACGATAGTAGACTACGAGTCTCCTATTTAGTAGCGATCTAAGAGGTCTATCCGGCCTCTAAAAGTAATCTAAGTAAGAGTAGTAAAGTAGATCCTAGGCGGTTTTCGAATATTTCTTACTATACTATTTAAACTCGAAGTAAACCTACTCTCGCTAAGGATTAAACTTAAAAGGCAAACGATTCTATATAGCTATAGAGCCGATAACCTCCTATTCGACTCCTCGATCGCGATAGTACTCTAAGAGATAGATATCTACTTTATAAGACGCTAGATACCTACTAGGATAGAAATAGTCTAGCCGAGCCTAGGTACTAGACTTTAGATAATAAAAGCCTTCGTATAGCGCTTTCGAGGCCCCGAGAAGGCTAGAGTACGCTAGGAAATACGAGAATACGTCTAAGAACGCTTTAAGTAATACTATAAATAGTAGAAGGTACGGAGGACCTAACGCTAAAGGAGCTACTTTAACTAATTCTCTTAGAGTAATAAGACTAATATCCTAAAGGGCAAGCGAGATTTAATAAGCGCTTACTACTCGCTTCGCCTAGGATATAGTTACTTTCGTAGCTACCTTAAGTATATTAAGAAGGCCTCGAACGATCGCTACTAGTATAGAGCTAGAGAAACCCTAGAATACCTCTTACTTTTATGCCGTTTCTATTAAGATCGACGCCTAAACGAGCTAATAAGAGCACGATCGCTAGAGGAAGTACTTAGAAATAAGAAGCTATTAGAGCTCGCGCTAGCCTTTTTAGCCGATATAAGAATAAGGACGAGGAAATAGTACTTATAGAAGAGCGAAGACGAACCCGAAAGCCCGGCCTAAAAGAAGTACGAATTCTATAAAATACGACCTAATACTAATAAGCGGAACCTATACTACTTAGTAAGGTAGGGGCCTATAAAAACTCGTTATCTAGTAGCTCTTCGTAGAATATTATACCTCTACGACACGTTTTTATACCTATTTTAATTGCTATAGTTCCGTTTCTTAAAGAGCTAGCACGCGTATACGAGTAGCGGTTTAGCTAGTAACTATATAACCGAGTATAGGTGTTTAATAGATTACTAACGCTATAGGCACGGTTATACCTATCGATTCTAGAGCGATTTAGTTCTAGCTACGCGTAGATAGCACCTTAGAGTAGTATATTATTCGCTTATTAAAATAGAGCCGAAGGTAGGGCTATATAATAACTTCTATAGATAAGATTATCGATAATAAGAAGAAGATATTATTCGTAGCTTAAGGCGCGAACCGCGGCAGTCGAAGAAATTAAGCTACTAAGATAATAAGCTATTATACGGGCGCAATGCTATATAGGCTATAGTAAGCGCTAGTAAGCTCGAAGGCAAGTAAACCTTCTATATAAGGAGCTACTAGAACTCTAAAAAGTCTAAGAACCCTTAATCTATTACGACTTAGAACGCACTAGTTATATAACTATATATTAGTATAGAAAGGAATAGTACTATAGTATTAGACTAATCCTAGCCGTTAAGGAATCGCTTAGGGTTACTATACTTATATAGAGGGATTACCTAGGGTTTTAGGCTAAAAATAGTAATAATACGAGCTATAGAAGATAATAGGAACGAACTAACCGCGCGGAAGTCCTATATTAGCCCTCTCTCCCTAGAAATACTAGAAATAGCCCTATATAGCAAATTGCTATTTGCTCTCGTTACTATAGTATTAACTACCCCGAACTAGCGAAGCTAATACTAAGCCTCTCGTTAATAGAGCTAAGAAAAGGGAGATCCTCGCTCTCTTATATTAGTTCGCTCGAAAGGTCTAGGACTAGCTACCTAAGGAATAGTACGCTATTAGAATAAGATAAAAGACTACGATATAACTCTAGAGTACCCTTATATCGTCCCTATTGCTCTAGATTAAAAGGAAACCTACTCGCTAGAAGAGGAGAAGCTATTCGAATATAGGCTCGTTACTTACCTTAAAGATATATAGGACCGACCTTCCCTACTATAAATATCTAGAGGATATAACTCTATAAATAATACTTAACGATAATACGAATCTCCTATATTTATTACTATTCTTCCTTTATTCCTTTTATACTAATTTATAAGTAGTTAATAACTAGAACACGAAATAATAACAAAATATCTAACTTTTAATTAAACTAACTAGTTTAATTACTAAGTCCGGATATCGGCCGAATAATATCCGCTATACTAGATAATAAAAGAGCCTTCGGGGCCTTCTATAGGATAGGCATTAATAGTTTAGAAAGACTAGAAGTTATTTACGCTAATAATAACCCCGATTACTCTCTACTCTACTCCTCTATCTCTACCTTCCTTATTTTAGTAGAAACCGACGACCTTAAAGAGAACGGTAAGAATACTAACGATTCTAGTAACTCCGAGGCAAAACCGGATAGTTAGAACGAAGCTATCTACTAATAGGAAACTCGGTTCGAACCTACTTAAGAACTAGTAGCTAGACTCTTATAGCTAGCTACTATACTAAACCCTATTAACCGTACTACTTAAGTAGTTCGGACTCTAGCTAGTTTTATCTAAATACTAGAAGGCGGCACTAGCGACTATACGGCGTTACTATCGTTCTAGGATTTTCTTAAAGAAGTAGGCCTAACTCTATCCTTAATTCTAGGACTAGTCTTTAGCTTACGTAACGAAGTAGTACTATTTAGAGTTAAAAACAAGTATGCTACGGCCGTTACTAAGAAGCTCGAACTAGAAATATAAACTAAGTTCCGACCGGCATAGAGGTTAGAATAGGTCGGGACGGGTCCGGGTCGGGTCTAGGACCTAAATATATAGAACTATAATAGTTAGGTCGGGTCCTAGCCGGTTCCTACCTAGTTCCGGACCTATCTAACAAATATAAGTATTAGATAGGTCCGACTCGGGTCTAACGATAGGTCTAAAGATAGGTTCTAATAGAAATATAAGATTCGATAGAATATAGTATAGAAAATCGAGGGTTATAAATAGATAGAAACTAGAGGAAGTAGAAAGTATAGAAAGCGACGGGTTTTAAAGGTATATTTAATTTAATATAGTAAATTATACGTTTTAGGGCAACTATAAGTATACCGACTACGAATGCTAACTATAGCAACCTCTCTACTTATACCGATTTTTACTATATATGCCCTTTATAGTTATAACGATTTTCCCTATATATACTATAGAGATTTATCTCTTACTAAATATATTAATTCCCTAAGACGAGAGCAGGCTAATAATAAACTTTATATCCCTCTACTAAATAGTTACTCGCTTTATATAAATCGTAGTAACGTTAGTGCCTATAATATAGTTAATATCGATCGAATATAGAACGACTAGGAGCATATATACTCGAGAAGAGGTAGACTAGAGCACTCTCGGCGGCTTCCTATAGAGTACTAAGGGCGCTCGCCTACTAATAGTAACCTCCTTAAGAAATAGCTAAGCCTCTAGAAACGTTATAGTAAACTTCGCGGACGAGGTAGCTAAAGGGCAGCTTTAGTATAAGTAGATCCGTAGACTTCTAGTACTTGCGGATCTCTTAGAGCGCGATAGCTAGAGTATAAGTTAGTAATGCCGACTATAAATGCTAACTATATAACTTACTACCTAGCTTATAGCGATAAGTCTTTCGTATACTAGCTCTACGAGCTAGACCTCCTCTATCTACTACTACTATTTTAGCCGGTGCTTTTCTAGCCGTTCTCTTTCTAGCTAGTCCCTTTTTCGCTACTCGTTTTCTACCTAGTAATCGTTTTCTACCTACTGCTCCTCTAGCTACTACTACTACTACTACTATTACTATATTATCCCTCTCGATCTATCTCTTACGGGCTATTTAGTAAGCGAGCTTCTACTTATTAAGACGAGGCCGACCGCCTAGTATAGTTTTCTATAAAGCCTTCCTAGAAAGCTAAGAGGGAGAGGCAGGCGGTATAATACTCTCGTCGCTATTACTCTCGTCGCTATTACTCTCCTTACTATTACTATCGTCGATAATAATAATAGAGACGTTGTCTTCGTTATTTCTATTATCGCCGTTCGCGTTTCTACGAGAACTATTCTAGTCGTTATCGCTAGTAGCCCCTTAGTCGTTACTATTATAAGTAGAGGGGTTAGAAATTAAAGAAGAAGGGGTAGAAGCGCTACGTTAGCTAGAAGAGGGCGCCTAGTTACTAAGAAGTCTAGGGTCGATATTACTATTATCTATAGGAGGGTTTTCGAGTAGAGGAGAGTTTCTAGATAAAGGAGGAGCAGACGCTATATCTTAGCTAGAGAAGTATTACTTAGCGAACTAGCTAGGCTTATTAGTAGGAAGTTAAGCTATTATAAATGTGCGGAGGGCCGAGAGAAAAGCGGTCGATTAAGCTATAATTAATATATATAGTAGTATCCTTCGTACGCGCGATACGAAAATTCGTTAGGAGGTATAAAAAAGGAAGGCGATAATAATAGGCTAATAAAGCGCGACCGCTAATAAGTTCTAAGGTAGTAGAGGTAGTAGTATTACTAATAGTTTAGTAAGGGTATATAGGTTAGCTAAGGCAGACGTTAGGCTCGCTAGCGCGCTAGCTATAGCTTTACCTACGCTATATATATTAATTCTAAGCTTCTAAGTATAGTAACGTATGCTAGGCTCTTTATAGTTAGCAATTATAGTCGGCAACCTAGTATTATATACCTATATTATTATTCCCTCCTCTGTCCTAGCTAGTAAACTAGCGGCGTAGATAACTATATAGGTGCATATCCTTTGCTTATAGAGTAACGCGCTTCGCGTAGATCGCTAGAAGGTTAGAAATCTCGAACTCTATAACGAGAAATGCCTCCGCCGCTTCCTATAAGCATTTAAGTGCTACCGCCTAAATTCTAATAATATTACTACTACCTTTATCTATTATAATCTCGTAGATAACGCGCTAAAAAGGGACCCTCTAGATATATAAAGCTATCGTTTACTAAAGCTTACGAATCTCTCGTAAGGCTACTATCTCTAGTATTAACTACCTTTTCGAGATACTAGACTTACTAGCTCTCGTTCGTCGCTATATCGTCCTTATAACTATCGCTTTTTTCTATAGAACTACTACCTTCCTACGAGACTCGTCGTCTAGTACTATAGCCTTTAGTAGCTATATTCGCTACTACTTAGTAGCCTTGTTTCTTACGCGTAGAGGTAGTACTAATAGCGGTATATTAGTATCTATATTAGGATATACTCGTAGAGAAGGGCTCGAGTTAAACTCTATATTAGAGTCTACTTAGGAAATAAGAGAAGGCATCGAGTAGTATAGATAGAGATATCGAAGGGTTAGAAGGAGTAGATAGGTAAAGATACGAGAGAGAAGAGCTAGGGCAGATAGGAGTACTAGAAAATCGTGCACGACCGCCGGAATATATAGGCCTATAAGGGGGGGGGTTAGAGTTCGATAGCGCTATATAGTAGAACTATATCGCATTCTACTACTATATCGGGATACCTCTACCGATCTTTACCTAGTAGAAGTTATAGTTACGCGAACGCTATAATCGCTTTCGCTACTTTATAGAATATAGTAAGTTAGTAATAGACGCAAATATTTACTATAGTATAGATTATATCTAGGTATTATATAGATAACATCGACTATAGTATATATATTTCGTTATTTAAAGTTCTCTACGAATATATAAAATACTATAGAAGGGAAAGAGCTAGACTTACTAGTACTCTATAGTATTACTAGTTAAGTAGTCGTAATATAGTAGTAGAATAGAAAAATAGACTCTCTAGCCTATCTTTATATCGAGGAACCGAGTCGTTATAATAGTAGAAGAGAAGAAATAATTATCGATACTACTTCGATACCGAGGAGAGGAGTAGTTATTAATAGTATAAGCTAAGAAGCAACCGTTAGCGCTAAGGAGACTAGCGGTCGTCGATAGTATAAACTAAAAAGTAATTGTCTGCGCTAAGGAGACGAGCGGTCGTCGATAATATAAGCTAAGAAGCAGCCGTCTATACTAAGGAGATAAGTAGTCGTTAATAGTATAAGCTAAGAAGTAACTATTAGCGACGAGTAGACGAGCGGTCGTCGAGGGTATAAGTATATAGTAGTTACTCTTTTCGGCCGGCGATAGTAAGGTTAATCTAAGTAATATATACGACGGATTCTAGCTCTAGAGTGCGTCTATAGCTGTCGCTATCTATATATAGTTATATATATTAGTATACGCTATATTAGGCAAGCGATATATTATATAATATCGCTAACTATAGTAGCCGACTATAGTATAAGAAGCTAATCTCTACGTATAGAGGTAAGCTAGTAGCTAGGTAGGAACAGCTATATACTAAGCTTTTAGCGCACCTAAAGCTAAAATTCGTCGTACTTAGCTCCTACTATAATAACTACTACCTTAACCGCTACTATACCTATATTACTACTAAATTTTAAGTATATATTTACTATATACCTCGCGATACTTATCTCTTCTTAGTAACTAAACTTGCGATAATAGCGCGATAAAAGTAATATCTAATAAGTACCGCGCCCTCTAATAGTCTATAGAAGCGTCCCTACCTTATAGATAAGGATTTAGATAGTATAAGTACTTCTATACTTTAAATATAACTAGGCGCTATAAGGAAAGATATAGATAGCTACTCTTCTAATCCTAATACCCTTTACGAGTATAGCTAGCGTATAGATATATCGCCTAAGAGAGCTATAGTAGATAAGTAGCGCAAAGCTAGAAATAAGTCCTTTACTTAGTAGAAGAAGCTTTTAATTAGCTCTAATAATATATAGAGCTCCCTATCGAAGGAGTAGTAGTAGAAGAAGATTAAGGCCTAAAGAGAGGAGTACTATACTTAGTATAACCGGATAGCGTAAGTAATAATCTATATAGTCGGCTAATATAGTTAGTAGTACTAACGTATAATAGGGACGATAAGAAACGTAAGCGCGCGTAGGATAGGCCTACTATATAAGTAGCGAACTAGGATAAGGAAAGCTTTTATTTTAATATCGAGAAGGAGAAGGGCGCGGACGACCTATACTATAACTATAACTACTAGTATAATACTAATTAGTCTAAGTCGAGTCCGGAGGCACCCTACGTATTGCCGGTAAGGTCGGCCGGTACTAGCTATAAAATAACTAACCTCCGCCTTCGAGTCGCTACTAAGAGCGAGCAGGCTATATAGAGGAGCTACGCTATCTACGCCTTTTAGAATAAGGCTATTTAATAGTTTAAGAAGAAGGTACATATGCTTATAATACTACGCGCGCAATATAGGAGTTAAGCTAAGTTTATCGTATAACTAATTAAGGAGAGGCTGAGTTCCTCGTAGTAAGAAATAGACCTTATTAAGAGGCTATAATCTAGGAATAAGAGGAGATACGTATTCTAAGTATCTAGAGTAGACGTAAGTAGCTCTTATTAAGAGTATATTGCTGCTAGAACTAATAGCTTCTTTAGGACGCATTCGAGTACCTCTAATTAGACTAGAAGTATACTCTACGCTCTATAGAGCCTTATAGAGGGCTTATAAAATTAGTCTATATATTAGTATTTATAGCGAAAGCGAAGGTAAATTAGTGCCGACTACGCCTGCCGACTATATACTAACTAGTAGTAGGAGCTAATAGTAGAAGGCCGTCTTCTAACTATAACGGAAATTTTCCTACCCTATTACTACGTAGTATATCGCAACTATCTCTCCTAGAAGTCCTCTAAGTTTAATATAGCTAATCGCTTTGCTTAGACTCTAGAAGTCCTAGATTAGCTTATCCTATTAAGATACGATTAGGATAGTAATAGGTTCTAGAAGCTAGTTACGTCTAAAGCGTAGGCTAAGCGAAATAGGCTAGCGTTCTAGTTATACGCTTATAAGTTCGATATAAAGGAGTTAGTATATAGAGAGCTTCTATAGGAAATATAGCTCGATTCTAAGTAGGAAGGAGGACTTAGCTTTTAGGATATCGTCGAGTAGCTTCTAGGTACGTCTATAGATAAGCTCGCTATCTCCGAGACCTTTATACGCAAATTCTAGTCGCTAGAGATAGGGTTTATATAGAAGCTCTATAACTCCTCTTAGGCTAGGTAGAATATAGATACATCTCGTAAGTTAAGATTAGTTATAGCCGCCGATAGTATACTAAGTAGATAAACCTATCGTAGAGAGAATTTAGAAACTACCTAAAGACTACGCAAAGCGATATAATACTATATAGTAGAAGGCTAAAAATAATACTAAGAGTAAGAAGGGGAAAAAGAATATAGCGAGCTAGTAGTTATACCTTTAGAGATATATTGCTACTTTGTCTTTAGAGCTAGTACTAGATCTAGGAGCTCTAGCTATACCTTAAACTTCTAGCTTGCTATATTCTTTTTCCCCTTCTTACCTTTAGTATTATTTTTAGCCTTCTACTATATAGTATTATATCGCTTTACGTAGTCTTTAGGTAGTTTCTAAATTCTCTTTATAATAGGTTTATCTACTTAGGCTAAGTCTAACTCTGCTTTTTCGACTTAAGCTTTATTAACGCTACTAGCCTCTTACGCTAGTAAGATACTTGCCCTTAAAGGCGACTATAGCGTTACTATAATTAAAGAGTACTTAGTACGTTTATTAGTCGCGACTATTACGAGCTTAATAAGAGTACTAGAGGTGCCCGTCTTTATAACGCTACTAGGATAGGCCGTCGGCCTATAATAAAGATACCTCGCTAGTACTTATACTAATAAAACTTAATCGCCCCTATAAATATTATTTACCTCTATTGCTCTACTAGCTTTTACTCTCTAGTTCTACGATTCCTTCTTAGTACTATATACTTTATATTATAGTATTACTAGTATATCCTACGACTCTAATACGACGTAGTAGTACTATACTTCCTTCTTCCTTAAGATATATAAGTATATAGCTTCGCGAACGATAGACTAACTCCGAATCGTAGCTGTCTCTTATCGACTCTAGTCCGATTAAGAAGGTAGTATAATAGCGGAGGAAGGGACGCTATCTAATTACGAATACCTCGAGTAGTCGAGCTAGTATATAAGATAGGATACTACCTCTAGCTAACCTTACTAAGCTACTAGAGGATTCTAAGAACTAGGTCGAAACTAATAGTATATAGATATAGCAGCGGGAGTATACCTAGTCGTTTAAGGGCTTTTACTACTACTATTAGTAGCTCGAAGAGGTAAGGTATTATAATAAGTATAGTAGAATATCTTTAAACTCTATAAAATAGAACTCGAATACGCGAACGTTATAGGCCTAGAGATTTTTCGTTAAAGGTATAGACTAGGAAACGTACGCCCCGAGGGTTATATATAGGAGATATAATAGAGTTATTAAATACCTAGGACTAAGTAATAGAACAAAAGCTCTCTAAAAGCACCTCGATTTAGTAGGCTACGAAGGAGCCTCCTAGGAGCGTAGAGTTACTAGAGAAGTTATTAAGGCTACTAAAGATTAATCTATAAGTTTAGTATTCGTTAATATAGGAATAAGGTGCCTACTACGCTTATTAACTACGCTTACTAACTACGCTCGCCGACTACGCTTTATAGAGATATATAACGTAGATATACTAACGGCCCTTATTTATAGGAACGGCTTAAGAAAAGTTTTACTAGAATAGAGTACCTAGAACGATTAAAGTTTCTAGAGTTATATAGGCTTATAGCTTCCTAGCTAGGCTTACCCTTAAACTTCTTCGAAAGTCTTATAGTTCGGCGTACCTACGAATATCTATTAGAGGAGACTAGATCTATCGACTTTAAGAGCGCTACTACGATTAAGTTATATATCTAGGACGCGGTCGATTACTCCGAGGACAATCTAAAACGTTAGCTATCTAGAACCTTCTAGGTAGCTATCGCCCTCGATAGTTAGTACGCCGGGGTGCTCTAAGTATTATTTCTTACGATACGAGGCTACTAGATCGATAGCGAGTAGGCCTAGTATAAGGCTATACTAGCCTTTCTATATATTTCGAGCTATTATACGGGCGAAGTCCTAGCGGACCTACTATTCGACGTACTTACCCGTTTCGAGATCTCTAATAGGCTTATAGCGCTAATAGCAGATAATACTTCTAATAATAATATACTATATATAGCTATATACGTATCCTTACTATATATATATCTTCGAACTAATAAGTTCTAGCGTTAAAGCTATCGATATTTGCTCCTACGAGCGTATATATATAGCGAAGCTATTAGTCTTAATTAAATAACTTCCCCTCCGAGGAATAGACGGGGATATAGGAGAGATATTAAATACTAAAGACTACGAGTTCTCCTATCCGGAATAGTTCCTATACTTTATATATATAATCTAGCTCTCCTTAAGGAAGTTCTTCGCTACTCTTAAGATCGAGCTAAGAAACGAGGAATAGGAACGATAGAATAAGGAGATAGATACGAACGCGTTACGTTAGCTTAAAGTAGGAAGTCTAGCTACGGTTCTAATAAAGGTACTATTTATTCTCCCTACAAAGTATATATAGTTAGCAAACGTAGTCGGTAGAAGCTATACTAATAACCGCTCCTTATAAAGTTCTAGAAACTTATAGTTAAGGTAAACTCTAGTACTTAACGCTTTAAGAGTTTTATAGTACTATAGCGAAAGAGGATCGCAGATCTATATCTATACTCGAAATAGTATAAATAGTAGAAGAAGACGCTTTAAAGGGTTTTACGCCTAATATAAGATATAAAGACCCGTTAGAGCTTAACTACGATTATACTAATATATAGTTCTTAACTATAAGATATTATCGACGAGTATATTAAGAATAAGAGTTAGCCCGAACTAAAGCTAACTACTATAGAATAGAAGAGGGTTAAATATATTATTAACCTTACTACTCCTTTCGTAGAGGCTATAATACGGATCGGTACGATAAAGAGGCTAATAATCTACCTCGTTCTTAGCTACTATAATATCTTATTCGATATCCTAGATATTATAGATAAGAAACTTAAATATAAAACATAACTCTAGTAAAAGGAGATTTATTCTACCTTATAAGCTATATAGACAAAGCTCGAGAAGTACTATACTACTACCTAGGAGCGATTTAGTAATATATATAGTATTGCGATTCTTCTTAATCTAGTAATAAAACGGGCGTTCTAGGACCGCGAGGCCTTCTCTAGCGAGGAGCTCGATTCCTCCTTCGAGGATTACTACTAGTTAAAATTCTAGGTCGAATACGCGCAATATAAGCCTCTCGTAGCTACGTTCTAGTCTAGGCCGAAAAAGGCCTTATACCGCTCTACGATATTATTCGCAATAGGTCTCTATAGTAGATTAAATAGTAATAACTCCGACTCTAATTAAAGGGTATCTAGACGGCTATAGTAGACCGTATAGCCTTTAGCTAATTCGGACGAGGTATCTTGTTATCGCTACGCTAGATTTAAGGACTCGGCTGCCTATTCTATAGTATATCCGCTCCGGTTATAGAAGATAATCGTATTAGAATATCTAGGTTGCGCGCTAATAGCCTAGGATATCCTCTTTATTCTAGTAGCTAGAACTAGTTATAAGCGCGACTTTAGTATAGCGCGTTATTAGAGCTACTATAATCGGTCCTACGATCCCTCGACGTTTAGTAATATTATATGCTATCGTTCCTAAGAGCGTAACGCGTAGTAAAAGGCTCGGGATTCGCTTATAGAGGAGGCGCTACCGATATTAACTACGTTCGAGCCTTCGAATAATATAGTAAATTAGTAGTAGGAGCAGCTCGAGGCAGATTAGGAGACGTTAGTAACTACTATATAAAGTAACTTCGACTCGATTAGCGATAACGAGGAGGATATAGTACTAATATATCTTCGCTATAGTGCTTAGTAAAGGAAGCATTTGCTTTTACGTTATACTCGTAGAGTAGAGTAGACTTCGTAGTCGATATTATAAATAGTATTTAATTCCGATATCTCGTAGTTAGTAAGTATAGTTAGCAAGTATAGTCGGTATCCTTATTTTTCTCCGTAACTATAGTCGCTAGTTTAACTAGCGCTTCTAATATGCTATAACGCTTAGTTCTATATATACGTATATTTAGTATTAGAGCAATTCTATTATCCCTGCGGCGACTTAGTCTTGTTCTCCGGTATTAGACCTATCTTTCTAAACTTAGGTCCCTATAAAGACCTATATAGGAACCGGTAGTATTTAGACCCGACCTATTAATTTCGTATTAGGTCGGGGACCCTATCGATTTAGGTCTTAGGTCGGTTCCCTTAGGAACCGACCTAGACTCGGAACCGACCTAAAGTCGGGGACCTATTCTAACCTCTAGACTAGCATACGTACCTCGACGCTCTATACGTATCTATAACTATAATACTAGTTATAAACTAGTTCGTAAACCCTTTTCTGCTCGTACTAAAGGAAAAGATAGAACCTTCGTACTATAAGTACCTATTAACCTAACCTACTTAAATATATAACTAGGTTTACTAGCTAAAGCGAATAACGCTAGAATTAGCTTAAACTAGCTAAACTAAATTCTTAGAATAATCCGTCTAAGTATACTAGTTCTAGGTATAGATAAGGTTAAGTAGTTCTAAGGCAAGGACGTAACCGAATTCCTTAATCGCTTCGATACTATATATCGTAGCTACGGTTTAACTAGAGAAACTAGAGTAACCGACCGAGAGCGATTAGACTAATTATTAGACTATATCTACCTTAATTATAAAGAATTAGTTCGTCGTCTCCTAGGCTTCTATACTAGGAACTAGGCGCTGCTCTATATAAGCTTATAGGAGGAATACTATAACTTCGATAGTTATAGGCTTCTTTAAGATAGGTCGTACCTCGCTAAGTTATTAGAGTAGTATTATAAAGGCAATAAGGAGCTAAATAACTACGTAAGGTTATTCGAGATCTTATCTAACTAGATTAAGGAAATATAGCTTAATTATATTACTAGAACCTAGTATTTACTAAAACCGTTCCCCGAAAACCTACGTCGCTAGATTTAGAAACGAGCTCGCCTTAATAAAGATAGACTAGATACCTTCTACGACTTTAAGAACATTCTACGAGTTACTAAAGAAGTCCTTTATCGCGAGAAGAATTATATCGATATCTTTAAAGAAGGATTAGCTAAACCTATAGAGACCCTTACTAAAGCTATAAAAGAATCCGGTCTAAAGCTAGAACCTACTTCTATAGTATCTAAGACCGGAAAGTCGGATATTAATAAGATAATAGAACAAATAGTAGTAGTAGTAATAATATTTAGTAAGAAATAGGAAGCCGAATATAGTCCGCTAAAGAACCTAAAGTATAAGTAAGATCTTAAGGAGAAAGCTACGATCGCCGCGTATACCGCTATCGATATTAAGATAGGCAAGATTAAGAATTACTAGATATACGACTAGCGAGGCTATATCTCGTCCGGCTACTAGGACTTTAAGTAGCTAGAAGCTAATAAGTTCCTCTACTAGAATAAAGACTAGAGGATCTACTATAGCGAGGCAGGTAAGGGTCGCTCTAAAATTATCCGATACGTATAAGATAAGCGTTCTACGAAACTCGGAGCTATTATTCTAGCCCTTAAGGAGCGCTTTAGGCCTATTAATATAAGTATATAGCCGAGCCTATAGAGGTTTAAGGCGATACTAGAGGTTAGAGCGCATAATATAACCTTCGTTAGTATTAAAGCAGGAAGTTTTAATATTAGTATAGACGTAGAGAGAGAGGAAGGACTTACTAGGGCATACGCTACCTCCTAGCTAGTTACGTCCTTCTCGCGAAAGGGTAAAACGCTAGAGAACCCTTCTCGCCTATAAGCTAAAGTTATAAAAGCTACGGAGTAGAAAGCTAAGAAGCAAGTAGATACTACTCGTACCTACTAATCTATCGCGAGATTTAAGTAGGATATTATCGATAATATAGTAGGAAGCTAAGTAGTATAACCTATAGAGAGTTAAACTTAAGGTCGAACTCGGGTAACGAACGTAACTATAGAAGATAAAGTACTAGGACCGGCGGCGCTACTACGTATAAAGGTTAAAGGGACGCGTAGTTCTACGAAAAGTCTACGACTAGATAATTATTTAAAGTAGGCTACTACTAAGGAGGAATAGGAAGCGTTCTAGGCTAAGAAGATTCTTAATCTAACTCTACTAATCGAAATTAGTAAGCTATAGCTTTTTAGTTAGAAAGGAGTACTAAACCGTTTTATTTATAGCCGAAAATTAACGACTCCTACTTACTACCTTACTCTTTCTCGATACTACGTATCTAAGCGAACTATTAAACCGACTACTATAGCTATAGTAAATTTCGAAGAAATTAGTACTAGGCTAGAAGCGGCGGCGTAAGACTATTCTAATAAAGAAGATACCGAGGAAGATACGAAGAGTAATATAGGATCTTATAAGCAAGATAGCGATAATAATAATAAGGACTAACTACTACTATAGGAAGGTCTTTTCTATATAGGCGCTCTTAGAAGAGCCGATTAGGACTTAGACTTAGTTAAAAAAGCTACGATAGCCGCAAGCGAGCTCTACTAGGATCCTAGTAGTATTAATCTAGATTTCCGTATTCCGTATACGCTAGTTCCTAGCGTTACTATTATTAGAAGATTTAGTAACTACCGGGTTAAGTATAAGGCCTTAATCGACGAAGGAGTAGAATATATTATTATAAGTATCGCTAGCGCTTAAGCTATACGCTTACCTATCGAATATAGGAGCTTTGCGAGGATGCGTAGTATTTTAAGACTAGTAGCCTTTTTCGGGATCTATAAAGATATTCGCGTCGAAGTTTATAGTATAGTAGTTAGGACTCTAGTTTTTATTACTTCTATCCCGGATATACTACTACTTCTAGGAAGACCCTAGATATATTAGGTCTGCCTAGCGGTTTAAAATTACGATAATAGTTTATAGAAGGGATCCCTAGCTATTACGAGCGAATAACGCGTACGTAGATAGTTCGTAGTAGTATTTAATAAGTTCGATAAGGAGGGAGACGTTTATACTAGGGCGTCCGAGAGATATTAGTCGGTGCGCTAAGCCTTCGTACTAGAGAAGCTAGTGCTTAGTAACTAGGGCTTCGCCCTTTATATTACCCCTCTTCTCCTCTCCGAACTATACGCGACGCGTAGTTATTCGTACGAGGTACTTCTATAGTAACCCGGGTAATATTCTTATCGTCGTAGCTACGTAAAATGCTATCGTAAAGTCGCGGGAGTCTATAGAAAAAGACCCGGAATCCTTCGCCGCTAGTAAGCGATTCGTCTATAATACCGCATTAATACTATATAGTTCCTTCTACTAGAATAGCGCGGAACGCGTTACTTCTACCGTTGCTGCCTTAACCGTATTATCGGGGAACGCGACTACTATTATCGCGGTTAGTACCTACTACTATTATTAGGTATATATTGTCGTGCCTTCTTATTATTATCCGTAGAGATATAGGCGCTTCCCTCGCTCTCTTCTCTTTCTTCCTTTCTCTTCTATAGATATATATACGTATATATATATATAGTAGGCTTTTATAGCTTCTCTTCTAGGGTCCTCCTTATACTAACCGGCTTCTAGCACCTATATATATATATATACGCACGCACGCACGCACGCACGTACGCACGTATAGCAAGCTCTCTACCGTTCTTCCTACGGGTTCCTTCTTAATTCTAACTAGCCTATAGTCTTCCCTTCTACCTATATATATATATATATACATAAGGTTAGGCGTCCGAGCCGTTTCCTTCGTGCTCTATACGAGATTAACTAGAGATAGATAAATGCTTATATCGGCTCTAGTATCTACTACCGCGACTATACTAATTCTAGCGACGACTACGTACTATAGGCCGTAAGCTCCTTCCGACTCTTTTCGCGCGGTTTCCGCTAATCTTCTATAGTCTGCCGTCGCGCGGGCCTACTAGGCCTGCGCCGATAGGCGCCGCTCCTATATTCCTCTATATATACCCTATCCTCTACTCGAAAGATATTACTAATCGCTTCCTTTAGTCCGCTTATAGCCTATATAGCCTACGCTGCCTAGACGCGCGCCGCTAACGCCTAAGAGTAGGTAAAGTTTAGCGCTCTATTAGTTTTCTTCCGGCTAATACGCGTTTTTAGGCGGCGCGCCTATAATAACCTAAGGTAGGTCCTTAAGGCCTATAAGGCCTTAAAGCCTCTATAGGCGGCCGGCCTACTCTTTAAGTAACTTCTTCTATTCTCCTCTCTTATTCGTATAAGCTAATCTCTTTTTAGTAAGATCGCCTATAAGGTAACTACCTCGGTATCTACAGTCGTAGCCTAGTAGGGCTAGGCGTAAGTATTATTCCTTTCCGTATATTATTCTCCGCTAACCTATTACTATAGCCCGGGGGGCGTGCTACCCGCCCTAGTCCTCGGCGCTCGGCGCTATTCTTAAGTAGGGCGGTAGTTTTTTAGTAGGGCGCGTGCGGTTTCTTAGAGTTTCTAGGGTTTTTTTTAGGGCTTTCTCTTTTTTTTTCCTTTTTATAGATATATAAACTACCGCTCGTCGGCTATCTCCCTAACTTCTTCTCCTTCCTCTCTCTTTTACTAGCTATTCTCCTACGACTTTCCTCTACGTTTCGCTTTCCTACGCGAATAATCCTATAATAGTCTATCGTTAGTATTAGCGTCTCCGAACTTTTCCTTAAACGTATTTAATACGGCGGTATCCGCTAATTCTCCTAGGGGCTCCTAGGTAGAGCTATAGTATCCGGCCTAT
Source organism: Cercospora zeina (assembly GCA_022702355.1). Classification (NCBI taxonomy): domain Eukaryota; kingdom Fungi; phylum Ascomycota; class Dothideomycetes; order Mycosphaerellales; family Mycosphaerellaceae; genus Cercospora; species Cercospora zeina. The sequence goes on from JAKLWX010000005.1 coordinate 461,644, forward strand.
TTTACTAGGACTTCTCGTCCTTTACCTTTATTCTTCGCGCGATCTCGTACGTATAGAACCTCCTCTACTTACTACTCGTCGTGCGACTTATTTAGTACGGGCGCTAGTTATTCGTCGTTAGTAACCTATTTAAGGAGAGGATCGTTACTTACTAGACGAAGTAAATCCATATAGAAAACTAGGTAAATATTACTAGGAATCCTAGATAACCTAACGGATACTAGCGACAAGACTTTATTAACTATAAACTTTACGTATCGCGAATCTAGGCTCTTTTTAGGGCGATTAGTCGAGTAATTCCGTAGATCTAGCTATACCTTATCGCCGACCTAATAGATTAGTGCCGAAGTCTATCGTAAGTTCGCGCTCCTCTTCTATTCTTAGGCGGAGGCCGCTATGCTACTCTAGTAAAGTTTACTAATTTCTCTTAGCTTCTTTATAAAGTTCTCCGCTCTTTAACTAGCGGCTAGCGGCCTTCCTATCGTAGCCTCCTTCGCTAATACTATAGGAGACGGAACGTTATAACTATAAGTTACGAAGAAAGAGCTTATTCTAAGGCCCGAGTAATTTCTGCTATTTAGCGCTAGTTCTACGCTAGAAAGCTACTTAGACTAGTCGGCCTAGTCGTAACGAATATAGTTGCGGAGATAAGCCTATACGTCTTAATTTAGCCTCTCTAGCCCTCCGTCCGTTTATAGGTAGTACGTAGAGCTAAGGCGCTACTCTACGCCTAAAAGCTAGTAGAGTTTCCTCTAGAACGTACTCGTCTAGTTTGTCCCTCGGTCGCTTATAATAGCCCTTAGTAGCCTATAATATTTTACCTAGGAGTCTAGGAATTTCTCTACGCACTCCTCCGCTTTTATACTAGGTATCGCGACTAAAGTTACCTATTTACTAAGGCGATCCTTAATTACCTAGAGATTGTAGTTTCCCTTCGAATCCGGTAGGTCGGTTATAAAGTCTATAGAGATTTCCTAGAAGAAACGATCGGGGACTAGTAGTAGACGGAGGAGTCTATACTTATATTCTCTCTATACCTTATTCCTCCCGTAATAATCGTAGTTACGTAAGAACTAGTATACGTGTCTCGACTAGAGCGGCTAATAGAAGTCGCGTGCTAGTATAATTATAGTAGAGTCCCTCCCTAGGTAACCGTAGACTAGTAAGTTATAAATAGACTAGATTAGCTTAGTACGTAATAAGTCCTTGTCCTTTTTAGTATAGTCCGCGACTTAGTACTCGGATTCTAACGAAATTAACGCTCCTAGCACTTATAGTTTTCTCCTATGCTATAATCTTCCTACCGAATCGATACTATAGTTACCTGCCTATACTTTTACTTTAACCTTAATAGGTATCGTATAGGCTCCCTTACGTATTGCTCGGAGGACGGTATTATAAATAGCATCGTTTTTTACTACCGCGTCCTATATATCGTTTAACTCTAAGTCCTTAAAGGGTCTATTTAAATCCGCTATAACTCCTACGGGACCTAGCCGGCGCGTAATTACCGATACGTCCTCCTTACGTAGCTTATCCGCGCTAGTCGGGTTTATCTAGACTACTTCCGGCTAGTTCCTTACGCGTTCCGAGTAAAGGAACCGTTATACTCGCGATTACTTATCGTCCTCTCCTAGCGTATCCTACTCTTGCCTTAATAGAGCGTCCGGCACGATTGCTTCGGATCCCGGTCTCTATACTAGGTAATACTAGAAGTTAGATAGGGTCTCGTACTACCGTATCTAACGTTCCGATAACTACCTCTTAACTATAAAGTATTCTAGGTTCTTATAGTCCGTCTAGATAGTAAAGGACCTATAAGATTTTAATTTAGGAGCCTAGAATTTTATATAGTTTACTATAGCTAGCATTTCCTTATTATAGATATCGTAATTAATTTCTACTTTATTTAGCTTTTAAGAGAAGAACCCTACGGGTCGTCGGACCCCGTTCTTTTCCTAAATTAAAGCGCCTCCTATCGCGAACCTACTACTATCTATCTTAAGGAAGGTCGGAAGTATCGGGTCTTAGTAGGAAAGCACCGGAGCGTTATAATACTCCTCCTTTAGCTCCTTAAATATAGCGTCCTATTCCTTTCTCTAGGAGAACTAGGTTCCTGTCCTAGTAAGAGACGTTAAAGGCACGGCTATCTTCGAGTAATTAGGAATAAATATCTAGTAGTAGTTCGCGAACCCTAGGAATCGACGTAACTCCTTCTAAGTCCTCGGGGTCTTCTAATTTCGAATAGCTTTAACCTTTTTAGGGTCGGTCTCTACCCCCTTTCTATTAGTATAAACGATAAAGCCTAGGTACTTAATTTTCTTCTACGCGAACTCGCTCTTCCCTATATCTAAATATAGGCTACCTCGTAGTAGCTTACGGAGTATAGCTCTTACCTTACGGAAGTAGTCTTCCTTAGAACTATTCGAGTAGATAATTATATCGTCCGCGAATACTAATATATAATCGTCTAGGAATTCCCGTAGGAGAGTATTAATATACTATTAGAAAGTCGCGGGAGCCCTAGATAGACTAAACGGATATACTAACTACTCGAATAAGCCGAACCTTATATAGAAAGTAGTTTTATACTTATGCCCTAGGGCTATACGGATCTAGTAGAAGGCCGAGACTACGTTAACCTTAGTTAACTAGCAGGCTCCTATAAGATTTCGTAGTGTCTCTAGTACTAATAGTAGGGGGTACTAGTTATGTTTTATAATCGCATTTAACGCCCTATAATTATAGTAGAAACGAAGACCTCCGCCGGGTTTCCGTACGAAAAGTATAGAGGCCGCTACTTCGGAACTAGTAGGCCTAATATATCCCTTAGCTAGGAGCTCGTCTAGCGACTTCCTTAGAACTAGTAGTTCGGCCTTTAATATACTATATAGCGGGCTATAGAGCAATTCCGGCAGGCTCCCGTCCGCCTTCTTATAGAGCTCGATATAGTAGTCGACTCCCTCGCGATATAGCGCGAGCTTCTCGGCTTTCCGTCGACAAAATAGGGGAGCTAGCTCGCGAATCTCTAGTAGTAGTCGATTCCGAAGTTCCTCTACCGTTAGATATTCCTTGTCCTAAAGGGCCTTCTTAATATTATTAGTAGTCGAGGTAGCTATCGCTATAAAGTTTAAGGAGAACGTTCGAAAATCGCTGCGGTCCTAGAGGCTTTAATAGTATTTCCCTTCTATAACCTAGCGATTCGCTCGACTATAGAAGAAACGCTTCTCTTCCGGCGCGGTCCGGACTATATTATACGCCTTCTATAGATTTCCTAAGATAAGGGGCAACTGCAATCCTAGTACTATATACGCGTAGACTAATTGCTAGAACCTACTAATTTCTATCTAGAAAGCGACTACTCCTACTATATCTACGCTATCTATAGCTTTAGACGCTCCCCTTATCTTCTACTTCCTACGGTCGATAAAGTTAAGGCCGAGGCTTTTCGCTAGGCCTACGTTAATTATAGCGTAATATTAGTACCCTTCGTTAATAAGAGCAGATGTTCCGATGTTATTCTATAGGACTACGTCGGTATATATTAGCTCCCTATTTATTTTTCCCTTAATTCTCTTCTATTTATAATATACTAATGCCTTCTCTACTCCCTTCTCCTACCTTCGAGAGAGAGTTACGCTTTTCCTATAGTAGATACTATAGAGTCCGAGTATTCCGCGTCGCTTTCTAATAATAGTTTAATGCTTGCCGTATTAACCGTAGTAGGCTAAACGGCCGGTGCGTATAGGCACTCCTTAATGTAGTATCTATTACTTCTATAGCGGAAATAGAGCTTGTTTTCGTAGCGTCTCTCTCTCTCTTCTATACTTACCTACTTAGCCTATCGCTTCTCTTAGGATTTCGTGCGGTCTGCCTAAGTTTTCCTTCGTCTTTCTCCTATACGTATCGTAGTTATTAGAGTGTCGCCGTCGGTATTAATCGTAGGGACTACCTAAGTATTCGGCGCGGGTGCCGCGCTATTACTAACGGGAGCCTTTCTCTTTTCCCTAGCCTACTTACGGTTCGCTATCTTAAACTAATCCGTCGTCTTAAGATTAGTTATAATTCTCTCGACCTCCTTAGAGTATACGTAGTAATCCTCTATCTTTAGTACGGATGCTATATAAAGCTTAGTAGCGTTCGAGAATATATTCTTTAATATCGTAATCTTCGTAGCGTCTTCCTAGTTCTTTCTACCTGCGCTTAGTAGGAGTCCGTCGAATTCTAGCTAGTATTCGTACTATAGTTACTCTTATACGTATCGAAGAGTAGTAAGCTGCTCTAAAGCCTTCGACTTCTTGTTACTATCTATAAAAATATGCTCGAGCTACGTAAAGAAAGCTTCGGGATCCTTATCTCCTATCGCGCTTCCTCTCTTCTAGAAATACCTTATTCTCGCTCTCTCTCTTAATAGTAGCGTATTATACGTAGCATCCTAGTAGTAGTCTATAGAGAGTATTAGTATCGCTATAGATCGTACGTAATAGGAACTCTATAGATATAGTAAGTAATCGCGAAAGGTTTCTACGCGTCTATCCTAGGTTAGCGGCTTCTAATCTCTAGGGCCTAATAGTTCTCTTCGGGCCTTTAGTAAAGATATAGCTAGTAGCCTTTCTAGTAGCGCATAGAGAGCATCTACTACCGTACTTAAGTCCGTCCTTTATATAGTAGAATCCTAGGCATCTCTATCGCGAAGCGCGTTTTCTAACTCGCCTTTAAGCCTACGTTACCGAGTATAGAGCTCTTCGACGATGCGTTATATCTTCGCTATAGCTATCTCTAGTATAGGGACTACGTTCCCTAGTAAGTTTACTACGGCCTCTAGTATCGCCGCCGAGGGTATATTATTAGGCGATAGCCTATCTATTTCTATAGTTAATCGAACTTAATATTACGGGCGAATAACGCGTACGTAGATAGTTCGTAGTAGTATTTAATAAGTTCGATAAGGAGGGAGACGTTTATACTAGGGCGTCTAAGAGATATTAGTCGGTGCGCTAAGCCTTCGTACTAGAGAAGCTAGTACTTAGCAACTAGGGCTTCGCCCTTTATACTAGCTAATAAGAAGGGCAACTAGGTATTCTTCTATAGTACCTAAGGAAATACTAGATACCTAACGTTAGAAGACGTTTACTAACGCTCGAAGAAAGAGCGCGCGCTAAGGGATACTATCCGGGCTAGTCTCTAAGCGCGTCTAAGCCTATAGCCTACCGTTAGCGAAATAATACTAAAAGTATAATAATTATAGAAGTATTCTCTACTCTAGACGCGACTATACTTTTATAACTTATTAGCGAGGTACGCTAAACCGATCTAGACCGGTTTAGAGATTCTACGTAAGAGAACCTACCGAATAGTCCTCTTTTCTTCTCTAAAGACTTACTAGAGTATAACTTTCTCTACTTATAATATATCTCGTTTTTTAGAGATCCGATACTAGAAGACCTTATATTTAAAAACCCTATATAGTACGAGCTCTTTCTGTTCTACTATATAGACTCTTTAAGCTAGGACCGCTCCGATAAAATAAGAGAAAATCTAGGCTTATAACGCTAATTTGCCTTATAGCTACTCCTAGCTTCGGAACTATTATTTAAGCCCTAGAACCCGTAGTATCGGGCTTAGTAGTTTAAGTATACGTAGAATCTAGACTTAATACTACGACTTCTAGAGATATACCCTCGAGAACTAGTATATACTAACTAAAGTAACTACGTACGTAGTATTAGGCTCTCGCTAGAGGAAGTACTTACTAGATCTAGAGACGAATAGGGTTAGAATAAGGTCGAGAAGATACTAATAGCCTTAAGGGAGTATTAGATAGACTAGGAAGAACGCTCGGGATTAGGCGCGCTAGCTATAGACGAAGCTAAAGAAACTAGCTAGAATACTACTAGGTAAGCTAGGGAGCTAACTAGGACACTTATAGGAACAGCTTAGGCGGCGGTTAGGTAGGTCTAGAACGCATATATAAATATAAGTAAACGTAAAATTAAGGAACCGGAACCTCGAGCTAGACTAAATAAACTAATTAGTTTATTCGGTCGATTACGTAATCGCTTATATAACCTTACCTTCTCGGTATATAGAAATTAGCTAGAGTAGCTAACGGGGCAGGCCGGGATTAGTAGCCTAACTCTAGATCCTAATAATCGAGAGATTCTTAAATACCTCTAGGTACCTAGCTAGGTAATTTTAAGGATAGCTACTATAAAACCGAATATACTCTTAGTAGAAACTATCGAAAACAACCTAGAATAGTAGGAAAATCTAGCATATTTGTTTGTAGCACGGAATAATTAAATAATTAAAGAGGAATATAAGAAGTAGGACTAGAGGCGTACGGATCCCTCTCTAATTATACTTAAACGAATCTAGAAGTTCCTAGAACTATCGCTAGAGATTAGAGCATTTACTCTATATAAGAGAGTAGCTAATAAGATTAGGCCGGTAGATATAGATATTATAATAATAGACGGATCTATATCTAGAGAGGATTCTAGCTAGAGGAATAAGGCGCTCGTATAAGAAGTATCTATACCTCTAGAGACGGGACCGTTTAACTAAAAATATCTAATTAAAAAGTTCTCGAATATATCCCGAGGATCTCGATTAACTCTAGAGATTCTAGGTTAGATCGATATTAGAATCGAGCTATTACCTAAAAAAAAGGAGCTTATACTAGTAATAGCTTTTAATCGAGAGAAGGTCTTTACTAATAGCTAGTTCTACGTTAGAGGAATCCTACTAGAAGTCTTCTTATTATAGAAGATCCTTACTATTTTATATAAGCTATAGTAAGCGAGACCGTTTTATCTTCTACTCTCGTTAATATAAGAAGTTAAATAGATAATTTAAGAGCGAGAAAATACTAGTACGCTAGAAAGATATTATAGATCGTACCGCAATCCGTACTTTTTAGTTAGAAAGAAGATAGAGCCTAGAAAGAAGCAGAAATTCCGACTTATTAACGCTACGTAACGGATTAACGAGGTTACTATCCGTAATACTAATTTGCTACTAGATACGGATAGATTTTTAGAAGCATTTATAGGATACGTAATTACGTCGCTAGTAGATATCTTTTCTAGCGCCTACGAAGTTCTATTATACGCCTCTACGCGGCCGTAGGTAGAAATAGATGCTCTCGAGTATACTAGTAAAGTATAAGGGTATATAAGATAATTCTACTTCGCTACTACTAGCTATATACCTAACTCGATAAGATAAGAACTATATAAGACAACCCTAAGACTACTCTACGAACTAAGGCAGAACCCTACCGTAGAAAAGGTAGAAAAGAGAGGATAGAATAGAGGTAAATAGAATAGGAGTAGAGAGAGGAGGCAGCTACTAAGGTAAGAGATTAGCTATTTATCTACTAAAAAGAGCTATAGAAGGAAGGGAGAAAGGTAGACCCTTCCTACCTAGAATATATATTCCTAGAGACGACCCTCTAGGTCCGAGACGAATAGAAATAGAGGCCTTCTATACTAACTCGATATACTATACTAGCTATATCTGCTACTAATTTTAGATGCTAAAATTCTATGTATAGGGCTTGGCGCTTGGCTTGGCGCCAAGGCGCACTAAGCGAAATTCTAGTTCCCCTAGGTATCGGCCTATAATATCTGTTTTTAGCGCGAATAAGGCACCTCTAAGACCGAGAGTTTTTTAGCCTAGAAGGCTTTTCTTTCTTATACGACCGGTTAGGCATTAGGCCTACCTATGCTATATAGTCTTCGACTCCTATAGCACGTTAATAGAATAAACAAACAAATAAACAAATAAATATCTTTTCTAGCTACGACTAAATTCTACTTAACTCGAGCTATAGGGACCTAACTAGTTTCGATATACCTCTAGAACTCTACTACTAAACTACGCTACTATAAGGAGCAACGAACTCTCTAGCCTAGTTTATAAGGGCGATATATACGGTCCTATATAAGTAGATCTCGTATACTACGAAACCCTTTATAGATAATATTAGAATCCTTAGACCTAAGACACGATATAATAATAAAGAAGTAGAACCTAGCATCCGTCGCTTTATCTAAGAGCATCTAATAAACCTAGATAACGTTCTAGCGGATCTTAAACGAGCTAGATTAATAGTTTATACGCGAAAGCTTTAGATTTACTACCTACGGATTAAGATTATTAGCTATATTACGGACGCTAATAGTAGATACCTAGATGCTCTACGAGTAATTAAGATCGTAGAATAGCCTAAACCTAAGGATTAGAAAGGCGTTCGCGTGTTCGTTAGTATAGTAGTTTACTACTAGATCTAGATTAACGAATTTATAGTTATCCTTAAACCTCTATTTAAGTTACTAAAGAAGGATACGGAATTTAAATAGACCGAAGAATGCAGATAAGCAAAGCAAAAGGTTACGGAAATGCTCGTTAGCGCTCTAGCGCTAATCTCTATTAACTATTCGTACGGTTATCGCCTAATTATTATAGTAATTAATACTAGTAGAGAAGGTTAAGGAGCTATACTATCCTAAATCGAAGCGGATAGACTTCGTTATCCTACCCGATTTAAGTCTAGGCTATTCTTAGTATACGAGCGTAAATATAACGCTAGTAAGCGCGAAATGCTTAAAGTATTAAAAGTATTAAAGAAGTACTAACCGTAGCTATTTAGAGTTTTCTTCTAGCTAGAGGTCGACGCTAATACGCTCGTATACTAACTTAATAGCGCGGCGTTAGACCTGCCTAACGTAGCTACTACCTAGTAGCTAGCGTAGATTCGGCTATTCGATTTTAACGTAGTTTACGTTCTAGGGAAGTACTATACTAGCCTAGACGCGTTGTCTCGTAAGCTACTAACCGACTATAATTTAGAGGAGCTTTAAAGTAAATTAGATATCGACGATCTAGTTAATAGCGCTTTCTTTACTTACTTAGCTACGGTCGAGCTAGATGCCTTTCTAGCTAGAGTAGATTAAGATAAGAAAATACTAACTAGAATATATTTAGACGATTTAAAGAATATTGCTTATTTCCTTATATATCTTTAGAAACCTTAAGGAATAAGCGATACGTTATACTAGTCTTTAAGGAAACGTGCTCGTTTCTTCTATATTAGTAACGAAGGTTAGCTAATATAGTAGCTAATACTAGGAGTAATCCCCTAGAGAGTAGTAGACGATCTAGAGTATTAGGATCGAATTATTAAAGCCTACTACGACTTCTATAGCTACTCTAGCCTAGAACGTACGTTTCGTATAGTACGAAAGTAGTAGTAGTATAATAGTATATATACGTTCGTTTACTAATAGTATAAAGGATATCTATAATACTTATACTAGAATAGTACTCGCTAGCCTAGACCGCTATTCCTACTAGAAAAACAGTTCTTAGAAGAACGTTAGTATATCGATACTATCTAGCTATACGAGCGCTTAGTCTTAATTAATACGAGAGAAGCTATTTCTCGATAGCTAGAAGTACGAGTAGTATAAGTCTAACTAAACTATAAGGTTTCTACTACGTAGTATATAAGGTTTATCTATAAAGAGCTTTTCTACCGATAGGGAGTAATAGCTAAGATCGTAATAGACGGCGGCCTAGAAAATAAGAAAGAAGTTCTACCTTTACTAGCCTCGTATAGAGTGCGGAATATTAAGATTTCGACGTATTATCCGCAATTAAATAGAATAATTAAGCGTAGCTATTAGATAATACTCGTAGCGCTTTCGAAGCTAACGAACGGTTAGAGGTTAGAATAGGTTAGGACGGGTCCGGGTCGGGTCTAGGACCTAAATATATAGAACTATAATAGTTAGGTCGGGTCCTAGCCGGTTCCTACTTAGTTCCGGACCTATCTAATAAATATAGGTATTAGATAGGTCCGACTCGGGTCTAACGATAGGTCTAAAGATAAGTCCTAATAGAAATATAAGATTCGATAGAATATAGTATAGAAAATCGAGGGTTATAAATAGATAGAAACTAGAGGAAGTAGAAAGTATAGAAAGCGATAGGTTTTAAAGGCATATTTAATTTAATATAGCAAATTATATATTTTAGTGCAACTATAAGTATACCGACTACGAATGCCGACTATAGTAACCTCTCTACTTATACCGATTTTTACTATATATGCCCTCTATAGTTATAACGATTTTCCCTATATATACTATAGAGATTTATCTCTTACTAAATATATTAATTCCCTAAGACGAGAGTAGGCTAATAATAAACTTTATATCCCTCTACTAAATAGTTACTCGCTTTACGTAAATCGTATTAACGTTAGTACCTATAATATAGTTAATATTAATCGAATATAGAACGACTAGGAGTATATATACTCGAGAAGAGATAGACTAGAGCACTCTTAGCGGCTTCCTATAGAGCACTAAGGGCGCTCGCCTACTAATAGTAACCTCCTTAAGAAATAGCTAAGCCTCTAGAAACGTTATAGTAAACTTTACGAACGAGGTAGCTAAAGAGTAGCTTTAGTATAAGTAGATCTATAGACTTCTAGTACTTATAGATCTCTTAGAGCGCGATAGCTAGAGTATAAGTTAGTAATACCGACTATAAATACTAACTATATAACTTACTACCTAGCTTATAGCGATAAGTCTTCCGTATACTAGCTCTACGAGCTAGACCTCCTCTACTTACTACTACTATTTTAGCCGATGCTTTTCTAGCCGTTCTCTTTCTAGCTAGTCCCTTTTTCGCTACTCGTTTTCTACCTAGTAATCGTTTTCTACCTACTACTCCTCTAGCTACTACTACTACCGCTACTATTACTATATTATCCCTCTCGATCTATCTCTTACGAGCTATTTAGTAAGCGAGCTTCTACTTATCGAGACGAGGCCGACCGCCTAGTATAGTTTTCTATAGAGCCTTTCTAGAAAGCTAAGAGAGAGAGGTAGGCGGTATAATACTCTTATTACTATTACTCTCGTTGCTATTACTATCGTCGATATTAATAATAGAGCCCTTATCTTCGTTATTTCTATTATCGCCGTTCGCGTTTCTACGAGAACTATTCTAGTCGTTTCTGCTAGTAGCCTCTTAGTCGTTACTATTATAAGCAGAGAGGTTAGAAATTAAGGGAGGAGAGGTAGAAGCGCTACGTTAGTTAGAAGAGGGCGCCTAGTTACTAAGAAGTCTAGGGTCGATATTACTATTATCTATAAAAGGGTTTTCGAGTAGAAGAGAGTTTCTAAATAAAAGAGGAGCGGATACTATATCTTAGCTAAAGAAGTATTACTTAGCGAACTAGCTAGGCTTATTAGTAGGAAGTTAAGCTATTATAAATATACGGAGGAGCGAGAGAAAAGCGGTCGATTAAGCTATAATTAACGTACGTAGTAGTATTCTTCGTACGCATAATACGAAAATTCGTTAGGAGGTATAAAAAAGGAAGGCGATAATAATAGGCTAATAAAGCGCGACCGCTAATAAGTTCTAAGGAGGTAGAGGTAGTAGTATAGCTAATAGTTTAGTAAGGGTATATAGGTTAGCTAAGGTAGACGTTAGGCTCGCTAGCGCGCTAACTATAGCTTTACCTACGCTATATATATTAATTCTAAGCTTCTAAGTATAGTAACGTATACTAGGCTCTTTATAGTCGGCAATTCTAGTCGGTAACCTAGTATTATATACCTATATTATTATTCCCTCCTTTGTCTTAGCTAGTAAACTAGCGGCGTAGATAACTATATAGGTATATATCCTTTACTTATAGAGTAATGCGCTTCGCGTAGATCGCTAGAAGGTTAAAAATCTCGAACTCTATAACGAGAAATGCCTCCGCTACTTCCTATAAGTATTTAAGTACTACTACCTAAATTCTAATAATATCGCTACTACCTCTATCTATTATAATCTCGCGAATAATACGCTAAAAAGGGACTCTTTAGATATATAAAGCTATCGTTTACTAAAGCTTACGAATCTCTCGTAAGGCTACTATCCCTAGTATTAACTACTTTTTCGAGATACTAAACTTACTAGCTCTCGTTCGTTGCTATATCGTCCTTATAGCTATCGCTTTTTTCTATAGAACTACTATCTTCTTACGAGACTCGTCGTCTAGTACTATAGCCTTTAGTAGCTATATTCGCTACTACTTAGTAGCTTTATTTCCTACGCGTAGAGGTAGTACTAATAGCGGTATATTAGTATCTATATTACGATATACTCGTAGAGGAGGGCTCGAGTTAAACTCTATATTTAAGTCCGCTTAGGAAATAAAAGAAGGTATCGAGTAGTATAGATAGAGATATTAAAGAGTTAGAAGGAGTAGATAGATAGAGGTACGAGAGAGAAGGGCTAGAGTAGATAGGAGTACTAGAAAATCGTATACGACCGCCGGAATACGCGGGCCTATAGAGGGGGGGTTAGAGTTTAATAGCGCTATATAGTAGAACTATATCGTATTCTACTACTATATTAGGACACTTCTACTAATCTTTACCTAGTAGAAGTTATAGTTACGCGAACGCTATAATCGCTTTCGCTACTTTATAGAATATAGTAATAGACGTAAATATTTACTATAGTATAGATTATATCCGGGTATTATATAGATAATATCGACTATAGTATATCTATTTCGTTATTCGAAGTTCTCTACGAATATATAAAATACTATAGAAGAGAAAGAGCTAGACTTACTAGTACTCTATAGTATTACTAGTTAAGTAGTTATAATATAGTAGTAGAATAGAAAAATAGACTCTCTAGCCTACCTTTATATCGAGGAACTAAGTCGTTATAATAGTAGAAGAGAAGAAATAATTATCGATACTACTTCGATATCGAGAAGAGGAGCAGTTATCGATAGTATAAGCTAAGAAGTAACTATTAGCGCTAAGAAGACTAGTAGTCGTCGATAGTATAAACTAAAAAGCAATCGTCCGCGCCGAGAAGACGAGCGGTCGTTAATAATATAAGCTAAGAAGTAGCTATCTACGCTAAGGAGATAAGTAGTCGTTAATAGTATAAGCTAAGAAGTAACTATTAGAGACGAGTAGATAAGCGGTCGTCGAGGATATAAGTATATAGTAGTTACTCTTTTCGGCCGGCGATAGTAAGGTTAATCTAAGTAATATATACGATAGATTCTAGCTCTAGAGTACGTCTATAGCTATCGCTATCTATATATAGTCGTATATATTAGTATACGCTATATTAGGTAAGCGATATATTATATAATATCGCCGACTATAGTAGCCGACTACGGTATAGGAAGCTAAACTCTATATATAGAGGTAAGCTAGTAGCTAAGTAGGAACAGCCGCGTATTAAGCTTCTAGCGCACTTAAAGCTAGAATTCGTCGTACTTAGCTACTACTATAATAACTACTACCTTAACCGCTACTATACTTATATTACTGCCGAATTTTAAGCGTATATTTACTATATACCTTGCGATACTTATCTCTTCTTAGTAACTAAACTTATAACGATAGTATAATAAAAGCGACGTTTAATAAGTACTACGCCCTCTAATAGTTTATAGAAGCGTCCCTATCTTATAGATAAGGATTTAAATAGTATAAGTACTTCTATACTTTAGATACGACTAGGCGCTATAAGAAAAGATATAAATACCTACTCTTCTAATCCTAATACTCTTCGTAAGTATAGCTAGCGCGCAGATATATTACCTAAGAGAGCTATAGTAGATAAGTAGCGTAAAGCTAGAAATAAGTCCTTTACTCGATAGAAGAAGCTTTTAATTAGCTCTAATAATATATAGAGCTCCCTATCGAAGAAGTAGTAGTAGAAGAAGATTAAGGCTTAGAAAGAGGAGTACTATACTTAGTACGACCGGATAGCGTAAGTAATAATCTATATAGTCGGCTAATATAGTTAGTAGTACTAATATATAATAGGGACGATAAGAAACATAAGCGCGCGTAGGATAGGCCTATTATATAAGTAGCGAACTAGGATAAGAAAAGCTTCTATTTTAATATCGAGAAGAAGAATAGCGCGGACGACCTATACTATAACTATAACTACTAGTATAATACTAATTAGTCTAAGTCGGGTCTAGAGGCACCCTACGTATTACTAGTAAGGTCGGCTAGTACTAGCTATAAAATAACTAATCTCTGCCTTTAAGTCGCTACTAAGAGCGAGTAGGCTATATAGAGGAGCTACGCTGTCTATGCCTTTTAGAATAAAGCTATTCGATAGTTTAAGAAGAAAGTATATACGCTTGCGATACTATACGTATAATATAAGAGTTAAGCCGAGTTTATCGTATAACTAATAAAGAAGAGGCCGAGTTCCTCGTAGTAAGAAATAGACCTTATCGAGAGGCTATAATCTAGGAATAAGAGGAGATACGTATTCTAAGTATCTAGAGCGGACGTAAGTAGCTCTTATTAAGAGTATATCGCCGCTAGAACTAATAGCTTCTTTAGGACGTATTCGAGTACCTCTAATTAGACTAGAAGTATACTCTACGCTCTATAGAGCCTTATAAAGAGCTTATAAAATTAGTCTATATATTAGTATTTATAGCGAAAGCGAAGGTAAATTAGTACTAACTACGCCTACTAACTATATACTAACTAGTAGTAGGAGCTAATAGTAGAAGGCCGTCTTCTAACTATAATAGAAATTTTCCTGCCCTATTACTATATAGTATATCGCAACTATCTCTCCTAGAAGTCCTCTAAGTTTAATATAGCTAATCGCTTTACTTAGACTCTAGAAGTCCTAGATTAGCTTATCCTATTAGGATACGATTAGGATAGTAATAGGTTCCGGAAGCTAGTTACGTCTAAAGTATAGGCTAAGCGAAATAGGCTAGCGTTCTAGTTATACGCTTATAAGTTCGATATAAAGAAGTTAGTATACGGAGAGCTTCTATAGGAAATATAGCTCGATTCTAAGTAGGAAGGAGGACTTAGCTTTTAGGATATCGTCGAGTAGCTTCTAGGTACGTCTACGGATAAGCTCGCTATCTCTAAGACCTTTATACGTAAATTCTAGTCGCTAGAGATAGGGTTTATATAGAAGCTCTATAACTCCTCTTAAGCTAGGTAGAATATAGATATATCTCGTAAGTTAAGATTAGTTATAGCCGCCGACGGTATATAATATATTAGTCTGCGGTTTACGTCGTAGTACTAGCCGGCCCTCTAACTTATATCTCTTATCTCTACCTCTCGCTCTATAGTAGCTTGCCGAATATATAATTCTCCTTTATAATTCTTATAAATAGCTTAAGTCTTACCTTCGATAGCTAAGTATATTTAATACTAGCCTTATTCTCTTACGTAGTAGTTATACCTTCGGAGATATATTACTACTTTATCTTTAGAGCTAGTACTAGATTTAGGAGCTCTAGCTATACCTTAAACTTCTAGCTCGCTATATTCTTTTTCCTCTTCTTACTCTTAGTATTATTTCTAGCCTTCTACTATATAGTATTATATCGCTTTATATAGTCTTTAGGTAGTTTCTAAATTCTCTCTATAATAGGTTTATCTACTTAGGCTAAGTCTAACTCTACTTTTTTAACTTAAGCTTTATTAACGCTACTAGCCTCTTATACTAGTAAGATACTTGCCCTCGAAGGCGACTATAGCGTTACTATAATTAAAGAGTACTTAGTATATTTATTAGTCGCGACTATTACGAGCTTAATAAGAGTACTAGAGGTACCTATCTCTATAACGCTACTAAGATAGGCCGTCGGCCTATAATAGAGATACCTCGCTAGTACTTATACTAATAAAACTTAATCGCTCTTTTAAATATTATTTACCTCTATTACTCTACTAGCTTTTACTCTTTAGTTCTACGATTCCTTCTTAGTACTATATACTTTATATTATAGTATTACTAGTATATCCTATAACTCTAATACGATATAGTAGTACTATACTTCCTTCTTCCTTAAGATATATAAGTATATAGCTTCGCGAACGATAGACTAACTTTAAATTATAGCTGTCTCTCGTCGACTCTAGTCTAATTAAGAAGGTAGTATAATAGTAGAGGAAGGGATACTATCTAATTACGAATACCTCGAGTAGTCGAGCTAGTATATAAGATAGGATACTACCTTTAGCTAACTTTACTAAACCGCTAGAGGATTTTAAGAACTAGGTCGAAACTAATAGCGTATAAATATAGTAGCAGGAGTATACCTAGTCGTTCGAGGGCTTTTACTACTACTATTAGTAGCTCGAAGAGGTAAGGTATTATAATAAGTATAGTAGAATATCTTCGAACCTTATAAAATAGAACTTAA
This sequence comes from Cercospora zeina, assembly GCA_022702355.1. Lineage (NCBI taxonomy): Eukaryota > Fungi > Ascomycota > Dothideomycetes > Mycosphaerellales > Mycosphaerellaceae > Cercospora > Cercospora zeina. Next base: position 477,902 of record JAKLWX010000005.1, read on the forward strand.
ATATATAAATATTATAGGCTTAGAGATTTTTCGTTAAAAGTATAGACTAAGAAACGTACGCCCTAAGAGTTATATATAGAGGATATAATAGAGTTATTAAATACTTAAGACTAGGTAACGGAATAAAAGCTCTCTAAAAGCACCTCGATTTAGTAGGCTATAAAGGAGCCTTCTAACTTCCTAAGAGCGTAGAGTTACTAAAGAAGTTATTAAGGCTACTAAAGATTAATCTATAAGTTTAGTATTTATTAATATAGGAATAAGGTGCCGACTACGCTTGCCGACTACGCTTACTAACTACGCTCGCCGACTATACTTTATAGAGATATATAACGTAGATATACTAACGGCCCTTATTTATAGGAATAGCTTAAGAAAAGTTTTACTAGAATAGAGTACCTAGAACGATTAAAGTTTCTAGAGTTATATAGGCTTATAGTTTCCTAGCTAGGCTTACTCTTAAACTTCTTCGAAAGTCCTATAGTTCGGTATACCTACGAATATCTATTAAAGAAGACTAGATCTATCGACTTTAAGAGCGCTGCTACGATTAAGTTATATATCTAGGACGCGGTCGATTACTCCGAGGACAATCTAAAACGTTAGCTATCTAGAACCTTCTAGGTAGCTATTGCCCTCGACGGTTAGTATACTAGGGTGCTCCGAGTATTATTCCTTATAATATAAGGCTACTAGATCGATAGCGAGTAGGCCTAGTATAAGGCTATACTAGCCTTTCTATATATTTCGGGCCGTTATATAGGCGAAGTCCTAGTAGACCTACTATTCGACGTACTTACCCGTTTCGAGATCTCTAATAGGCTTATAGCGCTAATAGTAGATAATACTTCTAATAATAATATACTATATATAGCTATATACGTATCCTTACTATATATATACCTTCTAACTAACGAGTTCTAGCGTCGAGGCTATTAATATTTACTCTTACGAGCGTATATATATAGCGAAGCTATTAGTCTTAATTAAATAACTTCCTTTTCGAGGAATAGACGAGGATATAGAAGAGATATTAGATACTAAAGACTATAAGTTCTCCCGTCTAGAATAGTTCTTATACTTTATATATATAATCTAGCTCTTCTTAAGGAAGTTCTTCGCTACTCTTAAGATCGAGGCTCGAGCTAAGAAATAAGAGATAGGAACGATAGAACGAGGAGATAGATACGAACGCGTTACGTCGGCTTAAAGTAGAAAGTCTAGCTATAGTTCTAATAAAGGTACTATTTATTCTCCCTACGAAGTATATATAGTTAGTAAACGTAGTCGGTAGAAGCTATACTAATAACTGCTTCCTATAAAGTTCTAGAAACTTATAGTTAAGGTAAACTCTAGTACTTAACGCTTTAAGAGTTTTATAGTACTATAGCGAAAGAGGATCGCAGATCTATATCTATACTCGAAACTAGAGGTTAGAATAGGTCCCCGACTTTAGGTCGGTTCCGGGTCTAGGTCGGTTCCTAAGGGAACCGACCTAAGACCTAAATCGATAGGGTCCCCGACCTAATACGAAATCGATAGGTCGGGTCTAAATACTACCGGTTCCTATATAGGTCTTTATAGGGACTTAAGTTTAGAAAGATAGGTCTAATACTAGAGAATAAGACTAAGTCGCCGCGGGGATAATAGAATTACTCTAATACTAAATATACGTATATATAGAACTAAGCGTTATAGTATATTAGAAGCGCCGGTTAAACTAGCGACTATAGTTATAGAGAAAAATAAGGATGCCGACTACACTTACTGACTATACTTACTAACTACGAGATGTCGGAATTAAATACTATTTATAATATCGACTACGAAGTCTGCTCTACTTTATAGGTATAACGTAAAAGCAAATACTTCCTTTACTAAGTACTACGGCGAAGATATATTAGTGCTATATCCTCCTCGTTATCGCTAATTAAGTCGAAGTTGCTCTATATAGTAGTTACTAACGTCTCCTAATCCGCCTCGAGCTACTTCTACTACTAATTTACTATATTGTTCGAAGGCTCGAACGTAGTTAATATCGGTAGCGCCTCCTCTATAAGCGAATCCCGAGCCTATTACTACGCGTTACGCTCTTAGGAACGATAGTATATAATATTACTAAACGTCGAGGGATCGTAGGACCGATTATATCGGCTCTAATAATACGCTATACTAAAGTCGCGCTTATAACTAGTTCTAGCTACTAGGATAGAGAGGATGTCCCGGGCTATTAGCGTATAACCTAGATATTCTAATACGATTATCTTCTATAACCGGAGCGGATACTCTATAGAATAGGCAGCCGAGTCCTTAAATCTAGCGTAGCGATAACGAGATACCTCGTCCGAATTAGCTAAAGGCTATGCGGTCTACCGCGGCCGTCTAGATACCCTTTAATTAAAGTCGGAGTTATTACTATCTAATCTGCTATAGAGACCTATTGCGAATAATATCGCGGAGCGGTATAAGGCCTTTTTCGGCCTAAACTAGGACGTAGCTATAAGAGGCTTATATTGCGCGTATTCGACCTAGAATTTTAACTAGTAGTAATCCTCGAAGAAGGAATCGAGCCCCTCGCTAGAGAAGGCCTCGCGGTCTTAGAACGCCTATTTTATTACTAGATTAAGAAGAATCGTAATACTATATATATTACCGAATCGCTCTTAGGTAGTAGTATAGTACTTCTCGAGCTTTGTCTATATAGCTTATAGGGTAGAATAAATCTCCTTTTGCTAGGGTTATATTTTATATTTAAGTTTCTTATCTATAATATCTAGGATATCGAATAAGGTATTATAGTAGCTAAGAACGAGGTAGATTATTAGCCCCTTTATCGTACCGATCTATATTATAGCCTCTACGAAAGGAGTAGTAAGGTTAATAATATATTCAACCCTCTTCTATTCTATAGCAGTTAGCTTTAGTTCGAGCTAACCCTTATTCTTAATATACTCGTCGATAATATCTCGTAGTTAAGAACTATATATTAGTATAATTATAGTTAAGCTCTAATAGGTCTTTATATCTTATATTAGGCGTAAAACCCTTTAAAGCGTCTTCTTCTACTATTTATACTATTTTAGGTATAGATATAGATCTGCGATCCTCTTTCGCTATAGTACTATAAAACTCTTAAAGCGTTAAGTACTAGAGTTTACCTTAACTATAAGTTTCTAGAACTTTATAAGGAGCGGTTATTAGTATAGCTTCTACCGACTACGTTTACTAACTATATATGCTTCGTAAGGAGAATAAATAGTACCTTTATTAGAACTATAGCTAGACTTCTTACTTTAAGCCGACGTAACGTATTCGTATTTATCTCCTTATCCTATCGTTCCTATCTCTCGTTTCTTAGCTCGATCTTAAGAGTAGTAAAGAACTTCCTTAAGAAGAGCTAGATTATATATATAAAGCATAGGAACTATTCTAGACGGGAGAACTCGTAGTCTTTAGTATCTAATATCTCTCTTATATCCCTATCTATTTCTTAGAGAGGAAGTTATTTAATCGAGACTAATAGCTTCGCTATATATATACGCTTATAGGAGCAAATATTAATAGCCTCGACGCTAGAACTCGTTAGTTAGAAGGTATATATATAGTAAGGATACGTATATAGCTATATATAGTATATTATTATTAGAAGTATTATCTGCTATTAGCGCTATAAGCCTATTAGAGATCTCGAAACGAGTAAGTACGTCGAATAGTAGGTCTGCTAAGACTTTGCCTATATAATAGCCCGAAATATATAAAAAGGCTAGTATAGCCTTATACTAGGCCTACTCGCTATCGATCTAGTAGCCTTGTATCGTAAGGAATAATACTTAGAGCACCCTAGCGTACTAATCGTCGAGGGCGATAGCTACCTAGAAGGTTCTAGATAGCTAACGTTTTAGATTGTCCTTAGAGTAATCGACCGCGTCCTAGATATATAACTTAATCGTAGCGGCGCTCTTAAAGTCGATAGATCTAGTCTCCTCTAATAAACATTTATAGGTATGCCGAACTATAAAACTTTTAAAGAAGTTTAAGGGTAAGCCTAGCTAGGAAACTATAAGCCTATATAACTCTAGAAACTTTAATCGTTCTAGGTGCTCTATTCTAGTAAAACTTTTCTTAAGCCGTTCCTATAAATAAGGGCTGTTAGTATATCTACATTATATATCTCTATAAAGCGTAGTTAGCGAGCGTAGTTAGTAAGCGTAGTCGGCAAGCGTAGTCGGTACCTTATTCCCGTATTAATAAATACTAAATTTATAGATTAATCTTTAGTAGCCTTAATAACTTCTTTAGTAACTCTACGCTCTTAGGAGGCTCCTTCGTAGCCTACTAAATCGAGGTGCTTTTAGAGAGCTTTTATTCTATTACTTAGTCTTAAGTGTTTAATAACTCTATTATATCCCTTATATATAACCCTTAGGGCGTACGTTTCCTAGTCTATACCTTTAACGAAAAATCTCTAAGCTTATAATATTCGCGTATTTAAGTTCTATTTTATAGAGTTCGAAGATATTCTATTATATTTATTATAATACCTCGCCTCTTCGAGCTACTAATAATAGTAGTAAAAGCCCTCGAATAACTAGGTATACTCCTACTACTATATCTATATACTATTAGTTTCGACCTAGTCCTTAAAATCCTCTAGCGGCTTAGTAAGGTTAGCTAGAAGTAGTATCCTATCTCGTATACTAGCTTAACTACTCGAGGTATTCGTAATCGGATAGCGTCCCTTCCTCTACTATTATACTACCTTCTTAATCGGACTAAAGTCGACGAGAGACAGCTATAATTTAGAGTTAGTCTATTATTCGCGAAGCTATATACTTATACGTCTTAAGGAAGAAGGAAGTATAGTACTACTACGTTATATTAGAGTCGTAGGATATGCTAGTAATACTATAATATAAAGTATATAGTACTAAGAAGGAATCGTAGAACTAAAGAGTAAAAGCTAGTAAAGTAATAGAGGTAAATAATATTTATAAGAGCGATTAAGTTTTATTAGTATAAGTACTAGCAAGGTGTCTTTATTATAGGCCGACGGCCTATCCTAGTAGCGTTATAGAGACAGGCACCTCTAGTACTCTTATTAAGCTCGTAATAGTCGCGACTAATAAACGTACTAAGTACTCTTTAATTATAGTAACGCTATAGTCGCCTTCGAGGGCAAGTATCTTACTAGCGTAAGAGGCTAGTAGCGTTAATAAAGCTTAAGTCGAAAAAGCAGAGTTAGACTTAGCCTAAGTAAATAAACCTATCGTAGAGAGAATTTAGAAACTACCTAAAGACTATATAAAGCGATATAATACTATATAGTAGAAGGCTAGAAATAATACTAAGAGTAAGAAGAGAAAAAAGAATATAGCGAGCTAGCGGTTGCGCCTTCGGAGATATATTGCTACTTTGTCTTTAAAGCTAGTACTAGATCTAGGAGCTCTAGCTATACCTTAAACTTCTAGCTCGCTATATTCTTTTTCCTTTCTTACTCTTAGTATTATTTCTAGCCTTCTACCGTATAGTATTATATCGCTTTACGTAGTCTTTAGGTAGTTTCTAAATTCTCTCTACGATAGGTTTATCTGCTTAGTATACTATCGGCGGCTGCAACTAATCTTAACTTACGAGATGTATCTATATTCTACCTAGCCTAAGAGGAGTTATAAAGCTTCTATATAAACCCTATCTCTAGCGACTAGAATTTACGTATAAAGGTCTCGGAGATAGCGAGCTTATCTGTAGACGTACCTAGAAGCTACTCGACGATATCCTAAAAGCTAAGTCCTCCTTCCTACTTAGACTCGAGCTATATTTCCTATAGAAGCTCTCCGTATACTAACTCCTTTATATCGAACTTATAAGTATATAACTAGAACGCTAGCCTATTTCGCTTAGCCTACGCTTTAGACGCAACTAGCTTCTAGAACCTATTACTATCCTAATTATATCCTAATAGGATAAGCTAATCTAGGACTTCTAGAGTTTAAGCAAAGCGATTAGCTATATTAAACTTAGAGGACTTCTAGGAGAGATAGTTGCGATATACTACGTAGTAATAGGGCAGGAAAATTTCCGTTATAGTTAGAAGACGGCCTTCTACTATTAGCTCCTACTACTAGTTAGTATATAGTCGGTAGGCGTAGTTAGTACTAATTTACCTTCGCTTTCGCTATAGATACTAATATACGGACTAATTTTATAAGCCCTCTATAAGGCTCTATAGAGCGTAGAGTATACTTCTAGTCTAATCGGAGGTACTCGAATACGTTCTAAAGAAGCTATTAGTTCTAGCAGCAATATACTCTTAATAATAGCTACTTACGTCTGCTCTAGACACTTAGAACACGTATCTCCTCTTATTCCTAGATTATAGCCTCTCGATAAGGTCTATTTCTTACTACGAGGAACTTAGCTTCTCCTTAATTAGTTATACGATAAACTCGGCTTAACTCCTATATTATGCGCGTAGTATCGCAAGCGTATATACCTTCTTCTTAAACTATCGAATAGCCTTATTCTAAAAGGCGTAAATAGCGTAGCTCCTCTATACGGCCTACTCGCTCTCGGTAGCGACTCGAAGGTAGAGGTTAGTTATTTTATAGCTAGTACCGGCCGACCTTACTAGTAATACGTAGAGTACCTCCGGACCCGACTTAGACTAATTAGTATTATACTAGTAGTTATAGTTATAGTACGGGTCGTCCGCGCCCTTCTCCTTCTTAATATTAAAATAAAAGCTTTCCTTATCCCGGTTCGCTACTTATATAGTAGGCCTATCCCGCGCGCGCTTGCGTTTCTTATTATTCCTATTATATATTAGTACTACTAACTATATTAGCCGACTATATAGATTATTACTTATACTATCTAGTCGTACTAAGCGTAGTGCTCCTCTCTTTAGGCCTTAATCTTCTTCTACTACTACTCCTTTAATAAGGAGCTCTATATATTATTAAAGCCGATTAAAAGCTTCTTCTACTAAGTAAAGGACTTATTTCTAGCTTTACGCTACTTATCTACTATAGCTCTCTTAGGCGATATATCTATACGCTAGCTACGCTCGCGAAGAGTATTAAGATTAGAAGAGTAGGTGTTTATATCTTTTCTTATAGCACCTAGTCGTATCTAAAGTATAGAAGTACTTATACTATCTAAATCCTTATTTATAAGGTAGGGACGCTTCTATAAACTATTAGAGAGCGTAGTACTTATCGGATATTACTTTTATCGCGCTATCGTCGTAAGTTTAATCGCTAAGAAGAAATAAGTATTACGAGGTATATAGTAAATATACGCTTAAAATTCGGTAGTAATATAGGTATAGCGGCAGTTAAGGTAGTAGTTATTATAGTAAGAGCTAAGTGCGACGAATTCTAGCTTTAGGTGCGCTAGAAGCTTAGTACGTAGCTATTCCTACCTAGCTACTAGCTTACCTCTATACGTAGAGATTAGCTTCCTATACTATAGTCGGCTACTATAGTCGGCGATATTATATAATATATCGCTTGCCTAATATAGCGTATACTAATATATACGACTATATATAGATAGCGATAGCTATAAACGTACTCTAGAGCTAGAATCCGTCGCATATATTACTTAGATTAACCTTACTATCGCTAGCTAAAAAGAGTAACTACTATATACTTATACCCTCGACGACTACTCGTCTACTCGTCGCTAATAGTTACTTCTTAGCTTATACTATCGACGACTACTTATCTCCTTAGTATAGATAGCTACTTCTTAGCTTATATTATCGACGACTGCTCGTCTCCTTAGCGCGGACGATTGCTTTTTAGTTTATACTATCGACGACTACTAGTCTCCTCGGCGCCGACGGTTGCTTCTTAGCTTATACTATTAATAACTACTCCTCTTCTTAGTATTAAAGTAGTATCGATAATTATTTCTTCTCTTCTACTATTATAACGACTCGGTTCCTCGATATAAAGGTAGGCTAGAGAGTCTATTTTTCTATTCTACTACTATATTACGACTACTTAACTAGTAATACTATAGAGTACTAGTAAGTCTAGCTCTTTCCCTTCTATAGTATTTTATATATTCGTAGAGAACTTCGAATAACGAAATATATATACTATAGTCGATATTGTCTATATAATGCCCGGATACAATCTATACTATAGTAAATATTTGCGTCTATTACTAACTTACTATATTCTATAAAGTAGCGAAAGCAATTATAGCGTTCGCGCAACTATAACTTCTACTAGGTAAAGATCGGTAGGGGTGTCCCGATATAGTAGTAGAATGCGATATAGTTCTACTATATAGCGCTATCGAACTCTAACCCCCCCCCCCTCTATAGGCCTACGTATTCCGGCAGTCGTGCACGATTTTCTAGTACTCCTATCTGCCCTAGCCCTTCTCTCTCGTACCTCTACCTATCCGCTCCTTCTAACTCTTCGATATCTCTATCTATACTACTCGATACCTTCTCTTATTTCCTAAGCGGACTCTAATATAGAGTTTAACTCGAGCCCTCCTCTACGAGTATATTCTAATATAGATACTAATATACCGCTATTAGTACTACCTCTACGCGTAGAAAATAAGGCTACTAAGTAGTAGCGAATATAGCTACTAAAGGCTATAGTACTAGACGACGAGTCTTATAGGAAGGTAGTAGTTCTATAGAAAAAAGCGATAGCTATAAGGATAATATAGCGACGAACGAGAGCTAGTAAGTCTAGTATCTTAAAAAGGCGGTTAATACTAGGGACGGCAGCCTTATAAGAGATTCGTAAGCTTTAGCGAACGATAGCTTTATATATCCGGAGAGTCCCTTTTTAGCGCGTTATCTACGAGATTATAATAGATAGAGGTAGTAGCGATATTATTAGAATTTAGGTAGTAGTACTTAAATGCTTATAAGAAGCGGCGGAGGCATTTCTCGTTATAGAGTTCGAGATTTCTAACCTTCTAGCGATCTACGCGAAGCGCGTTACCCTATAAGCAAAGGATATATACCTATATAGTTATCTACGCTACTAGTTTACTAGCTAGGATAGAGGAGGGAATAATAATATAGGTATATAATACTAGGTTGCCGACTACAATTGCCGACTATAAAGAGCCTAGCATACGTTACTATACTTAGAAGCTTAGAATTAATATATATAGCGTAGGTAAAGCTATAGCTAGCGCGCTAGCGAGCCTAACGTCTACCTTAGCTAACCTATATACCCTTACTAAACTATTAGTAATACTACTACCTCTACTACCTTAGAACTTATCGGCGGTTGCGCTTTATTAGCCTATTATTATCGCCTTCCTTTTTTATACCTCCTAACGAATTTTCGTATTATGCGTACGAAGGATACTACCGCGTACGTTAATCGTAGCTTAATCGACTGCTTTTCTCTCGGCCCTCTGCGTATTTATAATAGCTTAACTTCCTACTAATAAGCCTAGCTAGTTCGCCGAGTAATACTTCTCTAGCCGAGATGCGGCGTCCGCTCCTCCTTTATCTAGAAACTCTCTCCTATCCGAAAACCCTTCTATAGATAATAGCAATATCGACCCTAGACTTCTTAGTAACTAGGCGCCCTCTCCCGGCTAACGCGGCGCTTCTACCCCTCCTCTTTTAATTTCTAACCCCTCTGCTTATAATAGTAACGACTAAGGGGCTACTAGTAGAAATAACTAGAATAGTTCTTATAGAAACGCGAACGGCGATAATAGAAATAACGAAGACAACGTCTCTATTATTATTATCGACGATAGTAATAGCGAGGAGAGTAATAGCGACGAGAGTAATAGCGACGAGAGTATTATACTACCTGCCCCTCCCTCTTAGCTTTTTAGGAAGGCTCTATAGAAAACTATACTAGGCGGTCGGCCTCGTCTTAATAAGCAGAAGCTCGCTTACTAAATAGCCTATAAGAGATAGATCGAGAGAGATAATATAGTAATAGTAGTAGTAGTAGTAGTAGCTAGAGGAGTAGTAGGTAGAAAACGATTACTAAGTAGAAAACGAGTAGCGAAAAAGAGACTAGCTAGAAAGAGAACGGCTAGAAAAGCACTAGCTAAAATAGTAGTAGCAGGTAGAGGAGGTCTAGCTCGTAGAGCTAGTATATAGAAGACTTATCGCTATAAGCTAGGTAGTAAGTTATATAGTCGGCATTTATAGTTAGCATTACTAACTTATACTCTAGCTATCGCGCTCCGAGAGATCTATAAGTACTAGAAGTCTACGGATCTACTTATACTAAAGCTACTCTTTAGCTACCTCGTCTACGAAGTTTACTACGACGTTTCTAGAGGCTTAGCTATTTCTTAAGGAGGTTACTATTAGTAGGCGAGCGCCCTTAGTGCTCTATAGGAAGCCGCTAAGAGTGCTCTAGTCTACCTCTTCTCGAGTATATATACTCCTAGTCGTTCTATATTCGATCGATATTAACTATATTATAGGCACTAACGTTGCTACGATTTACGTAAAGCGAGTAACTATTTAGTAGAGGGATATAAAGTTTATTATTAGCCTGCTCTCGTCTTAGGGAATTAATATATTTAGTAAGAGATAAATCTCTATAGTATATATAGGGAAAATCGTTATAACTATAGAGGGTATATATAGTAAAAATCGGTGCAAGTAAAGAGGTTGCCGTAGTCGGCATTCGTAGTCGGTATACCTATAGTTGCCCTAAAACGTATAATTTGCTACATTAAATTAAATATGCCTTTAAAACCCGTCGCTTTCTATACTTTCTACTTCCTCTAGTTTCTATCTATTTATAACCCTCGATTTTCTATACTATATTCTATCGAATCTTGCATTTCTATTAGGACCTATCTTTAGACCTATCGTTAGACCCGAGTCGGACCTATCTAATACCTATATTTATTAGATAGGTCCGGAACTAGGTAGGAACCGGCTAGGACCCGACCTAACTATTATAGTTCTATATATTTAGGTCCTAGACCCGACCCGGACCCGTCCCGACCTATTCTAACCTCTACTCGAAACGATATAAATAGTAAAAGAAGACGCTTTAAAGGGTTTTACGCCTAATATAAGATATAAAGACCTATTAGAGCTTAACTACAATTATACTAATACGTAATTCTTAACTACGAGATATTATCGACGAGTATATTAAGAATAAGAGTTAGCCTAAACTAAAGCTAACTACTATAGAATAGAAGAGGGTTAAATATATTATTAACCTTACTACTCCTTTCGTAGAGGCTATAATATAGATTGGTACGATAAAGAGGCTAATAATCTACCTCGTTCTTAGCTACTATAATACCTTATTCGATATCCTAGATATTATAGATAAGAAACTTAAATATAAAATATAACTCTAGTAAAAGGAGATTTATTCTGCCCTATAACTTATAAGCTATATAGATAAAGCTCGAGAAGTACTATACTACTACCTAGGAGCGATTCGGTAATATATATAGTATTGCGATTCTTCTTAATCTAGTAATAAAACGGGCGTTCTAAGACCGCGAGGCCTTCTCTAGCGAGGGGCTCGATTCCTTCTTTAAGAATTACTACTAGTTAAAATTCTAGGTCGAATACGTATAATATAAGCCTCTCGTAGCTACGTCTTAGTTTAAGCCGAAAAAGGCCTTATACCGCTCTACGATATTATTCGTAATAGGTCTCTATAGCAGATTAGATAGTAATAACTCCGACTTTAATTAAAGAGTATCTAGACGGCCGCGGTAGACCGTATAGCCTTTAGCTAATTCGGACGAGGTATCTCGTTATCGCTACGCTAGATTTAAGGACTCGGCTGCCTATTCTATAGAGTATCCGCTCCGGTTATAGAAGATAATCGTATTAGAATATCTAGGTTATACGCTAATAGCCCGGGACATCCTCTCTATTCTAGTAGCTAGAACTAGTTATAAGTGCGACTTTAGTATAGCGCGTTATTAGACCTAATATAATTAGTCCTACGATCCCTCGACGTTTAGTAATATTATATACTATCGTTCCTAAGAGCGTAACGCGTAGTAATAGGCTCGGGATTCGCTTATAGAGGAGGCGCTGCCGATATTAACTATATTCGAGCCTTCGAATAATATAGTAAATTAGTAGTAGAAGTAGCTTAAGGCGAATTAGGAGACGTTAGTAACTACTATATAGAGCAACTTTAACTCGATTAGTAATAACGAAGAGGATATAGTACTAATATATCTTCGCTATAGTACTTAGTAAAGGAAGTATTTGCTTTTACGTTATACTTATAGAGTAGAATAGACTTCGTAGTCGATATTATAAATAGTATTTAATTCCGATATCTCGTAGTCGGCAAGTATAGTTAGTAAGTATAGTCGGTATCCTTATTTTTCTTCGTAACTATAGTCGCTAGTTTAACTAGCGCTTCTAATATACTATAATACTTAGTTCTATATATACGTATATTTAGTATTAGAGTAATTCTATTATCCCCGCGGCGACTTAGTCTTATTCTCTAGTATTAGACTTATCTTTCTAAACTTAAGTCCCTATAAAGACCTATATAGGAACCGGTAGTATTTAGACCTAACCTATCGATTTCGTATTAGGTCGAGGACCCTATCGATTTAGGTCTTAGGTCGGTTTCCTTAGGAACCGACCTAGACCTAGAACCGACCTAAAGTCGGGGACCTATTCTAACCTCTAGCTATTCGTATATAGTCGTATATATTAGTATACGCTATATTAGGCAAGCGATATATTATATAATATCGCTAACTATAGTAGCTAACTATAATATAAGAAGCTAAACTCTATATATAGAGGTAAGCTAGTAGCTAGGCGGGAATAGCTATATACTAAGCTTCTAGCGTACCTAAAGCTAGAATTCGTCGCACTTAGCTCCTACTATAATAACTACTACCTTAACCGCTACTATACCTATATTACTACTAAATTTTAAGTATATATTTACTATATACCTCGCGATACTTATTTCTTCTTAGCGATTAAGCTTACGATAATAGCGCGATAAAAGTAATATTCGATAAGTACTACGCCCTTTAATAGTCTATAGAAGCGTCCCTACCTTATAAATAAGGATTTAGATAGTATAAGTACTTCTATACTTTAGATATAACTAGGCGCTATAAGAAAAGATATAGATACCTACTCTTTTAATTCTAATACCCTTCGCGAGCGTAGCTAGCGCGTAGATATATTACCTAAGAGAGCTATAATAGATAAGTAGCGTAGAGCTAGAAATAAGTCCTTTACTTAGTAGAAGAAGCTTTTAATCGGCTCTAATAATATATAAAGCTCCTTATTAAAGAAGTAGTAGTAGAAGAAGATTAAGGCCTAGAAAGAGAAGTACTACGCTTAGTACGACCGGATAGTATAAGTAATAATCTATATAGTCGGCTAATATAGTTAGTAGTACTAACGTAGAATAGGAACGATAAGAAACGTAAGCGCGCGTAGGATAGGTCTACTATATAAGTAGCGAACTAGAATAAGGAAAGCTTCTATTTTAATATCGAGAAGGAGAAAGGCGTAGACGACTCGTACTATAACTATAACTACTAGTATAATACTAATTAGTCTAAGTCGGGTCCGTAGGCACCCTACGTCTTACTAGTAAGGTCGGCTAGTACTAGCTATAAAATAACTAACCTCTACCTTTAAGTCGCTACTAAGAGTAAGTAGGCTATATAGAGGAGCTACGCCGTCTACGCCTTTTAGAATAAAGCTATTCGATAGTTTAAGAAGAAGGTATATACGCTTACGATACTACGCGCATAATATAGGAGTTAAGCCGAGTTTATCGTATAACTAATAAAGGAGAGGCCGAGTTCCTTATAGTAAGAAATAGACCTTATCGAGAGGCTATAATCTAGGAATAAGAGGAGATACGTATTCTAAGTATCGGAAGCGGACGTAAGTAGCTCTTATTAAGAGTATATTACTACTAGAACTAATAGCTTCTTTAGGACGTATTCGAGTACCTCCGATTAGACTAGAAGTATACTCTATACTTCGTAGAGCCTTATAAAGAGCTTATAAAATTAGTCCGAATATTAGTATTTATAGCGAAAGCAAAGGTAAATTAGTACCGACTACGCCTACCGACTATATACTAACTAGTAATAGGAGCTAATAGTAGAAGGCCGTCTTCTAACTATAATAGAAATTTTGCTACCCTATTACTACGTAGTATATCGCAACTATCTCTCCTAGAAGTCCTCTAAGTTTAATATAGCTAATCGCTTTACTTAGACTCTAGAAGTCCTAGATTAGCTTATCCTATTAGGATACGATTAGGATAGTAATAGGTTCTAGAAGCTAGTTACGTCTAAAGCATAGGCTAAGCGAAATAGGCTAGCGTTCTAGTTATATACTTATAAGTTTAATATAAAGAAGTTAGTATATAGAGAGCTTCTATAGGAAATATAGCTCGATTCTAAGTAGGAAGGAGGACTTAGCTTTTAGGATATCGTCGAGTAGCTTCTAGGTACGTCTACGGATAAGCTCGCTATCTCCGAGACCTTTATACGCAAATTCTAGTCGCTAGAGATAGAGTTTATATAGAAGCTCTATAACTCCTCTTAGGCTAGGTAGAATACGGATAGCTAATTAGTACTACTATATCTCGTAAGTTAAGATTAGTTGCAGCCGCTAACGGTATATTAGTCTACGGTTTGCGTCGTAGTACTAGCCGGCCCTCTTTAACTTATATCTCTTATCTCTGCCTCTCGGTCTATAGTAGCTTGCCGAATATATAATTCTTAATAATTCTTATAGACGGCTTAAGTCTTACCTTCGATAGCTAAGTATATTTAATGCTAGCCTTATTCTCTTACGTAGCGGTTGCGCCTTCGGAGATATATTACTACTTTTTCTTTAGAGCTAGTACTAGATCTAGGAGCTCTAGCTATACCTTAAACTTCTAGCTTACTATATTCTTTTTCCTCTTCTTACTTTTAGTATTATTTCTAGCCTTTTACTATATAGTATTATATCGCTTTACGTAGTCTTTAGGTAGTTTCTAAATTCTCTCTACGATAAGTTTATCTACTTAGGCTAAGTCTAACTCTACTTTTTCGACTTAAGCTTTATTAACGCTACTAGTCTCTTACGCTAGTAAGATGCTTGCTCTTAAAGGCGACTATAGCGTTACTATAATTAAAGAGTACTTAGTACGTTTATTAGTCGTAACTATTACGAGCTCGATAAGAGTACTAGAGGTACCCGTCTCTATAACGCTACTAGGATAGGCTATCGGCCTATAATAGAGACACCTTGCTAGTACTTATACTAATAAAACTTAATCGCCCCTATAAATATTATTTACCTCTATTACTTTACTAGCTTTTACTCTTTAGTTCTACGATTCCTTCTTAGTACTATATACTTTATATTATAGTATTACTAGTATATCCTACGACTCTAATATAACGTAGTAGTACTATACTTTCTTCTTTCTCGAGATATATAAGTATATAGCTTCGTAAACGATAGACTAACTCCGAATTATAGCTATCTCTCGTCGACTTTAGTCTAATTAAGAAGGTAGTATAATAGCGAAGGAAGGGACGCTATATAATTACGAATACCTCGAATAGTTAAGCTAGTACGCGAGATAGGATACTACCTTTAGCTAATCTTACTAAGCCGCTAGAGGATTCTAAGGACTAAGTCGAAACTAATAGTATATAGATATAGTAGTAGGAGTATACCTAGTTATTCGAAAGCTTTTACTACTACTATTAGTAGCTCGAAAAGGCGAGGTATTACGATAAGTATAGTAGAATATCTTCGAACTCTATAAAATAGAACTCGAATACGCGAATGTTATAGGCTTAGAGATTTTTCGTTAAAGGTATAGACTAAGAAACGTACGCCCTAAGAGTTATTTATAGAGGATATAATAGAGTTATTAAATACCTAGGACTAAGTAATAGAATAAAAGCTTTATAAAAGTACCTCGATTTAGTAGGCTACGAAGATGCCTCCTAAGAGCGTAAAGTTACTAAAGAAGTTATTAAGGCTACTAAAGATTAATCTATAAGTTTAGTATTTATTATTACGAAAATAAGGTGCCGACTACGCTTACTAACTACGCTTCTCGACTATGCTCGCTAACTACGCTTTATAGAGATATATAACGTAGATATACTAACGGTTCTTATTTATAGGAACGGCTTAAGAAAAGTTTTACTAAAACCGAGTACCTAGACCGGTTAAAGTTTCTAGAGTTATATAGGCTTATAGTTTCCTAGCTTAGATTACCCTTTAACTTCTTCGAAAGTCTCGTAGTTCGGCGTACCTACGAATATCTATTAGAGGAGACTAGATCTATCGACTTTAAGAGCGCCGCTATAGTTAAGTTATATATCTAAGACGTAGTTAATTACTCCGAGGACAATCTAAAACGTTAGCTATCTAGAACCTTCTAAGTAGCTATCGCTCTTAACGATTAGTACGCTAGAGTACTCTAAGTATTATTCCTTACGATACGAGGCTACTAGATCGATAGCGAGTAGGCCTAGTATAAGGCTATACTAGCCTTTCTATATATTTCGGGCCGTTATATAGGCGAAGTCCTAGTAGATCTACTATTCGACGTACTTACTCGTTTCGAAATCTCTAATAGGCTTATAGCGCTAATAGCGGATAATACTTCTAATAATAATATACTATATACTACTATATACGTATCCTTCCTATATATATATCTCCTAACTAACTAGTTCTAGCGTCGAGGCTATTAATATTTACTCCTATAAGCGTATACGTATAGCGAAGCTATTAGTCTTAATTAAATAACTTCCTCTTTAAGGAATAGATAGAGATATAAAAGAGATATTAGATACTAAAGACTACGAGTTCTCCCGTCTAGAATAGTTTCTATACTTTATATATATAATCTAGCTCTTCTTAAGAAAGTTCTTCGCTACTCTTAAGATCGAGCTAAGGAATAAAGAATAGGAATAATAGAACGAGAAAATAGATACGAACGCCTTACGTTAGCTTAAAGTAGGAAGTCTAGCTATAGTTCTAATAAAGGTACTATATATTCTCCCTACGAAGTATATATAGTTAGTAAACGTAGTTAGTAGAAGCTATACTAATAACCGCTCTTTATAAAGTTTTATAAACTTATAGTTAAAGTAAACTCTAGTACTTAACGCTTCGAGAGCTTTATAGTACTATAGCGAAAGAGGATCGCAGATCTATATCTATACCCGAAACGATATAAATAGTAGAAGAAGATACCTAATAGGGTTTTGCGCCTAATATAAGATATAAAGACTTATTAGAGCTTAACTACGATTATACTAATATATAGTTCTTAACTACGAGATATTATTAACTAGTATATTAAGAACGAGGGTTAGCTCGAACTTAAGCTAACTACTATAGAATAGAAGAGGGTTAAATATATTATTAACCTTACTACTCCTTTCGCTAAGGCTACGATACGGATCGGTATAATAAAGGGGCTAATAATATACCTCGTTCTTAGCTACTATAATACCTTGTTCTATATTCTAGATATTACGGATAAGAAACTTAAATATAAAATATAATTCTAGTAAAAGGAGATTTATTCTACTCTATAAGCTATATAGACAAAGCTCGAGAAGTATTATACTACTACCTAAGAGCGATTTAGTAATATATATAGTATTGCGATTCTTCTTAATCTAGTAATAAAACGGGCGTTCTAGGACCGCGAGGCGTTCTTTAGCAAGAGGCTCGATTCCTCCTTTAAGGATTACTACTAGTTAAAATTCCGGGTCGAATACGCGCGATATAAGCCTCTTATAGCTACGTCCTAGTCTAGGCTATAAAAGGCCTTATACCGCTCTACGATATTATTCGTAATAGGTCTCTATAGTAGATTAGATAGTAATAACTCCGACTCTAATTAAAAGGTATCTAGACGGCCGCGGTAGACCGTATAGCTATTAGCTAATTCGGACGAGGTATCTCGTTATCGTTACGCTAGATTTAAGGACTCGGCTACCTATTCTATAAAGTATCCGCTCCGGTTATAGAAGATAATAGTATTAGAATATCTAGGTTACGCGCTAATAGCTTAGGACATCCTCTCTATTCTAGTAGCTAGAACTAGTTATAAGCGCGACTTTAGTATAGCGCGTTATTAGAGCCGATATAATCGGTCCTACGATCCCTCGACGTTTAGTAATATTATATACTATCGTTCCCGAGAGCGTAACGCGTAGTAATAGGCTCGGGATTTGCTTATAGAAGAGGCGCTACCGATATTAACTATATTCGAGCCTTCGAATAATATAGTTAGTTAGTAGTAGAAGTAGCTAAAGGCAGATTAGGAGGTATTAGTAAGCACTAAATAGAGTAACTTCGACTCGATTAGTAATAACGAGGAGGATATAGTACTAATATATCTTTGCTATAGTACTTAGTAAAGGAAGTATTTGCTTTTACGTTATACCTATAGAGTAGAATAGACTTCGTAGTCGATATTATATATAGTATTTAATTCCGCATCTCGTAGTCGGCAAGTATAGTTAGTAGCCTTATTTTTCTCTATAACTATAGTCGCTACTTTAACTAGCGCTTCTAATATACTACTACGCTTAGTTCTATATATACGTATATTTAGTATTAGAGCAATCCTATTATCCCCGTAGCGACCTAGTTTTATACTACGTTATTAGACCTATCTTTTTAAACTTAGGTCTCTATAAAAACCTATATAGGAACCGGTAGTATTTAGACCCGACCTATTAATTTCGTATTAGGTCGGGTACCCTATCGATTTAAGTCTTAGGTTAGTTCCCTTAGGAATCGACCTAGACTTAAAACCGACTTAAAGTCGAGGACCTATTCTAACTTCTACGAACGGTAGATTATAGAACGCTCGATCTTATATCCTAGCGTTACTATAAGCTATTCGGATAATAGTAGTATAGATAACGAGGCTAATGCCCGTAGAGGTTATAATTAGAAGGGATACTATTCTCCTATTAGAACTAGAGTTCTAGACGTATTCTATAGCCGACTAGGGAAAGGTTAGGGATAAACTCTCCTTGCTTATAATAAGAGCAGAATCGGTAGTAAGGATAAATACGACCTTAGAAGAAGCTCGTTCTAGATAGAAGAGACTATAGGAATATAATACTAAATACTTCTTTAACTATATACGTACGGATTAACGAGTATTAAGGCTAGGCGATATAGTCGTAGTTTTCCGTTCCGAATTAAAAATAAGCTTTACTAATAAGCTTAATTACTAGTAGAGAGGACCGTACTTAGTATACGCGGTAGTTAAAGAAGGTAAGAGCTATAAGCTCCGAGAGCTTAATAGAGTAGTATTATAGTATACCTTCCCTAGGTTTAATCTTAAGCCTATACTATACTAGAGAGATCCGGAGGAGTAGCCGCTAGAGAATATAGTCCTAGAAGGCGAGGAGTACGTCTATCCGCAAGTATATATTAGTAAGCTATTAGGTATAACTTAAGAAGAAAAGAAGGAATATATCTAGTAGCTACCTACGAGCCTAGAATAGGATTAAGGGAAAATTTAAAAATTTAGGCTTTATAGAAAACCTAGTAAGAGAGAACTAATACAGGCAATACTTACTCTAAACCAGCTAATAGCTACCTAAATAAGGCCGGAGTTAAGACGAAATTACGTTGTCTTAATAATTTCCGATAAATAAACTAATTAGTTTATTCGTCTAATTACGTAATCTTCCGGACTTTACTTTAGATAAAGGCGTGCGACGCCTCTACTCTAGTAATACGGACGAAGTAGTATAAGAATAGCGGACTTCGAACCTCTCTAACTAGCCTACGAAGTCCTATTATACGCCTCTACGCGGCCGTAGGTAGAAATAGATGCTCTCGAGCATACTAGCTAAGTATAAGGGCATATAAGACAATCCTACTTCGCTACTACTAGCTATATACCTAATAAGATAAGAACTACCTTAAGATAACCCTAAGACTACCTAACGAACTAAGGTAGAACCCTACTATAGAAGAGATAGAAAAGAGAGGATAGAATAGAAGTAGGTAGAATAGGAGTAGAGAGAGGAGGCAGCTACTAGGTAAGAGAATTAGCTATTTACCTACTAAAAAGAGCTATAAAAGGAAGGGAGAAAGGCAGACCCTTCCTACCTAGAATATATATTCTTAGAGACGACCCTTTAGGTCCGAGACGAATAGAAATAGAGGCCTTCTATACCGACTCGATATACTATACTAGCTACATCTGCTACTAGAACTAATTTTAGATGCTAAAATTCTATATATAGAGCTTAGTACTTAGTAGCTTAGCGCGCTAAGCTATACTAAGTAAAATTCTAGTTCCCCTAGGCATCGGCCTATAATGTCCGTTTTTAGCGCGAATAAGATACTCCTAAGACCGAGAGTTTTTTAGCCTAGGAGGCTTTTCTCTCTTATACGACCGGTTAGGTATTAGGCCTACCCGTACTATATAGTCTTCGACTCCTATAGTACGTTAATAGAACAAATAAATAAACAAATAAACAAACCTCTCTAACTAATCTATTAAACTCCTCTAATAACTAATAAAGAACCTAGTTACTATAGTAACTACTTTAAAGAACTCCGCCTAAACGGCGACGTTACTAGGATAGCGCGTCTATTTATTTACTATAATAAGCTTAGATAAGCGCGTCGTCCTAGGCTACCTATAAATAACTAGCTAGCACCTTGCTAAAAATACTAACCGCGCGTATATAAAGACTTTTTTAGGCATAATAGTTCTCGCTTTGCCTAGCTATTATAGCGCCCCTTTTTAGTACCCGCCCGCTCTCGCTCCTCTAAATATAAGAACTCTATCTAGCAAAGATAGCTACTCCTAGTAAGGTTATTAAGCTAAAGATCCCGTTAGCGAGACTAGCTTATATATCGTCTAACTACTCTACTCGCCTGCCTCTTCCTCTACTCGCTTACCTTCTAGAACCTATACTCGCTATTATATAACTATGTACTAAGACTATCTAGACCGCTAATAACGCTCTCGACGTAGTCGGCTAGGAAGAAGCCCTCGCCTATAAGAGATTTAAGGGCATAAGTAGTATAGAAGAAATTATTCGTAGAATTAGCGCTCTCGCGCTCGAGGCCTAGTTAGAGGCTATTAAATAATTCTATACTAATATCGAGACTACTATAAATTAAGTCGCGTTAAAAGTATATAACCTAAGTAATAAGCTAGAGGAATTCGTTAGTAAAGAAGAATATAATCGAATTCTCGGTAAGAATAATATAGTAAAGGAGCTCTAAAAGAATAGTAAAGAATAGTTAAGAAACCGCGTCTCGATTAAAGATACGCTATATAGTCGCTTTAGTAATAAGAGCGCTTTTACCTATCGCGATATATTCTTTAAAACTCGCTTACTTACGAAGAAGGCGTTGCTATAGCTTCGCCGCTTTAATATTCTCGAACTATAAGATAATCTCGTCTATATTAGGCTTATATCGGCGAAGGCTATTTATTTTCGGTATCTTAAGAATAAAGAAGGCCGGGAGCGGCTAGATATAAGACCTATATAGGTAGAGATAACCGTACGCTTCTAGAAGAAAGATAGATAGTCGGTCGCGTATAAGATTATATAGATCGATATATAGGATAATAAGTACGTATTATTACGTAAGGAATCGAGGACGCGCTTTAACGCGTATTACTTCTTAGTAGACGATAGTATCTACGATCCGGAGAATAAAAGTAGTATACTTAAAGACTATAAGCTCGGCTATAACTTTATAGGAAAAATTAAAGCAGGTATAGAAGCTTTCGTCGCGCTTTATAATAGAGGTCTATAATAGCTTAAGGAGTAGCTAGGAACTAAGACTAATAAAGAGGATTCTATATATATTACGTATATCTACTAGAAAATACGCTAGTTATACTTTAAGGACCTTATCGCCTAAGATTAAAAGAAAGGTAAAGGACCTATAAAGCGTACTCGGAAATAGCTCGCTACGCCTACTAGGCTAAGAGGCGGAATTACTACTCCCTCTATCTCTACTTCTTTTATATCTAAAGAGGATATCCTCTACGCTAGCTATAGCTATAGCGCTAAGCCTCTCCTAACCTTATTAGTATACGAGGATAGAGACTACGATACTATAGAGCTATACCGGGTAATACTAGCAATTCTATATTATTAGCTACTAGAGAGACGCGCTAAATTAGGTCTTTACGAGCTAGAGGATCTCGCGCTAGCTAATCTATCGTTAGAAGTTTTAAAGCCTCCTCTCTACTATTCTTATATAACTTAATTAGTAGGAATTCTAGGCGTTCTCTACGACCCTAATAAAAAGATAGCTATAGAGAGACTAGAAGATTCTTAGGATATATCTAAGGCTATCTACGCGCTTAGTACCTCTTATAGAGAGGATAAAATAAAGAAGCGTATACTAGGAGATTAGGTTTTAGGTCCTTCTCGATTTAAGCCTTCTATAATAGACGACTTAATCCCTAGTTAGCGTTCGGAGATAATCGCTCTCTACTTGCGCGACCTTAAGCCTAAGCCTACTAGTATTAAGAAGAACGTATCGCCTAAGAAGCTATAGCTAAAGACGCTAAAGAAGAAGTCTAAGACTAAGCCGCGCTCCTAGACTAATAAAGAATAAGCTCTAAAGGAGTAGAATAAGAATAATAACGCTAAGATAGGCGATGTTAGAGACGAATTAAAGTATAAATCGGACGCCTCGCTACCTAGTAAGAAGAATATTTTTACTAGTTCTCGTTTTAGGTACGTTGCCTTTACTTGCCGGCTCTTTAATACTAAGCGAGATAAGCTACGCGAACGCTAGCTAGGCTCTTCTATTCCTCTAATATATATAGGTATATAGCTCGTCCTAGAAGTACGCGACTAGCTATAGGATCCCGAGATTCTAGAAATTATATAGACGGAGTTTAAGCTTTACCGTTACTATAATAACCGTACTAGCTCCGCCTATAGTAACCTATAGAATATATTCTTCTCGTTAACCTAGTAGTTATTACGTTAGGACATTATACTATAGTTATATAATATCGTTCTATAGAATAGCGACTCTAGAGAGACGGTCTAGTCGCTAATTTCCTTTCTAATAGCCGCTCGATACTACCGACCTAGTAAAATTATATACTATAGCGACAACTAGGAGCTATAACTTAATAGTAATATAGGCCTTAGTTCTCTATTTTTGCGTACGGACGTCGCTCGCTTACTTTAATCTCGCCTAAACCTTCTTATCTCGACTATTACTCTAGATAATAATAAGACTAGCGATACGCTTAGTTTAGTATCGAGGAAACCTAGTAGCTACGACGTAACCGACCTACGCGACTACTTAGGATACGTTTTTAAGACTTAGGTCGATCTAATAGGCGACGAACCGAGTACTAATATTAGGCTACTCTATATACCGAGAGTAGTAAAAGAAGAACTAAGAAATACTAAGACGGTTTTTCTTCGAGGATTTAGTATTTAGATTAGAGATACGCTCTTCCTATACTTTACGCTTTTCTATAGTAATAGACCGAGCTTAAGAGTCTGTCGTATTATCCTACCTACGCTAATAAAAGTCGAGAAAGGCTAGCTACTTATCGATAATAAGAATCGGCTAAAAGAAGTTAGAGCTATATACGCCTCTTACGAACCTCTAGCGTTTTCCTTTACTAGGCGCGAACTCGACTATACTATCTATAGTTAGATTCTTCTATAGGAGCACCGTATCTACTATATTAATATTATATCTAATACTATTATTAGAGTTCGAGACTAGTTAGAAAAGTAGATATAAATAGAGGCTCGACGTCTGCTATACTTATCCTATAATAAGTTCCTCTAGACTTACTAGGACTAGACCGAGGCGGCTAAAAAGAAGCTTAAGACGACCTAGGCTTAGGTCTAAGCTACTAAGAAAGAAGCCTTTAGAGAGGATAGCTTCTTCGTTATTAAAGAGTATATTACGTAGGGAGACGCTACTACGTTATTTAAGTAGGAGTTATAGAACTAGTCTAAAGAAGATATAAGCGTTCTACGCGAGTTCGATTAGTATAGAGATAAAGTATAGTAAATAAACTAGTTAGTTTATTCGGGTCCGTACGTAGGCTTAACTTTAGGAAAATAATAGATTAAACTTACGAAAGTTAAAGTAGGATTTTATAAATTCTAACTAGTTTTAACTATTTATTTGCTTTAATTAATATAGAGAGTATCTAGTTAGATACTAAGAAAGGGAGGATTAATAAGCGGAACCTATACTACTTAGTAAAGTAGGGGCCTATAAAAACTCGTTATCTAGTAGCTCTTCGTAGACGAACACACCTCTACGATACGTTTTTATACCTATTTTAATTGCTATAGTTCCGTTTCTTAAAGAGCTAGCACGCGTATACGAGTAGCGGTTTAGCTAGTAACTATATAACTAGGTATAGGTATTTAATAGATTACTAACGCTATAGGCACGGTTATACCTATCGATTCTAGAGCGATTTAGTTCTAGCTACGCGTAGATAGCACCTCGGAGTAGTATATTATTCGCTTATTAGTACTAATTAGCTATCCGTATTCTACCTAGCCTAAGAGGAGTTATAGAGCTTCTATATAAACTCTATCTCTAGCGACTAGAATTTACGTATAAAGGTCTCGAAGATAGCGAGCTTATCCGTAGACGTACCTAGAAGCTACTCGACGATATCCTAAAAGCTAAGTCCTCCTTCTTACTTAGAATCGAGCTATATTACCTATAGAAGCTCTCCGTATACCGACTTCTTTATATCGAACTTATAAGCGTATAACTAGAATGCTAGCCTATTTCGCTTAGCCTATACTTTAGACGTAACTAGCTTCCGGAACCTATTACTATCCTAATTATATCCTAATAGGATAAGCTAATCTAGGACTTCTAGAGTCTAAGTAAGGCGATTAGCTATATTAAACTTAGAGGACTTCTAGGAGAGATAGTTGCGATATACTACGTAGTAATAGGGTAGTAAAATTTCTATTATAGTTAGAAGACGGCCTTCTACTATTAGCTCCTATTACTAGTTAGTATATAGTCGGTAGGCGTAGTCGGCACTAATTTACCTTCGCTTTCGCTATAAATACTAATATTCGGACTAATTTTATAAGCCCTCTATAAGGCTCTACGAAGCGTAGAGTATACTTCTAGTCTAATCGGAGGTACTTAAATACGTCCTAAAGAAGCTATTAGTTCTAGTAGTAATATACTCTTAATAAGAGCTACTTACGTCTACTCCTAATACTTAGAATACGTATCTCCTCTTATTCCTAGATTATAGCCTCTCGATAAGGTCTATTTCTTACTATAAGGAACTCGGCCTTTACTTTATTAGTTATACGATAAACTTAGCTTAACTCCTATATTACGCGCGTAGTATCGCAAGCGTATATACCTTCTTCTTAAACTATCGAATAGCCTTATTCTAAAAGGCGTAGACGGCGTAGCTCCTTTATACGGCCTACTTGCTCTTAGTAGCGACTTAAAGGTAGAGGTTAGTTATTTTATAGCTAATACCGGCCGACCTTACTAGTAATACGTAGGGTGCCTCTAAACCTAACTTAGACTAATTAGTATTATACTAGTAGTTATAATTATAGTGCGGGTCGTCCGCGCCTTTCTCCTTCTTAATATTAAAATAGAAGCTTTCCTTATTCTAGTTTACTACTTATATAGTAGGCCTATCCTACGCGCGCTTACGTTTCTTATCGTCTCTATTATACGTTAGTACTACTAACTATATTAGCCGACTATATAGATTATTACTTACGCTATCTAGTCGTACTAAGCGTAGTACTCCTCTTTTTAGGCCTTAATCTTCTTCTACTACTACTCCTTCGATAGAGAGCTCTATTTATTATTAAAGCTAATTAAAAGCTTCTTCTACTAAGTAAAGGACTTATTTCTAGCTCTACGCTACTTATCTACTATAGCTCTCTTAGGTAATATATCTATACGCTAGCTATGCTCGCGAAGGGTATTAGAATTAGAAGAGTAGATATCTATATCTTTCCTTATAGCGCCTAGTTATATTTAAAGTATAGAAGTACTTATACTATCTAAATCCTTATCTATAAGGTAGGGACGCTTCTATAGACTATTAGAGAGCGCGGTACTTATTAGACGTCGCTTTTATCGCGCTATTATCGTAAGCTTAGTCGCTAAGAAGAGATAAGTATCGCGAGGTATATAGTAAATATACGCTTAAAATTTAGCGGCAATATAGGTATAGTAGCGGTTAAGGTAGTAGTTATTATAGTAGGAGCTAAGTACGACGAATTCTAGCTTTAGGTCCGCTAGAAGCTTAGTACGTAGCTATTCCTACCTAGCCGCTAGCTTACCTCTATATATAGAGTTTAGCTTCTTATACCGTAGTCGGCAACTATAGTCGGCGATATTATATAATATATCGCTTGCCTAATATAGCGTATACTAATATATACGACTATATATAAATAGCGACAGCTATAGACGTACTCTAGAGCTAGAAGCCGTCGTATATATTACTTAGATTAACCTTACTATCGCTAGCCGAAAAGAGTAACTACTATATACCTATACTCTCGACGACTACTCGTCTACTTATCGCTAATAGTTACTTCTTAGCTTATACTATCGACGACTACTTATCTCTTTAGCGTAGACGGCTACTTCTTAGCTTATATTATCGACGACTACTCGTCTTCTTAGTATAGACGATTACTTTTTAGTTTATACTATCGACGACCGCTAGTCTCCTTAGCGCCGATAGTTACTTCTTAGCTTATACTATCGATAACTACTCCTCTTCTTAGTATTAAAGTAGTATCGATAATTATTTTTTCTCTTCTACTATTATAATAACTTAGTTCCTCGATATAAAGGTAGGCTAGAGAGTCTATTTTTCTATTCTACTACTATATTACGACTACTTAACTAGTAATACTATAGAGTACTAGTAAGTCTAGCTCTTTCCCTTTTATAGTCTTTTATATATTTATAGAGAACTTCGAATAACGAAATATATATACTATAGTCGATATTATCTATATAATACCCGGATATAATCTATACTATAGTAAATATTTGCGTCTATTACTATATTCTACGGAGTAGCGAAAGCAATTATAGCGTTCGCGTAACTATAACTTCTACTAGGTAAAGATCGGTAGGGGTATCCTAATATAGTAGTAGAATGCGATATAGTTTTACTATATAGCGCTATTAAACTCTAACTCCCCCTCTATAGGCCCGCGTATTCCGGCGGTCGTATACGATTTTCTAGTACTCCTATCTACTCTAGCTATAAAGATTAGTATATAGCAATATATTAAGCGCCTCTAACTATACTCGTTAGAGATATTAAGAGACTAATTCTTACCGATTCCTCTATATACGTTTAGCGTGCTTTTATCTTACGCCGAGTATACGTAGTATAAGCCGGATACTTTAGCGTCTAACTTAGACGCCTTCTAAGCTATTAGCCCTCTAAGCTATCGCTCTTATAATTATCTTCTCTCCTCTATAGAGCTGCCTTAGCTCGTAGGAGAGTCTATATTACTATAGCAGCCGGCCGCTTACGTTCTTATTACGTTACGGTTACGTTGCTCTACTACCTTATAATCGTGCGCGATTTTTAGCGATGCTATAGTAACGTACTAGATCTTAAGGGACTTTTATATTATAGACCCTATATAGGCCGCGCGTTAATTATAAGATAGGTATAGGCTATAAGTTCGCGCCTAATTATATTAATACTTGTTCTAGTATACTATCTTTAGATAAGCGCCCCGCTCCTACCTCGTACTATCTATATATCTCCCTAGCCTTTTCTTAGTACCTATTCTATAAGTATTATACCTTCTAAGAAGAACTCTACTCCTATAATCTTAGCCGATCCCTATACTATTACTAACCTTCTCGCTACTAAAGATAACGACTATTATCGTTATCTCTTATATTTAGTAATAGGTAAGTCCGGCGTTCCGCGTATATATTAGCTACGAGTTCCTTACTAATATAGTACGTATAGCCGGCGTTCGGCTATATAATAAGGTTATAAAATTAAGTAAGAAGAAGAATTACTAGCGCTATAATAATAATAACTACTCCTACGACCGCTATACCGACCTAGATATTATTACGTAGTCGAAGCGCTTATACTTCTACTTTACTAAGCTAGCTAAGAGCAGGCCGGCCGCACGCGCTAAGTAGCTCCGCTACTACTCTACTAATTTATAGGCTCTAATCGCTAATAGCCTTAAGGTCCTATAGTCTAATAAGAGTAAGTCGGCTAGGGTCTTTAAGACCTTAAAGAAGGGCAGAGCTAGCGCGCTACTAGCTAGTAGTAGGCCTTCTACTACTAAGCTACTTATAGCTAGTAAGTAGATCGCCTTATCCTTTAAGCTCTTTAAGCTTAAGTATAAGGTATATCTTACGAGTTATATACTCCTTATATGCGTTACTAATATTCTTCGTAGCGTCTACGCCTACTCGGCGCCTCGAAAGAGGCCCTTGATATAGCGGTCTATACTACCTACGCTAACCGCCTCGCTAGCTAAATAGAGGAGGTCTCTAACGACAAGGCCTTCGTAGTAGAGAAGAAGAAGAAGAATAATAATAAGGAGGATAAGAAGAATAAGAAGAATAAGGAGGATAAAGGCGAAGGTATAGAGGAGTAAGCTAGCGTATCGCGCGCTTCTCTTATACTCTCTCCTCGCGCTCCTCTCGCGCTACTCGTACGATCTGCTACCTTATTTCGTACTTCTATTCTACGCTAGCGCTACGGCCTATTTACGCTACGCCTACGAGCGCTATAAATAAATAATTTCTCTCTACTCTATATCCTCTATTCCTTTTAGTAACTTTCGTAACGTAACGTTTCGTCGCGGCCTTAGCGCTTAGCGCGTACTCGTCGTAAGTTATAGTAGTCGCGACGGTTAATTAGTAGCGTAGTAGCTATAATAGTCGACTTTATAGCTTATATAAGCTCCTCTTACTCTACTCTTACGCCTTAAATTCCTCGAGCGCTTTATATTCCCCGATATATTCGATCGGTTCCTACGTATTATATTCTTCTAGCTAGCCTTTCTACTAGACTAGCTACTTCCTCTTACTCTTCTCGACTCGAGTTTCTAGTACTTTCTCGACTATCTACTCGCTCTTATTATTTACGAGAGGCAAGCTAGTCTCCTAAGATTCGCTACTATACTAGAGTTCTAGGAGAGATACGTAGAAGATATTATAGATATATAATCCTATTAGAAGAGCTAGGTAGTACGCCTACTTCTCGACTACGTCGATTACTTTAAATAGTCTAGCGAACTTATCCGCTAGCTTCTTTAATAGTATCTTTAGTTTTAGGTTCTTTATAGATAGAAGGACTATATCGTCGACCTTATATTCCTTTAGCTAATACTTCTAGTTATAATACTTAGCCTACGACTCGCTTGCTTGCTACTAGCGCTTTATTAACTCCTTATAATTCTACTTTAACCTTTCTATAGCGTCCTTTACTACTAGTACTTCTCCTCGTAGAATCGCGTTCTAAGATTCGGTTACGTCTCTCTTACGGGTCTCTATCGTTAGGTCCGGGTCGAACTTATAAATAACGTAGAATAGCGATATTTTTAGTATTATATTTAGGCTATTATTATATACGAATTCTATAGAGGCTAGTATAGACGCCTAGTCGTCTTAGTTCTTCTCGTAATAGATACGTAGGTACTACTTAAGCGTCTAGTTTACGCGTTTAGTCTAGCCGTCCGTTTATAGGTAAAATACTATACTTAGCCTACGTTTTATATATATCTTAAAATAGAAGTCTAACTAGAACTAGCTAGTAAATATAGACCCTCTATTAGAGATAATACTACTAGGTATACCTCGAAGTTATATAACTTTATTAAGTAGAATATCTGTAAGCTCTACGCTTATATAGCGCTTTATCGTCCGAACGAAAGTTACTATCTTAGAATAGCAGTCGATAATTATAAGGATCGCGTTAAATATACGACTATTACGCTTACTCGATAGAAGGTCTATAATAAAGTCTATAGATAGATCTTTTTACGGCCGTTCTAGTAAAGGAAGCGTAACTATCTCGCTATAGGAACGGTAGCGCCTCGCTTTCGCCTTTTAATAGCTACTATACGATTCGATATATTACTTAACGTCCTCGTTAATCTCTAGCTACTAGTACTTTCTCTTAACGAGTTCTATAGTCTTATTCTTACCGAAATAGCTAGCTAGGAAGTCGTTATAGTATATACGAATTACTTACGTTCGTAATATAGGGTCGTAGGAAAGGTATAATATCCTTTCGCGATATATATACCTATCTCGGATAGTATACTTATCGCTTTCGCCTCTATTACTCTCCGCCTACGTATATAGCTCCTTCGCTATCGGGTCTAGCTAGACTAGCGTAGCTATATACCTAATTACTAGGTCTAAGGTATTAGCGTATAGCCGTTCCTCTATAATAATAGCGCTAGCGACCTATATTAGTAGCGCGAATCTATACGGACCCGGCTTATAGCGTTCGGGGCTAGCGGGCTACGTCCTATTAGCCGCTTTTATTACCGCCCTCTAGTTTATTATATACTAGCGGTTATAGGCGGCCTTAATATAGTTTATAACTAGTCCGCCTACTCGGAGGTCGCTCTAAACTTAGAGTTTCTACTATAGCGATAGTAATAAGTTATTTATCGCCTACGTATCTTTTACGTAATCGCTACGCCTCGATAGCGCGTCGGCTACGTTTAGCTTGCCTGCTCTATAACTAATTATAAAGTTATATAAGGCTAAGAACGTAGCCTACCTAGCCTATCGGCCTATTAACTACTTTATGCCTATAAAGGCCTTTAGGTTAGCGTAGTCGACTAGCACCTCTACCTTATACGTAGCGCCTTTAAGATAAGGCCTCTATACCTTAAAGGATTCTACTACTACGAGGAGTTCCTTATTATAGACCTTATAGTTATACTTAGTATCGATTATCTTCTACGAAAAAAACGCGATTAGGTACTATTCCGACTTAAATAGCTAGCTTAGAATACTAGCGATAGCGAAGTTAGACGTATTAGTCTCGACTCGTAGGCGTAACGTAGAGTTAAAGTACCTAAGGAGCAGCGCGGTCTAGAAGCATTCTTTTAACTTTAAGAAAGCTTACTCCTCGGCTTTGCCCTAACTAATAAGCTCTAGCTTCCTACTATTCTTCGCGCTCTTTAAGAGTATAGTTAGTAGTACTACGACCTTTAAATATCCGAAGATAAAGTAGTAGTAGAAGTTCGCGAACCTAAGGAATAATTAAACCTCTATTAGAGTAGTCGTCCTCGGCTACGAGGCGATTATAGCTATCCTACTAAGGTCTATCGCTACGCCTCCGGTTATAACTATAAACCTAAGGAAGTTAACTTATTTCTAGAAGAACTTATACTTAGCGCGTTATACGTAGAGTCCGAATTTGCGAAGCCTCTTAAGTATAGTATATACGTCTCGTACGTAGTCCTCGCGAGTCTTACTATAGATTAGGATATTATCTAGGTATACTACGTAACTTATATCTACTAGCTCTACTAGCGCGCGGTTAATATACGCCTAGAACGTTACTAGGGCGTTCGTTAAACTAAAGGGCATTACCTAGTATTAGTAGTAACTATATCGCGTATAGAATATAGTCTTCTAGTAGTCGCTTAGTTTAATATAGATACGATAATACGCGTCTATAAGATCTAGCGATATAAACTACGTAGCTCTTATAAGTCTATCTAGCGTTTCGCTAATAAGAGAGAGTAGGTACTAATTCTTAATCGTAATCTCGTTTAGCTTATAGTAGTCTATATATAACTATAGCTTACTATTCTTCTTTAGTATAAATAGGATAGGCGCACTTACCTCGCTATTAGAACGCTCGATCTAATTATACTCGAGCTTAGTCTTTAGGTACTTCTTAAGCTCTTCGAGCTCTCTACTTAACTAGTAGTATAGCGGCCTAAAGGGTAGTATAGTACCTAGCTTTAGGTCGATCGTATACTTAGCGCTATCGATAGGTCTACTTCGTATTTCCTCTATTAGGTTAAGGATGTCGTTAAACTAATAGAACTCTTCTAGTATCGGAGTAGGCTTCTCGCCTATCCTACTTAGGCTAACTATAAATATAGTAGGTGCCTTCTAGAGGTCTTTAAGGAACTTATAGGCCTCTCGGACTTCGAATCGGCCGAAACGATCGTTACTATAACGCTATTTATCTATGCTACTATTAATACTTACCTATTACGTACGTTGCTATAGATAGCTAAGGATAATATCGGGATCTAGTATATTATATACGTAGAAGATCCCTCTAGTTACGCGCTCGATCCCCGAGGAGTTTACGAGCCTTATACGTATATAGTACGTACTATAATAATAACTTAGTTTACTCGTAAAGGTAGTAGCCGGCGGCAAGGCCGCGTTCGGCCGCAAGAGCAACTTATACTAGAGCATAAAGGCTCGTAATACTATATTAATATTTATAGTATTATCGAGAAGGAACTCGGCTAGCCTACGGCCCTCCTAAGACTTAACTTCTCCTCGTACTCGTACTACTAGTATATATTATATAGGCAGGTACCCTATACTATCTACTTTAGTAGTAAAGACTTACGTAATATCTCCGTCGCTTCTACTTTTTTTAACTTGCCTACGGCTACCTTATAGACCGCCGGCTTATTACTATCCTTATTCTTATTTAAATAATCTAGATAGATATAGCCTACCTTATTATAACTATAATACCTAGGTTACTAGTCCTTATCTTTACCTTTACGCTTATCTTAAGAGTTCTTCTTTTTCGAGTTAGATCTATAACTACCTTTAGAGGTATACGCGTTACTATCGACCCTCTTACGCTTTAACTACTAGTACGACGCGTTCTTATTATAGTTGCGTAAGCCTATATCGCGTAGTATTAACCTTTCCGCCTATTTAAGGCGTCGTACTAGGGCGACGAGGTTAGCGCGCTTCGCTAGGATAATATAGTTCTTAATAATATCCTTTCGTAGCGATAGCTTTAACTTTACGAGAAGCTAGCGAACTAACTACGCCTTAGTATAGTCGCCGAGCTATACCTCGAGATTACTAAGGTCTATTACGAATTATCGTATACTTTAATTTTCGCCTTAGGGTATTATCTCGTACTTAATAGTTACGAGTAGCTAGTAGTTCGCTTAATCTCTAACGATATTATATAGGAACTTATAGAACTACGCCTAAGTATACCCTACTAGAAGTATACTAGGATACTCGTTATACTAGGCTTCTTATACTTTGCCTACGAGAAATATAATACTAGTAATTACTTTCTAGTATTCTATTATAAACTTCCTCGGCGCGGCTATAAAGTTTACTTTATATACGTAGACGTATTCCTAGGCTTCCTTAACGGTCTTGCCCTTAAATAGCTTAGAAGAGCGGAGCTTAATAGATTCGTAGAGCGTATATTCGTCGCTACTATAACGCGTACTATCCTTAGTATCTCCGGTAATACTCGCTATACTAGAGTACCTCGAGCCGAGGCTTCTTACTATTATACTTAAGCGTATCGGTAGGGTAGTCGTCTTAACTTCTCGCGTTAAGCGTTTATTCTCTATTTAAAGAGCGTAGAGTTCGAGCTATTCGCGTAGCGTAGCGTTCTCTTATTCGAGACGCTCGCGCCTCGCCTATGTATAATTAGCGTCGTTTATCTCCTTATCTTCTTTAGCTTTAGAGTTTAGTAACTCTCCTATATAGCCTAATAGTAGTACTACGAACCTAGCGCGTTCGCTATAGTTACTTAGCTATATAGATACTCCTCGCGTAAGTATAGTAGGCCTTAATAGATCGCTACCCTCGATAAGGTAGAAGAATTAGTATTATAAAGGTTAGTATATAGTAATATATTAAGCGCCTCTAACTATACTCGTTAGAGATATTAAGAGACTAATTCTTACCGATTCCTCTATATACGTTTAGCGTGCTTTTATCTTACGCTAAGTATACGTAGTATAAGCCGGATACTTCGGCGTCTAACTTAGACGCCCCCTAAGCTATTAGCTCCCTAAGCTATTACTCTTATACTAGCTCTTCTCTCTCGTACCTCTATCTATTTGCTCCTTCTAACTCTTCGATATCTCTATCTATACTACTCGATACCTTCTCTTATTTCTTAAGCGGACTCTAATATAGAGTTTAACTTAAGCCCTCCTCTACGAGTATATTATAATATAGATACTAATATACCGCCGTTAGTACTACCTCTACGCGTAGGAAATAAGGCTACTAAGTAGTAGCGAATACGGCTACTAAAGGCTATAGTACGCCTACGAAGTCCTATTATACGCCTCTACGCGGCCGTAAGTAGAAATAGATACTCTCGAGTATACTAGTAAAGTATAAGGGCATATAAGATAATCCTACTTCGCTACTACTAGCCGTATACCTAATAAGATAAGAACTACTCTAAGATAACCCTAAGACTACTCTACGAACTAAGGTAGAACTCTATTATAGAAGAGATAGAAAAGAGAGGATAGAATAGAGGTAGATAGGATAGGAGTAGAGAGAGGAGGTAGCTACTAAGGCAAGAGACTAGCTATTTACCTACTAAAAAGAGCTATAAAAGAAAGAGAGAAAGGCAGACCCTTCCTACCTAGAATATATATTTCTAGAGACGACTCTCTAGGTCCGAGACGAATAGAAATAGTAGCCTTCTATACCGACTCGATATACTATACTAGCTATATCTGCTACTAGAACTAATTTTAGATGCTAAAATTCTATATATAGGGCTTAGCGCTTAGCGCTAAGGCGCACCGAGCGAAATTCTAGTTCCCTTAGATATCGGCCTATAATATCTATTTTTAGCGCGAATAAGATACTCCTAAGACCGAGAGTTTTTTAGCCTAGGAGGCTTTTCTCTCTCTCTTACGACCGGTTAGGTATTAGGCCTACCTATACTACATAGTCTTCGACTCCTATAGTACGTTAATAGAATAAATAAATAAATAAATAAATAAAGGCTATAGTACTAGACGACGAGTCTCGTAGGAAGGTAGTAGTTCTACGGAAAAAAGCGATAGCTATAAGGACGATATAGCGACGAACGAGAGCTAGTAAGTCTAGTATCTCGAAAAGGTAGTTAAAGCTAGAGACGGCAGCCTTACGAGAGATTTATAAGCTTTAGCAAATAATAGCTTTATATATCCGGAGAGTCCCTTTTTAGCGCGTTATCCGCGAGATTATAATAGATAGAGGTAGTAGCGATATTATTAGAATTTAGGTAGTAGTACTTAAATACTTATAGGAAGTAGCGGAGGCATTTCTCGTTATAGAGTTCGAGATTTTTAACCTTCTAGCGATCTACGCGAAGCGTATTACTCTATAAGTAAAGGATATATACCTATATAGTTATCTACGCTGCTAGTTTACTAGCTAAGACAAAGGAGGGAATAATAATATAGGTATATAATACTAGGTTACCGACTAGAATTGCCGACTATAAAGAGCCTAGTATACGTTACTATACTTAGAAGCTTAGAATTAATATATATAGCGTAGGTAAAGCTATAGTTAGCGCGCTAGCGAGCCTAACGTCCGCCTTAGCTAATCTATATACCCTTACCGAACTATTAGTAATACTACTACCTCTACCTCCTTAGAACTTATTAGCGGTCGCGCTTTATTAGTCTATTATTATCGCCTTCCTTTTTTATACCTCCTAACGAATTTTCGTATTACGTATACGAAGGATACCGCTACGTATATTAATCGTAGCTTAATCGACCGCTTTTCTCTCGCCCCTTTACGTATTTATAATAGCTTAACTTCCTACTAATAAGCCTAGCTAGTTCGCCGAGTAATACTTCTCTAGCCGAGATATAGCGTTCGCTCCTTCTTTATTTAAAAACTCTCTTCTACTTAAAAACTCTTCTACGAATAATAGTAATATCGACCCTAGACTTCTTAGTAACTAGGCGCCCTCTTCCGACTAACGTAGCGCTTCTACCTCTTCTTCTTTAATTTCTAACCCCTCTACTTATAATAGTAACGACTAAGAGGCTACTAGTAGAAACGACTAGAATAGTTCTCGTAGAAACGCGAATAGCGATAATAGAAATAACAAAGATAACGGCTCTATTATTAATATCGACGATAGTAATAGCGACGAGAGTAATAGCGACGAGAGTACTATACTACCTACCCCTCCCTCTTAGCTTTCTAAGAAGGCTCTATAGAAAACTATACTAGGTAGTCGGCCTCGTCTCGATAAGTAGAAGCTCGCTTACTAAATAGCCCGTAAGAGATAGATTAAGAGGGATAATATAGCAATAGTAGCGGTAGTAGTAGTAGCTAGAAATATAGTAAATAGAAATATAGTAAATAATAGAATAAATAGTAGCGTAGTAGCTAGAGGAGCAGTAGGTAGAAAACGATTACTAGGTAGAAAACGAGTAGTAAAAAAGGGACTAGCTAGAAAGAGAACGGCTAGAAAAGTACTAGCTAAAATAGTAGTAGTAGATAGAGGAGGTCTAGCTTATAGAGCTAGTATATAGAAGACTTATCGCTATAAGCTAGGTAGTAAGTTATATAGTCGGCATTTATAGTCGGTATTACTAACTTATACTCTAGCTATCGCGCTCTAAGAGATCTATAAGTACTAGAAGTCTATAGATCTACTTATACTAAAGCTACCCTTTAGCTACCTCGTCTATAAAGTTTGCTACGACGTTTCTAGAGGCTTAGCTATTTCTTAAGAAGGTTATTATTAGTAGGCGAGCGCCCTTAGTACTCTATAGGAAGCCGCCGAGAGTGCTCTAGTCTACTTCTTCTCGAGTATATATGCTCTTAGTCGTTCTATATTCGATTAATATTAACTATATTATAGGTACTAACGTTGCTACGATTTACGTAAAGCGAGTAACTATTTAGTAGAGGGATATAAAGTTTATTATTAGCCTACTCTCGTCTTAAGGAATTAATATATTTAGTAAGAGATAAATCTCTATAGTATATATAGGGAAAATCGTTATAACTATAGAGGGCATATATAGTAAAAATCGTTATAAGTAGAGAGGTTACTATAGTTAGTATTCGTAGTCGGCATGCCTATAGTTGTACTAAATTATATAATTTGCCGTATTAAATCAAATATACCTTTAAAACCCGTCGCTTTCTATACTTTCTACTTCCTTTAGTTTCTATTTATTTATAACCCTCGATTTTCTATACTATATTCTATCGAATCTTATATTTCTATTAGGACCTATCTTTAGACCTATCGTTAGACCCGAGTCGGACCTATCTAATACCTATATTTATTAGATAGGTCCGGAACTAGGTAGGAACCGGCTAGAACCCGACCTAACTATTATAGTTCTATATATTTAGGTCCTAGACCCGCCCTAGACCCGTCCTAACTTATTCTAATCTCTACCTTCGTTGCTATATTATTCTTATAGCTATCGCTTTTTTCCGTAGAACTACTACTTATAATAGAGAGAGCTTAAGAGCTAATAGCTTAGAGGGCGTCTAAGTTAGACGCTAAAGTATTTAGCTTATACTACGTATACTCGGCGTAAGATAAAATTATACTAGACGTATATAGAGGAATCGGCAAGAATTAGTCTCTTAATATCTCTAACGAGTATAGTTAGAGGCGCTTAATATATTACTATATACTAACTCTTCTAATACTAATTCTTCTACCTTATTAAGAGTAGCGATCTATTAAGGCTTACTATACTTACGCGAGGAGTATTAGTATAGCTAGGTAACTATAGCGGATACGCTAAGTTTAGAGCGCTACTATTAGGCTATAAGGAAGAGTTACTAAACTCTAAAGCTAAAGAAGAAGAAGACGAGAAGATAAACGACGCTAATAATATATAGGCGAGGCGCGAGCGTCTCTAATAAGAAAACGCTACGCTACGCAAATAGCTCGAACTCTACGCCCTCTAAGTAGAAAACGAACGCTTAATACGAGAAGTTAGAACGACTATTCTACTAATACGCTTAAGTATAATAGTACGAAGCCTTAGCTCGAGGTACTCTAGTACGGTAAGTATTACTAGAGATACTAAGAACGGTACGCGTTATAGTAGCGATAGATATACGCTCTACGAATCTATTAAGCTCCGCTCTCTTAAGCCGTTTAAGAGCGAGACTATTAAGAAAGCCCGAGAATACGTCCGTATATATAAAGTAAACTTTATAGCCGTACTAAGAAAGTTTATAACCGAATACTAGAAAGTAATTACTAGTATTATATTCCTCGTAGGTAAAGCGAAGGAAGCCTAGTATAATAAGTACTCTAGCGTACTTCTAGTAGAGTATACCTAGGTATAGTTCTATAAGTTCCTATACGATATCGTTAGAGATTAAGCGAACTACTAGCTTCTTATAACTATTAAGTACGAGATAATACGCTAAGGCGAAAGTTAGAGTATATAATAATTTATAATAGATCTTAGTAATCTTAAGATATAGCTTAGCGACTATACTAAGGCGTAGCTAGTTCGCTAGCTTCTCGTAAAGTTAAAGCCGTCGCTACGAAAGAATATTATTAAGAACTATATTATTCTAGCGAAGCGTACCGACCTCGTTACGCTAGCGCGGCGCCTTAAATAGATAGAAAGGTCGATACTACGCGACTTAGGCTTTGTTACGGTCTAGCCGGGCCTGCACGGACGGCTTAGCACTTAGTATATAGACGCTTCCTTCGATAGACGTAGATAGATAGATATTAACCTTTAGTATACCTAGTCGTCCGACATAGACGTAATAACTAGTAGCTCGGAGGCGTTAATCTCGACCTTATTCGAACACCTAACCGATTAACGAACGAGGCTACGCCTATTCGGACGACCGAATATCGAGAACGTACTAACGGCTTAATTAATAGCCGGACCTGCAATCCGCGTAGATCGCGGACGCCCTATATATTCTATAAGATTATACGAGAATAACGAGGCGTATATATATAAGAACGAGTAGAGCGGTTAGAGAGTTAGCCGTCGGTTATCCGCAGCCTCTAGCTACTTAGACGCCCTCTATTTTTTTCCTAGGGCCGTCTATAGGTAGTCGCGACGAGCTGCGTAAATAACGGCCTCTACTAGTCTAGACGTACCTATTCTATAGGAGTAGGAACTAGCCCTACTACCTATCCTAGCGGCTCCGATCCTACTAGACATCGACGTAGCTTCCTTATTAACTACCTTCTTCTTCTAAGTCTTCTTAATATAGGACGCGCTCTCGAGAAGGATTAGATATAGCAAGCCTAACCTCTAGCGCTTAGTAGCGTTTATCGCGAATAACTACGTACTACTACTTAAGTACGAGCCCTTAGTTACCTCGATAAAGCGTAGGATATTATAGCCGAGGTATCCCTAAGACTAGGTTATAAATTTATCTAGCGTTAACGAAGTAGCGAAACTCGTCCTTATATACCTTCTACTTATTTAAAACCTACTATAGTATACGGCGACCGCGCCTTAGCTAGCTACCTTCGCTTTAGACGAGATACTATAAGTAGTTATTCTACGCAACTACCTAATAAAGGCTTAGAACGAAGCCCGACGTAGATAAAGCCGCGTAGCTAGACGCCTACGCTAACTAGCGGATAGGGTCCTACGTATAGAACTATATCCTATCTAAGGATAGCCCGACGATCCTATTTAGTAGCGCCTCGAGCGACCTCTATAGACGCTAGTACGGGAACAGAGCCGGTCCCCGAACTAGCTAGTAGCGCCGCCCCGGGAACGATAGACGGTTTACCTAGTCTAGTAGCTATACGTACTACGTAACCCGCCTATAGAGACGTCCTTCGATTCCTCTTTCTAACGCTTATCGCCGACGGACTCCCCGCTCTAGGAATCGTTAGTATAGGCGTTGCCTAATACGACTATTCCGCACTCGCTAGTTACTTCTAGCTCGGGGGTACGTATACCGGAATATCTTCTAATTACGCCGCGTCGAGCCCCTTCGACTTCGCTATACGATATACTATATAGTAACGCTACTAGTCGCAATAATATTAACTTTCTATACTAGTATAGAGACGAGTAGCGTTGCGGACGCAACTATAACGACTACTACGACGCCCTCCCTAGACGCCGGCCTTGCCGTAACTCTACGCCTTTAAGGATATCTTCTTATAGGAACGTACTACTAGGCGGCGCTCTACTATAAGGGGACGCACCGCCCCGAGAAGTAGATGCCGGCCTAGCTCCGCTGCCTTTACTACTATAGCGACCTTCTACGCTAGCTCTAGTAGTTCCGGACCTAGATCGCTTCCTAACGTAGATTAGAGATATGCTTAGAGCATACGCTATATAAGCTTAGGAGCGTTTTAACGAGTTCTAGGGCCGTTAAGATAAGCGGCTCGGCCGTATAGAACGTAATTTCGACGCTCGTTTTAAGCGTTTAGAAGCGTACGCTAGAAGCTAACTACTAGACGCTCTACGATACGGTATTAACTTAGAGGCTAATCGCTAGCAACGCCTATAGCTAGAGGTTAGAATAGGTCCCCGACTTTAGGTCGGTTCCGGGTCTAGGTCGGTTCCTAAGGGAACCGACCTAAGACTTAAATCGATAGGGTCCCCGACCTAATACGAAATCGATAGGTCGGGTCTAAATACTACCGGTTCCTATATAGGTCTTTATAGGGACCTAAGTTTAGAAAGATAGGTCTAATACCGGAGAACAAGACTAAGTCGCTACGGGGATAATAGAATTGCTCTAATACTAAATATATATATATATAGAACTAAGCGTTATAGCATATTAGAAGCGCCGGTTAAACTAGCGACTATAGTTATAGAGAAAAATAAGGATGCCGACTATACTTACCGACTATACTTACCGACTACGAGATATCGGAATTAAATACTATTTATAATATCGACTACGAAGTCTGCTCTACTCTATAGGTATAACGTAAAAGCAAATACTTCCTTTGCTAAGTACTATAGCGAAGATATATTAGTGCTATATCCTCTTTATTATTACTAATCGAGTCGAAGTTACTCTATATAGTAGTTGCTAACGTCTCCTAATCCGCCTTAAGCTACTCCTACTACTAATTTACTATATTGTTCGAAGGCTCGAACGTAGTTAATATTAGTAGCGCCTCCTCTATAAGCGAATCCCGAGCCTATTACTACGCGTTATACTCTTAGGAACGATAGTATATAATATTACTAAACGTCGAGGGATCGTAGGACCGATTATATCGGCTCTAATAACGCGCTATACTAAAGTCGCGCTTATAACTAGTTCTAGCCGCTAGAATAGAGAGGATGTCCTAGGCTATTAGCGCGCAACCTAGATATTCTAATACGATTATCTTCTATAACCGGAGCGGATACTCTATAGAATAGGCAGCCGAGTCCTTAAATCTAGCGTAGCGATAACGAGATACCTCGTCCGAATTAGCTAAAGGCTATACAGTCTGCCGCGGCCGTCTAGATACCCTTTAATTAAAGTTAGAGTTATTACTATCTAATCTACTATAGAGACCTATTACGAATAATATTACGGAGCGGTATAAGGCCTTTTTCGGCCTAGACTAGGACGTAGCTACGAGAGGCTTATATCGCGCGTATTTAACCCGGAATTTTAACTAGTAGTAATCCTCGAAGGAGGAATCGAGCCCCTCGCTAGAGAAGGCCTTGCGGTCCTAGAACGCCCGTTTTATTACTAGATTAAGAAGAATCGCAATGCTATATATATTACCGAATCGCTCTTAAGTAGTAGTATAGTACTTCTCGAGCTTTATTTATATAGCTTATAAGGTAGAATAAATCTCCTTTTACTAGGGTTATATTTTATATTTAAGTTTCTTATCTATAATGTCTAGGATATCGAATAAGGTATTATAGTAGCTAAGAACGAGGTAGATTATTAGCTCCTTTATTATACTAATTCGTATCGTAGCCTCTACGAAAGAAGTAATAAGGTTAATAATATATTTAACCCTCTTCTATTCCGTAGTAGTTAGCTTTAGTTCGGGCTAACCCTTATTCTTAATATACTCGTCGATAATATCTTGTAGTTAAGAACTATATATTAGTATAATCGTAGTTAAGCTCTAATAGGTCTTTATATCTTATATTAGGCGTAAAACCCTTTAAAGCGTCTTCTTCTACTATTTATACTATTTCGGGTATAGATATAGATCTGCGATCCTCTTTCGCTATAGTACTATAAAACTCTCGAAGCGTTAAGTACTAGAGTTTACCTTAACTATAAGTTTCTAGAACTTTATAAGGAGCGGTTATTAGTATAGCTTCTACTAACTACGTTTGCTAACTATATATACTTCGTAGGGAGAATAAATAGTACCTTTATTAGAACCGTAGCTAGACTTCCTACTTTAAGCTAACGTAACGCGTTCGTATCTATCTCCTCGTCCTATCGTTCCTATCCCTCGTTTCTTAGCTCGATCTTAAGAGTAGCGAAGAACTTCCTTAAGGAGAGCTAGATTATATATATAAAGTATAGGAACCGTTCTAGATAGGAGAACTCGTAGTCTTTAGTGTCTAACATCTCTTCTATATCCCCGTCTATTCCTTAAAGAGGAAGTTATTTAATCGAGACTAATAGCTTCGCTATACGTATACGCTCGTAGGAGTAAATATCGATAGCCTTAACGCTAGAACTCGTTAGTTAGAAGGTATATATATAGTAAGGATACGTATATAGCTATATATAGTATATTATTATTAGAAGTATTATCCGCTATTAGCGCTATAAGCCTATTAGAGATCTCGAAACGGGTAAGTACGTCGAATAGTAGGTCCGCTAAGACTTCGCCCGTATAACGGCCCGAAATATATAGAAAGGCTAGTATAGCCTTATGCTAGGCCTACTCGCTATCGATCTAGTAGCCTTATATTATAAGGAATAATACTCGGAGCACCCTAGCGTACTAACCGTCGAGGGCGATAGCTACCTAGAAGGTTCTAGATAGCTAACGTTTTAGATTGTCCTCGGAGTAATCGACCGCGTTCTAAATATATAACTTAATCGTAGTAGTGCTCTTAAAGTCGATAGATCTAGTCTTCTCTAATAGACATTCGTAGGTACGCTAAACTATAGGACTTTCGAAGAAGTTTAAGGGTAAGCCTAGCTAGGAAACTATAAGCCTATATAACTCTAGAAACTTTAATCGTTCTAGGTGCTCTATTCTAGTAAAACTTTTCTTAAGCTATTCTTATAAATAAGGGCTATTAGTATATCTACGTTATATATCTCTATAAAGCGTAGTTAGCGAGCGTAGTTAGTAAGCGTAGTTAGTAAGCGTAGTCGGCACCTTATTCCCGTATTAACGAATACTAAACTTATAGATTAATCTTTAGTAGCCTTAATAACTTCTTTAGTAACTCTATGCTCCTAGGAGGCTCCTTCGTAGCCTACTAAATCGAGGTACTTTTAGAGAGCTTTTGTTCTATTACCTAGTCCTAGGTGTTTAATAACTCTATTATATCCCCTATATATAACTCTTAGGGCGTACGTTTCCTAGTCTATACCTTTAACGAAAAATCTCTAAGCTTATAATATTCGCGTATTCGAGTTCTATTTTATAAGGTTCGAAGATATTCTACTATACTTATCGTAATGCCTTACCTCTTTAAGCTATTAATAGTAGTAGTAAAAGCCCTCGAACGACTAGATATACTCCTACCGCTATATCTATACGCTATTAGTTTCGACCTAGTCCTTAGAATCCTCTAGCAGCTTAGTAAGATTAGCTAGAGGTAGTATCCTATCTCGCGTACTAGCTCGACTACTCGAGGTATTCGTAATCGGATAGCGTCCCTTCCTCTACTATTATACCGTATTCTTAATCGGACTAGAGTCGACGAGAGACAGCTACGATTCGGAGTTAGTCTATCGTTTATAAAGCTATATACTTATACGTCTTAAGAAAGAAGGAAGTATAGTACTACTACGTCGTATTAAAGTCGTAGGATGTGCTAGTAATACTATAATATAAAGTATATAGTACTAAGAAGGAATCGTAGAACTAGAGAGTAAAAGCTAGCGGAGCAATAGAGGTAAATAATATTTATAAGGGCGATTAAGTTTTATTAGTATAAGTACTAGCGAGGTATCTTTATTATAGGCCGA
This sequence comes from Cercospora zeina, assembly GCA_022702355.1. Taxonomy (NCBI): domain Eukaryota; kingdom Fungi; phylum Ascomycota; class Dothideomycetes; order Mycosphaerellales; family Mycosphaerellaceae; genus Cercospora; species Cercospora zeina. The sequence continues at coordinate 522,015 of JAKLWX010000005.1, forward strand.
CGGCCTATCCTAGTAGTATTATAGAGACGGGCACCTCTAGTACTCTTATTAAGCTCGTAATAGTCGCGACTAATAAATATACTAAGTACTCTTTAATTATAGTAATACTATAGTCGCCTTCGAAGGCAAGCATCTTACTAGCGCAAGAGGCTAGTAGCGTTAATAAAGCTTAAGTCGAAAAAGTAGAGTTAGACTTAGCCTAAGTAGATAAACCTATTATAGAGAGAATTTAGAAACTACCTAAAGACTACGTAAAGCGATATAATACTATACGGTAGAAGGCTAGAAATAATACTAAAGGTAAGAAGAGGAAAAAGAATATAGCGAGCTAGAAGTTTAAGGTATAGCTAGAGCTCCTAGATCTAGTACTAGCTCTAAAGACAAAGTAGTAATATATCTCCGAAGGCGTAACTACTAGCTCGCTATATTCTTTTTTCTCTTCTTACTTTTAGTATTATTTTTAGCCTTCTACTATATAATATTATATCGCTTTACGTAGTCTTTAAGTAGTTTTTAAATTCTCTCTACGATAGGTTTATCTACTTAGTATACCGTCGGCGGCTATAACTAATCTTAACTTACGAGATATATCCGTATTCTACCTAGCTTAAGAGGAGTTATAGAGCTTCTATATAAACCCTGTCTCTAGCGACTAGAATTTGCGTATAAAGGTCTTAGAGATAGCGAGCTTATCCGTAGACGTACCTAGAAGCTACTCGACGATATCCTAAAAGCTAAGTCCTCCTTCCTACTTAGAATCGAGCTATATTTCCTATAGAAGCTCTCCGTATACCGACTTCTTTATATCGAACTTATAAGCGCATAACTAGAACGCTAGCCTATTTCGCTTAGCCTACGCTTTAAACGCAACTAGCTTCCGGAACCTATTACTATCCTAATCGTATCCTAATAGGATAAGCTAATCTAGGACTTCTAGAGTCTAAGTAAAGCGATTAGCTATATTAAACTTAGAGGACTTCTAAGAGAGATAGTTGCGATATACTACGCGGTAATAGAGTAGGAAAATTTCCGTTATAGTTAGAAGACGGCCTTCTACTATTAGCTCCTACTACTAGTTAGTATATAGTCGGTAGGCGTAGTCGGTACTAATTTACCTTCGCTTTCGCTATAGATACTAATATGCAGACTAATTTTATAAGCCCTCTATAAGGCTCTATAGAGCGTAGAGTATACTTCTAGTCTAATCGGAGGTACTCGAATATATCCTAAAGAAGCTATTAGTTCTAGCGGCGATATACTCTTAATAAGAGCTACTTACGTCCGCTCTAGACACTTAGAACACGTATCTCCTCTTATTCCTAGATTATAGCCTCTCGATAAGGTCTATTTCTTACTACGAGGAACTCGGCCTCTCCTTAATTAGTTATACGATAAACTCGGCTTAACTCTTATATTACGCGCGTAGTATCGCAAGCGTATATACCTTCTTCTTAAACTATCGAATAGCCTTATTCTAAAAGGCGTAGACGGCGTAGCTCCTCTATACGGCCTGCTCGCTCTTAGTAGCGACTCGAAGGCAGAGGTTAGTTATTTTATAGCTAGTACCGGCCGACCTTACTAGTAATACGTAGGGTGCCTCCGGACCCGACTTAGACTAATTAGTATTATACTAGTAGTTATAGTTATAGTATAGGTCGTCCGCGCCCTTCTCCTTCTCGATATTAAAATAGAAGCTTTCCTTATCCTAGTTCGCTACTTATATAGTAGGCCTATCCCGCGCGCGCTTGCGTTTCTTATCGTCCTTATTATACGTTAGTACTACCGACTATATTAGCCGACTATATAGATTATTACTTACGCTATTTAGTCGTACTAAGTATAGTACTCCTCTCTTTAGGCCTTAATCTTCTTCTACTATTACTTCTTTAATAGGGAGCTCTATATATTATTAGAGCTAATTAAAAGCTTCTTCTACTAAGTAAAGGACTTATTTTTAGCTTTACGCTACTTATTTACTATAGCTCTCTTAGGCGATATATCTATACGCTAGCTATACTTACGAAGGGTATTAGGATTAGAAGAGTAGCTATCTATATCTTTCCTTATAGCGCCTAGTCGTATTTAAAGTATAGAAGTACTTATACTATCTAAATCCTTATCTACGAGGTAGGGACGCTTTTATAAACTATTAGAGGGCGCGGTACTTATTAGATATTACTTTTATCGCGCTATTGTCGCAAGTTTAGTTACTAAGAAGAGATAAGTATCGCGAGGTATATAGTAAATATATACTTAAAATTTAGCGGTAATATAGGTATAGTAGCGGTTAAGGTAGTAGTTATTATAGTAGGAGCTAAGTGCGACGAATTCTAGCTTTAAGTACGCTAGAAGCTTAGTACGTAGCTGTTCCTGCCTAGCTACTAGCTTACCTCTATATATAGAGATTAGCTTCTTATGCCGTAGTTAGCTACTATAGTCGGCGATATTATATAATATATCGCTTGCCTAATATAGCGTATACTAATATATATAACTATATATAGATAGCGACAGCTATAGACGCACTCTAGAGCTAGAATCCGTCGTATGCGTTACTTAGATTAACCTTACTATTGCCGGCCGAAAAGAGTAACTACTATATACTTATACCCTCGACGACTACTCGTCTACTCGTCGCTAATAGTTACTTCTTAGCTTATACTATCGACGACTACTTATCTTCTTAGCGTAAACGGCTACTTCTTAGCTTATATTATCGACGACCGCTTGTCTCCTCGGCGCGGACGATTGCTTTTTAGTTTATACTATCGACGACTACTAGTCTCCTCGGCGCCGATAGTTACTTCTTAGCTTATACTATCGATAACTGCTCCTCTCCTTAGTATTAAAGTAGTATCGATAATTATTTCTTCTCTTCTACTATTATAACGACTCGGTTCCTCGATATAAAGATAGGCTAGAGAGTCTATTTTTCTATTCTACTACTATATTACGACTACTTAACTAGTAATACTATAGAGTACTAGTAAGTCTAGCTCTTTCCCTTCTATAGTCTTTTATATATTCGTAGAGAACTTTAAATAACGAAATATATATACTATAGTCGATATTATCTATATAATACCCGGATATAATCTATACTATAGTAAATATTTGCGTCTATTACTAACTTGCTATATTCTATAGAGTAGCGAAAGTAATTATAGCGTTCGCGCAACTATAACTTCTACTAGGTAAAGATCGGTAGGGGTGTTCTAATATAGTAGTAGAATGCGATATAGTTCTACTATATAGCGCTATCGAACTCTAACCCCCCCCTCTATAGGCCTACGTATTCCGGCGGTCGTACACGATTTTCTAGTACTCCTATCTGCCCTAGCCCTTCTCTCTCGTACCTCTACCTATCTGCTCCTTCTAACTCTTCGATATCTCTATCTATACTACTCGATGCCTTCTTTTATTTCCTAAGCGGACTCTAATATAGAGTTTAACTCGAGCCCTCCTCTACGAGTATATCCTAATATAGATACTAATATACTGCCGTTAGTACTACCTCTACGCGTAGGAAATAAGGCTACTAAGTAGCGGCGAATACGGCTACTAAAGGCTATAGTACTAGACGACGAGTCTCGTAGGAAGGTAGTAGTTCTACGGAAAAAAGCGATAGCTATAAGGACGATATAGCGACGAACGAGAGCTAGTAAGTCTAGTATCTCGAAAAGGTAGTTAAAGCTAGAGACGGCAGCCTTACGAGAGATTTATAAGCTTTAGCAAATAATAGCTTTATATATCCGGAGAGTCCCTTTTTAGCGCGTTATCCGCGAGATTATAATAGATAGAGGTAGTAGCGATATTATTAGAATTTAGGTAGTAGTACTTAAATACTTATAGGAAGTAGCGGAGGCATTTCTCGTTATAGAGTTCGAGATTTTTAACCTTCTAGCGATCTACGCGAAGCGCATTACTCTATAAGTAAAGGATATATACCTATATAGTTATCTACGCTGCTAGTTTACTAGCTAAGACAAAGGAGGGAATAATAATATAGGTATATAATACTAGGTTACCGACTAGAATTGCCGACTATAAAGAGCCTAGTATACGTTACTATACTTAGAAGCTTAGAATTAATATATATAGCGTAGGTAAAGCTATAGTTAGCGCGCTAGCGAGCCTAACGTCCGCCTTAGCTAATCTATATACCCTTACCGAACTATTAGTAATACTACTACCTCTACCTCCTTAGAACTTATTAGCGGTCGCGCTTTATTAGTCTATTATTATCGCCTTCCTTTTTATACCTCCTAACGAATTTTCGTATTACGTATACGAAGGATACCGCTACGTATATTAATCGTAGCTTAATCGACCGCTTTTCTCTCGCCCCTTTACGTATTTATAATAGCTTAACTTCCTACTAATAAGCCTAGCTAGTTCGCCGAGTAATACTTCTCTAGCCGAGATATAGCGTTCGCTCCTTCTTTATTTAAAAACTCTCTTCTACTTAAAAACTCTTCTACGAATAATAGTAATATCGACCCTAGACTTCTTAGTAACTAGGCGCCCTCTTCCGACTAACGTAGCGCTTCTACCTCTTCTTCTTTAATTTCTAACCCCTCTACTTATAATAGTAACGACTAAGAGGCTACTAGTAGAAACGACTAGAATAGTTCTCGTAGAAACGCGAATAGCGATAATAGAAATAACAAAGATAACGGCTCTATTATTAATATCGACGATAGTAATAGCGACGAGAGTAATAGCGACGAGAGTACTATACTACCTACCCCTCCCTCTTAGCTTTCTAAGAAGGCTCTATAGAAAACTATACTAGGTAGTCGGCCTCGTCTCGATAAGTAGAAGCTCGCTTACTAAATAGCCCGTAAGAGATAGATTAAGAGGGATAATATAGCAATAGTAGCGGTAGTAGTAGTAGCTAGAAATATAGTAAATAGAAATATAGTAAATAATAGAATAAATAGTAGCGTAGTAGCTAGAGGAGCAGTAGGTAGAAAACGATTACTAGGTAGAAAACGAGTAGTAAAAAAGGGACTAGCTAGAAAGAGAACGGCTAGAAAAGTACTAGCTAAAATAGTAGTAGTAGATAGAGGAGGTCTAGCTTATAGAGCTAGTATATAGAAGACTTATCGCTATAAGCTAGGTAGTAAGTTATATAGTCGGCATTTATAGTCGGTATTACTAACTTATACTCTAGCTATCGCGCTCTAAGAGATCTATAAGTACTAGAAGTCTATAGATCTACTTATACTAAAGCTACCCTTTAGCTACCTCGTCTATAAAGTTTGCTACGACGTTTCTAGAGGCTTAGCTATTTCTTAAGAAGGTTATTATTAGTAGGCGAGCGCCCTTAGTACTCTATAGGAAGCCGCCGAGAGTGCTCTAGTCTACTTCTTCTCGAGTATATATGCTCTTAGTCGTTCTATATTCGATTAATATTAACTATATTATAGGTACTAACGTTGCTACGATTTACGTAAAGCGAGTAACTATTTAGTAGAGGGATATAAAGTTTATTATTAGCCTACTCTCGTCTTAAGGAATTAATATATTTAGTAAGAGATAAATCTCTATAGTATATATAGGGAAAATCGTTATAACTATAGAGGGCATATATAGTAAAAATCGTTATAAGTAGAGAGGTTACTATAGTTAGTATTCGTAGTCGGCATGCCTATAGTTGTACTAAATTATATAATTTGCCGTATTAAATCAAATATACCTTTAAAACCCGTCGCTTTCTATACTTTCTACTTCCTTTAGTTTCTATTTATTTATAACCCTCGATTTTCTATACTATATTCTATCGAATCTTATATTTCTATTAGGACCTATCTTTAGACCTATCGTTAGACCTGAGTCGGACCTATCTAATACCTATATTTATTAGATAGGTCCGGAACTAGGTAGGAACCGGCTAGAACCCGACCTAACTATTATAGTTCTATATATTTAGGTCCTAGACCCGCCCTAGACCCGTCCTAACTTATTCTAATCTCTACCTTCGTTGCTATATTATTCTTATAGCTATCGCTTTTTTCCGTAGAACTACTACTTATAATAGAGAGAGCTTAAGAGCTAATAGCTTAGAGGGCGTCTAAGTTAGACGCTAAAGTATTTAGCTTATACTACGTATACTCGGCGTAAGATAAAATTATACTAGACGTATATAGAGGAATCGGCAAGAATTAGTCTCTTAATATCTCTAACGAGTATAGTTAGAGGCGCTTAATATATTACTATATACTAACTCTTCTAATACTAATTCTTCTACCTTATTAAGAGTAGCGATCTATTAAGGCTTACTATACTTACGCGAGGAGTATTAGTATAGCTAGGTAACTATAGCGGATACGCTAAGTTTAGAGCGCTACTATTAGGCTATAAGGAAGAGTTACTAAACTCTAAAGCTAAAGAAGAAGAAGACGAGAAGATAAACGACGCTAATAATATATAGGCGAGGCGCGAGCGTCTCTAATAAGAAAACGCTACGCTACGCAAATAGCTCGAACTCTACGCCCTCTAAGTAGAAAACGAACGCTTAATACGAGAAGTTAGAACGACTATTCTACTAATACGCTTAAGTATAATAGTACGAAGCCTTAGCTCGAGGTACTCTAGTACGGTAAGTATTACTAGAGATACTAAGAATAGTACGCGTTATAGTAGCGATAGATATACGCTCTACGAATCTATTAAGCTCCGCTCTCTTAAGCCGTTTAAGAGCGAGACTATTAAGAAAGCCCGAGAATACGTCCGTATATATAAAGTAAACTTTATAGCCGTACTAAGAAAGTTTATAACCGAATACTAGAAAGTAATTACTAGTATTATATTCCTCGTAGGTAAAGCGAAGGAAGCCTAGTATAATAAGTACTCTAGCGTACTTCTAGTAGAGTATACCTAGGTATAGTTCTATAAGTTCCTATACGATATCGTTAGAGATTAAGCGAACTACTAGCTTCTTATAACTATTAAGTACGAGATAATACGCTAAGGCGAAAATTAGAGTATATAATAATTTATAATAGATCTTAGTAATCTTAAGATATAGCTTAGCGACTATACTAAGGCGTAGCTAGTTCGCTAGCTTCTCGTAAAGTTAAAGCCGTCGCTACGAAAGAATATTATTAAGAACTATATTATTCTAGCGAAGCGTACCGACCTCGTTACGCTAGCGCGGCGCCTTAAATAGATAGAAAGGTCGATACTACGCGACTTAGGCTTTGTTACGGTCTAGCCGGGCCTGCACGGACGGCTTAGCACTTAGTATATAGACGCTTCCTTCGATAGACGTAGATAGATAGATATTAACCTTTAGTATACCTAGTCGTCCGACATAGACGTAATAACTAGTAGCTCGGAGGCGTTAATCTCGACCTTATTCGAACACCTAACCGATTAACGAACGAGGCTACGCCTATTCGGACGACCGAATATCGAGAACGTACTAACGGCTTAATTAATAGCCGGACCCGCAATCCGCGTAGATCGCGGACGCCCTATATATTCTATAAGATTATACGAGAATAACGAGGCGTATATATATAAGAACGAGTAGAGCGGTTAGAGAGTTAGCCGTCGGTTATCCGCGGCCTCTAGCTACTTAGACGCCCTCTATTTTTTTCCTAGGGCCGTCTATAGGTAGTCGCGACGAGCTGCGTAAATAACGGCCTCTACTAGTCTAGACGTACCTATTCTATAGGAGTAGGAACTAGCCCTACTACCTATCCTAGCGGCTCCGATCCTACTAGACATCGACGTAGCTTCCTTATTAACTACCTTCTTCTTCTAAGTCTTCTTAATATAGGACGCGCTCTCGAGAAGGATTAGATATAGCAAGCCTAACCTCTAGCGCTTAGTAGCGTTTATCGCGAATAACTACGTACTACTACTTAAGTACGAGCCCTTAGTTACCTCGATAAAGCGTAGGATATTATAGCCGAGGTATCCCTAAGACTAGGTTATAAATTTATCTAGCGTTAACGAAGTAGCGAAACTCGTCCTTATATACCTTCTACTTATTTAAAACCTACTATAGTATACGGCGACCGCGCCTTAGCTAGCTACCTTCGCTTTAGACGAGATACTATAAGTAGTTATTCTACGCAACTACCTAATAAAGGCTTAGAACGAAGCCCGACGTAGATAAAGCCGCGTAGCTAGACGCCTACGCTAACTAGCGGATAGGGTCCTATATATAGAACTATATCCTATCTAAGGATAGCCCGACGATCCTATTTAGTAGCGCCTCGAGCGACCTCTATAGACGCTAGTACGGGAACAGAGCTGGTCCCCGAACTAGCTAGTAGCGCCGCCCCGGGAACGATAGACGGTTTACCTAGTCTAGTAGCTATACGTACTACGTAACCCGCCTATAGAGACGTCCTTCGATTCCTCTTTCTAACGCTTATCGCCGACGGACTCCCCGCTCTAGGAATCGTTAGTATAGGCGTTGCCTAATACGACTATTCCGCACTCGCTAGTTACTTCTAGCTCGGGGGTACGTATACCGGAATATCTTCTAATTACGCCGCGTCGAGCCCCTTCGACTTCGCTATACGATATACTATATAGTAACGCTACTAGTCGCAATAATATTAACTTTCTATACTAGTATAGAGACGAGTAGCGTTGCGGACGCAACTATAACGACTACTACGACGCCCTCCCTAGACGCCGGCCTTGCCGTAACTCTACGCCTTTAAGGATATCTTCTTATAGGAACGTACTACTAGGCGGCGCTCTACTATAAGGGGACGCACCGCCCCGAGAAGTAGATGCCGGCCTAGCTCCGCTGCCTTTACTACTATAGCGACCTTCTACGCTAGCTCTAGTAGTTCCGGACCTAGATCGCTTCCTAACGTAGATTAGAGATATGCTTAGAGCATACGCTATATAAGCTTAGGAGCGTTTTAACGAGTTCTAGGGCCGTTAAGATAAGCGGCTCGGCCGTATAGAACGTAATTTCGACGCTCGTTTTAAGCGTTTAGAAGCGTACGCTAGAAGCTAACTACTAGACGCTCTACGATACGGTATTAACTTAGAGGCTAATCGCTAGCAACGCCTATAGCTAGAGGTTAGAATAGGTCCCCGACTTTAGGTCGGTTCCGGGTCTAGGTCGGTTCCTAAGGGAACCGACCTAAGACTTAAATCGATAGGGTCCCCGACCTAATACAAAATCGATAGGTCGGGTCTAAATACTACCGGTTCCTATATAGGTCTTTATAGGGACCTAAGTTTAGAAAGATAGGTCTAATACCGGAGAACAAGACTAAGTCGCTACGGGGATAATAGAATTGCTCTAATACTAAATATATATATATATAGAACTAAGCGTTATAGCATATTAGAAGCGCCGGTTAAACTAGCGACTATAGTTATAGAGAAAAATAAGGATGCCGACTATACTTACCGACTATACTTACCGACTACGAGATATCGGAATTAAATACTATTTATAATATCGACTACGAAGTCTGCTCTACTCTATAGGTATAACGTAAAAGCAAATACTTCCTTTGCTAAGTACTATAGCGAAGATATATTAGTGCTATATCCTCTTTATTATTACTAATCGAGTCGAAGTTACTCTATATAGTAGTTGCTAACGTCTCCTAATCTGCCTCGAGCTACTCCTACTACTAATTTACTATATTATTCGAAGGCTCGAACGTAGTTAATATTAGTAGCGCCTCCTCTATAAGCGAATCCCGAGCCTATTACTACGCGTTATACTCTTAGGAACGATAGTATATAATATTACTAAACGTCGAGGGATCGTAGGACCGATTATATCGGCTCTAATAACGCGCTATACTAAAGTCGCGCTTATAACTAGTTCTAGCCGCTAGGATAGAGAGGATGTCCTAGGCTATTAGCGCGCAACCTAGATATTCTAATACGATTATCTTCTATAACCGGAGCGGATACTCTATAGAATAGGCAGCCGAGTCCTTAAATCTAGCGTAGCGATAACGAGATACCTCGTCCGAATTAGCTAAAGGCTATATAGTCTGCCGCGGCCGTCTAGATACCCTTTAATTAAAGTTAGAGTTATTACTATCTAATCTACTATAGAGACCTATTACGAATAATATTACGGAGCGGTATAAGGCCTTTTTCGGCCTAGACTAGGACGTAGCTACGAGAGGCTTATATCGCGCGTATTTAACCCGGAATTTTAACTAGTAGTAATCCTCGAAGGAGGAATCGAGCCCCTCGCTAGAGAAGGCCTTGCGGTCCTAGAACGCCCGTTTTATTACTAGATTAAGAAGAATCGCAATGCTATATATATTACCGAATCGCTCTTAAGTAGTAGTATAGTACTTCTCGAGCTTTATTTATATAGCTTATAAGGTAGAATAAATCTCCTTTTACTAGGGTTATATTTTATATTTAAGTTTCTTATCTATAATATCTAGGATATCGAATAAGGTATTATAGTAGCTAAGAACGAGGTAGATTATTAGCTCCTTTATTATACTAATCCGTATCGTAGCCTCTACGAAAGAAGTAATAAGGTTAATAATATATTTAACCCTCTTCTATTCCGTAGTAGTTAGCTTTAGTTCGGGCTAACCCTTATTCTTAATATACTCGTCGATAATATCTTATAGTTAAGAACTATATATTAGTATAATCGTAGTTAAGCTCTAATAGGTCTTTATATCTTATATTAGGCGTAAAACCCTTTAAAGCGTCTTCTTCTACTATTTATACTATTTCGGGTATAGATATAGATCTGCGATCCTCTTTCGCTATAGTACTATAAAACTCTCGAAGCGTTAAGTACTAGAGTTTACCTTAACTATAAGTTTCTAGAACTTTATAAGGAGCGGTTATTAGTATAGCTTCTACTAACTACGTTTGCTAACTATATATACTTCGTAGGGAGAATAAATAGTACCTTTATTAGAACCGTAGCTAGACTTCCTACTTTAAGCTAACGTAACGCGTTCGTATCTATCTCCTCGTCCTATCGTTCCTATCCCTCGTTTCTTAGCTCGATCTTAAGAGTAGCGAAGAACTTCCTTAAGGAGAGCTAGATTATATATATAAAGTATAGGAACCGTTCTAGATAGGAGAACTCGTAGTCTTTAGTGTCTAACATCTCTTCTATATCCCCGTCTATTCCTTAAAGAGGAAGTTATTTAATCGAGACTAATAGCTTCGCTATACGTATACGCTCGTAGGAGTAAATATCGATAGCCTTAACGCTAGAACTCGTTAGTTAGAAGGTATATATATAGTAAGGATACGTATATAGCTATATATAGTATATTATTATTAGAAGTATTATCCGCTATTAGCGCTATAAGCCTATTAGAGATCTCGAAACAGGTAAGTACGTCGAATAGTAGGTCCGCTAAGACTTCGCCCGTATAACGGCCCGAAATATATAGAAAGGCTAGTATAGCCTTATGCTAGGCCTACTCGCTATCGATCTAGTAGCCTTATATTATAAGGAATAATACTCGGAGCACCCTAGCGTACTAACCGTCGAGGGCGATAGCTACCTAGAAGGTTCTAGATAGCTAACGTTTTAGATTGTCCTCGGAGTAATCGACCGCGTTCTAAATATATAACTTAATCGTAGCAGTGCTCTTAAAGTCGATAGATCTAGTCTTCTCTAATAGACATTCGTAGGTACGCTAAACTATAGGACTTTCGAAGAAGTTTAAGGGTAAGCCTAGCTAGGAAACTATAAGCCTATATAACTCTAGAAACTTTAATCGTTCTAGGTGCTCTATTCTAGTAAAACTTTTCTTAAGCTATTCTTATAAATAAGGGCTATTAGTATATCTACGTTATATATCTCTATAAAGCGTAGTTAGCGAGCGTAGTTAGTAAGCATAGTTAGTAAGCGTAGTCGGCACCTTATTCCCGTATTAACGAATACTAAACTTATAGATTAATCTTTAGTAGCCTTAATAACTTCTTTAGTAACTCTATACTTCTAGGAGGCTCCTTCGTAGCCTACTAAATCGAGGTACTTTTAGAGAGCTTTTGTTCTATTACCTAGTCCTAGGTGTTTAATAACTCTATTATATCCCCTATATATAACTCTTAGGGCGTACGTTTCCTAGTCTATGCCTTTAACGAAAAATCTCTAAGCTTATAATATTCGCGTATTCGAGTTCTATTTTATAAGGTTCGAAGATATTCTACTATACTTATCGTAATGCCTTACCTCTTTAAGCTATTAATAGTAGTAGTAAAAGCCCTCGAACGACTAGATATACTCCTACCGCTATATCTATACGCTATTAGTTTCGACCTAGTCCTTAGAATCCTCTAGCGGCTTAGTAAGATTAGCTAGAGGTAGTATCCTATCTCGCGTACTAGCTCGACTACTCGAGGTATTCGTAATCGGATAGCGTCCCTTCCTCTACTATTATACCGTATTCTTAATCGGACTAGAGTCGACGAGAGACAGCTACGATTCGGAGTTAGTCTATCGTTTATAAAGCTATATACTTATACGTCTTAAGAAAGAAGGAAGTATAGTACTACTACGTCGTATCGAAGTCGTAGGATGTGCTAGTAATACTATAATATAAAGTATATAGTACTAAGAAGGAATCGTAGAACTAGAGAGTAAAAGCTAGCAGAGCAATAGAGGTAAATAATATTTATAAGGGCGATTAAGTTTTATTAGTATAAGTACTAGCGAGGTATCTTTATTATAGGCCGACGGCCTATCCTAGTAGTATTATAGAGACGGGCACCTCTAGTACTCTTATTAAGCTCGTAATAGTCGCGACTAATAAATATACTAAGTACTCTTTAATTATAGTAATACTATAGTCGCCTTCGAAGGCAAGCATCTTACTAGCGCAAGAGGCTAGTAGCGTTAATAAAGCTTAAGTCGAAAAAGTAGAGTTAGACTTAGCCTAAGTAGATAAACCTATTATAGAAAGAATTTAGAAACTACCTAAAGACTACGTAAAGCGATATAATACTATACGGTAGAAGGCTAGAAATAATACTAAAGGTAAGAAGAGGAAAAAGAATATAGCGAGCTAGAAGTTTAAGGTATAGCTAGAGCTCCTAGATCTAGTACTAGCTCTAAAGACAAAGTAGTAATATATCTCCGAAGGCGTAACTACTAGCTCGCTATATTCTTTTTTCTCTTCTTACTTTTAGTATTATTTTTAGCCTTCTGCTATATAATATTATATCGCTTTACGTAGTCTTTAAGTAGTTTTTAAATTCTCTCTACGATAGGTTTATCTACTTAGTATACCGTCGGCGGCTATAACTAATCTTAACTTACGAGATATATCTGTATTCTACCTAGCTTAAGAGGAGTTATAGAGCTTCTATATAAACCCTGTCTCTAGCGACTAGAATTTGCGTATAAAGGTCTTAGAGATAGCGAGCTTATCCGTAGACGTACCTAGAAGCTACTCGACGATATCCTAAAAGCTAAGTCCTCCTTCCTACTTAGAATCGAGCTATATTTCCTATAGAAGCTCTCCGTATACCGACTTCTTTATATCGAACTTATAAGCGCATAACTAGAACGCTAGCCTATTTCGCTTAGCCTACGCTTTAAACGCAACTAGCTTCCGGAACCTATTACTATCCTAATCGTATCCTAATAGGATAAGCTAATCTAGGACTTCTAGAGTCTAAGTAAAGCGATTAGCTATATTAAACTTAGAGGACTTCTAAGAGAGATAGTTGCGATATACTACGCGGTAATAGAGTAGGAAAATTTCCGTTATAGTTAGAAGACGGCCTTCTACTATTAGCTCCTACTACTAGTTAGTATATAGTCGGTAGGCGTAGTCGGTACTAATTTACCTTCGCTTTCGCTATAGATACTAATATGCAGACTAATTTTATAAGCCCTCTATAAGGCTCTATAGAGCGTAGAGTATACTTCTAGTCTAATCGGAGGTACTCGAATGCATCCTAAAGAAGCTATTAGTTCTAGCGGCGATATACTCTTAATAAGAGCTACTTACGTCCGCTCTAGACACTTAGAACACGTATCTCCTCTTATTTCTAGATTATAGCCTCTCGATAAGGTCTATTTCTTACTACGAGGAACTCGGCCTCTCCTTAATTAGTTATACGATAAACTCGGCTTAACTCTTATATTACGCGCGTAGTATCGCAAGCGTATATACCTTCTTCTTAAACTATCGAATAGCCTTATTCTAAAAGGCGTAGACGGCGTAGCTCCTCTATACGGCCTGCTCGCTCTTAGTAGCGACTCGAAGGCAGAGGTTAGTTATTTTATAGCTAGTACCGGCCGACCTTACTAGTAATACGTAGGGTGCCTCCGGACCCGACTTAGACTAATTAGTATTATACTAGTAGTTATAGTTATAGTATAGGTCGTCCGCGCCCTTCTCCTTCTCGATATTAAAATAGAAGCTTTCCTTATCCTAGTTCGCTACTTATATAGTAGGCCTATCCTGCGCGCGCTTGCGTTTCTTATCGTCCTTATTATACGTTAGTACTACCGACTATATTAGCCGACTATATAGATTATTACTTATGCTATTTAGTCGTACTAAGTATAGTACTTCTCTCTTTAGGCCTTAATCTTCTTCTACTATTACTTCTTTAATAGGGAGCTCTATATATTATTAGAGCTAATTAAAAGCTTCTTCTACTAAGCAAAGGACTTATTTTTAGCTTTACGCTACTTATTTACTATAGCTCTCTTAGGCGATATATCTATACGCTAGCTATACTTACGAAGGGTATTAGGATTAGAAGAGTAGCTATCTATATCTTTCCTTATAGCGCCTAGTCGTATTTAAAGTATAGAAGTACTTATACTATCTAAATCCTTATCTACGAGGTAGGGACGCTTTTATAAACTATTAGAGGGCGCGGTACTTATTAGATATTACTTTTATCGCGCTATTGTCGCAAGTTTAGTTACTAAGAAGAGATAAGTATCGCGAGGTATATAGTAAATATATACTTAAAATTTAGCGGTAATATAGGTATAGTAGCGGTTAAGGTAGTAGTTATTATAGTAGGAGCTAAGTGCGACGAATTCTAGCTTTAAGTACGCTAGAAGCTTAGTACGCAGCTGTTCCTGCCTAGCTACTAGCTTACCTCTATATATAGAGATTAGCTTCTTATGCTGTAGTTAGCTACTATAGTCGGCGATATTATATAATATATCGCTTGCCTAATATAGCGTATACTAATATATACGACTATATATAGATAGCGACAGCTATAGACGCACTCTAGAGCTAGAATCCGTCGTATGCGTTACTTAGATTAACCTTACTATTGCCGGCCGAAAAGAGTAACTACTATATACTTATACCCTCGACGACTACTCGTCTACTCGTCGCTAATAGTTACTTCTTAGCTTATACTATCGACGACTACTTATCTTCTTAGCGTAAACGGCTACTTCTTAGCTTATATTATCGACGACCGCTTGTCTCCTCGGCGCAGACGATTGCTTTTTAGTTTATACTATCGACGACTACTAGTCTCCTCGGCGCCGATAGTTACTTCTTAGCTTATACTATCGATAACTGCTCCTCTCCTTAGTATTAAAGTAGTATCGATAATTATTTCTTCTCTTCTACTATTATAACGACTCGGTTCCTCGATATAAAGATAGGCTAAAGAGTCTATTTTTCTATTCTACTACTATATTACGACTACTTAACTAGTAATACTATAGAGTACTAGTAAGTCTAGCTCTTTCCCTTCTATAGTCTTTTATATATTCGTAGAGAACTTTAAATAACGAAATATATATACTATAGTCGATATTATCTATATAATACCCGGATATAATCTATACTATAGTAAATATTTGCGTCTATTACTAACTTGCTATATTCTATAGAGTAGCGAAAGTAATTATAGCGTTCGCGCAACTATAACTTCTACTAGGTAAAGATCGGTAGGGGTGTTCTAATATAGTAGTAGAATGCGATATAGTTCTACTATATAGCGCTATCGAACTCTAACCCCCCCCTCTATAGGCCTACGTATTCCGGCGGTCGTACACGATTTTCTAGTACTCCTATCTGCCCTAGCCCTTCTCTCTCGTACCTCTACCTATCTGCTCCTTCTAACTCTTCGATATCTCTATCTATACTACTCGATGCCTTCTTTTATTTCCTAAGCGGACTCTAATATAGAGTTTAACTCGAGCCCTCCTCTACGAGTATATCCTAATATAGATACTAATATACCGCCGTTAGTACTACCTCTACGCGTAGGAAATAAAGCTACTAAGTAGCGGCGAATACGGCTACTAAAGGCTATAGTACTAGACGACGAGTCTCGTAGGAAGGTAGTAGTTCTACGGAAAAAAGCGATAGCTATAAGGACGATATAGCGACGAACGAGAGCTAGTAAGTCTAGTATCTCGAAAAGGTAGTTAATACTAGGGATAGCAGCCTTACGAGAGATTCGTAAGCTTTAGCGAACGATAGCTTTATATATCTAGAGGGTCCCTTTTTAGCGCGTTATCCGTAAGATTATAATAGATAGAGGTAGTAGCGATATTATTAGAATTTAGGCGGCAGTACTTAAATGCTTATAGGAAGTAGTAGAGGTATTTCTCGTTACGAAGTTCGAGATTTCTAACCTTCTAGCGATCTACGCGAAGCGCGTTACCCTATAAGTAAAGGATATATACCTATATAGTTATCTATACCGCCGGTTTACTAGTTAAGATAGAGGAGAGAATAATAACATAGGTATATAATACTAGGTTACCGACTATAATTGCCGACTATAAAGAGCCTAGCATACGTTACTATACTTAGAAGCTTAGAATTAATATATATAGCGCGGGTAAAGCTATAGCTAGCGCGCTAGCGAGCTTAACGTCTGCCTTAGCTAACCTATATACCCTTACTAAACTATTAGTAATACTACTACCTCTACTACCTTAGAACTTATTGGCGGTCGCGCTTTATTAGCCTATTATTATCGCCTTCCTTTTTTATACCTCCTAACGAATTTTCGTATTACGCGTATAAAGGATACTACTACGTATATTAATCGTAGCTTAATCGACTGCTTTTCTCTTAGCCCTCCGCGTATTTATAATAGCTTAACTTCCTACTAATAAGCCTAGCTAGTTCGCCGAGTAATACTTCTTTAGCCGAGATGTAGCGTCCGCTTCTCCTCTATCTAAAAACTCCCTCCTATCCGAAAACCCTCCTATAGATAATAGTAATATCGACCCTAGACTTCTTAGTAACTAGGCGCCCTCTTCTAGCTAACGCAGCGCTTCTACCCCTCCTCCTCTAATTTCTAACCCCTCTACTTATAATAGTAACGACTAAGAGGCTACTAGCGATAACGACTAGAATAGTTCTTATAGAAACGCGAATAGCGATAATAGAAATAACGAAGATAACGTCTCTATTATTATTATCGACGATAGTAATAGCGAAGAGAGTAATAGCGACGAGAGTAATAGCGACGAGAGTATTATACTACCTACCTCTCCCTCTTAGCTTTCTAGGAAGGCTCTATAGAAAACTATACTAGGCAGTCGGCCTCGTCTTAATAAGTAGAAGCTCGCTTACTAAATAGCTCGTAAGAGATAGATCGAGAGGAATAATATAGTAATAGTAGCGGTAGTAGTAGTAGCTAGAGGAGTAGTAGGTAGAAAACGATTACTAGGTAGAAAACGAGCAGCGAAAAAGAGACTAGCTAGAAAGAGAACGGCTAGAAAAGCACTAGCTAAAATAGTAGTAGTAGATAGAGGAGGTCTAGCTCGTAGAGCTAGTATATAGAAGACTTATTGCTATAAGCTAAGTAGTAAGTTATATAGTCGGCATTTATAGTCGGCATTACTAACTTATACTCTAGCTATCGCGCTCCGAGAGATCCGTAAGTACTAGAAGTCTATAGATCTACTTATACTAAAGCTACCCTTTAGCCGCCTCGTCTATAAAGTTTACTACGACGTTTCTAGAGGCTTAGCTATTTCTTAAGGAGGTTACCGTTAGTAGGCGAGCGCCCTTAGTGCTCTATAAGAAGCCGCCGAGAGTGCTCTAGTCTACCTCTTCTCGAGTATATATGCTCTTAGTCGTTCTATATTCGATCGATATTAACTATATTATAGGTACTAACGTTGCTGCGATTTACGCAAAGCGAGTAACTATTTAGTAGAGGGATATAAAGTTTATTATTAGCCTGCTCTCGTCTTAGGGAATTAATATATTTAGTAAGAGATAAATCTCTATAGTATATATAGGGAAAATCGTTGCAACTATAGAGGGCATATATAGTAAAAATCGGTATAAGTAGAGAGGTTGCCGTAGTCGGCATTCGTAGTCGGCATACTTATAGTTGCCCTAAAACGTATAATTTGCCGCATTAAATTAAATATGCCTTTAAAACCCGTCGCTTTCTATACTTTTTACTTCCTCTAGTTTCTATTTATTTATAACTCTCGATTTTCTATACTATATTCTATCGAATCTTATATTTCTATTAGGACCTATCTTTAGACCTATCGTTAGACCCGAGTCGGACCTATCTAATACCTATGTTTATTAGATAGGTCCGGAACTAGGTAGGAACCGGCTAGGACCCGACCTAACTATTATAGTTCTATATATTTAGGTCTTAGACCCGACCCGGACCCGTCCCGACCTGTTCTAACCTCTACCTAGAGACGACTCTCTAGGTCCGAGACGAATAGAAATAGAGGCCTCTATACCGACTCGATATACTATACTAGCTATATCTGCTACTAGAACTAATTTTAGATGCTAAAATTCTATATATAGGGCTTAGCGCTTAGCTCTAAGGCGCACTAAGCGAAATTCTAGTTCCCCTAGGCATCGGCCTATAATATATGTTTTTAGCGCGAATAAGACACCCCTACTACTAAGAGTTTTTTAGCCTAGAAGGCTTTTCTCTCTCTTCTACGACCGGTTAGGTATTAGGCCTACCCGTGCTATATAGTCTTCGACTCCTATAGCACGTTAATAGAATAAATAAATAAACAAATAAACCTTTAGAGATTATAATCTAATAGGTTCTACTAATCTTCTAGAGGAAGCTAATAGCTCTACGCTAGATAGAGAATAGTCCTACGACTCTCTAGTCTACGCTTATATCCTTTCTAGAGGTCGGAGAGTCCGTACGATTAGCCGCGGAAAATAGCGTACTTATACTCGAGAATTACGCTATTTCTTTATTCGAGAACGATATCTCTAGAGCTAAGAACGTCTAAATTTACTAGTTATTCGAGTCGTTAATAACTCTCGGAAACGATTAGAGATTATACGAGAAATCTATAACGTTTCTAGATATAGAAGTGCGGATTTATACTAGTAGATAATTAGGCGGATATACTAGTAGTCCGGAATATACGGCGACGTTTCTAATTATATCCGAAGATACTAAGCTTATAATCTAAGAGATAGTCGGCGCCGTCCTATATAAATAGTCCTATAGTAGATTTAAACTATTAGAGAAGTCTAGTATTACGATATAGTCTACTATATAGGCGATATTCTAGGGACTAGAGTTAAGAAAGGTTATCTCTTTATTACTCGCGAAGGCCTTAGCTAATAGGTCGAAGGTAAAATGTTTTTCTACGTAGCGAAGGACTTAACGGCTAAGTAGATCGCAAATTTTATTCGACGCTAGATCTTTTATAGATAGGGTCTACTATATAGAATAGTTCTAAATAGCGCTCGGGCCTATTTAAAAGAAGTTAAAGACCTTTTAAACTCGTATAGCGTTAGGCGTACTAGGATCTCGCCTTATAATCTAGAATTAAATAGCCGCGTTAAAGTTAGGCATCGTCCTATCCTTTTAGCTCTTATAAAGATATTAGATAGCACTTAGAAGAGCTAGATAAAGCACGTTCTAGTAGTACTTTAGGCCGAGAGGACTACTATCTATAGCACGACTAGCTAAACTCTATTTTTACTTATATATAGCCGAGAAGCGGTCCTTCTAATCGAGCTCTCTATTACGACCTTTAGTCTTCTAGATTAGAGAAAGGTTAGAACGCACGAAGACCTTATTTAGAAGAGAGTAGAAGCTCTAGAAGCTATAGACGTTATAAAGGTAGAAGCGCTAGCTCGCGAAGAACGACTTTAGGAACAAGCCTCTCTTTATACGAACGATAAGAGGAACGTAACCGACGTAGTCTTTATAAAAGGCTAGCTTATCGTTCTCTAGAGAGGAGATATTAAAGATTTACGTTCCTAGAAGCTTTCTTTCTAGTAGAAAGGCCCTTACTAAGTTTTAGGTTATACGAAGAACTATTCTACTTACTATCTAGAAGAGCTTAGTAGCGCTAAAATTAACGGGACGGTTAATAAGCGTAATCTAAGAGCTATACTTCTATTCTATAAGCAAGAAGATCTAGTAAGATACTAAGTAAGAGAGGCGTCTTAAAATCTAGAAGAGGAAAATAAGATCGAACTAGTTCTAGGAGAAGTCTATAAAATCTCGAGCAAAGAGGATATTATAAGAGCGATAGCTTAGGGGGCTAATAGCTTAGGGGGCGTCTAAGTTAGACGCCGAAGTATTTAGCTTACGCTACGAATACTTAGCGTAAGATAAAAGCACGCTAAATATATATAGAGGAATCGGTAAGAATTAGTCTCTTAATATCTCTAACGAGTATAGTTAGGAGCGCTTAATATATTGCTATATACTAACCTTTATAATACTAATTCTTCTATCTTATCGAGGGTAGCGATCTATTAAGGCCTACTATACTTACGTAAGGAGTATCTATATAGCTAGGTAACTATAGCGAACGTACTAGGTCTATAGTATCGCTATTAGGCTATATAGGAGAGTTACTAAACTCTAAAGCTAAAGAAAATAAGGAGATAAACGACGCTAATAATATATAGGTAAGGCGCGAGCGTCTCGAATAAGAGAACGCTACGCTACGCGAATAGCTCGAACTCTATACTCTCTAAGTAGAGAATAAACGCTTAATATAAGAAGTTAGAACGACTACCCTACTAATACGCTTAAGTATAATAGCGAAAAGCCTCGGCTCGAGGTACTCTAGTATAGCGAGTATTACTAGAGATACTAAGGATAGTACGTATTATAGTAGCGACGAATATACGCCCTACGAATCTATTAAGCTCTGCTCTCTTAAGCTATTTAAGGGCGAGACCGTTAAGGAAGCTCGGGAATACGTCCGCGTATATAAAGTAAACTTTATAGCCGCGCTAAGGAAGTTTATAATAGAATACTAGAAAGTAATTACTAGTATTATATTCCTCGTAGGCGAAGCGTAAGAAGCCTAGTATAACGAGTACCCTAGTATACTTCTAGTAGGGTATACTTAGGTATAGTTCTATAAGTTCCTATACGATATCGTTAGAGATTAAGCGAACTGCTAGCTACTTATAACCGTTAAGTACGAGATAATACGCTAAGGCGAAAATTAGAGTATACGATAATTCGTAATAGACCTTAGTAATCTCGAGGTATAGCTTAGCGACTATACCGAGACGTAGTTAGTTCGCTAGCTTCTCGTAAAGTTAAAGCTGTCGCTACGAAAGGATATTATTAAGAACTATATTATCCTAGCGAAGCGCGCCGACCTCGTCGCTCTAGTACGATGCCTTAAATAGGTAGAAAGGTTAATACTACGTAATATAAGCTTATACGACTATAATAAGGACGCGTCGCACTAGTAGTTAAAGTATAAGAGGGTCGATAGTAACGCGTATGCCTCTAAAGGCAGTTATAGATCTAACTCGAAGGAGAAGAACCCTTAGAATAAGCGTAAAGGCAAAGATAAGGACTAGCAACCTAGGTATTATAGTTATAACGAGATAGGCTATATCTATCTAGATTATCTAAATAAGAATAAGGATAGTAATAAGCCGGCGGTCCGTAAGGTAGCCATAGGTAAGTTAAAAAAAGCAGAAGCGATAGAGATATTATATAAGTCTTCGCTACTAAAGTAGATAGCATAGGATACCTACTTATATAATACGTACTAGTAGTACGAGTACGAGGAGAAGTTAAGTCTTAGGAGAGCCGTAGGCTAGCCGAGTTCCTTCTCGATAATACTACGAATATTAATATAGTATTACGAGCCTTCGTGCTCTAGTATAAGTTGCCCTTACGGCCGAACGCGGCCTTGCTACTAGCTACTACCTTTATAGATAAACTAAGTTATTATTACGGTGCGTACTATATATATATATAAGGCTCGCGGACTCCTCGGGGATTAAGCGTATAACTAGAGGGATCTTCTACGTATATAATATACTAGATCCTAATATTATCCTTAGCTATCTATAGCGACGTATATAATAGGTAAGTATCGATAGTAGCATAGATAAATAGCGTTATAGTAACGATCGTTTCGGCCGATTTAAAGTCCGAGAAGCCTATAAGTTCCTTAAAGACCTCTAGAAAGCACTTACTATATTTATAGTAGGCCTAAGTAGAATAGGCGAGGAGCTTACTCTAATACTAGAGGAGTTCTATTAGTTCGACGATATCCTTAACCTAATAAAGAAAATACGAAGTATACCTATTAATAGCGCTAAGTATATAATCGACCTAAAGCTAAGTACTATATTACTTTTTAGGCCGCTATACTACTAGTTAGGTAGAGAGCTCGAAGACCTTAAGAAGTACCTAAAGACTAGGCTCGAGTATAATTAGATCGAGTATTTCGATAGCGAGGTAGGTACGCCTATCCTATTCGTACTAAAGAAGAATAGTAAGCTACGGTTATATATAGACTACCGCGAGCTAAACGAGATTACGATTAAGAATTAGTACCCGCTCCCTCTTATTAGTAAAATACTAGATAGACTTATAGAAGCTACGTAGTTTACGTCGCTAGATCTTATAGACGCGTATTATCGTATCTATATTAAACTAAGCGACTACTAAAAGACTACGTTCTATACGCGATATAGTTACTAC
Organism: Cercospora zeina; assembly: GCA_022702355.1. NCBI lineage: Eukaryota > Fungi > Ascomycota > Dothideomycetes > Mycosphaerellales > Mycosphaerellaceae > Cercospora > Cercospora zeina. Next base: position 544,899 of record JAKLWX010000005.1, read on the forward strand.
TAATACTAGGTAATGCCCTTTAGTTTAACGAACGCCCTAGTAACGTTCTAGGCGTATATTAACCGCGCGCTAGTAGGGCTAGTAGATATAAGTTACGTAGTATACCTAGATAATATCCTAATCTATAGTAAGACTCGCGAGGACTACGTACGAGACGTATACGCTATACTTAAAAGGCTCTATAAATTCGGACTCTATATATAACGCGCTAAGTATAAGTTCTTCTAGAAATAGGTTAACTTCCTTAGGTTCGTAGTTACGACTAGAGGCGTAGCGATAAACTCTAGTAGGGTAGCCGTAATCGCCTCGTAGCCGAGGCTAACTACTCTAATAGAGGTTTAATTATTCCTTAGGTTCGCGAACTTCTATTACTACTTTATCTTCGGATATTCGAGGGTCGTAGTACTACTAACTATACTCTTAAAGGGCGCGAAGAATAGTAGGAAGCCGGGGCCTATTAGTTAGAGCGAAGCCGAGGAGTAGGCTTTCCTAAAGTTAAAAGAATACTTCTAGACCGCGCTACTCCTTAGGTACTTTAACTCTATATTACGCCTACGAGTTAAGACCGATACGTCTAACTTCGCTATTGCTAGTATTCTAAGCTAGCTATTCGAGTCGGAATAGTACCTAATCGCGTTCTTCTCGTAGAAGATAATTAATACCGAGTATAACTATAAGGTCTATAATAAGGAACTCGTCGTAGTAGTAGAATCCTTTAAGGTATAGAGGCCTTACCTCGAAGGCGCTATATATAAGGTAGAGGTACTAGTCGACTACGCTAACCTAAAGGCCTTTATAGGTATAAAGTAGTTAATAGGCCGATAGGCTAGGTAGGCTACGTTCTTAGCCTTATATAACTTTATAATTAGTTATAGAGCAGGCAAGCTAAACGTAGCCGACGCGCTATCGAGGCGTAGCGATTACGTAAAAGATACGTAGGCGATAAATAACTTATTACTATCGCTATAGTAGAAACTCTAAGTTTAGAGCGACCTCTAAGTAGGCAGACCGGTTATAAGCTATATTAAGGCTGCCTATAACCGCTAGTATATAATAAACTAGAGGGCGGCAACGAAAGTAGCTAATAGGACGTAGTCCGCTAGCCCCGAACGCTACGAGCCGGGCCTATATAGATTCGCGCTACTAATATAGGTCGCTAGCGCTATTATTATAGAGGAACGGCCGTACGCTAATACCTTAGACCTAGTAATCGGGTATATAGCTACGCTAGTCTAGCTAAACCCGATAGCAAAGGAGCTATATACGTAGATAAAGAGTAATAGAGGCGAAAGCAATAAGTATACTATCCGAGATAGGTATATATATCGCGAAAGGATATTATACCTTCCCTACGACCTCGTATTATAAACGCAAGTAATTCGTATATACTACGACGACTTCCTAGCTAGCTATTTCGGTAAGGATAAGACTATAGAACTCGTTAAGAGAAAGTACTAGTAGCTAGAGGTTAACGAGGACGTTAAGTAATACGTCGAATCGTATAGTAGCTATTAGAAGGCAAAAGCGAGGTACTACTATCCCTATAGCGAGATAGTTACGCTTCCTCTACTAGAGTAGCTATAGAAAGATCTATTTATAAACTTTATTATAGACCTTCTATTAAGCAAGCGTAATAGTTATATATTTAACGCGATTCTTATAATTATCGACTACTATTCTAAGATAGTAACTTTCGTTCGGATAATAAAGCGCTATATAAGCGTAGAGCTTATAGACATCCTACTTAATAAAGTTATACGACTTCGAGGTGTACCTAGTAGTATTATCTCTAATAGAGGGTCTATATTTACTAGCTAGTTCTAGTCGGACTTCTATTTCGAGGTATATATAAAACGTAGGCTAAGTATAGCATTTTACCTATAAATAGATAGCTAAACTAAACGCGTAAACTAGACGCTTAAGTAGTACTTATATATCTATTACGAGGAGAACTAAGACGACTAGGCGTCTATGCTAGCCTCTATAGAATTCGCGTATAATAATAGCCTAAATACGATACTAAAGATATCGCTATTCTATATTATTTATAGGTTCGACCCGGACCTAACGATAGAGACCCGTAAGAGAGACGTAACCGAATCTTAGAACGCGATTCTACGAGGAGAAGTACTAGTAGTAAAGGACGCTATAGAAAGGTTAAAGTAGAATTATAAGGAGTTAATAAAGCGCTAGTAGTAAGCAAGCGAGTCGTAGGCTAAGTATTATAACTAGAAGTATTAGCTAAAGGAATATAAGGTCGGCGATATAGTCCTTCTATTTATAAAGAACCTAAAACTAAAGGTACTATTAAAGAAGCTAGTAGATAAGTTCGCTAAACTATTTAAAGTAATCGACGTAGTCGGGAAGTAGGCGTACCGCCTAGCTCTTCTAATAGGATTACGTATCTATAATATCTTCTACGTATTCTTCTTAGAACTCTAGTATAGTAGCGAATCTTAGGAGACTAGCTTACCCCTTATAGATAATAAGAGCGAGTAAATAGTCGAGAAAGTACTAGAAACCTAAGTCGAGAAGGGTAAGAGAAAGTAGCTAGTCTAGTAGAAAGGCTAGCTAGAAGAATATAATATATAGGAACTAATCGAATATATTAGGGAATATAAAGCGCTCGAGGAATTTAAGGCGTAAGAGTAGAGTAAGAGGAGCTTACGTAAGCCGTAAAGTCGACTATTATAGCTACTATACTACTAATTAACCGTCGCGACTACTATAACTTACGACGAGTACGCGCTAAGCGCTAAGGCTACGACGAAATATTACGTTACGAAAATTACTAAAAGGAATAGAGGATATAGAGTAGAGAGAAATTATTTATAGCGCCTATAGGCGCTACGTAAATAGGCTATAGCGCCGGCGTAGAATAGAAGTATAGAATAAGGTAGTAGACTATATAAGTAGCGCTAGAGGAGCGCGAGAAGAGAGTATAAGAAGAGCGCGTAATACGCTAGCTTACTCCTCTATACCCTCGTTCTCCTCCTTCTTCTCGTCCTTCTTATTCTTCTTATTATTATCCTCCTCCTTCTCTACTATAGAGGCCTCGTCGTTAGAGACCTCCTCTATCTAGCTAGCGAGATAGTTAGCGTACGCGGCGTAAACTACCGTATCGAGCGCCTCTTTTAAGGCGCCGAGCAGGTATAGACGCTACGAAGAATATTAGTAACGTATACGAGGAGTATATAACCTATAAGATATACCTTATACTTAAGCTTAAAGAGCCTAGAGGATAGGGCGATCTACTTACTAGCTATAAGTAGCTTAGTAGTAGAAGGACTACTACCGGCCGGCAACGCGCTAGCTCTACTCTTCTTTAAGGTCTTAAAGACTCTAGCCGACTTGCCCTTATTAGACTATAGGACCTTAAGGCTATCGGCGATTAGGGCTTATAGATCGGTATAGTAGTAGCGAAGCTACCTAGCGCGTGCGGCCGGCCTACCCTTAGCTAGCTTAGCGAGGTAGAAGCGTAAGCGCTTTACCTACGTAATAATATCTAGGTTAGTATAGTAGTTATAGGAGTAGTTATTATTATTATAGCACTAATAATTCTTCTTCTTACCTAGTTTTATAACTCTATTATATAGCCGAACGCCGGCTATACGTACTATATTAGTAAGAAACTCGTAGCTAATACGTACGTAGAACGCTAGACTTACCTATTACTAAATATAAGAGATAACGATAATAGTCGTTATCTTTAGTAGTAGAGAGGTCGGTAATAGTATAGGGATCGGCTAAGACTATAGGAGTAGAGCTCTTCTTAGGAGGTATAATACTTATAGAACGGGTACTAAGAAAAGGCTAGGAAGATACGTAGATAGTACGAGGTAGGAGCGGGGCGCTTATCTAAAGATAGTATACTAGAACAAGTATTAACGCAATTAGGCGCGAACTTATAGCCCGTACCTACCCTATAATTAACGTACGGCCGTATAGGGTCTATAATATAAAAGTCCCTTAAGATCTAGTATATTACTATAGTACTACTAAAAATCGCGTACGACTATAAGGTAGTAGAGTAACGCAACTATAACGTAATAAGAACGCAAGCGGCCGGCTACTATATTTATATAAACTCTCCTACGAGCTAAGGTAGCTTTATAAGAGAGAGGAGATAATTATAAGAGCGATAGCTTAAAGAGCTAATAGCTTAGGAGACGTCTAAGTTAGACGCTAAAGTATCTAGCTTACGCTACGAATGCTCGGCGCAAGATAAAAGCACGCTAAACGCATATAGAGGAATCGGTAAGAATTAGTCTCTTAATATCTCTAACGAGTATAGTTAGAGGCGCTTAATATATTACTATATACTAACCTTTATAGATATAGTCGACGAAGTCGAATACGAGGAAGAACGGTATCCTACGATAGTATAACTCCGATATATTCTAGAAGAAGAACTATAAGAATACGAAAGAATATAAAAACTCTAGTTTTAGTATTTAGTAGGGAGAGATAGGTAGTATCTAGCGTTTAATAGTTTTTAGAAACGGAAAGAAGCTCCGACCTTACTAAAGGAAAACGTCCGTAATAACGTTAAACTAAAGAAAGAAAAGAAAAAGAAAAATACCTAACGAAGATAAACGTCTATAATAATATTAAACTAAAGAAAGAAAAAAAAAATCTAACGAAGGCTCTCGTCCGAGACGACGTTAAACTAGTAATATAGCTTAACGATAGTCTTTAGAAGCAATTAGAAGTTTCGCTCTTTTTAGAAAATATATCGACTAGAGTCCGAGACGACGTTAAACTAAGTCTTATACGAAGAAGACTAAAAACCTTAACTGGTTTTAAGTTTCTAGAACTTAGAATTAATCTCCCGGAAATAAAACAAATTAATAATGCCGAATATAATACCTAGGCGGTATACGTGTCCGTAAAGACTTAAAACTATAGACGAAAAACATAAAATACTATATAGTATTCTTAGCTTTCTCTTTCTAGAATAATTAGACCTTCGTTTTCTATCTTTCTATAAACATCCGACGACCTCGATAACTCTCTAGATTTACTTCTTAACCCTTCTAAGATTTAACTACTTCTAAGACTATATACCTAGGCATACCTTCTAAATCTATAAGTCTAAAGACTAAATCCTTAGCTCTCTTCTACTTAGACCTTAGTTTCTCTTTCTTAGCCTTCCTTAGGTTTACCTTCCTTAGCTTCTTCTATTACCTAGTCCTTAGCTTAGTTATTAGAATCTAAGTTAGAATTAGAATTAGAATTAGATTTAGTATCTAGACTATTTTTAGATTAGGTATTAGATTTACTAGTAACTATAGCCTCTAGGTTCCTCTTAGGTACCTTTTCTATATTAGAAGATTACTCTAGTATAGGGCTAGTTAGTACTACTTTCTTCTTCCTAAGTTAAGAAGAGGATTAATCTAAGGACTAGAAACTAGTAGCTCTAGTTACCTAATTAGCTAACTTTGCTAAGGAGGTGCTAAGACTAAGTAAATTCTCTTCCTTTAAAACCTTTTAATTAACTAGAAAGAGGAAGGTTATATAGCTAGAACTAAAGGCTATACTATCTAGATAATTCTACTTAGTATAGTAAAACTAATATAGGGATAAAGAGCTTATTTTTAGAATATAATCTAAACTAGTAGGATTTAGCAAGTTCTTTAAGTCTAGGAATTTCTAAAATCTATTAAAGGCTATATAGTATCTAGTAGCATCTAGGATAATCCTATTAGCCTAGGCCTCTAAACTTAAGACTTAGACTATTAGCTTAGATCTAGTTAATCTATTATGCTTTATATTAGAAAGAACCTCTTTCTAAACAACTTTAGGTCCTTTAACTGCTTTTAGCTAGGTGCTTAGACTATATCTAGAAGAGGAAGATTAGTTATACTAGCTATTATATAGGTAGTTAGTATAAGTACCTCTAAAAAGCTACTTATTATCTAGATCTTCTTAGCTAAGGCTTAGTACTCTTCTATAAGCTAGAAATAGAGCAGTTTTGCTCTTTTTATAATAGTTATAAGGACCTTTAGAATCCTTAGCCTACTCTAAAAAATAAGTAATAATAGATACTACTCTATAGGGGGAACTATAGGGCCTATGCTCTTTAACTCTTATCTAGGAACCTTTAGATAGTTTTGTCTTAGAAAGAAGCTAGTATTCTAGCCCTAGGATTCCTCTAATACTTAAGTATAGCCTTCTATTTTTATAAGAATTTAGGAATAGCCTAGGAAATATATCTAGGATACCTAGCAATCTAAATAGGTCTAAGAAGTAGCTAGCCCTTTTCTAGATATCCTAATTAGAGAGTATAGTCTTATCCTACTAGCCCTAGACCTCCTTAGAATACTACTTCTTCTAGACCTTCTTTAATAGCTTTCTAGCCTACTTATCCTTCCTAAAGACCTAGCACTTAGGGTTTGTCCTAATAATATCCTCTAGGAAGAGCAAGGTACTAGAGGCCTTTAAGCTCTCTAATAGGATCTAAACCTTAGCCTTTAGCTTCTAGATAGACTTTATTAGTACTATTTTAAAAGTAGATAGAGGAAGTAAGAGGATATTAAAAAGGGAAGAAATTAGGTAGAAGATAAAGGTTTCTAAATTTTAAAGTAGTAGAAGTTAGCTAGCTACTTAGTACCTAATTAGCGAAACTTAAAAAGCTAAGGCTACCTAATTTAGATAACCTAGACCTTAGAAACTTCTAGAGTATCTAAACCTTCCTAGTAGTTCTAGAGCGGATCTAAGATAAGAAATAATACTAGAAGTAGAGAGGAAACCTTTTCTATTACTAGATCTAGGCGAAAACCTCCCTCTATTTACTTATAGTAGAAAAGAGCCGTACCTATATTCTAATCTCCTTAGAATAAGTAGAAAATAAGAAAATAGAACGCCGAAAGACTTTTCTCTAAAAACTTCTAGGATTAGAAGGTATTAGATCTAATAAAACTAGTAAACTGCTTTCTTTACTAGATATTGCTATTCTTATTACTAGAGTTATACTCTAACTCGGTACCTAAACCTCCTTCGATTATATTACTATATTTATTAATAGCTTTACTATCGAGGTTCGGTAGACTACTCTCTACGAAGGCCTCTAGACGGGTATCTAAAACAGCCTTAAACGCCTCTTCTATTATAATTACTATTCTCTAAAGAATACGTAAGATACTATTAGAACTCGAGTTATAGAGCACGCGGATAATAATCGGGATTATTACGGCCTCGGCTAGTAGAACTAAAGGAATAGTAGTCGGAACGTATTAAAACGCCGAACTAGTCTAATCCTCGAGACTTCTAGGAATAGGATTAAGTATATTAATCGTAGAACGAAGTTCCCGACGAAGGTTCTACGCAGCGTTACTCGTATTATTTAGCGCTATACCTTATAGTTCTAATAGAAGGTTAGAAGCCGATATCGGAAAGGCTCTCCTAGTAGGCAGATCGTTCTAAAGGTTCCGAGAAGTACTAGAGATCGAGGGACTAGAGGTAGTAGCGCTCTAAGGTAGTAGATTCTAGCGATTAGCGCTATACTAGCGTATCGGCGCTCGACTAGAAAGAGAATAACCGGATTTTGCCTTTATATTATACGTAGTCTTGCCGTCGTAAACGTAGTTCGTATAAGTACCGTTCTAGAGATATAGCTAATTAGTCGAGGAAGCTAGAACTCTCGGATTATATAACTAGTCTAGAACGCGGATATAAATCTTAGCCTTACTAGACCCCTTTCTATAGTATATATAGATATTATCGTCTAATATATGCTCTAAATCTATACTATACGAACTAATAAGAGTAGGAAGTTAATACTCTATCGATCTTAGATTTATTTCCTAACCTAGAGGAAAGATTAGTCTCGGTAGCTAGTCTAGATCGATAAGACGAAAATTCGGATCGAAGAAGTTATCGATGCTATAGTATATCTTTCCGCTAGTACCGCCGAGAAAGCTATAGATTATTTCCTAGAAATCGCCCTAATATGCGCCTTTCTAGATTAGAAGGACTATCCTTTCTAGAAAGAAGCGTAGATCTTTTTAGTTTAGAAATTTAATTAACGAAGCGCGGAACTACTTTTCCTAGAGTATATTTAGTAGATTTTCTATCTAACTTAAGCCGTACGTAGGAGAGCGTAAGCCCTAGTTTAGCTTCTTTAGAGGATCGCCGCTGCTACTAGAGCTAGAACCGAGGCTTAGACTAGTAAGTTTCCTACTAGACGATCTACCTACGCGCTAGGACCGACGCGAAGTAGTAGTTATCTTAGCCGACAATTCTAATAAGCTATTAGTATACTCGAGAAAGAGTTTACGTGCGGGGAAATCTTACTATAAGCTGCTACGGATATTAAGAAAGCTTTCTAGAGTCTTCTAAAAAGAGTACTATTAGGCCGAGAGGGTTCTAAAAGCTAGAAGAGGTTATTAAAGTTATTATTCGAAAGTAGATGTTTAAGAGAAAGTCGGAAGCGAAGGGCTACTTTTATAATAGGCTCGCTAGTATATAATTAACGTTTTCTAATTATTATAAGTATTAATTATAGGATAGTAAATATATAATACGTTCTAAGGGTTTAATTCTAGAATTACCGACGTTCTAATTAGCTGCCGGCTAGGTAGTAGGTTTATATAGTCTTCTAATAAACTATAACTTTCTAGAAGTAAACGAAATTACGAAAATTAGATAAGTAAAGAATTCTAAGGATTCTAACGGCTTCTAAACTAGTTCTAGGCGCGCAGTAGAAGGCGAAGTAGCATTTCCTTAGGTTACTTTAAGTTCTTCGGAGAGTATACGCTATCGTTCGGAGCTAATATAGCTAGTAGAGATAGGAACTACGTCGTTGCTCGCGATCCGCGCTATATCTCTAAAGAGATATTCGAGTAAGGGAGGGATATATTAACTAGTAGCCTACTACGGTTCTAATAGGGGTTCTAAAAAGCTAAGAGTACTTAGAATATAAAATAAAGAGAGAAAAAGAATATCGAATAAGTAGGAAGAAAAAAGATATTAACGACGAGCCTTCGGGCGACTCGAGGAGATTAGATACCTTATTACTTTATCTATACTCTTTACGACTTTTCTTCTACGATTAGATACTTTCGGAAAGCGATTTGCCTCTCTATCTACTACCTATCGTATTATTAAAGACCTCTAGTATAACGATTCCTTCTCTTACTTATAATAATAGAATACCTATACTCTTTAGCTTTTATCTTAACTATTCGCTACTCGAACCTTATAACTTTAAGATTAGAACGAATTAGAAAGTCGAGCGTATAAGGCCTAATATTAAGAAGTAACGTATCGAGAGGTTTACCTTACTATTAGGTTAGAAATTAGCGTCTTCTAGATATAGGATAAGGTCTCGGCGTCGTCTATAGGTCTTTTAGGCCTCTCTAGTATCGGAGAGACGATATAATATAAGGGCGGATATCGTATAATACCGCTGCCCTTACTAGAACTAGCGTACGTATAATAAGCTACCGATTTCGATATATATAAGTTTAGGTCTATACTATCTTACGTAAGATTATAGGTAACGATAAGCGCATACTAACTAGCCTCTTCTATATCGACGCTATAATATAGACGCTATTTCCTAAGGAGGTATAGAGGATCTTCGAGGACTTTAATTTTAGTACCTATACCGATACGTAAATCTAAGGTTACGATATCGACTTCTCTAACGCTAGTAGCCGTAGTCGATTCCTATAGCTAACTATTAATAACGCGACCGACGTATCGAATAGGCTAGTAGAGGTTTACTCCTTTCCTTATTCGATAGCTAATAAGTCGACGGTTAATAGGACTAAGTAGGTATATAAGGATATCTAGATCTATAGATTTAGCCTTAATCTAAATAGAGACTTTAATAAGCGGCTAGACATCGCTATTAGTAACTAAATATTAACGCTACGTACTAAGTAGGGTTAAGTAGAGAGCGTAGAGAGTAAGAGGGTATAGAATAGGAGAGATAATATCGTTAATAACCCTAGCTAGTTCTATGTCGTAATAAACTTAGTATATAGCCTAGTTAAGATATACCTTAATAAGAATAGCGATAGAGAGGTACTAGCTTATTAGATAGCGAAAGATACTAATTTCTTTAATATAGAGGTATTAGAGAAACTAAAGTTCTAGTAGATAATAGAGCTAGCTAAGCGCATGTTCCGCTCTCGTATTCTAGCTTTATTTATATAGGAGATAATCGATAAAGGTCTCCTACGATATAAGGAGGGCTAAGAGAGCCGTGCTAGTATAGTTTAGTAAGCTATCGCTAGACTCTCTCTAATATAATACTTAGGTATTATCGTATCTATATACTATAGGACGCTAACTAAGGCTACGTAGCGTAATATCGAGCACCCGGCCTTTACGACTATATATCGCCTCTTATAGTAGATTAAGAATATACTTATAGTCCGTACTACGATTTATAAGATAGATACTAGCTACTTAGAGCGCATAGTCTACTATACGATAACTAGCTTTCTTAGTACTAAGTAGTATAACTACGGGGCTATAATAGTATATATAGCCTAGTTACTAAAACCTTCTAATCTAATCTTAGCTAAGGCTATTATAGACACCTCTATTACTAATATCTCTAGGGTCCTAGGTAAGGGCGTAGCGGTTAACGAGCTAATTAAGTTATATAATAAGGAGTACTCTTAAGACTTAAAGATTAAGGGGAATTCTACCTATAATATAGCCGCTATAATCTAGAAGGTTAGATTAAACCGTATCGCTAGTCGTGTCGCGCGTAATATGTTTCTTAAAGGTACTATCGAGGGTACTACCTATTATACTAAGAAGGATATATTTATCGACGTCCTTAGCTATACTAATCTTCTCGTTACTAAAGGATTATCTAAGAAGGCCCTACTAAGCGCTAATATATCTTCCTTATCTTATAGTAGTCTCTCTAATAATATTTATATAATCGGAAGCAAGCTCTTAATAGCTAAAATCGAGACTCTTAACGCTAATAATATAGCTCGATACTAAGGCCGTACGCGCAACTTAGCTAATAATAGTAAGAGGATAGATAGTTTCGATAGTACTAATATAGGAGCTCGTAAAGACGGCTACGACGAGCCTAGTAATATCGTAAATAAAGAGGATCGTATATACTAGCCGAGTATCGATAATAGCGATAATAAGGTAGATAAGGAGATCGCTAATAGTATAAGAGAGGTTAAGGAAATAGACCTAACTAAGGTAGATTAAGCGACTAACGATATAGAAGCGATAGATGCGTATATAGATCTTATATTTAAGCTAAGTTAGCTTTTACCGATATAGACGCTTCCTCGAGTTAGTAGTATAGCGAAGCGGAGATATTACGACTTCTAGTACGACTACGCTAAGTACTTATTTTTAGCTAGGACGAGATAAAGCGACTACGCTAAAAATAGGTACTTAGCGTAGTCGTACCGAAAGTCGTAACGTAACTTCTACGAGAATATAGTATACCTATACCTATACCTATATACCTTAGCGTATATCTCTTATATAATAGATAACGTCGAGATAATAATAGATAGATTAATCTTATTACCGGTCTACCTCTTTATCTAGAGTAAGTAGCTTTGCTCTAGTATTATATAAAAGGGAAAACTCTATAAAAAAACCCCTTATCTTCCTCTTTATATTTATAGTTAGTAGTTACTTCTTCTATCTTGCCTTTCTTTAAGTAAAATTAGGCTCTCTTATTGCCTTGCTCTTCTTCCTAAACTCCTCTTTATTTCTTTATCCCTCTATAGCTTCGTTCTCTTTTATTAATCTCTTCTTTAGCTAGGGAGAACTAGTTTAATAATCCCTTTTAGATTAGCTACCTAGCTATAGTATTAAGGCCTCTTAGTATTAAGTATATATCTTCCTATAAGCTAGTTCCTACTACTATAAATAGCTAATATCTATTATTCTAATAGTTTTAGTAGGATATATAAATATACTTAGTATTCTAAATACCTTAGTTATATAAGTATATTAGGATAACTCCTAGGACTCTCCTCTTTATTAGGTATGCTCTAAGTCTAATATATCCTATCCTAATTAAAGTAATTATCGTACTTATAGGCCTTAGGGCCTCCTTATAAATCTCTTTAGCCCTAAATTATCCTACTATAGCCTATGCTACTAGTTGCTCCCTTATTATACCTCTCTTTTATTTAGCCTTCTCCTATTCTTAGTTCTATTTAGTAAGCTCCTACTAGTTCTTAACTCCTATCCTTATCTAAGGTAGCTTCTAGCTTAGAGTTATCTTCTAAATTTCTTATACTCTTATCTTATATTATTTGCTATACTAGTTGCCTCTTCTTCTTACCTTTTATTCTCTTTAGGTAATTCCTTTATATACTTACTTAATATACTAGTAGGTTAAGTTATTTACTTTATTCCTTATATATTATCTAGTAAGGTCTTAAGTATAGAGCTAGATTAGAGAGATACTTGCTTCCCTCTAAAGGACTATAGCTATAACTAACTTATATATACCTATAATATTCCTTAGAGCTTAGTTCTAGACTTGCTTAATTAGTTTAGTAAGGCCTTTATTATATTCGCTTATTCCTTCTAGGTTAGACTAGGTTTAGTATCTATATACTAGGGCTAGCCTAATAACTATAGTATAGATATATCTCGCTTTCTTAAATAATACTCCTTAGGTAGACTTATATAGCCTTTATAGGGACTAGATCTAGTATATACCTTTCTTAGCTACCTTCTTAATATATAGGCCTTACTTAAGTTTAGTATCTACCTAAACTCCTAATAGTCTTAAGGATAGGATAGGTTTACCTTTAAAGCTAGGGATCTAGACTATAGCCCGGAGGTTATAGTTCCTTCCTCTTATAAAATAGATAAGCTAATACTTCTATAGTATAAAAGCTGCTCTATATCTTATTACCTACTCTATATATTTATTATAGGCTTTCTTTAGTTGTTTATAGTTCTTCTTTATAGATATATTATATATAAGAATATTAGAATTATTAATAAACCCTATTACTATAATATTACCTTCTTAAAGTAATAGAAGAAGTATAGATATAAAGAATAGGAATAGGATTAGTAATAGTATTAATCCTTAGGGGATTCTAGTATCTTACTTTCTCTTCTAGTCTATAAATTCTCCTAGCTTAAGATAAGTTATCCTATCTTAGAGGAATAACTAAATAAACCTAATTAGCTAGTCTAGATAGCCCTATATCCTAATATTATAAAGGAGTCTCTAGTAGAATACTTTATTAAATGCCTTAGATATATCTAGGTAGAGTATTAAGGCTACTACTCTAGGCTTAGCTTTCTAGATTATCTTAACTTATTTAGTAATAAGGTTAAGTACTATAATCGTAGATCTTCCTAGTTTTATACTTATTTATAATTCTAGTAGTAAGCCTCTCTCTTTTACTACTTTAGATATTCTCTTTATAACTACTACTTCTAGTACTTTAGCTAGAGTATTAAGAAGTGCTATTAGCCTATATACTCCTAGCTTAGTATAGTTAAGCTTCTATAGCTTCTTAAGAACTATAGTAATAGAGTATTTAAATAGCTTTAGGTAGTATGCTTAGCTAATATAGGCTATAAAGAGCTTAGCTAGGAATAGTATAATCTCCTATTAATATTTCTTAAGTAGTATATTCTAGATTTAGTCTAGGCTTAGAGCCTTCTTACTCGGGATCTTTTTAAGTATTATAAAGACCTCTTCTTTAGATACCTTATTTTCTATTTAGAACTAAGCTAAGAGGTTTATATTTAGAATATTTCTTAGGTTTACTTTAACTAGTAGTAAGAGGAAGTAGTCTATAAGGATTCTTACTTTACTTTCGTTCGTATAATTATCTTAGTATATACTACTACTTAGTATAGGGAATTATAGTAGTATATATCCTTATTATACTTTTTCTCTTACTTATCTTACTAGCTTCTATATCTTACTCGGGTCCTTAGTAATCTTACTAACTATTTACCTTTAAGATATATTTATTACCTTCTTAACTAGCTTATTCTTCTTATAGTTAGTATTTAAGTAGTATTTATAGTTCTTTTTAGACTTTATAGCCTTCTAGGCTCTTCTTGCTATCCTAGTAGCTTTAATTGCTTTACTATACTCTATTAGCTATTCTGCTTTTATATATTATAATAGCTTTATATATAGGACTGCCTCCTTTACTACCTTCTAAAGAGCTTTCTAAAGAGCTTATACTACTTTATCTAGCTCTTAGTAGTTCTTAAGTAGTAGTAGCTTTAGCTTCTTTATAGCTTTTTAAACCTTCTACCTTACCTTCTCTTACTTTACTTTTATTTATTATAGTCTTAGGCTCTAGTTTTTCTAGTATAGGTTTATAGGCTAGTCTATAATAGTTAGAATTAGGATATAGTCTAATCTAAATATATTATTAGCTATTGCCTTGCAGCTCTATAGTCTCTATTAGATAGCTTAGCTAGCTAAGATTAGGTTAAGTATTTAGTAGCTAGAGTTATGTCTCTTCTATATAATAGTTCCTAGTTCTAGTAGAAGATATAGGCCTACCTATATAGCTATCTAAATAAGGGTATCTACTATATTATATTATAACTAGACTAGGTTTCCTTCCTATAGTAGATAATAGAGATTAAAGTCTCTAACTACTATAGTCTTACTTATAGCTGCTTCTTAGGCCTTCTAGATAGCTATTTCTAGCTATATAAGTATACCTATTATATTATAGGATTTAGGGCCTAATAGGTTGTAGCAGTTATAGATAGTAATAGGTTTCCCTTAGGTTATTACTATAATAGAGAGAAGGTCTCCTAACTAGCTATCTATAATGTCCTACTTTAATATATCTAGCTCTTCTAATACTAGGAATGCAACTCTTAAGTACCTATTCGTTAGAAGGACTTAATAGTAACCCTTTTTTATTTTAGTTTTTCTATTTGCTAGGTTAATCTATAGTTCTTATAGTGCTATAATCTAAGTAGTTCTTAGGTTTAGGCTCTTTACTAGTAGTACTTAAGTAGTAGGTATATAGTTTATATTATATTAGTAGATCTGTAGGTTATATCTATTTATTTTATTTAGTTATAATAGTCTCCTCTAGCTTAGCTCCCTCTCTTTATTAGGCCTCTTATATACTCTTAGCTTATATATATATTAGGAGCTTATTTACCTACCTCCTACTATCTATAATAGTAGAGTTAGATCCTAATAGCTTTCCTAGTAGCTTATTCTATCTTGCTTAGCTGCCTTATAGTACCTCCTTAGCTTAGAGCTATTCTACTAGGCTTATTAGTTTCCTCTTCTTATTAGTTACTATAGTAAATCCTTTTTTATTATAAGTTAGTTATACTAGAGTTTACTTTCCTCTAAAGAACTCTAAGAATATTCTAGCCTTAGCTATTACTACTTATTTATATTTATATATCCTTACTTATACTAGGTAGTCTTCTTTATAGTTATAATATTTCCTCTCTTCTATAGTATAATTAGATATTTTATAGTTTATAAAGCAGGCTCTATATCTATCCTTAGCTTCCTTATAGTATATAGTAATATATTTAAACTTATTATACTTTATATACTATATAACTCTTTATTATAAGTAGTAGATTTCTATTAGGTAGAAGTTTACTTTAATAATAAATCCTTTCTAAGCTATAGCCCTTACTATTTACTTATCTTAGAACCTAATAACTATTATAGAGTATCTTTAGCCTTTTCTAGCTTTAGGGCTCTTTATTTATATAGCCTACTTAATCCTTATATTTAGGAACTATAAGATGTTCTCCTCCTTTATTACCTTAATATATTCCTTAGCTCTAGTATCCTAGTTTGCTCTAACTTTATATATAAGTACTCTATATAGATATTTAGTAATCTAGGCTCTAGGCTAGGCTATATATATCTAATCCTAGTTCTCCTTTAGCTTTACTCTTTCTTACTTCTTATAAAGGAGTACTTTAAAGTCCTTACTAGATAGCTTCTAGACTATAGCTACCTACTAGATTCTAAGCTTTACTCTAATTTCCTTCTTACTTATTCCTTTAATCTTATCTCTTTCTTCTTATATGCCTATCTTAATTATAATTACTATAGTTACCTAAGGTATTATCTATATTAGGGTCTAGATTTAGGCTGCCTTTTAGGCCTATAATTATTCTATATTATAGCTATTTAGCTTCTTCTAAAGGGTTCTTTAGATATTCTAAAGAGTAGAGGAGATAGCTTAGGTCTAGGCCTAATAGAGAAGAGCCTATTAAGCTCTTTAGAGAAGAGAAAGAAGAGAGGAGTTAAAGTAGTCGTAAGAAGAGTTAAGGGCTTTTTAGATAGTTTCTATAAGAGTTATTAGGTTCTTTTAGAGCTAGGTGCTTACTATATTAGTCTTTAGTAGTATCTTCTAGCTCTAAGGGCTAGTTTAGTAGTTTCTAAGAGGTTGTCGCTATCCTTAAGTTCTAAGAGTACTAGCCTCTTCTTCCTCGGGCGCTATAACCTCTTTAAAGTTCTTCTATCGCTCTAGATAGATAGTCGTATACTATAAGGCCTTAAGGCCTCCTAGTAGCTAATTCTTCGCCTAGTAGAGGTATATATTTTAGTCTATAGAGGAGAATTCTCTTTCGAGATAATAATAGTAGGATAACTTATACTTCGTTCCTATATATCTTCTAAACCGCCTTAATAACTAGCTCTAATAAGTAGTATAGACGACGTAACGGTTAACTCGACGTAACTCGATATAACGCTCGCTATACTACTAAATCGACGATTGCTATAATATTCTTAATTACGCCTAATAACCTCTACCTTTCCTAGCCTTATAATTAGTTAATTCCCTCTACTATAATAGCCTCTACTACGAGTACCTATACCGCGAGTACTAGCGGATTAAGCTAGTAAAGAGCTACGAGTACGACTTAGACTACCTATTACGCTACTATAGCGCTAGATAATAGACTCTATAAGAAGGAAACTAGTACTACTTAGAATAATCGCCTCCTTCGAAGTACTAGCGAATTAAGCTAGTAAAGAGCTACGAGTACGACTTAGACTACCTATTACGCTACTACGGCGCTAGATAATAGACCTTATAAGAAGGAGACTAGTACTACTTAAGATAATCGCCTTCTTCGAACGAGCCTATTCTTCCTCTAGTTCTCTATTCTCCTACGCCTCGCGAGTAGTAGTAGACTAGCTACGGACGCGAGTACTAGTATAGATAGTAATACCTTAGAGAGCTTAGCGAGCGTTCTCTTTAGTATACTCTTCCTCGTTCTCGTAGTCGTTATTCTCGTTATTACTTAGATATAGGCGGGTAGCTAACTCTACTATACTAAGGCGAGGTACTAGTCCTAATAGACCTAATAGCGATAATAGCGTAGGACGTCTATTACCGATACGCTCTACGGCGCGACTAGGCCTACTACTACTACTACTACTACTACTACTACTACTACTACTACGAGGTCTAGCCTTCTTACCTCGTCGAAGGGTAGTCGCTATATTAGCTAAGTTAGATACGTTAGTATATATTTAGGAGCGGCTACGTTTCGGTAGACGCTCTAAACTACGGCGTACTAGAACTTTAGTATCTAATTCTACTACTTCTACCTCCGCTGCTATAGTAGTAGCTACTACTACTTTCTCCTTACGATTCTAATTATATTCCTCCTATTCTACTATTACTACTAGCTAGACGTAGTTTAGGAAAGTTACTAACTTATTAATTAAGATTATATTTATACGATCTTCTTTAGTATCGCGCTACTCTATAAAGTTATCTATAGATCCTATAAAGTCTTCTCGGGAGAGCGCGTTACTATCTCGGAATAACTCGTAGTTAATAATATACGATAACGTCTATAGCTCCTAGTTATTAATAATCTAATTAGATAGAATATTAAATAAGAAGTTATCGTATAGGTTGCTAAAGAATATAGTCGCCTTTTCTAAGAACTATTACTAAAGATATAAAAGGAGGAATAAAGCCTTTAAGCCTTTATATAGCTTCCGCGGTAGCTTAATAACTAGTAGTAGCTTAAACTTCGCCTTAACTAGTTTAAGCAACTTCTCGTTATATATAGAATAGTAGTTCTAAGAATCGACTACCTTAGTATCGTATATATTTAGGTATTCCTAGTAGTTATCTAATAGTACCTAGCGAATATATAGCTTTCCTTTAGTTAAATACTAGCTGTTTAAGATACGTAATAATAGACGAGGCACGTTATCGCGTCGCTTTATATCCTCTTCTATTTAGTCCTTCTTCGTATTACTAGCTATATCGAATCTAGAAGCATAACTAGCTAGACCTAGAAGCGCTAAAGGTATAGTAGCTAGAACCTCTTCTTAATTAGAGTTACTATTAGTACTATCGCCTAGTAAATCCTCGTTCGCTACTAGTATTAGTACTAGTACTAGTACGGCTAGACCTCGTATATACGCTCTATAGTAGTCGTAGTAGTCGCTAGTAGGAGCTCTTATCCTAGTATATACTATTACGCGTAGTATAGTCGCGTCTCTTAGAATAATAGAGAGATAATTAGAGCCCTCTAGTACGCGCCTCTAGTTATTATCGAGATACTATAGAAAGAACTAGATAAAGTACGACTTACTATTACCTAAACGACCCGCACGACTAGCCTTCTAATATACGTCGTTAATATCGTTCGAAATAGGAGCCTTCTAAAGGATATACTACTTAATATCGTTAATATTATACCTAGTTACTATTACTAGAGTACTATTTATAATGCGGGTTATTAAGTCTAGCTTCTTATACTCGTAATAACGGCGATCCTTATCGTATTCTACGATATAGCTAGTATAGAATATAACGACCTTAATAATATCGAGCCGGTCCCTTCTACTCTAATAATACCGCTTAGTCTTATTCTTATAGCCCTTCGATAAGAATATAAGCTAAGTTCGAATAGTATATATTAGATTATTAATTACCTTACGCCCGTCTTCGAAGATTAGGGTCTTTTTAATTAAATCTAGCGTTGCTGCCTTTATATCCGGATTAATAGCTTTATTTAATACGAAGAATAATATATCGTAGTTAGATAGCTAGTTATTTAGGATAGGTACTACGATATATATAATATTAGGCCTATCGATAGTAGCCTATATAATCTCTATTATAAAGGCCTTATTACTAACTAGTCGGAAACTAGTATAACGTAGGATATATTCCTTCGTCTATAACGCTACCGTCGCTATCGCCCCGAGCTAGCTAGTATTACTACGAAGAAGATTGCGACTAGTACTAATTATTACGTAGTTAGGCCGAAACTTCTTACTCTACTTCTTTATAAGATAGGTCTCGTCGATAATAACTAAACTAATCCTATCGCGTATATTCTTTATAAACTCGTAGAATTCCTTCGAATAGAATTGCTTAGGACTAAGAAATATTAGTCTATACTTGCTATCGCGAACCTCCTTTATTAAGTTCGGACTCTTAGCCTTAGTCTTAGCTATAATTAAATAAGTCTTAACCTAGCCCTCGCTATTAGCGACACGTATAGCTCGCTCGATATCGCGTATCTACTCCTCTCTAATACGAGTTAGCGGCCTACGAAGTCCTATTATACGCCTCTAGCCTACGAAGTCCTATTATACGCTTCTACGCGGCCGTAGGTAGAAATAGATGCTCTTAAGTATACTAGTAAAGTATAAGGGCATATAAGACAATCCTACTTCGCTACTACTAGCCGTATATCCGATAAGATAAGAACTAAGATAAGAACTACCCTAAGACAACCCTAAGACTACCTAACGAACTAAGGCAGAACCCTACTATAGAAGAGGTAGAAAAGAGAGGATAGAATAGAAGTAGGTAGGATAGGAGCAGAGAGAGGAGGTAGCTACTAAGTAAGAGATTAGCTATTTACTTACTAAAAAGAGCTATAGAAGGAAGGGAGAAAGGCAGACCCTTCCTACCTAGAATATATATTCCTAGAGACGACCCTCTAGGTCCGAGACGAATAGAAATAGAGGCCTCTATACCGACTCGATATACTATACTAGCTATATCTACTACTAGAACTAATTTTAGATATTAAAATTCTATATATAGGGCTTAGTACTTAGTAGCTTAGCGCTTAGCACCAAGCTATACTAAGTAAAATTCTAGTTCCCCTAGGCATCGGCCTATAATATCCGTTTTTAGCGCGAATAAGACACCTTTAAGACTAAGAGTTTTTTAGCCTAGGAGGCTTTTCTCTCTTATACGACCGGTTAGGCATTAGGCCTACCCGTGCTATATAGTCTTCGACTCCTATAGCACGTTAATAGAACAAACAAATAAATAATAAATAATACGAGTTAGTAGGATTAGGTTAATAATAATTATGCCTATTAAGAAGTAGAAACTATAGTAGATAGCGCTCTTACTAATACCTATACGGGCGATAGCGAGGACATCCTTCTACGTATATATTAATAGAAATAGGATATTAATCTAAAATTCGCGTAGTCGCGGCTAGTACTAAGCGTCTAGTCTAAATAACTTTAATACCTTTCGTAATACTTTAGTAATAATCTCCTTACGTAAGGCAGCGATACCGCGCTTATTAGAGAGTCTAGTATCCTAAACTAGTATCTATAGTTATTAGATTAATATCGTTAGAATCTCGCGGATATAGTCGTAGAAGTGCTTAGCTTATATTACTTTAGACGTAGAATTAAGCGGCAGCTTAGGGCGAGCCTCTATTTATAGCGGTAGAGCTCGAGTTAATATAGGACGGTTACTACGCGCGAGTTAATTAGTACCTAGCGAGTTAGCGATAGGTATATTAGCGGCGGGTATATTAGCGGTAGGTATATTAGTAGTAGGTATATTAGTAGTAGGTATATCCTCGACTAAATTATCTACTATTAAATTATCGGGCGCTAGAGAGTAGGAAGCTACCGTCGATAGTCTAGCGACTAGATCGTTCGAGGCTAGTAGTAGTAGTAAGTTAGCCGCTATAATAGCTCTTCTCTTATCTTATTCCCTCTTCTTCTATCGGCGACGCGCCTTCGTTATTATTCTTAATCGTAATAGGTAGATAGTAGCACTCGGTAGGTATACGTACGAGTCGAAGTAGTAGTAGTTAGAGGTAGTAGTTAGTAGGAGGAATAGAATATTAGAGTAAGGAGACTTATTTGCTATAGCTACGTATAGCTAAATTATATAGTATACGCTCGACTAAGCTAATAACTGCTTTTAGGCGTAGACGCTTTATTCGACTAAGCTAATAACTACTTTTAGGCGTAGACGCTTTGTTCGACTAAGCTAATAACTATTTATTAGCGTAGTTAGTACGCGTTATTCTACGATACGCGATTTACTCTATAATACGCGATTTACTCTACGATACGCGATTTACTCTACGATACGCGCCTACGAAGTCCTATTATACGCCTCTACGCGGCCGTAGGTAGAAATAGATGCTCTCGAGTATACTAGTAAAGTATAAGAGTATATAAGATAATCCTACTTCGCTACTACTAGCTATATACCCGACCCGATAAGATAAGAACTATATAAGACAACCCTAAGACTATTCTACGAACTAAGGTAGAACCCTACTATAGAAAAGATAGAAAAGAGAGGATAGAATAGAGGTAGATAGAATAGGAGTAGAGAGAGGAGGTAGCTACTAAGGTAAGAGATTAGCTATTTACCTACTAAAAAGAGCTATAGAAGGAAGAGAGAAAGGCAGACCCTTCCTACCTAGAATATATATTCCTAAAGACGACTCTCTAGGTCCGAGACGAATAGAAATAGTAGCCTTCTATACCGACTCGATATACTATACTAGCTATATCTACTAGAACTAATTTTAGATACTAAAATTCTATATATAGGGCTTAGCGCTTGGCGCTAAGGCGCACTAAGCGAAATTCTAGTTCCCCTAGGCATCGGCCTATAATATCCGTTTTTAGCGCAAATAAGGTACCCCTAAGACTAAGAGTTTTTTAGCCTAGGAGGCTTTTCTCTCTTATACGACCGGTTAGGCATTAGGCCTACTCGTGCTATATAGTCTTCGACTCCTATAGTACGTTAATAGAATAAACAAATAAAACAAATAAATAACTCTACGATACGCGATTTACTATCTATTAGAGACGGTCGACGAAGATAATTAACTATAGATTAGACTAATTATAAGATAGGAAAAGGCGCTAACTCTAGTAGGAAATGCGAATATTACTATAATCGATAGGACTACCTCTACGCTAGTTAATTAACTACGGCTATCGGACCGACCTTCTACTAAACTTTACTTTATCTATATATACTTACCTTCTATTATCGCTACTACCTATACCTATACCGTTTATTACCTATATAAACTAGGCGTTATATACCTTTTAAAATCCTACGCGCTCCGCTAATAGCGTAATAGTTAAGACTAGACGTACGATAGAGGGAGATAGCTAATCCCTTATAAATAAACTACTTAATTACTAGTTCGAATCGCATTATCGTTAACTCGTAACTCCTATTATTTCTATAGCACGTAGGTTCTAGTCGTATACTAAGCTATATACGGGATATAAAAGTATTTAGTACGAGGGCATATACGACTACTATATAATCTAATTTATTTAATCCTTTCTTTAGTTATCTCCTCTAGCCTAAGCTACGAGGTAATTAAATAGGATCTATAGGCTCTTACTTAATCGTCCGTAGGGTCTTCGCCTATTAACTCTTCGTTTATTAGCTCTTAATTTAAATAATTAATTAATTCGTCCTAGGGAAAACTAATTTAAGTAGAGAACACTTCGGTATTAGAGGCGTCGTTAATAAGACCTCTCGGTACTCTAAATTAGAGTTATTATCGAGAGGTTATATACTCGTAAGACGTAGCCTTAGAGCCCCTACCTTATAAGTTTTACTTATCGCTTAAGCGATAAGTCTTTTATATATACTTATTCCTTTAGTACTCCTAGCTAGATACTAGCGCTATTAACGCTATAGCCGCTATTAATAGGTAATCGACCTATATTCTTCGCGTAAGTATAACGTAAAGGCTCTAGCTTTATTAGAATACTAAATAATAGGCGCTCGGCTATACTAGGTTCTAGCTTTATTAGAATACTAAATAATAGGCGCTCGGCTATACTAGGTTCTAGCTTTATTAGAATACTAAATAATAGGCGCTCGGCTATACTAGTACTAGCTCGAGAGCCTAATCTATCTCGGCGTATTAGTTCCTCTTAGGATAGCGAATCTATTATACGCGACGACGATCCTCGGTATAATACTACGTATACTATAGTAGTAGCGCGTTTCGGCTTAACTCTAGTGCTACTAACACCGCGTCCTAGTAATAATAGCTCTTCCTAGTAGTAGCGTCCTATTAGTAATAGGCCTAGTACTAGTAATAGGCCTAGTACTAGTAATAGGCCTAGTGCTAGTAATAGGCCTAGTGCTAGTAATAGGCTTAGTACTAGTAATAGGCCTAGTGCTAGCAGCAGACCTAGTACTAGTAATAGGCTTAGTACTAGTAGTAGACCTAGTACTAGTAGTAGAGGAAGTAATAGTAGAATACGTAGTCCTCTGCTCTAAAACTAGCTAACTCGCGATACTAGCGTATTCGATTATAGCGGCGGCGACTTTAACTAGAACGATAACTATAAGGAACTAGACTCGCCGATATTATATCGTCGCCCTACTAGTATTAGCTCTCGATTTAGTAGTAGTCCGCGTAACTTACCTTCTTATCGCCTATAACGTAGCGATACTACTAACCTCGAATCTCCGATTAACCTCTTTAATCGCATACCTACTCTAATTAACCCCTTTAATCGCATACCTACTCCGATTAACCTCTTTAATTACCTATCCGCTCCTTATAATACTTTAGTTATATTCGGTCGGCTATCGCGTAGCGGCATAGCTCTAGCGCTAACGACTAGGTTTAGTAGTAGACTATCTCGTCCTCGCGCGAGTACTAGTACTAGATAAGGTAGCTACGAGTAAGGCTATAAGAAGAGCTTCTAATAGGGATATTCGACTCGGCCGAGTACTAAGAACCTAGCGACTAGATAAGCGAAGAATAAGAGTAGCCGACTAGTAGGTAGCAAGGACAAGATACCTCGTAAGATAGAAAGAGAGGCTCTAAATAAGGGTACTAGGAAATACGCTAATATTATAGCTCCTCTACTAAGTAGTCTAATAATATAAGAGTAGTAGAACAAGGCATCTTAGAATACTAAGAGTATATACCTCCGTGCTAATTAGGTAGCGTTATTCTATACGATAGGTAATAGCGAGAAGTGCCTCTAATATATAGTATCTAGAGTAGCTTATACCTCTAGTAGATATAACGAGGGGAATAACCGTGTCCTTATTAGTAAATACGCTATATATACGCGTCGTAAGATCGAGTATACCTAGCGCTAGGCTCGTCTATACCGTATTAGAGACTATCGTCTAGGCCTAGGTAGTAGATATAGTCGTAGTAGACGTAGTAGCCGTAGAGGAGGTAGTAGAGGAGGTAGTAGAGGTAGAATAGGCGCTACTAGTAGTCTAATCGCTACTTAGTATAGAGAGAAAGAGATACTAGCTAATTAGATAATAGAGAAAGGCCTCTAATTCTTAATAAAATAGCGGAGACTACGGCAATCGACGAATTAGTAATACGCTTAGAGCTATACGCTTAGAGCTATGCGCTTAGAGCTATACGCTTAGGGCCCTTTATATTAGGTAGGTAGGCAGTCTTATTAAAAGCATATATCTTTTATATATTATCTATATATCGCTTGCTATTTCTATATATTCTAGCTCTCCTTAAATCGCGATATAATATAACGATAAGATCTTCCGATCTCTCTATATAACTTCCGCGCGACTACGCTAAGTACCTATTATTAACGTAATCGTTATTACTAACTATACTTAAAATTAGTTCTTAGCGTAATCGCGCGGAAGTTATAACGTCTCTACTTCTCCGCTTCTCTACTAAACTACTACGCGACTATAATAATAACTAGTTTTAAGGGCGGACGCTAACTATAACGACGCGTATAACGAGTACTTAGCCTTACCGCTATATTACTAGCACTAGCTATACTACCCGCGCCTCTCTCTTTACCTACGCCTCTCTCTCTCTCTACTTACTCTATTAGTATATAGCTATACTCTAATATTTCGTTCCTCTATAATATTATCGAGGCCTTAATACTACCCTATAGAATATAGCGCCGAAGTTACTACGACTAGCCGACTTAATTTAAGTAGAAACCGTAGTAATTAAATCCGTAGTAGCGGCTAGATAGCCGCTTTAGAGTTACCTAAACAAGCACTTTAGTAATAGTACTAGCTAAGGCTATAATAGCTTAGACTATAAGGCGAGGCGACTATTTAGACGACTAGCGCGTAAGACTAAGAAGAAGAAGAGAGAGAGAGATATAACGATCGCGTTTATAGATACTATAAATAACGGCGGCTAGATAGCCGCTTTAGAGTTACTTAGATAAATACTTTAGCGAGGATACTAACCTTCTAGTAGCTAAGACTACGAGGCAATTATTTAGAAGGCTAAACTCTAGCGCTATTAGCTCGATTTAGATTACGCTAGCCTTACTACTAGTTTAGATATAGCCTATTCTATCGGTATAGCTACTAATTAATAATAAATAGAGCTGTCGATATACTACTTATACTAAACCTAGTCGCCTTACTATTCTAAAGAGAACTCCGATTAATTTATACGGATTCGAGTTATTAATCTTACCGCTACTATAACCTAAGGCTTAATTATAGACGATATAGTCGGACTAACTATACGTACCTAATATAAAACTTAGTCGCCTTGTCGCTACTAGGGCCCTTATTAAGCTTAGAGGAAATTAAAGATAATCTTATATCGTCGCTATCGCTACTAGCTTATACTTAGTACGAGTAGGTTTTAGAATACGACGAGATCTAAATAACGCGACGCTATATATATATAATTTTTAGTTCTTTAAACTAGCAAATAGCTACGCTATCGTACTATATATTATAATATACTATATCTCGTACTATAGCGATATTCGCGTTCTTAGAATATAGATTTATCCTGTTTTCTAAATTTATCCTTAGACTAACTATCGTTAGAAGACCCTTAGACCCTAAATTCTATAGTTTCCGAACAACGCCGAGCCTCTAAGTAGTTTCTAAAAGGTAGTTAGTTTAAAATAGAGATAGAGTATAGTTAGTATTCTTATTTTTCTCTATAACTATAGTCGCTAGTTTAACTAGCGCTTTTAATATACTATAACGCTTAGTTCTATATATACGTATATTTAGTATTAGAGTAATTTTATTATTCTTAAGGCGACCTACTTTTATTCTACGGTATTAGACCTATCTTTTTAAACTTAAGTCTCTATAAAGACCTATATAGGAACTAGGAGTATTTAGACCTAACCTATCGATTTCGTATCGGGTCGGGTACTCTATCGATTTAGGTCTTAGGTCGGTTCTCTTAGGAACCGACCTAGACTCGGAACCGACCTAAAGTCGGGGACTTATTCTAACCTCTAAAGAAGATAGCGTATTCGAACGATTTAGCGCGTATTAGCGACGGTAAGATAGTTAGGGAAGGTATACGAGGAATAGTAGTCGGTAGGATTGTTTACTATAGCGCGTGCTGCGGAATTAATCGGCTCCGCTATCGCGGAGATTAGCTGGCCCCACCTCTCCTCCTAATAAACACTCCCTGTTTGCAAGCTTGATAGTAATGATTGCAGAGAGCGAGGAGATCGATATGTGGTGAGAGTGATGTTGAGCAGCTTATAGTAGATACCAAAGAGGTTTCCCTGGGCAATCATTGAATGTTCCGGATAAAATTTGGCGTCCAATGTCAAGAGTGGCTCGGGGATCCCTGCTGCAAGAGAAGCTTGTGCCTACCCTCACATGATACTTGCGGCTAAACTGGTTCTTGTCATGGCAAGAATGAATGATTAGCTATAGAATGGTCGGTGGGGATTGCGCCACAGAAATGAATCTCTGAGTTGGCTCGGCAGAGTGATTTCTCTTGGGGGAGCATTGTCTGTAGCCCTTTTAGTGTTGTTCGAAACCACACTCACTTGGAGTTCTCCATCTCTAAAATTTCATCCAGCAAGCTGACTGTTTCTGCCGGATTCGCGATCCACGCTGTCGTACTTGCCAATCTGGCCTTGAAATCGTTCGCTCCAGCGCTAAGGAACTGGTCTCCCACGTGCAAGCTCCGGCTTCCTTCGATCCCGCCAAAGTATCGCTGACAAGCCATGACGCCCCAGGACTTGTCTCCGATGTCGACGAAGACGTCGTTGCCGCCGTTGAAGGCGCAGAAGGGAATACGTGTGCCCGCGGGTGACATCTCGAGGATCCTTTGCACGACGAGCACGGTCTCTTCCAGTTGCTCGCGAGAAAGCTTGCCCTGCAATCAAACCGTGAGCGCAAATTGAGAAGACTGTGCGGTGCTGATAATCATAACCTACCTTCGGCGGATAGATGCCCACAGCACGTTCTTTGCGAAGTACTTGTACCGGCATGTGCATTGCCTCAACGCAATCTTTCAAGGCTGCTTCTGCAACGTCGAGCAAGTCGGCAATGTTCTCTTTTGTCCACGTTTGCATCTCAGGTAGGCGCCATTCTGCATCTGCGACTGGTTCGAGCTTGTGCGACGCATTGGCATCGAATCGGAATAGAAAGTTCGCTTCGCCTCCCATCACCACAAGTCGATTGTTGAGATCCAGATTGGCTTTTTCAGCTGCGACAGCATCGAGGAGTCCGAACAGACGCTGATAGTATTTCTCAGCTTCTGTGTAACCTGCTGCAGTCACGATGCCAATCCGCGAGCCGTTTCTCATCAGCGCAAGGATACGCTCTATGACTGGATTGTCGGGAGAGAGATTGTGACCATCATCATACAGCGTGACATCTCCATCGAATGTGACCAATTCGAGCTTGCCTGATCTCGTGAGTGCCATAGCCTGAGCTGTGTTGAGCACGAGTCGAATGTCATTGAAGGATGGAGCTACGAATCGGCGAGAAGAGATGTGGCGCTTCCGATCTTGCCAATCGAACGCATCTTGCAGCGGCAGAGGGGTGAAGAAAGTGCCCACTGAGGGGACGAGGAGTTTGAGCTTAGATCTGTTCTCGTTGCCGTGCCGTTGATGTGCAATGTGATCCTCGAGCAAATCTTCGACGTCTTTCATGATCTGGGCATAGCGCTCGTGGGCAGACTTGGCCATCTTGACCACGCTGGGCTTATCGGCTTCATGGATGTTGGTGGGCTGGGAGAGTAGTACGAATGGTACTGCGAGAAGGCCTTTGATCCATTCGATCTTGCAAGAATCAGGCCAAACCAGGTCCTCAGTATGGAAAGATGTGACCTACGAACTGATCCCGTCGGTGTGTCTGTATGGCATCAGCAGACGTCCACCTATACCGCATCCGCTGGGCACACGAACCTTTAACGCATCTGTAAGGTGTCAGTGCATGCTTGGGACGCGGACCATCGGATTGGCTCACATTCGACACGGTAGCGGGTGGTCATCTTGGTCAGCTTCTCGACTCGAGCCTCTCTTGAAATCGTCTTCGATTTTGATGAGAAGAGGCTCAATTTTGCGAAGTGAAGTTGGAAGAAGAGGAAGAGTTGCTGTGTCGGACCTGGCCGTTGCACATGCACGCCTGCTCTTAGCGCCCGCTGATCCCTGCTGCTATGGCGGATTTTTAATACCAAAAGTGCAAAAACCCATAAATAGATTCTAGCGCAGCGCGGGACGTAGAAAGCGTAGCACTAAACGTAGAATTCTGCTTTCCTGCTATCGCCGTCCGTAGGTCGTCGTCGTAATTCTACGTCGTTATCGTCGTTTCGTCGCGATTCTACGTCGTCGTCGCGATTCTATATTAGCGTCGCTATAATTCTACGTCGTCGTCGAAGTTTTACATCGGCGTTACGATTCTATATCGCCGTTATTATAGTTTAACTATCTTAGGAAGAATATTAATTAAGCTTTTAAAGCAAGCCTAAGTGAATATTAGTAGAAGTCTAGCTTAGATTTTATAATAAACGCTACTAAGTCTACTTTTGAACTAACTAAATATTAATTACTACTCTACTATTCATTTATTAGAATAGCAACGATAAGATAGAAAATAATATAGTAATATATATCGCGACGATAACGTAGAATCGCGACGACGACGTAGAATTACGATACGCGACGTAGAATCGCGACGACGATACGCTAACGGAGAACGGAAGACCATAGCAGCACTACAGTAACTTGTCTTTAGCCTTATGCTTGAATCTGTTTTTGGGTTTTTGCACTTTTGGTATTGAAAATCCGCCATATGCTGCCGATCGCTCTGACGTGCGTGCGCCTGCTCGCGTCGCGTCTTCCCGCCGATATCGAACTTCCACTTTCCCGTCGAGTCGCTACATCTTCCCATCAACATTGCTACTCTGCACGCCGCCATGGCTCCAAAAGATGCAGCGCTCACTCCCTGGGCGACTTCGAGCGAGCCTCGGCCGTCGCTCGCGCAGCAGCTGCAGCAGATGCAGGCCGAGCGCGGCCACTTCCGCAACATCACCGAGGAAAGCTTGCGGGCAGAGATAGCGGCGGAGGAAAACCCCGCCTCCAGCGCCAACACCGACGACGGCGCCGACGAACAGGACGATGAAGCGCAAGAACGAGACCAGAGACCTCAGACCCGCCAAGACCTGTACACCATACGACAGCAACTCTTCCAATGCACAAACCACGCTCGTAACGAGGTCATGATAGCGCTCGATGCCATCTCCCTCCTCCAGTCGACATACAACCCCGCTCAAGGCTCCACAACCATCTCACCGCTAACCAAGGAGGCTGTGCCGACATCCTCTCTTGCAGCAGACGCGTGGGCTCGCACTCCTGCCGACCCCGCTCGCGAGACTCAAGACAACATCATCGCGACCAATGCACGCACCAAGGCCCTCGGCGATAGCGCCGACAGCTTGCTCGCGGCTGGTGCAAGATTAGGGGCAAATGTGAATAAGGATCATCGATACTTGTCGCAGATCATGGATGTCATGAAAAAGGGCTGGAAAGTCAGCCGAATGCCCGGCCAAAAGCACATGTGCGTGCATTTTGGCTTCGATGGTAGCACGAGGCCAGGCCAGAGTATCGCTGCACTGATTCAAGACGACGTCGGCAATATCACACTTGAGCGAGGAGTTGGCGCCCGCCCGAAGGCGGTAAGAGCGATCTTGAAGAGAGACAACCGCATTGTGGGAATTTCCACGCTACCGCAGATGCCGGACGACAGCAATACGACATTAGAAGCAAGGATACGTCACGCTAGGGACAGCCTCTTTGACGAAGAATTGTTTCACGAAATGATCCTCGAGTCGCGCTCGCTACACGGGCAGGATGTGGCCATGAAGGGCATGACGATCACATTCCGATATGATGATGCCATTGGCACGGTCAAAGTCGAGCTCAATCTAGTGTCTCTCGATGACGACGACCAAGCGGCCAGCGACGGGCCGCAAGACGCAGTCGCCAACGCAATCATGCTCGCAGCTCGACTCCTACTGCGCCGAGCGCATCGCCGAAGCACCAAACAGAAGACTGAAATACCCGCCCCCATGACGCCTAAGGACGACCGCAAAGAGGCTCTGCGAATCCTTGCTCCAATATTGATCTTCATGGGTCACAGTTCCAACATCCACCAGCTCAATAAGCACGCCAGCAGAGTGGGAGATCTCTTCAAGCGAGCACAGCTTCCTGTTACAGTGCACATGGCACTCGTAGAACTACCATTCGACACGAAGGGTAATGTAACTGCTGAGTCTCTTTTGGAGGCTCTGTTCCGGCCGTTGCTGGCGACCGCGACTATTGAGGTAGGCTCGCTCGTGCCATTCAAGCTCACCGTCGGCACTTCCCCAGAGGACTTCGCGTGGTACACCTTCAGTTTCATCAAGGAAGGAGAAGCCCATGAATGGACCTGTATCGAAGACCTCGTCGAGACTGCAGACGAGCACATCACGGATACCGTTGCTCAATACCTCGCATCTCAATCTGAAGGCTGGAAGCTTCAGCCTAGCACAGGAGGGCTGATGAGAAAAAGACCTTCAGGCAAGCTGTCGGCTTCATTGGAGCTCCATACGGATGACGGCACTTTGATGCTACAATGTGCGAAACACACTGCGGAGTGGACGCTCGAAGATAACATTGGCGATGCCCGAAGTATTGTGACTGCCCTTGCCGAGATGGTGAAAGACTAGATGCCTTTGCCTTCGCACGCTCTACACGCAGCAGAGCAAGAAGTGGCTTCTCCGGCCATGATCGACCTGACCGGCAGCGAGAATACATTGGGGAATTCTGGCAGCGTTCATAGAGGGGCTGGAGTCTCTTCAGATCCATTGGACCTTGGTCCGGCTTCTCCGGCCATGATCGACCTGACAGGTAGCGAGGGTACATTGTGGAATTCTGGCAGCATTATCAGAGAGAACGAAACCTCTACAAATCCATCGGGCATTGGTTCGGCCGCTCCTCGCATCAACGATCACACGCCCATATGGGGCTCAGCACAAATCCCGGCCAACCTTCCTGCAGAGGAACATAGCGGATTGAATTCACTGGAGGTTAGGATGGGTGCGATACCCATGAACGGTCACGGGTCAGGAGGACATACACTGGAGTATCCCAACGATCCTCATGTGCAAGGATATGACTTACTCGTCGGCCTATACTTCCCTGAAATTAGCGACCACTCACTCAATCAAGGTCTTCCGATGTCCCATAATAAGAATAGAACACAAGAGGCTGTCCACAATGCGTCGTCGGCTGATAGGAACATGACTAGCGCCCACCCAGCCAATTGCACGCACGGTTACGACCTAATCCCTCGGCAACGGGTCCTCATCAAAGAGTCTCAAATATACCTTGACGTCGATAATCCGCCAAGCTGCACATGGATCTGTCCGCTTCCATGCCCTGAGGCACCATTAGAACCATGTCACGCCATCAGAATTCTTCAAGGCCCGGGTGACGCAACAACAATATGGAGACATGTGCGAGGGTCTCATCCAGAGTATGAAGTTCCCGCAATACGATGCGGAGCAGAGCGCAAATTGCAGCTACTTCTCGCCGACGCTCGCCGTCGAGATGAACGATTCCCGAATCATGGGGCCGCTCCGGGCACTGTTGAAACGCAGCCTTTCATGTATCAGACAGGAGTGTACAAGCGCGGATTTCGACTTATCTGTCCGCTGTTCGACCTTGAAATTGATCGGAAATGTGGCAAAGCATTCCACAAGGACACGTGCTACCGGAAAATGCTTTTACATATTCAAGAAGAGCACCCGCTGTTCACGGTTTCGCCGCATCAGTTTCATACTGGACGGGTCGGATGGGTTCAGTTTCTCCGACAGGCACAAATGCAAAATTTGGAGGTTGAGCCGGGTTCAAGAGAAGCAGTTTGGTGGGCGACATTCCGAAGCACAGACGTGGATTTCATGTAGAGATCCGCGGTCTTTCTCGAGAGTCTCGTAAGGACTGCGCTGGGCTACTCTGGTGAGTGGCCTAGTCTTGTGTTGGAAGTAGAGGATATCTGGAGAGTGAAGCCCAATGACGCCGTATCGTTCGGGCACGTACCAGTTTTGTTTTGTATCATTCCTTGATTTCAATCCCGTGTAGCGTACAATTTTCTGATATGTGCTACGTCCCTGAACAGCCGATTCGGCTTTCACCCGGATCATGCATGTCACAAGCCATACGTCGAGTTGCGTCGGCTAGAATGCGTACTTGAGTTACAGCTCGATATTCTCACAGCATTGACTTTTTTTTTTGTTTTTTGCACATACCAAGGTTCAAAGCGCTCGAGACCTGTTACGAGAATTTGCTAGAAGTTGCAGTTCTTGATGATGGCCACGAGAAGAGGTTGTGAGTGAAATCTTCAATTCGCAATTGGAGCGAGAGGTTCATAATGATGATGCAATGCAATAAAATAGAATACTCAAAGTTGTGTAGGGGGGTTTCGAACTTTTTCTTCCCTTCTGCGATGGTTTGTAGGGAAGAGTAAAAAGGCTAAACGGGGAAAGGGATGCGAGCCGATTGATGTTTGCTTTTGAGGGCAATGATGTTCGTTCGGAGTCTGCGTGGTCAACTGAGGGAAGGCGAAGAGAAGAAGCTTGCGATGCTTCCATTGAGAGCGAAAGTAGGCAGAAAAAAAGACTCAATTTCGTTAAGAGAAATGGGTTTGGAAGAAACTTGACGCGAAATAAACAATCTTTTCGAATTGTGATGAATTCGCAAAACTCTTATCTATCTGTTCTGTTCTGTTTGGAATACTCCTTCATTCCAATGCGATCCCATCATGGTATTCGTTCATTCTGTGCAAAGGATCTGTTATTGCCGTTTTCATCTGTGCATGATCTTCTTTTCGTTTGTGTTTTATGCTAGTCGTACAAGCTTCGTATGCATGTATTCCCCATCTTCGCAATTCGTCAATCACCCCCGTACATGTGCGTGTAAGCTAAATGGAATGGAAAAAGTTCTTGCTGCTAGGTGCAGTGTGGTTCAGCTCGAGATTAACCGCGGAACTTGCGGGCGTTTCGGCTGCGCTTGTAGCTGTTGGGGCTGCCATAACTGTCTGATTTTTTGTCGTACTCGTTGCCTTTGCCGCCGTTGTCGCCGTATGACGGAGGAGCGGTCTCTTCTGGAGAAGATTCGGTCCTGGATGGCTGTTGGCCGTAGGCGGGTGGCGCTGGAGCGCTGGAAGTTGGCTCTGGACTGGATTCGGACGAAGACGGCGAGCCCTCGCCGCCGCCGTAGCTTGGGGGAAGCGCAGAGCTGGTTGTCTGCTCGGGACTGGCTTCAGAGGTCTTTGTTGTAGATTCCCCGCCACCGTAGCTTGGAGGGAGGGCGGCGCTGGTGGTCTCTCCAGGGCTAGCCTCAGAAGACTTCGTTGTGGTTTCGCCGCCCCCGTAGCTTGGAGGGAGAGCAGCACTAGTGGTTTGTTCAGGACTGGCTTCGGATGAAGAGCTTGACAAGCCGTATCCCGGAGGAACAGCAGCGCTGGATGTCTCTTCTGGGCTTGCTTCTGAGGATGTTGGCTGTCCATACACTGGCGGAACTTCAGCGCTCGAAGTTTCTGTTGGGCTGACCTCTGTGCTGGCTGTGGTAGAAGAAGCAGTTCCGTAACCCGGCGGGACTACAGCGCTGGTAGATCCAATCGGGCTGACCTCGGTGGACGAAGAACCGCCTCCGTATCCAGGTGGTGGTGCATAGCTCGACTGCTCAGGACTCGACTCGGTGCTGCTTGGGACTGGATAAATGAAGGAAGTAGTGGAACTGCTCGCACCGTATCCTGGTGCCGAGGACTGCGGGGAAGCCGGCGAGGAAGTGGAGCCGCCATAAGAAGGTGCCGTGGGAGCACTGCTGGAGCCTACGGGATAAGCAACGCTAGACTTGGATGATAAAGGAGATCCGCCATAGGATGGTGCAGTAGGGGCACTACTGGATCCAATGGGATAGGCCAGGCTCGACGATGGGACATACGAGTAGCTGGGAACAGAGCCAGCGTTCGAGCTGGAAGGAGAACCGTAACTCGGTGGTGCGGTTGGATAGATCGGGGCAGACGTGGACTGCGTTGGGCTGACCTCAGTTGAGCCTGAGTTGGATGGGTAATCAGCAGGTGGAACTGGGTAACCAGTTCCTCCTGTGGGAGAGACCAATGTGGTGTTGGCAGAGAAACTGTAAGAATATGACATGCTTGGAGGGCCATAACCAGGAGGTCCAGGTGGTGAGGATCCAGATGGCGAAACATAGGTGTTGCTTGGTTTGCTGTACTCCGGAGGCGAGGCTGTTGTCGGGCTGACTTCATCGCTCGACGTGTAACCAGGCACGCCCTCGGTTGGAGAAACTTCAGTGCTGCTGAGAGCGGGAACAGTGACTGTGGATCTGATTGTCGAAGTGAGAGTAGAAGTAGTTGAAGAGTCATAAGTCGTGGTCATCGTAGTGCCATCTGTTGTAATGACGCTGCTGACAAGGCAAGTGGTCTCGTAAGTGGTCTCGATATTGGTGACGCTTGTAGTGTAAGCCGGCGGAGCTGATTCGCCGCCGCCGTACGCTGGTGCACTGGGAGCCGGTGCGCTAGAGCCACCTGAAAGAATTGCAGTTCCGGTCGTGAATGCAGGGGCGCTGGTAACTGGCTGGATGACAACACCGCTCGATGCACCATGTCCGGGATGAGCTTCAGGTGCGGCAGACGTCACACTGTACTGCTGAGCAGCGGAAGTGGAGTCCGGAGGTCCATAGCCAGGTGGGGAGTCGTTGCCTCCTTCAGTTGGTGATACGGCAGTGTCCGACTCAGGAACAGCTGTCTGTGTCTGTGTCTCGGTGATTGTTGCGGTCGAAGTGATCGTTTGTATGTAAGTGACCGGAGGCGCATAGCTGGACGGAGGAGGCCCATAACAGGCACACGTCGAGGGGTCGGCTCGACGGTCGTGAAGCTTTGGTGCAGCAGAGCTCAAGCCGATGAGGCTGGCGGCGGCAATGAATGCCGGGGAGTACTTCATGCTGAAGAACTTTCGGGAACGAGTGCTAGGAAGGTGCAAGCAGGGCTATGGGTGCCGGACCCAACGAATGTGGAGAGGTCGTTAAAATGAAAAGGGCGATACTGCAGCGCTCGCAGAGCGTAAAGACTGTGATAGTAAGAGAAACGAGGAAATCAAACACAGAATGCTAGGATGTTGAAGAAGAAGGCCGTTGAACAGGACGGGGGCTCTTATACATACGTATCGCCGCGAAGGTCTCGCGCTTGGAACGCCGTGTGCCAAACAATCGACGACTGCTTCAGGAGAGGGTCTCGGGTGGATTCAGCGCCATTTTCGATTCCCAAACAAGCAGTGCATCGTGGTGGGCGACTCGGAAAACTGGGCGGGCAAATCTGGTTGCAGCATGGCGGTCGGCAGCGCGTGCGGAAGAGTCCTTGCTCATCTCGACAGACTGGCGCGCGGTGCGGTCGGGCGAGAGGTCGAAACGTGCTATGTTTCAGTTGATGTGCTGCGTGAGACGGAGGTGAGGTGTCGACGTGCTGAGCGGATGCGCGAGATCTAGAATACGCGCGCGTGCGCCGTCTTGGCAAGGAAGCGCCCGTCTTCCCCAAACACCATTCTCCCCCAATCAGACCTCACCACTTCCACGCGTCCTATTTCGAGCGCCTACTTTTTCATCGGAACCACTCTGCGCAAGACGCTTCTCGGACCACGTTCAGGCAGTTGCACTGCTGATGAGCGGCTGCATCGGCCACGCGCGCGTACAGTCCCACCCGAACTGAGTCAAGCAAACACCATCTCTATACCGTTCAACGCTATGGGCAGTCCATGACCAGGTAGCGTTGATAGGTGCTATTCTGGTGACCATTCGTTGCGACTTCTCTCTGCGATCAGCACGATATGGCGCCAATGTCTTCGATCGGGGGGCTGTCGCATTTGCTGAACCCTTTAGCCACATCTGTTCAACTCGAAACATCGGCTAGTCAACTGGACGGCGTGCCGCGAGACCTCGAGGACTCAGTGCGGTACGAAACTGCACGGCTCGTGCAAGCGGCGGGCGTTCTCCTCCATTTACCACAGGAGATCATCGCGCAATGCCTCGTGATACTGCAAAGATACTGGACAGGCCCGGATGGCGGCAGTCTGCTCGAACACGACTCCAAGGTATGCTTTGCAGCCGTTTGATCGGTCATCGATCGCATCGAACTGATTGTGACCCAGATTGTTGGAGCCGCAGCCCTTTACCTCACTGCCAAACCATCGGCTCACCCTGTCAGCGCGCGACAGGTGCTCACGTCATTCCAGTATCTGTCAAAGCTGTCCCCCGACAACATGTCGTCTGCACATGACGAATTTAAGCTCACGGCCCCGTGGCATTTCTCAGAAGGCCTGTACGAAGCGGAAAAGCAATATCTCTACGAAATCGAGGCACACATCCTCCGAGTCCTTGGTTTTCAGACTCATGTAGCATTGCCACATACCTTGTGCATCAATTATCTGCAAACGATGGACGCGTTCCAGTCAGGAGCAGGTAAAGCCGTCGCCAAAGTCGCTTTCAAGCATCTCAACAGCGCATTGCTGAGTCCGCAACTGCTTTACCTCACACATCAGCCATCTGCTCTTGCAACAGCAGCAATATACTTGGCTGCGCGAGAAGTGAACGTAAAGCTTCCAGAAGTGGAGTGGTGGGAGATCTTTGATGTGGATCGCGAGGAACTCGGTTTTCTTGTCGTGGCGCTGAGAAGTGTGGAAGGCTTCGCGCTTGCAGAGAAACAAAAATGGAGTGGTCGTCAAGTTCCTTCGACCGTGAATGAGCTTAGAGCAGAGATTGAGAGGCAGCGGTTGTCTGAGGCTGGAGACTGAATTGAACAACGTCGCTGTCGAACAGGGACGGTGAACTCCACGCCATGCACACAGCAGAAGCTTTGCAAAAGTAAGATGTCTTCGTCCAATGCTTTGAAAGTGTGAAGAGCTGACTTCGTGGTGGCCGATACAAGCAGAGGCTGAGTGATATGGCAATCAAACAAAGCGCGCATACAAGCCACCACGTCTAGTACGGAACCGTGCAATCAGTCCAAGGCTGCCACCTGGTTCGAGGGGCTGCAGCTCAGCAGGCCTAATTCAACTGAAAGTGAGCCCAGCAAACAAAGCTATTGTTCTTGCAATAATAGGCAGCACAGGCAATACTCCAAGCGCAACGGAACCAGAGCAAACAAGAGCGAGGTAGTGAAGACTTCAAGACTTCGAAAATAGCGAGAACAATTCACTACCACAACACTAGCACTCTGCTGCGACTCAGAGCTAAGACTCCTCATTCCATTCTACTCTCTTCCTTTCCTCTCCTTACCGAGAAACCACAGCAGAAACAGCACTGTCCATTCGCTCTTAGACCGATTGACACTGGAGTCGAATCTCAAAGACACAGAAACAAAACAAGTCCAAGCAAGTCAGACAACTCACTCAGCTGCACACACACCCCCTCGACTCACCTCGACTCAACTCAACCCAGCCAGCCAACTCCTCCAAAAACAATGAACAACTTCCCCTCCTCCTCCTCCTTCACCACACAACCTCAACCCCAAACCCACCACCAAGACCAAAATCAAAACCAAACCGAAGCCTCAGACCCCTGGCCCCTCCCAAACAACTACTCCTTCCCAGACGCCTACCTCCGCTCTCACACCCTAACAGCAGCTTCCTGGCGCTTAATAGATGAAAGTGCGGCGAGAATGCGAGAGTTTGAGGAGGAGTTGAGGAGGCAGGATGCTGTGGCAGCAGCAGTAGCGGCAACAACAACAAGAACAGCTCGTGCGAATGCGAATGCTGCTGCTACTGATGCTGATGTCGATGTTGGGACGAACAGTAGGTTTGGGAGAGGAGGAGTAGGTGGGATGAGGATGAGGAGGTGGTTGAGGGCAGTGGTGGGAAGACGACGACGAAATTGATGGATGGGGTGGGTTGGGTTGGGAGTTAGCGAATGGGCGATAATTTGGAAGGGGATTGGAGTGGAGTGTTACTCGCGCTGCTTGCTTGTTCGAGCTGGGTTGCATTGACGAGTGATGTTTGGTCTTGAGAAGGCCAGGGAAATTTAGGTTGGGACATGTAGCGCCGGTCGCCGGGCTCGAAAATGTATCGTGAAAGCAGAAAATGAACACATCAGGTATCGCGTTCCTTTTCATTCATTTCACCTACGCAGAGGATAGCCCTGAGAGGTGGCCAAGCATATTCGTCTCATCCATGCCGATACGCCTTGCTATGCATACCTCATTCATT
This sequence comes from Cercospora zeina, assembly GCA_022702355.1. NCBI lineage: Eukaryota > Fungi > Ascomycota > Dothideomycetes > Mycosphaerellales > Mycosphaerellaceae > Cercospora > Cercospora zeina. The sequence goes on from JAKLWX010000005.1 coordinate 583,638, forward strand.
GTGACCCCATGGCTGCCGTTTAGCTCATACACCATAACGCCGCGTATTTTTGCAGCATATCGCAGTCAATCCTCCCCATTTTTGCCTCTAGTACGTCCGCGCCAAGTTTCTCAGGTACCAATCTACCAGTCTTCGGCCGACCTTTGCTTCGCTGACATGAATGATATCGCCTTCCATTGCGTAGTCGAGATCACTGGTGTTCACAATGTCGCCTTCGAGCAGACCACCGTCTCCAGTGTGTCGGACTTGTCGGCTGCGCTGCTTATTGACGAGTAGCCAGCTGCGTAGGGTATCGGCATCGACTTCGAGGAAACCTGCGAGCTTTGTGAGGTCCATGGTAGTGTAGAGCTTCAGGTAGCTGCGGACGGTAGGCGTGTAGATATTGTTCTTGACCTCCTCCATAAAGATCGCAAGGTGGTGCTCAACAGGGTCGACGTTGATCTGCGGGTGGTCAAAGTCCGGAGGTGTGGGAGAGATGAACTTGGGGCAGGCGCTGCGGAAGAGCTCTTCGAAGATAGGCAGAGCTTCTGGGCCTCCGCGCTGCATGCGAGTGAGTTGCTCGCCATACTTCTCGCGCAAAGCGGTGTGAATGGTGTCGTCCAGCCTCGTTGGGTGGAACGCAACACAGATGGCGACCAGTGCGTACATCTGATCGTTCTTCTTGCTGATGCTGTCGTACTGAGCGCCCTTCTGGAAGTTCTTCGTCCTTGAGACGTAGATCAGGATGTGATTGAAGGCGCGGAGCGCATCTGCGTATCGGTGCATCATCATGTAGGAAAACCCGATGTAGTAGTAGGTGGTGAAGTTGGCCGCCATGACTCGGGCGAACATGGCCTTCTTGTTGAGTTCGATGTCGTCCAAAGTCTTGAGAGCCAAGCTGAAGTCACCGAGCAAGCAGTGCACTCGCAGCAATCCAATGATGGAGAAGTATCCCAGCATCTGGTACAGCGGCCTGTTGCCGTACTCGCCAGCGTATAATGAAGCATCCTCGCCTCGCTTTCGTGCGGCTAACTGCTCACTAATCTGTGACCGCTGGATAAGGGAGTATAGGACGTTCAGGACCGAGTAACAGCCCCAGGTGTTTGGGTTCTCGCGCAGAATGGTGATCTCCTCCTCGTTGTTTTGCTGGAAAGCCACGCGCTGGCGGAAGGAGCAGAATGAGTTGAACTGGTAGATGAACTCGTCGATCACGTCCCATGCCCAGAAGTACTGCCACTTTATCAGTATCCCATTCATCGCGTGATTCTGATTCCAGATCTCCTTACCGATGGCACCTCGATGTCGACCGGCCCCTCGCTGTTCAGAATGAAGTGGAACAGATTGCAGTAGCTGTCATAGCTCTGGATCTTCAACTCCGTCGATGCGCCATATTCGAGCGGTGTCGCCGCTGCCTGTAGCTGCGCCTGCAGATCTTGTCCACCTGCCCCGAATGAATCGACCTGCTCCAAGCCATATGCTTCGTCGCCGTAGCCCGCCTGCTCGCGGAAGTCGTTGGCGAGCGCCTCCTCTTCGACGTCTGAGTCGTCGTCCACTTGCCGTGTCGGCGCGCCCTGCTGGTAGGACGGTGCTTGTCGGACGCTCATGATTGCGGTGGTGGTGTCGGCGGAGTTTGTCGCGGCGTCGTTGGCACACAATTTCGCGACTGCCCCACGAAAATCAGGAACGGAAGGTTTTCCTGGAAGTCTTGGCAACAGGAGCAGAGCTCAAAGCAAAAGCAACGACTCGACGAGGACTTCACTTCACTCCAGCATCAGTACTCCGCATGATCATATTCTGGCTGCTCATATCTGGACTTGGACAGTGACAGTATACTGAACATACCATAGCATCCACCCGCAGCCCCGCAGTCGATCCACTACCATCAACCCCTCCCGTCTCACTTGCTAGACACTGCGCAATTCCTCTGCTCCCACTCGATCTCGACGTCATGGCACCAGTGCACCGAGTCGCCGTGATTCAGATGTGTCCAAAGGTTCGCTTCGCTTCTGTCCTGCTTATCTGCCAAGCAACGTACGCTGAGCCTCTTGTCAGCCGATGGCTATGGACCGCAACTTCAAAGTGGCTTGTGATTCATTCGTGCAGCCGCCAAACAGCACGCGGTTCTCGCTGTAAGTTTAGACTTGGAGGCATTGCCTTCGAATCCTCTGGCCTGATGTCAACTATGTTCAGGTATTGCCAGAGTATCACTTGCTCAGTTGGATTCCCAATGATGAGAAGTTCAAAGACGCCTGCGGCCACTGGCAGCGATACCTTGATGGGTACATTTCCCTCGCGAAAGAGTGCAACATCAACATAGTCCCAGGCACGATTGTCGAGCTTCACGATGCCGGCACGAAAGACGAGCGACTGCTGAACGTCGCTTACTTCATCACAAATACCAGCGAGATCGCAGGTCGCTACGTGAAGAAGAATCTGTGGGGTGACATCGAACAACTGCATCTCACGAGCAGTTCCATGGATGACCATCCCGTGTTCGACACACCGCTTGGCAAGGTCGGGCTCCTCATATGTTGGGACCTCGCATTCCCAGAGGCTTTTCGTGAGATGATCGCAAAGGGGGCCAAGCTCTTCATTATTCCAACATTTTGGACGTTGAGCGATTGCTCCAAAGCTGGTCTGGCTATTAACCCTGTATCGGAAGGCCTCTTTCTGGATTCCATGCTGACAGCTCGTTGCTTCGAAAACACATGTGGTAAGTAATGAGCTGTCTGCCGTGAATGACTATCAAACCCGAGACATTTGCCTAATCCTGCTGAGACACTCGTTGGGCATGTCATGATGGGACATTCTCAAGCTTGCCAGTTCTTCGAATGTTGGCCGACCAGTCGTCAAACCTCCGGACCCCCGATCAAATTAAGGTTTAATCCCTGTATAGGTCGGTTCAGGTAGCATCTTAGTAGTATTTTATAACATATTATCGAACATGTTTTACTCCCCTAACCCTCTATTTTCTAGGAGAGGAGCGACGTACGCGCGCAGACGGCTTGCCGTCGATGCGTCGCGCGTACTCGAGCGGGCCGCAAGGCCAAATATTGCTCGAAAGCAATCAGAAATTCCGGTTAAAGGTAGGTTGAGCAGGGGACAGGTAGGGGCAGGTTAGCCGAGTGGTGGGGTTGAGGTGTAGACTCGTATGCAAGCATGGTCGCTAGGTTTGAGTTTCAGAATCGGAGTCAGGCTGACCCCAGACAGCGATCGTCTTTGCCAACGCCGGAGGTCCTCCTGGCAAGGGTTATGCTGGTCTGTCACAGGTCTGTGTCCCCTATGCTGGCGCCCTCACACGACTCGGTAGCTGTGCCGAGGGCATGGCGGTCGTCGACGTGGATATGCAAATCCTCGAAGACGCACAGGAGAACTACCAAGTGCGAGGTGAGCGTCGAATAAGTCGCGCGGGATGGCGTCGTTGTCGACATAGGGCTAGCTGGTCATTCCTCTCAATAATAGCCGACCTTGCAAGATCAGACTGGGTATGTCATCACTTTATATCAACGACCTGAATTGGTACTGATCTGCAACAGCACTATGAGTACAGGCATAGTACGCAGACGAAGTTGTAACGCGCAGTCTTCAGCACAAACAGCTCCTCGATACCGTTACTTGTATGTACATGCAGTGATGACCCACTGCACTGCTCAGCGCTTCTTCATGGATCATGCGAATCGTACAGCTTGCCATGGCGAAATTGCATGCAGCGGCACAGTTCAGCCGATCACGACGTGCGACTGAGCGAGTGCCGCCTGACCGGCATGCTGTTTCGAGTCTCCCGCTCCAGCAACAGTTCACAAGCAAACTACCCGTGCGCATGGCGTGGTGGCGACGCTAGAAGGCGAGACGCCAGCGTCGGCAACGCACGCGAAAGGTGGATCGAAGTTCTGACACAGCAGCTGGTCGCGAACATTGTGTGCTCAGCTCGAGCCGCGAGCTGCTGATGAAAGGATCGGAATCATCATGGTCATCATGGTCGTAGGCTACGCAGCTCGAGGGCTCAATGGCTGACTTGGGCGACAACAATTGGCCAGATCGCCTGCAGAGCATTCCTTTGGGTGATGAATGTGATCTCGGCTGAAGACCCTCCGCACTCAAGGCTCCACAATCCACTTGGCGGCATGCGGGCAACCCTAGCGCTTTGGCGCCACCCATGCACCGTTCCAGCTCTGTGCGCCCAGAGCTGATCGCGGCGTATAAGAGCTTTAATCGGCTCACCGAAACCTTGTCCTGTGCCATTCTCTGGTGATCTCTTGTCCTTCTTGTCGACGCTTGTCACCATGGCGGAGAAGACGTTCGCAGGAGCCGCGCCCAGCGGGGAGCACAACGAAAAGAACCCGCCTATCTACGAAGAGGCGGCCAAATACGATGCCAATCAAGGTGGTCGCCGTGGATCCGTGGCCGTCAATGTCGTTGCGAATCCACTGAAGGTGAGCTAAAGATGGCGCCCAGAGTGCCGCGGCGCAGACAAGACTCGATAAGAATACTGGACCGGACCGCTAACATTCTTGTGCTTACCACAGCGCGAATCGCCCCAAAAAGTCGCCGAGAATGCTCGAATCTTTGCTGAAGGCCATGGCATGTCGGAGTTTGCCGATCTCTTTGGCCGCGCTGCCTTGGTCGCACGCGACCCACTTCAATACCGCCAACTTGATGGATTATCGACCGAAGAGCTAGCGGCCCTGGAGTACGAGGAGGCGCACAAGTGGCACGGCCCGAAGATGCTGTGGTATTCGATTGCCCTGTGTGCCATTGGAGCTGGTATGTCAAGTCGCGTGACTGGACCCACAAAATTTCCATTCACTCAGACTTTCCCCCAATCTATACCACCTATACTAACACCTTCTCCTTCGATAGCAACGCAAGGATGGGACCAGACAGGCTCAAATGGTGCGAATCTTAGGTATGAGGGCATTGCAATGACGGTAGAAGAGAATTGGCGGGCGCTAATACATCACCCATAGCTTCCCGCAGGAGTTTGGCATCGCCGGTAAGGGACGAGACGAGTGGATCGTGGGCGCTATCAATTCTGTCATCTTCCTGACGGCTGGCCTCATGTAAGTTCCTGGAACGCTGGCTGGTACCGTTACTAATCGTTTCGCAGTGGCGCCTTCATCGTGGACCCCCTCAACAAATACTTTGGCCGGCGTGGTGAGATCTTTATCACTGCGATGTGCTTGACTGCTACTCCAATCGGTTCCGGATTTGCCAAATCATGGCAAGGACTCTTCGCCGCACGATTCGTCATGGGTATAGGTATCGGCGCCAAAAATGCCACAGTACCCATTTACTCGGCAGAGATGGCACCAGCACGTATTCGAGGCGCATTAGTGATGTTCTGGCAGCTGTGGGTCGTGGCCGGTCAGTCTAGGTCTTGTGTGATCACATACATCGCCCCGCTGACGTTCTCGCAGGAATTTTCCTTGGTTTTTGCGCCAATGTCATCGTCAAAGACACCGGCCCCATCGCCTGGAGGCTGCAGCTCGGCTCTGCATTCATCCCATCGTTCATTCTCGGTGCTGGCATATTCTTTTGCCCGGAGTCGCCTAGATGGCTCATGAAAAACAATCGCATGGCCGAGGCTTTCACTTCCATGAGGAGACTGCGAGCCCATCCCATCATCGCTGCAAGAGACTTCTACTACTCGTACGTCATCTACGAAGAGGAGCAAGCACTCGCAGCCGGATCGAACTATTTCACTCGTCTTCGGGACTGCTTCACCGTTCCTCGCATCAGGAGATCAAATTACGGTGCTTCGACGGTCATGATCGCCCAGCAGATGTGCGGCATTAACAGTGAGTTGCCCGGCACTGATCAGCGCAGTCAGATACTAACACAGCCTCCAGTCATCTCGTTCTACAGCTCCACCATCTTCGAGCAAGTCGGTTATACGGCAACCCAAGCTCTTTACGCCTCGCTCGGCTATGGCGCGGTCCAAGTCGTCTTCACCATCCCGACACTCTTCCTCATCGACACCAAGGGACGTCGTACGTTGACGCTCGCGACGTTCCCCTTCATGTGCATCTTCCTTCTCGCGGCTGGTCTCTCTTTGCTCGTCCCGGACACAGCACCACGAGGCCAGCGAATTGGACCCGTAGTCCTGTTCATCTATCTCTTCACTATCGCGTACTCTCTCGGCGAAGGTCCGGTGGCATTCCAGTATTCCGCAGAAGTTTTCCCAACCATTCAACGTGAGCAAGGAATGGCTTGGGCTGTCTGCATCAACAACACTTTCGGTAAGAGTCAATCCACTGCCGCTTTCTGCCACCAAGTAACTAACGACCTCTTCTCCAGCCGGTATCCTCTCCCTCACCTTCCCTCGCATGCAAACTGTCATGACTCAAACTGGCGCTTTCGGCTTCTACGCCGCCCTCAACCTGATCGCCTGGTTCATGATCTTCGCTTTCGTGCGCGAAACCAAACAACTCACCCTCGAGGAAATCGACCAGGTCTTCTCCGTCCCTACGAAAGAATTCCTTTCGTACGAACTCACAATCTGGCTACCATACTTCATCAAGCGCCACATCCTTCGCCGAGACATCCCGAAGCCTCCTCCGATCATCGAAAAGGGCGAGAGGGCGTCGAGTGATGAAGAAGATAACGTTCCTGCTGCGCAGGACGCGAGAAACACCTTGGCATATGCTCCTGCGAGCGGCATTTGAGTTCAATACAGTCTTTTGAATGAGTTTTCATCACCCAAGGAGTGGGAGGATTTCCTGAGACCGCGAGGAAGCTAGGCTGGATGGTTTGTGCCATTATGCAGATGCATATTCTAGCTTCTGCGGAAATAACGACCACTTTCGTAACAGAAAAAAGCATATATTACAGCTCCCGGGGAGTCTTTGTATGGCGTTCTAGATATACCCAATCCCAAATCTCAGAAATTTTGGCATCATCATTGCTTCCATCAGTTCCATACATTCAGCGCCTTCCAGTACTGTGATCCCTGCCTAAGAGGTTGACGAGAGAATTTCATCCACACTGCCTTCTGAAAGCCTGACCAAGGAAACCTACATTTTCTGCGCGGCGCGACAAACTCAGACTGGTCTCGGAATGCTCGCAATGATTCGAAAGATGTTGACACTGGAGCGCACACATCAAATGGCGATCACTTACTACTGTTCCACTTCTCCTCAAACCAAGCCATTTACTCGACAAGGTACGAAGGTCATGTCCAGAAAACGCCACCACTCGAATACCAAGAGCAAAGGCGCAGGGGAGCAGTGATTGCATAGGCATACCGCCCGGAAAGAACAACGGAGAATGTGAAAAGGGGATCATGCAGAATGAAGAGAATTGCGTGATCGATGAGGGAAGTTGGTTGATTTGGTAGGACTAAGGTGCTCGTCCAATCAGACAGATCGTTGCGATCGTACACCGTGATGGCGCGCATCGCCGACTTCACCTTCCAAATGTCATACAAACACGTTCGCATAGTCTGGATACACTCCGACAAAGTTATTTGGTATCAGAAGTTGGGAGTCGATGCTTTCGCCCGCCTCCATGCCGTAACGCCTCAACCGATTCAACCCCTGGCCTTGGAGCCTCGGGCCCCATGCAATCATAATTCATTCATCTCGCTCAGAGCCCAGGTCCATCTATGCGCGGCGAGTGGTAAAGTCGGTCTCCAGTTCAGAAGCAGCACTGGCCTCGGATCCAGCACAAGTGCACGAGTCTGGCAAAGAGTTAGCGATACTGTTCATGACGTCGTGCAGAAACGGCAACGCGGACTAACCTTTGGCTCTCTTCCCGCAAGCGCAAGCAGCGCCAGTGACTTTGGCGTTCTCGGTCGATGAACGAGAGCAGGTGCATTCTCCAGCCGGACGTTGGTCTGCGATACACGGGCTTAGTTTCTGCCATGACTTGAACAAGAGGCCAACTTACTGCAGGAGCACCGAGCACCGCCGACCTTGTTCTCAGTCTGCGCTTTCTCACAAGTGCAGTGCAGTGCTGGCTGCTTGCCACATGAGCACTTGGCTTCTGTGGCGCAGACACAGCCTCCGTCACGGCCGCAGCAGGTTGCTGGAATGGCGGCAGTTGGTGCAGACATGTTGATTTGCGTTGGAAGTGTCGGGATGATTGACTGGAAAGTGGTTGAGTTTTGGCAGTGTTGTTTCAATGTTGTGCGAGAATGAAGTCAGAAGACTGGGAATTCGTGTCCTTTATGCTTAAGCAAACATCTGGTACGGCTGCTGTCAGATTCACTTTTTGAAGCACAAATGACGCTTGCTGACATTAGCTCTTTGCTGATTGGTCGGAAACACACCGAGCTTTCCATTCTCGTTTAGAGATCTCCAGATTTTTATCGCCACGCCATTTGCGTCCTCTGTTGCTGTAAGCATATGTTTGGCTTATCCCATTGGCTGGACTGGATCCATTCCGAATGTCACAGGCGGTCACATCCTTTGTTCTCTCCCCTACCAGCTGCAAGACTCCTTGGCCCTTCGTGGGGATTTCACCTGCTAGGTTTTCGCCTCAGCCTATATTTGGCGGGATTATCGAGATTTCTATTGCTCGTGCGTTGATGTCCGTGTCCTGTATATATTACGTAGAACGATAGACCGCAGGCTACAGGCAAAGAATTCCGATGGAAAATTTCAATACATGAATACACTTTCATTCTTTGGCAACACCAATATGTACCGAGTCCTTTGCGCCAACTCAGCTGTAGTCGGGAAACGCTGGGACTGTACTTTTTAGTGAGCTGCACTCTGCGCCCGTTTCATTCACCCTCGAGCAAATGGGTGCCCGCTTGGCGATCCAGGCAGCCAGAGATATCAGCCGGATGTTGTCGTGAAGTATCGTTCGCTCCTCGAAAGAACAACTCGAAGTCTTCTCCCGACTCATGCTCATCCACTACAGGCAAACTTTCTTCACCTCGACTTCCTCCGTCCACTTCAGTGTCTCATCGGCAGTGACATCGCAGAATCCAAAGCTCCATCTCATGTCCAGATTCAGATCCCAGTACTCTCCTTTCTTCATCAAGATGCCCTCGTACTTGTCTCCTTTTACAGCTTCCACGAGCTCTCGTTCTTCGTCAGTCTTCTCGGTCTTGAGCATATCCACAAAGTCATCTCGTATTCCCTCCATCCACTCAATCGCGCTGACTCCAGCCATCCCTGTCATCAGGTCGAGCCGCCTGTCGCGCTGTTTGTCGATCCACAAGACTCCAACGCGCTTGATCGTTTCGCGATGCCAGTCGGCTAGGCCGTAGATGAACCAGGTCTGCAAGTCATCGAAGTGTATGACGAATTTGGTGTTGGCGAAAAAGTGTGGAGCGTATTTGGATCGGGTGAGGCGGCTTAGATAGAAGGCCAGTGGTGGTTTGAACTTGGTGACCTCGACCTCATCTAGGTGGTCGAACTCGAGGAGCTTATCGAGTACGTTGTCGTTGAGCTCGTTGGGAAGTGCCGCAATGCGTGCTTGCAACCTCTTGGATTGCCTCTTGGAAAGCATGTTTGGTTGCTTTCTAGCAAGTCTGGCGCCTCTCAGTCTTGTGTGTATCGAAGTGGTTGTCGGTGGAAGAAGTTCTGGAAATGGAAGTCTTGTTTTGTGAATTTTGTGATTGGTGAATCAAGCCTGGCTTTGTCACTTGAGTAGGTCATGCCAAGTTTTCAAGTGAATGTAGGGATTCAGTACGCATGAAAGCTTGGGATACTTACGTGCATGAGTCCTGGAGCCGTTCACTCTTCTGGCCCTCCCGATGGATATGTCCGGTGTCCAATTACTCGCTCTGGTCCCCTTCACTAGGACAAGGACAAGCAGGTCTTATATTCCTCGACCACAGCCTCTTGCATCTCCTCTCTTCTAGTAACAGGCTTCGCCATACCTGTCTCCAGTTGAACCAACTCCATCGATACCAAAAATGCACACCATGATTAAGCATTCAACCAAAAGAACCGCATCAATGCTCGGCGACACCGAGTTCAGGGAGCTGCAGGCTCGCATCGGCCGCATCGCACGTAAACTCCAGGACATAGTTCTCGACCATGTGCTCGAGATCAAAGAGCAGCGGGAGACTCGAGTCGAGGACTGAATCCCGCCAGTGGCCCTCCACATCAGCAGAAAAGCTCGTCAGAACGTCGCAGCGAACTACTTTGCAAAAACCTTCTTCCTGATGAATCGGCACGACTTCATCAGATGGACCAAAGAGCTTACGGATAGGCATCTCCAGCACATCAGCAATGTCGGCTGGTATGAGGGACTAGATCGCAAGAACATATATTTATCAGCCGAAACACACCCACATTCTCGATTTCAATGACAGGCTTGTTGCAAGAGAACTTGGCTTGCTGCGGCTGTATTTGCAAGTTTACGAGCCACACCGGCCAGCTAATCTTCAAATCACGATGAAGTGCCGTGGCATCGACGGAGTAGAGTAATGGATGCAGCCCCGAACTCTGCAGGCAGTGCCTCTGGAGAAAGGTGGCGAGTTTGCTTTGTCCTGATATGATACACGAACTGCCTATCAAGTAGCGCAACGCGTATATCCGGTGTAAGAATCAAAAAGCTTTCGCTCTCTGCTCATATGCTGCTGCTGTCTGAGATACTATCGTCTTCTGCCGTCTACTGTCGGGGTTTGACGAGACTCAGAATGTTGCAGCATCGTGGAGATGGTGTCTGGCGAATTTCGAATGGAGACTTTTGCGGAGTCGCTATGCACGTCGTCCCGTGATGGCCGCGGAGAAAAGGTTGCCGCGCAGAAGCGCGCGAATGTATCGTAATGCTATACAGTACCGTACAACTGCAGCATCATTCAGGCGATGAATGCGCTTCTCAGACATGCGATGCCCGGCATCAATGCCTTTGTGCAAAGCATGGAAAGTGAAACGTCTTTCGTTCCACGAGTCTCACGCGCAAGATTCACCTGCCTGGCAACCCGAAAGCGAGGTGCCCCACTTAGTAAACAATATCCTTGCTGCAATCTTCCTATCGACCAGCATTACATCGACGCACTCCGGCTACACACCAGCAACGCCGTCAACATGTCGCGCGGCAACGAGTCGGGTATGGACTTCGAGTACCAGAACAAGACTGGTCCTCTTGATGCGCGCTCGCCTTTTGCACAGCTCAGTCAGAACACACAGCGCTTCGGCGCCGGCACACCCAGCAAGCAACGTACGCGCCTTACAACGATGCTGCCTCGCACGCACACTGATGATGGAACAGGAGGGCTCAGCGCATTCAGTTCACCCTTCAAGAACGCTGCCAACCTCCAACCTTCGCCGACTCGAAAGGCGCTACCGCCGACGCCAGTGTCAGCATTCAACGCTCTCTACAACACTCCACGATCGAAAGCCATCGACTTTGACGATTCCAGCGCAGGAGAGACACCCAAGTCCCCCGAAAGAAGCGACAACGACGCAACGCCAGATCACAGCAGGCTGGGTTTGCGCGGAGCACTGAACAACCACGAAGCATCGACACTGCCCACAATGCCTGGCGCAGAACGAGGGAGTCCTACAAAAGAGAAGGCGCGCCCCGACACCTTACGAAGAGATAGCTGGTTAGGCGCATCATGGGGCAGAATCAAGAACAAATGGCACAGCCCCGGACGAGGCGAAATCCACCGCCCAGAACACTCGGGCGCAATCGAGAAGCGCGTCAAGAAACGTCGCGAGCGCGAACTGCAACGCCACGTCTCCAAACGAAGAAGACATAGTATATCCGATTCCGGCGAAGAGAGCGAAGCAGTCGCGATAATCAAATCCTCACGAAAGACACACAACAAAAAAGACACAACACACTCAACCTCAGAAAATCAAGACCGCCCACACTGGCTCTCCCGCACCTTCACCTTCATCGCCCAACACCCCACAGTCCCCCACATCCTCTCCTTCTACGCCCAACTCCTCTTCAACATCTCCCTCCTCGCCGGCTGCCTCTACCTCATCTACTGCTTCTGGTCCGCCGTGCAAGGCGACGTGGACAAAAAATCCGAAGAAGCCATGGCAGACATCATGGTCGAAATGGCCGACTGCGCGCTCCACTACACGACCAACAACTGCGACCCTTCGACGCGCGTCCCCGCACTCAACACCGTCTGCGAAACCTGGCACAAGTGCATGAACCGCGACGCATCCAAAATCGGCCGCGCCAAAGTCTCGGCGCACACGTTTGCCGAGATTTTCAATTCGTTCGTCGAGCCGATTAGTTGGAAAGCTATGGTGTTTACGTTTCTGATTGTGTTTGGATGTTTTGCGAGCGGGAATTTGGCTTTTGGGTTTTTTCGGGATAAGCAACATCAACATCAACAACAACAGTACTATCATCAGCAACCTCCGCCGCCTACGCCGCAGAGGGCCTTTTCTGGACAGAATGGTCAGCAGCAGCAGCAGCAGTGGTACGGCGGCGGTACTCCCTGGCAGAATTTCGAACCACTGGAACCTGGTCCGAGCGGATATCCTGCGCAAGGGCAGATGATGATGATTGAGAATGGCGACGGTAGCGGCAGCAGCAGCAGGAGTCCGCAAAAGAGTCCCGTGAGGAGGTTGGTGTACAATTAATTGAACTTTTGTTTGACAGTATCACAAGAGCGGCTGTTTTGGCTTGATTTTTTGTTTTTCTTCTTTCTTTTTCTTGCTGCTCAGCACGCCTGCCAGTCAGTCACCCGGCCACATGGCGTTGGTTGCGTTGCATTACTTGTGGGCTGTCACCTTCAGATTCCGATTCCAATTCCGATTCCACTTCCAAGAACGGAAGAGAGGAAAAGGGAAAAGGAAAAGGAACGAATAAATGAAGTGACGTGAAGAGAAACTCAAAAAAAACAACAACAACAAATGACCTTTGCAGCGAGCGGACGCGTACTGTACACGCTGTACTAAGCCTCTTCCTCTCTTTCCCAGTTTGTCTATCTATGCAGCGAAGAAAGAAATATGGGAAGGGGGGGGGAGAAATGGAAAGGCAAAAGCGAAAGGCTTCATAGATTTACAAATAAATAGTCGGAAAGTTGTTCGGCGACGGAATGCAATGCAAAAACAAACAAAAAAAAGAAAAGAAAAGAAAAGAAAAAAAAAAGGAAACGAATGTGAATCTTTTGAACAGAACAGAGTAACTTAGACTTGAATTGACGTATGAGCTTTTCATTGATTGCCTTTCTTTCATTCCATTTGTAAGTATCATCACTGATGGTGATGAGAATACGGCTTTGTGTCAGCCATGTATAGATCTCGCATGTATAGTATTCGACCTGTATGAAATGGAAAGGACCTATATGCAACGCTCGCTCGCCAGCAGTAACTAAGTGTCTTGTACCAAAACTCTAAGAAAAGAGAGAAGACAGTTGCGTGAACCGGAAAACCCCCCGCGTAACACACATTTCTGTTGCAATGTGAAACACGGAATTGATCCATTGTCTTTTCGCTTACTGCAAGGACATCATATAAAGCGACTCCATCTCGACACCAGACTCCCCTTCCCATCAAAGCAAAAATAGTCTATGATCCGCTTTGTACACGACACATTGTTTCCCGATGAAAAACGTTGCCACCGACGACTGGTATCCCGCTCGTAATTACTCATGTACACACACACACTCGCACATACATATGTTCATTCTTCCTCATGATCGTTCATCATGCACTTAAAAAGCGGAAATCGCAACAGCGATAACCTGCACGTCGCTGTGGCTGATGGAGACAGTGGTCGATTTCATGCCGGCCTTGTCAGCGGCAGCCTTGGCGTCGCCGTGAAGCTGTTGGAAAATGTCAGTCAGATATTCGAGGTAACGGTTAGGATGTTGGGAAGGGCTCACTCTCACGGCAGGTGCGCCGTTCTCGTCATTCGCAATCTCAATGTCCTTCATCGCAGCACCACCACCTTGGCTAGGAACCTTTAAGCTCTTGAAGACAGCTTCCTTTGCACTCCACTTGCCCACGAAGCTGGCTTGTGGGCTGGCAGCCTTTCGGCAGTACGCAATCTCCTCGGAAGTGAAATTACGCTCGATGAAAGTGTCGTTGGTGATGTCGATGGCATCAATTTGCTCAATGTCGACGCCTGGATTCGAGTTCTGCGAAGCATTGACCTTCATCAATGTCTCAACCATCTCCACGGTGCTCTTGTCCTGAACCTTCTTCGGTGCCGTCTTGGGGTAGATGAGCTCGTTAGTCTTCTTATCGACCGAAACGCGGACAGTTGGGTCCAGGAAGATCTTGCTCTGCTGAGCATCCTCGTAAGGAGACTTGCTCTTGGCACGGAACATGGTGTTGTTGATGAGACCATCGTGGTAGTATCGGTACGCTTTCTTCTGTCTTGCCTCGACCTTCTGCTTGTATGTCTGGAACTGTGCTTTATCAAGGGTGGCGAAGAGATACTTGGGGTGAATACCAATGGCCTGGGCACCTTTCTGGCCGAAACCAAAGGAGGTAACGGAGAAGGCCTTAATACCATCGGTCTGAATGCTCTGGCTTGGGTAGACGATGTAGTCAAACTTCTCCATGACCTTGTCAACATTGTCTGCGTTCCTGTTACCTGGCACAAGACCAGAGTTGAGGACTTGCAGACAGCCGTTGAACATCCATGCACCAGCGGCACCCTTGGGGTGACCAGTGAGGTATTTTTGGAAAATACCCAACAGTGCATTGCCCTTTTGTCGGCCGAGGTGCTTCATCTGCTGGCAGATCACATCGGACTCGTTCTTGTCGTTGGCCACGGTAGAGGTACCGTGGAAAGATGCAACGTCGAGGTCGTCAATGGTCAGACCCCAAGTGGCGAGGGCACCACGAAGTGGCGCAATGCGAGGATCTTGCTTCCAGAAGTTGTTGCCCAAGCTCGAAAGCGCATCCTTCTCCTGGCGGCGGGCCTCGCGCTCAATGTGGAGGGCGCGGTCCTCCATGTACTCGGTCTCGTTAAACTCAGCGCCTTGCTGCTTCATGGCGTTGACTTCTTCCTCGAGGTACAGAAGCTCAGACTCTTGCCAGGTTTTGATCTGCTTCTTGCGGAGATCGAGCTGCCTCTTGCGGTACTTGATATCAAGCAGAGGCGAAGGGAACTTGCCGGCTTGCTCACGAGCGCCAGTCAAGACACCCTGACCAGGTGCTGGAACAGAGCGGCCGATCTTGTCGGTGGCAGTGGCGGTGTAGCCGAGAATACCGTAGATCGGTACACCCATGTCGAGAGCGAGCTTGGCGTCCATGATGACTTGCATACCACAACCTTGGGACTCCATGAAGCCGTTACGGGTCGTGGTGGTAGGTCGGGACATCTCCTTTGGTGTACGCCCGTGTGCGAACTCGTCGCGAGCATTGCTAGTGGCGCCCATGTTGGCAAATTCGTACGAGCCTTCTTCTTGGAAGTCGTCGAAACCACCAACGAAGCACATGCGAGCCTTGCCTTCAACGATGCAGTCGTAACCAATGTCAATGGACTCGACAGCCGTCGCGCAAGCTCCAACAGGAGTCCTGATAGGACCGGTAGAGGACATGAGCAACATGTTGATCCAAGCGCTCATAGTGTTGATGAAGGACTCCTGGAGGATGTCCTTCTGTAGAGGCTTGTCGAGGAAGCGATCCTTGTACATTCCGCGCAACGCGGTAGTACCACCAATACCGGAACCGATGCAGTTACCGACTTCAGAAATGTGCACATACTTGTAGAACTCGTATGGATCGGTGATACCCGAGGACAGCAGAGCCTCTGCAGTGGAGACCAGCACGTAGAGGGTGACCGGGTCGACTTGAGAAATGATGTCGTCTGGCACACCATACTTCTTCGCGTCCCATCCAGTGGGCACTTGACCAGCGACAAGGCGATCGAAGCGGAGTGCCTTTGGAATAAGCAGGGTGGCGCCCTTCTTGAGTCGGACCTGGAATTCGCCGGATTCGAGCTCAAAGACCTCCACCTTTTCGCCGTGCTCGCGCTTGAACTCTTCGGCAGTCTCCTTGGACGACTCGAATGGGTCGAGATCTTCCTCAATCTGGATCTCTTGCATAAGCTGCTTCTTGTTGGGGTCGTAGCCGTTGAACAGCTCCGGCTCAATCAGACGGATGCCAGAGTGGTCGAGGATGTGTTTCTCGTACTTGGGCTTCACGTCCTTGTCGTCCACAGGCTCGCCAGACTTGGCGTCGACCCAGCCAGAGTAGCTCTTGCCCTTGAGATTGCCATTGAAGTTCTTGATCAAGCCCATGATCCAGGCCATCTCAACACAGCCCTCGAGAGAGAACTGGCCGTACGCTTCCATCTCCCATCGAGTGCGCGCGTTACCCCAAGGCCCGACTTCTGCGAAACCGGTGACAACAACAACCTTCTCCAGATCGACCATGCCCTTGAGATTGGCGTTGAGAGGCTCTACTTCCTCCTTCCAGTCTGGAAGCTTGGGGAAGTCAAACTTGAGGTTGGCACGCTTCTCCACCTTGACGGTCTTGTAGAGAGCCTCGCTGTCCTCGCCGTTGACGATCTTGTTCTCGACAGCAGTCTCGCGAGTGACAGCCTTGCGAATTTCAGCAGTCTCCGTGATCTCCTTTCGGAGGCGGGTCATGAGGTCTTTGAGGTTTGGCAAAAATTGCAGGCCACCGTTCAGATCAGCGAAGACAGGCTCATTCTGGCAGAGGTTGACGATGGCGGGTGACATGAGCCCGAGCAAGTTGAAAGCCATCTCTTGCTGCGAGAAGGTGCGCACACCGTATCGCTCCACGCCCTCGGCGACGATGTTGTTGCCGCCCATGAGACCAGTACCACGAGTCCAGCCGATGACTGCGCCGCAGATGGTGAGGAAATTGCCCCAGCTCTCCGAGTGCCATCGGTTGAAGAGTGTCTCCAGAGCCAGCTTCGACTCGGAGTACAGACCGTCGTTGCCAAAAGTACCGTGGTTTGGCGAGAGTGGGAGGATAACTTGAGCCGGGCGGGTCTCGAAGCCACGAGCAGCCTTCTGGCTCTTGACAGCACCGAGCATGCGAAGAAGGTTTGTAAGCATGATACGGTGGGCCAGCTCGGACTTGCTGTCAATGCTGTCAATTTCACGTCCATTTTCGGGGATGGCGGCGAATGGCACAATGAAGTCCAGGTCCCAGCCAAGACCCTTCTTCTCGTCGTAGATGTAGTCGACAAGAGCGTTGACATCCTGGTTACTGCCTTGGTTGAATGGAACGACAACGAGCTGGGAACCGCGTGCACCGTAGCGGGCATAGATGCCCTGGTAGTACTCGGTGACCTCGCGAGAGAAGCGGGAGGTGGTGACGATGACCTTTGCGCCACCACTAACGAGGCCTTGGAGGACTTCGGCACCAATGGATCCAGCACCAGCACCAGTCATCAGCACATTCTTGTTCTGGAACGTGACACCAGACTTGGCGGCTTGCTCGAGGCCGTCGAGGTAGACGCTCGTAAGCTTCTTGCTGTACTCCCATCCATGCTCCTCCTTGCGCTTCAAGTGCAAGAATGGCACAGTCTCGATCTTGCCTTGCTTGGCGGGGTTGACGGCACCGTTCAGGCGACCATTGCGGGTTTTCTTGATGTGTCCGTTAGCCTTGCCATTTTCGTTTGGCATGATCTGGCCCTCGTTCATGGACAGCGATCTGACGATGTTGCTGTACAGTTGCTTAATCTCGAGTTGTGACGACTTGGACAGCTTATGCTGCTGCTTGATCAGGCGGTACACACGCTGTAGATCGTTCTGTACCTTCGTCCTGTTACCGTATTCGGAGATCTTGCCGCCATCGGCCATCTCACGAACGTAGTGCTCAAGCTTGCGAACACTGGGACGAGGAATCTCAGCGTAGTCCATGTCGCCTCGTGGGCTGATGTCGAGATGTGGTGCAGTTGGCACGGCGACATCCTTGTAGACAGGAGCTTCTCCGAGAACATCGCGACAGTTCTCAATGAGTTGCTGCCCAAGTTCTTTCGCCAGCTGGTATGTCTCACCACGATCGGTAGGGCAGTGATCGATGTGGTACTGCATGAATTCCAGAAGCGATGGATTTGATCGGTTCATGATGAGAATGCATCGCGAAACAATCTCGCGGTCGACTGCAGTCAAGCGGCCAAAGATAATATCATAGTACATCTTGAGAGCATCTTGTCGGGCCCAGTTCCATGATGAATCGTAGACACGCGCTTTGAGCGGGCTGAATGTAGGCTCGATCCCGGCAGCGTAGAACTCGCCGTGTTCTGTGGTCCACAGATCGAGTTGTGCTTGGAGGGCAGTTTCGTTCTGCTTGGTGACCAGGGCTGCCTTGTCGCCAGCACGGAGGTCCATCTTCAAGTATCGTGCAAACAGCTCGAGCTGCTGCTTGAAAAGTGCTCGCTGGTCCTTGGTGAGGGCGTCAATGGCTGCAGGGTCCATCATCATGCCACCGCCACCAGCACCGCCGTCTCCGCCGGCTGTTGCTGTCGACAAGCTGATGCCAGCGTGCGAGGCGTACTTGTTGGCGAGATCGTCCAGCCATGCCTTGGCATCGTTTTCGGAACCCAGACGCGATGCAGGCTCAGCAGTAAGACCGAGCAGCAAAACGCCATCCTGTCGCCCAGCGCCCAAGCCCCACCTCGTTTCGAGGTGCTTGCGCACTGCTGTGATGTTGAAGCCACCAGGCATCTTTGAAGAGACCATGCGTGCAATGAGTGACGTGGACTGTTTGCCGAGCTGGCCATTGAATGTCGCTTGCATGGAAGCTCCGAGTTCGTCGAGGGGTGTATCTTCCGGCTTCTCGGGCGTGGAGCCGAATTCCTTGCCCAAGTCTCCGAGGATTTCGTTCTGAAGTGTCGACTTGCCTGGGATTTGTTAGCTCTGCGTTCCGGATGATTTCAATGTGTGCATTGGAACTCACCCCCTACCAAGTCCTTGATCGCCTTGCTCAATGGAATGTCTGCCAATGGCTTCTTCAGCTTCTGAGCAACCAATGCTCTGAGGATGTCGACAGCGCCGACCGGAGCGTCTGCTACAGCTGCTGCGGGTCCAGCACCTGCTGAGGGTGGAGGTGGAGCGGCTGCCGCCGATGGTGTTACCGCCGCTGGAGCACCGTCCCCCCCACCGGGGGCGGGTGCGGCTGCCGGCTCGTCCTCCACTGGGTCGACATCGTAGTAGATGTCCTTCGCGTCCTTGTTGTAGCACAGAATCTGCCGTTGCACGGATCGTGCTGCATCATATGCCTCGTACTTTGCCGCCAGTGTTCGCTTGGCCATGCCGCCCAGTGTGTCTGCGGGCCCGATTTCCACTATCCGCTCAGTTTCCTTCTGGCCCAAAATGACATCTTGCGTTTCGATCCATCTCACGGGCGAGGCGAACTGGTAAGCCAGCAGCTCGACCAGCAGCGTATGGGCCAAGTCTTGCTCGACCTCGGGCCTCATGGTTGCGGTGTGGGGTGTTTGGCGGCGCTGTCCTCCGAGGTTAGCGGTTTCGGTGGTGAGAGAGACCACAAGAGTGTATCATGCGCGGGGCAGATGGCGCCAATGGGTGGTGGTGGGGGTGCAGAGGAAGGTGCGGTGGTGGAGGATGGAGAGAGGAAGCAGCAGCCAGAATTTTCGGGGCAGGCTGCGCAGGCGGAATGTTTCTCTCGCACGCACGGCGAATGGATGAATGGATGGGGATGCGGTGGGCGGTTGATGGGAAGGCGTGCGATAAGGGCGCAGGTGGTGAGCCCGAAGCGGTCCGCAGGCTCAACGGTGCAGCGCAATGGTTGATATGCAGGTGGATGGGCGTGTGCGGAGCGTTGTACACAGCTCACGCCAGCGGTTGGCGGTTGACCGAGTTGAGCGAGCTTACCCCAGTTGTCTCCAGGCAGAAAGTCTTGACACCGACCGCTCGCTTGAACTGCGCCCTGACGTGTGCCCGCCGCCGGTCCCTGCGCGCTCGCGTTTTGCCGATCGCCGCCAGTGCTAACTTAGCGGCGGCGTGAAGAGCGGCGGAGGAGAGACAGTGCGGTGCAGAAGGGCGGAACGGACGATGAGACACACGCGGGGAACAGGAAGAAGCGATCCATCACTGCGACTCCTGCTCTCGGGGGCGTCGCGTCGCCATCTCGCGGGCAACAGTTCAACCGCGCGCGCGCCGCACAGAGAGTGCACAGAGAGAGGGTCTCGTGCTGCACGTTCGGTGGCTAGCGCCGCGGGACGGCTCTCTTATCCTGGCACGATGATGCCTCAACGCCGGAACGCCGCAGCTCGTCGAGCCTCAATGCATCGGGGTGATTACTGTGGGAAAGACGTGCTGGCCGCGCCCGACGCTTTCCTGTGCACTGTCTCCTCCTCCTCCTCGTCGTCGTCCCCCTTCTCTGTACACACCATCGCTGCCATTGAGCGCCCAGTCCATTTCTCGCGTCCACACCTGACCCGCGGGAGTGACCACATCCTTGCCGTCGGCGTCTGAGCTTTGCGTAGCTCGACAAAATCCAGTCCTGCGGTCGAATGAGAATTTAGGCCCTCATTTGCGATAAACGAAAACGACGTGAGTTCCTCCACCTCCATCATCCGCACCACCAGCCACAGCAACGTGGTCTTTTGTCACCGGAGGCTGCTGCCGGAAAAACCGCACACGACACCGCTCCTCCAAGCAATGCTGCAAACATGGGCACTCCAGCGCAAGAACTGACAAATCCCTTTGTGCAGTTCCAAGAGGCGCTTTCGCCCACTGCACCCTCCCGACCGTCCCCTCAAACCCGCCGCCGATCCAACATGTATGGCAGCGGCTCTCAGACCGGCGTGTCCACGCCACGCTCGCAAGCCGTATCACGACCTCTCACCCTCACGCACGGCTCCCTCGAATACACCTTTTTGATACCCACCGCTTTACATTTCAACGCTACACAGCTCAAGGACCAGTTCCTGTCGACCCTCCCCGAAGCTACCGAAGAGCTTGCCCAAGATGACGAGCCGTCCTCGGTCACGGAGCTGGTCGCTCGATACATTGGCTTTGTCGCCAAAGAAGTAGAGGAGGGCGAGGACCCGGAGCTCTTCACTGAAGTTCTGAAACTCGTCCTGACCGAATTTGAGCGCACCTTCCTCCGCGGAAATGAGGTGCACGCAATCGCCTCGCACCTGCCCGGCATCTACGAGAAGAAGCTCGTCACAGTGCAGGCCTACTACGCTGCACGCGCCTCCGTCAAACGAGCCATCCGAGCACACGAGTCTGCTCTTCTCAGAGAAGCTGCCGACGAGAATGCGTACGTCTATGCCGTGTTCGGTGGACAGGGCAACATCGAGGAGTACTTTGATGAGCTCCGAGAAATTTACAACACCTACCCTTCGCTGGTGCGCGACTTCCTTAATGTGGCCGCACAACATCTGCAATTCCTTTCGAGGGATGAGCAGGCCTTCAAGAGCTACGCCAAAGGCCTCGATATCATGCGATGGCTGGACAACAAGGACTCGCAGCCAGACACCGATTATTTGGTGTCCGCGCCTGTCAGCTTCCCATTGATCGGTCTCACACAGCTCGCACACTACGTGGTGACGTGCAGAGTTCTCGGCACACACCCCGGCCACGTTCGAGATCGTTTCTCGGGTGCCACTGGTCACTCGCAGGGTGTCGTCACGGCAGCTGCAATCGCCGCCTCGTCGAACTGGGAGACCTTCGACATGCACGCCCGAAATGCCCTGACGATCCTCTTCTGGATCGGTGCCCGCAGCCAGCAGGCCTATCCTCGCACATCGCTTGCGCCAAACGTGCTGCAGGACTCGATCGACAATGGCGAAGGAACGCCCACTCCCATGTTGACCGTGCGAGACCTCTCACGGGAGACCGTCGAGAAACTCATCAAGCAGACCAACGAGCACTTGCCCGAAGACAGGCATATCGGCATCTCACTCGTGAACAGCGCTCGCAACTTTGTCGTTACTGGTCCACCAATGTCGTTGTACGGTCTCAACCTGCAGCTTCGCAAAATCAAGGCTCCAACTGGTCTTGACCAGACCCGCATACCGTTCACAGAGCGCAAGGTCCGTTTTGTCAACCGCTTCCTCCCAATCACCGCACCATTCCACAGCCCCTACCTGGCAGAGGCCATGAAGCACTTGGAGAACGATCTGGGAGAAATTCATATCCAAGCTTCGGAACTTGGAATCCCAGTGTACGACACATACACTGGCGAGGATCTCCGCGTGCAGGAGAGCGGCCAGAGTATCACGCCGGCGTTGGTCAAGATGATCTGCCAGGATCAAGTGCTATGGGAGAAGGCTACTGTCATGCCCAATGCCACCCACATTCTCGACTTTGGCCCAGGCGGCATCTCGGGGCTCGGTGTTCTCACGAACCGCAACAAGGACGGCACTGGCGTCCGCGTCATTCTCGCTGGCACTATGGATGGCACGAATCCCGAAGTCGGCTACAAGCCTGAGATCTTCGACCGTGACGCAGAACACGCCGTCAAGTACGCTGTCGACTGGGTGAAAGAGTATGGACCGAAGCTGGTCAAGACATCTGCAGGTCAGACGTTTGTGGATACCAAGATGAGTCGCATGCTCGGCCTGCCGCCTGTCATGGTTGCTGGTATGACGCCCTGCACTGTGCCCACAGACTTTGTGGCAGCTACCATGCGCGCGGGCTATGAAATCGAGCTGGCCGGTGGTGGTTACTACAACGACAAGAGCATGACGGAAGCCATTGCCAAAATCGAGGAGGAGATTCCTGCTGGTCGCGGTATCACAGTCAACCTCATCTACGTCAACCCTCGTGCGATGGCTTGGCAGATTCCGATGATCGGCCGACTGCGAGCAGAAGGTGTACCGATCGAAGGTCTGACCATTGGTGCTGGCGTTCCCTCGATCGAGGTCGCCAACGAGTATATTCAGACGCTCGGAATCAAGCACATCGGCTTCAAGCCTGGTTCATCGGATGCCATTCAGGCCGTCATTAACATCGCAAAGGCCAACCCAGGCTTTCCTGTGATGATGCAGTGGACTGGTGGTCGTGGAGGTGGTCATCACTCTTTTGAGGACTTCCACCAGCCCATTCTGTCCATGTACAGCAGAATCCGACGATGCGAGAACCTGGTCTTGATTGCCGGCTCTGGTTTCGGTGGCGCAGAAGACACCTACCCCTACCTGACGGGTGAGTGGGCCAAGAAGTTTGGCTATCCACCAATGCCGTTCGATGGTGTTCTCTTCGGCAGTCGAGTCATGGTAGCCAAGGAGGCGCACACTTCTCCCGCGGCCAAGCAGGCCATTGTCGATGCTCCCGGTCTCGAGGACCACGAGTGGGAGAAGACTTACAAGGGTGCCGCTGGCGGCGTCATCACCGTCCGCTCGGAGATGGGCGAGCCCATTCACAAGCTTGCTACCCGCGGTGTCCTCTTCTGGGCAGAGATGGACCAGAAAATCTTCTCCTTGGACAAGGCCAAGCGGATTCCTGAGCTGAAGAAGCAGCGTGAGTACATCATCCAAAAGCTCAACGATGACTTCCAGAAGCCATGGTTCGGTCGCAACAAGGCTGGCGAATGTGTCGACCTTGAGGACATGACCTATGGAGAGGTACTCCGCCGCATGGTGGACCTCATGTACATCAACCACCAGAAGCGATGGATCGACAAGTCTCTTGCACGCTTGACTGGTGACTTCATTCGTCGTATCGAGGAACGATTTGCCGAGAGCAACGGCGCGGGATCACTTATCCAGAACTACACCGAGCTCGATGACCCGTTCGGCACTGTCACGAAGGTCCTCGAGGCATATCCCGAAGCCGATGTTCAGCTCATCAACGCTCAGGACGTGCAGCACTTCCTGCTTCTTTGCCAGAGACGAGGACAGAAGCCAACACCTTTCGTTCCGTGCTTGGATGACACTTTCGAGTTCTTCTTCAAGAAGGACTCTCTGTGGCAGTCAGAGGATCTTGAGGCTGTCGTTGACCAAGATGTCGGCCGTGTTGCCATCTTGCAAGGACCGATGGCTGTCAAGTACTCCAAGATCGTTGACGAGCCGATCAAGGACATTCTCGACGGTGTTCACGAGGGCCACATTAAATTCTTGACACGCGATCTGTACGCAGATGATGTCAAGAAGATTCCACAAGTCGAGTACTTTGGTGGAAAGCTCATCGAAGCTAGCGACGACCTCCACAATGTCGAGGGGCTGACTGTCAATGAGACGGAGCACAAAATTCTCTACCGCTTGTCTTCCGTCACGAGCACCGCTCTTCCACCTCAGGACAACTGGATTCAGCTGCTCGCTGGTCGCGCCCACACCTGGCGTCACGCCTTCTTCACAACGGACGTGTTCGTTCAGGGCCAAAGATATCAGACAAACCCAATGCACCGCATCTTTGCACCAACTCCAGGTATGGTAGTGGAGATCCAGCACCCCAACGATCCCCAGAGGACCACGATCAGCGTCAAGGAGCCATCGCATGGGACCGAATACGTTCAGACCATACACGTCGCCCGTGATAGCAATGGCGAGATTGTTGTCAACATGATCGAAGGACGCACGGCGACCGGCAAGGCTGTAGCTCTGCCGCTTCGATTCACCTACCACCCAGAGACTGGTTACGCGCCAATTCGCGAAAACATGGAAGCCCGCAACGACCGCATCAAGGAGTTCTACTACAAGATCTGGTTCGGGGACGAAGCTTGTCCGTTCGACGTGGATGTCACGTCGCGCTTCGATGGTGGTCGCGCTACAGTCACCAGTGAGGCGATCAACGACTTTGTGCATGCAGTGGGCAACACTGGCGAGGCGTTCGTTGATCGACCTGGCAAGGAGGTCTTTGCGCCCATGGACTTTGCCATCGTCGTTGGCTGGAAGGCCATCACGAAGCCAATCTTCCCCCGCACCATCGATGGAGACCTGCTCAAGCTCGTTCATTTGTCCAACGGCTTCCGTATGATTCCAGGTGCCGCGCCACTTAAGAAGGGCGATGTCCTGGATACGACCGCTCAGGTCAATGCCGTCATCAACCAAGCCTCCGGCAAGATGGTCGAGGTTTGCGGCACCATCACTCGCAGCGGCAAGCCGGTCATGGAAGTCACTAGCCAGTTCTTGTACCGCGGCAACTACACCGATTACCACAACACCTTTCAACGCAAGGTCGAGACGCCGATGCAAGTGCACCTCGACTCGACGAAGGATGTGGCAGTTCTGCAATCGAAGGAATGGTTCAAGCTGGAGAATGAGGAAATTGATCTCCTGAACCAAACCCTCATCTTCAGACTGAGCAGCATCTTGCGCTACAAGAACCAGAGCGTCTTCTCCTCTGTCCAGACTGAGGGAACTGTCGAGCTCGAGCTTCCCAGCAAGGAGGTCATCACAGTCGCCTCTGTCGAGTATGAGGCAGGAACGTCCTATGGCAACCCAGTCCTCGACTACCTGACCCGCAACGGCTCTGCTCTTGACCAGCCTGTCAACTTCGAGAACCCTATCCCTCTCAGCGGCAAATCTCCTCTTGTGCTGAAGGCGCCCTCGTCCAACGAGACCTATGCTCGCGTTTCCGGCGACTACAACCCCATCCACGTGTCGCGTGTCTTCTCGCAATACGCCGGTCTTCCTGGCACGATCACGCACGGCATGTACTCCAGTGCCGCCGTCCGTTCGCTTGTAGAGACCTGGGCTGCCGAGAACAATGTCGGCCGTGTCCGGAGCTTCCATGCTTCGCTCGTTGGCATGGTCCTGCCTGATGACACTATTGAAGTCAAGCTCCAGCACGTCGGCATGGTCTCGGGCCGCAAGATTATCAAGATTGAGGCACAGAAGGCCGAGACTGAGGAGAAGGTCTTGCTCGCAGAGGCAGAGGTCGAGCAACCTGTGTCGTCCTACGTTTTCACGGGCCAGGGCTCGCAAGAGCAAGGTATGGGTATGGACTTGTACGGGTCCAGCGAGGTCGCAAAGGCTGTGTGGGACCGCGCCGACAAGCATTTTATGGACAACTACGGATTTGCCATCACCAACATCGTCAAGAACAACCCCAAGGAGCTCACCATTCACTTTGGAGGCGCACGCGGCAAGGCTATTCGCAAGAACTACATGGACATGACGTTCGAGACGGTGGCCACCGACGGATCTATCAAGTCCGAGAAGATCTTCAAGGAGATCGACGAGACCACTACCTCGTACACATACCGATCTCCAACTGGTCTACTGTCCGCCACACAGTTCACCCAGCCGGCATTGACGCTCATGGAGAAGGCTTCTTTCGAGGACATGCTTTCCAAGGGACTCGTGCAGCGCGACAGCAGCTTCGCTGGTCACTCTCTCGGAGAGTACAGTGCTTTGGCTGCCCTGGCCGAGGTCATGCCGATCGAATCCCTGGTGTCCGTCGTGTTCTACCGTGGTCTGACGATGCAAGTCGCCGTCGAGCGCGACGAGGCTGGCCGCTCCAACTACTCCATGTGCGCTGTCAACCCATCGCGCATCAGCAAGACCTTCAACGAGTCGGCCCTGCAATACGTTGTTGAGAACATCTCTCTCACGACCGACTGGCTCCTCGAGATTGTCAACCTGAACGTCCACAACCAGCAGTACGTCTGCGCTGGTGATCTCCGCGCTCTGGACACACTTACTGGTGTGCTCAACTACCTCAAGGCACAGAAGATCGACATTCAAGAGCTCATGCAGACCATGAGCATGGACGAGGTCAAGGCTCACTTGGTCGAAATCATCCAAGGCTGTGCCAAGCAGACCGAGGCCAAGCCCAAGCCGCTTGATCTCCAGAGAGGCTTCGCCACCATTCCTCTCAAGGGGATCGATGTGCCTTTCCACTCGACCTTCTTGCGCTCTGGCGTGAAGCCTTTCCGATCCTTCTTGTTGAAGAAGATCAACAAGACGTCCATCGACCCTAGCAAGCTCGTTGGAAAGTACATCCCCAACGTCACCGCAAAGCCTTTTGAACTTACGAAGGAATACTTCCAAGATGTTTACGAGCTCACCAAGTCTCCTCGCATCGGCAACATCTTGGAGAACTGGGACAAGTACGAGAGCGACTCACCGGATGTGATTCGTCCTCGTGCCGGCAGCATGGCGGTGCCTAACCATGGTTGAAGGGAAGCGGAAGAGAGATTGACGAGCTCTCACGAGCAGCGAGAACCGGCAGGCGTTATGATGTTTTTTCTGTTTCACGCCTTTTCCGATGAAGCGTGATGTGCGCACGGTGTACAACGGGATGGCGTTTGAAATGATTCTGAACAGAGGGTGGGTGGAAATGATGATTGTTGGTGCATCTGTATATCTGATAGATAGATTCATGTGTTTTCCGACAGCGAAATGAGAAGAGTCTTGTGTAAATTTCAAATTTAGACGACCAATTTGTTTCGTAGTTTGCAGTCACGTTCTCTGCTGATATTATATACATTGCTTGCTGCTTTGGTCTCCTACCATGTTCAACGCCGTACGGGTTGATAATTTGCGCAGAACGTAGGTTGGATCTCACTAGTCGAGGTTAGGGTCAAGAGCGGAAATTGCTTTTTGGCCGTGCAGTTTCATCAAGTGCTGACTACTGACCGGGGCAGAGCAGAGCAGAGCAGAACAGAGCGGACTTGTCAGCGCGAGTATGAGAGTAAGAGTAATAAGAGTAGTTTGACTAGTTAGCGCTTGTAATGAGTCCGAAGAGGTTTCTATATATATGTATATATATATGTATATACAAAGGCTGTGGTACGATCCCTTTCCTCCTTGCACAAACATCATATATTTATTACATTATTACATTCCATCCATCCTTCTATACACGCAACACAACACAACACAACACATACACACACACACACACACACACACACACACACACACACACACACACACACACACACACACACACACACACACACACACACACACAAACGTGACATCTCATCGCCAGCCATGTCCATCACCATCAACTCCATCTCTCTGGCGCTCTTTGCTATCATGGCGAGCCACATGGCAGGAAGCCTCGTGGCAGCAGTCACGTGCGGGCCATGCGTTGTGAACACCAAAGTCTGCTTGTATGGAGATGGCAGTGACACCCCAGTTCCGTGCTAGGTTAGTAATAATAGGGAGGAGGACATGACTACTTGACGGCTTTGCTTGCTGACTTGGAGAGTAGTTTGACTAGTTCGATCGACGAAGGAGGCAAAGAGGAGAGAGAGGGAGAGGGAGAGGGAGAGTAGAAAGCTGGAGAAGGAGAAAAAAAAAACACAAAAAGGGTGAAGATGGACAAAACCGTTGGTACATACGAAGTAGTGTGGAGAAGGAGAAGGAGAAGAAGAAGAAGAAGAAGAAGAAGAAGAAGAAAAGGCGGAAGTCGGGCAGATGCTGTTGCTATCTGCGTGCGCACCTCTTGTCTTGCATATGTATATAAAAATGGATGCGGGTTGATTCAGGAACTCTCTGATGATCAAGTTTTCTTGATTGAGTTTTTACCGAGACGACACATCAAGTTTTCGCATTCCCATCTCTTCCAGCACCGAATAAATGTGCGACCCTCGAAGGGATGACACTAAAGAGATGTCGCGGCCGATCATGGTGATTGACAATGTTCGCGTTGCTCGTTAGAACATTTACGCGAGTCTCATTAGAGGCTGCCAGATTTGGCTCCTCACGAGCTGTATGACCGGGTTCGGGTCCGTTGAGACTGTGTTTGGCAGGATACGTGTTCGCGGTTGTTGTTGCAACTTGTTCAAGTCTTCGGATCCACAAGCCTGCTCTCCTGTGAGCCGAAAATGTCTTTGCAGAGGATCGCGTTACTCACCGGGCTTGCTCTGATGACTGTGTTTGAGGTGTTGGCGGAAATGGTCGAGCTACATCATCATCAGCAGCAGTTCCATAGACGGCTCACATGTGCGATCCATCCTGTCTTACTCGGTGAAACTGCTTGGTTTTGTTACAGCTGCCAAATTGATGCACTTTGATGAGATGCTGACAGCGGATGCCCCAGTCGGGAGGATTCGGGAAGCCTTCGCCGCAGAAGGCACAATTGTCCATGCCATTTCCATCGCTGCGTGCAATGAACACTACTTCAATGTCGCTGATGCTGCCGCAAGAGTAGGTGAGACTTTGGTGCACGGCATTTTGATGCCGCTCTAGCTCGTTTCTCGATTTGAACCTACTAAGACACATCAGTCCTGCTGTCGATTTACACGTGCCCGTGGGCGTAAACGTCCATCATCAATACGAGCAATAAACACTTCGCCGATGCTTACCGGTGGGGACAAGATTCACATCCAAGAGCTCTCTCTGTCTCATGTAGCTTAAGCTCAAGCTCAGACTTGAAGGCTTTTGGTTTCATCGGACAACATGCACAGATGTGTCGACGAGACATTTGGAACTCGTAGCCATCAGGCTCACTACCGGTTCCTGGTGGTTCGGGTATGGGTGACACGGGAGTGGATTCTGTAGTGTGCGTTCGCTCATGCCGCCGTAGGTCTTTGGGGTAGAAGAAGCCTTTGCCGCACTGAACGCACACATGAGGTCGATCTGTGCTGTGCACTTTCTCATGCTTTGTCAGCTCTCCTTGGTGGTCAAAGGCTTTGTCGCAAGCGGGATAGGGGCAATGATAGCCAGCAAGTATCTTGGGCTCTCGCCTCCGCTTCTTCGTAGCACTGGTGGCCAGGCTGTAGTCCGAGTCCACTTGGCTGCTGGCGGAGATATAGCCGTAGTCACGTGACAGGGATGAGGATAACGACATGCGTCGGGAAATGCTACCTCGTCTGCTATGCAGTGCTGAGCCTGGGAGCGGAGGATACTGCCGGGGCGACGAGGAGATGCGGAAGAGTGCATTCGCCAATTCTGTGGGACTGGCGGCGCCCGGAGCCAGCGATGCCCGCGTGGGCAGTGAAGAGGCTGATGGAGGGGTGGGACTGCTGGAAGAAGCGTGGTTGGGATTGTTGTTCGACGACGCACCGCCAAACGCCTGACGCACCAAAACGGGGAGTTGGGGAAAGCCATCAGCCAACAGGTGAGAGGTGAGGCTGAAGCCGAGAGGCATGCACAGAAAGGACGCATCGACATTGCGATCGGTGGCATTGGTGTTCCAGTGGGGACGGGTGTCATGCAGCGCCAGCACGGCGTCGACAGCATCGGAGGGCGTCTCAAACAGAGCATACACGGTGCAATGCTCGCCGCGCATGTCTCTCGTGAGGTTGTCGGGGGCCGGCAATCCCAGCACGTTGAGACACGTGCGGAAACATATGGTGGAGGACACGCGATGGAAGATGGCCAGCCTCGGATCGATGTAGCCTGGCGACCATGTCTGGCGCGCGGGATTCCACCTGCGATCCTTGGCGTCGCCCGTCTTCGCGAGCGCACACTTGCTCAGCAGGACACGCCGCTGCCGGGCGTCGCCGACGCTCATGTGACTGAGACGCCACATGTTGGCCATGGAATGGACCTGCTTGCGCTGCCTCGCCCCCAGCGGGATGGTGGCCAGCGTGAGCGTCGGGCTCAGCCGGAACTTCTCGAGCTGCTGTCGAAGCTGCTCGTACCACAGGTCCTGGCTGTCGGCCTCGGTCCACGAACAGTCGCTCTCCTCCTGCGACACGGCGAATGAGGGCGCGGAGCCCATGTGCGGCATGTCGAAGGGCATGGACGCGGGCGGTGGCGTGAAGAAAGGCATTGTGTTCCCGGCCGTGTCCCGCGCGAGATTCATGTCGCCCAACGGCAAGTCCAGCAGTTCTTCGGTGGAGATGGCCATGGACCCGGGGTGCATTGCCGCATGGCCGTCCATGGTCCAGACGTGCGCGGGAGTCCACAGTGTTGCATCGGCGCTCTCGGCGGGGTCGGCCATGAGGGCGCGGTGGTGGTGCTTCGGCGGCCGGCCTCTGGTACGCTGTCGTCATGGAACAAAGGGTGCGATGGTCCATCAAAGAGAAGCGAGAGCGCGATGTTTCATCAGGCCATGTTCTGCGGTGCCACGCCGCCCGCAGTGAAGGACATAGTTCTACGGAGCGGGAGGCATGATTCTTCTTCAGGCGGCGTCGAACGAGGGAACGTCCTTGGCAGCTTCTCCTCTCGCTCGCCCTCGCCGCACATGACGTGGTGCGCAATCGTGCTACGGTCGCGTGACTTTTGCCTGCTCCCAACAATGTCACTTCCCGGCCTCCGAAGGACATGGTGATGATGACGGACGAGGCAGACCGGCGCGATGGAGCTGGGAAACAGCACGGGTTGAAACGCGTCGCCAGAAATGGCAAAAGCAGAACCTGAGGCAAACATATCGTTCCAATCCAATGCATTTCAGATCGTCTACACAGCACCACCTCCACCCTCGGCCAGATCAAACCCCGAATCAAATCAAGTCATATCAGAACCTCCCTCACGACAACCAAAACACGCGCACAATGACAGAAGAACCCACGACCCAAGAAATCGAAGATGCGCTCCACGCCCTCCGCCTCACCTCACCCCAACCCTCCGCAATCAAAACCCTCGCAACAGCAAGCAGATCCTCCGAGTCCACACGACAAGCCCTCAACAACCCCAGCATCATCCGCGCCATCATCGACACCATCGAAATCTCCCTCACAACCGACCTCGAAACCACCGACCACGCGCTGCGCCTCTTGGCAAACGCTTGCGTTTCATCATCTACATCCCCGTCACCATCCCCATCCCCATCCCCATCCCCAGCTCCATCCGCGTCCGCAGAGTCTGAGCCCGGACCCCGAGACCACATTGCCTCCATCGGCTTCTCCTGGGCCCTCCAATGTCTCTCACCGCAAAGTTCCGCCGACGAAGCTATCCGAATTCTGACCACGAAAGTTTTGCGGAATATTTGTTCCGAGCATGACTTTTCGCAGAAGAAGTGTTGTCAAGATCATGTGCATTACGCTTTGGTGAGGTTTTTGCAGCATGTTGTGGTGAGGAGAGAGGGCGGGAAGGGAAAGAATGTTGATGTGGACGTCGATGTGGATGTGGATGCGGGGATGGACGTGTTGTTCACTATCTTGGGCCAGAAAGGCACGTTGGAGGCAAAGGTGAAGGAACGGTTGCCGAGGGATGTTTTGGAGGGGGCTTTGAGATTGTCGGATTTATGGGCTGGGAACGATGAAGAGGATGGGGTGGAGAGCTTGGCGACGATTGTGGCGACGGAGTTGGTGTTTTTGCGCGATGAGGTCGTGCAGACGCAGATCATTGAAGAGAAGAAGTTCGAACAGGTGTGGATGTTGTTGGAGAAGATTGAGGGCGTGATTGGGGAGCTGAAGAGGGCAGGATCACGAGTCAGTGAAATTGACAGCGATGATCAGCGACCTCTGCCACCTTATTGCGAGAAGTGCGACCTGGAAGAAGACTTGAAACTGCTGATACCTCTACAGGCAAGTCTGGTATGGTGTTTATCAGACATGGCTGCCAACCCAGCTTTCTCTGCAGCATATGCTTGGAACGAGGAACCGATTCGTTGCTTGATACATATCATCCAAGCAGCTGCAGACAACGCGAGAGGTCAGACAAGACAATCATACCCTCCCGCATTCCTCGGCAATTCTGCGACGGGGGAAAAGTTCAACGCTGCATGCCAGGTACTAGGAAACCTCCTGTGGGCGCTAAAGGAACCTCAACAGTATGTGCAGCTTGTAGAGAGCGCTGAGCTGCACAAGGACTTGATTGATATAATTGCGCTTGGAGGCTATGATGCTGCATTCCCAGATACGCTGCATTCCATTGCTGGCCTGCTGATCCAGCTATCAAGACCATCGCTTGAGGCCAGAGAGGCGATCGGCAGCTACGATCCGGCTTCAGACGCGGTAGGGAGACTCTGTCGACACGAGAGACCGGAGATCAAGCAAAGCGGCATCAAGCTGGTGAAAGCGCTTGGAAGAGACTGTCATGCCAACCAGCGGCGCTTCGCGGATCTTGCTGGAGTTGCAATGGCTGGGCTGCAGCCAACTTCCGGCGACCACAGTGGAGACACGGATTCCGTTATGGCGATCGATGGACCGAGTTGAAATAGATAGACACTCGTGCATCAAATACCTTCATCTCCCAACTCTTCCAGCAAATTTTCTTCTTGTCCAGACATCGCCGTTCTCGAGGTATTCTGCTCTCGTGACGATCAGACTCTCCATCAATTCCTGATCCTGTGCCATCCTCGCCCCGCCCAGCCACGCATTCTTCAACGGATCCTCAGCTCTTGCAACTCTCAACTCATACCCATCATCGAGCTTCATCCTCAGCTCATTCTCCAATCTCTCCACAAAGCCTGGCAAAAGACTCGTGCCTCCCACCACCACCACATTCGCCAGAAACGCCTGCCACAGTCCCTTAGGCAACGTCTCCAGACTCTGCATGATGGTCCCCGCAATACCCTCCTGCGGCATCCCAATATCCGAAGGCGTGAACAGAATCTCCGGCACAGTGAACCTCTCATTCCCCACAGGCAGCACCATCTCACTCTGCCCTCCGATCCCCAACCGCCTCATCTTCGCCCCTTTACTCGGATCATGCGCGCGCGGAAACCCGCGTTTGAGCCTCTCATAATCCGGCAGGACGTAATCCACCACGATGCTCGCATCGACGTCTCTCGGGTCTCTCTGTCCGCCCTTCCACACCCTTTCGAGCCGCGACGAGAAATCTTGCGCGCTCGCACACACGTAGCAGGTGTCTTCTTTGATTTCTTGCGAGATCCACTCTTCGCGATGCATGTCCATGGTGCGTGATAGGAGGGATCGCAAGTGCGCTGTGAGGGTTTTGCCGCCGATGTCGAGGCGTCGGATCGCTTGCTGGAGGGGTCTGCCATAGTATAGCGGTGTGACGGTAGTGTGTGAGTGGCCAGAGTCCACGACGAGAAGACCCTCCCAGGGGACGTCATGTGCTGAAGTACTGGTATGTGGAAGAGGCGATGGAGCGTAAGCGTTGAGTGCAGGTGAAATCGTCCTGTAGAGCGAATGAAATTCGAACTCTTCGAACACCATCTCATCGGCATTTCTTTGCAGGACTCCAGGCGCATTCGGCGATTCTGTAAATATGAGATTCGTCTCGTGCGGATCACATTTGAATTGTGATCTGCTGTCGTGAATGGTTCGTTCCCAGACGGCTTTCTCGGCTTCCCAGCTGACTACATAGCCCTTCTCGACCGGTCTCCGGATCTGGAGCTCTCCAAAGTCGCCGCAGTCGTCGAGTTCGGCGCCGACATAGGTGATTTTATCTCTTTGCGATCGTGCTACGCAGTTGGCCACGGGATGACAATCCTCCAATTTCGGCTCCGATCCGGGCGTGCTGAAGCCGGCTTTGATAGAATGTGCGCCATGGTCGAAGACGAGTGTTGTCGTGCCGAGTCGGCCGATTGGTTTTGAATCGCTGGACTTTGACTTTCCCGTGTCGAGCATGTTGGAAATTGTGTCGCGAACGACGCGCGTGGTGACGTGAAGTCAAGTTCGTGAAGGCGGGCCAAGTCAGAAGCGATCACCGACGAGACTCATTTTGCCGCGACATTTTTTCCCAGCAACTTCAACAACGCTGCATGCCATGGCGCCGTCGCAAGCAGATCTGAAAGCTCTCAAGGACCTCATCCAGTCGACTATAGCACTACTTGCGCGATTCTGTGGGTCCCTCAATGCCGTCGACAGTACCACGAAAATCGAAAACGCTCCCAATCCCCTGGACGTGCTCCGCGACTCTGCGAAACTCCTCAAGGCGCATACAACCAGAATCTCGCTGTTGGCTATCAGCAAGCCCTTTACACCTTCCGCAATCTCCAAGGTCCTGCGCGAGTCGACGGGAACGTGTCTCCCCGCCATGATGTCCGCGGTGCAAATCTGCGAGCAAGAGAAATCGACGTGGGGCACAACAGTTGGGGCAGAAGTCGCCCGAAGAGTTCGCAGAGCGTTCGTGGAAGTGGAGAACCTGCTGAAGGAACTCCAAAGCATTGCAGATGGTAATGGGCAAGGAGCGACCAAGGCACGAGACAGTCTGGCTAGTACTGGTGTCGTGTGGGAGGCTTGTGACGCGCTCACCGAGCTACACACACTCGGCATTGCCGGCCTGGCTGTTCAAAAAGCAGAGCAATATCGAGAAACAATCAAAGACGCCATCTCCGAATTGCAAGAGTGGAAAGAAGGCACGGATTTGGATACTGAAGGAGTGGACGATGCGCTGCTTGACAGCGGGGACGAGGGCGTCGATGGTGATGAGGACAGCTTTGACGACATCTTCAATGCAGCGAACAGCTGTCCCAAGGATAGACCGGAGCTGAAAGAGCTCGTGGACGTTGCCTGTGGGAAGCTGAAGAAGATCGTGCTGCTTTACACTGCATTGGGAAAAAGGCGGATGAAGACTTTCGGATCTAAACCGACAGAAAAAACCAGACAGGTGGGCGACTTGGACGAAATCGTTGAACGGATGCAAAATCTCCAAGAAGAGATTGACGATATTGCTGGCAGCTTCTACGATCTGGATGAGGATGCCGTCAAAGAGATACTAGCAAAATGCGTGAACGAATCACGCGAGGTGAGCCAACTCGCACGACTTGACTGGGCCGCCAGGGAAGACGAATTCACGACGTGGAGAGATTTATGGGATGAGGCAATACGTCGATAATTCGCATTCCACGTAGTCTCCACCCTACACACGTTCTCGGTAAGGACAGAAGAGAAGGTCGGTGATGCTGCAATCCATCACATTACCTCATGCCGATTACAATCTCCTGCATCCACAACCCTTCCTCTTCAACCCCCCAACGAAAACTCCGATGGGATTAATTTTGAGGATCTGATTCATACAGCTGGATCATCAAATCCCACCCGAATACACACGGTGGCTAGCAGGCTTTCTACAGAGCCGCCACAGCGAGACCGACCAAACCTGCAATGGCAGCATTTCCCAACATCCTTCCGGCCTGGACACTAGCAGCATCACCAGTGCTCTGCTCGACTCCCGGTGGGCGTGTTGTGTTGGAGCTGTTGCTGCCTCCGTAACTCATTGGGCCGGACGTCGAGCCCGAGGTAGATGGAGTCATGTTGGTATGAGGCGCATATCCAGTAGGTGGGCTCGACATGGAATTTCCTTGACTTGGTGGAGATTGTTGGCCCGATGGCGGCGAAGAAGATTCTCCTCATGCCGCGGAGCTTCCTCCCATGGTCTCGCAGAGATCGGGACTCATGTCGGGGACCTTGAAGGTTTCGCCCTTGGCGGCGAGGGCGCTTATGCACAGCTCGCCGGTGGCTGCCAATGTGCCTCGTATGTCTTCGTCAGCTTACCGTTTTTGCATGGGACGATTGCCTTGGCAATTGCCGCTGCACCAGTGGTGCACTGACAGTAGAGGTCAGTCAGCTGGCAGCTACTGGACCCCGCAGCCTGTGTGAGACACTGCAAAGCACATGGTGGGATTTTGCTCAAATCTGGCATCTGAGCGCTGTTGTCGCTCTGTGCAGTGCTGGCGGCGGCTGCGATGCTGGCGGCCGCAGCGACGAAAGAGAAGAACCTGTGCATTTCTTCGGAGTGTGATGGTAGTAACGAGAGGAACGAATGTCTGCTGTTGTGCTACTGATGCACAATGAACGAGTCGATGATGATGATGGTGCGAACAACGGAAGAAGAAATGCACAGTGGCAAGAAGTACGGTCTACCACCTCAGGAGGCAAACCAGGCCGCAAATGAATGTGCACGCCTCCATTTTCTACTTGCAGCGCCTGCTTTATGGCCTGCAGGGCTCCAATGCTGGGGCAATACCGAGCTGATGAAGTTGGAGATTTCGTTAATGGGAACTGCAGAACAAATCAGAGTTTGGGCAGTTTGCTTTGTAAAGAGACTCGAGACTCGTGCGGATATCCTGGATGCGTTTGCCTGTCAGGAGTTGGGGAAAAGGTGCTGGTACCTCGGTGCGGAGTTGGCAGTGGTCGAGGGTGTTTGTTGGTGAATGTCGGCATGGAGTTGGTATTCCCCGTTCCTCTCTCAACTGAAATGCTTGCTGCGGTGATTGCGTGGTCGCCATCGCTAGACTGACACGCATCGACTGTTCTCACAAGCTGCAGGACTGGACTCGTCATACATGGCCAAGGTTGATGTTGAAGAGTGGCTCCGAGCACAGAGCTGGAGACACCACATGTCTGCTCCCTTGACAGAATGAGAGCCCTGTTGTGTGGCCACACTGGATGGATCATGAGGCCTGCACGCTATAACTCTTGAGTGCACGTGAGATCGCAAAAAAACGTCCAGAAGGTTCAACATGGAGAGGGAAGTGAAAAAGTCACACAATGCCGACAAAAAAATCCAGCTCGCAGCCGTCCTTGGTCGCGCCATTTCATCCGACATGGCAGAAAAGCTTGTCCCCCTTGTCTGTTGACTCTGTTCCTGGTGTGCAACTATGTGCGGCAAGTATGCCTCTCACACCAACTTTGCTGCTCTGTTGCGCAAAGCAGACGAGTCGCTTTGCATGCTCATTTCCGCTCAACATGTCGTGCTTTTAACAGTGTTTGGACTGCGATATGGATATGCCGGCATGTGAGACTGCCGCAGATCCCGTTTGCAGATCATGCAGTCGGGGGATTCTGTCAAACAATCAAACAGTGAACCATTGCCTCGGGTGTTTTCTGGCCTCTAGCCTTACAGTCTCTCACGTGAATGCGCGGAACACAGGACGTGAGCGCAAGACTTGACAGTCCACAGAGTCATCGTTGCAGGTGGGGATAGTTTGCGGCACGGATATCGATCCAATGCACGAGTTGTACTGTTGTACAAGGCTGTTCGGCCTTGTCCTGCCAATTGGAGTGGAACCATGAATGGCTGCCAGAAAAGGTCGCAAATGCCCAAAAGTCGATATGTACCCTGTCCGTGGTTCCACGGCCGCAGTAAGTAATGGGGTTGTGAAACATCGGCGATGAGTTAAGAACCATACACGTCGGAAATTCTCCGAAACACCACAAGTCGTCTCTATTCCCAGTGCCAACATGCACAGATAGTTCTACCGGACCACTGCGGCGCACGGCAGCGCACACGCCTGGACCAAAACCTTCTGTATTCTGCCAAGAAAATGAGTAAGTGGTGTAACGTTCTCGCCCGCCCGAGACCGGCTCGCATTTTGAACTTGTTCTTTTTCTCTTCTCTTTACCATGATCTCGTCTGATATCCCTACCTCTTCCATGCTGTTGCGTCCTACCACAGATGAACGAGAATCCCACCAACATGTGTCTACCGCTGGCATCACGATCAAGTTCAAGGTCCTTCCTTTCCAGACTTTTGAGACGAGAACCTCGTCCACGCGACGAAGAGAAATCAAACTTGCACACCGCGACCACAGAAGCGCAGGAGCAGCAGCAACAAGAACAACAACAACCGGGAAAACGAGTGATTCATCTTCATCGGAAGACATTGTCCAAGAACATGCACATCAAGATCCAGTCTCCGCAGGAGTATTTCCAACAACAGCAACAGCAGCAAAAGACTCTATCTCGATTTCCCAGCGTCCGCAACGGCGTGAAAGCTGTCTCGCGTGCTCCCAGCATCCGACTATCCCGCTCTCCCAGCGCCAGAATCTCCCGCTCTCCCAGCGTTCGAAACAGTCAACAACCCGTGAGCATGACCGTCTGCTACTCCGACGCGAGTCCAAGTCGACAGGACTCGGCTGCGACGAGTTGGGGCGAGTCAGTCAACAAAAGACTGTGTCTCCTGAGGGGTTATCCCAGCTCGCAGGTGAGCTTGCGAAGCTGAAGGCTCCTGGGGAATGTTTGGAAGACGTTTTGGGTATGATTCGCGCTCTGCTGCCGGCGGTCGAGTGTGATTGTACTGCTCGGTTTTTGATGATCTTTCCATTCCGACAGGCTGGATCTTTGGCGGGAGGTGTTGGAGTGGATGGTGACAAGATTTCCACTTCTATGCAGGAACGAGGAAGACGTGTTTCAAGAACGATTCACCTTTGCTTCAGCCTCAAAGGATCTGGACTGCACGTGGCGTATGGCAGGCAGGAGTACGCGACTCAGGATGTCGCAACTAACGGCTTTGCATGTGGCTGAGGGTGGCGATTGCTGGATTAGGACTATTGCGACACGAATTAGGAGTCAGGCACTCTTTTCGGTTCACTACATCCATACCAGGCTCTCACATGCTTCAAGCACGACTGTGGTGCAGAGATTCACTGCTAGGCAATGCTGCTGCTGGCTGTGCCGGAGCAGTCGCATGTGAGAAGAGTAGTGAATGATGGCTGACTCGGGCCTCCACCTGAGATGCCGACCTGGGAATGGCTTTCGAAACACACTGTGCTCCAGCACCCATCCATGGCGAAGGCAAAGGAATTCCCTCCTGCGAGAGGCACAGTCTCGGACCGCGCATTGCGACCCAGGAAACATGCTGCCGGTCTCCACATCAACACAAACACGGCAAGAGAAAAGATAGTACTGAAGATCATAAAACCTTCAACAAAAACGCGCACCAAGTACACTCGTCCAGGCCCCAACGAGCAAGGCGACTACCAAGTCGAAGACATCCTCGACGCTTGGTACGACGGGTTGACGAAAGCGAAATCCTCAAGGTGGCAATACCTCGTCCAATGGACTGGCTATCCCAAGAACGAAGCACAATGGCTTCCTCAATCTGAAATTGGCGATTGGTGGATTGAGGAGTACTGGCGAACGCAGAATATGCAATTCGTTTCAGGCAAGGCTGAAGCGATGGAGGAAGCCGAGAATTACTTGACAGCCGTGGAAGCTGCGGCGAAGTGGACTCGAGACTCGGAGAGGAATGCGTTTTGGGATTGGATGGCGAGACGAGAGAAGGCGGCGGAGAGAGCTGAGTAAGTCTTCTGGGTTGTTGGTGAGGCGTGTGAGAGAGTAAGACTGACACGCGTGGGAATAGGAAACGAGCGAGGTCGAAGAGACGCAGATATCGGTAGTAGGCGCAATGGATGGGTGTCTCTTTTGTTATTGGAAGTTTTACTGCATTTGCTAGTGGGCAGTGGTTATGAGCTTCCGACGCTTCGAGTGGCAAGGAGGCACTGGTCTTTTTTCTTTGGATATGGCGAGTAGCTCGCAGCCACTCCGAGTATCTCATGTTACCACGAAAGTTCTTATAACAGAACGCAATAGAAGTCTTCAACGCGAAGAAAAGATCATTTCTCTTCGACAACACTCATCTGCAATTACAATTCCAAACCCTTCGCCAATCCATCAACGAATTCAGAATTCACTTCAAGCTCCCTCCACCTTCCACCTCACCCACGGAATCACACCACCGCACACCTGCCAAGTAGGTACAGTACCCTCCGGTCCACAGGTATAGCACCCTTGCTTCTTCCACCAACAATCCTTGTCAGAAACCTCTCAAAGTTCGCAAAGCGGAATTCCCAAGCAAGCAAGATACCCAAACAGGAGCTATGCCAGGATACGTACTGGCGTTCTCGAATCGTCGTAACCTTGGCCGGGATCGACGAATTGCCAACACCGCACTTGCGTGGCTTCGTTTCTTTGCTTCGTTCGCCTGCAGGCTGCAGCAGCAGCTTGCAAGAGGGCGGGGTAAGGTATTAAAATCCGCGAGAGAGGAGGTTGCAGACATGCGCGATGCAGTATCGTTGATGCTGGCGTGAATATATATATATATATAGAGCTCGTGAGCTGTCCCGTCTGCCCGCTCCGCCTGCTTCGCAGCAACAACAACAACAACAACAACAACAACAACAACGCGACAGAATCCAATCTCCAGTATCCACATCTCGAATACGCACAATACATACATCCACCACCTCTCCAAGAAAAGCAAAAAAAAAAACCAAACACATCACATCAATTCGCAAACTCACCCTGCAACCTTCCACGCCCATATTAGAAAAAAGAACAACAAACCAAACCAAACCAAAGAGAAAAAAAACCCCCCCCAAAGAAAGAACCATGTCCTCCTCCTCACTCCCCACCAACATCAGCAGCCTACCAATTTCGCTGCAAGCCGAAGAGCTCAAGAAAATCTTTGTGCCCCAAACGGCTCCCGTGGCAGAAGCGCCGGTCCAAGCGGCGAAAGTGTAGAATTTGGAGGAGAAGCCGATTTTTTTGCAGGCGGAGGAGTTGAAGAAGGTGTTTAGGCCTGGTGGGGCGTGAAAGGAGGGGAATGATGTTCTGCTGACTTTGTGTTGGAAGAAGGTGGTGGGAGGAGGGGAGAGGAGTGAGTGAGGTGGAGAGATTCATGATTGCAGGTGAGAGGTCGGTGGGGAGTATGAAGATTGCAGAAGAAGGAAGGACGTCGCGTTTTAAAGAAAAAGGGGAGAAGGGATTGCAGGAACGGAAGGTTGGGGTTTTGGTAGGAGTGCAAGATTCTTTTTTGTATATATTTATCAGCGGAATGTAATTTGATCAGTATCAACAGCAGCAGCAGCAGCATTGATATCACATCAACATATTCATGTCCAGTCCATACCCTTCCCTCCCCCGTTAAAAACTCACACCTCCCTCCACCTTGTCCTCTCCAGCCTCGGTGTCCCCATGCTATCCATCTCATTACTCGCCTCCTCAACAACAGCCTCCAAATCCCTCGACCAATTCCCATACAATATTGCCGAACTATTTCTCCTAATACCCGACCCTTCATGGCTCGCCCTTCCATCGCTATTGACGCGTTCCAACATTGTGACCGACGACCCGGTTCCCGTGTCCGTTTCCCAGTAATCTTCTTCCTCTCCAGGACTCCCCGCGGCAGCAAGTCGTTCCGATTCCGGGCTTGAAGTATGAAACGAAGAGGACGAAGGTCGACTGTCTGGGCCTCTGGAAGAAGAATTTGCGAACGTGGCTGCGTGATTCCTGTTCTCTTCTTCTTCTTCTTCCGCTTCTTCTTCCACTTTACGACAGTTCTCGGCTTCCTGTTTCGACTTCTTTCGTTCTTTGGTATGTTTTCGCGCTTTTCGCAGGGCATATGGCAGGAATAAGAAGCCTGCAAATGACGCCAATGTCGCAGACGTTCTGCTTCTCCGCCGCTTCTGCCCGCTGGGCTGATCGCCGCGAGATCCAGCACACCAGAAGAATTCTACCATGTCTTGGCCAGGACGCGGGACGAATTTGGTATTTCGGAATGCAAGCCCGTTGCAATTCAGTGTGTCGGTCTGCCGTAGTTCTTTTGTTCTTCCTCCTACGGGTGCACTCCAGCGTCGGTTTCGGATGTCCTCGGGCAGGAGCTTTCTGGCGGCAGTAGCGAAGAGGGACGACGGAGGCCTGCGCACGTCAGAGCCGGTGTCATTGATATGTTCGTGGAATTTGGAGCGGTCTGGCATGTTGGAAGGCGGTGGTGCCCTGCCCAGACCACCACGTCCTCCCACGCTTGTAAACAGACGCGCGACCTCTTCAACGCTTTGACGTGGCGCATCGCGAGTTGAACCGCGTCCGCTGACTGCCAGGATCTTCCCACCATGTCAAGCAAGTTGGTCACGTGGAAGCTGAGATTGTTGGATCACATTCTCGCATCCTCGCAGAGCGCTTTTGATCTTGGCAAGTTTTCGGCATCTTTGAAGAATATGGGGATGCCTGGCTGTGCAAGCTGCAACTGGAACGTGATCAGATCAGCAGATATCCCCGGCTTTACGCATCGCGTTTGGCTTGGGTGGTTGCGTCTTCCGGGCACGAGGCTGGAGTGGTCTCCCAAACCACCAGTTCTAGAAGCGACTTTCTCGATCCGAGGGTAACTGAGGTTGTGCGGTCGATTTGGCGAGAAAGCTGCTTGCCTGGCACAAGTTGCATTGCAGCATCACTCCCATAATCTTGCAGCCTGGCGAAGGGTTGAGTTATGAACGCCGAGCGTGTCTCAAACGGGCAGGTCGCGATCCACTGCAGAACTCCGGAGTTACGGTGCCGAACGCCGAAGGATGAGCGAGTAGTCTAGGTGACCACTTACGGTGGCTCACGGTGAGCAGCTGCCTGGTATTCCGGTATTAATAAACGGCACACATCGCGCTCAGTCGAATATGCATCTTCCACCGCGCCATCGTCGCCCGTTGCAAGCTCCTCTTCACCATGGGCATCAAACTTCAGCGCATTGGCCCGGAACAGGCTGGGATTTGTGTGGAACTGGGCTACAAGGCATTTGCAAACGACCTCTTGAACCGTTCGCTTCTACCGGATCCGATCACCCCAGAGCAGGAGAAGGAGTACGTGGACTGGAGGAAGTCAGTGGCTCGAAGGCGGCTAGAGGGTGAAAATCGACATTGGCTGATGGCCGTAGATGGCAAGAGCGGTCGGACAATGCAGGGAATGCTCATCAGCTAACGTTGGGCGTAGAAACCACTGGTGAAGTCGTAGGATATGCAGGTTGGAATGGCCCAGCAGCGGAGCCTGTCGGCCATGCACCGACGGAGGGCAGACCCACATGGGTCAATATCGAGCCCCTCGACGAATTCCTAAGTGCCATAGAGGCATCTCGGAAAGAGCTCGGATATGCAGACCGCACGGACTACTGGTATCTGCAGAGCCTAGCTGTCCATCCAGACCACTGGGGCAAAGGTGTAGCCGGAAAGCTGTTGCAGTATTCTTTACAAGAATTAGTGGATCGCGATGGAGCAGAAGCACTTCTCGAGGCGACTCCAGCGGCGAAGAGAATCTATGCCCGGTGGGGATTCCAGGAGGTCAAGCAGCTTCCGATGATGAATGGACAATACATTTCGACAGTCATGGTGCGGCCGGCACAGCAGAAGAGAAACGAGGCCGAGGTCAACGGCGCGCCGTAGTGTAGATCATTCACGCGGGAATGTCACCACCGAATCCGACAGGCCTCCGTCGCAGGTGTCCTTCTTTCGGCGGGGTGTACGGCACAATAGCCATAACATGGTACAACCTTCCCATGCCTTGCGGACTTGTATCAACCAACCTCTTCCAGCCAGACTCGATCCTCTTCACCAGATCTGTCAGTTCTGATTTGTCTTTCCCGCCTTTACCTGCTCTTTCATCATCAATGGCTTTCTTGACCAGCTGCGCTGCTCTTTCTCGTATTCCCATAGCGTTCAGAAAGTTGGCTTGATTGACAGGTCCGTGAACCTCAGTACCCGGCGAAGAGTTGATTGCAGTTTCGGCGAGAGCGAGGAAGTCGACGTCGGCGCTGACATCTGTTTCGCCGGGTCGCTCAAAGGGCGAGACGAGTTCATGAGCACGAATGCCGCGTAGACTGTTGGTGGGAATGCGGTCTGCTGGCCCATAATCGATAATGAGAGCTGCTCCCGATGGCTCTGGCTTCGAAATTGGGGCTTCGGATGTAGGTGGGGCGGCTCGTCCTGGTACTGGCGGTCTGCGCTTTGCCATCGCGTCGATCTCGTCGGGATTCGATCCTCCAATACGTA
Source organism: Cercospora zeina (assembly GCA_022702355.1). NCBI lineage: Eukaryota > Fungi > Ascomycota > Dothideomycetes > Mycosphaerellales > Mycosphaerellaceae > Cercospora > Cercospora zeina. The sequence goes on from JAKLWX010000005.1 coordinate 627,676, forward strand.
CGGCCATGTCTCGTGTGTACGTCTGTGACTCGGGTGATACTTCGATTGTAGCTCCGTCGGTATTTTTCAACGCCGTATATCGTGGTGAAGTCTCTGGTAAATACATTGAATGCGGTGTCGCTGTCCTCGATATGGAAAGTTCGAATTCCGGATCGCCTTCTCTGAGTCTGTGTGGTGGTTTAGCAGAAACAAGTAGTTCACGCCACTGATGGCTTGCTTGGGGCGTTCCTCTTCGCTCGATCGGCCCTGTGGGCGTCTGCATTGTCTTTGACTGTTCCGCGTCGACTTTGGTAGACTGGAAGACATGGATAGGCAGCGCGTCGAAGAATTCATGCGCGATGATGAATGGCGTCTTATTCGCGTCGCGCGGCACGAACTTGTGGTCTTCTGTCCAGACCACTTTGAGATCAGAACAATGCTTGCTGACACTTTCCCAACCAAGTTTTGTTTCCGTCATCGGGTTGTCGCCGCATAGCAGTTTGTGTTGTGCCTGACGCAATGTTTCGCTGGCTTCGATCAAATAGACTGCTTCGATCGCTTTGGCGAGGGGTGGGAAATTTCGAATGGTCTGCCACCAAATCAGTGAGAATCCTGAAGGCAGCGGGAGAACACTGAGCCTACACGAAGCATGTCAGACATGAGTGTGCCTCTGCCAGGACCCATCTCCATGAGATATACTCCCTCGCTCTTTCTGCCCTGTGCTATCCATTCCGCCACGACCCAGACTCCAATGAGCTCGCCAAATATTTGACTGATCTCAGGCGATGTCACAAAATCTCCCTTGGTACCAAATTGATCTCGGTCTCCGGAGAGAGCTCCTGTGTAGTAGCCTCCAAGATCAGAGGTGAGGACCTGACGCATGTATGAAGCCACAGGTATTGACCCAGTCGTCTACCATCTCTTAGCCATATCCTGTCGATCTACAGCTCTACCGATAGCCACCGTACTGTTATAGCTTCAGCCAATTGCTTTGCCAATGGCGTTGACCACCTGTGGCCACTTTCGGAGGAGCTCCATCTTGCGCCGGCGTGTCGGCATGAGCGTGCATATATTCTCGAGACATTGCGACTGAGTTGACGAGCAGTCCGAGGTAGAGTGCTCGTCATTTCTGAAGCCGGTGCTGATTGTAGATGTGATGATTGTGCAATGTAAAGGGGGGAACTCGATGCGGCGCTGCATATAAGGAGGCGAAATGCGGCAATTAAGGGAATCGGCTACTGGAATGCAATCTCGGCTATATAAGGTTAGACGCCCTACTACTAAATTCAGTATGATACTCCGTCGCACCTCCTACTATATATAGTATCTCTTTCCTAACCTTATTATCGCTATTAACCTCGCCGCCGCTGCTACTAATTTGTATAATACTATCGTCTTCGTATTAATTATTATCTATAACTCTAAGCTCTTTCTCGCCGCGCGATTAGCTCGCTTCTACCGTATCGCGTCGCTATTACTTAGTTCTACTATCTCGTCTTACTATACGCTACGAGCTTAGTATCGCTATATTCTATAGCTATAACGCGTTAACTAGCTATTATTATAATATACGGCTAGTTTAGAGGTTATTAATTCGCTACTACGTTAACTATAGTTCTAAGGCTTTACGTTATTATAGCGTATAGAATAAACTAGCTAGCGTTCCTTCTAGTAGAAGCGTATACGATAGTATAACCTATTACTAAACCGTAAGTTTAATACCCTCCGCCTTTACGTAGGCCTTTAGTTTATTTAGTATTATAGTAGTTAGCCGAGCGACTAATTTATTAACTATATTAAGCTAGTAAGTAATAGCCTTATCTATAGTTATAGTATTAATACCCTCGGAATTTAGCTAATCTTAATAGGTATAGAACCGATCCTTTAGCGAGAAATAGTATTCTTTAATAGCGTTTAAACGACGCGTTCGCGCTACTACCTCTACTACTACCTCGTCGTCGCCTTATTTAATTATTATATAGTTACGCGTATAGTAAAGCTCGAATCCAGATTTATTTTAACTATACGTTTATTTATCGTAATAGGCCTACGTTAGGTAGTCGTAGATACGATTATTCGTAAATATATAATAGTATAGTAGGATATACTTCTAGTAGAATAAATACTAGTAGCTAGCTAGATTATCTAATTCGCGTACTTCGCTATTATCGTAATCGACCTAGCTCTTAGCGTATTCGCGTATAATTAGCGCCTAGACTAGATACGGCAAGGTCTTCGTCTATAGAAGAGTTATAATAATAGAGTATAAGCGCGTCTAGAAGGTATATACGGCTACCTTAGTACGGTAATAGTAGCTAGCGCTAATATATATTATATAGTAAGCGATTCTACGTAACGAGAAGTTATTTATTATACGCTTACGGTTACCTCGCTTAATATTAGAATAGAACGACTCTAGCGCGTTAGTTATCTTATTTTAAAGTAATATAAGTAAGAATTCGCGGTAGTAGTTAGCTTATAACGCTATAGTAGCGTATAGTTCTCTAGCGATATAGTTAGTTTTAGCCTTATTTAGTACGTTCTCGCCGAAGGAGTTTGTCGTTCGCGGTAGCGCGTTTACTACGGCGGTTAGTAACTCTATATAACCCGCCTTAGTTTTACGAACCTTTAGTATAATAAGGAGGTATTAGAGTATCTTATTTAGTCTATCGCTATTAAATTATTCGCGGAGGGTAGCGTTAACGTACTTATAATAGAGGAAGTAAGAAACCTTTTATTCGCCTTCTAAAAGCTCTTAGAAGGCTATTTTAATAGTACGCTATTTAGCGCTACTATCGTTAGTAATAAAGTAACGCGGCTACTATTATACTTAAACTTCGCGGTACTACCTCTTAATTGTTCGTAGGCAGGTACTAATAATATCGCCGTCTTCGTTATAGGTTAGGAAGTAAGCCGTAGGCCGCTAGTACGTAGTAGAATCGCGTACTATTAGCGTAAATAGCTTCTAGTCTAAGTAGTTTATTTTATACGTCGCGTTTATTAAAACGAGGCTGCCGAACTTCGCTAGAACCTCTAGGTTATCGCGCGACGTAAATACGAAGCCGTTAGTATCGTATTTATTAATATAATACTAGGTTTAAATATATTCGTAATAGAGTAATTATAAAGGTTAGTAGATAGTAATATATTAAGCGCCCCTAACTATATTCGTTAGAGATATTAAGAGACTAATTCTTACTAATTCCTCTATATACGTTTAGCGTGCTTTTATCTTACGCTAAGTATACGTAGCGTAAGCCGGATACTTCGGCGTCTAACTTAGACGCCCTCTAAGCTATTAGCCCTCTAAGCTATCGCTCTTATAATTATCTCCTCTCCTTTATAGAGCTGCCTTAGCTCGTAGAAGAGTCTATATTAATACGGTAGCCGGCCGCTTACGTTCTTATTATATTACGGTTACGTTACTCTACTACTTATAGTCGTACGCGATTTTTAGTAGTACTATAGTAACGTACCGGATCTTAAGGGACTTTTATATTATAGACCCTATATAGGTCGCGCGTTAATTACGAGGTAGGTACGGGCTATAAGTTCGCGCTTAATTACGTTAATACTTATTCTAGTATACTATCTTTAAATAAGCGCCCTACTCTTGCCTTATACTATCTATATATCTTCTTAGCTCTTTTCTAGTACCCGTTCCGTAAGTATTATACCTCCTAAGAAGAATTCTACTCCTATAATCTTAGCCGATCCCTATACTATTACTAATCTCCTCGCTATCGAGAACGATAACTATTATCGTTACCTCTTATATTTAGTAACGAGTAAGTCTAGCGTTCTACGTACGTATTAGCTACGAGTTCCTTACTAATATAGTACGTTTAGCCGGCGTTTAGCCGTATAATAAAGTTATAAAATTAGGTAAGAAGAAGAATTACTAGCGCTATAATAATAATAACTACTCCTACGACTACTATACTAACCTTAATATTATTATATAGTACGGACTAAAAAGAATATACCTCTAGTAGGCGAAGAATTAACTACTAGGAGGCCTTAAGGCCTTATAGTATACGACTATCTATCTAGAGCGATAGAAGAACTTTAAAGAGAGTATAGCGCTTAAGAGAGAAGAGACTAGTATCCTTAGAACCTAAGAATAGCGACAATCTATTAGAAACTACTAAACTAGCCCTTAGGACTAGAAGATACTACTAGAGACTAATATAGTAAGTACCTAGCTCTAAAAGAATCTAATAACCCTTATAGAAACTATCTAAAAAGCCCTTAACTCTCTCTACGACTACTCTAACTCCTCTCTTCTTTCTCTCCTTTAGAGAGCCTAATAGGCTCTTCTCTATTAGGCCTAGACCTAGGCTATCTCCTCTACTCTCTAGAGTATCTAGAGAACTCTTTAGAAGAAACTAAATAGCTATAATATAGGACAATTATAGGCCTAAAAGGCAGCCTAAATCTAGACTCTAATATAGATAATACCTTAAGTAACTATAGTAATTATAGTTAAGATAGGTATATAAGAAGAAAGAGATAAGATTAGAGGAATAAGTAGGAAGGAAATTAAAGCAAAGCTTAGAATCTAGTAGGTAGCTATAGTCTAGAAGCTATCTAGTAGGGACTTTAGAGTACTTCTTTATAAGAAGTAAGAAAGAGTAAAGCTAGAGAAGAACTAGGATTAGATATATATAGCCTAGCCTAGAGCCTAGGTTACTAAATATCTATATAGAGTGCTTATATATAGAGTTAGAGCAAACTAGGATACTAGAGCTAAGGAATATATTAAGGTAATAAAGAAGGAGAATATCTTATAGTTCCTAAATATAAGGATTAAGTAAGCTATATAGATAAAGAGCCCTAAAGCTAGAGAAGGCTAGAGATACTCTATAATAGTTATTAGGTTCTAGAATAAGTAAATAGTAAGAGCTATAGCTTAGAAAGGATTTATTATTAAAGTAAACTATAGAAAAAAAACATATACCTCTAGTAGGCGAAGAATTAGCTACTAGGAGGCCTTAAGGCCTTATAGTATACGACTATCTATTTAGAGCGATAGAAGAACTTTAGAGAGGTTATAGCGCCCGAGAGAGAAGAGGCTAGTACTTTTAGAACCTAAGGATAGTAATAACTTCTTAAAAACTACTAAACTAGCTCTTAGAGCTAGAAGATACTACTAGAGACTAATATAGTAAGCACTTAGCTCTAAAAGAACCTAATAACCCTTATAGAAACTATCTAAAGAGCCCTTAACTCTCCCTACGACTACTCTAACTCCTCTCTTCTTTCTCTTCTTTAAAGAGTCTAATAGGCTCTTCTCTATTAGGCCTAGACCTAGGCTATCTCCTCTACTCTTTAGAGCATCTAGAGAACCCTTTAGAAGAAGCTAGATAGCTATAATATAAGATAATTATAGGCCTAAAAGGCAGCCTAAATCTAGACCCTAATATAAATAATACTTTAGGTAACTATAGTAATTATAGTTAAGATAAGTATATAGGAAGAAAGAGATAAGATTAAAGAAATAAATAAGAAGGAAATTAGAGTAAAGCTTAAAATCTAGTAGGTAGCTATAGTCTAAAAGCTATCTAGTAGGGACTTTAGAGTACTCCTCTATAAAAAGTAAGAAAGAGTAAAGCTAAAGAAGAACTAAGATTAGATATATATAGCCTAGCTTAGAGCCTAGGTTACTAAATATCTATATAGAGTGCTTATATATAGAGTTAGAGCAAACTAGGATACTAGAGCTAAGGAATATATTAAAGTAATAAAAGAGGAGAATATCTTATAGTTCCTAAATATAAGGATTAAGTAGGCTATATAGATAAAAAGCCCTAAAGCTAGGGAAGGCTAGAGATACTCTATAATAGTTATTAAGTTCTAGGATAAGTAAATAGTAAGAGCTATAGCTTAGAAAGGATTTATTATTAAAGTAAACTTCTACCTAATAGAAATCTACTACCTATAATAAAGAGTTATATAGTATATAAAGTATAATAAGTTTAGATATATTACTATATACTATAGGGAAGCTAAAGATAAATATAGAGCCTACTCTATAAACTATAAAACATCTAATTATACTATAGCCTACGAAGTCCTATTATACGCCTCTACGCGGCCGTAGGTAGAAATAGATACTCTCGAGTATACTAGTAAAGTATAAGGGCATATAAGACAATCCTACTTCGCTACTACTAGCCGTATACTCGATAAGATAAGAACTAAGATAAGAACTACCCTAAGATAACCCTAAGACCACCTAACGAACTAAGGCAGAACCCTACTATAGAAGAGGTAGAAAAGAGAGGATAGAATAGAAGTAGGCAGGATAGGAGTAGAGAGAGGAGGCAGCTACTAGGCAAGAGATTAGCTATTTACCTACTAAAAAAAGCTATAGAAGGAAAGGAGAAAAGCAGACCCTTCCTACCTAGAATATATATTCCTAGAGACGACCCTCTAGGTCCGAGACGAATAGAAATAGAGGCCTCTATACCGACTCGATATACTATACTAGCTATATCTGCTACTAGAACTAATTTTAGATATTAAAATTCTATATATAGGGCTTGGCGCTTAGCTTAGCGCTAAGGCGCACTAAGCGAAATTCTAGTTCCCCTAGGCATCGGCCTATAATATCCGTTTTTAGCGCGAATAAGACACCCTAACGACTAAAGAGTTTTTATAGCCTAGGAGGCTTTTTCTCTTACGACTAGATAGGCCTCGGCCTACCCGTGCTATATAGTCTTCGACTCCTATAGCACGTTAATAGAATAAATAAACAAATAAACAAATAAACAAATAAACTTAACCTAATTCTAGCTAGCTAAGCTATCTAATAGAGACTATAGAGCTATAAGGCAATAGCTAATAACGTATTTAGATTAGACTATATCCTAATTCTAACTATTATAGACTAGCCTATAAACCTATACTAGAAAAACTAGAGCCTAAGACTATAATAAATAAAAGTAAAGTAGAAGAAGGTAAGGTAGAAGGTTTAAAAAGCTATAAAGAAGCTAGAGCTACTACTACTTAAGAACTACTAAGAGCTAGATAAAGTAGTATAAGCTCTTTAGAAAGCTCTTTAAGAGGTAGTAAAGGAGGCAGTCCTATATATAAAGCTATTATAATATATAAAAGTAGAATAGCTAGTAGAGTATAGTAAAGTAATTAAGGCTACTAAAGTAGTAAGAAGAGCTTAAAAGGCTATAAAGTCTAAAGAGAACTATAAATACTACCTAAATACTAGCTATAAGAAGAATAAGCTAGTTAAGAAAGTAATAAATATATCTTAAAGATAAATAGTTAATAAGATTACTAAGGATCTAAGTAGGATATAAAAGCTAGTAAGATAAGTAAAAGAAAAAGTATAATAAGGATATATACTACTATAATTTCCTATACTAAGTAGTAGTATATACTAAGATAGTTATATAAACGAAGGTAAAGTAAGAATCCTTATAAACTACTTCCTTCTACTACTAGTTAAAGTAAACCTAGGAGATATTCTAAATATAGACCTCTTAGCTTAGTTCTAAATAGAAGAAAAGGTATCTAAAGGAGAGGTCTTTATAATACTTAAAAAGATCCTAAGTAAGAAAGCTTTAAACCTAAACTAGATCTAGAATATACTACTTAAGAAGTACTAATAGGAGATTATACTATTCCTAGCTAAGCTCTTTATAGCTTATATTAGCTAAGTATACTACTTAAAGCTATTTAAATACTCTATTACTATAGTTATTAAGAAGCTATAAAAGCCTAACTATACTAAGCTAAGAGTATATAGGCTAATAGTACTTCTTAATACTTTAGCTAAGGTACTAGAAGTAGTAGTTATAAAGAGAATATCTAAAGTAGTAGAAGAGAGAGGCCTACTACTAGAATTATAAATAAGTATAAGACTAGGAAGATCTACGATTATAGTACTTAACCTTATTACTAAATAAGTTAGGATAATCTAGAAAGCTAAGCCTAGAGTAGTAGCCTTAATACTCTACCTAGATATATCTAAAGTATTTAATAAAGTATCCTACTAAAGACTCCTTTATAATATTAGGATATAGAGCTATCTAGACTAGCTAATTAGGTTTATCTAGTTATTCCTTTAAGATAGGATAACTTGCCTTAAGCTAAGAGAATTTATAAACTAGAAGAGAAAGTAAGATACTAGAATCCTCTAAGGATTAATACTATTACTAATCTTATTCCTATTCTTTATATCTATACTTCTCTTATTACTTTAAAAAGATAATACTATAATAATAAGGTTTATTAATAATTCTAATATTCTTATATATAGTATATCTATAAAGGAGAACTATAAATAACTAAAGAAAGCCTATAATAAATATATAAAGTAAGTAATAAGATATAGAGTAGCTTTTATACTATAGAAGTATTAGCTTATCTATTTTATAAGAGGAAGGAACTATAACCTCTAAGCTATAGTCTAGATCCTTAGCTTTAGAGGTAAACCTATCCTATTCTTAAGACTATTAGGAGTTTAGGTAAATACTAAACTTAAGTAGGGCCTATATATTAAGAAGGTAGCTAAGAAAGGCATATACTAGATCTAGTCCTTATAGAGGCTATATAAGTCTACTTAAGGAGTATTATTTAAGAAAGTAAAATATATCTATACTATAGTTATTAAGCTAGCCCTAGTATATAGATACTAAACCTAGTCTAACCTAGAAAGAATAAGAGAATATAATAAAGGCCTTACTAAACTAATTAAGTAAGTCTAAAACTAAGCTCTAAGGAATATTATAAGTATATATAAGTTAGTTATAGCTATAGTCCTTTAAAGAGAAGCAAGCATCTCTCTAATCTAGCTTTATACTTAAGATCTTACTAAATAATATATAAGGAATAAAGTAAATAACTTAACCTACTAGTATATTAAGTAAGTATATAGAAGAATTACCTAAAAGGAATAAAGAATAAAGAGAAGAGGCAACTAGTATAGCAGGCAATATAAGATAAGAGTATAGGAAATTTAAAAGATAACTCTAAGCTAAAGGCTACCTTAGATAAGAATAGGAGTTAAGAACTAGTAAGAGCTTACTAGATAGGACTAAGAATAGAAGAAGGCTAAAAAAAAGAGAGGTATAATAAGGGAGCAACTAGTAGTATAGGCTATAGTAGGATAATTTAGAGCTAGAGAGATTTATAAGGAGGCCCTAAGGCCTATAAGTACGATAATTACCTTAATTAAGATAGGATATATTAGACTTAGAGCATACCTAATAAAAAGGAGAGTCTTAGGAGTTATTCTAATATATTTATATAACTAAGGTATCTAAAATACTAAGTATATTTATATATCCTACTAAAACTATTAGAGTAATAGATATTAGCTATTTATAGTAGTAGGAACTAGCTTATAGGAAGATATATACTTAATACTAAGAGGCCTTAATACTATAGCTAGGTAGCTAATCTAAGAGGGATTATTAGACTAGTTCTCTCTAGCTAAGGAAGAGATTAATAAGAAAGAACGAAGCTATAGAGAAATAAGGAGATAAAGAGGAGTTTAAGAAGGAGAGTAAAGTAATAAGAGAGCCTAATTTTACTTAAAGAAAGGCAAGATAGAAGAAGTAACTACTAACTATAAATATAAAGAGGAAGATAAGGAGTTTTTTATAGAATTTTCCCTTTTATATAATACTAGAGCAAAGCTACTTACTCTAGATAAAGAGGTAGACCGGCAATAAGATTAATCTATCTATTATTACGTAGTTAAAGCGCTTACGCTTCTACCTTGCTAAGCTAGCTAAGAGTAGGCTAGCCGTACGCGCTACGTAGCTCTACTACTACTATACTAATCTATAGGCCCTAATCGCTAATAGCCTTAAGGTCTTATAGTCTAATAAAAGTAAGTCGGCTAGGGTCTTTAAGACTCTAAAGAAGGGTAAGGCTAGCGCGTTACTAGCTAGTAGCGGTCCTTCTACTACTAAGCTACTTATAGCTAGTAAGTAGATCGCTCTATTCTCTAGGCTCTTTAAGCTTAAGTACGAGGTATATCTTATAAGTTATATACTCCTCGTATGCGTTACTAATATTCTTCGTAGCGTCTACGCCTACTTAGCGCCTTAAAAGAGACGCTCGATATAGCGGTCTACGCCGCGTACGCTAACCGCCTCGCTAGCTAGATAGAGGAGGTCTCTAACGACGAGGCCTCTATAGTAGAGAAGAAGGAGGAGGATAATAATAATAAGAAGAATAAGAAGAATAAGAAGGAGAAGGACGAGAGTATAGAAGAGTAAGCTAGCGTATCGTATACTCTTCTTATACTCTCTCCTCGCGCTCCTCTCGCGCTACTTATATAGTCTACTACCTTATTTTATACTTCTATTCTACGCCGGCGCTATAGCCCGTTTACGCTACGCCTATAGGCGCTATAAATAAATAATTTCTCTCTACTTTATATCCTTTATTCCTTTTAGTAACTTTTCGTAACGTAACGTTTCGTCGCGGCCTTAGCGCTTAGCGCGTACTTATCGTAAATTATAGTAGTCGCGACGGTTAATTAGTAGCGTAGTAGCCGCGATAGTCGACTTTATAGCTTACGTAAGCTCTTCTTACTCTACTCTTACGCCTTAAATTCCTCGAGCGCTTTATATTCCCCGATATATTTAATTAGTTTCTACGTATTATATTCTTCTAGCTAGCCTTTCTACTAGACTAGCTACTTCCTCTTATCTTTCTCGACTCGGGTTTCTAGTACTTTCTCGACTATTTACTCGCCCTTATTATCTATAAGGGGCAAGCTAGTCTCTTAAGATTCGCTACTATACTAAGGTTCTAAAAGGAATACGTAGAAGATATTATAGATACGTAATCTCGTTAGAAGGGCTAGGTAGTACGCTTACTTCCCGACTATATTAATTACTTTAAATAGTCTAGCGAACTTATCCGCTAGCTTCTTTAATAGTACCTTTAGTTTTAGGTTCTTTATAAATAGAAGGACTATATCGCCGACCTTATATTCCTTTAGCTAATACTTCTAGTTATAATACTTAGCCTACGACTCGCTTACTTACTACTAGCGCTTTATTAACTCCTCGTAGTTCTACTTTAACCTTTTCGTAGCGTTCTTTACTACTAGTACTTCTTCTTATAGAATCGCGCCTTAAGATTCGGTTACGTCTCTCTTATAGGTCTCTATCGTTAGGTCTAAGTCGAACTCGTAAATAATATAGAATAGCGATATCTTTAGTATTATATTTAGGCTATTATTATACGCGAATTCTATAGAGGCTAGTATAGACGCCTAGTCGTCTTAGTTCTCTTTATAATAGATACGTAGGTACTACTTAAGCGTCTAGTTTACGCGTTTAGTCTAGCCGTCCGTTTGCGGATAAAATACTATACCTAGCTTACGTTTTACGTATATCTCGAAATAGAAGTCTAACTAGAATTAGCTAGTAAATATAGACCCTCTATTAGAGATAATACTACTAGGTATACCTCGAAGTTATATAACTTTATTAAGTAGGATATCTATAAGCTCTATACTTATATAGCGCTTTATCGTCCGAATAAAAGTTACTATCTTAGAATTATAAAAGGTTAGTATATAGTAATATATTAAGCGCCCCTAACTATACTCGTTAGAGATATTAAGAGACTAATTCTTACCGATTCCTCTATATACGTTTAGCGTGCTTTTATCTTACGCCGAGTATACGTAGCGTAAGCTAGATACTTTAGCGTCTAACTTAGACGCCCTCTAAGCTATTAGCTCCCTAAGCTATCGCTCTTATAATTATCTCCTCTCTCTTATAGAGCTGCCTTAGCTCGTAGGAAAGTCTATATTAATATAGTAGCCGGCTGCTTACGTTCTTATTACGTTACGGTTACGTTACTCTACTACTTTATAGTTATACGCGATTTTTAGTAGTACTATAGTAACGTACTAGATCTTAAGGGACTTTTATATTATAGACCCTATATAGGCCGCGTATTAATTACGAGGCGGGTGCGGGCTATAAGTTCGCGCCCTATTACGTTAATACTTATTCTAGTATACTATCTTTAGATAAGCGCCCCGCTCCTACCTTATACTATCTATATATCTCCTTAGCCTTTTCCTAGTACTCGTTCTATAAGTATTATACCTTCTAAGAAGATTACTACTCTCGTAATCTTAGCCGATCCTTATACTATTACCGACCTCCTCGCTACTAAAGATAACGACTATTATTATTATCTCTTATATTTAGTAACGGGTAAGTCTAGCGTTCTACGTACGTATTAGCTACGAGTTCCTTACTAATATAGTACGTATAGCCGGCGTTCGGCCGTACGATAGGGTTATAAAACTAAGTAAGAAGAAGAATTATTAGCGCTATAATAATAATAACTACTCCTACGAGCGCTATACTAACCTAGATATTATTATATAGTCGAAGCGCTTACGCTTCTACCTCGCTAAGCTAGCTAAGGGTAGGCCGGCTATACGTACTAAGTAGCTCCGCTACTACTATACCGATCTATAGGCCTAGATCGCTAATAGCCTTAAGGTCCTATAGTCTAATAAGAGTAAGTCGGCTAGAGTCTTTAAGACTCTAAAGAAGGGCGGGGCTAGCGCGCTACTAGCTAGTAGCGGTCCTTCTACTACTAAGCTACTTATAGCTAGTAAGTAGATCGCCCTATTCTCTAGGCTCTTTAAGCTTAAGTACGAGGTATATCTTACGAGTTATATACTCCTCGTACGCGTTACTAATATTCTTCGTAGCGTCTACGCCTACTTAGCGCCTCGAAAGAGGCGCTTAATATAGCGGTTTATACTACTTATACTAACTATCTTACTAGCTAAATAAAGGAGGTCTCTAACGACGAGGCCTTTATAATAAAGAAGAAGAAGGAGAATAATAATAAGAAGAATAAGAAGAAGGAGGATAATAAGAAGAAGGAGGACGAGAGCATAGAGGAGTAAGCTAGCGTATCGCGCGCTCTCCTTATATTCTCTTCTCGCGCTTCTCTCGCGCTACTCGTATAGTCCGCTACCTTATTCTATACTTCTATTCTACGCCGGCGCTATAGCCTATTTACGTAGCGCCTATAGGCGCTATAAATAATTTCTCTCTACTCTATATCCTCTATTCTTTTTAGTAATTTTCGTAACGTAATATTTCGTCGTAGCCTTAGCGCTTAGCGCGCGCTCGTCGTAAGTTATAGTAGTCGCGACGGTTAATTAGTAGCGTAGTAGCTATAATAGTCGACTTTATAGCTTACGTAAGCTCCTTTTACTCTACTCTTACGCCTTAAATTCCTCGAGCGCTTTATATTCCCTAATATATTCGATTAGTTCCTATATATTATATTCTTCTAGCTAGCCTTTCTACTAGACTAGCTACTTCCTCTTACTCTTCTCGACTCGGGTTTCTAGTACTTTCTCGACTATTTACTCGCCCTTATTATCTATAAGGGGCAAGCTAGTCTCCTAAGATTCGCTATTATACTAAGGTTCTAAAAGGAATATATAGAAGATATTATAGATACGTAATCTCGTTAGAAGGGCTAGGTAGTACGCTTACTTCCCGACTATATCGATTACTTTAAATAGTCTAGCGAACTTATCCGCTAGCTTCTTTAATAGTACCTTTAGTTTTAGGTTCTTTATAAATAGAAGGACTATATCGCCGACCTTATATTCCTTTAGCTAATGCTTCTAGTTATAATACTTAGCCTACGACTCGCTTGCTTACTACTAGCGCTTTATTAACTCCTTATAATTCTACTTTAACCTTTCTATAGCGTCCTTTGCTACTAGTACTTCTTCTCGTAGAATCGCGCTCTAAGATTCGATTACGTTCCTCTTACGAGTCTCTATTATTAGGTCTAGGTCGAACTCGTAAACAACGTAGAATAGTAATATCTTTAGTATTATATTTAGGCTATTATTATACGCAAATTCTATAAAGGCTAGTATAGACGCCTAGTCGTCTTAGTTCTCCCTATAATAGATACGTAGGTACTACTTAAGCGTCTAGTTTACGCGTTTAGTCTAGCTGTCCGTTTGCGGGTAAAATACTATACTTAGCCTACGTTTTACGTATACCTCGAAATAGAAGTTTAACTAGAACTAGCTAGTAAATATAGACCCTCTATTAGAGATAATACTACTAGGTACGCCTCGAAGTCGTATAACTTTATTAAGTAGGATATCCGTAAGCTCTACGCTTATATAGCGCTTTATTGTCCGAACGAAAGTTACTATCTTAGAATAGTAGTCGATAATTATAAGGATCGCGTTAAATATACGACTATTACGCTTGCTCGGTAGAAGGTCTATAATAAAGTCTATAGATAGATCTTTCTATAGCCGTTCTAGTAGAGGAAGCGTAACTATCTCGCTATAGGGATAGTAGCGCCTCGCTTTTGCCTTTTAATAGCTACTATACGATTCGACGTATTACTTAATATCCTCGTTAACCTCTAGCTACTAGTACTTTCTCTTAACGAGTTCTATAGTCTTATTCTTACTAAAATAGCTAGCTAGGAAGTCGTCGTAGTATATACGAATTACTTACGTTCGTAATACGAGGTCGTAGGGAAGGTATAATACCTCTTCGCAATATATATACCTATCTTAGATAGTATACTTATTGCCTTCGCCTTTATTACTCTTCGCCTATATATATAGCTCCTTCGCTATCGGGTCTAGTTAGACTAGCGTAGCTACGTACCCGATTACTAGGTCTAAGGTATTAGCGTATAGCTATTCCTTTATAATAATAGTACTAGCGACCTATATTAGTAGCGCGAATCTATATAGGCTCGGCTCGTAGCGTTCGAGGCTAGCGGACTACGTTCTATTAGCTACTATCGTTACTACCCTCTAGTTTATTATATACTAGCGGTTATAGGCGGCCTTAATATAGTTTATAACTAGTCTACCTACTCGGAGGTCGCTCTAAACTTAAAGTTTCCGCTATAGCGATAGTAATATATTATTTATCGCCTGCGTATCTTTTATATAATCGCTACGCCTCGATAGCGCGTCGGCTACGTTTAGCTTACCCGCTTTATAACTAATTATAAAGTTATATAGGGCTAAGAACGTAGCCTACCTAGCCTATCGGCCCGTTAACTACTTTATACCTATAAAGGCCTTTAGGTTAGCGTAGTCGACTAGTACCTCTATCTTATATATAGCGCCTTTAAGGTAAGGCCTCTATACCTTAAAGGATTCTACTACTATAAGGAGTTCCTTATTATAGACCTCGTAGTTATACTTAGTATTAATTATCTTCTATAAGAAGAACGCGATTAAGTACTATTCTACCTTAAATAGCTAGCTTAGAATGCTAGCGATAACGAAGTTAGACGTATTAGTCTCGACTCGTAGGCGTAACGTAGAGTTAAAGTACCTAAGGAGCGGCGTAGTCTAGAAGCGTTCTTTTAACTTTAAGAAAGCCTACTCCTCGGCTTTGCTCTAACTAATAAGCCTAGGCTTCCTACCGTTCTTCGCGCCTTTCGAGAATATAGTTAGTAGTATTATAACTCTCGAATATCTAAAGATAAAGTAGTAGTAAAAGTTCGTAAACTTAAGGAATAATTAAACCTCTATTAGAGTAGTCGAACTCGGCTACGAGGCGATTATAGCTACCCTACTAGGGTCTATTACTACGCCTCTAGTCGTAACTATAAACCTAAGGAAGTTAACTTATTTCTAGAAGAACTTATACTTAGCGCGTTATATATAGAGTCCGAATTTATAGAGCCTCTTAAGTATAGCGTATACGTCTCGTATATAGTCCTCGCGAGTCTTACTATAGATTAGGATATTATCTAGATATACTACGTAGCTTATATCTACTAGCCCTACTAGCGCGTAGTTAATATACGCCTAGAACGTTACTAGAGCGTTCGTTAAACTAAAGGGTATTACCTAGTATTAGTAGTAACCGTATCGCGTATAGAACGTAGTCTTCTAGCGGTCGCTTAGTTTAATATAGATACGATAATACGCGTCTATAAGATCTAGCGACGTAAACTACGTAGCTCCTATAAGTCTATCTAGCGTTTCGCTAATAAGAGGTAGTAGGTACCGATTCTTAATCGTAATCTCGTTTAGCTTATAGTAGTCTATATATAACTATAGCTTACTATTCTTCTTTAGTACGAATAGGATAGGTATATCCGCCTCGCTATTAGAACGCTCGATCTAATTATACTCGAGCTTAGTCTTTAGATACTCTTTAAGCTCTTCGAGCTCTCTACCTAATTAGTAGTATAGCGGCCTAAAGGGTAGTATAGTACTTAGCTTTAGGTCGATTATATACTTAGCGCTATCGATAGATCTACTTCGTATTTCCTCTATTAGGTTAAGAACGTCGTCGAACTAATAGAACTCCTCTAGTATTAGAGTAGGCTCCTTACCTATTCTACTTAGGCTAACCGTAAATATAGTAGGTGCCTTCTAGAGGTCTTTAAGGAACTTATAGGCCTCTTAGACTTCGAATTAGCCGAAACGATCGTTACTATAACGCTATTTATCTATACTACTATCGATACTTACCTATTACGTACGTTACTATAAATAGCTAAGGATAATATCGGGATCTAGTATATTATATATATAGAAGATCTCTCCGGTTACGCGCTCGATCCCTAAGGAGTCTACGAGCCTTATATATATATAGTACGTACTATAATAATAACCTAGTTTACTCGTAAAGGTAGTAGCTAGTAGTAAGGCTACGTTCGGCCGTAAGAGCAACTTATACTAGAGCACGAAGGCTCGTAATACTATATTAATATCTATAGTATTATCGAGAAGGAACTCGGCTAGCCTACGGCCCTCCTAAGATTTAACTTCTCCTTATACTCGTACTACTAGCACGTATTATATAGGTAGGTACTCTATACTATCTACTTTAGTAGTAGAGACTTATATAATATCTCCGTCGCTTCTACTTTTTTCGACTTACCTATAGCTACCTTATAGACTACCGGCTTATTACTATCTTTATTCTTATTCGAATAATCTAGACGGATATAGCCTACCTTATTATAATCGTAATACCTAGGTTACTAGTCCTTATCTTTGCCTTTATACTTATCCTAAGAGTTCTTCTCCTTCGAGCTAGACCTATAACTACCTTTAGAGGTATATACGTTACTATCGACCCTCTTGCGCTTTAACTACTAGTATAACGCGTCCTTATTATAGTCGCGTAAGCCTATATTACGTAGTATTAACCTTTCTACCTATTTAAGGTATTATACTAGAGCGACGAGGTCGGCGCGCTTCGCTAGAATAATATAGTTCTTAATAATATTCTTCTATAGTAATAGCTTTAACTTTGCGAGAAGCTAGCGAACTAACTACGCCTCGGTATAGTCGCCGAGCTATATCTCGAGGTTGCCGAGATCTATTACGAATTATCGTATACTCTAATTTTCGCCTTAGCGTATTATCTCGTATTTAATAGTTATAAGTAGCTAGTAGTTCGCTTAATCCCCGACGATATTATATAGGAACTTATAGAACTATACCTAAGTATACTCTACTAGAAGTATACTAGGGTACTCGTTATACTAGGTTTCTTATACTTCGCCTATAAGGAATATAATACTAGCGATTACTTTCTAGTATTCTATTATAAACTTCCTCGGCATAGCTATAAAGTTTACTTTATATACGCGAACGTATTCCCGGGCTTCCTTAATAGTCTCGCCCTTAAATAGCTTAGGAGAGCAGAGCTTAATAGATTCGTAAGGCGTATATTCGTCGCTACTATAACGCGTACTATTCTTAGTATCTCTAGTAATACTCGCTATACTAGAGTACCCTAAGCTAAGGCTTCTTACTATCGTACTTAAGCGTATTAGTAGGGTAGTCGTCCTAACTTCTCGTATTAAGCGTTTATTCTCTACCTAAAGAGCGTAGAGTTCGAGCTATTCGCGTAGTATAGCGTTCTCTTGCTCGAGACGCTCGCGCCTCGCCTACGTATTATTAGTATTATTTATCTCCTCGTCTTCTTCGGCTTTAGAGTCTAGTAACTCTTCTATATAGCCTAATAGTAGTACTATAGACCTAGTACGTTCGCTATAGTTACTTAGCTATATAGATGCTCCTCGCGTAAGTATAGTAGGCCTTAATAGATTACTACTCTTAATAAGGTAGAAGAATTAGTATTATAAAAGGTTAGTATATAGTAATATATTAAGCGCCCCTAACTATACTCGTTAGAGATATTAAGAGACTAATTCTTACCGATTCCTCTATATACGTTTAGCGTACTTATTATAGATAAGACAAGTAGCTAGCCGGATAGGGGTTATAAGCCGAAGGCTAAGGCTACGGGCCCGGCCGCCGGGCAAGTACTTTAGTATATAGATAGCGAGATAGTAATAATATAGACGTTACTAACTTAACTCGGCTAGGCCCTGCCTAGACCCTAATAATTAGTAGCTCGAAGTAAGTTAATACGATCTAGCTAGTCCTACGGACCTAAATATCTAAAGGATAGCCTACTAACTACGATCTTCTACCGATTACTTAGCGACTTTCCGCGACTAGCGCGTCTAGCCTGCCGGCCGCTAATCGCCTACCTTTTCGCCTAACCTAGCTCTCGGCCGCTAACTAAGCCGCGAGGGACTTATATCGCCTAGCTACTAGAAGCTACCTACTCTACTTCCTACTAGCTACGGCCTGCTACTATCTCTCTAGTCTAGCCTTAAGACCTTTGTTTACTCTATTATACCTAGTTTAGGAAGGAGTTTACCGCTTCGCTAGTAACTACTATATTACGAGCGGTACTTTCCTTATATAGTAGAGAGCGCCTTTAGTCTAGTTAATACTCTATTTCTCGTCGCATTCTAACTAACGACTAACTATTAACTATTAACTATTAACTATTAACTAGACGAGTCGACAGAATAACTATATAGGGTACTAGAACCCTATAAACCTACCGAACCTATAGTAGCGTAGACCTCTATACTATTAGAAGCTTATTAGCGTTCTTAGCGCTACTTATCTTCCGAGTACGCCGTATATAGCTAATCTAGCTCCTAAACTTCCCGAGGTTAACGCTCTTACGCTTACTTACGCTTTTTTATTCTCGATCTTCTTCGAGAATTTTAACCTATCTAGGAGAATTAAGCGCTTAAGACTAGCTCTTTAACCCTTAGTCTAGTTCTTAGTCTAGTACTACCCTTAGCCGTAGGAATACTCGCCTCCTAGATAGGTAGGTAGAGGAGTAGCTACCTTAGAATACTTATTAGATTAGCTAATAAACACGTCGGTAGTAATAGAGGCTACTAAGTAGGTTCTCTATTTGCGGCTAGTAATTAAACTACTCTAGTAGTTCGTAGTAGATATACGGCCTAAACCTCGGCTATAGCTATTTCCGTAGGCGAGCCCGTAATAATAGCTAGTATAACCTAAGTTAGACGTCTAGGTAGACGGGCAGATTTACTATCTAGTCTAGAGGCCGTAGCTATTTCCGTAGGCGAGCCCGCAATAATAGCTAGTATAACCTAAATTAGACGTCTAGGTAGACGAGCAGATTTACCGTTTAGTCTAGAGGCATCGACCGATCCGCTTACTTAACGCGATTCGTCGACGAGTAGTAGCCTAGCGTCCTCTACGTATCCGTCCGTATACCTAGCTACTAAGGACTCTATCGCCTAGAACTCCCCTACGTAAGCTATTTGCCTAGCTACTAGCTCTATAACGTTAGACGTCTAGTTCGGAAGCTAGCTTCTAGTACTCTCCGCTATTATTACTAGTAGGCCTCGTATAGTCTAACCTACCGAGTTTAGAGCCTTAGCTAGTATAAGAGGCGGAAATAGATAATTAAGTACGTATTCTTAAGTAGAGACGTTATAGTTACCGCGCGTATTTACTTAGTCCTCTACTACGATAGCGTAAAAATATAGAGGATATTAACCCGGTACTAGCTTATCCCGGCCTACCTTAATACCCTAGCTCGTAATAGTAATAGCTAGTACTACCGCGTACTAAGACGGAGCTAGAAGAAGAGTAAGCCTAGGAGTAGGTATAACGCTATAGCTTCTATATACGTCCTCCTAGTTAGCTACTACTCCTAGGCTCGCGCGAATTCCTATAGTAAGGCCCGCGGGCACCTCTACCGGCAGCCGTAGATCGGCTAGCTACTAAGGAGCGTAGCTGCTATCGACGCGAACTAGCGCTATAACTAGCGCTAGCGCCCGAAGGGTTAATAGACTAGATCCGTAGGGTCTTAGCCGAATAGACTACTATTTAGCTTTATTATATCGATTAGCTTAGAGACTAATAGAACGAGAGAGTAGTATAATTAGAGAACGGCGTAATAGCCCGTCTCCTAGTATTAGAATAGCGCCCTCTAGCTAATACCCTCCCTCTAGCTCTAGCTTCTATAGTTATTAACCTAGAACTAAATAACTGCGCTAGACGGGCTTAGCGCAATTTAGACGACAGCCGCTAGTAACGCTTATAGCGTACTAGTCTAGTCTTAGGTAAAGGATAATAACGCGCGGATAGTATACGGCTACGCCGCAATCGGAACTCTAATAGTAGCTCTCTGCCGCTAGATAATAATAACTCTTAGCCGAGACGCTATAGTCGGCGTAACCGTAATAGGAATAGTCGCGGACGCGATAGACGCCGCCGCTAATTACCTTTATTCTCGCCTTCCTTATTAGGAGGCGACTACTATAGGAATAGTAGCTAGGAACTATCGCGTTCCCTATACTATAGCCTACGTCGAACTACTTAGTTTAAGGCTAAGGAAATTAGCTATTTCTATCTAGACGCTCCGGCCGCTAATCTACTAGAGGACGATATTATAGATAGGGGTAGAAAGATATACTACCGCTCGGTCTACCTATTCTTAGACGCGGCTAAGGACTATATAGTACTTAATAGTAGTAAGTTTACGCGGACCTACCTAACTAAGTATTTTCGAGGGAATGCCCTATAGTAGCTTATAGGCGAACTAACTAAGGCAGACTGCCGCACCCTACGTAGTAGTAGTAGGATTAACCGCTAGAATAAGGCTTTTAAGGGACAAGTTTTAGTTACTACCGGCTAAGGCGTTAGCTAAACTAGAACTAGAATATTACGACTAGAGTAATATCTAGGCCAACCGGCTACTAGGGGATTTCGTTCTAAATATAGTACGATAGGCTAGAGAGGCTAGGATAACGGACCGATAGGCTTAACTTACCCTTACCTAAATAAAGCTCTACGAAGAGTTAAGAATAAATGTCGACTACCCGACTCCTAGCACTACGGTCGACTAGTTTACTACGCACCTAAAGACCTAGCTATTTAGTTAGAGATAGCTATCTAAGGGTCGCCCTATAGATAAGTATTCGCGCTCGATATAATAGGAGCTATAGCGCTTAGATATAACGAGATCCGGGTAGTATAGAGATATTAGACGCGTAAGCGGCCGTAACTTCGAGCCTAGAAACCGACGTAGACCTAGTCGTAGCCGTAATAATCTATAACCTAATAAGTACCGATAGAAATACGACGAGCGCGACCGCCTAAATAATAACGATCGGTATCGCTAACCTCGCGAACGCGAAAACGACTATATTAAGCAAGAGCCTAGCCCTAAGCTAAAGATTAAGAACGAGCCCGGTATCTATAATAGGGCCTACTATAACTACGGGGACCGTAGCTACTACTTAAGAGAGTATCTAAAGCCGCGATAAGAACGTAGACGACGACTACGGAATTACTACCTTAACTTATTACGTAGCCCGAGTCGATACCGCTATAGATTATCTTCTCGGTCTTATAGCCGCGGCTATAGCCGTATAACTAGTAGTCGTAAGGCTAGCAGGCCTAATATACTTTAGTTCTTTAACGATATTATAGACTACGCGGATTTAGAAGATAACGGGGTTTTAGACCCTCTCTCGGGCCCGTCTAACTTTATAGTCCGTACCTCGGATAGCCTTACTTCTAGTCTCGAGCTATTCTTATCTCGAGGGATAGCCTAGGGCTGCCGCTATCCTATCTACCGAGCCGATTTTCCTTTAGTAGCTATACTAAAGGCCTACCGCCGTATCTACGAGATAGCTCCCCTTAGTACCTAGATTAATAATATTCTAGAATCTAAAGCCGCCTTTGTTCCTAAGGCTAGTTTCGCTTTCTATATAGCCTTCTATCTACGGATCTACCTCTATCTAGTAGTAGACAGGGTAGATTACGCGGTATACCTAGATATAGGCGCTATATTATCCGTAATCGATGCGAATTTCTTAGCTAGCTAATTACCTAACTACCCCCGGAAAAAGTTAGCTTAGCTACTATAGGTATCTAGCCTAGCGGCGAGCACCTATACTTCCGAATATATAGAACTAGATATATAGGTTCCCGCCCTCTATAATAGCAAGCGAGTCTTAGTCTATATATAGTATAAGGTCTATATAGTAGAATCGCTCTCGCCTAAGATTCTAGTAGCTATAGATATTATCGGCCTATAGAGTATAAAGATCGACCTAACTCGCAAATTAGTTACCTTAGAAGCCGCTAATAATACCCGTGCCTCTTTGCTAGTTAAGCGTAGAGACCGCGTAGCTTTTCGTACTATCCTATCTACCTAGCGGTCGGCTTTAATACCGGCTAGAATAGTAGCTAGAGTAGCCGTTAAACTACGAGAAGCCGTTCCCGTAGGTAGAGATTTTTAGTTTACTCCCGAACCTAGTAACTTAGGTAGCCTTTAGCGGGAACTAGCTCTATATTTAGCTATCGTAGACTCTAATACCGACTTTATCTTTATCTATAATAATACGGACCGGCTAGCTACGCTTACTAAGGGCATACGTATAGGAAGTATATCTAATATTAGCTACTAGGGAGCGTACTATTTAGATCCGGGCTAGTATAAGCTAGCCGCCCTTCCTAATTATTAGCCTAAACTAGCTAGTTTATCGGATTTTTATAGGTAGAACCCCTTAGTTCGTAAGTCTACTACGACGAGTCTAGTATCCTTACCGAAACTAGAGATACTAGACGATACTCTTAAGTAGAAATTAGCTAATAGGGCGACTATCTATAGCACCGCTAGATAGAGGACGTAGTATTAGCAGATTATGTCCCGGCACGACTAACTATTCTAGGATAAGGGCGTTATAGTTAAAGTGCCGGACTCTAAGCACATACTAGTTATATTACTACTAGGTAGTAAATCGTACCGGATGCCTACTATCGCCTATCCTTTATCTATACTAGACCGTATAGTAGTCGATAAGGCTTTCGATGCCCTCTACTAATAAGAGAAAATGTCCTACTCTACCTAGCTTATACCTTTTAGGTTTCTAGTATTTATAGTCTAGAAGACTATAGAGGTCGGTAGCTAGCCTATCTATAAAAGCTAAGCGGTAGTCGATATCCGCGGCCTTAATAAACTAGTAGTAAAGGACTCCTACCCGTTACCTAGATAGGAGGATATTATAACGGCTCTAAAAGGAAGCCGTTTTATTATAACTATCGATATAGTTTCCTTCTTTTATTAGTAGTAAGTAGCTAAGGCCGACCGCTATAAGTTTACTATTAATAGCTACCGAGGTTAAGAATAACTAGGTATAGCTATTATAGGTTTCGCTAATAGTATATAATACGTCTAGAGACAACTAGACCGTATCTTAAAAAAGTTTAACTACTACTCGCGTACTTATATCGACGATATTATTATTTTCTCTAGGACTTTCGATAATTATCTCTACGACCTAGATAGGGTCTTCTAGGCGCTAGACGAAGTCGATATTAGCATCGCCCTAGCTAAGACCTTCGTAGGTTTCCCTTCGATAAAGCTTCTCGGCTAGTATATTAGTAGGCTAGGTTATACGACCTACGAGGAGAAAGTTAAGGCTATCTTAGACCTGCCGTTTCTACGCTCTCTAAAAGATCTAGAATTCTATATAAGGATTATAGGGTAGTAGCGCTACTATATCCTATACTTCTCTTAGCTAATCGTACTATTTAAGGACTAAAAGAAGTACCTCCTACGACTAGCTCCTTCTAATAAAGGAAACCCTCGTAAACGATTCGTAGCTAAGATACTAGCCTAGAATAAGGTAGAGAATCTCGATTATTAGTACCGTGCCTATAATATACTATAAGAGCTCTACCGTTACGCTACTTTTCTCTACTATACGAATACTAACCGACCGCTATACGTAGATCTAGACTCTAGTCGTTATAGCTACGCGGCGGTAATCTATATAGTATAGAGGGACCCGATACCTAATCTAGCGATACTACTACGGTTTACGCCGACAGTCGTCTAACTAGTCCTCTTTCTTAGTAAGACGCTCTCTAAAGTAGAATCTAGATACTCGGCTACCGAGCTAGAAGTCTCTAGCCTTCTTTAGACGGCCCGTAAGGCTAGGCATATCCTCTAGGCCTATCGCTAGCGGATCTACGTGTTTACTAACTATACCGCCGCGCTTAATATTACGATAGCTAGTTCGATTACTACTATAACTTCTATAAATAAGCTAAATTTGCGACTAATTAGGGCCAGGTAGTACTTGTCTTAATTCTACGGTCTCTAAGTTATTTACTATCCTAGCCGCTTATACGCCGTCCTAGACGCGCTAAGCCGGTTTATCTCTAATACTCGCTAAGACCTAGGTATAGATAACTTAAACCCGCTAGCGTATAATAATAAAGACCTAGCCCGGGATACGATCTAGATACTAGATAACCCGACGTACCTCTAGTCCTATAGCTACGCCGACGGCTACTATTTCTACGTAACCTTATCCGACGAGCGAACGAGTAGGCCGTTTACTTCCGTAGACGTATTAATCTTCTATTCGGTCTTAGTAGAGTTGTTCGATAAGTTTAAAGCCGACCTTCGCCGCGAGTACGAAGCCGATCCCTAGTAGGCTAGTCGGATATAGTAGCTTATACGTATAGAATAGCGTAGATAAGCCGTAGTAGACGCGGATACGCTATAAGGCGAGGACGCTATCGATCCTAAGATAAGGGAGCCCGAGGCCGCGCCGTTAGGCCTATAATTCTTTCTAAGGAACGACCTAATTTACTTTAAGGATAATTCGGATAGCCGCGAGCGTCTATATGTTCCTTAGCTCTTATATAAGGAGATTTTTAAGATAGCCTATAATAATTACTACTATTCTAGCTTCTATTAGTCCTATACTAGGGTCTTCGCCTCCTTTTATATCTAGTATTTAGCTAAGGAGCTACGGAAGTATATTAAGTTCTACCTAGACTATCTTCTAAACTAAACCTACCGCTATAGGCCTAATAGAGAACTATAGCCGATTTAGGCCGTCGCCGTTCTAGACTATACGGTAACGGCTAACTAGGTCTTTAGCCTATCTATAGACGAGGGCGGTTTTAATAGTTTCTTAACCGAGACCTATAAATTTACTAAACGAGTAATATTAACGAAGTCTAAATCTACTTAGACCGCGGCCGACTATAAGGCGGCCTAGATTTATAGCTATATAGCTAACGAGCGGTCCCTGCCCTCTATTATAATTAGAGATCGGGACCCGATTTAGATATCTAAGTTTATATAGGCAGCTTTTCGTAAGCTAGATATACGTTTCCTAGCTACTACTACCTATTACTCGCAAGCCGACGGCTAGAGTAAACGTACGAACTAGATAGTTAAAATCGCGCTACGTTTCTTTATTACGTCCTTCCCTAATACTCCTTAGGTAGAGGCGCTACCTTATGTTTAAGCCGACCTTAATAATAGCCGGAACGCGTCTATAGGAGAGGTTCCTAACGTACTAATATAGGGCTTTAAGAATAACTTAGATATATTAATCCCGTTGTCCGAGCTACCTACTATAGACTATACTACTCTTAGATAGGAAGCCCGCGACGAGGCTACTAACTCGATAGCCTAGGCAGCTACTATAATAAAGGACTAGTACGATACTATCTATTAGCCTATTATATTTCGTCGTAGCTAACTAGTTCTCCTCTACCTATATAAGGGATACTACCCGGCCGGCATTACGTACCGCAAGTTCTCGTACTAAAGAGTTAAGCCCTTTAAGGTCGAGGACCGGGTAGGCCGACTAGCCTATCGTTTAGCTATTCCTTTAGTTTAGCGGATCTACCTAGTAGTATCTATAGTATAACTCGAACCTTACCTAGCTAGTAATAACCCGTACGACCGCTAGGTTCTAGAGCCCGGCCCTATAGAGGCTAACGATAATAACCTAGCCCCCTATTACGAGATTAAGAGATTAATAGGCAGACGTAAGGTCCGTAGTAGGAGGCAATACCTAGTTAAATAGTTAAACTATAGTTATGCCTATAACGTTTAGTATAATACGGAAGACCTTCGCGACGTAGTAGACCTAGTCTAGGAATATAACTATACGTACCTAGTAGACCGCCGTCGAGGCCGCGACCGCACCTAGGTTCGAGCTAGGATTCCGCGAGACTATTCCTCTATTTTATAAGCCGAGATTCTATATTCTCTTATCTACTAAGAGGATATTACTATAGCCTACGATAGGCGGGCAGCGGCTAGGCGCCGCTTCTAATTCCCCTCTCTTACTTACTAGAATATTTTTAGGTAGTAATAGCGTAATATTACTAGGCGTCGCTCCTAATTTCCCCTCTTACTTAGTAGAACGTTTTAGGTAGTAATAGCGTAATATTATAATTTAGGTAGTATTCGATAACTAAAGTTAACGAATAATAGCGTACGGACTATCTTTTCCGTTTACTAAACTATTAGAACTTTAATAGCTATAGTCCTAATATTAACGCTATAATACTACCGCCGCGACCTACGTATCGTACGTATACCTCTCTAGTACCTTATTAGGTATTCGATCGCTATAAATAGTAGTAGGAGAGCGGCCGCTTACTAAGAAACCGCCTGCGCGCGCTCCTCTACTACTCTAAATAACGCTTTTACGCCTACTACGCGCTACCGATCTTATATTTCCGATTACGCTATCGCGCCCCCTTACTCTACCTCGCTAAGATAGATAACCTCTATCCGCGAGCAAAGAATAGCGAGATCGCCGGCTAGTATGCCGTCTAAAACTAGCTTACTACTAAGTATAATAAGAAGGATCTCCTTAATCCTAGCTATAATAAAGCTAAACTCTAGTTAGCCGTAAAGGGCTTAACTAATATCTTAGGATATAAGGGGCCCTCGCTAGCTAGTATTACGTATACCGATATAGCTACGGTTATAGCTATTATCCTAATATATATAAAGAAGTACCGTATAGAAGTCTTAGATCCCTTCTTCTCTTAGACTCGCGAAGCTATCTATACTAACCTCGACTTAGCCTATACTATAGTACTAGTATATTACTAGCACGACTAGAGGGAGGCCCGGGAAGCTCTTAAGTTTTAGCTCCTAGATACGGAATAGTAGCTAGATATTACCTAGAGGATATTTAATTAGGAGGCTACGCGTAAGGCTATAGCGGCTACTAATAAGGATTACGAAGATCTCCTAGCCGCGTAATAGTTCGAGAAAGACGCCTATACTAAGGTTAGAAAGCAGATAACGGCCCGTTATAAGGACTAGATAGACTTTAATTATAACGAGGTACCGTCTAAAGGTTTCGTCCCTCTCGCTCCCTTAGCTATAATCGTACTAGCGTAGATTGCTCTATAGATATAGTCCTATATCTAGTCCTTATATACTAAGGTACTAGAAACTACCGCGAGTGCCTACCGTATAGCTAACTCGTCGGCGTAAAAGTTCCTACTTAACTTAGACGTAGCTCGTAAAGTCGAAGCGGACTAGCTTAAGATCCTTAGCGATACCGACGCTATAGCCGAGGCTATAAGTATCGACCTCGGCCGTCTTTAGGTATTAGGATTCCTAAGCCGTTCCTAAGAACTATACGTCTAGCACCTTACCGACGCGGCTATATTACGGATAATATTATATCCGTCCGCTAATAGATAGCCTAAGGGCCTCCCTAAGATCCTAGCCCGTACCTAATACTATAACGTCGGCCGATTAGCGCTATTATTCGACGTTCGTAGCCCGGCTAACGAACGAGTCTCCCTATTAGTACTATTTATAGGCGCTAACGCTAGTATCTAGCGCCTATTTAGAGAAGCGCCGCAGCTATATACGGTTCTATAGATCGTAGATTATATATATTAGAAGATCCGCTAGCTAGAACTACGAGCTAAGCCGGCCGGTACTTGCCTTAAGGCCTATAGGCCGTCCGCCTCTATCGCTATATATATTCTAGACGACTTACGCTTAGCTAATAAGCTTCTGCCTATAGTCCTAACTAAGCCGCTACCTAAAACTAAAGTATAAATTATCGCTAACTAGAAAGCTACTAACTAGTAGTACGCTAACTTTAAGGCCTAGGTAGTACGACTCTAGTAGGAAAAGGAGGATAAGATAGCCCGGGCATAGGCAACTAAGGTTATATAGGAAGCTAGAGCTACCGTAGAAGCGTAGGCGGCTAAGGACGCACAAGTAGCTAAAGACGTATAAGTAGCTAAGGACGTATAAGCGGCTAAGGACGTATAAGTAGCTAAGGACATATAAGCTATATAAGATATTTAGATAGCTAACACGCCGGGCAGCGGCCGATCTAAGTTCTAAGATCGCCTAAAGGCCTTACGTACGTAGTAGGCGACTAAGAAGTCGGAGACTATCGAGTCTAAAGATAATAGCAATACTACCCGGGGTTAGATAATACTACCTCTAGCTACGATACCTATACTACTACCGCCCTAAGCTCCTAGTAGTACGAGCTTCCTAGGCCTAACTACGCTACTATAAGCCCCTTAGCGCGGCTAGGTAATGCCGCCCTTAGACCTCTATATTTTAAGTATAATAGCTAGCTAGATACTTAACCTACGCTTGTTCGCCTAGGGTTTCGGCAGCATAGGTACTCTGCCGCCTAGATATAACTTCTAGCCTAACGCCTAGGCATAATAGTTTTTTCTAAACTAGCTATTTCCGACTAGCCTACTTCCGACTAGCCTACTATTCTTACCTAATTATAATACGCGAGCTAGTTCGATAGAATAGTCCGTTAGTAGCCCCTTAGGCATGCGTGCCGCCTCGATTAGATAGCCTAGCCTACTTATACCTAGTAAGCGCGCGGCTAAGGACGTAGTAGAGGAGGCAGCTAGGAAGAAGAGCGTCCTCCGGACGTCTACTAAGGCGGAGATGCTCGAGTACGTATAATAAAAGCAGACCTACGCCGACTATAATAATAATAGTAGGGCACTACTACCCGGCGGCCTCTAGTACCCGGGTATAAAGATTAACGTTAAGGCCGCTACTTAGAACATTAATAAGTATACCTATACGAAGGCCGGCCTAGAGTATACTAATCGGTTGCTACTATACTACGCCCTTAGCTGCGTTTTACTAGGTAATCTACTACCTATAGGCGTCCGACTAGACGACTATACGGTCGGAGCCTTACTAGATCTTAAGGACTATAGTACCTTTAACCGCAACGACTTAATAAAGATATAGCCCGCTAACTTCGAGTCTAAAGACTTTATACGAACATAGCGCAAGCTAGCTAGCCGCTCTTATATCGTAGAAAAGAATAATAACGCCTTCTACGCTATTACTTATACTACCTATATTTTATATAGGGCTAGCTAGCCTAGCATCTAGGCCGAGATTAACGGCAATAAGCGCTAGGTCTCTAGTAAGTAGATTCGGGCATCTAAAGTTCTAGTAGTAAAGGGTATAATTTAATAGGCTATAGTAGTAGATCTATATAGCTTCTTAGGATCTATACGCAAGGGCATCGATGCCGCTATAGCTACCGACTAGGCCGTCTAGCATCTATAAGACACTCTAGCCTATCTCGATAGAGTCGAAGATAATAGCTAGCGTAGGGAGACCTCTCTCTAGCCCTTCGATAGTTAGGCTCGGCCGCTATTCTAGAAGGACATCGATTAAGTTAGCTAGCTATATACTATAGCTATATTAATACTAGCTATCGCTAACCGATACTAGCGTCTCCGTATCCTCGAGCGCCTTAACCCCGCTTACTATTTACTACCTCTAATAGGATTATACCTATAGCTAGCCCTAGTAGGCAATCTAACGACTAAGGGCAAAGGCAAGGCTAAGAAGAATCTTATAGTAATAGTTACGTTATTAGAAGATAAGGAACTCGAGAAGACTACCGGAAAGAAGAAGGCTCCGACTAAGAAGAAGGCTAAGAAGAAGTTAGATACTATAAAGCCTACGGTTTAGGCCGACTCGGACTTTAACCTAAAGACTAAATAAGGGACGGGCGGCTAATAGACATAGCTAGGGACAGCTATCGGACTTAAAATAGCGCGGGCGGGTAACTATTATAGATAAGATAAGTAGCTAGCTAGATAGGAGTTATAGGCTAAAGGCTAAGGCTGCGGGCCCGGCCGCCGGGCAAGTACTTTAGTATATAGATAGCGAGATAGTAATAACATAGACGTTACTAACTTAACTCGGCTAGGCCCTACCTAGACCCTAATAGTACTTTTATCTTACGCCGAGTATACGCGGCGTAAGCTAGATACTTCGGCGTCTAACTTAGACGCTCTCTAAGCTATTAGCTCCCTAAGCTATCGCTCTTATAGAATAGTAGTCGATAATTATAAGGATCGCGTTAAATATACGACTATTACGCTTACTTAGTAGAAGGTCTATAATAAAGTCTATAAATAGATCTTTCTATAGCTATTCTAGTAGAGGAAGCGTAACTATCTCGCTATAGAGATAGTAGCGCCTCGCTTTCGCCTTCTAATAGCTACTATACGATTTAACGTATTACTTAACGTCCTCGTTAACTTCTAGCTACTAGTACTTTCTCTTAACGAGTTCCGTAGTCTTATTCTTACCGAAATAGCTAGCTAGGAAGTCGTCGTAGTATATACGAATTACTTACGTTCGTAATACGGGGTCGTAAGGAAGGTATAATACTTCTTTGCGATATATATACCTATTTTAGATAGTATACTTATTACTTTCGCCTCTATTACTCTCCGCCTACGTATATAGCTCCTTCGCTATCGAGTCTAGCTAGACTAGCGTAGCTACGTACTCGATTACTAGGTCTAAGGTATTAGCGTATAGCCGTTCCTTTATAATAATAGCGCTAGCGACTCGTATTAGTAGCGCGAATCTATATAGGCCTAGCTCGTAGCGTTCGGAGCTAGCGAACTACGTCCTATTAGCTACTATCGTTACTACTCTCTAGTTTATTATATACTAGCGGTTATAGGCGGCCTTAATACGGTTTATAACTAGTTCGCCTACTCGAAGGTCGCTCTAAACTTAAAGTTTCCGCTATAGTAATAGTAATAGGTTATTTATCGCCTACGTATCTTTTACGTAATCGCTACGCCTCGATAGCGCGTTAGCTACGTTTAGCTTACCTGCTCTATAACTAATTATAAAGTTATATAAGGCTAAGAACGTAGCCTACCTAGCCTATTAGCTCGTTAACTACTTTATACCTATAAAGGCCTTTAGGTTAGCGTAGTCGACTAGTACCTCTACCTTATACGTAGCGCCTTCGAGGTAAGGCCTCTATATCTTAAAGGATTCTACTACTACAAGGAGTTCCTTATTATAGACCTCGTAGTTATACTCGGTATTAATTATCTTCTATAAAAAGAACGCGATTAGGTACTATTCCGACTCGAATAGCTAGCTTAGAATACTAGTAATAGCGAAGTTAGACGTATCGGTCTCGACTCGTAGGCGTAACGTAGGATTAAAGTACCTAAGAAGTAGCGCGGTCTAGAAGCGTTCTTTTAACTTTAGGAAAGCCTACTCCTTAGCTTCGCTCTAACTAATAGGCCCTAGCTTCCTACTATTCTTCGCGCTCTTTAAGAGTATAGTTAGTAGTACTACGACTCTTAAATATCCGAAGATAAAGTAGTAGTAGAAGTTTACGAACTTAAGGAACGATTAAACTTCTATTAGAGTAGTTAGCCTCGGCTACGAAGTAATTACGGCTACTCTACTAGGGTCTATCGCTACGCCTCTAGTTATAACTATAAATCTAAGGAAGTTAACTTATTTCTAGAAGAACTTATACTTAGCGCGTTATATATAGAGTCTAAATTTACGAAGCCTCTTAAGTATAGCGTATACGTCTTATACGTAGTCCTCGCGAGTCTTACTATAGATTAGGATATTATCTAGATATACTACGTAGCTTATATCTATTAGCTCTACTAGCGCGCGGTTAATATACGCCTAGAAAGTTATTAGAGCGTTCGTTAAACTAAAGGGTATTACTCGGTATTAGTAGTAACTATATTGCGTATAGAACGTAGTCTTCTAGTAGTCGCTTAGTTTAATACGAATATAATAATACGCGTCTATAAGATCTAGCGACGTAAACTACGTAGCTTCTATAAGTCTATCTAGCGTTTTACTAATAAGAGGAAGCAGGTGCCGATTCTTAATTATAATCTCGTTTAGCTCGCGGTAGTCTATATATAATCGTAGCTTGCTATTCTTCTTTAGTATAAATAGAATAGGTATACTTACCTTACTATTAGAACGCTCGATCTAATTATACTCGAGCCTAGTCTTTAGGTACTCCTTAAGCTCTTCGAGCTCTCTACCTAACTAGTAGTATAGCGGCCTAAAGAGTAGTATAGTATCTAGCTTTAGGTCGATCGTATACTTAGCGCTATTAATAGGTCTACTTTATATTTCCTTTATTAGATTAAGGACGTCGTCGAACTAATAGAACTCCTCTAGTATTAGAGTAGGCTTCTTATCTATTCTACTTAGGCTAATTATAAATATAGTAGGTACCTTCTAGAGGTCTTTAAGGAACTTATAGGCCTCTTAGACTTCGAATCGGCCGAAACGATCGTTACTATAACGCTATTTATCTATGCTACTATCGATACTTACTCGTTATATATATCGCTATAGATAGCTAAGGATAATATTAGGATCTAGTATATTATATACGTAGAAGATCCCTCCGGTTATACGCTTAATCCCTAAGGAGTCTACGAGCCTTATACGTATATAGTACGCACCGTAATAATAACCTAGTTTACTTATAAAGATAGTAGCTAGCGGTAAGGCCGCGTTCGGCTATAAGAGTAACTTATACTAGAGTACGAAGGCTCGTAATACTATATTAATATCTATAGTATTATTAAGAAGGAACTCGGCTAGCCTACGGCTCTTCTAAGACTTAACTTCTCCTCGTACTTATACTACTAGTATATATTATATAGGTAGGTACCCTATACTATCTACTTTAGTAGTAGAGACTTACGTAATATCTCCGTCGCTTCTACTTTTTTTAACTTGTCTACGGCTACCTTATAGACCGCTAGCTTATTACTATCCTTATCCTTATTTAAATAATCTAGATAGATATAGCCTACCTCGTTATAACCGTAATACCTAGGTTACTAGTTCTTATCTTTACCTTTATACTTATCTTAAGAGTTCTTCTTCTTCGAGTTAAACTCGTAACTACCTTTAGAGATATATGCATTACTATCGACTTTCTTACGCTTTAACTACTAGTACGACGCGTCCTTATTATAG
Organism: Cercospora zeina; assembly: GCA_022702355.1. Taxonomy (NCBI): domain Eukaryota; kingdom Fungi; phylum Ascomycota; class Dothideomycetes; order Mycosphaerellales; family Mycosphaerellaceae; genus Cercospora; species Cercospora zeina. Next base: position 661,152 of record JAKLWX010000005.1, read on the forward strand.
TTACGTAAGCCTATATCGCGTAGTATTAACCTTTCTATCTATTTAAGGTATCGTACTAGAGCGACGAGGTCGGCGCGCTTCGCTAAGATAATATAGTTCTTAATAATATCCTTTCGTAGCGATAGCTTTAACTTTACGAGAAGCTAGCGAACTAACTACGTCTCGGTATAGTCGCCGAGCTATACCTCGAGATTACTAAGATCTATTACGAATTATTATATACTCTAATTTTCGCCTTAGCGTATTATCTCGTACTTAACGGTTATAAGTAGCTAGTAGTTCGCTTAATTCCTAACGATATTATATAGGAACTTATAGAACTACGCCTAAGTATACTCTATTAAGAGTATACTAGAGTACTCGTTATACTAGGCTTCTTATACTTTACTTACGAGGAATATAATACTAGCGATTACTTTCTAGTATTCTATTATAAACTTTCTTAGCGCGGCTATAAAGTTTACTTTATATACGCGGACGTATTCCCGAGCTTCCTTAATAGTCTCGCTTTTAAATAGCTTAGAAGAGTAGAGCTTAATAGATTCGTAAGGCGTATATTCGTCGCTACTATAACGCGTACTATTCTTAGTATCTCCGGTAATACTCGCTATACTAGAGTACTCTAAGCTAAAGCTTCTTACTATTATACTTAAGTATATTAGTAGGGCAGTCGTCTTAACTTCTTACGTTAAGCGTTTATTCTCTACCTAGAGGGCGTAGAGTTCGAGCTATTTATATAGTATAGTATTCTCTTATTCGAGACGCTCGCGCCTTGCCTACGTATTATTAGTATCGTTTATCTTCTCGTCTTCTTTAGCTTTAGAGTTTAGTAACTCTCCTATATAGCCTAATAGTAGTACTACGGACTTAGTACGTTCGCTATAGTTACTTAGCTATACGAATGCTCCTCGTATAAGTATAGTAGGCCTTAATAGATCGCTACTCTTAATAAGGTAGAAGAATTAGTATTATAAAGGTTAGTATATAGTAATATATTAAGCGCCTCTAACTATACCCGTTAGAGATATTAAGAGACTAATTCTTACTAATTCCTCTATATACGTTTAGCGTACTTTTATCTTACGCCGAGTATACGCGGCGTAAGCCGGATACTTCGGCGTCTAACTTAGACGCCCTCTAAGCTATTAGCCTCCTAAGCTATCGCTCTTATAGTAATTCTATAGAGTTAATTAGTAAAGTTCTAATTCCGAACTAGCGCGGTCCTAGCGCGGCGCTAGCGGGTTATACCGAGAATACGAGCTAATTAGAGCGCGTAAAAATTTTCGAACTTTAAAATTAAACTTACTCTCTCGATACTATATAGTAAGTTTAGTAATCTAGATATTAACGCTATTCTTACTTCTAGTATATTAGTCGTTAAGGAACTTCTTTATAAATCCTCTAGTAGTATTATATATATATATACGATTAAAGCCTACGCTACTAATATCTAGGAGACGCTAATACTATACCCTCGAATTCTTACTTATAATATTATCTTTTACTTAAGAGGTACTATATCCCTTCTTAACCTCGCTACTAATATAACTTCTAATTACGCTATTTAACTTACGAAGGTTAGAGGCCTTTAAATTATAATTATAATTCTAATAACTATAGCCTTTCCTAGTATTCTTAAGCGCTTTAAAATAGTACGATACCTCCTTAACGATTCGTATTTCTCCGCTAGAGTCTAGTATTTCTATAGCGCTAGGTTTATCCTTATTATAAGGCTCGTATATAGTAACTATATTTAGGCGCGCCTTATAGAGGTTACTATCGCCTCTAGTATTAATTAGTATCTTATTATTACTCTTCTTCTTTAGATCTACTTATAATTTATACTATTCGCGGCTATACTAATACTTAAATTTATACGTACGCGTTAACTTTACCTTCGATAAACGATTAGTACTATTAGCGTACTAGATATTATCTATCTATAGCTAGTAAGTTAATATCTCTAATAGCGTAATCTCGCGCGGTTTCTAATACGCCTTAAATATTTACTAACGCTATAAGACGAGATTAGGTAGTTCGTATAGTAACGACGAGCCTTTACTACGATATTCTCTACTAGTCTATCTCGAGGCTACGAACTAATTATAACCGAGCGGCCGCGGCGGCGCGTTATTATCCTTATTAATAATACGCGCCTTAGTAGTAGCGGCTAGCTCTTCCTCGATAATAATACGCGACTCGGCGGTAGCGGCGGCTCGCTTATTAATAATACGCGATACGGTAGTAGTAGCTCGCTTATTAATAATACGCGACTCGGCGGCGGCGGCGGCTCGCTTATTAATAATACGCGACTCGGTAGTAGTAGCTAGCTCTTCCTCGATAATAATACGCGACTCGGCGGTAGCGGCGGCTCGCTTATTATTAATACGCGCTAAGGAACTATAACCTTAGAGCTATAGTCTAGATCCCTAGCTTTAGAGGTAAACCTATCCTATCCTTAAGACTATTAGGAGTTTAGGTAGATACTAAACTTAAGTAGGGCCTATATATTAAGAAGGTAGCTAAGAAAGGCATATACTAGATCTAGTCCCTATAGAGGCTATATAAGTCTACCTAAAGAGTATTATTTAAAAAAGCAAGATATATCTATACTATAGTTATTAGGCTAGCCCTAGTATATAGATACTAAACCTAGTCTAACCTAGAAGGAATAAAAGAATATAATAAAGGCCTTACTAAACTAATTAAGCAAGTCTAGAACTAAGCTCTAAGGAATATTATAAGTATATATAAGTTAGTTATAGCTATAGTCCTTTAGAGGGAAGCAAGTATCTCTTTAATTTAGCTTTATACTTAAGACCTTACTAGATAATATATAAGGAATAAAGTAGATAACTTAACTTACTAGTATATTAAGTAAGTATATAAAGGAATTACCTAAAAGAAATAAAAAGTAAGAAGAAGAGGCAACTAGTATAGTAGGCAATATAAGATAAGAGTATAGGAAATTTAAGAGATAACTCTAAGCTAGAGGCTACTTTAGATAAGGATAGGAGTTAAGAACTAGTAAGAGCTTACTAAATAGGACTAAGAATAAGAGAAGGCTAAATAAAAGAGAGGTATAATAAGGGAGCAACTAGTAGTATAGGCTATAGTAGGACAATTTAAGACTAAAGAGATTTATAAGGAGGCTCTAAGGCCTATAAGTACGATAATTACCCTAATTAAGATAGGATATATTAGACTTAGAGTATATCTAATAAAGAGGAGAGTTCTAGAAGTTATCCTAATATATCTATATAACTAAGGTATTTAGAATACTAAGTATATTTATATATCCTACTAAAACTATTAAAGTAATAGATATTAGCTATTTATAGTAGTAGGAACTAGCTTATAGAAAGATATATACTTAATACTAAGAGGCCTTAATACTATAGCTAAGTAGCTAATCTAAGAAGGAGTATTAAACTAGTTCTCCCTAGCTAAAAAAGAGATTAATAAGAGAGAACGAAGCTATAAAGGAATAAGAAGATAAAAGGGAGTCTAAGAAGAAGAGTAAGGCAATAAGAGAGCCTAATTTTACTTAAAAAAAGGTAAGATAGAAGAAGTAACTACTAACTATAAAAATAAAGAGGAAGATAAGAGGTTTTTTATAGAATTTTCCCTTTTATATAATACTAGAGCAAAGCTACTTACTCTATATAAAGAGGTAGACCGGTAATAAGATTAATCTATCTATTAATACGCGCCTTAGCGTCTATTCTAGCGAGCGTTAACTATAAATCGTCGTCCTTATTAAGCGCGTTAATATCTATATTAATAGGCGCGATAGGTACCTTACTAAATAGATCGTCGAATTTGCCGCGTTTAATAAAGGCTACTATAGCGTCTATCTCGTCTTAATACCCTATAATAGTATTAAAATTAAAGAACTCTATAGCGGTAGTAGCAGCAGCGGCAGACGCGATTCTAGACGAATTAAGAGACAGATAATTGCTATTAATTAAGAGTAAGAATATAATAGATAATAGTAGAATCGTACGATTTAGCGGCGGCGGTAATAATAGAGGCAGCGAGTATACTAATAGAATAGAAGAGAGGGAATGGTGTGCGACGCAACGATAGGGGCTCATACTAATTATATAGGGAATGGTCTAGGCACGCGCTTCAAAGCCCGATTCTCAATTGCCGCATTTCGCCTCCTTATATGCAGCGCCCTCGATGCGGTTGACTTTCACCAAAACAGAAAGCTCGCCGCAACACCTCCGAGCAACACCAACATCACGTCGCCGGAATGGTTTCACGCTGGGCCGACACAGAAGAAGACAGGGTTCTGGATGCGCGCCGGAAAGCAGAAAAAGAAGAAAAGAAGCGACTGAAGGCTGAAAAACAGCGGAAAACGGATGAGGCACAACGAGCGGCGGAGGCGAGGGCAAACGGGCAGGGCGAAGACGACTCGGGACGACCAGTGAAGAGACGAAGACTGTCGCAAGATGGTGGTTCAGAAGCAGAAGAGGCACTACAAGAGCGAAAGCTGATGCAGTTCCATGCGCCAACATGGCAGCCCACCAGATCTGTCGAGCGTTTCGACATACTCAATCACATTGAAGAGGGCAGCTACGGCTGGGTCTCACGCGCGCGTGAGCAGGCGACAGGCGACATCGTTGCAGTAAAGAAATTGAAGATGGATACAAACCGAGACGGAGGGTTTCCAGTCACAGCACTTCGAGAAATCCAAACCCTTCAAGCCTGCAAACACCACCATATCGTGCACCTACGCGAAGTCGTAACCGGACAAGGAACTTACCCTCAAGACGTCTACCTCGTCATGGACTTTCTCGAGCACGACCTCAAGACCCTCCAAGAAGACATGGACGAACCATTCCTCCCGTCCGAGACTAAAACTCTCATGCTCCAACTCTGCAGCGCAGTCGACTTCCTCCATTCCCATTGGATCCTGCACCGCGACCTCAAAACCAGCAACATCCTCATGAACAACCGCGGCGAGATCCAACTCGCCGACTTCGGCATGGCGCGTTTCGTCGGCGACCCAGCGCCATCAAACCTCACCCAACTCGTCGTAACCCTCTGGTACCGTGCCCCAGAACTCCTCCTCGGCACAACAACCTACGACTCCGCCATCGACATCTGGAGTCTCGGCTGCATCTTCGGCGAACTCGTGACCCGCGATCCACTCTTCCAAGGCAAAAACGAAGTCGATCAACTCAGCAAGGTGAGTCCCACACTTCCTTCCAGTCCAACACAAAAAGAAAAAAAAACAGAACTGGAAAGCCACCAGATACGTCCATTCCACCCACCGAAATTGACCTTTAATCTAAACCACAGATCTTCTCCCTCTGCGGCATCCCCACAACCCAATCCTGGCCCAATTTCAAACGTCTCCCCAACGCCCGAACTCTCCGCCTCCCTTCATCCTCATCTTCCACCACCTCTCATACTTCCTCCCCCCTCCGCCCCAAATTCCCCACTCTCCCCCCACAAGCCCTAACCCTCCTAACAACCCTCCTATCCCTGAACCCCCGAACCCGGCCCTCCGCGCACCAAGTCTTACAACACCCATATTTCGTCTCCGAACTTCCCCGTCCCAAACCAACCGAGATGTTTCCGACTTTCCCCTCGAAAGCGGGACAAGAGCGGAGGAGGAGACCGAGACGCGAGACGCCGAGTGCGCCGGTGAGAGGGGGTGCGCCGGGGTTCGGAGGAGGGGGAAAAGGCCAACAAGTTGTGGATTTTAGTTCGATTTTTGCGGGGAGAGACGAGGGCGAGGAGGTGAGAGGGGCGGGGTTTCAGTTGGAGGTTGGATAGAGTGGCGTAGGGTGTCTCTATATGGCCATCAGTGATGTGATGTGATGTGATAATGAGATGAATGAATGAATAAATAGATGATCTGCTGGATCGCGAAAGACGAAGCAGGACAGAAGCAGGTTGCGCTTCTTCTTCTTCAACACATCGATCCAGGATATCCCACTTCCTAGGATAGAATAGACCAGGCAGAGGCAGAGGCAAAAGCACTGCACAGAGTGGAAATATGCTACATGATCGCCCATGACGATCAGTCTATCTATCTTCTTCTTCTCCTTCTATCATACATACAGCGCGTTGGTTATTCACAAGTCTATTATACTGCTTGCCGCTCATGCTCATGCTCATGTGCTCATGCTCATGCGCAAAGCAAAGCAAAGCAGAGCAAAGTACCAGGGTATCTCTATCATCCTCTATCACCCAACCAAGAGTGGCAATTTTGTTGCGTTCCGCTTCCATCTCTCTTCGCTATGCAGAATGAACTCGTCCATTGATGGTCCAGCCCAGAGTTATCCACAGATTCCGTACAGCGCATATGCAAGCATGCGCGTAGTATACATCGAGCTTTGTCGTAGCTCGTACTTTACAAGTTGTCGTTCCAGTGAAGTGTGTCGGCAGCAGATCTCCTCAACCCGGAATTCTCTCGTCCAGTTCAATTCGCATCCAACGCGCTCTTCAACTCAACAATTCATTTCTCACATCATCACTCTTCCCCTCAAACCTCCTCCCTCTACCCGCCTTCGGCTGCTCGCCATCGTTTCTCTTTTCCCCCCTTGAGCGCGTGTCGTACTTTTTGAACAAATCCCTGTGTTCATCCTTCTTCTCCCCATCGTTCATCTTCACACCATCACCAGCGCGCTTCAACACGGCCACGACGCCATCAGCGAAAATCTCTCTCGCGGGATCCTCCAAAAGCCCTCTAGATTCCCTATCCAAAGCGCTCAAATCACGATACGCGCCGAACAACATTCTGTCTTTCGCTTTGCGGAATTCGAGCATCAGTCGGACAGCGAACTCGCTGTTCAGTGCCTTGATGGAGAAGGGTAACCACTGATCCATCGTCAGCGTATGGTACGTCTTGGTCGTTAGGCGTCCGCCGAAGAGGATTGCCATGAGTGGTGTGACGGGCGTCGTATCACGCATGTACAGCGTGTCACCCGCAAGGCTGCGGGACAGGGAATTGAAGGCGAAAAGCTGATCATTCTCGGGGATAGCATCTCGTCTGCCGGCATTGGTGCTGCTGGGATGTATCATGACTTTGTCCTCGGTCATTGTTTTGTGGATGGGAGCTCGAGTCTGACCCCGACGGATGGCGAGGTTAGGGTATGTCCCGGCGAGCACGAGACTCTTGACGAGTGCGGTATTGGCGGAATTGACGTTGAGCGCTTGCCCGCCGAGTTGGTAGTTGCTGCCTTCGACGCGACTTGTGAGGAGACCTGCGGCGTGGAGAGCCTCGACGACTTGCAGTGTCGTCTGTTCCGTAGTTCTAAACGCGCCCATGTGAAGGTAGTTCTCTTGAGCATAATGCCGTGCACGTTGTGGGCCTTCCTCCCTCACTAGCGTCCGCAATCTCTTGAAGGCATTGATAAATGTTAGGTGATCAGAGTTTCCTTGTCTATACTGCTCCTGCCGCTTCCTGGCCTCTGCTCGGACGGCGGGAGGATCGATGAAGAGCGATCGATCGCTACCAAGGCAGCTGCCGATGATGATGGGGTCCAGACATCGGAAAATGATGCCAAGTAGAACCATGTTGCCCAGTGTCGGGTGGACTGGTAATCGAGAGAGGACGCGGCCAAGCGAAGTCAGCTGTTCGTCCTCCGTCAAAGCTTCTATACCCTTCAAGTTTTCGACTGCGACTTCAACAGCTTCGCTGGCAGGAGGCTCGATTGCGTCGGCCAGAAAGTCGGAAACGGGGTCGCGGAAGCCTTGTGCCTTGATTGCGAGACAGGTCTCTTGAAGATCACTCCGGAGCAGCTCTGGTAGTCCCGAAGCGGGCATGGTTTCTCGGCGCCGCTGGCTGTACAGTGCATAGTAGTTGCCATCAGACACTCGACCAGCTCTGCCGGCTCTCTGGCGGGCGTTCGAATTGCTCTCCCACACAGTCTCCAGGGCCGAGATACGCTTGGTTTGGTCGTATTGCTTCTCACGTAGCTTTCCAAGATCCACTACAAATTTTACATCTGGCACCGTCACCGACGTCTCCGCGATATTGGTCGCCAAGATAATCTTGCGGCATCCAGCAGGCGACGGCTCAAAAATGAGCTTTTGCTGATCTGGAGGTACAGTGGAGTGGAGAGGCAAGATGGTGAACTTGCTTGAATCGCCGAAATCAACCCCGAAGATGGGCCGTTGCATCAGTAATTCCTGAGTCTTGGTGATTTCTTGAAGCCCGGGCAAGAATGCGAGAACAGCACCTGCACTATTTTGTTCGCAGATGTGCGCAAGGACTGCCGTGAGGAGATGAACAGGCACAAGCGCTCCGTGCTTTTGGGCTGCGGCATCCTGAGCATCGGTGTCATTGTCGCCCGTATATTTGCGCTTCCAGTCGATGACTGGCGCCTCAACCGCAGCGTCCTGGGCAAACTTCAGTTCCGCGTCTAGATAGTCTTTCGAGACACCCTTGTCCTCGCAAAGCAGAGCATTAAATTCTTTTGCATGAGAGGCAGAGATTTCTTTGACGACCTGCTCAAGGTATTTCTCGGCCACGGGGAACGTGCGGCCAGGTACACTGAGCGATGGACAGGGCACCAGCTTTCCGTCGTGGACGTTGGGTAGGTACTCGGAAAACAGCTTCTCATCCAGCGTCGCCGACATCAAGACAATGTGCGGAACCTTCTTTCCAGCTTGCAGTCGGGCTGCGACTGCCTTCTTCAAGATGGCGAGTAGGAAGTCGACGAATATGTCTCGCTCGTGGACTTCGTCAATCACGAGATGTGACACATTGTCCAGGATATCTTCGGCATTGTGTTTGAGCTGCTCGAGCAGGAGGCCGGTCGTGCAATAGGTGATGCTGCCGCCCGGTTGAGGTAGGCGCACATCGCCTCGAACATGATATCCGACAGACCGACCGATAGCCTCGTCGCGCTCTGCAGCCACGCGCTGTGCGACAGAAGTAGCGGCGATGCGCCTCGGCTGCGTACATATAACGTCACAATAGCCCCCCCTGCCGCCTTCGGTGGCACGCTCCAGCAGAATCTGTGGCACTTGAGTCGTTTTGCCCGAGCCTGTTGCGCCAATGACTATGCTGTATACGTTGTGGTTGACGAGCCCTACGACTTGGTCTGTGAAAGTGCTCATTGGAAGACCCGCTTTAGTTGCGCGTAACGTTTCCAGGCGAGGATCCTGTCGGAAGCGATCAAGGCGTTCTTTCAGGGTGGCACTGGCCAGGTCTCGGGCAGGGATTGTCATGAAGCGGCGCTGAGAGCGGGATGTGTCTCGCGAGATCTCCTCTGCACCAAGGCTTTCGCGTTGGTCGGGTAGGCCGGCCTTGCGGGCGCTGATCAGAGTGTCCCTCATCAAATCCAGGACTTTCGTTTCCACTGGTACATCAAAGGGCCTCAACGAGCGCCGTGATCCACCAGCGCTCCTTCTTGCTGCCCACCGGCTCAGCACATTTGGACTCGCATTGGAAATGGAGATGGCGGCAAGGAGATGCGCTACTTGTTCCGAGTCTCTTTTCGCGGGCATGATGCCGGGCTCGCTGAGGACCTCTCCATCGAATAATATGCGAGTGTGATGCAGTCCGGCGATGACTTCAGTTTCCACTTCAAAGGACATGCCGCGATTGGAGGACCTGAAGTGTTCCAGAAACTCCCATGCTGTTTCAGTGTTGAGAAGCTCATAGCCGGGTAGAACGGCTTTGGCTTGATCGTCAGCCGAGAGTTGCTTCTCTTCAGCCTGGCGCTTGAAGGCAACTGCGGCAGCGGTTTCAGCGGTCCGTAAGTCCCTCCCTCTGATGACGATGTCTATGCCCTGCTCCGGCAGTTTTATGGTCGCTTGCACCACTCGTGACTGCTTGCCCTTGGACTTCCGGGTGCGTCGGGCCGCAAGCCGAACAGATTTTGTCGAAAAATGCGGTATCAATCCGTACTTGGCAGCATAGTTGTATATGTCCAACTTTGCATCTTTTTCCTGCTGCATCACCTGCTTATCGACTGCTTCGACAAGCTCAATGTCTGTTTCGTTCTCGTCGCGAATGTAGATCTGTGAATCGCTGCCGTCGTCGGGTGAAGCGCGACGGGAGGGCCGTGGTGGTGGAAAGAGTTGCTGCAGTGCACCATGGCTGTGGAGGCGATTCAGCATAGCCACCCAAGCAGCGCGTCTTGCGTGCACCTTGCGTGAGGCAGACCCGGTCGTAGTGGCATCGGCAATGCCAGGGATGTCAAGACGGAGGGTGAATTGGTAGACCAGGGGCTGCGGCGTCGTAAACTGGGCATTGACGCGTACATTTAAGCCTTTGGATTTGAAGGCTTGCTGCATCGCTTGGTCAATCTGTGCAGCATCAAACAGTCTTGCGGGCGCGCCCGGATATTGCTCGGGACGTGGCATCACGGTCTCGACTTCGGCGGGGGCCTCGGGGACGATTTTTGCGAGTGTGCCTGCAGTGTGTAGTTTTGAAACCAGAGCGAGCCATGCAGCACGGTGTGCATCCAGTTGGGCGTTGCCGAGGCCCACGGCGAGCTGTTCGAACGAGGCATTGGGATGGAAGTGGACACTCATTGTCCATCCGTGGGACAAGCTTCCCACCACTCGCTGCTTCGTCCTCGTTTCCACCGCGATGGGCGGGGTATGTCGCGAGGCCAAATGTGTGATGAAGGTGCTCAAGAACCGTGCGTCGCGCGCTTTCAAAGCCTGGCGAAAGGCATCTGGTGCTCGGGGGTAATCTTCATCTGTAGGCCAAGACATGTGCGCTTCCACATACGCCAGGTCGACGCCAGCAGCCTCGGAAGCAGTGGAAGCGGCGTTCGCAGCGGCAGTCCGTGCTCCTGCTGCGTCCTGCGTTGGCGGGGGGCTGCCTTGGATGGCGTTCGAAACGGAGCGTAGAGGATCGCTCTTTCTGACAGCGAGACGCAAGCCTCGGATAAGACCACTGCGGTTGCGAGTGTTCTTGGGCATTTCTCGCAGGCGAGTGGAAAGCTTCTGGAGCACGGCCTGCTTTTCCTGCTTGCTCGCGCGGGAGCGCGCATCGAACGCTTCACGAGCGAGAGCCATGATCTGGTCCGGAGTCGGGAGATCCTCGTCGTCGGCGCTCCATGCATTGTTGCTCGCCGGAGCGTCCGCAGACGGCATGTCTTCTTCGCTGGCTTGTTCGGTAGCAAGTCCTCGCCGCTGATTCCACGAGCGACACGCGTCCCGCGTGCTGGCCAGGCGGAGCTGGGGCACGCGCCGTGGCGGGAGAGGGAGCCGCCGGGCAATGCATCGACTTGGTCTCATCTGCAGTCGGATGGACGGCGGCAGATTGAAGATGGCCATGTCCCTGGCTTTCTTCCACGCGCTGCTCGCCACTGGAAAGGAGAAGCTTTTTCAGCCGGGTGTCATTATCGGCACGACACTCCCGAGAAGGCCGGAGCGGGGCAGGAGGGGGTGGACGCAGAGGGCGGACAACGAACGACGACTACGACGAGATGGACGAGCGCTCGCAGTGTGATGGATAGACTAGGGACGGCCGCGATGTGTGCAGTTGCACGCAGCGTGTCGGCGAATTTTTGACTCTCGGCTCGCCTTGCCGAGCGCGCAGCGGTGCCGATCTTCCACATGTCATCGCAGCAAGACGCGACGCCAGCTGAGGCCAACAACAAACAACACGAACAAGCAGCAGACGGCGGGATCATGGAACATCGACGCCTCCGCGCTGCGCTGCTGCCTCTGCGCGCTCCACATGCAGCTTCATCGGGAGGGAAGCGGTGCTGGACGAGTGGCAGGAACGACGTAATGGCGCCTCCATCATTACATCATCCCTATGCGCCTGTGCAGAAGCTGCTGCCAATGCCAACCAGAGCTACTTAACTCTTCCACCGCCGCCTTCTCGCCTCTGCGCCCTCTCTCCATCAGTCCAGCCCGACACCAACCTCCACCCAGTCCTCCATCTACCACCCAACACAACATCCAACCACCCATCATGCCTCGTGACGGAGGAAACGCGCAGAACGCCGTCGACGCCGAGCACACCATCCAGCACGGCGCCCCACAAGGCAATGAGGTGTGTCTGAGCCGTCATGGCCAGTGACGAGGATCGCATCTCAACTGATCCCTCCTCTCAGCAACCAACATCATCCGGCGTCGACCGCTCCAACAAGGCCGCCGCCGCACCACAGCATGAAGCAGGCGAAGGCATTGGCTCCACCGGCCAGGCTCCCATCACCGCAGGCAACGCCGGCAGCGGCAAGGGCCCACTCGAGAACACCGGAGACGAGCAGGCAAACAAGCTCTCCAAGTGACAGAGTAATGCAAGCACGACTAGCCTTACCAGCTTGGCGAGCTTCAAGAGCATGACAGGACCGTGGTGGAGTCGAGAAGATCAGGCGAACCCAGCAGACGCGAGAGCAGCGAGGGTAGCATCTCGCATTGGAGTATCATCAGCACAGCAGGATACAGAAAGTCCCAAGCGAGGACAGTCCAACCAGGGACTTCGAAAAGGCAGTCTCACCGCGAGGCTGAAGAACAAGCTCAGAAGTAATGAATGACAATACGATTGCATGGTCACCGATGTGGCACCTCCTGCCTCAGTTGAGGCATGTTGTGCGCTAGTCTCTACCAGTTGAGGGGGCCGCTCTCGAAAGCACACCTCTAGATGCCGCTTCACCCCCACGATCCCGCAGAATTGATGCGCGCAACCGAACGCAGCACTCGGCTGAGTCCGACGCAGCTGCCCACCATCTCTCGTGCCCTGACAGGTCTCAGCTGTCTGTACTGTCGTCTGACATGCATGTTTGGTCAATGCGACCTTGACAACACATGTGCTTGCCGATCAGCTCGGTAGCACACGCAGTCGCCGCCGTTCATGCCATCGCGTGGCGAGCCAATTGATTGATGCCTAGGGAAAGACTTGCGAAAGCGAAATGCCGGGCGATCGACTCCCAGCGCACTCCTGTTAGACCACGATCCAATGGCAGAATGGCATGGCGGGCGACCGCAGGACAAGTTGAAGAAGCTCTTCCTATATTCCTGCATGTCTTGCTTGAACGACTCTCGAAGTGTGGCGCGATTCGAAACATATATTGAAGCTTGGCACAAACGGTCGCTTGTCTCATCCGGACCAACAAATCCAGCTGTCTGGTCTGAAGATTACGGGACTCGACTCCTACGCATTCAGCTTTCAAAGATTGCTTCTCTTGGACTATACCGATGAAGCTCAGAGCCATGGGCATTGAAGAGGCGTCAAGCAAGCAGAAGAATAGACTAGAGCTCCTGAGACATTGGCTTCATCACTTGGTCTGACGTGGAAGGCATGGCCAACGGCGTGTGACTTTGTCTAAATGCTGCGCTGCCAGCGAGACGGAGGTAAGGGAAAACTCATGCGACGGGGATGCCTCGTTTCAGTGCTCACGCAGCGTTCTCAGTATCGAAATAGCGACTGCTCGTGGGAAGTTCACCTCTGCCACGAAGCACACCCTGCCACCAATCTACGTGATGAATCTCAACTGTCGTGACCAGCATGACACATCAATCCCGACAGGACCTCCCAAACTTTGGTACTGACGTACAAAAAGTCCCGACAGCGTGGGCAGTTTTTTATCGAAAGGCGTTCGCATGCCACGGTTTGGAGTGAGCACCGGGGACGTGCTCCGCTCTCTACGAAGAATTCGATGTTAGAAAGCAAATCGCTTCCACGCTTGGAAGGATCTCATCACGACAGCCACGATATTCGCACGCGAAAAGCTCGATGAACGGTCTTCTCCGATGCGACAGAGTTTGAAGTGCGCACGCACAGCAATGCACGCGACCTCATCGTGGCCGCATTGCCACAACGGTTGACCTGCATTCTGGTCGTTTTTGACATTGTCCATGCTTATCCACGAGGCTGTCATGCTTCTGGACCAACATGGATCGTCCGCAAAAGGTAATACTCCATTGCGAGGAGGTCACGCCTATGGCTCGTGGCTTCGCTTCGAATGACAGAGACGCAATTGCTTTGCGAGTATCGTGCCATCACGGAAAGCCGCTGACGGATCAGTCGAAGCGCGAGAGCAACGAGTATATATCCTGCCTCATTTGCTCGTCTCGGAGAAATCATCATCAGCTCAACCATCCTCCCCTTCTCTATTCAGACCACTCCGGTATAGGACCTTCGAACAACGCTCGAGAAGATGCAACTCCTTGTCTTCCTCACTGCAGCCTTGGGCTCAGTGGCTCTCGCTCAACAGCCTACGTCTTCGACGGTCAATTTCGTTTGCGCTACCAGATACGCTCTGCAGCCGACCAACCAAATCAGGACTACCACCTTCCGTGTCAGCACGACCAATACTGCTGGTAGAACTGTTACTGTGAGTTGTTGCCCACTATCTGAATGACTTGGGCGTGTGCTGATATACTTCACTCCAGGTCACTCCAAGGACGACTACCACCATTGGAGCTAATACGTTCACCGTCACCAACACATTCACGTCCCGCAGTACCGTCACCGCCGCCAGCTCTGTGGCCACCGCCACTGCCTATGTGACTGCCACATCAACCCTCGTCTCGACAGTCACTCAGACCTTCACCACTGCAACTGTAACGACAGTGACCAACTCGATCGCAGGCGTGACCTCGACAGTCTCTGCACCAGCTGGGTTCACAGCTCTAGGCCTTACTCCAGACTTCAACGTGAAGCGTGATGCTCTCCCAGAGCCTCGTCACCCTCGAATGGCCAAGCGTGCTGTAGCCAAAGGTCACTTGCCAATCCTCCCCGAAGCCCGAAACAAGAAGATCCAAGCCCGCCAGAACTCAGGACAAGAATTCCCCGTAGGCGTCCTCTGCACCTCCCGAACCACCTTCTTCGCCACAGGCACCGTGACTTCCACAGCAGCTGGTCCAACCCAAACCATTACCACCTCTAGCGGCAACGTAGTCCGCACCGTCACAACCACCATCACCGGCGCTCCAACAACCGTACGTCCTCCTCCCTCATCTCCTCCCCCCCCCCCCAACTCCTCCATCCATCCATCCCCAACTAACACCTTCCCACCCCCCAGATCACCCCAGCAGGCACAACGCGCTTCATAACCGTCACATCCACCACCCTCACCTCAGCCACCACAACCTCCACCACCCTCCTCATCAACACCGCAACCGTCAACCTCAACGCCCCCGCCTCGACAGCTTTCGCCCAATGCCTGCCCAACAACCTCATCACCACCACCGCCTTCGGCAACCAAATCGGCACCGTCACAATCTCCTCCGCTTCCAGCGTCGTCCGCTCCATCGACGTCACAGATTTCACCGGCCTGGAATGCTGCACCGCGTGCGCGAGACTAGCCACTTGTGCGGGATTCGCGCAGCAGAGTGTGGTGGAAGGTGGGAGGTGTTATTTGATCGAGAAGACGACGACGACGAATGGTGGCGGGGTTTGTGATGCGACGCAGACGTGGGGGAATGCTTTTCATTATTATGGTGTTTCCGGTGGCAGGGGGTATACCGTGGGGAATGGGCAGTGTGGACGGTTGGGGAGTGTGGCGGGGCCGCCTGGTAATGGGAATTCTTAGAGAGAGAGAGAGAGAGAGAGAGAGAAGAGAGAAAGAGAGAAAATAGGGGGAGGAGAGGAGGGGAGAGGGACAGGGGGCTTGAGTGAGCAGGTGAGAGGAGGGGAGGGATAATGTGGAGACGGGGGGGGGGGAGGAGGTGAAGAAGAGATGAGACGAGGCGGAGCAATAATTTGAGGAGAATCGTGGTAATAAGATGTGGAAGTTGATTATGTTTTCTTTTGGTCCTGAATGGTATCCGCACATAAGAACAGGGCCAAGTCTCGCACTTTGCCGCTCTTCTATTGCGGATATCACATCGTCCATCGTACTTTTTGGCAGAAAATATTCCTTATCTAAGTCATCACAGATCGTAGTACATCTCCGCATCACAGAGACGCAGTGGCACGCGATACTGAAGATGTGACGTGCAGAAGTCTACAAGCCCTAGCACCGAAGCCACATCTTTTTTTTTCTTAGCTAGTCTGCTGGTCTGCTGGTCGTTCGTCAATGAGGAGTGAAAGTCACCACCACGCTGTGCTGCAAAGCTTCAAGTCATATCTCGGCGTTCGCACGTGAAAAGGTGCGGCGAAGTCTTGGCGTTCGCGCGTTAAAGAGCGCCGCGAACGGAGACTTGCCGCTGCTCTGAGAAGGTGTTGAAGATTTCTGGGCGACGTCTCAGAGAGGGGATTTTGGCGCTGCGGGCTCTGGTAAGGGAGTCTTGATTTGCTCTGCCCGAGTTCTTCGAAACGCTCTCTTCATGGATGGTCCGGGCGTCGGTCGCTATCGTGTCACTGTCGATCATAGGTGAACAAGCGCTGTGATCGGGAGACTTCGCCGTTCTGTGAAGACAAACCCTGGGAGACGTCGCCCTGGCGCTGCGATTTCTGGTCGTCGTGACGTTCCCAGACCTCCAAGGTGTGGTATCCCAGAAGTCAGTCGCTCCCGCTATCATCTCGCTATCGTGTCGCAGGCGGAGAGCCCGGAAGGACGAGGAGAGGAGGAGCGGGAGGCGCGCTGGACGAAAATGCCTCTCTCTCTCTCTCTGCATCATCTGCAATTTAGACTCGCCCTCTTCGCAGAAGTTTGGTTCGGGCACATAAGCTTTTGGTCGGATAGGGGATCCCGCCCCACCGAAAAGTTTCCTTGTCCGCGTGAGTTGACTTTTGCAACGACAAAATGGAGCTAGCGTACTCGTTGTCACGCATGAGCTTTTGCGATCACTTCCAAGTTGTCGTCGGGTTGACGCGGCTTGGCATCATCGTTGAGCGCAAATCGGGTTATATCCAAGTTGGCTATCGAGCAGTGGTAGGCTCTGCTGAGTCGAGTCACAAACTTTTGAAGTCAGTCGGGAATTTGGGTGGGGCGATACTCACCGATCGCATGAAGTGACTGATCCAGCAGTGGCGCGCATAGAGAGTATTGAAGATGGGCAGCTGCTGACACAACTCATCTGGATACTTGGGTCCCATATCGCAAAGGGAGAGCAAGCGGAATTTCGAAAAGCGAGCTATCGCTTTCCAAGCCGAGGCCTTCCGGTCGACCCGCAGTGCTTCCCAGCACTCTAGTCTGCCTCTAGGAGAGAGTTTATGTACTCGACCCGAATCTTGCTTTGTTGCTCTCGAGCTGGATCAGCGCCGTGGATGGGCATTGTAATGTGCATTCCTCTTCGACTCCGCGGGCCTGGTACGCGCGGGTCGAGCGGTCCGCAGGCCATTCTTGTATCAGCCCGCGGAAAGTTCACCGAGCCGTGGGAAGCGCCAATGCAAAATTTCGAGCGCGGTGAAGGATAGCGCAAATTCAAACATTCGATCTCTTCGACGCGCCTCTTGGAGAGATGCATGAATGCGGCGTTCTGGTTTGACGAACACGACTTTAGCAGTGTGAGTCCGTTGGAAAAGAAGTTAAAAATTCAGAGTAAAATTGCTGGTGTTATTCGAGCAGAGATAGCCACCGTACTGAGTGACGACACTCGTGAGCCGACACGATTTTGCCTTCGCTCAGTTCTTGTGGTTCAGGTCACTCTTCCCTCGTGGGATCCACCAGTTCGCTTTTCTTCGCCTGGACTACATGGTCCTAGCTGCATAGTCGTAAGGTCGTCAATGTCAAAAGTCGCTGGACTTCAGACGGTCGTATCGGAGGAGCTGCTTCCTGCTGTGGAATCTGCCGCCGACGGCCAAATGCAACCTGTACAGGTGACAAGCTTTGTGCCTCCTTTACTAAAGATGAGGACCGAATGCAGGCGTCTCTGAGGCGCTCTCATTGCCTTTGAGTGCCTTCGGTACTGCACTTTTCGTGGAGGAATTGACTCCAGTGGGACGGGGCGGTCCGCCAGCCGTGACGCTCATCCAGCGAGACTTTCGTCGGATATCGATCAGTATCCTACCACGAACGTGACGGATGGTGACATCGAATCTCTGAAAGCCACCAATAAGGTGGTACAGAAAACGCCAGAGTAGATCCGGGTCTGCCAGCCGGAAGCGATTTCTCTTCATGTATCTCGAGAAGAGTTTTTGGCGAGTCTCAGCATTGACCTGGAGTATTGAAGGCAGCTTGAAGTTCTTGTCGACCTGAATGAGCGTGCCTTGAGGGACTCCGAACACAAACTTGTAGACCCTCCATTGCAGTTTGGCAGGCATTTTCGCCCGAAATGCTCTTGCGAAGTCGTCGTCCTCGGTGTCGAGGCCTGAGAGGCTCGAACTTTCTGCCAGAAGGCGTGGCGGACCAGCGCTGCAGATGCCTTGCATGTCGGATTGCAGCGGGGTCGGGCCATCGTCCCAGCGCGGGCAGAGAGCGAGCGTCGAAATGTTGTTGTCGACCGTTTTAGACGCTGAAGGCGATGGTGGTGACCTGTCCGTCCAGAGAGTGCCGTAGAGGCCTCCCTGAGAGCCACTGTTGGCCATTTTGGGGCGTTGGATTGGTCCTGACAAAGTCACATTGGACTTGGAGGACGAGCTCTAGGAAATTTTGGGAACCTGCGTGAGCCCGCAATATATATGCGAGCCAAGCGTCCGAACACGTCCAACGCGCACCGAGTAGCCGGACATCCCACTCCAGCCTGGTAAGATGATGGGTGTGATCAAGTTGGTGTCCGCATTGTGACAGAGCTTGCAACCTTGGTACAGCGTCTTGAGGAGAATGACGCTAGTCTCATCTGGGTTTGTATATACGGTTCAGGCCAGTTGCCCGAAGACAGAGAGGTTTCTCTGCTGGCTAGCTTCATGGTGGCTACCAGCATGACTGCGCCATAAAAACCAGATGTCGGAGATACGAGTGCCTGCTGCCGTCTGAGTTCTGCGCAGGCTACTGCCGCCGCTTGCCGTAGGTAATCGCGGCAGTTCCGATGAGCATCGTGCCTGGCGATTCATTGTCTTCGCGTATGGTCTTGACGCATTGCCGACGAGAGTCAAGTCCTGCGCACAGCATAGTGATCTTCTTGGTCGGTAGCGACGGAACCGCAGTATTTGACGACAAATTTCGACTTGACAATTGGATCACATCGCTCGACAACATGCTCGGGCTTCTCTTGCAACGAAGCGCGCACGTGACCAAGTTTCGGAGAAGTTGTCTCCACGGCGTTTAAATTCGAAGCACGGCATCGCTCTTCTGTTCTCTTGTGCTTCTGCCACTGGTGACTGTGCTATGCGCTTCGCGGATCGCATGGGGCATGTCGCAATACGCCTCTCAGCAGAAGTAGCGCGGATTCGGACGCATATAATGGACGAGATGACATTGAAGCACCGGCGAAGCATGGAGAATCGAGAGATGGACAAGTCCGAGAGGTCTCGACATTAGAAGATCCGGCTGCCCATCGCAGAGACGATCTAGCGACTCCACGGAATGGCGCAGTACTGAGAGTCCTTGAGATACGACCTGCACTTTTCTGAAGTGCACATTATTGCAGATGCAGATACGTCGCGCCAGGCACTTTGGAGCAAGATGTCGTTGCGTGAGAAGAGAAAGCACCAAGGAACTCTTTCGCTGACCTTGTAGCGGGCGTGCTTGGGCAAGTGTGCTGTCGTATGTACACTGAACGGACAAATCGTTATTTAACGAGTTTTCACACGAGGATATGCGTCTCTTCGACAGAAGGCGAATGACTTGGTTGAGTCGGAAGGAACTGAAGTCACCAACAAGCTTGACCTTTGTTTGTTGCTTGGCAGGACGATCCGTCACCTCCGTGCGGCGCAGTCATTCACTGACACAATAAGCTGCATCTTTAGCCACAACATCTGGTCAAATCTCCAGCATTGAGGAAAGCTGGGGCGAGCTGAACTTCTGAAGAAAGCAGAGGGCCAAGGTAGGCAAATGGGAAGCATTGACTGAGACTGCATATTGCCACAGTGGCAGACACCGTCGGCATTGAGCTGGCCCAACGTGATAGCTCTCCTCCTTCGCCACTTCTCTCGCTCAACAGCATCTCATAGCAGCTACTATGTCTACTGATAGCACAGTGATCCTGGGCGCCGGCATCATAGGCACAGCAACAGCCTTCTACCTTTCCGAGTCCTCTTCACACTCCGGCACGATCCATCTCGTAGAAGCCTCTCCCGAGCTCTTCGCCTCAGCATCTGGAAAAGCCGGCGGCCTTATAGCAGAAGACTGGTTTGGTCCAGCTACAGCGGGGCTCGGGGAGCTGAGCTTTCGCTTGCATCAAGAATTGGCTACAAAGTATGATGGGAGAAGAGGGTGGGGATATGCTACGACTACGGGTACCAGTGTGGTTGTTGGGAAGAGCAAGCAGAAGAGGGGAGAGAAGTGGCTGCAGCAAGGTGGGAGTCGGTCGGAGGTCGCGACGGGTGCGAGGATAGAGCACTATGCTGAGGGAGAAGGTCCGGGATGGATGAGGAAGACGAGAGATGGGAGAGTGGAAGTGCTTAGTGAAGAGGGTGGAATGGCTCAAGTCGATCCCAAGAGATCGTGCGAGTTCCTGCTCGAGAAGTGTTTGGAGCGAGGCGTAAAGCTGCATAAGGCCGCACGAGCAACGAGGGTTGAGGGAATGAATGAAGTGGTGATTGAGAATGCCGCAGGAAGTGAAGAGAGCATACCATATACACAACTATTGATCACAGCTGGAGCATGGACATCGAAAGTCTTCTCTGAGCTATACCCAGACTCGTCGATTCGCATTCCCATAAGCCAACTCGCAGGATACAGCTTAGTCGTTCGATCACCTCGCTGGACTGCGAAACAAGACGCCACTGGCTGCCATGCAGTCTTTGCGAGTGCTTGTGGGGCCTGGTCTCCTGAAATCTTCAGTCGCATGGGAGAAGAGATTTATATCGCTGGACTCAATGATCCTGGCTTACCGTTGCCGGATCTGCCCACAGATGCGAAGCTGGACTCGAAAGCGATCGAGGAGGTGAAACGAGTGACGGAGGACATGATAGGAGACGAGTTCGATGTGATACGAGAGGGACTTTGCTTTCGGCCTGTTACGAGGAGCGGCAATCCTATACTTGCGAAGATACCATACAGAAAGCTCAATGCTGGACTTGGAGCGAGTGAAAAGCCATCAGGAAGTGTGTTCGTGTGGGCGGGACACGGACCTTGGGGGATTAGTTTGAGTCTGGGAACGGGCAAAGTCATGAGCGAGATGTTGCTGGAGGAAGAGTTGAGTTGTGATGTGAGTGGACTTGGGCTATAATGCTGAATGTTATGGTGGTGCGGCTTGTTTCGGGAGAGAGCTCAAGGGCCGTAGCAATGCATTGGTTTCTCAAATTGTAGTCAGACAGAAGATCTACGCATCAGTCAACACGACATAGCGCAACGATGCCAAGACATGTGCATGTCAGGGATGTGCAAAGCTAACAAACTTCTTTTGGAGCTAACAAACTTCCTTTCGAGCTGACACAACTTCACTTCCCCAAGAGTTCCTTTTGTACGCGTCGTTGTCTCTCGTTACTGCTAGCATTCACAGCACACTCGAGTGAATCATTTTCTCGCGTCTGCTAAGCCTTTCATCGATCTGCTGCCGGCAGCGGGGCTCTGGGGACTCCATGGTGGTCCTGGTGCTCGATGTTTGACGCGAGCTCATGAATTGAACAATCACCATCGCCCCTGCCTGATGGTCAGTCGTGGGACAGAGCGGAGGCATTAGTCTGTCCAGCGACATGGACTTACTGGATTTCCGCCAAGCTCACATCATCGACGTTTTCTTCGACGCCGGCTACACGCCGGGCATCCGCCAGCCTGTGCCTGCGTAGCTGGAGGTATGCTACGACGACGGATGCGGCAGCAAGTAAGGTGACGAGGACACCGAAGAGTGCGGCAAGTAGCACTTGTTGTTGGTCGTCGTTCCGGGTTGCGCTCTTTGTATTGCCTATGCTAAGCAGCGTAGTGGCTCAACAGATTACTCCTTGTGTTCGACGATTGAATGGGCGAATCAACAGTCGCGAGTGGACAACTTCAAATTATGCAGAGCCGGACTGGAAATGCATCCTACTTATATGTAAAGCGGACGCAATGGCTCGATCTTTACATCAGCCCTGGTTTCCCCCATTTCATCACAATCGAAGGATTCCGAGAGCGAAGGATTCCGAATGAGGCTGTGTGAATGAGACTATCCTCCCTTCCGCCGGAAAGCAAAAACGCATATGGGATTCACAACTTCAAACGCCGTCTCTCGTCCAATATTATCTAGATACGCATAAGAAGTCGCCGGCGTACACTTAGCTACCGTTTCTATCCAGCGCATAAGTAACAGAGTCGATATTCCAAGTGCATCTGCGCCAAAGGACCGATACTGCGACGAGTGCGGGTATAGCCGATATCCCGTTTTGTTGTCCACAGACTCCTAGTTAGCTGCATACCGTTGATGTCCAACTACCGGAGCGGAACAACGTGTATGCGCCGTTGCCGCCAGGATGCGCCGTCTCTACGTTATTCCGCTCCGAGTGCCGCGCTAAGTTAATCAGCGCGTGGTTACGGAGGTATGCGGGGAATTTTTTGGAGCCACGTAATATAATGTTAACGGGAAGTGATCTCTATCTGTTCCTAGAATTGACTATAGGAGCGCTGATATATAATCGGGGCCTTAATAGTTAGAATCTCTCTTTTGATATCCCCGAGGATTCCGCATGTCTCAGGGTTTCCCCACGTCGCCGCCGTCGCACCGGAGCCTGTTCGGACTGCGCGCACCGATTCGCTGGCGGTGCGATATCTGGCTCGACGGCTGCGACGCTTGCCGCACACTTCACAGGTACTTTGCCGGGCTGTGCTGCCACGCAACAGGCTCCACGTGGTGGTGTGCGGTCGTCGCGCGCTACTTGCTACCGTATCAGCTTGAAGCTGTCTAAATCAGCATTAATTTGCCGTAGGTTTGGTCGTGCTCGGTAAATGCTGGCCAGGCGCATAGATCAGCATCTCTTTCGAACTGTGAGTGGTTGGCAGCAGTGGCATGCGCTTGAACTTCCCTGTTGGAGATCTTGAGAACTGGACGGTGGCGAAGTTGTTTTGTATGAGGGTTCCTCGTCACTTACTGCATTCCGGCCAAGCTTATGGCATCGATGTCTCGCTCGACATCCGCTACTGCATGCGCCAGTCTGTGTCTACGTAGCTGAAGATATGCCACAATGACCGATGCGACAGCGAGGACGGTTGTAAGGACTCCGAAAAGTGCGGCGAGGAGGACTTGTTGGTAATCGTCGTTTGTATTACCCATGAGTGTGTTGTCACGATTGATGATTCAAGTGGATAGCGGCACCTCGGGATTGATCGCGCTGGAAAAGTGAAATAGGAAGACTTTGACACCGTATGGGTCTTGCAAACTCGAACTGCGAAAGCATCGTACTTAAGTGTTGCGAAGACGATGGCTTGACGGTCGCGTCAAGGCCCTCGCGTCCACTTCTACAACCAAAACGGATGCATATGCAAGGCTCGATGGGCCAGGAAATCAGCCTCTCCCCGATGACGAGATGATCGCTGTGTGCCTGAGAGACATGACACTAGAGCTCCAGACAGCGCAACTTTTGGGAGGTTTTCGTCACGGCCCCGGGCGTTCACGTGAGATTCTTAGAAGTCGTTGAGAACGGACGGCGCCAACGCAGTGAAAGTCCGGCTCGATCTTACCACTGAAGGATATTCCCTGGAGGTCTGATGACGACAGCTCTCTACAAAGGGCGACCCACCTAATAGGCTATATCCGTGCCGTAAACGAACCCACTCTCCACCCGTTACTAGTCAAGCAGCACTGTCAGTCTGTGCGGCAACAATTGATGTTATGGTAAATACCGGGAGGTATGTCGCGTTTCCAGCTTCGAGTGGGCTGCACTTCTGATTGGAGAGGTACGCGCAGCACTGCGCCTCGCCCGCAGCGATGTGCAGACGAGGCGACGACACACCCAACGCCCAGAGCCGTCCCGCCTGCAAGCTCCATGCTTCCCTCTGTAGAGATGGTAGTGACCCAAGCGAATGCAAGTATGAAGATCAGGATCATGAAGCATAGCTCACTACGAACCCGAGATGTTTCCTTCCAGACCACAGAACAACTAAAGGCCGTGAAGCGTGGATTCGAAGAAGATCAGAAACGCAACAAAGCCGAAGCCTCGCTAACAAGTACTTCATTCTATCTAGCATAACCCCAAACTACACATACGGCGGTAGCTGCGACTGGCGTAGATAGAGTAGGACGTAGGGCGGAGGAGAAATGGATCTCCCTACATAACTAGACCTCGGCCGCCATCTCGGCCTATATGCCTATACTGCGTAAGCGTACGTCGTATGCTATCTTACTTACTTCTTCTTGTCGTCGTCCGAACGCACGGTCGGCTACAAGTAACAAGTCATAGTCGAATGTAGTCAATACGTTGCTCTCTGCAATATTATATAAGTGTCGTATGTTCGAAGTCGAAATGCAAGCTATAAGTACACTCCATCTTACAATTCAATCCCTACTTTAGAACGCATTAATGTACGCTGCTCATCCGAGCTCTCGTAGTAGCAGTAAGCGTGAGGACCCGTATTGAAACGAGCCCCTAGCAACTATATATCAGTCGGCCAATACTAGATAGAATGCACAGTAGAAAAACGGGACACGAACTTGACCTGGAGACCAATTCTCATGCGCCGAAGGACATCGCCGGCACTCTACACCATCCATCCAAGACTCATTATCTACCTGACTTTTCATAAGACGCCGGTCACTCCTGTGCTGCGATGTCTTGCCGTGCCAGATACTACAAGTCACTATCCTCGAGGCCCATCTTCAAGACCACTTGAAAGCACAAGTCCTGGAGGATTAACAAATTTCCATATCCACTTTTCAAAGCAAAATGAATGTCATCACTCTTTTGATCATCAATTGCATCAAGTAACGCTCAGCAGCATTCTATACGCTCAACGGATCTCCCACTTTGCTAGTATCCAGTCTTGAGACTGTACAAATCCAAATCAAGACTGCCGAGCAGAGAGGCAGAATTTTGTAGGTACAAAAACTACGTTGTGGAGTTTCATTTGCTATCGTATCATGAACATTCATAGGAAGTTGACGTTGGTGGTGGCCTCGGAGTTATGACACGAGAGAAATTGCGTCATTCAATACGGAGACGCACGGACGACTGGATGGTCTGTGCATGCAAGTGGAAGTGAAAGTGCCTTGACTTCAGAATGGCTTGAGTCCGACTACGGTTCATATCTTCACAAAACACTACGATATACACAATGCCCACAGAAAACACGGCAGAAACTTCCATGTTATCATACCCTCGCAGCCCGAACCCACCCCACCATGCCCCCAACAAACCCCACCAACCTCTCCACCCTCCGTCGCTCCTCCTCCAAACCCTCCCAATACTCCGTCACAGCCGCTCTGACCCCCTCATCCTGCACAACCAAGTCCCCATGAACCCTCAACCACACCGTCATCCAAGCCTGCACGAGCTCAAAATCGCGCTTACTCCTCAACTTCCACGTCAAAGCCTGCACGAAAGCGACATGCTCATTATCCGTGTGCGATAAAGAGCGGATTTCGATGTCCGCTGTGGCGGGAGGGAGGGAGGAGAGGTGTGAGAGGAAAGGGGAGAAGTCTTGGGATGAGGAGGAGGTGTGGAGGAGGGTTGTGAATTGGGATTTGGAGCCCGATTGGGAGAGTTTGACGACGCGGGAGCGTTCTTTTTCAATTTCTTCTGTGGTGGGTGTTGTGTTGGAGGAAGTGCCGGGTTTGGTTTGGGGGAGGTCTTGGAGGGAGGGGAGGAAGAAGGGGGATTTTTCGGGTTTCTTGGGGGCTTCGGTGGGTTTGTTTCTTTGGCGGATTAGGTCGAGGTGGAGGAGGTTTTGCCAGCGGGAACGAGGCACGAGGGAGAGTGAGATGAGATCTGCGGAGAGTGTATCGAGCTCTGATGCTGGGTCGGTCTCCAAATCGATGGCTTCTGCGTCGTCTTCTGCATCTGATTCGTGTGCGCTCGCTGCGATGAGGTTGGTGCTGCCTTCGCCAGAAGCTGTAGGGGCTGACGTCGTGGTCGAATGAATCACTGCGAGAAGCTCTTTGTGTGTGATGTGACGTGTAGAAACATGGGTGAAGAGACTTCGGTTCGTCCAGATATCCACCCCGACATTGTCCTTGGTTGCGGTAGCCAAGTACTCGCCTGTGGGCGAAAACGCAAGAGTGGTGCATTCGTCTTTGAGCTTGAAAACGTCTACGAGATGACCTGTTGGCAAGTCCCAGAGGAAGACGAGTTGACCAGCAGAAGCAGTAAGCCAACGTCCGTCCGTGGAGAAGGCGAAGTCGGAGAATTTCAGACCCTTCAGCTCAGCCAGTGGCGTTCGTGAACGCCACAGCTCACGAACCAGCTTCTGGGTCTTGATGTCAATCACACGAATGCAACCATCAGTGCAAGTGAATGCAGCCAGGTCTGACGCGCGATGGAAACGCATATCAAGTATGCCCGTCGAGCTCGACCAATCCAGCTGACCTGTAAGCAGACCGCTGCTGAAGCTCCAGAATTTGATCTTGCCATCCGCTCCGGCAGACACGACAGTCTTGTTCAGGCTGTCGATGGCCAGTCCCACTACCGCGGCCGCATGCTTGCCTTGTCCTCGGTAGAACTTCTTCTTGCCGTCGTCTTCCACGATCAAATTGTTGCGCTCGACGTCCAGTCTCAACTGTTTTGCCTGCATTGGCGTTAATCGGGCCGGAAACCTTTGGCGATGTATCCCAGATTGCATATTGAACATGTCAATACCGCCTTTGTCAGAGCCAACCAGACCAAAAGTGCCACATGGTGACAGAGCGACAGATGTTACATTGCCCCCATCGCTCGTAGAGAACGCCCACCGACCTGCGCGCTTTCTGCCCCAAAACCATGTTCGTGCCTTGGGATCGTTTTCGTGCGCTGTCAACACGCTCTCCCAGCCTGTCATTGCACTAACTTCGGCGCTGACCTGTTTCGCCTTGGCGTTGTTTTGCCAGATGGGATGCTTACCGGGCAGAGCACCAATCCCGCCATCTCTGTTCAAGCCGCATGCGATTCCTATAATTGGGGGGCACTTGAGATCTTCGAAAGCGTCTCGGTCGCCGGAAAGTAGACCTTGTTTCTTGGCTTTCTTTTGTATCGCGCCTTGACTGAGCTCTGTACTCTGTCGGTCGCGACGAAGCGACCAGCCCCAAAGACTGCGATCTTTGCTGGCAGATAGCAGCCACTTTCCATCATCATCTGCGCCATCTGAGGCCGTGGGCAAAAACATCAGCTTCGAGACTGGCGCACCATGACCGCTCAGCTCATGCAGAATTCTAGGCAAAGGGTCGAAGGGCGTCTTGTCGAAGATCCAGGTTTTCAGGCTGTTATCAAGACCGCTGCTCACAAGAACAGCTTGGCCAGCCAGGAACTCTATCCTACTCGTCCCTCCAGGAGTTGTCGCTGTAGGCTGAGCATGTGCAGCTCTGAGTACCCCTGCCTTCCTGCCGCCATCGTTGAGGTCCCACAAAGTCACATCGCCAGATGCAGTAGACGCAGTCGCCATGACACCGGCTAGCGTTCCATCCTCTCCAGCACCCAGTCCATCTGTGCGGAACGTGATCGAAGTGACCGGCGCACCAACAGGCGTGTTGAGCTGGATCGCAGTCCGGTCCGACTTCACATCATGAATCAGTAGCGGTCCCTTCTCGTATGCAATCGCGACCAGAGATAGCGCTGGTGTCGGCTCGATGGCAGTAATTGCGCCGTAGGCAGTAGAAGGTGGGAGGATTGTGTAGACCAGCTTGCTGCTGGAGACGTTCCAAATTTCCGCACTACCATCCCGCCTTCCTACGATGACTTTGTTCAAGAATGTAGGCAGGCCAGATATGCAGTTGGTAAATGGCACAGGCGAGATGCCTCGTAGCGATGTGTAGAGCTCGAAGGTGGTCGTCTTCCAGACCAGCAGCTGTGTATCGCAAACTCCGATGAGCCAACTGCCCAGCACGCAGAAAGTGCTGACGTTCTCATCGCAATCTTCTGGCCATTCCAACTCCGCCTCTTTCTTGCCTCGTTTCATCACCCACACGCCTCGTGCGGACTCGGCATCTTCTCCTCCCCATGCGGCGAAAATGCAATCCTTCCATGCTGCGGTCGCGGTGATGACTTCGGGGGTCTGCGGTCGGGCGATGAAGACCAGGTTGAGGCCGCGTCGCAAATCGTGCGTCTGCAGACTGCGGCCTACAGAAGTGGTGATCTGGAATGTCGTCTTGCCCAGAGGCACACTCGTGAAGGGCACTGCGGTTGGCGAAACCAGTCCGACGGTCCTGTATGGCGCGAACACTCTCGATTGTCCAGCCGGTCGCTGGGCCTTTGCCACTCCATTCGACAGCTTCTGCCTCTTCGCGACACGTCCGTCGGCCTCCATCATGATGCTGCTGCGACCAGACCAGCCGTGCCAAAATTTCACATGGCAGGCAAGCTCGGACCATGATTACGCGAAAGCTTAATTGAGCCGCATTGTCTGTGCCCATCTCCGTGGCTGCGCGATGACGCCGCATTTTCGGTGGTGGGGCAGGCGCAATTGCGGGAGTGCGTTCATGAGCGAGTGAAAAGCAAGGCAGACTCGCAGACGCGTTCGCACCAGCTCAATTGAGTCTCGCCCATCGTTCTTCCCTGCTCGCCGCATTGCTAGTGCGGCTGTTCATGGCAATCGGATTGCAAGTCGCTGGCCAGTAGGAAGCCGCCAATGCCTTCCTCGTCGTTTGCTGCTTCTCCTTCGCCCGCCATGGACAATCAACAGCCGCATCCTCTCTCTCGCACCACTTCTCGCGAAAGCACCAGATCGCAGTCTTCCGGCCACATTCTATCAGCATCTCACCCTGCTGCCGCCAGTCGCAAAGGCCGACATGCAGATCTAGACGTCGTCGCCGATCATTCGAACCGCGCCAGTATTTCTATGCCACCGCCCGCTACGCCAAAGCCTAATTCTCTTCGGTACCAAGCTGCCACTCGACGCTCGTCCCGCCACGACGCACCAGCTGCGGCCACGCCCACGATGCAGGTACGCTCCGTTGTCGACGACATGTCTTCGCCTCAGGACGACGCTACTCCTGCCCCCGAAGACGTTCACGCCTCGCTCGACGCCCTTCGCAGAGCCACCCAGTCCGACTCAGGCATTCCCAGCGCCATTCGCCGATCCGAGCCTGATCTCGAGAGCAATAGGATGTCCTTCTCCTCCCTCTATGGACCGGGGAGGAGTGCTGTCACGAGCGGCCCGAGCTCATTGGGAGGAGGCTCGGATCAAGATGGTAGACACCTCTTCGATGTGCTTGAAGCCATTGCGGATGCTGACGACGACGGTGATGCAGCAGCAGCAGCAAGGCAAGATGCCGCTACCACTGCCACGCAGAACCTTTCTGTCACCACGCAGAGCCAAAACGGAGCATTGTCTCCCAGCCTCAATGGCTCATTACGCGAGCCACAGCAAAACACCAGCTCCGCTCATTCCGGCACTTCATCTGGCTCCCCTGTCAATCCACCGTCTTCCCCCGCTCCTGCCCAGACTTCGCGGCAGGGTAGAACGATCGCTACGAATCGAGGGCGAACGCCCGCTGCTTCTCGTAGAGTGTCCGGCAGCATCAATGGCAGCGCGCCACCGAGCGTCTCACATTCAACAGAACGACACGTAGATGCCCCGAGGATTGGTACGATTGGCATCTGCGCGTTGGACTCAAAAGCGAGAAGCAAACCTTCGAGAAATATCCTCAATAGGCTAGTGGGTAAGGACACCGACTTTGAGGTCATCATCTTCGGAGACAAAGTCATACTAGACGAGAACGTGGAGAATTGGCCTGTCTGCGACTTTCTCATCTCCTTTTTCAGTGATGGTTTTCCGTTGGAGAAGGCCATTGCATATGCCAAGCTGCGACGGCCGTTTTGTGTCAACGACCTCCCCATGCAGACCGTGCTATGGGATCGCCGAATGTGTCTGAGAATATTGGATAAGCTGGGGGTGCCAACGCCAGAACGCATAGAAGTGAACCGGGACGGAGGCCCTGTTGCGTTGACAGCAGACATTGCAGCACGAATGAAGCAACTCACGGGCGTCGAGCTCATAGGATCGGACGACGGCAGAGGGGGAGGACAGCCACCACCGAATGAAATCCACATGGAAGACGAGGACGATACCCTGGTCGTGGATGGGCACCGCCTGAAGAAGCCTTTTGTCGAGAAGCCTACCAGCGGCGAAGATCACAACATCAACATCTATTACCCCAAGTCGCAGGGTGGCGGTGGACGAAGGTTGTTCCGAAAGGTCAACAACAAGTCGAGTGAGAAGGACGACTCGCTCACAATCCCCCGTGCCGTTACAGATCCGGAGTCGTCTTACATCTACGAACAATTCCTTAAGGTGGAAAATGCTGAAGATGTCAAGGCGTACACTGTTGGAACTGAATTCTGCCATGCTGAGACTCGCAAATCCCCTGTCGTGGACGGCGTGGTCAAGCGGAATCCAAATGGGAAGGAGATCCGCTATGTGACGAAGCTCAATAAGGAAGAGCAGATCATGGCTGCAAAGATCGCTTCTGGCTTTTGCCAGCGAGTGTGCGGCTTTGATCTGCTACGGGTCGACGACAGAAGCTACGTGATTGATGTCAATGGCTGGAGCTTTGTCAAGGACAATAACGATTACTACGACAAGTGTGCCAAAATCCTGAAGGACATGTTCATTCGCGAGAAGATCAAGTGGCAAGGAAGAGCAACTCCCAGCGACATCGACGAAGGCGAGCAAAAGGATGGCCAAGCCCCCACCTCGATGCCGGACTACATGTCGCGGAAGCCCAACGTGACGACTAACAGGGACTTACCGAATAGCACGGGCCACCGTGGGGTACTCAGCCATGTCTTGAGAAGCCGTAGTATTTCTCAGCTTCGGGAGACTGTCCATCACGCCGCGCAGCATGTTGGCCACCCTCATGCGGCAAAGAGCCCAAGTGGAAAGTCCAGCCCAATTGCCTCCCCGCCGACACTGGAGCGCAAAGGCTCATTCCATAAGCGGAACCCAACCGTGCCGATTGCCAATACGGAGATGCTGCCACCACCAGCTGTGGGCTCACTGGACTTGCCCAAGGACGCCCCAATCGAGCGGCCCACCTCGGCTGGCATGGATTCTGTCGCACATTCTGAGGCACCTTCACATGCACCGGCACCTGCAATCAAGAGTCAGTGGAAGCTGAAAGGTATGGTCGCTGTCATTCGACACGCCGATCGTACGCCAAAGCAAAAGTTCAAGTTCACATTTCACACTAAGCCGTTCGTCGACCTCCTCAAAGGACACCAGGAGGAGGTCTTGCTCGTTGGTGAGGCTGCCTTACACAGTGTTCAGCAGGCAGTACGCCAAGCACTTGCAGAAGGTGTCGAGGATATGAACAAGCTCCGCACACTTGCCAATGCTCTCGCCAAGAAGGGTGCGTGGCCAGGAACCAAGGTCCAGATCAAACCGATGTTCAAGAAGCCAAAGGAGGGCAAAGAAGACAAGGACACCAAGGAGAAAGAGAAGAAACGCCAGAGCATACCGATGGTCGAGGACCCTGCACAGACAGATGAAGATGACACTGCCGGACGGCCCAAGTCAAAAGACTTGCTCGACTGGGAAGATCCGGCCGGACCTGCTGGACTTCGTGCGCAGCATCGCAGTGACTCACTCGGTGAAATCACCATGTCAAGAGCGGCAGCCGCTGACCAGAACCTCGTGTTGGATAAGTTGCAGCTCGTCATGAAGTGGGGAGGTGAACCGACTCACTCGGCGCGCTATCAGGCGACTGATCTGGGGGAGAACATGCGAGCCGATCTGACTCTCATGAACCGTCGAGTGTTGGAAGACGTTTCGATCTTTACATCCTCCGAGAGACGTGTCACTACCAGTGCATCGATCTTTGCCAGAGCTTTCTTAGGTCAAGAGGAGGTTGACGAGGACCAAATCCATGTTCGGAAGGACTTGCTGGACGATTCCAATGCTGCCAAGGACGAGATGGACCGAGTGAAGAAGAAGCTCAAAGGCCTGTTGCGCAAGGGCGAAAAGGCACCCGAACAGTTCGCTTGGCCCAAAGATGGCACGCCTGAGCCTTATGTCGTCGTTCGTCAAGTCGTCGATCTCATGAAGTTCCATCGCAGAGTGATGAGAAGCAACTTTGCCAAGCTGCAGAATTCGGAAGCTGTGTCCAGCCTGGAGAAGATCCAGAAGAGTCCGGCTCGTGCAAATCAAGGAAAAGAAGTGACGAGTCCCATCGGCGAGACTGCAACCACGACAGTTCCTTGGGAGAATGCGACAGATGCGAAGGCGTCTACAGTCCAGACTAGGTGGTGCACAGGCGAAGATGCGGAACTCTTCAAAGAGCGGTGGGAGAAGCTGTTCAACGAGTTCACGGATGCCGAAAAAGTTGATCCTAGCAAGGTCAGTGAGCTTTACGACACCATGAAGTTCGACGCATTGCACAATCGTCAGTTCTTGGAATGGGTTTTCACTCCAAGCAAGGCCATGCTGGCTGAAGCCATTGAGATCGGGTCGCCTACACTCAAGCGGACCGAAAGCGATCAAGCCCGAAGAGAGTTTGAACACACACACGACGGACAGGCTCCCTCTGCTTCGAACGGCCCCAGCGGAACCAGCAGCGACCTGCCAGCCATGGACGCCTTGCAATTGCCACCACCCAAAAGGAGTGACACGGCTAGTACGAGCGCATCCAACATGGAAAGCAGCGTGCAAAGTCTGCCTCGGCAGGGTGATGCGAAGGACGAACCTAAGCCAAGCCTCTCGCAACGGCTAGGTTTTAGACGCAGAAGTGCTGACCTCCAGACTGTTGCGAAGGGTCTCGCAGCACCTCCCGTTCAAACACAAGCTGCACATGCGGACGATCCTTCTGCGTCGTACTTCAACCTCTTTACAGGAGGACTTCCCGGCAATCAATCCAAGGTTAAGCACGACATTCGTCTGGAGAAGCTCAATGAGATGTACAAGCTGTCGAAGATTCTCTTCGACTTCATCGGGCCTCAAGAGTATGGTATTACGGACAGTGAGAAATTGGAGATTGGTCTTCTCACTTCGTTGCCACTGCTCAAGGAGATTGTCAAGGATCTGGAAGAAGTGCAGGCCTCGGACGATTGCAAATCCTTCATCTACTTCACCAAGGAATCGCACATCTACACCTTGTTGAATTGCATACTCGAAGGCGGGGTGCATACCAAGATTGCGCGTAACGCCATTCCCGAGCTTGACTACTTGAGCCAAATCTGTTTCGAGCTTTACGAGTCGGAGAATCCTGACGCCTGTGCGCACAATGCTGCAAATCCCGACGAGCCACAGCAGAACCCCTTCAACTACAGTATTCGCATCACCATCTCCCCAGGCTGTCACACTTTCGATCCTTTGGATGTGCAGCTGGATAGCAAGCACTGCATAGGATGTGCTCCGCGTCGCTCACTCACCAGCCACGGTGAATGGCGTGAGGTGCTGGAAACGTTGAGGGCCAGATTTGACACGGTCAAGCTGCCGAAGAGCTTCACTGCAGTCAACTTGTCGGAGCGGCACCCACAGGAGTTTTCGAAGAACGCAGTGACCAGTGACGGGTTGCTAACTTCGCCAGACAACGCCGCAGATGGTGACGTGGTACCTGAGCAAGCAGGTCATGATCTGGGTGCCGCCGAGGAGCAGTTCGTGACTCCCGCAGAAGAATTCACAGAGACAGAGGCTCAGCAACAAAAGACCGCGCCCCAAGATTTGAAACCCCTGACCCCGGCTCATTAGGATGAGATCGTGGTCTTCCACATGAATGAACTTCCCGTCGTGTCCGATGGAACCGCCGAAGAACCGTGCGATACTGAAGCCCCGAACCCCTTGACTCCGGCTCATTAGGATGAGATCCAGGGCGTCAACGTGAACGAACTGCCTATCGTGTCCGACGAAACCGCCGACGAGCCTCGCGACATCGAAGAGCTGGATCCCTTCACTCCCCTCACGCGGACTGTTTCCGTGCCCAATAGACCCCAATGGCCAGCAGGAACCCGTCGGCCCCGCGGCATGGCTCACAGCATCAATTACGGTGGTCGGCGCTATCTCCCTGCCGTCCCGGAAGGAGATCAAGTGCCTCCTGACCCTTTGCCTCCTTACGAACCGGTCGGGGGGCCGCCGCCGGATCCACCAAGATACAATATTAATGACGAGGGGGATGATCATCAAATTCGGACGAGGAACAATCCTGGTCGGATCACCTGCGAGGATGATTGTGGATGTTGTTGTGGTTGTTGTCCTCGGAAGTGTCTGGTTTGTTTGACATCCATGTGCATCCCGATGTGAGATGGTTTCATAGGGGTGGCGTTTGATCTCGTGACGACTCGCAACTTTGCAGTCCATTGGAGAGGGTTTACGAGCGGGCTTTATTGGGTGGGCGGTAGAAAGCTTTTGCTGAGATGCTTTGGAAGGTTTGGGTGGGAGTGTTTCGTTATCCCTTGCTACACATGGGCCATCGTTCGCATCGGAGGGAAAGTTTTTGTTGTGGTCGTTCTGGGATACACGTACATTTGCATTTGGCACTGGAGACGATTGCATTACAGCGTAGCATTGTGCGTAGAGATGGGTGGTTGTATGATTGATCGTTCTTGTGGACATGGATCCAGAGCATGCATACACGCGTACATACACAGTACTTGGGTAGTTGTAGTTGAAGTTGGAGACGAGAGTTGATTCCAAATTGAGATGGTGTGAGCTTGAGTGAGATGGAAGTTGCTGTGGAACTGTGGGACTGTTGGATGTTGTCTTTGCATTCTCGATGGTGCTGTAGCTGTGTTTTGCACGGTCTAGGCACTGGTGCCTATTTGATCCTGTCATGTTGTATATGAGCTTTCGTATCGATCCTCCGGCACGACGGCACTGTATGAGCATTTTGTCATTGGAGAATGTCTCTCGTTTGGTTGAAAAGGTCTGGGGAGTTGACGTGAACGATGAGTTGATTTGAATGTTGGGGCTGGTGTCGTCGAGTTGCCTGTGGATATGTAGATTAGTATTGTTCATGGAAGTGCAAAGACGTAGTTTATTTTTGGCGAGACAGTTAGTATTGTCCTTTGTAAAGCGAAGATGGAAGAAGAGAAGTGAACTTTGGAAGTCTGAAATGAAATGAAGCTTTTCTGTATCGCGGCTATACTGAGCTTGCTGTGCTTTGAGAAACTTGGAGAAGCGACGTTTCGTTGCACTTCGTTGCTGCATGGAGCAGTACCGTAGTCGATCGATGCTCTGCTGTTGCAAATAGTCTAGGTATCCAGTTGGGGACGAGCTTTCGCTTCGTCGTGTTCCATTTTCTTGAAGTATGCAACTCATGCTCGCTGAGACCTGTTTTTGGCGTTTTTTTTGCCTTTCCTTTTGGCTCATGTTCGAACCGGCTCGCAAAATACCTCTTTTTCTCGCCTTCAGTGTCCCTTGTTGCAGCGCTCTGTGAGTTCCATAGTCTTCTCTTTGGCGCAGGTCAGACACGGCACCGGAAGCTTCGCTACCATCAAGCGAGCGAATTCGCTCACTTCGAATGCAACATCCATGTCCACCGACATCATAATGCCTTTGCAGTAGGTTTGACCTTTACAAGGAGCTATCCTCACGGCCCAATCGCTCGGAAAGTCCTCGAGCGCTATGAGTTGATCTAGCAGTGGTCGCTCCGTGAATTGTGTCAGAGGCCACATTTGTGTCTTTGTCAGACGAGATATGAAACTGAAGACCCGTTCCGCAATATGAGTGCAGTCGTCAGCACAGCGGCCGGGAAGGTTTTCGTGCTCTGCACATTCTACGCTTATCACGCGCTCGAAGGTGCGTTGCACTTCTTCCGCCGCTTGCCGGCGTGACTCGTAGAGCATCTCTGGGTACGTTCATCAGCACCAATACGCTTTGTATAGCCTTCAAGACTTACCGATAGCTCGCTGCAATGTTTCGGGTATGTCGTTCGGCGGGTCAAATCTGAAACTGAGCGAACTCTTGCCGACCAGGTGGTACCCGAACTTGCTGAAGTCTTGCCGGAGTTCCATGAGATACGCAATGACGAACAAGTGCAGGCGATCCATGTCTCCAGGCGCGATTTCTTCAGTGCATCGGATCCATTCTCTCATGGCGTAATTTAAGGCCCCTCGACAGTCGTACTTGTCCACCAACATGACAATTTTCACCAGTTGATCGACACTCGGGGCCGCGCGTGTCACAGATTTCATGTGCATGACTTCACAGATAGCCAGCATTGCTCTGGGGGAGTCTTCTGGTAGTGGCAGCTCGAGTTGCGCCCCAGTCGCCAGCGTGGTACCTTCCTACCTGTAGTTCAGCAAGCTGTCGGCCTTCGTTCGAGGGGCATGTCCTTCTTACTTTGAAGTGAGCCCCAAGCATCGCCTTGAACACTGGAGATCCCAAGCTGAGGACGACAGAGGAGACGATGATGTGGATTCTCGAAGGTGTCAGCGGTTGGCAACTGATTTCGTGCTTGGTCGCATACAGGTTCTCGTTCTCCTCGCTGCCACAAATGAGCTTAACATCGCCATCAGGGGCGACTTCGTGCACCTCCGCCATCTTTTGCTGTTGCGCTGTTGAAGGAACGGAAGAGAGCGCGAGCGCAAAATTTTATTGTTCGAGTTGTTTGTTGCCGTGACTGCGTGTGCGTTCACTTTTCTAGGCAACCGCGCTAAAGATCCCTGTCGTCTTGGCTTGCATGTGAATGCTTCAGGTTTCACGGCTGACCACTTTCGATGAATGTTTTGGACTCCAAGGACGTCTTTTAGAGCCTGGGATCGTGGTACCTAGCCCCTCTCCGCGACTCTGTTCAAGCATTTGAGATACGCTTAGCGACTCGCGCTTGCAGTGAGTGGTGGTTGCACTCAGAGATATCCACGGTCACCTGCGTCCGAAGAGTGTAGAAATCAATAACTGGGCATTGATTCCAGTCTCTTGACTTTTGTTCGAAGCTCTTCGGCCTCGGTCCGCACTATTCGGAGCTCTCTCTGAACGTCTCTCAGCCCCCGCTGCTAGAGAAGCTGATTTGCCCCTTTCCTGCCGGATGATTTCTCCTTGCAGCGCAAGGTCGCGGGCTTGGTCATTAAGGATCTTCCCTGGTCTCAAGATGCTACGCTCGAGCGCTTCGAATTCGCCGCGTGTTGTTCGAAATCGTCGCTACGGCCAACGCAGTGATCTTCGCAGTGTCAAAGACTAGTTGCTCTAAGCGCGCGAATCTGTCCTGGAACTTTGTGCACTCATTCTGCGCTGCGGATATGTCGTCCATTATTTCCTGCTCGTAGGCCGTAATGTACGCCGTCGTCTGCTGTAACTGTTGACTTAGAGCAAGTAGTTGAGGTTAGCGAAGCAGCGTGTCGTGCGCTAGAGACCGGACGTCGAATCAATTTTGTGCGTGTAAGAGTAGGTACTTAGCTCCGGCGACTTTGCTTCGAAGTCTGGCAAAGTATGGTCGGGATGTTAGGCTGCGGCTATCTTACTGAACTTGAGAAGGTTGTTGCCATAGCTGCCTGCGCGTTTGAACTTTGGGGTAGCGGCGGTAGATATCGCTTCTTGCATGTGAAGGCTTCAAATTTTACGGCGGTTCCACTTCATACAACTATTATTGAACGTCCTCTTGCTGTGCAAGGCCCAGGATGGCTCGTTGAGGCTCGTAGTAGTTGATACACTGTGATCGTGTCTCTATCTGAGTGATGACTTGCAAGGCACCTGCAGTCCTATCCACCATTGGGTTGCTGCTCCCCGTGGAATGGAAGACCCGGCCGGCAAGCAGCAAGGCTCTGAACATAGCTCGCTCTAGAACATTCGAGTGAGTATCTCCTCTGACGACCGCATTCAGACTGAGTGTCCCTTCCCGCAGCTACCCTTAGCCTGCATGGCCCCGTCTTTGGCACACGTCAAGCAAGGCATGATGGCATCATTGTTGACTGCAACTAAGAACTCAGCAATGACTCTCTTGAGTTCCTCATCCTTCGCAATGCTGAATCTTCTGCAGTTGGCGTTGCAGTCCTCCGAGATCTCAGACCATTCGCAAGTGAATTTGATCAGCGCTTGGTAGACGACCCGCAATGGTCTTTCTTTGATCGTTGTCAATGGCCAGAGCTCCATCGTGATCAATTTCTTCATGAAACGATTTGCACGTGTTGCGAGATAGCTGCAGCGACTGCCACAGGCCGTACTGTTCGACATCAGGCTCCCCGAGCCCCTACACTCGTTCCTGATGATTCGGTCTAGCAGAGCCGCCGCGCGGTTCTGTAGATCACGCAAATTTACTCTCACCCGCTCTAAACGATATCTGTCAGGGAGTTCCGTAAGAACACGGATCTGTCATACGTACCAATGGCATCTGTGAGGGCTTGATCGATGTCCGGGAGATTCTCAGTCGCGGGGATTGCCTTGCTCGATAATACGACATCGTGTCCCCGAGTGCGAAAGTCCGCTCCCAATTCCAGAAAATACGCGCGAGCTTTAGTACTGCGCCAGAGCT
This sequence comes from Cercospora zeina, assembly GCA_022702355.1. Lineage (NCBI taxonomy): Eukaryota > Fungi > Ascomycota > Dothideomycetes > Mycosphaerellales > Mycosphaerellaceae > Cercospora > Cercospora zeina. The sequence continues at coordinate 699,510 of JAKLWX010000005.1, forward strand.
CAGTACCTTGGGGACCGGAGATTGCAGGTGCATAAGCTGACAAATAGTCAACATGCTTGCAGCATCGTCATCGGGCAACGAGAGGTCGAGTCGAGCACCAGTGGCCAAGATGGCTCCTTCCTGTTCAGTTGTCAGTCTTGAATCGACGAAGTGGTGCTCGAGCCAGATGCCTTGAATTGAGCGCCCAACATGGCCCTGAAGACCGGCGAGCCGTGGCGCAGCACAGCCGAGCAGACGATGATGTGCATCCTATAAACCAGTAAGCCTCAAGTGTTGCGTCGCCTTCCATCGCACTCACTCATTGCCTTCTTCTTCGCTGCCGCAGATGAGCTTCACGTCGCCCTCCGGCGACAACTCGTGGACGGTCGCCATGTCCGCGAAATTGTGGTCGAGTGGGTGGTGAAGGTGGAAAGAGCTGGAAAAAGGTCGAGTTGTTTGCTTTGGCAGGTTGAGCGCCAGTGCGTCTGTCAATCGCGCTAAACATCTCTGTCGGCTTGGCGTGCATGCGAATGCTTCAACGTTCACACCCAGCTTCACTTTCGTCACTCTTTGCTTCTATGGCGCTGATGATCTTGGAGTGTTTCCATATTAGTTGCCTCTTACAGACATCGGACCCCCGAGCGATACAGATTCTTGCCGATCCTTCTGCAACTGCTCTCACAAGCTTCCGTCCGCCCCAGCACGTCAATGGCCTTTCTTGCAGCCGCGCAAGTCCTGCACATGGGCGGATCGAACGCATTCTAGACATATCTCGGCACGGTCACGCTCCATTCTTCCGGACAAGACTCCAAGCTCAGTGACCAAAGACTTGGCATCGGGCATCAGACGCCCGCAACACTGCTTTCCTGCCCAGCCACTGCAAGGGGATACTGGCCCAAGCCAATCCAAGTCGATCTCGCGGAGCGAGTCAATCAGGCAGAAGATATTCTGCTTGGAGATCGAGCTCAGTGGCCAAATTGGACATTTGAAGAGCCAATTTCCGAATGCCTTCGCTCGGTCGATACGGTAGGTGCAAGCGTGACAACACTCATGTGTGGCATCTTGGGTAACAACCACCTCGAACTCTTGCTTGATAAGTTTCTCCACGGTATGGATTATCTCAGCGACCCATATTGTCCGTTGCCCGCTCAATGCGTCTTGTGCAAGACATCAGCGGATAGAAGTTTGAACATGCTCCACGCTGACGTACCTGCCACATGCTCGAGCGGGCTTGCACAATCGCCAGCTGCGGAGAGCATGATGTCACCTTCTGCTCTGTAGAGTAATCTGCGGCCGAGCATGTGAAACTGCTTAGGTAGCTTCATGTAGAAACAGGCGGCGAAAAGCTTCACGCTGGTGTCAAAATCTTTGGTCCTTTCGTATGCTCTCTGAACCCAGAGACGGTAGAACACTCGGAGAGCGCCGCAGCAGTCATACTTGTCGGCCAAGTGGGCGAGCTTGAGCGTATGATCTGCAGTATGTTCTTCGTGCTCTATGTCGTGCAGGTGAAGAAGCTTGCAGAGGGTCAACATAGCCGCCGAGTTGTCTTCCGGAAGTGGGACTTCAACATGTGAGGTCTTTGCGAATGTAAGCCCTTCCTTCAAAGGGTTAGCATGACGGTTTGGCGGTGTGGTCGATCACGGCGTGCCTTGAAGCGGGAACTCAGCATGGCTTTGAACACTGTCGAGCCGAGACTGAGGACTGCGGACGAGACGATGATCTTCAGTCTGTTAGGCGTCAGCTGCACCGTGCCAACAATGGCCGTTCCAGATGCGCGCACTGCCTGCCGCCTTCGCCTTGATTGCCGCAGATCAGAGCAACATCGCCGTCTGGCGCGACATTCACCACTCCGAGGCCAGTCATCGCTGCGAGTGGAAAATCGTAAAGGACAGGAAGTGGAAGGGGGGGTGGCAGCGGAAGTAAAGTTCCTGGAAACTTTCTGCATACGCGGAACGTCACTGCAAGAGTGCCCGGCGCTGATGCAAACTTTGCTGAGGTAGAGTGAAGCCGTGGAAGGTGCAAAGCTCGATCGTGAGATATTGCAGGAGTGTCCTGAACGTCCCTACTTCCACAAAGCAGGCTCTCGCGATGGACCTCCCTTCTCACGTGCCCTGTTGTACTTATTTTCATGCTGTGTCTTGCTGAACACGGCTTGAGGCGACGAAGGCTCTCGAGATTGAACTTTTCCAGGTCAGAGGCAAGCTCACGAGGAGACTGCCGATCCAGTTCTTCCAGTGGCCAAAGCTTGCTCTCGAACAGGTGGCGGACGAATGTTGGGCCCCGGCCACTCACTCTATGTAGAAGCAGCCCTTTGGGCAAAAACTTGTGGCTTTCGTCTCGCTCTGGACCTTTTCGACTTGCTCTGTTTGGCAAAATGCTTTCTGAAGCGCAGCCTCACTTTTGCTTGACGGCCGGAAACTGTCGTGCAGTGCCGCTTCACCTGTACCTCGAGCTTCTTATCCCAGGCGGACTGATTTCTTCCATGTCCCTCTCGCGCCTTCCTCTCGACGTCGATGGCATACGACTCACACCTCGCTCGCGTTCCTCAATTCTCTCCTCAAACACCACCCTCTCCCTCGGACTCGCCACGGACGAGATTGCCCGACTGCCCGCCCCTCTTGGAGTCCTCGCGGGAGATATCGCGCGACTACCCGTCCTCCTCGAACTCTTCTTTCTGCCCTGCTTCACCGCGCTCGGTCGCATCACATAATCCTCCGTTTCCCTATCATATCCAAGAAGTTCCGTCTCCAACTGCCAAAGCGGAGCTTCAGGCAACACCTTCACGAAGCCTTCTGAGGGCCGATCTCGTGCTTTCCAGAAAATGTTGGCCCGCTTCGCGCCAGGATCTTCCGGCCACTCAACTACAAGCTTCCAGTCTTGCATCGCTCTGCAATCATAATCTCCTCTGTCGTTCAAGCCAGGCCCCCTAAGCTTCAGCCTTGCGCGCACAGAGGGATGGATATACTCGTGGGTTTCCATGAGCGGATCTTCCGTCTGGCGACCATTGGTAGGGTCGACTGCAGTGTAGCGTCCAGGGGTTCTGATCTTCGTGCCACCAAGTGCGTAAACTCCTTCCATGCCGCTGAAAATCTTTCCAAAACTCCATCTGCGATATTTCTGATCTGTTCGTTCGTAGTAGTCTTCTACGTCTTCGTACTGTTCGTGCACGTAGTCGAGATCGAAGTCCAGAAAGGGCTGGCATTGTGCCATCATCCAGGCTAAGCTGATGGTGGCGATTTGCTGGTCGTCATAGCCGCCGCCGACGTTGCTGTGCGCTCCTGGAAACCATACTTGACGGAGTACGGTGGTGTTGTCTTCGAATTTCTCCCACAGTGTTGGAGGGAACGCAAATCGTCGTTCATCGAGTGCCAAGGCCTGGAAAGCGTACTCGATATGATTGCCGAGAGATGTGTCGTAGAACGATAGCTCCTTCATCGTAGCAGATTGCAGCCCCAGTCGAGTGAGCCATCCTATCTTCGGCGTTCCCAGACTCCCTACAGTATCCCATACTCCGACCACTCGAATAGGAACCTCAGGGTTTGTCAAGCGCCGTCGGGCCAGTTCCTCCTTATACTCCGGACTGGAAGCAGGCGGCTTGTTGAGAAAGGGCAGATCTGGGTGTTTCGGCTCGTAGTCCGGATCATGTTGATGCTGAGTGTCACGGAATATCTCAGCAAGATACGGCAAGCCATCCTTGGTCAATACTCCAACATCACCAATAAGTCCTGCTATGCTGCGCGCACTGAACGCTCCCCTTGAAAACCCGAATATGAAGATCTCGTCTCCAGGCTGGTAGTTATTCGCGATAAAAGTATAGCCTTCACGGACGATCTGTGCAAGACCTTCGCCGGAAATGCCAAGAAGCTTGTTGGTGATGCCGCCGCCCGCACCAACACCCCAGTGATAGTAGACGATCTGTGGAATGCCATCCGAGCTGACGGGTTTGATGGCTCTCGAAATGCGGGTGATGTTGCTGGGGGTAGCGAGACTGTTCTTGAGACTGTCGCTACTAGAGTTCAGCCATGTCCCTGCAGCAGCAATATGCTCGTCAGCTTCCCTCGAGTCTTTGTGTCACGTCGGATGCACAAAACACTTGGTGACCGACCGTCTTCGCATAATACAATCCTCTTGCCGGGCCGGGTATCGCGCACGCGACTTAATGCGCGCGAGTTGCTTCTGCGTTCACTTGCCGCCATGCGATAAGTTGGCCCGCTAACGCCACGATCAAGCTCCAGTCGAGGTCGTTGTCTCGTCGCATGGTACGTCTGTCTGTCTTACGGAGCACGGCAGGTTTGCTAGTCGAGTCACGATTTGTTGTTGATTCTGTTTTGGACGCGGCGCGAAATGATGATCGAAATCCAGCCACAGGAATCGGCTGGTGGCTGGGACGGGCAGCTAAGCCACGTTAACAAATGACGAGCCGGCAACGAGCGCTTCACTTGTACCAAGAGCCTCAGGCTGGTCTCTGTCAGGCGCATGACGTCTTATTCCAACTGTCCGTCTTTGCATAAGCAGCCGGGTGTTCGCAGTGCCAAGACCGGATAAAAGTTCGGGTCGTCGGAGTCGCGTTCCAACTCCAGCTCGTCGCGTACTCGTAGACTGCCACCACTTTTAGTCCTCCGTCGACCATTGCCCGCCTACGAATCTGGTGAACTGATTGCATTCTTGGTGTCGCGTACAGAAGACAGCTCGCGCATGTACGATAATCCTGCCCAGGCGCTGTTCTGCCCAGACTACCACCATCAGTAAAACCATCGTCCGGAGACGCGATTAGGCATTGCCCAGCATGCCGCCTTTTCGCGATGATCAGATCTTTGTATGGTGTTCAACAGACCTTATTTGATGCTATGGTGCTGATACTCGGACACAGATCATTGCGCCGGGCTCGCAAACCACGCTGGCGCAATTAGGCCTGCCCGAATCCTTCACACCAGCACGATACCGACTCCGATCGCGAATGTTTCCGGGCGAGCAAAAGGGAGGATACGAGCCGATCAAAGTTCGCAAGAAGGAGAAGACCGCCTCGATTGAAAACGGCACCGAAAATGGCACCACGAACGGCGCAACAAAGACAGAAGACGGGGAAGAGTGGGAAGAGGATCGCATATCAGAGGAAGGCGCGATTTGGCCCATTCAGAACGGAAGCATTGTAGACTGGCCTTGTTTCTATGCGCTACTGGAGCACGTCTACAACACCGTCAATCCGCCTTTCCACACGCCCATCATGCTCATAGCTGAGCCGTGCTGGACGCACAAAGAATACGAAAAGGTCGCGCAGTTCATCTTTGAGAAGTTTAAGACACCTGCTCTAGCGATGATGGACTCCACGGTCGCCACGACTTATGCGTATGGTATTCCGACTGCAACTGTGGTGGACGTGGGATTGAACAAGGCAGATGTGACTTGCGTGGTCGATTTCGTGCTCCAGGATGTCGGACGAGGAATTGCTGTGCCAGACTGTGGAGGAAATGCGATGACGGATCGCTTGGTGGAGTTGCTGGCAGGGAGAAAGGGCTTCAATCGAGATGTCTGCGAGCAATTGAAGCGAAGTCCGATTTGCGAGATTCTGGGAGCAGATGTGGATACACCAGATGCGGAGGGTGGAGCAGACAATCCTGCTGCTGCGGCGTCTACAGGTGCTGGTGGTGCTGTGCCTGGGCAACGAAAACACTCAATAGCGGGAGAGCTTCCATTGGGACCCGGGCCAGGAACTCAGGTGGGCGAGGAGAAGAAGCTCGAGGATGAGGAGGGCGTGCTGGACGTTGCAAGCATCGTCACCAGCGGCAATATGGCCGAATATCTCGCACAGAAAGAACGCGAGAAGCAAGAAAGAGCCGCAGCCAAGCAGCGAAAGCCGAGCGAAGGGCAAAATCAGCAGCAACAGAACAAGCCTGTGAAGTTGCCCAACTCTAAGCGAGCGCGAAATACTTTCGTCTACGAGGACTTTGCGCTTCACGACGCGATGAAGAAGGCAGGCAAGAGTGCGCAAGAGCTGGTCGACATGCAAACTGCATTAGATGGCTCGAGCAAGAAACAAAAAACGCCAGAGCCCCAATCCGCAGCCTCGGACAAGCCTGCAGATGCCTCGTTCGAACAGCAAGACGGTACGACAGAGAACACGCCGACCGGAGGGCTTCGACGAGAGATTGAGGTCGGGCCTGAGCGCTTCCAAGCAGCGACAGGCGGCATCCTGGAGCGACTTGCTGACGCCATCCACCGAACAATACTGTCATGCGGCGAAATTGGAAAGCGCAGCGAACTATGGGACTCGCTGATCATCCTTGGCAACGGAGCAAAGGTACGAGGCTTTAAGGAAGCCTTGATAGCCACGCTGCAAACCAAGTACATCATCTCCCCTTCTTCGGCCACGATCTTCACATCAGAGCTTCCGTCGAATTTCTCAACGCCGATTGCCACGGGCGCGAACACACCTCAGCCTGGTCAGCAGCCCCAAAATCATGGAGGCGTCAATCCCCTGCTTCATGCTGCTTTGACAGCGCAGAATCCTCAATTGCATCCATCGCAATCCTTGGGCCATTTAACAGTACAGCACGGAGTGCATTCGAGCGGGCACGGACAGACGCCAACAAGTATCAAAACGGCCAAGATTCCAGAGTACTTTCCCGAATGGAAAGAGGTAGGATACGAGGAGGCGACTTTCCTTGGAGCGCAGGTGGCGGGCAAGCTGCTGTTCATTGTCGATGGAGGATCGAGCAAGGGGTACATGACCAGGACGGACTATAATGAACAGGGGCCGAGCGGGATACATGATGTACGAATGTAAGGCAAGCGATGACGAGAGTGTAAGGGGTCGAGAGCACTGGCAAAAGTAAGAAACGGCGTTTTCATGGCCGCCGATATGGAAGCTGTGATCGACTCGCGATGGACAGAACAAGTACTTCTGCAGACTCGACTTATGCATGACTGGCTTGAGGATGCCGTCCTTCAAGGCTACGAACAGCTTGTTTCCTCATTGTAACCTTCGCGTGCTTGATCTCGTTGAACGTAGAGCGCGCCACGCCACGCGGCTGTCCTCTGATCAGACGCTGCATTATGCTCTCTCGCATTGCGACATCTGCCTCCTATCTCCATCCTCCTCGCGCCCAGTAGTTTCCGCCCTCTTTACATCATCACACAAGCCCCTCCCTTGCTGGGCTTCTTCTTGTTCGCTCCCTTCCATCCCCCATTCATCTCCATCGGGGCACCCTCCTTCTCAACCATCACATACTCTTCATCTTCTCGTTGTTGTTCTTCGTCTTTGGCCTCCTCGATGCGCACTCCACCTTCCGTCTCTGCAAGCGAGGCATAGAACTTCATGATGTTCACTCTACCCTCCAATCAGCAACTAGTATGGACAAAGCCCGCGATGTGTATGACTTACTCTCGCCTGCCTGTCCCCGAAAGGCGCTGGTCCACTTCACTCTCCCGAAGCACTTCGCCGCACTGCTGGCAGGAGACCTTGAAGACTCGAGTCTTCCACAAAGTCTCGAGGACGTGCTTGTCGAAGCATGCCGCTGCAGATCTCATTTGGATGTGTGGCGCAGCGGCTGCGGAAGTAATGGGGTGGAGCAAAGTTATTGCAAAGTGCGCAGATTGCTATGATCGTACGTGGGAGGGTGTTTGGTTGTAAGCGTTGGTATGTATGTAGTTATAGCTAGAGTCGTTTCGTAGAGAGAGGCGAAGTCGAGGGCAGTTTCTAGTAAAAAGAAGAACTCGACAGTCTACAGCACCAAAGTCCAGGCTTTGTACCCAAGGAGCAGGTAAAGAAATAGAGAAGGTGAACGAGACGTGTAAATTCGTCACTAGCGTAAAGCACGGGCCTCGAGATGAATGTATACGATATCGGAAGTCGGGATATTAGGAGAATGTTTTGTGTTATTAGAACGATCAATAGTATGAGATTGACGCTTTTGTAGTAGAGGCAGTCTTGCCTGGAAGCAGGACAGTGCTTTATCTATCTAAGAATGCCGCTGCTTGCTGTTTTGCGTGATACGCAATCGTCAGCAAGCAAGAGGTGAAAGCAGGAGATGATGATGGGCATGGAATACGTTTGTTGGGCTATTGACTCGCTAAGGACTTTTCATGCTTTTGACTGTCAACAGAAGGACGTTCCTTTGACTAGAGAAAGGGGCTACTCTTGGCTCTTACTTGCAGCGTCTTATGCTTCGTTGCCGGGCAAAGGCTGCGCTGTCATTGATAGCAGTCCACAATATTCGACCATAGGCGGCTTTCCTGCCTCTCCTGTTCTTCGGTCCCTGCTGGTCTTCTGTTTCTCCTGCCTTCAGCTTCCGTTCTGGAGTCTTTCATAGCTCTCTTCATGCTTCGTGGCTCATGCCTTCCTTGCCGCCGCGTATGACCAGACTTATCCGTGGCAATCCATCATCCTGCTCGGTGACCCCATGCTCTTCTTGCTCGAACTGCTCGGCAGCTTCCTCGCCGGACTCCTCGATGGCTTGCCCGTTCGACATCTCACCATCTTCTCCGGTCTTCTTCGCCGCCACCGAGAAGTATCTCTTCATGACGAAGTACCTAATAGCTATGCAGCAGCTTGCCCAACTTTCGGGAGCTCGAGTCGTTCTGACTTACGCTCTGCGGCATGCTCTCGTCATGAGCTCTTTAGCGCCGGCTTCGGTTAGAGTCCTGCTGCACTGCAGGCAGGGAATCTTGGAGTCTCGAGTGCGCTTGACATTTCTGATCGCATGCTTGTCGAAACAGCCAGAGCAGATGTTGTTGTGGTGGTGCGGGCAGCCGATGCGGAACCGTTCTGACGGAAAGAAGTCGCGGCATTTCTCGCAGAAAGGCATTGTGGCGAGGCGGTGGTTAGGTTCTGTGTGCTGTGTTTGTTTGAGAATGGCTGCGTGATCGGAAAGAGGAGATAAGTGCGGTTCGTATAGTCAAGGAGAAGATGCATGCGGAAAGAGCAATTTGGACTAGCGTAGGGCACGGCCCTTGGGGTGAATGTAGGTGGTTGCACACAGCTTGCTATCATAGTGGCCAGCTTCTACTTCTGATTCATTGCCGTGTCGCAGCTTTCTCTATTGCTGGATCTATAGCACACTACGCTAGGCGGCCGCTCTCTGGCACTCTCTGTCTACGGTATGCCCTCTTAGCCACCCAGCCAGCCTTCGCACTTGCACCTCTTCGGACATTTCACATGACTGTACATGGGGCCCCTCTCTTGATCTCTCCCTTCTTCCTGCCTTCCATCTCCATCTCCACACTTTCCTTGTCGATAAGGACAAAGCCCTCCTCGTCAGCCGCCTTGGCAGCTTCCTCTTTCTCCTTGGCCGCCTGTGACTCGAGGCGCTCCTTGAACTCCTTGAAACTACTCTCTAGTTAGCATTAATCTCAACCTCGATGGGCTCGACTCGACTTACATCTTGTACCCTGGGCGCGTCATGCGCATTTCGATCTCGTCCTCGGTCATGGTGCTGCCGCACTGCTTGCATTCGACCGAGATGGCTTGGTTCTTCCAAATGGTGTATAGCACGTACTTGTCGAAGCAATCCGTGCAGATGTAGTTTGGGTGCTGAGCGCACCTTCCGAGTGAGAAACGGCGGGCCGCATATTGGCGGCAAAACTTGCACATGATCCTCTCTGGGAGTGGCTGCATTATGCGAAAGGTTTGGTTGTTTTGCGTTTTCCTATAATGTGTTCGATAATTTGAGGTGATGAGTCGGTTCAATAAGTTGAGGTGACGGCGAGGAAGCAGGTACTTTTGTAGCCAAGGAGAAGTGAAGCGGGTAACGCACGGGCCTTCAGTGAATGGCTCGTGTCCTTGAAGCTCATTGTATTGAGAGATGGTATTGTGAGTATAGAAAGATTGCTGTAAACATGAGATTTACAGTACGAGATCCTATTGTGCAGTTGCTGTAAAGACATGTTTTGTGTCTAGACTACTTTCTGCATTGTTTGGCTCACTGAAACCCAACAAACACGCTTGTTTCAGCCATTCAGGAGAGATCGCATGCGACAGATTGCTATAGCTCAGTATCATTGAACTTTCACCAACTCTATCAATGCTGAATGTGCGATGGCATGCCGTTCAGCGCCCACTGCTGGGAGCCGGCGTCGAAGATTAAACCCTCATCGGTAAGTCTATGGCAGAGATGCCGCTCTCTGTTTCAGGTTTCATCTTTCTGCGGCTCATGCGCAGAGCCGAACCTGTCGATATCCCTATTTCTGAATATTTCACACACCACAATACACGCCCGACCGTCTTTGAACCTCTTGCTGTCATTGGTATCATGACAGCCCGCACGCGCAACATCGCTCCTCTGCACCATCACAAAGTCCATCAGGTCCCCTGAGTCGTAGTTATCACTCTCGACTGGCTTTTGCGGCTTGGTCTGTTCAGCAGCTATGGAGTAATTGGAGACCACGCAGCTATCCTCAGTTGGAACAGAACACAGAGCAGACTGACTCAATTGGAGTCACTCTTGCTAGTCTTCGGCCGACGATCGATTCTCGAACTCGAGCCCATCGAGCCTTCCGCCGCACTGCTTGGCAGACGCCCGAAACTAAAAATCTGTTGATCCTGTCGTGCACCACTTTGTCCCAGCGCATGTACACATATCGTTCTTGTGGGTTGCAACTTCGGATCGCTATTGGGACAAGAGCTCTACGGTGTGTAGGCACGGTCGTAGTCGATACTTTTGTAGTCTTCGTTATAGAGTCGAGGAGTGGTCCTCTGTAGCTTTGTCGCTAAAGTGAAGGCGAGAGGGAGGGAGAAATGTAAACCAGCGTGACGCACCGGTGAAACTTCAAGACGAGAATGACTTGATGAATAAGCATATATTTAATACTCTTCGAAGCAGATTCGATAGGCGCTGGAGACAGCGGCTGTGGATACATCTTTCTATCGACTAGCGTTTACTGCATTGCTTGATTCATTGAACACTAACAAGCACAACTGCTGCTAACGTGTCAGTGGTTGCCCTTACCATGGCTGCGCTGCTTCAATATCCAAGAACTAAGGCCTTCCCATCCGTTCCCGCCTCGATGGAGCCACCAGAAGCACTGAGACAAAGGTATAACATCCCATAGTGTCCTGTCGACGTCTTTCACATGATTTCGCAGCTCTGACCTTGCGACCCCTGTGCTTCATCCTCTGAGTAATACACTTCGTCCGTCTGCGAATCACAGTTCTTCATCACTACGAACCCGTCCTCGTCCTCGAGCTCTGCGGGCCTCTTCGCAACCTTCGATTCTTCTTTCATTCCATCCTCTGCGTGATCAGCTTTGTCCGTCTGCGCACTATCTTTCTCCACCATTACGAAATCGTCCACAACATCCTTCTCGACGGGCTTCTGAGCAGCCTTTGGTTCCTTCATCCGTGCCACAGCCATGTTGTACTTCATACCCACGTACCTGGAGAACAGTCAGCGACAGACTCGAGCAGAACAATTCAGATGTCGAGCTTACTTAAGGTAAAACGGGGTGGAAAGGCGGTTCTCGAGCTCCCTCTCGCTGATTTGGCGTGCGCATTGGATACACTGGGCCGTCGCCGAGACTCGACCTTGATTGAATCTGCCCAGGGCGAATCTATCCCAGCAAGCGCTGCAGACTTCGTTTGCGTGCGTGAGGCAGCGGCCGCGGAAGCAGTGCGGTGCTGAGTACTGGTAGCACTCCTTGCAAAATTTGTACCAGATGATCATGTTTGCGAGAATCCTGCTGTATGTGGGTGACGGAAAGTGTATTGATCTGGATGTGCAGGTGCGTGGAAGAGGCTTTTGTCGCCGAGGGGCAAGTGAAGTAGCAAACAAATTGTGCGCCAGCGCAGGCCGCGTGCTGACGAGGTGAATACACGGTTCTGCAGCAAGCATCCGGTTTGCTGCACGCCATCGGTGACGGCTCGTCCAGATTCAAGGAGCCGCAGATGTCTTTGTGACCGCGAGAGAAACAGTGCCGTGGGCGATATGCGCTGTATCGGTGTACTCATGCGACTTTTGGTGCACATCAACATGGTCTGCTTCCCCTACCGCTGAACAGATCCACGAGGGATGTTACTGTGTACTTGAGGCGAGACAGTAGACACTCTCATTGAGATGACCAATCTGCCAGCAACGAGGTGGTTTAGTACATGCCACGCATAGAGAAGAAAGGCACGAGCGATGCCCATTGCCCATCATGCATGAGAAGACATGCCGTAGATGGAGCACATTCTCTAGTCTCAACGCTTGTCAGACTCCACTCGAAGCCAGCAAACACCTCTGGAGCGGACTATATAGATTTGATCGTGCCCCATCACACTTCGATGGTTCACCAAGGTAAGAGACTTGTAATGAGTTCATTAGCATAGGTTGACGAAGCCTAGGCGTAGAGCACTGGATAGTCCTGTCTCCGATGGATGAAGACACCCATGAGCTTTGGATGAGCATCTGCAATACTTACTGTGAAAGGTCGATACTTTCCAAAATCCTGCCGGGATTGCCATGTTCAAATCGTCGTTCCCATTCCTGCAACGACCACTTTCAAACTCCAGCCTATTCTCGATGTCCCGCAGCGCCGTATTCACTGTATCGATCAGTGCCACACGATCCTCGTTCTTGTGTCGTAGTAATCCGTGCCTCTCCTGCACATAGGCTGCGACTACACAACTCAACCGGCAGCGGCCTGAATGTACAGATGTATCAGGTAGCTGATTACGTGTATTCGCAATGTTCCGAACTTTACTTATTCGCACTAGTATTGTTACTCTATTATTAATAGTCGCAACTATAATAGCGTAATGCCTTATAATAGCTGTCTAGCGTGTTCGCTAAAGCCGTCTACTGCTTCCTATTATTAACCGAGTTAATAATACGCGCTGCTGCGATAATAGTAGCGGTTCGATATACCTCTTTTTCGCTTCTAGTTACTTATTTACTAGTTATTCTATATTTGCAGTACTTCTAGCTACTTAGAACTACGTATAATAACTTCCTTTAAGCTTATTAATACTACTAAGAGTATCGTGCTAGAGTAAGTCGCTTAAACCTACTTGCGAATATTAACTAATAGGTTATAGCGCTGCCTTTCGTAATTGCGCGTCCTCCTTTCTACCTACTACGAATACTTAAGACTAATCCGTAGGCGAGCGCTTATACCTACTAGTAGCCGCTACTATAACGCTCTCTCTACTACCTACGAATCTAGCTCGCTTCTACTATTTAACTACTACCGATTCTACGAAGTTCTAGTTCTATTTATAGGCTACCTAGCGTAGCTTTATTCGCGACGCTTAAAGTATATCTCTATAATTATAGTACTTTCTACTTATTCGCTAACTAAGTATATAGATCTAACTACTAAACGAAGCGCTAAAGCTAACCTACGCAAGTTCGATATTATCGGCCGTCTAATAGAGACTAATAAAGGTATCTATATTCTACGAGTTTATAGTGCGTTCGCCTACTAATTTAAGTAGGAATAAGAGTACTAAACGTCTATAATAGGTATATTCGCGATTCTAATACCGAGCCTTATACTATATTCGCTTCGCGTAGCGATCGCTAGTACGTATATTATCGGCGCTATAATAGAAGCGGCTACGACGCGAGAGACGTAAAGGCTAAGCCTAAAAATAAGTAAATAGACGAGACTACGGATTAAGGCGCTAACGAGAATATAGGTAACGCTAGCGCTAGCGCTACTACGAATACGCCGATCGAAATTAATAATAAGGATACTACTATAGAGGATACTACGAATATATACGCTAGCTATAAAGCTAAGCTTACGAATATAAAGAGGAGCCTAGTTGCGATTAAGGCGCGTTTAGCGTTTCTCGAGCGTCTATACTATAGCGTTACTAGCTAGTTCCGTAATACGAATAGCTATCTACTCTACTATAGTAATAAGTAGATATTCGTAAGGTTTAATAGCGTTATTCGTAGTATAATACCCTATATAGATAGCTCTTAGAATAATTAGAATCGATTTACGTATACTTCGTATTATCTCTTACTATTTATACTATATTCGCTGCCTCCTATTAGCCCTTCGATTATCCTTCCTTAGTCCTCGAATATAAAGACATTCCTAGCTTAGGCACCTATATTCGCCGCCTTAGTCGTAGTTTTATATTCGCCGTAGCCTCTAAGGTATCGTTCGCCGTAGCCTTAGAGTTACTATTCGCCGTAGCCTTAGAGTTACTATTCGCCGTAGCCTTAAAGTTACTATTCGCTATAGCCTTAGAGTTACTATTCGCCGTAGCCTTAGAGACCTCGTACGCTTCTAGTAGATTAGGCTTTATAAAAACCTTAACTCGTAGTTTAGCGGCTATTATAGTATTATCTACTAGATTAGTCTTTACTACTATAACCTTCGATCGAGCGTTCGCTAGAGCCTTTAATATAGCTACTTTCTTCGAGACTATATTCGCTACGTCCTAAGCTACCTCGTCCGTATTAGTAGCTATAGCTTTAAGAGCCCTCTTTTCTACGAATATATAGTCGAATATTCGCTACGTAGTTAGAAGATTACTCTTAAAAGATAATATAGAATTATCGTCGCTGCTAATAGTTATAATAGGTATACTATTAGACGTATAATCCGCGAATCGAGCATTCTTTAAGCCCTTATTCGCTAGCTTTAGTCCTAGCGTTAGCGAACGAATAATCTGCCGGCTCGCTACTCGTTTATAGCTTAAGCTAGCTATTATTATTAGCTAGGTATTCGCTAGTATACCTATATCGTTCTTCTTAGGTAAGCTAGCGGCTACTATTAGCTATATATTCGCTAGCGTATCTATATCGTTCTTCTCGAGTAAGCTAGCGGCTACTATTAGCTATATATTCGCTAGCGTATCTATATCGTTCTTCTCGGGTAAGCTAGCGGCTACTATTAGCTATATATTCGCTAGCGCATCGTTATCGTTATAGAACCTAGTATCTAGCAGCTATTATTCTAAGTCCTCTTCCGTTATATAGTTAGATACGGTCGCTTAGTTCGCTAGTCTATTCGCTACTATATTAGGCTCCGATAGAGGCTTTTCTAGTAGTAGATTTAGCTTTATAGAACGATTAACGATATAGGTAACATCGATATTCGTATAGAGCTACTATAGGTTATTCCTTATCTTATTAAAGCTTATAACTTAATAATTAATTACGCGGCTATTTATACTAAATTAGCTAGGTTTAATCGGCTAATAGTTGTCCTCGCTAAATCTATAGGCTAAATACGCCTCTTAATAGGGTTGCTAGAGCTAGTATTCGTACGTAGGATACGTAGTAACTAGTCTCTAAAGCTAGGTAGTTAGCGTATCGAATAGCTCGATCTAAAGTTCCGAATTTATTATATCCGTAAGCTCTTTAACTAGCTACCTAGCGAGTTGTCGTAGTTCTACGAACTTCCGCTCCGTAGCTAGTATTCTAGGTAGTCGCTTACGAATAGGACGATCCTTAGCCTTAAGGATCTTTAGCGTTATACTTAGGCGAACCTCTCGTTTAGGTATAGCTTAGCCTTTAGCTTTATTAGCTATATTCGCTAAGCCGTTAGCTATACTAGACTAAATACGCTTAGTAGCTACCTAAGTAGCAGATTACTCTTTACGCTTTATATAATAAATCGGATAGTATCCGCTATTCTTTATCTTACGAGCCTTCGGCTTATTATTTAGCTATTTCTTACTATTCGTACGTTCTAGTATATTATAGAAACCTTTAGTAGTATTAGATATAGGTAGTAGCTAGGCTTATTCGCTATTATTTAAGAAGGAAGGAGCTAAGCTAAATGCTTAATTCGTAGCTATACTAGCTAGTTTAACTAGATTCGTAGCTAAACTAGCTAGTACGGCTAGATTCGTACTTAGTAAACTAGCCTCTAGTAGAAAGGCTAATCTAACCTAAGTTATATTCGTAGAATAATAAGGATTAGGTCTAGTACGGTAGTATAGATAGAACCTATATTCGCTTAAGTATAGATTGCTAGTCTTAGGGCAGAAGGGTATCTAGCTATTATTATTATTAGCTATTTTACTAGTAGTATACGAATAATAATAATAGGGATCTAATTTATAGTAAGAGATAGGTATAGTTCTCGATAGCTTTCTATAGTCGGTAATAAAACGATAGTACCTACGGTAGTTATAACTACTCGTTCGTAGTAGCGAATATAGCTCTAATACGATTACTTAGCTATAAGGATAATTTATTAGCGCGTAGAAACTCCCTTAAATTATAACCTAATCGTAGATAGTTATTAACTTAATCGCGGAGATAGATATATGCTAAACTATATAGCTTTAAGCGGCGGCTATCGTTAGCGAACGAGTTACTATCCTTACTACTATCGAATACGTATAGATATCTACCGGCTACGAGTACTTAATTGCACTATTCGAGAGTAGCTTCGGGTAGATACGAGTCGAGGTCTACGGATACTAGTAGATATATTAGCTCGTAGCGAATACGCTATAATAGCTATAATAGCTATAATACCTAGCTCTACTAGAGAGGGGAAGCTATATTATCGCCGAGATAGTAGCGAATATATACCGTATTAAGTAGTCTTAGTAGTCTATTACTAGATTATTAGGTGGCGAATATCTAGTAGCCGTCCGTAAGGCTCGCTACCTTTTAATTCCGGATAGTAGTAGTTAATATTAGGAATTCTAGAGGCTACTAACTCCGTATATTACCTACGAATACTATAGGCATTCTATATATTAACGAAGTTCGCGATTATACCGCGTATAATTAGTATATATATCGCGAGAAAGGCGATTCGGTACGCCTTCTACGAATCCTTAAAGAGGCCTACGGACTTAAGTTTATAGAACTAGTTACGCTATATATTAAAGGCTGCCTTAGCGCCTTTACCCTACTAGTATTCGATAGTATTATTACCTTTACTCGTAGTATACTAGAAGTATTCGCTAAACGGTAGGTACTAGCCTTCTTACTATTCGTAGAACTATAAGTACGTATTCGTAAGTATAGGCGTTTCTATACTACTATCCGATCGTACGATTCGTAGTATATAGCCGGCAGCGACCGTAGTAGTAAGATACTATACGAATATAGAGAATTTAGTCTTTACGTAGGTTCTATAGTACTACTAGATAATCCTCTATAAATATACGTTAATATAAGCGTATACGCTAAGTATAAAGAATACGAACTTATAGAAGGCATCGATTAACTATATATCGTCCAGCTCTTCTATACGAGGCTATAATAAATATATAGGTATTCGCCGCTTATTAATCTAGCGATACTTAAATAGTATAAGATTACGAAGGCGTATAAGCTAATAGATACGGTTACTAAGAAGCGGTTAGCGAATATATAGATATCGCGTACGGTATGCGCTAACCGCCTAATAAGGCTTATAGTCCTACGAATATACTAAGCTAGCATCCTATATTCGTAGTCTATTATCTTGCCGTAATTCTAAACCTCCGTAAGTACCTAATTAACCTAGATATTCGCTTTAGGAAGCCTCTTAGTCGCAGTCCTTTTAAATAGGCCTAGCTTACGGCGTAGTCCTTAAAGCTATCGTAGTAAGAGTCGATAGTAATATTTATCTAGCCGATCCGTATTTACGTATAGTATTCGTAGTATCTCTTTATCGAATATAACGTAGTTATAGAACAGCTTAATAATCCGTACTCGCAGGTCGAGGTTATAGTTAGAATAAGGCGCCTTAGGAATTCTAGAAACTCCTTAGTTTATAAGGCGCCTTACGAGTATTAGTACTATATAGCGAATACTATACTCGTTCTTAAGGCGATTATAAACTTCCTATCGTGTATGCTAAGGGCTATTTAATCTAAGCGTCTAGTCCGTTATCGGTCTACGTAGCGGCTCTAGGTCTACGTATCCGCCGGCTATACTAAATTAGGTATAAGGCGAGTAATAAGGAATAGATAGCGAATATAAAAGCAGTTATAGTAGGGTAGGTAGAGTGCTAATAAGCTGCGAATACTATCAAATCGCGAGTTTGTAAGTTTGCGAATTTACGTAATCGGCCACCTGATACATCTGTACATTCAGGCCGCTGTCAACCGGTCGTTCCTGAATCTTGACTGTCTTCTGAGTGACCGCTCACAGTGCTTCTAATCCCCCTTTGCCAACGAGCATGCGTAGCTTGCATTTCTTAAGTCTTCCTTGCGATTGCCCGCTGATCATGGTATTCGTGATGATGAAGGAAACGTCTCGGTGACAGTGGGCAGGTGCGCTGTGGTCGCTCTCGGCCTGCCTCGGACGGACAAATCTTTCCGCTACAATACACTGGCCGCTACGGAGACCGAATCAGCGAGAAGTCATGCTCGTGATTTCGAGGATGGGAATCAGTGCTTCAGGAGAATTGAAACAAGTACAAAGAGAGAGACAGAAGCGAGAAAGAGGGGCGATTCAAGAGTTCTGCACAGTGCGACAAAGAGAGGACTGATAGACCTTACACCGAATCGGGACAAGACAAAGCTGGCACACAGAAGTCTTTCTCAGTAAATCTCCGCAGACGTTTTTCTCCTGCTTATGGAAGCGTTCTCTTATCGCGAAGGCTTTGTACTGACACAACTCTCAGAATGCGCTTCTCAGATGCAGCTGTTTAAGGCCTAGGATGCGTGCGACTCGCTCTGGCCTGCTGATGGATCACCAACAAACACAAATTCAAATGATGGCCAGGGCAGATATGACTGGGATGTGTCAATTGCGTGGGCTTTGTGACAATCTATCGCCAGGAGTCATTCAACGAAAAGTAGGATCTAGCCCCGGGCGCAAGACGACATTGGTTGCATTGTCATGGAGCTACTCTGCTGGATACGCTCCTTTGCTCGTAGACTCCAATTAACATTCTTGCAAGCTCCAAACATTCCTAGCCCACAGCGAAAAGCCGATTTGAAGACCTCAGACCAACCAACAGACCTGTTCAGGCCTCGACTTCATCCATATACCTACCCCCTAGTCAGCAACGACCCTCCATGAAAACTTCGCCTCGGACTCAAGACGTGCCCGTACTTACTTGACCCAAAGGTTGTGGCCCAGCCCTCAACTTAATTTCCTGCTCGTCCAGCACCCTCCGACAGCCGCACGCAGTTGTGCTTACCAGTGTCAATGCACTGCTCAATGTTGCGGAGCCAGCAGTATTTGCATATCTCCAGTAGTACTGCTACTGCGGACAGCGACAAAGACGTCGCTGTTGTGGAAGTTACCGCAGAGTTTCGTGTATGTGTGAGGGGGAGGCTAATTCTAATTATTCTGATATAGATTGTTTGTGATAGAGGCGTTACAAAGGTAGGTCATTTTCGAGGGGTTATCGGCTATTTAGTAGTCTATAGAATATAAGAATCGACCTTGCTGTATGCAGGGCACGGCAGGCCGTGGAAGTCTTTGCTGGCGACACGATGTTGTAGTGCGCATGTGACGTTGAAGCCGCCCTTGATTTCGTACCGAGGGTTGGTGGTCGGCATTTTGCAATGATCGCAGTCAACCGATTGCAATCAATCAAAGGCCTTAATTGAGTTGCCAAGGCAAGTAATTGCAACCAGAGGTCATTTCAATCAATCGATTGAGCCGGATTGATTATAAGTAAGCAAAACTATAGGTCTTTACAGGCAAAAAGAATATAAAGAACCTGGGTTTCAATCAGCTAATTTAATTGATTTCGATGCCGAATTAGGAAGTTCACTAATAATTATATAAATATTTAGGCCGTACCTTTATTTACTAACTAAGCGCCTCTGCAACGACCCGGCACCGTGCATCGTCTAACAACCTACCCCTAAGGATTCTTACTTTATATAGCAGCCCCTACGGACGGCAGACGCATAAGAGACTAATAATGCAGAAGAGGGGGCTAGAGGCCTTCTACGAACTATTTATTTACTTAGCTACGTTGCTAAGCCTCCGTTTAATTAATTATACGACTCGGTTGCAACTATTTACTTATTCCGGCACATAATTGCAACTAATTACAGTGCCAGGTTGGGTTGGAATTGATCAATCGATTGATCAATTAATTGCTGGTTGACGGTTGACTGCGATCATTGATTTTGTACGAGATCTCGGGGGGTTTTAGAGGCAGGAAAAGGTGAGCTGTGTGCAAGTGGTTCGCGAGGGTTGGGAACGTCTTGCTGCGGTTCGAAGTCGAAGCTGATGATGGAGGAGAGAGGCAGAGCAAACGACTGGAGTTAAGACCCCAAAGCGCGACTAGCGCGATGCACGGACCAGGAAAAGAGTGAATGAGCACCTGCACTCCGTGGAACTGACGAACTCCATGAATGCTGGAGGTTGAATGACTCGGAGGCTGAGCGGTTCGACACAACAGCAACTATGGTTTCGTCGTCATGGTCATATGCGTCCTCCGCATCGAAGCAATCTGCCGTGTTCATGCCCGCACGGAACGACACGAACTTTGATACCGACCAAGTGCAGGAGCACTTCGATCTCCACGCGGATGATGGAGTCATTACACCAGCAGATCAGCTTGAGACCCTGCCGAATGACATACTTCAGGGTGAGCGCCATTGTATCCATCTTGAGCTTCTCCACTGCTACGACTTCCCCTTTAACTTCTTCTCGCGCGAGAGGGGACGCAGCTATAACCCCCCTTTTTCGGCAAAGTTGATTGAGCAGGTCGAAGCGCTCGACGGATCTTGTTGATCGTGTACGTGCCAGGAGTTGAGTTGCATATGACAGTTCCCTCCTAACGCGACCTTGAAGGAAGCAGGTATAAGCGAAGAATCAGAGCGCTGCCGCTCCGTGAAGACACTTTTGTAATCTCAATAGGTCAGTATTTGCATCTTTGCATGCTTACTACACTGGCGGACGACCACTCTGATCATGTCCTTCTATCGCGCGGACATCCGGTGATCGTCGTCTCCTCAAGCGCAGCATTACGCCTCTCTATCTGCCGGCGATTGATTCGGAGATGCGAAAGCGAAAGCGACAGCGTGATACCACATCGTACCAACGGCATGCCCCGTTGTAAGGACACTGCGAACAATGTCAGAATCGAAATGAGACCACGAAGATTCTAGGTGACACAACCTACCATCCACAAGCACAGCGTGTCGTGAGAGCGTATGAAAAAAAAAATTGCGACGTTGCGTATAATAGACTTGAGCTCTTGCGTATAGAGGATGGTGTTTCGTGTATCAAGGGTGGGATTGTGCGTATATAAGAAAAGATGCCGAGACTGGTGACGGATTAGCCAAAGTACCGTTTGGTGGGACGACAGGCTTACCAAAGTGCGAAAAGGATTAGGGAAAGACAATGGTGTCTGCAGGCCACAGCTGGCGCGCACGGTGACGACGAGTCCAAGCTAAGGGTTAGAATATGCCTGCGAGTGACAGGCCGCACCGTTGGGCTTGGTCATCATCGACGCCTTTGCGCGATAATGGCAGATTGCGGTTGCGCATATATACAATCATCGTGGTTTTGCACATATACGTCCGGAGTTTTCGTTTCAGACTGTACCACTTCTTCTTCACGCTCGCTCACAGCATCCTCAGCATCCACGTAATTGAGCACCGGAAGACCATCCGCTTGCATGCGAGTCGGCGTGAGGAGCGACCAAGCCGCAATAGCATTACCATCATCATCCACGGCCTGCAGCGTAACCGCAAGCCGGTACACTCCATTCTTGAAATTCTCTTCCGTTTTCATCCACTCCATGCCACGCTGCAAATTTTTCGCGAATAGTGTCTTTCGCACGTTTTTCGTCGCCGGCCAAAATGCCAAAATCTCGTCAAAGTCAATCGAAGGTCTTGGTGCTCTTGTTGTGAGATGGGATACCTCGGGGGAAAGTGGCAAGCTTAGACCAATCTCTTTGGCCATGTCCAGGAGATCGACAGCGAGTCTGATGGTGTGCAGAGCCAACACTTCAGACACATTGTAGTTGTCCTCGATCTCTGCAGACAAAGGCTTGTAGATGTTCTTATGATAGCCATATAGCCACCACACAGCACTCGAGGGACGAAGGAGAGGTATGGGAGGTTGTGGTGAGACGCTCGAATTTCAGCAGGCCGTTACTGTCGTTCTTCATGTGCACTATGTATACAGAAAACAGGAAACGCTGGAAAGGACAAGGCAGGTCCAGATCCTTTGCCATGACAACACCATTTTCCCTCTCTCATGCTTGCGCACATCAAGGATGCCCTCGCTCCAGGTGCCTCCCGTCTCTCGGATTCCCTCTATACATCCTCCTTGAACATACTGCGTCGCTCCGTCGGGCTGTCGTCTGCGCTGCCCTTCTTCTTGTGGGCTGCTGCGCCTTTGCTGGCCCCGCCGGCGCCGGGAGAGGATGGGTCGGCATCGGGCCGAGGGCTCATGCTGCGCATACTGATATTGCTCGGTTCGGCGGCGTCGCCGAAGGGATTGAGACGCGCACTGCCACCGTGGACCTCCTCGTCGTAGCGGTCGTCCAGCTCTCGTTGTCTCGACTTGCTTCGGCCTCTTCCAGCTTCGACTCCGCCGACGCCAATGTTGTTCTCAGCGTAGCCGTGTCCACCGTATGGGCCTGGAGCAGGGTCGTGCAATCCAAGTTCTTGTTCCTCGTAGTATCCTGATGCTTCGTGATCCACGCGCGCGTCCCAGGCCTCGTCTGGATCGAGTGGTCCGAAGCCTCTCCGGGCTCCCCGTGTTGATTCACCAGCCCCACCACCACCATATGAAGTGCTCTCGTACGCGCCTCCCGCCGTGCGCTTGTTCCGCGCCGCGGTGAACTTATCCGTCACCCATCCGACGACTCCTCCCGCGCGCGGTGCGGGCGCCCGATATGTCGCATCGTCTCGTGTTTTCGCGAAGGGATTCAGCGGCGGCGGTGGTAGACCGAGACGATTTGCCCGCCATCTTGTGTAGCTGCATTCCCCGTTAGCGCGGAGGCCTGGTTGCGATCTGATTCCACGCTCACCCAATGTAGCCGCCAGCACCTCCGATGACGAGGAGCACGAGGATGATGAGGAACACGCCCCAGCCGGATATCGCCATTGCCTATGTTCGCCCCATGCACCAATGTGTTCGGCGGGCGCTGCGTGACGTTGGTTCGGAGGGTCCGCGGCGGTACCGGATGATGCAGTTGGTCGCAGTGTGGAGGATATGAATGTGTGTGCAGGTGGTGTATGGGCATTCCAGATCGAGGCTGCAGCGAGGGAAGCAGATTGCGACGGCGAGTAGAGTGCTGCGCGGGCACGAGTAAGGCGCATTCGTATTCTGGGGGCGCAGGTCGTGTTGGTATCGCCCCGGCGCACGGCAAGTGCACGCGAGCTGACGTGCCGTTGTTCTTGGGCGGCGTCTCTCCACAACGCTCGCGCTCACACGCAATGGTGCTGGATGCCTTGCACGACTTGCCGCCGATATCATCAACATGGGAGCGCAGACTGAAGGTCACATGGACGGGAGACCGGCCACGTTCTTCTACAGCCCCGACGAGGGCGGGCTGGGGTATGTCGAAGGGTACAGAGTCTGTAGTCTGTGTACGTATTGCGGTACAGACGGAGGTGCCTCGGTGCCTGACGAGCAGCATTCTTACCACACCACCGCCCGCCAGATGCAGCATCGCAACGGACGACAATCCCCTCCGCAAACATGCTCGCCTGCCTTCCAACGCAAGGCGGCGACGATGGCGATCATCATTTCCTCTACGTCGAAGAGAATCGCGGCGCGGCGCATGGCTCCCCGGCATCACCGGTCGTGTTCCGGTCTGCCACGTTGAACAACCCGCCCGCACCGCTCGTGAACGACTTTCTGGCGCCTGCCAGCGGAGCGAATTGCTGCGAGGCTCGGCAAGACCGCGGCAACCTTCACGTCATCGTGTCGACGGGCTCCGGCACCGGTCGGGCTGCAGATGTGTGGAGGCAGCTGGTGCAGCCGGCCGTCGAGCAATTGGGCCTGACCGAAGGCGCAGACTACGTGCTGCATCGCACCACCTCCGCGCACAGCGTGTCCGACCTGACCCGAGATGTCTTCCTGCCGAACGCGAACCTTGGCGTCGCGCAGGCCATTCTCCTGATGAGCGGCGACGGCGGCGTGGTCGACATCGTCAACACGCTCCTTCAAGGTCAGCGAGGCCCGAAGTACAAGAAGCCCAACATCTCACTTCTGCCGCTTGGCACCGGCAACGCCCTAGCCAACAGCGCCGGCCTGGTGCGAGACAACACGCTCGGTCTCAGGACATGGCTGCGAGGCGGCACCAAAGAGCTCCCTCTCTTCCGCGCCACCTTCTCCCCCGGCGCTCGCTTGTTGTTCGACGAGGCTCGTCAGGAGCGTGCCCTCCACCTTGAGGACGGAGTTGCGGTCGCTTACGGATCTGTGGTCGCGTCATGGGGCCTGCACGCCGGGCTCGTCGCCGACAGCGACACTGCAGAGTTCCGCAAATTCGGCGTCGAACGCTTCAAGATGGCCGCGAAAGAAGCCCTGGCACCCAGCGACGGATCGCCGCCTCACGTATATCGAGCCAAGGTCTCCATCCAGCGCCCTGGGCAAACTGATTGGCACTCCCTTCGTGATGGTGAGCACGCCTACGTGCTTGCCACGCTTTGCAGTCAGCTCGAGAAAGGTTTCATCATCAGTCCGGCTTCTGGACCGCTAGACGGCAAGTTGCGCCTGGTTCACTTCGGACCCATGAGCGGAGAAGATGCGATGAATATCATGGGCAAAGCATACCAAGGCGGACAGCACGTCAATGACGAGCGTGTTGGGTATGAGGAGATCACAGCGCTGCGAATTGACTTCAACGAAGAAGATGGTCGATGGAGACGGGTGTGCATCGACGGCAAGATTATACGAGTCGAGAAGGACGGCTGGGTTGAAGTATATTCTGGCCAGAACGGCGTGATTGATCTCATTGTTGACGAGTCGTGACACCGGCGGCTTGTCAGCAACACTGTGTCTAGAGTGTTGCCTTCTGACCAGCCCACGTGGCTCTGCGTGTGCGTTGCGCAATGCAGCTTCGAAGCCACCCGGGTCCTGCACCGGACACATTCATCTCTCCGGGTCTATTGCATGCAATAATGCACAGCACTGCCATGACGCCTCCAAACAATGTATAGCGGTAAGGCTGAGTCGACAGGTCAAGTATTCAGCTCTCCACATCCACCACCACAAAAGCCAAAATCCACCCGGAGCCAGTTCCAAGCGAATCACAAGCCGCGTGGCTTGCCGAGTCGCCTTTAAGCCCACGCCTCACACATCCGATCTTCGATACCAGATCCGATCGGGGAAACGGACGACCTCTCGCCCCGCTGTTGCCAGATTCCACTCAGCCCTATGGCCGACACCTTTCCTCACTCGGCCATGCTACCGTGCCACGTGCAAGCCATGCCATCGTAGTGCATGCTCCAGCTACCGCCTTTTGGCACGTGCAAGGAGTCTTGGTATCTGGGCGGCGTTTGTGCTTTGCATCACAAGTTGGGAGAGGCCAATGACTTGGACTAACCGGCATGGCCGCGATGCTTCTGCCACATGGCATGTTAGCGTCCTAGTAAGTGTGTGAGGCTTTCTTTCAGTGGTATAATAGTTGCTATGCACGCCTTTGTTGATCCTGCTCCTCCATCACTCACACTCACATACACGCCCTCTCCCCTATACTCTCCTACGCGAACACAATCTTTCGCGGCTACTATCTGCCACGCCTCTGGTCGTTCACAATGGAGTCCGCACGAAGAGCAGTCACAACCTTCCGAGCATCAACAGCGTTCATTACATTTGCCATCTCATATGTGGGTACAGAACGTCGCGGTCCGTTCCACTATCCACGACCATCTACTGACCTCGCTCGCTCCTTGCAGGCAATCTTTACAGATCAATTCCTCTTCGCGGCAGTCATCCCTGTCTATCCTTACAGCCTCGAAGAACGCGTCGGGATCCCCAAGAACCAGCTCCTGTTCTGGCTTTCGATCTTATTAGGAGTCTTCGGACTTGCGAGCGTCCTCACATCTTTGCCATGGGGCTGGTACGCCGATCGAACCAAATCTCGCCGAGTACCATTCATGATCGGTCTTCTCGTTCTGCTCGGAGCGACATTATTACTCTGGTTCGCTCGCACTGTCGCCGGTCACATCGTTGGTCGAGCGCTACAAGGCCTCGCATCGGTGGTGGTCTGGACGAGTGGCTTGGCCATACTGGTGGACACCGTCGGCCAAGAACACATCGGCGAGTACGTGGGATACATCGGCATCGGATTGAACGCTGGTAGCTTGGTCGCACCCTTCCTCGGAGGCATCGTCTTCGCCAGGTGCGGATACCATGCGGTCTTCGGCTTGATCACCTCCATCATCGTCCTCGACATCATCTTCCGACTCGTGATGATCGAAAAGAGACATCGCCCCGCAGCAGATTTTACCCTATCCACCCCCACACCCTGCGAAACCACCCTCGAACTCGGACCCAGTGATCTGCCGGTCAACAAGAAACAACCACAACTCGCCATCGACCAAATCAGCCTCTCCTCCCAAATGACCCTGGTAGCCCAACAAGCCGCCACCACCACCACGACGACCACCCCACCACAACAGAACACCACCTCTCCATCCTCCATCCCACCCATCTTCCGCCTCCTAGCCTGCACCCGCTTCCTCACCTCCCTCTGGGGCATCCTCGTCCTCGCAACCGTCTTCTCCGGCTTCCAAGCCACCCTCCCCCTCTTCGTCCACATAACCTTCCAATGGACTTCCATCGGCTCAGGTCTCATCTTCATCCCCCTATCCCTCCCTTCCCTCTTCGGCCCCTACATCGGCTCCCTCTGCGACCGCCACGCCAACTCTTCCCGCTGGTTCGCTGTCTCGGGCTACGTGATTTTCTGCGCGAGTTTGGTTGCATTACGTTTGGTGGGACGCAATACGCCGAGTCAGAAGGTGCTGTTGTGTGGGTTGTTGGGGTTTGTGGGGAGTTGTATGGCGTTGATTTTGGAGCCGTTGTTCAAGGAGGTTACGGAACGGGCGGAGCGGTTGGAGAGGGGGGACGACTCGATCGCTTTCAACAATGATGTCGATGGCGAGAAGGGAGCTTCGACGACAACGACAACAAAGACCACGACGACAGGCTACTACGGCTCTGCGTACGCTTGGTTCAACATCTCATGGTCGTTTGGGAATTTCATCGGACCACTCATGGCGGGCATGATTATGGGTCACGCGGGGTGGAAGACGATGACTTGCGCTTTGGGGCTGTTGGGAGGTGTTACCGCGATTCCTGTGGGGTTGTGGTGTGGTGGGTGGTATTTTGCTTCTTCTTCTTCTTCTTCTTCTTCTTCCTCTCGAAGTGAAGAAGAGTAGGAATAGTCAGCAGGAGAAATGT
This sequence comes from Cercospora zeina, assembly GCA_022702355.1. Classification (NCBI taxonomy): domain Eukaryota; kingdom Fungi; phylum Ascomycota; class Dothideomycetes; order Mycosphaerellales; family Mycosphaerellaceae; genus Cercospora; species Cercospora zeina. The sequence continues at coordinate 726,713 of JAKLWX010000005.1, forward strand.
GTGAAAAAAAAAAAAAAAAAAAAGGGACGCGTGTGGAAGGAATGAATGCATGCATGCATGCATAAATGAAGCTTTTTCTTTCTCTTCTTTCGATAGCGTTCTGAGCGAGTACATTTCTAGATCAATCTATCCCCCCCAAAAAGAAGGACTCCTATTCTACTTCTTCAATCATGTTCCACAGACACAACACAACGGATTGAGTTCTCGTCCTTCTCGACGGCTGCCTGTCCTAACTACTCCAACGGTATTCGATCGAGGGAACAAAACATGACGAGAAGAAAAGAAAAAAAAAAAGAAGAAAAAGCCCGACGAGGAGCACGAAGCGCGCCCTCTGCTGAGTGAATTTTTTTAAAAAAAAATTTGCAGATCCCTACAACCCCGATCCCAATCCCGGAACCAACAAATCCCAAAAAGAAAGAAAAAAAAACAAAAAAGAAAAGAAAAAAAGAACAAAAAAAAAGAACAAAAAAAGAAAAACCGAAGAGAAAAGCACCTATTCATTCCATATCGAGACGCGAAAAAAAAAACTTCGACGTGACACCACGACATGACGTTGGTAAGGAAAAAGGAAAGGAAAGGAAAATGAACAAGAAAAAAGAAGAAAAAAAAAAAAAAAGAAAAAAAAAGAAAAAAAAAAAAAAAAAAAAAAAAGAAGAAAAGGCACAGCAGAAAGAGAAAGAGAGAAGAAGGCAGAAAACTGCCTGTCCTCCTCCTCCAACTTCTTCACAAGGATTCAACCATGTTCTCGAGAGGAATCATATATGACATCTTCTTCTCGTCATTCCCCCCCTCGACTTGTTCGCTGTTGTTGTGAACAAACAAAATTATTAAAAAAAAAAAAAAAAAAAAAAAGGACAGAGGTCGCGAGTCGAGGTACCATACACATACACATACACACACACACAAACGTATACAAAACTTTTCAATCATCTCTTCTTGGCTCGAGCATATTCTCTGGATTACTGAGCCCATGGACTGACTGACTGACTGACTGACTGACCCAACCGTGCTGCACGAAACATTCCTCACGTCGTTCCCACGTGCCCGTGCCCATGATCCATCAATTGTACACTACAGGGCTCCTTATGATCCGGATCATGTACAATACGAGCCTCGGGAGCAGGCGTGATGGCATCTGCATCGACCTGCTTCTCACTCTCTTGCGCAGGTTCCACATACACGGGAAGCGGAGCCGAACTTGATGATTCGCCACTGTCACCTCTAGACCTGTTCCCTTCTCCGGGTAGAAGTGAAGGAGCAGGCAATGGTGACCCCGTAGGCGAAGGCTCTTTGAGCTGCTCGGCGGCTGGGCTTGGTGCGTCGGTATGCTCGATATGTTGCGAGTGAGCCTTGTCATTCGACTCAATCATCGCTGTTAGGGATTGGAAGTTGAGCATGGGCTCGCCACTTGCGGCGCCAGAATTTCCAGATCGTGAACTTGTGCCGTCCATTTGAGCTCCACCAGTGCTCACGTCTAATCCGCTCGCGTTGTGCGATGACACTTTGGAATTGGCTCCGGAGTCGACGAAAGATGAAGCGGCGGACGATACTCCAGACACGCCTGACAAGTCTCGAAGATGGTGCGTAGGGCGCATCGGCGCAGGAACTGGACTCGACTCGGACTCAAATCGCGCTCGTTGCGCCTCAAGATGCTGTTGTGCACTCTCCGCTGTTGAGGGTGCCGAAGCAGGCTGATTTAGTGTCGAAGTAGGTTCCGTCAGAGGGTTGAAACCAGCAAAATCCTGAGCGGGTTGTTTTCCTTTGCCTTGCGTCTCTTCTTCAGGTATCGTCGGCCGTGCACCCAAGTTACTCGTCGACCGCGCCATGGCACTCGTCCCGGCCCAACTACTCGAGCTGTCGTTTGTAGCAACCTGATACAACGACCCACTTCGGCCACTCTTCTTAGCAGCCTTGTCCGCCTTCTTCTCATCCTTCTTATCCGCTTTCGCCTTCTTCTTTGCATCTTTTGCAGCTTGCTTCTCTTCTCGTGCCTTGCGCTCCTCTTCTGCTTGCAGAGAAAGTCGAATCGCTTCCATCATCATCAACTCTTCCAAGTCTTCGACACGAGCTCTTCTCGAGCTGGTTCTGCCACCAGCAATGTCACTGCCTTCACCTTCTCGTGGAGTTCCACTTCCACTAGCACTCGGACTGTCACCGAACAATGTCCTGCGCCGTCTCCCCACGGCAAAGCCGATTCTCCCAGCTGCATCACCTTGATTGTACAGCACATATGCTGCATTGTGCAGCGCGGTCGCGGCAGCTGATCTCCTCAGCAAATTCGCTCTCGCGTCTGCCAGCTTCTTCGCCCAGTCCGGCCGGACTCTGTCAGTCGTGACAACATTTGCGGCGTTTGCAGACAGAGACGTCGCTCTACGACGTCCTGGCTGCACTTGCAGTGAAGTGGACGATGACATGGCTGGAGCATGTGGTCTCAAGCTGCCATTTGGCGGATTTGCGTATGCCAGGCCTCTCCGGAACGGTGGTGGCTCATAAGTCACGCCAAACTGTGGTGTTACGCAGAAGGGACATGCAGCCTCTTCCGACACCAATTGCTCTGCTTCCTCCTCAGGCGGCCGCGGTTGGCCAGGCCGCTCGTGCTCCGGAGGGTGCGGATCTGGTCGCTTGATTTGAACGAAGCACTCTGAGCAGATCGGTTGGTCGCAACATCGTGTGTGATTCAGCCAAGGAGGATAGTACATGAAGCAGATGGGACATTCCAGCACGTCCTTGTATAGGTATGCCTCCAGCGGTTGGCCATTGACATTGCGATCGTTTGGCAACTTCACCTCTTGCGGCGTCGAATCCGGTGATTGACTCTTGTTCCCGCTGGCGAGAGATGCGAGTGTCTTAGCACGACCTCGGAGCAGTGCCGTTCCTTGACCGGTGGGGGAAGAGGGGCCAGAGTTGGTGGAGAAAGTCGGGTGCGATGCGGACAAGGTCGACGATTTATCCGACTGATACGACTGCGAGCGGCCGGGTATGGGAACGGTCAAGCTGTTGACGTTGGCATTGGATGAGTGGGCATCGTTGGAGGCCTGTGAAGTGCTCCTCGCCATCTCTGGCGGCACTGCATCCGCAGCGGGGATCGACAGTCCTCGTGCAGCTGCCACTAACTGTGCTTCTGTCCATGAGTCGGAGTGATCATCGAGGCCTTTCCAGAACGGAGCCAATCTCCGCTCAATCTGCAACTGCCTCACCACCTGCTTGTTGAAGTCCTCCACACCGACATACACGCCCAACGTGACCAGATAGCCGCCATCGACGTGCTCCTCCCTCATGCTGCGTTCCCGCTCCTTGATGCGTGCTTGTCGTTCGCGCTCCGCCCTGCGTGCTTCCCGCTCCTGCTTCGTCTCGCGCGGACGGTCTGATTGCGCAGACTCGGCCTCATTCCGCTCTCCCCGCACCATGCGAAGAAGAGACAGATTGTTGCTGCTGCCGCGCGCGCTCGAGCTGCCATTCCCTCGAATGTATACTCGCCCGGCGGATTGTTCTGTGGGCGCTTGCTGTGGTGATGCTGCCGTGACACCGGCATTCTGTCTGTCGGCAGCCGCTCTGCCGGCCTTGCGCTCGTCTTTGGACGAGCTGTTGCCCATGATGAAGCAATTGGGATCCCGCGCGTGCCGTTCTCAACGCCGCATCCAGTTGGTATTCGCGGGGCGCATTGATGTGTCGCCGGGATGGGGAGGATGGGAGTGAAGCACGCAGAGTAGTACGGCGGTGGCCAAGGCAGCGGGCTGGAGGTTCCCTGTCGATGGACGTTAGCCGCACGTGAGGTAGGCCGCACGACGCGGTGAATAGTGTTTCGTGGTGGGATATGAGGGGCGATGCCGGCCGGGGGTGTTTCAGTGAGAGCAACACCCGGCGCACGAAGCTGGATGACAAGCTGAGTAGTGGTCAGAGGGGAAAGAATGGGCCATGGCCATGCGGAGGCGGCCGAGGGCTCCGAGGAGATGGTTGTTGTGGTCGGGCAGCAGAAGATGGTCTGGTCAGCGGCCGGACACGTCGGAGTGGCAGCAGTAGGATCACAGCTGCACTCTGGCGTCATGCAGCGACAGCCAATTGAGCTTCGTCCGTGACAAGCTCTCCGTCTGCTTCTCCGGATGCACGTGAAAAAATGCTACTGCACGCACCATGCGGTTTCCGTTTCAGCGCCGTGCATGCTCGGGACGACACACACTTGATCACGCAGCAGCACAATCACCATCATGAACGGAGCCCGACAGAGCTGTATATACAACTGTGGACGTTTCGTGTGTTCACTTCGACCGCCAAGCATCATCCATGCCGTCGTGTCAGCATCTTGTATACATACATCTCAAAGCAAACCCTCCCACCTCCGTATATGGACGCCATGCCATACCCGCTGCTCATCCCGTACTGTAGATCGGGGTGGGACAATTCCATGCATTGCACATCATCACCATGTGCCCCATCGGATGACATCGCCATGTCTCGCGTCGCAGCAACAGCAGCAGCAGCTGGAACTAGAACTGCATCATCATTGGCGTAGAAGCTAAGTTAGGCGATCTCCTCTGGCGGCGGCGATGCGGCCGGGGTGAACGGGGCATCCACGGCAACTTCGGCCTGCACAAGTCGTCCATCTTGTTGCTTTGCACGTTTGTTGACGAATCCTGCGCCCGGACTCTCCCAGCAAAAGTCCAAGTACTCGTCGAGATGTTCTTGGATGCCGTCGGCCAGAATCTGTACTGCTCGTCGTCGATTAATGCTCCATTCGTGGTCGCGACTCCATCGTCCCGCAAGACGAGCAGTTTCGGCGCCGTTCTCGAGCCCGTCCAGGATACTGCGCCATACGCGCATCGTCTTGTCCAGTTCACTCGCTTTGCTGACGCCCATGACTGACACTCCCAGTCGATTCCCACCAACCTGCTCATTCGACTCCCGCTGCCACGGCACTCCCGAAGCAGGATCTCCTCGAGACCCAACCTCGGCGCCAATCTTCAACCAACTCTCCAGCGCATACCGAATCGCAATCACCTCCAACTTCTCATCATGACGATCGCAAAAATCACTCGCCCGCCTCACCGCCGCCCGCATCCCATCGCTCGCCGGATGCCAATCCCCCATACTCCCCAACGGAACACCCTCCCTCCTCAGCAGCCCCATCCCCAAAGGCGACCCATTCGGCACCACATCCACCCCGGCCTCCCTCAACTCCTTCATGCCCCGCGTCGCCAACAACTGATTCTGCAACGTGAAGTTCGCATACGACATGACCGCATCCAACGGCTCCCCCGTCTCCCGCAACACCCTCTTCGCAATCGCACAAAGCACCGGAAGCGGATACCCGGAAATCCCGACATACTTAATCGTCCCTTCTTCATCACGTATCCGTCTCAATTCCCGAATCGCCTCCATGGCCTCATCCTCACTCACAAACTCCACATCGTGACAATACACCAAATCCAAATACCCGCTCTTCAACCTCTCCAAACTCCGCTGTACACTGTGACACACCCACTCTTTCGAATAATCGAATTCATCGCCCGCGATCCGTCCGACTTTCGTGATGAGAACAAAGTCTTGTCGCGGAAAGTTGGCGCGCACGAAGTCCGAGTCGAGTGCCGAGCCGAGGATTTCTTCGGAAGGGCCGTAGTATGGTGAGGTATCGAAGGCGCGGATCCCGTACTCGAGCGCTTTGTGCACGAGGCCTGTGGTGTCGAGTTCGTACGGGTCGGGGTTGTATTGGTAATTGAACGTCGCCGTGCCGAAGATAAGTGGGGGGAGAACGTCGGAGAGGCGTTGGCGTTGTTCGTGTGACCCTCGTTGCGGCGAGGGCGTTGGTAGAGTGGCCATTCTTGTGTTGTAGTAGTCGCGGTGTCGCTGAGGAGAAAGGTAAGGAACAGAGAAGATCTTTATTATTATGGGAAAGAAGAAAGAGAAAGTAAGGTCTTAATCATGCGCGCGATCGCGCGGCGCCGCTCCCACGCACGTACGCTCGTCGCGAGATAGAGTAGGTAGAGAGTAGATTCTAGCTCGGTAATTAGAGCGAAAAAAAAATGGCGTCTTTCTTTGAGAACGATCCGCGGATGCGGGGACCTTCGAATGGAGAAGCTTCTTTCAGAAGTCGCAACAATGGCAATCTCACGAGATAGCTACTTGTACTTGTAGTCATCATCAGAGCACCAGATGGGCCTGTCAGCCACATAGTTAAACAATACGTTATATCAGTCGTCCCAGTATTTCCAGACGAACAAAAATAGTGTAAGAACCCAGGCACTTGTTGTCGGTGCAGATCATTCAGATCACCACCAACAATCTTGAAGTCATCGATTCCCAATCGCCCAAGAACGTGCGATTGCGCAAGTTACACTTTTTTTTTTCGTGCTATAGTTTCGCCGAGACGGGGAGACACAGCCAGCCAACAAAACTGGTTGGGGGGTTTTTTTTGGTGTGCCTTTCATAAATCCAACGATGGAGTGAAAAGTCCGGCCGATACGCACGCTGCACACACTATCGTACTTATTATCCTAACCGATAGTATCACTGCACGGTCCGGTGGCCGGTGCTAACCATTTCTCCACACACGAGCAAGTGTGCTCTGCTGTCGCATTCCTTCAAGCTGTGCTCTCCACAAACCTTTCACAGGCAATCTATGACGAGCAGAGGACTCGCAGGATTTTTGGGGGGATGGACAAGCTGGGCTTCTAGATCTCCGGTACCTCCTACCCGGCGCTCCGGAATTTTGGTTTCTAGCTTCTTTTCTAGAAGGATTGGCGTCAAGTGTAGGGGGTTTGATTGGTTGGAGCGGCAATTGCGTGATATGGAGCACAGATACATGGTTGATGGTGCTTTTACACCTGTTCTTCCTGATCTACGGCATGCTTCATCTCGTCATCAATAATGACAGACTTTGCGCGAGTCCAACTCATTATGAGGCCGAGGAGGCAGCGAGTCCTCTCTCCATTTGGCGGATTTGGCGAAGCGTTCATGTCTGCATCCCCAGTGCCATTGTTCTGCATCATCACGTTCTGTGCTGACATGTTCTGCATGCCGATCATATATGGGAACATGCCACCAGTCATGGTCGGCACCTGGACACCATACATGCCCGGCGGCTGACAACTGGACATGTTCATGGGAATGGCGAAACTGCAGATATATTAGTCCGAGGTCCTCAACGTCCCCGATGGTCGACTTACTTCTGCATGCCAATGTTCGGCATTGAGATACCCATCATGCCAAAATTCTGGTTCTGCATATCATATTCATCTGGATCTGTGACTGTGTTCGTATCTGCACACGCATTTGGCTCTGGAATTGCAGCTGAGTCGGAAGAAGCTGAGACTGGTTCTGGAGATATCGCAATTGGTTTTTCGGAGAATTGATTCCTGGATTTGGAGGTACTGACGTAACGTCGAATCGTTGTCGTTCCGGTTCATTGGATCGTTCTGTTGAGTGTTGCTCTGAGAGCCCTGCGAGAAACCACTTCCAGAGGTCTGCCGTCGGCTGATCGATGAGGGGTAATATTGGAAAGCGATAAGTGTGGGAGACGACTCGCCGGAGAGACAGCGCGACGAGGAGGCAATGCCGCTTACCCTGCAGGGTGATGATGGCGTTGATGGTGAGTATGGGAGCGGCGAGGAAAGCGCGACGAACTTTTGTTTATCACTTGGAGCACCTTCAGCTTTACTTCGGTGGAAGAATGGCGCATGAAGCAAATGACTCTTTTGTGCTGGATTTCACCGGTTCTGGGTCGATCACATAGAGGACATTGTGGTATCCGCAGCATGTCCTTACTAATAGCCTCGGGAATAGACCAGCCGAGGCCGGCTCTTTTGGGAAAGAGTCCACAGAGCAGCCAGACGCTTGAGAAATCTCAGCTGGGGCAGTATGCTGACTGCTTAGCCATGAGACGAGTGGCTCGCCTAGCAGCAGGTTGGAAACCAACACAGAGTAATGCAGGGATAGTGATCGCGACGACCAGTCCCACACGATGCGACTCGTAGGCAATGCTGACCGACGTGACGCGTTCGCGCTCGTGTGAGTCGAGACCCTTGGGTATGTACAGTATCGTTGCCCCCCGTTGTTTGCGAATATCATCCGGAGTTGGCAAAGCCATTGGGATGTCGAGTCGTCTTGCTGTGGTCAGATCGTCAGCAGTGGCTTGGTGAGAACTTGTGCAAGATGCCATGTATGTCTCAATATGATGGGTACTCTGAAGACCAATGTCGTGCGCGGTAATTAGTTGCTGCTAGTTAACTAATACCTTCGGACCTCTTTTGATCCTCTAACTCGGGTGACCGGCGTCAACTGTGCAGAGCTCTGCAAGTGAATCTCGTGCTTAAGTGATGGGCTTGACATTGAAATAAAGCTGATGCTTGTTGGTCGCACTACCTCACAACCCACGCGGGCGGTGTCGGCTGACCAGGCTCCAGGGCATTTCACCAAAGGACCTTCTATGCAACTCAACTTTGCCGCATATCCGTTCTCACCACCACTGCCCTTCGCTATTCATGTCTCTGGTTTACTCTAGTAATCAACATTCCTTCACGGCGGGCGTATCGGCACAAGTGTTCCCGGCGGAAGTTCGAGGCGAAGGGCCACTCGGCGGTGAGAACAAGCAGCTAGAGGATGACATCGCATCTCAAGCAGCTCTTTCATTGTATGGTATACGGGAGTGCATCGGACGGCTTGGGTTTGGCGTTGGTACAGTACTGATACTAGTTATCGAGCTAGGTGAATTCCTCGAGCACCTAGCACGATATTACAATGCAGGGCTCACGTTCGATGCTTCTTTCTTGCTTGCTTGTTTTATGGATAGGCCGGTCGTCTTACAGTCGACAGCACGTAGAACACAGTATTGCCTGGAGTGTAGGATTTATAACCCGGAAACAAAAGAGCGAACAACTTATGTATGCCTAAGCATGCCGGTCGTCTTGTAATCAACAGTAGGCAGATTTTAGTACGGTCCAGAGGTCAAGCTTCCAAGGGTATCCCAGAAACACGAGTGCTGACAGCCTACAGAACAGACACGTATTGGTACAGGCATCCCAGTCGTCTTACAGTCGACAGCCGACGGCACGGTGTTGGCAATTGCCGCAGATCGGGTTGAAGGAGCCTGTCTATATATTCCAAGTTCTAGCCCGAGTCTAGACAACATTCCTTCCTTTCGCCCAAAATCTACCGAACGCATACGAATACCAAAAAAGGTCCTACCTCAACAATTCGCAAGATGTTTCGACAGTACCTCAGTGTTATACTTGCGACTCTCGTTGCTGCTACAATGGTTAACGCAGGGTGTTGCGTGGTAGAGCTCAATAACTGCTCAGATACCGGGTGGGAAACGTGTAATGCAGCTGGCGGGTGGTGGACGAGTACTCGTTGTGATGATACCAACTGCTAAAGGTAAGCAATGCGGCATTTGCTAGAAAGCAAGATCTGACTGGCTTTACAAGAGGTCTTCGGGCAAGTCTGAAAATCGGCCGAACATTTGGAGAAAATCTTGTACGGGCGGTCACAGCTACAATCTCTAGAGTTCCTTCTAGACTGGCGTTGATTATCTGCTCGACATGCGGGCGAGCCAAGGTCGGCGTTACCTGTCTCTTTAGTGAAAGGCGCGGAAATTACTTCTTGTACATATCCAGGTCCAGGCACTGTCTATGGGAGGCCGATTTACAGCTCAGGTTAGGGAATCTGCAAACAGCCGGGGGCGTGACGGTTTCTGGACTGGACGTCAATCAAGAAGACACTATTTTCGCCACATCCACTCTTTAGCGATCTTTCGGCAAGTGAATAGCTGTGGAGATAGGTGATGAGATCTGCTCACCCATCAAATCCCACCTTCACAACCACTCCACCCTCCCCTCCCTCGCAGCCTCCTCCAATTTCCATCTCACCCTCGCCTGCGCCTCCTCACTCTCCTGATACTCCGCAAGCACCTTGTCCATCACATCCTGCGTCCGCAAAGATTTCGCACTCAACTCCGCAAGCTGTCCGCTCTCCGCCGTGATGATCGCATGCAGTCGCGACACCGACACATCATTCTTCCACACAAACCGTCCCCACCAACTCTCGTGTTTGCCAAGCTCAGCTTCCAGAGGTGCAGCGAGGGCATGGAGAGAAGTAAAGATGTTCTTGTAATGGTCCGATGCCAGCTGCACGACTTGAAGAGACCACATCGCGGAAATACGCATGATGCTGAGCGACTCGGCGTGCTCCGGATGAGAAGTTTTGATCAGCTTGGTCTCAAGCTTACCAATGTGTCCGAGAAAATCTTGCAAGGCGAGTTTGGTCTCTATGGCGGAGGTGGCGAGGTCTTCGATCGAGTTGAGATGGTGTTTGACGAAGTTGTGGTAATGCGAGAGGAGTTCGTAGTTGAACGTATTTCCAGCAAACAAAGGTTCGTTCTTCCAGAGAGACTTTCCAAAAGAGAGGGCGGGTACTGAAGTATCTGGAAATGTCAAGATTCGGAGGTCCTCGATGTTCGAGCTGAGATCTGCAAAGCCGTGTGCGTTCCATATGGAACTTTCGTGACGGAAATCGAAATCTCTGCCGCTGAATTGCTCGACGAGTTGGTGCGCTGTCGTAGCGGATTGTCCGAGACTGCCAGAGGTGAGTGAGTTGAATTTTGTACTATTCAGATCGCTCTCGATGGCAGAAAGACTGGTAGAGAGGTTCGTATTGATGATGAACAGAGGCATGCCGAGAAATTGGAGCGAGGGAGAGATGTCATTCAATGCCGCTAATTCATCAATCGTCGTCGACATGGGGGTTTTGCCCACCGGAGTGGTATGCAGAATTGAGGTCGGTGGCTTCGTCCAGGCAAAATCACAGATTCCGAGACTTTGTGAGAGAGCTTGCTTCTGGCAGAGTTGCTGCACGCCATACAAGCTGGACGCCGTGATGAGGATGGCTATGGCGGCGAAGATCGGTATGGCCAGTAAGGTCAAAGTAAGAGGAAGTGCAAGCTCCCACCTTGGGCTCAAGCTCTCCATCGGGCGTGAGAACCATGATTTCCTCACGACAGGCTCCTTTGGTCTATCCGCAAAGCGGATTCGCTTTGGGTAGAGTGAACTGTCGCCATGGTCGAAAAAGCCGTGCGTCTTTGGCCGCCTTCGTAAATGCTTCTCCCGTTCGTACTCCGTCGACATTTTTGCAAGGGGGGTTTTGTACAAGCGATAGTGCAGTCTGGCTCGGAGGAGAGAACGGTTCTCTTGTAATGCAGTGGAGACTATTCTGATTGCTGCTGTGTCAATCAGTCCTTTGTTCGAGCTTACCTTTGCTACCATATCCGGACGTTTCTGCTGAGACATGACAATCCAATGCTTGCAGCCGACACGCTGCATATCGCTCTTCTATTCAAAATGGCGTGTTGCGAATGCATGTCTAAAGACTAGATGTGCCAGAGCAGTCGTGTGAATCAGTACTGTTGTCGCTCTTGTGTCCATTCATGCTAATGGCAGCCGCATCAGAATCTCGTGCTTGAAAAGATCCTTCCGCATCCGGCGTCATTAGCGACTGCGACAGGAATGCATTTGCTGGTACTGGAAGTCAGATTGAAAGTGTGCTGCACGCTGTAATGCATGTAGCATGCTGGGCGGAGAAGTCTCAGCGGAGACATATTTGTGCAGCGCATCAGCGACAGCGAGAGTGGGAAGGCCGGCAAGCTTGTTGTGGCAGGACGCATTTGGTGAGAGAGCCGTCCAAATTTGATGGCAAAGTTTAAAGGGCTTAAGCTTCACCTCACCAAGACTTGGCGCCAGCGCACGGGCCACCCCGAATTTTTCAGCAATGCGAAACACGCAGCCAACGCGTCAACCCCGCCCGTCCCTCGTTAGATTCGCAGCTTTATAAACAATCAGATACACCCGCTTTGTCATCCGGGCTTGTAGCACAGTGGTAGCGTACGTTCCACCCAAAATTCGCCGCGTTCCACCCCATCTGCTAACATCGTTTAGGCGCACGCTTTGCACGACCACCATGGTCCACTGTCTGCGTGAGGTCTCGGGTTCGAGTCCCGATAGGTCCACAACCACTCGGGTTGGTTCCTTTGTTGGTTCCTTTGTCCCTTTTTGGATTTTTTTTTGCTGCAGGTGATGGCGAGAAGGCGACCCCTCTCTAGGACACTCTCCGATATCGGCGTGATCGCGCAAAGACAGCCTCAGCACAACTTGAGGCCAACTTCGTAAGAACTTGAGTGCGCCTATACAGGATGATCACAGATCTTCGAACCGAGTACAACACCTTCATGCCGGCACAACTTGGAGACGAAGATCAAGTTCCAGGTATCCCCGAGAAGTATGGGTTCCTATCGGCTCGCCAGCAATTCGATTTCTGGCAACCACACTTCCAGAAGGTCGTGTATCAAGCCCTGCATGAATTGCACGGCATCGTGTGTCTTACCACGCTGCTGGAAGACGAAGCAAAGTATGACATATTCCTTCCAGCAGTGGCTGTTGTTCCCCCTTTTGGCAGTAAACTGACATTGGTACTTCTTAGGTGGCGTTCTTACAAGACGATGTTCTGTCGTTACCTCGTCCACGGCTATCATACGTACACAAGCCTCCAACTCCAATCGATCGCGATGCAAAAGGTGGATAACGAGTGCATCAGGTACACGTGGAAACTGCTCGGAAGCGACGTGGGTCTGAAATCGCGCGCTTCGGCCGTGAAGCAGAGGTGGATCAACGGCTTCCGCGAGCAGAACGAGTCCCTACGCGCGAACCCGAGGTATACTGTTGAGACCTTCGGCATTCCCTTTTTCCGATCGGTCGCCAACGGCATGAAGCAAGCTGGGAACGTCGCCGACTACAACACTGGTCGCATGGATGACGACAATGGCATGGACGACTTCTGGGCTCAGTGAAGATCGACTCTCAGCACCTCCTTGCCCCCACCCTCTCCCCCCTTAGCACATCTGCAAACTCGATCTTTTCATTCCTCGCTTATCACGACAACGACTCCGACGACTTCTGGGCTGCTGGTAATGGACGATCTATACCCCCAGCAACCCCCTTTCCCCATATCACATCTCCACATCTATACGGCAACGACGACACAGCGCGGCAGTCGTCGGGCTGACATACAAGATACGCCCTTCTATGTTACTTGCTTCTTCATCTCGACGATATACCATTGGGCTGCGTTACGAGCAAGTTCTGGAAAAGTCTGCAAAAGACAAGAGACTACTCTATGATCCATGCATACAAAAGTCATTTACTTACATACTTCGCTCCTACTCCAAGGAGACATTGGATCAGCACATGTTTTTGTCGTTACATACCAAAATCAAACAAAGTTCGTCAAAATCGTGGCTTTCTATATACTATCTTCTTACTTCCAGCGTCCTCCGCCACCTAAAATGGACGCTAGATCTCAAGTACTACGATGATACCTTCTTTCCAGCCTTTGGTGCCTCCATGTCTTCTCTATCTGGCGCCGATTGCAGCAATTTCTCTTCTTCTGATTGGCTGCCGTCTTTTCGCCCACAATCAGGCAGATCTACAAGTGGGCACTCACGCTGAACGTGGCCTATCGTTGCGGCCAATTAGAGGTCATGAAAATGTCTGAATTTTTCGGCCTCGCTTAGAGTGCGATGTAGTTGCGAAGAACGCAAGCTCTTAGCAGGCCTTCGAAAGGCTTCTATAACGCTAGTCTCCTTTCAAGCCTACAAAGTTGCTGCTGACATTTCAGTGACTCCACTCAGCACGTGGACCGCTTCAAATTACCTGCGCGGCTTTACAAGCAATTATATAGTGGCATTGATTCATACCATCGACGGAAGCAATGCGGAAGAAGCGGCCGCCGATGGGTTAGGGGGCGCTGTCAGCCAACAGCATACACACACCTCGCTAACAACCATTAAACTCGCTACTTATTGCTGCCCTCGCGCCCTTTCGCCGATGGCGGTCGTTGAATCTTGTTGACAAGGTTAAGAATCACACCTAACTTTTCGTTCTGTCACTCCCGCATCCATGATTGTTCTTTTGGTTCAAGTCTTCTAGGTGCTATCCAAGGATCCGAGACCGAAGGATCAGTACTATCTCGAATATCGGCTACCACAAGTCTGAAACCGGTGCCGTCCGCGATTTGCTGGGTTCGAGAGCTGACATGGCCTGACAATCGCCAGAAAGGGCGCGGAAACATGGATTTACTACGCTGCCGACGTGGAGGCGTTGTACACAGATGGAGGTGACGATTTGCACGCCAGATTTACATTGCAGGTGATCGTCCATCGCACGCTTCGAGATTCCAGCGATACATCCAGAGTAGCGGTAAGGGGAAGGGTTGGAAGCATATGAGAGCGCCCTTTTCAACGTTCGCTAGGCCGCGTGCCCTTTCCAACGTTTGCCAGGGGCCATACCTAGCCTGAACGTAGCATCTTCGAACGTTCCACTTTTCGTCTGCTTAGGGCATTGCAGAATATCTTGCATGACGAAACGCCATCTGCTCGACGAAGATCCCTATGGCATCTCTTGAGTCTTGTCTCCTGTAACAGCACCGATCGCTAAGCGTAAGGCGGGTTTTCAGAGTGACGCTTTTACGGGCTTCACTGATTCGAATCGGAGTCATAGAGTCGGCTCGACGGGCGATGAGGCCATATTCGGCGGCGGAAGGGGAGGAGCATATTCTATTGCGATGTCGCTTCGCAAATTTTGGCCCGACATGTTTAGCAGGCTTGACGCTAGGCGTGGTAGTATATATAATTAATCCGTTTTTCGATACCCGCAGGGAATGTATATAACAGTCTACGTTGACGACCTTCTATATGTTCGGACACGACGAGGACAAAATCTTATAAGTAAAACAACAACTTGGGCGATGTGCGTTCTATCTCGGCATTCACGTTCACCAATCTGACAATGGTAACGTCCACCTCTATTAGTCAGATTACCTTCAGAAAGCGACACTAGAAATCCTCGACTTCTGCCCATTTCTAATTAGCAACTGCGCGTTCTTGTAAGGGTGAAAAGTGCACCTGTTTAGCTAGCATGTCTGTAGCGGTCATGATGTGCTGGTATAGGGCCATCGATTTTGCTTTTAGAACGTAATAAGTCCACAACGAAGTCTACTGATACTTGTTTTCAATTAGTAGCGTACGCATTAACGATAGGGTGCCTTGGTATAGCAGTCTCGATAGGTTACCCTTTCGGCGTACGTGACAGCCTCTCGAGAAGGCGGCTAGCCACATTGCGTGCCACGGTAGGCCATACGTAGTGCTGTCTCTGCAGGAGCTCGAACGTCCTGTGTATGCCTTAGTGGCCCACCGTTGGGGTGCCATAACGCGTTTTGACAACATGCATCCTTATATTCTTGCAATTCGGGATATAAAAGTCACTGTTAACGTGCGATCTCTAATCTTGCAGTGTGCACTCGGAAGGCGTGATCTTCTGCTGTTAGATCCACTGCTTTCGCGCCCTTTCCGACGTTTGCTAGGCCGCATTACGGAACCATTTTCCAGGTCATTCTGAAGCTGCTATAGGTGTTTCCTAATTCCGCTAGACTCATAAGCCTCTTGAGGCGCGAGGGCGCCGATGCCTATGTTGGGTTCACAAACTATGTTGGGTTTGCAATTCTTGTTCCTTCCCCGTCTAGAGTAGGCTTAGTGATTCCAGTGTCCTCGCTGGCCATACCCCGCAGGTAGTAGCTTCGCTTGCGACTAATTCCGCATCGTCATCCTGCAAATTGTTTATGCCGTGGCCTGGCGAACGGCGGAATGGGCGCGGGGTTTTAAGGTTGCGAAGAAGGCAGAGAAGTTCTCTGGCGTGGCTTTAGCTGCGGCTGCTTCGGCTTCAGCGCGAGTAATGATCTTAAGAGCCGGCTCAAGCCCTTTTCCTCGCCATCGTCTTCGTCTTCCTTATTATCTGAAGCTTTTTTAACGGAAGCTACGTCGCCCTCGATGAAGGCTATGGTAGACTTCTTCGAGTTGCCGTAAGCAAGGACATCCCATAGCTCCCTTCCAACGAATCCCTCCACTAGCTAAAGCTGCCTCGAATGCATATCCTTGCCATCCGCGCGCGAGAACAAGATGTTACAATTGACGACAACCTTGGCTCCCGCAAAAAGTAAGTGCGTGAAGGCCGGCAATAGCAGTTCCTTGCAACGCAAAGAGATCTCCGGCAACGTTAGTCCCAGATGTGTCACTAGTCATCTCGACCCGTTGAACACGAAGCAGCTCGTAGCTTCGATTATATTTCGCTCTTCGTAAAGTATAATACCATCGCAGACATGGACCTTTCGCACCATCAGGAAGAAAATGATGTTCATTGAGCGCCGTGGTCGTGTATCAGACCTGGCCCAAGCTGTCCGTCAAATCAACGCCTTCGGCCAGCCGCTATCCCCCTTGGGCCCCGGTGATGTTGGCCATCAAGGCTACCATAACTGCACGCGCGCCGTCCCTGGCCACAGGACATTCGATCAGAACTTTGGACAGCGCGCGCCCACCACATCATCAATTCCAGCCAACTATGTGGGTTCAGCAGCCGTTACAGACGACTCCATACGCCACGTTCGTCGGCCAAGGCACACCGAGCAGCCCCCTCTCTCTCTAAGGAAGCGTTTAGGAGAGTCATCGTTCGAGGAGCCAAGGCCCGAGAGGACCAAGCAGCCGTACATTGCTTCGTCGCCTGTCTACGATGAGATTCGGAAGTTCAAGCAAGAACACGAGAACGATGACTCCTCCGACTCCGACATCGACGACCAGAAGTTGGGGTTTTGTTGGCACCAAGAACGGCTTTTGGTACTTAGATGTGCAGATTGATGTCAAGGCTGCCCTTGAGAGTACCAGTAATTACAGTCACAAGAAGACGGGCGGGCCTAGAGAGTGCCAATCCGCTCCCACTACACTGCGCCCCGGGCAGGATCACGCCCGAATCTCTCCCACCCAAAGGCGTCTGCCTGGGAACAGCAAGCCGGGGGTCTTGTGCAAGATCACCAGGCCGTCCAGCGTCGACATCGGCCAGAGAACTGTTATTCCCATCGTCATCGATCGCAACGACCTCCGCGGGCTTCTTCGTGGCCTTGAGAGTCTTCCTTCGTCTCGTCCCTTCCCTCCCTCACGCCTTTCTTGGCGATGTCCTCGTCGTCAAATTCCATCATCTTTCTGATCTCCTTCATGCCCTTCTCGGCAGTTTCCTTAGTGGCAGTGTCCTTGCCCACAGCCCGAGCTTCCCTTCCTGCCTTCGTTCTCTTCACACGTGCTTGGGCCCACTGGAAGAAGGGGCTCGCTGGTCTGCACGTCCTGCATCTCGTCATCGTCGCTGGCCACTGGCGGTGGTGGACAGCAGGGTGCTGGAAGTCCGAGTGTATATGTGAGCTGCAGCATGGCCAGAGAGACAGTTACCACTGGCCTGACCTGGATGCGCCGGCTGGTCGCGCGAGAGGCCAGAGGCGGGTGCGGAATGCGATGAGTCGTGCGGACAATGGAGGAACGAGGCGACTGCTGAATCCCACATTTCACTTCTGCCCCATCCTGTTACAATGCCATCGTACTTTTCGCCTATTCAAAGCCTGAGAGATGATTGCACGAGGGGCGTGGACATGTGGACTATCTTCTCGTCCACGAGCCACAACTCGAACTGGCCCGCAGACTCCCCCGGCGCGTCCTCGAGCAAGTCGGATATGGTCTTGTTCACAGCCGTGTAGCAGTAATCGTCCGGAGGCTCAGTCGCGCTGGTCCCCATGAGATCCTCTATTCCGTACAGAGGCGGTCTGATATCTGGGACATGCGCGCGAGCCGACCCCTCCTGTACGCGCTCCTGCTTGCGGTCACCTGCTGTGTCTTACAGAAAGCTATCCGAGAGGTGTCGGCTCAGATGAGGAGGTCCAGATCAGGATCGTTGCCGCACAGCCTGCGACTGGCGAGATTGTGTACGATGACTTTGAAGATGGCTGGATGCGAAGTGGGCTCGAGACCTGCACGTCTCCCTAGCGGAATTCGTTATCGTCGGCGAGGTACTGAATCCGACCAAAACAAAAAGGGGGGGGCAGCATTTGTCCGGCGGCGATGATGCTCGTTGAGAGTGGAAGAACAAACCAAAGATCAGTTGGCAGCTCCTTTTAATCACGTTACGAAAATTGTATGCCGACAAAATGAAAGGAGAGGCGAGCTCTTCGCGGGTGCAATTATCGCAAGACACTGGCACGCTCTGGACAAGGTTCGCAAGCCCCCGATGGGCTCGTGCATGGCCGTACCGTCCGGGGCAGCCATTACAGGAGGGTGCGGATGCGACTCCGACTCGTATACGCCTCGATCGCCGCGATACGCTATAGGCAAGGCGGCAACAATCGCATAATTCTGCGTTATCTTCTTGGTTAAGCTCTTCGTCGACTCGTCAAACGCCTTTAAGGTTGTCAGCATCTGCTTCTTCTCCATCTTCTCGATAGCACGGTTGAGGGACTTCAACCGATCGTTGATTTCAATCTGCCTATTAATGACGACGGCAACTTCGGCCTCCCACCTCGTTAGCTTCGGCAAGCACCTTCCTTAGCAGCTTCTTTATATTAGTCGATGATTGCGGGAGTATCGGGACACGTGCTTGTTCCTAAGGTCGGCAAGCAGCCCGGGCGTGTGGCGCAGCCTAACAAACGTCGGAAAATGGCCGCGCCCTGTTCTTAGTAAGTATCGGCGCGCCCTGCAGCTTCGCCCGTAGGTCTGTCTATGGTCTAGCTTTGGCCGTACGTCTGCTGCCCCTCCGCGCCTGTTTGTGCGCTCTCTAAGACTACTCTGGTCATCCCCCGGCTTTATGAAGGGGTGATTGGACGCCGGACGCGAAGGCGCTTAGTGCTGCTATGCCTGGTCACCTAATCACCGGTTCTGTCTAAAACTCGCATGTCTATGCGCCCGGTTAGCGGCAGCACCCGCCTTGTCGTCTCGCTGTCTATGGCCGCCACGTCTCTTCTAGTCGGCGCCGAACTGCTAAAAGCACGCCCTTTAGCGGTCCTGGCAAACGTTGAGAAGGTGTGCTGAGGTCGGGGAAAGGCTTTGAACGAGAGAAGGTAGGAACATCGGAGTCGATTAAGCCGTCCGTCCGGTGTGTACCTAACGAGTGCTTAAACGAGACGCGCTATGCCGTTTACATTCATGCCAGCCTTGAGAGTCCCAGTCGATTACAGAGTCCATATAAAGATCGCCTTAATGCTCGGCTTAGGCTCGAGAGCACATGGCCGTAACGGGGCTCGAGAACCCGGGGGGGGGGGGGGGAGGGATTTGACCGGCGGCCAATCCATAGGCTTAGAATGCCTTGCAGGGTAGTTTGTCTCGGAATCCGTCTCGTCTCTCGTCTCTGACTCTAAACTAGCTCTTGACATAACCCTTCTCAAGGTCCCTAAACACGCAGGCTAGAAGCGTTAAATGCGCGCAAGGCGGTGATAGGGTAGATGAGCATGCTGTCTGCAGTGTGCCTCGGAGGCCTGGAAGAACTGGCTGTGAAAGTGATTCGAGTTGCACTGCGCGAGCGCGTGAAGCGTGTTTCGTGCATCAGCTGCGGGCGGCTATATCTAGGCGCCTAAACGTTCGGAAAGGACGCGTAACTGAGTGTTCGATGTAGTCGGTAGAAGGTGGGTGCTAGTGCTGTCGTGAGAACGAGGGTGGCTTAGTAGTAGCTATTGTCGCGAAGACCTGCGGTTCTTAGACGCCCCACCCCTCTCTCCCTCTCGCGCGCCGTTCTACTCTTATACGCAACTAGAGGCGTTGACGCGGTCCTAGCAAACGTTAGAAAGGGCGCGATGTTCTTCCGCTCCGAAAGTTTGACATCATCGCTTAATCCCGCGCCTACGTCGAGCGATAGTATTTTAATATTGTCGGAGAGCTGTAGGCGTAGGAGGGTTCTTATCGCCTTTGGGACTATGTCGCTAGACTCTAAGGTGTCGTAGGAAAGGCTTGCTATAGCCTTGTAACAGCGCCTAGGTGGGCGAGAACTAGATGTGGCTATAGTAAGGCGTTAGGAAGGTAGCCTAAGAAAAAGGTTAGTACTTACCGTATCGGCCTTAGGCAGATATCTATAGCTTCTACTCTACTCTATCTATAACTTATAGATTCTTATACTACCTTGCATAATTACTCTATTCTATACGCAAGCTTAATCGTAGGAAATAGAATATAATGTCTGTCTACTACTATAGAGCTCTATTGTTTCTCCTTTTTTTTTATATTTAATCTTTCGGGCGGATATAAGCATCTCTTAGTATATATATATTATTTACTTTACTTGCGGAAAGTAGTATTTCTGCCTCCGGCGGCTACTACGTAGGACTTTTCCTATCCCGCCCCTTCCGCGACGTAGTACTTGCCTCCGGCGGCTACTGCGTAGGGCTCTTCTTTCCTGCCTTCGGCGAATGTTCTTACCCTCTCTTGTTCGATTCCTTCCCCGACCTCAGCACACCTTCCTAACGTTTGCTAGGACCGCTGACGCGGTCCTGGCAAACGTTGGAAAGGGCGCGAGGTCTAGGGTTCGAGTCCCTACTGGTCCATCACCGTCTTGGGTTCAATGCCCTTGGTTGCAGTGTCTTTTTGTTATTCCGTTTGTGGTGGTGGTGGTGGTTTTTGGTGAAGGGTGAACGATTTTTTTCCCTTATGCGTTTGGGCTACGTCACACACGAAGACCGCAATCGTATGCACAGGTCTTCTACAGCCTCGCTTAATCGTCGTAACTATAGCTCTGTTAAAGTTGTTGTGCCATAGCGAGGTGCAAAATGTATTTTGATGAAATGTGGTATTCACGTACGTAACTATCGTAGAAGCAGGACCTGGGCCTCGTCTTTCTTTCCTGTATTCACTCTAACGAATGCTCTGGTATACATCTACAACTTCGGAAAAGCAGTCGGCACCTTGCCACCCATCTCAACCAGCGTGCTCTTATTCTGCACCCAATTATCCAGTCCTCTCCGCCCATTCTCCACACCCAAACCACTCAACTTCCACCCTCCCACTGGCATTTCCGCCGGCGACTCGCCCCACGTGTTGATCCACGTAATACCAGCTTCAATCTGCCCAACAACCTTATGAGCAAGGTCGATATTCTTGCTGAAAACACCAGCCGCCAGACCCATTTTCGTGTTGTTCGCTCGCGAAATCAGACTGGCCAGCCAATCGCTCGAAGAGTCATCGTATGGAAGGATGCACATGACCGGGCCGAAAATCTCGTCTGTTGTGATGAGCATGTCGTCTGTGCAGTCTGTGAAAACGGTAGGTTTGACCCAGAAACCGTTCGGAGAAGCCTTTTCAGGCTTGCCGAGGCCGCCGTAAAGAAGCTTCGCCTTGTCGGTTTCGATACCGTGCTTGATATATTGATTGACTTTTTTGTAATGCGTTTCGCTGACAAGAGGGCCGAAATTCGTGTTTTCGCTAAAGAGGTCTCCTGCTCGGATGTTGCCCATCTGCTCAAGAAGCACTTTCTCGAACTTGCCCTTCATCGATTTGGGCACGAAGACTCTTGTGCCATTCGTGCAGACTTGCCCAGTAGAGAAAAAGTTTGCCATCATGGCGCCGTTGACCGCGTCCTCGACTGCAACATCTGGGAGAATGATGCAAGGTGATTTGCCCCCAAGCTCCATTGTCACATACTTCATGCCACCCGAGGCAGCTCCAGCGACTTTCATACCTGTGCTGACCTGTCCAGTGAAAGACACCTTCTTGATTGCAGGATGGCCGGAAAGCATAGCGCCGACATCGCCTGCTCCTTGCACCACATTGAACACTCCAGGAGGCACACCGGCTTCTGTGTAAATTTCTGCAAGCTGTAGAGCGTGCAGTGGAGTAAACTCCGAAGGCTTGTAAACCATACAGTTTCCTGCTGCCAGACATGGCGCAGATTTCCAAAGAGCAATCTGGATAGGATAATTCCATGCGCCAATTCCAGCACACACTCCTAGCGGTGCTTTCGTTGTGTAGATCCATGCATCTGGACGAAGGTTTGTGGTTTCTCCGTTGAGACCTCCAGAGGCGATCAGGTTTGCGTAGTACTCCAACACATCAGCACCTGTCACCACATCTACCACGCTGGTCTCTGAGAAAGCCTTTCCGGTATCGTGTGTCTCGATCTTGGCCAGTTCATCGTTTCGTCGCCTCAAAAGTGCTACGGCTTTGAGAAGGATCCGAGAGCGCTCCATCGGCGACATTGCCGACCATGTTGGGAATGCATTCTGCGCAGACTTGATCGCAGCATCAACGGAGGCTTTGTCTGCTTTGCAAATCTCTGCTATCGGCTTTCCCGATGAAGGATCTATTGATTGAAAAGTCTCATTGGTCGTCCGTCGCTTGCCTCCATAGTAGAGTGACTGTTGCTCGTACTTGATCGACGCCATGCTGAGGTGGCAGCGGTCCTCCCAGGTGTGCCTGTGCTGGGTGGTTTGGGATATGTACAATTAGGATCGAATGCACGAGAGAAGTGATGCGATACGATTGCACGGGCAAGGTGAAGAGACCACCGAGCCGAGACTAGCTCGAATGCAGCAAGGGCTCCCGATGCCTGGGGAGCGGATCCCGGGTCGCGAACCGTTCGCGCAGAAGCTTGCGTGCAAGGCTAATGCTCGATTGCGCAGATTGCGGGACTCGGGCGATTACAGTACCTCCGAGTCGCTGGCAGAGAGAATTATGCGATATGCAGTGGATGGCGGTTATCGAAGGCTGGGCGCGATGTAGCAGCGGCGAGCAGTGTCTCGCCGCTGGACAGCAACAATTGATGGCGCGGCGAGGCTGGAAGCGGAGCGGCACCAGAAGGTGAGGTCGGACATTGACTTTCGGCAATGTAGCCGGCGGCGGTAAAAGTGGTGAGACCCGCGCAATCTGGCACCGCGCCCGCGCCGGCTGACCTCATGGACGAGAAAGAAGCCATGGCACCCACGAAATCTGACGTCTCGAGTGCGCGCTAGTCAGCGTCTCGCCGACTTCCATCCGTTGCACCAGAAGCGAAGGAAGAAGCCATGCCGCCAATCTGTGATGAGTCGTCCACTTCCACGCGGCGGGCGGCTGGCCGTCAGCGGGTGGAGCTCCTCACGAGATCGTCTATCGCTGCACGAGGATTTTGCATTTTAAACTACCAGCGCTTGGCCTTTGCTCTGCCTCTTCTCCCTTCCTCTGCGTCGTCAGTCTCACTCCTCCCTCTGTCATTGCAGTTGTGCATCCCTCGGAGCTATTGGTCTCTGCTCGAGAACAAAGAAGCACGCCCATCCCCATTCCTCCATCCACCGATAAAGCACACAATCGCCCGCCCGCCGATATGAGCGCCAGCGGCACCACCAACGAGCTGAACGCTCAGGACGTCAACAGTCATGACTTTATCATCGTGGGCGGAGGCACCGCCGGCTGTGTCGTCGCCGCGCGTCTGGCCGAGTACCTGCCGAACAAAAAAGTCCTGTTGATCGAGGCCGGCCCTTCGGATTTCATGGACGATCGCGTGCTTCTGCTCAAAGAATGGCTGAAACTGCTGGGCGGCGAGCTTGACTACGACTACCCCACGACCGAGCAACCGCACGGAAACTCTCACATTCGTCACTCCCGCGCCAAGGTTTTGGGAGGATGTTCCAGCCACAACACTCTGATCAGTTTCCGACCATTCGAGCACGACTGCCAGCGCTGGGTCGCTCAGGGCTGCAAAGGATGGGACTTCAAAACTTTCACCCGCATTCTTGACAACATCAAGAACACTGTCCAGCCAGTGCACGAGAGGCACCGAAATCAGCTGACCAAGGACTGGATTGAGACGGGATCCAAGGCTTTGAACATCCCCGTCGTGCACGACTACAACAAGGAAATCCGATCGACTGGCGCTCTCCACCCCGGTATTGGTTTCTTGTCCGTCTCATACAACCCAGACGATGGCCGCCGAAGCAGTGCCAGTGTAGCGTACATCCATCCAATCCTCCGCGGAGACGAGAGGAGGCCAAACTTGACCATTCTCACCAACGCATGGGTCAGCAAGGTCAACGTTCAAGGCACAAAAGTCACTGGTGTGAACGTGACCCAGAAAGATGGCAAGAAGCACATTCTGACAGCAAAGTCCGAGACCATTCTCAGCGCAGGCGCAGTCGACACTCCCCGACTGCTCATGCTCTCTGGTTTGGGACCCAAAGATCAGCTCAACAACCTCGGAATCAACGTCATCAAAGATCTCCCAGGTGTCGGCGAGAACCTGATGGACCACCCAGAATCCATCATCATGTGGGAACTCAACAAAGAAGTCGACCACGACATGACAGTCATGGACTCAGACGCCGCCATTTTCCTGCGACGCGAGAAACCCAACGCCGCAGGAAACGACGGAGACATCATCGACATCATGGCCCACTGCTACCAAGTCCCCTTCGTCTACAACACCGAACGTCTCGGCTACGACGTCCCCAAAGAAGCCTTTTGCGTAACACCCAACATCCCTCGCCCACGATCCCGAGGAAAACTCTACCTCACCAGCGCCGACCCCTCCGTCAAACCCGCCCTCGATTTCCGCTACTTCTCCGACCCCGAAGGTTACGACGCCGCCACGATCGTCGAGGGTCTCAAAGCCGCTCGCAAAATCGCCGAACAAGCTCCGTTCAAGAACTGGATTAAACGTGAGATCGCCCCGGGTCCGGCTATTCAATCCGACGAGGATCTTTCCGAGTACGGTCGTCGTGTAGCTCACACGGTCTACCATCCTGCTGGAACGACAAAGATGGGAGATGTCAAGACCAACCACATGGCTGTCGTCGACCACGAACTCAAGATTCGAGGTCTCCAGGGTGTGAGAATCGCGGATGCTGGTGTCTTCCCTGAAATGCCATCCATCAACCCCATGCTTACTGTTCTTTCCATTGGCGAGCGTTGCGCGGAGATGATTGCCCAGCAGCATGGTTGGACTGGATTGGAGAAGGCGAGGTTGTAGACGGTTACCAATCTCTATCATTCAGCAGATAACAGAAGAGAACAGAAAAGAAAAAGAGTTATCGCATGTGAGATCCGGTGCGACATGCAATGTTTGACAACAGGCTCGGCGTTTTTTTATTTCTCGGGGGAGTTCTTCATGACAAGGAACGGGAAGAAGGGCGATGAAACAAAAAAGAAAAATGTACAAGAAGAGCAATCTTCGCCGTCGCGATACCCAGATTCCCTCACCAGGTGGCAGTAGCAGTATACTTTCACATAAAGCGTCGCGCTCAATTGTGGACCTTTTACTACCAGAGTCGTGTAGATCAACTTGCACGAATGAATAAAAATAAGATGGAAGGAAAATTCCGCGAAAAGCGCGACTGGGAATTTTTCCAAGCTGAATTCATTTTGAGATGCAAAACTGTCCTTATTGACCGCCTCCATCCTCGTGGTGATGATGTGAAGAATGAGATGAAGAGGCAAAGAAAATGGAACGACCGCGTGAAATCAGAATCCATGACGACCGGCTGGATTCTCGAGGACAAAGTGAACTCGCGGAGCTAAGAGGAAAGAGTGAAGATCTATAACAGAGATGTGGTATAAAGACGGAGCCAAAAAGGGCAAAACCCAGACCACATCTGCGCTATAGCACCTGGCTGTCACCCACTTTTGAGTACTAAGCAATACTCAAAGAAGCAAGACTAGCTAGGGGTACGAACAAGTGTCAGAAAGCTGACGACTTACTGCTTGCGCTAATCGTGCAGATGTGGCTGTTGGACAATACGACATTCATTCCGTGTGGAAATCCGATAGCGCTCGATTGCATGATTAAAGTGAGCAAGAGCGAGCAAAAAGAACGATCTTGACGAAGTAAAATTCTCGACCAAATGCAAAAAGATGGAGATGAAGAAGCAAAACAAAATCATACCCCGTCACTCAAAGCTACTCCTAATCTACCTCCTTTGGGAGAACCTCTCATCGGGTCCCCAACCCAATGAAGCGAGCGAGCGTTTCAACAAGCGCTAGAAACAAGCCGACGACTTACTACTTTATACTATAGAAACGGATAGAAATCGTTAGAAGGATAGCAACGAGGAGCCGTATATCAGTTCTCCGGCATCAAGCGTCAAGGAATTGAAGGAAGGAAATGACCAGACAAAACTTCAGATTAACAGGAGTCACTGCAAAAAAAAAAAAAAAAAAATCGAACGAAGTACGGCATAAAAGGGACAAAGGTACCACGACGCACAAGGCAAAACAGCACAGGCAGACAGAGCTCGGAAGATGAAATCAAAGAAGCAAAAAGGAAGAAAAAAAAACCACAACACAACAAATCCCATCCACCCCCAAAGCCCAGGCGATACTCTGCGACTTTGACAGACAACAGAATCGATCTGTGTCAAAATCAATCACCAAGTTACCCGACCATCGGATATCTGACGACTTTACTAGTTGTGCTGAGGAGGTGGATGGAGGACTGTTGAGCGTCACGATAATGTTTGGCATATATAAAAGGCTGGCCGCTGGATGCTGGATGCTAGGAAAGAAGGCGCGAAGAAGAAGAAGAAGAAAAACTGAAAGTGAACTGGAGAGTGAAGGGGAGTAAAGGGAAGGAAGTGGACTGAGTACCACATCAACCCATCATCATCAGCTGCCTTGCCTTTGCCTACAGTTGATGAATCATTCAGCCAGAGACCAACGATTCAAACGTGCAGATATGACTTGAGACTCTCCTCTTCCCGCAGAAACAGGGCGATTTCGCTTCATCCATGATCCCATTTCGACTGCTATTTTAGCTTATAATAGACACATCGAGCTGCAAAGCTTCGATGAAAAAAAATAATAAATAAATAAAAAAGAACCATAAAAAAGAATCATCTCTTTCGTTGCCCTTTCTTCGCGTCACATATACTCCCCACATTCTGATTTCGCTCTCCTAGACACAACAAAAAAATCTCCTCTCCTCTCCTCTCCTCGAATCGCTTTACTGTAAATTAGAAACACATACAAAAAACAGCTCTCTCTGTCACTCTCTTACTCTGTGTGTGCGTGTCTTTTCTTTCCTTTCCCGCTATCACATCATCGAAATACTTCCTTCTTCCTTCTTCCTTCTTCTTCCCCCATCAACTAATAAAGCCTGCAATATCGCTCCTCCCTCCCTCCCTCCCTCCCTCCCAAGAACGATCCGTAAGAATTGCGCGAGTCGCTGATAAGAAGACATGTTATTTATTTTTCCCTAAGATCGCGAGTCGAGTCGACTGATGAGAGATTTATAAAAAAAAAACAAAACTCGTGTAAAAGCCGAGCTTGACCAGTCGGCACGCGCGATATGCTGTGGTGATATGACACGATTCGATTCGATTCGATTTTCAGAAAAGAAAAAAAAAGGAGAGAAAGACCGAAAAAAAACAACATGGTACAGCTGGTATTTCTTTTTCTCTTTGGTGCTTCTTCTTCCTGGTTTTGTTTGATTTCACTCCGTCAAACACTCGTACAAATAAATGCAACCAAACACCAAAAATGCCACCGCACCTCCGATCGTCACCACTCGCATTGAAACTCGGCCCGCCAGAGCTCGTCCGCCAATGACAGCGACGCCAGTACAGCACGCGTGGCCGAAGATGGCGCCCAAGGTCACGAGCCAGTAGTCTTGTCCAGCAGCCATGGCGATGGTTGCGATTTGGCTTCTGTCGCCCCATTCGCCGAGGAAAGTCATGATGAATGTTTGGACCCATGCGGGGCTTAATACGAGACTGAGGAGATTCTCCAGACCCGCGCCGCCGCTACTTCTGCTGGGAGGAGAAGGGCTTCTGGAGAGAGGTGGCGAGAGCTCGCCTTTGCCTCTCCCTCGCCCGGCTTCAATTTCGTAGGCGGATAGACTTTTATCGCTTTTGCTGTTGCCTCTCTTTCGCATACTATGCTCCTTCTCTTCGAGTTCTTGCTCGACTTCGCGCAATTCTTCTCCAATGCCTGCATCTTTGGACATCTCCAGGCCTTCTTTCAAACTTTTTGCGCCAAAGACGAAGAATAGGATCGCCGCGGCGAAGGTGGTGAATTTCTTCGGGAGCAGGGTCGGGAAGGCGTGGCCGAGGACGGCAGAGAGGACGGTCATGGCGATGAGGGCGGAGATGGCGGCGCTGAAGACGAGTAATCGGGCGTGGCGCATGGCCATGAGGGCGGCGACGAGGAACGTCTTGTCGCCGATTTCGGAAAAGATGATCATGGTGAAGGAGAGGCCAAACGAGTGGAACCATTCATGCCATTCCATGTCTTCTGTTGACTTGGCGACGGGCGTGGATGAGGAAGGAGTGGAGGTGCCGCTGTTGGCCTTTGGTGGTTTCAGATTCGTCTTGCCTTCAGTTTCTGGCATGGTGTCGACCAGCCATTTGTTCGGTCCGCCTCCTGCATTCACTGGAGGACCAAAATCGTCGCTCGTGCCCGTCGTGGGCACTTTTGCGTCGGGGTGTGGGATGCTGTGAGGTTTGGGCGGGAGGTTGGCAGGCTTCTCCAGTCCGTATCCTGAATCGCCATAATCGCCGCCCTTTTTCGGTGCTGCCACCTTCTCTCCAGTGATGGCATCCACTGCTGCACCAGATGGACGCTTCTCTCCACCACTGCTTTCAATGTGCTTCTCCTCGCTGTGTGGAAGTGGAGGCGCCTTTTGTGGCATCTGAGGCGTCTTTTGCTCTGCCGGAACTCCCACCTTTTCCTTGCGATCTTTCGTCTTTTCACTGATGCCGCCTTCCGTCCCTGTCGTTCCCTTCTTGGGAGGTGTTCGTGTATCATCATTCATGACTCCATCGTTCTTTTCCGGAATGTCCTGACCAGCGAAATTGCTGAGGGAAGTGGGCTTTGCCTTGGGACCGACAGCAGTGTCGCCCTTCTTGGAACCATCCTCAGCAGGGCGATCCACAAAAGGACCAGCGTGAGGCTTTCCGTCCAGCCCATCTACAGGCGCATCCTCCGTCCCCTTGTATATCCGGGTGGACTTTGCGTTGGGCGGGTCGGCTGCCACAGCATCGGCGCCGGTCTTTCGTGTAGAGTCTGCACCTTTGATGCGGTTCAGGGCCAGAATCTCTTCATTGGAAAGCACCTCGGTGCCTTCTTTCACTGCGGCATTCTGGGCAGCAGCCAATGATGGCGCGAGCAAGAGCAACAGTGGCGACGCCCGCCGCAGCCGCATGGTGAAGGATATGTGCAGAAGGAGTGTCAGAAGAAGAGAAAGACGGCGGTGCAGCAGGAGAGGTGCAGCAGAGTCGGTCGTGGCCGTGGCACGTCTCGCTGACGTACCCGTTCGTCGAGCGGAGCGTGGTCGGGGCGGAAGAATGGAACAGCGGCGGTGATGATGATACAAGGAGCGGAAGAAGAAACGCGGCGGAAGGGTGGTGGGCGGAGGCCGAGACGATGCAAAAAGACTGTGTCTCGACTCGTCGCGCGCACACCCGCCGCGCGCATTCAGGGGATCGCGCATCCTGCGTGCTGCTTGGCACCGCAGCACCTCCGCCGCCTCTTCCGCGTCGCGCAACGTCTACCAAATGGCGCAATACTGTGTACATGTCCACGGGTGCGCGCCCCGCTCTGCCTCGGCTCGGTGTTGCTGGATCCCGCGCTGCCCGTTGCCGATCCGTCAGGGACAGCGAGCGCAACAACAAGCAGTGCAACAGCGAGAAGGGAGCAGAGCACGGGAAGGGGAAGGACGGACACAGGAGGAGAGCCAGCAGCAGTCGGCAGCGGAGAATGGCCGGGCTCCGTTGCCGCCTGGGCCGCTACCCGCCACCCGCTTGGTCATCCCACTAGGGTCAGGGTCGCGCACCCTAACCTCACTCCAACCACTCCTCAACAACACGCCCCGCGCCGCCGTCGACGAGGTGTGCTGAAAGCAGCGCGCTCGCCCTGTTGCGTTGTTGCATTTCCACCACAATGGCCAAGGCGGATGCTGCACCGGCGGCAGGCGACACGACGGGCGTTGCCGCGCCCACCACGCGTCGCACCACGCGCAGCCAGAGCGCCGAACCTCAGCACGTCGACCAGGTGGGCGCGGCAGCTGCAAAGGACGGCGAAGCGGCAGCCACGAAGAGACAGCAGACGAAAGCAAAGGCGGTCGTGGGAGGTGCGTGTGCAGGAGCGTGTTGTTTTGCTGCTCGGAAGCCGGCCCCGAACGCCGCTGACCCTGACCCGACGCGACACTAACTGCGCCGACAGAACTGCCCACTGTCGACGAGGCCGCGGCCGCGGGAGAAGACGATGCCGCAGAGGAAGACGCCCCCGCCGCGGATGACGATACCATCGCAGACGAGGACGCCGTCGCTGACCAAGACTCCGACGAAGCACGTGCCGAGCAGCTCAGTGCCGCGCTTCGCCGCAACTCGGGCGCCTCAGCCTTCTCCGGCACCACGGCAAAGACATCGTTCTCGCAGGAGGAAATCAACAAACTCGACCCCGAAGTCATCTGCGATGTCTTGCCAGAAACCCTGTTTGCCGCCGAGAGACTGATCCAGCTGCTTGTGCCAACTGGTACCAATACCCCTCCAGAGACATGGAAGGAGATCAAGCGCACTGGTTCCAAGCACAACAAGCTCTTCTCCACGCGCTGGGAGTCGTTGCGCATCCACAAACCGAATTTGACCAGTGTCGAATACATCGAACCCCGCTACGTGCTCCGCGCTCTGCTGAACGTACAGTCCATGGCTGAACTTCAACCAGCACTGTGGCGGCCGGACGACGTGCTGTTCAAGGTCAACGTGGCTCTCATGCTCCGCACCATACTGGTCCGATGCGATCCAGCGGACTGGACCGAGGATGCCACTGGAGCTCTGGAGAGTCTCGACATGGCCTTCCCAGCTTGTATCGCAGGCGGCGAGTTCAAGTTTGCGGCGCTTGACCTGTGGCTAGAGCTGGCTGCACATGTCACCATCCACAGGCTGGAGGCCGCTACCGAATCCGACCCCAACTTCTCTGCCCACGAAGAGGTCGACAACGTCTTTTACGACGCAGATCACGAGTTTAAACATGCAACCTCCTTCGGCTTCGCTTCCGCAAACGCGGAAGAATTTGCCCAAGCAATGGACATGATCAGTGAGCGCATCGATGCCCTCAGGGGACCATTCAGCCAGGCTGATGGAACGGATGCCACCGCGGCAAACGGCTATCTCAAAGCACAATTCCGGTGGGACAATTTCCGATCGCATGCTTTGCGTTACCTTGACGCACGAATCGCAGAGGTGAACAAGCGTATTGAAGCTGCCGGCGGAGTACAGGCCATCGTCTCGAGTTTGGAACAGGAAGTCGAGCGCCGTGCCAGTGAGAAGATCGCCGAGCAAATGAAAGGCACCTACAACAAACCTGGCACTACTCCAAGACAAAGCCTGGGCGGCAAGAGCGCTATAGCTCTACTGAAAGGACTTGAAAAGCGCATCACTGATCAAGTGCCCACTGCGGGAGCTCCGGCACCTGTCGCAAGCATGTATCCCACCAACGACACGTTGTGCGACAGCGAAGTTCGGATACACGACTTCGCCACGGGTCAGCGCT
Organism: Cercospora zeina; assembly: GCA_022702355.1. Lineage (NCBI taxonomy): Eukaryota > Fungi > Ascomycota > Dothideomycetes > Mycosphaerellales > Mycosphaerellaceae > Cercospora > Cercospora zeina. The sequence continues at coordinate 758,046 of JAKLWX010000005.1, forward strand.
CTGAAGTCGACCAAGACAGCTTCGAAGGCCCGACCGAGGTACAGTCCACCGCACAACAAGCACTGGCGAGCTTTGCGGCCAGTCAAAAGCAGAATGCGAGAAAAGCCAAAGCGCGTCTGCTTGATCGACAGGAGAATGCTGTGCGGGTCAGCAGCGAAATGCACATGGATACGCAGTCTCAGGCCCCAGCTGTGACTGGAAAGCGAAGTCGCGAGCAAATGGAAGAAGAAATGCCGGCCGATTTCGACCCTACCCAAGATGACGGCTTCGAAAATGATACGCGCAACCATGCCCATGCCGCGCAACGCCGCGCGGAGGTGGCCTTTGACGGGAGAGCACCGCAGCGATTTCCAATCGTCGAGCCTCGGAGTAGCGCGGGAGCCGGTCCTTCGACCTACGAATGGATTGCAGGCACCGCTCCTAGCCCGTCCAAGAGGCAACGCAAGAACCCAGGCTCTGCGATACCACCTGCTCGCTCACCACTAGCTCCTGAGGACGGGGAACTCCCTGCCTATGATTACTTCAGGCAAGCCAAGTTCGATGCCAAATACAATCGGGTGACAGCTCCAGCTACTCAAGGCAGAACGGAGCGAACTCCCTGGACGGATGAAGAAGAAGCCGCTCTCATCGGTCTGATCGTCGACCACGTCGCCGATGACGAGAAGATCGGCTACTCGCACCTCAAAGCCATCGATTCGTCCCTTGAAGCGTCTGGCGAAGCCAAACTCCTGCGTCGATCCGCAGAAGACATCCGATTCAAAGCCCGAAATATGAAATTGACTTTGCTCCTGGCGGAGAGAAAGCTGCCGAGGAATTGGGACAAGGTCATTCTGGACAAGAAGGCAATTGACCGATTGACTCAAAGGGGCATTCCATATGACCAGGGCAGAAGCAGGCATGTCGCGAGGGTCACTCCTAGGCGTGAGAGGGCGAGCGTTACGCCTGCGACTGCGCCTGTGCCTGCGCACGGGCACGCGCCTTATCCGAGTGTTACGGTTCGATATGAGTCGGGGGGTATTCTGTGAGCTGAAGACTTGTTGGACGTGTCGTGAAGCGAAATTTGCTTGTGAATGGATATCTCCTTCCGTGTATGAAACATGCTTGACGCATTCACGGAAATTTCTCTTGGGGAGAAGGCGTTGGGGCCTTGGGGGATACTCGGAAGTGGTGGTCATGGTCATTCGTTGTTTCGTACGTGCGTATATATTGTATCTCTCGTCCAACGTCGACTATTTTCTCCAATTGCATGCGTGGTACCACGTGCAATGTCTTTCTTTCCCTCTGACTTGCGGGTGAATACAAGTAAGTCGTCTATCTTTTCCCCATATACTACCATCATCGCTCCCCAACCCCCACACTCCTCCCCCTCATCGCAATATTCTCCTCCCCCTCCTCCTCCTCCTCCTCGCCTCCATCTCCATCAGCAGCAGCAACAGCAGCAATAATCCCCCACTCCGCCACACTCGCCCCCGTCCCATTCCCCTCCTCCTCCGCCCAATTCCCCCAAATCTCCAACGTCGCATACCGCGCGCTCCACACCGGTTCTGCCAACGTCACATTCGTCGTGTTCGACCGATACGGCCTGATCCCACTTTCCGTTTCGGGATCATACGGCTCACTGACCACGACATCCTCGTCTCTCACAACTTCCACCGGCGGCGGCGGACCTCCAGCCGAGAACGAGAACGTGTCGGATACATTGTGAAATGTCACGCGGTAGCGTTTTGGTGGGGCTTGGGCCCAGTCGAGGCGGATTTGGTTTATGGGGAGGAAGGGTTCGGGGAGGGAGATTGTGAGGGATGAGGTGGGGTTCGAGCGGGTGGGTTGCCATTTTGTGCTTGTGGCGCCGTCGATGGCGCTGAGGGGGAATTGGCCGGGGAGGTAGGGGGTTTGGGTTTGGGGGGAAGAGGAGGGGGTTGGGAGCACGGGGCGGCATTGGGCGATGTTGTGGGGCCAGGTTTTGTGGTGGGCGGATTGGCGGGTGGGGAGGGTGAGCGGGGTGCTTGGGTATAGGGAGTAGAGTTTGGTGCCGGAGATGCTGATTGTGATGGGGATGGGGGAGTTGGAGAAGGTGGTGTTTGCGGTTGAGAGGGGGGTGCCGGTGCGGGTGAGGGTTGTGTGGGTTTGGTTGGAGAAGGCTTTGATGGGCCAGCCTTGCCAGTAGATTGTTCGATAGGAGATTTGGGGGATTTGGGGGGGAAGGGAGGGGTCGATGTTGAGTTTGTCGACCATCAGGCGTAGGCCTAGATAGCCGAAGACAGCGACTCGGTTCGCTCCTCCAACTCCTGTGAGAAAGGGAAATGCTGGGTGTGTGCCGCCATTCAGCGTCCAGTCGTCGATGAGCTGCTCGCTGAATTGGAACCAAGGTCCTCTTGTATATGGCTTCGAGCCGTACAAGTCGTAAGTGTACGATGAGCAGCCGGAAGGCGATTCGCGATTCGCAACAATGCTGAAGGCTCCGTAGGTCATGCCAGGGCCATCTGGAGATTGAGCAGCAGCATAATAGTTCAAGTTGCTCAAGGTATACGGGTTTGGCCATTGCAGAAAATCATCGATCAAAACAATATCAGCCTGCTTGACCACGATGCTGCCGTTTTGAGTCGAATATTCGAGAATGATGTTGGCTTCGTCGTTGACCGGAATCGTTATCAGGTCGGAAATATTCGCCCATGTGGCATTTGGTTCAAGGCCGAATCTTTGGCGAATGGCATTGGTCTCGTTGAGATGGCTCTGCATCAACACCATCGTGTAACCCACGTTATTCTTGAAATTGGCGTACTCATCCGGATCTGTTGCGTTGTAGAGTTCGTAAAGCCCAGTCGTCTCGTTGAATGTTACCAAATCCGCGTAAAATTGCGCAATGGCTTCGTAGATTGGAAAGAGTTCGGTCTTGAAATAATCGGTATCCCCAGTCGTGATCCAGTAATTCACAAACTCCAGTCCGATATCTCCATTGATGTGATATTCGTAGTCAAAGCATGGCCCAGTGCCTGTGCAGTTGCCATACCGCCCGCTTGTCCACGGATACACGGCCCCGTCGGGCGAGAACTCGCCAGTCTTGTTCTGACTGGACTGGTAAGCTGTCAGAATGTTGCTGCGTGCTTGAGGGCCCCTTTCCACTCGATATTGTGCAATCTGCTTGGCCGCGTCGGGGAAAGCAACTACAAGCCCTGGTTGCATCCATACTTCTGTATCCCAGAATACAAGCCCGGCGTAGCAAGATGATCCAAGACCACAGACGGAGATGCTCTTAGACAAAAGCTTCGTGTTGTTCCCTGCGGCCGCAAGGGCATTTGAGCTTACGGTATTCTGCAGCAATTGGAAGGGGTTAGTGATTGCTGTAATCTGGAGTTCCTGGATATCCTCATCATCCGGCAGAAGCCCCTCCCCGTCTCTGAGGTCTTCTACGCTGTCTTTTGTCAAGATATGGTTCCACTCCTCCGCATGAGATTTGTAAAGAGCATCGAATCCCGCATTTGCACCCTCCCATGACGCGTTCAAGGCAGTGGATGCCGCATCAGCGAAAGCGTCGTCAGAGGCTCCGCCAATGAACTTCGTGATGATCGAGGTAATCCCTCTCGAGAGAGATACGTCTACGGACTGTGCGATTGAGGAATTGTTGCTGCTAAGTATAGAGCTGTCTGTGATGCTTTCCCTGCTCGATGCGTTGCACGAATCATCTCCAACAAGAGTGGAGAAAATCCAAGCTGTCACATTTGAGACTCCATCCGGGCTGACAGCAGACCAGATGACAGGCCACACGGGGTAGGATCCGGTCTCTACAGTCGTAGATCTGACTGCACAGTCGCCTTGTATCAGGTCTATGACGGTCGCGCTGGTATCTTGTTCGGCTGTGAGACGAAGCTGGACTGCGGCCTGGTTGACATGCAGCTTGTGCACAAACATCGAGTATTCCACATTTATCGCTGATCCGGTGCTGGGCGTCCAAGTGTAGTTCCAGTACATGACCCCATTCTTGACATCCAAAGTCGAACTGAAGTTCGAGATCTGCTCAGCTGGTACTGTCGCATCCAAAAGGTCTTCTCCTACTTTCACATGGAGACCAGCCCAGTGCGGCACACCCGAGATCACGCTTTCGCCTCCATACTGATTTAGCCATTTAAAGTTCGTCCCGTTCGTCGTTGGTTGCGAATCCCAAAATCCAGCAATAGTGGCGAATGTCTGCCTGCGATCGAAAAGCGGCCACCCTTGGATATTATCTCCGTTGACGGGCTCGTCCACGTCGAAGAATGGCCCTACGGCTGCAAGATTGATGCCAAGATAGCCATTTGCCAAGGACATGCGAGACTGGTAGTGGCCCTGGTCCAAATTCGTTGTGGTGATTTTCCAGGCCTCATCGTCCCAAATCGTGCCATTGAATCTTGTCTCATAGATCCTGGCCTCTGCAGAGCCGAACAAGGCTATAGCGGTTCCAAATGCCCAATGCATACTGCGTGTCGGCCATTGTCAGCACTGCCACTACACTTTTGAAGCTCCTCGCAGCTATGCCGTCTGCCAGTTCAAGCCCAGGTCTGGACCTTCAGCTCGACAACCAAGCTTCATCTTCATCAAACGGCAGCCTCTGCCACTGCTTGTTATCTTTCGGAATCTTGTTGGCGTCTACAAGCTTCGACTACCTGGATGACAAGCTCAGTCAAGCTAACGGCAACTTACCTAGCTGTTTTGTTTCCAACAACAATGTAATCACTGGATCTTGCCCACCATTGCTCCTTCACTTCGCAGATCCAGATGGTTTACGCGAGTGAGTATTCACAAAGCATCGCGGCCAGAAGAATGGATGAGAAAGCGAAGGAAGCGCTTTCAATAACAATTGGTCCTTGACGCAACAAGTGCGCCAACTCGTCAGATGTCGATCATCGGCTACGCATCCTGCAGCTTCCTTTGACGGCAGCTGCTCGCGTACCAGACAAGCATCTTTTCCCCTGCTACCACGCGAGAATCATCAGATGCAAGGCGCGATCGTGAGACCTGATGGCTGGGAGATGACGTCTTGTCCAAGAAGCACCGATGCCGGTCGTTCCATGCTCCCCGCAATTGTCAAAGACCTTTGGAACTTGGAACGAATGCGGTTTAACCTAGAGCTTTGTCAGTGAATCAATCCGAATGCGAGATTTTGGCCGAAATTGTGCCTTGGTTGCAGTCTCGCGTTGCACGCTGACGACATCCTTTTCGTGATCATCGATTCGGGAGAAGGGCGATACCTCCTACGATGCGACGACATCACAACAAGAGAATCTGTCATCTCGCGGCTTTTGCCTCAGGCGGCGGTACGTGTTGCTTGCTTGGATGAACACCAACGAGATACTTGGACAGCACGGTCTGCACAACGAAACTGCTCGTCGTTCCCTGCAGGCCAAAAGTTTGCTCAGCATAATTGATCTTGGAGAGCACACTAATCCCTATACTATCCTCTACGCGCCAAAATCAAATCGGCAGCTTTCTCCGCAATAGCGTACACAGTACTGACTAATCTCACCTCTGGCAATAATGGTATAATACTCGAGTCGACTACGCTCAACCTCTCAACTCCATGCACCAGAAGCTGATGACTCACCCCTCCGCCCAGTTCAATCGGCATCATTGAGCAGGTCCGAGCCTGGTGCGAACAGTGCAGGTAGAGCAGCCGGTCTTCTGTGAATGCTCTCATGATGTCTTCTCTCTCTGTAACAGTGGCGCCGGGAGAGATCTCGTGAGGGCCAAGAACTTGCATTGCTGGAGGGCTGGAGGAATCTCACCATCGCAACGCTCGTCTCGGCGTCGATGGGGTGGGCAAGGGCGTTCCAGTCCACGAGTGGTCCTGTTATCATCGACGACAAGAATTAGCACGTAATATCATCATCAAACAGCTTTGTAGTAACGAACCGAGATCCGCATCTGGAAGATTCATCGTCACCGTGCCCCGCGAGAGTTGGGTTTGTAGCAGCATGATGTATCTCTGTCCATCGCCATGCAATGGCAGCTCGAAAGCAGCCTCGTGATTCGAGGCTAATTGATCTCTGAGCAAGCGGAATTGGGCCTTGTAACCTGCGCTAGTTGTATTATCGTATATGCTAGGGAGGTACTTTGCGGGATCGTGCACGGTTAAGTTCTGCACACGTTCTGCCGCGTCCTTGGGGGGAGATCGGGAATGGTATCATCGAGCCGTAGGTTAATGTCGTGGTACACGGGTGCTGTGAAAACGTCTTGTCAGATGTTTCAACACAGGAGTAGCATTTCGTTCAGGAGCCAGAGATACTTACGGTAAGTGTTCAATGCAGCAATGTGATTAACCAGATTGAAGTGCTTCGGTAGCACGAATAGGTCGTATTGGCGACAGAGCAGTGCGATTGCAAAACTGTTCAAGATGCATGATAATATGAGACACAGCCGTGTGATCGCCTCTGGCCTCGTCTTGGAGTCCTGGAGCTGTTGCTTCTCATGCTGTGGCAGCTCTCGATATGTATTTGTGCTTAATAGGAACATTGATTCAGCCCTCGAGAAAAGCGAAATTGCGTTCTTGATAGACGTACTCAGTCTAGCGTTTGAGGAGAGAGCCAAGTCCTCGGAGAGCAGTATGTTGGTTGTGATCACGGATCGATAAGATGGCAATGATTGAGGTAGAAGCAATTGGGCAGCTTCTCGAGGCTGCGTGCCCGTGAAGCTCAGCCCGACGACGACGGTGGTTACTACGGCGCCGAATTGCTGCGCGTCCGTGAAGCAAAGCCCGACGATGATGGAGGATACTATGACGCGGAGCTGCTTCGCAGGGAGTAGATCGCTTGGAGTGCTTGACCGAGTTTTGGCGTTGATGTTACCTTTGGATACGCTTTTAGTACGTCGAGATTCATTGATCACGCGCTGTATTGGGAAGTCTACTCTGCAAATGCCGATGGGGCCTGTCATTCCTTCTGCAGCATGTTTTGAGACAGTAGTACCGTTGTTGTGAATGATCCCCTTCGTCAAGCCAAGCCTGCAGGGGCCCTCTCTTGTGCTTGCTGTTTTGAGAGGTTGTTCCTTATGGTACGCTGAGATGAAGAATTCGAGGCTGGAATCGTGAATGTGGTGAGCAATGTCGTCGCAGGAGATGCACAGGTCGGCAGTTGAAGAGAATGGCGTTGAAAAATGTCAGGGTCTTGACCAGGATTGTCCTTCTTCGAATTCAAAGTCAAGCTTTGCCATGCTTCTTGAAGACTCCTACTTATCCAGCATCAGACCATCTCTACACCATCCAATTCCTCTCAAGCAATACGTCATTCCATCTCCAAACACTCGTGGCATCTCTTGTATACATCACGCCAACCACGATGAAGAAGACGACGAGCAAGAGGCTCCATCTCCACTTAGCCACGGCCCCGCCTGAGCGAACAGCGTCTTGCAGGCATACAATGGACTCTAAAGGACACGAAGATGCCAGTGATCTCGGACAGCGGCCGTTGTACCTTGCCGCTGATTGCAACGTGGCGAGCTTTGAATTGTGTCGCTAGCTTGTCGAGGCTTGCCGACGACAGAACTCAAACCATCAGCCCATTTGCCTGATACCATCTAGGCGATAGAATTCTCGCATGACTCGTCCTTCTCCGGCTTCGATATCTCCAACCCTGAGATAGGAGTGGCTCTCTCTCCGCGACCAAGCTCTCCCTTCCCGGACCCGTTTCGAAGAAGGCCATGAAGCACATATATTGTATCGCCATAAGCGGTAAGCAGACCTGCACAGAATCAGCACGCCAGCTTCGCGTATGAGGAGACTAATATTCGCGGCAAAAGCCAGAGATAAGGTTGAAGCTGGACTTACCCATAGCACTCGAGGATCATCTGCCCACATCGAGTACATCACCAGACAGTACGTCAGCATTGTACTCAAGATCCCACCAGAGACATAGACCCCTACATGAAAGCGATCCAAGGGAACCCAAGGAGTCTCGCTCTGCTCTGCCTCCAAAGCTTGCTGTATCAAACCATTCGGCCCGTGGAGGTAATCCGCCTGGTTGTACCGAACATTGACATGTTCGCAGAACGGGCACAGTGAAGCCATTTGTGTGTTCGTCTGACAATTGGCTCCACAATCTTCCAAGACTCGGCAGCGAAAGTTGAAGTGGTCTTGCTCTTGCTCAGCCTCCTCGGTCGGAGACATCGGGGCGGTCAATACTACCCTCTTGGCTAGACTCGCTACGCGGGCAAGATCCGTGCTTTCAATATGTTCGCCCATACTGTCAAAAGCCGTGGAACGAGGAACGATCTCCAGAGATGAGCAGGAATTTGGAGATGCGGAGCCTGGTACAGCAACGATTTCTGTTTCTACTGTAGTTACAGTCGAAGACCTCGGCTCACGACGGGGAAAGCTGCAGCGCGCCTTGATGGCATCAATATACTCTTGAGGCGGTTCAGACATTCGAAAGGTGCTGTCGGCACTGCTGGAAGCGGCATCTTGTGAGCTTTCTGCGCGTGGCTTTGCGGTTGCAGAAAAACTGGACGTTGAGTCTCTCGCGTGTATTCCAATCGTTGAGATGTCGCGGAAATCGGGATTGTCTTGGAACATGCGAGTCCATTCATCCAGGCTGGCGTCCCGAGTCAAAGGTCGTGGAGCCACTATACTCGTGAGCGAGCCTAGAGGAGGTGACAGAACTCGCGCAAGTGGAGATCGTGGAGATGATGAACGCCTCCTCGACGGTCCTGCTCGCTCAACCTGTGGTGGCTGCCCTACTCTTGGTCTATGCTCTCTATTTGTTGTCCGTGTGAGATCCAGCGGCGACGGTGGACCGGAGCTGGCAGATTCGGAATTGCCGCGAGGATCTTCAAAGCCTTCCATCATCGGTAGTGAGGTTGCCCAGTTGCTAACGCTGTCGAGACGACGAGAAAGCTTTGGATGTTTGGTCTTGTGCGGAAAGATGAACGCTTCATCATGAGCCTTGGGCGAAATTTCGCGGGAAGTTCGTGCCTGAGTGCGAGCACCGGACCAAGCGGACGCTTGATCTTGCACGCAATCAGTTTCATGCTGCCCTTGGCTTTCAGGAATATCCATGATGAGTCAGTGTACTGTGTATTTGTGTTTGTGTCTTTGTGTACACCTCGGGCCAAAATGATCAACGACAACAAACAGCTGAATGGCTCCGAGCTCTTATAGACTCAGTCCGGGGCCCAAAGCTGTTGAACATGAGCAGAGCCATCATCATCAGGTCACATGGCTGCAGAATCTTGGGAAGTAGCCAGACTTCTCCGACCTCAGAACCTCTCGATTGGTCATTACCAGCTCTCTGGATGGAAATATGGAGCGGGGGTCGTGGAAATGTTTCTCTCAGGGTATGTGCCCCTGAATCTCCACCATGGCGCGTGGAACCAGCCCGGAATACCATCTTCGTTGAGGCTGCAGCAATATCACCAGGCGACATGTATTGGATTCGGAGTGCCGCGTACCTTGCATAATCCAATGTCCAGCCTCAAGATATCGTTGGCAAAACTTTGGGTCGAAGCTGAAGCTTTCGGCATTGACGCATCGCCGGGGTGGATCTGTTAAACTGGTACCACACATAATAAGTTTCGCGGGCTAGGCGTACGGACTGGACCGAAGTACCAGGAGGCGCTCGGCATCACGGTCTTGATCCGGAGAGAGGGTCGACTTTGCGGACGTGCAGATGCTGGAAAGAATTGCCTTTCTGTATCACCAAGACAGCCGTGCCGCCAGAAGGAGGCCCTCCTCTATTCATTTGGCAATTACGGCGTCTCGGGCAGCTTTTAGCCCGAACGACGTGAGGTATTGCAGGCTTGCAACGATGATTTGCAACAGATATTTCTTCCTGTCAGCGAGGAATTCACTGCATACCAAGTGTCAGCGGCATGCTTACCAGACATTTCTCATCCCAAGACGCAGATGGATTGTTCTTCAAGACCCGAGACCAAGCCATAGCAACCAGCGCCGGGCTGATCGCTCGACCAGCGAACTTTGCAGTCTGTGAGAGCCCAACATGCATTCCGACTTCCTTGGGTGGTGCGATGTTGATGCGCTGAACGTAAGTTCGACTGTGAGTGCACGGCTCACGTGCTTTCTGGTGGCAAGCGAGCAGGAAGCAACCTACCAAAACGGCTATACTTCTGTATCCAATGAAATTCGCCACGCATTCACATATGAGATGCGTTTGCCGCAAGAGATTCAAGAACCAAAAACGAGCGGGCAATGTCCTTCGCAGTGCAACCGTAGCAGTTGGGGAAATTGTACGCTGCAACGACAGGATGCATCTCGTCGAAGAAAACGACGTGAAGGGCAGGGATGCTTTCGTACCTCTCCATCAATTGCTCATGCTTGTATCTTCGGTGATGTCGACTTCCGGTTGTCTCAAAATGATGAGGGATACAGCTGGCCTATAGAACTTACTTCTTTGGTCCTCTGATGTGGGGAGCAGAGGTTTCTCTTCTGCTTGCTTATTGACTTGGCATTTCAGCAGCGGCTTCCGATGGATATTCGTCTCTGGGACGAACCGGAAAGCTTTGAGCGCTGCGAGCAGATCATACACTGTCAAACCCGCACGAGACAGGAGGAATGGGTTCTCTGCAAAGACACCTCCGAGTCCTTCATAGTCAGGCTGCTCGACGGCATCAGAACGATTCATTGCACATAATTTCAAGATGCAGAAAAGGCTGACTTTACCTTGCTCAAATAGCCTACCCTCAACGGACCTATGACCGAGCCCAACGAAAAGCAGAGCCCAAGCAATCCCATTGCCTTGGCCTGGTTCAATCCGATCTGGTTCGCAAATTTGCCCACGCAGCTTCAAGGAACAGGAGCTGCGTCTGTGGTTGTTATAGTCAGTTCCCGGTATACAAAAGACAAAGCACAGAAGATTCCGATCCATACCATGGAATGAACCAACGCAAGCTCTCGACCAAATTCTTCGCCATTCCAGATTTGAACCCGCAAACCGACGCCCCAAGCGATTCGAAGTTAAGGATCAGTTTCCCGCCCACTTCGGTCACTGATCAGACCATAAATTGGCGCGAAGGCCATCTGCGGAATGAAGTACGAGGAAGCTATCGAGCAGGATTGCCGTCCACGCTCTCTGTGTCATCAAACGCTACTCCCTGATCAACCCACAATTCCACCCGACTTGGCCTTCTTCAATTTGCGGAAAAGACCGAACCATGAATACCGTAAAAGGAGACAGAATCGTAGCTGCACGATTTCCTCCCAGCACAATCAAGGCTATGATGGCTGAGACTCAACGAACTGGAGGATTATCATGGTTGTAGCTAAAAGAATCGAGTCTCGATCTCGTTCTTCTTCTTCGTGGAGCAGAAGTCGATGTTCCACGTTCGAGCTCGCCATCTCGAATAGCTCGTCTTCTCAGTCTCTGAATCCCTGATGTCTATTCAGCAAATCAGAGAGGGGAGATGCATGGTGGAGTGAAACTCGTCACCAATGTGCGAGCATGAAACGGCAACTCAGGCAGGCATTATCGTAGTCAAAAAAAAAACCTGGCTCAATGGCAAAGTCTAGACTGTGACGGACAGGGAAGGACTGGTCTTTCTTTTTTACTCTTGGAGAATAAAATCTAGACTTGGACTCTGAAACAATAAGTAGCCTGGAGACGAAGCACCGAACGTATCTGTCTGGCTATGATCTTCTCCCTCTCGCGGTCATGATGCCAGAGCACGCCTCAGGTCCTCAAAAGCCCTCTTCATCATTTACTTCCCATTAATCCCAGGAATCACCACAATACAATCCTTGAACTGCTCGCCTTTTCTACAGCACCGAGCACCTCTGGCGCCATTATCGCCGTACGAAGCGCAAAAGTTGCTCCAGCCGGAAATGGAGTCTGGGTTGACGCCGTAGCACTATTGATTACAATATGTCATCAGCAGTCGGTGTGTGCGAGCGAGAGGAAGTACAGGGAAAGAGACAGGGAATTTCTTACCAATGAATAACCGCTATCAGTGTCCTTCTTGCCCTGGAAAGAGAAGCAAGTGACTTCAGTGAGAGGATCGTTTGGCGAGGCGTCTTGGAATTTGAAGGAGCCTGGAATGCATTGTAAGTGTGTGTGTGTGTGTGTGTGTGTGTGTGTGTGTGTGTGTGTGTGATTTTTTATATATTCGGCTGCAGTAGAAACCATTTCGCAAACCTGCATCAACCCGCTCTTTCGTGTGCTTGGACTTTGTTTTGCCACCAATACATATACCTACCGACACATTGGCAGTAGTCTTCAGAAGCGACAGTGTCCGGCGCTGGAGAAGTTCCTGGAGCCTTGTCCTGGGCGAGAGCGAGAGGGCTGCTGTTGTTTTTCACGTTTGAAATCAGCTACTGTGGCTTCTCGTGACTGCGTCTTTCCATTGGATTCCGACCCGAGAACAGAAAATCCAAATCGAACAGAAGACTGATAACAAAGCTCACACATACCAAAGCGCCGCAGCAGCAACAGTAGCGAATGTCGTGAACTGCATCTTTTGTGGTGTCCGGTGTTCTTATTATTGTCGTTAGAAGATAGATCCTCATCAATGCATTCAACACGTCCGTCGAGAAATGATGATGACAAGAAAGAACAACCGAAGTCACTGCCTGCCTGCCTGCGTGTCCTATCCTGTCAGCATTTCCCAAGATTTTTGACCGACCGTAGAAGCTGAAAGGACCCAGACAGGGCCTTTGTTTGAACGATCTTCCAGGTTGATTCAAAATCTTCATGAATCAGACACTGATGATGACGATGATCGTCCAGGAATACATGTAACCTTACGTCTCGAATTGCCACAACCATTCTTCCCACACTCGCACTGCCACTCCGTTCTATCCTCCCTCTACTGTACGCTCGCGGCAGGAACAGCGACAGCGCCAGCCAACAGCACCACCGCACTTCTCCAGAAATAGAATCCCCAAACGGCAAACTCTCTCATCATCAACATCGAAAAGGCAGCAGAACACGAGAAAATCCTCAAGCCCATCCATCCGAGCCGTCCCATTCCCTCCACCTCCCTAGCAAAATTCCAAGGGTATCCCAGCCAGTCAACAGTCTAATAAACGCATCTCATCGACTGTCATCACAGCCTCATCATCACAGCCTCACAATCGGTCAGAGGACTTTTTATTTTGATTTTCTTCTTACCCATCGCTTACCACACACACATAAACACACATCCTCCTCTACATTCCCAAATCTCTTTGCTTCAAAGATCAAAAAGTCGTTGATACCACTATCGGTATCGTCATCGTTGTACAATATTTCTACAAGCGCCTGAGGAAGAAACCTCGAATGTCGCAGACAAGATAGAGTTTCGACCATCTCACACGTGACGCACGCAGGAAAGAGAGAGATTTCTCGGCTTCCGACCTGCTTACAGTGGTCTGGCTCACCCAGTGGAGACCATTAGCGGTGTGCTGCACATTGGTTGAGATGCATTGCAGTCAAGAGACGCGGTGAGAAGGAAGCTGAGATCATAAACATAAAGAGCTTTTCATGGCTACAAAAAGTCGTAGTCCGTCGCTCACGGTGGTAAAATACCACCAATCCAAGCTGGGATAGTCATCGGTCCCCAACGCCATTGCCTTCATATCCCCCCTTCCCCGTCGCTAATTTCTCAAATGGTATCCTATCCCCTAACGCCTGTGACTTCTGGTGCGCACGAGTTGGCTTCATAGCGCTCTGATCTCTCGTCAATGTCCGAGGTTGCTCAATGTCGGCGGAAGATTCGCGCTGAAGCGGTGCGCTGTGACCCGTCGCAGTACTAGACCGCGCCAGACGTCTGGGCGTCGACCGCCAAGTGCGAATCATCGTTGACGTTGAGGAACTCGTCGATCGAGAAGAGCGAGCCGCTGATGCTTGCATCATGCGCGCCATCCGCGAAGGGGTTGTTGTCCACAAAGCCATGAGGAGCGTCTTGTAGCAGTTCTGGGTGTTGAAAGCCATCATCGAAGAAAGAATATGTGTCCACCATAGGGACGAAGCCGTATTGCTGCTCATGCGGCTCGACCGACACTGCAGGTCATTGCACAACATTGCTGCAGAATGTTGTGTCAGGTCGAGCGGCGTGAGAGCGGACGACTTCGAGTCCTCGTATGATGGCAGGTTGAGTTGGACGGGAATGTCTTGGGGTTCCAGCTTGATGTGGTGGAAGGCGTTGTCATCGACAGGTGGAGATGGACTTGCTGGGTCTTCCTGCGAGCCTGGGATGAGGTCAGTACAACGCATTCGAGGGAGGATGTCGCGGCACGTCTCACCATGTGATTCCGTGAGTGAAGGGGCTGGTGTGGCAGCCGAAGTGGTGATGGCGCCGGAGTCGTCGATTTCCACCTTGACTTCAGGCAGGACGATGTGAGATGGGAGGTCGCCAAAGTGCGCCTTGAAGGCAGCGAGTTCGGCATTGGCCTTGGCGAGCTTGACGGCGAGATCCTCGGTCTCCTGTCGCTTGCGCTCGCGGGAGTTGTGGGCGGCAGCGCGATTGCGCTTGATGCGTTCTATCCGGCGCTGCTCCTTCTCGTCTTCCGTCTTTGCGCGCTTGCGCGGTGGAAGCGCCGTCTTGGGCTCGGGCAGTGCCTGACCCCACGACTTCCGCTTCTTGGTCGGTTTTGATTGCACGACAATGGGTGCCGGCGACGATGTGGAGAAGATGGCGGCGTCGGTGGCAGGCGAGGGGGCGGGCGCGGCCGAAGTGCTGTGGTGGACGTCCTCCATTTTGAGGAACTGTGGTTCGGACATGGTGTCGGTGGAGTGTGTGGAGTGCGGTGAGGAGGACGAGTGGACGGCGGCGGTGATGGCGGGCTCCATGAGGTGAATTGTCCAAGGCTGCAGTCCAAAAGTGAAAGCGGTCGCCTCGAGGATGGATGGAAGAATTGATGCCAGCTGGCGCTCCGTTCGGCGGGTGACTCGCAGGCTTAAGAAGGAAAGGCCGGGCCAAGCCGCCAGGGACCTTTGTGGCTTGCGCAGCCCCCCGGTCGTCAGCTCCTCGAACACGCCTCCGACGCCCCTGTGCTGCCACACGTGTATTATGTCAGTCGTCAATTCGCCGCTGGTGCTGCCGTGTGCAGTGTCTGCTGAGAATGGTGGCTGATCGGTGGAAGATGTGCCGGGTGTCGTGGTGCTCAAGGCGCGTCTGCATCCTCCGCTGGAGTGTGAGCGTGGAAGAAAGTGAACGACAGCACCATCACGTGAAGGTCCATTATTCAACACCACATGCAGCAGGCGGCCGACGTCTCGAAGCTTCCCCTTCCAATTTTAGCTCCCTATATCGCTGATCATCAACATCACCTCAGCCTCTCCTGACATGGGCTTCGTTTGGGTTGATGACTGTGCAATGCTGCCGTGCCCGTATCATCATGCTACATATCATCAATGCTGCCTTGCCCTACCATCGCCATCCGGTCCAGGCGGTCGGATTACTGCCTGTGCCTCGTACACACTCATGACTCCTCGCATACCGCACCGCACTCCTCGTCACCCCACGGTGAATTGCAGCTGCTGCACGCCTTGCACCTCCTCCCTTCTTGCCGAAAACCCGCATACATACCACACAATCTGCGGCAGGTTGCCTGACATAAGCCCCCCTTCTCGACGACCCCTGGTTTGCGTTAGCTCCCAAGGACCAGGCGACCCCATGGGCCGGAAGATCGTGAACCAACATTATTCTCCGTGCCGAGAAATTTGCGCCCGCTGGAGCGCACCACCGACGCGGAGCCTCACATGCATTCGCGCAACGCGGAAATGAGGAGACACATACTCACAAGCAACAGGGCCTGCATGTTCTGGTATCGATGTTGCTACAGTATGCTGTTGCTTGTTGCACGCATGCATGAGGAGGACTGTGCACGGAAAGACGGTGAGGAGGTAAGCCATCGATATATTCCAAGCTCTAACTTTTAGCCCGTCAGCGGTCACTTTCATTGCCACCTTGGATCCAAATCTACCATCGCCTACAACACCTCAAGAGTCCATTTACATCAACAAGTCAACAATTCCCAAAATGCTTCGACAGTACCTCACTATTGTACTTGCGACTATCGTTGCCGCTGCAATGGTAAACGCATCCTGCAGACTAACCAATGGGCAATGTGTGGGTGTCTCCCAGCAATCTTGTCGGGATTTTCGCGGGTCTTGGAGCGATACTCCTTGCCCTTCCTGATCGAAAAGGTGAGCAACCCTAAGTTACCATCGTACATCTGCTATATGGGCAGAGGAGCTCGAGGATGCCCCAACATGCGGTTATAAGCTCAGGACTGGGAAGAGCGCTGTCGGTTAATAAATTTTTTTCAATAATCCGCGAACGCGCTGAGCGGGCCGTTCGGTTTGGTGCTGCTACATTATAGAGGGGAAAAACTCGATTTGCACCCTGTCTTGCCTTGCGTTCCCTCCGTATGCATGTGACACCGTACATGTATCATCTTCTCGGTATCCGACCACTCTATGAACTTCGAGCAGCCTGTCACGAATGATGCAACAGAGTCCTTCCTCACGCCATGTCGAATCGGCACAGTCATGCAGCAACCGCCCATTCGCAGCGGTGCGCGACTGCCGAGAGGTGGAGACCGCTTGTGTCGCTCACAAAGCCACGCCGTAATGCCCTGCGACAGAGTAAGAAGCAACTGATGAAGCCTGGCGTCGGACAGCTACAAGCATGATCGGGCATCATCACGATCGGACCCAGTTGGTGGGAAGTCTGGGACCAAGGTCAGCAGCTTGCAGCTGCACTGATCGATTCGGCAGTGCCTTTTTGCTCTTGGCGCGATTCATTTCTCTATCTCTGACACTGACTCCTGGCTCCGAACCGTTACGATCTAGCTGAGGCGGCGGCATCGAACTCTACGCAGTGTATGCGAGACGATGGGCCGAGTTCTCTATTTCAGTATTGCCGTTCCCGCTTGACTCCGGCAACATCGAGAGGTTGCACAGTAACATCACGCCTGAGGCGACAACCCGCTTCTTGAGAACAAATGCTCGAAAACGGGACCCATCTCCAACGCAGCGCATGAAAACGCGAGGGATACATTGTAGAACGCCAAAATCGAAAGCGAGCACTATGCCGCGCGTTCCACAACACTTCATCTGGCACACGCCGAGAGCATGCAGCGCCCGGTCAATGACCAAATCCGGAAGGTTCTCTACGCGAGCTCCTCTGAATTGAGCGTTCGGCAGTCGGTGTAGTCGACGCGACGAATGGGAGAGGAATAATTTTGGGAAACGGGTTTGGTGTTCGGAAGAAGGCACCGACATGAATCCGTGAATCGAGTGCAGAAGGTGGCTGCCTATGTTTCTGAAGTCGAGACGCCCGACAAGGAATTATGCACTATGTGACGATACTACATTCCCAATAACAGAGTCTCCAGTATAGAACTTTTCAGTAACCGAGCTGGCGTCACCATCGGGATTTTCGACGCGTGTCCAGGCCACCACTACCGTGCCGAAGCGCGTCGTGAAAGGACAAGTACATTGCGAGCAGGGCATCGCGGTCTGATTTATGGTGATAGGGTAGGTACATCTCCTTCCATTCTCTCAAGACATGACCCAGCTGGTCCCATCTCGTACTCCAAATCACCGACTCTACTGTCCCAAAGATGTCTCCCAGAAGAACATCCAACACCTAGCCTCTAAACGACCCCTTCTTCCAAGCATTTGTTTTTCCATTGCAGTGCACACGCCGCGAAGCTCGCGCGCAATCTTGTTCCGTAGCGAGAGCTAGTCGCTCTAAAAGGTTCGTCGCACTGTAAATCCTATGTCAGTATGGGCTAGGCAGACCGTTTCGAGGGTTTTCATGTTCCTACCTACTCTAGTGGCATGCCTCCGTGATTCCTCCAACATCGGGCGTTTCACCGCAAGTGCGAAAGCCGTCAACGCAGGGACTGCAAGATGCATCATTATATTGCCATGCTGATACCAGGCTTCCCATGGCAAGAATCATAAGAGAGATGGAGTGGGTGATCGACATGGCGATAGGTGTGAATGAGTTGTACGTGAGACAGTGCCAAGGTGAATTGTTTGGTAAGAAGTTTTAGACGAGGGATACTATTGTAGTACCTACCATAAGTTCTACGGTTCTTTATATGTGGAATATTCTACATAATAGCTGAAAGAACTGGTTGTCAGCCCTGTGAGGACTACTGCTGTACTACTCCGTGCTGCCCTGGTCGGAAGTTTAACTGTCCTGGTCGATGCAATTTCCGCTATTGCCCGGTCTGATGATGAGAGGTACATACGATTGGTGGTCTCGACAGTATAGTGAGTTTGCGCGAGCTGCGAAATTTGCCTTTGCAACCCTCAGGGCCACCTTCCAAAGTGGATATCAAATTCGCTACCCCTAGAGAAGGCAATCGTAAGGTATTGACCACACAGGCTACCGCGATACAAGGTGTGATTGGCATTCGGGAAACGGAATACAGGGTAGTACAAGACTTCTGCTGCTGCTGCTCTTGTTGTTAATGTAACCTGTTGGCAGCCAATTCAGAGCAGGTTGGCTTCTCCCGTTCGACTGCAATTGGCAGCAACCAAAGCGAACAGTCCCGTCCGATGAGCCCGTGAACTAAGTCTTGAATCTTGATGAGCAACATTGACCAATCTGTCCCGTGCTACAGAAAGCGTATACCCCTGTGTTTCGCGAATGCATGTGAGGCATTGTACGGACCATATTAGCTTATGCCAGGTGGAACGGTTAATCAATGGCAATAATACACACACTCTACATACTGGCAAGGAGTTCGGTGCACTTCGTAAGCACTAAACCATTGCCTTGAAGGTCTTGATACAGGTGAAGCGTATGTACTGCTTCGAGGTGAAGATCCCGATGAAGTCACTGGAGAGAGATATGAGTGTCCGGATGAGGATGCTCTGGAGAAGAGGACGAGCGGAGTGGATGCTTCGACGAGTATGAGGTCAAGTCATCTTTACCAATTTCGAAGCTTGTGTATCGCAGTGCGACTTCTCGTGGGCCCAAAGTTTCCCCCAGGGTGCGTGACCGATCATAGGAAACTGTCTGAAATTGATGTTGACTTTGCCAGAGATGTGAGAGCATATTGCACTGGTACAATGTGGAGGCAGTTGCGGGTGCCTCAGGCAGTACCAAGCGCCAGTGTCAAAATAAACGGTGGTCTCTCTGTGCGTCTCGTCTTCATCTACAACACCATGTCACGAACCACACTTTGCTCAACAGTATGCGGCAATGGCAACCTCGATCAATGCAAGACGAAGGGCACTGGACGCACTCATCGACATCGGTAGCCTTATACTTCGCTCACCAGATGACGACCACTCCAACGATGTCAAACAACATCTCCAGCATGACGACACTATTCTGGGGCTAATATTCAGGATTAGGGCGGCTAAACGGACTGACGGCTGAAGCAAATCGGCGTGAAGTAGTAGAAATCTTTAGCCGCCTTGACTACGCCATTGAGATGGGGTCTTGAGTCTCATCATGGCTCTGAGACATTGTTGAGTTACTAACTCGGCAATACATAACAGCATGCCCCATCTCCTTCTCAGCCCCAGCGGCTTGCTTCGGAAAGCGTAGTCGTTCCGTCTCTCCGCAAGACTGCGCCTCGACCAGCGCCTGAGGCAACATCTGGGCACGAAATAGCCGCATGCCATGAATCGAATCGAGATCACAACAGTCAGGCCAAATCTCCTTCGTCAGCAACTCCGAGGCCCGCAAGAGCTGAAACGGACGGGCCCTAGTGCGCGATATAAGCATACCTCGCACTTCTCACCGGTGTTCGGAAGAACTTTGAACGCGCACGAGCGCCACCCGAACTACGAGCATTTGGCGATCCGCGAAAGATGCGGCAAAGTCACCGCTTTCGCCATTCTCAGCACTGTAATTGTGCGAGGCGACTGTTCTGCATGCCTCTCACCTCCGTCTTGGTCCGGTCGTTGGGCATGACCGACCTCGGCATGTTCGGAGCATCTCCGACTTCACCTTTCCCCCAGCACACGTCACGAGCAGGGCCGTAGATATATATGGCGGCAGCGACTCTGAAGTTTGCAGATTGATTAAGACGCTCACTCTCTTTCTTGGATTGTACAGCGTTCCAGTCGTTCGGTTCTCGGATCATTCTTTTCCACTTATCGCCAAGATGCCTCTCCTTGCGAAACGATTCTCCATCACGAACTTCTTCATTGCGACTACCGCATTGGGCTTCCAAGTCTTTGTACTCTACCCATGGCACAACAAACTCGATGCCGACTTTACCGAGCTGAAGAAGGAGAATGTTAGGCTGTTGCAAAGCGTTGAGCAAAGATTAGCTCAGATGAAAGAAAAGTCACTGGCAACTTGAGCGTAAAAACAACACGAAAGACGCAGGAGTCTCATCACACCAGTATGTCGACAGCAACCGCATGTGCTTGGCCGTGCCGAGGCTTACGCACGCAAGTGCAGCTAGATTTCAATAACGATACACTGCCCTTCTGGAATAACAGACCGGAGAGCTCTCCATTTGGCGGCCAGGCGTTGGACTGATTTGCATCATGTGGGGGTCGTATCATCTGGAGATCAAGAAGCCAGAGCGGGCAGCGAACACGAGTGTTGGACGTGCAGAGAACAAAACAGCGCAGCAGCGCCACTTCAACGATACAGTAGCCGCTGAACAGCACTTGACAAAATCCGGGCTGATTCAGTGGGATTGAATGAGCGAGTATCTTGAAGCGATCTGATTGGATGGGAACAGGTGAATGGTCAGACGGTCAGCTGTCCGCGCAAAATATATCATTCACCAACATCTACCCTTTCTCTCTATTCACTTCGGAGACGATTCGCAATCGCTGACTCCAACCTGCATCATCTTCCCTGACGTGGCCCAAAATTCGCCGATCCGCAACAGCTCATAGACACGAAAATGAACTTCGTTATCAACATCGCCCCCGGCGGAGACTTAATCGTGGCCGTCGCCAACTGCAAGTTCCGTGTGCAGTCCCAACTCCTCAAGATGCACTCACCGGTCTTTCGCGTAATGCTTGGTCCACGTTCGCTCGAGGCTCAGTCGTTTGTCACCATCAGCAGCATCTCTCCTGGCAGACTCGAGCTCCCTGACGACGATGTCGTGCCGATGTTGTATCTGTTTCACATACTGCACGACTTCTCTCATGGCCTTTTGGACCCGCCAGATCATGCCCTCTTGTTTGCAACGGCGAAGGTCGCGGATAAGGTACCATGGACCGCACTATCACGCGCATAAGAAAATTTTGGCTAATACTACCACAGTACGATTGTGTTCCGAAGACGAGACTGTCCTTCGACTGGTGGCTCTCGCAGCTCGCCAATCTGAAGCCCTATCAGATCCAATATGGCCATCTGGCGACCGCATACATCCTCGATGACGCTTATCTGTTCGAGTTGTGGTCCCGAAAAGTGCTGATGAGATCGAATCCACACGACTTCCGAGTCTTCTGCCAGAGCGCAACTGACGGCGACAAGTTCGGCATCGTCGGTGAGTGTCACACTTGGACTGCGTCTGCCGACGTACGTTCGACGCTGACGACTAGGCAGCTGCTTTCAAACTTCGCTACGATCTGCTCCGAAGCATCGTGGTCGGAAGCGTCGATTGTCTGGTCGAGAACATGTGCAAGGTAAGTCAATGAACTGCAACAATGTTCAGACTTGCACGCTCATGTACCACAGCTACTGGGACCAGAAACGAAACACTACGCAGACGACAAACGTCGCGTAGACGAACGCGCGAAGAAATCCGTCCACTTCCGCCACGAAGCGCCGCCGGGGTTCTGCGATTACTACCAACGCATGGTGACCTCCCACCTCACCCATCTCGCCGAAGCTCGCATTTGGCCCGACTGTCGCGCCGAAACCCTCGACTTTCTGCTCTCGAAGTTGCGGGCGTTCGAGCTACCATCCATCCAGCCCGATGACGGACAGTGCAAGGAAGAAGCTTTCTGGGAAAATAACTGGTTCGCGAACGAGCTTCGAGTCGGGTTTGATGCGCTGATATTTTGCGTTGATCGTTTGGAGACGAAGCTTTGCTTTCGCTGCGTGGGTGCGGCTGACGGGAGCGCTTGCAAGGAGCATCAGGGCCTGCGCATTACTCCGAGTGTGAAAGTTCCTTCGATCGTTATGACTCATCTTGAGAAGGTGAGGGAGGAGTTTGGGGATTTGTGAGGAGAGACCTGCGTTGAGTGTTTGGTCAATGCAATGATCACGAACGCCTGGGGAGGCAGGTCGCCGATACGCTGGTTCAAAGACACGTGATACATCATAGCAGCAATGACTGACTGAGGTCGAATCGGATGCACGTTTACTATTTAGTCCCAGCAATGGCTACTGGGCGTCTGATCGAACGTCAGTATTCCATTCGCTGTGTCTTATGGAAGCAGACCCGCTACTTGTATTTTTCAACGATATCCAACACCACATGCGCCCCGGTATATTGCAAAATCATCACTTCTTGACGCAACACCAGCGGCTCTGGACGCGAGGAAGGCCCGGAACGTTTCCCGCGATGTTTAATTTCTGGTCTGATTGGTAGTGCGGATGGCCAGAGACCGGGTGACGGTGGTTCCTGGAAAGTGTGAGAGGGCTCATCAAAGTTCAGATCACAGTGGATGACCAAATGGGGCAGAGTATTTGCAGCGGAGTAGCAGCTTTGTTGGACTGATTACTCCTCAATTGAGGAAGCGGTAAGAATGCGAGAATGGATGTCTGTGGTCAGTTCTGGCAATCGAGACGTTGGAAGTGAATGGACGAGACAATGCGTAGAGCTTAAGCTGCATTAGCGTTGTTTACCTCCCAGCCACTTGCTTTTCCGCTTCACATAAGAAGATCAAAACAACACTTCTGGTCGTTCACTCCACACGACCACGCTGGGCTTGTTCACCATGGGAGACGACGAGCGCGCAGCCAAACGACAGAAGAAGATGCCGGATCTACAACTAAACACGGCGACGACGCAGCAGGCTCCTGGCATGATTGTCGACATCTGCAGCGATGGTGACACGGTGCTTATTGTCCAAGGCATTGCAGGAGTGTCGCAGTCGTGAGTTTCTCCCAATCGACTTTCTACTGCCTACTGACGAGTGTGTAGTGTTGGCATCCGAGTCTCTTCCCGCGCCATCACCACCGCAAGTCCCGTCTTCCGCCGCATTCTCGCGCCCTCGAGCAGTCTCGCGCCACCGACACCGTCACCAGGAACTGAAGAGCAGCGAGAGCCACGGCAAATCCACCTGGCGAACGACGACGGTGATGCGCTTTTCCTCCTCCTGAACATCCTCCATCTCCGCAACGACGCTCTCCCAACACGCATCCAGCCCGATCTGCTCCTCCGCTTCGTCGCCACTTGCGCCCGCTACGAATGCATCGTCGCCGCCGGCCGCGCAGCCTCCCAATGGCTCGACTACATCTACACCAAACTCACCAAGGGCAACAAAGCCGTCGCCCGAAACAACAACACCATCGGCGTTGCAACACCCGCCTCCGCTGCTCCCCCCACGACACCCTTCTCCGCCACTCCGCCCCCAACCGACACCCAAACCCTCTTCAACCTCATCGAAGCGACCCTCATCCTCAACGACGCCCTCTTCTTCACCCGCTTCACAAACCACTTCATCCTCACCCAACCCCCCTTAACAACCCCCACAACCCTCCCCCTCACCTCCCCAACCCAACAACACCTCTTCACAACCCTCAAAACCCGCCAAACCCAATCCCTCCACGACCTCCGCCTGGACTTCGACCTCCTCATCGAACCCCTGGCCGAATCCCTCTCCGACGACAACAAACACTACACCGACTGCGCTCCCGGCGAAGACCCCTTCCTCCAGCAGCAGCAGCAGCCCAGCGGCGGACCAACCCTCCAACCCTCCTACACAATCTGCATCATCGACGCCTCCAGCAGCACAACCCTGCTCTCCTCTCTCCGAGACGCCAACCTCTGGCCCGCAACCCGCTGGCCGCACCTCATCAACCCGACCGATCCGCAAGCTCCGAAATCGCAAACGGGAAATGCCGTGCTCGCGCTCGAAAAGTTCCGGGTTCCGGATGTGGATGCCGCGGATGCGTGTTATTGGTGTTCGCACGTGGAAGATCGGTTTGCGACGGCGTTGGGGCTTGTGAGGATGATGCATAAGGATCGGATGTGGGGGTTGTGTTTGGATTGTTACAAGGCGGCGGGAGGGATGAATACGGCTGGGGAGTGTAGGGTGGAGCATTACAAGGCTGGGGTGGCGGGGGGTCCGGCGAGGTTTGGTGCTTCTTCGAACATGGTGGTGCTGGGGAATAGCGGAAGTGGAGGAAATGTGCCGAATGGAGGACAGGTGCTGGGAGCAGGAAGCATGGCTCCTACAAGTGGATGATACTGAGCGATTGCGTCTTCGATTCTGCCGAAAAGTCACGACAGTGTGATACTACTACAGCGTGTCCATACCAAATACAATGTTCTGTCTCTGATGAAAATATCCTCTCCTGCAACGTCTTCCTTCACTCCTGCCGCTGCCCACAAAATCACTGCTGCTCTGCCGTGTGCCAAGTCCAACGATACTCCCTCGTCGTCCACACCAACAACAGATTCCAAGTGTTCCGATCATTACGCCTGCCGGCAAGAAACCTGCGCACGCGCTCCCAATTCGGGTCTAGAGACGTATGGTGACCGTGTTGCAACCGTACGTGGCGCAAAACTGAGCCATAAACGTTGTCGGACTCCAGGAAGAACACCCGGTGTATGCATTTGCAGGCTCTAGCAAATCGCCTATTCCAGAACAATCCTAGAGGGCATTCCACGTAAGGACCCCGTGGTCTTGACGTGAGCGGTACCCGTCTTCTCGTGACCCATGGCCCATCATTAGTGGCTGGATTCGCAGAAGGGTTGCGCGTTGCCGGTCGCAGTCCTTCGATCGTTGGCGTGATGGACGCTATTGCGGGAAGTCGTGATGGCGCACCAGCCATTGTTCTGGCGCGTGCAATAGGAGGGAGCGTAAATGATTCTGACCCACGAGAGACTGTCGCAGAGGACTCGTAGGGAGGACGCGGTCTTGTCTGCGCTCTACCAGGAATCGTTGCATTGCTGGGAACGAAAGAATGCGGTATTTGCTGCGCTCTACCGGGAAATGTTGCGGGGCGTGGAGCGAGAGGACGCGGCCCTGTCTGCATATTGTGAGGAACACAGGGATGCCGCCTTGTCTCCGTTCTACCGGGAAATATTACGTTGCGAGGAACAAGAAGATGTGGTCTTGTTAGCGCTCTACCAGTAAATGTTGCGTTGTGAGGCGCAAGAGGAGGCGGTCTTGGCTGCGGTCTAGCGGGAAGTGTTGCGGGGCGAGGCAAAAGAGGACGCGGTCTTGTCTGCACTCTACCGGGAAGGGTCGTGTTGCGAGGAACGACAGGACCCGCTGTTGTCTGCGATCCACCGGCGATTGTTGCATTCTGAGGAATGGGAGGACTCGCCGCTCTCTGCACTCCGCCGGCAATTGTTGCGTTGTAAGGAACGAGAGCGCGCCTCTAGTTCCCCTCATCTTCCATGTCGACATCTTCCTCATCCGCCGTCGCCCCATTCTGTCCGTCCGCAGTATCCCCAGCAGGAGGAGAAGAAGCAGGCAGGGCATCATCACCCCTGTCTTCGCCATCCTCTCGTTCTTCTTCCAAATCACTAAGCTCGCTCTCGTCGTCAGCGTCGTCATGGATGCTTGCAGGGGCACTGTTCTCAACTGACAAGCCGCCTGGCAGACTAGACCTGCGTTCCTGCTCCATGACGTCCAGAAGGCCTTTGGATTGCGCAGACGCGTTGGTTCCAGCCTTGTCCTTGTTGGAAGTCGAGCCGCCTTTGTACGCGCAGGTTTCAGCGTTGGTTCTGATCTCACGTCTTCCGACGCCGATCTTGCGACGGACGGGTGCAAGATCCGCTTCAGCAGGCGCGGGCGTTGGAGCAGGAGCAGGAGCAGGAGCAGGTACAGTCGCAGGCGCAGAGGGAGGGTCGGAAGCACCGTCCACGTTCATGAGATGTGAAAGGCTCATTGTAGGGTTGCGTGGCGGGCTGGTGAGAAGGGCTGGAGCAGGAGCAGGAGCAGGAGCAGGCTCTGGCGCTCTGCTCGTTACTGCTTCTCTCTTCTGTCGCTCTTCCTCCTCCCACAACTGCTTGCCGACAGTGCTGAAGAGGTGCGCATACGAGTCCCCGATCAGGTCGTCAATTGCGCCGGGTTTCATCAAGCCTTGATTGATCTTTTTCAACTCTTGCACCTCGCGCAAGACGTCGAGAGCAGGTGACTCGCCGTTCGGTGTATTCTGCATCCATGCCTCCAGCGAATCCTTTCTGGCTACAAAGTCTTCATACGCGATGTTGCTGAAGCACGCAGTCTCAAGCCCTTCAGACAAGCCGCCATGAGCGCGCAGGAGATACAGCCAGGCAGCGCAGATATCCTGCCAGACGAGGCTCTGCTCGAAGAGATCGTTCTGTCTTCTCCGAACTCTCCTTGCAAGCGTCTCTAGTGTGACACGATCTTTGAGCTGCCTCAGGATCTTCACCATGAAGCGCGTGTAGCGAGAAGTGTAGACAAAGTGACGCCCAGCCCTCTCGTTCTCCGGTCTCCAAACTTGCAACACCATGGTCTTGGTGAACATTTGCTGCGTCAGGACGTGATTTGCGGCTCGAGCGCAAGCATCGAGCTGTTCCGTGGAGGGATCGACGGACGGCCTGTCCTGGTCGTAGGCCATCTGCGCGGTCCTCGCGATCATGCGATGATACCAATTCGACTTGTCAGCTTTGCTCAGAGCTTTGAGCACCACAAGAACATGCTCGGCCCACTTGTCCATATTGTCTGGAAATCCCTCTTTGCGCGCATAGTGAGAATGGTCCAAAGCCTCTTTCATGCTGGCTACATCAATGCTGCCCTTCCGCCATAGCTTATCGACGATGACCAGGAGCTTGTAGTGCGGCTCCAAAGTAGGCTCGCGCTTCGAATCTTTGCTTTCCTTTCGGTCCTTGTCTGGCAAAAGTTCCAATGCCTTCACGAAAGCTTCGACGACTTGTGGACCTGTAGGCTGCTGATCACGTCCCCTCAACTCATCAGACGCATTGTGCATTTTCCAGAGGCACTTGCCAACCATATAATGGAGCTGCCACTGATCGGATCGACCCAGCAGAGCTCTCTTGAACAGGGCATTGGCCAACTTCCACACAGTATATGGCCGCATCGCCTTGAGCGAGGATGATCTATGCACACCTCTGTGATCACTTATGAAAATATTCTGCTCCTCGACTTCGAAAGGCTTCATAGCGAATGGCTCCCGGGACGATGCATACAATCTCATGGCGAAATCCGCGTACAACTCTGTCATCTTGCTCGACGTCTCGAACTTGAGGTCGGCAGATCGATGGGCAAGTGCTGTGGCCATCGTAAAACAATGTATGACATTCTTCTGCAATGCCACGATATCCTGCATGCTGTTGTTGAGCTTTTCAGCTGTCCACACCACGCTCTCTTCAATCTTTGTGTCATACGCTTGCCCGAGGCGGAACCAAGTCTCCCAGTGGTTCATTGTGAACTCGAGATCTTGCATGAAGAACGCAATTGCTATGTCGACATCTTCTGTTGGAGTTGGTCCCGTGCGCTTCTGAGCACGGAATTTGGTAAGCGACATGTGTCCCATTAAGAAAAACCAGCCCTTTGATGCCAGTACTGCATCGCCCTCGGGCACAGGATGCGTGGCAAGATGGCTGCCTTCGCCCTTCATGCACGAGTATAGGTCCAGAGGTTGGATGTGTGACTTCAGGAATTCTTTGATTGTCTCCCTGTTGCGTAGAATGGCTTCGGATGGCCTTCTCCTAGCAAGCGCACCATGTACCTTTTCGATTGTGTCTTTCAGCGAATGTTTCACAAGGTCTTTGATCGCACATTTGCTGGCCTGTGCCAGTAGCAGATCCACACTCTGGAGGGCTACGCCTCTGTCGAGGAATGCATCGTGTGTACATTTGTGATCGATGAGGTCGTGGTCCGGATCGGTGAAACAGTTCAGACCGTAGAGGTCGTGTAGCACCTGTGCTTGCTCGCTGTCGTACCCGTCTACGTGTGTCATGGAAAAGAACTCATCCTTGAGCATGCGAACGAAGGTTCGGTGCAGGCAGGAGCAGATACCACGAATGCCCAGATTGCGATGTACCACACGTAGAAAGTCGAAGCGATCTTCGGTTGGCGTGGGAAACATGTCCCTGTTTTGTGACATGGCCTCCTGGAAGATGGCGTAAAGTATGATCCAGACGCGTATCTGCGTCTCGTGACTCCAGGTCATGACAGAGCGATAAGACTGCCCTGATGGTGCTTCAGTCTTGCCAACATCGACAGCGTCATTGACGACATTAAACACTTGAAGCAGCTGTAGCAGCTCGCCGAAATTTCGAATGGCAAATGAAATGTAGTCGTCGTCCATGCAACCCATGGAGTCCAGCTTGCCATATGTAAGATCGAAGAGACGCTTAACCCATTCTGAGATCAAACGAAGGCTCTTCAGTTCAGTCACTAGTCGCTCTGCTGGCTCAAGATTTGCAATATCTGATGTCTTCATCTCTTCCAAGACCACACCAATCATTCGCAGATAACAGCGAACAGCCATAGAGTCGAACTCAATCTTGATGTATGCGTCGCGTAGACGCTGCCAGAGCATCAAGCGGACTGATACCGGACATGCTTGCAAAAACCGGACAAGTTCGAGTGGGACATTGGGCGGCAAGCTTGGAGCTTGCTCGTCTTTCGCGTTGTCGGCCACGGTGGGTTTGACGGTATCGAGAGTTTCGAGCAAAGGCTCTAGACTTTCGATCACTGAGACAGGATCAGAAACATCTTGATTTGTGACTTTGACAAAGAAGTCTTTTGTCGTCAACTTCGAGAGTTCGCGGTCCAATGCGTCAAGGGAGACTTCGGGCATAATCGCATTGTTTTGAAGCTGGATGCAGGGCTCGTCGGCTTCGACAAGAATTCTTTTCAGGTCGTGCATGCATTCAATGGTGTGCTCTTGGCTCACATCCTCGGAGGTACCTATGGCGAAGGTTGTTGCCCATAAGAACCTGATATGTAGGCTGTCTTTGAGGTCAGGCAAGTCGGTCTGTCGACGAGCGAGTAGGCTGTCCCTCGCCAATTGGGACCATCGCTCGAGTCGATCGCCTTGCGATACGACCACGTCATCCGCCACGCCACTGTTGGTCTGTTTGATGAGACAGTAAACATCCAGATGGAGCTCGAAGACGGACTGTATCATCTCCGGTGAACCGTGTCCATCAATGACAGCCAGATGGCCCCCATTGTTCAAACACAGTGTTCGCCACTGAGCAACTTCGTCCACTGCTTGCTTGTAGAGCGTCTCGTCGAAATTGACAAGTACGCGAACAACCATTTTCTTAAGCCGCTCTGGCCATTGGTACCTGACATAGCTGCTTTCCGCTACTGAGAGTTTGCCCGGTCGGAGAAGCGCTTCAAGATATGTCCAAGCTACGTCTGCTGTGAGGGACCATCCCACGTTGACCGTTTCCAGTAAATGTTGCAGACCATCGTCCGGTATCGGGTCAAGTTTCGTTATTGCCTTAGACGTTCCTACACTGCCGAACATGTTGCTGGTGGTGAGCAGATTTTGACTCTGACTGATGTCGAGATTCTCGCCTCCAAACAGTATGAGATGCGCCATTTGCTCTTTCCAGTGGCCAAGTAGTCCTTGAAGGTCCCGTCGCGAGTGGCGCAAAGCCTCGAAGGCCGACGAGGCATGTACTGCAGGCGAGGTATCACCGGAATGATTGATCTGCATCTCCTGCCGCACATGCCGCGCGGCGTCGAATCCGACAAACCCAAGGCGCTCGAAGAAGCCGCTGACAGTCTCGAACAACCAGTCATCGGCCGCCTGAATCTCGTTCAATGCCTGCTCGTGCTCCCAGCGCGTATTTGCATCTGCTTGACGCTCGGCAGCCGCGTCTACGATAGAGTCCCGCGCACGAATGCGTTTGCTTTTCGTTCGTCCTTCTTCGGTATCATGTAGGCCCGCTGCATCTCCCGATCGCTTCCGAGAAGGTAGAGTCATGGTTGTCGATTCCGTCTCCGGCTCAACGGGCGAGGGAATTGACACGTGCATACTTGCATCTGCACAGGCAATCTGGGGCTGCACAGTGGGCCGACCATTGTCCATGCCAGGAAACTGCTGAGCGAGCGTATTCGGATACGTTGTTGTCTTCGGTATTCTCATCCTGGGTATAATGACCTTGGGACTGCCCGGCTTTTCTTGGTCACGAGGAGCTGGTAATGGCGGCAATTTGCCAGCCATATCGAAACATATGGCGAGGCCCGGAGGACGAGATGCAGTGCCATGCTGCTCCAATATTTGTTGCTGCAGGAGGGAATCGCCAAGCTCAGCCCAGGTTCTCGGAGCTGGCAAAACGTGCCTCGCTGTCTCCTCAGGTTTGGGAGCTTGATTTTCCAATTGGCGCAACTCACGGGTGCGGGCTATGATCGCGTTGTAGGGATGCAGTTTCGCCCTCACTCTGCTCGGCAGAAGTCGACGGACATTCATCGGCGGAGGGGTCTGCAGAGTGGACAGATGATCTCGAAGCTGTGTAACCAATTCACGCAGCTGCTCTGAGGCGAAGCCATCCTGGAGACCAGGCAGCGAGCGCACGCTCTCGAGCCCCTCCTCGTCGCCATCGAGTACGGCTTCCAAGCAGAAACGTGTGACGCGTTCGCTACTGAGAACTTGTCCTACAGAAGCTGTCCGTCGCCACAAATCGAGATCGGTGTCGTCCTTGTCCAGTGAGCCGACAAAGTGTTTCAAAGCATCTGCGGCATTTGCCAGAATCTGGTTGAGCGTCACGGCGAATGTATCGAGCCGATCGGAAAGCTGGTCCAGCTTGAACTGTGCGTAGTTCTTGTGCGCCAGATGCAGGATTTGCGGCAGAGTGCTTGGCCCAGTGTCAAAGCTGTTAGTTGCCGCGCTTTGTCCGGGCGCAGGTCCATCAAGTGGAAGTACGTAGTCTGGCGATGGGCCGTAGAGCTCTATGCGCTGAAGCTCTGTTTGCGACTCCGGATACTTGAAAATTTCCGATCTGAACAATTCATCGTACGCTATGGCGGCCTGATCGTAGGATTCGGGTCCATCTGCATGGTATTTCAGCGCGGTTTGATAGAGCTTGAGTGCCTCCTCGATTTGGATCTCTTTGGTGTCGTCGACTTCGACGTCCGATTCATCATCATACTCGATGTTCAGCGCCCTGAAGCCCGACATGTCCGCGTGTGTCACAGGTCATCTATGTGATGACGAGGTCTTTCCGAGTGTTGTTTGTCGATGTGCGGCGGAAGAGTGGTGATTGAAACGACGAGGACGTCGTCGCATTTGCCTGACGCGTGAAGGTGTGAAGGGACGCGCTTGGCGCCGACCGTTCCGATTGGCTGCGCAGCTGAGTCCGCTCCAGAGCTGGTTCATCAGCTATGTTGGAGATTCGTGGTGTCTTGCTGGCGCGGCTACTGCCCATTGAACATTCACCTCCGATCCACCTCGCCGGCCCACTCCACCCTCCCGACGACCCCGACGCCCGATTGAGCAGCCGATAGCTACCGAAACGCGGCGCCTTGCAGGCAAGGAGGAGGTACAATGGTGGCCACAGCAGTGCCAGAGTGAGTTCACTCAGCCTCCGGAGCCAACAAGGCTTCGCCAGCTGAGCAGATGACAGACTGTTCGAAGACGACAACCATCCCGTTGTCGATGTGCGAACCGAGAGCCTACAATCACTGCGCGAACTGGGGCCGCCTGATTTGGTACATTTGACCAAAGCACCGGCCAACAGCAAATCCGTCTCCAAGCAGGTATGGGACGCATCCCCATGGCGCGTGCAGCGGCGCGTTGGAAGCTTGTCGAGTCTCTAGAGTATGGGAGGGAATGGCCAGATACTAATTGCTACGCAAGGTCGGCGTCTACCATCATGTCACGGGCATCGATGCCTCCTCCTCTGCGAGCTTGGCAGCATACATCAACACCCTCACGTATGCGCCTAGCAACAACACGAACAAGGTGATCTCAGGCACTTACTGCTGCTACAATGCCTTTTCACGCGTGGACATGCGTGTGCAGGTGCAGATACCCGGCACTGTCGAAAGCTATTGTGTGGACGAGCGGGGGAACAAGCTGGAAGCGACAGAGGAGCATTGGCTTGAGACATATCTGTGCAGCGTATTGCGAGCATATTCATACGCAGACACCGGATCGGGCGATGTGATCAAGCGCATCATTGGTGTCAGGCGGTTCAATCCAGTACAAAACACCGAGCAAGAGCAGAGATTCCTAGATGCAGCCGAGAAGCTGTTTTTCAGTGGTCAGTATATCGATTCGCATATATTGCGCGCTTCAACTGACCTGTCGCAGGCTGGCAACTTGGGTCTGATCCCGAGATTCAAGTCCCCAACCTCGTCTCGAATCACCTCACATCCGGGCTCTTGCATTACTTCAAGACCACCGGTCGCTTCGCTTCTGGTATTAATCTGTTCGAAAAGCTACGCATTCGCGACCCCGAGATCTCTTCTCTCCTGGCAAAGGTGTACCTTGCAGCCGACGAGGAGGTCAAGGCTGTTCAGCTCCTGCACGAAGCTGTCCAGGAGCTACCTATGGATTACTCGATACTCGACACACAAGCAGAGTTCTGCAATCGCAAAGGCCGCGCGGACCTCGCACTGGAACTGGCGAAACGCGAAGTGGTATCAGCCCCGAGCGAGTTCTGCACATGGGCACGACTCGCTGAAATATATGTGACAATGGAGAAATGGGACCTGGCACTCTTGACCTTGAACTCATGCCCAATGTTCACCTATCAAGACAAAGACGCGCCGCGATTGCCTGAGCCAGCTCGGATATCTCTGCCTCTTTCGCCCGAGACCATATGCGACGAAATCGATGATGCAGGGGCAACACCGGATTCCGATGTAGTTCACCCAACGCTGAGGAGGCTGTCGGCGGGC
Source organism: Cercospora zeina (assembly GCA_022702355.1). Classification (NCBI taxonomy): domain Eukaryota; kingdom Fungi; phylum Ascomycota; class Dothideomycetes; order Mycosphaerellales; family Mycosphaerellaceae; genus Cercospora; species Cercospora zeina. Next base: position 790,916 of record JAKLWX010000005.1, read on the forward strand.
AACTACAAAGGCACTTTCCTCAAAGCTTATATGCTACTCACCGAAATCACAAAAAAGATCGGCTGGGATCAGTTACTGAGAATTCGCAGTCAGGTATTCGTGATGGAAGAAGAGTATAGGCAGGAGCGTCAAGCTCCCAGCGGCAGCCGTAGTGCCAGCACAACGGCGCTTCGAGGCACAGATACTCCACAGCTGAATGGGCACTCACAGCAGGACGACGCCCATTCCGATGCTGATACCGACGACATGATCAACGGCAATGACGAGCCTCAAGCCGCGTCATCACATCTTGACCCAGACGTCTCGAAGCCATCGACGTCGATTACCGTCCGCTCTGGTGCAGAGACACCACAAACGCAGCCGCCAAATTCGGACCCGACACATCAGCAATACACACAATTCCAGCACAAACGCTTGTGTGAGCGGTGGCTGGACAATTTGTTCATGGTGCTGTATGAAGACTTGCGCATTTACACGATATGGCGGACCGAGGCATCACAATATAAGCAAAAACAGCTGCCTTACAACACCAAGAGCGCTGAAGAATGGGAGATTCTGGGCGACCTTGCGGAACGTCTCCATCATCCCGACGAAGCGATTGAGGCTTGGCAAGCATGTCTCAGTATGCGCTTCAGTCCCAAAGCCATGCGTGGCGTGCTCAAATTATACGAACAACAGAGTGATGGAAGGGGCATGCTGGGCGCACTCCTGCGCCTGATTGCATGGCAATACAGGTGGTATTCAGAGGTGAGCAGAGTGCTTCAGCGAATGGGAAATTGCTTCACTAATGGTCAACAGTTCTCACCTGATCTACTCTACACAATCCGTAAATTGATCGAAGATGAAGGTGCGGTCAAGGTGCGCAGTATTGTGCAAGCCACAAGCTTACCACAGTCCATTCTGGATCTGACACATACGTACGCCGCTCTGTGCGCGGCTTTCCGAAGCACTGGTAGTGAGGCATAGGTCCTTCGCCCAGTTTACATTTGACACTTCAGATCATCACAGCCCGCAGAAGCAATGTTCAGTCTCGGTCGACTTGGTAGATGGCGGTGCCGCGCTGCCGGAACCGCGAGAACGCCAGCATCCGCAGCAAATGAGAGAGAGAGAGAGAGAGAGAGAAAGACATGTGGGTATTTCTCGATCTGAGCCGAGATCTTGCTGCATGCGCAAATGCATTTGAGCAATCGCAGACGAAGCATCGGACGCGTAGCCAGTAGTCATGGCAATCCGGACAATGAAAACAGCCAGATATCAGCATATCACGATATGTCCGTCGGGTTGACATTGCTCCAAATTGCCCCCGGCTCAGTCTGTTCATTGTCTTATTTGTTGCTTCACTTTACCATCTGCAACCGACCGCAGCTAACAGTGTTCAGAGGCGTCGGACTGAAAGCAGCGGATCCCTGCCGCAAATGCCAAGCCGTCACTTTCCACGCCGCCGCCGCCAGCTTTCTGTGCTGGCCGACTCGCCCACCGCCTATAACAACGCAGAGTCAAGAACGCCAGCAAATGCCGCCGCCGCCTGTACAGCCTCATCGGTGCCCTTGACGCGACGTCACAGACAGCTTATTCTTCCATTCGCCACATTCCAAACAGGCAAGACGCCCACCTGTCATGACAACGACCAACCTTTTCCGTGCCTTGCCGCGTGATGAGTCGCCAAAGTTGGTATACGAGATCATGACGTTTGGATATCTTGTCTTCTTGATATAGAGATGGTAGGTCGTGCGTCTGCAAACTTACTTTCTTCTCCCCAATTTCTCGAGCCAGACGCTACAATGCCCGAAAACGCCACCCTCTTTCAAGGCTTTGAATGGAACGTCCCAGCAGATGGGAAGCACTATCAGCGGCTCCTCAAGGCGCTTCCTAGTCTCAAAAATGCCGGTATCGACAACGTCTGGCTCCCACCGGGCTGCAAAGGTTCATCGAAAGAGGGCAACGGATATGACGTCTACGACCTTTACGACCTTGGTGAGTTCGACCAGAAAGGTGGCATTCGAACTAAATGGGGAACCAAAGATGAACTCCTCGAGTTGAGCAAGAAAGCTCAGGAATTGGGTATTGGGCTGTACTGGGACGCTGTCCTGAACCACAAAGCGGGCGCAGACAAGCAAGAAAAAGTCCACGCCACAGAGGTAGCCGAAGACGATCGCACAACAGAGATCTCCGATCCTTACCAGATCTCCGCATGGCTTGGTTTCGAATTTCCTGGCCGTGGAGACAAGTACTCCAAGCAGAAGTACCACTGGCATCATTTCACTGGAACGGATTGGGACCAAGCCAACGAGAAGAAGGCCATCTTCAAACTGCGAGGCGATGGCAAAGACTGGAGCGAGAATGTCGACGATGAGGACGGGAATGCGGACTACATGATGTATGCGGATCTCGATTACGCTCATCCGGAAGTGCAGGAAGATGTCAAGAATTGGGGTCGCTGGATCGTTGAGGAAGTAGGACTCAAAGGCTTTCGCCTCGATGCCGTGCAGCACTTTTGTCAGAAATTTACGAATGATTGGATCGAGCATATTCGTTCTGCTCCAACTTCCAAGGCCGGTGAGAGTAACAACGACATCTTCATGGTCGGCGAATTTTGGTCCGCAGATACCGAGAACATGCTCGACTGGCTTTCGAAAATGAATCACGAATTCTCCCTCTTCGATGCCCCGTTAGTGTACAATTTCTCCCGGATCGGAAGTACGCCGGACGCAGATCTTCGGACCGTTCTCGATGACACTCTCACGCGCGCCGCGCCATGTAATTCTGTCACGGTCGTGACGAACCACGACACGCAGCCCGGACAGACGATGGCTACGCCCGTAGAAGGCTGGTTCAAAGCGCTTGCCTACGCGATCATTCTGTTGCAAGAGACGGGGTATCCGTGTTTATTTTATGGAGATGTGTACGGGACGAAGGCTAGAGAGGACGGTATTGAGCCGGAGGAGCCTGCGGCAGGAGGTAAGATTCCCGACTTGGCGCTCTGCAGGAAGTTGTGGGCGTATGGGGAGCAGGCGGACTATATGGATCAGGCGAATTGTATTGGGTGGGTGAGGAGGGGGAATGAGGAACATGGAGATGGTCTGGCCGTTGTTATGAGTAACAAAGGGCCTGGGTGTATCAAAATGGAGGTGGGGAAGGAGAAGGCGGGGCAGATCTGGACGGACGTGCTTGGGTGGGAGGAAGGTGAGGTGGTGATTGACGAAGATGGATGTGGAGAGTTCAGATGCCCCGGTGTGAGTGTCAGCGTCTGGGTCAACAAGGATGCGAAGGGAAGGGAAAGGTTTCCTGTGGAGTTCGATGTCGATATTTATAACATGCGCGAGATGAATGGTACTGCCACCGAAGAGGGGAGTGATGCAAGTGCTGGGAGTACTTGATCTTTGTCTTGGCACGATGTGAACATTGATAACAGAGACGGACATAGTATCGAGGCTTAGGCTATGATAGGATTAGATTTGCTGCCAGCCACAGGCTCCGTTCTGCAAAGCACATTACAAAGCTTGTGAATTCGCTACGACAAATAGCACGATGAGAACTCACACATACAGATGAAGTAAGACATGCGACAATCGTCGGAGGATCTGCGTGTCAACAGCTGCGAACATGTATGTCTCACTCAGGACTCCCGCGAAGCAGACAGTTCTCAGACGATGGAAGAAAGACAAGACTTCCCTCATTCTCAAGATGACCCGCAAAGGATCACATATCTCGCAAAGGATCACAAATCTTTCGAGACTCTGAATCCTCACTCGGTCTACATACCGTCCCCAAGCGGCACCCAGAACTCTCTCGCTATGGCTCGAAAGAAGCACCAACCAGACAAGCCAGCCAACCCCACCCCTTATTCGCTTCGTCCCACACCATTTGACACCCTTCCTACCACGACGTTCAGACGTCACCCCCTTTCCACATCCAAGGAGCCATATGACAATATGAAAGCCTGGTCTCGTCTCCCCAAAGAAACGCAAAACGCTCTTCCCAAAAGCTACTGGCAAATCGGTAGGACAAAGAATTTGCAAATTCGTAAGCCCTCAAAGAAAGAAACTTCCGTCGAAGAGCATGTTGAAGCTACAACAAGTACCAAATCGTCAGACGAACAAGAAAATGATTGGCAAACCACAACAAGCACAAATTCATCATCTCCTGCTTCCCCTCAACAACCTGGCCAACATGAAGTTCCGGAGGGGGAAACCCCGAACGACTCCGCCATTGACCTGAACGATTTCTCCTGGGCCCCCATACCAATCCCGACACCAAGTCCAAAATCCTCCAACTTCATGAGCTCAGCATCAGGACCCCGGCGAGCGTTGCAAATTCTTGAAGGCAGAGAAATGGCAGAGAGCCCCGTTGTACCTGCACTATTCTCCATCCCGCCTCGTCCAGATTCTCGAAATAACGGTGAACCGGGCTCATTCCATCTAACACGATCGAATGTCTATCGAGCTGCAGGGTGGGGAAAGACGTCAGTCGAAGAAGGTAAAGAAGATGGGGGAGGCGAATTTCCAGCACACTTGAGAGGCGGAATGGGTATGGGAATGGGCAATGAGACGAGGTGTGTAGGACACTCGAGGGACAGAGAAGAGCGAGAAGCTGGGGGAGAGGATACAGGCTCGGTGCAGCGAATTTTGAGGACATTGAGACGAGTGAGTCGGTTCGGTGGTGTGTAGTAAGGAGTGACGCACAGGCGAGGGCTGGTATGGACCTGGAGGCATGTCTGGAGAGGTTGTTGGTGGTCAAAGCAGTGTGCATGCAGTCTCTGGATAGTGCTCGGACGCTGCAGACCGAGTTGACTCTTTGGCTTGCACGTCTGGAGTCTTTGGGCAAAGCGCTACGCTCTTCTTAATCTCCTCGTTCGGCTCGGATGTATGCTGGTCTTCTCCGTCCTGCTCCGCCAACCCATTAGCAAGCAGTCTAGCGATTTCGCGCCAGAAGGCATGCTTAGGGTCCGGTAATGTAGAGTTTGCTGGAGCGGTCGATTCGATCGTGGAGCTCGCTGAGATAGGCAATTCCGTACCTGCGGTATGTAGCTAGAGTATGAGGCCAAGTCGTAGGCTGACGATAGGCAGTCAGATTTGGGGAATTGGCATATAACAATGTTCATCTCCATCCTCATCTCCATCTCCATCTGCATATTGATCCCCGTCTTCATCTCCATCCTAATCTCGATTCCCACCGTCGTCACTGACCGCCAGGAAAGAGCACGAGAGAGTTACCACTGATCTAAGCGAAAGCCATCTTGCCAATTCGTGACCAAATTGTCTTGCGAGGCAAATTCAATACTCTGTGCGTACGAGCGTGTCAAATGTACTATCGTTTACGTGGAGAGAATCGTCCCTATCGATACTTTCGCTATTCCTCGAGGTTCTACCAGAACTAGATGCCTCGGGCAGCATTCTCGGCGTTGGGTAATTAGTCATTGTTTACTAAAGTAAGTTTAGCAGCTCCTCCTACGTTGCAAAGGACAACAAAGAGCAGGGTATCGACATGCTTACGACCGAGGAGCCGAGCGACATAACTGCCGAGTCTCGTTTTATCTTGCGCGAGAGCTGCTGCCTAGGTCAGCTCCAATAGTCTTTGGCTTCTCTGGTAGCGCCTGGTCATCACAGACTGACTTCGGTAACTTGCTCAACGACACAAGCTGACAGCCACGCATTTTTGTTTCATTGCCCCTCACACGAGCAGTGTCTCCGGACTCCGTGCTGCAGCTACCAAGTTACATTGGAAGGAACGAAACTCGAGCCGCACGCGAGGCAAAGAAGACGATGCCCAAACCCTACGACACTTCTGGAGAAACCGTCTGCACGCTACACAAATCTTGACCTCATCTTGTCTTACCTCTTGAATGGTATTGTATCATCCAGTTGCAGCAACCCTATCTATAGGCAACACGCTTGGTATGCTGATATCGAATCAACTTCGGACATATCAGAACCTGTAGAACCCATGGAACCCCCGGAAGTGACTCAAGTTCTTTCACTGCAGACCTCGTCTGTCGGCAGTTTCAACCTGGAGGATTGGCGAGGAGAAACTGCAATAAGCATCTCCACATTGCACCACTCTAGCGGTCCCCACACCCAAGCCATCACGGTCAGCTCTTGGTTGGTGCTCGAGCAATCAACAGGGCGATGCCTGATCGGATCCGCAAGCGACATTGAGAGATCTCTGCTTTGGCATGGTGTGTCCTGGCAAAGTCAGCCAGAAGTGATTACCAAATCCGCGGTATAAGCCCCGCAATTTGATGCCGAGTGTACATGATGCTGCTAGGGTCATGAGAAAGCTGCACGCTTTGTACATGTGCGAAACTGCGTTTCTTGGTTGACAAGCCGATTGGCGCCCAAGTACATCACTAGTGCCGAGTGATGCACACCGTCTGGAGCTCCAGAAAACAACCGTCGTATGCAGAGCTCGAGATAGGAACTGTTCATGCCACTGCTACTATGCCTAGAGCAGTGCCTCGACCCCACCAACAAGGCTGACTAGGCGAATAGCTCCACTGCGTGTCGCAGACTTCGATTCTGCGTTGTGTGATCATAAGTTTCAGGGTACGAAGTCCCTGCAGTTTCGCCGGTCAACGAGAGTGATAAGCGAGCGTGCTCGAACAATGGCAGCTTTGACTACTGTATGCGATGCCATCACCCTGCAGTGTGACGACGACGACAACGACGACAATCCTGCTGCTGCCATCAAAATAGCATGCATGACATCTCGACGGCCCGAATGGTAAGACGAGCACCGGACACGTACCGAGATTGCTCGCTCATCACTGTTAATGAGAAGAGTAATCACAACCAACACGTAGAGCTTGGGGTCCAGCACAAAATGGAGACACTACTGACGACATCTAATTTACCATCGTGACGGTGAAGAAGCTGACGAAAGAGGACCCAGAGCCGCGTGAGCCGCGCGCAAAGTCGCACGTGGTAAGAACGTGGACAAGAACGAACCAACACGTTCCTGACTAGAACGGATGACCGGTGGCTCACCGAATATCCTGCACCCCAGCAGGTCACGTTCAGCCCTATTCCCAGCGCTCTCATTATTATTCTAGAAGATGGCAAGTGCCTAGCGGCTGACGAAGAGAGAAAGAGGGGGTTGTAAGGTACAGGTTCTGAAGTAGAGAATGTCTGAGACTGTGCTTGTTCTCACGCAGTCGCACTACCCTCCGGCTGGTGAGTCTTACACCACTTCTGAATTGTCCGGAGGCGATTTTGAATACGGGTTTTACAGCTTGTGATTGGCCAGCTTGCGTGAGGCTGACCACGTGGAGACTGGACAGCATGATGTGCCACGCTCTCCGGCGATTTCGCCACGAGGGGAAAATTTCCCGACCACATGTCGTGAGAACCACTTTCGCAGTTCGCACCCCATTTACTGGGCGAACCCTTCATGAGGGTAGGGCTGTAGGGATCAGGGTACAGACGATTAATTGTGTGTTTGATTGGACTTGAGCGTCGGATGGATATCGTATGTACAGCGAATGCTATGGCGGACAGACTCGGACGCTCTCAATGCTATGTACAAAAAAATCAAACCGTGAAAGACTGGGGTATAACGAGGGGTATCAAGTGAGAGTGTGATCCAACAATGCTTCAAATCCGAGTTCCAGCCTCATGTGTCACCAGACGCCTTTCATAACTCCGTTTGCGACGTTGCTGACTCCAAAAGCCTCCGCTTTGTGTCGAGGACTTGTTCGGTGATCGCGTATAATAGTCATTAGTGGCTGGCGCACAAACCGGAAGCCGAACCAGCGATGGCGGACAGACGCCGGGTAAGCTCCTGCAGTTCTTTCGCCTTGCGTGCACACGCACGATCAAGGAGTTCCATGGTCTCGATTGCAACCGAGAGGGTTGTCGTCTTGCTCTGACGTTTGCCTGGATGTCTCTCCGCTCCCTCCTCAGGGACCTCCAGCTTGATTGGCACTTCCCAGTCAGGCACTTCAGTTCGGCAAATCTCCATAGTCTCGGGTTGCGTGACGATGCGAGCTAGTGTTGCATATCGCTCGTTGAGTGTGGAGCGGTATTTCTTCTCCACGGCGTAATGTGCGCGAGTACTGAGGGTCGCTGACGGACTGGGAGAACTGCTACACGGACTGCTGTTGCCCGCGCTGAGCGTTGGAGAATCGTGTATAACCTTGACGCGCTTGGCATCGATCGCGTCGTCGGATGAGACATGGGACAATTTCCGTTTCTGTCGTGTAGTAGGTATCGTCGTCGTAGCCAGTGATTGCACATGAAGCTCTGGTTGTGCGTGGTGCACGCTCAATGTTCGGCTGATGGGTTCCACATCGTGATGTGTCATAGGGTGTTGATAAGGTAGTGAGAAGAGCCCATTGCTTCCGCTGGTTGGCCATGGCTGTTGTTGAAGAGAGGTGTTTATCGACCATTGCGTGTTCCAGTGTGGTATAGGCATATACTCGAAGCCCATGTCTGGAGTCAGACCACCGCCAGCTGTATGCTATCAGCCATTTGAGTTTCCACGGCTCATACCATGTCGGCTTACCATAAAATCCTGACAGATAGAAGTTATGCTGCATATCGTTGTGCATGACTGCTGTGTCGCCGTACGTGTCCATTGTTGGAGGTGTCGGTGAAAATACAACTGTAGGTTCGATCGATGAAACGTAAGCCGCGGAGTGGCCGTTCTTGAAAGCCGGAGCGATTGTCGCGGAAAAGGCGCTGTGGCAGATAGCTCAGAGAAATTGGCGATATATGTCGGCTCCACGAAATATAACTTATCCGGTCCTCGCCGCCATTCAGTGAGCACTGATCGCAATCCTTTGCAAGCTAACCGGTTGCTGAGGTCAGTCGTGCGGAGGACCTTGTGAGTGATCTCTTGATCTTCCGTGCGACTCCACATGGGTCATGGCTCAAACCACCCCGGGCTCTTTGATGAGACACCAGCTCTGATGCGGGTCACATATCTCGCTGAATCCTTACATGAGATGAACAAGCGGCCACGTGCGTGCTCGTAATCAGAGCGAGCGCTGCCCACTAAGCAATGGCGAAGAACCGCGGTTGTTCCAAAGGTCGCTGGCGTGTTCATGAAACCCCGCCGCTGACAGCTTTCCGATAAAGGCGAGGCGTGGTTTCTTATTTTGGCCCATGGTCGAGACCGGTGCTTCTCAATGGCTCGCCGAACCGTGCGAGCGCATGAGCGGACATGGATTAGAAAGTGCACTACCCCACATCGAGTGTCGATTCACCTTGTCTCAAAGCCTCAATCATGAGCCGTTTCTGCCGCTGTAGTTGCATCGTTTGGAAGATACTTGAACGATGTCGGGGAACGGAGGCTGCTGATTGTGATGCATGAAACATTGGCGGCGGAGGAGTATTGCCGGTGTCCAGACTCAGTGAAGTAATTTCACTAAATAAAGCATATACAGTACAGTAGACGTAGTATGGAATGACTCTTGCGTGGCCTCTAGCTCGAGTAGCAGGCGCTCGCATTGCGGGTAACTCCTAGTAGGGATGCCAAACGTGGTCAGTGGTGTAACTGATTGTCCGGATGGCGCTAAGGTTGATGAGATGAAACCCCTGTGTATCTCCCGCTCGGCACGAGTATGGTATAAATCCTAATCGGTCCGTCTGCTCTTGGTGCTCGATAGCCTGCTTATTATTATGTGTGCGCAACCGGCATGGTCGAAGTTGCCACCACACGTTTGATAGCTCCGTCTTCAAGCCATCGACATTGCAGGCTGACTGTACTTCCCAACATGTCATTTGCTGGACTGTTGTAAAATGAAAGATTCGAGATTCGTGTCGAATTGGTTGGGAAAGCAGCGCCTGCGCACAGGGCAATGCGAACACCGTAAAAACCCGCCACCAGCGCACAGTCGCATCGATAGCAAACGCTCACCGCTGCCATGGCCCGCGCTATGCGGGCTACCCCGCGCTCCCCTTGTTGCTGCTGGGAGGCGAGGTTGTCTCTTCCTCTCCAAGCCAGTCGCGAACCTGCGCTCGAAGTGTTTCGATGTCATTGTCGTATTTGCGATATGTCTCGATCAGATGCGTAGTGTATTGGATGGCCTTGTCGAGGACAACTGGTTTGGCCGCTTGCTCGGGTTCGCTTCCGTCCATGCTCGAGCGAAACCTTTCTGCGGGGTCGAGTGAAAAGGATCCCGACGGCGGTATGGCGGCATGTAGCTGCTGCAGCTTGGTGTTGACCGTGCGTCTATACCTCTTCTCGACGGCAGCATGCGGTCGTGATGGTATTGATGGAGAGCTTTTGTTACTTGGCGGAGCCTGATCGACCTCGGCAGTATTTCCGGCATCGGGGCGGACGGTGTATTCGACGTTGTGCGACCATGCGCTTCCGTCCCCATCTTTCGCCGCTGAATGTAAGCTGCCGGACGGCCACACGTTGGCAGAATAGAGGCGCGAATCCATCATGCCAGGAGATATATGGTGTGCCTGATGCGTTGGTCTCCCGTGGGATTGGGACTGCTCTTGGGCCAGTGAGCGCTGGAGCAGCGTCGGATCTGTACAGCTGACTCCAGCACCCGACACTGCAGAACCGGATCCGGCAGATGCTTTCCATACGTCGTGCTCAACAATTTGGCCTCGCTGCGAGCTTTCGACACCGCCTCGCTCGGACGACATGGCGAGTCTGACCTGTGCGTCCGACATTGTCTTACAGGTCGATCTTGGTGGTAGCACGCAATGTGTTCAGTCCGAGCGCCGGAACCTTGCCGGAAGGGTTCAATCACAGCTTAACCGAGGTCAAACTAATGTAGGTGATGGCTGCGAATATTATGCGGTTCTTGTCTGTATTCGAGCCTTGACATCATTTGGAATGAGTGCGATGCATAAGCGACGGAGACCGGATGTTACAGAATGCAGATGCTGGTGACGCCAGTTTCAGCCCCGTGACAAGGTGGAATTATTCAATAATAGTAGTCAGAAGTTGTCAGAACAATGCCTAACGCAGGTTTTGGAACGGAAGAGGAGGTGTCGGGCTCGCCCGAGGCCATAATCACCGCCTTAGAAGCTAATTCACGTGCTTGACCCGCAGCAGGCTCCCTCTCTTGCAAGCGGCCTTTGCGATCCTCGTTGTCAAACAGACGCGGGCCGAAGTGTTGGCTGACTGCATGGCTCAATGTCGCATTTCCTGTGGCGGATATCCAACGTCGGCGGTCCTCATGATCGCCAGTCATAGTCTGGAGCGGACTTTCTGGTCTGTCGAATGAGGTGCCGTGCATCAAGCATCCTGGGTCGCATCAAGTCCGGCAGTCGAACTGATCCGGGGTGAGACTGGCTAGTGCAATCCAGCACGCGACGGCACGACCAATGTCTCACAGGCTCTTCAGACGCCGTCCTGCATGTGTAGCCGCTAACCCCAGCAGTGGCTGTTTCGCTGGGTGACTGCATTTGCGCGGATGATTCCTTGCGCGCTGTACCGCAATGGGATAATGGATGGTGGATGAATGAAAGCAAGGATGAGCCACCCAGAGAAAGCGAAGTCGACTTGACGGTCGGGTCGTCCCGTCTGCGTCAAAACCCCACTTCGGCAACTAACTAAGTTGCTGTTAGTGGGCCAGTATCACTCCGCAACCACACCATTTCATGGTCCTGCAGGTCGTCAGACGGGAACGGGAGCAGCCTCCACCGCTTTTCATGAGATGTAAGAAGACCGATGGACGGATTGCAATGCGACTGCGAGACGAGAAAAGCCGGTCGTGTCACCAACAGATATCTTGCAAATGAAGGCGAGACATGCGCGAAGCGGCTGGCCGAAGTATGCGCGGCGTGGCGAGGCCAACCGAGACAGAATCCTGATGAACACGCCCCTTCTTCTGATCATGCAGGCGTTGTCAAGTCATAGCACAGAAAATGTGCTCTGCCCTTTTCATCAACCAACGCAAGCATTGCGATTTGCCAGCGCACCGACATGTGCCACTGTACGAGCAAGTCCGCGCGTAGCTTCGCACTTTGCTGTATACAGTATGCCTGCTTATCCATGACGAGCGAATGTTATCATTGGGAGCATCGCCTTGCCCACGTCTTCCTCACAAGCACCTGAAGTTGCCGAGCTCCGCCATCTCGAAGTGTGGTGCGCTGCTGAGAGGTGCGCACCGCGCTGTCTGTGTTGCCATCCCTCGTTTCGCGCAAGTATCGCAGGCCCATGAGCTCAACCAGGAAGCATTTCTGACCAGCCATGGAAACCCAAAGCTGCTGTCCGGACTTGTCTTGTGACATGGGTGGTTGCTCAACGCGGCATGTGACTGCCGTCTGAGGTCGGTGCCTCGGATTTTCGCAGGCTGTGGGTAGATCGCGAGGTTCCAGGACGTCGTTTCAGGCATTCACGGCACACCGCGAGAGCACTCTTTCTTGCTAATTGGAGAGCCCACGCGGCCGACTGGCGATCGTCAATTGGATGACAATCAACGTAGTTTGAAGGCTGGTAAATGGCGTGCCATACATCACCACGTGAGTTTCCCTTGATTCAGATCTAACCCTGCTTCTACAGTGCAACGCCTCGCTGTGGTGGCTTAGTGATCCAACGAGGGTCTCTGCACGGGCAAGGACAGGCCAGCTGAGAATTTTCGAGTAGTGCCAAGCACTGTAAGTCTGTAATGAAGCTGTCCAAGGCCGGGATATGCTCCAAGGAAGCCCTGCTGTGCATCTCACCGTCGGCATGTTTTGAGGCCGTCTGAAAGAGTGAGGTCTACTTCGGAGGTGGCCCCGACTTGACAACTCAAGTAGGCTCGAAGCACCTCTGCCAGACAGCAATACTTCCTCTTACATGATCAGCGTATACGTACGTTCAGCGCAGGGAGTGGACGGTCGGCCGCAGTCGTCGAAGCGCTCAAAGTACATACATTGCCAGCGCGATCGTAGCTTCCCCTCGGTCTCACTTTCACCGTCACAGTAGGGGTACCGCCTACAACCTTGTATACGTCACACGTACCCCGTATATATAGGATATACCGGCAATCTGGACGGCCACCGCTGTATATACAGGATATCTGCGTAATAGAGCGACCCTAGCGCCCCGCTGGGGGCCCCAGAACTCAGTATTACTCACTATCCGAGTTCCGAGGGTCTGCTTACGCGGTCTATACGATTTGCACATACCGGTCATTATACTGCACATACTGCACGAATCCTGAATATATGGTATACCCACATCCCTACATCACAGCCTCCTTCTTACTTCAACGTGTACATCCTGGCCGCAGCGCTTCCAAGTGCTTCCGGAGAGCTGGGCTGCCCATCGATGGCTCCGCAGTCAATGCCATGCTTGTCAGATTTAGGGCGGCGCACCGCGCACGTGGGAAACAGTACTCGAAAGCAGTATCGGTCGCCAAGTCATCGCGGCCCTGCAGCGGGCCGACATTCGTTGAGAGTCGCGGTGCTGGGTGCTGGTGGAAGCGTGATCCTCTGTAGAGAGAAGAGGTGATGGAGGGACAATCTTGCCATCATCAGTTGGCCCTTACTACTCTCCTCCGTATTCGGCCGGCGTCTTCACTTGGTAGAAATCTCCACCAATCGGTAGCAACGGCGGCAGCCGAGTCAAGCCCTAACTCTCATGCACGATAGCTTATCGGACCCGTCCCTGCAAACTGGCCGTGGGTCATGCAGGCAGAGCTGTGAAAAAGTCATTTGCGCCAATTTCCGCACAAACAAACCATTGAGTTTTCAAATCCTCTACAAGCACCGCTGTAGCTGTAGAGCTGCTCAAACCATCCGAATCCTTCGTTTGACGAGGCAAATTTCACCATGAGCAAAGGCAAGGTCTGCTTGGCCTATTCAGGCGGTTTGGACACCAGCTGCATTCTGAAGTATCTCCTCGTATGTCTAAACGACCATTGAGCTGGCGACGAGCGTCCATGTTGCATTTGCTTACTTCGGATGACAGGACCAAGATTATGAAGTGATCTGCTTCATGGCCGATGTTGGCCAGGAGGAGGACTTCGAGGCCGCAAAGGCCAAGGCGCTCAAGATTGGCGCTACCAAGTGCTACATCGAGGACATCCGTCGTGAGGTAAGCAAAGTCTGAGTGCTGCCACATAGATCGTTCTGACGGCATCTGGTAGTTCATTGAGGAGCTCTGCTACCCAGCAATCGCTTGCAACGCCATCTACGAGAATGTCTACCTCCTCGGAACCTCGCTCGCCCGCCCTGTAATCGCTCGCGCTCAAGTCGCCGTTGCTCAAAAGGAAGGGTGTTTCGCGGTATCGCATGGCTGCACTGGCAAGGGAAACGACCAGGTTCGCTTCGAACTCGCATTCTACGCTCTCCAGCCCTCCATCAAGGTCATCGCGCCATGGAGAGACCCGGCTTTCTACGAGCGCTTCAAGGGCCGACAGGATCTCCTTGATTATGCCACTGAGAAGGGCATCCCCGTCACCAGCACCAAGAGCAAGCCATGGAGCATGGATGAGAATTTGGCACACTGCAGCTACGAGGCTGGTATCTTGGAGGATCCAAACACTGAAGCTCCAGCAGACATGTGGAAGCTTACCGTAGACCCTACCAAGGCACCAGACACTCCAGAAGACTTCACTTTGACCTTTGAAAAGGGGCTGCCCGTGAAGCTGGAGTACGAGGGTGGCAAGAAGACCGTCACCGATCCAGTCGAGCTCTTCCTCACAGCAAACGCCATTGCGCGCAAGCACGGTGTCGGCCGTATTGACATCGTCGAAAACCGATTCATCGGCCTCAAGTCCCGAGGATGCTACGAGACTCCAGGCCTCACGATGCTCCGTGCAGCACACATCGATCTGGAGGGTCTCGTCATGGATCGTGAAATCCGTGCTCTCCGCGACCAATTTGTCACATTCCACTACGCCAAGATTCTCTACAACGGTCTGTACTTCTCTCCCGAGCGCGAGTTTCTCGAGGACAGCATCAAGTCGTCTCAGAAGAACGTCAACGGAAGCGTGCGATGCCGGGTCTTCAAGGGTCTCTTTAGCGCCGTCGGCCGCTGGTCTGACACCGAGAAGCTGTACGATGCTAGCGAGAGCTCCATGGACGAGATTGGTGACTTTGCACCATCCGAGACCACTGGCTTCATCACCGTCAACGCCATTCGCCTGAAGAAATACGGCAATGCGAAGGAGACTGCTGGTGAGAGCCTTGTGAAGAAGATCTAAATGAGCTTGTCTGGATGAATCTGGACTTCTTTCTACTTGGGAGTCGAAAGTCTCCTGCACGACTGTAGACTATAGATGGTGACGCCTGTGACACGATAATGAAAAGCATGTGTTTTGTTGAGCGCACGATCACTTTGTTTCCCTTCTCGAGGCCGGAGCGGCCGAAGTTCGGAGAAATGCGGCTGCCGATCGCTATCCACCTCCAAGCGTCATGCTCTTCCCAAACATTTTCCGCCCGATAACACCTCTTTGCGCCACCGAGACACTTGAATGTCTTTATACAACTTCTCAAGTGGTTATCGACCTTATCGACCGCAATCATGGGCTGGTTCTGGGCAGACGCGACACCAGCGCAAACACAACTCCCTCCATCACATCCTTTGAGATCAGATGCTCAACCACCAGTATGCTATCCACATCCACATATTCAGGCCGTCTTGCCTAATTTATCTAGCCATCATGTCCGATGCACAACAAGATGTCTCCCAAGTCCTCATCACAATCACAACCCGACCGACCGAGCGCCTGTCTCGTCAAACACTCCAGCGCATCAACGACACCCGCCGCCATGAACCCGTCCTCCTCCGCACAACCGCCGCAATCCACGAGCCCTACACCCTCCTACATCTCCAAACTAAATCCTCTAAACTACATGCCCTCCAACCTCGCCAACAACCGCGAACACACCGAACAAACCATCGCCCTCCCCCTCGAGCGCGAAGCCTCCACCATCCCGCGCGGGGACGGCCAAGGAACCTGGGAATACCCTTCCCCGCAACAAATGTACAACGCCATGCTACGCAAAGGCTACACCGACACGCCCGCGGAGCACGTCGAAAGCATGGTAGCCGTACACAATTTCCTCAACGAAGGCGCATGGGACGAGATCCGAGGCTGGGAAGGCCGCTTTCACGCCGGACTCAGCCGCGGCTGGACACTATGCAGTCGAGGCGAAGAAGGGTATGAAAAACATGCGAGGTTGGAAGCTTTACGGGTGAGAGGGAGAGAGGCGGAATTATTGAATTATGAACCGGATTTGGTTCGGTTTGAAGGCAGGCCGGGGGATATGACGCCTAAAGCGAGGATGTTGAGTTTCATGGCCAAGGTGTGGCCGAGCAATTTTCCGGATAATCCGCCATTCGATCGGCATGATTGGTTTGTGAGGCGGAAGGTTCCTGGTGGGAAGGAGAAAGAGGTGAGATATGTGATTGATTATTATTCGGGGCCGCCAGAGCCGACGGGTGAGCCGGTGTTTTATTTGGATGTTAGGCCCGCGGTGGATGGCCCGACTTCTGCTGCGGAACGACTGATGAGGTGGGGTGGGGATGTGTGGTGGAGGGCTAGTGGGGGTGTGGTGAGGGAGGAGTTGGCGAGGCAGAAGAAATAGAGCGGCGGTGTGAGAGTATTGTGGATCTATTTGTGGCGGATCGTATGATTTGGATGGCGATGGTGATCATGGCGAGCGCGGAGTCTGGCGTTTCGACATCGTGTTACAATGCGGTTTTCCATACTCAGCTCAGGCGCGGTTTCTGTACAGACAATCGTAAATAATGACGACGATGATAATGGCACTTGACCATCAAAGTCCGATGACAATTCAGAAACAAATGACCAGAACAACGGAGTCGGCCTCACAATGCCCGAACCATGAGAGCATATGCACAGTCTGGTCACGTCGACCTGCTGTGTTCGCATGCGAAAGTGGAATTGTGTGTCTCGCTTGAAGACGTCAGCTGTCAGCTGTTCGAGCAAGCAAGCACGTCCGGAACAATTGCGAGCGTGCTCTACCCACCCACCATCATCACGTGTGGGATCGATCCTACAGCAGCAGATCTCACAATCTCACCCTCTCACCCTGTCCCAGGCAAAAAAAAAGAAAAAAAGAAAAAGAACAGACCACAGTCGGCGTGCAGGTCGGCTGTATGCCGCAGATGACAGAGTGTGGCAGCACCAAAATCCAAACACGATGATCGATTCATAACAAGCGCTTCTGTCTGTGTCTGTGTGTGTGTGTGTGTGTGTTTACCACTTTGCCTTTCAGTTAGCGTTACACTTGGCACCTTCTACACCTATCCTACAACACCATCATCATGCCGCAAGCCAAACGTACTTTTGCTCAACACGAGGCGGAGCGCCGCTGGTATCTGAAGCTACCAGTGTGCTCTTGTGGTGTGTTCTTTTGCTTAGGTCGATACTGTTCTTTGCGAGGAGAGAGTATGAGGGGTCAGGAGAAACGCGGGACGAAGAAGGAACGAGCGAATATTGGACGGCCGATTGTGCGGAAGAAGAATTGACTTGTGCGATGGCTGGAACTTGGGGGTGGCTGAAGTTGTTCTGGTCAGGTTTTCGCTGCTGCTGGGTCTGTTGTGCGATACCAGTGATCATTTCGAGGCTGGTCTTTTCTCGACTCTTCTCGTCCGTGGTCGGATCGTCATTTCCTCCTGGTTCGATCGAATGGCGGCCCGGGACCTGCTGGAAAGCGTCCTTCCGCAGCTCCTCCCTTGACTCCATTTGACAGCTCAGAGCAATTCTCCATCCTCGCCCAGCTTCCACGGCTCGCACTTGCGCGCGTAATGGACGATGTAATTGGGAGACTTGATGTCCAACATTGGAAGGCCAGTAAGAGTCGATAGCTTTCGCTTCCCGGTCGCTGGATCGAGCAACCACATCCCCTCTTCGCCCTCTGGCACATCAAACTTCCACGGTTCGTTGAGCTTGGCATCATAGATGAAGAACTCTCGGCCATTCCTGTCAAGTATCGGAAGGCCGGTAGTAGGCGAAATCTTGCGCTTTCCGGTGTCCTCCTCGATCAGCCATACTCCCTCCTCGCCCGGTGGCACATCGCTGATGTCTTTCGCGGTCCCTGGCAGGCGCTTTTCCGAATGAGTTGCTCGAGCGACTGGAGCGAAGTCTTCCTGGAAGAAACTGTCCTGTTGCTGCTGCTGTAATAGCCGCTGCTGCTCCTCCTTTGTCTGCTTCTCCTCTTGAAGTCCATCCACGCGCGTGGTCTTGCGGTTGTGGCGAAGCGGATCCGAGCTTCGATCTTCGCTGGTTCGATCCAATGCGAGATCGCCGAGGGCTCTGCGCTTGAGCGTCGCGCCAACGGACCACTCGGCCGCGGCGCGAGTCACTGACTCCAGGCGCGCCGGGGTGGGAGGCGGCTGGACAGCGCCTGAAGCACTGCCGATTGCAGAATTCGACTTGACTCTCCACTGGCGGGAATCACCGCAGACGCCATTTGCAGTGCGAGCTCGGATGTGTGATGCGCGGCCGGCGCCCGAACCAAAGTCCTTGCCGCAGGACTCGCAGACGGTGATGACCATGTCGACGGATGCTGCGCGGTGGGTGCTGTCGCAGAGTTGGATGAAGTTGGGATATTGCGAGACCCAAATTGTTTGTCCATTCACTTTCATGCACGCGTGCACAAGCGCTGCACGGCCCGCTGCAGCCTGGCGCGCATAAAAGCAAGCACTCAACTTCAACTTCAGCAACGGAAAACATTTGTTCCAGCATCTTGCTGCACTGCACGCGTTCAACACATCCGAAGATGGCGGCCTTAGCAGTTGCGCGTGCTTCGACGGGGACGGAAGGCGCGACGGGTCTGACTTTCGAGGCCACCGCGGAAGCGCTGCATCCGCTGAAATCCTCGAGCAAATCCTTCTTTTCCTTCCTGCTCATGACATTCTGGTGGACTCGAGAGTGTCGCGCTACTGGCAAGCTACCATCAAAGGCTCAATTCGCCTGCAACGTGTAAGTCATCTCGCCACTGTTGCGATCACAGACCATTGCAAGCAAGACCACTAGCACGTCGAAGGCACTCTTCCTGGCACCTCTGAAAGACAGCGGCGTGGCGCCATCGAGTCCAGACCAGCCTCGTGATCTCATTTGCAACCCGCACGTCTCCTGCACCTTCACAAGACACACCGGCTTCCGCTGAACCGCACTTCTCGGCCCTCTTCGCACACACACACACACACACACACACACACCCCCTCTCTCAATGGCAAGCATTCTCCCACCCCGAAGCTTCCTGACGCAGAAAGTTTTGTTTTTCTTTTGTAACCGCCTTGCGAGATATTAGGGTTGGGATTTCGGTGCGGGGTGCATTGCGTTCAACAATGATGTGAGGCGCACGAGCGAGGGGGAAAAGAGGAGAAAGGGTTCGGGGGAGATGAGTGAGGAGGATCGCAGGTTGAGGAAGCGGTCGAGGAGGACGGTTGCGGGGTGGTAAGAGAGCCATATGGGGTTCTGCTTTTTTATAGACAGCTCTTGGCTCAGTCAGGCGCGGCTTGTTGGTCTTGTCTGCGGGCTTTCGTTTGGATACGACGGTGGGAGAGAGTCTCTTTTCGGTAGCAGTGTTTTCTCTGGACGAATGGACATATAATAATGCCCTCATCATATATCCATTTCCCATGCGACTTCGAGTGCTGCTCGGTCTTTCGCCTTATTTCTCGCCGCGAACCACTTCCTCTCAAATCCATTACTTCGATCCACTCCGTCCCATCTCCAGCCCGGTCTGATACCATAACGATTCGGTTCAAAGGCTCCCTGATATGTCTTGCCTCCACCTTTGCTCTTTCCGCTTTTCCCACTGCTCTTCTTCGTCGCCAGTAGTTGCGCCATAGGATCATTCCACCTTTCTCTTTCCTTCAACTCCGCATTCATCTTTTCATCATCCGCTCCTCTTGCCACAGTCATGACCTTCGCCTCTTCCAGCTCCTGCTTCCTCTCCTCTTTCTGCCGCCGTTGCACATCTCCTTTCCGACTCTCCAGCTCCTCTTTCGCTTTCCGCTCTTCTTCCCTTTTCTTCTCCTCCGCTTCATCCTGCTTCTGCTTGACATTGATCATCCTCCCCGACGCATCACGGTAAATTGTCTGCTGCGCCAACCCTCCCGACGCCAAATCGGCATCCTGCATAGCTTTCATCTCGGCTTTTTGTTTCTTCTTCAGCGCTCGTGACACTTCTGCGGCGGTTTGCAGACCTGCCAGTGCGCCATTCTGCATGACAGGTCCGTCATAGTCCGCTCCATCTTGTCCGACGACCGTAGGATCATCGTCATCTTGCTGTGCACGCGCTCGCGATTCCGCCTGCGCATCTGCTAAAATGGCGTCCGCCGCTGCTTGCTCGGAGTCCTTGGGTGCTTCTGCGCCTACTTTGATCCATTTTGACTTTTTGGCGGGTTTGTTCAGCCCTCCTGCTAGAGAGCCTCCGACTATCGTGGGTGCGTCATCGTCGTCGTCGTTGTTTTGTGCGGGATTCGTCCAGGTTTGTGCTTCGTCGTCTTCGATAGTGAGGCCTTCGGTTTGGCCTTTCTCCTTTCTCTTGCGCTTTTTGGCCGGCTTCTCTGCTGAGAGGTAGTTTTGTGCGAGGTAGTCGGCGAGACCCATATTTGCACTGTGTTGCCAACGCGGATGTCAAGGAGAAGATGTGTGTAGGCACAAGTGGTGAAAGTGAAGGGCGATCTCGAAGGGTGACGCACTAGCGCGCCCGCGTCGTTGGTTCCGCGCGCCGAGCGCACAAAGCTCGAGTCGCATTTCGATCAAATTTGCAAACACCACCATGTAAACAGCGGCCACGATGCCTCGCTCTGATGAGGCTGCATCATGGTATACGATGGTCTACCGGGCCGTTCAGCAAGTGCCGCACGGCTCGGTGACGAGTTACGGGCACATTGCGACTCTGCTGGGATATCCGTGAGTTTTTCCTGATTGACAGCTCACGATCGATGCGACCAGAGGCTTAATCGTGGTTGACAGCGAGCGACCACGGTAAGATGATGAAGACGAAGAAGAAGAAGAACACGACGCATACGCCAGACCGACATTCTGACCATGTTGGCTCCATTCAGCCAAGTGGGCATTTGCCTCAAGTATCTCCCCTCGGCGGACGACCAGCCAGACGCTCGCTACAACGGCGACACGGTGCCTTGGCAGCGAGTGATCAACTCCAAAGGAATCATCAGCCAGAGGCAAGTGCCCCTCGTCATGGTGATCACCGTGATGGTGATGCTTGTCCTCTTCCTCCGCTGGAATGTCCAGCTGACCCGCGCCTCAAGAGGGGCGAACGGCGCAGCTAACCAAGAAAGCGCGCTGTTGGCAGAAGGAGTCCAAGTCGGCCGTGGCTCTCTCGGCGAGCGGACAGTCGACTTCTCCACCTACGGCTGGTTTCCCGCTGTGCTGCCCAGCGAAGCAGGCGAAGCGGAAGACGAGTAGGAAGCATGCCTCCCACCACGCTCCATGTCACCGACTTTCTGGTCTGTGAAGGTCGACGATGGCCGCGATGTGTTCGCATCAGCAGACGCCGCCGCTCATCGTGCTGCGGCGAATCAAGACTTCACGTGTCATCATGTGGGACAGCCGGATTGAGGGCCGCACGTCATCGCAGCTTGGAACCTCGTTCGCAGACCGCATTCGCAGCAAGCAAGCAAGCATAAACAACTGCCGCCGGATCCGTGCTCCAGTCAACACGCCACGTTCCTGATGCCTCGCAGCAGCCATGACGAGCAGCTGCGCGTGGGCCTCCTGCGCCACGGGATCGTGCTTATCGCTGCTCTCCCCACACGTCCGAATGCGGAACGAGGTAAGACTCCAACCAACCTGGATCACGGCCGCCGCTCTCGATCGTGCGGGACGTGCTTTGTGCTCCGTGCAACTCCATATCATCTGCTTGTCTTCTGTCACAAACCGCCCGACAAGCGACACCGCCAACCGCCCTCGGAAGCCGCGCCTTACATCACCTCGTGACTCAGCTCCGCACCGACGAGTCACGCCTGCTGATAAACACCGCCAACCGCCGCTTTGACCCAGTCGTCACTTCTGCCCTATCACGAGCTGTTGTTGCTCTCTCTTTGTCGTGCTGACCCGGACGTCACAAAGACATCCACCTACGACACGTTCCTGTTCTGCCCGACTTTGATCCCAACTATCAACAGACACCAAGGTGTCCACTCAGATCTCCCCGACTCCTCTGCAGGCAGATCGCAACATAGGACGCTCGAAGAACAACACCCTCCCCAACTCCCGAAATCGGAACAGCTCCAAACCCGGCATCATGTCTGAGCAGACCTTCTCCAACGCCGACCTCCGCGCCACTGCTCAAGACTACAAGCGCGATGCTTCTCACAAGCATAAGTGGGCTCTCGGTTCCACTGGAGGTGTAGGCCGCGCTCCGGAAAAGCCACGACCTCACCGTCCTTCTGAGACGTGAGTTGATCTTGGGCGTGCATTTGACTTGCTCCAGCTGACCGACAATAGCGAGTACAGCTTCAAGCGACGCGAGAACAAGAGTGCTGTAGCTTCCCTAGCTCACGGTGCCAAGGTCGCCCGCAAGCACGACATGCTCGAAGGTGCTGCCCTTACGGACGACTCATCTGCTAGCAACTCGGACGCCTACGACGACACTCCTTCTCCACCCGTCGACGCCGGCGTCACCTACTCCTTCGACGCTGCACGCGGCCCCACTCAAGGCAGTCAGATCCTCAACGTTGCCCTCGCAAAGGCCGTGGAGAAGTTCGAGGACCGCGAGACCGCGAAGCTTGTCAAGAAAGAGTACGAGATGTTGGATTCAGACGGCGAAGCTGTCGTCATGAGTCCGGAGAAGAAGAAGCGAGGCAAGAAGTCTGACGGTGACGGCCTGGTAGTCCTCCGTAATGCGGATGAGGAAGAGTACGAGTTCTTGTGAGCTCCCACCACTACACACAACCTGCATACATAGTGATGGGCATGGATACGGCGTTTGGATATGGGGAATCGGGATTGATGACATCTTCTCGACATCCTTGACAGTTTGAGACTGTCAGACAGCATTAGGGCGGTGGTCGTGGTTGCATTTTTGTGTTGTACAAATCATCATCTGGCAGGGTCGTGAGAAGGAGTGCTAGAACCTGCTCTCTAAGCCTAGCCTATCGAGCTAGCTAGCATTGGCGTTTCTTTGAGGACATGAGCTGCGAAGATACCCTATCAGTGTTGCGGCTGATGCTGCGAATTTAAGTCATTGGGAATGAACACCAGTCGCCTTTCCGGTCAATTGGCCGAGGCGCGATCAGCTGCCACTCGTTTCTTCCCGTCTTACACCATCTCCACTTGTCGGGACAAGTTCACGTGAAAGGTGTTGGAAGTGGTTGCCTAAGCTAGGGTTGATGGATGCTACTGCTTTGAGAACGGCGTGATCAGGGTCAACGGTACGAAAGCCTATGATTGGAACCGCTGCAACGGTTCCTTTGCGCAAGGTGGGTGGGAGACTTGCCTGAGGAAGGTGATCTCGGGCACGGCCGTTGGTGGTGTGTGGCGGAGTTCTCGGCTCGTATATTGGTTTCAGACCTCCCGTTTGACTTTTCCTCTTCTTCTCCTTCTTCTTCTCCCGAACATCCTTTGACTCATCGCGATCCGTGGTGTTCTACTTGTCATCTCGTGGACTCAACTGTCCGCACCTGCGTGGCTTGCACCATATCAAGGCTGCGGAGTCTCAACTTGGACGACGGCGATGACATGTGCCGGGTCCGTCCGAGATGCCTTCTTCTATCACGCTGATAGTCGATCGATTATCGGACTCGAGCCACCGCTTCACCGCTTGCTCTGTGAAAGCAAGTGCTTGCTATGCAACCAGCCAGCATCGCCCCGGTCGCCAAGCTCAGGTGGTAGGTCGTCACGGTAGGCACATGTTTTCCTGTGTTTTCCCTTCACCTGGGGCTGGATTGAAAGAATACAAGTCTGCTTCGACCATTCACCTGCAATTAACATGGCAAAACATGTGCCGCTCCGCACGTGCTGGCAAAGACGAGTGAAAGAAACCGAAGTGCTTTGGTCAGCCTTCACCGGTCAGACAAAGCCCCAATCAGCTATCGCCAGCTCCACAAAGCGCGGCAAGCGGCTCATCACTGCAGTCACGTCGTACCGAACGAGGAGCACGAAGGTTGGGAGGAATTTGGAGTGCTTCTCCCGGTGAGTGAGCCTCTTGTCCCATCCATCATCCCGCGCTCGACCGCGTGTGCACGCCAACCGCCCTTCTCGTGCCCGAGGCAGAGGGCGCGACGCGGCAGAAGCACCACCCACGATCCACGGCCAATGATTCGAGTTGCGGACGCCGAGATATCGCAAGCGCTGCCGAAGCCTGGTCACCAGCGAATAAGATGGCAGAGCAGCACCAGCATGAGCGCACGCTGCTCGAGTCCGCCTTGGACTGCGACGACGCCGGCTCGGGACTGTACCGCCTGCGCGACGCCTTGCCGCGACATGCCACCAGCATCACCGCCATCATTTCCGAGCTTTTTGGACTCAGCTCGGCGTTGCGAGGGATTCACGCTGCCGAGTACACGCAGATCCACGGCCCTTCGTTCTACCGCATCAGAGACGACCTGGGCCTGTTGCGCCGAAGTCTGAGATTCACGACGCAAGATGTCTTTGATATGTTTGCGAGGTTGCGACGGCATTCGGAGCAGAGGGCGTGGGAGGACCTGGAATATCGAATGAATCATCAAGAACGCATTGGCTTGCTGGAGAGACTGGAGCTTCACCGAGACTTTCTCGATGCACAGAACCATGTGCTCGAAGGGGCAAGTCCGCCAGCTCTGAGTCAATCTCGCCAAGAGGTGACTCGACTGCTCGCGACACAGCAGCGGCTGAGAAACATTGCTGGCATTGAGACATCTGGTGCGGTGTCCTTTTACGTGTCTAGTATAGTGCATTGAGCTGACATCTTCGCAGGAGCGAGCACACCGCGGCCATCAGGGAGACGATCAAGTAGGCCTGCTGTCGTTCCCATGCCTGTCAGCCCGACTGTGGCATCCGACGAACTGAATTGGCCACGCCCACCAGATTGGCACGCGCCAGACCCTCCACCAGCAGGTTCTCCAACCTCTCCAGTCGTGTCCCCCATCTTCAGCAACTTCTCGTCAGGCTCTTCACAAACCATGTCGAGCCACACATCCTACTCAAGCAACCCCTACTTTCCTGCTCAGTCCACCACGGCAGTCCACTGGGCGCAAACTGTATTCGATGGCAGCTGTCCCACAAACCGATACAAGAACGAATACCAATCCCTAGACCGCTCCAAATGCACTGGCGATCTAGACCCCGATGCCCTCTCAGCTCTCGCCACCACCGGCTTCCACCAAGCCCTGCAGCTCTCCTTCGACGAAGACCGCCTCTGGGTCCGCCTCTACTACCACCCCTCCGACCACCGCGCCATCATCCTCATCATGACCCGCGATGCCCTGGGCCAACCCCTCCACTACACCGAACGCCTCACCAAACTCAAAATCATCCGCGAAGCCTCCCTCCTCAAACTCTGCCGCGTGCGCCACGGCAGCCAAAAACACACCATGTGGGCCCGCCTCAATTTCTTCCTTCACGAACGCATGGTCCTCTTTCACAACACCTTCGTCGCCATGAAACACCAAGACCAAACCGGCATCCCCCACCGCATCCTCCTCGAAGACCTCCCGCTCGAAAAATGCTCTCCTTCTGGCTCTGGTGAGAAAATGCTCTTCGCCGGCGAAATCCGCCACGGAGAAATGCGGCACGCCCTGGCCATTTTACGCGATTCGGCATCGAATGTCGTACGCATCGAAGCTTCTGCTTTGCGAGGTCCGAAAAGGGGAGTTCCGATTTGGACGGCTTTTGTCACGAAATACGCGTATGATCCGGATTGGGCGCAGTTGGAAGAGGGTGGAATTGTGAGTTTGATCAAATTGAATCCTGAGCCGGCGGTTTTTGTCGAGGGGTATACGCCGCCGGTTAGTATTTCGAAGGGGGAGTGGGTTTTGCCGTTTGCTAGTGGGGGTGGTGAGTTCTTTCTCTTCTTTTCTTTTCTTTTTTTTGCTCTTCTCCCGAAGTCTGCTGATGGTGATGGTGATGAAATCATGAGAGGGATGGGCGGTGGTTTGATGTGAAACCGAGCCGAGGCTGACGATTTTTGATCTTCTAGATGCCAAGATGTTCATGAATACGTGGGCGAATATTTGTCGGAGGTATGGTCGTTGAAAAAGATGAACATGAAGACGACGATAACTGTCGGAAGATGAAGAAGAAGAAGAAGCTTGAGTTTTTCATGGTTCTGGTTCTGGCTCTGGCTCTGATTCTGGTTCTGGACTGCATGCTTCCTTGCTTATACTTATTAGCGTTGGCGTTCATGGTTCATGAGGCGATCGATGGTCGGTCCTCGTCCCTCCTCCTCCTCCTCCTCCTCTGGAAATTCTCTCCTCAATTTTCCTCATGGACTGGACTGGAAGTCTTTGGCATTTGCAGCGTTCTTTTTCCAAGCGTTTGAGCGTTCGAACCGTGCGAAAAATTTCACCGATTATGCGCTGTGGCTATGACTATGACGATTGATCGATAGTGAGATAAGATTACGGAAGGAATGAAAGGGAACGGAAGCACTTAATTTGACATCACATGACATGACATGATAAAACACGAAGATATGAAGATATGAGGCGAGGTTTGAGCTGAGGTGAGAGTGGTGGGTGAAAGAAACTCTGCTCTTCTCTACTCTACTCTTCTCTACTCTTCTCTTCTCTTTTCTTCTCTATGACAGGGAAGCAAAGGATGACCAAATGAAATTTCCAGGAGGATCACCATGTGTGAAGGAAAATGCGCGTGTGGTGTCTTATATATTTTCAACTTTTGAGCCTGTTGGTACTTTTCCTTTCTTTTCCTCTTTTCATCTCTCTCCATACGGGACGCGGAAGAAAATTTCATTTCACGAGGTATCGCCAACTTTGATGTCAATATTAACTATTTGATTGTTGACTGGCTGACTGACTGACTGACTGACTGAACTCCCATAGCTCCAATGGCGATTGATCGTGATTCGTCCAGCGAAGAATCGAGGTCGGTCCTAAGACGATCACAAACGTGGCGGAAGGACATGTGCGATATGTGTTGTCAAAGACAACGAAAAAATGGGCATCTATCTTATAGTGAAATGCAGGGTAGGGAATCTGACGAAAACCTAAGCTCGGAGAATAACATGGGGTCTAGTGAAAGTAAAAGCCAAACAAAAACCCCAAGTGAAGTCCACCCCATGCAAGACCCCCCCCTCCTCCCCTGTCTTGCTCATCCGGAAACTTTGGACAAATTCGTCACCGCCACGAATCGAATTTCTCCGTTAATAAAGGCGGTCAATCAATATAACGACGGGGTGTGGCCACCGACGCGGTCGTGTATGGTGGTGTACTACTCGTAGCAGCTAGTCGTTCTGTGCGGAAGCAGTCGAATACAGTGTAGAAGGACTGGAAGGTTCTCAGCTCGCTTGCGTCTTTTTCTCTCGAGAACCTACTAATCACCTTAGCTGTTCAGCTGATGAAATCGTATATAAAACACCCGCTTGCGGTTTTCGCGCGCGTGTTTTCTTAGACCTTGCTCTCTCGTCCCGCAGAACTTCGAAAAGTTTCCACATTGGCAAAATAGCGGAAATCTATCATGTCCAGCTATGGTTTTGCTGCCACGACGGCGCTGGCTCTGGCCTGTATCGTATTCTTTCTCTATTGGCGTATCTTGCCCAAACCTTTGCAGGGCATACCATACAACAAGAAATCCGCTTCGCGCGTACTGGGAGATGTCCCCGATATGCTGGAATATGCCTCGAAGACTGGAGAGCCATATAAATTCCTCCCGAAGCTTTGTCAGGATCTCGCGTCTCCGCTAGCACAAGTCTTTCTCTTTCCTGGAAAGAGACCTGTGGTGGTTGTTGCTGATGGGCAGGAGTCAGTATTTATTCTCCAAACTCTTCTTTTTTGGCGAAAATTTTCTGCAAATGGGAGAACACGTGACTGATTTCAGAAATCGAAAGAGCCCACGATATTATGCTCCGCCGAACCAGCGAATTTGACCGATCGCCCTTCTTCGCTGATGGGTTTCGCGCCTTCCTTCCAGATACTCTGCCTGCGTTGGCCTCGAATGAGCAGTGGAAACATCAGAGGAGGATCTTCTCCGATACCATGTCGCCTTCTTTTCTGCAGAAAGTTAATGCCCCTCGAGTGCATGCAGCTTACACGCAACTTCTCGAGTTGTGGGTGAAGAAGACCGAAATCGTTGGTGAGTCACTGGTTGATGTCGACAAGGATATTTCGTATGCTACCCTTGAAGCGCTGTGGACTTCGAATTTTGGAAGATCTTCTGGAGCGGTGAAATTGCAGACTGAGAATCTTTCGTTGCCGAGGAAGAAGGATTCTGCGACTGGTGCGGTGGTATTTCAGGATGCAATGTTGCCGGATGAAGTTGCTTGCACGATTGTGCTGCCGAATAGTTCGCAGATTGTGATGAATTCGCCGTTTGGGATAACTCATCAAATGATTGCTCTTGTTGTGGTCCCCAAGCTGAGAAGAGCGATGAAGGCGAAGAGAAGGCTTTTAGAGGCTGAGATTACAGCGGCGGTGAGGAGGCTAGCGGAGAAGGGAGAGAAAGAGAAAGACCAGGATGATTTGGTCTGCGCTGCAGATCTGATGATCAGTAGAGCTCAGCGGTTGGGCGAGGACTTGTACTCGCCTGCCATGCGTGATGATGTCTTTACGTATATCATAGGAGGCTTCGACACGACGTCTACTACAATTCGCTGGGGAGTGCTCTTGCTGGCAGCACATCAGGATGTTCAGACCAGACTACGCGCCGCGCTCGAGCAGGCGCACGGGACATCGGATCTTCCAAGTACAGAGGCAATCACTCGGCTCTCAATTCCGTACCTTGACGCCGTGATCGAAGAAACAGTACGCGTAGGCGATCCAGTTCCGGCAAATATGCGAGTCGCAACGTGCGATACTCAGGTTCTAGGATATCACATCCCCAAAGGTACCGAAGTGATTTTTCCAACCTGGGGGCCCACTCATACTTCGCCTGGATTTCCTGTCGATGAGAAGATGCGAAGTTCATCTAGCCAAGAGCATGGCGGGAAGATTGGATCGTGGGATGAAAATGACATGCACGAGTTCAAGCCTGAAAGGTGGTTGAAGCGGGACGCTGATGATCGTGAGGTTTTTGATCAATTTGCGGGGCCTGGTGAGTTCCTTTTCCTTCATGAAATACAGTGATGCCTTTTGCCGGTGGCAAACTTCTAGTGCAATGGCTGACTTGTTCTGTCCTCTAGCCATCGTGTTTGGCGCAGGAGCCCGAGGCTGCTTGGGCAAGAGACTAGCTCTGATGCAGATGCGAATTTTCTTCACGCTTGTGTTTTGGAAATTCGAATTCTTGCCGACTGAGGTCAAGATGCAGGCGAAGCAAACTGTGACGAGGAGGCCGGAGAATGTTTTTGTGAAGATGAGGAAGTTGAGATGAGTTGCTTTCGATCTGGGGAGGGAAGACTTGTCGTGATATGTCGTTTCCACGAATTCCGAATGCCCTTTTAGAAGGCTCTCAGTGATCATACACGGGCCGTTCACTTCGGTTCTCGGCCCGTAAGAGTAGGTGCTGTGTTCAAAAGGCTGAACAGCGAGCTTGACGCGACGATTTGGCTCTTCAATCAACTTCAACATCGTTGTTGAATATTGATGCGGCATTAATCGATAATCCATCGATCGCAACCCGGTCAAAGCCAGCGACTTCGGCGGGGTAGAGGGGCATTGAGCTCTTGCATGACGCTTGCACGACCCGGCATAAACCATTGAACCCTCACGCTCAAGGACATTTAGAACCGACAGCACTGCAACACGAAATGTTCACAGGCATCGTCGAAATCGTCGGCAGTACGTGTCACGTACCACACACCCCTCAAGCATAACTTCACCCCACCACTGACAACTCTCCCTTCCAACCAGCCGTCTCCAAACTCGTTCAACTCGATGAGTCCTCCAGTGGCGGAGGCGGAACCTCCCTAACCATCAGCAACTGCTCCGAAATTCTGGGTGACTGCCACCTAGGCGATAGCATCTCCATCAACGGAACCTGCCTCACCGTGACCGAATTCAGCAAAAACGAATTCAAAGTCGGCGTCGCCCCGGAAACGCTCCGCAGAACAAATCTCGGAAAACTGAAAGAAGGCAGCGGAGTAAACCTCGAACGAGCCGTGAGCGCCAGCACGCGCATGGGAGGGCATTTCGTGCAAGGGCACGTGGACACCGTCGCTGTCGTTGCAGATAAGAGACCTGATGGGAATGCTGTGACATTCAGGCTGCAGCCGAGAGATAAGAGCGTGTTGCGGTATATTGTAGAAAAAGGGTACGTGACGCTTGATGGCGCGAGTCTGACGGTTACTGAGGTGAATGATGAGGAGGGGTGGTGGGAGATTATGCTTATTGCTTATACGCAGGAGAGGGTGGTTTTGGCGAAGAAGGAGGTGGGAGAGGATGTGAATGTGGAAGTGGATATGGTTGGCAAGTATGTGGAGAAGAGCGTCGCGGCGTATTTTGAGGGGAATACTGGGACGGGAGGTGCGATGTTGGAGAAGATGGTGAGGAATATTGTGGAGGGGTCGAAGTAATGGTGGTAATGAACAAAAACTTTCTGAATTGGGACTCACGCCTTGTCGTGGTATTGGCAGTATGGCTCGACTTGGTCGGCTGAGCATTGTTTGGTCTGCACAACCTTGAGTCGTGCTGATGCATCGATCGTTGCCATGAAGCGATGCTGTTGGGGCACAATCCTGATGCATCTCTGCGTGAGGTATTGCCTTTTCGTCCTGCGAATGTTCGTGGCGCATGTGCTCAGCATTGTATGGTCATTGGTCCCATGAGACTCCAGCTGTTTGGTTGCGACCGACCTCCACACTCACCGCCATGGGAGAGGTCGTGACAGCCCTCGATCCCCAGACGACAACAATACAGCACACCTACGATCCGTTACCTGGTACGTGATTGATCTATGGGCTAGTTTTGCCGCTTCGGCAGAGTAATCTTGAATTCCTCTGGCTAAGTTGTCTGGAGTTTGCCAGGCCTTACAGACTTGTTGCTTCTGGGAAAGCTGAGTCGAGGAACTACGGGGTGTACAAACGTGGGCTTACTATAATTCACCAAGTGGACTTGGAGTCAGTGCAGAGAAGCAAATGGTCAACAACCGTTGTTCGAGCAATGTATTCAGCGATTGTTCTAATGAGGAATCATTTTTCGATCTTCGTCAGTTCGGTCGGGGATACTTCGGGCAAACTCGTCATTCTCCACGCATGCCGACACGTCTTCCCCAGCACGAAAAAGGAGCGTCGGCATCGCGACAGCTGTTTTCAACGCCTCAACCGCTCCCTCTCCCTCTCCTCCACATCCGCGATCTCCACAACATATCAGAATCTTCGACGCGTAGACGACAAGAATCGTATTCAAGAAACCCGAACACAGCCGCCAAAATGCCTACATACTGGCTATCAGATAGTCAAAGTACACACATCTCCACCTCCCAATGGGTCGCAAACACCCAACAAGAACGAACCATCCACTAACACTTCCCTTTCTCGTCCCATAGAAATCGGCGTCGCGTTCTGCACAGGTGGTAGGTAAGCCTCCTTCCACCAACACCAAATCTCCCACCGTCAACCCACAACTCCCTCCGCTAACAACAATCTCTCTACGTTCTAGGCGGCTTCTTCCTCCTCTTCGGCCTCATCCTCCTCTTTGACCGCGCCCTGCTCGCCATGGGCGACATACTCTTTCTCATCGGCATAACCCTCCTCCTCGGCCCACAACGTACCTTCGCCTTCTTCGCTCGCAGACAAAAATGGCGGGGCACAGCGGCGTTTTGGGCGGGAATTTTGTTGATTCTGATGAGGTGGCCGTTTGTGGGGTTTGCGGTGCAGTGTTATGGGTAAGAAATACACTTTCTCCTCCGTTCTGCGAGATGTGCGGTGTGGAAAGAAAGGAGGGGAGGTGGATGAGGAGCCTGAATACAATTGCTGATACGTGCTGTGCTGCTACAGAATGTTCATCCTCTTTGGCGAATTCTTCAAAACGATTGCCGGATTCGCGTATAATGTGCCGGTCGTGGGGCCCTATATCGCCAAAGCGCTCAATGTTGCGGGAGATAAGGCGGGAGCGGATGATAGGAAACACAAAGATTTGCCGGTATGATGAATTGTGGTCGCGAGCGAGGCTCGTTTCAGCATCTGGGACAGTTACGAGATGGAACGAAACGGATGAGAAAGGAAAGGCCGGAGAGCCGAGCTGGGGATGAGGCAGAGGCAGAAACAGGAAAGATGAGGGAGAAAGCAATAACGAAGAGATGAGAAGGACGAGAAGAATATACGAGACAACGAGTGGAATGGATTGAGCGAGATGGACTGCTCCAGGAATCAGTGGGGCTGATCATGTCTGGAAGAATAGAAGCCGAAGCGGATACTCAGATACGCGACGTTGCAGGAAAGAAGATAATACCGTGCCGCTAGCACGCCAACTCGCCGCGCCGAAGAATATACGTATAAAGCAAGAACGCGCCAAACAAGAGAGACGACTTTTTTCGAGCGCCAACACTCTATCATGTATGTTCTGCCGTGTTTCACATCTTGGTATGCATTGTTTACCTTGTTCACAAGTCTGACCAAGCTCCTGCAGCGAAATTGCAATGGCGGCCATCTAGTGCGAACCATTTGCACCGTTCGCCTTGCTCTTCAGCACTTGGCGTCTGCCGCGAACACCATCTGCGAGCTGCTCGAGCACAGCAATCGTATCGTCCCAGTGAATGCAAGCATCTGTAATCGAGATGCCCTTCTGCAGCGATGCGAGACCTGCAGTGCCAGCCTTCTGGTTACCTTCATTGAGGTGGGACTCAATCATGACACCAACAATGCCCGTCTCACCCTCGCGAAGCTGGTCACCAATCGTTTGAGCGACCTTGGGTTGATTCTTGTGGTCCTTGAGCGAATTGCCTGTAGTAGAGTCAGTTTCCCTTCCACGTCGCTCACATCGAATTAGTCAAAACGCACCATGCGAGCAATCAATCATCATAACCTCCGGCAATCCCTTCTTCTTCAACGCCTCCCTCGTAGCCTTCACACTCTCGCGATCGAAATTCGTCCCCTTGGTACCACCTCTCAAAATCACAAAGCAGTCCGGATTACCCGCCGTCTTGGTAATCGCCGCCAAACCCTGCTTCGTCACACCCATGAAATGATGCTTCGCAGCCGCAGCGCCAATGGCATCCACAGCAACAGCCAACCCCCCATCCGTACCATTCTTGAATCCCATCGGGAACGACAATCCCGAAGCCAATTCCCGATGAAGTTGTGACTCTGTCGTCCGCGCTCCAATCGCTCCGAGCGAGATGAGATCGGCGAGGAATTGCGGAGAAATGGTATCCAGCATTTCCGACGCAATGGGC
Source organism: Cercospora zeina (assembly GCA_022702355.1). NCBI lineage: Eukaryota > Fungi > Ascomycota > Dothideomycetes > Mycosphaerellales > Mycosphaerellaceae > Cercospora > Cercospora zeina. The sequence goes on from JAKLWX010000005.1 coordinate 824,238, forward strand.
ATTCCCTGACTCGTCAAATCGCAGAACAGCTTCCTGCTGACGCGCAGTCCCTTGTTGATCTGGTAGCTTTCGTCAATGTCTGGGTCGTTGATCAGACCTTTCCAGCCGACGGTCGTGCGTGGTTTTTCGAGGTATGCCCGCATGATGATGCAGAGGTCGTCTTTCAGTTTGCAGGCGAGTTGCACGAGGCGCGAGCAGTATTCGACTGCGGCTTCGGGGTCGTGGAGGGAGCAGGGGCCCACCATGACGAGAAGGCGGTCATCGCGTTGGTGGATGATCTCGACGGCTTCTTGGCGGCCGCGGCGGACGGTGGGGAGGGAGTTGGCGGGTGCTGGGAGTTCGGATTCGAGGAGTTGGGGCGGGATCAGAGGGTCGTAGCCCAGGACTGTGGTTTGGGTGTTAGTCGTCGGGCGTGCTACGGGCATGGAGTGAGGGTGGTGAGCAGCATACCGCGGGCGTCGTCGGTGCGTGCCTCGCCGGCTGCCATGATGGGTTGCTGATGCTGTGAGAAGTGTCGAGGACAGCTATGCTCTTTCGTGTGCGAGAGTCGGTCTGGAACAGCCAATGGCGAGAATTAGGTGATGTGGTGGTTCGACGTGGAGTGTGAGTCGAACAATACTAAGTATCAGCAGTCAATGGCTTTATCGCAGGGAGACGACAGTAATGTAGAAAGGTGAGAGAGAGGAAGAGGAAATGATATCAAAGTGCACACCGCTGCAAGCTGCAGTGTGACTCTTTTTTGCTGGTCGACGGTGCTGGTCCAGCCAGAAATTTGACTCTCAGCACAATCTTGGAGGGGTTCGTGCCATTCTCGCAGCAACACGCCTCGGTGCTCTCGGCCACACTTTCTCATCCACGCTCATCGCCATTATCACATCCAACGACAAACGAGCAAGATATGGGAAGTTATTGTACAGAGAGTGCTCAATGTTGTCCAAAAATCCGAAGCATATCGCCCTCCAGTCCTTATCAGCCGGCTAACATGGGCACTGGGTCGTCTGTTTAAATCCATGTTAGATGAAAGAGAACAAATGTGCGACGCTGCCATGTCTGGCCACGCTCTCGAGAGTCTTCCACGTACACAGCAAGGTCCGTCGCCACTGTTGATATTATCTTGGTCGCATGACGCGTAACAGTCGACGTATCCTCCCTGGTATTCGTTCATGCAGTCACAATAGCCTTGTACATTGATTGACTGTCCCACATATTTGCAAAGATTGGTGACACAACTTTCGCCTGTCGACTGGTTCGCCAATGTCTGCAACGCCATGACAAGCACGGCCATAAGGCTGGTAAAGGTGGACTTCATAGCGAAATGTAACGACGCCGAAGGTTTAGGGTTGCGCGAGGTAGTGAAAGTTGGAAGCGTGTAGAGGGCGGTTCTGTCGAGCGAGTATGAGGCTCACGAGCTATTATACAATTCTCCTTGCATGCATTCGCAAAACGCCGAAATGAGGAGATGCTTAGCAACATAGAGGGCCTACATGCTCTGGAATCGAAGTTGCCACCCTGTCGCCCGTTCCACGTATGCCGTCTGTATCCGATCAGGGATAGCAGCTTCGTATCAGACCGCACGATGCCCGTCAGCTAGGCAAGTTCCTGCGTCTGCCGAGCGATTTGCTAGGACGAAGCAAAGGTTATATACCAATCGTAGCCTAGGGACATCAGCCACTAATGAAGTCGGACACTTTAAACAGGCCGTGCACTCGTGTTACCTTGTCACCGCTTCTACAACCTGAACGCTGCAACCGTGGAACCACGGCCAGGGCGACACTGGGCGAATATCAAGCTCGCCCCTCAACAAGGTGACAGTGGGTTAATCGTGCTGTGCATCGGCCCAATTGGCGACCTCTCTGTGCTTCTAACTAGAATCGTGTCTACCAATTAGAACGCAGCCGAGAGACTACAATTAGAGCCTCGAAGTCAATACTCATCCTGGCTACGGATCCACGGATGCAGAACTGGGATTGTAGGTCATTGGCTACGAAGATCATAGCAAATGAACCTGCAAGGTTTCCAGAGACGTCCAATGCTGGAAAGTGTCTTTGTCGGCTTCCATCGATCCCAAAGTACGGTCGCATACTGTACTGTAGCGACGAGCGTTGATGTTGGTTCGTTTTCGTGGCAAAAGATTCATCCCCACAGATTCTCCTTAAACTGGCGTTGCGAACATATCAGGCAATCAGCACTGCGAACGAAGATGAAATGTAAGCATCTCGTGGAGCCATGGGGCCACGGCGGTCTGTCGCAGTCATCCATCACACCGCATTCCAAGACCACAAGCAATTGTACACCTGACTTTTTGTGAAGCAGCGAAGGCAAACGAAGCAGCTGTGAGGCAGTCGACATCGAATAATCCCAGCAAGTGCCTTCTACTCCATCTTAATGAGAAACCTACAGGCCCAGTGTATCTTCTCCAACAGCAATGAAGCTGACCTCTACAACCATGTTGACATCACGAAAATGTGGGATCTTGGAGCGGAACTTTGGCTCATTTTCGTGGCAACTGCCTCTTGAAGTCAATATGAAAACTTCGAACAGGATGCTAACGCCAATCTCTGGCTCCGTACGACGGTGCAAAACTTCAAACATTTCTCTCCGACACCGTGAGATGCCCCTGTGGAGACCCGACTTCCCAGCCTCGCCAATCGCCATCAAGTTCCGCAGGCGTCTCATTGTCGATCTCGACGAGCTTCACGACATCGCTCTTTTCGTACATCGCTCCTTCTCCGCTTAGTTCTCGGTGGACGCCATCTCCAGAGAGCTCTGCTTTGCCAAGATTGGATGAAGAATCGTCATTGCTGCCTTTCATGCGTCGGCGAATGTAAAGCCCGAGGACGAGAAAGATGACTATAACTACTCCAGTTACGCCTGTGCCAATGCCCGCTCGTGCACCTGTGCTTGGGCGTGGTTCGGACGTTGTTGTCGTTGTTGGTGAGGCAAGAGTCTCAGTTGGTCGCGAAGTCGAGGCGGCAGATAGTGCACTCGTCGATTCCGGAGTCGCCCACAGCGAGAGGTCCGAAGACTGATATGCCACCACGATTGACGGCGCGAGTGCGGATCTGACTGTCTGCAGCCAGGTATCGGTGCCTTCTATATACGTAATTGTGTCCGCTGCGCTGGTACAGCTGGATGAGATTACTGACATGGAACTACCAATTGTCAACAATGGACCGAAACCGCAAGACGATGTGCTCTACTCACGATGGGCAACAAGTGTTGAAGTAGTTCTTGTCATCATACGTCCCTGCTGCAGAGACACATCCCGAGGGACACTCTCCTGGGGAGTAATAACTTTGTGGCATTTCTATGGTTTCGCGAGCGGAGGTTGTCGCCTGTCTCTTACCATTGCCCACCACGGTGTATCCTCCGTCATTGAGGAATTGGTTGGCACTTGTCCATGATTCGAGCTTTGCAGAGGGCCTCAGAATGCGGGTGGAAAGCACTCTGGATTGTAACCTCTTCGGGCAGCACCACCTGCTGTAACAGAATCATTTCCAACAGGCCAAACTGTATAAGTCGGAGCAAAACACCATGCTGGCGGAGTGAATGTAGTGGTAAGATTTTATGTCGCTGTCACGATCGGTTCATACGTGGGTTGGGGCGTCGTGGTTGCTTCGCTGACCAGTGAAGTGCCCGTGTTCGGTGCCCAGCTTATCGAAGGTGAAGCCATGCTAGGCAGGTGAAGCTGAGCCAAAGCTCAAAATTCCAAAGAGGACCATGGCAAAGACCCACACAGGAACTAGACAAGCGTAGCAGCGAGCGGGAGAAGATTCGCGAGGGTCTGTGTCGCCTTTTCACTGAACCAAACCACCTCGATTCATCGCCAATGGAAAGGTGCAATCCGGGTTGAGGTTGCCATTGTCCTTTGTCACGCCCCAAAGACTCGGCCGGGGCATCGACGAGTAAAAGCACTGACCATTATATCAGCCTCGATGCACGTTCTACAGCACAGCGATTACGTACCTATTGGAGGTCCCTTTAACTTCATGTTTAAACAAGAGATCCGAGTGGTCATTTGCCAGCCATATGTATGGTCGAGTGCGAGAAGACGATTGAAGGAGTTCGCATCCCGCAACTGGAGCCCACTGCTGAGGCCATACTGGAATACACCATCGACGTGCCAGAAGCCATCTCCTTTCGTCAACTTGCTGTCGTTGGTGCCAAAGATAGCACTCCAAGGGGACGATGCTGCAGGAGGGTTCTCGCCGTGCTTCGTGAAAAAGGCCTGACTGATGTCCCAAGCAGCAGCTGTGGATGTGATCCAAGTCTTGTTTATGTTTTCGATCACGATCACGGTCTCGGTCGGTCGGTCTCGATTGAACAGGTCTCTGATGTATTCGACGTCGCAGTCCACTTGTTCGTGATTGGAGACTGCAAAAGCTCGGGGTGTTCTGTTTGGTCTGGTGTTTGATTTGCGCATAGTTCTTGCTGCTACAATATTTTCTTTGTCGAAATCGATTGGTTAGAGAAGTTCAAAGGCCTTGCAAAGCACGGCTGCGAAGTCAGCAGTAGGTTTCGTATTCTTATGACTGTTACCATAGGCGTGCCTGAGAACAAACGGACCTAGAGCACGCCTCGCCGAGCCACCCTTGGCGTGCAGTACAGAGCAGATGTCCTCCACTCCGATGCATATGCTGAGTATTTTATTCAAAGTCAGCGTATGGTCGAGGCAAAAATTCCGTCTAACTGCACGGGAGACCGGATATGCAAGGCCGAGACAAAGTGCCGCAACAAAATGCAACGACGGAAGCAGAGTGCGGCCCCATCGAAGAGCATCGCGGTACCAATCCCACAAGGCTGAGTGGCGTTGTGATGCAAGAACCCCCTCTAGGGCTCAGCCCTGTGCAAGGAACTAGATCGCAGCCTCGGAGGCACTTGATCTTTGACATCGATCGAGGGCTCTTTTGTGATACTTCTGTGTGACAAGCAAAATAATGGTACGAGGCATATTCCATACATGCCTTGAAACTCTCAAAGCTGAACACAGTCACAGCCTCGACAATGCCCAGAAGCCGATTATGGCTTGAAAGTGCTCCGCGATGCCCCTTCAGATCTCAAGAGCGAAGAGATGCTAGAGTGCGTAGCGTGTCTCGACATTCATGATGGCCAAAACACCACTAAAGGGGAGGCGCAGTATTGTTGCCATTCATGGAATGGGCGCTCATCCGGACGATACTGGGGCCGTTCTCAAAGATGGAGCTCGAGATTCTAAGAACCCAGACAGTTACGTGAACTGGTTGACAGACCAACGCCTGTTGCCGGCAGTCCTGCCGAACGCTAGGATCATGCGGTACGGATACGTCTCAACGTGGTTCGGGGGAGAGATGGTGCAAACTAGAAGTCGAAAGATCGCGAAAGGATTCTTGACAAGCTTGCTGGAAGCACGGAAGGTGGGTCCTCCGACTGCTGGCAAAACTCAAGAGTTCATTGTCGCTGATGAAACCAGATTGCTCCACGAAGACCATTGATTCTTATCGCTCATAGCTATGGTGGCTTGGTAGTATTGAAGGTGAGTGTCTTTGAAGTTTGGAAGATTTCATACCCTCACATATGTGACGCAGGTCCTCGCCAACGCAGCAGAGATTCACCCCGAGCTATACGACAGTACAGCAGGTCTCGTCTTCTTCGGCACGCCCTTTTGCGGCGCACACAGCAGGCTTTCGCAGGGGGCGATCCTCGATGTGCTAAGCTGTGCCGAAGGTGACCAGATCAGTGCAAACAGAGAGAATTTGATTGAACTCCAACCCGGTGCTGGGCCTCTTCTCGATCTTATCGATGATTATCTCAATGTGGCAAGAGAAAGAGGTTCTCCAAAAACGGTGTGCTTCTACGAGCAAAAGGAAACCAATGTCGCTGCTTCAGTGGATAAGACTGTGAGTCGATCAAAACATGCTTCTTGCTGTGCCATGCGCTAATGTTTTACAGAAGATGGAGAAAGTCCTTCTCGTTGACGAGGCTTCCGCGAGTCTCGACATGGCCCAAAAGATTCCGCGAGCGTGCGATCACTTCGGGCTCAACAAGTTCGCGGATCCAAGTGTGCAGGCCTGGCAGGACCTATCACGAAATCTTACGACGATGGCCAAACCGAAGATGGAGAACTCGAAACAGGCGAGGGCAGGGGTTGAATCTGAGCGAAGAAGCCTGCCAACGCAGACATTCAACAACACTGGAAGTTTCAATAACGTCCATGGTTTTCTTCAAGGAAATATCCAGAATCATGGAAACATGAATTTTGCCGGTAGATAGAGGCAGAGTTTGAGGGTAGCGGTGACCGTGGAGCGGTGATTCAGATCTTGCTACGAAAGATGTGAGCAAAATGTCTGAACAATAACTTCACTTCGCGATTTGCTTTCTCCCAAATGCCAACTTTCCGAACCGATTAGAAGCTGCAGGTGTGGCTACATCCGAGCCACTCGGGGCTCCAGCAGCATCAACCCGAGCCACGATATCATCAGACTCCTGCGACTCATCTTTCGCAGTCTGATCCAATTTGCCATTACTTGTTTCATCGTCATGTTCTTCCACAATCGGTGCAGGTGCCGATAGCGGGAGAAACCTTTTCCTTCCGAACGACATTTTGCCCAACAGTGCGTTTGCGTTCAATGAACTCTCACTACGGCGGCGTCCTGCATCTTGAGCTGCTTGTTGCTCATCGCCACCAGCCATGGCGGCGGAGACCTCGCTCGCTGTATCAGTAGGCGACCCTGGTGACGTAGAAGACGTTTCGAACAGCGACAACCTGCGAATGATCGTGCTGGTGCTCTTGGGAGGAACGCTAGCCGGCTGAGCCGTGTCGACACCGCAATTGTTCGATGAGTTTGATACTTCCTGCGACAGACTGGTATCAGCAACATCCTGCGAGATGGGAGGCTGTTCATTATTGAGATCTTCTTGGGAAGCAGCTTCCTTGGAAGATTCATGATCTTTCGTTCCGCGAATTTTGCCCCAGCTTGACGTTGCGGCTTTGGCAATAGAGCGACCAGCCTTCGAAGTGGCATCCGGTGCTGAGCGGTAAGCGTTGGTTAGGCTTTCACGTAGACCAGATAAAGCTGTCGATCCGGCTGCCGTGGACGATGGGCCGTTCCCTGAGCCTTGTGTGGTGCCTTCAGTGTTGTGTGCCTCGAGCAGGTTCATCCTCGTCCAGTATTCCAAGCCCGACTTTCGCTGAACGGGATTGAGCCACAGTGGTATGAGCAGCCTCGACCTCCTTGTCACTATCACTTCCTGCGTTGCTTTCGGCATCGCTCTCATCAGAAGAGTCCACATCCTCAAGGTCGAGCTCCTCGATTGGCGCGGATACGGCTTCGAGATCTGGACCAGCATCATTCACCTGCGGAAGATCGTACGAGCCAAATTCTGCGTAGGCTAACAACTTGACTTGCGCTTCATCTACCTCAGACTCTTCTCTTTGCAGTACTCCGACTTTCTCCAGGATTTGCACAATCTCGTCATAGTTGGTGGCGTTGGGTGGCTTGGACTTCTTGGTAATCTCCAGAGGTCCGAGTCCAGCCCAAGTAGCGTTTACATTTGCATTATGTTTCAAAAGGAACTTTAGAGCTTTGACACGTCCACCTTGACAAGCAAGCATCAGTGGCGTCCATCCGATCTTATTAGTTTGTTCGATGTTCGCCCCACAATTCAAGAGCAGCTCCATTAATTGCGTGTTGTCCGACTTGCAGGCCATACGAAATGCGGTTTGTCCAAAGATATCTTGCGCATCGATTTCCACGACTTGATGTTGGAGGAAGAGTGTCGCGATGTCAAATTGCTCGCTGAGAACGGCACAATGCAGGATTGTCGCCTGCTCGGAGGTTCGTTCGCCGCCTCTGGCACCCGCAGAGATCAGATGTTCTGCGATCGACCGCCGGCAAAAATATGCCGCGTAATGTAATGCAGTCCACTTGGAGGCTGTCGTCTGATTTACGTCTTCGCCATATTCCAGAAGAAAGTGTACGACTTCGAGATGACCGCACTTCGTAGCAACGTGCAACGGAGTTTCGGACGATACGTTGCTTTTCACGAACGGAGAGCTCGGAGTCAAAGGGGAAGCCGGGGAAACTGGAGACGCTGGAGACATGGGTGACTCTGGCGAAGTCGGAGAGCAGTGATCGGCATCGAATAGCTTGTTAGACAGATCTGAAACCGAGTTGAGAGTGCGCTTTCTAAGCGTCTTGAGGTTGAAAGGATTATGGTAATCTTTCATTGGGGATTCAGCCTGTGAGCTTCGTGATTTCCGTCTGTTGTCAAGCAACAAGCGCATGATGGGCACTTCGCCAGCCTGGGCGGCTTGGAGTAACGTTTTCTCGGCAAAATCTCCTCTTTCAAGAAGAAATTTGACCATGGCGACCTGCGTTCTCTCGGTTGCTCTGTCGATCGGCCTCATGCCATAAGAGTCTTCGCCATGCTGAAGCTTCTTGAAGTCTTTGCAGCTCTCCAGATATTGAGCAAGAGGCACAACATCAAAGAATGCAGCCAAATGGAGGAGGTTGAGATCTGTTGGCGCAAAGATCTTCCAAGCGAATAGCCTTTTCATGGAGGTCAGATAGCTCTGCCACCATAGTTTTCGCCGACGCGTGGGATCTTTATCACGAAAGAATGGCGACGCGAAGTCCGTCTTGTCCACAGATCCATACTTGGCGTGGTGCATCCAGTGCACAATGGCGTACTCTAGGAATGGATGCTTGCTGAAGTATTTCTCCTCGGAGGAATGAAGTTTTGTGTTCACCTGAAGCCTGACTCGCACCGCTTTTTTGAAGGTCTTGCTGGTTTCCAAATACACAATGTAAGCATTCGCAAGTTCGGAGTGGCCGTCTGCTTCGCGGAAGACAAAGTTCTTCAACTTTTTTGTCCTGGAGCAATGGGCTGTTTGACCCCCACAACAAGTCCCGGATAGAATCATGGGTGAGAAGAAGCTTATCGTGATCTGCCCAGTGAAGTAGTGACCCACAGCTGGCCAGCGCTTTGCGGAATTTTGTCTTCGAGAACGATTTGCGCAGAGCATATTTGACAGCTCTCATAAGCTCGAGTTCGCTCATGGGCCTTGCACTTAGCGCAACCATTTCAGAAGAGCGCATGCGTGCGATTGATGGCGGGAGAAGATTGCTTTTAGGACACCCATACATATGTCCACCACAGTTGCTGGCAGGTCTTTCGCATGAGAGGCATGATGTGGGATACGAGACGAGTCCAAAGCAAGCCTCGATCCTCTCCTTTGTCAAGAGCTTCAACGATGGCGGTCTTCGTCTCCTCGCTCATTGCTTTCTCTTGGGATGAGTTATTGGTGACCGTTTTGGCTTTCTGTTCATTGATGAACAGTTTGAGGTCCGACTGAGTATTGTTACCACGCTGCTGATCTAGAGAAATCGACGGGAAGTCTTTGAAGTGTTTCGCAACGAATGCTGGCTGCATTTGGCTCAGCACAACCATGCGGAAATCAGGTAGGCCGACGGTGGTGCTCTCTTCGACATTGGACTCGGTCAGGGATGGAGATACCGTGCCTGTAGTTTGAGTGGGGACTTGACGCGCTTCTGCGAAATGCGTGTTGATCTTCCACACGAATTGCTCCAGATGCTCCTCCTGGCAGTGATCGAGACCGTCGATGACGCATATGATCTTTTTGGCACCACATTCTTCAATCGTGCGACAGAAGATCCTCCATAATGCAGCAATTGCGTCAGAGGATAACAACGCGTCGCCTTGGGTTCGGCGTTCTTCGTGCAAGGATCTCCGCCAGGTCTTCCTTTTTTCGGTAGATCTGCCACAGCAGGCTCTTCGAGATTGATGCCGCTGTATTTGGTCGTACTTTCTGCCTGTCACAGAAGCAATAAAAGACCCAGGTAGATTCACTGGCGGCCTCCGTTTTCTCCAGGTGCTTTCCAGGACTTGAAACTCGCATCAGATCGTGGCTTCCATCGCGTGACTGGCCACGAGGTTGCGTCTGCGCATATGAAAGAGCAGATGAGCTGATTGGAAAGGCTGTGTACCGGTGTACTTGGAACCTGCGCGAATTGGCGGCCTCTTCCAACGAGGTGAACTAGGGTTGACAAGGCTGAGGGGGCGCGTCGGGCAGGCACATCGCGAAGATCAGCAGATATCGACCAGTCCATGGCAATGCTGTCTCTCTGATTCACTTTCAACCCTCCTGATGACTGCGGTGTGAGTTGAATGTTGCGAAAGACATTGCAAAGTGGAGAGGAGCAGTGAATGCATGGCCCGGAGGGGAAAAACATTCTCGCGTGCCGTTCATCTCCGCTCACCGCAATGCTGGACGCCGCTTCAGACATCACCTCACGCTCGAAACGGGTATCGTTGCCAATGGCCCGTAATAACCGACTATCTCCTTCGATTCTCCTTTATGGGATGTGGCACTTTCCAGGGATGGAGTCGTCCCAAAATTGAAGAGCTTTCGCCTTGTGCAGACGAAGCTCAATGCAGACTTGTTAACTACCTTCCTGGCCGCTTCGAGTAACAGCTTGTCTGAGCTAGAGATCCGTCAAGTTACCATTTTTGAAGGCTCCACCTGGCTTGAGCTGTTAACGACTCTGGCATACCAGCTGTCAGTGCTTGAGTCGTTCAGCCTGGTCTTTCTAAGAGGAGAAGAAGACCACGGAGGGCGAATGGCTCTGGAGTATCGCAGCCTGTTGTCGGAAATGCATCTCGAGGAACAGTACCGTGCTGGCTTGGGGCTTGTTGTCAAAGGGCCAGCGGAAAACAGAAGGGTGACTAGACTTTCTTACAAAGGACCGAATGCGGCTGCCGTTCTCGGAATTGTGGCGAGGCATGGGCGGCCAGGCATTCCTGATGCCAGTATCGTCGTCACATAGGACTTCCGAAATGGTTGTTGTGAGTCTTGAACGCGTTCTGTCGGACTAACCATCATCAACGCGAGTCGCATTCTTGTTTCGCTACTGGTGCTTGAAGGCTAAGCTATGCTGCACCGACATCGACAATGATTTCTGTCTCTCTCTTCCCACTGGCAACCTGTCCATCGCACAATCAAAGATCCTCCTTGAACGCTTTGCCACATAACTCATTCTTGACCATTGCTACGGACACCAAGCTCTTGACTTTGCCCGTTATCTGGCAGGCGAAGAACGGATACGGCTCGTCATCCGTGAAGACGAAGCTGCTGAACAATATTCCCGACTTGTTGGTACATTCCGCATCTTCGAATGTATGTATGCTGATCATGGACACATCATCCCAGGAACTCTTGTCTTTGGGCGTGAAACCATAGGCGGCGATCGACTCGATGTTGGCCTTGTCATCGAAGGAGATGCATTGGAACATCTCGGCATGCTGCCAGCTCTCTTTTATTTTGCATTGTTCGTCTTTGGTGAAGAATAAAAGAACGGAAACAAACTTGTGGAGTGAAAAGGACTGCTCCATCCCTACTCCATCAACCACTCTCCCATCTCATCTCATCTCAAGCAACAAACCCCACCCGATCAAAATCCGGCGCGAACTGCGAACTCCCACCCAACGCACTAATCCTCATCGTATTCGTCCCCGTGGTCCGAAACCCACTCAGCCTCACCAAATAATTCTTCGCGACGTCCTTGTCCCAATTATACCCCGTCAACGGAAAAATCACACTCTGACCTGGTCCGCCATTGATACTAATGCTCGCACCTCGAGTATTCAGGCCTCCCATGTATCCGATTTCGCAGTCGATGTAGTCGAATCGGACGTCTTGGGTTGCTTGGCTGGTGCGGATGTTGGTGAAGGTGGGAGAGGCACTGCCGTTATTGCTGCCGCCGATGTTGCCGGCTTTTTGGCCGTTGGAGCAGCCTGTGCAGGGCTGGATGGTGGCGCCGTTGGCGAGGGAGGCGGATTCGGCTTCGAGCCAGGTTAGATTTGGAGTGGGAACGGTTTGGGTCATGATGTTGCTGAGGCGGAGGGGCATGGAACCGTGAGCGTTGACTTGAGCGGAGTAGTAAGTTTGGCCTGTGGTGGTGCGGCCTGTCCAGAGGTTTTTGACGGCTGCGGAGCGGATGCCGAGGCTGGCGAAGTCGACGGAGAGGGTGCGGACGGTGTTGGAGTGGTCAACGAGGAGGACTGCTTGGTCGCCGTTGGCGAGGGGGCCGGCGTAGACGTCTCTGTCGTTGCTGAAGCGTTGGATGAGCTTCACAGGTTTTCCGGCAGAGTCTTGGTTGATGGCGATCAAGTCTTTGTTCAACAAGATATTTCTCGTGGTATCCGACATTGATGATACTGGTGTAGAAACCATCAAGGCACTCTTGAACATGGCCCAGATGGCAAAATGGGTAGCTTGCTCATCCGTCGACATGCCCGGATTGCCAACCTCTAGCAAATCCATATCGCTCCACCTGCCTGGACCATTAAGACCTCTGAGGTTGACATGAATATCCTGGTTCATGGTCCGGAGCACGCTCGCCCAGCCTTGAGTGATATCATCAGAGACACGATACGAATTCGAGATCGGTGGTGTCCACTCGGCAGGGCCTTGCAGACCAGTTGGACTTGAGTATGGTACGCCCCATTGGCAAGTGAGCATGCCTTTGATGCCAACATTCTGCAGTGCTGTCGACATCTTCCCAAACCTGTCGGGGAAGTCTGTTCGAGGGTCCTTCGGAGCATTGCTGTCCGCCCCGTCGATGTAGCAGTTGTCGACCTGTGCAATACGCTGTAAGTATTGTTCCACTCATTCCTCACACGGACTGGAGACCTCACCTTGACATATGCTGTGTTCCAACCCGCGAATTGCAGAGCATCTTGGGTCTCGAACCCAAGACTACCTGGCCTCAAACCCTGCGCCGCACTTCTTGTATCACAGGCGAACTGGCCCTGATCGGTATACATACTCCATTCGAAGCCCAGACTTCTTGCGAGCTTACTCAAAGGAGCAATACCTACGATGTGACATTTGTATCAGCGAATGTGTCAAGAATCCGCCACACATAAGGTCGACGATCACCATCTGGGAACACTGAAGCATCGTAAGTGATGGAGCCGTTGGACGCTCGCTTCAAGCCCTGCCATCCGCAGTCCACTTGAAAGTACTTGTATCCCGCATCCTTGAAGCCCTTTTGTGCAAAGGCGCGGATCGTGGCATCGACATAAGTCTGATTTAGTGAACACCCAATGTCATTATAGCTATTGAACCCCATGACAGGCGTCCTGCCAAAGCCATTGTCCAATGCATGGACCAGTGTTGCCGAAATGGCAAGCAGAATTGCAGCTGGGAAGGCGTTGGAAAACATCTTGCCTCGCTATATGGCAATTGATCTGCAGACTACGTGCCTCGACCAGACTCCATCGACTTTTATGGTTTCTGCCACGGAGGACGTGTCCCGGGTAATAACATCGTGGACGCTGTGCAAGCGGTAGGAGTATGGGCTAATCCTCCGAAGCTTGTGGACTCGATAGGGCAACTAGGGTGTGGAGGATAGGTCAATCTAACGAACTTGTGACGTCCATTGGCGGAGAAATAGCAGTTGTGAAGCTCTCCACAAAGATCGACAATTACGCTTCGTCTCGCAGCATGTGCGCCCTGACGAATGTTCGAGTGCACCGGGGCGTTGTCACTGTCGTCCGCTGGCTTCATAACGCGGAGAAATTGCTCAATGTTGCGCCCAGTGTGAAGATGACCCCGTGAGGCCTCCGGGTCTATTCTTGACCATCGAGCGATAATGTGCCTCAGAAACTCGTCTTTCCCAAGAATATGTCTGCCTATGCTGAACTGCACAATCTCCTGCCTATGCCTGGTGGTCAGAACGTGAACGTGAATGCGAAAGCTCGTGTTCTTGGATGAAATGCTCTGAAGAGCATACATATGTCAAATAGTCCATTCTGCTTAACGACTACGGCCCCGCCGCTTGTGTTGCCGAAAATTCGTGGAACCTCACTGTCCCAATTCAACATCCCTCTACCCCCGTGCTAGACGCCTCTCGGTAATGCGATGGCTGTGCCTTCGTGTTTTGGGTTCCTTCGTCCATATGAGGGTCTACCATGACTGCGTGCGCAGCCGATCTTATCCGCGCTTGTTGATTTGGCTAGAGTTTTCTCTTGGCTCAGTGTCGGTAGCAGCCTTCGACCGCAACACAGCGGGAAAGCCGAGTCGACTCAAGTCGAGTTAAGTCGTGCGCAACAATCAGGAAGAGTTGCTTCTCGGTGGTGCTCTTCTTCTCTGCACTCACTGAATGCAGCGCATCTGAGTCCCGCAATCCATATCCTCTATTTGTTTCTTTCAGACGATCGGCTCAGGAATTCGAGATAATCCTGCGAATCCTTCATCTTCCTTGAATCGCCGTGTGCTGTAATTTGTGTTGCTTGCACGCCATGGCATCCTAGCCCTCCGGCGCACCTGTATACTTGTCTCCAGCGCTCTTGAACAACTCTTCTTGCATGCGCATCAGCTCTTCAGGACTCATGCCACTCTGCTCAATCTTGGTCTGCTTCCTCTCGCGCCTAGCGCTCTCCGCCTTGAATCCCTCAGCCACGCGGCTCAGCTCGGGCACATAGTCGCCAAAGTCCAGCTCCTCTAGGGCTTTGAAGATGTGTTCGCCAGCGATGGTTTTCTTCGCGTCTTTCTCGGCAATTTCGTTGGCTTCGGATGACAGCATGGTGATGAACTCGACACAGCACTCGATCAGCACGTCGCGGGTCTCTTTGGCGAACGACATGGTGCCACTGCCGTCGTTGAGGGAAGGACTGGTCGATAGGACTTCGTTGATGATCTTCTGAACTGTGGCTTTGGGGAGGGAGAGGTCATCGTTGCCTGCGCTGAGTGTTAGCAAGGGATATGGAGAGATGTTGTGCTGTCGCGTTGTACCTCCGAACTCTTTGTCAGACATGGTTGTGGGCGGATTGGCGATATGTTTGCGACAAGCCTCAGATCATTCTCGAGGATATTGTCGCGTCGTGGGAACGCTGCAAGAGTTGCACGTTGCTTTATACTCGCGACGTGATCGGGTTGGCGCAACAGCACAGCGGGTCCCACTTGCCGGCGGAAGCTGCCTTGTCTTGGCGTGTGGCTCCTTTCGCTTGAAACTCTCTGGTTCTGCACACTTCTTCACTACATCCACCTCGAGTCCCATCTTCGCCGCTCGCGCACACCACCGGTCAGTCGTACTCCTTCTCATTCTCACTTTCGATGATGACCTATTGTTGTCGCCCCTATCTTACCAACGAGCTCCTATGGAGAGTTTCTGTGGTGATTGACCGAGCCGCCAAAGCTCCGGCTGAAGAAAAATCCACTTTACATGCGCATATCCCTGAAGCTCCTCGAGCTCCTACTGACATGTGTCTTGCAGTGTCTCCTCACCGCGATGATGATGATGGCACGGGTAGCGCGAGCTCGGAGTTGGTAGTGGGCTGGCGGCCACTGGAAAGAGCATGTTGAGCAATACACAAGACCGCCAGCCTCCATGATAAAGGTGAGCAGAACTCTTTGGACACCAACACCAATTCGATGATGAGAAACATGTGTACTATCAAATACCGATCTATCATGACGGAATAAAACTGGTTCGATTACCTGAAACTCGAACTTTGCCCTTGCATTCTTTCATTCTTTTGAGTGAACAGCCCGCTGACTGCACTAAAGGTAGGTCCATTTCACGTATTGAGCTCTCCGCCAAAAATATACTCACTTCACTGGTAAGCGCCTTCCTCTACTGTCGCTTTGCAATGATTACACCAAACATTCCATGCTAAACCTGACGGCTTCGGCCTCATGTTGATCAAAATGTATTTACTTTTCATCTTTCGAATGAGCTATCACTTCTTTTCGCCGTGCATGACAAACCCATATTTGGACCCTGCTGACGGATGAAGGCCAGTAGGTACCAGAATTTAGATGTGGCCACTATTGCGAATCACCTCATTCGACCAGCGCCACGATCGAATTTCTGCTACTCGTCGGCTGAATAGTTTGATCGTGGTCCGCCTCTACCTTTATCTAGTCTATGGTAGCACCACACATCATCCATGTTCTTCAGTCCTGAAAAGCCTTGACTTCTTCTCCATCCCAGCTCACGAACGCTCCGCTCAACTCCTTTGGTGCATCCAAGACGAGTCTTGCGATGACATTTCCAGGCTGTTCGGGCTTCAACAGCAGACCACCGTCCTTGAGTTCCTTGAATTTGGCACGGTCTGTCGCATCCATAACCGTGTGATGCTTTTCTCTGATATCCTTCTGCATCTCTGTGTCCACCACGCCAGGTCTCACGGAGATCGATACAATATCCTTCTCTTCATTGCCAATAGAGCCCGCGAGGTGATTTACTGCCGCCTTGCTAGAGCCATAAGCGCCCCAAGTTTGGTAGCTGTAGGATGCAGCTCCCGAGCTCGTGAAGATTATTCTTCCCTTGCTTTCCCTCAGATGTGGGATGGCAGCTTTCGCAATGGCGACAGCTGAGAAAAAGTTGATGGTGAAACCTGCCCTCCATTCTTCTGCATTGGCGTCGGCCACTTTCATGACAGGATCAAGTACGCCATGATTGACAATGACGCCATCCAATCTGCCAAACTGCTCGACGGTGAGGTCTACCGCCTGCTGTCCGAGCGAGAGGTCGGAAAAGTCGCCTGGCAGAATGGCGGTCTGGTTGGGGTACTGCTTTTCGAGCTCGCGCAGGGCAGCTTTGGAGCGGGCGACGAGCGTGAGTTTGTGGGACTTTTGAAGGAGGAAGTGGGCGATGGCGAGGCCAATACCCCGGGAGGCGCCTGTGAGGATGATCACTTTGGACATGTTGCTGTGTGAGGTTTGCTGTGTGTGTGCATATGTGTGTTCTTCTATGGAGGGAAAGAGTGAGAGTCACAGTGAGATGGTGAGTGGTGACTGATGGCGTAGCGCAATGTCAACGACATCCCTCTGCCCACGTTTGCTCCAAAGTGCTCATCTCGCGCATCGCACTCGATGAGATCGCACTTTCAGAACAGAACTGAGGGAGAGGATGGACGTGCGAGGCGGGGAGTAGAAGCCGGAACAGCATGACGCGTGATGTTCCTTCAGGCACGCGTTGACAGGAGACCTCGACGTGCTCCTCGTCGCACAAGTTCTGCGTCTTCCATCTTCGTAGACACGCCTCGAGGAGATGGCTTTCTCACGTATACCTTTGCTGCTGACTCTGCTCCATCTCGCTGCGGGCGAACAGCCTTCCGCGCCCGCTCCCATCGCCGCACCGCTCCGAGAGCTCCCGTGGGGCCAACTCAACTTCCTGCACACCACCGACACCCACGGCTGGCATGGCGGACACCTGCAGGAAGCTCAGTACTCAGCAGACTGGGGCGACTATATTTCCTTTGCTCACCACTTGCACAAGAGAGCCGATGACGACGGCAGTGATCTACTCCTCATTGATACAGGCGATCGGGTAGAAGGCAACGGCCTCTACGATGCCAGCGACCCCAAGGGCAAATACACGCTCGACGTGATCAAACACCAGACCCTCGATGTCATGAGCGTGGGCAATCACGAACTTTACAAACAGAATACCAGCATCAATGAGTTCAACAAGGTCGTGCCCGAGTTCAAAGACGCATACCTTGCGAGCAATCTAGACATTTTCAGCCCGAAGACTGGGGAGCAAGTGCCTCTTGCAAGGAGGTTCAAGAAATTCACAACGAAGAATCAGGGTATTCGGATCGTGGCATTCGGTTATTTGTTCAATTTCAAAGGCAACGCGAATAATACGATTGTGAAGCCGGTCGAGGACACGATCAAGGAGCAGTGGTTCAAGGATGCCATCGCCGATAAAGAGGTGGATTTATTTCTCGTTATAGGACATGTGCCTGTCAGAGATACGCCGGAGTTCGAGGCTGTGTACAAGGCCATCCGGGAGGAGAATTGGGATACTCCGATCGTATTCTTCGGCGGACACACGCATATTCGTGATTATCGCAAGTTTGAGAAGAAGGCATGGGGGTTGGAGAGTGGTCGCTACATGGAGACGCTCGGCTTTCTCTCTATCGATGGCCTGAGCACCGGCAAGAAGGATGTTACGACGGCGAGGAAATCGCTGGAGTACAGGAGGTTATACATTGACAACAATCTCTTCTCAATGCATCACCATTCTGGGACGAACGAGACTACCTTCGGTACTGAGCTAGGAAGGAAGGTGTCGAAAGCCATCGCAGAAGCCAGGACGGAGCTCAACCTCGATCACACATTTGGCTGTGCACCGCAAGACTACTGGCTGAGTCGGGTACCATACCCATCAAACAACAGTATGCTGACACTGTTGGAATCACAAATACTTCCAGATGCGCTGAAGGACACCAAGAAGCCAACCATTGCCATCACAAACAGCGGTGCCCTACGCTTTGACATTTTCAAGGGCCCGTTCACAATCGATTCAACCTTCCTGGTCTCACCGTTCACAAGCGGATTCAAAGTACTGAAGGACGTTCCCTTCGGAGCGGCCAGCAGGGTTCTGGACACCTTGAACAACCAAGGACCAATTCTGATGGCGAATATGATCGCGATGGCAGGAGAAGACGGGAGCAGATTGAAGGAACTGGTTCCACATCAACCAGTCAGAGCCGACAGCTTGTTATCTGCTGACGAATCGCCATCAAGACTTCAGCCTTTGATGGGAGCGCAAAGTCAAACACCGCTCGGCAATGGCGACAGCAACACTCCGCAGGTGCCAGGTTACACAACCAAAGACGATGCAGGAGCCGACGGCGATGACACGATACATCAACGCATCAATTTCTACAATGTTCCGAACGTGATTGGCTCAAACATCAGCTTTGCGGCCGCCGCTGCTGAGCCTGAGACCGTCGATCTGCTGTACAACGAATTCATCGAGAACTTTGTACTTTTGGCCTTGAGATACCTGGGCGAAAAGCGCGAGCCAAAAGATTCGAGTCGAGCTGTCGATGGCAAGTCGCTTACAGATGTCATCTCTGAATGGATACAGGATCATTGGAAATGCGAATGAATGATAGACCGCGAATTGTTACAGTTATAAGCGATGATACTAGTATGTTGCAAGTGCCACATGATGAATGGTATGCCATGACCAGAGACCACATGGCCCTTGCTGAGCTGGACAAGGTTCTTGCAGCGCCGAGTTGTCGTTGACGTGCATGTCGAACGCGCGTAGATTCGCTCGATGGTTGCACATTAACGTGATAGACTTCCGAGGAGAATGATCGGCAGATGCTACTGTTGCTTCGTCTGATCGCACTCCTCCGCGGCGAAGCTCTTTGCTCGTTCTGAGCTATAGCAGTCCAGATGAAGACTAGCGGTCCGCACGATGTCGCCATACATCTCTCAGGCAGGTTGTGTGGCAGTTCCAGCTTCCTCGTAGCACTTGATACTGCCAACGTTGCTGAGAGACCGCATATGGCAGGCTTCTAGAAATCCTTCTAGTGAGTAGTGGAAGCGGCGGGGATCGCCCCTGTTGATTGTTGACTGTTGACCCACACTTCCCACGGGTTGGACATATCGATCTCGTTACCGTAGCGGAGGTTGATGGGATCCGCGGTCGAAGAAGCTGTTAATCTGGTAGCTTCTCGTTCGGGTCTGGAGGTTCCGGTTTCTTCATCATCACCTGTTCCGTATGATGTGATGTGTGAGGAGGAAAGATGGACTCGATCTGCGCTAGTCGCTGCAAGATGGCATCCGGTGTTCGGGGAGTATGACGTGGGGGCTGCAATCATGCTGCTTGGCTTGAGCCAAGGGTTTGCTTGTCATTTGCTTGATTTGCAGAACCAAGGCACAAGTTGGCATAGTTGGCTCTGTTACTGCGCATAGAAGCATTTCTGTGTCAAGGATATTCGTGGCAGTGCGAGCATATGATGGCGTATGGACCCGGGCGGCAGCGACGTAGCTTGTAGACGCCGGTGTGGCGGTGTCGATCGTCCGCGTTCGCTGCACTTTTTGCATCGGATACAACAGCGTCTCCATTTCCTCGCACTCGCCGCACCACTCGCTCGCTCGAGCGCCATCGAATCCTCACCACGTTCCACCGACCACGGGGAAGCGCGGACGACGACCGAACATTCTCCAATGTGTACGTATGATCCCGGTTCGCCTTATCTGCTCCCGAGTCCCGCGATTGTGGCTGAGGCGCGCCTGGCCTGGCTCTCAAATACGCCAGCTCCCCCCTGCCCCATCTCTCCCTCCGACAACACACCTTCAGTTGCTTGACTGAGGCTGCACTCGCGAATGGGAAACCCGCTGCTCACTCTTATCAAAGATCGATACCGAGTCCAGGCACTCCGAACTGCCTCGGAACGCAATCTCTCGCCCATCGACAGCAGGAGCAACTCCATCCCGCGGACCACAGCCAACCGCGCCAACGCAGCCAAGGGCACCAAGACCTTCGAAGCTGGCGGGCTAAGCAACTCTGCGTCTGGCGGGGGATTCTCGTCAGATCCTCCTGCCACCACCAATCGAAACGACCGCTTTGATAATGTCGACGGAGCCAAGGACGATGGAGGAGCAAGACTGGGAGGAAGCGGCGGTCACGCTGAGAAAGCCGCGCACAACGACGACACAACCGATCCGACAGCCCCAACCTCTCCTCCTTCTCCAGCACTCAAGTCCGAGGCTGCGAGCGATGGAGATCCCCCCATAACAGACGGCCAAGATGGAAAGAAGAAGAGACAACCTATGACTATGGCCCGCATGAAAGCTGGCCTCAAGCGCTTCGTGATGCATTTCAAAAACGCCATTTGCCACAGCTGGATCAACGTCTTGCTTATTGCAGTCCCGGCGGGTATTGCTGTCGAAGCTGCTGGTCTCAATGCAACCGTCATCTTCGCCATCAATGCCGTGGCCATCGTACCGCTTGCTGGCATGCTCGCTCTTGCCACCGAGAGTGTTGCTGCTAGGTTGGGCGACACCTTGGGAGCACTGCTCAACGTGTCGTTCGGCAATGCTGTCGAATTGATCATCTTTATCATTGCTCTGGTCAAGAACGAAATCCGAATCGTCCAGGCCTCGCTGCTCGGCTCTATCTTAGCCAACTTGCTTCTCATCCTCGGCATGGCTTTCCTATTCGGTGGCCTTCGGTACCAGGAGCAGGTCTACAACAGCACTGTTACGCAAATGAGCGCTTGTTTGTTGAGTCTGAGCGTTATGAGTCTTTTGCTGCCTGTAAGTCAGCCATTTGCCTATCCCCCGCACAGGCTAATGCATCGCAGACCGCATTTCACGCATCTTTCAAAGACGAAGCCAAGGACGACGCAGATCGCAGCGTCCTCAAAGTCAGTCGTGGCACGAGCGTGATTCTGCTGTTGGTCTACGTCCTCTACTTGCTCTTCCAGCTCAAGTCTCATGCCTACATGTACGAGAGCACTCCACAGCACATTGTCGACGAAGAGTCCCATCCCGGCGTGCTACATGACCTCATGAACTCTTCATCTTCGTCGAGTAGCTCAAGTTCGTCGAGCTCGTCGGATTCTGATTCCGACGCCTCGGGGTCAGTGGCCACCACTTCGCGTCGTGTCAAGCGCATGTTCAAGCACCGCAAGCGCAGAAAGTCAAGTGCCAGTACAAGCACGACCGCAACCACCTCCAACTTACCATCGGTCGTCAGCTCGCCTTCGACCGAACGACCGGCTGTGGATTACTTCCGGGATCCTGACTCTAGGCGTTCCACTCTCGCTGCAATTGCTAGCGGCGACGAAGGCGACAATGAGGAGGGACGTACTCGCACTTTTGACTGGGCAGGACGTCACAATAGCAATGAGAGTTCCAAGTACCCAGATGCGCCCAAACCTCGCAAGACCAAGAAGTACCGGAAGAGAGAGAAAGAGAGAAGACGTCGCCAGAAGCAGGAAGAAGCTGCAGCCCAAGCTACGGCTGAGGCGAACAATAATTCTGCTCCCGGTACCAATGCTCAGCCTAAGGTTACATTTTCCGAGAAAGTGCAGACGAATGAAGTCGAGGCTCAGAATTCTTCTCCAAGCAAGTTGCCGTTTAATATGCGCGCATCTACCTTCCGACCAGCTTTGACAAGTTACTTGTCCAACACTGTCTTCTCCAGCCAGCAGACAAATCCCGTCAACAACAATCAGGCTCGTCCAAATAGCGTTGTCCGAGCCTCAACTAGCGGCTCAAACGGTCTTCGTCGCACAAGTTCGCTTCCAGATCGACTTGGCCGCTCAAACTCTGCCCCTCGATCCGCCAGTGTCAATGGCTCACTGCCACCATACCAGCACCACACTTCGAACTCTGGCGCGCCTTCCGCGACTGACCCCAATGAGGAGACAGAAGAGGAGAACATGTCCACGACTGCGGCTGTTGTCCTACTCCTCTTCACGATTGCTCTGGTAGCTGCCTGTGCTGAATTCATGGTTGACGCCATTCCACGCATGATCGATAACAGCCCCACCAGCGAGGCCTTCATCGGTCTGATCATCCTTCCCATTGTTGGTAATGCAGCCGAGCACGTCACAGCTGTTACCGTCGCAGCCAAGAACAAGATGGATCTGGCAATCGGTATCGCTGTCGGATCTTCTATTCAAATCGCCCTATTCGTCACTCCTATCGTGGTTCTTCTCGGCTGGATCCTGGACACCAGTATGAGCCTTTACTTCAACCTCTTTGAGACTATCAGTCTCTTCGTCACGGCATTCGTGGTCAATTTCTTGGTGCTGGACGGAAGAAGTAATTACCTCGAAGGTGGTTTGCTGATCGCGGCGTACGTGATTATTGCTCTGGCGGCGTTCTTTTACCCGAGCACTGCGAGCCAGAGCACGATTGGAGGTGGTTCGACTTGAAATAGGTGAACGGACTGAGATGCATTGGACGAAGGCTTGAGATCTTTGTCCATGTTGGCAGGATTTGGCACATGAGAAGATGATACGTAGTGCACATGTCTGAAGACATCGGATTGGTTTCTGGTATTATATAGATGAGTGTCAAGAGGGCTTCAGGCCATTCTCGAGCGCAGCTTGAATATTCTGCATTGTGCTGGGCGTGCTGGGAGCAACATGGCTTGTCTCGTGACGCTGGAAGGCCGGCTGGCTCATCGATGTTGTTGTTCCCTCACTTTCTCCTGAGCCTTCTCCCTCAGCTGCAGCATCTTTCGAAACAGTCCTTCCTTCTGCTGACTGCTGCTGTACCTCAGAAGAATCCCTAACCGTCTGAAACGGATTCTTCGTCTTCCCAACAGAAGTGATACTCCCCACCTCCACCTTCCCCGTCGCCGTCGCTCCCCACCCCTGTATGGATCCCCCGCCGCTGACTCTTCTCACCCGTCCCCCTCCCTTCCTACTCCCCTCATCCTCATCCTTCACAATCACACTCCCCTCCGCCGCCCTCTTAAACACCGGCCGCTGAAACTTCCTCAGCGCCGTCATCGACAACACCTCCCCCCTCTTCGCCGCCTTCTCCACCGCATGTCCGAAATCTTCCGCTCGCACCGCGTCGACTTGCGCTTCCAAGCCCGCAATCCGGAAACTCAATCGATGCGCGTCGCTTTCTTGCAGGTATTTCAAGTTGCGGAGTTCGTTGGATTTGTCTTCTTGGCTCTGTGTCGCGAGGGACGAACGGTATTTTGCCGCGGGGGAGGAGTTGGGGGTGTCGGAGGGGTAGGGGGTGGATTCGAGGTCGCAGAGGTTTTGGTGGAGGCGTTCGGCGTGGGATTGGAGGACGGTGAAGCGGGAGGGGGCGATTTGTCGGTGTTGGGTCCAGGAGTTGGGTTTGTAGGGGGGGATCCGCGGGTCGTGTTGGACTTGGCCCGCCGAGGAGAGGATTTGGTTTGTGAGGTCGGAGAGGGCGCGGGCTGTGGCGATGATTTGGGAGACTTGGGATTTGGTTTTGGTTAGGGTTGTGGTGTCGATTTCTTTGAGTGTTTCGAAGAATGGGGAGGAGGCGGGGTCGGGGGAGGAGTAGCGTTGTTTGGAGTCTTCTTTGGGGGTTGGAGGTGTGGTGGTGAAGGCGCGGGTGGCTTGGTGGTGGTGTTGTTGGTTGTGTCGTGGTGTCTCGAGGTGGAGGATCCGGCGACTGAGAGGACGCATTGGGCGGGACATGCTGGGCGGAGCACGTTGATGGGTGAGATGGACGACAGGTTCGATTACTTCACGTGGAAGTCGATGGGACGCGGTTTGAGTTTCGGGTGGCGTTCCCCGCCTCCGCCATCCCTACTTCCCCTTGCCCACGCCTCCCATGCAAAACCCGAGCTCGATTCTACTATTCACAACGACACAATCATGAGATGGAATGCAAACTTGCGGGCGCGACTGTGTGACAAGACGATGGTTTTTCACGAACTCTAGCTGCCTTCCTTGCAGGACGGCGGGCCCTGCCGACACTCTTGGACTGGATGCATCTCGCCGTTCCAGAGGTACCGAGCATCTTTTCACATTGCCTTTCCGGAACCTGCACTGCACGCGCTGTCGCACGGAACTACCACCGGGGATCCACAGCATATGCACGCTAGAGAATCCTGCTTCGACGGCTAAGTGGTCCGAGACGCGACGAATGTAATCATCGCATCACCATGCAACACGATTGCCGAGAACAGGAGGACGGAAATGTCTGCGGCAAATGCGTCTTGTTGCCGCTCGGTATCACGGCCCCGCTTGTATCGATCGGCCTCTCGCAACGATATATCCGAAGCATCTCCAAGCTATGCAGTCTTGAGAAACGCCCAATGAGGTTGAACGCCACGGAGGAACCTCCACAATCTATCCACGTGCTCACCTCACTGTGACAGCACGATCGGGACGGCATGGCACGATCATCTCGGCAGACGGCAGGCGAGCCTGTGCCACATCGTGTATGCGGCATCACCCAACACGATCGCCATGGCTTTACTGCTCCGGTCTCGCAATGATCTCATCGGTCATAACTATGCGTCGTTCGAATCTTTTGTCTTCCATGACGCGGATTTGCCCTATGAATC
Organism: Cercospora zeina; assembly: GCA_022702355.1. Lineage (NCBI taxonomy): Eukaryota > Fungi > Ascomycota > Dothideomycetes > Mycosphaerellales > Mycosphaerellaceae > Cercospora > Cercospora zeina. The sequence continues at coordinate 849,071 of JAKLWX010000005.1, forward strand.
TCGCGTGTAGGGTATAATATACAAGGCAAGTCTCTCTCCTCTGCGATCGATTCTCATCCTCATCGACTGTTGAATATCGGCCAAGACAACATGTTCCGGTCTCTCGTCACTCTTGCAGGTGTGGCTGCGGCCATTCCTGCACCGCAACTGGTGGATGTCAGCATTGGTGTTGGTCAAGGTCAGCCTGGTAAGCAGACACTTGCAGCGTCGACAGAGCGCTCGTACTGACGAAGGTCCCATCAGCTGGCTATGCGACCTCCAGCAGTGCCACTGCAACTGCTACAGCCGCACCTGGCACCAATGTTGCTGAGGATCAAGATGGCAATGTCGATGGCTACCTCAACGCCGCTGCTCCATACGTGAGCGACGAAGTGACACCCATCACTGTTATTCCCACTTCGTTTGGGGCGGACTCGCAGATTCCTGCCGTAGAGACTGCGATCCCGACGGAAGGTCCACTGGCGGGAGGTCCTCAGCGATCCCGCTGGGTGACTGGCACTACCACCCACGGTCCTTTCGAAGGCGAGGCCACCACGACGGGAGCTGTCTCAAACACAGTGCTTGCTCCAAGTATCGGCACTCTCCCACCGAATCCGACTGCAACTTACTACAACACAAACGGTCAATTGCAGGAGGCACAGCCGGCTCCGTACGTCCCAGCTGGAGGCCTTGGCACCAATGGCTCTCTACCACGCTACATGGTCGAGAGCGATTTCGACTATGAATCAATCATGCTCGGCCTGTACCAAGAGTGGATCGAGTTGGACACTTTCAACAATGCCGTCGCTACTTTCTCTGAGGAGGATTGGGCCGCCGCTGGCCTTGGTCCCGAGGACATCTCTTTGGTTCAATTCATGGCTCAGCAAGAGCAGGGACATGCTACTCTTCTCAGCAACATGCTTGGCGAGACTGCCGCACCGCAGTGCACGTACAACTATCCTTACAGCAATGTCCGCGAGTTCTTGGACTTCAACCAGCAGCTTACCCGTTGGGGTGAATCGGGCGTTTGGGGCTTCATCAATCATCTGGACTCGCGCGAGGTTGGCCAATTGCTTGCTCAATCTATTGCCACTGAAGCCCGCCAGCAGATGATTTTCCGACAAATGAGCGGCCTGCACCCCATGCCAGTCTGGTTCGAGACGGGTATCCCACAATCCTGGGCATGGACATTCCTTGCTCCTTATATCAGCAGCTGTCCAGAGGGAACCACACGTCTTGCGTGGCAAAACTTCCCCGCCCTACATGTCGCCAATCAAGCCAACATCAACCGTGTCTCGCCAAACGACACAGCAGACTGGGAGCGCGTCGACAACCGCACCTCAAGCCCTGCCACTATTCCAGCGCAGAAGGCCTCTTGCATCAACGTCAACTCCACTGAATACCCTGGTCACGGCTGCGGCCCTGCCGTGGCCCACAACCGCTCCGAGCCTCTGTCCTTCCCAGGCAAGCAAGTCCGCCTCTTGTGGGACGCTCCCGGTCAGGCAGTGGGACCGAACAACAGCTATGTCACCGCCACCAGCGCCGGACAACCCCAGTTCGTCGCCTGGGTCCAGCAACTCAACTTGACTTACACTCCTCTAACCGTCACCGGACCAAACGAAGGTTTCACGTACCAGCCTGCCGGCACCGTCTACGAGGGTGGTCAAGGTGTTGTGAACGGGACTATGTTCATCGCTCTGACCGACAGCGACTTGTACCTTACGCCGTTCAACCTGTCGATGATCAACCCGCATGTTGTGGCGCTTGGTGTTTACCAGGCTGGCTAGGAGCGTGTATGCTTCTTGTGTATATTGCAGAGATATCCTGTACTTTTTTGTACATACGAACGCATGGAGTTGAAGACGAAGATGAGTCAGCTGTAATGAGGATGGGCTGAATATCGGGAGGTGTATAGCATCTGTTTTCGATAGTTGATAGTCAAGATGGATGCTTAAAACTCCTTTTGACAGGATTAACGCTTTTCTGCAACGTACTATCTCTACGCACTACAGCCTTCGCTAAGGCTCACTATCTGACATTGTAAGCCGGATGGTTGATGATCCATTCGATCTGTTCATTGCCACCTGCCACATCGAATGAACTGAACTCGTCAACGTGCAGCATCCCATAAGTTTCTCGTCTTGCAGTAACATTATCACAGGAGTCGCGCCGACGTGACTAAATTTTCGAATTGTTCCATAGAGAGGTCCACAAACAGTACAATAACCCATCCCATCGTGTGTACACTACCGGAACTTATGTACTGCAGGCCGTAATTCTGCAAAGAAAAAAAAAAGACATGCGAAGCAGGTCCAACGAACCGCTTCCACACTCGAGCAATTCTCAGTACGTACTCGCCGCTACGTCGCAGCAACCCCAGCCGGCAGAGCCTTCGCTTGAGTATTATCGACCGGCTCATTCGTGACCGACTGCGGCACCTCGACAACAGGCACCGCACGAGCAGCAGCACCATCAGGCGTCGAAACCAATCTTTGAACGGAGATGTTCAACCCGCAACTTCTCGCATAGCCCCCGCCAATATTCTGACCATCGGACGTGACGAGTCTCCAAACCATTCTCGCGCGCACAAAGTTCCTTACCGTTCGCGGTTGCAAGTCTCGGATTCCGCCTGCGATGAGCGTGTTGAGGAGGGCGTCGGTGAGGGGTACCACGCCCGATGCGCTGGTTTCGCCGCTGCTCGAGCCGGATTGCGAGAGGGAGAAGCCGCCTACGCGATTTGGGGCTGCGAGGTAGGCGGAGTTGGAGAGGGCGGTGGGGATGTCGCCGAAGAAGAGATGGAGGTTGAATGATTTTCCTGGGGCGACGGATTTGCGGATTTCGACTTCGACGTTGTATTCGGAGTAGGAGCCGTTGGGTGAGATGAGAATTGACAGGAAGGGGGCGATGGCGGCGGCGGTCGGTGGGTCGATGAGTTTTGCGGCGCTGGCTTGACGGTTCTCGAGGCTTGTGGTCTCGTCGCGGCGGCTCTTTGCGCTTGTGCTGGCGGATTGCTGGGTACGTCCGTTGCCGTAGAGGCCGTTCACGCGGGTTTGGAGAGTGGATATACTGGGGAGGTCTGCGATCTCGGGATATGTGTAGCCTGAAGTGCGGACGTCGTAGAGCTGGTTCGGAAGCCACCAATCAGTATTGCCTGAGGAGCCTCGGAAGGGCAGATAGGTGAAGCTAGCATCTCTAACGATGCCAGAGTCGAAAACGAAGTTGCCGGCGGCGGCTTTTGTGCTGACGATTTTCACGTTAGGGTTGAGGTAATTCCAGAGTGCACCAATGCGGTCGACATTCGCATGATGCAGCCAGAAAATTGGATCGAACCCAGACGTGTCGAGGTTGCACATGGTTCCGCAGATGGTGTTGTGGACCGTGTTGTGAATTCCTTCCAGGCTGTTCATTGATGACGATGAACACCCAGAAATGCGGCGCTCTCTCGAGGCATAGGTGGCGAACACATTCCAGCAGATGTTTGCAGTGTTCAGCAACAACGCCGTCTGTCGCTGTAACGACGGACCAACATTCAGCATGTCGGCTTGGGCACTGCTCGAACGGCATGTTGTAGTTGCTGAGCCGCCAGGGCAGACATTTGTGCCTAAGTTCGCGCCGCTGACGAGAGTGTGGGAGAACAGTGGATTCGAGATTGTTATGCTTTCTCCGGTCGTGTTGGTGACGGTGACCTGCGAACTAGACACACGGGTGGGAATCGATCCGCCATTCCGGGCCCAGTCCCAGTAAGGTATTTTGAACGTTTTGGCGAGGCCCTGATAGTACGTCCTGTTTGCCTCGTTCCAGTTGTCGGCGATGATAGCTGCAGCAACTTGCAATTGTTGTTCAAAGAGTGCAAGATAGGGTCGATGCCATCTGATACCACCATGGTCAGTCTTCGAGCAAACACTGATCAAAGCGAGATGGGTTCATTCTTGCAGCACAAGGTCGAACAGTTGCCACTTACAGGTAAAAGTCTTTTGTGCCGTGCATGCAATAACCTATGTTTTTGTTGCCCTGTCCTGTGTTTTGGTAGACATTACCATCCCAATATCTGTGAGGAGCGCCATGGATACCTACGAATTGTCAGTGTCTGCTGCATCAAACATCATGAAAGTGGGAGAGACTTACCTGCAACTTGATAATAGCCGCCCACATTGCCGGTGGCAGACTTCTGCCAGAACTGCATGGCAAGGATGTATAAACTGAACTCATCGTTGTCCAAAGACGTGATGTCCTTCCGCAGGGCAGGGCTGGCATTCGCAGATTGGGAGATATCTCTTCTCGGTATCGGTAAATAAGCGCTGGCGAAGGCCAGCTGAACGAGAATGAACACCGCAGAGAACTTCATCTCGGCGACGATGAAGCACCACCCTCTGGAGGACAAGAAGAGGGACAATGGCCTGAGATGCTGGAAGGATGCTTTCCCGGCATCAAGGACATCATGCGACCTTTAATAATACAGTACAATCAGACTGTCGGTCGGAAGTACGGCGAAGCCATAGCGGCGAACGCATCGCGTGAGAACTCGCCGTGGCTGCAGCTGGAAGCTCTGTTCACGAATCATGGTCTGTCGTTGCGAATGGTCACCGCAACGCAGACGGAGGTGGGTGCATGGCCTGACCATTGAACTGAAGCTCCGCGGCTACTCGACTAAGTGAGCGCCACGCGGAAGCTTGCTTGAGTCGAGACAGAGAGAGAAGGAGAAAATCGTTGCCGACGATAATTTCCAGCGCCGCCTTCGGTTTCTTGTGTCAGTGTCGGCAGCCTGGGGTCTTTCGATATCGTGGGCGGGTTTCTGATGCTGTAAGATCTATCACAGGTGCCGACGAGAGACATCCCACATCCAGAAATAGCTTGATCTCATCGCATCAGGTTCGAAGCATAATGACTTTGCAAAGCGCTACTGACGTCTGCCGTTCGGAGAGTTGCCGTGCCGCTGCAGTAGCGTCCTGATCCAGATTCTTGTTTCGGACTGATTGACACGCGACCGTCCTAATTGAGAAGCCAGCGGGTCGAAGATGTCTGCGCTGTCATGCTGCTCCCTCACAACAGGAGGACTAGTATTGCATGAGGTGCACTACTCTTTATCCCTGTTCCCTGCCATAAGTTGGCCGTGTGCCGACGATTTTATTCGTACTTCTATGCGAGCGGCAGAAGTTGAACGATTGTATCACACGGAGCGAGCTGATATGAGGGACCGAGACAGGCTGAAGTCTAACGCTTGTGCTTGTGCTTGTGCTTGTGCTTGTGCCGTCGGGCGTCCCAGAGCCAAGGCCTGGCCGGAGGCTTGAAGGCCAGACCACGCCGTTGTTTCTCCCAAACAAGCTCCGTAGCGCGGCACCGCGATGTAAAGGAGTGGACCGTTCTGCAAACGTCCAAGTCCAGATGTATCTGGATCATGTGGTACCGAGTCTGTTCAGATCACATCTGTCAGGGCTCGACCCAGAACGCCAGCAGCTGACGTGGATAAGGTCTGGGTGGAAATTGGCACCAAAGCATCCGTCCCACGTGGTAGAACGACAATGCGCGAGACACATACCAATCTGACGGAACGTGAAGCAAGCCCGGCAACGTCAAACGTAGGACAAGGTGCCGAAGAAAGGACGGCTTGGCGAAGGTTCCGTACAATCCCAGCACTCGTGGCAGACTCTCCTGCTTCACTGCATGACAGTGATGACACGGAGAACGGTCTTCACAGCTTCCTTCTCCATCATATCGCAGGAGGACCGTTCGGACTTGCACATCTTGCCCGCAGCGCCTTATCCTTCAGCCAAGTTTCACTTCACGACGATCAAATCGCATGACTAAAACGACTTCGACCATGTGAGGATACTTTCGAGAAAAGAAAAATGTGCACAAAGGTACGCGCGTCAAGATGCACAGAAGAATTCAATCCGGCAGCCTGGTCCGCAGGCTTTGGACGACCTCGTGCCATGCACGAAATCCCATTCCCACTGGTATATCTTTAGATGCCGATTCCGTATACAGGGATGCGGTGTGACTTGACGACTCTACATAGCCGTCGGCAGCATGACTCGCAAAGGCGCTCAGTCTCCTCATGACGTCTCCCGAACCAGCAGTAGAGAATCGGACACTGGCTCGCCTGGAGTGCGAGAGGGCTCGATGCTGTTACCTTCTTCGCCGTCCGGCCGATCAGAAGTCGAAGATGTTCTGGTAAAGAGCGCAGCTCTGCTGTCAATATCAAGTGGTACTAAAGAAACAACTGCCATTGCTTTTCTACAACGGCAGAACTGGGAAGAGTTCAATGCGCCTTTCCAAGACATCGTCCTCATATGCAAGAACATCGGCCAAAATCAAAATAAGTTCATCGTTCAGTGCTCTTCAGCATTGTATAATTCGAGGTCTATATTACTCTCCGGGGGCGGATGCCGCTCGACACATTCGCTGTCTTCCACGTGTGCCCCCTCCCGAACTAATTACCACTGGCAGTCTGCATCGCCGGGGAGATAACGGTACTCGCGGGCCGCGGCACGCCTGACGTCTGGAGCGTCGTCGCCGTTGCGATCGAAGATGGGAATCTTGCGGAGGTCTCAATCTCATGACGAGCTTTTAGTTGCATCGTCATGATGTTTTGGCTCATTACAGTGAGCTGGTTAACAGCAACGTGCACAGTCGGCTCTCCATGAGCATCCAGTGTGCCGCATTTACTAATCCACGGATAGGCGCTGAGGATGACCGGGTTGTTGGTAAGCATAGCGACGGCCTCAGTTGGCATTGCGAAATTTCCCCCATCTGTCCGAGACACGTCGAGGACTTGCGCGTATGTTGGCAGCTTTCCTGCCGGGTTGGTGAAATATTTGGTGTCGATGGCATTGTTGGAGTACCAGCCGTAGGCACCTTTTGGGTCGGAATACGTTACAGTGGAATAGGCCCACGTTCCGCTCTGCACGACATTAACCGTGCGAGTGGTGACAGGCCCTCCGCATTGACCTGATTTGGTCCCGAAGTTCGAGTGGGTCGCTGGAGTATATACTCCAATGCTAGCCCATTCGTTGAAAGGAGTGGGGGCCGTTCTGTACACTGATCAGACGATTGACTTGGCGACGAGGAGATTGTTCAACTTACATGCCACTGTAAGTCGATGTGTTGGCCTGATATACGATTGTTGCAGCATAACTTCCTGCGAAAAGCATATCGCTCGGAATACCCAATTGATCGTTAAGAATGGTCGTTGGGGGGCTGGTCGTGCTGATCATGAATCGACCAAAATCCGTATAGACCTCTGAAGCTGGCATATAGGTCGTGCGGGCTTCTCCGGTCACTGTACTATCCCCACAGTCGTATATGTCCGTCACGACAGTTGCCACTGTCTGGGTAGCTGTCGTCTCGTACCACTGCAAGTTTTCGGCCAAGTGTTAGTGCCATCTGAGAACAGATCTCGTCGACAGATCTAACAAGGGTGTGTATTCCATAGAGCTCGCACTTACATAGTTGTGCATAACACCAATTTGTGCTTGTGGTACTTGCATGGCAACGAACCAGCAGCATTCCGGTTCCTCAACCGTGGTCTCATTGTCGGGTGCTGATGTCCCATCGTCTTCGACCTGTCTGTATTGAAGCGCGGTCACTGCTATTGCTGCATACGCAATGGAGAAAGCGTAAGAAACCATGATTGTGTAATCGTTTCGATCTTGCAGTCGATGTCGAACCAATGGAAATAATGAAAATGTAACCCGGAGGCCTGATATACAAGTACAGTGCTTTGGTCTAGTTCTCACGAGCCTGCTGCGGTCTCGTGCAACGACGCCCTGCATTCTCAGCCTCAGTCACGACTTGTAACTGACGCTTGACGCGCATGATAAGTGGTCCAAGTGGATCGCTAGCTGAGATTCTCCTATCATCGACGTCCGAACAGAGCACATTGCGCAATCGAGCATCGAATTCCGCAGCCTGTTCAGTAAGGCGTAGCACAATGTCTTGACCGGTGTTCCATAAAAGATGGCGCAGCAGACGGAAGAAGACCTGTCGGTGTAAATTAGAGAAGCTCATCTGTGCATCACTGCGAAGAGCTACAAGAATAGATTCGACTAATTCGGCCGCGAATGTCGATGAAATGCAAGGCGTCCAATATGCGTCTCTCCTCGAGTCGTTCAGGGATACTTTCTTCGCCATTGAAAGTGTGGACATAACGCTTGTATCCTGAGTTCTTCTGTTCTCGCTTCATTGATCGGGTTGGAGAAGAACAGATCGTGCTTGCAAGTTTTCCCATCCCCACAATTTGGACATCCTGCGGTGTTGCACAACATGTCGGCTGTGCAGCATCATCGAGCCCGAAAGAAATCCTTCTGTGCTGCAGAGCTTATTTTAGCCAGGGTCAGATGGATGACTCCAGTCTGCCCTCAATATTGTGAGATAGCTTTTCCAGGAGAGAATGGCAGCTCTCTGTCAATGTATCAGCGATAAAACCACAACGGGCAACTTTTTTCAATAGCTCTACACCCGGTCGAAGTATCAGAATGCAGAACGCGCTTGACCTGAAGCGCAAAGCTATCAAGAAGAATGTTCAAGTCGCTTGAATCTCAAACATACTGCCTTTTCGTCAGCGTACGATTTCATTTGCTATGTCCAGTTCATAGTAGCTTGCGAATCGGAACTGGGAATATATGTGCAGATCGCTCGAACGAACTTTAGCAACGGCACGTCGATAGAGTGCAAATGCAGCATTAGATACCACATACCATCTCAAGCAGCAGCATCTGCGATATCACCATCCTGCCCTCCCTCAATCTCGAACTCCAGAATCCTATCACTCAACTTATCAATATCGTCTTGATCTTTGCCAGCCAAAATCATCCCATATGCCCACTGTTCCTTACTTCCCAGCCTCGTACTCCCCATCAAAATCAACCTCCCAGTCTCAAACTCCTTCGCAAACGTCTTCTCCACCTCATCCCTGTCGATCTTCAACATAACACACTCATACACCAACGCCATCTCAAAGCCCCTCTCCCCATGTAAATGATCCTTCAACGTATACAAAATCAAACTGAGCGCCGATCTCACATTCAAATCAATAACAAATAACTTTCCACTCTCGGGATCTTCCATAACATCCGCTCCACAAGGCCCTCTGTATCCTTCCCCATGCAAAACCTCTCCAATCTGCTTCAAAACATCCCGATACTTTTGCTCCAACTTCTCCTGCTCTTTGTACGTAATCGCCGTCGCCTGTCTTCCACTCTCACCAGTCGAAAGCTGATGACAAGCCCCCAAAAATACCACCTCTCCACTCCCTTTCACGAAGAAATTCAACGCCATCGTCTCGCCCGGGATGAAATCCGATAGAATCAAAGACGTGGGAAACAAGCACTCATTCTCCTTCGTGATACGGGGCAAATACTCTTTCAAATACTCTTCCGCTTTCCGAATGACTTCCTCTCGTTCCTTCTCATCTCTCACGATCAACGTGCCCACTGATGAGAGACTCTGCGTCAATTTCAAGACGTACGGAGGGCGATCGTGGAGGATTTTCTTGACGCGGGCGATTTCGGCGTCGATGGCGTCGGAGCGTTCGGTTTGGCTGGATGAGAAGAGTTTTTGGGGTGGGATGGCGCAGTCGATGATGGTGTCGTTGGCGCTTTGGAGGGGACATTCGGCGAGCCAGCGTTTGCTGTTGAGTTTGTAGATTTTATCTGGGGAGTGGATGTAGGGGAGGGATTGGGCGAAGTCGAGGGCGAAGGCGAAGTGAAGAGGTGAGGATTTAGGATGTTGTTTTAGGAAGGCGTCGCTGTCAGTGTACGTGCTGTGACGGAAAGAAATTGTTAGCGGATTTCTTTTGTATAGAGCATGGATTCGTTTAGACTTGCATGACTTTTGGTCGTTGGGACTTGTCAATGACACTGAAGCTCCGCTCAGCGTTGGCGTGGATGGTGTCTCTCTTCAATGTATCGTCGTCGGTCTGTCCTTCGGCGACACCAATGAAAGCTACTTGCATGGGTCCGGCGTAGAACATCAGTAAGTAGCAATTAATTTCCATCTGGAGGTGTGCGAGATCATTTGCGGAGCCAACCTGTGCCGAATGGATTGTGTACTGGTCGTTGAAGGGAACGACCTCCCCGTACTTGGTGTCCGAATTGGGTTTGATCACACACAGCGTCTCTTCTAAGGGACCTTGCTTCCCGTCCAAATACAAGTCATGGAGAGTCGTGTAGAGTTTGACAGCTGGAAACGAGCCAGCTTGGCCATTTGGTATTGAAGACATGTTGAACGTGCAGGTGATGCGAAAATAACACAGCTCTCGAGCAGAAGAGAGTAAGTTTTGTGGCCCATTTTGTTAATTTCTGGCATGCTCTGAACAAAGCAAAACATTATTCGTCACTGCCAATGTTGAGGCTCTGTACGGCAAGCTTGAATTTGGTATAGAATGATCTTGTACCAGAGTACTTTCCTGCTTCCCCGCAATCCTTGCGTGTTGCGCGTGTGCTAAGCATCGTGATGGTTACGCAAATCTTGTAGAACAGGCAGCTCTGACGAAGAAGTGAAGACAGCCGCTCGTGCGGCTCAGTTCGATTGCCGTGGAGAAGCGCGTGTACCGACGCAGGTGTATGGGCCTCCACATTGCTTGTTCCTCCGACAACATCATTCTACTTGGCAACACGCGCCCGCGTAAAGCCTTCGCACGTGAAGTGGCGCTTGTGATGACATTTGCAGCATCGAACATCCAGAGAGACTGGCCACGATGATTGCTTAGAAGGTTAGCGATATCGCACAGTGACTTTCCAGTATCAAAAATGCTTTTGAGTGCTCTGGCCACGCTCGCACGTCGCTTTCCTGCTTACATTCTTAGGAAAGTCGCCTCGAGCGGAAGATCGACTCGAGGGGATGTGTTGGTTTCGTTGAAATCGTGGTTCCGGCGCCGGAACATCTGAATCGCAGGTAGATCTAGTCGACCCTCTTGTAATGATAGCCAGATACGTTGCGACAAATTTTGTCAGCAGTCAGTCCGTCTATTATTGCGATCAGCAATACACAGTGACTGCTGCCACTGTACGTTTGTCTCTCGTCGTCGAACAGGTCCAGCGATTCCTAGACAGGAAAATGAGCTGAGAAGTCGCTCAATACTGCTGAAACCCTGCCTAAATCCTGCCGTCTTTGTCCGCATGTCAATTCGACAGTGCTTTCCCAACCAGTCCCCATACTCCACAACGCCATGCTATGCAAGTCTATGCAGATACTTCAAGCTTGCCAAACTACCCGAGCTCTTTCTTCGCGTCTTCATAGTGCTTCATGCATTGTCGCCCACCGTTTGCTGCCGTCATGTTAGCCTATGCAAGGGACTGCTCGTGCAAAGTGTCCAGTACTCACCACTAACCAATCCATTCCCTCATTCACTCCTGCCCCTGTCACTGCAGAGCAAGCCATGATGCTCCAATTCCTGTCCTTCAACTCTCCCAGCCTCAACACCTCGCTGATTTCACCAGCACCTTTCGCGCCAGGGCTGTCCTGCTTATTGGCAAATACTAACAAGCTCGCATCCCTCAGCTCCTCCTCATCCAACATGGCCCTCAATTCCTCGCCTGCTGTTCCCAATCTCTCCGTATCACAGCTGTCGATCACAAAGACCACCGCCGCAGTATTGCTATAATAACACCTCCAGTACGGCCTTATGCTCGTTTGTCCGCCCAAGTCCCAGACATTGAAGTTGAGGTTTTTGTATGTGACGGATTCGACGTTGAAACCAATGGTGGGGATCGTGGTGACGACTTCGCCGATTTTGAGACGGTATAGCAGCGTAGTTTTGCCAGCATTGTCCAGACCCAGTATCAGGATGCGAATCTCTTTCTTGGTCCAGATTAGCTTGCTGAACATGGACAGCGCTCCGCCCATGCTGGAGAGAGGGTGGAGCGCTCAGGCTCCGTGAGGGAAGGAGGGCTGATTCGGTTGGGAAAATCGAAGAAGACCGCGATGAGGTAGATGGCGAACACTGTGAGGAGTGTCTGAAAAGGCGCAGAGGATGGGCGAAGTGTTGTGTTGGTGGAGTAATGCAGATCGATATGTGTTCAAATACTGCTTACAGCATCAATGTTCACATGGTGCTGCGATCTTTGTCCGTGGCCCGAGAGTCCCATGGCTTTTGCCAGCATGACTAACCGAACCACGACTTCCAAATCCGAATTTCTTTCTCTTCCACACTTCTTCACCAACATCCCATCTAACAACCACCGATGCCTCAGACATATGTCGCGCAAGCACGAAGTCGTCCTTTGAACGCCGATCTATCCGGGAGAAGCGACGTGAGATGGCAGCGCGGCCTTGAAACGCTAGACAGGTCTGGATGGCGCATAGTTCGAATTCAAGCATAATGCTGGGCATGATACAGTCTTGCCGGCCGCGATGAAGCACTGACTAATAGCCTGGCTCGCCTCTGGTTGCTACTGTGGTACGTCCCAAACCAGAGCTCCCATTTCCAAGCACTTTTACATGATGATTTTTCTTCAAACGATAACTTCTGAGCTCGTCGATGAAGTTCAAAAAATATTCAAGCTCAACAGTCTGAAACCTCGATCATCACACGACGCAATGGCAACCAAGTCTAGGCGGGGAGCTGATTCTCGTGTCCAGATCATGATAGCATAGAGCTTGTGGCGTACATGTCTCCTGCAGTATTCATCCTCCTGCCAGATCATGGACTTTGCTGGGCAATGTCTCCCGGAATGCAACATTGCTAACACGCTCATGGCATACTCTTTCGATGTGATTCCATACCGCTTGAAGACCGACCTGTGCCCTCAATGTCACCGCAGACCCGATATTGTAAGTATCGAGCCCAATGCAACCAAGCAAACCCGCACTCCCAATGCCACTCATCCCTTCAAATGATGAAAGATCATATTCAATTACAGTTATCCCTGTCTGAAGATTACTGTTGAGAACGTATTCACACTCTGAACTACACTTCTGTCGATCAATCAGAAAACATCGGGAAAACTAGCGTGCTATCGCTAACATTTGGCAGGTCCTCGACGATGACGGCCATGCGAATCGTTGATCACCTTGACTACGGGTACGTTTCGCCACCCCAGATCGTGTTTCGCATATAATATCTGTGGGACATACATCGAGATCTATAGCCACTATCAATAGAACCACCGGCTCTTTATGATAACTGCCCCTCGCCAATTTCTCTGAGCCAAGTTGGTAGACGTTTGGAAGCCGCCAAGTCTAACGCCCAGGACCATGAAACGATCGACCACACGCTTGAAACCCGTATATCACTTCAGAGAAGCCCGACATCGCAACAAGCACCATGAAGAAAGCACTAGGCTTACACAAGCGGGACCACGATTCAGGCTCGGCACATGTGCGGATCATGGTTCCGGGCATGACAGCACCAGCAGGCGATAAGGAAAGCTAGGGAACCGTCGGTTCTACGAAGACGGAGAACATTCTAGCGCGGCGAGTAACAATTGGCGAAGACGAACAACCATAATCTTATACGTACAGCCCAATTAAGTTACACGGCTCTGCACTAACGCCATCTCGAGTGCGTGGACTGTACTAGCATAGCTTCCTACAGGAGCATTCCACCGGACACACTGGAAAGCGATGGAGTGGTGTTGTTCGGCTGTCAATATAGTCATTGCAGCCTCCCGATCCATCCTCTGTACGAGCTCGACATCTTTAAACGGGAAGTTACATTCACCGACTTCATCTTTCCGTCTGCTCCCGCATGCCCTATCAGGGTTTCAAGCTACTGAAGCCATCTGCCGAATGCGTGGTCATTTGCGAGCTCTTCGGCATATCGTGGAAGGGTTTATTGTTGGATTATGCGATGCCTCTGCGACCTCACCTCCAGGGCCATTTCGCTTTGTGGCGCGGACGTACCCTCATTTGAGGCTAGAGACGGACCTGAGCATCCGACAGCAAGCCTTACTGGACTCTCAGAGACCAAGTAACTGGGCCCCAGAGGCATGGAAGAGAACCACAAGACCATAGCGCAAGGTCAATCAGTTCACTGCCACCGGTCGCCGCACCTGATTCCCCATAGAGTCTCTCTCTAACCACGTCGTCCAGAGGACTCCGGATATACCCACCCAAAGCGCGACATAGCAGAACTCCAGCGTACCAACTGGGAAGTCCCTTTCAAACGCCCACATAATAGAAAGAACCTCCCCTCGTTCACGATTCTTTATCATATATACGACTTGAGCATCCTCGTCCCGTCACCTTCGAACCCTTCTTCCAGCCAGCTGCGGTTACACCCATCTACAATAATATTGTCCTGCAAATTAATCTCCTTGCTTTCATCCATTGCGCTCGTCCTGGCGCTATTCGCCGACTCATCCGTACCACCAGAGCTATGCGGCGAGTGCCCCATCAAAGAGGCTCGTCGATCTTGCTTTTGTTGTTGTCTTTGCCTTTTTCCTACACCTCTTTCCGTGCGCACAGTAGTAAACGGAGGCGGCAAAACCAATCTCTCATCCCGTAACTTCGCTCTCTTAGGCTTCCTAATCCCAAGCTTCTCATCATCATCATCTGCGTCAGCATCATCATCATCTAAACCTTCCTGCTGCACCAGAGTCGTAACATCGGTAAAATTACTCTCCATCATCAAATCCTTCTTTCGCTGCTTCGTGACATGGCTAAAATCATTTCGAACCTGTTCATACGGACAATCGAGTTTTCGTATCGAGAGTTCGAGACCTCCGCTAGCATCAGAGCCACCGCGTTCGCCTTTCCGCGGAGGTCTACGTCCACGGATTATCAATGGGGAAATGTGTCGTTTGAGGCGAAGATAGGAGCCGCGGAAATATTGTCTGCCAAACATGCGGAGGCTGGGCGCGCAGGCGCACATGAATCCCATGCAGAGTTCTGCTTGGGACCAGGCGAAGACGTCGAAGACGATGGAGCTGACGTCGGAGGAGTGGCCGACCTCTGTTCGGTTGTGCAAGAAGTTGTAAGCTTCAAGAACATTATGAATGCTTGAAGACGAAGACGAAATGGTGCGATGGGATGGGATGTGAGGCTTGAGAATGGCATAACTTACGATAGAGATGATATGTCCGGACAGAGCCCGCTGCTACGACCAACAAACCGGCTGAAAAGACAGCGTACAATCCAATCTTCTGTGCTTTGGGTAATCGGATCTTCCTATTTTCAAATTCCAGAACATCAGTAACTCACTGCACGGAATTCCGACATTCATCACCCTCACCATCGCCAACACCGGCACAACACAACACGGCAATCGATCCCACTCACCTCATCAAAAAAAAAACACGGCAACGCCACCGCATACAAATCCGACACAACGGCCATAATCCCCGCCAACAAATTATTCACCGTCGTATCCACACAAGTAAACTTCCTATCATACCCGACCGAAACCCCCATCCAATACGCCTCCGTCGGCGAGCAATTAAAAAACCAGCGCGACAAGAAACGCCGCCGTCCACGCCCAAGTGAACCCAAATCGCGCCCAAGCACGCCCAACTCCAACATGTTCGAATACGTCCCCTGGCCCAAGCGGCGATAGAACAGCAGGACCGAGACTTTGACGCAAGCGCCGCAGACGAGGAACGCGAATTCCGCGAGCCAGACGATCTTGGCCATGGGGGGGGGGGGGGGGTGTACATGGCGGGAGGTCATGTAAGTTTCGGAGCCGAGGATGTTGAGGATCGTGAAGCTGGTGAGAAGGGCCCAGCCGAGGCCGAGGATGATGTCGTCGAGGCCGAGGAGGGCGGTGGAGCGTGTGTCGGTGTGGCGGGATTGGGAAATGCGCGATAGGGCGCGGGTGAGGACGGAGAGGGTGTAGAGGAAAGAGGCGTAGCCGGGCATCCATTTTCGGCGGTGCGGGTTGGTGTAGTTTCCTGTGGGCCATTTGGCGATTTGGGCGAGGGAGAGGTTGATGCTGTGTTATATTGTGAGAATGGATGGGACGGGAATGGTCATTCTGGAGGTGGGAGAGATGTGTATGTAGATGACGATCATGTTGGCTTAGGTGATTGACTTACATATTCCCTGGCATTGCTTTCGAGCAGCAGCATTCAGCACAAAGGCGGCGATTTCGCGTCGTGTCTATCCTTCATTCATTTCCGTCGAGCAGGCGTAGGAAAGCGATATTAATTGCGATGTTGAGGAGAAGCCAAAGTATAAAACTCACATATATGGCGATTCTGGCCCAAGGCAATGTGCGGTGAGGTGACTCTTGTGTCGACCCAATTTCGCATCTTCGTCGCCGGTCGGGTGGATGACATGACCCAACATGTGAAGTCCAAGGTTCCCGAGCCTTGCTCGATGGAGGTTTGGGTATCCTAGACAGGAGAAGCTGCCCTGCTTTTCAGCACAGCAGCAGAGTTGCAAACGGATTGTATTGCGAGTCGACCAACGATGGGCGATCTCATGATTGAAGGCGTGGCAACAACCATTTCACTCGCACTGAGAGAGCCTCCGCAGACAGCATTGCAGTAACTGTTGATTGTCTGAGTTCCAATTTCAACAGTAAACGCGAAGACATCTTCGGATGCGAAACTAATCAATATTCAGCTCTTAAAATCCAACATTCAGCATTCCCCCATCCAACATTAAAAAATCCCCATTCATATCCGCCCCCTTTTATCATTATTATCATCATCACCATCATCACCAGAAGAAAAGATTCCATTCCTCCGACCGGTCCGGAACGAGTCCAATACTACATTACAACACAACACGTACCTCTCTCTCTCATCATCACAAAGTCCGAGCTCCAGACCCCAAAGGTTCGAGAACAATTATTCTCTTCATCCAACTTTCCAAAACCACAGCGCGAGATGGGGGGGGGGGGTGGCAACCGTGCAATCGTGCAAAAATGAGACCACGACAGTAGTAGTTATATCGTATAAGCAAGAAAAGAAAAGAAAAGAAAGCCCAGACCGACCATGAACCGAACCCTTCGACGAATCCAACCCCCACCACTCATCAACAGGAATTTTCTTTTTTGACACAGGCATACAGTTAGCTTGCCCAAAATTATTCCAAACAGCACAAATCGGGGCTCTCTCATCACGCGCGCGCGCGAGAGAGAGAGAGAGAGACCCGATCGTGCAAGCGTGCGGACGGCTGCTGTGGGAATTTTTTGGAAAAAAGAAAACGAAAAAGAAAAAGAAAAAGAAAAAGAAAAAAAAAAGCTTCTCAAATCCTTTTGTGCGAAGCAGCACACACATATATCGAGGGGGCAGCCTGATTTGTTGGCCCCCCCCCCCCCCCGAGGCAGGTCGAATTCGCTCGGGATGGCATCCATCAAAACAACAACGCCGTTCCGCATATCGGTTGTGAGATTGATTTCCATCGACCAGCATGAGGAAAGGTCTGGTAACAAGAGAGAGAGAGAGAGAGAGAGAGGAGAAAAAAAGAGGAGAAATCGATAAGTGTGGTTGTAAAGTTCGATAGAGTCTTTGCACTGATCAATCGCTGTCAGCAATTCTTTTTTTATTGCAATGACAAAGCGTGACCGGCGAGCGCATCACCTCAGCAGCGTCTGTCTGTGTCGAGGCTTCTCGCCTTCTCTTTGCGACACGATTACCGCCGTTCAATACAAACTCTTCACGTAATCACAGACGCTTTCTCCTCCAGATCTCTAAATTCAGAGACCTCTCAACTCCCAAACTCCTCGCTTAAAGGGAAAAAAAAGAAAAATTCCCAGCTCAGTTGGTCCCCACTCTCATGCCACCACGAGTTTTCAACCGCGTCCGCATCCTTCTCACCATGTCTTCGCTCTTCGCGCCGAGCCCTTGTTTCATGATACCCTCTTGCACCAGTTTCTTTCGTTCTCTCCTGCGGCGATTCACCACGTCCTGACTGACGCTCGCAAACCCCCCTCGCCTCCTGAAGCAGACATCGAGGAGAGAGTTGGCATCCAACATACTCCTAGGAATCGTTTGCACAACCTGGAAGATCTCCATGGGGTCACTGACTTTCATGATTGCTGATTCGCCAGCTTTGAAAATTGCAAGCGCTATTCGAAAGAGGGTCTTGGAGCCATCAAGGAACAAACAGTCCCAGACTCTGAGCACTGATTCGATGGGAAGAGTGCCCACGAAGAGTGACATGAACCACGCAGTAGTGGCTAAGCTCACCGTGGGGAGACGCAGACCACCAATGCCGCCAGCCATTGTAGCCGCGGCTCCGATGGCATTCAGTTCTTTCTGATCGTCAAGCTTGGACCAGACGGCAGGAAGTGAATCTCTGATGCAGGACATCAGAACACCTATGTCGATGTTGGCACCTTCAAGAGTGATACCGTGCGTGTCGGGAAGATGCTGGCTGGTAACAATAGTGAGCAAAACGAAAGCCTTCGTCTCGGCTTCTTCGAGATCAGAGTCATCTTCGCTCAGAAAGAGTAAAAGCAGGCCAGCAATGAAGTTGAGTGATTGGCAGTATCCGACTTTGGGATTGTGCACGGCGAAGGCTTGTAGAACTCTGCGCAGTGACTTGAGTATGGGCGTTTCCGGTTCGTCGGTGTGCCGTCTCTTCTTTGCCACACTATTGGGAGAGCCCTGTACAGGTGTGTCGGCCGGCGCTGATGCCGACACCTCATTTCGAAGCGCACTTCGCTCTTTGACTGGCGTGCCACCACCGGCGCCAGCCTGTGCGTCATGCATCGTTGTTGGGTCCGGCTTGAAACGCACATTATCAGGAAATGTCCTGTGCAAATCTCTTTCAATGTGCTCCCGGTCGTTGTCGGTAAGCTCGCCATCTTCCACTCTCTGCCTCAATTCGATATATATCATTGGATTCTTGGCCAGTTCCCGCGGCCCTCGTGCGTAGTACCACCATGCCGCACCTCGGAATTCGGGCGGGATGCCCTTGCGGACATAGCGCTTAACCTTGTCGCTCTTCTGCGGGAACCGAATCGCGGGAGACGTCTCATACCCATACTGATGCATCATGGCATGCCACTTCTTGCGCCGTCGTTCCAGATATTGCGCGTAGTCTCGGTCCCAGGCTTCGTACTGCTCCAGTGTGATGTAGTGTGATGTTTTCTTGAAGCCGTATCTGTCACGAAGCCTCGCTAGGAATGCACCTGTTGTGGGTCGAGATTCAAGGTTCTGGCCCGACATGATCTGTTCTGATGTACGCTCGGTGGGCATGTTCTCTTCAGCAGCCGCGGCTGGTGCGGGGGCGGGACTGGCACCGCGCACGGAGGTCCGGTTGGGGTTGACGCCCATGATAACAATACTGGCACTCTGTGAGCGGCGATGCGCTGCGAAAGGTCGCTTGAGCGCCATAGACCCCGGTCTGAGCTGGGACTGCGGACGATCAAGAGATTTCACAGACATTGTGTCCAAGCTGCGCCTCGCCGGTACCTGAGCTGACTTCATTGAGCCGGGTCTTGCTTCCAGGCTTGGCCTTCGTCCGCTCTGCATGCTTGGTCGCGGCGAAGGACGCACGCTCCCTGGGCCCGACTCGAAGCCATCCTCGTACATGCCGAGCACATCGTCCACCGACATGTCCACATCCGTGAGCCCGCACTCCTCACTGCAGTCGGTGGTTTTGATTTTGACAAAATCGTGGTCGGTGGTGGAGCTCAAACTAGTGTGGGTGGTCTGAGTCGTCAGCACGCTGCTCGCGTGCCCGAAACTGGAATGACTCGTGAGGGCAGACCGAAATGAGTCCCGCACCTCGTCTACCGGCAGCGCAGGGCTTGCACGAGTCGAATGTGCATCAGGTGTCAGTCCGCCGGGGGAAGCGTTCGGCTGGCCTGGTCGAACTCTGGTGGACATCCTGCTGCGAATGTTGCGCAGGCCATCGCCCACACTCGTCGCATGTCTCAGGCTGGGAGGGGCCTTTCGAGGGTAGGCGTCGTGCGAGCCGAGAGTGGGCGAATCGAACGGGCTCGACGGCGGTCGCGGGATGCCTGGGGCCGAGTACGGCGGAACATGTGGTGGTAGGTGGTCGTTGGTATACTGCAGCACCGGCTGTTGGCTCTCCAGCACCGCTACAGCCGGCTTGTAGGGGCGTCGCTGCTCTCGACCGGCGAAAGCGTGTTCGGAGCTTGCTTGCACGTCATTGACGTGTGGCATGGGCTGGACGGGGCGCGGGCCAAAGCCTCGCAGTTGATGATGGTCGTGGGATGGCAGAACGATGGGATGCGGAATGGGTCCTTTCCTCGCTTGCATTCGGTTCGCAGCAGACGACTTCCGGAGTGGCAGATGTGGTTCTGGTGACGGCACATCTCGTGGGCTCCGCAGCGCCATCTGTGCCATGCTGCGAGGCTGATCTGGCGCGTCATGCACGGCGGCACGATGGGCGTGCTGCTCGCCCATGGCCTCCTGAAGCGCTTCGGCAACGGACAACGAGTGCTCGGGCTGCCACGCCCGCTGCTCCTCGACGACGTGCGCGGACATGTCGTCGTCTTCTCTTCGCCCGTCCGCCCTCTCTCTCTCTCTCTCTCTCTCCCTCTCCGCCCCTGGCACCCAGCGGCCGCGTGCGGTGCTCCACCAAGCTATTGCCTGCCGTGCAACGTGAGACCAGGCAGCGTGATATCAGTTCCACTCCGGCGCCCTCCACAGACCCTCATCTTGCTCGCTGCCACTGCCACGCGAAAGGGCAGCAGAGCCAGCAGCGACGGGGGAGCAGTTGTGTGGCGTGGTCCGAGTGCGTTCAGCGAATGAGCCAACAACTCGACATGTCCCCAAATCTCAGATCCCGGTCGGTAAGATGAGCGACGTCGATTTGGGGCCAATAATGCACAAGGAGGCCTGGTCGTGATGAGTGGAGCAAGGCTGCTTCTCTGGTCCTCCCAACCAAACGACGGGCGCGGAATGGCAATCGTAGAAGCACGTCGACACGCGAATCTTGTGGTGGTGGTGGTGGTGGTGGTGGTGGCGGTGGTGGTCGCTGGGTGGTGCCACCCCTGCGTGTGACAGCAGCAGGACCGGCGGTTGCACTTCTTTCGGTTGTCACGACCCGAATATGATGGATCGTCGTTCGGGAGTGCCAGCCGCAGATGCCGCCCAAAGCTTGGATACGACCGATGCCCAAAGCTCGAGAGTGCGTGTATATATATATATATATATATATGTATATATATGATACAACATTCATTATGGTGGCACCCGGCTGCTCGCACGCTCTCCTGCTGGTCTATGTATGTAGCTACGTCAAGGAGCTGAAGTCGCGAGCTGGAGCTTCAGTAGTCCCTTAGGTACTATCACCTCCCAATATCGAGCTTCGAAAGAACATGAAGGCTTTCGAGCGAAACGTCATCGCGCCGCTCGTTGCAATCGTGACACTTGACACGAGAATCATCGGCAGCCTCGTTAAGTGTCATGTTTCATGCAGAACGACTGACACGCACATGACGCCGCAAAGTATATGTGCGCACCTCCACTCGATAGAGCCCTCTAACTAAATTAGAATCTAAATGTCGATGAATTGGAACCTCCGTTTCGAATCGATAAAGCTATAACGAGCGCTTGCTATCGCCTATATTAAGGTATCTACTCCGGTATTCGTATGCGATCGCTTAGTAAGCAGCTCGATACCAAGGTATAACGAGCGCGTTTCCGGGTAAATATACGAGCGTACGTATTTATACTAGCGCATTTGCTATCGCCTTGTTACGAGTACTATATACGAGCAAGCAGGTATCGTCGCGTACTAAGCTATTAAATTACGAGTGATTCTATTCTACCAGCTTATAGAATCCAGAGCTTCTAGGATTTCATGATCAATAGATCTGTAAAAGAAGACTTTATAGAAGGAAAGATGGCCAAATAAAAACAGATATAGCAATAAGAAAACGATGTAGAATCTACGGTCTCAATCCTGTTGATCATCATTTCAAAACCCTGTCCTCCTCTGACAACAACAAAAACTAGTCAACGGACAGATTCTTTCTATTCTCTTATCTTGTTCTGTCCTACAATGAGAATAGCAACCAAAAAAAAAAAACAGAAAAGGAAAAAGGAGAGGAGGACTACGGTGTCACCTGGACAATCGAAGCCTGACTCGGAACACCATTGGCGAGCGCAAACACATAGTAATAACCAGGAAGTAAAACTCCCGGATCGGCAGGAAGCGAGTACTTGGTGGCGCCCGTTCCGACATTTTGGCCGTTTTTGAGGGGCACGCGGCGGGAATCGGTGTCGGTGGAATGCGTGGCAGATCCCAATCGCAGCAGAGCGACATCGTAGCCGGATCCCGAAGGCGTGGAGACGGTGATGGTCATTTCGCCGCCGACTTTCAGCACGCTGGGCTGGAGGGAGGTGATGCTCGGGCGTTTGGCGAGCGTGACGCCGTCGGCTTCGAGGAGGTAAGGGGGAGTGAAGATTTGTGCGTCGAGGTGGTTGCCTGCGCAGTTGCCGCAGAGTCCGCCGCCGCCGGAGAAGACGGTTCCGTCGGCGAGGAGGGCGGCGGCGGAGTGGTAGGTTCGCGGGATACGAGAATCGGCCAAGAGGGTGAAAGTGTCGGTGACAGGGTCGTAGACTTCGGGCTCTGTCATGGCATTGTTGTCTGTAAACGTGTGGGCGTATGTCTGACCTCCGAGGATCAAGACTTTGCCGTCTGGCAGGGTGACCGAGTTGGCGAACGCACGTCGGTGCTTCAGACCAGAAAGCGGCCGGACGTTCGCTTGCCCAGACGCCTGGTTGATGGTGATGACATGGGCGTTGCCTAACGCTTCGGATTGGTCGTAGTTGGCGGAACCACCAGCGGTGAAGATACTGCCCGTGGTAGCATCATACATCTGGAAGACACCGCACATAGCATCCGTGGTGTCTCGAGTCCCGGCAGAGGCGTAGCCTCCTTGCGAGTTCGTATAGAACCAATTCATCGCTTTGCTTGGGCCTGCTTGGAACACGGAGCCATTCTTCCACGAGAACAGCCACGCGTGATTGTCCGAACGGTAAAGTCCCTCCTTGTCGTTCGTCTCTAGTGGCTTCGTTGGACAACCCGAGAGAACCGTCCATTGCTTGGTGGCGAAATTGTAGACCTCTCCGGTCTTGCCTCCCACCTGACCGCTGCCGGGCTGGTTCTGAGTGATCTGACTCCAAGAACCGCCGATGGTGAAGATTCTGCCATCCGATAGGGTGGTTTGGGATTGATATCCACGGGGAATCGCGAGCTCGGGAAATACCACGAAGCCACCTGAGCTTCCTGCAGTATGCACGCTGGTTTTCTTGGTACTAGAGCCGCCTGTGACGACGATACTCCCGTCGAAGGCGGAGCTAATACCCGGACAAAACATGTCGTGATTCGTGTTAGAAACGAGCCTCTCACTCACGGAGCCCGTCTTCGGGTCGTAGTAAGCAGAGTACGTCTGACCATACTGTCCAAGACCATGCATATTTCGTTGTCCCGAAGACCATGTGAGCAGCCTGCCGTCTGGCAAGGCTGCCACTGCCGCGGGTACCAGAGGGAATGGAATGCTGTTGCCCCATCTGCCGCGGTTGTTGTACGGCGTACTTCCTCCACCTCCTGACGGCCTCGACTGCAGCGTAATAGCTTCCCAGTCCGAATGGTATAGCCAACGACCCTGCGTACCTTCTTTACAATAGCATTGTGAGCCTCCGGGACGGTAAGCCACCCGCGAGCAACCAGATTTACTTGCGCAGATATTGGTACAGTCGTTTCGAGATACACCAGCCTGGAAGTGAAGTGTGTTTCCGTCAAACACTGTCCGTGGACAGACAGACCAAGATGAAGAGTCCGATGCGGTGAAAGTGGAGGATCCGGAAGGGCATGAGCTCACAACGTCTTCGTTCCGGAATCGCGAAAGCAGGCGGATGGAGTCGGTGTTCCGGCTCGACTGCGCCTGCAAGGTCGTGCTCGATCCTTTCAAGTAACATCTGTTTCTGCGCTTGTCGAAGGATGCAGAGCCACAAGAGCCGGCGCCTCGCTGTGCGCAGAGCTGAGCACATGCGGTCGAGGAGCCGACCGAGCGCAAGGTTTCGGAGGTTCGTGCATTGTAGTCGGTCTCGGTACAAATGCCCCATATGCTACCATCGCTCGCAGTGAATTGGGACTGCTGAGTTGGGCAGGAAGCCTGTGCCGCTGCCAACAACGGATTGCACAGCAATGTAGCTAGGCACAGCGCCTGGGTAAAAGAAAAAGATCCAGCCATGTTGGCTCTCGGGCAAAGCGATGGGCTATGATGCCTCGGAAGCTGTGGAGCCTGAGAAATATCTCCAGCTTCATGAACGGGAGTAGAGTCCTTTTATTGTGCTGGCACCGCTCTGGTCGTGTTTGTCTTCTCACGGGTTGACTCGCCGCCGGGCAAAGACTAATCAGTCACACCACACCACAATGCCGTCCAAAGAAAGCCTGCAGGTCTTGGCTCTTCCCATTCTGTGCATTTTCTCATTCTCAAAGAGAAACAGGAGTGGACGAGTCTGTGCTGGCGTTCTTGGCGTGCAAAGAAGGTTTCGTCGATGCGAGTGCCCAGCGCTTCGTGCAGGTGAAATCCGGAGCGCTACGAGCGCCACGGGCGATGGAGATGAAAAGACACTGCCACTGTCAATGTGCCAAGTTCGCAACTGGCAACGGCTAGGCGGTTCTCCGGCGTGGCGGCATATAGTTTTTGCTGGAAAGCTCCACTTGCAAGCACAGCGACTCGGTTCACTTTCACGTGGTCCTGTGTGAGGACTAGTTAGCCATGACGAGCGTACCAATAACGCCATTGAACATCTTGGCGATATCGACTGCGTCGTCCCATTCTGTGATGGAGGAGGTCGTGCAAGATCAGTGATGAAGAACAACGAAGTTGGGATCGACGGCAACACCAAGCTTCTCCTGAGCCACGTCCCGGACGAGCACGCGGCGTACGCAGCATGTTCTAGTCTAGGCCTTTGCGAATCAGGTTTGCAGGTGAGTTTTGCCCATGTGGGTTCTACCAGAGTGATCAGCGTTCGATCGTATGCAGTTCGTGTCGGCCTGCCTTCCGCGACTTGGCCATGAGAGGACGACAAGTGCATGACTATCTGAGCGATGCTGGATGCTGTCGGCCAAGTGCATGTTGTTTGTGTAGTTGCCTCGCGCCGTGCATCGCGCATGTCTTCCGAGGAAGGGTGACGACATTCGGCGAGCTTAGCCGCACGTGATCCAAGCCCCTGTCACACACCAGCGAGGTAGGCGAAGGCGCGTCAAACGGTGACGAACGAATTGATGATGGATTTGATGGATGGCATGACCATGGATGAGATGTGGAGAATCCTTCCCCTTGGGCGTGGACGTCAGTTGGTTGCTCTTATCTTCCAACGGGGATGGAGGGCGATGTCATGGTGAGATGGCATTTGCAAGTAGGCGACACGCGATCTGGCTGACGCCGCCATGGGGCCACGGCTGGACCGACGTCTGTGCAATGTGCCTGAGGATCTGTTGATCGGGAGCGCATCAGCCGAGCCGAACGTGCATGTGGACGTGCTCGAATGTCGGAGCTGTGAGGGTGACCACGACAACGTCCCAACAGGTCATGCATCATCAGGCACCGCGCGCATCCACGGGAGCGCCTCGGGCGGGCATGTGGTTGTTGACGGGGATGGCTTTCCACGCTGCAGGCGTGTGTCAGTGAAGCGGCCGTCGACAGGGCCCGACCTGGATGACGTTCCCCCAAAGCTGCTCCGTCCGGGCGTGTTGCAGGGCGTCCCATTGGCGGGCGGTGGCGGTGGCACTACTGCGGACGCGGGTGGAGCAAGGTTCCCAACCCAGGCGGGCGGTTTGGCGACGAAAGGAATGCCATGCCGCCACGGTCGTGTGTGTGTGTGTGTGTGTGCCTGTGCCACCTTCCGCGCTGCACCACAACGCGACTCGAGCGCTGTCGTCGTTGATTGCCGCCTCCGCCTCTGCATACATGCTGGTCCTCTCCTCTGCTCCGCCGCTGCATTCTGCTCCTGGTCGACCGCGGCCTGTTGCCTGCCGACAGCGTGCGAGCATTGGCCGCGTCGATCCTTCTGGCCGCCAGCGTTTCGTCAGGAGAAGTGCAAACAGCTCAGCTCCCACGACAACCGCGACCCAGCGTCGGACGAGCACCAGACGGACCGTCTTGACTCAGCCTGCGCCGCCCGACGAATCGCTCGCGAGCTGCTGCCACCGCCCCGCCCCGCCCCGCCCCGCCCCGCCCCGCCCCGCCCCGCCCCGCCTGCCCTCTCGCCGCCCTCGCGACCGAGCTCCCAATTCTTGGCCTCGAGCTGACGCCTGCGTCGCGCTTGCCTGCCTTTGCTACCACATCAAATCTCCCGCGTTGCGAGATCATCCGACATGCAGACCCGCAGGGTGTCGCTGAACCTGGGCGACCTGGGCATCATCAGCTCCAAGCGGTGCGCCCCTTCGCCGCCCGAGAGCGTCATTCACGACGCCGAACCACTTCCCAAGAAATCGAAGCGCTCGCATGCGTCCTCCACCTCACCGCCCCCGGGCCTGATGAGCCCTCCACGAACCACCACCATCCGATGCAAAGACGAGCGGCCGCCGCGAGCCAACGAACTCTCCCCTCCGCCCTCGCCCGTCACCGAAGGCACGCGCAGTAAAGTCGATACCGAAGGAATCAACGATGACATCGTCGTGGCGACCATCCAACAGATCGAAAAGACCGGCAACAGACCGCATCTGGTCAAGGAACTGGCCGCCGTGCTTGCGACGAAGCTGCATTCCGTGGAGAGGTACGTGGACACACCCGCGCTGTCTTCCCACCCTCCCCTACTGACAGTGCACCAGGTCCGCGAATCCCTCTGCTCTCATCTCCTCTCGCCTGACCGCCTACCTCCATCGAACATGGCCCGCAGTGAGCCCGTGCCCCCTCGCAAAGGACCTCTCGCCTGTGCACCCGCGCCGCTTGTATTTCTACTTGACCACGACGCCGCACCAAGCCATTCCAGACACGGTGGAGCCGATCCCCAAACCAATGCGCACCATCTCGCCTTCAATTTCGTCCGCGTCTGCAGTCGACGTCGAGGACTGCTATTCGAGAGTGCGCCAGTCGCTATCCCCAGAAGTCGATCTATCGTCGCCCGAACTCGACGAAGATGCCGAGTCGGATCCGCGAGCTCCTGGCACCTCGTACTCGGCCAGAAGCTCACTGTCGCGCGAGCGAGCAAGCTTTGCGACCAGGCGGAACGCCAGCCCTCCCCTAGAGACCGAGGAACGAGACTTCAAGCAGACTGCAAGCGCGTTGTACGAAGAGGCCCAAAAACGGCGAAATAGTCAACCCACTCAACAAGATGTGAACATGGAGTCCAAGAACGCGTCCCCCGGAGCCGAGGAATTCGACCGCGTTACCATGTCCGTCGAAGACGAGACCGAGGAGAGCGCAGCGTTGAAGAATTCCGCTGTCGCCATGGAACTGTTTGGTGCATCGGTGCCTTCACAGCACCGCATGGAGTTGAGCAGCCCGGTGCTCGGCGCACAAAACGATCACCCCATGGGGAGGCACGATGAGACCACGAGACTGGACCTCGGTGGCAAGGAGCACCACAGCATCCTGGCCGAGACAGCCTTTGGTTGGGACAGCTTACAGAGCCCCGAAGATGTGGAGCTCTCGGAACTGGACGACATGTTGGATGCATACTAGATGTCCCACCAGATGACGCGCATGCGCGACACGCCTCGGAGCTTGTCGATCTGGGTCCATCAACACTGTTGTAATTTCACCATGCCATCATCACCTTCCGAAGAACGGGAAGACCAGGACAAGGATATTATTGTCAGAATTAGAGTTGAGAGCTGGGCCTTTTACGAGCGCAAGCTCTAGGTTCAGACCGGGGGTCGCGGCGCGAGCTTCTTGAGAGGTCCTGGATGGCAAGACAGAGAAGTGTTTCGGAGAGCGACCCCAACAACGAAGAACCAAGGCACGCAACCTTTGGTGTATTATTATGCTACGACTATTGTAACAGCAGCCGTTGGGGGCGAGCGGGGTAAACCGGGGCGGGCAATGGAGGGGAAAAGTGTGACATGTCGGTATTGCGATGATGTTGAGATGAGTCTGCTGGTTGAACTGGAAATTATTGGCGAAGAAAGATGCAACTTTTTTTAGAGATGAAATACGACATGGGGACTTTTTTTTTATTTAAAAAAAAACCGTACGGGGGCGAATGTTTTGTTGATCCATCTCGGCTTCTCTCCGCCAGTCCATCTCCATGCGCCCGTGGCGCCGTGGCGCCGCTGCGGGCATTGGGTTATTATGCTTCGGGCCCGGAAAAAGTTGGACCGAGTTTTTGTTGTAATTAATATACATATGTTATAGTAGGGTGGGATCTCTTTTTTTTTTTTTTTTTTTTTTTTTTTTTTTTGCTTTGCTTTGCTTTGCTTTGCTTTGCTTTGCTTTGCTTTGCTTTGCTTTGCTTTGCTTTGCGGCCGCCCCCTTTCCGGGATGATCGATGAGTGGTTCACCGTCCACTGGTGCTGGTCCTAGGAGGTCTGGTCTGGTCTGGTCTGGCCTGGGCCTGCCTGGTTTTGCCTGCCTGCCTGGCCCGACTGCGGTGCCGGTGCGTTTTTCACTTCTTTTCGTCCTTCACGTCTGTTTTTGTTTTGTTTTGTTTTGCTTTGTTTTGTTTTGTTTTGTTTTGTTTTGTTTTGTTTTGTTTTGTTTTGTTTGTTTGTCTGTCTGTTTGTCTGTTCGTCTGTTTGTTTGTGTGTGTGGGTTTGTTGTTGTTGTTGTTGTTGTTGTTGTTGTTGTTTCTGTTTGGATGTCACTGTCAGCGGCGCAAGGGGACTACTACTAACTAGAGGTTAGGCGGTTGACTGACTGACTGACTGATTGATCGTTTCACTACTTTACTTGTACTACTCACTCGACTCGACTTACGTTTTGCCCAAAAAACCCCCCTTTTTTCTTTCTTTTTTAGATTCTTGTGTATTTACTGGACGGGAAATTACATGTACTGATGATGATCTTCACGATGATGAGGAGGAGGAGGAGGAGGATGAGGACTGGAGGAGGTAAGTGGGGTGATTCGTTGTTTTTCTTTGCGGATGTATTTCACTGGAGATGTAGTATTAGAAATTTAAAGATACAAGATGTAACCTGTAGATTGGAAAGCGATCCTAATAAAAGTTGGTAATAGATGATAGCTCGCAGAGCGGAAGGGCCTTTTTTTTGTTTTTGTTTTTTTCCGCCGATGGTTTTTTTTTCTAAGAGAGATAAGTTGGTAGATTTTATGGGACTCCGCTAGAAAGGGCTTGATTGGAATAGAGCAGCACGTAAGGTACCTTTTTTCCAGAGGGGGAGGATGTTGGGACTTTTAAGATTTGGGATGGGATGGGGAGTTGAGAATAGTTATTGCTATTCGAGGGAGCAGGTAGCTTCTTCGACATGGCTGATATCTCTGTTTCCGTTCTCGACGCGATGCGATGTGAAGAGCTGCTCGCTGCTTGAGTAAGAACAACAGTGGCGGATCTATTGTGCACACGAAACAGATTTGCGCGGGTTTTGCGAGACATAGATGCAAAGATTGAAGCGGCGAGACAGACAATTTCGAACGGTTTTGGATTCGATTCTTACTTCGCGTCTTCACTTGTTCATGTAGCTAGGTAGCCGCCGTTATGCGCGTGAATTGGACTAGTCTGCTGCAGCAAACAAACACTAGCTGTTAGCTGCGGTTGCGCAGTTCAGGAACTACTGCTCTATTTGTCTGCTTCTACGGACAGCTCGGTTGGTTGTGATCTGTGATTGGAAGCGCAACATCGCGACTCAAGGTATGTGAGCAGTTCGTGGACGCGTGAGAACAATTGTTGACAAGCTGATCTAGACACTCACCCTCTTCTCCTTCTCGCCCAAAACCGACAATGTCTACAACTCCCTCGATCTCACCACCCCCGCCGCCATCCCCTCCAGCAATGTCTTCCGTCCACGGCCCGAAAGGCGTACAAGTCTCCTGGGATGAACGCAACGCTTTCATCCTAGCATCCGCCTCCCTCCCATGCGTAATGCACGTTCCGGTCCTATGGTCCAACTTCCACGGACCGAACTGGCACATTCTTCCCCTGAGCAACCGCCTCGGCGTGCCTTTGCGGTTCATGAAGCAGGAGTCTGCGTACCGCCGACCACAAACTTCGCCGAACGAGACTTTGAAGTCGCTCTCACTTGATCTGGATCCCGAGTCACATACTTTTGCGGAGGCGAAGGCTGTTGTCAACTGCGATGTCTTGTTCTCGCGCGCGGATGGCAAGGATCTGACTTCGAGGCAGCTTCAGACGGTGGTGGGTTTTGTCAAAAAGGAGCTGGGGGATGTGTTTGCTGTACGTGCTTTTCCAGTGACCGCGATGAGAGAGTTGTTCGCGCGGTGATACTTCTGCAATTTGATTTCAGCAGGCTGTAGGTCTGGAAGAATGGTTAGAGGCACCTACTGACTGTTCGCGTCTCCATTAGTATGGCAAGTCGAAGACGATCTCTACAGCCTCCGTCGAGGGCGACCAGTCTTCTGACGAAAAGGCTCTAGATGATGAAGAAGATGACTCCGAAGACGATGAAAGAAAGCCCGCTCCCAAGATTGTTACACGTGCAGAAGCCGAAGCAGCGGCAGCCAAGGCCACACCAGAGAACTTCTCCGTTTTCTTTGAGCGGTTCTGCGCAGAACGCACAGCTGCTGATCAGAAATGGGCAGAAGTCGAATGTCCAGTTTCCACTCCTGTCTGTAACAAGTGTGGCGAGGATGAGCAAAAGGAGACGCCGCTTCTGGTCTGTGGGGGGTGCAGATTGGTGAGGTATTGCGGTAAGTTTAGAGCTGCGTTTGACGTCAATCTGTCCAAGAGGAATACACGCTGACAGGTGATACAGATAGGGAATGCCAGAAGGAGAGTTGGGCGAAGCACAAGAAGCTTTGCAAGGCCGTTGGTCCGAAGCCTGGGAAGTAACAGAAGTGAAATGGGACAAAAGGCGAGACCAAGTAAAGTGGCCCAGCGAGTGTGATGGGCAGCACATCAAAGAAAGAAGACTTGACGAGTCAGCGGACTGATACGGCTTGAACAGAGCGACGACGGACGCGTGAAGATCCAGGATCGGTGCTGGATAAAGACCGACACGTAAACGTCCTGGAACGATGTGCGCAGATCGGCCTTGCAGAAAGACTCCAAATAACTTCCCAAACAAGACATCTTACAACTTCGCCTTCTTCTCCTTCTCCTTCTCCTTCTTCTTCCTCTCCGTCTCATCTGCAAACCCCGTAATCGCATCCAAACTCTCCTTCATTCTTACTCTCTCTCCCAACAACCTCATTTCCTTTTCATTAACCCTCAACAACTCCTCCCTCTCCTGCTCCCCAAACAATACCGCCTTATTAAACCTCAAACTCTCCTTCGGCAACTTCGCCACCCCCCTCACAATCCCCAACACCTTTTCCAAAAACTCCTCTCCCTCCCCATCCAGCACTTTAGTGACCAACCCCGCCCGCTCCATCTCCTCCGCCCCAAACCTCTGCCCCGCCAAAATCAAGGCACTAGCCTTCTGCCTCCCCATGATGCGTGGGAACGTATACGACGAACACCCTTCCGCACACAACCCCCATTGCACAAACGGCGTGAAAAATATCGCCGTTGGCGAAGCATAGACCAAATCCGACAAAGCGATATGCGTGGTGCCCCAACCCGGCGCAGGACCATTCACCGCCGAAACGAGCAATTTCTCCGTCGTGATTAAATGCTCGTGAGTGTGGGAGAGCGCTGCGATGAATTCGTCGGAAATTGTCGCGCCGGGAGTGGATTTTACGGTGGGGTCTAAGAGGTCGAGGCCGGCGGTGAAGAATTTTCCCGTGCCGGTTGTGAGGATTATGCGGATTTGGGGGTTGCTGGACGTCCATTGGAGGGCGGAGAGGTAGTCTTGCACGATGGGGACGTTGAGGGCGTTGGCGTTTTTGGGGCGGTTGAATTTTAGGATGCAGATGCTGGGGTCTTCGGTGTCGAGGGAGATGGAGATGGTGTTCAAGTGAGGGGGTGATGACATTGTGGTGGTGAGGGACCGGATGTGGAGGTTTGGGAGGCGAGGAAGTTGGGGGTCCTTGTTTGGAAAGAGGGAAGATGGTCCTGTTCTCGTTGTTGGGCGGAAGAGGCGTGACAGCATTAATAAGGACTTGTCATGGACGTGTGGCCTTCTTGTGTATTCTTGATGGCACGTGTCGATGTTGAGGAGGTGTAAATATCGCGTTTGTTCTGCCGAGGTTACAACAGGTATTCGTTCCTTGGATCTGGATAATAAGTCGAGAGTCGTGCGCGAGGCCTGCAACGAGAATGTTGACAGGGTAGTCTTCGGATGTGTGGCCTGTTGCTATCGTAGGGATTTCATGAACGGTACGTTCGTTGATGGATGCAAAGAGTGAAGTGGGCATGTGTCTCGGCTATAGTTCTAGCTGCAACAGCCGTGGCAATTCATGACGACGATCACTGATCTGGGACCCTTTCAATCATTTGTATGTACCCTCCGCACGAACTGTCTGGCTGACTCATGTCAAAATGACAGAACTCCTCCGCACAGGGAAGACTTGCCAGAAATTGAACAACATGCATGCATTGTCGATATTTTCAAGAAGCTGAGACCCGTCTCCAATCCCAACTTTTATCTCCTACCTTCTATACATGTTTCCCCACTCCTATATATTCCACGACCCTACTTCAAACCCTTATTCAGCTTCTCAAAAATATCAAGCACCGCCGCACCACCACCGCCTTCTTCATCATCGCCATTTCGGTTGCGACTCCTACCTCTGCTAGAAGCTCTTCGCTTTCGATCCTCCTCATCTTCCTGCACGTCCTGTAAAACCTGCAATGCCCTCTCTCGGGCAATTTGCAAAGCCTCCGCTTCCGGACTCAGAGCTTCTGCTTCTTCATCGAAACATTCGTCATCCTCGCTTCCCGAGTCCACGGCTCCGATATCGGGCGACTTCATCATCCTGCCAGGTGGAGAAGCAGGGCCTTCGGACACAGAAGACATTCGAGAAAGAGAGTTTCCTCGCGGCAATTCTGTCAGAGATGTGCTGCCAACGTGCTTGTAACCGATTGCTTCTGCGACATGTCTGGCTTCGTCGTCGTGAGCGTCTAGTCTGCCGAGAGCGCCGAGCTCAGAGCCCATAACGGAGAGACGATTCTTCTCGTCCAGCAGGTGCGTGCCTCGCCCTCGTGGCGCATCGTCCGACTTGTCTAGAATGTCGCGATATCCGGATCGGCTTGGATCTTGCAAGCGTTTCCGCTTCTTCGCTTCGCGTTTACTGCTCGGCCGGACCACAATGACTGGAACCGGACTGTATTGCAGACAGTACTTGGAAACACTGCCGCTGCTGAGCAGTCCCTGATATCCGGTCAAACTTCGACCTTTCGTCCCAACAACCAACATCGCCGGCTCGTAGATTCTGATCATTTTCTGAATAGTATCCTGTATGTCTCCAATGCTGAATTCAAGAATAAGGCTGATTGCTCTGTCGTCTGTGTTTTTCTTTTCGATCTCTTCAAGAAAACGTTCTGCTTCTTTGCGATAGCCGGCACTGCCTTGGCCCCGTGACCAGAGTGAGGCTTCCTTGCTATCTTTCTCCACGACACGGAGACAGACGACTTCGTCGCCATCGTCGACCAATTCGTCGATGAGCCATTCCAACGCCGTGTCCGAATACTCATTCGTGTCTGTTCCGCACAGAAATGTTCGCGATCTCTTTGTGTACTCGTAATCGCGATGCTTGCGATTCAATGTCAAGCTAAAATCGCTCGCAGCAGGATTCGCAAATGTGTCAAAGCTGACCGAGGGCCTGAACTGCGCCGGGGGTGGGGGACTACTCAATCTGCGAGACTGGGTCGATGAGGCCTTGCCATTGATGCTGCCGACTATACTTCGGCGAATCGAGGACGGATTGGCGCTACTGGACCGCGATCCCGCAGTGTTTGCATGAGGCACGAACTGCACGCTGGGCCGTCGCGCTGGATCGCTCGCGCCATCGACGTTGATCGTGGGCCTCCGCCAGGCGGGCACGAACGAATTAGGCTTGACGGCTGAGGACGACGCGTTGGAGAGGCTGGTAGAGCAGCCATTGGCAGCCGAAGTGTCGAGAGGAGCGATTGGTATTGATCGTGTCGGCAGCACCGTGGCGGTGGACGCGGGTTGGCTGGGGGGGCTATGCTGGACGGGTGTGCCGGATCGCGGCGACGGGCTGTTTGACATTGCGGGAGCAGCGTGCAGATGTTATGCCCCGGGAAGGTAAAAAGGTCGTTGTTATTACTGCATATGGCCGGTCCGGGGAGGGTGGAGCGCGGAGGAGTCGTGTGCTGGGTCGGATTGTGGAGGGGCGTGGGACGGGGAGAAGAAGAGAGAGGGTCATGAGTGCGGGATGACATGTGGCATTGCATTGCCGGCCTATGGACCCGCATCGTTCTGCATCTGCTGCGGGCCCGGGTGCATGCGAACCAAGAGCATATCTTTCACAACAACGAACCGACCATTCTCACACGAAACGAACCACCTGGACACAGTCAGTCAAGCTCCCACGTGGGTGCTCGACGAAGGATCAGTGTCAGGGATTGCACGTCCCTGTCAGAACTCTGAACGTGCTCCCTCCGAACCGCTCTGTGATCATACAGCCTAGCTACTGTTGCACACGCTCCCTTCTATTGAAACGCCCGCACGCATGCCTTCGTTATCCTGACGGGACGACGAATCCCTAAGCCAAGTTCTTGTAGTCTCCCTCCTTCGCCTTGCCAGCCGCAACAAGCTTCTGCACTCGTGCCGAGAAGACACTCTTCACAGCTGACTTGTCCGTCTTGCCATTCAGCTCCGCGGCAACTTCAGCAATCTCCTCGTTGTCGAGCTTCAAGATCAGCGAGTCGACCTCGTTCAACACGCCGTCGATTTGAGCAGCCGAAGGCTCGCCATCGGCGAAGTACTTGACGTCCTTTGGTGCTTGTCGGATGACGCGCTTGTTCTTCTTTGCCGCATTCTTCGCCGCCTCCTTGCCCTTCTTTGCGTCTTCCTTGGCTGCCTTCTCTGCTACCGCCTTCTCAGCAGCGGCCTTGGCTTCTTCCTCCTTCTTGCGTGCTGCCTCCTCCTTAGCAGCCTTCTCCGCAGCCTCCGCGGCAGCCTTCTTCGCATTCTTGTCTTTGTTCTTCTCCTGTCGAAATTTCTTCGGCCGCTCATCCATTGCCAAGCATGCATCCACAAGCTCACGGAGTCGCTGCACATCCTCGTTCTTTCTCTTCTTACGAGCGTTGTTGTTCTTGCGCTCGACGTGGCGCTTCTGGTCACGGCTTTCGTTGTCATCCGGCACATCTTCATCCATATACTCGAACGATCGCCACGAGTCGAAGCTGTACCAGAAGTTGTAAAACTCCTCCACCTCCTCCTTTGTGCTGTTGTCGTCACCAAGTTTGGGTACGGGCTGGGCCTTGCTGAAGCGAGCCTCCGATTCGAAGACTGGTGCCCACAACTTGTAGAAGTTGCCTGGCTTCTTTTGGACGTCTTTCTTGCTCGGAGGCTCCTTGTCAGCCTCTTCGTCGACCGAGTCGAATTGGCGGCGCTTGACGGGATCGAGCAGGATATCGGTAGCACGCTGGATGCACTTGAAGAATTGGTCGTTCTCGGATTGCCCAGAAGCAGCCTTCTTGTCGGGGTGGTGCAACAGAACAGCCTTGCGATGGGCACGCTTGATCTGGTCCTCAGTGGCCTTGTATCTGTATTTGGCGAGACCGAGCACAGCGTAGTGATCCTGCGATTTCCAGTCCTTGGCCTCGCGCTGGAGTAGCATCGGGTCTGTCACCTCTTCGATGTCGTCGTCGACAACTTGTTCCACCTTCTTAACATTCTGCTCGGCCTGTAATTTCTCATCCTACGCTGATGTCAGTCCGTTTGCTTGATGCATGTCAGTGAGACGCACACACCTCGGAGAAGGTGCGCCTGTGTCGCTTTCTGCGGGCGTGGGCGAGATAGTGAGGGCCGACAGGCTCGAGCGCTCGCTGAACTGGCTCCGACAGCTGTCCAACGACCTTGAAGTCCTTGTCGGCAGTCCAGCCCTCGGGTAACGTAGGCAGCGTGGCCTGGATCGTGATGGCAGCCATCTTATGTGCGGTGTCGATGGTGTTGTATCGTGGGTCGAATTGTTGTCTGTTCGAGGGTTCTCAAAAAAAGTATGGAGGCCTAAACCTTGGTAGAGGCCACTACGAATTTAGAGGTCTCGCGACACATTGCGACGGTTTGCGCGCGCAACAATCGCCTAACCAATATGCAACCTCTCGATATAGTTCTCGATATACTATTACCTAGGATAAGCTAGCTAGCGACTCTAGAGACGATATATAGCGTATATATTCTTAAGAAATCGCTACCTCGAGAACGACTTTTTATCGCGATTTTTGCTAGGTAAACTTTAGCGCTAAGCAAAATTTTATTAGCCTTCTAGTAAAATTTTAACTAGACCCTATATTTCTTTTCGTAGAAATCGCGATAAAAAGTCGTTCTTAAGCTAGCGATTTCTCGAGAATATATATACTATATATCGTCTCTAGAGTCGCTAGCTAGCCTATCCTAGGTAGTAGTATATCGAGAACTATATCGAGAGGTTATATATCGATTAGGCGATTATTGCGCGCGCAAACCGTCGTAATATATCGCGAGATCTTAAAAAGTTATTCTCGAGGCGTAGATTTCCTAGGAATGCATATGCTATATATCGTCTCTAGAATCGCTAGCTAGCCTCTTCTAGTTAGTAGTCTATCGAGAACTATATCGAGAGGTTGCATATCTATTAGGCGATTATTGCGCGCGCAAACCGTTGCAGTCGAGAAATCCGACACCTTAGATTCGTAGTGGCCTCTACCAAGGTTTCGGCCCCCGTCAAAAAGTTCCCGTCCGCTGACTAACATAGTAGTTCTACTGCAACTCTCGCGGCGCATTATTTTCGCATGCATCGCGCATTTACTGCAACGCAACACACTCACTTTTGCACGATCTTTCATATTAGGAGCGAATGCTGCAGACTCCTCTTCGATCTGTATGCTTTGCACTCGCGACAGGTAGGAGTCTGCGGCACCTCCCCATCCCCATTTCTCACGCTACCTTCCGCATCATGACCACCGCAGCTGTGCCCTTGAGCGCGAAGCCCGCGGCAGGTCAGGTCGTTGAGCATGAGGAAAAGACCTACGAGACGATCCAAGAAGGAAAAGCATACATCTTGATCCCTCCCAATACGCAGCAACATGTCACACCTCCGCAGTATGCGAAGGCCAAGGGCAAGCAGGACGAAGAAGTGCAGGCGCAGAGCGTGTTCTACAACCCGATCCAACAATTCAATCGCGATCTGAGTGTGTTGGCCATCAAGGCGTTTGGTGATGACTTCTTGCACCGAAAGAGGCAGAGAAATGACAAGAACAGGTCAAAGCACGAAAACAAAAAGAAGCGAAAAATGCCTGGTGAGCGGAATGATGGTGGAGCCAAGTTGCGCAAGACTGATGAAGGGCCCATGAAAGTAGAGCGAGGTCAAGAGCCAGATGGGCAGGAACAGGAGAATGAAATACAGCCTGATGCAGCGCCTGCGACTGCTGGAGCGAAAGAGGGAGAGCAGGTCAAGACAGATGGTCAAGCCGGCAAGAGCTCGACTTCCGCACACGATCAGCAATCCGCGAAAGGTCCTTCAGGGCCAAGGTTCAGGATTCTAGATGCTCTCTCCGCGACCGGTCTTCGCGCACTGCGTTATGCCCACGAGATTCCGTTCGTCTCTGCAGTGGTTGCGAATGATATGAATCCAAGCGCCATTCAAAGCATGAAGGTCAGTGTAGAGCACAATGGACTGGAATCAAAGATCACACCGAATTTGGATAATGCGATCGGACACATGTACCGCGTTGCGTACGCAGAACCGCGCACACATGGACCTCAACACGTCAATCAGAAGTACGATGTGGTTGACCTGGATCCCTATGGCACAGCCGCGCCATTCATCGATGCTGCCCTTCAGGCACTCAACGAGGGTGGATTACTTTGTGTGACTTGCACAGATTCTGGCGTCTTTGCTTCGACTGGTTATTGTGAGAAGACTTGGTCGCTCTACGGAGGTGCGCCAATTAAAGGCCCGCACATGCATGAGGGAGGTCTACGTCTGATCATCAATTCGGTGGCCACTGCGGCAGCAAAGCAAGGATTGGCGATCGAGCCACTGCTGTCACTCAGCATCGACTTTTATGTGAGGACTTTCATCCGAGTCAGGAAATCACCAGCCGATGTCAAATTCCTGTTCGGTAAGACCATGGATGTCCTTGGCTGCGATCACGGTTGCGGCGCATGGACTATTAATATGAGAGGGCGCAATACCAAGCAATCCGGCAAGAACGACAATATATGGTGGAAGCACACAATTGGCCAAGGACCTGCAGTCGACCAGCTTTGCGGACATTGCGGATCCAAGAGGCACATTGCTGGACCAATGTGGGCAGGACCTATTCACAATGCGGCCTTCATCGAGAAATTGCTGGAAGATCTCGAGACGGTCGATCCAGAGGTGTACAAGACCAAGGCTCGCATTGAGGGTATGCTGTCAACGGCTCTTGAAGAAACGCAAGTGAACAACGATGTGGTCAGCTACAAACCTGCAGCCGAGCGATCAGAAAACGACGAGATCATCCCCAAAGTACCGCCGGAGACCATCGATTTGTTTCCATTCTTCTTCAACCCTTCGGCAGTGAGCAAGGTCATCCACTGCATTGCGCCTAACGATGCTTCCATACGAGGTGCGCTGCGGCATATGGGCTACAGAGCTACTCGTTCGCATTGTCAACCTGGAAGTATCAAAACAGATGCGCCTTGGAGTGCGATATGGAACATCATGACTGAGTGGACAAGACAGAAGCATCCTGTCAAAGATGGCTCGTTGAAGGAAGGGTCATCGGGATTTGCCATCATGAAGAAGGCGAAAGAACAGTGGGCTGCTGAAGAGGAGAGGGAGAAAAGCATAAAAGACGTGCAAAAGTCCGGGGAAAATAGCACATCGAAGGACAGCACGCCGGGGATCACCACCGAAAACGAGCAGACTGCGCCGAAGTCCACAGTTCCAAACGGCACTGCGAATCAAAGAACAAAGGTTGTCTTCGACGAAGCTCTCGGCAAAGACCGACAAACGAAGCGACTTGTGCGGTATCAGCAGAATCCAAGAGAGAATTGGGGTCCGATGACGAAGCACAAGGGAAGTGCGTAGACACTCTGTACATTTCACTCTTCTCTCTCGCCTGCTATTCGTCTGTTGATTCCACCAGTCTAGTCTGTAAAAAGCCCCACGCTCCAAAACATGAGCCCAAACGCAACGCTCCACAGCCTCTTGAGTATCATTTCAAAACACCTCACAAACGCCTTCCTTCGATGCTTTTTCTCTGTCGGTCCTCGGTCCTCCCTGTCAGTATTCCTTCGACATTCCGGTTCCTCCCCGCTCTACGCCCCAGACACCCTTCCAACCCTGCTCATCCTCCACTCCCTCCGCCTCTGCTTCATCGCATCTCCAATCGCCTCCCACCGCGCACTCGCCAATTTCACATCTCGCTTCTTCGCTTTCACTGGAGCCAAAGCCGCAGCTTGCTCCAGAAGGTCTTGAGACAAAGTGTCCGCGCCAGTATCAGAAGACTCGGTTCCAGGCGCCACCATCATGTCGTCCTGTGCAAGTCTTGACGGCGAACCGAAGTCCACGGCTTGTGTCCTACGGTGTCTGGTTTTCAGTTGTGGGATTCTGCTCGGTGGTTCTGGTGAAGAGCCTGCCGAATCCGAATGGCTTGAAGTTGGGCGCATGGAAGTGGCGTATGCGAGGCCGTGGGAAATAGCTTTAGAGTTGCTTCGTTCTGCAAGGTTCCGCTTTGCTTGGATTGGAGCCCAGGTCAGCTCCGGATGCTGTGTGCGTTCTTTGTCGCTGGACGACGGGAACGGGTTTGCAGGTGCGGGAGGTTGTGGTAGGGCTCGGGCTTTGAGGAGAGAGGAGGTAGTGTGTCCGTGAGGATCGGAGAGTGTGACAGCGGGAGTCAACGTTGTTGGTGCTGCTTTTGCTGAGGTGGAATAAGACGAGGAGAGTCCGCGTTTGTGGAGATGGCGAGCTTGTACGGGAGCCCAGGATAGTTCGAGCATGTCTTGTTCTACTTCTTGCGAGCGTTTGGAGAGGGTTGATGGAGGATCTTTTTCGTGAGCTGAGGCTTGGGCTTTTTGGTTCCAGTAGTCGATCAAAGAGCCGAACTCGAATTGTCTTTTCGATTTTTCCGAGCGAAGGGTGTCCGTTGTAGAATCTTGAGGGCTTTTGATCGATCCTGTCGATTCTTGACGGGGATAGGGCATCGCACTGGCGAGTGCCCCAAAGGCGAGCATGGTTAGAGATGAGCAACGCATCTTTGATCGAAACCAGTCTGTTGCCTTGGTTTGCGCTCCAGTGTCCGCGACCGATGAGCAGTGCAGATATGACTAGCGTGTCGATCTTTTGATTTCCCTTTCCAGGCGTAGTGCAAAATTGACTAGACTACGATTAAGGTGAGTTGCGAGGAGGAACGAACTGTGAGTTGCCTGAAGGAACAAGCGTTGAAGCTACGAGAGACGGGAAGGATGATTTGGATCGAGGTGGCGCGCTGGATAGAAGAGGGAAGAGAAGAGGGATGGAGTGTCTGGGAAGTGTAGTATTTCTACTGATTTGCTGGTGGAGGCTGGAGATGTCTCGGGGTGCGAGATGATCAGCTTGGGACGCAGTCAAGAGGCTGGCAGACCGCCGTGCGTGATGCGACCTGTTCATCGTGACGAGGTAGAGGGGCTGGAAAACGGTGTCCTGGGCTAGTACCGTTGTGCTCGATCGTTAGGCGGGTTGGCTGTTGGCCGGACGGGCGTTGACAACGACAGCGACAAATCTAAACAGCTCTACCATTGCACTGAGTTGCCGAGGACACAAGTCGCAACTGGGCATTCTTGAGCGTGTCGATTTGTGCCGGTGACATTGCGCCTAGTTTAGGCGGCTATGAGGCACGAGGCAAGATCTATCCCGCGGGCGTTGCCAAGGCCGTTGTGGGTGAATCTTGCTCCGCCAGCCACATGTAGCTGCTGGCTCATAACCTCGTTATGCGCAATGCTCCATCTTCGATAATGGCCCAGGTCTTCGATTCTGCTATTGTCTCCGCTTGTCGAGACATGCAGGTTTGCCCGGTGTTTGCACCAATCGTGTGGCTGACGGCCGGTAAACGTGGTGGACAGCTGCCCGTATCCATCGCCCGTGGCATTCAGCGTCTACTTCAAAACTCCATTCGCCGAATCCCGTGAGCCAGCCTTAGCTCTGTTTCGAGACCTGCTTGGTGGGTGCATTCTGAAGCTGTCGCACAAATGAAAGTTGAAAGGCCGCAATGCCGGTCGACTGCATTGTACATTAATATGATCACACTTTCACACTATAGGTGAACGCCCTCATGTCTATTCATAACGCGACATAGCCGCATGCCCAAGAAGCTTTTAAAATTCCACCCTACTCCATGCTGTCAATTCTGTCGCTCTAGTTCTTTGCGGGCTTGCGTGCAACCATGAGATACATGGGTGTGAACAGCTTCTCGCGACCACCAGCAACGAGACAATCAGCAGCCAAGGCGAGCGAGTCGGCAGTCTTTTGCGTGCCACGAGGTGCCAGACCGACCATCTCCAAAGCACCCACAAATCTGTGCACAATGCCACGTCCGAGATGTGTCATTCGCACGAGCGTTGGGAGATCCCAGATGCTCTGCATATATTTGAGCTGGCCCGAAAGTGGCCAGTACCACGGAAGCTCATCGGGTCGGTCTGCCAAATCTTCGTTCAGCTCCAACTCGAACCCGGCTGCCTTGATCGCCTGTAGGGCAACGTCAATCTTCTCCATGTTCGAAATACCGTCTCCTTGCTCAATTCCCAGCCGGATCTCGCGGTGACGTGGGTTGTCGTTGTCATATGCATCGGTCATTAGCCATTCGTACACACCAAACACGCCACCAGGCTTCAGTACGCGGAAGATCTCGCTGTAGATGCCCTCGAGCGAAGGAGCGTGCACGGTGGCCTCAATGGCGTAGACGGCATCGAATGTGTTGTCCTCAAAGGACATTTGCATGAAGTCGCCCTTGACGTAGTTCAGCTTGTGGTCCAATCCCTCTTGCTTCGCATATTGCGTTGCTCGCTCGATCTGGTAGTCGTTGTTGTTCAAGCCCGTGATATTTACACCCGAGAACTTGCAGATCTCGCGCGCAGGCCCGCCGACGCCACATCCCACATCCAAGACCTTCTGGTTTTCCTGGAGGCCCATCTTAAGGGCAAGGTAGTGTTCGTGTCGAGCAATGGCCTGTTTGAAGGCCTCGCCTTTGGAAAAGCGGCAGAAGTGGAATGATTGCGACCAGCCATATTCGTAGAGATCGGTCGCAAGGTTGTAGTAGTGGCGTGTCAACGTGGCGTACTCGTCCCGACGTGCCTTTCGAATCTCCTCTGTCTCTTCAGCAGAGGCCTTGTTGTCCCAATGCTTGAAGTACTCGTCAACAGCGGCCTTCTGAGCGTCCTTGTTCTTGCCCATGGCTGCAATCAGGCCGCCACGGCCCTCGCCGGTCTTGCCATGCAGCGCCTGCTTGAACTGCGCATCGCGCTCCTTGTCCTCCTTTTCGAGTTGTGTTGGGCCGGCCATTGTGGTTGTTGTTGAAGGTTGTCGTCGATGTGCAGCGTAATGGGGCGACAGTATAGGAGTGAGTGTGAGTGACAGACAGAGGCGAACGTGGCAGGAATTACGTGGGCTGCCAATGGTACGATGTCGCTCAACAAAAATGTGGTTCGACTCCAGGGGTCCAGCAGGCGCGCTTGTCTCCTACCAGGAACAGGCAAGCGTGGCAGATCGGATCTCGGTCAGGATACGAAATCACGTGGAGATAGTGATAAGCCTTGCGACTGGATTTCGGACAGAATCGCCGTCACTTACAATCACTCACTGCACACTCCACTCCTCTTGCGTACTGCCTCAGGCCACTGCAGGACCTCGAATCGCTGAGAGGAGGGTTGAAATAATTGCGCGCCATTCTATAACACGGGGCAGAGACTGCCAACATGCCACCTCAGGTCAGTTCGTCCACCCACCCTTCCTGCAATCCGCGTACTAACATGGCACAGATCAAACAAGACCTCAACCGTTCCGGATGGGAGACGACAGACCTACCCTCCGTCTGCGAAAAATGCCTCTCCGATAACCCCTACGTTCAGATGCTGAAGGAGGATTATGGCGAGGCATGCAAACTCTGCACGCGACCTTTCACTGTTTTCCGCTGGAAGGCTGACCGGACTGCTCGCCAAAAGC
Source organism: Cercospora zeina (assembly GCA_022702355.1). Taxonomy (NCBI): domain Eukaryota; kingdom Fungi; phylum Ascomycota; class Dothideomycetes; order Mycosphaerellales; family Mycosphaerellaceae; genus Cercospora; species Cercospora zeina. The sequence continues at coordinate 892,240 of JAKLWX010000005.1, forward strand.
GGACCGGCATCTGCCTCACATGCGCGCGACTAAAGAACTGCTGCCAGTGTTGTATGTTGGATCTGAGCTTTGGGCTCCCGATCACGATTCGAGATGCTGCGTTGAAAATGGTGGCGCCCGGGCCACAGTCCGAGATCAACCGTGAATACTTTGCGCAAAATCACGAGAAAGAGATTGAAGAAGGGAGAGGCTTGGAGGGATACAGTAAGACGGAGGAGAAGGGTCGTGAACTGTTGCGACGACTGGCCAACAGTGAGCCGTATTACAAGAAACAGCGGAGGCTGGAAGCGGAGGAGCAAGAGGAAGGAGGGCAGAAGTTGTTGGAAGGCGGAGAAGCACACAAGGCAGGTCCGATCAGGACGCAGGACTCGAATGGCAAGTCTGCATATGGATCCGGGTATGGCCCATCTGCTACGAGAGGAGGAAGCGCGTCACGGGGTGGGAGAGGTGGTGCACGAGGCGGGAAAGGGTTCCCTTCAGGAGCTGCTCTGCCGATAAAGCCGCAGGACATCGCACCACCTGCGGACAAGAACATCACGAGTCTGTTTGTCACCGGAGTCGAGGACGACCTGCCCGAACACGCGATCCGAGAGCACTTCTCACAACACGGCGCACTTCGGTCATTGATATGCAGTCATCGCTCGCATTGCGCTTTTGTCAATTACATGGATCGCGAAGGAGCCGAGAAGGCTGCCATGGCATTTCAAGGCAGAGCCGTTGTCAAAGGCGTACCGTTGCGAGTGCAGTGGGGCAAGCCAAAGCCACTGGATAACATGGATCGCGATCAGAGGCTGGAGAATGCCAGGGCCGGAAGACGAACAGACGCTGCTGTCAAGGCAAGTGGCGGCCCGGCTGGCCAGAGAGCTATCGCAGGATCTGCTGCAAATGCACAAGCAGGCGATGATCTAGACAATCCTGCAGCTGTTGCGCCACCGCCAGGACAAGGCGACGTGGAGTATGCCGCGCTTGCCGGCGAGTGATTTTTATTTGCTGGTCACCATTTTCAAAGAGCATTCCACGCGAGGCGTTGATTGTACACGCACAGTCCCAGCCAGGTCGGGCACTGGCGCAGCGTTCAGAGTATCACAGCAGCGTTGATCTCACTCTTGCTCCTCCAATTGCTGTCGCTGGCGCCGGTGCAAACAGCTGCACAGCACCCATAAGTACCGCCAGCGAGATCTGTCGATTGGAGAACACAAGTTGGCGCACAGAAAGAAACGCGGCGCTCAAACCTTGACAGTTTGACCTGGTCCGTAGCCGGCGAGGAAATAAAGTCGTGTTTCGACGAGCTCTGCGGCCAGATTTTGCTGAGATCCAAGCGCATGAGCAGAAATCTCTTGGTCACCTCGTAACAGCATTCGCTACTGACAGAGAGCTGTTTGAGAAGGAGCGTAGCTGAGACGCTGACCAGCGATTGCAGCTGCTTATGAAACGAATCGAGCCATTTTTCCGAGCATGATCATCATCGCATCTACTTTCATCACACTATCGAGACCAGATGGATGGCCAGCAGCACTCACTCCTGGTAGGGCGGCGGTATGCTGATATCATCCTCCCGAGTCCCAGCTCTGCCTGTCTCTGGAAGCGACTCCATCGGAGCCTTCTCCCCGTCTCTTAGCCGTGCATGCGTCGACTTTGGTCCTAGCCCCTTCTTCGTGTGGCTGACCGAACGGAACATCACAAAACAGCTCCCCAGCACGCCCAGCCATCCCAACCAAGCAAGCACCACCGCCGCAACGGCCCTCGGACTCTTGCGATAACAAAGCGGCGTCCCTCCATCCTTCGTGTAATGATCGAGCAATTCCTGTCCATACCCATCGTTGACGCCTTGCGGGCCACGAAAATATCCGCAATGCACAGATGTGATCTCGGTGAGCGTGACAGCGGATGCGAGAGAGAAGATTGCTGCAAGCACGGCGCAGATCTGCCAGCTGAGTAACACGGAGACGGCGTGGCTGAGACGGGAGACGTCAACTTCACAGGCCATGTGCCGCACGGCATGCGGGACTTGGCGCTGCGTCTCTGGTACAGAACGAGAGGTATACGCACTCGGATGTCAGATGTGTAGCAGGGGGCCATCTGTGCGTACGACGTTACTAAAAGCGAAGAAGCTTCCCGGCCACCCAGGCCACGAAGCTTGTGAGGATGCGAAGCGTAAGAACTCGTGCAGGTGAGGTCTTAGCTTCCTGCCAAGCATGTCATCCCGAGAAACATCCGGGACCCGCAAGTGAACGAGCGTCTTCTTGGTGGACGACACCTGCAGGATAGAGGAGACTTCGCATCTTCTTCTCTGGCCATGACGCACCGAAGACATACCAGCGCCGCTTGGACGTCTTTGAGTAGTTTCTCGACCTGCTGTGAGGAGATGAATGAAGTGACACCAAGTTGAAAACAAGACAATTTCGTGGCCACGTACATTGAACACGAAATTCATTTCTAACTGCGTTGGAGTCATCGGAATGGAGTAGTTCATGAGCGAATGAAGAAGCTCAAGCAGCTTGATATACCACTCTGCCAGGCCTGGGCATTCCTCTCCATTGACCTCAGGTCTCATGACCATCAGTGAAGGGCAGGGATGGCTCCCAGCAGTGTGTCTTCTGCGCACAGGACGAACTGCATTCGCATTATCCGAGAACTCAGCTTGGTGCTTCATATCTTTCAGACTCTCCGTTAAGCGATCGATGGCCAAGATACCTGGATCAGAAACGACTGGCAGTATTCGGCGAGAAAGCAGCAGAGGGAGGCGCTACAGAGGACTCAAAAAGCAAGCATCAGCCGCAAGCGACACTGTTCCGCAGTGTGCCAAAGTCCCTCGGTATTGGATCAGTCAAGCTGCGCTGTCTCATGTGCACCCCATGCTGCTTCTGCTTCTCCGGTGACGGGGAATTGTTTGGTGGTATTGGAGCATTGTCGATCGTTGTCTGGCTGCGACCAGTTTTGACTGGCGAAGGCAATACCGCAGCAATCTGAGCCAGCACTGGACTACCGGCTTCGCTTCTCGCGCTCTTCATAGACTCGAGCTGCACCATCGTGTGTGCATGCATGATTCGCTGATATCCTGGTATACTGCCGCGATTCAGCTGCGATTGCATGTAGTCGTACATTATGCGCCGGTATTCATGGATTCCTTTTTGAGAGTGCTCAATTGGCGCATTTGTTGGGCCTGGGATACTGCGGCCGCTCTTGAAAAGCATACTGGAGAATAGTGGGGACGATTATTCGGTGGTCGGGTCGTACGATACGGCTACTGAACGTGAGATTCTGTTCCCACGTCCGAATGTCGCTGCGAAGACGGTGTTGCCAGTGCAAGAGACGAGTTCCAGCACAAGCAATGCTTGATGTAGCCTCACGCCAACAGCCTTGGACCATCATTGAACAACTACGCCTCAGCGTCGAAGATGGAGGGCACGCATCGGGCCTTACGACGTCAGCATGCTACGGTATGATGTGTCAATCCGTTGGATATGGTGGCAAAAGCTTTGTGCGGGCTTACCATACCACTCCGTCGGGCTCAAAGTGACGACGTGAAGTCTGCTCGCCACCGCAAACGGGTAAACACCATGAACAAAGGCTGCAAAGTCACAATAACAGACGCAAAGGCTTGGCCAGGAGAGGGCGTGGCAGCATTCCAATCTGCACCCAACGGTGCAACCACATTCCACGGGCACTCCCGCTTGATCTGCCTCGAGCGTTCACCGCAAACATAATTTGGACAGTCGGGAAAGCGGTTCAGCACATCTGACTGACTGCTACCAGAAATGTCTTGCGTCACTTGCTACTTGGAATGTGCGCACGCAGTATTCGCCGTAGATGTATCTCAGTTCGAGGTCTAGAGATTAAGTACGATCGCTGTCATTGCAGGGGCTCATCCAATCTTCCATCTGAGCCGTTGTCGCCTCCATCGCGAAAAGCAGTTCTGTCCCAAGCGTATCGTTAATATTCCAGGCTCAGACGTTTCCCACGACAGCAGTCAACATGGCTTCCAAGTACATGGCTGCGTTACTGCCATCGCTTGCCTTTGCTCTACCACAGCAATCATCTCTGGACGACAGTTAGTGCACATCTCCAAAAAAAAAAAAAAACCAAGCGACCTAGCAGCTAATCTTCTCCAAAAGTCCCACCCTGCGCCTTTCCACCCCTTCTCTCGGCGCTCTCCGGTACTTCTTGCGACCAGGCCGACATTGGCATCTGCGCACAAGACGATATCATCCCCACGATGACCACCAACGTCGTAGCAGCATGCCCCGGCACGCTCACCGAACAAGACGTCACGAGCTTCATCGCAGAGCTCTGCGGTGCAACCGCTGCGAGCCCAGAGTCCTCCTCTTCTGTGGCCGAGAGTGTGACTAGTGCTGCTTCTTCTACTACTGCTACGACTGCCCTGATCACGACTGATGGAACTCCATTGACGACGACCACTGCCAATGCTACGATGACGGCTGCGTCGACTACTGCCGCGAACGGAACCTGCTCTTGTACACAGACACCGAGCGCGAATGCGACGACGACGACGACGACACCAAGTAATGGGTCTGCGGACGGGCTAAAAGCGAGTTTCATGGCTGCGGCGGTGGCGGTTGCTGGGTTGACTTGGGTTTTTGCTGAGTTGTAGTGAGCGAAGGCAGGTACTTGGGGGGCATCAAGGAGACCCATGGTGCGTAATGTGTAATGTGTAGTGCGTGATATTCACTGTCGTGTTCAGACACTGAGAGCTCCTTCTGCTCTATTCAACGTCTGCCACATGATGTAAAGCAGAAAGTTGCTTTGAACAATAGACCTCGACAAGTTTCCGGCTCCCAAGTCTCCAACAAAAGCCGCTGTACACACGGCTCGACCTATCCTCAAGCCCATCTATCGGTGATACAGCACTGCATCCAGCACGACATCCTGTGGCGCCTTCGTCTTTCGATGGCCCGCATCCTTTCGAGCAAGACTGAGCAAGAACTCCGGACACTCCAGCAGATGACCCACATCGGCTTGTCCCTCCCCACCAACATCGAATCAGTTCTCCGCCGCATTCTGCCAGTAGATGTCAACACAGAGGCTACGGATTGGGGACCCGGTGTGCGTGCCCTGGAAGATCATCTTGATCGTGTGATTCCCAGGGTAGTAAAAGCAGAAATCAGAGTCCACATCGGCATCAACGAATTCGTACTTTGTGGTTTCGATGGTGTCGTCGATGCACCGGTTGCAGAATTCGCTGTCTTGATTCTTCTCGCCGAAGATGTACAGCTGTGCCAGATGCTCGTACTCGTTGTGCGCGTCGCACATTTCCCACTGTTGGCGGCTCTTCTCTGTGTGTGGACGGATCCGCTTGGTGTAGAGCCATTCGATGTAGGCCGCGACAGTATCGGGCTGGTCCTCTGGTAAGTCGATCTTGCGTGCTCGACCCTCCTATCATACAGTCAGCGCTTGCAGGTTCAGTCTCACCGAGGATGTCGATGGCAAGGAGATGCGATGAGACGAGACTTGCCTTCCATTGCTTGTTCAGTGCGGCCTCGAAGAAGCCGCCGCGCTCTCTCAAGAGCGGCTCGTGGATTATGAACGTTTCGACATTGTCGTCAATGCCTACGTTGATGGTGATGGTGTCGCCACCAAATCTACTCGATGTCAATTCAGTTCGAAGATGCTGAGCTGTTTGGAGAAGACTGACCTGCGTGGTGTCTTGAGGGATAGCTCCTCCATGATCGAGTCCATTGGCGGTTATGGCTCGACAAAATGGGCAAGAATGTCGGTCTCGATGGTTAGGTCAAGGAAGGAGACCTACAGTGGAAGTCGAGAGGGGTAAAAAAATATGTCGCGAGCTTGTCCATCATTCACCTGTTGATCGTGGCCTCGAATTGTGTGGCCTCGATTTAGTGTTCACTCCTCGCGACATGGCCCCTGCATTCACCTCTTGTTCACCCGAGACAGTGTTGGGATATGGTCAGATTCGCCTCGAGAGATCGTTCCACAGCCAGGCCCAACGCCCTGTGTGGCATTATATGGATGTAGTTGGGGTGTATACCAGTTCCCCTCGATGGGAACTAAGCTGTTCTAAGTTTGATCATAGAAGTTGTTGAAAGCTGCGACGAAATCAGGATAGATGTGAAGATTTATACCTTTCGTTTGTATTTGTCTTCTTTGACATACCTTAGTTTGTTGTCGCCTTCCTGGAAGCCGCAGCCAAATCGACCTACCGTCTTGGACAAATGTTCTGTAGCGCAAGCGTGACCGGAGCTAACCAAGACAGCAAAGCCCTTCAAAGGAAGACTGACGTTCTAACAAATGCTTCAAGCAAATCGCCCAACTCCATACTTCAGTCCACCTGCACACACCTACTCCACCTTCCTATAAAACTCCTTCCGCTTCTTATACAGCTTCCCCGTAACAACCTTCGACTCCGGATCAACCGCCAGCAGATCCATCAAAAACTCCGGAAAATCCTCAAACCGCCTTCTCATCTTCTGACTCAACCACTCTTTCCTATCCGCATTGACATACGTCTGCACCATCAGCCTTCTCAACGGCGAGCTCGGCATAGACACCTCATAAACCGCCGCTATGACCGCTGGATTCGGTTCCCAATGCGAGCCGTCATCCGGGTCAGGGAGGTCTAGAGTTTTCGTGAATACGTCTATGACGGCGTTGGCGAATCCGTCGTCGAGGATCTTCTCGGCGAAAAGGTAGAGGCTCGCGATGAAGAGGTATTCTGTTTGCGTGAGGGAGAGAGATTTTTTGTGATCGGGATTATCGGAGTGAAGGGTGTGGATTTTGTGGCTATAGAGCCATTCGGTGTATGTTGTCACTATAGTGGGACAGTCTTCGGGGAGGGAGATTTTGTTCTCTTGACCTTCCTGCGAGATGTTAGTGACGTTGTCACCGGCGATGTGGGAGCTAGCGATGAGGTCAGTTGACTGGTTGGAAGGAGCTACTACTTACTTTCCAGTCCTTTTTGAGCGCGGCTGTGAAGAATCCGCCTCGCTCTGTCAGTAGTGACCTGTGAACGTGCAAAGTGTGCACATTATCGTCTGTGCCGACAATGAGGGCAACGGTCTTTCCCAGGAGCCTGAAGGTGAAATCAGTGAATTGGAGTTGGCATGCATCTATCGACGACCACTGACCTGCGCCTCTTCCGCGGCGGTCCCTCAGTCATGATGATTGCAGCGAAGGTTGTAGCTTTCTGTCTCGATCAATGAATTATGCTGCTAACAGGAAGTCAAATTTGGACATGTATGCTTTGGAGGTGGAGGCCAGCGTCGGACTGTGACTTTGGCAGTCACACTTACTAGCGGCTTTCTGGCCCACAATCTGCAGTACGCTTCCTCACACCTCTCTGACGCTAATGCATGCTACTTGGCTTTTCAAGTGAAGACTCGCGAAAGCCATACTTGGGCAATCGATATCTGTGAGAGTGCTTCGGCACGCCTTTCCAGCGTGGGCTGGGTTTGTAATGGTCTTGAAATCTCGTCAATGTTTACTATTTTTGACACAAGGACCTGATGAGCCGGATGAGTCCGGCATGTATCGCTCTCTGGGTCCAGCATAGACTACCGGGTCGTCCACCGCTGCAATGCCAACATCGTCAAACCAAGTACAGTTGTCGTCCTGAAGGAGAGCAGCAGATGGAAGTAGCTATCCTTGCCATTTCGCATTCAAGATTACTGCGCACAGCCGGCCATGAACCAACCTTGCTCTACCACGTTTACCACTCAGCATTCTGCTCAAAAGCCCCGCGACCCACAAGCCGATGCTTGCGGGGGTAGACAGACAGTCACCTCATTTACGTTTGAGATAACGCTCGATGTTGTTTCTGGGGTCATTCTCCTTGCGAGCATTGAGCAGTGGCAGACCTTCCCTCGCGATGTCGACGAAAAACTGTTTAGGGTAATGCTGTACTTGATCTTCAGAGAACCAGTCCTTGCTTATCTCTTGGCAATACAGGTCCACCAGGTATTTTCGAATCGGTGAAGACTGCATCGTTCCGTCGTACACGGTGCGTACGTGGCCACCACCTGGGTGATACCGCTCTCCATGCTCGTCGGTGACCTTGCTCAGTTCCACCAGAGCTCGCAACGTGCAGTCACAGAACTCGTCGTCGATCAATTTCTCTCCTAGCACGTAAAGCCGTGATAGCAGATCCTGTTCACTCCAGACCTCGTTTTTCGTCGGTTTCACATTCTTGCTCGTGCCAGAGGCAATCTTGCCACAGAAGAGCCATTCTGCGTAGACGTCGAACTCCTCCGGGTTGTCGTCGGGAAGTTTGACGTTCTTATCCTTGCCGTCTTTCCACTGCCCATTGAGCGCGGCCTTGAAGAATTCCGAATGCTCTTTCAGCAAGAAGTCGTGAAGCTGGAAAATCTTGGCATCCTCTCCATGGCCAACAGTGACATTAATGATGGTGACATTGGTTCTGCACAGGTGGTTAGTAGTTGTGCTAGCTACAGATGCTTGGGCTACCGGTGACTGACCTGCGTCTCTTGGCGACGCGCACCTCGTCAAGCTCATCTGCCTTGTCCTTCAGTGGTCGCTTGGCGACGTGCACCTTGTCATCTGCTGTCTTCCTTGGTATTTGCTTGGTACGTGCCATCGCAGTGTTGCTTGGGATGCCGACCGAGGACGAGCGAGGCAAATTCGAGTGTGTGCTGCAGTGACGGGGCCCTGGCGGTCAGTGAGTCAATGACCGAGCGTGGGAGGTGTTTGAAGCCGGCTAAGAAAATGCCAAGCATCATGCACCGCGCTCGGGCCGCTAACTGCTGAAGTGAAGCGGATCCAAAGCAGCAAACAATGCACTCACTTACAAATCGGCGTTGTTGGCGGCGAAATCGGTACCAAGCTGCTGACGCGTCCGATGAAGTATGCGCTGTGGTGAGCCTCCAGATGTGGATATGTAATCTTGCAAAGCGATGTCCGAACACTGGATTTCGGTATTGAAGGAGCATGTAATTTCTGATGCGCAGCCAGTGAAACTTCTATCGGCGAGTGACTATTCGTTCGCGGCAATTATCCCGTGCAAGGTCTGGGCCGCCGCGGAAGTGAAGTGCTTTTGTGGAGAAGGCGCGCCGAGAGGTCTTTTGCGTTAGCATCTATCAGAAGGTGCAAAGGAAATGGGATGGGGGGGGGGGGGGTCTTGAGTTGAAATTGGCCAACGTGTTTTTCACGCGCGTTCTTTGTGTTGTATCAGCACGATGCACTATGTATCAGTCTGGCCTTTCGAACGACCTATTGACTCACTAGAGCAAGGCCGTGCAATCAGCTTCTGTTGCAAGGCCAACTCGCGGTGGTTCTTGACCCAGAGACAATATCTTTGTGCGATCGCAAGGTATGCTCACACCGAGGCCTGATCATATGTCTGTCCTCGCTGCAAACCCGACCGGGCGCTTGCGGGCTTCTGGCTCGCTGTTGTGGATCTCCGGTGATTCTCCAACCCTCTGCCTGCTGCGTCCATCGATGCCATCTGCTCGGCTGTACTCGTCTAGTCCCGGCGGACATGTTGCTGAGATTCGCTCCAAGGTCTGATCGGTCCTGCTTCATTTTGATCTTGATCGGATCCAGTAGGAAGTCGACACAATATGTGTTCGAAATCTCGTCTGCGAACCAGAATCTCCTCCCAGATTCCCAATACCTGTTGACCAGCCACTCGCGCATCGGGGAACCCGGTTTCGTGCCTTTGTAGATAGTGTCTTCTCTTGTCCCTCCTTCCGCTCTTCCTTTAGTGCCGCTTGGAAGAAGCTCGAGCTCTGCTTCAAGAGGAAGTCGTGGACTATGAACTCCTCGGAGCTCGCACCGATGCCCACTGTAACAGTGACCACGTTGTTCAGGATTCTGTGGATGCGTCAGTGATCGCCATCGTGCATAGACTCGTGAGCCCTACCCGCGCTTCTTGGCGACACGTACTGTATCAGCCATTGTTGATGATGGGGCGTCGACGAATTGATGCGAGGTGTTGGCCGTGCGATTGGTTTTCGTTCCGGAAATGTTGTGCGACGAAGATGTCTGTAAGTCCTTATTCGTAAGTTGCGACGTCAGAAGAGCGTAAAGCTAAGGCGTGAGGCAAGAAAGTGGTAGGCCAAACAGTGAATATCCAACACGTGAATATGCACGGCAAAGGACGGGCGCGTGCATTGCGCCTTTAGTTGGCTTTCGAAGTGGATCCCTCTTTCGGGAAGTGAGCAGATGTGCTCACTGGTTTTGTCATACGGGGACAGCTCTGCTATTACTTTGCCCCATCTATTTCCCAAGCGTAAGCAGTCCATCTCTAGATGTGCCCGTGTCAGGCAAGGCACCAGATTTCGAACCCAGTTCTGTTGCAACCACGCGTCTTTGGTACCTTCTTGATCCAACGCCATTTCCTTTCCCATCGTAAAGTCGTTAATCGTGCAACCATGGGGACTGGATTGTCCAGCTAATGCAAATTGCTAAACATCACTCTGGCTTCTCGTGAGCTGGCACACTGTCCTGTTCGCCATAGTGGCCCCAAATCCAATTGCTCCAGCCCGGCGTGCCTTTGGCTGGGTGCTCGTGTGGTGCACCTTCCGGACGTGCACGGAAGTGATCTGGATCTGGCATAGCTTCGTAGCCAATCTCCTCAAACTCGGACTCTGAGCGAGATCGGTGCATGGGGTCGTCGCCCGGTGAGAGGTACGGCTTGCGTCCTGTGGGGTTACGAGGAAAGCCAGATGTTGTTCGCGAGCCAGATGCCCACGCCCCAGGCATGCCATCGGCTTCAGCATCGAATGCGCGGAGCAGAGTGTTAAGTCGCTCGCGTTGCTCTCTAACAAAATCTTCGCGCTCAGCACCTGCCAGATGCGATGGAATGAGAGTGCCGGATGCAGTGACGTCCCGAGGCTGTTCACCTTGAGCAGCGGGGTCTCCATATGCTTGCTGAAGTGCGCTTCCGAGCAGGCCAAGCAGTTCTGAGGCCCCTGAACCAGATGGACCAGCTCGTGCCGATGGCAAAGCAAAGCGGTTGAAGAGTTGTGTAGTGTAGCTGACGCTCCGGCTCGCTGGCGGCGTAGGGTTTTTGGGCTCTTGGCCGAGAAACTGCACTCTGACATATTCTATGAGCTTCTTGACAGCGTCCAGTCCAGCCGAGCGTGCCTTTTCGTGTCCGTCACTGATCATGCGATCGATCTGTCGTTCATGCTCTTCCAAGAAAGGATGAATGTATGTTTGGTAGATCCAAACGCAGCCCTGCTGACCTGGGGCTACAAGGTAGAGATGCAGCGCCAAACGGAGCCAGCTGTAGAATGGGACCCAGTACAGGATGAAGTAGAATTGATTCTCAACGAGGAGAAAGATGCTCAGTGTCGTCCAGTACATGAGCCATGGTGCGAGAACGCCCGGATCGGAGGTGCGGAGGGCTTTGTAGGAGAAGAAGATGGGGAGGGCGATGGAGAACAAGGAGCTGTGTTGGAACATTAGCGGGAACGAAGAATGCTGTGAAGACGGATGCCGTACGTCAAGATATCGGCTATGAAGCCGAACATGGCGGAGGAGAGGTCGGTCTGATATACGTCGGCGGGTTGCGCGGTGGAGAACGAGGCGTTGGGAACAGCAGCGAGCGACGGGGCGAGAGGACGAACAACAACCTTGATGTAGGCGGTGTTCGGCGCGTGTTGACAGGTTTTGGGCGGAGGGTCAGGCCAGGCGGAGGGTCGAGAGCCAGGCAGCGACTATACGAAGCCGCGATGCTGCCAACCGGACGACGATGGATGTGCATGTAGGTAGGACGAACATCGACCAGCCTGCGTCACCGGGACTGCCCCACCAGCTGACTCAGACGCGGCGAGCGGGCCGCGCTCCGGCACGACGCAAAGTCAGTCGGCGCCGACAGGTCGACGGTGCGCGAGCGAAGCTATGTTCTTGTTGCAGAGGAGACGCGGCCGCTGCGAGTTTGCAGCTGCTGCTATTTCACCACTGACCGACTGCGCCATGTGCACCATTGCTCCTGCATGACACCGCCCAGCATCGCGATGCGCTAGGCCTCCCAGTCGATCACCACACCCGCACCACGGTCCTCCAGATCGCCAGAATCTAGTGTCATCGGACAATCGGCCACGACGCTCCCACGACCAAGACTGCCCGAGTCAACATGTGTATATCCGTTCTCTCGACCTCGCACCCCGAGTATCCCTTCGTTCTCATCAGCAATCGTGACGAGTACATCAATCGTCCCACCCTCGTCGCTGACTGGTGGGACCCGCCGCATCAGCATGTCCTGGGCGGTCGAGACACTCAGCGCAAGGAACGGGGAACATGGCTCGGCATCACAAAACAGGGCCGCATAGCCATCCTGACCAACTTCCGTGAAGAGGGTGTCGAAGTAAACAAGGACAAATCACGCGGCGCAATCACCAACTCCTACTTGTGCATCGATCCGTCGAGCACCGAGCCTGATGAAGAATACGTTCGACGACTGCTCAACGATGTCGGAATCCACGACGTCGGAGGCTTCACCTTGATATTCGGAAAACTACGAAGACCAAATCAAAGTCCATCTCCCGAAAATGAAGTAGGTATTCCGCATGCTGCGTTTGCTGCTGTATCAAGACTGAACATGTTGCGCGATCATCAGTCCCCCTCATCCCCCTCTGCAACGACTCCGGAGAGAAAGAAGAAAAACCCCCCCATGAGCCCCTCCCTCTGCGGTTCTGCCGCGTCAGGCCTCGCCATAATCAGTAACCGCACAGAATCAGCCTCCTCACTCAAACGTATCGCGACCCACATAGGTGAGACGCACGGCCTAAGCAACAGTCACTTCGGCGATGTGACCTGGCCTAAAGTCGTCCACGGCGAACTCCGACTCCAACAAACCATCAAAATGGATGTGCATCGCGGCGGCGACGAAGCCAAATTCATCGAAGGCCTCTTTGACATTCTATGCGTCGACACTCTACCTACACGAAAGGACACCGAGAACTGGGACGAGTATGTCCGACACATGCGGGATTCCATTATGATTCCGCCCTCGAAAGGCGAGCTGGCGAAGCAAATGGCCGGGTACATTCCTGCGTCCACGAGCCTGAAAGCGAGCGCGGGGACGACTGATCCCCCTACGGAGCCAGAAAGCTCTACGCCGAAGGTTGCGAGCGGAAACGTTGCGGAAACATCGTATGGGACTTCGAAGCAGACCGTCATCCTGGTGAATAAAGAGGGCAAGGTCACGTATGTGGAGAGGACGTTATTCGACCAGCATGGAACGCCCATACCGCAAGGGGAAGGAGACGTCAGATTTGAGTTTGATATTGAAGGTTGGTCATAGAATGCCGCGCATTGTATCACTACGCACAAAGAACATCTCATAGCACTTCCTATCTCATCATTCATCACTCATCACTTCGCAGCTGCTGTCATTCGCCGCGTTTCATCTCACAAACCTTCCTCTCTCCTCACCACTCTCCCTTTCATCCCTCTCACCCTCATCAAACTGCATCTCACCCTTCTCCCCATCCCCACCTGCCGCACTCGCCCTCCTAACCGCATCCTTCACGTCTTCCTCCCCAATCACTCTCGGCAACGTCCCCATCGCCCTGCCCTCACCAAACAACAAATCAATCCCCTCCAAGCTCAATCCATTCGTCTCCTTGAAAAAAAACCAAATGACCGGAATCGTAACCGCAACATTAAACGCCACGAAAATAAAATAAAACTTCCAGCCAATCTCTCCCAGCGCCGTCGGCGAAATTTGCGAAATGAAAGTCGCGCACACCCAATTCCCAATCCCCGTCGCAAAAGCATTTCCTCTCCCGCGGATTTGCATCGGCATGATTTCGGACATGTACACCCAGGAGATCGGCCCAAAGGAGAGACTGAAGATGACGGAGACGAGGAAGAGGAAGAAGACTCCTGCGATGGAGAGGCCGTGGTTGTTGCCGTTGGGGTTTTGCGAGTTGATTACGGCTTCGAAAATGAGCGCGATGGTGATTCCGACGGCGCCGAGGATCAGAGGTCGTTTGCGGCCTACGCGGTCGAGGATGAAGAAGATGAAGATGGCGTTCGCGATGGGTCCGACACAGTTGTAGATTCCTGCGACGAGAATCGCGCGGGAACCCGTGATGCCGAGGGACTCGTACATGATGGTCTGGTAGTATCCGATCGCGTTGATTCCTGCGAAGAAAGTTCAGTCACGCTGGTCAAGTGGAGCGATCGTATCTGATGCACATACCAGAGAACTGGGTGAAGACCTGAACGAGTGTGCCGTGGAATAGCCTTGTTCGCCACTGCGGTACGGTAAACATAATCCGCCATCCGGGAACGGTAATCGCCTTCTCCGCCGAGATAGTCGCAACGATTTCGTTGAACTCTTGCTGCAACCAATCGCCATTCGTCCCGTCGAAATGCAGTCGTTTCAAAATTCTGTATCCCTCTTCCGAGCGGTCATTCTCAATAAGCCAGCGAGGGCTCTCGGGCAGCCAGGCGAAACCAATCAGCAGCATCAGTGCAGGGACAAATTGGAAGGCTAGCGGAAAACGCCATTGTACGGAATTGTTGTCTGGTGCGTGGTGGCAGCCGTATCCGATCCAAGTCGAAACAATAAAGCCAATCCCGATCATCTGCTGGGTCAAACCGACTATTAAGCCTCGCATTTTGGGATGCGCGCATTCGGCTTGATAGACGGGAATCGACATGGACATCAAACCGACAGCCCAGCCTGCGATGATACGGCCGATCAGGATCATGGCGAGGTTGACTGCTCCGCATTGCAATACAGCGCCGATAGCTGCGATCAGTGCTCCGATTTGTACAGTCTTTTTCCTTCCGTAGCGGTCCATGGTGAGGCCTCCCATCAAAGCGCCAACGACTGCTCCGCCGGAGAAGGTACTGTTGATGGCGCCAATAATCGGACTGGTTCTGGTCGTCGTGAAGTAGTTCAGAAAATGTGGCGAGGCGATGACATCCGTCATGACACCGCTGTCGTATCCGAAAAGGAACGACCTAGCTGCTATCAGTCCCTCCATCTGCAGAATGTCAGTAGACGGCAATCTAGTCTTACCCAGTAGCCGCGAACATCGCCAGCAGAACATTGTAGAAACTCGTCTTGATCGCCATCTTTTCGGCCAGTCTCTGCGAACAACCTCGTTTCGTGTTCGCTTTATTGCCGCGAACAGCTGCAGAACTCCTCGACTGCAGCTGATGACGAAACCCCATCACGAACGCGCAAGGAATCGGATGTGTATATATCGTCTGCGCTCCGGCGACGGCACTCTCGCTGTAACGATGCATGTCAACGACGCATGGCATGCAGGGTGTTTGCGGGTCAGCGTCTTCTTCCACCAATCGTCCCACTTGCGGCGGCGAAGATCAGTGCCATTCTCGCCCGTCAAACCGTGTGGGAAGGCGACTGGTGCGGAGAAGTGAAGATGGCCACGCGGGTCGTCTGCCGAGCGATTGGACAACATGGGTCGTGTGGCATACTACATTCTGTGCTACGTGCATGACGAAGGCTCGGGAGGATTCTTGTGGTGCGCGGAGCACATGCATTGCTGGTTCATCATCATGGACGTTTTGTCGGTTGTCGGGAATTCGGGAATCGGCCCGTCTTGGCACGTGCTCAAGGTTGCTCCTTTCTTCGTGATGTGTGGTCTCCTTTGTCTACTACAACTCCACTGTAGGGTCAATAGCAGACGAGAGCGTCTGGTTGCCATGATGGAAGACATGCATTACCATATCAGCTTGTTCGTCGGGATGGATACCCCTCAAAGAGGTTCATGCAGGGAATTCAGCAGGTATGGTGCCTGATGCCACGCTACAGCCAGAGCACTCACCAAGTGTGGTTGGCATCCCTTTTGGCGTCCGGAAAAGAAGGAGGCTGCTTCTCACCGTTTCTGGACAGCTCTCTGCTGGGCATTCGTGCGTCTTCGCCAAGCTAAGGAGCAGATATCCAATTCTCCCTGCAGAGAGAACAACGAAATTTGGACGAGAACTTTGGCGTCTCTGAAAGATGAAATATCGCGTATTGGTGGGAATTGGCTGAGCTGAAGAGCAGAAAACACCCTGGTGCATGTTAGGCACATCCGGCACCATGCTGTCTCTGGCATCCCAGCCAAAGCAGCGCGACCCAAGATAGCTCAGTGGACTAATTTTGCCAGACTGGATTTCGAGATACCAAACGACTTGACGTATCTCGAGCAGAATGGGAACACGACAATACCAATGATCTTCCTTGCCAGCGGCTCAAAGCCGGATCTATAATCGGAGCCACAGCAGGCATCAACGTAACATTGAGCTCTCTGCAAAACAGCGATTTTTCAGTCTGGCAGATCTTCACACTGGTTGCCTTCTGGAAGGACAGCCTGCGGAGGCGCTCGAGGTCATCCTGGATTCTCTACTTGGCCGCAACCCTCGGTGTCTCCCGTAGAGCCAAACCAGATAGGCCAGCCTTAGTAAATGCTACGGAGTCACCATGAAAAGCGCCAAGGCCAATCTCCCGTTCTATGGATAGCTGCAAGCTTCAGCCATGTACTGATAAAGGCATCGTGGCCAGAAAAAGAGCAGAGAGGGGCTAAGTTCAACATCGTGCATTCTCTATCTACCACAAGTGAACAATCAACGCCGCAAAACATACTCTCCGAACTCCCAGAACTCGTCTCCGGATCCCGGGACGGTAAGGGCGACGCCCAACTGAGCTGCCAGTGCCTCGAATACGACACGGTCCACCCAGAAGCACTCAAAATCGTACTCCTGGCAGCTCAGTTGGCACTTTTGTGCGCCATCCTCACCGTCCGGACCCTGGCATCCTCCCTTGCCATCATGGGTACGGCTAATCATATTGAGCTGGAATTTCACCAGCTGTCCTCCCATCTCTTCTCTGATGGTCCGCAGCGCGGACTGCATCACGGATGCGACCTCCTGTGGCTTTGAACGCGCCAACAGGCAGAGACGCTCCAAAGACACGCTTTTCAGCGTGCTCCGGTGTCTCCGGAGGAATGGCAGCAGCTTGTCGGCGTCGATGAAGGAGGGAACACGGCGTTTGCGACCCATCAGAGTAAGCTCGCGCAGCTTGGGAAAATTGCCGTTCTCCAAGATTATATCGACCGCCCGCTTGCACATATCGCCACTCTGATGGGCATAACTTTGTCCGAGCTCCCAGGAGATATTCGAGATGCGCAGCACTTCGAGATTCTTAACATTCTCGCTCACTAGAAACATTTGGTCAGCCTCTGTCTCCGATAGGTCTTTGCGCCATCGAATACGTACGCGTCTGCCAGATATGAAGCCCTGTACCGTCATCTTCATCGACCGTATCCGTCTTTACATGGAGTTCGAGACGATTCAGACTTGGAACGATGACACCGAGAGCCTCAACTGGTGCCTCGAGCTTATAGTGTAAGAAGAATGGCAGGGAATTGTCTTCGTTCGGCGTGCCAATACTTAGCGACACTGGCTTCTTGTCCAGACTCGCTAGAGCTTCAAGAAATGCGGACGTGCCTTCTATGGTTCGAACGCAGAATTTGGACGCCACCTGGTCGTACAATAACTGTTCCATGGTCCAATCCCAGGCTGGATAGCGACTCGAGTTGAACTCAAACCAATCTAGGGTATGCCACAGCCAGCAGTTGTTCAGTCCAGGTCCCGATATTTTCAAGCTCATCCTCGCAGATTCCAGCCTTGGTAAGCGCGACATTCCTTGAGCCAGCTCTTCCACAACTTCCCGATGTCTCTCCGGACTGACCCATTGCAAGTCGAGGGGTCCACCAATGTAGACCTGTGGTCGAAGTTCTTGAATAGTTTCCAGGATGTAAGGCTCGATCGGACCTCTGTGCTCCTCTACACTCGTGATGGCCTCCTCAATCTCGCAATTGTCTTGTCTCAAAGCCTCGAAGCCTCTCTTGACTGCGTCCAAGTTTATTGGGCGATCCAGATCTCCATATGCAGTGGCGACGAACGAGACCTCCCGAATGAACCGCTGGAAGTACGCGCTTTTGCAGATCATGTTGAAAGTACGGAGGGAGCGCGTTGTCACCGAAACGTAGACTCGCTTCAGATCGTCCTTCAGGATGTCGTCGACAAATGGCTGGTGCTTCTTGCTGAGGACTGTGCGAAGCTTGAGCTTGTCCCGTAGTCTGAGTTGACTGGCGACCGCCGATATCAGCTCCGCCGGGAGGAAGGACAAGTGGTCGATGGCTTCTGACTCCGATCCGCCATCAGCGCCGTGCTCTCCTTTCAGCGTCATGTCCGTCTCAGGCGGGTGCACTTCTTCGATGCGTTCTCCTGCCTGGGGCGCACAGTCTCGTCCAGAAACTTGGAGTGCCTTTGCAGGCGACATGGTGATGGATGCGGTGGTGGGAGGGAGATGGGAGGGCCGCCGGGTGCTTCTATCTGCGAGCAACTACACTGCGCCAATTGTGCGAGAGATCAAGTGGAGCGCAAGAAGCTGTTGCGAGAAGAGCCAGTGATGGCCGACGATCGATGATGTGGTTGATTCGTGCAGGAGAGAGTGGCAAAGGTTGAGTCGAGCAAGCCGAAGGAAGCGGAAACGTAGCTGTTCGGCTGCTGACTTCACTTGTACACAAACAGAAGAGCTCAGGGTCAGTCCGCGCTGCGCCTTGCTGCTCAATTAACGTGCAGCTTTCACGCCATCGAACTGGCGAAGCGTGTATGGTCAGAGGATGAGCGACCAAACCATCAGCAACTTCATTTGTACCACTGCTTGGTCTCGCATGCTTTTCTGCTGACGCTTAAGCGCCGCCCGAAGCAACACTAAGCCTTCACGATGCTAACGATGCCTCCAGCAGCATGCGTGCTGTCTTCTACGAGCACAGTAGGCATACCAACGACGCGCGAGAGCACCGACGCCGACCGACTCTTCCTTATTACCGATACTCCTGAGCCTTACACCCTCCATCCGCCGCCGCTGCAATTCCCCGCTCGCTACCAACGTGTATGCCATTGCAACTCGGCAGCCCAACGAGCGCCGCACCGTCCCCAATGGTAGCAGTGTGACCCACGATGAGATTGAGCCAGCGATGTAGGCTGCGCCAGAACAAATAGACCGCCGTCGACTATACCTAGCAAAGTTCGATCGAGGACGTTCGTACGTACAATCTATAGACTCGAGAAAGGTTGTATTCCGCATATCAGACTGTGTAGCAACTACGGTGAGAACAGGATGATCTCCCGGGCCGCAGGACACAGATAAGGACAATGTAAGAAGAACAATGATGACAGCGATGTTTTGGGGGCTGCCGTGCAATATTTCTTCGAAGGTGATCATGAAGAAAGGACGGCGACTGTACCTCGATCGTTCCTTATTGCTGGCGCTCGAAAGAGATCAGCGACGGCCCTGTGTCTGCTGACAAGGTGGACGAGAGAGCACGCGGGACTGAATGAGACCTGCTGGACAAAACAATGTGTCGCACTCCAGCTGCACATACGCATCTCATCATAGCATGTGTCCTTTGAATATTGCTCTACGCTACCGTACGGTCGTTCCGTAGTCTGCTGATCGCTGCAAGGGTATGCTGGCTATTCTTCGCGTCGACACTGAATCCCTGCAGGTGTCTGTTGACACCGCCCAAGACTGTCGCAAAGGGCAACAAAGACCTGGCAAGATTCACAACATCAAGGCTTGTCCGGCAGCAAACGAACAGGTCGCTGATTTGTGGAAGACGACCCCCAGCTCAGGCAGCTGTATCAGACGATGTCTTGTACCTGATTTGCACAAACATCTCATAGTACAAAATGCGTCTTTGCCGTCTGCGGCTGTTGATCAACTAACAAACATCAGCCTTCCTTCATCCCCAGATCACTGGCGGCAGCAGACACAACAATGATGAACACAGATGATTTGATCCGCGGGTTCGGCACGCTGGGACTCTCAGCGCAGCAGTCGTTCAATGGCGCTGCAACAGCCAGCGATCATGCACAACACCTGGCAACGTATCCAAGAAGGCATCCGCATCACGAAATAACCTATGACTTCCCAGCTCTCAACCTGCTCCAAGACCCTAGCCAAGCCCATCTCCCAGAGCCCGTAAACATCGACTTTCGAATTCAACCAGACACTTCGAAATATGACCTAAACCAGCTTTCCCCACAATACTGCCACTCTATGAATCCAAACGCGGTAAAGGACGATCTTCCGTCTGCAGGAACCAGCAATCGCTCTACTGCATTTATCGCTGTCCTGGACGGTCTAACGACAATCGAAGGCGAGTCCACATTGTCGATCGCGACCTACCTGCAAAATGGGAACTTGCAATACGTGATCCGTCTGGAATGCACAGTCGATGGCAAACAAAACTACTACAACGACGAGTTTGACGAAGAAGAATTCGCGATTTTGCTGTCTGCGCAACGGCCGTGGATTGAGCTGCTCGGAGACATTGTATTCCGAGCAAGTGCACGATCATGCATTTCGGCAGAAGTCAGCATGATGGCTCAAGATGTGGGGCTATACACGCGAGATGCGAATCGATGGCGACATCGATGGGGTTCGGGGAGGAAAGGCAATGTTTATTGTCAGTTGATGATGAGAGACCGCGAGGTCGATGTGCAGCAGACCGACGAAGGTGGATTAGTCTTGAACTTGGCATGTGGACACTCAGTTCGCACGACTGCGGAGGAGATACGGGCGTTGCACGACGACTATCGGACACGCTTGCGATGCGCGGATTGTGGTGAGCTGATTCTGGTCCAATACTTCTGATCTGCGATTGGAACTGATCTTGTTTCGTTATTCAGACGATCAAGCGGCTTGGGAGAGCCTCGATGGACAACTCGAGCAGTCTACACTCATCACATTGAGCACACGAGCGCTACTGGGAATCCTCATCGCTACCTCTCGAAGCTTTGAACTTCCGGACGTTATTGTTCCGACTATCATGCAGCATGCGCATTGCGAGGAGACATTCACAGCGCTGGATATCATGTGCGCTTGGCTGGCCAAGGACGACGATATCATCATGGTCGTGCCCGATGTGCTGAGAGCAGGCTTGGAAACGGTATGTATGGATGGGCTGAGGAGAGACTGCAATCTGCCACAGACGGCGACAGTACCTACACCACCGGGCTGGACTCGGTTCCTTCGTTTGTGGCTCAGCCGTGCTATCAACTTCTTGATTCACCGGCGCTGCTCACTCCGAGACAGCAAGCAACATGCTGGCGTGCATTGGCACCAGGACGACAGTTTGATATGGTGGAACGATCCGAGACAAAGCCACGCCGCCGATTTGTATGATTCTGAACAGGAAGTAGGTTATGTGCCAGATGTGATCATGAGCTAGGCTGGATCTACAGCTTGTTAGGAAACAGCGGCGCATTTCTGCCTCCTCTGAACAATTCCAACATCTCCTTGCCCATCCACACATCTCTGTTCTTCGCGATACCGCCCTCCAGCTCCTGCATGCGGTTGCCTTGAATCAAAACACCCTGCCCGTTACTCTTCTGCCCTTGCCCCATCAGATTCGCCACTGCAAGTGCAACTGTTTCCGCAGTATTGATCGGCACTCCTCGCCCAGACATCTCCTTGCCCCAGTCTGCCAAGCTTTGCCCTTCCTTCCTTCCAAGTAAGATGGGAGTTAGAGCTATGCCTGGAGCGATAACAGAGATCGCAATGCCCGCTTTCGCACAATCTCCCTTCAAAGCGCGCAAATAACCAACCACGCCATGCTTGGCAGCTGAATACAACGGCGCTCCCGCAGAAGCCAAATATCCAGCCAACGAAGCCGTCATGACAACCGTGCCTCCTCTCCCCTTCCCAGAGCCCTTCTGCTTTCCAGCTTCCGATGCCCCATCATTCCGGAGATGATACATTGCCAACTTCAGCGTGTCGCCCACAGCACGGATGTCCACGTCGATACATATCCGATTCGGCTCTGCTAATTGGCCCTCGTCGTCATAATGGTCAGTCCAGATTTGCTCGCCGTATTCCGCAACACCAGCATTGACGAAGACGTGGTCGATCCCGCCGAATCTCTTGGCTCCGGATGCGAAGGCGTCGCGTTGAGAGGCCCAGGAAAGAACGTCGCAGGAAATGTACAAGTAGCGAGAAGAGCTTGTGAGTTCGGTGATTGCGGGCGGCTTGAGAGATTTGTCGAGGGCGATGATGTTGTTCTTGTATTCCGGTTTGTGGAGATATACAGCTGTTGCGAGCCCAATGCCGCTGGTTGATCCTTTTTAGTTGATGTTCGTGCTATGTTCCGGCATATGACGTACCTTGCGGCGCCGGTGATGAGGATCGTGCTGTTCTGCGGCGGTTTGGCGGTCGCCTCTGTGAGAGTATATACTGGTGATGCCATTGTGCTAGCGTGTTGACATCAACATTGGAATCCATGTGTTTCAGAAGCATGGGTATAGCTGCAGTGAGTCGCGGGACACGAGAGGGTGGGGGACCCAAGACCTCGGCTCACCGAACTGAACGAGGATTAGACAGTCAGTGCGATTATCACTGCGTATAACTCAGAGCTATGCCACTAGCATCCAGGCTAGCATGTGAAAGGTGAAGTGGAAGTGAAGCGATGCGACAGTTGCTGGTTGCTGGTAGGCGTGCATGCGTGCAGGTATGACCGAATCGGCCACCAGCGAGGCAGCTGCTGCGCAAACGCGTCTTTACAAACGCATCGCTACATCCCACACAACACCCATCTGAACCGCTTCATTTGCCGCCCAACACCTCGCAAAGATGGCGACACCGGCCACTCGCGGCGTGGTCATCAATCCCGAAGGCAAAAAGATCTTCGTCCCACTCGAAAACAATCCGGAAGTCTTCACCGACCTGATCAAGAGACTGGGCGTCTCCTCTGATATCGAGTTCTGCGACGTCTACAGCATCAATGATCCAGGGCTACTGGGCATGGTGCCGAGACCGGTCCACGCACTGATCTTCATCAGTCCGTCCAATGTCTACTACAGCGTCAGAAAGGCTCACGATGGCTATGAGGGCCGGGAGAAGATCACATATGACGCTTCTGGCGAGGATGAACCCGTCATGTGGTTCAGGCAGACTATTGGTAGCCACTTTGCATGCTCGTGACCCACAATGTGCTGACTGAAGGTTCGCCACAGGCAACGCATGCGGACTCTACTCTCTCATTCATGCTGTCGGCAACGGCTCGTCCAGAGACTTTGTCATCAAGGACTCGCTCATCGACAAGCTGCTGAAGGAGGCAGTTCCTCTGAAGCGTGCCGAGCGTGCCGATGTTCTGTACAACTCCAAAGAGCTGGAAGAGGCGCACATGGCTTCAGCTGTCCACGGTGATTCGAGAATTCCATCTGCCGCCGAGCCCGTTGGCTACCATTTCATCACCTTCACCAAAGGCAAGGACGGACATCTTTGGGAGGTATGCAGCTGCTCTGCCATCCAGCTACCTTCATAGTACCGTACTGACTTGTGGGCAGCTCGAGGGAGGCTGGAACCCGATCGATCGCGGCGAGCTGAAGGAGTCCGAGGACATGCTAAGTGAGCGCGCAATCGAGTTGGGCGTGAGGAAGTACGTGGACTTGGCGGAGGGGAACCTGGAGTTCTCGATCGTGGCATTGGCGACGCGCTTGGAGGGCGATGAATAGACCGTCGCATAACCCAGAATACGTCTGATGACGCGTCGAGCGTATGGATGTTGCAGGTTGAGAGGAATGGGTAGTCTCGTGACTCTTGTCTGCCATAACACGGTCGAGAAAGGCCCTTTTGCTGAGTTGAATCGGAATCCAATCTCACTGAATCAGAATCCCGGCTGCCACTCGGAGGCTATACCTTCCGGACTACCTATCCGGGTTATCGGGTTTATGTTTATATCGTTCTCTCGCAAGACACTACCGCTCGGGCTCGTTCGTTGCCTATGAAAAATAATCCTATCCTTTCTAGGGCCAGGTGTCTTGCGCGCTCAAGTATCGTACGTCGTCGTTCCGCTCGCAGACTCGCCTCGATTATCTCGGGAATTATCGAAAATGTCGCCCATTTTATATGTATTTAGCAAAAGCGGAGAAAGGCCGAGGCTAAAAGTCGGAAGGAGGATGGACCCCTGCAATCTTAGCTGACTTCCAGGTCGCACTCATCCGCTGCACTTCATGTCCAACGCTGCACAAGTCTGCATTGCCACGTGGACTCAATGGCATCTCGGATCTATATCCTTGACATGACCTCGGATTGATGTCTTTCGGAAAGGAACACTGCTCTGGAATGCGAACAAAGAAGCCTCCTCGTCTAAGCGCCTATAAGAATCCTCTCCTTTTAGGGATCGAGACGTTGGGACTAACGCCACAAGATCCAAGCGATGTTCAGATTGGGCTTTTGAAGCGGATTCCGAAGGAGAGGTCTATTGACCTGCAGAAGCGCGCTATCCACGTCCGGCATTCGGCATGGCCGCCATGAGCGCGTGTTCTGGATGGTCCGCCAAGGCGCCACAGCCGTTCTGAAAGCCATCGCACATTCTTGGAGGTCCTTCGCAGAACGGCCGCTCCGCAACCGTCTACGACAGTTTCGGTAGCCGTGATTCGAACGTGGGATGTGGAAATGAGCGCTATGGATGGAGGATTCGGCTGCGTACCGGCAGCAGACAAGCGGCGAGATGGTGCCTTGACGTATGTAAGTACCATACATCGCCACGCAGATATACTTCTGCCGTTGAGTTCTGCGAGCAACTCCTCTCACACCACGTTCTTTGGCTTCTAGCCCTTTGGCTTGTCGCGTCCGTTCATTTTTGAGAGCAACTGCTCGATCCACTCGTTCTTTTCAGCATGCCTTCGTTTTTTCTCACTTCCGCAATCGCGGCTACTATCGTTTCTTCTGCTTCTGCGCTTTTTGACCCTGCTGGCAAGACCAATGTCGTGACATACTGGGGACAGGGACCGTATCAAGAGAGGCTGCTGGAGACTTGCAAGAACTCAGGTGCGAAGGCTAAAGAGGAGTCATTGGGCATAACCCTGACGTGAGGCAAAAGCTGTCGATGTGATCAACATTGGTTTCATCACTAGATTCCCAGACCAGACGGGCACTGGATATCCCGAGACCAACTTTGGAAACGCGTGTTTTGGGGATGTCTACCAGAACTCAACCGGCCAGAACACTACATTATTGAAGGTGCGGCGGAACACGTGGGGAGGCAAAGAGAAGATCTGGACTCGCTAACATGACCCAAGACCTGCCCATTTATTGGCCCCGACGTGATCGCATGCCAGCAGACCTACGGGAAGAAAATCTTTCTGTCCATCGGCGGCGGCTACCCTGCCGACTACTTCTTCAGGAGCGATGCCAACGCTCGAGCCTTTGCTGATTTCATCTGGGGTGCCTGGGGTCCTGTCAACTCGAGCTGGACTGGTCCCCGACCATGGGGTGACGCGGTTGTCGACGGCTTCGACTTTGATATTGAGAGCGTAGTCTCGCCCTCAAATCGCTTGACTGCCGGGTACACTGCTTGTATCAACCGTCTTAAGAACACTCTCTACCCGCAAGACACTTCGAAGAGCTACTACATTTCCGGTGCACCTCAATGCGTTCTGCCGGATGCGCACTTCACCACCGTGATCAATAGAGCTTGGTTTGATTTCCTGTGGATTCAATTGTAAGCGGGAAAAATCGAGGACTGGTCACGACATCTTTCGCCTTCACTAACACGGGATAATAGTTACAACACCCCCCAATGCAGCGCTCGTGCGGGCATCAATAACCAGAATGGCTCAAACACGGACTTCGATATCTCGTTTGCGGACTGGACGCAAGCCACATCCTTGAATCAGAACATTAAATACTACATTGGTCTTCCCGCAGCACCCAAAGCTGCTGGTGACGACTCTTACTATTTGACTCCTGCGGAAGTTCAGCGTACCGTGGCACGGTTCTACAGCAATAGCCGGTTTGCTGGCCTGATGTTGTGGGAGGCCACCTTCGCTGTTACGAACCCGGTCTGCAACAAGGACCAGCTCCGATGGGCAAAGGATATCCTCAATGGCCAAGCAGCAGGCCGGCCAGCAGCGGTGACATGTCCAAGTACTACGACGACGACCCGCACGACTACCACTGCTGTGCGCACTACCACCACTACGCCCCGCGTAACCACGACTTCGCAATGGAGCTCTACCACTGTAAGTATTTCCTTGCCTGCTGCTGAAACGCACGCTGACTCCGAAAAGACTTGGCGCTCCACGACCACGTCAAGACGGACGACCACCACGTCAAGACGTACGACCACGACTTCAAGACGGACGACCACGACTGTTCGCCGCAAGCGCGCAGAGCCAACTGCATTCATTACACGCACCAAAGTCGTGCGAGCAGTTCCGACGTCAGCCTAGTCGGCCGTTGAACAAACCCTTTCAAAAGCACGTGTTGTATGATCTATATGCATGACTCGACGGATTTTCGAGACAGCCAGCTTGAACCAGATCGTAATAGAGACGAGAATTTACAGAAGCTGTATATTGTTCACCAGTTTTTGATTTTCATCCATTATCTTGTGTGGTATCCCAGATTGCTACCGTCTCCTGATGCGCTGTTTGTGCTTGAAGCTCGTGGTGCCTCCGCTCTCGGGTCTCTGTCCCAACTTCCTGGGGATGCTCGAGCCAGCCTTCTCCCGTCCCATCGGATGCCTGGCGTTTCCTTCAAGCGTTCACCCCTGGGTGTTTCATGCCGTGCCAAGTGGCCTCTGATGGTGGAGGTGCGGCCTCAATCCACCCTGCGCGCCTTCTTCACGCAGAGCGGGCGGATGGAGAGTGAACGGTTGGATGGAGCGGTGGGAAGTGCTTTGATGCGCGTTCTTGCAGCACAGAGCGGTCGAGGGCACCGGCGGGCTTCACTTCTTCTTCTTCTCCTTCTTCTTCTTCTCTCACGAGCCCGTGGGCAGCTTTGTCGCTCGGGAGGCAGCCACGGCCGTCGTTCCCCAGTCTGTCGATGTAAAATAGGTGCAGTGCAACCGAGAGGCATTGACTGATCCACCGCGGGCGCGTTGCTGAAGCGGAAGTTGCAAACGTCGGGTGGTGGTTTCCGTTGGTCCTGCGCTCCTGCTTCAGTAAAGGGTTTCCATTGAGCAACCGCGATTGCTGCGCGACACCATCATCCTCCTGCGCCATCCTCTCCCGCAGCCTCCATTCCCCTTTGCCACTGTCAGAAGCGTTCTTCATGCATTTCCCCCGCCTTCACCGCTGCTCCAGCGCAAACACGCGTGCATAACCAGCTGCGCGCGCCGGTCATTCACTTCAGCTTCTGGACGCACCGCACGCTCAAAACCCGCCCTTCCTTCCACCAACCTCCTTTCCCTCTTCATCCACTTTGTCAACCGCAACAACCGCATTGTCTGCACCCGCCCTCCTTTGATCACACCCTTTCACAACAAAGGCGCTTCACCTTTCCACAACAAACTCGCTCCACAGTCGCCCACAACAAACAGCTCCTTTGTCCGCCTCGAACTACCACCACCGTCGAGGGTTGACAACAAACTCGACCTCGAGCTCATCCTTTCACACAAGCCAACGAGGCGCCTTTCACCAGATCAAGCCCATTGTTGCCGCTGTTCATCGGCGGCATCAGATCGACAACCCGCTTGTTCGAGCGCACAAGACTCTTCTCGCGGCGTTATTGCGCTCGCTTGAACCGTCCTTGTGCAAGGCTTACAGCAAAGTGAAGGGCCACAAGCCTTTTGTCGCTCGAGGCCGACCGCTTGACGAGTACAAATAACGCATCCATCGGCGTAGCAACTGTTGATTCTGCAGAACAGACTCAACAGAAAAGCAAGGCGCTGCCAAACTCCCACCACCCCCTCGACACCATGTCGCACATCGACATGGCAACCACCTTCCCGATGACCACCTCGCCGATTACCCCTCTCGAGCAGGTCAATTACACCCTGCTGGCCCTGTTCATCTTCTTCTTCGTCTTTCGATA
Organism: Cercospora zeina; assembly: GCA_022702355.1. Taxonomy (NCBI): domain Eukaryota; kingdom Fungi; phylum Ascomycota; class Dothideomycetes; order Mycosphaerellales; family Mycosphaerellaceae; genus Cercospora; species Cercospora zeina. The sequence continues at coordinate 920,033 of JAKLWX010000005.1, forward strand.
CCTCCGCACGGTTGTGTCCATCTTCACCTGGTTCACTTGGTCCGCCATCCCGGTCCTTAGCAATCCCAAGTACACGTCCAAGGATGTCACTGTACTGATTCCGACGACGTTCAAGACTCCGACAGAACTGACGGCCTGCATCAAGCGCGTCCTCGCATGCCATCCAGCCAAGGTCTTTGTGATCACTTCCAACGACAACGTCCCATTGGTCAAAGACATGTGTACACTCTACGACTTCGGCCCACTCGATGTGGTTGTCTTGGGCGTTGAGCACCTCAACAAGCGTAAGCAGCTTCTGCGTGCGATTCCCCTGGTTGAGACAGCAATCACTGTGCTCGCCGACGACGACGTGTTCTGGCCTGACGAGCGCTACCTCGACTACCTGCTTGCCGTCTTCGAAGATGATCAAGTCGGTGGAGGAGGCACTCGTCAGCGCGTACACCGCAACGATCGCACCGATTGGGTCAACATGCTTGGTATCTCGTACTTGGAGCGTCGTGTCTGGAACAATTGCACCACCAACCGCATCGATGGCTCGATCTCAACTTTGTCTGGTCGCACCGCCGCATACCGCACATCCATTCTCCAGAGCCAGTCGTTCCGTTACAAGTTCTTGAACGACACGTGGCGAGGACGTCCATTGAACTCCGATGACGACAAGTTTATCACCCGGTTCACATACAGCAGCGGCTGGAAGATTGTGATTCAGCCAGATAGTCGGTCCATCTTGGAGACCACGGTCGAGGCTGACTTCCCCGGATACCAACAGCAGTGTCTGCGTTGGGGTCGTGCACACTGGCGTGGCAACTTCACCGTAATGGAGAACGAGACCTACTGGCGCTCTCCGAAGATGTGGTGGGGCTTCTATGCCATCTACGTGAGTATGTGGCAGACTCCAAATCTTCTCTGCGAGGGCCTCCTTGCCACTCTTCTCTACGCCGCTGTTGGTAGCCCGTCGGTGGCCCCTCACTTCTGGATCGGACTTGTGTCTTGGATCTTCTTTGCGAAGAATCTCAAGATGATCCCACACTTCTGCCGCCACCCGCAAGACATGATCTACATCCCGGTCCTGATGATGTTCTCTTACTACCACGGGTACCTGAACGTCAAGGCCTTGTGCACCATGACGACCACACACTGGGGCAACAAGCAACTTTCGGCGGACGAGAAGCCTCGAGCTCAGCCTGGCCAGATTCCAGAATTGGTTCGCGCCGTAAAGGTATGGCTCACCACGAAGCTGAAACGTTCAACTGACTAATTGGTTGCAGGACCTGGTCGATGGATATCATGAGCCAACCCCTGGACACATCGTCGTTGGTTCGGACTACTTCATGGCACGCCCAGCTGACGAGGATGCGATGATCGAAAACCCCTATCACGACTGTACCGAGTTCCTTGGCGGCAACGCACCAGGAAACGACGCTGCTGGTGACCTTCTTGCTTGATTCTACGCTCCTCAAATGACACTCGATTCGACTTGCTTCTCCGAGTTGTACTGGCATGGCGAGATTGCTGCTGCATGGTGTTTCTGGATTCAGCATATACTATGGCATATTTACTTACTAGAACTGCATTGACGATGTGGATCTTGCCACGCAGGCGAGGTCCTGCGTCTCGGCTCTCACGGGCCATGATTGCATGAACGCGGAGCACAAAGACCTCACAAAGAGGCAGGATTGTTTTTTTTGGGAATGGTTCACGGCCTGGGCCCTGGGGCCTGGGGACCGAAAAGTACTTGCTTATGTAGGGCCGAGAAGGTCTCGAATGAAGTCATGTCACTGAAAAGCCTCTTTTCCATGTTTTATTCTCAGTATTGCCTCGCATTTTGAAGATAGAGTGAAGTCGTAGGACCGAGGTGTCTTGCTGCGATGTTGTGATGAGATGAAGTTTGCACGGCCACGGATGACGCACAGCCACAGTCGGTCCTCGATGAGACTAGGAGGTATGATGACACGAGCCTCGACATGATGTGGCAGAGCAGTAAAAGTTAGTGCTTCCATCATCCGTGTTCGGCCGAGCACACCGCACGATGCAAGCTATGTAAGCAAGCAAGCAAGCAATCATCATCATCATTCATCGTGGCGGTTGCGGGTGTCTAACTGCCGTCTATCGATCGTATTTGTAATTCGTACCAATAATAAATGCGGGTGGTACCGGAGGAGAGAAGAAGGTTTCCCCCCCCACCGGTTTTGTTGACGCCTTTGTTAATGTTAATTGCGTAGAAGTCATCATCTCTTTATCAAACGAGTGTGCGCGGATGGATGTGATGGTTGGTCGGAAGTGGGAAGGGGGGAAATTTCTGCCTGGTGATGCTGACCGAGCGCAAGATACTGTAGACAGAAAACAGACAGATACGTGCGGCCGAACCGACCCGACGTTGGTTTTTTTTTGGGGGGGGGTCACGCATAGGCTTTGCTGATTTATTGGGTTCTTGGTATTATTATTATTATTATTCATACTTTATCATGGTAAACAATTTGAAAGCCGACCTTTTTTTATTCTGTGTGCTGTGACTTTTGCGCGCAAAGATTGCCAGAGAACCGTAATAATGCACAAGAGCAGTATTGTCGGGATGACGGATGAGTCCCTTACTTGATCAACAGACTGGAAGTGTAACCAAAAAAACAAAGTCTGACATCAATGATTACAACATTCCACGCAGCAGCAGCACAATTCTCATCATCATCATCATCATCATCATCACAAAAGTCATGTTTTCCTTGCATGATTGGTTCCAGACGGTGCCGAAAAGTGGATTCTGCCATTGAACTAGACCCGACACGTGATGGTCACGTGCAATTGCACCATCGATGTCAAAGAGGTGGCCAACGGCAAGAAGGCTTTGAAATCCACACGCGGCCAGTGCCCAGTGGCTTTCCGTGATGCCGCGACCGGCAGCCAACCACGAATTTGTAGGGGAGTGCCTTCGAGAGGCAGTATGGCGTGCTCATCAGCGTGGTGGCCGCCGATGGTGGGCTTTGCGTCTGTTCTCTCTCTCTCCCGCCCTCGCACTCTCTGTCGTCCGTCTTGTTTCGTTGACATCACCACCCGACTCCTGCTGCTTGCTCTGTCGCTCTCTCCAGACATCACCCCATACTCTCGAACATTCTTGTCCTCGAGAAAGAGCCCTCGACTCGAGACATATTGCTTGGCGGCGCCGGTGGCAGATTCTGCAACTCTCCATACCCCTCACGACGAGACCGGGCACGGTACCAGGCAGCACAATGGGATTCCGTGAGCGCTCCAACTCCTCCGACCACGAGTCCGGGTATGCTTCAGGCGACAGCTCATCGCACTCGCTGCCGGAAGTGTACTTCACTCGTCCACACCTCAAATTTATCAACGCACAGCTCTCCAAGCTCGAGCCGCAGGACATTTTGAAATGGTGCATGACATCCTTGCCTCGGCTGTACCAGACTTCGGCCTTTGGACTCACGGGTCTGGCCATCATGGATATGATTTCCAAGCTCGACTATACCATCCGACCAGATATCGAGTGCATCTTCCTGGATACGTTGTACCACTTCCCTCAGACGCTTGATCTTGTGGAGAGAGTCAAGGCGAGATATCCCGGCATGACAGTCCACTCTTTCAAGCCGGAAGGATGCGAGACGACAGCAGAGTTCGAAGCCAAGTTCGGCGAGAGGTTGTGGGAGACGGATGATGAGAAGTATGACTTTGTCGCGAAAGTCGAGCCTGCGCAGCGGGCGTACCGGGAACTCAAAGTCGCGGCGGTGATTACTGGTCGACGGAAGACACAAGGTGGAAAGCGTGGGGACCTCGATATCGTGGAGGTCGACGAGGCGGGCTTGCTCAAGATCAATCCTCTTGCCAACTGGTCGTTCCAGGATGTGCAGTCGTACATCGAGGCCCAGGACGTGCCGACGAATGAGCTGCTCACCCAAGGCTATCGCTCTGTTGGAGACTGGCACTCCACACAGCCCGTGAAGGAGGGCGAAGACGAGCGTGCCGGTCGATGGAAGGGCCAGAAGAAGACCGAGTGCGGCATCCACAACAAGCGGAGTCGGTATGCCATCTTCTTGCAGGAGCAAGAGGAGAAGCGGCAGCGAGAGTTGGCGTTGGCTATCCAGGATGGGTTGCATCGAAACTGCTCTCCATTGGACATTATCCGAAAAGCATAGCGGGAGGTCACCGTCGCCGTCGCTGTCGTTTCCAATTCGTCATGAGAGAAAAGTTGCATGGCCATCGAGCATAGAGTGGGGAATTCTGCTTCTTTAGCAATGGGCGTTGTTGAGGTCGGGGTATGATCGCCGCCACCATCTGGCGCTGCGAAAAGCATGCTGCGAGCATTGCTGTTTGATGAACATACAGACAAAATGAAAGATACTTCTCCGTGTGCCTTGGTGATCCACCAAGGTGCTTGTTTACGTTCCCGAGTTCTGCGTCTCGTCTCCAAGCATATTGGTCACCGGTCCATGTCCATGGGAGAGAAGGTCGTCCCAGCCGTCGGTGGAAGGCTCTGCATTCACGATCATTCCGGCCGGTGAGCCGTGGACATGGCCTATCACGTGGTCGTGAAGCCCGAAGCATCGCAAAGTCATCGCCAACGACGCGGTCATGGTTTCAGCATGCTGAGAAATGCGGGTGGTGCAAAGAAGAAGGGAAATGCATCGCGGAGACGAGCAGGTGAGGTGAGGAAGAAAAGACGATGGGGGGTTGGGTGGTTCAAAAGGCACATCGCTGGGCAGCGTCGGCTCGTCGCTTGCACTCCGACTCGTCGCTATACCACGGTGTGCAACAGGCATGCCGGCGAATCATGATGGTCGGCCAATTGATCGATTTTCTTGCTATCGCCATTGCCGCTGCCTTGCCCCTCCCTCGCAATTCCTGTGCAGCACCCCGCGGACATCTCAATAGACGAGCGCTGTGCTGTAGTTCTACACGGCCATGTTCGGAGCGGAGCTTCCTACATGACGCCGCACGGCTCATCCGGGTGTCTGGTGATAGATTTCCGCCTACACACGTGCGCCCGTGTGCGTGAGGCGTGGCGGCGGGAGGCTGCGCAAGGAGTTGACTGCCACAAAGAAGGCAGACACCGTATCAAGTACCGGATCCACAACCGCCAAGGCCGAAAGCACGTCAGACGGCTTTAAGCGTCCAAGTGGGCTGTCAACCAAAAACTTCGGGTCGTGGAGTTGCATCTTGCAGCATTGTCGTCTTCTCCTCCCTCTCGCTTCCACCCAACATGGCAAACCCACCTCACGGTGTGTACTCTCACGCAGCCGCGCGCTGAGCATGCTAATTGTCCCCCAGGCGGCGTCCTCAAGGACCTGATCGCCCGCGATGCCCCGCGCAGACAACAACTCTCAGACGAGGCCGAGAAGCTTCCGGCCATTGTCCTCTACGAACGCCAGCTGTGCGACCTGGAACTCATCCTCAATGGTGGCTTCTCGCCGCTCGAGGGTTTCATGAACGAGCAGGACTACAATGGAGTCGTGGAGAGCAACCGTCTCGCCGACGGGAACCTCTTCTCCATCCCGATCAACTTGGACGTCAACCAGAACCTCATTGACGAGGTTGGCATCAAAGCCGGCGCGCGCATTGCGCTTCGCGACTCTCGCGACGACCGCAACCTCGCCGTCTTGACCGTCGAGGACGTGTACCGGCCCGACAAGCAGAAAGAGGCCAAGGAAGTCTTTGGTGGTGATCCAGACCACCCGGCTGTCCACTACCTCTTCAACCAGACGGGAGAGTTCTACGTCGGAGGCAAGATCGAGGCCATTGACCGCCTCCAGCACTACGACTACGTCGGCCTACGCTACACACCTGCCGAGCTGCGCGCCCACTTTGACAAACTTGGCTGGTCCAAAGTTGTCGCTTTCCAAACCCGAAACCCGATGCACAGAGCTCACCGCGAGCTGACTGTCCGCGCTGCCCGCCAACGACAAGCCAACGTGCTGATTCACCCCGTCGTCGGCATGACCAAGCCTGGGGACATCGACCACTTCACCCGCGTCCGCGTGTACCAAGCACTCCTTCCACGATACCCCAACGGCATGGCTGTCCTCGGCCTGCTCCCGCTCGCCATGCGTATGGGTGGTCCTCGCGAGGCCATCTGGCACGCCATTATCCGAAAGAACCATGGTGCTACACACTTCATCGTCGGCCGTGACCACGCAGGTCCGGGCAAGAATAGCAAGGGTGAGGAGATCTACGGTCCATACGATGCACAGTACGCGGTGGAGAAGTATCGGGATGAGCTGGGCATTGAGGTCGTGCCGTTCCAGCAAATGACATACCTGCCAGACACAGACGAGTACAGGCCCAAGGATGAGGTTCCCAAAGAGATCAAGACATTGGACATCTCCGGCACCGAACTCCGACGTCGTCTGCGCACAGGTGGAGACATCCCAGAGTGGTTCTCATACCCAGAGGTCGTCAAGGTGTTGAGAGAGTCGCACCCACCACGCAACAAGCAAGGTTTTACAGTCTTCCTCACTGGTCTCTACAATTCTGGCAAGGACGCCATCGCTCGCGCTTTGAACGTCACGCTCAATCAGCAAGGGGGCCGATCTGTCTCTCTCCTCCTCGGCGAGACTGTCCGCTCTGAATTATCCTCCGAGCTCGGCTTCTCCCCGGAAGATCGGGATAAGAACATCCAGCGTATTGGATTCGTTGCTTCCGAGCTCACCCGTGCTGGTGCCGCTGTCATTGCCGGCCCTATCGCTCCATACGCAAGATCGCGAAAGGCCGCTCGCGAGATTGTTGAGAAGCACGGCTCTTTCTATCTCGTCCACGTCGCCACTCCCATCGAATATGCTGAGAAGACGGATCGTCGTGGTGTTTACGCCAAGGCCCGCGCCGGTGAGATTAAGGGTTTCACTGGTGTCGATGACCCATATGAGGAGCCACGGGGCAAGGAAGCAGATCTCACTGTCGATTTGACCAAGATCAATGTGCGAACCGCTGTGCACCAAATTGTGCTTTTGTTGGAGGCCGAGGGTCTGTTGGATCAACTATAGATAAGGATAAGATGAGTTAGAAGGTAGAAATGGACGTTCGAGATAGATTTTACAGCATCGAAAAATTGCAATGATTGATGAGAATCTGATTTTCACTTTTCTCATACATTGGTCCTACTTTTGCCTCGCACTGTCACCTACCTCAATCCGATTTCTTCGCCAACCACCCCAATGCCCCAACCACATACCCTTCCATCCCCACCTTCATCGTCGGCTGAATCTGCGGCGCAAACAACCCACTATGATTCACCGGAATCCCGTGCGATAGCGTTCCCGCTTTCTCATGCTCATCCCACAAATCCTGCGGCGTCCCACCATACATGAAAAAACTCGTGGGCTTGTCCACTGCCGCGCCCAAAATACTGAAATCTTCGGATCCGGAAAGTTTGGCGCAGCAGGACGTATATTGAATGCCTTGGGGTTTGGTTTCTTCTTTTTGAGAAGGAGAAGAAGAAGAAGGAGGAGAAGAAGGAGAAGAAGGAGAAGGATGCACGAAATGCGCCGTGAAATTCTTCTCCAGAACTGCCGTGACCTCCTCGTCGTTGACCGTCATGGGGAAATCTCTGGTCATCTGAATCGTGGGATCTTGGACGCCTCGCAAGGAGTCGGATTCCGCTTTGACGATTCGGCGAACGGACGCGAGGGCTCGCGAGCGGGTGTGGGCGTCGATGGCGCGGATGTCGACGGAGATGTTCGCGTCGTCCACGATGATGTTTTCGGTCTCGCCCGCTTGGATGCTGGCGATGGTGACGACGCAGGCGTCCATCGGGTCCGTTTCGCGGGAGACGATGGTTTGGAGTTTGAGCACTGTGTGGGCGGCCATGAGGACCGGGTCGACGACGCGGTGGGGCATGCTGGCGTGGCCGCCGCGGCCGTGGAGTGTGATGCGGAGGGAGTCGGCTGAGGTGGCGATGAGGCCGCGGCGGGTGCCGAGGGTTCCGGCGCGCCAGGGGACGACGTGGGCGCCGAGGACGATGTCCGGGATCGGGACTGCGTGGCGCGTTGGGGAGTACAGGCCGTCGTTGATCATGTCGCGCGCGCCTGTGCCGCGTTCTTCGGCCGGTTGGAAGATGAGGAGGAGGGTGCCGGTCCAGTGGGAGCGCGCGGAGACGAGGGTGTGGGCTGCGCCGAGGAGGCAGGTGATGTGCATGTCGTGGCCGCAAGCGTGCATGACGGGGACTTCTTGGCCGGTTTGGATGGAGACTTGACGGGCTTTGGAGGCGTAGGGGAGTCCTGTGCGTTCTTCTACGGGGAGGGCGTCAAAGTCTGCGCGGAGGAGGACTGTTTTGCCTGGGCCGTTGGAGAGGATAGCCGCGATGCCATAGCCGCCGATGTTGGGGCGGATATCGAAGTCTGGCGAGATCTTCTTGAGCTCTTCGACGATTCTGGCCGCAGTCTCTTTTTCTTGGTTGGAGAGCTCAGGATGAACGTGGAAGTACTTGTATAGCTCTTCATAATAGGCGAATTCGGGTCGATACTGGTTGGTGATCTCGGAGATGGTGGGAGCCATTGTGAAATGCAGGACTGAGGGAAGCTGCAGAGTACAGATTGAAGTAGTACAATACCTACATACAAATACAAATCTGCACAGTCGAGGCTTATTCTCTCGATACAGTCATAAAGTGAGGTGGCCGCTGCAGTAGCCGTGCCGACGATGGGGAGCTTGCCCGAGCTCCCGAAAAGTGGAGACGCTTCACAATCTGGCCGTACATGCAGGGCGCAGGCAGACTGCGGTATGCGGTAGCGGCTGATAATGTCTTCGTGCTCATATATCACTCGCCCGATTCTCTTCAGCGTCATGTCGCAGCCTCTTCACTGCCCTTGGTCCATGGTCGTCTGAAGGCAAGCAAATCCCGCTGTCCGAACACCTCACCAACAACGACCAAAATCATGTCTAGTGTTGCGAGGGTATTCTCAGTTGGCTTGCCGTGATGATTCTTGACATTCTGGCTGCTGCTGGTGACTGACTTTTGTCTCTCACCTGCTCCAGCGTTCGCGGCATCTTCGAGATCAACATCGATACTCGCAGCCGGACTCTGAGGCCTCTTCTCGAGAGCCTCAAGCTGTGCTGCGGCTTCTGGGTCGAAAAAGTGCAGCTGAAGAAAGATGACTCGCTTACCCAGTTCCCGTAGTGGGTAGACTTGGTCGTTGTTCATGTTTTCGACATCGTCAAGTCGACCGAGGAGCGACCATATCCAAGCACTGGTGACGGTCTTGATGTTCTTACCCTTCAGTAAATATGAGCTTTGCAGCAGCTCAAGCAGATTGAAAATGGTGTCTTCATTCATGGCACGCAGTTGAGCTGGCGCGGGAGACTTGGAACCTAGTATGCGATGCCACTCGGCACGCAGTCCCTTGCTGCCCTCTGGAAACGACGTTGGGTATCCATCGCCGAGCTCTGCCAGTTTTGCGGGAGTCGTTTTCATACGAAGGTGTTTGCGCTGCAATGTGAAGCGGTCTTTCAGGGCTTTTGTGAAAGCTTTTTGGGGATCTGTGCTGTCATCTGATATGGCAGCTGTCGGTTCTGATCGTGCGATGTATGTGCCATCCTCGACCAGATAGCCATTGTCAGCATCGTCGTCTCCTTCCTCGTCGTTGTGGTTGTCCCAGACTTGCCGTGATGCTGCCAGGACCTCGGGCAACTCCATTCTTTCGGCCCTGACAGATTCTAGATATGCCATTGCTTCTTCTGTTGTGCTGTCGTAGTCTTCTTCGTTGTAGTCATCTTCGTCATCGTGAGCTGTTGCGCCTAAAGCGACGCGTTGTCCTGTGTCACCCTTCCCGGTGCCGCGCTGCCTACTATTTCTTGCCGCATGTGGCATTGTTGCTGCTGCTTGCTGGCGCTCTTCTCTCTCATTCGAGCCCTCTGTGTACCCTGGCTCTCTTCGCTCTCGCGGCGCTGGCACAGGACTGCGCTTTCCCTCGTGTTCTGGCGCGGTGTCGAGGTCAGCCTCTGCTCCCAGAGTCGTTCCCGGCTCTTCTTCATCGTCAGGATACTCGGCAATCTGATAATTCGCCAGCGCACTCTCGTCTACACCCATTTCGGGCTCCGTATCGACTGGAGGTGGTGCGACTTCGACATCTTCATCATCAGATCCATAACTGAGCAAGACGCGCTTATTCGGATCGTAGGTAGCTTCAGGCCCGCACTTGGGCTTGTCGCGTTCTCTGCGTCGCTTCGGCATGTTTGTGCGAGGTGCGTTGTGGATGAGGCAGTGTTTGTGGTCATCAATGTCACCGATGGGAGCGGGAGAGTTTCTTGGCGAGCAGGATGGACCGTGACTTCACGCTTCAAAGTTCACAGTGAATGTTGTTATTTTGAAGAGTCCTTGAACGCTCCACGAATGCTGCATTCTTCGCGTTCTAATGCGTTTTCTGTGCGATTAACTATCGTTCTACCATCGCGTGGTTATTTGTATCGCACAATTCCCACACCGTCTCATGTCTGCCGACATGTTCAAGCCAGCTTCTTCCAGAACCCTTTATCTCAGCCTACCATTACGACCGCCTTCTTGATGAGCTTCTCCTTGTCGTAGTCTTGACCCTCTGCAGTTCCAGCTACCACGATGGCTGGGCTGCACAACAAGACCACTTCCGCTCCATCAAGTGCTTGCGGCTTGTCCTCCAGTTCCCGGTTGTGCAACGGGTGTGCCTCAAATGCTTTTGCGCTGGCGCCGTACTGCATGGTCTTCCCCATACGTGCCTGAAGATCGACCCATGCGAGGACTTCGATGCGAGCTTTGCGAGTCCACAGCTCCCAAGACAGATCGACCGCTTCCTGCGTGAGGGCTTTCAAGCTGATGCGAGCATCGCTGGACTTCTCTGGCACCAGTGTCGCCATATATCTCTCGTACATCTCGTTGGCAATTTTCTCTGCAGCAACTTCGCGGCTCTCTTTCGCGATGATCTTCATCTTGTTGACAGATGCAGCGCCATTCACAACAGGATCCAACAAGCGCAACAACTGGCATCTCAAGCCTTCAGCACCAGCTACATCACCTGCAGCTTGATTAGTGATTACTGCTATAACTCCTTGCTGGTTGACTTACAGGTTTTGATCAGCTGCACGAAAGCACGGAAGCATTTGGCGTGGCGATCTCCCAGAACGTGCTGCTCCTCTGCGCTGCCAACAAAGGCGCAGAAAGGGTCTCCGATCGTCTTCAGCATGATCTCGAAGGACACATCTGCCGCGAGCACCATAGAAAAGGCTTTTCCGGGCTTCTTCATGGACCTGTTGCTACCGAGAGCGTTGTACAGGAGGTCCGCATCTCCGATACAACCCCGATTCTTGAGGTGTGTTGCCACGTCCGCGAAAAATCCAGGATCCAGAACTTCGTCGATATCGAGGAATGAGTACTCCGTGGCCCACTGACGCACGCGTGCAAGGATCGACTTCAGCTTATGTTCAATATCGGAATGCGAGTGCGGCGCCCACTGCACAGCTTCGACAGACTGGAGCTGAACGGATTGCAAGTCTCGAATCTTTTTCTCCATGACCTCGAATTCGTGCTCAAGCTTCTTGCAAGAAGCTTCTGCCATGTTCTTTTCCTTCCTAGCGGCTTCAGTGTGCGCGGCACATTCTTGCTTCATGCGGTTGAGCTCCCGGCTATGAGCATTCTTTTCACGATCCATCTGCCTCTCATGGATGTCGTAGTTCTCGGCGATGATCCCATTCGCTTTGTCAGTCAGTGCGTGGATTGCATCTTTCTCTTCGCGCTTCTGAATGTGGAGCTTCTCGCGGTATCGCAAAAGGTCTTTTGCCAGGGTCTCGTTCTCCTGCTTCGCATTGGCGAGCAAAGTCTCGTAGTGCTCCTTCATTGCCCTATTCGACTCTTTGTTGGGCGCGCTCGAGCCGTTCAAAATCGCGACCATCGAGCTGAGGACGCCGCTGCTCTTCGCTTGATGCTCTGGGCGCGCATGAAAGTCTGCTCTGTCCCATCTGGCTGGGGGTGGTAGCTTGCTCATGTTGGCGCTGTCGTCAAACTGCTTGGCAGTCTGCTTCACATATCCGTCTTCGAGCAGTGCATTGGAGGCATCGCAGCTGTCTTCCACCTGGGCTGCGACTTGCTTCGCTTCGTCTTCGGCCGCGTCAGTTGGATAGCCTCCCGGCCACTTCTCGAAGTCCTTCTCCATCTTGCTGATCCGCATGCGACAGTGCTGGGCGACAGACTTGAGTTTTTGTGCTCGGAGGCTGAGGTGAGCAAATTGAAGTGTCTCATAAAGTCACGCTGAGTGCAGGTGAATCGGGTGAGTCGCTCAGTCGCAGCGCGTTGGCGTCACTTCCAGCTCACAAACAAACAAACGCGCCGCACTTGGCAAAAGCACGAACTCTTTCGAAATCTCTTCCACTCACTCGGTCCCGACATCAGTCCACCGCTCTCATGTTCGGCACCCTTGACGGACCTCCTCCACCATACACCGCCGTCGCCATGGCTGCACCATCAGATACCGGCGTGCACAAGCTCATCGTCGGTGTCGACTTTGGCACGACCTTCACTGGCATCAGCTGGGTGTCGACGCAGAACGCTCAGGGAAAAGAGCTCAAAGACGTGGACTGCATCCGCGACTGGTATACAATATCCGATGGCACTTCTTTTTCGCCATAGCTAATTGATAACAGGCCGGGACCAGGTCGTGATGGTGACTACTCCTGGAAAGCACCATCCCGTATCGCTTACCCAGAGGCCGGCGGTGCTTCTCAGGGAACTTCGTGGGGCTACAGTGTCACCCCGAAGATGAAGTCGTACGCCTGGATGAAACTTCTTCTTGATCCGACCCAGGCGACGAAGTTCGATGACCCTAGCCTCACTCAGAGCGAGGGCTCGGGCGTCTTGAGCAAGCCCCTGAGCAAATCGGCCGTCCAGATCTGCGCAGACTATCTCACCGAAGTGGCCAGATTCGCCCATCACTCGTTGTCCAAGCGCCTCTCGGCAGAAGTGCTAGCACTCACGCCGCTCGAGTTCTGGTTCACAGTACCTGCAGTCTGGTCGGACAAGGCTAAGGCCGACACACTCCTAGCCGCCCGAAAAGCGGCGAAGCAGGCTGGTCTTCACTTCCATGCCGACACTCAGGTCTTCTTGATTCGCGAGCCAGAGGCTGCCGCCGTGGCGACCGTGTCCTACCTCACACAAGGCGGCTCAGACGACCAGATTGCTGTCGGCGATAGCATCATGGTCTGCGATGCCGGCGGAGGCACCGTGGACATCACTACCTACGAGATCACCGTTATCTCTCCGAAGTTGATATTCAAGGAGCTCCTGGTCGGCACCGGTATGTCTTTGCATGATGACCTGTGTGGGAAGTCTTACTGACGACTTCAAGGCGGCAAGTGCGGTTCCACCTACATCGATCGCGAGTTCATCAAGTGGATGGAGAAGAAGTTCGGCAAGTCTTATAACGACTTGAGTTGGGAGAAGCGTGGGCCGGCTAGTCGTCTCATGAAGGACTTCGAAGGTCACAAGCGTGACTTCGGCAAGTTGATCGATTCAAGTCTGTACTATGAGGTGCAAGTCTACATGAAAGACGCCAAAGACTCGAAGTACTACGACGAAGATGATGGCATCGTCAGAATCTACCAGTAAGCCCACCGGCACTCTAGTCCGGCTCAGCTAACAAATGCCATAGGGAGGATATGAAGGCCATGTTTGAGCCAGTGATCGCGAAGGTCATTGCCCTGCTCCAGAGTCAGCTTGACGCTGAGCGTATGCAAGCTGGTCATGTTACGATCAAGGTGAGATCTAGACGTACTGCACCTGCGAGCTCTGCTAATTCTCTGCAGACTATTATCCTTGTCGGAGGGTTTGGCGACTCATCATACCTCAACAATGCCCTCCAGAAGTGGTGCGGGCCGCGAGGTATCAAGCTGCTTTGTCCAGAGCACCCGTAAGTCAGATCTCAAGTTCGTGATGAGTGTCAAGCTAAACAAAAGGGCAGGCAATCAGCCATAGTGCGGGGTGCTGCGCTCAGTGGTCTGCACAACATCCAGCCGACTTCGCGTCGCTCTCGCCTCCATTACGGCTGGGACTACCACGAGGCTTGGGATCCTATGCGCCATCACCGTGACGACTACTTCATCTGGGACTGGGATGGCACTGCTAGAGCTGGTGGTAACATGATGTGGGAGCTCAACAAGGTAATACAGATGTGAATTCGAGCCTGTTCAACGCTGACATTCTTAGGGCGATCTCGTCGAGGAGACTACGGAGGTCAAGTTTGGTTTCAACCAAACGGTCTATGAGGACAACCGCAGCACTCCTTCCACTCTGAGCCTTTATTGCAGTAGCGAGGACGACGCACCACACTACCGTCGTGATGCTGGTATGTATGACACTAACCTTTTCGTATGATCTTCGCTAACTGCTCTAGGTGTTCGCAACCTTGCAATGGTCAGCCTTGACTTCTCAAAAGTCGACATGCGTCAATTCAGTGTCCGTACGGTTCGTGGTCGCCGCCTTCGCCACATCCTCTGCGATGTCGTCGTCCACTTCGGCCATCGTCGCGGCGTCCTGGTCTTTACCTGCACTTCCGGCGGCAAGGAGATCGGCACGACTAGTGTCACCTTCGACGGCGAGAGCACGTCCGATCTGGCTGAGGGTCTTCACGGTATTGGTACTGGTGCTCCGTCTTGCGGCGTGCAGTAAGCTTGAAACGTTGATCGAAAGTTGTGAGCTTGACTTTTTGTGAGACTGCCACATTGCTTTGAAATCGAAACAAAAGTCTGAGCGGAATTGAAGGACGCTGTTCGTGTCTTGTGCACAGCAAAAGCGTTAGCACATGCGCTCTGTACGAGTCGCTCCTGGTTAGCTATCGCAAATGGAATGAGTTTTCAATGACGTGTCTGCTCCTGCACTGCCTGCTCCTGCACTGTCTGTAACTAGTTACTACACGATGCAAGTCCTCAGGCTGATACTCAACCACGAATCAAGGAGCTCACTGAGATTTCTACTGCCAAAACTTTCATGTCTCCACCCTCGAACGTGCACTGCCTCTGCGATTGCCCCACACTCTTCACAGCCGAACCACACTCCTTCCCACCCGGTCAATCGATGTCCTCCTTTATTTCCCATGCAAAGCCTACAAACATTTGTAAATCTCCTCAATCCTCCATGAATCTCAGCGTGAGTTGGTGTGCAATCAGCATATTTCACCCCGTGTCACGAGTCTTCCTTGAACATCTTTTCAACAGCCTGATACCCAGAGCAGTACCCATCTCCGTACTCGAAGCCCCACCGAAGCAAAAGACTCCAACGCTCAAAGCGAGGACCTTCCATCCCGACATCGAAACAATCGAGGAGAACGAAATCCCTGTAGATTGAAACACTTGACTGAGAAGTTCAGCATAGTACAAATACTCCAACTTGCCGTCTCTACTGCAGCTGCCCACATCTTCGAGAAAGATGTAGCAGATGGTCGTTTCCGTGAAAGTAACATCACCAAAATTCAACTGTGCCTTCAAGATCCTCCCTTCGTATTATCAAACCCGGCTGGAGCATTCATCTAGATACACAGAACAAGTTCAATTTACTATTGAGCAAATTCTCCAGCTTCAACATCAGCCCGTCATCATCATCATCACATCAAATCTATGAAACACCGCCCCTCATGAATCACCAGTCCACAACGTCCCACCTCATCCTCATCCCACCCGATTCCATCAAATCTGACATCTGACATCCGACACCTAACACCTGACATCTAACATCATCCTCAAAAAACCCCCAGACGCAAGAACAAATCCCAGGATATATATGTACGTATGGACTGGAGTATGGACTGGAGTATCAGCGTGCGAGCGGGAAGAAAGTCACGAGCACGAGCACGAGAAAAAAGCAAGCAAAGCACGAAACAAACGAGCAAGCTGGAAATTGAAGTGCAGTGCAGTGCAGTGCAGTGCAGTGAAGTGAAATAGTTCTCGCGCCAAAAGCTCAACGTCCTCCGACGACGGATATTCTGGTCGGGAGTGGAGGCGGTGGAGTAGTTGGAGGGGGGCAACGTGTTCTATTATGATATATGATGAAGGGTGGGGGAGGGGTCGTGTCGAGCAGTAGCAGAATCGGAGACAGAACAACAAAATGTCGACGCAAGTCAAGGAGCAGTCAGTCAGTGCAGTGGCTAGTGCAAGTAGTTTTGACTGTCTGCGTGGCATACAGAGGGAGCACCAGAGTCGCGGTGACGCGTGGCATCTTCTTCCACGACGATTGCCAGTGGGGGAGGCAATCTAGAAAGAGAGAAGGGAGGGAAGTAGGAAAGGGAGGAGGAAGTGAGAAAGATCGTTATCATTGTTACATGGATACAAACACATTAATATTATTTCTTTCTCTCAATCAGACTTGAGAAATCCAGTGGTATCGTATATTCAAACTCTGTTGGCATCCAAAAACTAGCCGTGCAGTCGTAAGAGGCGTCACTACGTGTCAAAACGTTACGAGATATATCCCTTTCCCATCATCTTCTCTTCTCCGTCTGCGACGTGCTGTGGTTTCTGTCGTTCATTGGTACATTGTCGCGTTGGATGGGTTGGTGTATTATGGGAGTGTGAGACGCGTGTTTAGTCGTACCTGCGAGGCTCATTAGCACCGCGCATTCATGCCGAGTCGCGAGCATATGAAGTCGGTGCTGGGATGCCATACTCGTCCTTGACGCGTCGGTCGCTCGAGCTATCGATGAAGCTGCCCCTGCTGCGTGTGCTCCTCTTGCGACCAAAGTACGAGGTCTTTGTCTTGCTGCTGTCCTTGCCTGCGGAACCACCGATGCACACCAAGACTGCGGCGATGAACAGAGCGGCGACGGCTCCCCAGGTGAAACCGTAGGCGTAGCGTCCGAGGGTGGCCTCCTGGCCGTTGGAGTTGAGGTTGTTGCGGGCCTTGACAGTCCAGGCACTACGATGGTGTTAGCGAGGCGTTGATGGCAGCCGCGGACCGAAATACTCACGTCATGAGGGCAGCGGCGATCGACTGAGCCATGAAGGCGATCAGGCCGAAGAAGCCAGTCAGGTAAGCTCCGAGACGCGCGCAGATGGCGAGCACGCTGACGAAGAAGGTGATGACGGAGAAGAAGATGGCGATCAGGTAGAAGGCCCAGGCGACGCGGCTGAGGTAGTAGTAGTAGTTGGTGTCGAGGAACGGCTCGGGCACGCCAGTGGTGGTGCCAAAGTTTCTCTCCAGGTCGAAGGGAATGGCAGCGCGCTTGGGGCCGCAGTCGCCATTTCGGCGGCCATCAGCACCACAGATGGCGAGGTAGGTCCATCGCGCGGGATTGCGATATTGATCGTTGGCGTTGGAGATGCCGTTGGTGGTGGACTGCAGGAAGTAGACCAGGTTCAACGGCGAGGAATTGATGCCGGACAGGATGATGAAGAACTGCAGGACGATGGCGCCGGCGGTCAGGACGAGCGCGGTGATGGCGAGGATGGGGCCTGCGCGCGATGTGAGCTGCAGTTCACGCGGGAGCTGTCGGTGTCTCAAGTGCTACTCACGTGCGCCTGCCATTGCAGACTACGGTGGCTGAGCGGTGGCGGTTGGTGTCGTCGTGTGGCTCGGTGTCGTTCGCGCTGGAACCGAGACGCAGCAGCAGCAGCAGCAGCAGCAGACGCAGACGCAGACGGAGGACGCGGTCGGACAGTGGTGAGGAGAGTTGCGCGCGGACGGGCAGGTTTGTACCAAGTATGTATGCAAACCAGGATCAGATGGGCCGTGGGAGCGGAGTGGAGGGTGACGTGGGCCACTGGTGACCGCGCGACAAAGTGGCTTTGACTCTTGCATTTACACTTTACCGGCGCGACAATGACGTCTCGCGAAGCCACGCCCGGAGTATTGCGATCTGCTCGCGCTGTTCACAGTAGTTGGTTCACTCCGCTGACCCAACAGACGCTGTGAGGAGAGGACGTGTAGACCAAAAGGGTCGGGTATCGACCGCAGGCAGCAACACATGTCCGAAAGCAGTCAGCATTCCTCGCGGCAACAAACAATGCATCCTCCATCCATGTCTCCCGAGCTCCAGTCGTTGCTGGGAAGCCTGGTGACGTATCGAGGCCGCGAAGCTTGGACGCGCACCGTTGCCAAGTTGCACTGTCGCCGCACATCGATCGACTGTGCATTGGCCATGTACCACTCCCGCTCACCACGTAGGAGGTAGTCCGTCCAGTGACATCTCTGCGCGATTCTGCCTCCGATGCACAAAACGGTATAGCTGAGAGCCATGACAACACTGCTCTGGCCGCCCATTGCCCCCAACCATCTGGCCCGCGAGGAACATGCCACTCTTGCAAGCGAGTTGGACTGGCTCCTGCGTTCGCTGCAAGACACGCTCCAGTCCCTGAAAGAGGGGCTGGAAGAGTGCGCTGAACTGCTGGCCCCCAAAGAACCGGGCTCCACGCTGGTGCTGTCCTCGCTCCGATCGGAGAGTCTGAAGGGCTTCATCACGCGAGTCGGCACGCGCATAGTCAAGGGCGATGTGCACCTGCGACTGCCATCGCTGCCCCCGCCAAAAGGTCAGAGCAGCTACAAGTTGACCGTTTCTGCTCTGCCCACAGCGCCTACCATCGTGCTCGAGCAGCTAACGACAGCACGGACTTTGATCAACGCGTGTCTGGACGTGGTCGACGCGACGCGATGGACGGGAGATAGTATGAACGCCGACTTCATCTCGGGCCAACTGCGACTGCTGCATGGCAATATCGAGGAAGCGAAGAACTCCTTGAAAGGATGGACCGAGAACCAGAAATCGTGGCACGAAGTGCCTCTAGATGAGAACGCCTTCAATCCGCCTCTCCCCGCGCATGTGTCGTTCCACTTGTCCATCTCCGAAGCCGCCGTCCTGCTCAACGTACGAACGCTCGAGCTTGCCGAATCGCACACCGGCACGAACACGCCTTTGGGAATCCCCGGCTCGTCGTTTAGCGGCTTCGGTCTGCGCGAAAGACTTGCTACAGCGCTGGGAGGGCCGAGACAAGCTGGTCACGATGAAGCGCACGAAGTCTTCGCATACAAACGTCAGGAGGTACGCGTGCGCGACAAGGTCAGAGTCGAATCTCAAGATCCCAGCCTGATGGCAGCAATGGCCAAACTAGGGGCGCTGGAGCGAAATGTTGCGCTGTCAAGAAGGGCTTTGGATGTGGTCATGGGCAAGGACCAGGACGATGCGTGAAGACGCTGGCTTGTTCAGAGCGCCTGGAAAGATATCTATCTACACTCTGCAGATGTTGAATAATCGGCATCGAAAACCATCTCCACCGCGAGTCTGGATCTGGACCGTTTCTCCACGGTCGTCCACAAAGGACCCACGGCTTAGCGGGCTTCTCCGGATTTCCGTCCAGGGCGCCGATAACGCAATCCAAAGATTATCAATGCACGGCTGCTGGCTGGCCAACAATTTTTATCTCTGCTGTCAGAATGCATTGCTTTTCCACAATTTGCGCCTAGGAGATGCTGGTCGGCGACTTTGCTACAGATAGCGCATTGCATCTACATCGGACGTGTCCCACTTGTGCACCCACGACCAAGCCCGACCGATTCCATTGTTCTTGCGCAAGTCACAGCGGCATGTCGCCCGCATTACTCACAGCAGTAGACGCCACTGCACATGTACATCTCATCATCGGCTCGAACCCGCTCGCAGGAGCACGAATAAGTCGATCGTTGGAGGTTGGCGCCACACCGGTCCTCATCGCGCCCGAATCTGCCCCGCTGCACTATGGGCTTGCGAAACGGATAGAAGAGCATGCTGTACGATGGGAGAAGCGCGGCTTCGAAGAGACGGACCTGACGACCTTGGGACGAGACGAAGTGGACCATGTCGTAGACGCAGTGTTTGTGACATCAGGTGGCAAGAGTGCTGTAGGCACCAGGATATCCACTCTCTGTCGAAGACTTCGAATCCCAGTCAATGTTGCAGACGCGCCGAATCTCTGCACATTCACATTGCTGTCCACACATAACTCTGGACCGTTGCAGATCGGAGTCACAACTTCTGGAAAGGGCTGCAAGCTGGCATCACGTATACGGAGAGAGATCGCTGCAGCATTGCCCCACGATCTTGGACCTGCTGTTGAACGGCTGGGTACTGTACGGAGGAAAATTTGGGAGCAAGATCATGCCAGTGAGGCAGGCGGCGATCTTGAAGCCGAGGATGAAGAGGCGGGACAAACAGCGACGTTCAACGAACTCGTACTGCCTTCAGATGCCGAGGCTGCCAAAGCTCGACGCATGAGATGGCTGTCACAAATATGCGAGTACTGGCCACTGCGGCGTCTTGCTGCGATTACAGACGAGGACGTGGCGCTGATCTTGCAGGCCTACAAACAGGAAGCACAAAACACACAGTCTGGTGAGACAAAGTCTCCACTGAACTCAGCATCACTCGACTGTCGCCGAAACCAAGGTCGCATTGTGCTGGCTGGCTCTGGTCCCGGGCATCCGGACCTGCTCACCACTGCCACGCTCAAAGCAATACGTAGAGCCGACCTGATTCTTGCCGACAAACTGGTCCCCGCCCCAGTACTCGAACTTGTGCCTCGCCGAACACCGATACAAATCGCTCGCAAATTTCCTGGCAATGCCGATCAAGCACAAGACGAGCTTCATCGTCTTGGCCTCGAAGCCCTGCAGCAAGGCAAGACTGTATTGCGATTGAAGCAAGGGGATCCATATCTGTACGGCCGTGGCGCGGAGGAAGTGGCCTTCTTCAGAGAGCATGGGTACGAGGCCATTGTCCTTCCCGGCATAACCTCTTCATTAAGTGCACCTCTGTTTGCACAGATACCTGCCACCCATCGTTCCGTCAGTGATCAAATCTTAATATGCACCGGGACCGGGAGGAAAGGAGCGAGTCCGAATCCGCCAGAGTATTTGAGCAACCAGACTGTTGTTTTCCTGATGGCTTTGCACAGACTTCAGGATCTGGTCACAAGTCTCGTTGAACATAAGACGACCGCATACCCTTTGACGACACCTTGTGCTGTCATCGAACGGGCTTCATGTCCAGATCAAAGGGTCATCAGAACGACGCTTGAGCACGTTGTTACTGCAATCGAGGAGGCAGGGAGTAGGCCGCCTGGACTCCTCGTCGTTGGCGCTTCATGTGAAGTACTGCAGAAGAGTCCTCAGAAGTGGGTGGTCGAGGATGGCTTTCAAGGTCTGAACGCTCTTGACTCGCTTGGTGAGAGCCGGAGAGGACTTGACGGGTTGAGAGAAGCGCTATTAATACCTGGACTGGAAGAGCCTGTCGAGACGCTGGCTGCACCCGTGACGGTTTGAGGATGGTATAGAAAACACATGTAGATGAGAATATTGATCTATGCCACAGCCATCATGCTTTCACACTCGATCTACGCTCTGATTTCGCACTCATACTGCAACGTCAATATCCGCGATACGATGCGCCGTCGACTGTATGTGCTCTAGCCGCTTGTATGCATAGCTTATTCAAGTGACTCGCGTCTTGGGGAGACAGTGCCATACCAAGATTGGGGGTCAGTATTGCGTAGAAGAGTGACTGGTGCGACATTCCTCTATCAACGACACCAAGCCCTGCCAGGATTTTTCGTCCCGTAGCTGCCACGATGGCCATGCCGACGAATGCCGACCGCTCCACCAGCAGTCGCCGACACCACACCACTTCTTTCTCCCTCTTGCTCGCACTGCGATAGGTAAAACCGGCCTCTGCCCCTCCTCCTCCCTTCCTTCCAACATCAATCAAAAAAAAAACCCCCCCACCCAAAATGAAGCTCCTCTACCCAACCTCACTAGAACTAAACCTCGACTCCTTCAAGGGTTTCGCAACAGAATACCACCCCTACAACGTCAAAGAGCCCATCCCCAATGACCTCATCGATGCCGAGATTCTCATCACCTGGACCAACACGGCCGATAACCTCAAAGATGCCGCTTCCCGAATGCAGAACCTGAAGTGGATCCAATCCCTCGCCGCCGGACCCAATGATGTTTTCAACGCCGGCTTCCCGAAACATATCACCGTCACCACGGGCTCGAGTTTGCATGATTATACTGTCGCGGAGCATACGCTTGCTTTGCTACTCAATGCTGCGCGACGGTTTTACGAAATGCGGGATTTTCAAGCGCAAGGCACGTGGCCGGGACACTTGGGAGGTCCGCAGCCCGATCGGCCCACGGGGAAGTTTACGAGTTTGAGGGGTGCGAATGTGTTGATTTGGGGGTATGGGAATATTGCCAAGGCGCTGACGCCGCACTTGGTCAGTTTGGGGGCGAATGTTACGGGCGTGGCGAGGTCGGCGGGCGTGAGGAATGGGGTGCACATTATTGATGAGAAGGGTTTGGAAGGGCAGTTGAAGCAGACGGATGCGCTGGTGATGATTTTGCCCGGGAGTGAGAGTACGACGAATGCGTTGAATCAGGAGCGGTTGGCGGCGTTGCCCGATCATGCTTGGGTGGTTAATGTGGGACGTGGGTCGAGTGTGGATGAGGAGGCTTTGGCTGATGCGTTGGATGCGGGGACGATTGGTGGTGCGGCGCTGGATGTCTTCAAGCAGGAACCTTTGCAGACGGAGTCGAGGTTGTGGAAGACACCAAATACTATCATCAGTCCTCATGCTGCTGGTGGACGACCGCAGGGCGCGGAAGGATTGATTTCGGAGAATCTGCGAAGATTCATGTCTGGGCAGGAGCTGAAGAACATCGCCTGACTCGGGGAGCGTGGATTTCAGGTGCGGGCGAAAATGTGAAGTTGGCATCGCGCCTCCACTCGACTTGAAGAAGAAGACTACTCTGTCTGGTATGCGGTTCTCGTCGACCGAATAAATATATGACGAATTCTGAGCTGTCCTTGTTATTCAGCTCCCAAGTACAAAAAGCAAAATAGGTACCTCGTATGTAAATGGCCTTACGAGGCCGATTGGAAGCGATATTCGACTGACCTTGGCTTTCCCCAGAAGACGTGCCGTGTCAAACACCACTCACATGCACCACCCGCCTGTCGTCTCGTAACTCTGCATGCTTCCAGGGCCTGCTGTAGGCCGTATGACAATTTCCGAACGAAGAGCCATCCGCGAAAGTCCCACAACGTATGGCTCCAAAGATCTTACATGTAGCCAACAGGATCAGCGACCAACAAACACCAAAGACTGCAACATCTTCGACAACGGCGAGAGAACGACTGCGTTCCAATATAGTGTCCAACACGCCAAGCATCTCAGACTTCTAGCTGGAAAGAACTTGCAGGGAACACGAAGCTCGTAAAATTAACATACCATGGCTGCCGATAGTTGCCGGACATGGGGGAGGCGAAGCGATTGGTATGCTGATGTGATGACAAGGACTTTCCATCAGGAGCACGTTCCCGTCTCGTCTAACTAGACAGCACCACATCCATCATCACCACGACCGAATTTCCGTCCGTGGCGGCTGGCAAGCAACGATTCTCGAGATTCAAAATTTCTGCGAGAAAGCAGCTGTGCCACAGCAGTAGTCCTTCTTCCATCAATCATAATCACCACCAACTGAGATTCCATCCCACGCCAACTTCCACAACGATGCATCCACGCCACACATTCGCAGCAGCGCTCGCAGCGCTCGCATCCTCCCCACGACCAGCCTCAGCGCAAACCTGGGAAAGCGACATGGCCACAGACCCCACGCGACAACCCCTCTCCGCAAGCCTCATGAACATCACCTTCTCCGCCACCGAGACCAAAAACTGCGGCATAAACGCCACAACCTCTTCTTCTTCTTCTTCTTCTTCTTCTTCCAACCCCCTCGCCATCGCCATCCGCACAATCCCGCAAGACCGCGTGTGCTTCGACCTCGGAAATACCTTCAGCGACCCTTCGTCAACCTATTCCAGGCGCGGCCTCGACTGCAAAGATAACACCATTTGCGGCGTCAACTACACCATCACGTCGTCGGCGACGGATTTCAGTGCTGGGAGGAATTATAGCCAGGTGGGGTACACGCAGATCAGTAATCCTTTTGCGGGAGGAGGAGATGATAATGATGAGCGGCAAAGAACGATTGGAGGGAGGTTGGAGTTGCAGGTGTATAATGCGGCGAATTGTAAGGAGGATGATGGGGTGAGGAGTCGTGAGTGGGATTGTTTGGAGGATGGGGAGATGCAGTGTAGCGGGATGCCGTTTGCCGTGCAGAGTTTTTCGATCGCGATGACGAATCCGAAGGATGTGGGGCAGAGTAATTGTTCGGTGGCGAGGGTTAGTGGTGCGGAGAGGACTTTTGGGAGGTCGGGGAGTGGTGGGGTTGTGGTGGTAGTCGGTTTACTGCTAGGGTTTGGATATTTCATGTGAAAAGAGCGTTCATGCGTTTTGTTGTACAAGCTGTGTTGTACTAGCTTACTGTGCTTGTCAGCCGTTGTGAGTGTTTGGCATGTCTTCTGCGGCTTCGGAGTGTGGACTGATTTCCTCGAGTTCGTTGTTCAAGGCACGTAGCTGGGATCATACGGAGGTCCGTATTGGTCTCGTGGTGTCTTTTGCGGTATTTCGAGGCACTTGCATTGCTTGCTTCCAATTTCCCCAGCCGCCTGCGCTGATCGGGCCCGCGACTCCGATACCTGCTTGATAATGACGGCTGTCCGTATTCACATGAGTCGCCCTTGCGATGACAGATAGATTTCGATGTTGTCTCTTCCTAGGTACGTGTCTTGAAGCGACCCCAGATGCGACATTTTTCATCAATAGGTTGACCCACACCTCGGGGCTCGATCGGGAAGGCAAATCGAAGTTCTTGCGACATTCAGGCGCTTCTGATACAGATTGTGTTTCGTCCGGAATTGGAGCAATAAGCCAAACTTCTGTCGCAAATGGCCGGCAGTGTGCGCTTGGGCTTGGTGACGGCCAATGTGTCTGGGCCGAAGCCCCTTGCAGGTACGCCATCAGTCATCAGAAAGTTGTGCTGTGATCAAGGGACAATTCAGGACGTCTCCAGCCGGTTGGAGTATGAAGCCAAGATGCGGTTCTTTGTCGCTGGTAATCATGCGTCCGATTCCACTTCATCGATTGCCAAACTGACATTAGACACTCGTCTCAGGGCAATGGCGCTTTGTCTGAAGTGCCAACGAGCACATATTTCTCGATATGTGATTGTCAAGCATCATCCATTCTCAAGCACTTGGCGGGAATTTCAAGAACCTGTGGCTAATCATGAGCAGGTCATGTATATTAGACAGTTCCATTCGCAAGTTGAGAAGCGGGATCTCCACATTCTTTCTTCACACTCGTTTAGCAATCCACATCCAACTTACCACGTTCACTCCAAATCCACACACCGCAAGCATGCAGTTCAAGACCGCCTCCGTCATCGCCCTCGGCTTCGCCTCCAATATTCTGGCCGCTCCAGTCTCTGGTGATGCTCTTGTTGCGCGCGAACAGCAGGCCGAACAGACTACCAATGACGCTCTTCATTTAGCGGGCGAAGCATACGCTGCTCACGAGAACGGACGCGAAGACCCATACGGACCCACCTATTCAGGACCTAACGCTCCATACGGAGGCAACCCATCCAACAGTCCATACAACGCCTATGGTCCGTATCAGAACGGTCCTCACCAGAACGGTCCTCACCAGAACGGTCCTCCCCAGAACGGTCCTCCCCAGAACGGTCCTCCCCAGAACGACCCTCCCCAGAATGGTCCTCACCAGAATGGTCCTCACCAGAACGGTCCTCACCAGAACGGTCCTCCCCAGAACGGTGCTTATGGCCAGCCTGGACACGTCGGGGATACTCTCATTGCTCGCGACGCGCAGGCTGAGCAGACAACCAACGACTTCATGGACGATGGTACTCGTGCAGCGGGCGAAGCGCACGCTGGTCACGACGACGGAGCCAACTTCCAAGGAGCCAACGCTCCACATGGAGGCACCCCATTTGACGCCGATGGCCCATATGAAAATGGCCCGCATGGCAATGGCCCGCACGAGACTGGCCTGCATGACAATGGCCCATATGAGAACGGCCCGCATGGCCCTGGAAACGATGAATGTAAGACAGACCCGTACCCCAACCAGATGAACATGGCAGAATGACAGTGCGAACAGTTGCTCCCGCACATCCAGGATCTGCCCCAGTCCGACCAGTTGGTCCCCCACCTGCACCACCTGTCCCATTCAAGAACTAGGATCGCTGTCCAGTATTCGCAGGATGGAGCTCAGGAAGCCAAACCGTACGACTTGTAATATTTGGGATGCAAAAGCTTGCGGTAGACCTTGAGTCGGCCGTTACTAGTAATAATGGATAGTCCTATATCAGCACTGCGCCTTTTAAATGTCCACACTGCGAGATGGTTTCATTGTGTCCTGTAAGAGATGCTTGCACGCCGTCATCTCTGGGAGATGATGATGGCACCATTTCTGCGTAATGTGACCTGTTCGGAGGTGCATTGCTCTTGAGGGTGGTTGGTTGTATAGCGTTTCATCTGAACTGGCAGTAATTCTGGCGCAAGAAGTAGGGCAGGTTTTAGATCGATGGAAGACGGGGAGGTGATGAAGTTCTTGGCATCTTGTCGTCTTGGAGTGGAAGTTGCGGAGACAACTCGGACTTCCGCAGACCCGCGTCTCCAAGATTCCCATTGCGACTGGGCGACTTTTTGTCATCGTGTCATCGCTCAATGTCGAAACGAGTGTGTCTTTCGCTATTCTCCGCTCCCCAGCGGACTCGTAGCCAGCAGACGTGTCTCTTACTCCTCCAGCGACAGCAAAGATGGAGCACCGCCTTCATCTCAATCCGCGATAGTGACCAAACGGCTCGGTCGACTCGCCCATCATGCCGCTCCTTTTCATCCACCTCACGACAGCGCGTCGGCATCGGCCGTATGGCCGGCAGTGGCCAGCAGAAAGCACAGCCGTCGGTTGCTGTGCAACGAAAACAGTCCATGAAAAAATTGCTAGCTTCCGGCGAAGTCCTCAACTACGTTGGCCTTCTCCAAGACCATTTCGTGCCACCTAGGTGGGAAAACCTTCCTTCGCTCTTCTCCGACTTCAGCGGCCGGCGAAAGTTACTATGGTATCAATGCAAATCATGGATCACAGCCATGAGAGCCCAATTGATGGCTTTTTGGATGGTGAAGCCTAGGCTAAAATTGGAAGTGCGCAAGACTCCACGCATCGCGAAAGAATTGTACGAGGACATGTATGCTGCTTTTGCGAATGGAAACCTGGGCACAATAGAGGCAAAGCTCTCGCCCGGATTCAAGACGCGCTTGGAGGAGCGCATTGCACAGCGGGCGTCGAACACGCACCTCCAGTGGAAGTTGCACAAGTATGTTGGAAGTCCAAAATGTGTGAGCTACTCGTTTGCCTTGCCTGACGCCAAAGGTCCGAATACTTCGAGGACGGGAATCATGCAGGCTGTGGTGAGGATCAAGTCGCAGCAGAGTTTGATGCATGTGAGAAGACAGAGGATGAAGGATCCATCGACTGGGAAGTTCGTCGTGGCAGAGGTGCCAGTTGATCGTGACGGGAAAGAAATCCAGGACTTCAATGCGGAAGTTGAGGAGAAGAAGAACATGAAGACCATGGTGGAATATTTTGTCATTGAGAGGACTTTGATCAATGGACAGCTAGGGTCGTGGAGAGCGTGGGGAACTACACATGAAGCGGATCTCGCCGAGATCAGGAAGGCGGAGAGAAAACAAAAAAAGTCCTTGATGGGTGGGGAAGCGACGATGTAACGATGGGAACACATCAAACATGTTTCGCGGCTGCTGGATTGCAGTACCTGCAAGAGGGAAGCGCATAAACACTGCGTGGGATCCGAGAGCAATTGACTGAAGGTCGTGTGTTCGACAGCGCGGACGACTCGGCTGGCCTCAACCACAATCAGCCAGATACAGTCCTCGGCGGTAGGTCCGAGGCTTCATGACCTATCTAACGATTCTGTCACCAGACTCCAGTGACGGTCTTGCTTCCATGGAAGAGATGCTCTCAACCAGTAGAAGTAGTCATCGACACCGACTGCGCCAGCGACATCTTCGATCAGCCGCATGGTGGAATCACGGCTAGCCACGAATGATATATTATCTGTACTAAAAGCTGTACATACAATCTCCAGCTGTGAGATCACTTTCCATTTGGTTTCTCTTGACATGAGTCTCAACCGCCAAGTGGGCGAGAAAGGCTCGCAAGGTGATGGCTTGAGGCCACGACTGTTGCGATGTCCTAGCAGCATGATATCTTTTGTGTACGACGAAGGCAGCATATGAAGCAGCACAACAAATGACTTCCGTGTATACAAAGCTCCACAATGTTGTAGTTCGGTGCTGGCTCCTCAGACGGTCGTGAACCGGCAAGGATGCCTCAGGTTGTGACATTCCACAATTGAACGCCAAGCCGCCCACTCTCGCGGAGCCACGATTTTCGAAGCGCCGACTTTCGAACGACGTTTTGACCTTGACGAGGACAACCCATTCCACCCAGCGAACAGGACAACTACCGCCACAATGACCAAGGGTACCAGCTCCTTCGGAAAGTGAGTTGGTCTACGAAGGGTTGTAGCGACTGGAGGCCATGCTGACCGTACACCAGGCGCCACAACAAGTCGCACGTTCTGTGCAGACGTTGCGGTAAGTCGACCCTTCGCGATTGGCATGGAAATGAGAAGAGGAAGCATTGAATGAGAGGAATGTGCACGGAAAAGACGCGGATACGAAAGATGATTGCAGAGGGAATAATGCTGATGGAAATGGGACATACAGGCCGCCGCTCCATGCACGTCCAGAAGCACACCTGTGCCAACTGCGGATACCCCAGCGCCAGCGTTAGAAAGTGTACGTGAATCTATCCGAGCCAGGACGAAAGCGACCGCGACTCCGACTCGAAACGCGCACGAGCATCTACTAACAACTCCCGTGCAGACAACTGGGGCGAGAAGGCCAAGCGAAGAAAGACCACCGGCTCCGGACGCACGCGATCGCTCAAGCTTGTCCCACGCAAGTTCAAGAATGGCTTCCAGAGCGGCGCACCAAAGGGTGCCCGCGGCCCAACTGCCGCCTCCTCATAGATGACGACAAACCGGCATGGGAGATGATGGAGCAAAGCAGGAAGCTGGGTTGCTAGGAGTTCGGGCGGATCGGACTTTTTGCCTTCAAAGAGGATACACTGCATCTCAGGTGGCATGGAAGATCATGGACAATGAGGAAGGTGCGAGCGAAAAGTGCATGCAGCCTCTGCGAGAGATGTGCGCCAAAGTAGTCTAGGAGTAGGCGAAATGGCTGAATTGAGCGAATACGACCTCTTTGCACCCAGCAGCATCCAGAATCTCTGTTCTGTGTACTGGTCGCAGAAACGCGGTTGGAAGTGCTGACAGCAGGACATGGGTGCCGAGTTACAGCCACCATATCCTAATGTCGATACCCTCGCCCACCCGCGTGCGACTTCGATCACAGATTACGAAACCCTCTCAATCTTATTCTGTGTTCACAATTTGTTCTGTGTTCATAATCTGCCCAACCACTCAGCACCAGGTACTGTCTCCCAATGAACCAAGTGACCATCCTCATTCGGAGCATGCAAGCCAACATCGACATCCAGGACATTTCACAACACCAATATCGCTGGCAGATATCAACTGCAGTAGCATGATTTGATATTATCCGCCCTGGTTGTTCTCTACCGCTTTTATCTACACAAACCCACTGACCCCATCTCTGAACTCTCCAAACACTTCCACTGGAAAGCCTTCCGCCATTGTCCTGTACCCCTTCGGATTCAAATGTAGACAATCCCCACTGTCCAAATCTGGTCTCAACCTCGTCTCATTCATCGGATCCCTCACAATCTTATCAAAATCCACCAGAGCCCCGAATCCTCCTTGCTTTCCCACAAAGTTTCGAATGAACTCATTGATTCTCAGCCTCGTCACCTCTCGCTCTGCCGTACTGTAAGGCTGTAAAGTACTGTTTGAGCAACCGAAAGGCGTGATAGTAGCACCAAAGACTGGAGTTCCATCTGCATGGATGCGTGCGAGGATTTGCTTGTAGGCTTGTATGAGCTGGTTGTAGACGGCGTCTTGTGCTTCGGTCGTGGATTCTGCGGTGCCAATGTCGTTGACGCCTTCGAAGAGCAGAGCGTAGCCTACGTTCGGGTGGGCCAAGACATCTCGTTCAATGCGGGAGAGGACGGAGGGACCAAGGCCGTCAGCGAGGATACGGTTGCCACCCGCTGCTTGATTCGAGATGGCGAGGGATCTGAGATCTGGAGGGCCAGATTGTAAGCGGGAGAAGAGCTGGTCGGGCCAGCGGTCATTTCCGTTCGTGGTAGAGCCCCGTCCATCTGTGATGCTGTCGCCGACGATGACCAAGGACTTGCTGTTTCGGGGAGCCCAAGCCTCGAGAGCCGAGATCAGATACCAGTGATCTGTACTTGCAGTGCTTGAGTCTGGAAAGTTGGCCGCCTCGGTCTGTTCGCCAAAAGAAAGCCAAGTTGTAGTTCTGGAGCCTGGATGCGAAGTAATCGCAAATCCTTCCTGTCCAGAGGCGGAATACAGATTGATGCTCAGAACTTGATTCCCTTGCACTGCGATTGGGATTGGATCCGACACTGCTAGAGATCCTGGTGGAACCGTGATACAGGACCTCCCTGAGAAGGTAATACTCTGCAAAGTGGACACATCGATGCCACTGGCTCCAGTCTGATTCTGTCCTGCTTCAGCGCGGGCCAGTGCGATACTCGCAGTTGTAATAGGGAGTGCTGTAAGACCGAAGGCGTTCGAGATTCGTAGCCGAATATAAGAGCTTGCACCAATGGTCGTCTTGATAGTCTGCCGGATGGTGGTGTTTGGGAAGACGGAGCTGCTGCCATTAAACGGCGCTGGAGGGAGATTGGCTGGTTCGGTGAGTTGTGGCATTGCCACCCAAGTATTTACCCAATGGCCATCTTTAGGGTTAGGTGCATAGTCTAATCTGTCTTGACGTGGAACGAGAGCATTCGCAAGACATGCTGACGCCAGCAACGGATGAAGAACGTGTGTGAATAACATATTTTGCTGCTGTCTATGGCATAGTTAACGAGATTCCCTCTATCACAATTTATCGATTATTTATATCCCGACGGTCTTCCCTCGTGCTCCGCCTAATTGCACAGCTCGGTCGTGAGGAGCACGAAGGCCGGCATGATGTGCCGGCTAAATGCCACGCAATGGCTCCGCCATGTGATCACCGATGTCTGCAGCAGCGGAAGAGTAAACAGAGCATAGTTTTGTGGGCACCCAGCCTCGTAATGGCCGCATAGAAGTGGTGAGTCTGTAGGTGGTGTCAAGCCATAGGTGCTCGGTCGGCTCATCATGCACCAAAGAAGGAGCTTTGAAGTCTCAGCTGCTCAGGCCCCCTCGTGGGCCGAGCTCCGAACAAGGTTTAGTTCTTCGACTTCTCCAATCTGAGACGACACTTTTTCCTCGCCTTTGCTTGACGTACTTCCAAGGTGGATTAACAGACATCAGCCACGAAATGCTCTCGGAGCACTTTGTAGCGTCGATCGGCGTACCTTCCAATACTCCCGGAACGAATGTCGCCAAAGATGCGGCCATCTTCCTCCACGAGTTTCAGCCGCTTGCACAACAGCGCGCTGTCTTCAAGAAATCTGCAACGGCCCCGAACTGCTTGGCCATAAGTGAAAGCCACATTTTTGCTGCACAAGAAGGCAAGGGAGCAGTACACGTGTACAGCCGAGAGAAGGGAAACCAAGAGGCGACCGTCCCATTCACCGAAAAGATCTCGTCCATCGCTCTGGCCTGCGACGATGCTGTGCTCGTTCTTGGCACTGTCGAAGGACGAATCTTCCTGTGGGAGACCTGTACGGGGCGCCAAGTTGCTACAGGCCAAGCTCACCTGCAAGCTGTGACTGTAGTCGCGGTCGATGCTACCTCGAACTTCTTGCTTTCAGCTTCAAAAGACGCCACGGCACATGTCTGGTCAATACCACAGATGCTTTCTTTCTCCCATACAGGCGGCGCCTCACCTTTACGGACGTTTTCATCGCATCATGCAGAAATCACCAGCCTTGTGCTTGGACATGGTGCTTTCAATCTAAACTTCGCGATTTCCACCTCGAAGGATAAGACTTGCTTGGTCTGGGACTACAAGACTGGCAACGTCCTGCGAACATACCTCTTACCAGGAACGCCTCTCTGTTCTGCCTTGGATCCGGCCGATCGAGCAGTCTACGTCGGGTACGATGACGGCAGCCTTCAACAATTGGATCTTTACACCTCGCCTACGGGTGAGCTGGATGCGGTTCAGAACGGACAAGGTGCACTTGATCCTGTACAGCCTCCAGCAGCTTCTCGATGGAAGCTTCCTGACACTTCTCACGGCGCTGCGTTGAGTCTGGACGTCTCATATGATAGTAGTGTTGTGCTGACTGGACACAACTCAGGAGCTGTGCTTAGCTGGGATGTTGCCCGGGGTAGCTTCGCTACGAACCTGACACCACTTCCTCTCCCTGGGCCTGCCAGCAATCTCAAGTTCCTTCCAGTCAGTGGCCACCATGATCGGCAGTCTGATACCAAGAAGATCAAGATCAATGAGATTGTCAAGCCCAAGTTTGGTGCTTTCGATAGTTCAGGGACTGGAGTGGTGCCGGGCAATTATGCTGCCAGCGTGCAATTCCCATCTGACCTCGACCAAGTCACACCATGGTTTCGCTCTGCGTTGACTGCACCAACTTTTCCAACCAATCTTCTTGATGAAGGTTTGGACGAGCTTGCGAACTGGGGGAAGATGTCAAATCAATCGATCGCTGGTGCTGACGCGGATGATGATGACTTTATGTCATTCAGCGGCAACGAGGACAAGTCCGCGAGCCAAAGCCTGCAAGAAGAGAATACAGCTTTGAAGGCGCAGCTTGAGTCGATGAGGAGATTACAGAAGAAGAGTTTCGAGAAGCTGAGCAAGTTGAGCGATGAGAACCGACACCTTTTGCAGAAGCGACAGAGCAAAAGTAAAGTGAATGGAGCCCAGATCGACAGCGATTGAAACAGGCGCACTGACATTGAACGGGTGGAGTGGCCAAGGAAAGGAGTCCGATTTGGAGAGTGCTCTTGGCATGCTACATCAATGCAAGGTCGTGTCACCAAGCCGCACGAGCAGCCTTGCATTCCACGAGCCCGCCACCACGGCTCATCAACCACGTATTTGTTTTGCGTCTCGATCGAGGAATGTCCTATACAATTGACGCCCGGCGCGGTCTTCTGCATCCTCTGCAGCAATACAGGTTGAGCACTGGGTGCTACCTTCACGGTCGACAGTCTTGAGGATACGACCCTTGTCGACAGTACTAACACACTCATTCCAGCAGCACCCAGTGTTCTTTTGCCATCATGGCTCACCCTCGCTCTCTCATTGCGATTCTCGTTCACACTTTGGCATATCAGGCAAAAGCTCGCCACCTCCACCAGTTCAAACATGAAGCGGTCAACATTCAACGAAGGCAGGTTGGGCCACCGGTCGAGGCATCGCCAACCACGACACCTGAGCCAGAAGGCGTGCCTGCGACTAGTTCCGAGCCCATCATCTTGACCTATCTTACGCCATCACCGGGCGCGTCTCCTGTCGCGATCACTGAACAGAGTCAGCTCGAAACATCCTATGTCCCGCAGTTCACTCTCTGCGCGCTTCCTCCTGCCGCAGCATACCAGGTGACTCCGCTGCCAACGATGACCACGATGACAAGCCCATGGCGCAACTACTCACTTTCGATCCCACCTGGCAACGGCACCTGCACAACCATCTACAGCCCTACGCAGACTATGATCTGTGCCACAACCCTGACTGGACTTGTCGAAAAATACACCATCAGCAAGTGTGACCAGGACATCACCTTCTCGACCGAATACGGCTATGTTCTTGCCTCCCCCACCGCATATGCCGATAGCAGTGCACTCGCAACAACCGACGCAACAATCACGCCTCGCCCAACAGTCCAGCGTCTGACCACCTACTACCTCGCACCATGGCAAGCCGTGACAGCAGGTGAAGCCCCATCGGAGGTCGACCTGAAAGTTTGCGCCCTCTACGCCAATGGCACCGAGGAGTGCATTCATCAATACGAAGTCTGGCGCACATCTCTGGTCACCGCATCCGCGACTCGCACGACCTCAGTCGACATCTCCACGACCTTGCACGGTCTCAGCCAAGTCATTGTCGAGACTTTCGTGGCAAATGTCACGGAGCAAGTCACGACATTCTCCATGTCGACGACCATGGAATTCGAGTACGCCACGGAGGTTGTGACTACGCAGAGAGCGAGCGCGAGTGGTACCGTCACTGGTCCAACGAGCTATGTGACTGTCACTTTGGAAAATGCTTCTTCTTCGACTCCTCGTCCGACGATCATGTGAGTTTTCGCGGGTGCTTGATAGGGATACGAGAAGAAAAAGAACTAATTTTCCATCAGCACCACGAGGACTTCTACAATCCGCCGCACGACCACCACGACCATTTACGATGGCTACACGACTGTGACTCTTCCTGACGCAGATGCCGCTCCCACGGAAGGTCCATCGACTCCAGAGTAAGTTTGTCTCGCTGAAGACATGTGTTTACTCGACTAATTTGCGCACAGGGAGTTACCAGATTGGGTCTCGATGCTCGGCATCCAGACTGCACGGAAGAAGCAGTAGTCGATTAGGCAATTCGGGAGTTCGTGGAAGGTTCACTTATTGTATTCAGAAAATGTAGCGCAGTCGTTGTGTTGTTGTCGGTTCAGCCTGACTGCTTGTCGTCGTCTTACTACTTTCATAAACATCCGGCAATCCACAAGGTTGATTGATTGATTGATTGATTGATCGATCAGAACGCTGTTCACTTTATGTTGCCCATGGCGTCGCGGTTGATATCATCCGTATCGTGTGCGGGTTTTCCGCATACCGCCTACGGAAGGAGGAGCTCCTGTATGTCTTGTTGGCAAATTGTGGCCCAGATTTTCCATCTTCGTAGCTGTGAGGTCCCAGATCACTTCATCTGTGATCGATCATCTTTTTCCCGCTATTTTGGCTTGCTGCTTGCGCTAGTGATGTGCAATGTGCCTGCAAGACGCAGGAGATCCAGCTAGTGTATGATTGCGCGCACACAGTTTAGTTGGCGCAAGTCATACAAGTCTACTTGTCCTGTTGAGATGGGATAAGCGTTGGTCCAGAAGAACCCACAGCGCATGCCTGCTTTGGAGACTGCTTGGCATTGCCGCTGGATGCCTGTCATTTTGCAGCGTGATTGAAAAAATTTCCCGCCTAGCGAAGTCGTTCTTTCACAAGGAGAAGGAGCAACAGTAGTTTTACAGGCCAAGACACGACCTCAGCGCTCCATGTATGGCGTTGTCACTTTAGCCTTGTTTTTTATTGCCTCGAATGTCCTTCCGGGCAGCAGTGTGGCGTGAATAGTTCTCAAGGTCAATCCAGCTTCACGGCCTTTCCTCAATGATTCCTCCTCCTCGGCCGTCCAACTTTTGACATCTCGGACATGTGATTGCCCGTGTATCCTAACAGCACCTTTCACGCCGTAAAATGACCGCGACATCCGCCGTGCGATCTCTCGATGGGGCACTTCCTCGTCCAGCAAGGACAACAGCTCCTCCCGATCCTTTTCAGTCCATCTGTATCGGAATCGCTCTTCCGCGCCGATAGCCAACAAAGCCTTGGCTGTCTTAAGCATGGTCAACCTCCCTTGCAACCCCGCCCTCGAGCGATGTGGAAACGCCGCTAATATAGTGGGCCAGGGTTGACGTCCAGATCTTAAACGCTGGAGAAGATCATCCTCACTCTCGGAATATGGAGGCGGCTTCTTGGGGTCCTTGAACCCCAACCTGAATCGCCGCAAGACCATTGCCTTAGCAGAACGACCGGGAAGCATTGTGGCCATGTCTTTCAACTTGATACCTGCGACATGCATATCAGCCAGCTGCTTGTCCTCCTCTGGCGTCCACCGCCGCTTGATCTTGGTCGTAAATGCCTTAGCCCTGATGGATTGAACTCGAGACCGGTGATCCGTCCCTGCGGCCGAGAAACTTGGCAGTGCCCTTGTGCCAGGGAACGCGTGCTTACGAACAACCAGGACTCTTTGCCACATAGTCGGCAGCCCGGCGGTCTTGTGGAAATAACGTGCCTTGTGCAGAAGCTGATTCTTTCGTATTGTGTTCTCCAGGAGTCCAAACGGTATCACTTCGCTGCAACGGTCCAGATACTCTACTCCGCGCTGTGGCCAGTACACGGTGTATATTGAGAGGTGATCTGACTTATCGCGACCAAAGACTTTGCGTGATTAAGATGCCGCAGCGCCGGGCTCCGTCTTTCAACAATTGCAAGCTTGCAGCATCAAGTCGAGGTTCACACTGCAAATGGGAGAATCGATGTGAAGCGGGCAAGAACAGGCCGAAGGTCGGCAAACGCGAAACTCTCGCGTCACTCGGCAGAGTTCGTGCACCATCGAGCAGAACGCGACTTTGACTGGAACCAACACCATTGTGACGTCCACAAATTCGAGGACTATTTCCAAGACCTACTTACTACCTTGTCCCCATAATCCCCTACGGTCCCTACGGGCCCTCCGGAGACCGATCAGACGCATTCGCAGCGCGCAGCGCATTCTTAAACAACCCGACCACCAACCTCTCCACATCCTCCCACTGCTCCCTCCCCAAACCTTCCTGCATCTCACCGTCCGCCATCCCCTCCCCAATCCTCCCCAAAGCCTCCCCAAACTTCGCCTTCAACCCCTCCAAATCCTCCAACCTCTTGCCCCCATCCCCCTTGACAACCCCGCTCAACTTCATCGCGCCGCCCCTCTTCCCATCATTATTACGATCAGCCTCCACCACATCAACAAGCACCCTCAACCGCTCCGAATAAAACGACACATGTCGTATCTGCTTCACATAAAACTCCTCACCCAATTTGTCCCTCTCACCATCCTCTTCGACACTCTTCAACCAATTCGCAAAATGCCAACTGACAACCGCCTCATGCAAGAAACTCGCAGGCTCGGGCTCTTGCGCCCTCTCATAGAGCCCGGCTCTTCCCGGGTGGTTGTTCAACTTCCTTCCCTTCCGATTCCCCTTCCAGCACAGCATCCCCGTCTGATCAAACTGTTCAAACTCCCGAATCAAGCCCCAAGAAGCATCCCAACCGTTGGAGCCATTCTTCTGCATGTCCTTGAGATATGCCACATGATCCTCTCCTGGCGTCATGGAATAATATCCATAATGCAGGGTGAAGCGGTTCTGGCAGTAGAAGAGGATGCGACGGAGTTGGCTGTCGGCTTCCAGGGCTGGGGTTGTGCTTGGTTGGCGCTCGCGGGCTTTCTGGGAGTTGATGGGGACGTAGAAGCTCTTGATGTTGACGGCGTAGATGTATAGCTTCAGCTCGAGAGGGAGCTTGTTGAAGCAGCGAGCGAAAGAGGCTCGAATGACGTCTGGGCGGGTTGGATGCCGCGTCAGGGCATCTGCGCCGGAAGGGCTTGGCATAGTCTGACGCTCTTTCGTTCGTGATCTCGGTGGTGCACTACTACAACTTTTCTTTTGTCGCTTTTTCGTTGCTGACAGCGAGTAATCCGCGAGCACAGTCTTGTCCGTGAATATTCTCTTTCCTCACAAGTTCTTGATTAGAGGTTGGGTTCCGTTCTGGATTCGTATCCTGGACGTTCACGAGCGACTGCGAAAGGTGAAGGTACATTGGGAAAGTCAGCGGCGCAAGTAGTACTTATGAAATACCTTCGAAACTCAGAAAATGAGGATCGGACAACCCCACCAAGACCTCTACCACGGCCTGAGCAATGTTGCCTCAGATCTTGCTTTCTTTTGGACCAGAATTTGCTGACTTTCGAGGCGGCTTCTGTGTTCTTGTCGAAAATCGGGAAATGGTTCTCAAAATTGCTCGGTCGTCGTTGCGGATGCCGCCTGCGAAAAGACACTTCCGATTCGATGTCGGCAACTCTCGAGAATCTCCCATATCGTGGCATGCAGAGACTGCGGAGATCATCTGTTGTTTGGCGTAATCTCAGGGGTATCTTGTATTCGAAGCTATTATTAATATACTACAGCGCAAAGCAGTCATGTGACAGGGAGTGTCGGCTTTCCATTCACACTGCCTGGTGCGACGCTTCCTGCATCCTTCTCTTTGCTCGTCGGCGCATCGCGCTTCTCGGCCTTGACAGGCGGGGCGTCTCGATTCTCAGCCTGGGGCGGCATAGCATCCGATTTTCCTGGGTTGCTTGGTAAGGCATCGCGTATCTCGTCCTTTACGGGTACAGAATCACGATTTCCATCCTGTACAGATACAGGATTGCGCTTGTCGTCCTTGCCCGGGGAAGCATCATGCTTATCATCCTTGACCGCTGGTGCTGGGTCTCGCTTTCCATCACCTTTGACTGAAGGTACATACGGCTTGCCCGCAAAGACTGTTTCACCAGGCAACTTGCTGGGTGTTGGCGGAACCTCATTCAACGATGGTGTTTCGGCAGTGCTGAACGTATCGCTTGTGCTCTTTCTTCGAGTATCGGGCTGCTCTTTCCTATTGCCGGTGTCCTAGCGACCATAACCCGGATGCATTCCGTTCTCGAGTTTCGACAGGTCGACGTCGTCATGGCTCTTTTCGGTACGGTTCAGAGGAGCGCCAGAAGTCGATGGGGATCCGGGCAGGCCTGGGACATTGGGAGCACTGGGCACGCCTGTGGTGGGAGGCGATTGCGAAAT
Organism: Cercospora zeina; assembly: GCA_022702355.1. Lineage (NCBI taxonomy): Eukaryota > Fungi > Ascomycota > Dothideomycetes > Mycosphaerellales > Mycosphaerellaceae > Cercospora > Cercospora zeina. The sequence continues at coordinate 958,667 of JAKLWX010000005.1, forward strand.
GCGGTCACCAAAGCCTGGGATCTGCTGTGCAGATTCACGGCTGGCTGCCAAGTTGAGAGGACTGAGTCCTCCCGGAACAGGTCGGGCCACATCCGCACCTGTTGCGGCATTGTCCTCGTCGAACTGAAAGTGCTCCGCCTCTTGCTCGTTGAAGTCTTGTCCCGGATTTGCAGTCTCATACTCCAAGGCCTTGACAAAGCGGTAGAATCCAACTGCGAGCAGCGAACCGAAAGCTGGTCCCAGCCAATAGATCCAGTGAATGCCGGGGAAGGAACGGAGGACGACGCAAGGACCGAAAGAGCGGGCGGGGTTAAGAGAACCTATCGAAGCAGTGTCTGTCAGCATGGTGATTGGAGTCCCAGCATCAGATGAGAGAGCACTCACCTCCAGTGAAGTAGACACCCGAAAGCTCGGCAATGAAGAGCGCGAGGCCAATGCCGACAGGGGCAATAAAGGTGGCCTTGTGCTTCTCCGCGGCAAGCATGAAGATGGTGAAGACAAGCTCGGCCGTGAGGAACATTTCGATGACTATGGATCGGTCAGTCTGACTTTTGGGTTCGCTGCGGTGATCAGCACTCACACAATCCACGAGCGACCGAAGTGCCAGCGCTCAGGTTCGTCGAGACAGCAAGTGGTCCAGGGAAGAGGGCCGAGACGACCGCAGCGGAAGCAATAGCACCCAGGATCTGAGCGATGAAAGTAAGAAGCGCTCGCACCCAGGTGATAGCTCCAATCAGGGCCAGGCCAAGTGTGACGGCTGGGTTGAATAGTCCTACAACATTTCAGTTCGTGCACGATTCTTGATGTGACTTGTACTGCTCCTCACCTCCGCTGATTCGGAAGAACACCCATGCGTTCACAGCCAAGCTGAAACCAAAAGCCAGAGCGATATACATGAGCACAGGAGCATTGGGCACCTGGGCCAATTCCTCACTGCTCGTGTTCGCTCCGGCTGCCGCAGCATTGGCGACTTGTGTTCCACTGAAAGCGAAGAACAGGAACAGGAAGGTGCCAATAAACTCGCCGACCATGGCAACGAAATGGTTGCGAACTCGATTGGGCAGAAAGCCGATGTAGGGCAGGCGGTGTTCGTTCAGATGCCCAGGTTCCTCTCTATTGCCGAGCCCAGGGACGGGGACAAAGGTCTTGGAGGGATCCATGTTGTCGGAGGGCGGTAGTGCAGCTGTGGAGGAGCTCTGTGCGATGGGCAGGCGAGCGCGACGGCGGCTCGTGTTCGGGTGGTATCAATGCCGTAGGTGTATGCTGCGATAGGTGGTGCGTGGATAACGGGCTCGTGCAGGTCAGTGTGATAGCTGGGGATGATGGGAAGAGGAATGGAGAGGGCGACAATGGAAGGATCTGGGTGCCACGCGGTAAACACAGGCGAGAACGCAAGAGCACTGCAGGACTTGACACAAGGGCGCAGGTGCCGTGGGCAGCAGTGAATCAGTGACGAAGGTGCGCTGCGAATTCCCGAAAGGCTCTTGAGCTTGTTCGTTCTCGCCCGCGCTCAATTTTCTCGGTATGCGTGCTACTGATGAGGATTACGGCGATCCGATTTCGTCTGGCGGTTGTCGATCGCACAAGCTATCAGCGCAGCAAACGCCAGCAAGCGACCCGTTCATCAGCGGGACGAAAGGAAGCCACCACACGGCATCAACCACACGTGCAACGGCCATTTCGTTGCCCACCAGCAGCGGGCTGCAGCGGTGGCGGTGGCGGTGGCGGGTGGTACGGTCGATGCATAGATGATGGCAAGATGAGGCGTAGAATGGAGGGTTTCTGCGGAGTGCAGCAGCTCGAGAGCAGGCGGGAGTTTCATGCAGACGCACGCACGGTGCCCCGCTGCATCCCTTCGATCGTGTCCGTACTTTAAAAAGGCCGAAGGGCGCGCGGAGCCGCATAGGAGGTGCGCGAATGACAAGGCGGTGGCTTCGACGACGCGGATGTGGTCGTGGTGGATGGAGGCAGCAGAATGCGAACAGGCAGCAGAACACAAGCACGTGTCGTTGAAAGACGCGTTTGGCGCAAGCTGTGCATGTGCAAGGATTTCTCGCAGCGCTCTGCTGGCACGCGCCACCCGGCAGCCTCGGCGGCGTGGATGATGATCGCCTCAGGCATGTCGGTATTAGCAGATCTGCTGCTCTGCGCAGCGACTCCACCATCGCAGGGCAGGGCAGGCAGGCGGGCAGGCAGATGGTCAGGCGCGTTGGAGGGGACGTGACGTGACGTGTCTGTCAGCCGACGAGGAGCCACATGTCGTCCGCCATCCACTACTGTCCCGACTCTGCACCACTTGTCGACTACACACTGTCTACTGTGAACTGTCAGTGAACGCGGCCATTCCCACGTGACGCGGCTGGTGCAGGCCCATACCATGACCGCGACGGCAAGGACGTAAGAGCTCCCCTATCGTCCTGAGATCCTGTTCCTATTCTGGTCCCTCTCTTCTTCTGGATTGTGTTTCCCCCTTCGTGACCACGCCCTCTCTGCTGCGTTGGTGCACAGAGCGTTCAGGAAAGAGCGGTCCGCCAGCAGATCGACGCATCATCATCCATCACCACCCTGATCAGCGCCTCCGCCGACTCACGTCGCTGTCACACCCGCTCCTCGACCCCGCCTACCCTACACACCTCCTTGCGAATGATAACGTGATCGCTGCCGCGGCAAGGTCGCGTGTCGACCGCCTACGTACGACCTTCGCCACTCCACCAACCCAACACACCATCCACCATGCGACCCCTTCGCTTCCTGCTCACCCTCACAACGTCCATCGTCGCCTTTCTCCTGCTCGTCGTCGTGGGCCCCTGGCACAGCGATGATGGCCTCGAGGAAGAGCGTGGGGGCTTGGGCGCGTACTTCAACTGGCGGACCCCGTCCAGCTTATTCCCACCCAGCGCCATCATCAGCATAACCGACGACAATTCTACCAATTTTGTGGCGAGACCTGCAGCGTTTGGCCCACTACTCCCGGTCAAGAGCTTGAGCGGGCAGCTGTGGATCGGAAGTGGCTTCGGCAACGATCACCTAGGACGAGGAGGCTCTGGCGCGGGCGCCGGGGGAGAGCTGGGATGCAGCGACGTACCGGGATGGGATGACGGGAGCTGGATGGCTGCAAAGAAGCCCGTCGCCGAGAGCAAGAGCAAGACTGCTGCACCAGAAGGCAAGGGACCTTTGGCAGGCAATAGCAAACGGGATTACCCGGCGGAAGAGAAGGACGAGGAGAAGCCCGAGAAGGAGTATCCCACGGAAGATGACGGGACAGATGACCATCTTCACCATCCGCTCCCCGCGTCGGATGGCATTCATGTGAACGGGAACTCTGCTGGCAGCACGAAAAAGCCCACCCATGCCGATATTCAGTCTCTACAGGAAAGCGCCGAGATCGCGGGCAAGGTCGTCCTACTCAGCCGGGGCGGGTGTGGATTCTTGGAGAAAGTGAAATGGGTGCAACGCAGAGGTGGCATTGCGTTGGTTGTTGGAGACGACATTCGCGGTGGGCCCCTGGTGACCATGTACGCCCGTGGAGATACGTCGAACGTAACAATTCCCTCGTTATTCACATCATACACTACCGCGCAGCTCCTCTCAAGCCTGATGCCGGCCGGTGGCAAGGTTGTCGGCGATTCGAAGAAGATTACGATTCCAGCGCTGGGCCAGAAATCCGCTCCTCACAAGCCCTCGTCAGACGACAAACCAAACTTCACCACTACCGTTCCAGGTGCCAAGGCCACTTCGGCCACGCAAGGCAGCAAGACCAGTGCAGCAAAATCGGGCTCGGAAGCTCAGCACAAGGCACAAGAGGAGCAACGCCAGCGCACTGGTTGGCTTACCTCCCTGTTCGGTGGACATTCTCACGATGCGGAGAGCAGACGTCCTCCAAGCAGCGGCAAACCAGGTTGGGTTCTGCAAGAGGATTTTGAGGACGACCTGCAGGACCAGAAAGCCGTCAAGCAAGACACTACCACAGCAGTATCGTCCGACTCCGCAGGCACGAAACAGCCAGGCTCTGATGACGGCTTTGTCATTGGCGTCCAGGACTGGCGTGACCCAGACATGGTGGCCGAACAAAAAGAGCAGCACCTTCAGGATGGCGCTTCAAGCTCCAGCGCGAGTGCAGAGCCTAAAAGCACTCCCATCGAGGCCTCACTCAGAGGCGGCAGCATCACGCCCGGCAGCGGAGAATACGGGAAAAGCCATCATGAAGCCACTGAAATTGGCAGCTCGAAGAAAACCGAACCGAAGAAGGTTGTACCTTCGCAACAAGCCGACGAGCAGCAACAATCTCGAAGCTGGTTTGGGCGTTTGTTCGGGTCTGGCCACCACCACACGGAGCCCTCACACAAGCCGCTCACAGGTCTTCCGGAACAGCACGAACAGGACTCACAGCGCCCCATGGAACCCGACACACATCGGATACCTCAGTTTGCGGAGGGCACCCCACATCATGAGGGCCTTTGGGTCACCCTTTCGCCGGCTTCGATGTCTTCATCACCCTTCTTTGATACCCTACTAGTACTTGTCGTCTCACCTCTTGTGACACTGACTGTAGTGTACGCACTTCTTCTGCTGCGCTCACGTATACGGAGACGAAGATGGCGGGCACCGAAGTCTGTCGTCGAGCGACTCCCTGTTCGGACCTATCAGACGATGCCGAGCGCCACTGCCTCCACGACCTCGATTTCTTCACAAGCAAGTGCCACAACGCCTTTGCTTCCAGCTTCACGACCTATCAGCACACGCTCACGACCGCGAGCACGAACAGCGTCTGATCTCCCACAGAGCAGTGGCTCTCAATCGGATGGTATGGCCTCGCCTTCGCTAGAGCAGATCGAGGAGAAACGTGCTGCTGGACTGGCCGAGTGGCGACGGCGGTATGGCGGCAAGCAACGAGAGTGTGTTGTATGCTTGGAGGAATATATCGATGGCGTCAGCAGAGTCATGAGTCTGCCCTGCGGCCACGAGTTTCACGCAGAGTGCATGTGAGTTCTTCCCATCACCACAATGCATCGATGAACATGCTAACGAGACGCCCACAGCACGCCATGGCTCACGACACGCCGCCGCACATGTCCCATCTGCAAAGGCGATGTCGTCCGCTCTCTCGCGAGAAATGGAGCGTCTTCTTCCGCGGCCTCCCCTCCAAACCATTACGCTCACGAACCGTATCGAGACGAGACAGAAGATGAAGCTGATGTGCAAGAACAAGCCGTAACATTGGTGAATGATGATCCGACTTCACAGCAACCTGTCAGCAGAGAAGATGAGGCATTTGAAGATCTGGAAAGAGGATTGCCGGATAGGAATCGCTGATGACAAAATTATATACCAGATATGCATGGGTCCGTAAGGCGATCGAGCCGTTGATCAGCTCGAGGGAGGCGTAAGTCATAGGTGCGGTGAATGAAACGCTTCCCCAAGCACCTTATTTCTGTCGCTGTGTGCGGTTTCAACCGTTTTATGATGCGGTGCATCCAGTTCAGTTCCTTTATATCGTTGCACGGCCTGTGACAGATTGAGTCGATGGCCGACTGTGTTTATCGTACTGTCACAGCCGCGCCGCGCCGCGCCATCCATCTACTCTGCTTTTCTCCTCGAGCAGTTCGGTCATCTTTCGTCCTCTTCTTTCTTTCTCTTCCTTCGCAAGGAATTTTGCTCCTCTGCCTCCCCTGCTCTCAACCCCGTCACTAAAATTCGATATAGCTTGTCAGACACACTTGCAGCTACAAAGCTTTGCAACTAGGTAACCGAGAAATTTCTCTCTCTCTCTCTCTCTCTCTCTCTCTCCCTCTCTCCCTCTCTGCAAGACCAGACCAGACTACGCGGCACTCACGGATCAAAAATCCGACGGATTTATTGCGGGACTTTTCATTCCGTCATGTATGTACTTTTGTACTTTGTTTGTATGAATCGAAGTTTGGGAGATGGGATCTGTACTTTTGAGATTGATCACGACCACGACATGCTGCTGAGGTGAAGCTGTTGTTGTTGTTGTTGTTTCTACGGGGACTATGAAGAGTGCTCAGATTATGAGAAGGATTCTCACCCACATGGGATTTCTTTTTCTTTTTTCTTTTTCGGTTTGGGGTGGGGTGGGAGCTGGATTTGGTATGCTTGGAGAAATTTTATCGCATACAGTGAGTAGGACAAGTGGTGATGGTGGTGGTGGTGGTGGTGCTGCTGCTGGCTGGAACGTTTTGCTGAGAGAGGTGCTTGCAGAGAGAGTTGCGGCAGGTAGGTAGGTTTTTTCTTTTGAGTTGAGGAGTGTTCGAGGCCAGTGGTGGTTGATGATCTTCAGGTTGGGTGATTGAGGCTGGGAGAGAGAGAGGGAGAAGTTTCTTCTTCTGCTGGAACTCTTTTGAGGAGCTCGGGGTTGGGTGTGCTTTTGATTGGAATGATGAGAGTGGTGGTGGTGGTGAGTGAGAGGACTTGGTTCGTTCTCTTTGTTTGTGCGGACGGCAGGTGCGATGCCGGTTGGCGAAAGGTTTGGAAAGTCGCACTGAGCGTACTCACCCTAGATACCTTCCCATGCTCATTCTGGTTGAGTTTGGGGGCAGGATGGCCCGGTTCTGTTCTGAGCTGAGCAGATCGAGCTTGTGGCTCTGGATGGAGTGGGTTCCAGCCCAGGGAAATATGCTGCTTCTGCAAGACCTTGAGAAAGGCGAGCGAAGCAAGACGTATATATCCAGAAGACTAAATTGGTATTCACGGAGTCATGAGGGTGGCCTTTGCAGTGTTGAATGGGTGACCTTTTCTCCGGATTCTTTAGACTAGTGTGAATGCAAAATGCTCCTGGAAAAGGCGACATGCCATGTCGTTGTGTCTTCTGGTGCCAGTGAATGGCGGCACAGGTATCGGTACGGCTGCTCTCTTTCGACACGATGCCTTCTTCTCAATCCCCTAATATCAGGTGCGATCGTGCAACAGATGTTTACACCCAACTTTGCTGGCATAAGAGCAAGCTGACTTTTTGCTATGGCATCAAGAGGCAACCGAGATGTAGAGGCTACCAGGTAGAAGGGTTCCAGAGCGAGCCAGGTAAGAAAGTATGCTGCATGATATATTGAGTTGGTATTTTATTATCGACCGATCGCATCCCGTTGCCGGGTTGAGCATCTGTAGACCGTTTGACAATAATGTCTCCAGGTGACGTTGCACATTCTCTCTCGCGCTAAATGTCGAGTGGATCGAATGTGGTCTAGAGCATGCGATCAGGTGATGATGTTTTCCTCACTGACAAGGAATACGCACCCAGTAAGTCGATGATGGAGTGCTGTAAGCTTCGCTAGTGAATAGCTATTGGACAATGGCTGCGGTGAGCTAACGGCAGACTGCAGGGCAGCTATGTCCTCTGGAGTACCACGACGTGTGGCGCATGCATGAGAGATCAGGTGCTTGCCCTAAATTGTAGATTCTTAGAAAAGATGGTGTGCTGCATCTCACGTGCTGGTCTGGCTTGCTGTATCCTTGGAGAACGCAAGACATTGCTTGGAAAGGAATCTCTTGCAACGGGTCAGCCATGGGCAAGCTCCAGACTTTTTGCATTCATGAGATACTGATGATGAAAGGGAAGAAATCCTGGTAACACATAAGTGTTCCAGACACTGACCCCCATCGGTGTTGCGCTGCAACACCTTGGATGCGCATTCTGGTGGCAGCAGGCGTTGCTTGCTACCCGCTGTCATCACAACGTCCTCTGCTCATGACACCAAAAATCGACGCAGTGCTTGCTTTGCATCGGCGAGCCATGTGATGCTGAAAAATGCAAGAGCTTTAGAGGTGCTATCGCTGGAAGAGAAAAGTATCACCGTGGAGCGCTGCAAAAATGTCAAGTGTGGCAATGTCCCTGGTGCATGTTACAAGGTGCATGTTACAATGAATTACGGCCGAGTAGTCCCACAAACTCAGTCGTGCATTGGGGACTCAGAGGACTTAGACCTTTGAGCATGTAGCAAAAACTCGTGTTTGCCAACTTGCGTTCCCACCAAGGTTTCGATGACCAGTAGCTATCAGCGGCGTGCTTTGACTCGCGTAAGTAGTTGACACGATGATGGGATTGCAATCCTCGATTGTGATGGAAATCGCTGTAAAGATTGGGCTCCATGCATCCTGCCCGCAATAGCTGTCGGAAACTTTCAAAGAACCAGCCGGCAACACTGGACTGGGCATGTGCTAAGTCTGACCTCCTCAGGTCCTGTCAATAATCGGTTCGTAGGAGTAATTGAAGCCGATGGCAATCTGTTTGATCAGAATATGTCTCTCCTGCCGCGTGAGGTGCGGAACTGGTGGGTGTCTCGACTCATCCGTGGAATGCGAGTATCGTGTGAGGCTTGCCTTTCGCCGGCTTCACGGGTGGACTCTTGCTCGCGCTATCTTGTCTTCACGGCTGTGATTGTGCTGTCATGATATTAGTGATGATAATGATGATGGTGGCGGTGGTGATGATGACGATGTTGTTGTTGTCGTATGTCCAAAATTCGTCCTGAAACTTGAACCACGTGCCAAGACATTTCCACCCATCGTGACACGTTAAACCACCAACAATGTACCCCGGCGTTCAGGCACAAAATAAACCGACGAACACGATCTTGGGACTGCGCCAAGTTCTGTACGATGTGAACTTTGACGGCAATTGATGCTAACTAGGGCAGATAGGGCTCATTTCTGCATTGGACGTATTAGGGAGCTCCCCCGGCTACGCTGGCCTACTCCTACGCCACACCTCGTTGCCATGTTGCCATTCTTGGTCCGAGTCGACACGAGCTTCTATTACGTTGATTGTCTTGTGCGCCTTAGCTTGGCTCGCTCCATGGGAAGAGCAACAACACCTACGTCCTCCTGGAACTCCTTCGTCGTCTGACTTTCCTGGAAGCGATAAACCTTTCTTCTTGCTTCGTTGGCCGATTGAAGATGATTGGAGGGTGTCTGGTCGCCAAACGATCGCGTCTCACCGACCTTGACAAGCTCCAAGTCGGCATCCTTCCGCGTGCTGAGCGTCGCATCGTGCCCGCCATCCATGTGACCACGACTCATCCGGTACCGGGACGTTCGAAGTCGGGAACACGGTTTCCGGGTGCTCACAAGTCGCCCTAAACACGATCCTCGTGGAATTAATGCACGATGTGATGCGACTGGCATTCCGAATCCCACTGTCCAGCCCGAGCAAGCGCGAAAGCAATCAACAAGTGCGTCTCTTGAGTGAACCCGCGCAGTACCGTGGGCCCTTTGCAACTGTGGCTGAAGCATTCCTGACATGATGGCGCTGGAAGTTAAAAAATGCTTTGTACATTCTCCACTTTCTTTGGAGGTCTGCAGCGGAACTCGGGGCTGACCGCGAATCGCCCGACAGGACCAGCTACAGTATGCCCTAATACAAGCCCCTTTACTACTATCAATCTTTGCCAATCAAAGAGTCAGTCAGCGGTTCAAGCTGCCCTGAAACTATGCTGCTCGCCAAGCAACCCTACGAGTCTGCCCTTAGCAGCTTATTAGCTTCTTGCTTGCCCACTCCTGCCCGCGTGCAGGAACAGGCTCGCGTGGCTTCTAGGGCCAATTCCTTTGGCGAAGAGGGTTTGCCCGCTCTGCGCCGCTGCTTCGGACCACTACACATGCGAATGCGAACCGTTAAGTATGCTTCCCACTTCCCACCTTCTCCGCTGTCGGTCATTCGACCTCCATTTGTTCCCGGTGACCGAGCTCAAAGACATTTGACACCACATATCGCAAAACACATCCAATACAAGTCGGCAGCAGCCTATATCAAATGTCTACTTCACTAGATATTCTGCGTCCAGCACCGTCCCCGACTGCCGCCCAATCACCATGCGAGTCACAGACGCGAGACCTGGAGCGCCGCGCATATCAATTTGCAGAGATCATGATAGCCAAGAATTTCACAGACCCCGCAGTGCAGCAACTTCTTGCACCAGATTTTCGATGCCAGATTGAGCTTCCGGGAGGTCGCATCAGCGTGGTCAGCAGTCGAGAAGCTTTCGTCAGCCATTACACCAAGTACAAGACAACCTGGCTTGAGGGCGTGTCTAACGTCACTACCGAGATTGACGAGGATACTGGGCTCGCCAAGGTCATTTTGCTTCTGCTCCTGTTAGATACACCTCGAGCGAATCCACAGGAAGCTGTCTTGGTGCAATGGTGGAAGAAGGATCGGGGCACCTGGAGATGCTACCAGCAGAGTGGTATGCGAGGAGGGTCGGGTTATGGGGCGTGTATTTGATTGTAATCTCATGTTTGTTCAGCGAGTTTGTCCAGCGAGGCGTTGGGGCCATAATTGGATCGAGGCTTCTGCAGCACAACGCAGAAGGAAATCGTCATGTATTTGCCATGACCTGCATCCTTTCCACCAGAGTCATGCCATGCATGCAATAATGCCAACATCACGACACTAAATCTCTCTCCGGGGCATTCAAATAACACAGTGGTATGCTCATTCGTTCGGGAATGGGCTCCGACTTGTGGAGAAGTGCGAGCACATTCACTCCCCATGCGGTCTCAGCTGTACGTACGGCAGATACTCGGACAGGCAAGGGAGGTGTACATCTCAATAGGCATCACCACCGGATCGAGACGCAGCCGCTTCGTCCTGTCATTACAGGTTCGGATCGCAATCAAATCAAGCCGCCCGAAGCAAGAGCCGGGGCGAGGTGCGCTACGTACTCAGCCCCCACATTAGTGCTGAATCATATCAGACTCTCACGCCGAAGCAATAGTGCAGAATTGGATGCGTAGTATACCGAAGAGATTCCGATGAGGGATGGGCGCTCCGAAGTCGAGGGGCGAGCACTTCGTCTGTCAAACACATTCACACAGCCACAGCGCGGAGGGCACTCGCGTCGATGCCGGCACGAATTGGGGAATGGGTCCGCGCGTACGCGCGGAAAAGATGTGCGTGATTGCGACGCCGTAATGCACGACTAAGCATGAGTGAGTGTAAGCTCGCCCACACGAGTTATGAACGCACCATTTCTATCGCCGCTTCGCTGCTTCCCAGAATCTGTATTCTGAAGTTCTCTGTCCAATCTATATCAAGTGTTATACACATCACAAATGCTCACTCCCCTATCGGAGTGCTGACGATCTTGTTGGAACATCCTTACTTTTTCAGACGATTTCTCACCCTCCCCGCCTTCCCAACGCATCTCTCAAACTACTCATCCGACTTGCCATCGTACTCCCTCCCTGCGCTCTCATATTGCTCAGGAGTGCCTCCTCCAACGCACTTTGCGTCACGCTCGTATCATCCAAGTCCGAAAACGAGCTCCCCATGCTCGGAGAGCCTTCGCTGCCGTCTCTCCGGCGTCGAGGGCTCAGACTAGCGAGCTGGGCGCGATGCCGAGGCGAGAGAGGGTGTGCAGGGCGGAGAGCCGGAGAGGCTGAATCGTAGGACGCGCGGCGAGGCTTTTGTTGAGATGCATTGTCGGACGACGATGGGGCGGAAGACAGTTGAGAGGCCTGCCGGGTCATGTTTGGAGCCGCAGGGGCCGGGGCAACAGAGGAGTGTGTGGACGATTGAGAGGATTCGGGATTGGTATTGGAGCGGGCTGGTGGTTCTCTGGGAGCTCTTGAACGTGTGATTGCTGATGATGCAATGGTATTCGTGGTGGGTGTTGTGGCTGGTTGTGCTGGTTTGCGTTTCGGCGAGCCGATTCGTAAGGTCGCTGCTGGGTCTGGTTTCGATGCTGCGGCGAAAGGTAGGTATCCTCCGTTTGAACTTGCATCATCGTCATCATCATCGTCGTCTCTATCATCGTCGCCTTCCGATGCGAGATCTGCAAGTGGAGACTTTGCTTTCTTTCCTGGTGGCGGACGACGGAATGCTTGACTGCGCGCAAGTGCGGAGGGCGGTTCATCCTCTGAGTCGGAACCAGAGGCACCTTCGTGCTCGAGAGCGTCTTCCTGGTGTTCGTCTCTGGACGAGCTAGCGACATCAGCAGCAGCTATCGCTGCCGCGGGCGCTTTTCTCGTGGACCCGCTGGAGCCTCTGAGACCTCGTGATCGTGGCTGCGGTTGTCGTATCCCCGTGACCTTGCTTTGCGTCACTGTCGCTGAAGATGGCGTTCTCGAAATTAAAGGCACTCCAGAGTTTGCCTCGTCTATGATAGGGGAGGCTGGTACCTCTGACGATAGCGGATACGATGGACTTCCTCGCCGGACTGCTGTGGAAGTCGATCCCGACTGCAGTTTTGATTCTTCACTTGGGTCAGCTCGTCTGCACGTTCTATGATTTGATCACGATCAAGCATACCTCGACTGGTAGTCCTCTCCATCTTGACGCCACCCGAAGAGCTTCCCGTTCCACTGCCCATCGCTCCATCTCCAGCTCCACCGCCGCCAACTCTGGTCATCTGCCGTCTCATCCTCTCCATGTGGCGCTCCGACAGCCAAGCTGCCTGCATCAGCAAGAAGTTCAGCTCGACATCAAAATCTTGGCTCAAGCCCTCCCAGTCCAGATCCCCAGAATGTGATTTCGAGATCAGCTTCCATAGCTGTCGGTCCTTGGCGGCGGTCCAGTTCGTGGGTGCAGGATCACGGAATTCTGCCCTGTTGAATGGAAGTCTGATAAACACAGTATACTGCGGTGCAGGTACTGATGGGTCTTGAAAGAGCCCAGCTGGCGAATCGGGTCTTGATGATATTCTCGATGGTTTGATTGATGCATCTGGCACTGGAGTTGTGTTTGATGATTCTCGATTGCGAACATGGCTCGGCATTGCCGCCGCTGATGAAGATGGAGACATGGCTGGTGGTCAGCTTCCTGCGGACATGGTAAATGTGATGAACAGTCGGTGTTCTGTTGAGCATCGATGAATGGAGGTGAGCAGCTGCCAAGAGTATTGTCACGTGGCCATGGTAGGATGATGAGAATAGGTTCTCGGGGAAAGTCTAAGAAAAGCGTCTGCAATTGGCGTTTCAAACATGTAGTATCGTTTTGCTCACTATGGAGAACGGCGGAGTCAGCAGACAGCATAAAGACTGCCACATCTGCTCAACAATGCCTGGAGTATCATTTCGCCTCTCGCACCACATGCGCCCAACCAAAAATGCCGAAACTCTCTAGATAGTGGTCTCGTAGGCGATAGGAGCAACGTTCTCTGGCTTGTTGTCCTTGGCGCTGACAGTGCGAGCCTCACGTGGCTGGGCAGGCTGTCTCTTGAGGTGAACGTGCTCGCCAGTCTCCTTGGCCTGCCTCTGCTTCGCAGCGTTGGTCTTGACACGGGCCAAGAACTCGTCACGCGAGCGCGAGTGTCGGACGTGCTCCACGCGGACGTTGATGCGCTTCTCGATGTAGCGGTTGCCGACCTGACGGTACAGGATGACACCGACAGCGGACTTGGTGACGTTGTAGACAACGCCGGTCTTACCGTGGTAGACCTTGTATGGCTATTGAAATGCGGGCGTTAGCCTCTCACCGCAAGGAGGCGCTTGTAGCGTGTGTCTGGAGAGCCAGAACACAGAGACTACTAAGCTGAAAAGGTATGTATCCATTTATCCACCTACCATGCCCTTTTGAACGGCACCGTTGGCCACAACATCAACGATATCTCCGACGCGGTATTGCTTGAGGTAGGTCGAGAGAGGGATCATACCCTTCTTCTTGAAGTCGCGCGAGAAGGCTGTGATCGCATGGTGTCAGTACCTGTTGCTGGCGCATATTGTGGTGTCCCGCGATCGCAATGTCGCACATACCATAGCGAGTGCCAGCGCGGAGACCTGCGGCGTGACCCATTTTGACGGTGGTGCGGGAGGTGGAAGGGTGGGTTCGTGACTTGTTCGCTGGGTGGTCATCGAGGTCAATTTCTTCGACGACGCCGCGAAACGAAGCGATGGATTTCGCGATGTGGCCCCACTGAAATTGCGGCCCGAGGCTTCCGAATTTGGAACGGTGCGCCAAGACTCACGCTGTGCGCACTTGGAGATTTGCTCTTCACTGCAGCTTTGGACTTCTCTGATCCGACAAGCACGAGTTGCCCGCACGACAATCACCATGGCGCCGTACGTCACTCAATCTCCTTTCCGCAGCGAAGAGGATGCAGTACGTTTGAGGGTGCTGCATGTGGAAATACGACGCTGGCGGAAGGTCCTCAACTGCTCGCTTGCTCTGTCAACGGCCGAAGACCCAATACGCGCTCCATGAGAGACGGAGATGTATTGAAAGAGCAAGCAGGCGACGGAAGAGGACTCAGCGTCGTGTTGGTCACATATGCAGCAGCAACAGAGCCTGCGTCTTCAGATCTGGTACAATCCGAGCTGAAGATGGGACACGAACTAACATTTCTACAGACGCTCGTACTCCAAGACCTACAAGGTCCCACGTCGTCCCTTCGAGGCCGCTCGTCTGTGCGTATAGCCCATGATCAATGAGCCAGCTTTATGCTGCGCTGTATATCTGGTGTCTAATCATGGCTGCACAGTGATTCCGAGTTGAAGATCGTCGGAGAGTACGGTCTGCGCAACAAGCGCGAGGTGTGGCGTGTCCAGCTCACCCTCTCCAAGATCCGTCGTGCTGCCCGGTAAATACTCCTTCTGCCACGGCTGGGTACGCCCCTCGCTGACGAGCTCACAGTCAGCTTCTTACCCTCGACGAGAAGGACCCAAAGCGTCTCTTCGAAGGAAATGCCCTCATTCGTCGTCTGGTCCGTGTCGGTGTGCTCGACGAGTCCCGCATGAAGCTCGATTACGTCTTGGCCCTCAAGGTTGAGGATTTCTTGGAGCGTCGTCTTCAGACTTGCGTCTACAAGCTCGGCCTCGCCAAGTCCATCCACCACGCCCGTGTTCTGATCCGCCAGCGTCATATCCGGTATGTATTATTCTTGGATCATTCTGATCTTTCCCTCACTAACAGTTCTTTCAGCGTCGGCAAGCAGATTGTGAACGTCCCATCCTTCATCGTCCGTCTCGACTCCCAGAAGCACATCGACTTCTCGCTCACCTCGCCATTTGGTGGAGGTCGCCCAGGCCGTGTTAGGAGAAAGAAGGCCAAGGCCGCTGAGAGCAAGGGCGATGAGGATGCCGGCGAGGAGGAGGAGGAGTAAATCACTCGCTCACCACAGTCGGGTCACCAAAATTTCACGATACCAATGGGAATGCATGGGCAAGGACGGCGTTCACACAGTGCTGGAGCTAACGCACGCGCGGCACTCAGATAGCTGCGATTGTTCGAATGAAACTGCCGAGTTCACGATTCCCAGCTTAGCTTGTACCTGAGCATCTGGCCGTATCCGATCTGAGCATGACATTGGCGTTGCAAAGCCGTCCAATAAATGCTGCAACTTGTGAGATGATGGCATTGCCTCAATCTACCACACCCTCCGGTAAGAACGCGACATAATCCACTGGTGCAGGTTCAATGCCACCAGGCTGCCCCACAACTTTCAGCACCTCACCACTTCGCACCTTGACATTCTCAAAACGTTTCCTCGTCGCGGAATGTCCATCCAGATAAATCGAGGGTGTATGTCCTACTTTTCCTGTATCCACATCGTCACTTATCCATCTCCCAACCTCATGGTTGCCGAGCTTCACGGTAAATGTGCTGTTCCCGGCTGTGAGATCAAAGTATTGGACCACGAGATCGTATCTCCCGCTCGCGAAAGGAACGCTAATGGACGCCGTTCCTGTCGTAGTGTTCGAGGATGTAACGATGGCCTTTGTGCCCGAAGCGACCTCGAACGGCGAAACGTCGTACACTTCATAACCGTCTAATTTCATACTTTCCGCTTCGATTCTCCAAGGATGATTTTCGACGCGGTTGGAAGTGTCTTCGATGCTGGAGAGATTGTAGATCCAATTGTTGATTGCGTCGCGCCAGACGATACTGTGACCTGCTTGGTATTCTTGACGATAGAGAACTTCGTTGTAGCGTTCGTGGTCGATGAGGTCGCGGAGGGATCTCCATAGGGAGACGAAGTTGTGGGCTGCTTCGGCGCCGGCGTAGTGGGCGTCGTAGAAGTGTTGCGCAACGGATTCGCCGGAGTGCAAGATGTGGGTGTAGGGTACGTGGTGGAACCACAGCAGGAGGTCGTCTGGGGTTGTGGAAATGTTTTCGTAGATTTGGGCGACTTGCGGTGGATATTGGCCGGCGTGGCCTGTGCCGTTTGTTCTGTCCATTCCTACACCCTCGTTGTCGGCGCGTGTCCACTGTCCCCAGCCGTTGCCGTCTTGGGACTGTGGGTTGGGACCGAAGTGTGTATAGAGGATGTCTGTGAGAGTTTGAATTCCCAGATTGCCAGTATAGTTTTCATAAGCTGGCCAGGACTGCATTGACATCTCAGCGATTGTATCGATGACCTTTTTGTTATGACTGAATGTGAGACGGGTCCAGTCGTTCAGTACTTCTTCGGAGTCCAGCGTCCAGTCCCAGGCAAGACGACCGTATGCGTACAGATTCGACATCGCAAGGTGGCTGCCCAGCCAAGTAGTGTTGGTTCCTACATTCACGACAGCAGCTGAGCCTCCAAGTGGCCGTTTGTGGTGGTGGCCAGTCATGACGTCTCGCAGCAACGTGGTTCCGTTGTCGATTCGCAGATCGAATTCCGTCAACGTCTTCCAAAGCGGAGGCAAGTAGACGAGATGCATCTGCTGTCCAAGGTACTCCTGTGTGACCTGTAGCTCAATTGCCATACTGGTATTTTTCAGATTGGCAAAAAGCGGCGATACTGGTTCGCGAACTTGAAAGTCGATGCTGCCGAATTTAATCTGCACGACCACATTCTCCTCAAAGTGTCCGTCAAGTGGTCTGAAGTAATCGACAGCAGCGTTTGCGCGGTCGGCTTTCCAGTCCGTTTCGTTGAGTTGATCATAGACGAATGCACGAAACATCAGCACGCCTCCATGTGGTTTGAGTGCTCGTGCGAATAGGTTGGCGCCCTCCGCCAGCGTGCGATTGTAATGCAGAGGTCCGGGCTGACCTTCGCTGTTGGCCTTGACGAGGTAGCCAGCCATATCTGGAATGCGGCGGTAAATTTCATTCGTCTTGTTGGTCCACCAGTCGATCACGTCTTCGTCCAAAGGATCATATGTATCGATATCCGACAAATTCGCTGGGGATGCAAAGTACAGGGATAATCCAAGCTGGACACCGTAGGGGCGGAACACGTCTGCAATACGGCCCAAGCCATCGATAATTTCCGGTTGCAGTGTCGTGAAGTTTGCATTGACGTTGTTCACGACGACAGCATTGATGCGAATTGAGGCAAGCAATCGAGCATACTCCGCTGCTCGTGTAAGATTTGCTTTGATTTTGCCGTTCTCGAAGAAGATGGAGTCCCCAGCGAAGCCTCGCTCGATGATTCCATGGGTACCTGATGCGTCCACTGCAAATCATGTCACGGTCAGCGTATCTCTCGAATTCTAGAGTGCCATCCCTGGGTGTTGATAGATTGACATACTATTGTTCCACTCATTTGTCCATCTGATTGGCGCTGCGGGGTTTGTAGCATATTCTACATTCGAAAAATTGCCCTGCGCTAGCATCGACAAGTACTCGAACGTGCCGTAGAGTGCACCCCGTTCGTTCTGTCCAACAATCTTGACTTCGTCATTCTTGATGCTCAGCCAGAAGCCATCCTCGATCAGTTCGCTTGCTACTGGTGTATCTGGATAAGCTGCGTTGTATCTCTCAAGAGTGGTAACAACCACAGCCGATTGAAAGTTGTCACATATCTTAGCACGGTGTCCGAAGATTTGTAATAGTCCATGTTGCAGCTCCTTGCCAGCAATTTCAATAGATCCGCCAGCAGTCGCGTTCAGCACGACGATCGAGGAAGGCAGAGCAGGATGGTGGAACTCTTCTGGCAGCGGGGAATATCGAAGCCATGCTTGCAGACCATTTTCTGCTTGAACTAAGCTCGCGAGAATGAAAAGAAGCAAACGGAGCATTTTGCAGCTCTGCGAAAATTGAAGGCATACTTACCGATCAATTTGTTTTATGTTCCCGCTGCCTTTCGAATTGATCGTCGCCATTGGGGGTCACATTGATCGGGCATGAAATGTATTCAGCCTATTTCAGCCTATACTCGATAGTACAGTGCAGAAGTCACGCGGCGCACTGCTTGCGGGGAGACGGAGGCGGGTTGCCAAATCCATTTTGGCGCCATCCTGGTGATAGTTCTACTACTCGACCGTATGAATCCGGCTGATCTTCGATGTGGTGGTGTAGTCTAGCATTGGTGATGCTCGGGGAACAGGACAGGACGAACGTGAAGTCGTGAAACGGAGAGATCGGGCTTGGCATGCGTGCTTTCCGTTTCCGTCGAACTCATCAGACTTCGCGACAAGGCATCATCGTCTTTGACACAATTGAGTCGGCGAAGGCCATCATGATGCATCATGCCTTCACTGGAAGACCGCAGTGGCTCTTCAGCATACCGTCCGACATCTCTTGACTTCATCAATCTCCCGAATCCCATTCAGCCTGCTCCTCCGTCGCAAAAGCACCCCTTGAATGGCACTCCTCACCTCGAAAAGGCACGACTTGACGCGGTTTCGAATCAGGATCTCTTCCGGCTAGTCCTTGACCCTTCTGGCGGAAGACCCCCGAAGAGACCTCGACCTGTAGACAACCCGAATTTAGACCTACCAAAGTTGCCTGTGAGAAACAATGCCAAGCGTCTACGGATTCCGCCAACCCTCTCTGGGCTTCACCAGCCGCCACCTGACGCTGGGCTATTGCCTTCCATAAGCGTCGACAAGCCTCGAAGTCTTCCTTCGAAGGCATCAGATTCGGAACTGCATACTGATCTGTCCGAGACCGGGCGTCCTTCTAATCGGACAAGCACTTCAAATGCCCCAGCTCCAGCGAATGAGTCGAAGAAGCAGCCCAAGAAGCTCGCTAAGCGCAACAAGTGGACGACAGAGGAGACTGAAGATCTGTTGAAAGGTGTGGCCCGCTTTGGCGTGGGTAATTGGACTAAAATCTGGAACTGTTCAAATTACCAATTCAACAACCGCACGGCGCTAGACTTGAAAGATCGTTTCCGCGTGTGCTTTCCGGATCATAATAAGAATTCGAAGAAGTCGAAATTTCCTACAGGTGAAGCAAGCTTGATTGACACAGACGATCAAGAAGCAGCCGCGAGGCGATGCGCGAAGGGACCTGCGCCAGAGCGTGTAGATATTGCTACTCTTGAGAAGCTGGGTATCACTGAGCCCTTTGTCAAATCTGAAAGGCGTTCTCGACATGGCTATAGCGCTGCTGAAGATGCAGCCTTGCTGAAAGGCTTCATGAAGCATGGCAAGGCGTGGACAGCTATCAAACAGGATCCAGATCTGTACCTCTCGTCCAGGCAGGCAACGGACTTGCGAGATCGCATGCGAACTCGATTCCCAGACGAGTATGCCAAAGCCGGCCTGGCGCCCCGTGTGAAGAAGCAGAGTAGCGGCTCGAAAGATGCTATTCTTGGTCGAGACGATGAAGCACAAGGCGGCAGTAGAGCCACGATCGATGACAGGAGCGGGGCGCAGCAGACGACTACCATCCTCCCAAAAATGATCGACGTGCGAAGACCGCAACAGCAAGCGCTATTCAGTCTCGACGACGTATATCTTGGCCGCCTCAGTGAAGATGAAGACGACGATGATGGGCCGATTACATTGGATCGTGGGATCCTGGATTGGGCGACGGACACCACTCGACCAGTGCCCGTAGAGCCGATGCGCGCACCTGATCCCAACACTTCGTTGCTACCGAAGCCCATACAGGCGAGGCACAATCTGGAGCTTCCGATGTCACAGGCTACGCAAAATAACAATGCCACGTCTCTGCCATCACTCGCGAGCTTGTTGCCAGAGAACAATTCTTCGGAGCACCTGGAGCTACCGTCGCTGACAGAGTGGTGGGGTCAAAACGATGGGCGGGGTGGGGCAGCTTCGTACCCAAGTTTGGAGGAGATACTGAGTCATGATCTGTAGTCAATGTGCCCACAGAGCAAATGCCATGTGTGCTGGAGATTGCAGCATGCGGGCTGGCATTCAAGCTAGACTTCGTTGACGTAAGTTGAGGTAGACTGTACTTGGCGCAACCTCGTAGACGCCCGTGTCTGGCCTTGGACAGCACCACAGAATTCTCATTGATGAACATGGGCTGCGGCATCTTTGGAACTAGGCCATCACTGGCGCCATGTAGATGTCAGCGTCGCACAAGATCACCTGCTGGTCATGTCGGACGGACCCACGATGGCGATTCTGCCTTAGTTAGCTCCGGACTCGCCCGCCGCGCCAAAGCTTCGCAGCGCGGCGAGACATCGACACTGTCTCCAAGAGCACTTCACCCATCCGCCGCCGCCGCACGCCCTCTCCGCTCCATCCCTTGCACGCCGCCTCGCTCGTGTGTCGAGCTGACCAGGCTTCCTCCCGCGCGATCAGCACGTCTGCACTGCAACACGTGTCTGGTCCGCGCTCCCATGTGGCCTCAGTTCTCGTCCTCAAACAAAAAGTTGTCGCCCAACGCCTCCGCCATTTAAACCACCGAGCCGCCCGCCCCATCGCCATCGCGTCTCCATGTCGTCAAATGCAGGCCGCCGCTGCTGAGACTCTACCGACCATCGCCGGACAAGCACCGCAACAGGCAAACTGCGCTTAGGTCCGCCGTGCCTCGCGGAGGCCTCGAGCCAGCATCTGAATATGAACAATCCGTATCAGCAGGGAGGGCACGCGCCAAATGTCCCGCCGGCTCTCCCTATGCACCCGCAGCGCCGCGACTACAACCCTTATGCGCAGCATGCACCTCACACGCCGCTGCCGCCCTACAACGGCTACCAGCACCCACACGCATACTACCACGCGCCCCCGCGATGGCCGCAGCAAGCATACCCGCAGCACTACATGCCGCAGCAGCAGTGGATGCCACCGCAGCACTACGCCCAGCGCTCGCCTATGGTGGTGAGCTCGCAGCCTCACGGACAGCCGATGACCCCGATCACCCGACAGCAGCATCCCATTCCGCCCATTCCACAGTCCACCCAGTCGCCGCGACCAGTCCCGCAGTACATCCATCATCACCACCTGCCTGCTACCTCTCCCTCGCCTGCGCCGGCCCACACTCACACTCCAGCTCCTGTTACCACGTCTGCTGCTGCACCTGCTGCTTCCCCAGCTGTTGCAGCGAAAACAGAGGAGCGTGTTGCGACTCCACCTGCACCGACGTCCCGAAGATCATCCACTGCTGCGAACCCGTTGGCACTCTCTCCAGAATACCGACAGCCATTCTGGCCTGAAGTATGCATCCTCCACCCTTCACGTATCCTATTTCGCTGACGCAGTGCAAGCTTCCATGGTACTCGGTCCCTGAAGGCCACACCGATTTCCCTGCGCGTGCTACACCTCGTCGCCGCCGCCGACGGAATATTCGCAAGGGCAACAACGCTGTGGCCTTCCCGCCTCTCACCAGCGCTGTAGAAGAGGCCGCCACACCTGCTGCAATACAGACTCAAGCCGCCGGTGAGCCTGAGGCTGAGGCTCATTCCGAAGCATCGACCATAGCCGCTCCCTCCGAGCCCGAGACTCCAGCAACCTCACAGGCACCGTCTGAAAGCGACTACACGAACGTCTCGACTCCCGCCACACCCGCCCCTGCGCCAGTTCCTTCGCCGAAGCCGACTCCAACCCAACAGCCCCCGCATACTCGTCGAGACACGCGGACCGCCATAGCTGTTCCGTCCATACCTGGTCTTGCCAGGCCGAAAGGAGTATCGCCACCATCTACCTCCCACAGAGAGGCGCAGTCCCAAGCAGGCGAGGAGGTCACACCAACAGCAGAAGAGCAGGTTGCCTCCCTTGACGAGAAGGCCGCGCCAGCCGAAGAGGCGATCAAGACACCCGAGGCTAAACCTGCGCCCAAGTCGTGGGCAGATCTGGTCAAGCGCAATGCTCCAAAGACTGCAGCTCAGCCCCTGGGACTACACAAGGGCGAAATGGTGACCAATGGGATCCCTTTGCCAAAGTCGGCTTCACTCGCCGATGCCTTGAGGCAATACAGTGTTAACAGCGGGGCACTCTTGAACTTCCTCGAACCCAGAGGTCTCGTGAATACTGGAAACATGTGCTACATGAATTCGGTGAGTAGGAGCATGGATTGCTGAAGACGAAATGTACTAACACCTCGGCAGATTCTGCAAGTTTTGGTTTTCTGCGGCCCGTTCTACAGCTTCTTGGATCAGGTACGACAACGGACTGTGCATTCTATGAAGAGCGACACTCCATTGATCGATGCCATGATCATGTTCATGCGCGAGTTCAAGGTCTTGGCTAGCGCGGAGTCGGCGGATTCCCTGCGTTCACGCTTGAAGCAGGAGCAACTCGAACAGTACGGTGACTCCATCACTCCGGAGTATGTTTACGAAGTGATTCGCAAGTTGCCACGCTTTGTGAGCATGAGGCGGGGACATCAGCAAGATGCCGAAGAGTTCCTAGGATTTCTGCTGGAAGGTCTTCACGATGAATGCGTGCAAGTCATGCAAGGACAGGCTGAGGAGCAGCCACAAGCCAATGGCGTCTCTTCGCCTGAGACGGTCTTGTCTCCAGGATCTGCGGATGGTTGGCTCGAGGTTGGCCCGAAGCAAAAGGCTGCCGTGACTCGCACTGCTGGCCAGCAGGATGCTCCATCTCCCGTGACCAAGATCTTTGGCGGCCACTTACGCTCGGAGCTTCGTGTTCCTGGTCAAAAGGACTCCGTCACTTTGGAGCCGTACAAGCCCCTTCAGCTCGACATTGGTGCACAGCACGTAAGCAACATTGTTGACGCACTGAAGGGTCTTACGAACACCGAAGCCTTGACTGGTGATTTTGGTGGACGTGGCAATACGGCAAAGAAGCAAGTTTTCATCGATACACTCCCGCCAGTGCTTGTACTGCACCTGAAGCGCTTCGAGTACAACAGCAGCTTGAACGGTACTCAAAAGATCTGGAAGAAGGTCGGCTACCCGCTTGAGCTGCATGTCCCCAAGGAGGTCTTCTCCCCAGCAAGGCGGGCCAGTTTGCAGATCTCAGGTCTTCCCAAGTACAGGCTGACCAGTGTGGTCTATCATCACGGCAAATCTGCAGCAGGTGGCCACTACACTGTCGATGTCCTGCGCCAGGACAGCCGCGAATGGATCCGCATGGACGATACAATCATTCGCAGGATCCGTGCTGAGGACGTTGCCGAGGGCGGCGCTGAGGAGGACCCGAAGATTCTCGCCAAAGCCCTGGAGCAGCACAAGGCCGACCAAGATATGCAAAAACAAAGAAACATGTACCAAGGGCTCGATGAGGCCGAGAAGGAGCCTGAAGAAGAAAAGCCGTGGTCCGAAGTCAACGGAAACGTTGGCATACACAAGAAGAACTGGAGCGGCGTGGCCGCTTCCGCTACCAACGGCACCGCGACGCCCACAAGCACCACGGGCAAGCGAACCCCGACAGCGAAGCGGGAGGGGGTACGGGATAACAAGGTTGCGTACATTCTTTTGTACGAGCGAATTCGCGATTGAGGAGGGGAAGACGAATGGAAGACAAGGAGTATGGGGCACTGTAAGGGTGCCAGTAGGTAGGTCTGAGGCATTGGCCAATTAAGGCTGCGCTGAGGGACTCTGGTGATGATGAGGGGACATTCAAAAAGGTTCGGCATTAGCGATGGCGTCGGCGGACGCCTGTGTGAAACTTGTGTGTGCGGAGATCTACCATGTTTCCGTGCGCCCCACCTTGGACTAACGACGATACGCTATGGGTGTATTTGTAGTGCACAGAAGAGCGAGAGCATCGCACAAAGCTTCTACGTGGTGAAAGAGAGCTTCGAGGCTGGGACATTCTTCGGCTTTGGGCTTCTAGCTTTCTTCATGTGAGTCGGTCATGATCGACGTGTTCTAGCTGTGTGTATATATATTTCAAAAGATCTATTAGCAAAAGATATTTTTTTCACTTTGACCGGCTCCTGTTATCGAGATTGTGACATGCTGTACCGACTGAGGTCTGAGACGCACAGTGTCAATGCACGGCCAAAGACCCAGCATCCTGTAGCCGACGGACAGGACGAGAGCGTGCCGAAGCCATCAGGAGCGTCAAGCTGATAATCGTTCCAAGATCATCGCTCGGACGGGTTGACGGAAAGAGCATGGTTGATCTGCGGGGCGATCCGCTGCCTCACTCCACCTCTCGCTTATGAGAGAGAGTCGCTAACTAGCAGCAAACGATGGGCAGCACGTGGCCCGCGGCCAAGCAGTCGCTACCACCATACGCCGACGCAGGCCAAACAAGGGTTGCTACACTGCTGCTGTAGCACCTGCCAAACGAGATGGAAGACCCGCAAGACGAGGACCTTGTGCGCTGTAAAGAGAGGTAAAGCTGAATAGCATAAATGGTCACTACTCCCCGCCGGAAAGGAGCCCAAACCCTAGGCAGGCTTTTGCTCGATACACTCGAACTCGCTACGAGAAAGATAGGATGCTTTTCTTACAGGAGACTGTTTTCGGCCTACTGGCCTCTACTGCTGCTGTAATCGCGGCTCCTGCTTCTGTTGCGAAAAGAGCTGTTATCAATCACGATGCTGTTGTCGGGTTTCCACAGACAGTACCAAGTGGATTGACTGGACAGCTGTATCTGAAGTACAAGCCCTACTTGAAGGTGGATAACGGATGTGTGCCATTTCCAGCTGTGGATGCGAGTGGAAATACAGGGTACGTAATGCACTGCACACTGCTAGTTGCCAGCACGCTCGTGTGGCAGATTCTGTGTGATACTACTGATTCACCTGGTCGCTGACGATTGATAGAGGTGGTCTCAGCCCAAGTGGAGGCTCTTCAGATGGCTGCTCCTCCAGTACCGGCCAAGTCTACGCTCGTGCAGGCACCTACAACGGGAACTATGCAATTATGTATTCCTGGTACATGCCCAAAGATTCCCCGTCAACTGGACTCGGACATCGCCACGATTGGGAAAATGTCGTAGTCTGGCTGTCCTCTACATCTACCTCCGCGACCTTGTTGGGCGTTTCAGCAAGTGCGCATGGCGATTACGATGTGAACACCAGTCCAAACTTGAGTGGAACCAGCCCGTTGATCAGATACTTCTCCATATTCCCAGTCAATCATCAGCTTGGGTTCACGAGCACTCGAGGGGGGCAGCAGCCTTTGATCGCTTATGAGAGTTTGAATCCTGCTGCGAAGACGGCGTTGGAGAACACAGACTTTGGTAGGTGAGATCTTTGGACTTTTGGGTAAGGCATGTCTTACTGACTTGTCGTACAGGAAGTGCGAACGTACCTTTCAAGGATTCAAGCTTCCAGAATAACCTGGCAAGCGCGGCACTGTAGAAGTCCGTGGAATTCCTTAAATCGGCGCTGTAGCTGTTGATGAAATGTGAAGCGTTTGCTAGCTGCACGAGCTAAAGGCAATCTGCAGCACGCATGGAAACAAACGATCCTGATGTGTTTGATATTTCTTTCGAACAACTCATTTTGACGCCAACAGGGTTCGTCTTCTTTACACACTCCATCCCGTAGACCTAACTGTCCCGCCGCTTTCATGTCTCTCTTCCAACCCGAACAACACGACACTCCTCTCACGGGCCGACGCTCCAGGCGCGTTGCGGCGCAAGCAAACACCGCCGTATACAACGAATCTCCGTCGCCAGATCACGGATCACGTCCCGCCAGCGATCTCATCCAGCGCTCGAACAGATTACAAACCGAACTCCGCGCCTCCGATTCCAGAGGACAAGATGAGCGCCTTTGGGGCGCTACCGACCTCGACCACACAGACGAAGAAGGACTGAAGTTTGCCGGCTACCGCGGCGCAGCATTCTTCGAACAACTTGATCGCGATGCCAGCGGGCGAATCATGAGCATCTGTGTCTGTAAGTCCGAAATCAGCAGTCGAAGCGGAGATGTGGAGGCGGAAGACTTGGTTCGATGCAGTGTGAGAGATGTAAGTTTGACAACTTGATATTCCTTTTTCTGTGAGCTCTGAGGGAGTCTTTTGGTTAAGCATTTCGAGATAAAAAAGTGCAATCCTGGCTGGTTCCATCACGACTGTGTCGGGCTTCCGGAACATCCTCCGATGTATCTGGGATGGATGTGCCCGGATTGTGTCGTGTCGCAAAGGATGCCTGGAACGGTGAAGGGGTTGTGCGATCTGAAGAGAGGTGACGATGTGACGAGGGCAAGGCGGTGGCTGAAAGAGATGGCGTTGGAAAAGGTGAAATTGAAGGAGAGAGAGAAGGGGTATCAGATGGCGAGAGAAAAGTTGTGGCGAGAGCTGCACGAGGAGGATTGAATGTTCGAATGTGAAGACGCTGTCCTGGGGGTCATGTGGCCATTCTCGGTGTTCAGCGACATGCTGAGCGCCTCCGTTGCTGCGAGTTGCGCTGCTGTTTTGCATGGCTCTGAGAATTGGAGGAAATCACAAACTTACATCGGGCCTCATTTGGCGGCTGCTTGGGGCATTCACTAGCAACGACTATCCAATGTGGATGCACGGAAGCATCTCTTTGAAAGAGGTTTCGCGAAAACTTGTTCTAAGCAGAGGAAGTATTCAAGTACTGCGACGTGTCAATGGCTCAACCCCATCGCCCTCGCTCTATCGACATCGGCCCAATACCTTTCTTTGCTCCTCTCTCTCAACTTCGGCCCTACCCTCACCATCACAAACAACGAAGCATTCCACACGAAGCCGATAACGGCGACCATGATGAACGTGTTGCGGTACCCAAGCGCTTTCAGCCAAGGGGTAATACTAGACGAACAAGAAATCAGCATCAGCTAGGACGTCCAAAGCGACAGCAAGCAACGAAGTTTCGACTCAGAAACAAGGAAAAGTTTACCTACCCATAATTCACCGCAAAACTCAAAGTATTTCGGATCAAAATCAACGTCGTCACCATATCTCCACTCAACTCTCGGTAACTACTGATGGCATATCCAAGGCCACCAGCCACGCAGAGGCAATTGCTCACCGCCAGTGCACCCTGCGAAAACACCAGGCCGAACCAGTGGATGCGATATTCGATCCCTAGTCCGTATAATAGCATGCTGAAGGGGACCAAGATCATACTAGCCACGAACAGATACAAGGTATCCTCGGGCTGGGACAGTCCTCCTCTGCGTCGCGCAAGGCGAACGGTCAGAACACGGCCCGTTTTCCCGCAGTAATAGGCTCCGATTAGGGCTCCGATGACTCCGGATGAGTAGGCGGCTGCGATGGCCGTGGTGCTGAAGTTGTAGTGTTGGACGTAGACGGTTCCTGTCGTGGCGTTTTGTACTCCGGACCAGACGAGCGCGTTGGCGCCGTACATGAGGCCTGCGTAGACGATCACTGGGTAGGTGAAGCCTTTGAAAGGGGCGAGGAAAATGGAAAGCATGCGGTTTGGGCGTGGGGAGTCCAAGAGGCGGAGCTTTTGTGGATAGGTCTTGCGAGGGTAGAATATTTCGCCTGCTTCGACTGATGAGGTGGATGATGAGGAGATAGGTGTGGGACTCTTCTTCTCTGGTTGCGCGGCCGGAGTTGCTGTTGTTGGACTGACAGATTCCGTGGGTGGAGCGGGAAGTGCAGTCGTTATATGCTTTCGATCATAATTCGTCTCTGCTCAATCCATCAGTGCGATTGATCTTGTTGATGCCTGGTAAACATGCTCACCTTCCATCAGGAAGAAACAATACACGAACGCAATTGCGATCCAGATCGCTGTGCACCAGAGAACCCATCTCCAGTCCTGCCCGTCATTAATGAAGCCCGCCAACATTGGAGCAAGTTTGCCAGTCACGCTCAGTCCAAACCCATACCAAGCCAGGTACTTAGGTCTCTCATGGGCGAACCAGATGTCAGTGATGCTAATTTCGCAAAGTGCTTCGACTGGTGCTCCAAAGAAACCTTGTAACACCTTGTTCGCAAGGTAAGTGTTTCGGTTCGTGCACCAAGGCGCGCTCGTCATGATGGCAATTGATGCCAGCATGGAGAACAAATAGGCTGGTCGTTTGCCATACTGGAGAGCCAGAGGTTGCCAGACCACGCATGCCCAGCCATATGCGAGGAACATGACTCCGGTGCCGGTATTGAGATCGTTCAATGTGAGTCCTGTCGCTTTCCCAATCGGTTTCACTACGGAGTATACTGAGCCAGAGGGGATAGCAATCATGAGCGTGTACATTAGCACGCAGGATGTGGCGAGCATTTTGCGTTTGTACGACCAATTTCTTAAAGATGTCAGCGCCGAGGATCTACGACTATGCTCAATGCTTCTCATTCTCACAATGGATCTTCAGGATCGTCAGAAGGTGTCGGGTGGAGGATAATGTCCTGCTCATCGGAGGAACCAGTTGCGTGCTTCGTCGTGCCGCCGAGCTCATGATTGTGATCGATGAGGTATACCGTGCCCGGAGGTAATGTTCTAGCGTTATCCATCTGGTACTAAGACTGCCGAGTCAATAGCGCAGAATTGCATTAACTGCTGACATCGAAAGATGGAGAATGTAGTTGAACGACGAAGGAAGGAGGACGCAATTGGCAACAGTATCAGCGACCTCACAGTCTATGCCTATCAGCTGTCAAAAGCAGGTCTCTCATCCCACTTACAGTCCGCATAGCTTTAAAGATTCGCTCCCGAGGCTGGAGGCTGATGAAGTTGAGATAAGATATAGTCCAGATAGGCGTGGCTGCCTATGGCCAGTGGCGAGTGGTTCGGGCAAGCACAAAGTGGGTCATTGAGACGCTCGCCGCTTTCCCATCGTGTGCTTGTTTCCGGCACAGACTTTGTGGAACGCCCTGTGGTATTCCATATCCAGATGTCGGGCGTAGCAGAATGAGCAGACATCCCGCCTTCAAAATCGATGATGGCAGCTGGAGAGCTGTTCGAATCACTTGTCGAGAGCTCTGTCTGCGAAGATGCGAGGAAAGCATTTGCACACAAGGCACTGGCGGCAGATTCGCACAATCATAGTACTAAATAATTGTTCGTCGCTCGTGGTAGGGTCCGTGGAATTGCCAAGTGCCTGTGAAAACTGTGCAGAGGATCCGCCAGCGCCATTGCGGCTACGTATGATTTGAGCAATGCGGAGATATCAACTTGTAGTGGCAGTCGTCAACAGGACTGTGGTGCGAGCTCCTAGGGGAATCAGATATACGAGTCGTTGATTTCCGTGTGGATGACTTCGGCATTTGGGCCATCTGTTGCGACGTTGGTGGTGTGCATTCGACCTCGGCTGCGTGAGACTACGTCGAGGTGCGAGATAGAATGCAAGGCTGCTCAACGAGGGCCGAATAGATTACCAAATGTCATCAATCCGCTACATTCTGTAGTAACTAGTGAGGTTCCCAGCACCACTTCAGCTCTCTGCTGAAACACGTCCAAATTCAAAGCTCCAATTACTTCTACTATGTATGCAGAAGCTATCGCAGCCATGGCCACAATCTCGTGCACTTGGTGGGACAACGGCGCAAGACGATGCGCAAAGACTCGTGGATTGTTGATCAGCATCTCGACAACGGGCGGGACCGCAAAACATCATGACCGCCAGAACCAGAGATTCCGATCATCGCCTGTCATCATCAGTCTCTGCAGCACTTGGAGGACCACTTCATCACATGCGACATCTCCAGATCCGAATAATGCGCGCAGGTGGAATGTTCACGAATTTGGCCATCCATGTTTGTATACCGTGTCAACGCGAAGTTGTCGTCAGCCTTCTCTACCACCACCATGTGCCCATCCCCGTGCCAAGCCCCGAGAGGTAACGGTTCCTGACAATGCACCAGGATCAGCACGCAGGCAGTATTCCGGATCTCGTTCAAATTTCCCATTTATTAGTGAAACGAAAAGTATCGCGTGCCGTGCCTCCCACTCGTTGTTTTGCACTCGATGCACGATCGACTTCGTTGGGGGCCGCAGTTCTCCCTACGGTACAAGGCTAATAAAACAAGAAGAAGGGGTGGGGGGAGTTCGGCGTGCCCGGCCGGCACGACTCTCACCACCAAACCTTGGGTTTACTTTGTGGAGATCCATCTTCCTTACCTTGTTGGTGATCGAAACCGGTGACCAAAAAAATGGCATGGCTAGTTTCGACCGACTTGCCTTTTGCTGGATTCACGCAGAATTTAAGATTACTGTTTAACGTCATGTTTCCCTGATGTTTCGTCGTCGCTTCTTCGTCCTGGCTGTCCGTCCTTCTGATCTTTGTCCTTCCCTACGATTGCACACTCCACACTCGTTTTATTGTTCTGGACTATCGTTCCTGGCTTGTGGCCACTTTCTGCTGCTCGGAGCCTCTTGAGCAGGCTTTCTATTTTCATTTAATTCCAGAGAGGGAAGAAACCCGTCGCAAAGATGCTCGCAGACTGGACCTCGCTTCTGTTCGTCTCGTCCGCAGTCCTCGCCGCAGCGGGAAGTCACTCACACAACCATGCCGCCCTCCACGCAAAACGTCAGAACGGAAATGCGCAAGACCAGACGGCAGGGAAAGCACGATGGGATCAATTGCAGCAAGAATACCTCGACAGCTTGAGGGCCAACTTGGATCCCCAAGGGACGTGCACATGGGACAACATGACCGTGCGGAGAGAGTGGTAAGTCTCAGATCGCCACTTGAGCACACACCACATCACATCATCATTGCACAACTCTACGCCCCTGAAAGAGTTTGGCGCATGCGGGGGAGAAGGAGAGTTCAAAGTACGCCATCGATCAGACAGGGCTCTTCCATGCAATCGACTCGTAAAGACAACCTAATTTGGACCTTCGTTGACGATGAACAGGGGTGACATGCCAACAGAAGCAAAGCAAGACTACTTCCGTGCACTCCATTGCCTGAAGGCAATGCCAGGGCAGACGGACCGCAACGAAGCCACTGGAATTCCTGGCGCGAGGTCGCGATGGGATGACTTCACCGTGGCGCATTTGCTTAACGTAAACGACGTGCATCGTTCGCCGTGGCTCGCTGTGTGGCATCGCCACTATATCTGGCAGCTGGAGAAGGCTTTGCAAGATGAGTGCGGATACAAGTACGGTGAGTGATCGTAGGACAGTGCTCGGAAGATGCATGTGTCGGTGCTGATGGACATGACCAGGTCTCCCTTACTGGCATTGGTCAAAATACCTCGACCAAGATGTGAACTCTTGGCCTTTGTTCGACAACTCTCCCAACTCGATATCCGGCAATGGCACACAGACAGGTCCCTTGTGCGCCTGTGTGAACGAAGGTCCTTTCGCCAATTGGACGGTCACCCTCGGCCCTTTCAAAGGAGCCTGGGGCTGCACAGCAAACCCGCGTGACGATGGCCGGGGCTACAACCCCCGTTGCATCGAGCGCACCTTCAAACCTTCTCTACTCCAGAACAACCAGTACTCCGACGTGGTCTACGTGATCGAAAACTCCAACGACGCCGATGCCTTCGGGAGACTGATTGAATTGCAATCGCCTTCCGTGCACAACTATCCACACCTTTTCATGGGCGGCACGCAAATCGATGTCACGTACTCTAGCCAGGATCCTTGGTTTTTCTACCATCATTGCATGCTCGAGTTTGTCTTCAACATCTGGCAGAGCAGGGATTGGAACAGCAGAACCACTAGCCTGCCAAACGCGGATAGTTTCACGGCGATTAGGAGGCGAGACGCATGGCAGCTGCCAGTGCCGGCACCGACTCTAGACAGTACATTGTGGTTGCAGGAGGTGTTTCCCAACACCACGGCTCGAGCTGCAATGTGGCCGATGAAGGGCGAGTACTGTTACAGATACGAGTAGAAGATGGAGTAGAGCAAAACGAATGCCCAGCCGCACCCCGAGTCGTACCAGAGAGTGAGCCTTTTCCAGAATCTGAGACCGCTCCCATTCCTTGCAATATCGTGTCCGACGGAGACCCAAGGACCACTCGACGTCAATTCGATGTGCATTCTGTCGGTTGTGACCTGTAAATCTGCTATCATCCAAAGACTTCGAATTCGTCAACGTCACCGATCAGCTTGCAAGCGTGGCGGGTGCTGCGGAGTCCAGGATGCGGAGTACGACTTCAGAAGGCAAGAGATGCAGCGGGTCAGTGGTGGCTGCCATCGGGAAGACGGCGGTCTGCCGGTGGTGGAGGAGGAGAAGGCCGAAATAGAGTCTTTAGCGATGATGTCAGCCGGGGAAGGAGGCCGATGTAGAAGTGTGCCCCACGTGACCTACAACCCCGCGTAAACCTACAGTTTCTAGCGTTTCTTAACACATTTAGTTATTAATTATTCTACTATTATAGATACTATATAGAAGGCACTTAACTAGCTTAGTAAACAAAATAAGCCGAATATTTCTAGAGGTTAGAATAGGTCCCCGACTTTAGGTCGGTTCCGGGTCTAGGTCGGTTCCTAAGGGAACCGACCTAAGACCTAAATCGATAGGGTCCCCGACCTAATACGAAATCGATAGGTCGGGTCTAAATACTACCGGTTCCTATATAGGTCTTTATAAGGACCTAAGTTTAGAAAGATAGGTCTAATACCGGAGAATAAGACTAAGTCGCTATAGGGATAATAGAATTGCTCTAGTACTAAATATACGTATATATAGAACTAAGCGTTATAATATATTAGAAGCGCTAGTTAAACTAGCGACTATAGTTATAGAGAAAAATAAGGATGCCGACTATACTTGCTAACTATACTTGCCGACTACGAGATATTAGAATTAAATACTATTTATAATATCGACTACGAAGTCTATTCTACTTTATAAGTATAACGCGAAAGTAAATACTTCCTTTACTAAGTACTATAACGAAGATATATTAGTACTATATCCTCCTTATTATTACTAATTAAGTCGAAGTTGCTCTATATAGTAGTTACTAATATCTCCTAATCTACCTCGAGCTACTCCTACTACTAATTTACTATATTATTTAAAGGCTCGAACGTAGTTAATATCGGTAGTACCTTCTCTATAAGCGAATCCCGAGCCTATTACTACGTATTACGCTCTTAGGAACGATAGTATATAATATTACTAAACGTCGAGGGATCGTAGGACCGATTATATCGGCTCTAATAACGCGCTATACTAAAGTCGCGCTTATAACTAGTTCTAGCTACTAGGATAGAGAGGATATCCTAGGCTATTAACGCGTAACCTAGATATTCTAATACGATTATCTTCTATAACTAGAGTAGATACTCTATAGAATAGGCAGCCGAGTCTTTAAATCTAGCGTAGCGATAACGAGATACCTCGTCCGAATTAGCTAAAGGCTATATAGTCTGCCGCGGCCGTCTAGATACTCTTTAATTAGAGTCGGAGTTATTACTATCTAATCTACTATAGAGACCTATTGCGAATAATATCGTAGAGTAGTATAAGGCCTTTTTCGGCCTAGACTAGAACATAGCTACGAGAGGCTTATATCGCGCGTATTCGACCTAGAATTTTAACTAGTAGTAATCCTCGAAGGAGGAATCGAGCCCCTCGCTAGAGAAGGCCTCGCGGTCCTAGAACGTCTGTTTTATTACTAGATTAAGAAGAATCGCAATACTATATATATCGCCGAATCGCTTCTAGGTAGTAGTATAATACTTCTCGAGCTTTATCTATATAGCCTATAGGGCGGAATAAATCTTCTTTTGCTAGGATTATATTTTATATTTAAGTTTCTTATCTATAATATCTAGGATATTAAATAAGGTATTATAGTAGCTAAGAACGAGGTATATTATTAGCCTCTTTATCGTACCGATCCGTATTATAGCCTCGGCGAAAGGAGTAGTAAGGTTAATAATATATTTAACTCTCTTCTATTCTATAGTAGTTAGCTTAAGTTCGGGCTAACCCTTATTCTTAATATACTCGTCGATAATATCTCGTAATTAAGAACTACGTATTAGTATAATCGTAGTTAAGCTCTAACGGGTCTTTATATCTTATATTAGGCGTAAAACCCTATTAGGCGTCTTTTTCTACTATTTATACTATTTCGAGTATAAATATAGATCTGCGATCCTCTTTCGCTATAGTACTATAAAACTCTTAAAGCGTTAAGTACTAGAGTTTACTTTAACTATAAGTTTATAGAACTTTATAAGGAGCGGTTATTAGTATAGCTTCTACCGACTACATTTACTAACTATATATACTTCGGAGAGAGAATATATAGTACCTTTATTAGAACTATAGCTAGACTTCCTACTTTAAGCCGATATAAGGCGTTCGTATCTATCTCCTTATCCTATCGTTCCTATTCTTCGTTCCTTAGCTCGATCTTAAGTATAGCGAAGAACTTCCTTAAGGAGAGCTAGATTATATATATAAAGTATAGGAATCGTTCCGGACGGGAGAACTCGTAGTATTTAGTATCTAATATCTCTCTTATATCTCCGTCTATTCTTTAAAGAGGAAGTTATTTAATTAAGACTAATAGCTTCGCTATATATATACGCTTATAGGAGTAAATATCGATAGCCTCGACGCTAGAACTCGTTAGTTAAGAGGTATATATATAGGAAGGAAATATATATAGTAGTATATAGTATATTATTATTAGAAGCATTATCCGCTATTAGCGCTATAAGCTTATTAGAGATTTCGAAACGGGTAAGTATATCGAATAGTAGATCCGCTAGGACTTCGCCTATATAACGGCCTAAAATATATAGAAAGGCTAGTATAGCCTTATACTAGGCCTACTCGCTATCGATCTAGTAGCCTTATATCGTAAGGAATAATACTCGGAGCACCCTAGCGTACTAACCGTCGAGGGCGATAGCTACCTAGAAGGTTCTAGACAGCTAACGTTTTAGATTATCCTCGGAGTAATTAACTACGTCCTAGATATATAACTTAATTATAGTAGCGCTCTTAAAGTCGATAGATCTAGTCTCCTCTAATAGACATTTATAGGTACGCCGAACTATAAGACTTTCGAAGAAGTTTAAGAGTAATCTAAGCTAGGAAACTATAAGCTTATATAACTCTAGAAACTTTAACCGGTCTAGGTGCTCGGTTCTAATAAAACTTTTCTTAAGCCGTTCCTATAAATAAGAACCGTTAGTATATCTACGTTATATATCTCTATAAAGCGTAGTTAGTAAGCGTAGTTAGGAAGCGTAGTCGGTAAGCGTAGTTAGGAAGCGTAGTCGGCAAGCGTAGTTAGTACCTTATTTTCGTAATAATAAATACTAAACTTATAGATTAATCTTTAGTAGCCTTAATAACTTCTTTAGTAACTCTACGCTCCTAGGAGGCATCTTCGTAGCCTACTAAATCGAGGTGCTTTTATAGAGCTTTTATTCTATTACCTAGTCCTAGGTATTTAATAACTCTATTATATCCCTTATAAATAACTCTTAGAGCGTACGTTTCTTAGTCTATACCTTTAACGAAAAATCTCTAAGCTTATAACGTTCGCGTATTTTAGTTCTATTTTATAGAGTTCGAAGATATTCTACTATACTTATCGTAATACCTCGCCTCTTCGAGCTACTAATAGTAGTAGTAAAAGCCCTCGAACGACTAAGTATACTCCTGCTACTATATCTATATACTATTAGTTTCGACCTAGTCCTTAGAATCCTCTAGCGGCTTAGTAAGGTTAGCTAGAGATAGTATCCTATCTCGTATACTAGCTTAACTACTCGAGGTATTTATAATTAAATAGCGTCCCTTCCTCTACTATTATACTACCTTCTTAATTAGACTAGAGTCGACGAGAGATAGCTACGATTTAGAGTTAGTCTATCGTTCGCGAAGCTATATACTTATATATCTCGAGGAAGAAGGAAGTATAGTACTACTATATTATATTAGAGTCGTAGGATATACTAGTAATACTATAATATAAAGTATATAGTACTAAGAAGGAATCGTAGAACTAAAGAGTAAAAGCTAGTAGAGTAATAGAGGTAATAATATTTATAGAGGCGATTAAGTTTTATTAATATAAGTACTAGCGAGGTATCTCTATTATAGGCCGACAGCCTATCCTAGTAGCGTTATAGAGACGGGCACCTCTAGTACTCTTATTAAGCTAGTAATAGTCGCGACTAATAAATATACTAAGTACTCTTTAATTATAGTAACGCTATAGTTGCCTTCGAGGGCAAGTATCTTACTAGCGCAAGAGGCTAGTAGCATTAATAAAGCTTAAGTCGAAAAAGTAGAGTTAAACTTAGCCTAAGTAGATAAACCTATTATAGAGAGAATTTAGAAACTACCTAAAGACTACGTAAAGCGATATAATACTATATAGTAGAAGGCTAGAAATAATACTAAGAGTAAGAAGAGGAAAAAGAATATAGCGAGCTAGAAGTTTAAGGTATAGCTAGAGCTCCTAGATCTAGTACTAGCTCTAAAGACAAAGTAGTAGTATATCTCTAAAAGCATAACTGCTACGTAAGAGAATAAGGCTAGTATTAAATATACTTAGCTATCGAAGGCAAGACTCTAGCTATCTATAAGAATTATAAAGGAGAATTATATATTTAGCAAGCTACTATAGAGCGAGAGGTAGAAATAAGAGATATAAGTTAAAGAGGGCCGGCTAGTACTATAACGTAAACTATAGACCGATATACTATCGGCGGCTATAACTAATCTTAACTTACGAGATATATTCGTATCCTACCTAGCTTAAGAGGAGTTATAGAGCTTCTATATAAACCCTATCTCTAGCGACTAGAATTTACGTATAAAGGTCTTAGAGATAGCGAGCTTATTCGTAGACGTACCTAGAAGCTACTCGACGATATCCTAAAAGCTAAGTCCTCCTTTCTACTTAGAATCGAGCTATATTTCCTATAGAAGCTCTCTGTATACTAACTCCTTTATATCGAACTTATAAGCGTATAACTAGAACGCTAGCCTATTTCGCTTAGCCTATACTTTAGACGTAACTAGCTTCCGGAACCTATTACTATTCTAATC
This sequence comes from Cercospora zeina, assembly GCA_022702355.1. Lineage (NCBI taxonomy): Eukaryota > Fungi > Ascomycota > Dothideomycetes > Mycosphaerellales > Mycosphaerellaceae > Cercospora > Cercospora zeina. Next base: position 995,526 of record JAKLWX010000005.1, read on the forward strand.
GTATCCTAACGGGACAAGCTAATCTAGGACTTCTAGAGTCTAAGTAAAGCGATTAGCTATATTAAACTTAGAGGACTTCTAAGAGAGATAGTTACGATATACTATATAGTAATAAGGTAGGAAAATTTCTATTATAGTTAGAAGACGGCCTTCTACTATTAGCTCCTACTACTAGTTAGTATATAGTTAGTAAGCGTAGTTAGTACTAATTTACCTTTGCTTTCGCTATAAATACTAATATATAGACTAATTTTATAAGCCCTCTATAAGGCTCTATAGAGCGTAGAGTATACTTCTAGTTTAATTAGAGGTACTCGAATGCGTCCTAAAGAAGCTATTAGTTCTAGTAGCGATATACTCTTAATAAGAGCTACTTACGTCCGCTCTAAATACTTAGAACACGTATTTCCTCTTATTCCTAGATTATAGCCTCTCGATAAGGTCTATTTCTTACTATAAGGAACTCGGCCTCTCCTTTATTAGTTATATAATAAACTCGGCTTAACTCCTATATTACGCGCGTAGTATTATAAGCGTATATACCTTCTTCTTAAACTATCGAATAGCCTTATTCTAAAAGGCGTAGACGGCGTAGCTCCTCTATACAGCCTACTCGCTCTCGGTAGCGACTTAAAGATAGAGGTTAGTTATTTTATAGCTAGTACTAGCCGACCTTACTAGTAATACGTAGGGTGCCTCCGGACCCGACTTAGACTAATTAGTATTATACTAGTAGTTATAGTTATAGTACGGGTCGTCTACGCCCTTCTCCTTCTCGATATTAAAATAGAAGCTTTCCTTATCCTAGCTCGCTACTTATATAGTAGGCCTGTCCCGCGCGCGCTTACGTTTCTTATCGTCTCTATTATATATTAGTACTACCGACTATATTAGCCGACTATATAGATTATTACTTACGCTATCTAGTCGTACTAAGTATAGTGCTTCTCTCTTTAGGCCTTAATCTTCTTCTACTACTACTTCTTTAATAGGGAGCTCTATATATTATTAAAGCCGATTAAAAGCTTCTTTTACTAAGTAAAAGACTTATTTCTAGCTTTGCGCTACTTATCTACTATAGCTCTCTTAGGCGATATATCTATACGCTAGCTATGCTTATAAAGGGTATTAAGATTAGAAGAGTAGTTGTCTATATCTTTCCTTATAGCGCCTAGTTATATCTAAAGTATAGAAGTACTTATACTATTTAAATCCTTATTTACGAGGTAGGGACGCTTTTATAGACTATTAAAGAGCGTAGTACTTATTAAATATCGCTTTTATCGCGCTATTATTATAAGTTTAGTCGCTAAGAAGAAATAAGTATCGCGAGGTATATAGTAAATATACGCTTAAAATTCGGCAGTAATACGAGTATAGTAGTAGTTAAGGTAGTAGTTATTATAATAGGAGCTAAGTACGACGAATTCTAGCTTTAGGTACGCTAGAAGCTTAGTATATAGCTGTTCCTACCTAGCTACTAGCTTACCTTTAAATATAGAGTTTAGCTTCCTATACTATAGTCGGCTACTATAGTCGGCGATATTATATAATATATCGCTTGCTTAATATAGCGTATACTAATATATACGACTATATATAAATAGTAATAGCTATAGATATACTCTAGAGCTAGAATCTATCGTATATATTACTTAGATTAACCTTACTATCGCTAGCCGAAAAGAGTAACTACTATATACTTATATCCTCGACGACTACTCGTCTACTCGTTACTAATAAGTACTTCTTAGCTTATACTATCGACGACTACTTATCTCCTTAGCGTAGATAGCTACTTCTTAGCTTATATTATCGACGACTACTCGTCTTCTTAGCGTAGACAATTACTTTTTAGTTTATACTATCGACGACTACTAGTCTCCTCGGCGCCGACGGTTGCTTCTTAGCTTATACTATCGATAACTACTTCTCTTCTTAGTATCGAAGTAGTATTAATAATTATTTCTTCTCTTCTACTATTATAATAACTCGGTTCCTTAATATAAAGGTAAGCTAGAGAGTCTATTTTTCTATTCTACTACTATATTACGACTACTTAACTAGTAATACTATAGAGTACTAGTAAGTCTAGCTCTTTCCCTTCTATAGTATTTTATATATTTATAGAGAACTTCGAATAACGAAATATATATACTATAGTCGATATTATCTATATAATACCTAGATATAATCTATACTATAGTAAATATTTGCGTCTATTACTAACTTACTATATTCTATAAAGTAGCGAAAGCGATTATAGCGTTCGCGTAACTATAACTTCTACTAGGTAAAGATTAGTAGGGGTGTCCTAATATAGTAGTAGAATGCGATATAGTTCTACTATATAGCGCTATCGAACTCTAACCCTCCCTCTATAGGCCCGCGTATTCCGGTAGTCGTATACGATTTTCTAGTACTCCTATCTACCCTAGCTCTTCTCTCTCGTACCTCTACCTATTCGCTTCTTCTAACTCTTCGATATCTCTATCTATACTACTCGATACCTTCTCTTATTTCTTAAGTAGACTCTAATATAGAGTTTAACTCGAGCCCTCCTCTACGAGTATATTCTAATATAGATACTAATATACTACTATTAGTACTACCTTTACGCGTAGGAAATAAGGCTACTAAGTAGCGGCGAATATAGCTACTAAAGGCTACGGTACTAGACGACGAGTCTCGTAGGAAGGTAGTAGTTCTATAGAAAAAAGTAATAGCTAGAGGTTAGAATAGGTCCCCGACTTTAGGTCGGTTCCGGGTCTAGGTCGGTTCCTAAGGGAACCGACCTAAGACCTAAATCGATAGGGTCCCTAACCTAATATAAAATCGATAGGTCGGGTCTAAATACTACTAGTTCCTATATAGGTCTTTATAGGGACCTAAGTTTAGAAAGATAGGTCTAATACTAGAGAACAAGACTAAGTCGCCGCAGGGATAATAGAATTGCTCTAATATTAAATATATATATATATAGAACTAAGCGTTATAGTATATTAGAAGCGCTAGTTAAACTAGCGACTATAGTTATAGAGAAAAATAAGGATGCCGACTATACTTGCTAACTATACTTGCCGACTACGAGATATCGGAATTAAATACTATTTATAATATCGACTACGAAGTCTACTCTACTTTACGAGTATAACGTAAAAGCAAATACTTCCTTTACTAAGTACTACGGCGAAGATATATTAGTGCTATATCCTCCTCGTTATTACTAATTAAGTCGAAGTTACTCTATATAGTAGTTACTAACGTCTCCTAATCTGCCTCGAGCTACTCCTACTACTAATTTACTATATTATTCGAAGGCTCGAACGTAGTTAATATTAGTAGCGCCTCCTCTATAAGCGAATCCCGAGCCTATTACTATATATTACGCTCTTAAGAATAATAGTATATAATATTACTAAACGTCGAGGGATTGTAGGACCGATTATATTAGCTCTAATAACGTACTATACTAAAGTCGCGCTTATAACTAGTTCTAGCTACTAGGATAAAGAGGATATCCTAGGCTATTAGCGCGCAACCTAGATATTCTAATACGATTATCTTCTATAACCGGAGTAGATACTCTATAGAATAGGCAGCCGAGTCCTTAAATCTAGCGTAGTAATAACGAGATACCTCGTCTAAATTAGCTAAAGGCTATACGGTCTACTACGGCTATCTAGATACCCTTTAATTAGAGTCGGAGTTATTACTATCTAATCTATTATAGAGACCTATTACGAATAATATCGCGGAGCGGTATAAGGCCTTTTTCGGCCTAAACTAGGACGTAGCTACGAGAGGCTTATATCGCGCGTATTTAACCTAGAATTTTAACTAGTAGTAATCCTCGAAGGAGGAATCGAGCCCCTCGCTAGAGAAGGCCTCGTAGTCCTAGAACGCCCGTTTTATTACTAAATTAAGAAGAATCGCAATGCTATATATATTACCGAATCGCTCTTAGGTAGTAGTATAGTACTTCTCGAGCTTTATCTATATAGCTTATAAGGTAGAATAAATCTCCTTTTACTAGGGTTATGTTTTATATTTAAGTTTCTTATCTATAATATCTAGAATATCGAATAAGGTATTATAGTAGCTAAGAACGAGGTAGATTATTAGCTCCTTTATTGTACTAATTTATATCGTAGCCTCTATAAAAGGAGTAGTAAGATTAATAATATATTTAACCCTCTTCTATTCTATAGCGGTTAGCTTTAGTTCGGGCTAACTCTTATTCTTAATATACTTGTCGATAATATCTTATAGTTAAGAACTATATATTAGTATAATCGTAGTTAAGCTTTAATAGGTCTTTATATCTTATATTAGGCGTAAAACCCTTTAAAGCATCTTCTTCTACTATTTATACTATTTCGAGTATAGATATAGATCTACGATCCTCTTTCGCTATAGTATTATAAAACTCTCGAAGCGTTAAGTACTAGAGTTTACCTTAACTATAAGTTTCTAGAACTTTATAGAGAGCGGTTATTAGTATAGCTTCTACTAACTACGTTTGCTAACTATATATACTTCGTAGGGAGAATAAATAGTACCTTTATTAGAACTATAGCTAGACTTCCTACTTTAAGCCGACGTAATACGTTCGTATCTATCTCTTCGTTCTATTGTTCCTATTTCTCGTTTCTTAGCTCGATCTTAAGAGTAGCAAAGAACTTCTTTAAGGAGAGCTAGATTATATATATAAAGTATAGGAATCGTTCTAGATAGGAGAACTTATAGTCTTTAGTATCTAATATCTCTCCTATATCCCCGTCTATTCCTTAGAGAAGAAGTTATTTAATCGAGACTAATAGCTTTGCTATATATATACGCTCGTAGAAGCAAATATTAATAGCCTCGACGCTAGAACTCGTTAGTTAGAAGGTATATATATAGTAAGGATATATATATAGCTATATATAGTATATTATTATTAGAAGTATTATCCGCTATTAGCGCTATAAGCCTATTAGAGATCTCGAAACAGGTAAGTACGTCGAATAGTAGGTCCGCTAGGACTTCGCCCGTATAACGGCCCGAAATATATAGAAAAGCTAGTATAGCCTTATACTAGGCCTACTCGCTATCGATCTAGTAGCCTCGTATTATAAGAAATAATACTTAGAGCACCCTAGTATACTAACTATTAAGGGCGATAGCTACCTAAAAGGTTCTAGATAGCTAACGTTTTAGATTGTCCTCGGAGTAATCGACCGCGTCCTAGATATATAACTTAATCGTAGCGGCGCTCTTAAAGTTAATAGATCTCGTCTTCTCTAATAGATATTTATAGGTACGCCGAACTATAGGACTTTCGAAGAAGTTTAAGGGTAAGCCTAGCTAGGAAACTATAAGCCTATATAACTCTAGAAACTTTAATCGTTCTAGGTGCTCTATTCTAGTAAAACTTTTCTTAAGCCGTTCCTATAAATAAGGGCCGTTAGTATATCTACGTTATATATCTCTATAAAGTATAGTTAGCGAGCGTAGTTAGTAAGCGTAGTTAGTAAGCGTAGTCGGTACCTTATTCCTATATTAACGAATACTAAACTTATAGATTAATCTTTAGTAGCCTTAATAACTTCTCTAGTAACTCTATACTCTTAGGAGGCTCCTTCGTAGCTTACTAAATCGAGGTGCTTTTAAAGAGCTTTTATTCTATTACTTAGTCCTAAGTATTTAATAACTCTATTATATCCTCTATATATAATCCTTAAGGCATATATTTCCTAGTCTATACCTTTAACGAAAAATCTCTAAGCCTATAACGTTCGCGTATTTAAGTTCTATTTTATAGGATTCGAAGATATTCTACTATACTTATTATAATACCTTATCTTTTCGAGCTACTAATAATAGTAGTAAAAGCTCTCGAACGACTAAGTATACTCCTACTACTATATCTATACGCTATTAGTTTCGACCTAGTTCTTAGAATCCTCTAGCGGCTTAGTAAGGTTAGCTAGAGGTAGTATCCTATCTTATATACTAGCTTAACTACTCGAGGTATTCGTAATTAGATAGCATCCCTTCCTCTACTATTATACTACCTTTTTAATTAAACTAGAGTCGATGAGAGATAGCTGCGATTCGGAGTTAGTTTATTATTCGCAAAGCTATATACTTATATATCTTAAGGAAGAAGGAAGTATAGTACTACTACGTTATATTAGAGTCGTAGGATATACTAGTAATACTATAATTTAAAGTATATAGTACTAAGAAGGAATCGTAGAACTAAAGAGTAAAAGCTAGTAGAGTAATAGAGGTAAATAATATTTATAGAGGCAATTAAGTTTTATTAGTATAAGTACTAGCGAGGTGTCTCTATTATAGGCCGATAGCCTATCCTAGTAGCGTTATAGAGACGGGCACCTCTAGTACTCTTATTAAGCTCGTAATAGTTGCGACTAATAAATATACTAAGTACTCTTTAATTATAGTAATACTATAGTCGCCTTCGAGAGCAAGTATCTTACTAGCGCAAGAGGCTAGTAGCGTTAATAAAGCTTAAGTCGAAAAAGCAGAGTTAGACTTAGCCTAAGTAGATAAACCTATCGTAAAGAGAATTTAGAAACTATCTAAAGACTACGTAAAGCGATATAATACTATATAGTAGAAGGCTAGAAATAATACTAAGGGTAAAAAGGGGAAAAAGAATATAGCGAGCTAGCGGTTACGCCTTTAGAGATATATTACTACTTTATCTTTAGAGCTAGTACTAGATCTAGGAGCTCTAGCTATACCTTAAACTTCTAGCTTACTATATTCTTTTTCCTCTTCTTACTCTTAGTATTATTTCTAGCCTTCTACTATATAGTATTATATCGCTTTACGTAGTCTTTAGGTAGTTTCTAAATTCTCTCTACGATAGGTTTATCTACTTAGTATATCGTCGGCGGCTATAACTAATCTTAACTTACGAGATATATCCGTATTCTACCTAGCCTAAGAGGAGTTATAGAGCTTCTATATAAACCCTATCTCTAGCGACTAGAATTTGCGTATAAAGGTCTCGGAGATAGCGAGCTTATCCGCAGACGTACCTAGAAGCTACTCGACGATATCCTAAAAGCTAAGTCCTCCTTCCTACTTAGAATCGAGCTATATTTCCTATAGACGCTCTCTATATACTAACTCCTTTATATCGAACTTATAAGCGTATAACTAGAACGCTAGCCTATTTCGCTTAGCCTATACTTTAAATATAACTAGCTTCTAGAACCTATTACTATCCTAATCGTATCCTAACGAGATAAGCTAATCTAGGACTTCTAGAGTCTAAGTAAAGCGATTAGCTATATTAAACTTAAAGGACTTCTAGAAGAGATAGTTGCGATATACTACGTAGTAATAGGGCAGGAAAATTTCCGTTATAGTTAGAAGACGGCCTTCTACTATTAGCTCCTACTACTAGTTAGTATATAGTTAGTAGGCGTAGTCGGTACTAATTTACCTTCGCTTTCGCTATAGATACTAATATATAGACTAATTTTATAAGCCCTCTATAAGGCTCTATAGAGCGTAGAGTATACTTCTAGTTTAATTAGAGGTACTCGAATACGTCTTAAAGAAGCTATTAGTTCTAGCGGCGATATACTCTTAATAAGAGCTACTTATATCCGCTTTAGACACTTAGAACACGTATCTCCTCTTATTCCTAGATTATAGCCTCTCGATAAGGTCTATTTCTTACTATAAGGAACTTAGCCTCTTCTTAATTAGTTATATAATAAACTCGGCTTAACTCCTATATTACGCGTATAGTATCGCAAGCGTATATACCTTCTTCTTAAACTATCGAATAGCCTTATTCTAAAAGGCGTAGATAGTATAGCTCCTCTATATAGCCTACTCGCTCTCGGTAGTAACTCGAAGGCAGAGGTTAGTTATTTTATAGCTAGTACCGGCCGACCTTACCGGCAATACGTAGGGTGCCTCCGGACCCGACTTAGACTAATTAGTATTATACTAGTAGTTATAGTTATAGTACGGGTCGTCCGCGCCCTTCTCCTTCTCGATATTAAAATAGAAGCTTTCCTTATCTTAGTTCGCTATTTATATAGTAGGCCTATCCCGCGCGCGCTTACGTTTCTTATCGTCCCTATTATATATTAGTACTACCGACTATATTAGCTAACTATATAGATTATTACTTACGCTATCTAGTTATACTAAGTATAGTACTCCTCTCTTTAGGCCTTAATCTTCTTTTACTATTATTTCTTTAATAGGGAGCTTTATATATTATTAGAGCCGATTAAAAGCTTCTTCTACTAAGTAAAGGACTTATTTCTAGCTTTATACTACTTATCTACTATAGCTCTCTTAGGCGATATATCTATACGCTAGCTACGCTCGCGAAGGGTATTAGGATTAGAAGAGTAGGTATTTATATCTTTTCTTATAGCGCTTAGTCGTATTTAAAGTATAGAAGTACTTATACTATTTAAATCCTTATCTACGAGGTAGGGATACTTCTATAAACTATTAAAAGGCGTAGTACTTATTAGATATCGCTTTTATTATACTATTATCGTAAGTTCGATTACTAGAAAGAGATAAGTATCGCGAGGTATATAGTAAATATACGCTTAAAATTCGGCGGTAATACGAGTATAGTAGTAGTTAAGGTAGTAGTTATTATAATAGGAGCTAAGTATAACGAATTTTAGCTTTAGGTATACTAGAAGCTTAGTACGTAGCTATTCCTACCTAGCTACTAGCTTACCTCTATACGTAGAGATTAGCTTCTTATACTATAGTCGGCTACTATAGTCGGCGATATTATATAATATATCGCTTGCCTAATATAGCGTATACTAATATATACGACTATATATAGATAGCGATAGCTATAGACGTACTCTAGAGCTAGAATCTATCGTATACGTTACTTAGATTAACCTTACTATCGCCGGCCGAAAAGAGTAACTACTATATACTTATATCCTCGACGACTACTCGTCTACTTATCGCTAATAGTTACTTCTTAGCTTATACTATCGACGACTACTTATCTCCTTAGCGTAAATAGCTACTTCTTAGCTTATATTATCGACGACTACTCGTCTCCTTAGCGTAGACGATTGCTTTTTAGTTTATACTATCGACGACTACTAGTCTTCTTAGCGCTAATAGTTGCTTCTTAGCTTATACTATCGATAACTACTCCTCTTCTTAGTATCGAAGTAGTATCGATAATTATTTCTTCTCTTCTACTATTATAACGACTCGGTTCCTCGATATAAAGGTAGGCTAGAGAGTCTATTTTTCTATTCTACTACTATATTATAACTACTTAACTAGTAATACTATAGAGTACTAGTAAGTCTAGCTCTTTCCCTTCTATAGTATTTTATATATTTATAAAGAACTTCGAATAACGAAATATATATACTATAGTCGATATTATCTATATAATACCTAGATATAATCTATACTATAGTAAATATTTGCGTCTATTACTAACTTACTATATTCTATAAAGTAGCGAAAGCAATTATAGCATTCGCGTAACTATAACTTCTACTAAGTAAAGATTAGTAGAGGTGTCCCGATATAGTAGTAGAATGCGATATAGTTCTACTATATAGCGCTATCGAACTCTAACCCCCCCCCTATAGGCCCGCGTATTCTAGCGGTCGTATACGATTTTCTAGTACTCCTATCTACCCTAGCCCTTCTCTCTCGTACCTCTACCTATCTACTTCTTCTAACCCTTCGACATCTCTATCTATACTACTCGATACCTTCTCTTATTTCCTAAGCGGACTCTAATATAGAGTTTAACTCGAGCCTTCCTCTACGAGTATATCCTAATATAGATACTAATATACCGCTATTAGTACTACCTTTACGCATAGGAAACAAGGCTACTAAGTAGCGGCGAATATAGCTACTAAAGGCTATAGTACTAGACGACGAGTCTCGTAAGAAGGTAGTAGTTCTATAGAAAAAAGCGATAGCTATAAGAATAATATAGCGACGAACGAGAGCTAGTAAGTCTAGTATCTCGAAAAAGTAGTTAATACTAGGGACGGCAGCCTTACGAGAGATTCGTAAGCTTTAGCGAACGATAGCTTTATATATCTAGAGGGTCTCTTTTTAGCGCGTTATCTATAAGATTATAATAGATAGAGGTAGTAGCGATATTATTAGAATTTAGGTAGTAGCACTTAAATACTTATAGGAAGTAGCGGAGGCATTTCTCGTTATAAAGTTCGAGATTTCTAACCTTCTAGCGATCTACGCGAAGCGCATTACCCTATAAGTAAAGGATATATACTTATATAGTTATCTACGCTACTAGTTTACTAGCTAGAATAGAGGAGGGAATAATAATATAGGTATATAATACTAGGTTACCGACTATAATTGCCGACTATAAAGAGCCTAGTATACGTTACTATACTTAGAAGCTTAGAATTAATATATACGGCATAGGTAAAGCTATAGCTAGCGCGCTAGCAAGCCTAACGTCTGCCTTAGCTAACCTATATACCCTTACTAAACTATTAGTAATACTACTACCTCTACTACCTTAGAACTTATCGGCGGTCGTGCTTTATTAGCCTATTATTATTGCCTTCCTTTTTTATACCTCCTAACGAATTTTCGTATTATGCGCATAAAGGATACTACTACGTATATTAATCGTAGCTTAATCGACTACTTTTCTCTCGGCCCTCTACGTATTTATAATAGCTTAACTTCCTACTAATAAGCCTAGCTAGTTCGCTAAGTAATACTTCTCTAGCCGAGATATAGCGTCTACTTCTCCTTTATTTAGAAACTCCTCCCTACTTAAAAACTCTCCTATAGATAATAGTAATATCGACCCTAGACTTCTTAGTAACTAGGCGCTCTCTTCTAGCTAACGTAGCGCTTCTGCCCCTCCTCCCTTAATTTCTAACTCCTCTGCTTATAATAGTAACGACTAAGGAGCTACTAGTAGAAACGACTAGAATAGTTCTCGTAGAAACGCGAACGGCAATAATAGAAATAACGAAGACAACGTCTCTATTATTATTATCGACGATAGTAATAGTAAGGAGAGTAATAGCGATAAGAGTAATAGCGACGAGAGTATTATACCGCCTACCTCTCCCTCTTAGCTTTCTAGGAAGGCTTTATAGAAAACTATACTAGGCGGTCGGCCTCGTCTTAATAAGCAGAAGCTCGCTTACTAAATAGCTTATAAGAGATAGATCGAGAGGGATAATATAGTAATAGTAGTAGTAGTAGTAGTAGCTAGAGGAGTAGTAGGTAGAAAACGATTACTAAGTAGAAAACGAGTAGCGAAAAAGGGACTAGCTAGAAAGAGAACAGCTAGAAAAGCACTAGCTAAAATAGTAGTAGTAGGTAGAGGAGGTCTAGCTCGTAGAGCTAGTATATAGAAGACTTATTGCTATAAGCTAAGTAGTAAGTTATATAGTTAGTATTTATAGTTAGTATTACTAACTTATACTCTAGCTATCGCGCTCTAAGAGATCCGTAAGTACTAGAAGTCTATAGATCTACTTATACTAAAGCTACTCTTTAGTTATCTCGTCTACGAAGTTTGCTACGATATTTCTAGAGGCTTAGCTATTTCTTAAGGAGGTTACTATTAGTAGGCGAGCGCCCTTAGTACTCTATAGGAAGCTGCCGAGAGTGCTCTAGTCTACCTCTTCTCGAGTATATATGCTCCTAGTCGTTCTATATTCGATCGATATTAACTATATTATAAGTACTAATATTACTACGATTTACGTAAAGCGAGTAACTATTTAGTAGAGGGATATAAAGTTTATTATTAGCCTGCTCTCGTCTTAGGGAATTAATATGTTTAGTAAGAGATAAATCTCTACGGTATATATAGGGAAAATTGTTATAACTATAGAGGGCATATATAGTAAAAATCGGTATAAGTAGAGAGGTTGCCGTAGTTAGTATTCGTAGTCAGTATACCTATAGTTGCCCTAAAACGTATAATTTGCCGTATTAAATTAAATATGCCTTTAAAACCCGTCGCTTTCTATACTTTCTACTTCCTCCGGTTTCTATCTATTTATAACCCTCGATTTTCTATACTATATTTTATCGAATCTTGCATTTCTATTAAGACCTATCTTTAGACCTATCGTTAGACCCGAGTCGGACCTATCTAATACCTATATTTGTTAGATAGGTCCGGAACTAGGTAGGAACCGGCTAGGACCCGACCTAACTATTATAGTTCTATATATTTAGGTCCTAGACCCGACCCGGACCCGTCCCGACCTATTCTAACCTCTAGTAATAGCTATAAGGACGATATAGCGACGAACGAGAGCTAGTAAGTCTAGTATCTCGAAAAGGCGATTAAAGCTAGGGATAGTAGCCTTACGAGAGATTTATAAGCTTTAGCGAACGATAGCTTTATATATCTATAGAGTTCCTTTTTAGCGCGTTATCTACGAGATTATAATAGATAGAGGTAGTAGCGATATTATTAGAATTTAGGTAGTAGCACTTAAATACTTATAGGAAGTAGCGGAGGTATTTCTCGTTATAGAGTTCGAGATTTCTAACCTTCTAGTAATCTACGCGAAGCGCGTTACTTTATAAGTAAAGGATATATACCTATATAGTTATCTACGCTACTAGTTTACTAGCTAGGATAGAGGAGGGAATAATAATATAGGTATATAATATTAGGTTACCGACTATAATTGCTAACTATAAAGAGCCTAGTATACGTTACTATACTTAGAAGCTTAGAATTAATATATATAGCGCGGGTAAAGCCGTAGCTAGCGCGCTAGCGAGCTTAATATCCGCCTTAGCTAACCTATATACCCTTACTAAACTATTAGTAATACTACTACCTCTACCTCCTTAGAACTTATCGGCGGTCGCGCTTTATTAGCTTATTATTATCGCCTTTCTTTTTTATACCTCCTAACGAATTTTCGTATTACGTATATAAAGAATACTACTACGTACGTTAATTATAGCTTAATCGACTACTTTTCTCTCGCCCCTCCGCGTATTTATAATAGCTTAACTTCCTACTAATAAGCCTAGCTAGTTCGCTAAGTAATACTTCTCTAGCCGAGATATAGCGTTTACTCCTCCTTTATTTAGAAACTCTCCCCTACCTAAAAACCCTCCTATAGCTAATAGTAATATCGACCCTAGACTTCTTAGTAACTAGGCGCCCTCTTCTAACTAATATAGCGCTTCTACCCCTTCTCCTTTAATTTCTAACTCCTTCGCTTATAATAGTAACGACTAAGAGGCTACTAGCGGAAACGACTAGAATAGTTCTCGCGAAAATACGAATAGTAATAATAGAAATAACGAAGACAACGGCTCTATTATTAATATCGACGATAGTAATAGTAACGAGAGTATTATACCGCCTACCCGTCCCTCTTAGCTTTCTAGAAAGGCTCTATAGAAAACTATACTAGGTAGTTAGCGTCGTCTCGATAAGTAGAAGCTCGCTTACTAAATAGCTTATAAGAAATAGATTAAGAGGGATAATATAGTAATAGTAGTAGTAGTAGTAGTAGCTAGAGGAGTAGTAGGTAGAAAACGATTACTAGGTAGAAAACGAGTAGCAAAGAAGAGACTAGCTAGAAAGAGAACAGCTAGAAAAGCACTAGCTAAAATAGTAGTAGTAAGTAGAGGAGGTCTAGCTCGTAGAGCTAGTATATAGAAGACTTATTACTATAAGCTAGGTAGTAAGTTATATAGTTAGTATATATAGTCGGTATTACTAACTTATACTCTAGCTATCGCGCTCCGAGAGATCTATAAGTACTAGAAGTCTACGGATCTACTTATACTAAAGCTACCCTTTAGCTACCTTATTTACGAAGTTTACTATAACGTTTTTAGAGGCTTAGCTATTTCTTAAGGAGGTTACTATTAGTAGGCGAGCGCCCTTAGTACTCTATAGGAAGCTGCTAAGAGTACTCTAGTCTACCTCTTCTCGAGTATATATACTTCTAGTCGTTCTATATTCGATCGATATTAACTATATTATAAGTACTAACGTTACTACGATTTACGTAAAGTAAGTAACTATTTAGTAGAGGGATATAAAGTTTATTATTAGCCTACTCTCGTCTTAGGGAATTAATATATTTAGTAAGAGATAAATCTCTATAGTATATATAAGGAAAATCGTTATAACTATAGAGGGTATATATAGTAAAAATCGATATAAGTAGAGAGGTTGCTATAGTTAGCATTCGTAGTCGGTATACCTATAGTTATACTAAATCGTATAATTTGCTATATTAAATTAAATATGCCTTTAAACCCTATCGCTTTCTATACTTTCTACTTCCTCTAGTTTCTATCTATTTATAACCCTCGATTTTCTATACTATATTCTATCGAATCTTATATTTCTATTAGGACCTATCTTTAGACCTATCGTTAGACCCGAGTCGGACCTATCTAATACCTATATTTATTAGATAGGTCCGGAACTAGAGAGGAACCGGCTAGGACCCGACCTAACTATTATAGTTCTATATATTTAGGTCCTAGATCCGACCCGGACCCGTCCCGACCTATTCTAACCTCTATATAACGCGCTAAGTATAAGTTCTTCTAAAAATAAGTTAACTTCCTTAGGTTCGTAGTTACGACTAGAGGCGTAGTAATAGACTCTAGTAGGGTAGCCGTAATCGCCTTATAGCTAAGGCTAACTACTCTAATAGAGGTTTAATTATTCCTTAGGTTCGCGAACTTCTACCGCTACTTTATCTTTAAATATTTAAAGGTCGTAGTACTACTAACTATACTCTTAAAAAGCGCGAAGAATAGTAGGAAGCTAGAGCCTATTAGTTAGGGCGAAGCTAAGAAGTAGGCTTTCTTAAAGTTAAAAGAACGCTTTTAGACCGCGCTACTTCTTAAGTACTTTAACTCTACGTTACGCCTATAAGTCGAGACCGATACGTTTAACTTTGCTATCGCTAGTATTCTAAGCTAGCTATTCGAGTCGGAATAGTACCTAATTACGTTCTTTTTATAGAAGATAATTAATACTAAGTATAACTACAAGGTCTATAATAAGGAACTCCTCGTAGTAGTAGAATTCTTTAAGGTATAAAGGCCTTACCTCGAAGGCACTACGTATAAGGTAGAGGTACTAGTCGACTACGCTAACCTAAAGGCCTTTATAAGTATAAAGTAGTTAATAGGCCGATAGGCTAGGTAGGCTATATTCTTAGCCCCGTATAACTTTATAATTAGTTATAAAGCAGGCAAGCTAAATATAGCCGACGCGCTATCGAGGCGTAGCGATTACGTAAAAGATACGTAGGTAATAAATAACCTATTACTATCGCTATAGTAGAAACTTTAAGTTTAGAGCGACCTCTAAGTAAGCGAACTAGTTATAAACCGTATTAAGGCCGCCTATAACCGCTAGTATATAATAAACTAGAGGGCGGTAATAAAAGTAGCGGATAGGACGTAGCTCGCTAGCTCCGAACGCTATAAGCCGGGTCCGTATAGATTCGCGCTACTAATATAGGTCGCTAGCGCTATTATTATAGAGGAACGGCCGTACGCTAATACCTTAGACCTAGTAATCGGGTACGTAGCTACGCTAGTTTAGCTAGACTCGATAGCGAAGGAGCTATATATATAGGCGGAGAGTAATAGAGGCGAAAGCGATAAGTATACTATCTAAGATAGATATATATATCGCAAAGAGGCGTTATACCTTCCTTACGATCTCGTATTACGAACGTAAGTAATTCGTATATACTACGACGACTTCCTAGCCGGCTATTTTAGTAAGGATAAGACTACGGAACTCGTTAAGAGAAAGTACTAGTAGCTAGAGGTTAACGAGGACGTTAAGTAATACGTTAAATCGTATAGTAGCTATTAGAAGGCGAAAGTAAGGCGCTACTACCCTTATAGCGAGATAGTTACGCTTCCTCTACTAGAATAGCTATAGAAAGATCTATTTATAGACTTTATTATAGACCTTCTACTAAGTAAGCGCCTACGAAGTCCTATTATACGCCTCTACGCGGCCGTAGGTAGAAATAGATGCTCTCGAGTATACTAGTAAAGTATAAGAGTATAAAAGATAATCCTACTTCGCTACTACGTAGCCGTATACTCGATAAGATAAGAACTAAAATAAGAACCTAAGATAAACCGAAGATAACTCTAAGACTATCTAACGAACTAAGGCAGAACCCTACTATAGAAGAGGTAGAAAAGAGAGGATAGAATAGAAGTAAGTAGAATAGGAGTAGAGAGAGGAGGTAGCTACTAGGTAAGAGATTAGCTATTTACTTACTAAAAAGAGCTATAGAAGGAAGGGAGAAAGGTAGACCCTTCCTACCTAGAATATATATTCTTAGAGACGACTCTCTAGGTCTAAGACGAATAGAAATAGAGGCCTTCTATACCGACTCGATATACTATACTAGCTATATCTACTAGAACTAATTTTAGATACTAAAATTCTATATATAGGGCTTAGCACTTAGTAGCTTAGCGCTTAGCGCCAAGCTATACTAAGTAAAATTCTAGTTCCCCTAGGTATCGGCCTATAATATCCGTTTTTAGCGCGAATAAGATACCTCTAAGACCGAGAGTTTTTTAGCCTAGGAGGCTTTTCTCTCTTATACGACCGGTTAGGTATTAGGCCTACCCGTACTATATAGTCTTCGACTCCTATAGTACGTTAATAGAATAAATAAACAAATAAACAATCTACTAAGTAAGCGTAATAGTCGTATATTTAACGCGATCCTTATAATTATCGACTACTATTCTAAGATAGTAACTTTTATTCGGACGATAAAGCGCTATATAAGCGTAGAGCTTACGGATATTCTACTTAATAAAGTTATACGACTTCGAGGTATACCTAGTAGTATTATCTCTAATAGAGGGTCTATATTTACTAGCTAGTTCTAGTTAGACTTCTATTTTAAGATATATATAAAACGTAGGCTAAGTATAGTATTTTATCTATAAACGGACGGCTAGACTAAACGCGTAAACTAGACGCTTAAGTAGTATCTACGTATCTATTATAAGAAGAACTAAGACGACTAGGCGTCTATACTAGCCTCTATAGAATTCGCGTATAATAATAGCCTAAATATAATACTAAAGATATCGCTATTCTACGTTATCTACGAGTTCGACCCGGACTTAGCGATAGAGACTCGTAAGAGGAACGTAACTAAATCTCGAGGCGCGATTCTATAAGGAGAAGTACTAGTAGTAAAGGACGCTATAGAAAAGTTAAAGTAGAACTATAAGGAGTTAATAAAGCGCTAGTAGTAAGTAAGCGAGTCGTAGGCTAAGTATTATAACTAGAAGTATTAGCTAAAGAAATATAAGGTCGGTAATATAGTCCTCTTATCTACGAAGAACCTAAAACTAAAGGTACTATTAAAGAAGCTAGCGAATAAGTTCGCTAGACTATTTAAAGTAATCGACGTAGTTAGGAAGTAGGTATACTACCTAGCTCTTCTAACGGGATTACGTATCTATAATATCTTCTACGTATCCCTTCTAGAACTCTAGTATAGTAGCGAATCTTAGAAGACTAGCTTGCCTCTCGTAGATAATAAAGGCGAGTAAATAGTCGAGAAAGTACTAGAAACTCGAGTCGAGAAGAGTAAG
This sequence comes from Cercospora zeina, assembly GCA_022702355.1. NCBI lineage: Eukaryota > Fungi > Ascomycota > Dothideomycetes > Mycosphaerellales > Mycosphaerellaceae > Cercospora > Cercospora zeina. The sequence goes on from JAKLWX010000005.1 coordinate 1,013,181, forward strand.
AGGAAGTAGCTAGTCTAATAGAAAGGCTAGCTAGAAGAATATAATATATAGGAACTAATCGAATATATTAAGGAATATAAAGCGCTCGAGGAATTTAAGGCATAAGAGTAGAGCAAGAGGAGCTTACGTAAGCCGTAAAGTCGACTATTATAGCTACCGCGCTACTAATTAACCGTTACGACTACTATAACTTATAACGAGTACGCGCTAAGCGCTAAGGCCGCGACGAAACGTTACGAAAATTACTAAAAGAAATAAAGGATATAAAGTAAAGAGAAATTATTTATAGCGCTCGTAGGCGCTACGTAAATAGGCCGTAGTAGAGGTTAGAATAGGTCCCTAACTTTAGGTCGGTTCTAGGTCTAGGTTAGTTCCTAAAGGAACTAACCTAAGACCTAAATTAATAGAGTCCCTAACCTAATACGAAATCGATAGGTCGGGTCTAAATACTACTAGTTCCTATATAGGTCTTTATAGGGACCTAAGTTTAGAAAGATAGGTCTAATACCGGAGAATAAGACTAAGTCGCCGCAGGGATAATAGAATTACTCTAATACTAAATATACGTATATATAGAACTAAGCGTTATAGTATATTAGAAGCGCTAGTTAAACTAGCGACTATAGTTATAAAGAAAAATAAGGATGCCGACTATACTTGCTAACTATACTTGCCGACTATAAGATGTTAGAATTAAATACTATTTATAATATCGACTATAAAGTCTATTCTACTCTACGAGTATAACGCGAAAGTAAATACTTCCTTTACTAAGTACTATAGCGAAGATATATTAGTACTATATCCTCCTCGTTATTACTAATCGAGTCGAAGTTACTTTATATAGTAGTTACTAACGTCTCCTAATCTGCCTCGAGCTACTCCTACTACTAATTTACTATATTATTCGAAGGCTCGAACGTAGTTAATATTAGTAGCGCCTCTTCTATAAGCGAATCCCGAGCCTATTACTATACGTTACGCTCTTAGGAACGATAGTATATAATATTACTAAACGTCGAGGGATCGTAGGACCGATTATATCGGCTCTAATAACGCGCTATACTAAAGTCGCGCTTATAACTAGTTCTAGCTACTAGAATAAAGAGGATATTCCAGGCTATTAGCGTGTAACCTAGATATTCTAATACGATTATCTTCTATAACTAGAGTAAATACTCTATAGAATAGGCAGCCGAGTCCTTAAATCTAGCGTAGTAATAACGAGATACCTCGTCCGAATTAGCTAAAGGCTATATAGTCTACCGCGGCCGTCTAGATACTCTTTAATTAGAGTCGGAGTTATTACTATCTAATCTACTATAGAGACCTATTACGAATAATATCGCGGAGCGGTATAAGGCCTTTTTCGGCCTAGACTAGGACGTAGCTACGAGAGGCTTATATCGCGCGTATTCGACCTAGAATTTTAACTAGTAGTAATCCTCGAAGAAGGAATCGAGCCTCTCGCTAGAGAAGGCCTCGTAGTCTTAGAACGTCCGTTTTATTACTAGATTAAGAAGAATCGCAATGCTATATATATTGCCGAATCGCTCCTAGGTAGTAGTATAATACTTCTCGAGCTTTATCTATATAGCTTATAAGGTAGAATAAATCTCCTTTTACTAGAATTATATTTTATATTTAAGTTTCTTATCCGTAATATCTAAGATATCGAATAAGGTATTATAGTAGCTAAGAACGAGGTATATTATTAGCCTCTTTATCGTACCGATCTATATTATAGCCTTAGTAAAAGGAGTAGTAAGGTTAATAATATATTTAACTCTCTTCTATTCCGTAGCAGTTAGCTTAAGTTTAGGCTAACCCTCGTTCTTAATATACTTATTAATAATATCTCGTAGTTAAGAACTATATATTAGTATAATCGTAGTTAAGCTCTAATAGGTCTTTATATCTTATATTAGGCGTAAAACCCTATTAGGCGTCTTCTTCTACTATTTATATCGTTTCGGGTATAGATATAGATCTGCGATCCTCTTTTACTATAGTACTATAAAACTCTCGAAGCGTTAAGTACTAGAGTTTACCTTAACTATAAGTTTATAAAACTTTATAAAGAGCAGTTATTAGTATAGCTTCTACTAACTACGTTTACTAACTATATATACTTTAGAGGGAGAATATATAGTACCTTTATTAGAACTATAGCTAGACTTCCTACTTTAAGCTAATATAAGGCGTTCGTATCTATCTCCTCGTCCTATCGTTCCTATTCTTCGTTTCTTAGCTCGATCTTAAGTATAGCGAAGAACTTCTCTAAGAAGAGCTAGATTATATATATAAAGTACGAGAACTGTTCTAGACGGGAGAACTCGTAGTCTTTAGTATCTAATATCTCTTCTATATCTCTATCTATTCCTTAGAAGGAAAGTTATTTAATTAAGACTAATAGCTTCGCTATATATATATACTTATAGGAGTAAATATCGATAGCCTTAACGCTAGAACTCGTTAGTTAGGAAGTATATATATAAGAAGGAAATATATATAGTAGTATATAGTATATTATTATTAGAAGTATTATCTACTATTAGCGCTATAAGCCTATTAGAGATTTCGAAACGAGTAAGTACGTCGAATAGTAGATCCGCTAGGACTTCGCCTATATAACGGCCCGAAATATATAGAAAGGCTAGTATAGCCTTATACTAGGCCTACTCGCTATCGATCTAGTAGCCTTATATCGTAAGGAATAATACTCGGAGCACCCTAGCGTACTAACTATCGAGGGCGATAGCTACCTAGAAGGTTCTAGATAGCTAACGTTTTAGATTATCCTTAGAGTAATTAACTACGTCCTAGATATATAACTTAATCGTAGCGGCGCTCTTAAAGTCGATAGATCTAGTCTCCTCTAATAGATATTCGTAGGTACGCTAAACTATAGGACTTTCGAAGAAGTTTAAGAGTAATCTAAGCTAGGAAACTATAAGCCTATATAACTCTAGAAACTTTAACCGGTCTAGGTACTCGGTTCTAGTAAAACTTTTCTTAAGCCGTTCCTATAAATAAGGACCGTTAGTATATCTACGTTATATATCTCTATAAAGTATAGTCGGCGAGCGTAGTTAGGAAGCGTAGTTAGTAAGTATAGTCGGGAAGCGTAGTTAGCAAGCGTAGTTAGTACCTTATTTTCGTAATAATAAATACTAAACTTATAGATTAATCTTTAGTAGCCTTAATAACTTCTCTAGTAACTCTACGCTCCTAGGAGGTATCTTCGTAGCCTACTAAATCGAGGTGCTTTTATAAAGCTTTTATTCTATTACCTAGTCCTAGGTATTTAATAACTCTATTATATCCTCTATAAATAACCCTTAAGGCGTACGTTTCCTAGTCTATACCTTTAACGAAAAATCTCTAAGCCTATAATATTCGCGTATTAAAGTTCTATTTTATAAGATTCGAAAATATTCTACTATACTTATTATAATACCTCGCCTTTTTAAGCTACTAACGGCAGTAGTAAAAGCCCTTAAACGACTAGGTATACTCCTACTACTAAATTTATATACTATTAGTTTCGACCTAGTCCTTAGAATCCTCTAGTAGCTTAGTAAGGTTAGCTAGAGATAGTATCCTATCTTATATACTAGCTCGACTACTTAAGGTATTTATAATTAGATAGCGTCTCTTCCTCTACTATTATACTACCTTTTTAATTAAACTAGAGTCGACGAGAGACAGCTGCGATTTAGAGTTAATCTATCGTTCGCGAAGCTATATACTTATATATCTTAAGAAAGAAGGAAGTATAGTACTACTATATCGTATTAGAGTCGTAGGATATACTAGTAATACTATAATATAAAGTATATAGTACTAAGAAGGAATCGTAGAACTAGAGAGTAAAAGCTAGTAGAGTAATAGAGGTAATAATATTTATAGGGGCGATTAAGTTTTATTAGTATAAGTACTAGCGAGGTATCTCTATTATAAGCCGACGGCCTATCCTAGTAGCGTTATAGAGACGGGCACCTCTAGTACTCTTATTAAGCTTATAATAGTTACGACTAATAAATATACTAAGTACTCTTTAATTATAGTAACGCTATAGTCGCCTTCGAGAGTAAGTATTTTACTAGTATAAGAGGCTAGTAGCGTTAATAAAGCTTAAGTCGAAAAAGTAGAGTTAGACTTAGCCTAAGTAGATAAACCTATTATAAAGAGAATTTAAAAACTACTTAAAGACTACGTAAAGCAATATAATACTATATAGTAGAAGGCTAGAAATAATACTAAGAGTAAGAAGAGGAAAAAGAATATAGCGAGCTAGAAGTTTAAGGTATAGCTAGAGCTTTTAGATCTAGTACTAGCTCTAAAGATAAAGTAGTAGTATATCTCTAAAGGCGTAACTACTACGTAAGAGAATAAGGCTAGTATTAAATATACTTAGCTATTAAAGGTAAGACTCTAGCTGTCTATAAGAATTATAAAGGAGAATTATATATTCGGTAAGCTACTATAGAGCGAGAGGTAGAGATAAGAGATATAAGTTAAAGAGAGCTAGCTAGTACTACGACGTAAACCGTAGACTAATATACTATTAGCAGCTATAACTAATCTTAACTTACGAGATATATCCGTATTCTACCTAGCCTAAGAGGAGTTATAGAGCTTCTATATAAACCCTATCTCTAGCGACTAGAATTTGCGTATAAAGGTCTCGGAGATAGCGAGCTTATCTATAGACGTACTTAGAAGCTACTCGACGATATCCTAAAAGCTAAGTCCTCCTTCCTACTTAGAATTAAGCTATATTTCCTATAGAAGCTCTCTATATACTAACTCCTTTATATCGAACTTATAAGCGTATAACTAGAACGCTAGCCTATTTCGCTTAGCCTATACTTTAGACGCAACTAGCTTTTAGAACCTATTACTATCCTAATCGTATCCTAACGGGACAAGCTAATCTAGGACTTCTAGAGTCTAAGTAAAGCGATTAGCTATATTAAACTTAAAGGACTTCTAGGAGAGATAGTTGCGATATACTACGTAGTAATAGGGTAGGAAAATTTCCGTTATAGTTAAAAGACGGCCTTCTACTATTAGCTCCTACTACTAGTTAGTATATAGTGGGTAGGCGTAGTCGGTACTAATTTACCTTCGCTTTCGCTATAAATACTAATATACGGACTAATTTTATAAGCCCTCGGGCCTCTATAAGGCTCTATAGAGTATAAAGTATACTTCTAGTCTAATTAAAGGTACTTAAATGCGTCCTAAAGAAGCTATTAGTTCTAGTAGCGATATACTCTTAATAAGAGCTACTTACGTCCGCTCTAGATACTTAGAACATATATCTCCTCTTATTCCTAGATTATAGCCTCTTAATAAGGTCTATTTCTTACTACGAGGAACTCGGCCTTTCCTTTATTAGTTATACGATAAACTTAGCTTAACTTCTATATTATACGTATAGTATCGTAAGTATATATACCTTCTTCTTAAACTATCGAGTAGCTTTATTCTAAAAGGCGTAGATAGTATAGCTCCTCTATACGGCCTACTCGCTCTTAGTAGCGACTCGAAGGCAGAGGTTAGTTATTTTATAGCTAGTACTAGCCGACCTTACTAGTAATACGTAGGGTGCCTCCGGACCCGACTTAGACTAATTAGTATTATACTAGTAGTTATAGTTATAGTACGGGTCGTCCGCGCCCTTCTTCTTCTCGATATTAAAATAGAAGCTTTCTTTATCCTAGCTCGCTACTTATATAGTAAGCCTATCTCGCGCGCGCTTACGTTTCTTATTATCCCTATTATATATTAGTACTACTAACTATATTAGCCGACTATATAGATTATTACTTATGCTATCTAGTTATACTAAGCGTAGTACTCCTTTCTCTAGGCCTTAATCTTCTTCTACTACTACTTCTTTAATAGGGAGCTCTATATATTATTAAAGCTAATTAAAAGCTTCTTCTACTAAGTAAAGGACTTATTTCTAGCTTTACGCTACTTATCTACTATAGCTCTCTTAAGTAATATATCTATATACTAGCTACGCTTATAAAGAGTATTAGGATTAGAAGAGTAGTTATTTATATCTTTCCTTATAGCGCCTAGTTATATCTAAAGTATAGAAGTACTTATACTATTTAAATCCTTATTTATAAAGTAAGGACGCTTCTATAAACTATTAAAGAGTATAGTACTTATTAGATATCGCTTTTATTATACTATTATCGTAAGTTTAGTTACTAAGAAGAGATAAGTATTACGAGGTATATAGTAAATATACGCTTAAAATTTAGTAGTAATATAGGTATAGTAGTAGTTAAAGTAGTAGTTATTATAGTAGGAGCTAAGTACGACGAATTCTAGCTTTAAGTATACTAGAAGCTTAGTACGTAGCTATTCCCGCCTACCTACTAGCTTACCTCTAGACGTAGAGTTTAGCTTCCTATACTATAGTTAGCTACTATAGTTAGCGATATTATATAATATATTACTTACTTAATATAGTATATACTAATATATACGACTATATATAGATAGCGATAGCTATAGACGTACTTTAGAGCTAGAATCCGTCGTATATATTACTTAGATTAACTTTACTATCGCTAGCTAAAAAGAGTAACTACTATATACTTATACCCTCGACAACCGCTCGTCTACTTATCGCCGATAGGTACTTCTTAGCTTATACTATCGACGACTACTTATCTCCTTAGCGTAGATTAGAGGTTAGAATAGGTCCCCGACTTTAGGTCGGTTCCGGGTCTAGGTCGGTTCCTAAGGGAACCGACCTAAGACCTAAATCGATAGGGTCCCCGACCTAATACGAAATCGATAGGTCGGGTCTAAATACTACCGGTTCCTATATAGGTCTTTATAGGGACTTAAGTTTAGAAAGATAGGTCTAATACTAGAGAACAAGACTAAGTCGCTACGGGGATAATAGAATTGCTCTAATACTAAATATACGTATATATAGAACTAAGCGTTATAATATATTAGAAGCGCTAGTTAAACTAGCGACTATAGTTATAGAGAAAAATAAGGATGCCGACTATACTTACTAACTATACTTGCCGACTACGAGATGTCGGAATTAAATACTATTTATAATATCGACTACGAAGTCTACTCTACTTTATAGGTATAATATAAAAGCAAATACTTCCTTTACTAAGTACTATAGCGAAGATATATTAGTACTATATCCTCCTTATTATTACTAATCGAGTCGAAGTTACTCTATATAGTAGTTGCTAACGTCTCCTAATCTGCCTTAAGCTACTCCTACTACTAATTTACTATATTGTTCGAAGGCTCGAACGTAGTTAATATTAGTAGCGCCTCCTCTATAAGCGAATCCCGAGCCTATTACTACGCGTTACGCTCTTAGGAACAATAGTATATAATATTACTAAACGTCGAGGGATCGTAGGACCGATTATATCGGCTCTAATAACGCGCTATACTAAAGTCGCGCTTATAACTAGTTCTAGCTACTAGGATAGAGAGGATGTCCCGGGCTATTAGCGCGTAACCTAGATATTCTAATGCGATTATCTTCTATAACCGGAGCGGATACTCTATAGAATAGGCAGCCGAGTCCTTAAATCTAGCGTAGCGATAATAAGATACCTCGTCCGAATTAGCTAAAGGCTATATAGTCTACTACGGCTGTCTAGATACCCTTTAATTAGAGTCGGAGTTATTACTATTTAATCTACTATAAAGACCTATTACGAATAATATCGCAGAGCAGTATAAGGCCTTTTTCGGCCTAAACTAGGATATAGCTACGAGAGGCTTATATCGCGCGTATTCGACCTAGAATTTTAACTAGTAGTAATCCTCGAAGGAGGAATCGAGCCTCTCGCTAGAGAAGGCCTTGCAGTTCTAGAACGCCCGTTTTATTACTAGATTAAAAAGAATCGCAATACTATATATATTACCGAATCGCTCTTAGGTAGTAGTATAGTACTTCTCGAGCTTTGTCTATATAGCTTATAAGGTAGAATAAATCTCCTTTTACTAGAGTTATATTTTATATTTAAGTTTCTTATTTATAATATCTAGGATATCGAATAAGGTATTATAGTAGCTAAGAACGAGGTAGATTATTAGCCTCTTTATCGTACCGATTTATATTATAGCCTTTATAAAAGGAGTAGTAAGGTTAATAATATATTTAACCCTCTTCTATTCTATAGCGGTTAGCTTTAGTTCGGGCTAACTTTTATTCTTAATATACTTATCGATAATATCTTATAGTTAAGAACTATATATTAGTATAATCGTAGTTAAGCTCTAATAGGTCTTTATATCTTATATTAGGCGTAAAACCCTTTAAAGCGTCTTCTTCTACTATTTATACTATTTCGGGTATAGATATAGATCTGCGATCCTCTTTCGTTATAGTACTATAAAACTCTCGAAGCGTTAAGTACTAGAGTTTATCTTAACTATAAGTTTCTAGAACTTTATAAGGAGCGGTTATTAGTATAGCTTCTACTAACTACGTTTACTAACTATATATACTTCGTAGGGAGAATAAATAGTACCTTTATTAGAACTATAGCTAGACTTCCTACTTTAAGCCGACGTAACGCGTTTATATCTATCTCCTTATCCTATCGTTCCTATTCTTTATTCCTTAGCTTAATCTTAAGGGTAGCGAAGAACTTCCTTAAGGAGAGCTAGATTATATATATAAAGTATAGGAACTATTCTAGACAGGAGAACTCGTAGTCTTTAGTATCTAACATCTCTTCTATATCCCTATCTATTCCTTAGAGGGGAAGTTATTTAATTAAGACTAATAGCTTCGCTATATACGTACGCTCGTAGGAGTAAATATCGATAGCCTCGACGCTAGAACTTATTAGTTAAAAGGTATATATATAGTAAGGATACGTATATAGCTATATATAGTATATTATTATTAGAAGTATTATCTACTATTAGCGCTATAAGCCTATTAAAGATCTCGAAATAGGTAAGTACGTCGAATAGTAGGTCCGCTAGGACTTCGCCTATATAATAGCCCGAAATATATAGAAAGGCTAGTATAGCCTTATGCTAGGCCTACTCGCTATCGATCTAGTAGCCTCGTATCGTAAGGAATAATACTCGGAGCACCCTAGCGTACTAACTATCGAGGGCGATAGCTACCTAGAAGGTTCTAGATAGCTAACGTTTTAGATTGTCCTTAAAGTAATCGACTGCGTCCTAGATATATAACTTAATCGTAGTAGCGCTCTTAAAGTCGATAGATCTAGTCTCCTCTAATAGATATTCGTAGGTACGCTAAACTATAGGACTTTCGAAGAAGTTTAAGAGTAAGCCTAGCTAGGAAACTATAAGCCTATATAACTCTAGAAACTTTAATCGTTCTAGGTACTCTATTCTAGTAAAACTTTTCTTAAGCCGTTCTTATAAATAAGGGCCGTTAGTATATCTACGTTATATATCTCTATAAAGCGTAGTTAGCGAGCGTAGTTAGTAAGTATAGTTAGTAAGCGTAGTCGGTACCTTATTCCTATATTAATAAATACTAAACTTATAGATTAATCTTTAGTAGCCTTAATAACTTCTTTAGTAACTCTACGCTCTTAGGAGGCTCCTTCGTAGCCTACTAAATTAAGGTGCTTTTAGAGAGCTTTTATTCTATTACTTAGTCCTAGGTGTTTAATAACTCTATTATATCCCCTATATATAACCCTTAGGGCGTACGTTTCCTAGTCTATACCTTTAACGAAAAATCTCTAGGCCTATAACGTTCGTATATTCGAGTTCTATTTTATAGGGTTTAAAGATATTCTACTATACTTATCGTAATACCTCGCCTCTTCGAGCTACTAATAGTAGTAGTAAAAGCCCTCGAATAACTAGGTATACTCCTACTACTATATCTATACGCTATTAGTTTCGACCTAGTCCTTAGAATCCTCTAGCGGCTTAGTAAGGTTAGCTAAAGGTAGTATCCTATCTCGCATACTAGCTTAACTACTCGAGGTATTCGTAATCGGATAGCGTCCCTTCCTCTACTATTATACTACCTTCTTAATTAAATTAGAGTCGACGAGAGACAGCTGCGATTTAGAGTTAGTCTATCGTTCGCGAAGCTATATACTTATATATCTTAAGAAAGAAGGAAGTATAGTACTACTATATTATATCGGAGTTATAGGATATACTAGTAATACTATAATATAAAGTATATAGTACTAAGAAGAAATTATAGAACTAGAAAGTAAAAGCTAGTAGAGTAATAGAGGTAAGTAATATTTATAGGGGCAATTAAGTTTTATTAGTATAAGTACTAGTAAGATGTCTCTATTATAGGCTAACGGCCTATCCTAGTAGCGTTATAGAGACGGGCACCTCTAGTACTCTTATTAAGCTCGTAATAGTCGCGACTAATAAATATACTAAGTACTCTTTAATTATAGTAACGCTATAGTCGCCTTCGAGGGCAAGCATCTTACTAGCGTAAGAGGCTAGTAGCATTAATAAAGCTTAAGTCGAAAAAGTAGAGTTAGACTTAGCTTAAGTAAATAAACCTATCGTAGAGAGAATTTAGAAACTACTTAAAGACTACGTAAAGCGATATAATACTATATAGTAGAAGGCTAGAAATAATACTAAGAGTAAGAAGAGGAAAAAGAATATAGCGAGCTAGTAGTTATACCTTCAGAGATATATTACTACTTTGTCTTTAGAGCTAGTACTAGATCTAGGAGCTCTAGCTATACCTTAAACTTCTAGCTCGCTATATTCTTTTTCCTCTTCTTACTCTTAGTATTGTTTCTAGCCTTCTACCGTATAGTATTATATCGCTTTGCGTAGTCTTTAGGTAGTTTCTAAATTCTCTCTATAATAGGTTAGAGGGCCGGCTAGTACTACGACGCAAACCGCAGACTAATATATTATATACTATCGGCGGCTATAACTAATCTTAACTTACGAGATATATCCGTATTCTACCTAGTTTAAGAGGAGTTATAGAGCTTCTATATAAACCCTGTCTCTAGCGACTAGAATTTACGTATAAAGGTCTCGGAGATAGCGAGCTTATCCGTAGACGTACCTAGAAGCTACTCGACGATATCCTAAAAGCTAAGTCCTCCTTCCTACTTAGAATCGAGCTATATCTCCTATAGAAGCTCTCCGTATACTAACTCCTTTATATCGAACTTATAAGCGTATAACTAAAACGCTAGCTTATTTCGCTTAGCCTACGCTTTAGACGCAACTAGCTTCCGGAACCTATTACTATCCTAATTATATCCTAACGAGATAAGCTAATCTAGGACTTCTAGAGTCTAAGTAAAGCAATTAGCTATATTAAACTTAAAGGACTTCTAGGAGAGATAGTTGCGATATACTACGTAGTAATAGGGTAGGAAAATTTCCGTTATAGTTAGAAGACGGCCTTCTACTATTAGCTCCTACTACTAGTTAGTATATAGTCGGTAGGTATAGTTAGCACTAATTTACCTTTACTTTCGCTATAAATACTAATATGCGGACTAATTTTATAAGCTCTTTATAAGGCTCCGTAGAGCGTAGAGTATACTTCTAGTCTAATCGGAGGTACTCGAATGCGTCTTAAAGAAGCTATTAGTTCTAGTAGCGATATACTCTTAATAAGAGCTACTTATATCCGCTCTAGACACTTAGAATATATATCTCCTCTTATTCCTAGATTATAGCCTCTCGATAAGGTCTATTTCTTACTATAAGGAACTCGGCCTCTCCTTAATTAGTTATATAATAAACTCGGCTTAACTCCTATATTATATATATAGTATCGCAAGCGTATATACCTTCTTCTTAAACTATCGAATAGCCTTATTCTAAAAGGCGTAGACGGCGTAGCTCCTCTATACGGCCTACTCGCTCTCGGTAGCGACTTAAAGGTAGAGGTTAGTTATTTTATAGCTAGTATTAGCCGACCTTACTAGTAATACGTAGGGTGCCTCTAGACCTAACTTAGACTAATTAGTATTATACTAGTAGTTATAGTTATAGTACGGGTCGTCCGCGCCCTTCTCCTTCTTAATATTAAAATAGAAGCTTTCCTTATTCTAGTTCGCTACCTATATAGTAGGCCTATCCTACGCGCGCTTGCGTTTCTTATCGTCCTTATTATACGTTAGTACTACTAACTATATTAGCCGACTAAATAGATTATTACTTACGCTATCTAGTCGTACTAAGTATAGTACTCCTCTCTTTAGGCCTTAATCTTCTTCTACTATTACTTCTTCGATAGGGAGCTCTATATATTATTAAAGCCGATTAAAAGCTTCTTCTACTAAGTAAAGGACTTATTTCTAGCTTTGCGCTACTTATTTACTATAGCTCTCTTAAGCGATATATTTATATATTAGCTACGCTCGCGAAGGGTATTAGGATTAGAAGAGTAGGTATTTATATCTTTCCTTATAGCGCTTAGTTATATTTAAAGTATAGAAGTACTTATACTATTTAAATCCTTATTTATAAGGTAGGGACGCTTCTATAAACTATTAAAGGGCGTAGTACTTATTAGATATTGCTTTTATTATACTATTATCGCAAGTTTAGTTACTAAGAAGAGATAAGTATCGCAAGGTATATAGTAAATATACGCTTAAAATTCGGTAGTAATATAGGTATAGTAGCAGTTAAGGTAGTAGTTATTATAGTAGGAGCTAAGTACGACGAATTCTAGCTTTAGGTATGCTAGAAGCTTAGTACGTAGCTATTCCTGCCTAGCTACTAGCTTACCTCTATACGTAGAGATTAGCTTCCTATACTATAGTCGGCTACTATAGTTAGCGATATTATATAATATATCGCTTACCTAATATAGCATATACTAATATATACGACTATATATAAATAGCGATAGCTATAGACGTACTTTAGAGCTAGAATCCGTCGCATGCGTTACTTAGATTAACCTTACTATCGCTAGCCGAAAAGAGTAACTACTATATACTTATACCCTCGACGACTACTCGTCTACTCGTCGCTAATAGTTACTTCTTAGCTTATACTATCGACGACTACTTATCTCCTTAGTATAGACAGCTGCTTCTTAGCTTATATTATCGACGACCGCTTATCTCCTCGGCGCGGACGATTGCTTTTTAGTTTATACTATCGACGACCGCTAGTCTCCTTAGCGCTAATAGTTACTTCTTAGCTTATACTATCGATAACTACTTCTCTTCTTAGTATTAAAGTAGTATCGATAATTATTTCTTCTCTTCTACTATTATAACGACTCGGTTCCTCGATATAAAGGTAGGCTAGAGAGTCTATTTTTCTATTCTACTACTATATTATAACTACTTAACTAGTAATACTATAGAGTACTAGTAAGTCTAGCTCTTTCCCTTCTATAGTATTTTATATATTTATAAAGAACTTCGAATAACGAAATATATATACTATAGTCGATATTGTCTATATAATGCCTAAATATAATCTATACTATAGTAAATATTTGCGTCTATTACTAACTTACTATATTCTATAGAGTAGCGAAAGCGATTATAGCGTTTACGTAACTATAACTTCTACTAGGTAAAGATTAGTAGGGGTATCCTAATATAGTAGTAGAATGCGATATAGTTCTACTATATAGCGCTATCGAACTCTAACCCCCCCCCTATAGGCTTGCGTATTCTAGCGGTCGTATACGATTTTCTAGTACTCCTATCTACCCTAGCCCTTCTCTCTCGTACCTCTACCTATTTGCTCCTTCTAACCCTTCGATATCTCTATCTATACTACTTAATACCTTCTCTTATTTCCTAAGTAGACTCTAATATAGAGTTTAACTCGAGCTCTCCTCTACGAGTATATTCTAATATAGATACTAATATACTACTATTAGTACTACCTCTATACGTAGGAAATAAGGCTACTAAGTAGTAGCGAATACAGCTACTAAAGGCTATAGTACTAGACGACGAGTCTCGTAGGAAGGTAGTAGTTCTACGGAAAAAAGTAATAGCTATAAGGATAATATAGCGACGAACGAGAGCTAGTAAGTCTAGTATCTTAAAAAGGCGATTAATACTAGAGACGGTAGCCTTACGAGAGATTTATAAGCTTTAGCGAATAATAGCTTTATATATCTAGAGGGTCCCTTTTTAGCGCGTTATCCGCGAGATTATAATAGATAGAAGTAGTAGCAATATTATTAGAATTTAGGCGGTAGCACTTAAATGCTTATAGGAAGCGGCGGAGGCATTTCTCGTTATAGAGTTCGAGATTTCTAACCTTCTAGCGATCTATACGAAGCGCGTTACCCTATAAGTAAAGGATATATACCTATATAGTTATCTACGCCGCCGGTTTACTAGCTAGAATAGAGGAGGGAATAATAATATAGGTATATAATACTAGGTTACCGACTACAATTGCCGACTATAAAGAGCCTAGTATACGTTACTATACTTAGAAGCTTAGAATTAATATATGCGGCGCGGGTAAAGCCGTAGCTAGCGCGCTAGCGAGCCTAACCTCTACCTTAGCTAATCTATATACCCTTACTAAACTATTAGCAATACTACTACCTCTACTACCTTAGAACTTATCGGCGGTCGCGCTTTATTAGCCTATTATTATCGCCTTCCTTTTTTATACCTCCTAACGAATTTTCGTATTATATATACGAAGGATACTACTACGTACGTTAATCGTAGCTTAATCGACCGCTTTTCTCTTAGCCCTCCGCGCATTTATAATAGCTTAACTTCCTCTTAATAAGCCTAGCTAGTTCGCTAAGTAATACTTCTCTAGCCGAGATATAGCGTCTACTCCTTCTTTATCTAAAAACTCCTCCCTATCTAAAAACCCTTCTATAGATAATAGCAATATCGACCCTAGACTTCTTAGTAACTAGGCGCCCTCTTCCGGCTAACGTAGCGCTTCTGCCCCTCCTCTCTTAATTTCTAACTCCTCTACTTATAATAGTAACGACTAAGAGGCTACTAGCGGAAACGACTAGAATAGTTCTTATAGAAACGCGAACGGCGATAATAGAAATAACGAAGACAACGTCTCTATTATTATTATCGACAATAGTAATAGCGAGGAGAGTAATAGCGATAAGAGTAATAGCGACGAGAGTATTATACTACCTGCCCCTCCCTCTTAGCTTTCTAGGAAGGCTCTATAGAAAACTATACTAGGCGGTCGGCCTCGTCTTAATAAGTAGAAGCTCGCTTACTAAATAGCTTATAAGAGATAGATCGAGAGGGATAATATAGTAATAGTAGCGGTAGTAGTAGTAGCTAGAGGAGTAGTAGGTAGAAAACGATTACTAAGTAGAAAACGAGTAGCGAAAAAGGGACTAGCTAGAAAGAGAACGGCTAGAAAAGCACCGGCTAAAATAGTAGTAGTAGGTAGAGGAGGTCTAGCTCGTAGAGCTAGTATATAGAAGACTTATCGCTATAAGCTAGGTAGTAAGTTATATAGTCGGCATTTATAGTCGGTATTACTAACTTATACTTTAGCTATCGCGCTCTAAGAGATCTATAAGTACTAGAAGTCTATAGATCTACTTATACTAAAGCTACCCTTTAGCTACCTCGTCTACGAAGTTTACTACGACGTTTCTAAAGGCTTAGCTATTTCTTAAGGAAGTTACTATTAGTAGGCGAGCGCCCTTAGTACTCTATAGGAAGCCGCCGAGAGTGCTCTAGTCTACCTCTTCTCGAGTATATATACTCTTAGTCGTTCTATATTCGATCGATATTAACTATATTATAAGTACTAACGTTACTACGATTTACGTAAAGCGAGTAACTATTTAGCAGAGGGATATAAAGTTTGTTATTAGCCTACTCTCGTCTTAGGGAATTAATATATTTAGTAAGAGATAAATCTCTATAGTATATATAGGGAAAATCGTTACAACTATAGAGGGTATATATAGTAAAAATCGGTATAAGTAGAGAGGTTACTATAGTCGGCATTTATAGTCGGTATACCTATAGTTGCCCTAAAACGTATAATTTGCCGTATTAAATTAAATATACCTTTAAAACCCGTCGCTTTCTATACTTTCTACTTCCTCTAGTTTCTATCTATTTATAACCCTCGATTTTCTATACTATATTCTATCGAATCTTATATTTCTATTAGGACCTATCTTTAGACCTATCGTTAGACCCGAGTCGGACCTATCTAATACCTATATTTGTTAGATAGGTCTAGAACTAGGTAGGAACCGGCTAGGACCCGACCTAACTATTATAGTTCTATATATTTAGGTCCTAGACCCGACCCGGACCCGTCCCGACCTATTCTAACCTCTAGCGTAGATAGCTACTTCTTAGCTTATATTATCGACGACTACTCGTCTCCTTAGCGCGGACGATTGCTTTTTAGTTTATACTATCGACGACCGCTAGTCTCCTTAGCGCTAACGGTTGCTTCTTAGCTTATACTATCGATAACTACTCCTCTTCTTAGTATCGAAGTAGTATCGATAATTATTTCTTCTCTTCTACTATTATAACGACTTAGTTCCTCGATATAAAGGTAGGCTAGAGAGTCTATTTTTCTATTCTACTACTATATTACGACTACTTAACTAGTAATACTATAGAGTACTAGTAAGTCTAGCTCTTTCCCTTTTATAGTATTTTATATATTCGTAAAGAACTTCGAATAACGAAATATATATACTATAGTCGATATTATCTATATAATACCTAGATATAATCTATACTATAGTAAATATTTGCGTCTATTACTATATTCTATAAAGTAGCGAAAGCGATTATAGCGTTCGCGTAACTATAACTTCTACTAGGTAAAGATTAGTAGAGGTGTCCCGATATAGTAGTAGAATGCGATATAGTTCTACTATATAGCGCTATCGAACTCTAACCCCCCCTCCTATAGGCCTACGTATTCTAGCGGTCGTATACGATTTTCTAGTACTCCTATCTGCTCTAGCCCTTCTCTCTTATACCTCTACCTATCTACTTCTTCTAACTCTTCGATATCTCTATCTATACTACTCGATACCTTCTTTTATTTCCTAAGCGGACTCTAATATAGAGTTTAACTCGAGCTCTTCTCTACGAGTATATCGTAATATAGATACTAATATACTACTATTAGTACTACCTCTACGCGTAGGAAATAAGGCTACTAAGTAGTAGCGAATATAGCTACTAAAGGCTATAGTACTAGACGACGAGTCTCGTAGGAAGGTAGTAGTTCTATAGAAAAAAGTAATAACTATAAGGACGATATAGCGACGAATAAGAGCTAGTAAGTCTAGTATCTCGAAAAGGTAGTTAAAGCTAGGAATAGTAGCCTTACGAGAGATTCGTAAGCTTTAGCGAATAATAGCTTTATATATCTAGAGAGTCTCTTTTTAGCGCGTTATCCGTAAGATTATAATAGATAGAGGTAGTAGTAATATTATTAGAATTTAGGCAGTAGCACTTAAATGCTTATAGGAAGTAGCGGAGGCATTTCTCGTTATAGAGTTCGAGATTTTTAACCTTCTAGCGATCTATATAAAGCGCGTTACCTTATAAGTAAAGGATATATACCTATATAGTTATCTACGCTACTAGTTTACTAGCTAAGACAGAGGAGGGAATAATAATATAGGTATATAATATTAGGTTACCGACTACAATTGCCGACTATAAAGAGCCTAGTATACGTTACTATACTTAGAAGCTTAGAATTAATATATATAGCGCGGGTAAAGCCGTAGCTAGCGTGCTAGCGAGCCTAACGTCTACCTTAGCTAACTTATATACCCTTACTAAACTATTAGTAATACTACTACCTCTACCTTCTTAGAACTTATCGGCGGTCGCGCTTTATTAGCTTATTATTATCGCCTTCCTTTTTTATACCTCTTAACGAATTTTTATATCGCGCGTATAAAGAATATTACTACGTACGTTAATCGTAGCTTAATCGACTACTTTTCTCTCGCCCCTCCGCGTATTTATAATAGCTTAACTTCCTACTAATAAGCCTAGCTAGTTCGCCGAGTAATACTTCTCTAGCTAAGATATAGCGTCTGCTCCTCCTTTATTTAAAAACTCCTCTTTACTCGAAAACCCTCTTATAGATAATAGTAATATCGACTTTAGACTTCTTAGTAACTAGGCGCCCTCTTCTAACTAACGTAGCGCTTCTACTCCTCCTCTCTTAATTTCTAACTCCTCTACTTATAATAGTAATAACTAAGAGGCTACTAGTAGAAACGACTAGAATAGTTCTCGCGAAAACGCGAACGGCGATAATAGAAATAATAAAGATAACGGCTCCGTTATTAATATTAATAATAGTAATAGCGACGAGAGTAATAGCGACGAGAGTATTATACTACCTACCTCTCTTTCTTAGCTTTCTAAGAAGGCTCTATAGAAAACTATACTAGGTAGTCGGCCTCGTCTCGATAAGTAGAAGCTCGCTTACTAAATAGCTCGTAAGAGATAGATCGAGAGGGATAATATAGTAATAGTAGCGGTAGTAGTAGTAGCTAGGTAGAAAACGATTACTAGGTAGAAAACGAGTAGCGAAAAAAGGACTAGCTAGAAAGAGAACGGCTAGAAAAGTACCGGCTAAAATAGTAGTAGTAGGTAGAGGAGGTCTAGCTTATAGAGCTAGTATATAGAAGACTTATCGCTATAAGCTAGGTAGTAAGTTATATAGTCGGTATATATAGTTAGTATTACTAACTTATACTCTAGCTATCGCGCTTTAAGAGATCCGTAAGTACTAGAAGTCTACGGATCTACTTATACTAAAGCTACTCTTTAGCTACCTCGTCTATAAAGTTTGCTACGATGTTTTTAGGCTTAGCTATTTCTTAAGAAGGTTACTATTAGTAGGCGAGCGCCCTTAGTACTCTATAGGAAGCCGCCGAGAGTGCTCTAGTCTACCTCTTCTCGAGTATATATACTTCTAGTCGTTATATATCCGATCGATATTAACTATATTATAGGTACTAACGTTACTATAATTTACGTAAAGCGAGTAACTATTTAGTAGAGGGATATAAAGTTTATTATTAGCCTACTCTCGTCTTAGGGAATTAATATATTTAGTAAGAGATAAATCTCTATAGTATATATAGGGAAAATCGTTATAACTATAAAGAGTATATATAGTAAAAATCGGTATAAGTAGAGAGGTTGCCGTAGTCGGTATTCGTAGTCGGTATGCCTATAGTTATACTAAAACGTATAATTTGCCGTATTAAATTAAATATGCCTTTAAAACCCGTCGCTTTCTATACTTTTTACTTCCTCTAGTTTCTATTTATTTATAACTCTTAATTTTCTATACTATATTCTATCGAATCTTATATTTCTATTAGGACCTATCTTTAAACCTATCGTTAGACCCGAGTCGGACCTATCTAATACTTATATTTATTAAATAGGTCCGGAACTAGGTAGGAACTAGCTAGGACCCGACCTAACTATTATAGTTCTATATATTTAGGTCCTAGACCCGACCCGGACCCGTCCCGATCTATTCTAACCTCTATCCGCGAGTTACTATTATCGCGCTCTACTTCGGTACTAGCGCGTTTTTCTATACTATTATATAAACCTTTTCTACTAATAGACTCTCCTTATATCTTTACTTATACGCTCTTTATTTCTATAGTCTATTTCCTCTTTACTACTCTATTCTCTATACTTTAGCGCGTAGTACCTTCTCTACTATTATAGCCGATCCGCTTCTCGACCTCGACGACTATACTAACCGCGACCTTACTAATAAAGACTATAAGCGCCGCCGCCTCGTAGTATTATACGTAGTCTACGGCGATAGTAACTTCGTTACTACTACGTCTAGTACGCTATAACTACCTATAGTAGATATAAGCTAGCTTACTACCGAGTAGAAACGCGCTAGTAGCAAGTAGTAGACCTTTACGCTACTCTTTACTAACTCTACTTACTATATTAACTTCTTAGCTATCGAAGATACTTACTCGTAGGTATACTATTCTAAGAATCCGAAGATATAGCTACTTACGTAGTTAGTACGCGAGAAAGGCTAACTCTACGGCCTAGTAAGTATATCGAAAGAGCGACGATAACTCGTATACGTAGTACTAGAAGATAGCGAAGCGCTAATCGACGCCTACGCCGTCTTATAGCTTACCTAGGACTTCGACCGTGCTATTAAAATAGCTCTAGGCCTTATATAAGAGCAATTCGACGCGGTAGTTAGCTGTCCTATACTCCGCTTTTTACTCGAAGGTTACTCTACTCTTATTACCGTCGACGACCTTAGTACTAACCTCTTACTCTACTACGGCTCGCGGCTATATACGTATTACCTTACTAACTTCTATTAGGGCTCTAACGAACTACTATAGCTTATAGACTTCGCCCGACCCGCCTTCTAGCTACTTAATAGATCTATAGTACTCCTAGCTATTATAGGTAGACTTTATAATACCGGCCTAGTAGTACTATTCCTACTAGGGAGGCCTTACTTCTACTATAGCGAGGACGGCTACCCTAGCGCTATCTACCTCCTATTACTATACTTTACGTAGATAGTACTCCCTTATTTCTAAGACTAGGTATCTTACTTAGTATACCTACTCTTTATCGTACTCTACGCCCTATATATATTACGTATTAGCTATATTTAGATAGAGGTATCTATCCGCGACGCGCTTATTTACGAGTACTACTTTATACCTACTATAGCTAACGGACTTATCGACGTCCTACGTACTATACTAGGCTACGACTAGCGTAGCCTAGACCTTCTAAACCTCTTCTCGTATATCGCCGACTATATAACGCTACTACTCTAGTACTAGCCTAATATATACTAGGTAGATTTTAGGCTTTTCGCTTCTTAGTAAACCTAAGTATAACTAGCCGCGCTCTAGCGCTACCTACTCTAGATAGAAGATATCTTCGATAGTAACTATATTTTCGCGAGTATCTAGACTATACCTATAGTAGCCTCGTCTACCTATATATTTTACTAGCCTAAGCGTACTATAGTTGCTCGTAAAGCATCTATAAGTAACTACTAGCTTATAAAGCACGACTAGCTCTAGGGCGATTACGGCTCTTTATTTAGTAGAATAAGTTCCTATAGGAGGACGACTACCTTAACTACCTCGACGACCTTCTAGAAGCTACTATTAGCTCTATTAGTAACGATAAAATCGTAGTCTAGTACGATACCGCCGACGGCGACTCGATAGCGAGCGCTACTACTACCGAACTAGATATTACTCTTATAGGTATTAACTCTAACGCTAACGAGATAGATAGGCTACCGTAGTAGTACCTTAGCGACCCTCTCTCGATATATAAGGACGTCGATAACTAGCCGTTAGACTATAATACCTAGTAGCGTATAGATAGATAGTCCTTTTCGTATCTACTATTAATAACGGACTATCTACGACCGCTATACTCGGCCGGGGGCATTAATAGCCTAGACCCTTAGCTATTAAATACCGTAGTTAACTATATTAATATATACGACCGAGTTCTTCGCTAGCTCGGTCGCATTTCCTACTACTTTAATAATATACTTTAAATAGAGACGATATTAAAGTTAACGCTTTATATAGACGACCTATAGCTAATATTACCTATCCTAGCCGCTTATTTCGGCGAGAAGGATACTACGGCGACCTTACTCGCGGCTTACTAGAATAGGTACGAGGATTAGTCTATTAGTACTTTCGACCGTATTTCTACTACTATTACTTAGCGTAACGTATAGGACGTAGTAGACCGAACTACTATACTACGATAAAGATAAGTAGCGGCCGGCGATATAGCGCTATAGGCTCCTCTACCTATACTTATACGCACGGGTAGGCCTAAGGCTATAGCGGTACTAGTTCCTCCTATACTTACTTAAACTACTATACTAACCGCTTCTACCGCTATACTAGACGCTTCTAGTACTACTATAGTACTAGCTTCCTCTATACTTACTTAAACTACTATACTAAGCGCTTCTACTACTATACCGAGTACGTCTAGTACTACTATAGCGCCGATTCCCCTCGTACTTTAAGAACTATATAAGGCGCTCCGTACGCGTATAGGTTATACTACCTAGTAGACTATTACGTCGTTATACGCTACTTATAGACGAGTTCGCGTAGTAGCGACTATACTCTACCTAGTAGTCGAAAAGGCGCGAGCTATCGACGACTACTAGTATAAGGTTCTACTTACCGATAACGATTACGCCGCTACTAATAGCTATACGATTAGCGAAATCGACGTAACTACTCCGACGCTTACTACTACCTCTAAGCTAATTTTTACTATACTTCGTAAGGCCTACGAGGTAGTTCTAGTAATATACTCTACTAATACCTTACTCGTACGCGATATTTCCGCCTTATTCGACGACTTATACTAGGGCGACGCGCGTTAACGCGTCCTCCGTAGTATCGGTAGTACGAGCCTTAAGAGCTAGCTTTACGAGAACTACTCTAGACTAATAGTCCTACCTAAGCTCGCCGATAGACTATCTAAACTATAACCTAAGCTAACTAAGCTAGTACTCGGAGATAAAAGTAGACCTAATAAAGATAAGAGTAAAGTACTTATTCGACTAACTTTTCCTAATAAGGCTACTAACTAGGTTAGTAATTCGGCTCGTATTACCCTTAAAGACGCTATACGTATTACTCGTAAGGACCCGACTAGGGATTTCTAGCTCCCTACTAACCTACCTAACTCCTCTATTAGCTAAGACTTTAACTATAACTCTAGGAAGCGGAACTAGCGCTTCGGACTACGGCTAACTAAGGCCTAGCTCGAACGCCTTATCGGTATAAAGTAGTTAGACTCTTAATCTTTAGGCTCCTACGCTACTATACCGTAGTATCTCGCCTTTTTATATACCCTTAGCGACGTACTACTACCGGCTAGCTACCTCCTAGAAGATATAAATAAGAGCGTACTACTATACTTACTCGACGGGAAGTATATTAGTAAGGATACCTTATATAAGAAGTAGCCGGGTATATTTAGTTCTTAGAGTAACGTCCGCGACGAGTATAAGCTCTTAGGCCGTCTATTAGTAGTACGTAATACCGATAGCAAGCGCGTCTATAATAGTAGCTATAACTATATCTTAATTTATAGTAGCGGCTTCTTCGTATACGCCTATTCTAACTAGGTTAGTATTAATAACCTACCGTCTACTAGCTAGGGATATATTAATACTACCGCGGACTCTAACCGCGCCTAGATAAAGGCGAAGAACCTACGCCTTATCTCTTTTAAAGTTACTATCTACGAGAGCCTTACTTAGTTCCTTATCGATATCGACTCGTCTATTATACTAGCCGTATAGCTCGAGGTACTAATTACCTAGTTTAAGCGCGTACCTACCGTCGCGCTTTAGAGCTTCCTCTAGCTCGTTAAACTCTAGTATATAGTACTACTATACTAGTGCCTACGAAGTCCTATTATATACCTCTACGCGGCCGTAGGTAGAAATAGATACTCTCGAGTATACTAGCAAAGTATAAGAGCATATAAGACAATCCTACTTCGCTACTACTAGCCGTATACCTAATAAGATAAGAACTAAAATAAGAACTACTCTAAGACAACCCTAAGACTATCTAACGAACTAAGATAGAACTCTATTATAAAAGAGATAGAAAAGAGAGGATAGAATAGAAGTAAGTAGGATAGAAGTAGAGAGAGAAGGTAGCTACTAAGTAAGAGATTAGCTATTTACCTACTAAAAAGAGCTATAAAAGGAAGAGAGAAAGGTAGACTCTTCCTACCTAGAATATATATTCCTAGAGACGACCCTCTAAGTCCGAGACGAATAGAAATAGAGGCCTTCTATACCGACTCGATATACTATACTAGCTATATCTACTACTAGAACTAATTTTAGATATTAAAATTCTATATATAGAGCTTAGTACTTAGTAGCTTAGCGCTTAGCGCCAAGCTATACTAAGTAAAATTCTAGTTCCCTTAGGCATCGGCCTATAATATCCGTTTTTAGCGCGAATAAGATACCTCTAAGACCGAGAGTTTTTTAGCCTAGGAGGCTTTTCTCTCTTATACGACCGGTTAGGCATTAGGCCTACCCGTACTATATAGTCTTCGACTCCTATAGCACGTTAATAGAATAAATAAATAATAAATAAACAAACTACTATACTAGTTCTATACTATTCCTACCTTATATACCTCGATACTATATAATACTACTACTACTAACAAGTATATAGCTGCTAAATTCGCGATTAAGGGCCGCTATAAGGCGATCTAAGCCGACGCTGCCTTCGCGGATTTAATACCTATATAGCGTATAGACCTGCGCTTGCTTCTATACTCTCTCGTTTATACGCGATTACTAGTAGTAGTACTAAAGGTACTATTATATAAGCTCCTATCCTTCTTAGACTTACTATACGAGCTAAAGGAGGACTCTAACCTAGAGCTCGACCTTACTATCGACGACGAGATCCTACTAAAGGCTACTAAGTCTACGCCTACTAAGAGCTCTACTCGACCTAAGCGTAAGGCTAACGTAGTATTAGTACCGATACCTATCCTAAAGTCTAAGAAGCGTAAGACTATACTAGTACTATTACCTTAGTTTAAGGTAGCTAAGTTTAAAGTAGCTACTACGAAGATACCTAACGTTAGCGTATATAATAAGATAGTAGCCGACGCCGAACGCGAGCAGATACCCTCGGACGTATAATTAGTAGACCCTACCGCTATTTATACTAACTATATAGCCGCTACTAGAGAAATAATTATTTAGGGCGGGATAATAAGTTTAAGCTAGAACGAGTTTTAGCGAGCGAGGTCGCTCGCCTTTTATTAAGATAGAGAGAGGTATATATTACGGTATATCTATACTTATACTAGCTAGCTACACCTATATCTATACCGGCTAGCTATACTTATACTAGCTATACTTACTAGGTATACTTACCTAAGAAGACTAGATAGAGATAGAATTAATTACGTACTATACTATATATACTCTATTACTTACTAGTACTATAGTAGCTCCGCCGCTGCTCTACTAATTTATAGGCCCTAATCGCTAATAGCCTTAAGGTCCTATAGTCTAATAAGAGTAAGTCGGCTAGGGTCTTTAAGACTCTAAAGAAGGGCGGAGCTAGCGCGCTACTAGCTAGTAGTAGTCCTTCTACTACTAAGCTACTTATAGCTAGTAAGTAGATCGCTCTATCCTCTAGGCTCTTTAAGCTTAAGTACGAGGTATATCTTACGAGTTATATACTCCTCGTACGCGTTACTAATATTCTTCGTAGCGTCTACGCCTACTTAGCGCCTTAAAAGAAGCTCTCGATATAGTAGTTTATACTACTTACGCCGACTACCTCGCTAGCTAAATAGAGGAGGTCTCTAATAATAAGGTCTTTATAGTAAAGAAGAAGAAGAAGAAGAAAGATAATAAAGAGGAGAAAAAAGACTAAATATATACCTCTAGTAGGCGAAGAATTAGCTACTAGGAGGCCTTAAGGCCTTATAGTATACGACTATTTATCTAGAGCGATAGAAGAACTTCGGAGAGGTTATAGCGCCTAAGAGAAAAGAGGCTAGCAACCTTAAAACCTAAGGATAGCGACAACCTCTTAGAAACTACTAAACTAGCTCTTAAGGCTAGAAGATACTACTAAAGACTAATATAGTAAGCACCTAGCTCTAAAAGAACCTAATAACCCTTATAGAAACTATCTAAAAAGCCCTTAACTCTCCTTACGACTACTTTAACTCCTCTCTCCTTTCCCTTCTCTAAAGAGCCTAATAAGCTCTTCTCTATTAGGCCTAGACCTAAGCTATCTCCTTTATCTTCTAGAATATCTAGAGAACCCTTTAGAAGAAGCTAAATAGCTATAATATAAGACAATTATAGGCCTAAAAGGCAGCCTAAATCTAGACCTTAATATAAATAATACCTTAAGTAACTATAGTAATTATAATTAAGATAAGTATATAAGAAGAAAGAGATAAGATTAGAGGAATAAGTAGGAAGGAAATTAGAGCAAAGCTTAGAATCTAGTAGGTAGCTATAGTCTAAAAGCTATCTAGTAGGGACTTTAAAGTACTTCTTTATAAGGAGTAAGAAAGAGTAAAGCTAGAGGAGAACTAGGATTAAATATATATAGCCTAGCTTAGAGCCTAGGTTACTAAACATCTATATAGAGTACTTATATATAAAGTTAGAGCAAACTAGGATACTAGAGCTAAGGAGTATATTAAGGTAATAAAGGAGGAGAATATCTTATAGTTCCTAAATATAAGGATTAAGTAGGCTATATAAATAAAGAGCCCTAAAGCTAAAGAAGGCTAGAGATACTTTATAATAGTTATTAAGTTCTAAGATAAGCAAATAGTAAGGGCTATAGCTTAAAAAGGATTTATTATTAAAGTAAACTTCTACCTAATAGAAATCTACTATCTATAATAAAGAGTTATATAGTATATAAAGTATAATAAGTTTAAATATATTACTATATACTATAAAGAAGCTAAAGATAGATATAGAGCTTACTTTATAAACTATAAAATATTTAATTATACTATATAAGAGAGGAAATACTATAACTATAAAAGAGACTACTTAGTATAAGTAAGGATATATAAATATAAATAAGTAGTAATAGCTAAAGCTAAAATATTCTTAGAGTTCTTTAAAGGAAAGTAAACTTTAGTATAACTAACTTATAATAAAGAAGGATTTACTATAATAACTAATAAGAAGAAGAAACTAATAAGCCTAGTAGAATAGCTTTAAGCTAAGGAGGTACTATAAAGCAGCTAAGCAAGATAGAATAAGCTACTAGGAAAGCTATTAAGATCTAACTCTACTATTATAGATAGTAGAAGGCAGATAAATAAGCTCCTAATATATATATAAGCTAAGAGTATATAAAAGGCTTAATAGAAAGAGGGAGCTAAGCTAGAAGAGACTATTATAACTAAATAAGATAAATAAATACAACCTATAGATCTACTAATATAATATAAACTATATACCTACTACTTAAGTACTACTAGTAAATAGCTTAAACCTAAGAACTACCTAAATTATAGTACTATAAGAACTATAGATTAACCTAGTAAATAGGAAAACTAAAATAAAAAAGGGTTACTACTAAGTCCTTTTAATAAATAGGTACCTAAGAGTTATATTCCTAGTATTAGAAGAGCTAGATATATTAAAGTAGGACATTATAAACAGCTAGTTAGGAGACCTTCTCTCTATTATAGTAATAACCTAAGGGAAACCTATTACTATCTATAACTACTATAACCTATTAGGCCCTAAATCCTATAATATAATAGGTATACTTATATAGCTAGAAATAGCTATCTAGGAGGCCTAAGAAGCAGCTATAAGTAAGACTATAGTAGTTAGAGACTTTAATCTCTATTACCTACTATAGGGAGGAAACCTAGTCTAGTTATAATATAATATAGTAGATATCCTTATCTAGATAGCTTTATAGGCAGGCCTATATCTCCTACTAGAACTAGGAACTATTATATAGGAGAGATATAACTCTAGCTACTAAATACTTAACCTAGTCCTAGCTAGCTAAGCTATCTAATAGAGACTATAGAGCTGCAAGGTAATAGCTAATAATATATTTAAATTAGACTATATTCTAATTCTAACTATTATAAACTAGCTTATAAACCTATACTAGAAAAACTAGAGCCTAAGACTATAATAAATAAAAGTAAAGTAAGAGAAGGTAAGGTAGAAGGTTTAAAAAGCTATAAAGAAGCTAGAGCTACTACTATTTAGGAACTACTAAGAGCTAAATAAGGTAGTATAAGCTCTTTAGAAAGCCCTTTAAGAAGTAGTAAAGGAGGCAGTCCTATATATAAAGCTATTATAATATATAAAGGCAGAATAGCTAGCAGAGTATAGTAAAGCAATTAAGGCTACTAAGGTAGTAAGAAGAGCCTAGAAGGCTATAAAGTCTAAAGAGAACTATAAATACTACCTAAATACTAGCTATAAGAAGAATAAGCTAGTTAAGAAAGTAATAAATATATCTTAAAGGCAAATAGTTAGTAAGATTACTAAGGACCCGAGTAGGATATAGAAGCTAGTAAGATAAGTAAGAGAAAAAGTATAATAAGGATATATATTACTATAATTTCCTATACTAAGTAATAGTATATACTAAGATAGTTATATAAATAAAGGCAAAGTAAGAATCCTTATAGACTACTTCCTCCTACTACTAGTTAAAGTAGACCTAAGAGATATTTTAAATATAAACCTCTTAGCTTAGTTTTAAATAGAAGATAAGGTATCTAAAGGAGAGGTCTTTATAATACTTAAAAAGATCTTAAGTAAGAAGGCTTTAGGCCTAAACTAGATCTAGAATATACTACTTAAGAAATATTAATAGAAGATTATACTATTCCTAACTAAGCTCTTTATAGCCTATATTAGCTAAGTATACTACTTAAAGCTATTTAAATACTCTATTACTATAGTTATTAAGAAGCTATAAAAGCCTAACTATACTAAGCTAGGAGTATATAAGCTAATAGTACTTCTTAATACTCTAGCTAAGGTACTAAAAGTAGTAGTTATAAAGAGAATATCTAAAGTAGTAGAAGAGAGAGGCTTACTACTAGAATTATAAATAGGTATAAGACTAGGAAGATCTACGATTATAGTACTTAATCTTATTACTAAACAAGTTAGGACAATTTAGAAAGCTAAGCCTAGAGTAGTAGCCTTAATGCTCTACCTAGATATATTTAGGG
This sequence comes from Cercospora zeina, assembly GCA_022702355.1. NCBI lineage: Eukaryota > Fungi > Ascomycota > Dothideomycetes > Mycosphaerellales > Mycosphaerellaceae > Cercospora > Cercospora zeina. The sequence goes on from JAKLWX010000005.1 coordinate 1,041,977, forward strand.
TATTTAATAAAGTGTCCTACTAGAGACTCCTTTATAATATTAGGATATAGAGCTATCTAAACTAGCTAATTAGGTTTATCTAGTTATTCCTCTAAGATAGAATAACTTACTTTAAGCTAAGAGAATTTATAAACTAAAAGAGAAAGCAAGATACTAGAATCCCTTAAGGATTAATACTATTACTAATTCTATTCCTATTCTTTATATCTATACTTCTCCTATTACTTTAAGAAGGTAATACTATAATAATAAGGTTTATTAATAATTCTAATATCCTTATATATAGTATATTTATAAAGGAGAACTATAAATAACTAAAGAAAGCCTATAATAAATATATAGAGTAGGTAATAAGATATAAAGTAGCTTTTATACTATAGAAGTATTAGCTTATCTATTTTATAAGAGGAAGGAACTATAACCTCTAAGCTATAGTCTAGATTCTTAGCTTTAGAGGTAAACCTATCCTATTCTTAAGACTACTAAGAGTTTAGGTAAATACTAAACTTAAGTAGGGCCTATATATTAAGAAGGTAGCTAAGAAAGGTATATACTAGATCTAGTCCCTATAGAGACTATATAAGTCTACCTAAGGAGTATTATTTAAAAAAGCGAGATATATCTATACTATAGTTATTAAGCTAGCCCTAGTATATAGATACTAAACCTAGTTTAACCTAAAAGGAATAAAAGAATATAATAAAAGCCTTACTAAACTAATTAAGCAAGTCTAGAACTAAGCTCTAAGGAATATTATAGGTATATATAAGTTAGTTATAGCTATAGTCCTTTAAAAGGAAGCAAGCATCTCTCTAATCTAGCTCTATACTTAAGACCTTATTAAATAATATATAAAAAATAAAGTAGACAACTTAACCTACTAGTATATTAAGTAAATATATAAGAGAATTACCTTAAGAGAATAAAGAGTAAGGAGGAGAGGCAACTAGTATAGTAGGTAATATAAGATAAGAGTATAGGAAATTTAGGAGATAACTTTAAGCTAAAGGCTACCTTAGATAAGGATAGGAGTTAAGAACTAGTAGGAGCTTACTAAATAGGACTAAAAATAAGAGAAGGCTAAATAAAAGAGAGGTATAATAAGGGAGTAACTAGTAGTATAAGCTATAGTAGGACAATTTAGAGCTAAAGAGATTTATAAGGAGGCCCTAAGGCTTATAAGTATAATAATTACTCTAATTAGGATAGGATATATTAGACTTAAAGTATATCTAATAAAGAGGAGAGTCCTAAGAGTTATCCTAATATACTTATATAACTAAGGTATCTAGAATACTAAGTATATTTATATATCCTACTAAAACTATTAAAGTAATAGATATTAGCTATTTATAGTAGTAAGAACTAGCTTATAGGAAGATATATACTTAATACTAAAAGGCCTTAATACTATAGCTAAGTAGCTAATCTAAGAGGGATTATTAGACTAGTTCTCTTTAGCTAGAGAAGAGATTAATAAAAGAGAACGAAGCTATAGAGAGACAAGGAGATAAAGAGGAGTTTAAGAAGGAGAGTAAAGCAATAAGAGAGCCTAATTTTACTTAAAGAAAGATAAGATAAAAGAAGTAACTACTAACTATAAATATAAAAAGGAAGATAAGGGGTTTTTTATAGAATTCTCCCTTTTATATAATACTAGAGCAAAGCTACTTACTCTAGATAAAGAGGTAGACCGGCAATAAGATTAATCTATCTATCTAATAAAGAGAAGAGTAAGGAGGAGAATAGTACTAAGATTAACGAAGGTATAGAGGAGTAAGCTAACGTATCGCGCGCTCTTCTTATACTTTCTCCTCGCGCTCTTCTCGCGCTACTCGTATAGTCCGCTACTTTATTTTGTACTTCTATTCTACGCCGGCGGTATAGCCTAGAGGTTAGAATAGGTCGGGACGGGTCCGGGTCGGGTCTAGAACCTAAATATATAGAACTATAATAGTTAGGTCGGGTTCTAGCCGGTTCCTCCCTAGTTCTAGACCTATCTAATAAATATAGGTATTAGATAGGTCCGACTCGGGTCTAACGATAGGTCTAAAGATAGGTCTTAATAGAAATATAAGATTCGATAGAATATAGTATAGAAAATCGAGGGTTATAAATAGATAGAAACCGGAGGAAGTAGAAAGTATAGAAAGCGACGGGTTTTAAAGGTATATTTAATTTAATATAGCAAATTATACGATTTAGTATAACTATAGGCATACCGACTACAAATGCCGACTACGGTAACCTCTCTACTTATATCGATTTTTACTATATATACTCTTTATAGTTATAACGATTTTCCTTATATATACTATAGAGATTTATCTCTTACTAAATATATTAATTCCCTAAGACGAGAGTAGGCTAATAACAAACTTTATATCCCTCTACTAAATAGTTACTCGCTTTACGTAAATTATAGTAACGTTAGTACCTATAATATAGTTAATATCGATCGAATATAGAACGACTAAGAGTATATATACTCGAGAAGAGGTAGACTAGAGCACTCTCGGCGGCTTCCTATAGAGTACTAAGGGCGCTCGCCTACTAATAGTAACCTCCTTAAGAAATAGCTAAGCCTTTAGAAATAGAGGTTAGAATAGGTCGGGACGGGTCCGGGTCGGGTCTAGGACCTAAATATATAGAACTATAATAGTTAGGTCGGGTCCTAGCCGGTTCCTACCTAGTTCCGAACCTATCTAATAAATATAGGTATTAGATAGGTCCGACTCGGGTCTAACGATAGGTCTAAAGATAGGTCTTAATAGAAATATAAGATTCGATAGAATATAGTATAGAAAATCGAGGGTTATAAATAAATAGAAACTAGAGGAAGTAGAAAGTATAGAAAGCGATAGGTTTTAAAGGCATATTTAATTTAATATAGCAAATTATACGTTTTAGGGCAACTATAGGCATACCGACTACGAATGCCGACTATAGCAACCTCTCTACTTATACCGATTTTTACTATATATGCCCTCTATAGTTGCAACGATTTTCCCTATATATACTATAGAGATTTATCTCTTACTAAATATATTAATTCCCTAAGACGAGAGCAGGCTAATAATAAACTTTATATCCCTCTACTAAATAGTTTCTCGCTTTATATAAATCGTAGCAATATTAGTACCTATAATATAGTTAATATCGATCGAATATAGAACGACTAGGAGCATATATACTCGAGAAGAGGTAGACTAGAGCACTCTCGGCAGCTTCCTATAGAGTACTAAGGGCGCTCGCCTACTAATAGTAACCTCCTTAAGAAATAGCTAAGCCTCTAGAAATATCGTAGCAAACTTCGTAGACGAGATAACTAAAGAGTAGCTTTAGTATAAGTAGATCTATAGACTTCTAGTACTTACGGATCTCTTAGAGCGCGATAGCTAGAGTATAAGTTAGTAATACTAACTATAAATACTAACTATATAACTTACTACTTAGCTTATAGTAATAAGTCTTCTATATACTAGCTCTACGAGCTAGACCTCCTCTACCTACTACTACTATTTTAGCTAGTGCTTTTCTAGCCGTTCTCTTTCTAGCTAGTCCCTTTTTCGCTACTCGTTTTCTACTTAGTAATCGTTTTCTACCTACTACTCCTCTAGCTACTACTACTACTACTACTATTACTATATTATCCCTCTCGATCTATTTCTTATAAGCTATTTAGTAAGCGAGCTTCTGCTTATTAAGACGAGGCCGACCGCCTAGTATAGTTTTCTATAGAGCCTTCCTAGAAAGCTAAGAGGGAGGGGCAGGTAGTATAATACTCTCGTCGCTATTACTCTCGTCGCTATTACTCTCCTCGCTATTACTATCGTCGATAATAATAATAGAGACGTTATCTTCGTTATTTCTATTATTACTATTCGCGTTTCTACGAGAACTATTCTAGTCGTTTCTACTAGTAGCTCCTTAGTCGTTACTATTATAAGTAGAGGGGTTAGAAATTAAGAGAGGAGGGGTAGAAGCGCTACGTTAGCTAGAAGAGGGCGCCTAGTTACTAAGAAGTCTAGGGTCGATATTACTATTATTCGTAGAAGGATTTTCGAGTAGAGGGAAGTTTCTAAATAAAGGAGGAGCGGACGCTATATCTCGGCTAGAGAAGTATTACTCGGCGAACTAGCTAGGCTTATTAGTAGGAACTTAAGCTATTATAAATGCGCGGAGGGCCGAGAGAAAAGTAGTCGATTAAGCTACGATTAATATATATAGTAGTATCCTTCGTATACGTAATACGAAAATTCGTTAGGAGGTATAAAAAAGGAAGGCGATAATAATAGGCTAATAAAGCGCGACCGCTAATAAGTTCTAAGCTAGTAGAGGTAGTAGTATTACTAATAGTTTAGTAAGGGTATATAGGTTAGCTAAGGCAGATATTAGGCTTACTAGCGCGCTAACTATAGCTTTACCTATACTATATATATTAATTCTAAGCTTCTAAGTATAGTAACGTATACTAGGCTCTTTATAGTCGGCAATTATAGTCGGCAACCTAGTATTATATACCTATATTATTATTCCCTCCTCTATCCTAGCTAGTAAACTAGTAGCGTAAATAACTATATAGGTATATATCCTTTACTTATAGGGTAACGCGCTTCGCGTAGATCGCTAAAAGGTTAGAAATCTCGAACTCTATAACGAGAAATGCCTCCGCTACTTCCTATAAGCATTTAAGTGCTACTACTTAAATTCTAATAATATCGCTACTACCTCTATCTATTATAATCTCGTAGATAACGCGCTAAAAAGGGACCCTCTAGATATATAAAGCTATCGTTCGCTAAAGCTTATAAATCTCTCGTAAGGCTACTATCCCTAGTATTAACTACCTTTTTAAGATACCGGACTTACTAGCTCTCGTTCGTTACTATATTATCCTTATAGCTATCGCTTTTTTCTATAGAACTACTACCTTCTTATAAGACTCGTCGTCTAGTACTATAGCCTTTAGTAGCTATATTCGCTACTACTTAGTAGCCTTATTTCCTACGCGTAGAGGTAGTACTAATAGTAGTATATTAGTATCTATATTAGGATATACTCGTAGAGGAGGGCTTAAGTTAAACTCTATATTAGAGTCCGCTTAGGAAATAAAAGAAGGCATCGAGTAGTATAGATAAAGATATCGAAGAGTTAGAAGGAGCGAATAGGTAGAGGTATAAGAGAGAAGAGCTAAGGTAGATAGGAGTACTAGAAAATCGTATACGACTACTAGAATACGCAGGCCTATAAAGAGGGGGTTAGAGTTCGATAGCGCTATATAGTAGAACTATATCGCATTCTACTACTATATCGGGACACCCCTACCGATCTTTACCTAGTAGAAGTTATAGTTACGCGAACGCTATAATCGCTTTCGCTACTTTATAGAATATAGTAAGTTAGTAATAGACGCAAATATTTACTATAGTATAGATTATATCTAGGTATTATATAGATAATATCGACTATAGTATATATATTTCGTTATTCGAAGTTCTTTACGAATATATAAAATACTATAAAAGGGAAAGAGCTAGACTTACTAGTACTCTATAGTATTACTAGTTAAGTAGTCGTAATATAGTAGTAGAATAGAAAAATAGACTCTCTAGCCTACCTTTATATTAAGGAACCGAGTCGTTATAATAGTAGAAGAGAAGAAATAATTATCGATACTACTTTAATACTAAGAAGAGGAGTAGTTATCGATAGTATAAGCTAAGAAGCAACTATTAGCGCTAAGGAGACTAGCGGTCGTCGATAGTATAAACTAAAAAGCAATCGTCCGCGCCGAGGAGACGAGTAGTCGTCGATAATATAAGCTAAGAAGTAGCTATCTACGCTAAGGAGATAAGCAGTCGTCGATAGTATAAGCTAAGAAGTAACTATTAGCGACGAGTAGACGAGCAGTCGTCGAGGGTATAAGTATATAGTAGTTACTCTTTTTAGCTAGCGATAGTAAGGTTAATCTAAGTAACGTATACGATAGATTCTAGCTCTAGAGTACGTCTATAGCTATCGCTATCTATATATAGTCGTATATATTAGTATATACTATATTAAGTAAGTAATATATTATATAATATCGCCGACTATAGTAGCCGACTATAGTATAAGAAGCTAATCTCTACGTATAGAGGTAAGCTAGTAGCTAGGCAGGAATAGCTACGTACTAAGCTTCTAGTATACCTAAAGCTAAAATTCGTTATACTTAGCTCTTATTATAATAACTACTACCTTAACTACTACTATACTCGTATTACCGCCGAATTTTAAGCGTATATTTACTATATACCTCGCAATACTTATCTCTTCTTAGTAACTAAACTTATAATAATAGTATAATAAAAGCGACGTCTAATAAGTACCGCGCCCTTTAATAGTCTATAGAAGCATCCCTATCTTATAGATAAGGATTTAAATAGTATAAGTACTTCTATACTTTAAATATAACTAGGCGCTATAAGGAAAGATATAAATACCTACTCTTCTAATCTTAATACCCTTCGCGAGCGTAGCTAGCGCGTAAATATATCGCTTAAGAGAGCTATAGTAGATAAGTAGCGTAAAGCTAGAAATAAGTCCTTTACTTAGTAGAAGAAGCTTTTAATCGGCTCTAATAATATATAAAGCTCCTTATCGAAAGAGTAGTAGTAAAAGAAGATTAAGGCCTAAAGAGAGGAGTACTATACTTAGTACGACTAGATAGCATAAGTAATAATTTATATAGTTAGCTAATATAGTTAGTAGTACTAACGTATAATAAGGACGATAAGAAACGTAAGCGCGCGTAGGATAGGCCTACTATATAAGTAGCGAACTAAGATAAGGAAAGCTTCTATTTTAATATCGAGAAGGAGAAGGGCGCGGACGACCTATACTATAACTATAACTACTAGTATAATACTAATTAGTCTAAGTCGGGTCCGGAGGCACCCTACGTATTACTAGTAAGGTTAGCTAGTACTAGCTATAAAATAACTAACCTCTACCTTCGAGTCGCTACCGAGAGCGAGTAGGCTATATAGAGGAGCTACGCCGTCTATACCTTTTAGAATAAGGCTATTCGATAGTTTAAGAAGAAGGTATATACGCTTGCGATACTATACGCGTAATATAGGAATTAAGCTAAGTTTATTATATAACTAATTAAGGAGAGGCCGAGTTCCTTATAGTAAGAAATAGACCTTATCGAGAGGCTATAATCTAGGAATAAGAGGAGATATATGTTCTAAGTGTCTAGAGCAGACGTAAGTAGCTCTTATTAAGAGTATATCGCCGCTAGAACTAATAGCTTCTTTAGGACGCATTCGAGTACCTCTAATTAGACTAGAAGTATACTCTACGCTCTACGGAGCCTTATAGAGGGCTTATAAAATTAGTCCGTATATTAGTATCTATAGCGAAAGCAAAGGTAAATTAGTACCGACTACGCCTACCGACTATATACTAACTAGTAGTAGGAGCTAATAGTAGAAGGCCGTCTTCTAACTATAACGGAAATTTTCCTACCCTATTACTACGTAGTATATCGCAACTATCTCTCTTAGAAGTCCTTTAAGTTTAATATAGCTAATCGCTTTGCTTAGACTCTAGAAGTCCTAGATTAGCTTATCCTATTAGGATACGATTAGGATAGTAATAGGTTCTAGAAGCTAGTTACGTCTAAAGCGTAGGCTAAGCGAAATAGGCTAGCGTTCTAGTTATATACTTATAAGTTCGATATAAAGGAGTCGGTATATAGAGAGCTTCTATAGGAAATATAGCTCGATTCTAAGTAGGAAGGAGGACTTAGCTTTTAGGATATCGTCGAGTAGCTTCTAGGTACGTCTATAGATAAGCTCGCTATCTCTAAGACCTTTATACGTAAATTCTAGTCGCTAGAGATAGGGTTTATATAGAAGCTCTATAACTTCTCTTAGGCTAGGTAGAATACGGATATATCTCGTTAGAAACTACCTAAAGACTACGTAAAGCAATATAATACTATATAGTAGAAGGCTAGAAATAATACTAAGAGTAAGAAGAGGAAAAAGAATATAGCGAGCTAGAAGTTTAAGGTATAGCTAGAGCTCCTAGATCTAGTACTAGCTCTAAAGATAAAGTAGTAATATATCTCTAAAGGCGTAACTTCTAGCTCGCTATATTCTTTTTCCCCTTCTTACCCTTAGTATTATTTCTAGCCTTCTACTATATAGTATTATATCGCTTTATATAGTCTTTAAGCAGTTTCTAAATTCTCTCTATAATAGGTTTATCTACTTAGGCTAAGTCTAACTCTACTTTTTCGACTTAAGCTTTATTAACGCTACTAGCCTCTTACGCTAGTAAGATACTTGCCCTTAAAGGCAACTATAGCGTTACTATAATTAAAGAGTACTTAGTACGTTTATTAGTTACGACTATTACGAGCTTAATAAGAGTACTAGAGGTGCCTGTCTCTATAACGCTACTAGGATAGGCCGTCGGCCTATAATAGAGATACCTCGCTAGTACTTATACTAATAAAACTTAATTGCCTCTATAAATATTATTTACCTCTATTACTCCGCTAGCTTTTACTCTCTAGTTCTACGATTCCTTCTTAGTACTATATACTTTATATTATAGTATTACTAGTATATCCTATAACTCCGATACGACGTAGTAGTACTATACTTCCTTCTTTCTCGAGATATATAAGTATATAGCTTTATAAACGATAGACTAACTCCGAATCGCAGCTGTCTCTCGTCGACTCTAGTCCGATTAAGAAGGTAGTATAATAGTAGAGGAAGGGATGCTATCTAATTATAAATACCTCAAGTAGTCGAGCTAGTATATAAAATAGGATACTACCTTTAGCTAACCTTACTAAGCTACTAGAGGATTCTAAGGACTAAGTCGAAACTAATAGCGTATAGATATAGTAGTAGGAGTATACCTAGTCGTTCGAGGGCTTTTACTACTACTATTAGTAGCTCGAAGAGGCGAGGCATTATAATAAGTATAGTAGAATATCTTTAAACCCTATAAAATAGAACTTAAATACGCGAACGTTATAAGCCTAGAGATTTTTCGTTAAAGGTATAGACTAGAAAACGTACGCCCCGAGAGTTATATATAGAGGATATAATAGAGTTATTAAATACCTAGGACTAAGTAATAGAATAAAAGCTCTCTAAAAGCACCTCGATTTAGTAGGCTATAAAGGAGCCTCCTAGGAGCATAGAGTTACTAAAGAAGTTATTAAGGCTACTAAAGATTAATCTATAAGTTTAGTATTCGTTAATATAGGAATAAGGTGCCGACTACGCTTACCGACTACGCTTACTAACTACGCTCGCTAACTATACTTTATAGAGATATATAACGTAGATATACTAATAGCTCTTATTTATAGGAACGGCTTAAGAAAAGTTTTACTAGAATAGAGCACCTAGAACGATTAAAGTTTCTAGAGTTATATAGGCTTATAGTTTCTTAGCTAGGCTTACCCTTAAACTTCTTCGAAAGTCCTATAGTTTAGTATACCTATAAATATCTATTAGAGAAGACTAGATCTATCGACTTTAAGAGCGCTGCTACGATTAAGTTATATATCTAGGACGCGGTCGATTACTCCGAGGATAATCTAAAACGTTAGCTATCTAAAACCTTCCGGGTAGCTATTGCCCTCGACGGTTAGTACGCCGGAGTACTCCGAGTATTATTCCTTACGATACGAGGCTACTAGATCGATAGCAAGTAGGCCTAGTATAAGGCTATACTAGCCTTTCTATATATTTTAGGCCGTTATACGGGCGAAGTCCTAGCGGACCTACTATTCGACGTACTTACCTATTTCGAGATCTCTAATAGGCTTATAGCGCTAATAGCGGACAATACTTCTAATAATAATATACTATATATAGCTATATACGTATCCTTACTATATATATACCTTCTAACTAACGAGTTCTAGCGTCGAGGCTATTAATATTTACTCCTACGAGCGTATATATATAGCGAAGCTATTAGTCTCGATTAAATAACTTCCCTTCTAAGGAATAGATAGGGATATAGGAGAGATATTAGATACTAAAGACTACGAGTTCTCTCGTCTAGAACGGTTCCCGTACTTTATATATATAATCTAGCTCTCCTTAAGGAAGTTCTTCGCTACTCTTAAGATCGAGCTAAGAAACGAGGGATAGGAATAATAGGACGAAGAGATAGATATAAACGCGTTACGTCGGCTTAAAGTAGGAAGTCTAGCTATAGTTCTAATAAAGGTACTATTTATTCTCCCTATAAAGTATATATAGTTAGTAAATATAGTTAGTAGAAGCTATACTAATAACCGCTCCTTATAAAGTTCCGGAAACTTATAGTTAAGGTAAACTCTAGTACTTAACGCTTCGAGAGTTTTATAGTACTATAGCGAAAGAGGATCGCAAATCTATATCTATACCTAAAATAGTATAAATAGTAGAAGAAGACGCTTTAAAGGGTTTTACGCCTAATATAAGATATAAAGACCTATTAGAGCTTAACTACGATTATACTAATATATAGTTCTTAACTACGAGATATTATTAACGAGTATATTAAGAATAAGAGTTAGCCCGAACTAAAGCTAACTACTATAGAATAGAAGAGGGTTAAATATATTATTAACCTTACTACTCCTTTTATAAAGGCTATAATATAGATCGGTACGATAAAGAGGCTAATAATCTACCTCGTTCTTAGCTACTATAATACCTTATTCGATATCCTAGATATTATAGATAAGAAACTTAAATATAAAACATAACTCTAGCAAAAGGAGATTTATTCTACCTTATAAGCTATATAGATAAAGCTCGAGAAGTACTATACTACTACCTAGGAGCGATTTAGTAATATATATAGCATTACGATTCTTCTTAATCTAGTAATAAAATAGGCGTTCTAGGACCGCGAGGCCTTCTCTAGCGAGGGGCTCGATTCCTCCTTCGAGGATTACTACTAGTTAAAATTCTAGGTCGAATACGCGCAATATAAGCCTCTCGTAGCTATATCCTAGTCTAGGCCGAAAAAGGCCTTATACTACTCTACGATATTATTCGTAATAGGTCTCTATAGTAGATTAGATAGTAATAACTCCGACTTTAATTAAAGGGTATCTAGACGGCCGTAGTAGACCGTATAGCCTTTAGCTAATTCGGACGAGGTATCTCGTTATTACTATACTAGATTTAAGGACTCGGCTGCTTATTCTATAGAGTATCCGCTCCGGTTATAGAAGATAATCGTATTAGAATATCTAGGTTGCGCGCTAATAGCCTAGGACATCCTCTCTATCCTAGTAGCTAGAACTAGTTATAAGCGCGACTTTAGTATAGCGTATTATTAGAGCTAATATAATCGGTCCTACGATCCCTCGACGTTTAGTAATATTATATACTATCGTTCCTAAGAGTATAACGCGTAGTAATAGGCTCGGGATTCGCTTATAGAGAAGGCGCTACCGATATTAACTACGTTCGAGCCTTCGAATAATATAGTAAATTAGTAGTAGAAGTAGCTCGAGGCGGATTAGGAGACGTTAGCAACTACTATATAGAGCAACTTCGACTTAATTAGTAATAACGAGGAGGATATAGTACTAATATATCTTCGCTATAATACTCGGCAAAGGAAGTATTTACTTTTACGTTATACCTATAGAGTAGAGTAGACTTCGTAGTCGATATTATAAATAGTATTTAATTCTAATATCTCGTAGTCGGTAAGTATAGTCGGCAAGTATAGTCGGCATCCTTATTTTTCTCCGTAACTATAGTCGCTAGCTTAACCGGCGCTTTTAATATACTATAACGCTTAGTTCTATATATACGTATATTTAGTATTAGAGCAATTCTATTATCTCTACGGCGACTTAGTCTTGTTCTCTAGCATTAGACCTATCTTTCTAAACTTAGGTCCCTATAAAGACCTATATAGGAACTAGTAGTATTTAGACCCGACCTATCGATTTCGTATTAGGTCGGGGACCCTATCGATTTAGGTCTTAGGTCGGTTCCCTTAGGAACCGACCTAGACCCGGAACCGACCTAAAGTCGAGGACCTATTCTAACCTCTATTTAGAAACGTTATAGCAAACTTCGCGGACGAGGTAGCTAAAGAGTAGCTTTAGTATAAGTAGATCCGTAGACTTCTAGTACTTACGGATCTCTTAAAGCGCGATAGCTAGAGTATAAGTTAGTAATACCGACTATATATACTAACTATATAACTTACTACCTAGCTTATAGCGATAAGTCTTCTATATACTAGCTCTATAAGCTAGACCTTCTCTACCTACTACTACTATTTTAGCCGGTACTTTTCTAGCCGTTCTCTTTCTAGCTAGTCTCTTCTTCGCTACTCGTTTTCTATCTAGTAATCGTTTTCTACCTACTACTTCTCTAGCTACTACTACTACCGCTACTATTACTATATTATCCCTCTTAATCTATTTCTTACGGGCTATTTAGTAAGCGAGCTTCTACTTATCGAGACGACGCTAACCGCCTAGTATAGTTTTCTATAGAGCCTTCCTAGAAAGCTAAGGAGGACGGGTAGGTAGTATAATACTCTCGTTGCTATTACTATCGTCGATATTAATAATAGAGCCGTTATCTTTATTATTTCTATTATTACTATTCGCGTTTCTACGAGAACTATTCTAGTCGTTTCTATTAGTAGCTCCTTAGTCGTTACTATTATAAGCGAAGGGGTTAGAAATTAAAAGAGGAGGAGCAGAAGCGCTACGTTAGTTAGAAGAGGGCGCCTAGTTACTAAGAAGTCTAGGGTCGATATTACTATTAGCTATAGGAGGGTTTTCGAGTAGGAGGGAGTTTCTAGATAAAGAAGGAGTAGACGCTATATCTCGGCTAGAGAAGTATTACTCGGCGAACTAGCTAGGCTTATTAGTAAGAAGTTAAGCTATTATAAATACGTAAAGGAGCGAGAGAAAAGTAGTCGATTAAGCTACGATTAACGTACGTAGTAGTATCCTTTATACGTATAATACGAAAATTCGTTAAGAGGTATAAAAAAGGAAGGCGATAATAATAGGCTAATATAGCGCGACCGCTAATAAGTTCTAAGGAGGTAGAGGTAGTAGTATTACTAATAGTTTAATAAGAGTATATAGGTTAGCTAAGGTAGACGTTAGGCTCGCTAGCGCGCTAGCTATAGCTTTACCCGCGCTATATATATTAATTCTAAGCTTCTAAGTATAGTAACGTATACTAGGCTCTTTATAGTCGGCAATTATAGTCGGTAACCTAATATTATATACCTATATTATTATTCCCTCCTCTGTCCTAGCTAGTAAACTAGTAGCGTAGATAACTATATAGGTATATATCCTTTACTTATAAGGTAACGCGCTTCGTATAGATCGCTAGAAGGTTAAAAATCTCGAACTCTATAACGAGAAATGCCTCCGCTACTTCCTATAAGCATTTAAGTGCTGCCGCCTAAATTCTAATAATATCGCTACTATCTTTATCTATTATAATCTCGCGGATAACGTACTAAAAAGGGACCCTACGGATATATAAAGCTATCGTTCGCTAAAGCTTACGAATCTCTCGTAAGGCTACTATTCCTAGCTTTAACTACCTTTTCGAGATACTAGACTTACTAGCTCTCGTTCGTCGCTATATTATCTTTATAGCTATTACTTTTTTCTATAGAACTACTACCTTCCTACGAGACTCGTCGTCTAGTACTATAGCCTTTAGTAGCTATATTCGCTACTACTTAGTAGCCTTATTTCCTACGCGTAGAGGTAGTACTAACGATAGTATATTAGTATCTATATTAGGATATACTCGTAGAGGAGGGCTCGAGTTAAATCCTATATTAGAGTTCGCTTAGGAAATAAGAGAAGGTATCGAGTAGTATAGATAGAGATATCGAAGAGTTAGAAGAAGTAAATAAATAGAGGTACGAGAGAGAAGAGCTAGAGTAGATAGGAGTACTAGAAAATCGTATACGACCGCCGAAATACGCGGGCCTATAGGGGGGGGGTTAGAGTTTAATAGCGCTATATAGTAGAACTATATCGTATTCTACTACTATATCGGGATACCTCTACCGATCTTTACCTAGTAGAAGTTATAGTTGCGCGAACGCTATAATCGCTTTCGCTACCCTATAGAATATAGTAATAGACGTAAATATTTACTATAGTATAGATTATATCCGGGTATTATATAGATAATATCGACTATAGTATATATATTTCGTTATTCGAAGTTCTTTACGAATATATAAAAGACTATAGAAGGGAAAGAGCTAGACTTACTAGTACTCTATAGTATTACTAGTTAAGTAGTCGTAATATAGTAGTAGAATAGAAAAATAGACTCTTTAGCCTATCTTTATATCGAGGAACCGAGTCGTTATAATAGTAGAAGAGAAAAAATAATTATTAATAGATAGATAAGTCTTATACGCTAGTCTACCTCTTTATATAGAGTAAGTAGCACGCCCTATATGTTTCGTAGGTAGAAATGCCCTTATATAAAGTACTCTGGCATAAAAACCTCCTTATATCTATATATTTTATAGCAAGCTCTATATAGCTTGCCGCTTCCGTAGTATCTAAGCTCCGTAGGACGATAAACGTTATCTTAATAGTCTAATATTCCCTTATTATATATTCCTTTATAGTATCTACGTCCTTAGTACTTAGAGAGCCTATCCTCTTACCTACTAGCCTAAGGGCTCTAGCCTATATATATAGCCTTTGCCTCTATACTAGTACCTATATTAATCTATATCTAACTCTTTCTTACTAGTTCCTAAGGTAGGTATCTCCCTATATAAATCCTACTTAGATTTTACTTTACTTAGTATCTAGTTATATAACTTATATTTAGAGAAATTCTAGTTTCCTAGAGTATCTAGAATAGTAGTATCTTTATAGGCAGCCCTAAGTATAGTATAGAGATAGCTTATATTAGATGCTCTGCCTTTAGACTTAAAGTTTTAGAGGGCTCTAGAGTAGGAGGACTAATCCTACTTTAGAGTCTCCTATTTAGATAAAGGCTCCTAGTAGCTATTTATTCTAGTATCTCTAGGGATATTACTATTCCTTTGCTTCTATTCCTCCCGTCCTTACTCTTTTATATTAAAGCTTCCTCTTAGGTATACTTAGCTTCTTCTCTTTAGCTTATAGTAAGGCTAGGTTACTACTCTAGCCTCTAGGCCTATAAGGGTATTTACTACCTAAAAAGGCTATCCTTCGGTCGAGTATTAGCGTCTTATATTAGTAATAGCTACGTTAACTCTATTATTATGTTCTTAGGAGCTCTCTAGATCTTCTTAGGTTAAAATTCTAGACTTTTTATCGCTTTCTCCCTATCTCTTTATAAGTATTTAGCCGCCCTATACTTTATTAGTATAGCCGGAGCTACCTATTTCTACCTACGATCGTATAGAGGTATATAATAGGACTTCGTAGGCAATAATTATTAATACTACTTTAATATCGAGGAGAGGAGTAGTTATCGATAGTATAAGCTAAGAAGTAACTATTAGCGCCGAGGAGACGAGTAGTCGTTAAGGGTATAAGTATATAGTAGTTACTCTTTTCGGCTAGTAATAGTAAGGTTAATCTAAGTAACGTATATAACGGCTTCTAGCTCTAGAGTACGTCTATAGCTATTACTATTTATATATAGTCGTATATATTAGTATACGCTATATTAGGTAAGTAATATATTATATAATATCGCCGACTATAGAAGCTAACTATAGTATAAGAAGCTAAACTCTATATATAGAGGTAAGCTAGTAGCTAGGCGGGAATAGCTACGTACTAAGCTTCTAGCGTACCTAAAGCTAGAATTCGTCGTACTTAGCTCCTACTATAATAACTACTACCTTAACTACTACTATACTCGTATTACTACCGAATTTTAAGTATATATTTACTATATACCTTATAATACTTATCTCTTCTTAGCGATCGAGCTTACGATAATAGTATAATAAAAGCGACGTCTAATAAGTACTACGCTCTCTAATAGTCTATAGAAGCGTCTCCGCCTTATAGATAAGGATTTAGATAGTATAAGTACTTCCGTACTTTAGATATAACTAGGCGCTATAAGGAAAGATATAGATACCTACTCTTCTAATTCTAATACCCTTTATAAGTATAGCTAGCGCGTAGATATATCGCCTAAGAGAGCTATAGTAGATAAGTAGCGTAGAGCTAGAAATAAGTCCTTTACTTAGTAGAAGAAGCTTTTAATTAGCTCTAATAATATATAGAGCTCCCTATCGAAGAAGTAGTAGTAGAAGAAGATTAAGGCTTAAAGAGAGGAGTACTACGCTTAGTACGACTAGATAGCGTAAGTAATAATCTATATAGTCGGCTAATATAGTTAGTAGTACTAATATATAATAGGGACGATAAGAAACGTAAGCGCGCGCGGGATAGGCCTACTATATAGGTAGCGAACTAGGATAAGAAAAGCTTTTATTTTAATATCGAGAAGGAGAAAGGCGTAGACGACCTACACTATAATTATAACTACTAGTATAATACTAATTAGTCTAAGTCGGGTCTAGAGGCACCCTACGTATTACTAGTAAGGTCGGCTAGTACTAGCTATAAAATAACTAACTTCTACCTTCGAGTCGCTACTAAGAGCGAGTAGGACGTATAAAGGAGCTACGCCGTCTACGCCTTTTAGAATAAGGCTATTCGATAGTTTAAGAAGAAGGTATATATACTTGCGATACTATACTCGTAATATAGAGGTTAAGCCGAGTTTATTATATAACTAATAAAGGAGAGGCTAAGTTCCTTATAGTAAGAAATAGACCTTATTAAGAGGCTATAATCTAGGAATAAGAGGAGATACGTATTCTAAGTATTAGGAGCGGACGTAAGTAGCTCTTATTAAGAGTATATCGCTACTAGAACTAATAGCTTCTTTAGGACGCATTCGAGTACCTCCGATTAGACTAGAAGTATACTCTACGCTCCGCGGAGCCTTATAGAAGGCTTATAAAATTAGTCTATATATTAGTATCTATAGCGAAAGCGAAGGTAAATTAGTGCCGACTACGTCTACCGACTATATACTAACTAGTAGTAGGAGCTAATAGTAGAAGGCCGTCTTCTAACTATAACGGAAATTTTCCTACTCTATTACTATATAGTATATCGTAACTATCTCTCCTAGAAGTCCTCTAAGTTTAATATAGCTAATCGCTTTACTTAGACTCTAGAAGTCCTAGATTAGCTTATTCTATTAGAATACGATTAGGATAGTAGTAGGTTCTAGAAGCTAGTTACGTCTAAAGCGTAGGCTAAGCGAAATAGGCTAGCGTTCTAGTTATACGCTTATAAGTTTAATATAAAGGAGTCGGTATACGAAGAGCTTCTTTAGGAAATATAGCTCGATTCTAAGTAGGAAGGAGGACTTAGCTTTTAGGATATCGTCGAGTAGCTTCTAGGTACGTCTACGGATAAGCTCGCTATCTCTAAGACCTTTATACGTAAATTCTAGTCGCTAGAGATAGGGTTTATAGATAGATTAATCTTATTGCCGGTCTACCTCTTTATCTAGAGTAAGTAGCTTTGCTCTAGTATTATATAAAAGGGAAAATTCTATAAAAAACCTCTTATCTTCCTCTTTGTTTTTATAGTTAGTAGTTACTTCTTCTATCTTGCCTTTCTTTAAGTAAAATTAGGCTCTTTTATAGCCTTGCTCTCCTTCCTAGACTCCTTCTTATCTTCTTATCCCTTTATAGCTTTATTCTCTCTTATTAATCTCTTCTTTAGCTAAAGAGAACTAGTTTAATACTCTCTTTTAGATTAGCTACCTAGCTATAGTATTAAAGCCTCTTAGTATTAAGTATATATCTTCCTATAAACTAGTTCCTACTACTATAAATAGCTAATATCTATTACTTTAATAGTTTTAGTAGGATATATAAATATACTTAGTATTCTAGATACCTTAGTTATATAAGTATATTAGGATAACTCTTAGGACTCTCCTCTTTATTAGATATACTCTAAGTCTAATATATCCTATCCTAATTAGAGTAATTATTATACTTATAAGCCTTAGGGCCTCCTTATAAATCTCTTTAGCTCTAAATTATCCTACTATAGCCTATACTACTAGTTACTCCCTTATTATACCTCTCTTTTATTTAGCCTTCTTTTATTTTTAGTTCTATTTAGTAAGCTCCTACTAGTTCTTAACTCCTATCCTTATCTAAAGTAGCCTTTAGCTTAGAGTTATCTCCTAAATTTCCTATACTCTTATCTTATATTACCTACTATACTAGTTGCCTCTCCTCCTTACTTTTTATTCTCTTAAGGTAATTCTCTTATATACTTACTTAATATACTAGTAGGTTAAGTTGTCTACTTTATTTTTTATATATTATTTAATAAGGTCTTAAGTATAAAGCTAGATTAGAGAGATGCTTGCTTCCCTTTAAAGAACTATAGCTATAACTAACTTATATATACCTATAATATTCCTTAGAGCTTAGTTCTAGACTTGCTTAATTAGTTTAGTAAGGCCTTTATTATACTCGCTTATTCCTTCTAGGTTAGACTAGGTTTAGTATCTATATACTAGGGCTAGCCTAATAACTATAATATAGATATATCTTACTTTCTTAAATAATACTCCTTAGGTAGACTTATATAGCCTCTATAGGAACTAGATCTAGTATATGCCTTTCTTAGCTACCTTCTTAATATATAAGCCCTACTTAAGTTTAGTATCTACCTAAACTCTTAATAGTCTTAAGGATAGGATAGGTTTACCTCTAAAGCTAGGGATCTAGACTATAGCTCTAAGGTTATAGTTCCTTCTTCTTATAAAGTAGATAAGCTAATACTTCTATAGTATAAAGGCTACTTTATATCTTATTACCTACTTTATATATTTATTATAGGCTTTCTTTAGTTATTTATAGTTCTCCTTTATAGATATATTATATATAAGGATATTAGAATTATTAATAAACCCTATTACTATAGTATTACCTTCTTAGAGTAATAAGAGAAGTATAGATATAAAGAATAGGAATAGGATTAGTAATAGTATTAATCCTTAGGGGATTCTAGTATCTTGCTTTCTCTTTTAGTTTATAAATTCTCTTAGCTTAAGGCAAGTTATTCTATCTTAGAGGAATAACTAGATAAACCTAATTAGCTAGTTTAGATAGCCCTATATCCTAATATTATAAAGGAGTCTCTAGTAGGACACTTTATTAAATACCCTAGATATATTTAGATAAAGCATTAAGGCTACTACTCTAGGCTTAGCTTTCTAGATTGTCCTAACTTATTTAGTAATAAGGTTAAGTACTATAATCGTAGATCTTCCTAGTTTTATACTTATTTATAATTCTAGTAGTAGGCCTCTTTCTTTTACTATTTTAAATATTCTCTTTATAACTACTACTTCTAGTACCTTAGCTAAAGTATTAAGAAGTACTATTAGCTTATATACTCCTAGCTTAGTATAGTTAAGCTTTTATAGCTTCTTAATAACTATAGTAATAGAGTATTTAAATAGCTTTAGGTAGTATACTTAGCTAATATAGGCTATAAAGAGCTTAGCTAAGAATAGTATAATCTTCTATTAATATTTCTTAAGTAGTATATTCTAGATCTAGTCTAGGCCTAAAGCTTTCTTATTCGGGATCTTTTTAAGTATTATAAAGACCTCTTCTTTAGATACTTTATCTTCTATTTAGAATTAAGCTAAGAGGTTTATATTTAGGATATCTTCTAGGTCTACTTTAACTAGTAGTAGGAGGAAGTAGTCTATAAGGATTCTTACTTTACCTTCGTTTATATAACTATCTTAGTATATACTACTACTTAGTATAGGAAATTATAGTAGTATATATCCTTATTATACTTTTTCTCTTACTTATTTTACTAGCTTTTATATCCTACTTAGGTCCTTAGTAATCTTACTAACTATTTACCTCTAAGATATATTTATTACCTTTTTAACTAGCTTATTCTTCCTATAGCTAGTATTTAGGTAGTATCTATAGTTCTTTTTAAACTTTATAGCCTTTTAGGCTCTTCTTACTACCTTAGTAGCTTTAATTGCTTTACTATACTTTACTAGCTATTCTACCTTTATATATTATAATAGCTTTATATATAGGACTGCCTCCTTTACTACCTCCTAAAGGGCTTTCTAAAGAGCTTATACTACCTTATCTAGCTCCTAGTAGTTCCTAAGTAGTAGTAGCTCTAGCTTCTTTATAGCTTTTTAAACCTTCTACCTTACTTTCTCCTACTTTACTTTTATCTATTATAGTCTTAGGCTCTAGTTTTTCTAGTATAGGTTTATAGGCTAGTCTATAATAGTTAGGATTAGGATATAGTCTAATCTAAATATATTATTAGCTATTACCTTATAGCTCTATAGTCTCTATTAGATAGCTTAGCTAGCTAAGATTAGGTTAAGTATTTAGTAGCTAGAGTTATATCTCTCCTATATAATAGTTCTTAGTTCTAGTAAGAGATATAGGCCTGCTTATATAGCTATCTAGATAAGGGTATCTACTATATTATATTATAACTAGACTAGGTTTCCTCCCTATAGTAGATAATAGAGATTAAAGTCTCTAACTACTATAGTCTTACCTATAGCTGCTTCCTAGGCCTCCTAGATAGCTATTTCTAGCTATATAAGTATACTTATTATATTATAGGATTTAGGGCCTAATAGGTTATAGTAGTTATAGATAGTAATAGGTTTCCCTTAGGTTATTACTATAATAGAGAGAAGGTCTCTTAACTAGCTATCTATAATGTCTTACTTTAATATATCTAGCTCTTTTAATACTAGGAATATAACTCTTAGGTACCTATTCGTTAGAAGGACTTAGTAGTAACCCTTTTTTGTTTTAGTTTTCCTATTTACTAGGTTAATCTATAGTTCTTATAGTGCTATAATTTAGGTAGTTCTTAGGTCTAGGCTATTTACTAGTAGTACTTAGGTAGTATATATATAGTTTATATTATATTAGTAGATCTGCAGGTTATATTTATTTATCTTATCTAGTTATAATAGTCTCCTCTAGCTTAGCTTCCTTTCCTTATTAGGCCTCTTATATACTCTTAGCTTATATATATATTAAGAGCTTATTTGTCTACCTCCTACTATTTATAATAGTAGAGTTAGATCTTAATAGCTTTCTTAGTAGCTTATTCTATCTTACTTAGCTACCTTATAGTACTTCCTTAGCTTAGAGCTATTCTACTAAGCTTATTAGTTTCCTTTTCTTATTAGTTACTATAGTAAATCCTTCTTTATTATAAGTTAGTTATACTAGAGTTTGCTTTCCTTTAAAGAACTTTAAGAATATTCTAGCTTTAGCTATTACTACTTGTTTATATTTATATATCCTTGCTTATATTAAGTAGTCTCCTTTATAGTTATAGTATTTCCTCTCTTATATAGTATAATTAGATGTTTTATAGTTTATAAAGCAGGCTTTATATCTGTCCTTAGCTTCCTTATAGTATATAGTAATATATTTAAACTTATTATACTTTATATACTATATAACTCTTTATTATAGATAGTAGATTTCTATTAAGTAGAAGTTTACTTTAATAATAAATCCTTTCTAAGCTATAGCTTTTACTATTTACTTATCTTAGAACCTAATAACTATTATAGAGTATCTCTAGCCTTCTCTAGCTTTAGGGCTCTTTATTTATATAGCCTACTTAATCCTTATATTTAGGAACTATAAGATATTCTCCTCCTTTATTACCTTAATATATTCCTTAGCTCTAGTGTCCTAGTTTGCTCTAACTCTATATATAAGTACTCTATATAGATGTTTAGTAACCTAGGCTTTAGGCTAGGCTATATATATCTAATCCTAGTTCTCTTCTAGCTTTACTCTTTCTTACTCTTTATAGAGGAGCACTTTAAAGTCCTTACTAGGTAGCTTCTAAACTATAGCTACTTACTAGATTCTAAGCTTTACTTTAATTTCCTTCCTACTTAACCCTTTAATCTTATCTCTTTCTTCCTATATATTTATCTTAACTATAATTACTATAGTTACTTAAGGTATTATCTATATTAGGATTTAGATTTAGGCTACCTTTTAGGCTTATAATTGTCCTATATTATAGCTATCTAGCTTCTTCTAAAGAGTTCTTTAAATGTTTTAAAAGGTAGAGGAGATAGCCTAGATCTAGGCCTAATAGAGAAGGGCCTATTAGGCTCTTTAGAGAAAGGAAAGAAGAAAGGAGTTAAAGTAGTCGTAGGGAGAGTTAAGGGCTTTTTAAATAGTTTCTATAAGGGTTATTAGGTTCTTTTAGAGCTAAGTGCTTACTATATTAGTCTTTAGTAGTATCTTCTAGCCTTAAGGGCTAGTTTAGTAGTTTCTAAGAAGTTGTCGCTATCCTTAGGTTCTAAGGTTACTAGCCTCTTCTCCCTCGGGCGCTATAACCTCTTCGAAGTTCTTCTATTGCTCTAGATAGATAGTCGTATACTATAAGGCCTTAAGGCCTTCTAGTAGCTAATTCTTCGCCTACTAGAGGTATATGTTTTTATACTCGTTAATCGAGTAAGGTAATAAGAGAGCCTAATTTTACTTAAAGAAAAGTAAGATAGAAGAAGTAACTAAGATAGGGTTTATATAGAAGCTCTATAACTCCTCTTAGGCTAGGTAGAATACGGATAGCTAATTAGTACTACTATATCTCGTAAGTTAAAATTAGTTATAGCCGCCGATAGTATATTAGTCTACGGATTGCGTCGTAGTACTAGCCGGCCCTCTTTAACTTATATCTCTTATCTCTACCTCTTAGTCTATAGTAGCTTACTAAATATATAATTCTCCTTTATAATTCTTATAAACGGCTTAAGTCTTACCTTCGATAGCTAAATATATTTAATACTAGCCTTATTCTCTTACGTAGTAGTTACGCCTTCGAAGATATACTACTACTTTTTCTTTAGAGCTAGTACTAGATCTAGGAGCTCTAGCTATACCTTAAACTTCTAGCTCGCTATATTATTTTTCCTCTTCTTACTTTTAGTATTATTTCTGGCCTTCTACTATATAGTATTATATCGCTTTACGTAGTCTTTAAGTAGTTTCTAAATTCTCTTTATAATAGGTTTATTTACTTAGGCTAAGTCTAACTCTACTTTTTCGACTTAAGCTTTATTAACGCTACTAGCCTCTTACGCTAGTAAGATACTTGCCCTCGAAAGCGACTATAGCGTTACTATAATTAAAGAGTACTTAGTACGTTTATTAGTCGCGACTATTATAAGCTCGATAAGAGTACTAGAGGTGCCCGTCTCTATAACGCTACTAGGATAGGCCGTCGGCCTATAATAGAGACACCTCGCTAGTACTTATACTAATAAAACTTAATTGCCCCTATAAATATTATTTACCTCTATTACTCCGCTAGCTTTTACTCTCTAGTTCTACGATTCCTTCTTAGTACTATATACTTTATATTATAGTATTACTAGTATATCCTACGACTCCGATACGACGTAGTAGTACTATACTTCCTTCTTCCTTAATATATATAAGTATATAGCTTCGCGAACAATAAACTAACTCTAAATCGTAGCTATCTCTCGTCGACTCTAGTCCGATTAAGAGTTAGTATAATAGTAGAGGAAGGGATACTATACGATTATAAATACCTCGAATAGTCGAGCCGATACGCGAGATAGGATACTATCTCTAGCTAACCTTATTAAGCTACTAGAGGATTCTAAGGACTAGGTCGAAACTAATAGTATATAGATATAGTAGCAGGAGTATACCTAGTTATTCGAGAGCTTTTACTACTACTATTAGTAGCTCGAAGAGGCGAGGTATTATAATAAGTATAGTAGAATATCTTCGAACTCTATAAAATAGAACTTAAATACGCGAACGTTATAGGCCTAGAGATTTTTCGTTAAAAGTATAGACTAGGAAACGTACGCCCCGAGAGTTATTTATAAGGGATATAATAGAGTTATTAAATATCTAGGACTAGGTAATAGAATAAAAGCTCTATAAAAGTACCTCGATTTAGTAGGCTACGAAGATGCCTCCTAGGAGCGTAGAGTTACTAAAGAAGTTATTAAGGCTACTAAAGATTAATCTATAAGTTTAGTATTTATTATTACGAAAATAAGGTGCCGACTACGCTTACTAACTACGCTTCCCGACTACGCTCGCTAACTACGCTTTATAGAGATATATAACGTAGATATACTAATAGTTCTTATTTATAAGAATAGCTTAAGAAAAGTTTTACTAGAACCGAGTACCTAGACTAGTTAAAGTTTCTAGAGTTATATAGGCTTATAGTTTCCTAGCTTATTTTACTCTTAAACTTCTTCGAAAGTCTCGTAGTTCGGCGTATCTACGAATATCTATTAGAGGAGACTAGATCTATCGACTTTAAGAGCGCCGCTACGATTAAGTTATATATCTAGAACGTAGTTAATTACTCTAAGGACAATCTAAAACGGTAGCTATCTAGAACCTTCTAAGTAGCTATCGCCCTCGATAGTTAGTACGCTAGGGTACTCTAAGTATTATTCTTTATAATATAAGGCTACTAGATCGATAGCGAGTAAGCCTAGTATAAGGCTATACTAGCCTTTCTATATATTTCGAGCTATTATACGAGCGAAGTCGCCTACGAAGTCCTATTATACGCCTCTACGCGGCCGTAGGTAGAAATAGATGCTCTCGAGTATACTAGTAAAGTATAAGGGCATATAAGACAATCCTACTTCGCTGCTACTAGCTATATACCCGACCCGATAAGATAAGAACTACTATAAGACAACCCTAAGACAACCTAACGAACTAAGGCAGAACCCTACTATAGAAGAGGTAGAAAAGAGAGGATAGAATAGAGGTAGGCAGGATAGGAATAGAGAGAGGAGGCAGCTACTAGGCAAGAGATTAGCTATTTACCTACTAAAAAGAGCTATAGAAGAAAGGGAGAAAGGCAGACCCTTCCTACCTAGAATATATATTCCTAAAGACGACTCTCTAGGTCCGAGATCGAATAGAAATAGAGGCCTCTATATCGACTCGATATACTATACCGGCTATATCTGCTAGACTAATTTTAGATGCTAAAATTCTATATATAGGGGCTTAGTACTTAGCAGCTTAGCGCTTGGCGCTATACTAAGTAAAATTCTAGTTCCCCTAGGCATCGGCCTATAATATCTGTTTTTAGCGCGAATAAGGCACCCCTACTATAAGAGTTCTTTAGCCTAGGAGGCTTTTCTCTCTCTTCTACGACTAGTTAGGTATTAGGCCTACCCGTGCTATATAGTCTTCGACTTCTATAGCACGTTAATAGAATAAATAAATAAAATAAACAAAAACGAGCGAAGTCCTAGCGGATCTACTATTCGACGTACTTACTCGTTTTAAAATCTCTAATAGGCTTATAGCGCTAATAGTAGATAATACTTCTAATAATAATATACTATATACTACTATATACGTATCCTTCCTATATATATACCTCTTAACTAATAAGTTCTAGCGTCGAGGCTATCGATATTTACTCCTACGAGCGTATATATATAGCGAAGCTATTAGTCTTAATTAAATAACTTCCTCTCTAAGGAATAGACGGAGATATAGGAGAGATATTAGATACTAAAGACTACGAGTTCTCTCGTCCAGAATAGTTCTCGTACTTTATATATATAATCTAGCTCTCTTTAAGGAAGTTCTTTACTACCTTTAAGATCGAGCTAAGAAACGAAGAATAGGAACGATAGAACGAGGAGATAGATACGAACGCCTTATATTAGCTTAAAGTAGGAAGTCTAGCTACAGTTCTAATAAAAGTACTATATATTCTCTCTACGAAGTATATATAGTCGGTAAACGTAGTCGGTAAAAGCTATACTAATAACCGCTCCCTATAAAGTTCTATAAACTTATAGTTAAGGTAAACTCTAGTACTTAACGCTTCGAGAGTTTTATAGTACTATAGCGAAAGAGGATCGCAGATCTATATCTATATTTAAAATAGTATAAATAGTAGAAGAAGACGCCTAATAAAGTTTTACGCCTAATATAAGATATAAAGACCTATTAGAGCTTAACTACGATTATACTAATACGTAGTTCTTAACTATAAGATATTATCGACGAGTATATTAAGAACGAGAGTTAGCCCGAACTTAAGCTATCTACTATAGAATAGAAGAGAGTTAAATATATTATTAACCTTACTACTTCTTTCGCCGAGGCTACGATATAGATTAGTACGATAAAGGGGCTAATAATATACCTCGTTCTTAGCTACTATAATACCTTATTCGATATCCTAGATATTACGAATAAGAAACTTAAATATAAAATATAATCCTAGTAAAAGGAGATTTATTCTACCTTATAAGCTATATAAATAAAGCTTAAGAAGTATTATACTACTACCTAGGAGCGATTCGGCGATATATATAGTATTACGATTCTTCTTAATCTAGTAATAAAACGGGCGTTCTAGGACCGCGAGGCGTTTACTAGTAAGAGGCTCGATTCCTCCTTCGAGGATTACTACTAGTTAAAATTCCGGGTCGAATACGCGCGATATAAGCCTCTCGTAGCTACGTCCTAGTCTAGGCTATAAAAGGCCTTATACCGCTCTACGATATTATTCGTAATAGGTCTCTATAGTAGATTAGATACTAATAACTCCGACTCTAATTAAAGAGTATCTAGATAGCTATAGTAGACTATATAGCCGTTAGCTAATTCGGATAAGGTATCTTATTATTATTACGCTAGATTTAAGGACTCGGCTGCCTATTCTATAGAGTATCCGCTCCGGTTATAGAAGATAATAGTATTAGAATATCTAGGTTACGCGCTAATAGCTCGGGATATCCTCTCTATCCTAGTAGCTAGAACTAGTTATAAGCGCGACTTTAGTATAGCGCGTTATTAGAGCCGATATAATCGGTCCTACGATCCCTCGACGTTTAGTAATATTATATACTATCGTTCCTAAGAGCGTAACGCGTAGTAATAGGCTCGGGATTCGCTTATAGAGAAGGCGCTACCGATATTAACTACGTTCGAGCCTTCGAATAATATAGTTAGTTAGTAGTAGGAGTAGCTAGAGGCGGATTAGAAGGCGTTAGTAAGTACTAAATAGAGTAACTTTAACTCGATTAGCGATAATAAGGAGGATATAGTACTAATATATCTTCGCTATAGTACTTAGTAAAGGAAGTATTTACTTTTACGTTATACCTATAGAGTAGAATAGACTTCGTAGTCGATATTATATATAGTATTTAATTCTATATCTCGTAGTTAGTAAGTATAGTCGGCAGCCTTATTTTTCTCCGTAACTATAGTCGCTACTTTAACTAGCGCTTCTAATATACTACTACGCTTAGTTCTATATATATATATATATTTAGTATTAGAGCAATTCTATTATCCTCGCGGCGACCTAGTTTTATACCGCGTTATTAGACCTATCTTTTTAAACTTAGGTCTCTATAAAGACCTATATAGGAACCGGTAGTATTTAAACCCGACCTATCGATTTCGTATTAAGTCGAGTACTCTATCGATTTAGGTCTTAAGTCGGTTCCCTTAGAAACCGTCCTAGACCTAGAACCGACTTAAAGTCGGGGACCTATTCTAACCTCTACTCGCGGAATAATAACGTAGTACGAAGTTAAAGAACTATATACTAGATAGCTATACTTAGTAAAACGGCGCCGCGATATATTTAATCCGCTCGCTATCTAGCGCGTCGAGTAGAGCAGCGCTAGCCTAAAAAAGAGGAGTTAGTAGATATAAGTAGTAAAGAGCTAGTAGCTAGACGTCGGTAGCGTATCTCGTATAGGTACTAGCGATCGTATTCCGCGACGAGGTCTATAGCGTCGTATAGGTTATCTATATCGTACTAAATATTATATACGTAGGAGTATCCCTTCTACTTTACTAGGTACTAAGTAGCGCCCTAGCTAACGTAGCGCCTAAGAAGGCGTTTAATAGTATAATAGGGCGCGATATATATAAGTACTAGGTCGTCGTCTTCGTCTATCTATACTAGTCTTAGCTAGGGTAGTACTCGGCTATATAGATCCTCGCTCTCTAGATAGAGTTCGAGTTAAGCGACCGAAATAACTAGGTAAATACCTATATTCGATAGTAGCTCGAGTTTATATACTAATTAGCTAACCGCGCGTACGACCGTAAAAGGCCTAGTACGTTAGGCGTTTAGCTTATAGCTAGTAAGGCCCGGAATCTTATAGCCGTAATAGAGTTTAAAGAGAACCTTCTAGCTAGGCCGGAAGCGAATAAGCTAGTATATACTATCGTAGCGCGCCTTTATTATTATAGCTGCCTACGCTAGTAAGTCTACTACTTAATTACGGGCCTACTAGCGGAGGGCTATAAAATCTCTAGTAGGTAGCTCTACTAAAGAGTTTAAAGCGTTAAGGTTATTTTTAAAGCCCTAGATTATTACGTTAGGGACCTCGCTAGTAGACGCGTTCTAGGCGTTATTTAGCTCGGCTTATATATATAGTAGAGCGTCGGTCTAAACGCCGTCGAGGAAAGAGGTAGTATAAAAGTATATAGCTATCTCGATAGTCTAGTTAGTACGTTCGAACTATTCGTCTAATTAGGAGTAGTAGACTATAGTAGTAAAAAAGCGGGTGCCGAGCTTAGTAAAGGCTGCCTTTATAAACTTAGAGAGCTAAATTCGGTCTCGGTTACTAATAAGAATAGTAAGGAAGTTTCGCTCGTATAAAATATAGGCCTCTACCTAGTTAGCTATATAGTTCTACGCCGTCTACGTTTGCTTTACTTTACGGAGTATAACGTCCTTAGTAAACTTATAGGTCTCGGTTAGGAACCCGTTATAGCCGTCGAGTATAATAGGTAACTCGTAGACCTAGTCCGTAGTAACTATATAGTAGAGGATAGGCGTTATAGCGATTAGGTAGAGCTCCTTATACGGTTTATAGCGATAGGTCTAGTTCTTAATATAGGCCGGGTAGTATTAGATATAGTCCTTTAGTTTTCTAGCTAAGGCGCGTATATAAAAGCTAGCGTAGACCTATATATAGGTACGGTAAAAGCTAGCGTAATAGTAGTCGTTATAAGCTATCTTAAAAACTTCTTTATATAGAGTCTTAGGTATATAGAGTCGTTCTCGGCCGTTATCGTCTCTAAAGTAAATTAAATCCTCGTAGTAGAAGAAGTATAGCTCTAATAGCGAGCTTTTCGGTTCGCTATTATTAGCGTTAGCCGAGTTAGTATTACTATCCTCGCGAGTATAAAGTACGTCCTTATAGTCGAACTACTCTATACGAGCGCGCTATCTAGCGTCCTCTTAATAGCTATACTTTAGGTCCGCCTTAAAGTCCTTAAATATTTCGACTAGAAGTAAGTAGAAGACTAGAGATTCTAGGAAGATATATATCTACTCTAAGGATTCGTTAATTAAGGAAGAGTAGTAGTAGTAAGCGTAGCGACTATATTCTAGTATAAGGAGCTCTCTACTAAAAAGAATAATACTAGCGTCGTCTAGCGCGACTTAGTACGTATAGAGCGTATCTACTACGTCCTATACTAGATCTAGGTCGTTATAGCTTAAGAGGTCTAGTATCTCTATATAGTTATCGCGTATCGAGTCGACGTTAGAAACTAGTCTACTTAGCGCGTCGAGGATACTATAAAGTCTACCTAGATAGTATAAGATAAATATTTAAAGGAACTACGAGAGGTATTATCTAGCGCGTATAAGGTAGAGGTTTAGCTTATCGACTAAGATAGTACTAGTAAGGGACCTAGCGTTAGCTATACTAGTAGTAGTAATATAGTTAAAGAAGACGTAGACCTACTTCTAGTAGGCTTAAAGAATATAATAGGTCTTCCTCGTTACTTATACGAGCCCGGCGACCTCTAATTTAGTAGCTAGGTATCGCGACTCGATAGGAGTTAGTATCTTACTTAAGTATATAATAACCTAGATCTAGGTAGCTAGGAAGCGTATAGCCTTCTCGTTTTTAAGTACCGGGATAGAGTCGCTCTTAACTATATAAAGTACGATAGTATAGGCCTAGTAGCTAAAGTTAATATTAGCGTAAACGTTCCTTTCTAGGTTAGCGTAGTAAGAAAACTTAACCGTCTAGTAGAGTCCTTATATAATCTCGTACGCCCTCTAGGCCTATACTAGATTCGCGTCTATATCCTAAGCCGTAGTACCTACGAAGTCCTATTATACGCCTCTACGCGGCTATAGATAGAAATAGATACTCTCGAGTATACTAGCTAAGTATAAGGGCATATAAAATAATCCTACTTCGCTACTACTAGCTATATATTCGATAAGATAAGAACTACCTTAAGATAACCCTAAGACTACCTAACGAACTAAGGTAGAACCCTACTATAGAAGAGGTAGAAAAGAGAGAATAGAATAGAAGTAAATAGAATAGGAGTAGAGAGAGGAGGTAGCTACTAGGTAAGAGATTAGCTATTTATCTACTAAAAAGAGCTATAGAAGGAAGAGAGAAAGGTAGACCCTTCCTACCTAGAATATATATTCCTAGAGACGACTCTCTAGGTCCGAGACGAATAGAAATAGAGGCCTTCTATACCGACTCGATATACTATACTAGCTATATCTACTAGAACTAATTTTAGATACTAAAATTCTATATATAGGGCTTGGCACTTAGTAGCTTAGCGCTTAGCGCTAAGCTATACTAAGCGAAATTCTAGTTCCCCTAGGCATCGGCCTATAATATCCGTTTTTAGCGCGAATAAGGCACCTCTAAGACTAAGAGTTTTTTAGCCTAGGAGGCTTTTCTCTCTTATACGACCGGTTAGGTATTAGGCCTACCCGTACTATATAGTCTTCGACTCCTATAGTACGTTAATAGAATAAATAAATAAAACAAATAAATATTCTAAGCTATAGTATACTAGGTATACTTCTTACGTTAAGTACTCTACTACGCGAGTACTAGACGTAAGAGCTACTTCTTACGTTCTTTAAAGAGTATAATAATATAGAAGAAGTAAGGGATATACTCGCGTTTCTAGCTAGTAAGTTCGATATAGTACTCTAAGGCCTTAAGTATAGTTAGAAAAGGTAGGTTAAGTATAGCTTAGACCTTCTCCTTATACGTAGTATACTCTAGCCTACTAACGCGCTAGCCTAGAAGCATAGTAGAGGGGTATTTAAGGAAAGATTTAGTTAGTATAATACTAATATTATACTTATCGAGGAGGTTAAAGACTACTTCTAGGTATCGTTAGTATTCCTCGAAGTTTATTAAGTAGATTATAATATCGTCGATATAGGCTTTATAGTAGTAGAAGAGAGGCTTAAGACGATAGTCGAGCTAGCGTTATACGTACTAGATACTACTAGAGTAACCTATAATCGCGACGTTTATCGTTTCCTAGCTTTAATAGCTATTAATCGTAAACTTATACTAGTCCTCGGATACGACTAACTACTAGTAGAAAAAGAAGACTACGTCTATAGTACTAATATACTAGCTACCTCTTAACGCGTAAATAATATCCTCCTAACGAGATAGTAAGTAAGAGTCCTTTATAGCTATCTTATTTAAGCCTTAGATATCGACGATAGCGCGGCTCTTATAGACTAACTATCTATTAGTAATAATTATCTTCTAGACGACGAAAACCGGAAACCTAAACTAGGTTAGTTAGCGAGTAAAAGATATTTTACCCTATATATAGAGCGTCGAAAGCTTTATCTACGACCTCGCGGTCGGGTTTACTTAGTAAATATATCGTAGTAGGTATACTATCGTCTTCGTAGCTCTATTTTAGTAGTATAGGTATCTAATTCTTATTAGGGACCGTTACTACTATACCCTTATTCTCTTAGAGCTACTTATAGCGATAGACTAACTAGATAAGGATAGCTAGTTCGTCGCTACTCTTAGCGTAAACTATAACCTCGAGTAGAAGCTTATACTCCTTAGTAGAGTCGAGGAGCGTCGGTGCTAGTATCGTCGGATTATTATATTTAGTAGTCTTACGAGCTAGGTCGGCCTATAAAAATCCGGCCGTAGCGTAAGGGTAGCTAACTCGTAGTAGTTAGAGTAAACGTAGTATACGCTATTAAAAGTATATTCCTTAACGGTATCTAACCTAGTATATAGCTATAAGGTCGCTACGAGTCCGTTATTCTATACGAAGATACTATCGGTATAATAGTTAACTACTACTACGTAAAGACCGAGGGATTAGCTCCTAAGGTATTAAGGTTCTAGAAGGAACTCGAGGTTATAGTCTACTAGAAGTAGGCTAGCGAAGTATACGAGGACCTTTATAATTATATAGGGTACTAGCGTATACGGCTTAGGTAGCGTCCGTACTACTATATAGAACTTAGTTATCGCTCGGTTAGTAACTAGGATCGGAATCCGTATGCCCTAATAAGCGCCGACCGTAGCCTTCTTATATATAACGTCGATCTTAATATTTTCCGGAACGATAATATCTATTATAATAAGGAGCTTAGAACGTAAGTAGTAGACGATATATACTTCGTACGTATAGCGAGTAAGGACTCGTTCGCCGTTATATACTACTAGGTAGAAAAATTTAAGGTTAATATAGTACGTAACCGTTATAGACGAAGCTAGGCCGCCGACGTCTAGTAGAACTAGTAATATATAGCGGACGAGGTCGGAAGCTACCTCGTCTAAGAATATAAAGTCTATTATAGAGATAGTAGCTCTAGTATCTAAGTAGGCTACGTATACGGGCGCTACGTTAGCTACTAAGAACTAGATAGGTATACGGAGGTAGTAGTAGTAGTAGAAGCTATACCTATCGCGCGTAGAGACCGTCGTAGTAGAGTCTAAAATACGTAGCCTCTCGTTTTCGATAAGGTCCTCTATAAAGTTAAGGTATCGGTCGCGCGAGTACTAAAAGTAAGCTAGATTACTATAGAAATATTTATTATAGGGCGAGTAGCAGTAGCCGCGAGGTTAAGTCGTAGTATATAGCTCGATAGTAGAGGTAGCCGAGTTAGTATAGAAATTCTACGCGTCGAACTTATTATAACGAGAGTTATCGACTATAAAGGATAGAATATTATTAAAAAAATTACTATATCCTAACGAGGACGTAGACCTATTAATAGGCGAGGGAGGATATAGTCTTAAGAAAGGTAAAGGTACTACTAAAAGAAGGACTCTACCTTTAGAGTTATTAAAGTACGCTAGCCTATCGTATTAGGGGAATATAGCTCGTCTACGATCTACCGGACGGTTAGTACGGCGGTCTTACGAGTATTATAGCAGATTCGTATAGTTCTAGGTATTAGCTAGCCGGTCGTTATAGCGTAAAGCGGACTCTCTTATAGTGCCGTTCGGTAGCTAATAGAGAGGCCCTTCTATGTTTTCGCGTAGAGTCTACGTAGAATTATTAGGTCGGTTATACGGGCGACGCTACGTATTAGTATTCTAGTAGAAGTTAGTCTTCCGATTTTAGTCGCTACTAGAATACCTACTATAAGTGCGGCTATACTAGTCGCGGCTAGGTCCGATAGTCGCTACTCGGTTTCTATTATAGTAAAAGGAAGCTTAAGTATACTTACGGGTCTAAGCCTAAGGTAAACGGCGCTAGGATTCGTACTTATCGCTTAGGTAGGTCTAGAAGTCTAGTAACGTAGTATATTTATACGGGCGGGGAATATTGCGCTAAAGCTCGAGTATAAGTCTTATCTAGGTCTATATAAGCTGCCCGTAGAGGTTATAGACTTAAGCCTCGCGTGCCTAACGTATATAGTATAGTACGAAGTCTATAGGCCGGCGGCTACTACGTATATCGTCCTAATTAAAGTATTCGGCTATTAAGTTCTTCTATAACTTATTAATAGAGAGGGAGAATCGGTCCCGTAGTACTTTTACCTAGCAGGTAAGGCTACGCGTACTAGAGCGAATATAGAGTTTATCGTCTAAGTTTAGTTTATAGATATACTACTAAGTCGCTACTTTATAAAAGTAACAAGAGAGGTTACGTATAACTACCTATATACTATTAGTATTAGCGTAGTCTTAGACGGCTTTAAGGAATAAATAAACCGAGTAGTAAAAGAGTTTATCTCCCTTATCTACTATCTCGCTACGTTCGTAGTTAGCCTCGGGTATATCTAGGTAGAAATACCTAATATCGCCTAGGTAGAAGTAGCGGTTATTACGGTTCGGAGCGCGCTCGTAGTTATAGTCCGGTTTACGAGCGAGTCTCTAGTTACTAGCGTAATAGAGGTTATTCTATCCGTCGTAGCTCCGAGAGTAGCTCGAGGTACTAGAGCTAGAGTCGCTACTACTACTATCGTCGGGATCGCTATAAATATACCTAGCGCGGACGTAGCGTATAGTATAGTTCCTATTACGGAACTAATAGCTATAGCGAGCAGGATAGTCTAAGTCTAACTTAGAGCCTAGTACGGTACTCTAGGCTTAGTAGCGTAGGCTCTCCTAGTAGGAGTTACGTCGTAGCGCTAAAAGTAGTTACTAAGGGATATACTATATAAGTCTAGCGCGCCTAAGGCGTTCTACGTAGCTAGCGTCTAGGTAGCGGCGTACGTTCGCGGTATAGGAGGCTAGTATAGCCGGTACGGCTAAAATACTAGTAGTAAGTAGGCGCTATACCTAGTCTTAAGTTATACGAAGGTCTGCTCGTACTATATTAATAATCTCCTCCTACTATATAGCTATATTCGCTATAGTATAGACGAGCTACTATAGAACTAGATCTACTATAGCGGCTTAGTCTTAAGCTATATTATTAGCGTTAGCCGATATAGCGTCGGCGGGTATAGCGTCGTAGTACGCGTCTATCTAACTCTATAATAGGGAGTAGGCTAGTACTAGGTCTACGTCTTCTAGGCTCCGGCTAGCCTACTACGAGTATAGCTCCTCGGGTTTATTACCTACGTCCTATAGACGTTATCTACGTATCGTACGCTAGTATTAGTATTAATCTTCTTAGTTACGAGATATAATTAGATCGTATACTTCTTACGCGTCTAGAGTTTATAGACGTAAGGATAATAATAGAAGAAGGCTTAGTATATAGGAGAGAGGGTATACTAGCGAGTCTATAGCCGCGAACGGCGATAGACGAGGTAAGGGATTAGAAGTAGATTCCTTTAGTACGTAGCGAAGTACCTCTAGCTAGAAGGACGGTAAGGCGTTACGCGTAGTTAAAAGTAACTATATAGCTAACGGAGAATCCGTTCGGGCTATAGGCGTCGTTAGTAGGGGTTCTAATAGAGGCGGGTCTAGTATTCGTAGTATAGAGGCTACTTTTACTTATAAAGAAGTAGGGACGTAAGCGAGGATACGAGTCCTACGTTCGCGCTAGTAAAGGTCCGACTACGCTCTACGAGCTATCTAATAGTTACGAATAGGTCTAGAACGTATAGCTATAGCCGGGATATAAGCGAGTACGGTCCTATTAAGCGGTAGACTAGTAGCTAGTAGTAAAGATAGTATTTTATAATTAGCGAAAAGGTACTAATATAGTAATACCTCTCTTATAGCTCGCGTAACGTCTAATCTATTTACTACCTAATCCGCGAGGAAGCCGAGGGCCGCGGTACCTCTAGTAGTCTCTACTATACGCTAGTATTCTACTAGTACTAGGTATAATATAATAAGATATATAACGAAAGGGCATAGGCCTAGTCGTTATCGGACTACCGAGTACGCTAAGTAGTCTTAAAAGAACTATACGAAGCTATATACGAGAGTAAGAGTATACTCGTCGACGTTAAGGAGATTACCTACTAGAATAGGTAATTTCGCGTCTTTTATATACGTAGAGACTTCTTACGTAGGAGTTTTTTAGACTAGTAAGTTCCTCGCTAAGTTTAAGGTAGCTTCTTTCGTTAGCTATCTATCGTAAGGCGTAATAGAAAGTCTTAATAGGAAGTCTTAAGGAAGTAGCTATTCGCTAGCTAGAAGGTATACCTACTAGTCGTCTATAGCTAGGACCTACTATACTAGATATAGAGGCTAAGAGCTAAGGATTAGCATTTTTAGCGTATCTCTAGTAGGGTATCGAAATCTAGGAAGTAAAAGGCGTCCTTCGAATTTAGTATAGCTAGGAATATAATCTAAGGGCCCTAATTAGTCTAGTTAGTATAGAGTATAGTTCTATAGTAGAGTCGAATCCGTCGGTAGTAGTACGCCTATCGTAATCGGGAATCGAGTTCTCTAGATAGAGCGAGAACGTAAAATAGTTCCGAGCTACTACTTACTATAGTACTAGTAAGTAATAGAGTATATATAGTATAGTACGTAATTAATTCTATCTCTATCTAGTCTTCCTAGGTAAGTATACTTAGTAAGTATAGCTAGTATAGGTATAGCTAGCTAGTATAGATATAGGTATAGCTAGCTAGTATAGGTATAGATATACTATAATAGGAGCTACTCGGCGCGTACGGCCGGCTTGCTCTCGGCTAGCTTAGCGAGGTAGAAGCGCAAGCGCTTCGACTATATAATAATATCTAGGTCGGTATAGCGGTCGTAGGAGTAGTTATTATTATTATAGCGCTAGTAATTCTTCTTCTTATCTAATTTTATAACTCTATTATACGGCCGAACGCCGGCTATATATACTATATTAGTAAGAAACTCGTAGCTAATACGTACGTAGAACGCCGGACTTACCTATTACTAAATATAAGAGATAACGATAATAGTCGTCGTCCTCGATAGCGAGAAGATTAGTAATAGTATAGGGATCGGCTAAGATTATAAGAGTAGAGTTCTTCTTAGGAGGTATAATACTTATAGAATAAGTACTAGAAAAAGGCTAGGAAGATATATAGATAGTATAAGGTAGGAGCAAGACGCTTATCTAAAGATAGTATACTAGAATAAGTATTAATATAATTAGGCGCGAACTTATAGCCCGTACCTACTCCGTAATTAACGCGCGGCCTATATAGAGTCTATAATATAAAAGTCCCTTAAGATCTAGTACGTTGCTATAGTACCGCTAAAAATCGCGTACGACTATAGAGCAGTAGAGTAACGTAACTATAACGTAATAAGAATATAAGCAGCCGGCTACCGTATTAATATAGACTCTCCTACGAGCTAAGGTAGCTCTATAAAGAAGAGGAGATAATTATAAGAGCGATAGCTTAGAGAGCTAATAGCTTAGAGGGCGTCTAAGTTAAACGCCGAAGTATTCGGCTTATACCGCGTATACTCGGCGTAAGATAAAAGTACGCTAAACGTATATAGAGGAATCGGTAAGAATTAGTCTCTTAATATCTCTAACGAGTATAGTTAGGGGCGCTTAATATATTACTATATACTAACCTTTATACTTATATCTATACTAATAGTTTATAGATACCTCTAATAATAATTTATAAATTATAAGGCTTAAGAAGGCAATATTTAAGATACCTAGGTATAGGATTTTAACCCTAAGATCTATAAGGTTTACTAGCAAATCTCTAAAACTAGATAGACTAATAATAACCTTAGTTTTATATAGCTTAGAGATATATTTAATAGGTATATAAAGGCTAAGGTAAGACTAAAGTAGAGGCTCTTAATTCTAGATAGCTATAGCTCTTATATAACTATAAAGTTTATTAACTTTACCTTAGAAAGGAAGATTCTAATTATAGTATTTCTACTATATAGTACCTACCGCCTATAGCTACTAGATATATTATTATTTAGGCTCTTATCTATTAGGTATAGCTAAGAGCTTAATAAGCTTAATATAGAGTACTAAGGGCTGTCTATAGTAAGAAAGCGGGACTTCCTTAGGTTATTTTAGCCTATATTTACCTAAGCCTTTATAAAGAAGAATATACTTAGCTCCTTTAGTAAAACTAGTATTTATCTATTAGATCTATTAGTAATACTTAGTATATAGTAGCTAGAATTAAGGCTAAGTACTACTAGCTCTAAGGCCTTAAGTAATGCCTTAATCTACTTAGAATTAAGTATCTGCCTTATACGTAGTATATTTAAATAGGTATTATCTAAGGTATTTAATCTTAAGTAGTATAAATAACTCTAAACCCTCTATAATAAGCTATTTAGTATATAGGCTTAGAATTAAGTACTTAAGGCTAAGAACTATAGTTTAAGGTAGGCTATTACTAATAAGAAGAAGTATAAGAATAAGAGCAAGAGCCTAATTAATAACTAGCGTAAATTAAATACTAATAGTACTATAATATATAGCCCTTAGAAGATATAGGAAGCTAAGGACTTTATAGCTTAATAATAGCTAAATAAAGAGGCTAAATAAGCTAAAAAGGAGGCTTAGAAATAAGCTAAGAAACTAGCTAATATATAAGAAACTATTATAAAGGAATAGCGTAAGCTAGAAAGGCTTAATTAGCGTATAGTTAAGCAAGAACAAGCTACTAAGGCTAAGGCAGAGGCAGAACGTATTAAATATAATAAAGTAGCAGATAGATAACTCTAATACTACCTTAATTAATTAGTTAAGGCTCTTAGAAGGTTAAAATAAGTAGAGTTAAAGCTACTACCTCTATAGCTAGTATTTAAAGAGCCTACAAAGCTAGTAGGTAGCTTATAGGCTACCTTAGCTAAACTATTAAGAACACGATAACTAAGTAGGAAGGTAGTACTAAATCTTTAGTTTAGTAAGCTTAATATATAGCGATTATAATGCAGTTTGAATTATAACAATCTATGCAGTAATAGTTGAGAAACACCTCCTCAAACATTAGAGTAAATTGTAGGTTTACGCGGGTCTGTGGGTCACGTGGGGCACACTTCTATCTCCCAGCATGCCCCGCCGCACATGCCAGTCTGCTCGCACCACCCGGTCGGCCTCAGGCAGCCTCGCGTCGTCCTGCGAGAACGAAACAACGCAACACACCAGACCGACGTTCACGCGCATCGCATCACGTGGAGACGATGGGTCTCCGCGCTCTCTGGCCCTTCTCTTGCCGAAGTCACCGACTGCGCCAGATACGCCACCGCCATGGCTCGGAATGGCGAACGGCCCACGCTGCCCCTCAATACCATCGACCTGCTCAAGCACTACGAAGAGTATGGAGTCATCATCTGCAAGCCGTGCGCCTTCGCCGTCCAGCCTTCGGCTCTGGCAAGCCATCTGCTCAAGCACCAGATCTATCGTAGCGAGCGCCGCCGCCTGATGGCCCAGTTGGCCCATCTCAAGCTCAAAGATCCTGCCGATGTGGTTGACCCTTCACCGCTGTCGCCGCCGGTGCCCGAGTTGCAGGTCTACAAGGGCATTCGGTGCCTGCACGACGACTGCCAGCACATCTGCGCAAGCGAGAAGCGCATGTCCCAGCACTGGTCCGACGTGCATGGCGAGCGCGAATCGAAGAATGTCGTGACCCGTCCGGCCTGGCTGCAGACTTTCTTTCGCGGCAACAAGATCCGCTACTTTGAGATCTCGGGGCCTGGCGGCAACGGAACGGGCAGTATGAGCACGATGAGCAGCCCTTCCAGCAATGGCCCGTCCTTGGCTTCTCACAACGAGGTTGACGCCAGTCCAGTATCCACCCACACTCGTGCTCTGGACATGGACGCCCTTCGCTATCTTTTGCACTACACAGAACATACGAGTCGCACCTTGCCGAGGACTGAATCCGAATCGACCCAGTTTTGGCGCTTTCGCATTCCACAAGAGGCTTTGAAGCATCCGTTCCTCATGAACGGCCTCCTGGGACTCAGTGCTTTTCACTTGTCCCGGCTGACTCAGGAGCACGATCCAGCGCATGCCGCCCACCATCATCAAGAATTCGTCCGATATCAAGCGGCCAGCTTGTCAAATTTTCGAGAGCTCACACGACGTCCAGATGTCTCCAATGCCGTAGCTCTGATCGCATATTCTCGCATTCTGAGTATACAGAGATGCACGAGAGACGTCCATGATGATTACAAAACGAATTGGCCCACCCAGTTTATGTATCTTGTGCGCGGTACTGTCGAATGCCTCATCTCGCTCCAGCCATTCTTGCCGGACGGCTGCGATTTCAAATTCACGTTAGAAGACTATGAAGATCTTGCAAGATTAGATGATGAGGATGCCGTCAACAAAGATTCCAAGAGCATCGCCAATATTCCTCCAGCGATGTTGCAAAGACTGGATCAACTACCCGAACAAGTCGCCATGGTGTCGGAACCTGCACACACGTGGGACATGGACAACGCTGAAGCATGTTGTAAAGCGTGTACAGCGCTCATAGCAGCGTTTGCTCGAACCTACTCTGTTGAACAGCGCAGTTCTTCGCTCGCGATTGGTAGCTCCGACAAAGATACGGTTCGGGCGATCTGGGGCGGCTTGGAAGCCTGGACGCGGACTGTCAGCGATCGCTACATCCACTTGTTGGAGCAGAACCATGGCCCAGCTCTCATTGTTCTCGCGCACTTTTGCGTGCTTGTCAAGCGTTTCGAGGAGCGGTATTGGTACATCGAAGGGATGCCAGCTCGGATCATTGGTCTCATCGAGCACACGCTGGAAGATCGCTACAAGCCTTTTGTGTCCGATCTCTACCACTTTCTAGATTGATGAGAGTTATCGAGCAATTCGCTTTCAGACTGGCATTATATCCAACATGCCACCCAAAAACAATCATCGGCATCTGGGCACATTGGCACACGATTTAGTAAGCTGGACCAGGCACATGACCCAACGAAAGGGATTGTGTCCAACTCTAGATAGCTCCTACGGGCCCCGCAAAGAGCAAGCGATCTAGGAGAAGAGCTTTGCTGATTGCCACACGCACAGTAAAGATGGCTGTTCACCAAGAACGCATGGGCGTCTCGCGCTTGAGTTGCCATGTGTCAAGCAAACGTCGACAGCAAACTGGCCTCGCCTGTATAACAGGACACCCCAGACGCGAAAACATCCAATGTATTATCAAAGATTCGTCTGGAACAAGAAGAGTACCATGAAGACAAACACTTACGGATTTGTGTTCGTCTTGCTCTTGCTGTGTGTGGCTGCCTTCAGTCTTTGGCTTCTGTTCACGACACGCCTTAACAGACCCCATACCACCGCTCACGAAGAAGTGTTGTCTGAAAGAGTTGTCTCCAAGGTCAATCCGCAGCACTTGATGTACACTCCTGGCACCATCGCGTACAGGCGAAGAACGAGGAGGGAACTGGCGGAGGCGATGTGAGAAGAGGACAAAGAGAGCAGCGAGCACGGCCCAAAAGCTCAGATGGCGAGACGATGGAAAAAGACGAGGATGCTCAAAGAGGAGGCACTGAATATCACTGCGGTGGAGCTGATGCTGGGTGTGCTTTGAGCGAGCAACAAGCGCGACTAGAGGTGGTGACCCTCGAGATCTAGCCGACATGTAAGGGGCATGAGCTGCAGAGTCAGAAGAATGATGACACGAGGATGCTGCTGCAGCTGCTACTTCACGTTCTGGCCTTCGCCAGAGTCAAATCCCAGAAGATTGTTTTTGGGATCTTGACGTGAACATGATGATGCTCTCGCAGCTTGCTCACGGCCACAATGCCGGCCAAAAACGCTTGGTTATTGCAATTCTCCATAGCTCATTACACCTTCTTCGTTCCTGGCCTGTGAAAAGGCGTTACTCTTGCCTCCTAGTGACCAGCGAATGACCAGTGGCATTCACGTGACAGTGTTCTTAGTTCGCGTTCTAATTACATGCCAGGGTCCGAGCCAACTCACGCCACCAACAACATCCGCTTCCCCTTCGCCCGCCTCCTGTGCGCCCGCTATCACAATCGTAGCAATCATGGGCGTCGATAACGGCTACAACGCATATGCGCCGTCTTCAATGTATCCGTACCCGGCCAGTGGTTCCTCATATCAGTCTCCATATTCTGCTCAACCCCAACGCGCTCCGGGGAGCTTCCACGCGCCCATAGATCTCACCGAGGGCTCAGGCGAGTCCAGAGAGACACGTCAGCCTAACAAGCGTAAACCCGTAGGAGACCAGGTCATCGATAAGACGGCAAAGTCCTCTCGCAAGCGCAAAGCAACCTCCACTAAGGAGAACGAGGACTCGCCACCGAAAAAGAAAGCCGCAAAGCCTAAAGATGGCGAGAAGCGTCTTCGTGTCTTCCGGAAACGAGCACCTCGAGCATATGCCAATATCCGCCATCGCGCCCTCACACAGCGCATGATCATCATTGATCGAGAACGAACATCACCACCCGCCGACATCGAACCCAACTCACCCGACAACCATCCCACGGAAACGGTGTCACTCGCCGGAACGACAGGCAACATCTACCACATCACCATCTCTCGCCTCCCGTCTTGCGACTGCCCGTACGCGAAAAAAGGCCACCAGTGCAAGCACATCATCTACGTCCTGCACCGCGTGCTCCACGTTCGCGAAGATCTCGAATACCAGCTCGCGTTCCTGTCCTCCGAACTCATAGACATCTTCTCCCAAGCCCCGCCTCTTCCCTCCGAAGTTGCAGAGAAGAATAACAATGATGGTGAAATGAATGGGAACCGCAAACCCCTCGAGGGGGAAGACTGCCCGATATGCATGGAGGAATTCGAGACGGACGGCAAAGGGAAAGCGAGGTCTAGGGAAGATGTGGTGCACTGCAAAGCAGCGTGCGGGAACAACATACACAAAGAGTGCTTCAAACAGTGGGCCGGTGCAAAGAAGGGACAAGGACATGTGACGTGTCCGTTTTGTAGAAGTCCGTGGGAGGACGACGAGGAAGGGGGGAGTATGGATTTGAAGGGTCTGGCAAAAGCTGGGAAGATCAGTGGGGAAGGATATGTCAATGTTGCGAGACAATTGGGACTCTCCGGGCAGAGGGATTACTCCACGTACAAAGGGTTTTGGGTTAGGAATAGGATGGGAGATGATTGGTGAGATACTTGGCGACTCATGTGCTTCAGCTGATTGAAAAGCATATCGGCTCGCCACATGCTGGCCTTCACAAGCATGTGCAGGCACGTTCAGCTTCGTTGGAAGCGAATATGCTAACGCCT
The DNA here is from genome assembly GCA_022702355.1 of Cercospora zeina. Classification (NCBI taxonomy): domain Eukaryota; kingdom Fungi; phylum Ascomycota; class Dothideomycetes; order Mycosphaerellales; family Mycosphaerellaceae; genus Cercospora; species Cercospora zeina. The sequence continues at coordinate 1,085,018 of JAKLWX010000005.1, forward strand.
GTGGCCAGCCCGAGAGACATCTGCCAAGCGGCCAACTTACCGCAGTATGGCTGGAAATGTCTCAAAGCGACACGCATTCGAAATGACAGACTGCAAAAGTGTTTGGAGAAGCATATAGCCATCATGCATGAAGAGCTGAATGGCCTATCCCTGGAAACTCTGGCATTGAGCGTGCCATCTGCATCGAGGGTCAAATCTAAAGCCCGCATCATCGAGTACGTGTTAACACCACGATATGCGTTCCACAGCACCAACAGCGCGATCCTCGACAATATCGCCAAATGGGGCCTCTTAGGTCCTGGAGATGTTAACCCCTCAACAGGCCTCCGAATTCCAAAGAGGCTGGGCAGCACCTATGGACCTGGGATCTACGTCACGACGGAGATCCATCTCGCCAACAAGTACTCCAACTGGGACGAAGAAGAACTTCTGCTTCTCGATCCCGCGGAACGTGCACCTGGGAAGATTCGAAACAGGATTGTAATATGTGCTGCCGTCTTGGGGGCGTGCTGGACGAGTCACTTTGACTGATTGATTTCGTGAGAAGTCGGACTTGTTCCCTGGTGCTCACAGCCATGTCGCAAATGACGGGCAAGAGTATGTTCTACTCAAGGAACACATCTTGCCGTTGTACATTGCCGACTTGGACTGGATGCCCGAGAGCGTGGAACAGAAGAAGGCGTATGTGGATTACGCGGAGAGCCTGGTCGCCCCGCCTGCTGAGGGTGATGTGGAGAGGTTGGGTCGATGGTGGCGAGGGGAGAAAGGATAGGATAATGAAACACTGCTTGGAGCCAGCGTGGAGCTCTGGCAGCGATGCAAATCGCCACCAAAAATTTAACAACCACCAATGACTTCAATAGACAATTCATCGTTTCCGGGTACACATGGCTCCGGACTAGATGCCTGGTTGACTTTATCGCCGTAGTATTGCCGCTGCTGACTTGAACAGAACTGCTCGTACGCATCAGCAATGGCACTACGCTCAGCACAACTAACCTGAAGGAAGATACGGCACCGCTCTGGGGCACCGTTACCAGATTTACTACCGGACCAAATTCATCATGAAGCGTAATGAGCAGAGCCGATGTCAGCTTCGTCCACGCGGCCTGTATTCATCAAGCCATGCCATCCCCGTCGGGGCAGTAGAGTATCTTGCCTGCAGTTCCTGCATACATGTCCTTCGAGGCTTCGACAGGCGGCAACCCGAAACTTCGTACCTTCTACAGAGATGTCGTGCATTTGCATAACAATCAATATAGTAGCAATTGTGCATTCTAACCTCGGTCCGGACCCCTCCGCCCCCACAATGGGCCACCATCCTCTACCGGGTTTACCATTCCTATGCAGCTCATCATTGCTCTACTTGCCGCCGGCAATTGTAGGGTTGACTACAAGATCTAGCATGCCACATTACGTTACATCGAGCGCTGGTAAAGTGCCATATGCTGCATTGTACTATAGAGTCAACATCTCGAAATCATTTCCAAGTCCATCTCAATCTTCAGTCGGGTTTATATCATTGGCTTCGTGAATCAGAGACAGTAATAAACCAAAATGGCATACCCAAGACCCTCACGGACGAAGGACATGCCCGATGAAGCTGTACGTCTGATGCGAATTCCTCATTCAAGCTCTTCACAATATCACAACCACTCATTTCAGGATTCTCAACAAAAGCACGCAAAACTCTGACTGTGCATCGACAGCAGAATGCCTCATTCACATCAACACGAGCCATCGTAGCCTCAGAACTTCAAGACGGACAGCATGCCGGCGAGAACTGGGCCATGAAAGATATACAAGTCCCATCTGCGCTCAAAGACGGCGAACTCCTCGTCGAAATGGTCGCGAGTGGAATCTGCCACACAGATCTTACCCTCACCAGTGCCGGAAGGGGCCAGACGTTCCCCATCGTGCCCGGACACGAAGGATCGGGCTATGTGCGGGCAGTAGGTCCTGGCGTGACGAAGCCGATCCAACCTGGCGATCCTGTGCTTCTGTCCTTTGACCATTGCACACAATGTTCCAATTGTCGAGCGCAGCGCCCGGCGTACTGTGATGTTTTTGTGCCGTTGAATCTCTTTGGCGAGTCCGATGTCTTCCAGGCCAGTGGTGGTGTCGATGTGTCGAATGGTGGTGGCGTAGGCGGCAAGTTCTTCGGGCAGTCCAGTTTTGCGAAATTGAGTATCGTGAAAGAGGCCACGGTCTTACCGGTCAAGGACCTCATGCAAGACGAAGAGGAGCTGAAATTTTTCGCGCCTTTGGGATGTGGCGTTCAGACTGGCGCAGGAGCAATTATCAATCTTGCCAAAGCTGGTCCAGACGATGTAGTGTTGGTCATGGGGCTCGGGGGTGTTGGACTGAGTGCGATCATGGTATTCGCTTGCATCCGATCCTTCCCTCATCTATGCTAATCTGCACCTAGGCCGCACATATCTCCGGATGCCGGACCATCGTTGCGGTCGACAAAGTACAATCGCGAATCGACCTTGCCAGGGAAGCCTTCGGCGCCACACATGGTTTCAACACGACAGATGTCACTGATCTCACGGCTGCTTTGCAAGACGCATGCGGTGGACGAGGCGCATCGATTGTGGTTGAGGCCACAGGTGTACCAGCTCTGATCGAAGCAGGATACCACGCGGTTGATACAAAGGGAACGTTCATCCAAATCGCTGGACCAATCGATCCCGACTATCGCATGCCCGTGGATCCTGTGAGCATCATCTTCCGGGGGATCAAAATTGTCGGCTGTACGGAAGGAGAAAGCGTGCCTGGAGAGTTCATTCCACAGCTGATCAAGCATTACCGGGAAGGAAAGTTGCCCGTGGATAAGATGGTGAAGTATTATCGCGCCGAGGATTTCAAAAAAGCATTGCATGTAAGTTTCCCGCGTTGCTCTACCGGATCGAATGTCGGTATGGTTTTTGTGCTGACTTTTGCGTTTCCACAGGACATGCACTCTGGGAAGGCGATCAAGCCAGTTTTGACATGGTAATATCATCGGAAAGGCCGGTCTGGCGTTCGGCGGGCATCTGCAGAAAGCTATAAAGAGTACAGCTTCATTTCGCGAAAGATATTCAGCTTCAGCTTCAGCATCCTTCCGTCGATGAAAATCCTGCGCCGCTCTCTTACATGAATTGATCCACCAGTCTGTGTTCCGCATCGTCGGAACGCCAAAGTATTGCACTCTATGTCCGAGCGCCCGCCGGACAAAATAGCTAGGTTCGACGTCATGGAGGAGCTCCTACTCAATGGCTTGAGCGTCGACAGAACGGGAGCATGTGGGGACCTGACTGACTCGCGCCGAGAACCTCGTATCAGTCGACGTCGCCTTCGCTGACGTCGTTTTCGCTCACATCGCTTTCGCTTCCACCCTCGAGATTGAGATAGCAACAACCGATGCCGCGGAAACAACCATTGGGAAAATGATTCCACGGTTCTTCAGGCACAACTTTTGAAATGGAATCCTCGTTCGGCCACATATCAGCCTGTACAACAGTAGTACGATCTACTGAACTCAATCCCACAATGGTCAAGGCTGTGCTGGGTCGTAGCCACGCTGGCTTTGGGTACAAGCCTCTGATAGAACCCCGCATTTCAAGGACCAACTCCGTCAATCCTGCATTGACGAGCGTTTGCCATGTAGGTGGCGAAGCCCCGCGTCCGGCCAATTCCACCGTATTCTACGAATTGAGCAGTCAAGAGGCGCAAAATTTGGACGATATCGACAGTAACACTTCGTACGCTTGGCAGTGCCCGATCCAGACTGTATTCATCGAGATCTGTAGATCCGGGGAAGAGGAAATCGCGCCAGGAGCTGAAGAGATTTGTGATTCTGTTTGCAGCCCGGTCGAAGAAAGCGGGGGGTTGAATGATGAGGGCATCAATTTGAGGATTGACCTCAGCAATGGAGCGCTTCAACTTCGAAAGCCGAGAGAACTTGTAGGTTCGCGGGTGGAGATATGGGCGAGCTTCGTGGAAGACCAGGCGACATGTGCATAGCAAGGGTGGGAAATGCTTGATTAGATCGGCTTGCGTGGGGTCGGTCAGGCTGGACATGTTGGCAAGGACTTCGGTGAAGATGAGTTCGCGGATCTCGGCGGGGAGTTCGTAGAGTGGCGACTGACTTGATGATGGATTTCTGCAGCCGGCCACCTAAGGCGAGGCTTGATTGCGTTCATGTCGGTCATCCTATTGTTTGAGTGAATAAACCATCTATTCGGCGGCGGCGGTAAGTAGAAGGTGGTTCAGCAAGGATGAAAGACGTTGTCCAAAGGACGGAGAAGAATGCGGGAGTGGCCGCCGGAGGAACAAAACTCCGGTCGATCGGCACATCACATGCAGGTGGAGCTGCGCGCGTCAAACGTGTCCAGATGCAGAAGCGCCAGGGTCTACGTCTCGTTTCGTCGTCCAGAAATCGCGGCCGAGATGCTGCCACGCATTATTCTGGTGCTGTGATCCATGGACGATGCCAACAAGTCCCCAACATCAACAACAACAACATCATCATCATCATCATCATCACACTCCCACGCCCGCCCACTTTCCTTGATCGCCACCGCTGCTGCCTCGACGCTGCCCGCTCCCGTCGTTCCCGTCCATCACCACCACCTGCACCACCATCGCTCACCAGCATCTCTCGAAGCCGGCACCCACGAACTGCAACAATTGAGCAGTCCGCACCGCGCAGAAGCTTCCTCGTCCCGCCTCCTCTCCCAGGACCACGCCGACGACGACGAGTACCACTCTTCCGATTCCGACCCGCACTCTCCATCGATGCCCTCGCGAAAAGCCAAATCCCCCAACCCACGCAGCGGGTCTCTCCGCCACAAATCCAGCGATTCTTCCTCACTCAACGGCAAAACCACAAATACCGACATGAACGGCGGCCAATTCCTCGAACGCCGCAAAAATGCCCACCTCGAGCCCCTATCCTACGCTGACGATGACGATGATACCGCATCTGCTCGCGATCGCTTGATGGGGAGAAGTAATTTCTCTCTCGATGACAACCCGCACGAGAAAGTAGACGCAGCACAAGGGGGAGAGAGTAAAGGCTTCTTTGAACTGCCCGTGCAGGACCGTCGAAATTTCCTTCTCCTCGTTCTGCTCTACTTTCTGCAAGGAATCCCAATGGGTCTTGCAGGTGGCAGTATCCCCTTCCTGCTCAAGTCGCACTTGAGCTACAGCCAAATCGGCGTCTACTCTCTCGCTTCCTACCCCTACAGCTTAAAGCTGCTCTGGTCTCCCATTGTCGATGCCATCTGGTCTGCGCGAGTGGGAAGAAGAAAAAGCTGGATTTTACCCATACAAACTCTTTCCGGCTTCGGAATGCTATATCTGGGGAGTACCGCGACACAGATGATGGAAAGCGCGGGAGCAGACAATGGAGCGGGAATCTGGAACTTCACGGGCTGGTGGTTCAGTCTGGTCTTCATGTGCGCAACGCAGGATATTGCTGTGGACGGATGGGCGTTGACACTGCTGTCACAGTCCAACTTGAGCTACGCGAGCACAGCGCAAACGGTCGGATTGACAGGAGGACAATTTCTGAGCTACACTGTCTTCTTGGCATTGAACTCGCCCGATTTCGCAAATAAATGGTTTCGTTCCCAGTCCCTGGACGTGGGACTGATCACGTTAGACGGATATCTGACGTTCTTCGGCTGGTTCTATTTACTCGTCACGCTAGGCCTCGCGGTGCTGAAGCAAGAGGAACGGACCAAGGAAAATGAAAGCGTCTGGGGCGTGTACAAGACCATGGGTGGCATCATGAAGCTGAAGAACATTCAGACTTTCATCATCATTCACTTGATTGCCAAGATTGGCTTCCAAGCCAATGACGCTGTCACGAATCTCAAATTGATCGACAAGGGGTTCAGCCAAGAGGACCTGGCTCTCGTTGTCCTCATCGATTTCCCCTTCGAGATGGGGCTGGGATACTACGCGGGTAAATGGTCAGAACAGTATCAGCCTGTGCGCGTCTGGTGTTGGGCCTTTGTAGGGCGACTGGTCGCAGCGATCTTCGCGCAGGCGACAGTCATGTTCTTCCCTACGGGCGGCATGACAACGTCGTACTTGCTCATAATCATTGTCGAGCATGTGTTTTCTACATTCATGTCTACGGTCATGTTTGTGGCGATTTCGGCTTTCCATGCCAAGATCAGTGATCCGGCCATCGGGGGAACTTACATGACTCTGTTGGCGACGTGAGTAGTTTCTTCATTCCTCCTGCCCTCCTCTGCTATGGAATATTCGCTGACGAATTCTTGCCATAGTGTCTCAAATCTCGGCGGCACTTTCCCACGCTTCTTCGTCCTCAAAGCCGTCGACGCCTTCACGCAAGCTACTTGCATCCCTCCCTCAGGCAAACCCCCCGGAGATCTCAAAGGCGATCTCATCACACAATCGTTTAGCTGTGTCGCAGAGGCGGAGAAGCATCGTTGTGTAGATGGAGGTGGAGTATGTCAAATAGGCCGCGATGGGTATTACATTGTGAACATTTTGTGTGTGTTGTTCGGTGTGATAACATTTTGGGGTTACATCAAGCCCAAGGCGCTGGGGTTGCAGGCGTTGCCAATGAGGGCTTGGAGACTGGCGGGGTGATGCGATTCCATGTACGAAATGGTACGTGTATATTGGTAGAGGAGAGGATGAGAGGTGTACAGTATATGTTTTAGATGATCGTGGTGCTCACTGGGAGACCGCAGAGTCTGGGCGATCAATCGCAGATACGATCCCGTCAGCTTTCAAAGCTGAGTCTTGGATGGTTGACACAAATATAACATGTACACAACGAAACTTCCCTACTTGGCGAGTTTCTGATCGGTGGAAGTCGCACTTGCCTGGACTCCGCCTGAGATTGAATTTGATACGACGTTCGATCTCGGTCTGAAAGATGTTGGCCAATCTTTCGAGCGTTGTGCGGAGAGATTGAGGTTTTGCATGCTGTGCAAAATATTGCTCTGCGGAGGGGAATTAATACATGAAGTGGCTGTTAGAGCGTGGTAGGAATGGCAGTGACGAGGGAGTACATTAATTTGAGCATGATATTGCCTTTTCAAATCAAGATATTGTGGTCTACAACTTCGCCTTGGGCTTGTTGTTTTCGGAAAGGAATCGTTCCTGCAATTGCTCGCCTCCAATGTCGAACGGCTTGCATGGCACCGCACAGGCCACGAACCTCGCTGGCTTGTCTGTGGGATTACTCCACTGATGCATTGTTCCACGTTGCACGATGTGGTCCTATACGTCGCCAATGAAACCCTCGAATCAGCGCTTACCTTTTTATGCTTGGAATGCACAGAGAAGAAACCTCAAATGGAAGAGAGGAAGAGAGAGAGAGAGAAGAGGGGGAAAGGAAAGAACAGAAACCTACACCTGGATACAATCTAACCGTCTCTCCAGCGTCGAGTGTATGCTCAATCTCTCCAATCACGCAAATGGAAAAATCAATCGACACGGTGCGATGCATGAGACTCGACTGGCCCGGGGCCAAATCTACCACGCACAGATAGGCGCCGGGAGAAGGAGGCACGATGCCCGGGGCGCAGTGACTGGCAGCACCGGTGGCGGCCTTGAAAGCTGCAATGTCGACTTCGTTTTCCAAGACGGCGGGCACGGAGGCGACGGAGTAGGATCTCGTCAGACCGGATTTCTTGGGAATGAGGTCTGGCGGTGTGCTGTTGTGGTAGACGCTTTTGCCGGTGCTGTCGTGCGTTGTGATGTAGCGTTTGGTTGGCCTGAGACCGGGGACGGTGGGGCTGGGTTTGTGAGGTGCCATGGCTAACGAAGGAGGTGACTTGGGTTGTGCCGGTGCGTACGGGCGTACGAGTTGCTACTTCCACACAGCCACGGCCGGGGGTTTGGCCTGGGTGCTGGCTGGAATAATGAAGATGTTATCCGGGGGATGCCGCGTGGAGCTGGGACTTTATAGCGACGCTTTTGCAAGGGCACTTGTTGTGCTGGGGTCGAGGTGTCGGAGCGGTGGATATCGATAGCCGAGTGCAGCCGAGCCGAGCTACAAAGTACAAAGTCATACAGTGACAGAGTGAGGACGAAAAGGGAGCTCGCTCGACTCGTGTGCAGTGGTCTGGTCGATTTTGTGCGTGCAGGCGTTTGCCGGCCATCGAGACTTCAACCGAGCGGCGTCTCTCGGCGCGGCTGGCGGTGCTCTGATGCAGTATACAGTACAGTACAACATAATACCGCAGGGCAGCGCCGCAGAAATTGGCCCGATCCGCGCACCAGAACGCCACACCACAGTGATGTGTCGAGTATGGCGGATTTTTAGTATCAAAGGTGCAAAAACCCAAAAATAGATTCAGACTTTCCTTATTCTACTAAAGGTTCTCGTACTATGTCGGGAGTGTCCCCGGTAGTGTTTTTATTGCGGGTTTGGCAAGTAATCTTATTATATAGCTTAAAGGCAGTTATATATAATTATAGTCTTTATTAAAATAGTCGTAAAGTAGTATACGCTAGAGTTACTTTATATTACCTTAGTAGAGTTACTCTATTACTCTTCGAATTCCTATATTATATAAAGTATATCGCGATATTCTACTTACTATTTACGTCTATTATATAACTATACTATACTCTTAAAACTCTTTTAAGAACCTCTATTCTATAATTACCGAGCTCTAGAATAATATTACTATAATTCTAAATCTATAGTAGTTCTACTTTAATTCTAGCTATCTTAGAAAGCTAGGCCTATTAGGGCCTAGGTAGGGCCTAGCTAAGTTAAGTTAGTAGATAGATTAATCTTATTACCGGTCTACCTCTTTATCTAGAGTAAGTAGCTTTGCTCTAGTATTATATAAAAGGGAAAATTCTATAAAAAACTCTTTATCTTCCTCTTTGTTTTTATAGTTAGTAGTTACTTCTTCTATCTTACCTTTCTTTAAGTAAAATTAGGCTCTCTTATTACCTTACTCTCCTTCCTAGACTCCTCTTTATCTTCTTATCCCTCTATAGCTTCGTTCTCCTTTATTAATCTCTTTCTTAGCTAGGGAGAACTAGTTTAATAATCTCTCTTAGATTAGCTATCTAGCTATAGTATTAAGGCCTCTTAGTATTAAGTATATATCTTCTTATAAGCTAGTTCCTACTACTATAAATAGCTAATATCTATTGCTCTAATAGTTTTAGTAGGATATATAAATATACTTAATATCCTAGATACCTTAGTTATATAGATATATTAGGATAACTCTTAGGACTCTCTTCTTTATTAAGTATATTCTAAGTCTAATATATCCTATTCTAATTAGAGTAATTATCGTGCTTATAGGCCTTAGAGCCTCCTTATAAATCTCTTTAGCCCTAAATTATCCTACTATAGCCTATACTACTAGTTGCTCCCTTATTATACCTCTTTTTTATTTAGCCTTCTCTTATTCTTAGTCCTATCTAGTAAGCTCCTACTAGTTCTTAACTCCTATTCTTATCTAAGGTAGCCTCTAGCTTAGAGTTATCTCCTAAATTTCCTATACTCTTATCTTATATTACCTACTATACTAGTTGCCTCTTCTCCTTACCTTTTATTCTTTTTAGGTAATTCCTTTATATACTTACTTAATATACTAGTAGGTTAAGTTATCTGCTTTATTCCTTATATATTATCTAGTAAGGTCTTAAGTATAAAGCTAGATTAGAGAGATACTTGCTTCCCTCTAAAGAACTATAGCTATAACTAACTTATATATACTTATAATATTTCTTAAAGCTTAGTTCTAGACTTGCTTAATTAGTTTAGTAAGGCCTTTATTATATTTACTTATTTCTTCTAGGTTAGACTAGGTTTAGTATCTATATACTAGGCCTAGCCTAATAACTATAGTATAGATATATCTTGCTTTTTTAAATAATACTCCTTAGGTAGACTTATATAGCCTCTATAGGGACTAGATCTAGTATATGCCTTTCTTAGCTACCTTCTTAATATATAGGCCCTACTTAAGTTTAGTATCTACTTAAACTCCTAATAGTCTTAGGGATAGGATAGGTTTACTTCTAAAGCTAGGGATCTAGACTATAGCCCGGAGGTTATAGTTCCTTCCTCTTATAAAATAGATAAGCTAATACTTCTATAGTATAAAGGCTGCTTTATATCTTATTACCTACTTTATATATTTATTATAGGCTTTCTCTAGTTATTTATAGTTCTCCTTTATAGATATACTATATATAAGGATATTAGAATTATTAATAAACTCTATTACTATAGTATTACCTTCTTAAAGTAATAAGAGAAGTATAGATATAAAGAATAGGAATAGGATTAGTAATAGTATTAATCCTTAAGGGGTTCTAGTATCTTGCTTTCTCTTCTAGTCTATAAATTCTCTTAGCTTAAGGCAAGTTATCCTATCTTAGAGGAATAACTAGATAAACCTAATTAGCTAGTCTAGATAGCCTTATATCCTAATATTATAAAGGAGTCTCTAGTAGGATACTTTATTAAATGCCCTAGATATATCTAGATAGAGTATTAAGGCTACTACTCTAGGCTTAGCTTTCTAGATTATCCTAACTTATTTAGTAATAAGGTTAAGTACTATAATCGTAGATCTTCCTAGTTTTATACCTATCTATAATTCTAGTAGTAAGCCTCTTTCTTCTACTACTTTAGATATTCTCTTTATAACTACTACTTCTAGTACTTTAGCTAGAGTATTAAGAAGTACTATTAGCCTATATACTTCTAGCTTAGTATAGTTAAGCTTCTATAGCTTCTTAATAACTATAGTAATAGAGTATTTAAATAGCTTTAGGTAGTATACTTAGCTAATATAGGCTATAAAGAGCTTAGCTAAGAATAGTATAATCTCCTATTAATATTTCTTAAGTAGTATATTCTAGATCTAGTCTAGGCCTAAAGCCTTCTTACTCGGGATCCTTTTAAGTATTATAAAGACCTCTTCTTTAGATACCTTATCTTCTATTTAGAACTAAGTTAGGAGGTCTATATTTAGGATATCTTTTAGGTCTACTTTAACTAGTAGTAGGAGGAAGTAGTTTATAAGGATTCTTACTTTGCCTTCGTTTATATAACTATCTTAGTATATACTACTACTTAGTATAGGAAATTATAGTAGTATATATCCTTATTATACTTTTTTTCTTACCTATCTTCCTAGCTTCTATATCCTACTTAGGTCCTTATAGTATATAATTATATACGTTCCTACGAACCTATATAAGATAGGTAGATAAGGCCTGCCTACGCTTTTCTACTTATAGGCTTCGACTTTTGCTATAAGTAGCTTACTATATACCTCCTTACTTCGAGAGAGGAATCCTAAGCTAAAATCTCTACTCTACGCTCTATATCCTATTTGCTTCTTAAGCTTTAGTTATACTCTTTCGGGCTTTAGCGAACTAAAGAGCGGTTACCTCTCTTCTAAAACCGATATACGTATCTGTCCTCTTAAGCTAAGTAGATAGTATCTTAGTTGCTACTATTACTTATTACGCTCTAGGAGAATAACTCCTTTCGCGTTATTATACTATATCTCTTTAGCTATAGCTAGCTATATCTCGTAGGCTTACTCGGGCTCTTATTCCTAGCTAGGTATTAGTACCCTTACGTTTCTATCTACTAACTAATATATCGCCTCCTCCTTGCTTTCTTACGCCTTATATCTTTCTCCTTCTCGTCCTAAGTACCCTCTTTAGCTCGCCTTTCTATATCTCTATTACCTACTTCTCTATATAGGCCTTCTTAGGTTTCCGAGCTCTTCTAAGTAGCTACTAGACTAGGTATCCCTCTTTATAAAGCTATACCTCGAGTAAAACTCTCCTACTCGTACTTAAGTAATTAATAGGCCTCTATAGGCTTCGTAGCGTTACTTTAAGCTCTATTACCTACTAACTAATACTTTCCTTCCGGCTCTTCTACCTAGGCTCTTCTAAGTATATAGCGTATTTACTTCTAGCCTTAATAATACGTTCGCTCTTTAATTCTTCTCGAAACCTTTAGGAGGTAGATATTCTAGATCTAGGAGCTATATATTAGGTAACTTATTATCCTTTTAGCTCTAAATACTCTTAGCTAAAGATTCCTTCTATATACTAGAGGTATCCTATCGATGCCTAAGAGTTCTATAGCTCTTTTATACGCTTACGATTAAGTAGACCTATTTCTAACGCAGGTAGGTCGTCGTCGGATAGTTTTCGTACCCGTTTCGGTAGTAGTCTTCTATTTAGAGTAGTCTTAGCGATACTATACTAGATTTCGCACTCTACTACTCTGCTCTACTATACTAAATACTTTACTAGTACGGTCGAGTTATAAGCTCGACCGCCTATTTCTACCTACGGCCGCGTAGAGGCGTGCAATCGGTCTTCGTAGGCAAGTTAAGTTAGTAATATCTATATTATTTCTATCTAGCTATATATATACTAAAGTACTTACTCGGCGGCAAGGCCCGTAGCCTTAGCCTTTAGCTTATAGCCCCTATCTAGCTAGCTACTTATTCTATTTATAATAAGGCCTTTAAACTATTTATATAATTATATTATTTTCTAGAATATAAAGAAGAAGTCTAGTCTATAGCTATACTAACTTATAGCTTCAAAGTCGAATTATATATAAATTATTTATTAAAGTAATAGCTAATAAGATAATATTTAATAGCTTTAAGAAGAAGAGATAAATACTAGATAGCTAGACTAAGCTAGTAATATTTTATATAAGAAAGAAAAGTAATAGGTCTAAAACGTAGATATAAAGAGTATAAGGTAATAGTACTTCTTAATATATAGACTAGTATCGTAAAGTACTAGTTAGATACTATATATATTAAATCGTATAGCTAGGAGTTCTTATAAACTTATTTTTAAACTTATTTAGATATAAATAAATAGATAGATAAATTTATTTACTAATCTATTTCTTTTAAGAAGTACGTAGCGTATTATTTATTTATTTATTTATTTATTTATTTATTTATTTATTTATTTGTTCTATTTACGTACTTTAGGAGTCGAAGACTATATAGTACGAGTAGGCTTACTAGTAAGCCTAACTACCTTATTTACGAGAGAAAAGCCTCCTAGGCTAAAAAACTCTCTCTTTATTTACCTTTATTCGCGTTAAAATATATATTATAGGCCGATGCCTAAGAATTCCTAGAATTTCTATAGTAGTACGCGCTAAGCTTTACTAAGGCTTAGCGCGCTAAGCTCTATATATATAGAAATAAATTTAGAATCTAGAAAGGTTAGTAGTATTATAGTCTAAGTCGTATAAGTAGATAGGTAGAGTTATATAGGCCTTTATACCTATTTAGAGTAATACTTAGGGCCCCTAGTCCTAAGTAGTAGGTTATTCTAGTTAAAAAGGGTCTGCCTTTATCCTTTTTCTCTAAGGCTTCTTACTATAGTTTAAATAGTATTTCTTAAGCTAGGGTAGTTACTTCTCCTCCTATTTATCTATTCTTTCTTTCTACTTCTTTGCTTCTCTTTCTATCTCTCTCTTCCCTCCCTTATATTCTAGTTTATATCGTTCTAGTTTAGTCGTTATTTTAGTAATTTTAGTATAACTATAGTAGGAGATTATCTTATTTTGCCCTATACTTTACTAGCGTACTCTAGGAGTACCTATTTCTATCTACGGCCGCGTAGAGGCATATAATAGAACTTCGTAGGTAAGTACGTAGCGTATATAGTATACTATATATTTATCTAGAGAAGAAAATCTTAGAGTAGGCCCCTAGCTATAAAACTCCTTACGTTCTTTTTATATATATTTAAGAGGTTACTAAGCTCCTACTTTAGAGTATATAATTCTTTTAAATAAGAATAGTAGCTATAATATAATTTTTTTTAGCTATCTTAGTAGTAAAGTTATTTCTTTCCTATATTTATCTTATAGCTTTAGGAGCGTATAGTAGCTACTAGCTAATAAAGCCCTAGGAGCTAACTAAATTCCTAACCTAGTACTTAAAGAATATAAAGCTATTATTACTCTAGCTCTTACTAGGCTATTTATAGTATATCTAAAACTAGAATACTATCTATAGCTATTTAAATACTCTATTATAGTAGCTCTTAGAAAGCTCTAGAAACTAGACTACTCTAAACTAGGAGTATATAGACCTATAGCCTTACTAAATATACTAGCTAAGATACTAGAAGTAATTATTATAAAGAGAATATCTAAAAGGATAGAAGTTAGGAAGCTCCTCCTAGAATTCTAAATTCTAAATAGAAGCTAAGCTAGGAAGGTCTACTATTATAAAGAGCGAAGCCCTAGTTACTAAGTACTAGCTTCTCTAGTACGAAGGCTTAGCGTACTAACTAATATCTCTTAGACGCCTTAGTATAAACATCTCTCTTCTTATTAAACTTATTAAATACTACTACGAACTATTTACGTACGCGTTATTCGCTCGTAATATTAAGTTCGATTATTTATAGAAATAAATAGGCTATTATCTAATAATACGCTCTTAGTAGTAACGCTAGAGGCCGTAGTAAACTTACTAGAGAACGTAGTCCCTATACTAGAAATAGCTATAGTAAAGATATAATATATCGTTAAAGAGCTTTATACTTAGTAACGTAGGCTTAAGAGCGAGTTAGAAAATACGCTCTATAATAGAGATACTCGGGAATCCGCTATATAAAGGATAGACTTAAGCGCGGTAGTAGACGCTCTCCGCGTACTACTAGAAAGGCTACTAGCTATATCTATACTAGAGGCCCGACGAGAACTATTAGGCCCTAGGGATTAGAAGCTACTAACTTAAAATAGACGCGCGGAAACCTTTCGCGACTACTTACTACGTCTCTAGAGTTCCTATTATATACGATCTATAGCGATATTAATATTCTTTATAGATTACTACTAGAATACTACGTACGATATACTACTATTAAGAGAAAGAGCGAGAATAAAGTATTTTTAGAAGAAAAGAAGCGCGATAGGAGATAAGGATCCTAAGGCTTTCTTTATATAGCTCGAGTATATTTTCGCGAATAGTAATAAGAAGTCGAAGGCTTTAGAATAACTTACTACTCTACGGTACGCGTAAGGGTAACTATAGTACGAATACTAGCTAGAATTCGATAGACTTCTACTAAGTACGAGTAGAAAGAACTAGGAAAACGCTACGAAGATCGCGACGCTAAAGAATACGTTCTCGAATACTATAAAACTCTATATAGCGTCTATACTAAGAACGAAGAACTACTACGTATATTCTAAGAAGGTCGAGAGAATTATAACTAACCTTAAGACGACGGATTAGTTTAAGATAGCGAATCGTAAGTAGGCTAAGAATAAGAGGAAGGCTTCTATTAGTAATAGTATAGTATCCGCGCTAAATATCTAAGTAGACTCTATAATCGATACCTATAGTAATACTCTAATAACTATAACGCGCGTAAGAGAAGGACGAAGAAAAACTCGAGTAGACCGTATAATAACCTAAAGGAAGCGACGGGCTAAGTAGATTAGTATAAAGAAAAAGGAGAGACGCTATAAAAATAAGCTCTATTTCTATTATAAAAGTAATAGATACTATATTAAGGAGTACCTATACGTACCGGCTACTTAGCCTACTACGATTAATATAGTAAGTATTAAACCGTTATTAGAAGGCGACGTAGAATACTTAGACTCTATAATACCTATTATAAGAAAAGTATAACTTCTTTTAAAAAGTAAAAGAAAAGAGTAGAGAAGTTATTAGTATATTATAAATAGAAGAAGATTAAAGAAAAGATAAACGGGGAGCTAATATATACTAACGTAGTCCTATAGAATAACGTCGAAACGTCTACTCTTATTAATAAAGAGTACTAATATTACGCTATAATTAATATAGGCCTAGCGAAAAGCCTCGGCCTTAACTTTATCGACTATAAGAAGTAGAAGATTAAGAGAGCGTCTAAAGCTATAGATAGCGTAGATATAGTAGGAGTAGTCGCCTTCTAGATAGAAATTAGTAAGTTCTAGTAATTAGTCTACGCGTACGTAGTACTAGAATTATAGTTTCTCCTTATCTTAGGAAATCTATAGAAGGCGTATAATATAGTCTAGACTACGCTAGAAGAGAAGCGTTTCTTCTATAGTCGAGCGAATCGCTAGGTTATAGAAAGGAAGTACTATTAAAGTCTCTAGAACTATAGTAATTTTCGAATATTCTCTATAAACTTTATAGCTATAGCTACTTTAACTACTAATAATATTAAGAAGGCTCTTTAAGAGAAGGAATATTCGACGGTAGAAGAACTTTAGAATCGACTACTACTAGAGATTCGCGAGCTAGCTCTCTTATTTTATTAATAGGAGGCTAAGAAGCTCGCGCTATATTACGATAAAGTCGATTACTATATTAAGCTCTATAAGAAAGTAGGTAGAAGCCTACTAGAATTGCCTTATAGCCTACTATATAGTATATTAAAGACTAAACTACTAGTCTTAAAGAAGTCGCTAGAGCGGCTAGACGAACTCCTAGCTAAGAGATATATTAGGCCTACTAGCTCCGATATAAAAGTTAGTATATAGCAATATATTAAGCGCCTCTAACTATACCCGTTAGAGATATTAAGAGACTAATTCTTACCGATTCCTCTATATACGTTTAGCGTGCTTTTGTCTTATACCGAGTATACGTAGCGTAAGCCGGATACTTCGGCGTCTAACTTAGACGCCTCCTAAGCTATTAGCCTCCTAAGCTATCGCTCTTATAATTATCTCCTCTCTTCTATAGAGCTACCTTAGCTCGTAGGAGAGTTTATATTAATGCGGCAGCCGGCCGCTTACGTTCTTATTACGTTACGGTTGCGTTGCTCTACTACTTATAGTCGTACGCGATTTTTAGATATACTATAGCAACGTACTAGATCTTAAGGGACTTTTATATTATAGACCCTATATAGGCTACGCGTTAATTACGAGATAGGTACGGGCTATAAGTTCGTGCCTAATTGCGTTAATACTTATTCTAGTATACTATCTTTAGATAAGCGCCTCGCTCCTACCTCGTACTATCTACGTATCTCCCTAGCCTTTTCCTAGTACTCGTTCTATAAGTACTATACCTTCTAAGAAGATCTCTACTCTTATAATCTTAGCCGATCCTCGTACTATTACTAACCTCCTCGCTATAAAAGACGACGACTATTATCGTTGCCTCTTATATTTAGTAATAAGTAAGTCTAGTATTCTACGTACGTATTAGCTATAAGTTCCTTACTAATATAGTACGTATAGCCGGCGTTCGGCCGTATAATAGGGTTATAAAATTAGGTAAGAAGAAGAATTACTAGCGCTATAATAATAATAACTACTCCTACGACTACTATATTAACCTAGATATTATTACGTAGTCGAAGCGCTTGCGCTTCTACCTTACTAAGCTAGCTAAGGGCAGGCCGGCCGTACGCGCTAAGTAGCTCTACTACTACTATACCGATCTATAAGCTCTAATCGCTAGGAGCCTTAAGGTTCTATAGTCTAATAAGAGTAAGTCGGCTAGGGTCTTTAAGACTCTAAAGAAGGGCAGAGCTAGCGCGTTGCCGGCTAGTAGTAGTCCTTCTACTACTAAGCTACTTATAGCTAGTAAGTAGATCGCCCTATCCTTTAAGCTCTTTAAGCTTAAGTACGAGGTATATCTTACGGGTTATATACTCCTTATACGCGTTACTAATATTCTTCGTAGCGTCTATACCTACTTAGCGCCTCGAAAGAGGCGCTCGATATAGTAGTCTATACTACGTACGCTAACTACCTTACTAGCTAGATAGAGGAGGTCTCTAACGACGAGGCCTTCGTAGTAGAGAAGAAGGAGGATAATAATAAGGAGGATAAGAAGAATAAAAAGAAGAAGGAGGACGAGAGTATAGAGGAGTAAGCTAGCGCATCGCGCGCTCTCCTTATACTCTCTCCTCGCGCTTCTCTCGCGCTACTTATATAGTCCGCTACCTTATTTCGTACTCTTATTCTACGCTAGCGCTACGGCCTATTTACGCTATACCTATAGGCGCTATAAATAAATAATTTCTCTCTACTCTATATCCTCTATTTCTTTTAGTAACTTTCGTAATATAATATTTTATCGCAGCCTTAGCGCTTAGCGCGTACTTGTCGCAAGTTATAGTAGTTGCGACGGTTAATTAGTAGCGCGGTAGCTATAATAGTCGACTTTATAGCTTACGTAAGCTCCTCTTACTCTACTCTTACGCCTTAAATTCCTCGAGTACTTTATATTCCCCGATATATTCGATTAGTTCCTATATATCGTATTCTTCTAGCTAGCCTTTCTACTAGACTAGCTACTTCCTCTTACTTTTCTCGACTCGAGTTTCTAGTACTTTCTCGACTATCTACTCGCTCTTATTATCTACGAGAAGTAGGCTAGTCTCCTAAGATTCGCTACTATACTAGAGTTCTAGGAGGGATATATAGAAGATATTATAGATACGTAATCCCGTTAGAAGAGCTAGGTAGTACGCCTACTTCCTAACTATATCGATTACTTTAAATAGTCTAGCGAACTTATCCGCTAGCTTCTTTAATAGTACCTTTAGTTTTAGGTTCTTCGTAGATAGAAGGACTATATCGCCGACCTTATATTCCTTTAGCTAATACTTCTAGTTATAATACTTAGCCTACGACTCGCTTACTTACTACTAGCGCTTTATTAACTCCTCGTAATTCTACTTTAACCTTTCTATAGCGTCCTTTACTACTAGTACTTCTTCTCGTAGAATCGCGTTCTAAGATTTAGTTACGTCCCTCTTATAGGTCTCTATTATTAGGTCCGGGTCGAACTTATAGATAATATAGAATAGTAATATCTTTAGTATCGTATTTAGGCTATTATTATACGCGAATTCTATAGAGGCTAGTATAGACGCCTAGTCGTCTTAGTTCTCCTCGTAATAGATACGTAGGTACTACTTAAGCGTCTAGTTTACGCGTTTAGTCTAGCCGTCCGTTTGCGGGTAAAATGCTATACTTAGCCTACGTTTTACGTATACCTCGAAATAGAAGTCTAACTAGAACTAGCTAGTTTGTTTATTTGTTTATTTATTTATTCTATTAACGTACTATAGGAGTCGAAGACTATATAGCACGGGTAGGCCGAAGCCTATCTAGTCGTAAGAGAAAAAGCCTTCTAGGCTATAAAAACTCTTAGTCGTAGGAGTGCCTTATTGGCGCTAAAAACGGATATTATAGGCCGATGCCTAGAGGAACTAGAATTTTACTTAATATAGCTTAGCGCTAAGCGCTAAGCTACTAAGTGCCAAGCCCTATATATAGAATTTTAATATCTAAAATTAGTTCTAGTAGCAGATATAGCTAGTATAGTATATCGAGTCGGTATAGAGGCCTCTATTTCTATTCGTCTCGGACCTAGAGGGTCGTCTCTAGGAATATATATTCTAGGTAGGAAGGGTCTGCCTTTCTCCCTTCCTTCTATAGCTCTTTTTAGTAGGTAAATAGCTAATCTCTTACCTAGTAGCTACCTCCTCTCTCTACTCCTATCCTACTTACTTCTATTCTATCCTCTCTTTTCTACCTCTTCTACGGTAGGGTTCTGCCTTAGTTCGTTAGGTAGTCTTAGGATTATCTTAAGGTAGTTCTTATCTTATTAGGTATATAGCTAGTAGTAGCGAAGTAGGATTATCTTATATGCCCTTATACTTTACTAGTATACTTAAGAGTATCTATTTCTACCTACGGCCGCGTAGAGGCGTATAATAGGACTTCGTAGGCAGAACTAGCTAGTAAATATAGACCCTCTATTAGAGATAATACTACTAGGTATACCTCGAAGTCGTATAACTTTATTAAGTAGGATATCTATAAGCTCTACGCTTATATAGCGCTTTATCGTCCGAACGAAAGTTACTATCTTAGAATAGCGGTCGATAATTATAAAGATCGCGTTAAATATATAACTATTACGCTTACTCGGTAGAAGGTCTATAATAAAGTCTATAGATAGATCTTTCTACGGCTATTCTAGTAGGGGAAGCGTAACTATCTCGCTATAGGGATAGTAGCGCCTCGCTTTCGCCTTCTAATAGCTACTATACGATTCGACGTATTACTTAACGTCCTCGTTAACCTCTAGCTACTAGTACTTTCTCTTAACGAGTTCTATAGTCTTATCCTTACCGAAATAGCTAGCTAGGAAGTCGTCGTAGTATATACGAATTACTTACGTTCGTAATATAGAGTTATAAAGAAGGTATAATACCTCTTCGTAATATATATACCTATCTCGAATAGTATACTTATCGCTTTTACTTCTATTACTCTTCGCCTATATATATAGCTCCTTCGCTATTAGGTCTAGCTAGACTAGCGTAGCTACGTACCCGATTACTAGGTCTAAGGTATTAGCGTACGGCCGTTCCTCTATAATAATAGCGCTAGCGACCTATATTAGTAGCGCGAATCTATATAGGCCCGGCTCGTAGCGTTCGGGGCTAGCGGACTACGTCCTATTAGCCGCTTTCGTTACTACCCTCTAGTTTATTATATACTAGCGGTTATAGGCAGCCTTAATACGGTTTATAACCGGTCTGCCTACTCGGAGGTCGCTCTAAACTTAGAGTTTCTACTATAGCGATAGTAATAGGTTATTTATCGCCTATATATCTTTTACGTAATCGCTATGCCTTAATAGCGCGTCGGCTACGTTTAGCTTACCCGCTCTATAACTAATTATAAAGTTATACGAGGCTAAGAATATAGCCTATCTAGCCTATCGGCCTATTAATTACTTTATGCCTATAAAGGCCTTTAGGTTAGCGTAGTCGACTAGTACCTCTACCTTATACGTAGCGCCTTCGAGGTAAGGCCTCTATACCTTAAAGGATTCTACTACTATAAGGAGTTCCTTATTATAGACCTTATAGTTATACTTAGTATTAATTATCTTCTACGAAAAGAACGCGATTAGGTACTATTCCGACTCGAATAGCTAGCTTAGAATACCGGCGATAGCGAAGTTAGACGTATTAGTCTTAACTCGTAGGCGTAACGTAAGGTTAAAGTACTTAAGGAGCAGCGCGGTCCTAAAGCGTTCTTTTAACTTTAAGAAAGCCTACTCCTCGGCTTTGCTCTAACTAATAGGCCCTAGCTTCCTACTATTCTTCGCGCTCTTTAAAAGTATAGTTAGTAGTACTATAACCCTTAAATATCCGAAGATAAAGTAGTAGTAGAAGTTTACGAACTTAAGGAATAATTAAACCTCTATTAAAGTAGTCGGCCTCGGCTACGAGACGATTACGGCTACTCTACTAGGGTCTATCGCTACGCCTCTAGTCGTAACTACGAACCTAAGGAAGTTAACTTATTTCTAGAAGAACTTATACTTAGCGCGTTATACGTAGAGTCCGAATTTGCGGAGCCTCTTAAGTATAGCGTATACGTCTCGTATATAGTCCTCGCGAGTCTTACTATAGATTAGGATATTATCTAGGTATACTACGTAACTTATATCTACTAGCCCTACTAGCGCGCGGTTAATATACGCCTAGAACGTTACTAGGGCGTTCGTTAAACTAAAGGGCATTACTCGGTATTAGTAGTAACTATATCGCGTATAGAACGTAGTCTTCTAGCGGTCGCTTAGTTTAATATAGATACGATAATACGCGTCTATAAGATCTAGCGACGTAAACTACGTAGCTCCTATAAGTCTATCTAGCGTTTTACTAATAAGAGGAAGCGGGTACCGATTCTTAATCGTAATCTCGTTTAGCCCGCGGTAGTCTATATATAACCGTAGCTTACCGTTCTTCTTTAGTATAAATAGAATAGGGCCTACGAAGACCGATTATACGCCTCTATATAGCTATAGGTAGAAATAGGCAGTCGAGCTCGTAACTCGACTATACTAATAAAGTATATAGTATAGTAGAGCGAAGTAGTAGAGTGCGAAATCTAGTATAGTATCGCTAAGACTACTCCGAATAGAGAACTACTACCGAAATAGGTATAAAAACTATTCGACGATAACCTACTTATATTAGAAATAAGTCTACTCGATTATAAGCGTACGAAAGAGCTATAGAACTCGGAACTCCTAAGCGTCGATAGGACACCTCTAGTATATAAGAGGAATCCTTAGCTAAGAGTATTTAGAGCTAAAAGGATAATAAGTTACCTAATATATAGCTTCTAGATCTAGAATATCTACCTCCTAAAGGTTTCGAGAAGAATTAGAGAGCGAACGCGTTATTAAAGCTTAAAGTAAATACGTTATATACTTAGAAGAGCCTAGGTAGAAGAGCTAGAAGGATAGTATTAGTTAGTAGGTAATAGAGCTTAAAATAACGCTATAAAGCCTATAAGGGCCTATTAATTACTTAAGTACGAGTAGGAGGGTTTTACTTAAGATATAGCCTTATAAAGAAGGACACCTAGTCTAGTAGCTACTCGGAAGAGCTTAGAAACCTAAGAAGGCCTATATAGAGAAGTAGGTAATAGAGATATAAAGAGGCGAGCTAAAAAGGATACTTAAGATAAGAAGGAGAAAGATATAAGGTATAAGAAGGCGAGGAAGAGGCTATATATTAGTTAGTAGGTAGAAACGTAAGGGTACTACTATCTAGCTAAGAGTAGGAGCCCGAGTAAGCCTACGAGATATAGCTAGCTATAGCTAAAGAAATATAGTATAGTAACGTAAAGGGAGTTATTCTCTTAGAGTATAGTAAGTAATAGTAGTAACTAAGATACTATCTACTTAGCTTAAGAGAACGGATGCGTATATCGGTTTTAGAAGAGAGGCAACCGCTCTTTAGTTCGCTAAAGCCTAAAAGAGTATAACTAAAGCTTAAGGAGCAAATAGAATATAAAGTATAAAGTAGGGATTTTAGCCTAGGATCCCTTCTTCAAAGCGAGGAGGTATATAGTAAGCTACTTATAGCAAAAGTCGAAGCCTATAAGTAGGAAAGTATAGGTAGGCCTTATCTACCTACCTTATATAGGTTCGTAAGAACGTATATAATTATATACTATAAGATAGGATAACTTACCTTAAGCTAGGAGAATTTATAGACTAGAAGAGAAAGCAAGACACTAGAATCCTCTAAGGATTAATACTATTACTAATCCTATTCCTATTCTTTATATCTATACTTCTCCTATTACTCTAAGAAGGTAATACTATAGTAATAGAGTTTATTAATAATTCTAATATCCTTATATATAGTATATCTATAAAGGAGAACTATAAATAACTAGAGAAAGCCTATAATAAATATATAGAGTAGGTAATAAAATATAGAGCAGCCTTTATACTATAGAAGTATTAGCTTATCTACTTTATAAGAGGAAGGAACTATAACCTTAGAGCTATAGTCTAGATCCCTAGCTTTAGAGGTAAACCTATCCTATTTCTAAGACTATTAGGAGTTTAAGTAGATACTAAACTTAAGTAGGGCCTATATATTAAGAAGGTAGCTAAGAAAGGCATATACTAGATCTAGTCCCTATAGAGGCTATATAAGTCTACCTAGGGAGTATTATTTAAGAAAGTAAGATATATCTATACTATAGTTATTAGGCCGGCCCTAGTATATAGATACTAAACCTAGTCTAACCTAGAAGGAATAAGCGAATATAATAAAGGCCTTACTAAACTAATTAAGCAAGTCTAGAACTAAGCTCTAAGAAATATTATAGGTATATATAAGTTAGTTATAGCTATAGTCCTTTAGAGGGAAGTAAGTATCTCTCTAATCTAGCTCTATACTTAAAACCTTACTAAATAATATATAAAGAATAAAGTAGATAACTTAACCTACTAGTATATTAAGTAAGTATATAAAGGAATTACTTAAAAGGAATAAAGAGTAAGAAGAAGAGGCAACTAGTATAGCAGGTAATATAAGATAAGAGTATAGGAAATTTAGGAGATAACTCTAAGCTAGAAGCTACCTTAAATAAGGATAGGAGTTAAGAACTAGTAGGAGCTTACTAGATAGGACTAAGAATAGAAGAAGGCTAGATAAAAGAGGGGTATAATAAGGGAGCAACTAGTAGTATAGGCTATAGTAGGATAATTTAGGGCTAGAGAGATTTATAAGGAGGCCCTAAGGCCTATAAGCACGATAATTACCCTAATTAGGACAGGATATATTAGACTTAGAGTATACCTAATAAAGAGGAGAGTCTTAGGAGCTATCCTAATATACCTATATAACTAAGGTATCTAGGATACTAAGTATATTTATATATCCTACTAAAACTATTAGAGTAATAGATATTAGCTATTTATAGTAGTAGGAACTAGCTTATAGGAAGATATATACTTAATACTAAGAAGCCTTAATACTATAGCTAGGTAGCTAATCTAAGAAGGAGTATTAGACTAGTTCTTCCTAGCTAGAGAAGAGATTAATAAGAGAGAACGAAGCTATAGAGGGACAAGAAGATAAAGAGAAGTCTAAGAAGGAGAGTAAGGTAATAAGAGAGCCTAATTTTACTTAAAGAAAGGCAAGATAGAAGAAGTAACTACTAACTATAAATATAAAGAGGAAGATAAGGGGTTTTTTATAGAATTTTCCCTTTTATATAATACTAGAGCAAAGCTACTTACTCTAGATAAAGAGGTAGACCGGCAATAAGATTAATCTATCTATTTATAAATAGAATAGGCGCACCTACCTCGCTATTAAAACGCTCGATCTAATTATACTCGAGCCTAGTCTTTAGGTACTCCTTAAGCTCTTTAAGCTCTCTACCTAACTAGTAATATAGCGGCCTAAAGGGTAGTATAGTGCCTAGCTTTAGGTCGATCGTATACTTAGTACTATCGATAGGTCTACTTTATATTTCCTCTATCGAGTTAAAGATATCGTCGAACTAATAGAACTCCTCTAGTATTAGAGTAAGCTCCTCGCCTATCCTACTTAAGCTAACTATAAATATAGCAGGTGCCTTCTAGAGGTCTTTAAGGAACTTATAGGCCTCTCGGACTTCGAATTAGCCGAAACGATCGTTACTATAACGCTATTTATCTATACTACTATCGATACTTACTCGTTATATACGTCGCTATAGATAGCTAAGGATAATATTAGGATCTAGTATATTATATACGTAGAAGATCCCTCTAGTTACGCGCTCGATCCCCGAGGAGTTTATAAGCCTTATACGTATATAGTATATACTATAATAATAACCTAGTTTACTTATAAAGGTAGTAGCCGGTAGCAAGGCCGCGTTCGGCCGTAAGAGCAACTTATACTAGAGCACGAAGGCTCGTAATACTATATTAATATCCGTAGTATTATCGAGAAGGAACTCGGCTAGCCTACGGCCCTCCTAAGATTTAACTTCTCCTCGTACTCGTACTACTAGTACGTATTATATAGGCAGGTACTCTATGCTATCTACTTTAGTAGTAGAGACTTACGTAATATCTCCGTCGCTTCTACTTTTTTTAACTTGCCTACGGCTACCTTACGGACCGCTAGCTTATTACTATCCTTATTCTTATTTAGATAATCTAGACGGATATAGCCTACCTCGTTATAACTATAATACCTAGGTTACTAGTCCTTATCTTTACCTTTACGCTTATCTTAAGAGTTCTTCTTCTTCGAGTTAGACTTATAACTACCTTTAGAGGTATACGCGTTACTATCGACCCTCTTACGCTTCGACTACTAGTATAACGCGTCCTTATTATAGTCGCGTAAGCCTATATCGCGTAGTATTAATCTTTCTACCTATTTAAGGTATCGTACTAGAGCGACGAGGTCGGCGCGCTTCGCTAGGACAATATAGTTCTTAATAATATCCTTCTATAGCGACGGCTTTAACTTTACGAGAAGCTAGCGAACTAACTACGCCTCGGTATAATCGCTAAGCTATACCTCGAGATTACTAAGATCTATTACGAATTATCGTATACTCTAATTTTCGCCTTAGTATATTATCTCGTACTTAATAGTTACGAGTAGCTAGCGGTTCGCTTAATTGCCGACGATATCGTATAAGAACTTATAGAACTACGCCTAAGTATACTCTACTAGAAGTATACTAAGGTGCTCGTTATACTAGGCTTCTTACGCTTCGCCTATAAGGAATATAATACTAGCGATTACTTTCTAGTATTCTATTATAAACTTCCTCGGCGCGGCTATAAAGTTTACTTTATATATATAGACGTATTCCTAGGCTTCCTTAACGGTCTCGCCCTTTAATAGCTTAGGAGAGCAGAGCTTAATAGATTCGTAGGGCGTATATTCGTCGCTACTATAACGCGTACTATCCTTAGTATCTCTAGTAATACTCGCTATACTAGAGTACCTCGAGCCGAGGCTTCTTACTATTATACTTAAGTATATTAGTAGAGTAGTCGTTCTAACTTCTCGTATTAAGCGTTTATTCTCTACTTAGAGGGCGTAAAGTTCGAGCTATTCGCGTAGCGTAGCGTTCTCTCGTTCGAGACGCTCGTACCTTGCCTATATATTATTAGCATTATTTATCTTCTCGTCTTCTTTAGCTTTAGAGTCTAGTAACTCTCCTACGTAGCCTAATAGTAGTACTACGGACCTAGTACGTTCGCTATAGTTACTTAGCTATATAGATGCTCCTCGCGTAAGTATAGTAGGCCTTAATAGATCGCTACTCTCGATAAGATAGAAGAATTAGTATTATAAAGGTTAGTATATAGCAATATATTAAGCGCCTTTAACTATACCCGTTAGAGATATTAAGAGACTAATTCTTACTAATTCCTCTATATACGTTTAGCGTACTTTTATCTTACGCCGAGTATACGCGGCGTAAGCCGGATACTTTAGCGTCTAACTTAGACGCCCCCTAAGCTATTAGCCCTCTAAGCGATCGCTCTTATATCCGAAGTAGTAGCCTTTATACTTTTCGTACGAAAACCTAGCGGAGGTCTTCGTTTCTATTATAATTATAGAGCGTTAAATACGATTATAGAATATAACTAGTATCCTCTACTATTAGTACTAGAGACTCTACGGAATCTTATAAGAGCCTACTAGTTAACTAAGGTTAACGTAGTCTCGACCTTCTACTAGATCTATATAGCTCCGAGATATAAGTATAAAACTACTTTCTATATAAAGTTCGGCTTATTTAAGTAGTTAGTATATCCGTTAAGTCTATTCGAGGCTCTCGCGACTTTCTAATAGTATATTAATACTCTTCTATAGGAATTCCTAGACGACTATACGTTAGTATTCGCGGACGATATAATTATTTACTCGAACGGTTCTAAGGAAGATAGTAGACTACTTCTATAAGATAAGAGCTATACTCTATAAGCTACTACGAGGAGGCCTATATTTAGATATAAGGAAGAGCGAGTTCGTATAAAAGAAGATTAAGTACCTCGGCTTTATCGTTTATACTAATAGAAAAAGAGTAGAGACCGACTTTAAAAAGGTTAAAGCCGTCCGAAATTAGAAGACCCTAAGGACTTAGAAGGAGTTACGTCGATTTCTAGAGTTCGCGAACTACTACTAGATATTTATTCCTAATTACTCGAAGATAGCTATACCTTTAACGTCTCTTACTAAGATAGGAACCTAGTTCTTTTAAAGAAAAGAATAGGACGCTATATTTAAGAAGCTAAAGGAAGAGTATTATAACGCTCTAGTACTTTTCTACTAGGACCCGATACTTCTAACCTTCCTTAAGATAAATAGTAGCGAGTTCGCGATAGGAGGCGCTTTAATTTAAGAAAAGAACGGGGTCCGACGACCCGTAGAGTTCTTCTCTTAAAAGCTAAATAAAGCGGAAATTAATTACGATATCTATAATAAGGAAATGCTAGCTATAGTAAACTATATAAAATTCTAGGCTCCCGAATTAAAATTATATAGGTCCTTTACTATTTAGAGTCTAGATAGACTATAAGAACCTAGAATACTTTATAGTTAAGAGGTAGTTATTAGAACGTTAGATACGGTAGTACGAGACCCTATCTAACTTCTAGTATTACCTAGTATAGAGACCGGGATCCGAAGTAATCGTATTAGACGCTCTATTAAGACGAGAGTAGAATACGCTAGGAGAGGACGATAAGTTTATTTATTTATTTATTTGTTCTATTAACGTGCTATAAGAGTCGAAGACTATATAGTACGGGTAGGCCTAATACCTAGCCGGTCGTAGAAGAGAGAGAAAAGCCTCCTAGGCTAAAAAACTCTCGGTCTTAGAGGTGTCTTATTCGCGCTAAAAACAGATATTATAGGCCGATGCCTAGAGGAACTAGAATTTCGCTCGGTGCGCCTTAGCGCTAAGCGCTAAGCCCTATATATAGAATTTTAGTATCTAAAATTAGTTCTAGTAGATATAGCTAGTATAGTATATCGAGTCGGTATAGAAGGCCTCTATTTCTATTCGTCTCGGACCTAGAGGATCGTCTCTAGGAATATATATTCTAGGTAGGAAGGGTCTGCCTTTCTCCCTTCCTTTTATAGCTCTTTTTAGTAGATAAATAGCTAATCTCTTACCTAGTAGCTACCTCCTCTCTCTACTCTTATCCTACCTACTTCTATTCTATCCTCTCTTTTCTACTTCTTCTATAGTAGAGTTCTACCTTAGTTCGTTAGGTAGTCTTAGGGTTATCTTAAGATAGTTCTTATCTTATCGAGTATACGGCTAGTAGTAGCGAAGTAGGATTATCTTATATGCCCTTATACTTAGCTAGTATACTCGAGAGTATCTATTTCTACCTACGGCTACGTAGAGGTATATAATAGAACTTTATAGGTAGAGGACGATAAGTAATCGCGAGTATAATAGTTCCTTTACTCGGAACGCGTAAGAAACTAGCTAGAAGTAGTCTAGATAAACCCGACTAGCGCAGATAAGCTACGTAAGAAGGAGGACTTATTAGTAATTACGCGCCGGCTAGGTCTCGCGAGAGTTATAGCGAATTTAAATAGACCCTTTAAGGACTTAAAGTTAAACGATATATAGGACGCGGTAGTAAAAAACGATGCCGTTTATAATACCGTTCTCTAAGTAATACGTAAGGGAGCTCGTACGATACCTAGTAAGATTAAAGCGAAAGTATAGGTAGGTAACTATAATATCGATTTAGTAGGAAGATTATAGATAGATAAATTTAATTGCTATTCTATCTCCTATAGAGGAGTACGTAGCGTATACTACTTATTTATCTAGAAAGGAAAAGCTTAGGGCTAAGGCCCTTAGCTATAAAAACCTCTTACTTTCCTTTTATCTCTATAAGTTAGTAGCTCTATACTCTAGAGCATATATTTCTTTTAGACAAATATAGGTACTCTAGAAGTCCTTCCTCTTACTAGGTTCCTACTTCTTCTTCTTCTTCTTCTAGATTCTTTAGAGTTCCTCTTCTTTTATAAGAGAGAATTAGTCTAGTACCTCTTCTTAGATTAGCTACTTAGCTATTACTAGTAGTCCTCTCTTAGTATTTATAAGGTCTTTCTAGTTACTTAAGCCTACTATAATAAATAATACCTATTTGTTTCTCTACTTCTCTAAGTAGGAGATATAGATATATTTTAGAGTTTAATATCCTTAGTTATATATATAGTCTAAGGAGATGCCTAGGACTCTCCTCTTTACTAGGTAGGCCTTAAACCTAATATATTTAGTTCTAAGGAGTATAGCTATTATACTCTCTAGCCTAAACTATCCTTTATATAAGTATCTATCTATATTAGTTTTATCTAAGGTCTAGGCTACTACTTAGGCTCTATTCCTTTAGTTCCTATTTGCTTTAAGCCTATTCTATTTAGCTTCCTACTTCTTATATATCTACTAGTCTTTCTTAGGTACCTCTTATAGAGCCTCTTAGCTTACTACTATCTCTTAGATCCTTTCTTATCTTATACTTTAGGTTAGTTAGGTATTCTCTTATCTATATCTCCTAGTTCTCTATACTTGTTTTATAATATCCCTATACCTATCTTAGATATATTAGTATACTACCTAGTCCTTATTCTTTTTAGCTACCTATCTTGCTAGGTCTTATATATATAGGTAGATTAGTAGGATGTCCGCTTCTCTCTAGAGTATAGCTACTAGGATACTTTTATATACCCCTATAATATACCTAAGAGCTTAGTTTTATACTTTCTCTAGTAGTTAGGTAAGCCCTTTCCTATATTCTTTAGTACCCTCTAGATCTATCTAGGTAGTATACCTAAATATTATTACTAGCTTTACTACTACTATATAGAGGTGTCTTGCTTTCTAGAAGGATATACCCTATATAGACTTAT
Source organism: Cercospora zeina (assembly GCA_022702355.1). Taxonomy (NCBI): domain Eukaryota; kingdom Fungi; phylum Ascomycota; class Dothideomycetes; order Mycosphaerellales; family Mycosphaerellaceae; genus Cercospora; species Cercospora zeina. The sequence goes on from JAKLWX010000005.1 coordinate 1,115,264, forward strand.
ATAGCCTCTAGAGTAACTATATTTAGTTAGCTCCCTTCTCTACTACTCTTTTAATATAGAGTCTCTACTATAGCTTAGTATCTACTTATACTCTTAGGAGTCTAAGAGATAGGACTAGGCCCTCCTTAAATCCTTAAATTTAGACTATTACTTTAAGGTTATATTATCTCTCTTTAGTAAAGTAGATTAGTTAGTATTTTTATAGTATAAAAGCTACTCTATATCTGTCTCCGTTTTAAACCGACTGCCTTTCGGAAACTGCTCGGAGGCTCGGCGTTGTTCGGAAACTATAGAATTTAGGGTCTAAGGGTCTTCCGACGATAGTTAGTCTAAGGACAAGTCCGGCGTTTTATTAGATTTTATAGCGTTAGAATACGAACATAGCTATAACGCGAGAAATAGTATAAAACGATACGTAGTAGGGTAGAGTAGCTATTTACGAGTTTAAAGAACTAAAAATTATATATATGCGACGTATAGTTATTAAGATCTCGTCGTATTCTAAAGTCTACTTCTACTAAGTACTAGCTAGTAGCGACGACGGCGAGATAAAATATCTTAAAATCTCTCTAAACTTAACGAGGGCCCTAATAAGGATAAGGCGACCGAGTTTTACGTTAGGTGCATGCCGCTAGCTCGACTATATCGTATATAATTAACTCTTAGGTTATAGCGGCGGTAAGGTCGATAACTTAAAGTAACTTAAACTATCTCGGAGGCTATCTAGGTCGATAAGAAGATTATATTTAGTATTAGCTATATGTCGGCAGCTTAATTCCTTATTAATCGGTATGCATTTTAGTAGTAATATCTCTAGTAGTACTACTAGTAAGTACTATATAGCCGCTAATACGCTATAACCGAGCTAACTAAGCCAGAAATAGACTAATATAATTACTTAGTAACTAGCATAGTTAATAAAGTAGTTCTACTACTACCGCCGCCGTTATTTATAGTATCTATAAACGCGATCGTTAGTTCTCTCCTCCTTTTCTTCCTTAGTATCTTCTTCCGTACTAGTCTTTAAATAGTCGCCTCGGCTCGTAGTCTAAGCTATCTAAGGGTTAGTATTATCGCTAGAGTGCTTAGCTAAGTAACTCTAAAGCGGCTATCTAGCCGCCGTTATTCGTAGTATCTATAAACGCGATCGTTAGTTCTCTTCCCCTCTTTTTCTTCCGAGTCTTACGCGCTAGTCGTCTAAATAGTCGCCTCGCCTTATAGTCTAAGCTATTATAGCCTTAGTTAGTACTATTACTAAAGTGCTTGTTTAAGTAACTCTAAAGCGGCTATCTAGCCGCCGCTACGGATTTAATTACTACGGTTTCTACTTAGATTAAGTCGGCTAGTCGTAGCAACTTCGGCGCCGTATTCTATAGGGTAGTATTAAGGCCTTAGTAATATTATAGAGGAACGAAATATTAGAGTGCAGCTATATACTAATAGTATAGGTAGAGAGAGAGAGGCGCGGGTAGAGAGAGAGGCGCGGGTAGTATAGCTAGTGCTAGTAATATAGCGGTAAGGCTAAGTACTCGTTATACGCGTCGTCGTAGTTAGCGTCCGCCCTTAAAACTAGTTATTATTATAGTCGCGTAGTAGTTTAGTAGAGAAGCGGAGAAGTAGAGAAGCGGAGACGTTATAACTTCCGCGCGATTACGCTAAGAACTAATTTTAAGTATAGTTAGTAATAACGACTACGCTAATAATAGGTACTTAGCGTAATCGCGCGGAAGTTATAGCAGAGAGATCGGGAGATCTTATCGTTATATTATATCGCGATTTAAGAAGAGCTAGAATATATAGGAACAGCGAGCGACATATAGATAATATATAAAAGATATATGCTTTTAATAAGACTACCTGCCTACCTAATATAAAGGGCCCTAAGCGCATAGCTCTAAGCGTATAGCTCTAAGCGTATAGCTCTAAGCGTATAGCTCTAAGCGCATAGCTCTAAGCGCATAGCTCTAAGCGTATTACTAATTCGTTAATTGCCGTAGTCTCCGCTATTTTATTAAGAATTAGAGGCCTTTCTCTATCGTCTAATTAGCTAGTATCTCTTTCTCTCTATACTAAGTAGCGATTAGACCGCTAGTAGCGCCTATTCTACTTCTACTACCTCCTCTACGGCTACTACGTCTACTACGACTATATCTACTACCTAGGCCTAGACGATAGTCTCTAATACGGTATAGACGAGCCTAGCGCCAGGTATACTCGATCTTGCGACGTGTATATATAGCGTATTTACTAATAAGGACACGGTTATTCCCCTCGTTATATCTACTAGAGGTATAAGCTACTCTAGATACTATATATTAGAGGCACTTCTCGCTATTACCTATCGTATAGAATAACGCTACCTAATTAGTACGGAGGTATATACTCTTAGTGTTCTAAGATGCCTTGTTCTACTACTCTTATATTATTAGACTACTTAGTAGAGGAGCTATAACATTAGCGTATTTCCTAGTACCCTTATTTAGAGCCTCTCTTCCTATCTTACGAAGTGTCTTGTCCTTACTACCTACTAGTCGGCTACCCTTGTTCTTCGCTTATCTAGTCGCTAGGTTCTTAGTACTCGGCCGAGTCGAATATCCCTATTAGAAGCCCTCCTTATAGCCTTGCTCGTAGCTACCTTATCTAGTACTAGTGCTCGCGCGAGGACGAGATAGTCTACTACTAAACCTAGTCGTTAGCGCTAGAGCTATGCCGCTACGCGATAGCCGACCGAATATAACCGAAGTGTCGCGAGGAGCGGGTAGGTAGTTAAAGGAGTTAATCGGAGCGGGTATGCGATTAAAGAGGTTAATTAGAGATTCGAGGTTAGTAGTATCGCTACGTTATAGGTAATAAGAAGGTAAGTTGCGCGGACCGCTACTAAATCGAGAGCTAATACCGGTAGGGCGACGATATAATATTAGTAAGTCTAGTTCCTTATAGTTATCGTTCTAGTTAAAGTCGCCGCTACTATAATCGGATACGCTAGTATCGCGAGTTAGCTAGTTTTAGAGCGGAGGACTACGTATCCTACTATTACTTCCTCTACTACTAGCACTAGGTCTACTACTAGCACTAAGTCTATTACTAGTACTAGGTCTGCTACTAGCACTAGGTCTACTACTAGTACTAGGCCTATTGCTAGTACTAGGCCTATTACTAATAGGACGCTACTACTAGGAAGAGCTATTATTACTAGGACGCGGTATTAGTAGCACTAGAGTTAAGCCGAAACGCGCTGCTACTATAGTATACGTAGCGTTATACCGAGGATCGTCGTCGCGTACGATAGGTTCGCTATCTTAAGGGGAACTAATACGCCGAGATAGATTAGGCTCTCGAGCTAATACTAGTATAGCCGAGCGCCTATTATTTAGTATTCTAATAAAGCTAGAACCTAGTATAGCCGAGCGCCTATTATTTAGTATTCTAATAAAGCTAGAACCTAGTATAGCCGAGCGCCTATTATTTAGTATTCTAATAAAGCTAGAACCTAGTATAGCCGAGCGCCTATTATTTGCTATTCTAATAAAGCTAGAGCCTTTACGTTATGCTTACGCGGAGAATATAGGTCGATTACCTATTAATAGCGGCTATAGCGTTAATAGCGCTAGTATCTAGCTAGGAGTAAAGGCGTGTGTCCGTAGTAGTAGTCTCGGTACTAGAGTTAGTATTAGCTAGCTAGGCTTAAGGTATCCTACCTCTTTAATTGTCTACGAGCGTATTCGATAGTAACTAGTTACGGTAGTACGTATAGGCTTAGTATATTAACTTAGGTTAGTAGCTACCTATTCCTATATAGTTATCGGCTGCTAACTACTACGGCTACGACTACGGCTGCCGCGAGTAGCATTGCGACCGCGGGCTAAGAAGGAGGAGGTATTACCGCCGCCGCGAGTAGAGGAGGTAGTAGTACTACCGCGAGTAGAGGAGGAGGTATTACTACCGCTACGAGTTAGGGAGGTATTGCTACTACTACGAGTTAGGGAGGTATTACCGCCGCTGCGAGTTAAGGAGGTATTACCGCCGCGCTAGCTACCCCGTCCGCGGCTGCTACGACTACTACCGTACGTAACCTACGCCTTCTTGCCTTAGTTTATCTATAGCGGGTCTTTAGATATAGTAGGTATACTATATTAGTACTAAGGTATACTATATTAAGTGCGCGAACGGCGGAGGTAAGAGGTTAAAGTAGAAGTAGTAGTAACGGTAAATAGTAGGCGCACGCAGCATTTACTCGAATATATAGGTAACGCTAACACGTATATATATAAATGCTATATATATAAAAGGAATAAATATATACTAAAGGAATAAGTATATATAAAAGACTTATTACTTAAGCGATAAGTAAAACTTATAAGGTAGGGGCTCTAAGGCTACGTCTTGCGAGTATATAACCTCTTAATAATAACCCTAATTTAGAGTACCGAGAGGTCTTATTAATAACGCCTCTAATACTAAAGTATTCTCTACTTAAGTTAGTTTTCCCTAGGACGAATTAATTAATTATTTAAATTAAGAGCTAATAAACGAAGAGCTAATAGACGAAGACCCTACGGACGATTAAGTAAGAGCCTATAGATCCTATTTAATTACCTCGTAGCTTAGGCTAGAGGAGATAACTAAGGAAAGGATCGAATAAATTAAAGTATATAGTAGTCGCATACGCCCTCGTACTAAATACTTTTATATCCCGTATATAGCTTAGTATACGACTAGAACCTACGTGCCGCAGAAATAATAGGAGTTATAAGTTAATAATAATGCGATTCGAACCGGTAATTAAGCGGTTTATTTATAAGGGATTAGCTATCTCCCTCTATCGTACGTCTAGTCTTAACTATTACGCTATTAGCGGAGCGCGTAGGATTTTAAAAGGCATATAACGCCTAGTTTATATAGGTAACAAATAGTATAGGTGCAGGTAGTAGCGATAATAGAAGGTAGGTATATATAGATAAAGTAAAGTTCGGCGGAAGGTCGGTCCGATAGCCGCAGCTAATTAACTAGCGCAGAGGTAGTCCTATCGATTATAGTAACATTCGCATTTCCTACTAGAGTTAGCGCCTTTTCCTATCTTATAATTAGCCGCTAACTAAGGAAGGTCGGGCGGAAATCGATTAGTCGGCTATTATTAGCCTTAACTTGCTATTTAACTTGCTAGTTAATCGAAGGTAAATGCATCTTCTAGGCGCGTTATTATATATCGCGTATCGTAGAGTAAACGCGTATCGTAGAGTAAACGCGTGTCGTAGAGTAAACGCGTGCCGACTACGCTAATAACTAGTTATTAGCTTAGTCGAACAAAGCGTCTATGCCTAAATGCAGTTATTAGCCTAGTCGAGCGCGTGCCGTACGATTTGTCTATACGTAGCTATAGCAAACAAGTCTCCTTGCTCTAATAATCTCTTCCTTCTACCTACTACTACTACTTCGATTGCCGATAAAGTCGCACATCGTATATCGTATATCGCTAGTATATATCGCTAGCTATCGACATCTGCCGCTAGCTAGCTATCGCCTCTAAGAACTATGCCCGGAAGATAGTTATATTAGAGACCTAGCGGTAGTACTCGTCGTCGTATTCGTCCTACTAAACTTATAGAGAGAAGAAAAGCTAATACCCTCTTTAATACTAATACCGCTAAGACTACTACTACTACTACCGATTAGCTACCTCGTAGTAACCGTCCTATACTAACTCGACCTCTGCCGCCGTAGATAGAATAGCGCATTCTAACTCCTAAACTAACTTCGTCTAATATAACCTAGATAGCGAGCTTTCGCGACCGTATCCGCGATATTCTATCCCTCTTAATCTAGTAACTATAGATGTTAGTATAGGATGCTAGGGCCTATAGTCGGCGTAGTATTAGTAAGATTCGTAAAGAAGTTATTTCTATAGAGCTACGGAAGGTCCTTAAGCTATTTAACCTACGTACTAACCCGCGCGATATTTAAGTCGATATTCTATTCCTACTTATATATACCTAGAAGGATATCTTAACTATCGCGCGTACTAGTATTAGCAAGAGCGCTATCTACTATAGCTTTTATTTCCTAACTAGTATAATTATTATTAATCTAATTCTACTTACTTAGATTAGAGAAGAGTAGATACGTAACATCTACCGAGCTATATAGGTCGCCGGTAGTAAGGACTAGATTCGAACGTATCTTATTACGGCTAAGACTAAGGCTAAGAATCTAAATCTAATAAAGGATATTCGCGGTAGCAAGTATAGAATTATCTTCCTTAGTCCTAAGTAGTTCTACTTAAAGGAATTCCTCGAGTTTATAAAGAATAAGCGAGATAGGATCGGCTTAGTAGCTATCGACGAGATATATCTCGTAGGATAGTAGAGTAAAGAGTTTAGACCCGACTATACTATAATTAAGAATAGTCGCAATGTCTAGCGTAGCGATACTAGTTAGCTTAGAGCTATAGCGATAGCTTCCGAGGATACTAAGGCCTACGTTCTAGCTTATACTAGCTTGCGCCTAGTCGGTAATAAGCCCTTTATAATAGAGATTATATAGGCAACTATCGACTAACCGGACATTACCTATATTACGGTACTAATCCCGAATAATAAGCTAGCTAACTACGATATATTATTCTTCGTTCTTAACTATATAATCGATATAGAGACTAAGGCCGCTACTCTAGAGAGAATCGAGAAAACCCTAATCTTCGAGGATAGACGTAAGGCAATCGATTACCTTACTTATACTATTCGAACTTAGCTAGTATTCTTATTAAAGGACTACGAGGATAAGACTAAGTAGTACTACTAGGGTAGGAAGGATCGTCTCGATATTACCTAAGTTGTCGCATTCTATACTAGCTATATCGTAGAGTACGATAAAGATCGGCGGTATTATAAATATAAGAAACTAGACTCTAGAACCCGTATTATAAATAGTACTCTAGCGATAGCGACCGGTTATAACATCGACGACATTAAGTAGTATATTCTTTAGAAGGCACCTGTTTTAAACGAGGTTAATAATATCTATTAGAAGGCAGGCCGTATAGGTCGCTTAAATACCGGCTAGAGTTTCTTCGTTTAGTTCTTCCTATAGTATTTTAACGACAATTAGCGGCGTGTGCTAGAAGGCTCCGATTATGCCTCTATTATTCCTCGGGAGGCTAGTATATAGCGTAAGATAGTATATATTAGTAGGAGGGCCCCTCTTAATATACGCGAGTATTATAGCTTATATACTATAGGTCTAGGGCTAGCGGTAGTAGTAGTAGCAAACGAGGATGTTTACTTACTAGGAGATAGTACTAATAGAGACCCTATATAGATAGGTAGGCCTAATAGAGGAATTAAAGACATTATCCCCGCGCGTAAGCTAGGTTAAGAAGCAGAGATTGCATCTATATTAGCCGAACCTTTAGTACTTCTAGGTCTAGCTAGCTACGGGTCTAGGTATAATGCTACTAGTAACCCGAAGAAGGACTAGACTAACGAGGACATAAAGCGGCGTAATAATATACCTCGTCCTTTATTACGTATCTTAAATAGCCGATAGCTAAAGGTTCCTATAAGCTAATATATCCGCTAGGCGTTATTAACCTACTACTAGGAGGATCTTAATATATACGACACTGCCCCGATTAAGCTAGAGGAGTGCTATTCTATATATAATAAAGAACTACTAAAGCTCGTCGAGTCGATCTACGTACTACTAGCAATCGACAAGTAACTACGAAAGCCGAATAAGAGTTTAAAAGCCTCGTTCCTCCTTATACGTCTCTATAGTAGATCTCCGATAAGGCTACGGACTATTTTAGCGATAAATATAATAACTTCCTATTCGACGTTCCGTCTAACTATATTATTAATAACTAGGAGCTATAGATACTATCTAGGATTATTAACTACGAGTCGTTCGCTAACGGCGAGCTTTTAGAGGAGCAGTTTAGAGAATCGGCTAATAACTTCCTAGAGTAGCGCGATAATAAGGAAGACCGTATACGGATAATCTCTATAACGGAGCTAGTCGAGTTCTTAAATAAGGTAGAATCCGATATAGTCCGCGAATAGAAATAGTACGATAAGAACCGTCGGGAGAGGGCAGAGGCAGCTACTATAGTAGTAGTAGTAGTAGAGGTAGTAGAGGCAGAAGAGCCTAAGCTAGCACTTGCACGTCGTAGTCTAGGGCGTCCGCCGAAACGTAGTCGCTCTTAAGTACGTACTAATACGAAGAAGTTAGCTAATATAGCGGCTGCCTTAAAGTAAAGTAAGAAGGCCGGCGGTAGTAGTAATAGACCTAGCCGTCCTCTATAGCGTATTAGTAAGAGACGTCCTGCTATATTATCGTTATTAGGTCTACTAGGACTAGTCCCTCGTCTTAGTAAGGCTAGACTAGTAACGTATCCTCGTTTATATAACGGCGACGACGACGAGTACGAAGACGAGGAGTATACGGTAGAGAATACTCGTTAGGCCCTCTAGAGTATTACTATCCGCACTAGCACGCGCGTCCGTAGCTAGTCCGCTACTACTCGTAAGGCTAAGAAGAATAGAGAGCTTAAAGAAGAGTTAAGACGTTTAGAGGAGCTAATTATCCTATCTAGTACTAGTCTTACTCTTACGGGGTCTATTATTTAGCGACGCGGTAGTAGCGCTACGGGTAGTCTAAGTCGTGCTCGTAGCTCTTTACTATCCGTAAGCCGATCGATAGGTACTCGAGGTCGTAGAGGTCGTAGAGGTCGTAGAGGTCGTAGTCGCGGTAAGAGCAAGGGTCGCGCTAATTAACTAGCTAATTATAGGATAGAGAAAGGCGGAGGTTATTAGGCGTAATTAAGAATATTGCGGCAATCGTCGAGTTAGTAGTATAGCGATATAGTATACGGCGATATAGTATACGGCGATATAGCGTATAGCGATATAGCGTGCGGCGATGCAGCGTCTAGGCTAGTTATTCGGTCTGTTATCTAGGCCGTTTCGGAGGTATATAGAACGAAAATCCCCTCTATATTATTGCTGCTTTTACGATGTTCTTCGTTATATATAGGATGCGCTATATAGGTTACCTATATATATATACTCTATAGAAGTCGCGTTACGACTTCCGGTATTAACTACGCTAAAAATAGGTACTTAGCGTAGTTAGTTTATCTCGTCCTAGCTAAAAACAGGTACTTAGCGTAGTCGGTGCTAGAAGTCGTAATACCTCCGCTTCGCCGTACTATCTACTATATATAATTATATAGAAACCTAATCGACTAAGGTAGTAGTTAAAGCGAAGTTAAAGTCCGTACGCGCATCTACCGCTTCTATATCGTCGACCGATATATAGAACCGTGCGCTCGTACTATATTATCTTATCTTATTATCTTATCTCTAGCGCCTCTCGATTAGCTTAAGTCTATTTCCTCGACGCCTATACTACCTATACCGCCTGCACCGCCTATACTAGCGCCCTCCTTATCCGCCTTATTATCGCTATTATTAATACTCGGCTAGTAGATACGATCCTCTATATCTACTATATTACTAGGCTTATCGCGACCGTTCTTACGAGCTCCTATATTAGTACTATCGATACTATCTATACCTTCTCTATTATTAGCTAAGCTACGAGTGCGACCTTAGTATCTAGCTATATTATAGGCGTTAAGTGTCTCGATTTTAGCTATTAAGAGCTTGCTTCTAATTATATAGATATTATTAGAGATGCTACTACTTAAAGAGATATTAGATCCTAGTTATAGTAGTAGGGCCTTCTTAGAGAGTCCTTCGTTAACGAGAAGATTAGCGTAACTTAATATATCTAGGAATAAGTTCTTCTCGGTATAGTAAGTCGTGCCTTCGATAGTGTCTTTTAGAAACATATTATAGGCGACACGACTAGCGACGCGGTTTAGGCTAACCTTCTAGATTATAGTAGCTATATTATAAGTGGAGTTGCCCTTAATCTTAAGGTCCTAAGAGTACTCCTTATTATATAACTCGATTAGCTCGTCTACCGCGACGCCCTTGCCTAGAACTCTAGAGATATTAATAATAGAGGTGTCTATAATCGCTTTAGCTAGAACTAGATTAGATATGTTTAGTAGCTAGGCTATATATACTATTACGGCCCTATAGTTATACTACTTATAACTAAGGAAACCCGTTACTATATAGTATACTATACGCTCGAGGTAGCTAGTATCTATCTTACGGATCGTAGTACGGATAGTAAGTATATTCTCGATCTGCTATAATAGGCGATATATAGTTATAAAAGCTAGATTATCGGTATTACGCTAGGCTGCCTTAGTAAGGGTCTTATTATAGATAGATACTACTATCGAGAGATACTAGACTAGAGAGAGTTTAGAGATTGCTTTCTAAACTATACTACTACGGCTCTCTTCGCCCTCGTATTGCAGGAGGTCTCTATTAATTATCTCTTAAATAACTAAGACTAGGACGCGTAAACGGAACATGCGCTTAGCTAGCTCTTATATCTACTAAAACTTAGGCTTATCTAATACCTCTATATTAAAGAAACTAGCATCCCTAGATATCTAATAGGCTAATACCTCTCCGTCGCTATTCTTATTAAGATAGGTCTTAACTAGCCTATATACTAAGTTTATTAGTATATAGAACTAGCTAGGGTTGTTAACGATATTATCTCGTCTATCCTATGCCCTCTTACTCTTTATACTCTCTACTTAACCTTATTTAGTACGTAGCGTTAATATTTAGTTACTAATAGCGATATCTAGGCGCTTATTAAAGTCTCGGTCCGGATTAAGGCTAAATCTATAGATCTAGATGTCCTTATATACCTACTTAGTCCTATCGATCGTCGATTTATTCGCTATCGAATAAGGAAAGGAATAGACCTCCGCTATCTTACTAGATATATCCTTTATATCGTTAATAGTTAGCTATAGGAATCGACTACGGCTATTAGTATTAGAGAAGTCGATCTTATAGCCGGCGACGACTAATAAGGCACTAAAGTCGAAGTCCTTAAAGATTACCTATACCTCTTCTAGAAATAGTATCTATATTACGGTATCGACGTAGTATAGGCTAATAGGTATGCGCTTATCGTCGCTCGTAATCTTACGTAGGATAGTGCTAACCTTTAACGGGCTATTAAGATATAGCATAGACTACTTAAGGCCTATCTCTAGGAGACGAGGGTTAGTCGCGATAATAATAGAGGTTATATTTAGCATCTTCTTGCCGTTACTAATAGTTATAGAGGCCCTCCTACCGACCTACTTAACTAGATTGTCCTAGTATATAAAAGCCTATCCGTTATCTCGTAGTAATTTAGCTTTCTTTAGTTAGGTATCTACGTTACTAACTATCTCTCTCTAGATTATACGGTAGCCTATAGATAGTCCTATATTAGCTAGTATATCTACTACTAGACGGATTACCCTAGTATTAACGAGTATAATACCTATCGACTTTACGAACTATACCGAGTTCTTAAGGGCGACTAAGTATACTACCTACTAGGTTAATACTCCGATACGCTTACGTATACGACTACGCTTGTCCTTATCGGCCGGGAGTCGATATCTATCCGCTAAGGACTTCTCTATTACTCCTTAGTTTAGGAGCAGACCGCTAAGAAAGTCGTACTATATCGGAGTAGTTTTACGGATAACTTTATTTATATCTGCTAGCTTATATTCTATTATACTATTCTCGGGATAGTATGCGCTAAAAAATAGCTGCTTACTAACTAGAGCAATTATCTCCTTACGTAATATCCGGGCGGAGATATACCTTATATATAGTATTATCGATATAACTTACTTCGATTAGTTATAGTATCTCTATACGCTAAAGGGACTAATCTATTTAGTTAGCTACTATATCTTCGGTATACGAGTCTTCTTAAAGAACGCCTTAGTCTCCTTAAACTTAGTATTAGAAAGTTCTACTAGGGCCTTATTATCCCCCTACTATTTATCTTCTCCTTTAGTATCCTCTTTATCTTCCTCTTTAGTATCCTCTTTATCTTCCTCTTTCTTCTACTAGAGTTACTATCGAACTTATTATCCTAGGTTCTCGAGTCGGTCGTCGTCTATAATAGAAAGCTCGCTATTAAGAGTATTAGCGGCTAACGCTAGCTATAGCGATAAAGGTAGAGGTAGTTAGTTTCTAGTACTACGTATACTCGTGCGCAAAGGGGCTAATATCGATCTAGTGCCTCGAGGCTGCTCGTAGTCGCTATCGGGGTCTATAGTAGCGAGCGGCGATAGCTTATAGTATCGTAGATATAAAGACCGTCGTCGCCTATCGGCGCCGAAGTCGTATAGTCTTAATAGTATTTACTAACTCGAAGAAAGGCTAAGAAGAAGAAGAATAAGAATAAGAAGAAGAAGAAGAAGAAGAAGAAGAAGAAGAAGAAGAAGAAGAAGAAGAAGAAGCAAATAAAGGCGGAGGCACGTGCAAGCCGTAGCTTATTTACCCCGAGTAAATAGTTACGAGTTTTACTCGACCGCGCTAATATCTATCGACTACGCTAAGAACGAGTTGTTAGTATAGTCGCTGCCACCCGACTATGCTAATAACCCGTTCTTAGTATAGTCGAGTAGAAGTTATACTTCCTCTAGCTACTTCCGCTACTACCTCCTTCGCTTTCTCTACTAGCGAGACGATAATATATATAATACTACGAGCGCCGGCGAGGAGGCGTAATCGAGTTAACGAACGAATAATACTACGACAAGCGAATTATACCTCTAGCGCGAGCTAAGCGTAGCGAGTTAGAGGGCGAGCAGAAGAGACTTTAGTAAGTACTTAAGGAGGAGGGCGAGCGGAAGAGACTTTAGTAAGCACTTAACGAGCTTAACTAGAGAATTACCTTTAGCGCGAGGCTAAGCGTAGCGAGTTAGAGAGCGAGCAGAAGAGACTTTAGTAAGTACTTAAGAAGGAGGGCGAGCGGAAGAGACTTTAGTAAGCACTTAACGAGCTTAACTAGAGAATTACTTTTAGCGCGAGGCTAAGCGTAGCGAGTTAGAGGGCGAGCGGAAGAGACTTTAGCAAGTACTTAAGGAGGAGGGCGAGCAGAAGAGACTTTAGTAAGCACTTAACGAGCTTAACTAGAGAATTACCTTTAGCGCGAGGCTAAGCGTAGCGAGTTAGAGGGCGAGCAGAAGAGACTTTAGTAAGCACTTAAGAAGGAGGGCGAGTAGAAGAGACTTTAGTAAGCACTTAACGAGCTTAACTAAAGAATTACCTTTAGCGCGAGGCTAAGCGTAGCGAGTTAGAGGGCGAGCGGAAGAGACTTTAGTAAGTACTTAAGGAGGAGGGCGAGCGGAAGAGACTTTAGCAAGCACTTAACGAGCTTAACTAGAGAACCGCCTTTAGCGCGAGGCTAAGCACTAGACGAGAGACTTTAGTAAGTACTTAACGAGAGACTTTAGCAAGTACTAGACGAGAGACTTTAGTAAGCACTTAACGAGAGACTTTAGCAAGCACTTAACGAGAGACTTTAGTAAGCACTTAACGAGAGACTTTAGCAAGCACTTAACGAGCGACCTTAGTAAGCACTTAACGAGCTTAACTAGACTTATCTCTAGGTCTCTTAGATCGACTAATTAAATACAGGATAATTAGTAGCATTAATACTATAGAATCGGAATACTACGGAATCGTGCGTTACTACTATCGCTATAAGATAAACTACCTAAAGGCATTAACCGAGTAAAGTAGCTAAGTCGCTAGCGACGTACTCGATCGATATATAGTCTATTGCCTAACTATACGCGACTATATAATAGTGTCTTAAAAGGATTTAAAGGTTACTATCGCTATCGATAGGGGCGTAGATAGCCTAGCGCTATAGTTATCGAAGGTAACCTTTAACGATAAAATAAGATCGCCGAAACACTTAGAGGGGTTAGAGGGGCCAATTCTAATTATTCTTATATAGTTTGTTTGTTATAGAGGCGCTAAAAGTAGTCTACTTTAGAGGGGTTATTAGCTATTAGTCTATAGAAATGCAAGAAACGACGTTTTTCTAGAGCACTCGTAGAGTTATAATACTTAAACCTTTGCGCGTAAAAATATTCTAAATTAGCTATTCTATTATATATAGTAAGTTGTAGCGATAGTAGCATTCTAGTAATCCTAGCTTTTTAGTAGTAGTAGTAGTATTCGGTGGTGCTAGTTCTAGTAGCTATAGGATCCGACGAAATGCCTAAGTTATTATTAGGCGATCCCTAAGAGAGTCTTCTATATGCCCTAATAATACCCTAGACCCGAGCTACCGATAGTAGAAGGTAGTACTAAGGTGCGACTATCGTTATTATAACTACGACTACTACGGATAAAGTCGCGACGAATAACGCGCGGAAACACGTAACCCTAGGATCGCCTAAAATAGAGGCAGCTCTATATTTACTAGCTTAGTTTAAGTACTTTTAGTAGGCTCTTTTTAGCTACTTATAGTTCTCTTTTATACTATTACTATAAGTTAGGATATTAGAGTTATCTATAAACTCTATTACTCTTATTCTTCTCTTTTAAAGAGTTAGGAGGAGAGTAGATATAAAGAAGAGAAAGAGGATTAGTAATAGTATAGAGCCTTAAGGGATACCTATATTTTATAGCCTTAGCTAGTCTATAAAGTCTCTTAGCCTAAGGTAGGTAGTTCTACCTTAAAGGAAGGATTATATAAATCCTATAAGATAGCTAGGGAACCCTTTAAGTCTAAGGTTATATAGTAGTCTAGTATAGAAGATATTATTAAATGCTCTTAAGATATCTAGGTAGAGTATAAATACTACTACCCTAGGGTTAGTTACCTAGATAGTCTTAACTTATTTAGTAATAAGGTCTAGTACTAAGGCTATAGACCTTCCTAGCCTAGCTTCTATCTAGGATTCTAGGAGGAGTTTCCTAGCCTTTATCTCCTTAGATATCCTCTTTATAATAATTGCCTCTAGTATCTTTACTAGTATATTTAGTAGGGCTATAGGTCTATATAATCCTAGTTTAGAGTAGTCTAGTTTCTAAGGCTTTCTAAGGACTACTATTACCGAGTACTTAAATAGTTATAGGTAGTATCCTAGCCTAAGGTATACTATAAATAGCCTAGTAAGGGCAGGTATAATAGTAGCTTTATATTCCTTAAGTATTAGGTTAGGGATTTAGTCGGGCCCTAGGGCTTTATTAGCTAGTAGTTTCCTAAGTACTTATACTACCTCTGCCTCTAAGATCTCTATCTTTATATAGAAGGGGTAAGAGTATTATATATTTAAGATATTACTTAGGTTAGCTAGTTTCTCTACTAGAAAGAAGTAGTTTACTAGGATCCTTACTTTCCTAGTATTATTATCCTTCTTCTCTTAGTTAGGTCCCTATATCTCTAGGAATTAGGGGTTCTAGTATGCTTAGTTAGCCCCTTCTCTTACCTATTTAGCTAGTCTCTATATCTTATTTAGGTTGTTTATAACCTCCCGTACTACTTTCTTTTAGGCGAGATTAGTATTCCTCTAGATTTACTTATTTCTTACTTTACTTATAGCGATATATACTTAGTACGCTTAGTCTATTTAGGTATTTTTCTATTATCTTCTTATCTTTCTTATAAGCTTAATTAGCCTCTAACTCTTAAGAGTCTAGCTTTTCCTAGTAAAGTTTAAGGGCTTAGCTTTAGGGATTACTACTACTATAGTATCTTAAATTGCTTCTTATACCTAAGTAGCTACCTTATCTATTTTAGCTTTAGTAGTTAGAGGAACATTATAGAGTTAGGCTTAGTCTAGCCTTTCTTAGAGGATCTATTATACCTCTTCCTAGTTAGCTTTCTTCTATTAGGGCCTAAGGTAGCTTTGTTTTAGAGAGGGGGTCGTATTATTAATAGTAGTAATAATAGGAATATAGTTCGATTTATTTATTATCTCTAGTACTACCTTATAAGTAATTATATTTTGCTAGAGTTAGGTAGTTATAAATACTAAATCTAGTATCTAGTAGCTAGCTCCTTGCTTTTTCTATATAACTATACCTAGCTCTAGGATTTATTATAACCTAGCTTCTACTATTATTTCTAGTAGCTTGTCTGCTATCTTATATAGTATATAGGCTAGATTAGCTCCCTATCTTAAATAGTAGAGGTTAAAGTCCTTAAGTAGTATCTATTAGGTATAGTCCTCCTTCTAGCTTTATTCGAGGGCTTTCTTTGCTTCTTAGAGTATTCCTACTTAAGAGTAGCTAGTTAGTCTACTTAAGTTATAGTAGTTATAGATTATAACCGGCCCTAGGCTAGTTTAGATTTCTATTAAGACTAGGTCTCCTATCTAGTAGTAGATTAGTCTCTATATAGTACTATCTAGTCGGTTAGAGACTAGTAGAGCTACTCTTAGGTATCTAGTAGTAGGGAGGATTAAGTAGTATCCTTATAAGATTATTCTTCTATTCTAGGAGTTTGTCTAAGGATTCTAGAGTATAATAACTTAGGTTGTCTCTAAGTCTACCTTCTATACTAGGATTCTTTATATAGTTAGGCTATAGTTAATATTATATTAGTAGATAGTTAGGTTATAGCTATTTATTACTAGTCTACTAGGTAGTTAGCTCTAGTATTATAATATCGTAGTCCTCTTAGGAGCTATTATCTATTTAGGAGCTCTAAGGGAATCTAATCTTACTTACCTATCTTTCCTTTACTTTAGCTATAGCTATACTACCTCTTAGCCTCCCTAGTCTACTTACTATTCTCTATATTTTAGCTTTACCTAGGGTAGGCTCTAGCTAGGTCCCTTTCCTCTTCTTATTATATATTTAAGTCTACTCGCTCTATATTACTAGGGCCTTAGATTCCTCCTACTTCTTAGTAAAGAAGTAGGAGAATACTTAGGCCTTTGCCTTAGCTACCTACTTAACCTTATACCTTATAGACTAGGTTAGGTAGGTGCCTCTATAGTTGCTATACCTATTTACTATTAATATATAGTCTATTATTTTATAGGGACCTATATACTTCCTATAGATAGCCTTAGTCTCTTTATAATATAAGGAGATATATTTAAATTAGTAGTATTTAAAGCATTAGATTACCCTCTATTTAAGGTAGTATAGCTCTACTATAAGAATAGTACTTATATATAGGAGGCCCTTCTTAGTAATCTCCTTTGCTTGCTCCTTACTATATACTATAATAATAGTTAAGGAGTATTATTATCCCTTCTTAGCTATTAGGCTCTTAAGCTAGACTACTTATTTAATTCTAAGGTTTAGGATCTATCTTAGGTTCTCTTCTTTTATCTTTTTTTAGCTAGTCTTATTTTCTAGCTACTATCCTACTCTTACTCTATATACTACTACTCTATATATTAGTTTAGATACTATTACCTAAGGCTATAGTTCCTTTAGCTAAGCTAAATCTTCCTCTATCTTTACTTTATTATAAGTCGAGTAGGTTACTACTCTAATATTACTACTTAGTAGTTTCTATACTACTACTACCTTTTAGGCTCTAATCTGCTTTTTAATGTTTTTATTTAATTATTTCTTTACTACTTCTCGTTCTTCTAGGTTCCTTATCTTAATTATAATAGTTTAGTTAAATACCTAAGGCTATAAAAGTAGCCTTAGCGTTATAGGTTAAAATTAAGCTTTTTAGGCCTATATTATAGTAGTAGAAGCAGCAGCTAGCTACTACTTCTAGAGGTCCTTATAGATAATAGAGAGGGTATTATCGATAGCCTAGTAATAGGCCTAGTAGAGGAGGGCCTATTAGGCTCTTTAAAGGAAAAAAAGAAGAAAGGAGGGAGTTTAGGCCTAGTAGGAGTCTAGGGCTTCTTAGATATCTATAGCGAGCTTAAGTATATTCTTTTATATAGTTTTACTTACTATCTGTTTCTCTAGGGTAGTCTGCTAGCCTTAGGAGCTAGCGGGTAGTTACTAAGGCTTCTAAGGGTACCCTTAGGTTAAAGGTTACTAGCCTCCTTCCCTCGGGCGTCCTCTACTATCGTCGATATTTTACTATCGCTAGGGGTAGATAGTAGTATATTAAGAGGCCTCGAGGCCTCTCCCGCCTAGCGGTTCTCTCGTCGTCGCGCTTATTCTCTCTTTTATATAATAGTAGGAAGATTATAGTATAGAGGAAAACTATAGGTACTAGGAGCGTTAATTTCGTTAGAATCCGAATATTAAGTCGCGAATAACGCCGAAAAAGATAAGGACTTATTACGTACTAAGCTAATCTAGTCTATTTATAACTTACTAGTTTATAGTTACTCGAAGAGAGACTCTATTATAATTATACTAGTACGCGACTTCTATTAGCCGCTCTAGTCGAGATACGTGCGCTAGTTCTTACGTAACTACGATTACTACGAGAGGAATAAAGTATAGAGAGAATATAAGTATAGACTCCTTCGTCTACTACTAGTCTCTAATCGTTTCTTCTAGGAAATCTCTATAGACTTTATAACCGACCTACTAGATTCGAAGAGAAACTATAATCTCTAGGTAATTAAGGATCGCCTTAGTAAATAAGTAACTTTAGTCGCGATACCTAGTATAAAAGCGAAGGAGTACGTAGAGAAATTCCTAGACTTCTAAGTAAAATATTATAGGTTACTAAGGGCTATTATAAGCGACTAAGGGACAAACTAGACGAGTATATTCTAAAGGAAACTCTACTAGCTTTTAGGCGTAGAGTAGCGCCTTAGCTCCGCTTACTACTTATAAATAAATAGAGGGCCGGAGAGGCTAAATTAAGACGTATAGGCTTATCTCCGTAACTATATTCGTTATAACTAGGCCGACTATTTATTTGTTTTTATTTGTTTATTTATTCTATTAACGTGCTATAGGAGTCGAAGACTATATAGCACGGGTAGGCCGAAGCCTATCTAGTCGTAGAAGAGAGAAAAGCCTCCTAGGCTAAAAAACTCTCGGTCTTAGAAGTGTCTTATTCGCGCTAGAAACGGATATTATAGGCCGATGCCTAGGGAAACTAGAATTTTACTTAGTATAGCTTAGCGCTAAGCGCTAAGCTACTAAGTGCTAAGCCCTATATATAGAATTTTAGTATCTAGAATTAGTTCTAGTAGCAGATATAGCTAGTATAGTATATCGAGTCGGTATAGAAGGCCGTTATTTCTATTTATCTTAGACCTAAAGGGTCGTCTCTAGGAATATATATTCTAAGTAGGAAGAGTCTACCTTTCTCTCTTTCTTCTATAGCTCTTTTTAGTAAGTAAATAGCTAATCTCTTACCTAGTAGCTGCCTCCTCTCTTTACTCCTTTACCTACTACTATTCTATTTTCTTTCTTTTCTACCTCTTCTATAGTAGAGTTCTACCTTAGTTTATAGAGTAGTCTTTAGGTTATCTTAGAGTAGTTTTAGTCTTATCGGATATACGGCTAGTAGTAGCGAAGTAGGATTGTCTTATATGCCCTTATACTTTACTAGTATACTCGAGAGTATCTATTTCTACCTACGGCCGTATAAAGGCGTATAATAGAACTTCGTAGGTAAGGTAGTAATAGTAGAAGTAACGCGTTCTACGCTATTCTAGTAGAAGGAACTATATAGTATTAATATAGTATTATTAACGAATCGCTCGCTAGTAGTAAAGGATTCTAAGTCTTTTTCTATAGATTCTCGCGACTTTATAACGATATTTTACGTAGCTACGACGATAAGAACGTTACTTAGGTTACTATAGAAGTACCTCGTATAAATAACTAAGCGTCGCGCGTAGTTAAAAGAGAAGAAGAGAGGTAATATAAAGGGCGAAGCCTTAGTTACTAAGTACTAGCTTCTCTAGTACGAAGGCTTAGCGTACTAACTAATATCTCTCGAACGCTCTAGTATAAACGTCTCCCTTCTTATCGAACTTATTAAATACTACTACGAACTATCTACGTACGCGTTATTCGCCCGTAATACTCGAGCTTTATCTATATAGCTTATAAGGTAGAATAAATCTCCTTTTACTAGGATTATATTTTATATTTAAGTTTCTTATTCGTAATATCTAGGATATCGAATAAGGTATTATAGTAGCTAAGAACGAGGTATATTATTAGCTCCTTTATTATACTAATCTGTATCGTAGCCTCGGCGAAAGAAGTAATAAGGTTAATAATATATTTAACCCTCTTCTATTCTATAGCGGTTAGCTTAAGTTCGAGCTAACCCTCGTTCTTAATATACTCGTCGATAATATCTTATAGTTAAGAACTATGTATTAGTATAATTATAATTAAGCTCTAATAGGTCTTTATATCTTATATTAGGCGTAAAACCCTAATAAGCGTCTTCTTTTACTATTTATACTATTTCGAGTATAGATATAGATTTACGATTCTCTTTCGCTATAATACTATAAAACTCTCGAAGCGTTAAGTACTAGAGTTTACCTTAACTATAAGTTTATAGAACTTTATAAGGAGCGGTTATTAGTATAGCTTCTACTAACTATATTTACTAACTATATATACTTCGTAGAGAGAATATATAGTACCTTTATTAGAACCGTAGCTAGGCTTCCTACTTTAAGCCGACGTAAGGCGTTCGTATCTATCTCCTCGTTCTATTATTCTTATTTTTTATTCCTTAGCTCGATCTTAAAAGTAGCGAAGAACTTCCTTAAGAAGAGCTAGATTATATATATAAAGTACGAGAACTATTCTAAATAGGAGAACTCGTAGTCTTTAGTATCTAATATCTCTTTTATATCTCTATTTATTTCTTAAAGAGGAAGTTATTTATTTAAGACTAATAGCTTCGCTATATATATACGGTCGTAGAAGCAAATATAGATAGCCTCGACTAGAGATTAGAATAGGTTAAGACGGGTCTAGATCGGGTCTAGGACCTAAATATATAGAACTATAATAGTTAGGTCGGGTCCTAGCTAGTTCCTACCTAGTTCTAGACCTATTTAATAAATATAGGTATTAGATAGGTCCGACTTAGGTCTAATAATAGGTCTAAAGATAGGTTCTAATAGAAATATAAGATTCGATAGAATATAGTATAGAAAATCGAGGGTTATAAATAAATAGAAACCGAAGGAAGTAGAAAGTATAGAAAGCGACGAGTTTTAAAGGTATATTTAATTTAATACGGCAAATTATACGATTTAGTATAACTATAGGCATACCGACTACGAATACTAACTATAGTAACCTCTCTACTTATAACGATTTTTAATATATATACCCTTTATAGTTATAACGCTTTTCCTTATATATATTATAGAGATTTATCTCTTACTAAATATATTAATTCCCTAAGACGAGAGTAGGCTAATAATAAACTTTATATCTCTCTACTAAATAGTTACTCGCTTTACGTAAATCGTAGTAACGTTAGTACCTATAATATAGTTAATATCGATCGAATATAAAACGACTAGGAATATATATACTCGAGAAGAGGTAGACTAAAGCACTCTCGGCGGCTTCCTATAAAGTACTAAGAGCGCTTACCTACTAATAGTAACCTCCTTAAGAAATAGCTAAGCCTCTAGAAACGTCGTAATAAACTTCGTAGATAAGGTAGCTAAAGAGTAGCTTTAGTATAAGTAGATCCGTAGGCTTCTAGTACTTATAGATCTCTTAAAGTACGATAGCTAGAGTATAAGTTAGTAATACTAACTATAAATACTAACTATATAACTTACTACCTAACTTATAGCGATAAGTCTTCTATATACTAGCTCTATAAGCTAGACCTCCTCTACTTACTACTACTATTTTAGCCGGTACTTTTCTAGCCGTTCTCTTTCTAGCTAGTCTCTTTTTCGCTACTCGTTTTTTACCTAGTAATCGTTTTCTACCTACTACTCCTCTAGCTACTACGCTACTATTTATTCCGTTATTTATTATATTTCTATCTACTACGTCTTTAAAGTTAAAAAGCTTATAAGGGAAGGGGCCCTCTAAGAAGTCGAATTCGACCTAGCGAAGATAGAACTCCTTTACTTCTCTAAAGAGAAAGGCGTAGAAGCTACGATTACCCTCCTAAGTAGCGACGTAGTTTAACTAGTAAAGAAAGCTATCTACTAGCTAGGAATCTAGTTCGATACGTACCTATTATTTAAAGAATATATCGCTATCTAGATAATAAAGACGGAGGCAGCTTTTAACTATATACTACGCCTCGCTAATATAGAAAACGGCCTTATAGTAAGATCTCTACGATAAATCTATACGGTATATATTACTATAATAGTAGACTACGAGTCGCTAGTCTAGTAGTAGTTAAAGAGGTCTATCCGACCTCTAGAAGCAATCTAAGTAAGGGCCGCGAAGCGGATTCTAGGCGTATTCTATACGTCTCTTACGGTTCTAGCCGAACTCGAAGTAAACCTCCTACCGCCGAAGATTAGGCTAGAGAAATAAATAATCCTATATAGCTATAGAGCCGACAACCTACCGTTTAGCTCTCTAATAGTAGTAGTACTTCGAGAGATAGATATTCGCTTAATAAGACGCTAGATACCGACTAGTATCGAGATCGTATAGTAGAAGTATAAGGAGAGACTATAGATAATTAAAGCGTTCGCAGAATACTTCTATAACCTAGAGAAACTAAAGGCTTAAGTAAGATATCCGGGAGTATGTCTAGAACTAATAGAAATAATACTTCGAAAGCTAGAAGGCCCGGAGAATATAGAGACCCGGGAGCTACTTTAACCGCTTTAAGTAGAACTCTACGCCCGAGGTCCTAAAAGATCGGAGGGAGATAACGAGCGTATACTACTCTCTAAGACTAGGATACGGATACTTCCGGAGCTACCTTAAGTATATTAGGAAAGCTATAGACGATTAATACTAATACGGATCTTAAGAAACCCTAGAATACCTTCTATTCGTATACTAGTTCTACTAGAATAGACGCTCGAACTAGCTAGCGAGAGCGAGATTGCTAAAGAAAGTATTAGGAGATAAGATACTATAAGAGCTAGTACTAACCTTTATAGAAGATATAGGTATAAGAACGAGGAGATAGTACCTTTAGAAAAGCGAGGAAGAGGAAGAGGACGAAGCGACTTCTTAATCTAAATAGTTAAAGGCGACCCTACTATTCTCCCTAGAGGATATAAGTCTCGACCTAATACTCTAAGAGCGACCCTACCGTTTTTAGAAAACTCGAGACCGTTAGGCGACGACGTCCTCTAGTAGAACGATACTTAGAACCTACCCTTCTACGACCCCTCCTCTATAAACTCTTAAGTTTAAATAGAATCGGCTAAAAGATAACCTTACTATCGCTACTTAACGAGGTATTAGGTCTAGATCTAATAGCTAACTAAGCGACCTAATAGCTAACTAAGCGACCTAATACTCGAGAGTAACCCTACTATTTTTTAGAAAACTCCTAATCTCTAGGCGATAACGCCCTCTAGTAGAACGCTACTTAGACTCTATCCTCTTTCGACCTCTTTCCTATATACTTTTAAGTTTAAGTAGGACTAGCTAAAGAGCGACCTTACTATCGCTACTTAATAGGGTACTAGGTTCTAATCTAATACTCTTAAGGCAACCCTATTGTCTTTTAAAAGTTTAGGAATACCTTTATTTTTATAGTTATTTCCTTTTATACGCTTCTTTAAGTACCTCCCCTAAGTATCGGCCTATAATATCTATTTTTAGCGCAAATAAGAAATCCCTACGATAGAATACGATCGGTAGCTACTAGTAGCTCCCGTCCTATATAGTCTTCGACTTCTATAGGACGTAAATAGAAGAAATAAATAAATAAATAAACGTCTCTATCTACTATATTTCTAGCTACTACTACTACTACTACTACTATTACTATATTATCTCTCTCGATCTATCTCTTATAAGCTATTTAATAAGCGAGCTTCTACTTATTAAGACGAGGCCGACCGCCTAGTATAGTTTTCTATAGAGCCTTCCTAGAAAGCTAATAGGGAGGAGTAGGTAGTATAATACTCTCGTCGCTATTACTCTCGTTACTATTACTATCGTCGATATTAATAATAGAGCTATTATCTTCGTTATTTCTATTATCGCCGTTCGCGTTTCTATAAGAACTATTCTAGTCGTTTCCGCTAGTAGCTTCTTAGTCGTTACTATTATAAGTAGAGGAGTTAGAAATTAAGAAAAGAGAGGTAGAAGCGCTACGTTAGTTAGAAGAGGGCGCCTAGTTACTAAGAAGTCTAAGGTCGATATTACTATTATTTATAAAAGAGTTTTCGAGTAAGGAGAAGTTTTTAAGTAAAGGAGAAGCAGACGCCGTATCTCGGCTAGAGAAGTATTACTCGGCGAACTAGCTAGGCTTATTAGTAGAAAGTTAAGCTATTATAAATACGCGGAGGGGCGAGAGAAAAGTAGTTAATTAAGCTACGATTAACGTACGTAGTAGAATCCCTTATACGCGTAATACGAAAATTCGTTAAGAGGTATAAAAAAGGAAGGCGATAATAATAGGCTAATAAAGCGCGACCGCTAATAAGTTCTAAGGAGATAGAGGTAGTAGTATTACTAATAGTTTAGTAAGGGTATATAGGTTAGCTAAGGCGGACGTTAGGCTCGCTAGCGCGCTAGCTATAGCTTTACCTACGCTATATATATTAATTCTAAGCTTCTAAGTATAGTAACGTATACTAGGCTCTTTATAGTCGGCAATTATAGTTAGCAACCTAGTATTATATACTTATATTATTATTCCCTTCTTTTTTCTAGCTAGTAAACTAGCGGCGTAAATAACTATATAGGTATATATCCTTCGCTTATAGAGTAACGCGCTTCGCGTAGATCGCTAGAAGGTTAGAAATCTCGAACTCTATAACGAGAAATACCTCCGCTACTTCCTATAAGTATTTAAGTACTACTACCTAAATTCTAATAATATTGCTACTACCTCTATCTATTATAATCTCGTAGATAACGCGCTAAAAAGAGACCCTTCGGATATATAAAGCTATCGTTTGCTAAAGCTTACGAATCTCTTATAAGGCTATCGTCTCTAGCTTTAACTAACTTTTCGAGATACTAGACGTACTAGCTCTCGTTCGTTACTATATCGTCCTTATAGCTATTGCTTTTTTCTATAGAACTACTACCTTCTTACGAGACTCGTCGTCTAGTACTATAGCCTTTAGTAGCCGTATTCGCTACTACTTAGTAGCCTTATTTCCTATACGTAGAAGTAGTACTAACGGTAGTATATTAGTATCTATATTACGATATACTCGTAGAGGAGGGCTTAAGTTAAACTCTATATTAGAGTCCGCTTAAGAAATAAAAGAAGGTATCGAGTAGTATAGATAAAAATATCGAAGAGTTAGAAGAAGCGAATAGATAGAGGTATAAGAAAGAAGGACTACGGCAGATAGAAGTACTAGAAAATCGTATACGACTACTAGAATATACGGGCCTATAAAGAAGGAGGTTAGAGTTTAATAGTGCTATATAGTAGAACTATATCGTATTCTACTACTATATTAAGACACCTCTACCGATCTTTACTTAGTAGAAGTTACGGTTACGTAAACGCTATAATCGCTTTCGCTACTCTATAGAATATAGTAATAGACGTAAATATTTACTATAGTATAGATTATATCTAGGTATTATATAAATAATATCGACTATAGTATATATATTTCGTTATTTAAAGTTCTTTACGAATATATAAAAGACTATAGAATAGAAAGAGCTAGACTTACTAGTGCTCTATAGTATTACTAGTTAAGTAGTCGTAATATAGTAGTAGAATAGAAAAATAGACTCTCTAGCCTACCTTTATATCGAGGAACTAAGTCGTTATAATAGTAGAAGAGAAAAAATAATTATCGATACTACTTTAATACTAAGAAAAGGAGCGGTTATTAATAAATAGATAGATTAATCTTATTGCTAGTCTACCTCTTTATTTAAAGTAAGTAGCTTTGCTCTAGTATTATATAAAAGAGAAAATTCTATAAAAAACCTCTTATCTTCTTCTTTATATTTATAGTTAGTAGTTACTTCTTCTATCTTACCTTTCTTTAAGTAAAATTAAGCTCTCTTATTACCTTACTCTTCTTCTTAGACTCCTCTTTATCTCCTTGTCCCTCTATAGCTTCGTTCTCTCTTATTAATCTCTTTTCTAGCTAGGGAGAACTAGTCTAATAATCTCTCTTAGATTAGCTACCTAGCTATAGTATTAAGGCCTCTTAGTATTAAGTATATATCTTCCTATAAGCTAGTTCTTACTACTATAAACAGCTAATATCTATTGCTCTAATAGTTTTAGTAGGATATATAAATATACTTAGTATTCTAAATATCTTAGTTATATAAGTATATTAGGATAACTCCTAAGACTCTTCTCTTTATTAGATATACTCTAAGTCTAATATATCCTGTCCTAATTAGGGTAATTATCGTGCTTATAGGCCTTAGGGCCTCCTTATAAATCTCTTTAGCCCTAAATTATCCTACTATAGCTTATACTACTAGTTGCTCCCTTATTATACCCCTCTTTTATCTAGCCTTCTTTTATTCTTAGTCCTATCTAGTAAGCTCCTACTAGTTCTTAACTCCTATCCTTATTTAAAGTAGCCTCTAGCTTAGAGTTATCTCCTAAATTTCCTATACTCTTATTTTATATTGCCTGCTATACTAGTTACCTCTTCTCCTTACTCTTTATTCCTTCTAGGTAATTCTCTTATATACTTACTTAATATACTAGTAGGTTAAGTTATTTACTTTATTCCTTATATATTATTTAGTAAGGTCTTAAGTATAAAGCTAAATTAGAGAGATGCTTGCTTCCCTCTAAAGAACTATAGCTATAACTAACTTATATATACCTATAATATTCTTTAGAGCTTAGTTTTAGACTTGCTTAATTAGTTTAGTAAGGCCTTTATTATATTCTCTTATTTCTTCTAAGTTAGATTAGGTTTAGTATCTATATACTAGAGCTAGCCTAATAACTATAGTATAGATATGTCTTGCTTTCTTAAATAATACTTCTTAAGTAGACTTATATAGCTTCTATAGAGACTAGATCTAGTATATACCTTTCTTAGCTACCTTCTTAATATATAGGCTCTACTTAAGTTTAGTATCTACCTAAACTTCTAGTAGTCTTAGGAATAAGATAGGTTTACTTCTAAAGCTAGGGATCTAGACTATAGCCTAGAGGTTATAGTTCCTTCCTCTTATAAAATAGTAGTATATAATTATATACGTTCCTACGAACTTATATAAGGTAGGTAGATAAGGCCTGCCTATACTTTCCTACTTATAGGCTTCGACTTTTACTATAAGTAGCTTACTATATACTTTTTCGCTTCGAGGGAGGGATTCTAGGCTAAAATCTCTACTTTACGCTCTATATTCTATTTGCTCCTTAAGCTTTAATTATACTCTTTTAAGCTCTAGCGAACTAGAGAGCGGTTGCTTCTCTTCTAAAACTAATATACGTATCTATCCTCTTAGGCTAAGTAAATAGTATCTTAGTCGCTACTATTACTTATTATATTCTAAGAGAATAACTCTCTTTATATTACTATACTATATCTCTTTAGCTATAGCTAGCTATATCTTATAGGCTTACTCGGGCTCCTACTCTTAGCTAGGTAGTAGTACCCTTGCGTTTCTACCTACTAACTAATATATTGCCTCCTCCTTGCTCTCTTACGCCTTATACCTTTCTCCTTCTTATCCTAAGTACTCTCTTTAGCTCGCCTTTTTATATCTCTATTACCTACTTCTCTATATAGGCCTTCTTAGGTTTCTAAGCTCTTCTAGGCAGCTACTAGACTAGGTATTACTCTTTATAAGGCTATATCCTAGGTAAAACCCTCTTACTTATACTTAAGTAATTAATAGGCTCCTACGGGCTTCGTAGCGTTACTCTAAGCTTTATTACCTACTAACTAATATTTTCCTTCTAGCTCTTCTATTTAGGCTCTTCTAAGTATATAGCGTATTTACTTCTAGCCTTAATAACGCGTTCGCTCTTCGATTCTTCTTAAAACCTTTAGGAGATAGATATTCTAGATCTAGGAGCTATATATTAGGTAACTTATTATCCTTTTAGCTTTAAATACCCTTAGCTAAGGATTTCTCCTATATACTAGAGGTATCCTATCGACGCTTAAGAGTTCTATAGCTCTTTTATATACTCGCGATTAAGTAGATTTATTTCTAATATAAGTAGGTCGTTATCGAATAGTTTTCGTACCTATTTTAGTAGTAGTCCTTTATTCGGAGTAGTCTTAGCGATACTATACTAGATTTCGTACTCTACTACTCTACTCTACTATACTATATACTTTACTAGTATAGTCGAGTTATAAGCTCGACTGCCTATTTCTACCTACGGCTGCGTAGAGGCGTGCAATCGGTCTTTATAGGTAGTAGTTATTAATAGTATAAGCTAAGAAGTAACCGTCGGCGCCGAGAAGACTAGCGGTCGTCGATAGTATAAACTAAAAAGTAATTATCTACGCTAAGAAGACGAGCAGTCGTCGATAATATAAGCTAAGAAGTAGCTATCTATACTAAGAAGATAAGTAGTCGTTAATAGTATAAGCTAAGAAGTAACTATTAGCGACGAGTAGACGAGCGGTCGTTAAGGGTATAAGTATATAGTAGTTACTCTTTTCGGCTAGTAATAGTAAAGTTAATCTAAGTAACGTATACGACGGCTTCTAGCTCTAGAGTATATCTATAGCTATTACTATTTATATATAGTCGTATATATTAGTATACGCTATATTAGGTAAGCGATATATTATATAATATCGCTAACTATAGTAGCTAACTATAGCATAAGAAGTTAAACTCTACGTATAGAGGTAAGCTAGTAGCTAAGCAGGAATAGCTACGTACTAAGCTTCTAGCGTACTTAAAGCTAGAATTTGTCGTACTTAGCTCCTACTATAATAACTACTACCTTAACTACTACTATACTCGTATTACTACTAAATTTTAAGTATATATTTACTATATAGCTCGCGATACTTATTTCTTCTTAGTAACTAAACTTATAATAATAGCGTAATAAAAGTAATATTTAATAAGTACTACGCCCTTTAATAGTTTATAAAAGCGTCCTTGCCTTATAGATAAGTATTTAGATAGTATAAGTACTTCTATACTTTAAATACGACTATACGCTATAAGGAAAGATATAGATACCTACTCTTTTAATTCTAATACTCTTTATAAGTATAGCTAGCGCATAGATATATCGCCTAAGAGAGCTATAGTAAATAAGTAGTATAAAGCTAGAAATAAGTCCTTTACTTAGTAGAAGAAGCTTTTAATCGGCTCTAATAATATATAGAGCTCCTTATTAAAGAAGTAGTAGTAGAAGAAGATTAAGGCTTAAAGAGAGAAGTACTACGCTTAGTACGACCGGATAGTATAAGTAATAATCTATATAGTTAGCTAATATAGTCGGTAGTACTAACGTATAATAGAGACGATAAGAAACGTAAGCGCGCGCAGGATAGGCCTACTATATAAATAGTAAACTAAGATAAAGAAAGCTTTTATTTTAATATTAAGAAGGAGAAAGGCGCGGACGACTCGTACTATAACTATAACTACTAGTATAATACTAATTAGTCTAAGTCGAGTCCGGAGGTACTCTACGTATTACTAGTAAGGTCGGCCGGTACTAGCTATAAAATAACTAACCTCTACCTTCGAGTTACTATTAAGAGCGAGTAGGCTATATAAAGGAGCTACGCCGTCTATACCTTTTAGAATAAAGCTATTCGATAGTTTAAGAAGAAGGTATATACGCTTGCGATACTACGCGCGTAATATAGAAGTTAAGCCGAGTTTATCGTATAACTAATAAAGTAGAGGCTAAGTTCCTCGTAGTAAGAAATAGACCTTATCGAGAGGCTATAATCTAGGAATAAGAGGAGATATATGTTCTAAGTATCGAGAGCAGACGTAAGTAGCTCTTATTAAGAGTATATTGCCGCTAGAACTAATAGCTTCTTTAGGATGTATTCGAGTACCTCTAATTAGACTAGAAGTATACTCTACGCTTCGTAGAGCCTTATAAAGAGCTTATAAAATTAGTCCGCATATTAGTATCTATAGTAAAAGCGAAGGTAATCTAGTACCGACTACGCCTACTAACTATATACTAACTAGTAGTAGGAGCTAATAGTAGAAGGCCGTCTTAACTCTTCTAACTATAATAGAAATTTTCCTGCTCTATTACTACGTAGTATATCGTAACTATCTCTCCTAGAAGTCCTCTAAGTTTAATATAGCTAATCGCTTTACTTAGACTCTAGAAGTCCTAGATTAGCTTATCTAGTTAGGATATAATTAGGATAGTAATATATAACTACTATACTATAGAAGCTAGCTAAAAGAGGAACGATTCGTATTTCGCTATAAGAAACCGAATATAGAGCCTATATATAGGATAGACTCTTATAACTATCTCCCTCTCTTAATAGGCTCGCCTTAAGCTATACTAAAGTACCGAGAATTACCGAGGTAAAAGAGCTCTTACTCTATCGTAGCGTATACGATATAGGTACTTATTATAATCGCGACGCTTCGGCCGAAGCTAGAACGCGATATACCGTCGTAATCTACTATACTATATCCCCGTAGGTAATACGTAGCTTTGTCGCCGTAGCGATATATTAGTCGAAGCTAGAACGCGATATACCGTCGTAATCTATTATACTATATCTCTATAGGCGATATATAGCTCTATTACTATAGCGACGTATCGGCCGAAGCTAGAACGTAATATACCGTCGTAATACGCCTATAAGGCAACTCTACGAAATCGTATCGCGTTATAGCGTCCGAACTATAGCTCGAATATAAGACCTTTAGAATACTAGGCCGAAAGTAGGAATACGAATCGAGTTATAACTACTATACTACGAAAGCTAGCTAAAAGAGGAACGATTCGTATTTTATTATAAGAAACCGAATATAGAGCCTATATATAGAATAGACTCTTATAAATAGGTTCTAGAAGCTAGTTACGTCTAAAGTATAGGCTAAGCGAAATAGACTAGCATTCTAGTTATACGCTTATAAGTTCGATATAAAAAAGTCGGTATACGAAGAGCTTCTATAGGAAATATAGCTCGATTCTAAGTAGGAAGGAGGACTTAGCTTTTAGGACATCGTCGAGTAGCTTCTAGGTACGTCTACGGATAAGCTCGCTATCTCTGAGACCTTTATACGTAAATTCTAGTCGCTAGAGATAGAGTTTATATAGAAGCTCTATAACTTCTCTTAGGCTAGGTAGAATATAGATAGCTAATTAGTACTACTATATCTCGTAAGTTAAGATTAGTTATAGCTGCCGATAGTATATCGGTCTACGGTTTACGTCGTAGTACTAGCCGGCCCTCTTTAACTTATATCTCTTATCTCTACCTCTCGGTCTATAGTAGCTTACTAAATATATAATTCTCCTTTATAATTCTTATAGACGGCTTAAGTCTTACTTTCGATAGCTAAGTATATTTAATACTAGCCTTATTCTCTTATATAGTAGTTACGCCTTTAGAGATATACTACTACTTTTTCTTTAGAGCTAGTACTAGATCTAGGAGCTCTAGCTATACCTTATACTTCTAGCTCGCTATATTCTTTTTCTCTTTCTTACTCTTAGTATTATTTCTAGCCTTCTACTATATAGTATTATATCGCTTTACGTAGTCTTTAAGTAGTTTCTAAATTCTCTTTATAATAGGTTTATTTACTTAGGCTAAGTCTAACTCTACTTTTTCGACTTAAGCTTTATTAACGCTACTAGCCTCTTATAGTAGTAAGATACTTACTCTCGAAGGCGATTATAGCGTTACTATAATTAAAGAGTACTTAGTACGTTTATTAGTCGCGACTATTATAAGCTCGATAAGAGTACTAGAGGTGCCCGTCTCTATAACGCTACTAGAATAGGCCGTCGGCCTATAATAGAGACACCTCGCTAGTACTTATACTAATAAAACTTAATCGCTCTTATAAATATTATTTATTTCTATTACTCTACTAGCTTTTACTCTCTAGTTCTACGATTCCTTCTTAGTACTATATACTTTATATTATAGTATTACTAGTATATCCTACGACTCCGATACGACGTAGTAGTACTATACTTCTTTCTTCCTCGAGATATATAAGTATATAGCTTCGCGAACGATAGACTAACTCCGAATCGTAGCTATCTCTCGTCGACTCTAGTCCGATTAAGAAGGTAGTATAATAATAGAGGAAGGGACGCTATACGATTACAAATACCTCGAGTAGTCGAGCTCGTACGCGAGATAGGATACTACCTCTAGCTAACCTTACTAAGCCGCTAGAGGATTCTAAGGACTAAGTCGAAACTAATAGCGTATAGATATAGTAGCGGGAGTATACTTAGTTATTCGAGGGCTTTTACTACTACCGTTAGTAGCTTAAAAAGGCGAGGTATTACGATAAGTATAGTAGAATATCTTCGAACTTTATAAAATAGAACTCGAATACGCGAACGTTATAGGCCTAGAGATTTTTCGTTAAAGGTATAGACTAGGAAACGTACGCCCCGAGAGTTATTTATAAGGGATATAATAGAGTTATTAAATACCTAGGACTAAGTAACGAAATAAAAGCTCTATAAAAGTACCTCGATTTAGTAGGCTACGAAGATACCTCTTAAGAGCGTAGAGTTACTAGAGAAGTTATTAAGGCTACTAAAGATTAATCTATAAGTTTAGTATTTATTATTACGAAAATAAGGTACTAACTATACTTACTAACTACGCTTCCCGACTACGCTCGCCGACTACGCTTTATAGAGATATATAACGTAGATATACTAACGGTTCTTATTTATAGAAACGGCTTAAGAAAAGTTTTACTAGAACCGAGTACCTAGACCGGTTAAAGTTTCTAGAGTTATATAGGCTTATAGTTTCCTAGCTTAGATTACTTTTAAACTTCTTCGAAAGTCCTATAGTTTAGCGTACCTATAAATATCTATTAGAGGAGACTAGATCTATCGACTTTAAGAGCGCTACTACGATTAAGTTATATATCTAGGACGTAGTTAATTACTCCGAGGATAATCTAAAACGTTAGCTATCTAGAACCTTTTAAGTAGCTATCGCCCTCGATAGTTAGTACGCTAGAGTACTCCGAGTATTATTTCTTACGATATAAGGCTACTAGATCGATAGCGAGTAGGCCTAGTATAAGGCTATACTAGCCTTTCTATATATTTTAGGCCGTTATATAGGCGAAGTCCTAGCGGATCTACTATTCGACGTACTTACTCGTTTCGAAATCTCTAATAGGTTTATAGCGCTAATAGCGAATAATACTTCTAGTAATAATATACTATATACTACTATATACGTATCCTTCTTATATATATACCTTCTAAGCCTACGAAGACCGATTATACGCCTCTACGCGGCTATAAATAGAAATAAGCAGTCGAGCTTATAACTCGACTATACTAGTAAAGTATACGGTATAGTAGAGCAGAGTAGTAGAGTACGAAATCTAGTATAGTATCGCTAAGACTACTTTAAATAAAGAACTACTATCGAAATAGATACGAAAACTATCTAACGACGACCTACTTATATTAGAAATAGGTCCGCTCGATTATAAGTATATAAAAGAGCTATAAAACTCTTAAGCATCGATAGGACACCTTTAGTATATAAGAGGAATCCTTAGCTAAGAGTATTTAGAGCTAAAAGGATAATAAGTTACCTAATATATAGCTCCTAGATCTAGAATATCTACCTTTTAAAAGTTTCGAGAAGAATCGAAGAGCGAACGCGTTATTAAAGCTAGAAGCAAATACGCTATATACTTAGAAGAGCCTAAGTAAAAGAGCTAGAAGGATAGTATTAGTTAGTAGGTAATAGAGCTCGGAATAACGCTACGAAGCCTGTAGAGGCCTATTAATTACTTAAGTGCGAGTAGGAGGGTTTTGCCTAGAATATAGCCTTATAAAGAAGAATACCTAGTCTAGTAGCTACCTAGAAGAGCTTAGTAACCTAGGAAGGCCTATAGAAAGAAGTAAGTAATAGAGATATAAAGAGGTAAGCTAAAGAGGATACTTAAGATAAGAAGAAGAAAGGTATAAGGTATAAGAGAGTAAGGAAGAGGCTATATATTAGTTAGTAAGTAGAAATATAAGAGCACTACTACCTAGCTAGGAGTAGGAGCCCGAGCAAGCCTACGAGATATAGCCGGCTATAGCTAAAGAGATATAGTATAATAACGCGAAGGGAGTTATTCTTTTAGAATATAATAAGTAATAGTAGCGACTAAGATACTATTTACTTAGCCTAAGAGGATAGATACGTATATTAGTTTTAGAAGAGAAGCAACCGCTCTTTAGTTCGCTAGAGCTTAAAAGAGTATAATTAAAGCTTAAGGAGCAAATAGAATATAGAGCGTAAAGTAGAGATTTTAGCCTAGAATCCCTCCCTCGAAGCGAAAAGGTATATAGTAAGCTACTTATAGCAAAAGTCGAAGCCTATAAGTAGGAAAGCGTAAGTAGGCCTTATCTACCTACCTTATATAAGTTCGTAGGAACGTATATAATTATATACTATAAGATAGGATAACTTACCTTAAGCTAAGAGAATTTATAGACTAGAAGAGAAAGCAAGATACTAGAATCCCCTAAGGATTAATACTATTACTAATCCTATTCTTATTCTTTATATCTATACTTCTCCTATTACTTTAAGAAAGTAATATTATAGCAATAGGGTTTATTAATAATTCTAATATCCTTATATATAGTATATCTATAAAGAAGAACTATAAATAACTAGAGAAAGCTTATAATAAATATATAGAGTAGGTACTAAGATATAGAGCAGCCTTTATACTATAGAAGTATTAGCTTATCTACTTTATAAGAGGAAGGAACTATAACCTTAAGGCTATAGTCTAGATCCCTAGCTTTAGAGGTAAACCTATCCTATCTTTAAGACTATTAGGAGTTTAAGTAGATACTAAACTTAAGTAGGGCCTATATATTAAGAAGGTAGCTAAGAAAGGTATATACTAGATCTAGTCCCTATAGAGGCTATATAAGTCTACCTAAGGAGTATTATTTAAGAAAGCAAGATATATTTATACTATAGTTATTAAGCTAGCCCTAGTATATAGATACTAAACCTAGTCTAACCTAGAAGGAATAAGTAAATATAATAGAGGCCTTACTAAACTAATTAAGCAAGTCTAGAACTAAGCTCTAAGGAATATTATAGGTATATATAAGTTAGTTATAGCTATAGTCCTTTAAAGGGAAGTAAGTATCTCTCTAATTTAGCTCTATACTTAAGACCTTATTAAATAATATATAAGGAATAAAGCAGATAACTTAACCTACTAGTATATTAAGCAAGTATATAAAGGAATTACCTAAAAAGAATAAAAGGTAAAGAGAAGAAGCAACTAGTATAGTAGGTAATATAAGATAAGAGTATAGGAAATTTAGAAGATAACTCTAAGCTAGAAGCTACCTTAAATAAGGATAGGAGTTAAGAACTAGTAGAAGCTTACTAAATAGAACTAAGAATAGGAGAAGGCTAAATAAAAGAGGGGTATAATAAGGGAGCAACTAGTAGCATAGGCTATAGTAGGATAATTTAAGGCTAAAGAGATTTATAAGGAGGCTCTAAGGCTTATAAGTACGATAATTACCTTAATTAAGATAGGATATATTAGACTTAGAGCATACCTAATAAAGAGGAGAGTCCTAGGAGTTATCCTAATATACCTATATAACTAAAGTATTTAGGATACTAAGTATATTTATATATCCTACTAAAACTATTAGAGTAATAGATATTAGCTATTTATAGTAGTAGGAACTAGTTTATAAGAAGATATATACTTAATACTAAGAGGCCTTAATACTATAGCTAGGTAGCTAATCTAAGAGGGAGTATTAAACTAGTTCTCTCTAGCTAAAGAAGAAATTAATAAAGAAGAATAAAGCTATAGAGGGATAAAGAGATAAAGAGGAGTCTAAGAAGGAGAGCAAGGCTATAAGAGAGCCTAATTTTACTTAAAGAAAGGCAAGATAGAAGAAGTAACTACTAATTATAAAAATAAAGAGGAAGATAAGAGGTTTTTTATAGAATTTTCCCTTTTATATAATACTAGAGCAAAGCTACTTACTCTAGATAAAGAGGTAGACTAGCAATAAGATTAATCTATCTATATACCTTCTAACTAAGGAGTTTAAGCGTCGAGGCTATCGATATTTACTCCTATAAGCGTATACGTATAGCGAAGCTATTAGTCTTAATTAAATAACTTCTCTTCTAAGGAATAGATAAAGATAGAAAAGAGATATAAGATACTAAAGACTACGAGTTCTTCCGTTTAGAACGGTTCTCGTACTTTATATATATAATCTAGCTCTTCTTAAGGAAGTTCTTTGCTACTTTTAAGATCGAGCTAAGAAACGAAAAATAGGAACGATAGAATAAGAAGATAGATACGAACGCCTTACGTTAGCTTAAAGTAGGAAGTCTAGCTACGGTTCTAATAAAGATACTATATATTCTCCCTACGAAGTATACGTAGTTAGTAAATATAGTCGGTAGAAGCTATACTAATAACCGCTCCTTATAAAGTTCTATAAACTTATAGTTAAGGTAAACTCTAGTACTTAACGCTTCGAGAGTTTTATAGTACTATAGCGAAAGAGGATCGTAGATCTATATTTATACTCGAAATAGTATAAATAGTAGAAGAAGACGCCTAATAAAGTTTTACGCCTAATATAAGATATAAAGACCTATTAGAGCTTAACTACGATTATACTAATATATAGTTCTTTACTATAAGATATTATCGACGAGTATATTAAGAACGAGGGTTAGCCCGAACTTAAGCTAACTGCTATAGAATAGAAGAGAGTTAAATATATTATTAACCTTACTACTCCTTTTACTAAGGCTATAATATAGATTAGTACGATAAAGAGGCTAATAATATACCTCGTTCTTAGCTACTATAATACCTTATTCGATATCCTAAATATTATAGATAAGAAACTTAAATATAAAATATAATCCTAGTAAAAGGAGATTTATTCTACCCTATAGGCTATATAGATAAAGCTCGAGAAGTATTATACTACTACCTAGGAGCGATTTAGCGATATATATAATATTGCGATTCTTCTTAATCTAGTAATAAAACGGGCGTTCTAGGACTATAAGGCGTTCTCTAGCGAGGAGCTCGATTCCTCCTTCGAGAATTACTACTAGTTAAAATTCTAGGTCGAATACGCGCGATATAAGCCTTTCGTAGCTACGTCCTAGTCTAGGCTATAAAAGGCCTTATACCGCTCCGCGATATTATTCGTAATAGGTCTCTATAGTAGATTAAATAGTAATAACTCCGACTTTAATTAAAGGGTATCTAGACGGCTATAGTAGACTATATAGCCGTTAGCTAATTCGGACGGGGTATCTCGTTATTATTACGCTAGATTTAAGGACTCGGCTGCCTATTCTATAGAGTATCCGCTCCGGTTATAAAAGATAATAGTATTAGAATATCTAGGTTACGCGCTAATAGCTTAGAATATCCTCTTTATCCTAGTAGCTAGAACTAGTTATAAGCGCGACTTTAGTATAGCGCGTTATTAGAGCTAATATAATCGGTCCTACGATCCCTCGACGTTTAGTAATATTATATACTATCGTTCCTAAGAGCGTAACGCGTAGTAAAAGGCTTAGGATTTGCTTATAAAGGAGGCGCTACTAATATTAACTACGTTCGAGCCTTCGAATAATATAGTTAGTTAGTAGTAGGAGTAGCTAGAGGCGGATTAGAAGGCGTTAGCAAGTACTAAATAGAGTAACTTCGACTCGATTAGCGATAATAAGGAGGATATAGTACTAATATATCTTCGCTATAGTACTCGGTAAAGGAAGTATTTACTTTTACGTTATACTCGTAAAGTAGAATAGACTTCGTAGTCGATATTATATATAGTATTTAATTCTATATCTCGTAGTCGGCAAGTATAGTTAGTAGCCTTATTTTTCTCTATAACTATAGTCGCTACTTTAACTAGCGCTTCTAATATACTACTACGCTTAGTTCTATATATATATATATTTAGTATTAGAGCAATCCTATTATCCCCGCGGCGACCTAGTTTTATACTACGTTATTAGACCTATCTTTTTAAACTTAGGTCTCTATAAAGACCTATATAGGAACTAGTAGTATTTAGACCCGACCTATCGATTTCGTATTAGGTCGGGTACTCTATCGATTTAGGTCTTAGGTCGGTTCCCTTAGGAACTAACCTAGACCCGGAACCGACCTAAAGTTAGGGACCTATTCTAACCTCTAGTTTCGACTTTAGGCTAGAGCGGCGTTTCTATAGTATACTATCGTACGCCTTACGAATAAGACTAGTAAACTCTTCCGCGGCCTTCTCTAAGTCGTCGCCTACTTATAAAGTATCCGCGTAGGTAATAAGGAGGTCCTAGAACGCCTTCTAGTCTACGTTCTTAGTATCGTACGCCGGGCGAGAGCCTAGGTTCTATTAGCTTATACTATCCTTCTCTAGTACGTAAGTAAAGTATAGCGGAATAATCTAAGCTAAATTTAATCGTATTCTAGCTAATCTCTATACGGGATAAGCTACTCTTCGTAAAAGTAAGATCTAGAGTACTTAGGACTCTTAAATTAAACTTATAGAACGTCGGGACGCCTATTATATTATAGAGGAGAAGGTTAGATTCTTCGAGCTATTCGAGGAAGCGGAGCGCTTTAGCGCTCGTATCTTAGCCGTTTATATCCTAACTTAGGTATCGGATATTAAAATCCCTAGCTAGGAATATATTATAGCTAAGGTATAGCGTATAGAGGCTTTATTCTACTATCTAGTTTCCGTCGCTATCCCTCTTATTATATACGTTTAGGACTTACGTTACGTTGCCGATAGAGTCTCGTAGGTAGATTAATTAAATATCGAGGTCGTCGAGGAAGTTTAGGCTAGCCTCTATCTCTAAAGTATATTAAGTATATATATACGTCCGCGGGCGCTTTCCCTCTATAGTTATTAAAAGTATAGGAGTAAAGCTCGAGTATAGAATTATCCTAGTAGTACCTTAGCTTTCTAGTAATAGAATCTAGGGTTCCTATACTAGAATAATATCGGCTTTTTCTCGAATTCTAATCTTAAGAAGAGACTTCTATACTTAAGCGCTTTAGTTTATATTACCTTATAAAATACGTAGAGATGTCTTTAATATTCCTTCGGAGGTACGTTTGCCTTTAGTTTATCTCTTACGTACTCTACTTTATAGCTAATTCCTCCTACGAATAACTAGTTCTAGACTATCTTCGTTACTTCCTCTAGCGTAGTAAATACGAGGAGTATAGAGCTAGCGGTTACCTTTTTATATTATTTAGCTTTCGTAAGCTAGATAGGCGTATTCTAAATACGGAGGCCTAGGTTATACTCTTCGATATCTCTCTTAACTTCTTTTAAACCTTATAAAATATTAAAGTCGCGAGTAGAGACGCTATAAACTACTACTTTATACTAAGTAGTATCTTCGATAAGAGCGAGAATTAGAGTGTTTAGGAATAGTAGT
The DNA here is from genome assembly GCA_022702355.1 of Cercospora zeina. Classification (NCBI taxonomy): domain Eukaryota; kingdom Fungi; phylum Ascomycota; class Dothideomycetes; order Mycosphaerellales; family Mycosphaerellaceae; genus Cercospora; species Cercospora zeina. The sequence continues at coordinate 1,154,841 of JAKLWX010000005.1, forward strand.
ACCTAGTTTTTAAGTATAGTCGTCTTTAATTTCTAGTTCTAGAAGTAGAGAACTAAGTTCCTTTTTACTATCTAGCTCGTAGCGATAATAAGGAAGTCCTAGTACCTCTTTGCTTAGAACGAGTTATTAATAATATCTCGGATCTATCTAGAGGTAGCCTAGAGGTCCTCGTTTAGCCGGAAGATAAGGTAGTAAATTTAGTTTGCTTTTAGAGTTATTTTTATCTTCTCGGGAACTATAGTCTATTCTATTATATTTAGCCTAAGAGTAGTATTCTAGAGGGGTATACTAGTAGGTACTATTAGGTTTTAGGTAGTATTTACTTTCGTTACTATAGCGTAGGACTTCTAGTACTCTTACTTTACTTCTATTAGAGTAGGCGCTTAGTTTTAAGACGTCTATTATAGTCGGGCCGTATTATAGACTATAGCCTTTATAGCTTATTCGAGGGACGTAACTTAATTTATAATAGCCTCGGCTAGTCGTACTAGAAGCTTTAAGCGTTCGGTATAGTCCTAGAAGATCTCTATAAGATCTAGGAGAGCTATTTCTTCTAAGAAGTCCGTAGCAAGTCCCGCTACTTTAACGAGTAGTATACGGGCTTCTTAGAGTTTCCTTATAATCTATTTGCGTTAGATTTACTTTATAAAGGAAGGGAGAGGTTTTCTATTATTTATCGGCTACTCTAGTATAGTACGTTCGTTATCTATTAGCGATAGCTATCGTTTATACGAGACTTAAGAGATAAGGGCTTTCTTCTAGCGTTCGGTAGCTTCTTCGGCGTCTAATTCTATTATTTCCTAGAGCTAGTAGCTTAGGGAGTTCTTTAGAGAAAGGAAAAGCTATTAGGTACTATATTCGAGGAGAGCTTTATTTAGATACTTTTTTAGGTTTTCTAGGTTCGCGATATTATTCTATATATCCTAGCCGTAGATATAGTTAATAGGGGTGCTTAGCCTTGCCCGTAGCGCGAGAGTAGGTGCCGTACCTCCTTAGAGGCCGCTATTTATTTCTATTTTAGTAGAGGTTTAGTATAAGGAGTATTTTGCTTTTCGGTCGAGGTAGAGAGTAAAAAGAGGTTCGTATAGTAGTCTTACGCCGAGAGGACTACTTATATACTCTATTTCTAATCGCGTTCGGGTCCTAGCCTACTTAGAGGTTAGAATAGGTCGGGACGGGTCCGGGTCGGGTCTAGAACCTAAATATATAGAACTATAATAGTTAGGTCGGGTCCTAGCCGGTTCCTACCTAGTTCCGGACCTATCTAATAAATATAGGTATTAAATAGGTCCGACTTAGGTCTAACGATAGGTTTAAAGATAGGTCCTAATAGAAATATAAGATTCGATAGAATATAGTATAGAAAATTAAAGGTTATAAATAGATAGAAACCGAAGGAAGTAGGAAGTATAAAAAGCGACGGGTTTTAAAGGTATATTTAATTTAATACGGCAAATTATACGATTTAGTATAACTATAGGTATACTAACTACGAATACTAACTATAGTAACCTCTCTACTTATAACGATTTTTACTATATATACCCTCTATAGTTATAACGATTTTCCTTATATATACTATAGAGATTTATCTCTTACTAAATATATTAATTCTTTAAGACGAGAGTAGGCTAATAATAAACTTTATATCTCTTTACTAAATAGTTATTTACTTTATATAAATCGTAGCAACGTTAGTACCTATAATATAGTTAATATTAATCGAATATAGAATAACTAGGAATATATATACTCGAGAAGAAGTAGACTAGAGTACTCTTAGTAGCTTCTTATAGAGTACTAAGGGCGCTCGCCTACTAACGGTAACCTTCTTAAGAAATAGCTAAGCCTCTAAAAACGTCGTAGTAAACTTTATAGACGAGGTAGCTAAAGGGTAGCTTTAGTATAAGTAGATCCGTAGACTTCTAGTACTTACGGATCTCTTAAAGGGCGATAGCTAGAGTATAAGTTAGTAATACTAACTATAAATGCCGACTATATAACTTACTACCTAGCTTATAGCGATAAGTCTTCCGTATACTAGCTCTACGAGCTAGACCTCCTCTACTTACTACTACTATTTTAGCTAGTACTTTTCTAGCCGTTCTCTTTCTAGCTAGTTTCTTTTTCGCTACTCGTTTTCTACCTAGTACTCGTTTCTACCTAGTACTCGTTTTCTACCTACTACTTCTCTAGCTACTACGCTACTATTTATTCCGTTATTTACTATATCTCTATCTACTATATCTCTATCTACTATATTTCTAGCTACTACTACTACTACTACTACTACTACTACTACTACTACTACTACTACTACTACTACTACTACTACTACTACTACTACTACTACTACTACTACTACTACTACTACTACTACTACTACTACTACTACTACTACTACTACTACTACTACTACTACTACTATTACTATATTATCTTTCTCGATCTATTTTTTATAAGCTATTTAGTAAGCGAGCTTCTACTTATTAAGACGAGGCCGACCGCCTACCTTTACTAGATCTATTATAGTTTTCCGTAGAGCCTTTCTAGAAAGCTAAGAGAAAGAAATAGGTAGTATAATACTCTCGTCGCTATTACTCTCGTCGCGATTACTCTCGTTACTATTACTCTCGTCGCTATTAATAATAGAGCTATTATCTTCGTTATTTCTATTATTACTATTCGCGCGAGAACTATTCTAGTCGTTTCTACTAGTAGCCTCTTAGTCGTTTCTATTATAAGTAAAGAGGTTAGAAATTAAAAGAGAAAAAGAAGAAGCGCTATATCGGTTAGAAGAGGGCGACTACGTACTAAGAAGTCTAGAATCGATATTACTATTATTCGTAGGAGAGTTAATAGGTAGAGGTATAGAAAGCTTACTAGATAGAGAAGAAGTAGATACTATATCTCGGCTAGAGAAATACTACTCTACGAACGAGCTAGGCGTAATATTAGAAAGTTAAGCTATTATAAGTACGTAGAAAGGCGGAAGAAAAGTAGTCGAATAAGCTACGATTAATATACGTAGTAGTTCTCTTCGTATACGCGAGGTAAAAATTCGTTAAAAGGTAGAATAAAGTAAGGCGATAATAATAGGCTAATAAAGCGCAACTGCTAATAAGTTCTAAGAAGGTAGAGGTAGTCGTATTACTAATAGTTTAGTAAGAGTATATAGGTTAGCTAAGGCGGACGTTAGGCTCGCTAGCGCGCTAGCCTCGGCTTTACTCGCGCCGTACCTATTAATTTAGTATACTAGGCTCTTTATAGTTAGTAATTATAGTTAGCAACCTAGTATTATATATTTATATTAATACTACCTCCTTTGTCGAGTCCGTCTTAGCTAGTAAACTAGTAGCGTAGATAACTATATAGGTATATATTCTTCGCTTATAAAGTAACGCGCTTTATATAGATCGCTAGAAGGTTTAAAATCTCGAACTCTATAACGAGAAAAGCCTCTACCGCTTCCTATAAGTATTTAAGTACTACTACCTAAATTCTAATAATATCGCTACTTCTTATATCTATTATAATCTCGCGGATAACGTACTAAAAATAAACTCTTTAAATATATAGAGCTATCGTTTACTAAAGCTTACGAATCTCTCGTAAGGCTACTATTTCTAGCTTTAACTACCTTTTCGAGATACTGGACTTACTAGCTCTTACTCGTCGCTATATAGTCTTTATAGCTATTACTTTTTTCTATAGAACTAATACCTTTATACTATACTCGTCGTCTAGTACTATAGTTTTTAGTAGCTATATTCGCTACTACTTAGTAGCTTTATTTCTTATACGTAAAGGTAGTACTAATAGTAGTATATTAGTATCTATATTAGAATATACTTATAGAGGAGGGCTCGAGTTAAACTCTATATTAGAGTCTGCTTAAGAAATAAAAGAAGGTATCGAGTAGTATAAATAAAGATATTAAAGAGTTAGAAGGAGCGAATAGATAGAAGTATAAGAGAGAAGAGTAGGAGTAGATAGGAGTACTAGAAAATTATATACGACCGCCGGAATATATAGGACTATAGAGGGAGGTTAGAGTTTAATAGCGTTATATAGTAAAACTATATCGTATTCTACTACTATATTAGGATACGCCTACTAATCTTTACCTAGTAGAAGTTATAGTTACGTAAACGCTATAATTGCTTTTACTACTTCGTATTAGAAAGTATAGTCTAGTTAGATCTTCTAAGAGGAACTATATATTAGAGTTAGTTAGTATAGGTTATATAACTCTAGGCTATATAACTAAGCTAAGGCTATATCTTAGAAGCGAGATATAACCTAGAACTATCTAATATAATTAACTAGTTAGTTCCTACTATAACCCTAAACTATATATACTCGAGTAGCTTATATTAGTATAGATAGAGTAGGTCGTAAGGCGGGTAGGTAATAGAATGCCCTACGTAGCTAGTCCTCGGATACTATCTCGTCTAACGTACCTATTTCTAGTAAGTGCACGTTAGAAGCTATCGCAACTACTTCTTTACTATCTCCTCCGTATATACGACTTCGTAAGAGATAAAGGTTATAGCTATACGTCGTCGTTGCGTTGCTATCTATATTCGTCGTTTTTTTTCCCGTTCGTATTCGAACTATAGGCTATAAGTATACCCGCCTTACTAATTAAACTCCGACTTCCGAAACTACTAAGGTAAGCCCCGAATTTAAGTTCCTATAGCGGTAGCATGTCTTAATTCTCGTATTAGAATAAGTAGCTAGTTAGCGTATATTAGCCGCCTAATATACTCTACCTCTATTATAAAACTAAACCTACGATATTAGTTAAATTCTAGTCTAGTAGAAGTAAAGGTACTTATAGGAAACACTTATCGTTTATAGTCTAACTTATCTCCCTTATATTATCTACTACTATTAACTTTACTAAGCCGGGGCCCCGGGCCTTAGCTTCCTCTTATACCTCGTTCTATACCTAACCGTAGATCTTTAACTAGTCGTTAATATCTGCGTCTTCGTAAAACTAAGCTATAGGACGCTTAGAATAGTCGGCTTAGTATAGTACGTAACTATTATTTCCGAAAAATATTTGTTCTAGTTCTAATACTAAGAGCTAGACACGAGTATACTCTATAAGCACGCGGTCGTAGTAGTCGGAGGCCTTAGAAAAGAAGTCTTCCTTAGAGTAAGTTATCTACTTATAGACGTTCTTAATAACGGCCGGGTTATCCTATCGTAGCTAGCCTACGAGTACGGCCGATAGAGGACTCTACGGAGTAAAATAAGTAGAGGCTAGAAACCGGAAGGGCATAATACTATACTTGTTCGAATAAATTATTATAACCGGATAGCGTACTAACTTCTAGAAGGAGGTTATAGTATACGTTACGTAGTTTAGTATAGGTTCCTAAAGCTTTACCTATCTCTAGGCTATTATTCTTAATATCGACCCGAGTAAACTAAGAAAGTATAGTTTAGCGAGTCTTCTTAGAGGCCTAGAGGTTAGAATAGGTCCCCGACTTTAGGTCGGTTCCGGGTCTAGATCGGTTCCTAAGGGAACCGACCTAAGACCTAAATCGATAGGGTCCCCGACCTAATATAAAATCGATAGGTCGGGTCTAAATACTACCGGTTCCTATATAGGTCTTTATAGGGACCTAAGTTTAGAAAGATAGGTCTAATACTAGAGAATAAGACTAAGTCGCTATAGGGATAATAGAATTACTTTAATACTAAATATATATATATATAGAACTAAGCGTTATAGTATATTAGAAGCGCTAGTTAAACTAGCGACTATAGTTACGGAGAAAAATAAGGATGCCGACTATACTTGCTAACTATACTTATTAACTACGAGATGTCGGAATTAAATACTATTTATAATATCGACTACGAAGTCTACTCTACTTTATAGGTATAACGTAAAAGCAAATGCTTCCTTTACTAAGTACTACGGCGAAGATATATTAGTACTATATCCTCCTCGTTATCGCTAATCGAGTTAAAGTTACTTTATATAGTAGTTACTAACGTCTCCTAATCTACCTCGAGCTACTCCTACTACTAATTTACTATATTATTCGAAGGCTCGAACGTAGTTAATATTAGTAGCGCCTCCTCTATAAGCGAATCCTAAGCCTATTACTACGCGTTACGCTCTTAGGAACGATAGTATATAATATTACTAAACGTCGAGGGATTATAGGACCGATTATATCGGCTCTAATAACGCGCTATACTAAAGTCGCGCTTATAACTAGTTCTAGCTACTAGGATAAAGAGGATGTCCCGGGCTATTAGCGCGCAACCTAGATATTCTAATACGATTATCTTCTATAACTAGAGCGGATACTCTATAGAATAGGCAGCTAAGTCCTTAAATCTAGCGTAGCGATAACGAGATACCTCGTCTAAATTAGCTAAAGGCTATATAGTCTACCGCGGCCGTCTAGATACCCTTTAATTAAAGTCGGAGTTATTACTATCTAATCTGCTATAGAGACCTATTACGAATAATATCGCGGAGCGGTATAAGGCCTTTTTCGGCCTAGACTAGGACGTAGCTACGAGAGGCTTATATTATACGTATTCGACCCGGAATTTTAACTAGTAGTAATCCTCGAAGGAGGAATCGAGCCCCTCGCTAGAGAAGGCCTCGCGGTCCTAGAACGCCTATTTTATTACTAGATTAAGAAGAATCGTAATACTATATATATTACCGAATCGCTCCTAGGTAGTAGTATAGTACTTCTCGAGCTTTATCTATATAGCTTATAGGGTAGAATAAATCTCCTTTTACTAAGGTTATATTTTATATTTAAGTTTCTTATTTATAATATCTAGGATATCGAATAAGGTATTATAGTAGCTAAGAACGAGGTAGATTATTAGTCCCTTTATCGTACCGATCTATATTATAGCCTCTACGAAAGGAGTAGTAAGGTTAATAATATATTTAACCCTCTTCTATTCTATAGCGGTTAGCTTTAGTTCGGGCTAACCCTTATTCTTAATATACTCGTCGATAATATCTCGTAGTTAAGAACTATATATTAGTATAATCGTAGTTAAGCTTTAATAGGTCTTTATATCTTATATTAGGCGTAAAACCCTTTAAAGCGTCTTCTTTTACTATTTATACCGTTTTAGGTATAGATATAGATCTGCGATCCTCTTTCGCTATAGTACTATAAAACTCTCGAAGCGTTAAGTACTAGAGTTTACCTTAACTATAAGTTTCTAGAACTTTATAGGGAGCGGTTATTAGTATAGCTTCTACTAACTATATTTACTAACTACGTATACTTCGTAGGGAGAATAAATAGTACCTTTATTAGAACTATAGCTAGACTTCCTACTTTAAGCTAACGTAACGCGTTTATATCTATCTCCTCGTCCTATTGTTCCTACTTCTCGTTTCTTAGCTCGATCTTAAGAGTAGCGAAGAACTTTCTTAAGGAGAGCTAGATTATATATATAAAGTATAGGAACTATTCTAGACGAGAGAACTCGTAGTCTTTAGTATCTAATATCTCTCTTATATCCCTATCTATTCCTTAGAGAGGAAGTTATTTAATCGAGACTAATAGCTTCGCTATACGTATATACTCGTAGAAGTAAATATCGATAGCCTCGACGCTAGAACTCGTTAGTTAGAAGGTATATATATAGTAAGGATACGTATATAGCTATATATAGTATATTATTATTAAAAGTATTATCTGCTATTAGCGCTATAAGCCTATTAGAGATCTCGAAATAGGTAAGTACGTCGAATAGTAGGTCTACTAGGACTTCGCCCGTATAACGGCCTAAAATATATAGAAAGGCTAGTATAGCCTTATACTAGGCCTACTCGCTATCGATCTAGTAGCCTTATATTATAAGGAATAATACTCGGAGTACCCTAGTATACTAACTATCGAGGGCGATAGCTACCTAGAAGGTTCTAGATAGCTAACGTTTTAGATTGTCCTCGGAGTAATCTACTACGTCTTAAATATATAACTTAATCGTAGTAGCGCTCTTAAAGTCGATAGATCTAGTCTCCTCTAATAGACATTTATAGGTACGCCGAACTATAGGACTTTCGAAGAAGTTTAAGAGTAATCTAAGCTAGGAAACTATAAGCTTATATAACTCTAGAAACTTTAACCGGTCTAGGTGCTCGGTTCTAATAAAACTTTTCTTAAGCCGTTCCTATAAATAAGAACTATTAGTATATCTACGTTATATATCTCTATAAAGTATAGTCGGCGAGTATAGTCGGCAAGCGTAGTCGGCAAGCGTAGTCGGTACCTTATTCCTATATTAACGAATACTAAACTTATAGATTAATCTTTAGTAGCCTTAATAACTTCTTTAGTAACTCTACGCTCCTAAGAGGCTCCTTTATAGCCTACTAAATCGAGGTGCTTTTAAAGAGCTTTTATTCTATTACCTAGTCCTAAGTATTTAATAACTTTATTATATCCTCTATATATAACCCTTAGGGCGTACGTTTCCTAGTCTATACCTTTAACGAAAAATCTCTAAGCTTATAAGATTCGCGTATTCGAGTTCTATTTTATAGGGTTCGAAGATATTCTATTATACTTATTATAATACCTTACCTCTTTAAGCTACTAATAGTAGTAGTAAAAGCCCTCGAACGACTAAGTATACTCCTGCTACTATATCTATATACTATTAGTTTCGACCTAGTCCTTAGAATCCTCTAGCGGCTTAATAAGGTTAGCTAGAGGTAGTATCCTATCTCGTATACTAGCTCGACTACTTAAGGTATTCGTAATCGGATAGCGTCCCTTCCTCTACTATTATACTACCTTCTTAATTAGACTAGAGTCGACGAGAGACAGCTGCGATTCGAAGTTAGTCTATCGTTTACGAAGCTATATACTTATATATCTTAAGAAAGAAGGAAGTATAGTACTACTACGTCGTATTAGAGTTATAGGATATACTAGTAATACTATAATATAAAGTATATAGTACTAAAAAGGAATCGTAGAACTAGAGAGTAAAAGCTAGTAGAGTAATAGAGGTAAATAATATTTATAAGGGCGATTAAGTTTTATTAGTATAAGTACTAGCGAGGTATCTCTATTATAGACTAACGGCCTATCCTAGTAGTATTATAGAGACGGGCACCTCTAGTACTCTTATTAAGCTTATAATAGTCGCGACTAATAAATATACTAAGTACTCTTTAATTATAGTAACGCTATAGTCGCCTTCGAGGGCAAGCATCTTACTAGCGCAAGAGGCTAGTAGCGTTAATAAAGCTTAAGTCGAAAAAGTAGAGTTAGACTTAGCCTAAGTAGATAAACCTATCGTAAAGAGAATTTAGAAACTACCTAAAGACTACGTAAAGCGATATAATACTATATAGTAGAAGGCTAGAAATAATACTAAGGGTAAGAAGAGGAAAAAGAATATAGCGAGCTAGTAGTTACGCCTTCGGAAATATATTACTACTTTATCTTTAGAGCTAGTACTAGATCTAGGAGCTCTAGCTATACCTTAAACTTCTAGCTCGCTATATTCTTTTTCCTCTTCTTACTCTTAGTATTATTTCTAGCCTTCTACTATATAGTATTATATCGCTTTACGTAGTCTTTAAGTAGTTTCTAAATTCTCTCTACGATAGGTTAGAGGGCCGGCTAGTACTACGACGTAAACCGTAGACTAATATATTATATACCGTCGGCGGCTATAACTAATCTTAACTTATAAGATATATCCGTATTCTACCTAGCCTAAGAGGAGTTATAGAGCTTCTATATAAACCCTATCTCTAGCGACTAGAATTTGCGTATAAAGGTCTTAGAGATAGCGAGCTTATCTATAGACGTACCTAGAAGCTACTCGACGATGTCCTAAAAGCTAAGTCCTCCTTCCTACTTAGAATCGAGCTATATTTCCTATAGAAGCTCTCCGTATACTAACTTCTTTATATCGAACTTATAAGCGTATAACTAGAACGCTAGCCTATTTCGCTTAGCCTACGCTTTAGACGTAACTAGCTTCTAGAACCTATTACTATCCTAATCGTATCCTAATAGGATAAGGTAATCTAGGACTTCTAGAGTCTAAGTAAAGCGATTAGCTATATTAAACTTAGAGGACTTCTAGGAGAGATAGTTGCGATATACTATATAGTAATAGGGTAGGAAAATTTCTATTATAGTTAGAAGACGGCCTTCTACTATTAGCTCCTACTACTAGTTAATATATAGTCGGTAGGCGTAGTTAGTACTAATTTACCTTCGCTTTTGCTATAAATACTAATATATAGACTAATTTTATAAGCCCTCTATAAGGCTCTACGGAGCGTAGAGTATACTTCTAGTCTAATCGGAGGTACTCGAATGCGTCCTAAAGAAGCTATTAGTTCTAGCAGCGATATACTCTTAATAAGAGCTACTTACGTCCGCTCTAGATACTTAGAACACGTATCTCCTCTTATTCCTAGATTATAGCCTCTCGATAAGGTCTATTTCTTACTACGAGGAACTCGGTCTCTCCTTAATTAGTTATACGATAAACTCGGCTTAACTCCTATATTATATACGTAGTATCGCAAGCGTATATACCTTCTTCTTAAACTATCGAATAGCCTTATTCTAAAAGGCGTAGACGGCGTAGCTCCTCTATATAGCCTACTCGCTCTTAGTAGCGACTCGAAGGCGGAGGTTAGTTATTTTATAGCTAGTACTAGCCGACCTTACTAGTAATACGTAGGGTACCTCCGGACCCGACTTAGACTAATTAGTATTATACTAGTAGTTATAGTTATAGTACGGGTCGTCCGCGCCCTTCTTCTTCTCGATATTAAAATAGAAGCTTTCCTTATCCCGGTTCGCTACTTATATAATAGGCCTATCCTGCGCGCGCTTGCGTTTCTTATCGTCCCTATTATATATTAGTACTACTAACTATATTAGCCGACTATATAGATTATTACTTATACTATCTAGTCGTACTAAGCGTAGTGCTTCTCTCTTTAGGCCTTAATCTTCTTCTACTACTACTTCTTCGATAAGGAGCTCTATATATTATTAGAGCTAATTAAAAGCTTCTTCTATCGAGTAAAGGACTTATTTCTAGCTTTGCGCTACTTATCTACTATAGCTCTCTTAGGCGATATATCTATACGCTAGCTACGCTCGCGAAGGGTATTAGGATTAGAAGAGTAGGTATCTATATCTTTCCTTATAGTACCTAGTCGTATCTAAAGTATAGAAGTACTTATACTATCTAAATCCTTATTTACGAGGTAGGGACGCTTTTATAAACTATTAAAGGGCGCGGTACTTATTAGACGTTACTTTTATCGTACTATTATTATAAGTTTAGTCGCTAAGAAGAGATAAGTATCGCGAGTTATATAGTAAATATACGCTTAAAATTCGGTAGTAATACGAGTATAGTAGTAGTTAAGGTAGTAGTTATTATAGTAGGAGCTAAGTGCGACGAATTCTAGCTTTAGGTATACTAGAAGCTTAGTATATAGCTATTCCCGCCTAGCTACTAGCTTACCTCTATACGTAGAGATTAGCTTCCTATACTATAGTTAGCTACTATAGTTAGCAATATTATATAATATATCGCTTGCCTAATATAGCGTATACTAATATATATAACTATATATAAATAGCGATAGCTATAGACGTACTCTAAAGCTAGAATCCGTCGTATACGTTACTTAGATTAACCTTACTATCGCCGGCCGAAAAGAGTAACTACTATATACTTATACCCTCGACGACTACTCGTCTACTCGTCGCTAATAGTTACTTCTTAGCTTATACTATCGACGACTACTTATCTCCTTAGCGTAGACGGCTGCTTCTTAGCTTATATTATCGACGACCGCTCGTCTTCTTAGCGTAGACGATTGCTTTTTAGTTTATACTATCGACGACCGCTAGTCTCCTCGGCGCTAATAGTTGCTTCTTAGCTTATACTATCGATAACTGCTCCTCTTCTTAGTATCGAAGTAGTATTAATAATTATTTCTTCTCTTCTACTATTATAACGACTCGGTTCCTCGATATAAAGGTAGGCTAGAGAGTCTATTTTTCTATTCTACTACTATATTATAACTACTTAACTAGTAATACTATAGAGTACTAGTAAGTCTAGCTCTTTCCCTTCTATAGTATTTTATATATTCGTAGAGAACTTCGAATAACGAAATATATATACTATAGTTAATATTATCTATATAATACCTAAATATAATCTATACTATAGTAAATATTTGCGTCTATTACTAACTTACTATATTCTATAGAGTAGCGAAAGCGATTATAGCGTTCGCGTAACTATAACTTCTACTAAGTAAAGATCGGTAGAGGTATCCCGATATAGTAGTAGAATGCGATATAGTTCTACTATATAGCGCTATCGAACTCTAACCCCCCCCCTATAGGCCTGCGTATTCTAGCGGTCGTGCACGATTTTCTAGTACTCCTATCTACCTTAGCCCTTCTCTCTCGTACCTCTACCTATCTGCTCCTTCTAATCCTTTAATATCTCTATTTATACTACTCGATACCTTCTCTTATTTCCTAAGTAGACTCTAATATAGAGTTTAACTCGAGCCCTCCTCTACGAGTATATCCTAATATAGATACTAATATGCCGCTATTAGTACTACTTCTACGCGTAGGAAATAAGGCTACTAAGTAGTAGCGAATATAGCTACTAAAGGCTGCGGTACTAGACGACGAGTCTCGTAGAAAGGTAGTAGTTCTATAGAAAAAAGTAATAGCTATAAGGATAATATAGTAACGAACGAGAGCTAGTAAGTCTAGTATCTTAAAAAGGTAGTTAATACTAGGGACGGCAGCCTTACGAGAGATTCGTAAGCTTTAGCGAACGATAGCTTTATATATCCGGAGGGTCCCTTTTTAGCGCGTTATCTATAAGATTATAATAGATAAAAGTAGTAGCGATATTATTAGAATTTAGGTAGTAGTACTTAAATGCTTATAGGAAGTAGTAGAGGCATTTCTTATTATAGAGTTCGAGATTTCTAACCTTCTAGCGATCTACGCGAAGCGCGTTACCCTATAAGTAAAGGATATGCACCTATATAGTTATCTACGCTACTAGTTTACTAGCTAGGACAGAGGAGGGAATAATAATATAGGTATATAATACTAGGTTGCCGACTACAATTGCCGACTATAAAGAGCCTAGCATACGTTACTATACTTAGAAGCTTAGAATTAATATATATAGCGCGGGTAAAGCTATAGCTAGCGCGCTAGCGAGCCTAACCTCTACCTTAGCTAACCTATATACCCTTACTAAACTATTAGTAACACTACTACCTCTACTACCTTAGAACTTATCGGCGGTCGCGCTTTATTAGCCTATTATTATCGCCTTCCTTTTTTATACCTCTTAACGAATTTTCGTATTGCGCGTATAAAGAATACTATTACGTACGTTAATTATAGCTTAATCGACTACTTTTCTCTCGGCCCTCCGCGTATTTATAATAGCTTAACTTCCTACTAATAAGCCTAGCTAGTTCGCTAAGTAACACTTCTCTAGCCGAGATATAGCGTCTGCTCCTCCTCTATCTAGAAACTCTCTCCTACCCGAAAACCCTCCTATAGATAATAGTAATATTAACCCTAGACTTCTTAGTAACTAGGCGCCCTCTTCTAGCTAACGCAGCGCTTCTGCCCCTCCTCCCTTAATTTCTAACCCCTCCGCTTATAATAGTAACGACTAAGGGGCTACTAGTAGAAACGACTAGAATAGTTCTTATAGAAACGCGAATAGCGATAATAGAAATAACGAAGACAACGTCTCTATTATTATTATCGACGATAGTAATAGCGAGGAGAGTAATAGCGACGAGAGTAATAGCGACGAGAGTATTATACTACCTGCCCCTTTCTCTTAGCTTTCTAGGAAAGCTCTATAGAAAACTATACTAGGCGGTCGGCCTCGTCTTAATAAGCAGAAGCTCGCTTACTAAATAGCCTATAAGAGATAGATCGAGAGGGATAATATAGTAATAGTAGCGGTAGTAGTAGTAGCTAGAGGAGTAGTAGGTAGAAAACGATTACTAGATAGAAAACGAGTAGCGAAAAAGGGACTAGCTAGAAAGAGAATAGCTAGAAAAGCACCGGCTAAAATAGTAGTAGTAGGTAGAGGAGGTCTAGCTCGTAGAGCTAGTATATAGAAGACTTATTGCTATAAGCTAGGTAGTAAGTTATATAGTCGGCATTTATAGTTAGTATTACTAACTTATACTCTAGCTATCGCGCTCTAAGAGATCCGCAAGTACTAGAAGTCTACGGATCTACTTATACTAAAGCTGCCCTTTAGCTACCTCGTCCGCGAAGTTTACTATAACGTTTCTAAAGGCTTAGCTATTTCTTAAGGAGGTTATCGTTAGTAGGCGAGCGCCCTTAGTACTCTATAGGAAGCCGCCGAGAGTGCTCTAGTCTACCTCTTCTCGAGTATATATACTTCTAGTCGTTCTATATTCGATCGATATTAACTATATTATAGGTACTAACGTTGCCGCGATTTATATAAAGTAAGTAACTATTTAGTAGAGGGATATAAAGTTTATTATTAGCCTACTCTCGTCTTAGGGAATTAATATATTTAGTAAGAGATAAATCTCTATAGTATATATAGGGAAAATCGTTATAACTATAGAGGGTATATATAGTAAAAATCGGTATAAGCAGAGAGGTTACTATAGTTAGTATTCGTAGTCGGTATGCCTATAGTTGCCCTAAAACGTATAATTTGCTATATTAAATCAAATATACCTTTAAAACCCGTCGCTTTCTATACTTTCTACTTCCTCCGGTTTCTATCTATTTATAACCCTCGATTTTCTATACTATATTCTATCGAATCTTATATTTCTATTAAGACCTATCTTTAGACCTATCGTTAGACCCGAGTCGGACCTATCTAATACCTATATTTATTAGATAGGTCCGGAACTAGGTAGGAACCAGCTAGGACCCGACCTAACTATTATAGTTCTATATATTTAGGTCCTAGACCCGACCCGGACCCGTCCCGACCTATTCTAACCTCTATAGAGGCCTTCGTACTATATAGTAGATATAGCGACGAGATACGTACTTAGAAAGCGTTATAGACTTATAGTTTTATCTTATAACCGATTAGGATATAGTCTTCTTCTATTAGTTAGTTAGGGCCGATAGCCTCGATAAATAGGCCCTTATTATCCTTTAGAACCCCTCCCTTCTCTATATACTCGAACTAAGCCTAGAAAACATCTCTCTTATATAGGCCTCTTACTAATATAGTAGTATTAGCCTCGTCCTTATTAGTAAAGGATACGCTTCCTTATATAAGATTAATACTAGTACCTTAGTATAGCTTATTAAGAGCGATATCGATATAGTAGAACTTGCTCGTACTATTCGCTTCTTTATATTCTATAGCCTTATATAAGAACTTCGCGTAGTATAAGTAGGAATATAGGTACGTCGTATAGTCCGGTCGGATTACTATATAATATAGCTAGTATATAAGGTCCTAGCGGAAAATCTATTAGGTTAAGCTATAGTATATATTCCGTAGCTAACCGAGATTCTTACGTCTATTAGCCTCTTAAAAGTACTAGTCGTAGATATCGAACTCTCGCTTAATAGCTTCCTCGACCGGCTAAAGCTAATTAAAAAGAGTAATTACGGTCGTACTAAAGTCTTTAAAATCTTAAAGTACCTTCTTGTTTAGCCTCGTTCTTAAGGCTACTAAGGCGTTAGTATTCGTAATATATTCTAATAGAGGATCCTAGCTTAGAGTAGGTCTATATCTAAAGATACCTAAGGCGTCTACTATAATAGGAGGGCGACGCTTACCTTAAAACTACGTAGGGTTTATTCTCTTAACCTCGTCGATATTACTATATAGATATACTACGAAACGACCTCCGAGCTAGTTATTCGTAATATTCGTATAAAGACTATATATTCTACTACTCGCGCGTCGAGAATAGTTCCTATATAGTAGCCTACGGCCGTTAGGTATATCCTATCGTGCTCGCTTATAGTGCTACTTAATTAGCACGATAGTCTTAGATAGCTATACTACTATAGCACGCCTACGAAGTTCTATTATACGCCTTTACGCGGCCGTAGGTAGAAATAGATGCTCTCGAGTATACTAGCTAAGTATAAGAGTATATAAGATAATCCTACTTCGCTACCGCTAGCCGTATACTTAATAAGATAAGAACTACCTTAAGATAACTCTAAGACTACCTAACGAACTAAGGCAGAACCCTACTATAGAAGAGGTAGAAAAGAGAGGATAGAATAGAAGTAGGTAGGATAAGAGTAGAGAGAGGAGGTAGCTACTAGATAAGAGATTAGCTATTTACCTACTAAAACGAGCTATAAAAGGAAGGGAGAAAGGTAGACCCTTCCTACCTAGAATATATATTCCTAGAGACGACTCTCTAGGTCCGAGACGAATAGAAATAGAGGCCTTCTATACCGACTCGATATACTATACTAGCTATATCTACTACTAGAACTAATTTTAGATATTAAAATTCTATATATAGGGCTTAGCACTTAGTAGCTTAGCGCTTAACGCTAAGCTACACTAAGTAAAATTCTAGTTCCTCTAGGTATCGGCCTATAATATCTATTTTTAGCGCGAATAAGATACTCCTACGACCGAGAGTTTTTTAGCCTAGGAGGCTTTTCTCTCTTATACGACTAGTTAGGCATTAGGCCTACCTATACTATATAGTCTTCGACTCCTATAGTACGTTAATAGAACAAATAAATAAACAAACTACCGTAGCACTCTTAATTATATTAACTATACCGATAAGCTTAGTATCTTCTATAGAGTAATCCTTATACGCTTAAGGAACTTACTTCTACGGTCTCGGGGTATTACCGGTCGAGATTCTAGAGTATAAGGAACCTAATAGAACTAATTACTAAGAGGCTATAGAGGTAGCTCGGCTACGTATAGTTAACTCTTAACTCTAACTACTCTATCTATAACTTAGGAGCTCTAATTCTTAACGATCCTATAGTTCTCGAGTATACGGCCTTATAAGTACGCTTAATAGGGGACGATTCCTAGTCGGGGCCCTAGGCCCTAGCTTCTATAACCTAGTCGAGGCCCCGGGCTCTAACTATATACTCTATAGTACCTACTTATAGGACTAAGTAACTAGACGACTAGTCTATTACTATTATAAGTTAATAGTTATAGAACGAGGAGCGAGCGCTAATAGGGTTAGTCTAGTAGTAATATCTCTTTATAGAGGACTAATAAAGTTCGGAGTAAGTTATAGGCCTCGATCTCGTAGGGCCTATTATATAGCGGTACTATTAATATTTATACGGTTTACTTCTTCCCTAGCTTTATAAATCTTATCGAAGTTACTCTAAGTAGCCTCGGCTAAGGTAGATCTATTAGCTATTAGATCGAGTAACCTCTAAATAATAGCCTTATAGAGGACTAGAGCGGCCTTATCCTACTTCGAGTTCTTACTTATAAAGGTAGACATCTACTTTACTATTCCTAAGTACTAAATCGTATTTACGAGTAGAGGATACTTAGCTCGTTCTAGCCTCTAGAGACTAGTAACTATCTTACGACATCCCTCTCTCTAATCTCGCTAACTCTCTCTAGTCTTATAGGCCTTAAAGTATTTAAGGAAGTGCGAGGCTACTCCTTTAGTTATACTCTTAAAGTTATTAGAGCGGAGCGTACTACTAAACTCGAAGGCTAGGTCGTTCTAATAGGATAGGCGCTTATCGATATAGTAAATATATTCGCTAATAATATTACGCTACTCGTTATCGTCTTTAATTAAGTTAATATTCGCGACTAGGTCGCGAATATTAGCGGCTCCGGTCTTATAGCTCTACGCTTATAGTAATAGGTTCGTATTCGCGAAGATCTTAATAGCGAGAGATATAGTTTAAGTATTAGAAGAGAGGAAATATAAAGAGAGAAAGGTAGGTTAGTAAGGAAAGAAGAGAAGGTTTCCGAGGAAAGAAAGGCCGCTTTTATAGTAAAGGTATAGCCGCCGCTAAGACTAGTAAATAGCAAACTAAGTAAATAGTAGGTTTACTAACTATAATTACGAGTATACTTAACCTTTATATATACTAAGGCTAAGGCATGCGCGTAACCGGTTCGTAACTAATTATTATCGTTATATACTAAATTATAAGCGCTTAAGGCTTATACGGTTCTATATATCGGTTAGGGGTATTCTATCTAGTTCTTTAAGTTCGTAATATAAGACCTTAGGCGTATACGCGGCTACTCGGTACGGTCTGCGCTATCGATATACGAGTTTATCTAATCGCGAATATTCGAGTTAAGTACGATAGATTATTACTATATCTCCTACGCGAAAGTCTTATTAGTCGACGTTCTAGACCGTATTAAAGTACTCGCTAATACCTAGGGAAACTAGAATTTTACTTAGTATAGCTTAGCGCTAAGCGCTAAGCTACTAAGTACTAAGCCCTATATATAGAATTTTAGTATCTAGAATTAGTTCTAGTAGCAGATATAGCTAGTATAGTATATCGAGTCGGTATAGAAGGCCGTTATTTCTATTCGTCTCGGACCTAAAGGGTCGTCTCTAGGAATATATATTCTAAGTAGGAAGAGTCTACCTTTCTCTCTTCCTTCTATAGCTCTTTTTAGTAAGTAAATAGCTAATCTCTTACCTAGTAGCTGCCTCCTCTCTTTACTCCTTTACCTACTACTATTCTATCCTCTTTCTTTTCTACCTCTTCTATAGTAGAGTTCTACCTTAGTTCGTAGAGTAGTCTTTAGGTTATCTTAGAGTAGTTTTAGTCTTATCGGATATACGGCTAGTAGTAGCGAAGTAGGATTGTCTTATATGCCCTTATACTTTACTAGTATACTCGAGAGTATCTATTTCTACCTACGGCTGCATAAAGGCGTATAATAGGACTTCGTAGGTAAGGTAGTAATAGTAGAAGTAACGCGTTCTACGCTATTCTAGTAGAAGGAACTATATAGTATTAATATAGTATTATTAACGAATCGCTCGCTAGTAGTAAAGGATTCTAAGTCTTTTTCTATAGATTCTCGCGACTTTATAATAATATTTTATATAGCTACGATAATAAGAACGTTACTTAGGTTACTATAGAAGTACCTCGTATAAATAACTACGCGTCGCGCGTAGTTAAAAGAGAAGAAGAGAGGTAATATAAAGGGCGAAGCCCTAGTTACTAAGTACTAGCTTCTCTAGTATAAAGGCTTAGCGTACCGACTAATATCTCTCGAACGCTCTAGTATAAACGTCTTCCTTCTTATCGAACTTATTAAATACTACTATAAACTATCTATATACGCGTTATTCGCCCGTAATACTCGAGCTTTATCTATATAGCTTATAAGGTAGAATAAATCTCCTTTTACTAGGATTATATTTTATATTTAAGTTTCTTATTCGTAATATCTAGGATATCGAATAAGGTATTATAGTAGCTAAGAACGAGGTATATTATTAGCTCCTTTATTATACTAATCCGTATCGTAGCCTTAGCGAAAGAAGTAGTAAGGTTAATAATATATTTAACTCTCTTCTATTCTATAGCGGTTAGCTTAAGTTCGAGCTAACCCTCGTTCTTAATATACTCGTCGATAATATCTTATAGTTAAGAACTACGTATTAGTATAATTATAATTAAGCTTTAACGGGTCTTTATATCTTATATTAGGCGTAAAACCCTAATAAGCGTCTTCTTCTACTATTTATACTATTTCGAGTATAGATATAGATTTACGATCCTCTTTTACTATAATACTATAAAACTCTCGAAGCGTTAAGTACTAGAGTTTACCTTAACTATAAGTTTATAGAACTTTATAAGGAGCGGTTATTAGTATAGCTTCTACTAACTATATTTACCGACTATATATACTTCGTAGAGAGAATATATAGTACCTTTATTAAAACCGTAGCTAGGCTTCCTACTTTAAGCTAACGTAAGGCGTTCGTATCTATCTTCTCGTTCTATTATTCTTATTTTTTATTCCTTAGCTCGATCTTAAAAGTAGCGAAGAACTTCCTTAAGGAGAGCTAGATTATATATATAAAGTACGAGAACTATTCTAAATAGGAGAACTTATAGTCTTTAGTATTTAATATCTCTCTTATATCTTTATATATTTCTTAGAGAGGAAGTTATTTATTTAAGACTAATAGCTTCGCTATATATATACGCTCGTAGAAGCAAATATAAATAGCCTCGACTAGAGATTAGAATAGGTTAAGACGGGTCCGGGTCGGGTCTAGGACCTAAATATATAGAACTATAATAGTTAGGTCGGGTCCTAGCTAGTTCCTACCTAGTTCTAGACCTATTTAATAAATATAGGTATTAGATAGGTCCGACTTAGGTCTAACGATAGGTCTAAAGATAGGTTCTAATAGAAATATAAGATTCGATAGAATATAGTATAGAAAATCGAGGGTTATAAATAAATAGAAACCGAAGGAAGTAGAAAGTATAAAAAGCGACGAGTTTTAAAGGTATATTTAATTTAATATAGCAAATTATACGATTTAGTATAACTATAGGTATACCGACTACGAATACTAACTATAGTAACCTCTCTACTTATAACGATTTTTACTATATATACCCTTTATAGTTATAACGCTTTTCCTTATATATATTATAGAGATTTATCTCTTACTAAATATATTAATTCCCTAAGACGAGAGTAGGCTAATAATAAACTTTATATCCCTCTACTAAATAGTTACTCGCTTTACGTAAATCGTAGTAACGTTAGTACCTATAATATAGTTAATATCGATCGAATATAGAACGACTAGGAATATATATACTCGAGAAGAGGTAGACTAAAGTACTCTTAGCGGCTTCCTATAAAGTACTAAGAGCGCTCGCCTACTAATAGTAACCTCCTTAAGAAATAGCTAAGCCTCTAGAAACGTTGTAATAAACTTTATAGACGAGGTAGCTAAAGAGTAGCTTTAGTATAAGTAGATCCGTAGACTTCTAGTACTTACGAATCTCTTAAAGTACGATAGCTAGAGTATAAGTTAGTAATACCGACTATAAATACTAACTATATAACTTACTACCTAACTTATAGCGATAAGTCTTCTATATACTAGCTCTATAAGCTAGACCTTCTCTACTTACTACTACTATTTTAGCCGGTACTTTTCTAGCCGTTCTCTTTCTAGCTAGTCTCTTTTTCGCTACTCGTTTTTTACCTAGTAATCGTTTTCTACCTACTACTCCTCTAGCTACTACGCTACTATTTATTCCGTTATTTATTATATTTCTATCTACTACGTCTTTAAAGTTAAAAAGCTTATAAGGGAAGGGGCCCTCTAAGAAGTCGAATTCGACCTAGCGAAGATAGAACTCCTTTACTTCTCTAAAGAGAAAGGCGTAGAAGCTACGATTACCCTCCTAAGTAGCGACGTAGTTTAACTAGTAAAGAAAGCTATCTACTAGCTAGGAATCTAGTTCGATACGTACCTATTATTTAAAAAATATATCGCTATCTAGATAATAAAGACAGAGGCGGCTTTTAACTATATACTACGCCTTACTAATATAGAAAACGGCCTTACGGTAAGATCTCTACGATAAATCTATACGGTATATATTACTACGATAGTAGACTACGAGTCGCTAGTCTAGTAGTAGTTAAAGAGGTCTATCTAACCTCTAGAAGCAATCTAAGTAAGGGCCGCGAAGCGGATTCTAGGCGTATTCCGTACGTCTCTTAGAGTTCTAGCCGAACTCGAAGTAAACCTCCTACCGCCGAAGATTAGGCTAGAGAAATAGATAATTCTATATAGCTATAGAGCCGATAACCTACCGTTTAGCTCCCTAATAGTAGTAGTACTTCGAGAGATAGATATTCGCTTAATAAGACGCTAGATACCGACCGGTATCGAGATCGTATAGTAGAAGCATAAGGAGAGACTATAGATAATTAAAGCGTTCGCGGAATACTTCTATAACCTAGAGAAACTAAAGGCTAAGTAAGATATCCGGGAGTACGTCTAGAACTAATAGAAATAATACTTCGAAAGCTAGAAGGCCTAGTAAATATAGAGACCTAGGAGCTACTTTAACTACTTTAAGTAGAACTCTACGCCCGAGGTCCTAAAAGATCGGAGGGAGATAACGAGCGTATACTGCTCTCTAAGACTAGGACACGGATACTTCCGGAGCTACCTTAAGTATATTAGGAAAGCTATAGACGATTAATACTAATACGGATCTTAAGAAACCCTAGAATACCTCCTATTCGTATACCGGTTCTACTAGAATAGACGCTCGAACTAGCTAGCGAGAGCGAGATTACTAGAGAAAGTACTAGGAGATAAGATACTACGAGAGCTAGTACTAGCCTTTATAGAAGATATAGGTATAAGAACGAGGAGATAGTACCTTTAGAAAAGTAAGGAAGAGGAAGAGGACGAAGCGACTTCTTAATCTAAATAGTTAAAGGCGACCCTACTATTCTCCCTAGAGGATATAGGTCTCGACCTAATACTCTAAGGGCGACCCTACCGTTTTTAGAAAACTCGAGACCGTTAGGCGACGACGTCCTCTAGTAGAATAATACTTAGAACCTACCCTTCTACGACCCCTCCTCTATAAACTCTTAAGTTTAAATAGAATCGGCTAAAAGATAACCTTACTATCGCTACTTAACGAGGTATTAGGTCTAGATCTAATAGCTAACTAAGCGACCTAATAGCTAACTAAGCGACCTAATACTCGAGAGTAACCCTACTATTTTTTAGAAAACTCTTAATCTCTAGGCGATAACGCCCTCTAGTAGAACGCTACTTAGACTCTATCCTCTTTCGACCTCTTTCCTATATACTTTTAAGTTTAAGTAGGACTGGCTAAAGAGCGACCTTACCGTCGCTATCTAACGGGGTACTAAGTTCTAACCTAATACTCTTAGGGCAACCCTATCGTCTTTTAAAAGTTTAGGAATACCTTTATTTTTATAGTTATTTCCTTTTATACGCTTCTTTAAGTACCTCCCCTAAGTATCGGCCTATAATATCTATTTTTAGCGCGAATAAGAAACCCCTACGATAGAATACGATCGGTAGCTACTAGTAGCTCCTGTCCTATATAGTCTTCGACTTCTATAGGACGTAAATAGAATAAATAAATAAATAAATAAACGTCTCTATCTACTATATTTCTAGCTACTACTACTACTACTACTACTATTACTATATTATCTCTCTCGATTTATCTCTTATAGGCTATTTAGTAAGCGAGCTTCTACTTATTAAGACGAGGCCGACCGCCTAGTATAGTTTTCTATAGAGCCTTCCTAGAAAGCTAATAGGGAGGAGTAGGTAGTATAATACTCTCGTCGCTATTACTCTCGTTACTATTACTATTATCGATATTAATAATAGAGCCGTTATCTTCGTTATTTCTATTATCGCCGTTCGCATTTCTACGAGAACTATTCTAGTCGTTTCCGCTAGTAGCTTCTTAGTCGTTACTATTATAAGTAGAGGAGTTAGAAATTAAGAAAAGAGAGGTAGAAGCGCTACGTTAGTTAGAAGAGGGCGCCTAGTTACTAAGAAGTCTAAGGTCGATATTACTATTATTTATAGAAGAGTTTTCGAGTAAGGAGAAGTTTTTAAGTAAAGGAGAAGCAGACGCCGTATCTTGGCTAAAGAAGTATTACTCGGCGAACTAGCTAGGCTTATTAGTAGAAAGTTAAGCTATTATAAATACGTAGAGGAGCGAGAGAAAAGTAGTCGATTAAGCTACGATTAATATATATAGTAGAATCTCTTATACGCGCGATACGAAAATTCGTTAAGAGGTATAAAAAAGGAAGGCGATAATAATAGGCTAATAAAGCGCGACTGCTAATAAGTTCTAAGAAGATAGAGGTAGTAGTATTACTAATAGTTTAGTAAGGGTATATAGGTTAGCTAAGGCAGACGTTAGGCTCGCTAGCGCGCTAGCTACGGCTTTACCCGCGCCGTATATATTAATTCTAAGCTTCTAAGTATAGTAACGTATACTAGGCTCTTTATAGTCGGCAATTATAGTCGGCAACCTAGTATTATATACTTATATTATTATTCCCTTCTTTGTTCTAGCTAGTAAACTAGCGGCGTAAATAACTATATAGGTATATATCCTTCGCTTATAGAGTAACGCGCTTCGCGTAGATCGCTAGAAGGTTAAAAATCTCGAACTCTATAACGAGAAATACCTCCGCTACTTCCTATAAGTATTTAAGTACTACTACCTAAATTCTAATAATATCGCTACTACCTCTATCTATTATAATCTCGTAGATAACGCGCTAAAAAGAGACCCTTCGGATATATAAAGCTATCGTTTACTAAAGCTTACGAATCTCTCGTAAGGCTATTATCTCTAGCTTTAACTAACTTTTCGAGATACTAGACGTACTAGCTCTCGTTCGTTACTATATTGTCCTTATAGCTATCGCTTTTTTCTATAGAACTACTACCTTCTTACGAGACTCGTCGTCTAGTACTATAGCCTTTAGTAGCCGTATTCGCTACTACTTAGTAGCCTTATTTCCTATGCGTAGAAGTAGTACTAATAGTAGTATATTAGTATCTATATTATAATATACTCGTAGAGGAGGGCTTAAGTTAAACTCTATATTAGAGTCCGCTTAAGAAATAAAAGAAGGTATCGAGTAGTATAAATAAAAATATCGAAGAGTTAGAAGAAGCGAATAGATAGAGGTATAAGAAAGAAGGACTATAGTAGATAGAAGTACTAGAAAATCGTATACGACTACTAGAATATACGGGCCTATAAAGAGGGAGGTTAGAGTTTAATAGCGCTATATAGTAGAACTATATCGTATTCTACTACTATATTAGGACACCTCTACCGATCTTTACTTAGTAGAAGTTACGGTTATGCAAACGCTATAATCGCTTTCGCTACTCTATAGAATATAGTAATAGACGTAAATATTTACTATAGTATAGATTATATCTAGGTATTATATAAATAATATCGACTATAGTATATATATTTCGTTATTTAAAGTTCTTTACGAATATATAAAAGACTATAGAATAGAAAGAGCTAGACTTACTAGTGCTCTATAGTATTACTAGTTAAGTAGTCGTAATATAGTAGTAGAATAGAAAAATAGACTCTCTAACCTACCTTTATATCGAGGAACTAAGTCGTTATAATAGTAGAAGAGAAAAAATAATTATCGATACTACTTTAATACTAAGAAAAGAAGCGGTTATTAATAGATAGATAGATTAATCTTATTACTAGTCTACCTCTTTATCTAGAGTAAGTAGCTTTGCTCTAGTATTATATAAAAGGGAAAATTCTATAAAAAACCTCTTATCTTCCTCTTTATATTTATAGTTAGTAGTTACTTCTTCTATCTTACCTTTCTTTAAGTAAAATTAGGCTCTCTTATTACCTTGCTCTTCTTCTTAGACTTCTCTTTATCTCCTTGTCCCTCTATAGCTTCGTTCTCTCTTATTAATCTCTTTTCTAGCTAGGGAGAACTAGTCTAATAATCTCTCTTAGATTAGCTACTTAGCTATAGTATTAAGGCCTCTTAGTATTAAGTATATATCTTCTTATAAGCTAGTTCCTACTACTATAAATAGCTAATATCTATTACTTTAATAGTTTTAGTAGGATATATAAATATACTTAGTATTCTAAATATCTTAGTTATATAAGTATATTAGGATAACTCTTAAGACTCTTCTCTTTATTAGGTATGCTCTAAGTTTAATATATCCTATCCTAATTAGGGTAATTATCGTACTTATAAGCCTTAGGGCCTCCTTATAAATCTCTTTAGCTCTAAATTGTCCTACTATAGCTTATACTACTAGTTGCTCCTTTGTTATACCCCTCTTTTATCTAGCCTTCTTTTATTCTTAGTCTTATCTAGTAAGCTCCTATTAGTTCTTAACTCCTATCCTTATCTAAAGTAGCTTCTAGCTTAGAGTTATCTCCTAAATTTCCTATACTCTTATCTTATATTACTTGCTATACTAGTTGCCTCTTCTCTTTACTTTTTATTTCTTCTAGGTAATTCCTTTATATACTTACTTAATATACTAGTAGGTTAAGTTATTTACTTTATTCCTTATATATTATTTAGTAAGGTCTTAAGTATAGAGCTAAATTAAAGAGATGCTTGCTTCCCTCTAAAGGACTATAGCTATAACTAACTTATATATACCTATAATATTCCTTAGAGCTTAGTTCTAGACTTGCTTAATTAGTTTAGTAAGGCCTTTATTATATTCTCTTATTTCTTCTAGGTTAGACTAGGTTTAGTATCTATATACTAGGGCTAGCCTAATAACTATAGTATAGATATGTCTTGCTTTCTTAAATAATACTCCTTAAGTAGACTTATATAACCTCTATAGGGACTAGATCTAGTATATACCTTTCTTAGCTACCTTCTTAATATATAGGCCCTACTTAAGTTTAGTATCTACCTAAACTTCTAGTAGTCTTAAGAATAGGATAGGTTTACTTTTAAAGCTAGGGATCTAGACTATAGCCCGGAGGTTATAGTTCCTTCCTCTTATAAAATAGTAGTATATAATTATATACGTTCCTACGAACTTATATAAGGTAGGTAGATAAGGCCTACTTATACTTTCCTACTTATAGGCTTCGACTTTTACTATAAGTAGCTTACTATATATCTTTTCGCTTCGAGGGAGGGATCCTAAGCTAAAATCTCTACTCTACGCTCTATATTCTATTTGCTCCTTAAGCTTTAATTATACTCTTTCGGGCTCTAGCGAACTAAAGAGTAGTTGCCTCTCTTCTAAAACTAATATATATATCTATCCTCTTAGGCTAAGTAGATAGTATCTTAGTTGCTACTATTACTTATTATATTCTAAAAGAATAACTCCCTTTATATTACTATACCGTATCTCTTTAGCTATAGCTAGCTATATCTCGTAGGCTTACTCGGGCTCCTACTCTTAGCTAGGTAGTAGTACCCTTGCGTTTCTACCTACTAACTAATATATAGCCTCTTCCTCGCTCTCTTACGCCTTATACCTTTCTCCTTCTTATTTTAAGTACTCTCTTTAGCTCGCCTCTTTATATCTCTATTACCTACTTCTCTATATAGGCCTTCCTAGGTTTCTAAGCTCTTCTAGGTAGCTACTAGACTAGGTATTACTCTTTATAAGGCTATATCCTAGGTAAAACCCTCCTACTCGTACTTAAGTAATTAATAGGCTCCTACGGGCTTCGTAGCGTTACTCTAAGCTCTATTACCTACTAACTAATATTTTCCTTCTAGCTCTTCTATTTAGGCTCTTTTAAGTATATAGCGTATTTGCTTCTAGCCTTAATAACGCGTTCGCTCTTCGATTCTTCTCGAAACCTTTAAGAGGTAGATATTCTAGATCTAGGAGCTATATATTAGGTAACTTATTATCCTTTTAGCTCTAAATACTCTTAGCTAAGGATTTCTCCTATATACTAGAGGTGTCCTATCGATACCTAAGAGTTCTATAGCTCTTTTATATACTTGCGATCGAGTAGACCTATTTCTAATATAAGTAGGTCGTTGTCGAATAGTTTTTATACCTATTTTAGTAGTAGTCCTTTATTCGGAGTAGTCTTAGCGATACTATACTAGATTTCGCACTCTATTACTCTACTCTACTATACTATATACTTTACTAGTATAGTCGAGTTACGAGCTCGACCGCCTATTTCTACTTATAGCTACGTAGAGGCGTATAATTAGTCTTCGTAGGTAGTAGTTATTAATAGTATAAGCTAAGAAGTAACTATCGGCGCCGAGAAGACTAGCGGTCGTCGATAGTATAAACTAAAAAGTAATTATCTACGCTAAGAAGATAAGTAGTCGTCGATAATATAAGCTAAGAAGTAGCTATCTATACTAAGAAGATAAGTAGTCGTTAATAGTATAAGCTAAGAAGTAACTATTAGCGACGAGTAGACGAGCAGTCGTTAAGGGTATAAGTATATAGTAGTTACTCTTTTCGGCTAGTAATAGTAAAGTTAATCTAAGTAACGTATACGACAGCTTCTAGCTCTAGAGTATATCTATAGCTATTACTATTTATATATAGTTATATATATTAGTATATACTATATTAGGCAAGCGATATATTATATAATATCGCTAACTATAGTAGCTAACTATAGTATAAGAAGTTAAACTCTACGTATAGAGGTAAGCTAGTAGCTAGGCAGGAATAGCTACGTACTAAGCTTTTAGTATATCTAAAGCTAAAATTCGTCGCACTTAGCTCCTACTATAATAACTACTACCTTAACTACTACTATACTCGTATTACCGCTAAATTTTAAGTATATATTTACTATATACCTCGCGATACTTATTTCTTCCTAGTAACTAAACTTATAATAATAGCGTAATAAAAGTAATATCCGATAAGTACCGCGCCCTTTAATAGTCTATAAAAGCATCCTCGCCTTATAGATAAGTATTTAGATAGTATAAGTACTTCTATACTTTAAATACGACTATACGCTATAAGGAAAGATATAGATACCTACTCTTTTAATTCTAATACTCTTTACGAGCGTAGCTAGCGTATAGATATATCGCCTAAGAGAGCTATAGTAAATAAGTAGTATAAAGCTAGAAATAAGTTCTTTACTTAGTAGAAGAAGCTTTTAATCGGCTCTAATAATATATAGAGCTCCTTATTAAAGGAATAGTAGTAGAAGAAGATTAAGGCTTAGAGAGAGAAGTATTACGCTTAGTACGACCGGATAGTATAAGTAATAATCTATATAGTCGGCTAATATAGTTAGTAGTACTAACGTATAATAGAGACGATAAGAAACATAAGCGCGCGCGGGATAGGCCTACTATATAAGTAGCGAACTAGAATAAGGAAAGCTTTTATTTTAATATTAAGAAGAAGAAAGGCGCGGACGACCCGTACTATAACTATAACTACTAGTATAATACTAATTAGTCTAAGTTAGGTCCGGAGGCACCCTATGTATTACTAGTAAGGTCGGCCGGTACTAGCTATAAAATAACTAACCTCTACCTTTAAGTCGCTACTAAGAGCGAGTAGGCCGTATAGAGGAGCTACGCCGTCTACGCCTTTTAGAATAAAGCTATTCGATAGTTTAAGAAGAAGGTATATACGCTTACGATACTATATACGTAATATAGAAGTTAAGCCGAGTTTATCGTATAACTAATAAAGAAAAGGCCGAGTTCCTTATAGTAAGAAATAGACCTTATTAAAAGGCTATAATCTAGGAATAAGAGGAGATACGTATTCTAAGTATTAGGAGTAGACGTAAGTAGCTCTTATTAAGAGTATATTGCTACTAGAACTAATAGCTTCTTTAGGACGCATTCGAGTACCTCTAATTAGACTAGAAGTATACTCTACGCTCTATAAAGCCTTATAGAGGGCTTATAAAATTAGTCTATATATTAGTATCTATAGCGAAAGCGAAGGTAAATTAGTACCGACTACGCCTACCGACTATATACTAACTAGTAGTAGGAGCTAATAGTAGAAGGCCGTCTTCTAACTATAACGGAAATTTTCCTACCCTATTACTACGTAGTATATCGTAACTATCTCTTCTAGAAGTCCTTTAAGTTTAATATAGCTAATCGCTTTACTTAGACTCTAGAAGTCCTAGATTAGCTTATCCTATTAGGATACGATTAGGATAGTAATAGGTTCTAGAAGCTAGTTACGTCTAAAGCGTAGACTAAGCGAAATAGGCTAGCGTTCTAGTTATACGCTTATAAGTTCGATATAAAGGAGTCGATATATAGAGAGCTTCTATAGGAAATATAGCTCGATTCTAAGTAGAAAGGAGGACTTAGCTTTTAGGACATCGTCGAGTAGCTTCTAAGTACGTCTACGAATAAGCTCGCTATCTCTAAGACCTTTATACGTAAATTCTAGTCGCTAGAAATAGGGTTTATATAGAAGCTCTATAACTCCTCTTAGGCTAGGTAGAATATAGATAGCTAATTAGTACTACTATATCTCGTAAGTTAAGATTAGTTATAGCCGCCGATAGTATATCGGTCTACGGTTTACGTCGTAGTACTAGCCGGCCTTCTTTAACTTATATCTCTTATCTCTACCTCTCGGTCTATAGTAGCTTACCGAATATATAATTCTCCTTTATAATTCTTATAGACGGCTTAAGTCTTACCTTCGATAGCTAAGTATATTTAATACTAGCCTTATTCTTTTACATAGTAGTTGCGCCTTTAAAGATATACTACTACTTTTTCTTTAAAGCTAGTACTAGATCTAGGAGCTCTAGCTATACCTTAAACTTCTAGCTCGCTATATTCTTTTTCCTCTTCTTACTCTTAGTATTATTTCTAGCCTTCTACTATATAGTATTATATCGCTTTACGTAGTCTTTAGGCAGTTTCTAAATTCTCTTTATAATAGGTTTATCTACTTAGGCTAAGTCTAACTCTGCTTTTTCGACTTAAGCTTTATTAACGCTACTAGCCTCTTACGCTAGTAAGATACTTGCCCTCGAAGGCGACTATAGCGTTACTATAATTAAAGAGTACTTAGTATATTTATTAGTCGCGACTATTATAAGCTCGATAAGAGTACTAAAGGTACCTATCTCTATAACGCTACTAGAATAGGCCGTCGGCCTATAATAGAGATACCTCGCTAGTACTTATACTAATAAAACTTAATCGCCCCTATAAATATTATTTACCTCTATTACTCTACTAGCTTTTACTCTCTAGTTCTACGATTCCTTCTTAGTACTATATACTTTATATTATAGTATTACTAGTATATCCTACGACTCCGATACGACGTAGTAGTACTATACTTCCTTCTTCCTTAAGATATATAAGTATATAGCTTCGGGAACGACAGACTAACTCCGAATCGCAGCTGTCTCTCGTCGACTTTAGTCCGATTAAGAAGGTAGTATAATAGTAGAAGAAGAGACGCTATACGATTATAAATACCTCGAGTAGTCGAGCTAGTATATAAGATAGGATACTACCTCTAGCTAACCTTACTAAGCTACTAGAGGATTCTAAGAACTAAGTTAAAACTAATAGCGTATAGATATAGTAGCGAGAGTATACCTAGTCGTTTAAGGGCTTTTACTACTACTATTAGTAGCTCGAAGAGGCGAGGTATTATAATAAGTATAGTAGAATATCTTCGAACTCTATAAAATAAAACTCGAATACGCGAACGTTATAGGCCTAGAGATTTTTCGTTAAAGGTATAGACTAGGAAATATACGCCCCGAGAGTTATTTATAGGGGATATAATAGAGTTATTAAATATCTAGGACTAGGTAACGGAATAAAAGCTCTATAAAAGCACCTCGATTTAGTAGGCTACGAAGATACCTCCTAGGAGCGTAGAGTTACTAGAGAAGTTATTAAGGCTACTAAAGATTAATCTATAAGTTTAGTATTTATTATTATAAAAATAAGGTACCGACTACGCTTGCCGACTACGCTTCCCGACTACGCTTACTAACTACGCTTCTTAACTACGCTCGCCGACTACGCTTTATAGAGATATATAACGTAGATATACTAACGGTCCTTATTTATAGAAACGGCTTAAGAAAAGTTTTACTAGAACCGAGCACCTAGACCGGTTAAAGTTTCTAGAGTTATATAGGCTTATAGTTTCCTAGCTTAGATTACTCTTAAACTTCTTCGAAAGTCTTATAGTTCGGCGTACTTACGAATATCTATTAGAGGAGACTAGATCTATCGACTTTAAGAGCGCTACTACGATTAAGTTATATATCTAGGACGTAGTTAATTACTCCGAGGACAATCTAAAACGTTAGCTATCTAGAACCTTCTAGGTAGCTATCGCCCTTAATAGTTAGTATACTAGGGTGCTCCGAGTATTATTCCTTATAATACGAGGCTACTAGATCGATAGCGAGTAGGCCTAGTATAAGGCTATACTAGCCTTTTTATATATTTCGGGCCGTTATATAGGCGAAGTCCTAGCGGATCTACTATTCGATATACTTACCCGTTTCGAAATCTCTAATAGGCTTATAGCGCTAATAGCGGACAAGGCTTCTAATAATAATATACTATATACTACTATATACGTTTCCTTCCTATATATATACCTTCTAACTAACGAGTTCTAGTATCGAGGCTATTAATATTTACTCTCGCGAGCGTATATATATAGCGAAGCTATTAGTCTTAATTAAATAACTTCCTCTTTAAGAAATAGATAGAGATATAAGAGAGATATTAAATACTAAAGACTACGAGTTCTCCTATCTAGAATAGTTCCTATACTTTATATATATAATCTAGCTCTCCTTAAAGAAGTTCTTCGCTATTCTTAAGATCGAGCTAAGAAACGAAGGATAGGAACGATAGGACGAGGAGATAGATACGAACGCCTTACGTTAGCTTAAAGTAGGAAGTCTAGCTATAGTTCTAATAAAGGTACTATATATTCTCCTTCCGAAGTATATATAGTTAGTAAACGTAGTCGGTAGAAGCTATACTAATAACCGCTCCTTATAAAGTTCTATAAACTTATAGTTAAGGTAAACTCTAGTACTTAACGCTTTAAGAGTTTTATAGCACTATAGCGAAAGAGGATCGCAGATCTATATCTATACCCGAAATAGTATAAATAGTAGAAGAAGACGCCTAATAGGGTTTTACGCCTAATATAAGATATAAAGACCCGTTAGAGCTTAACTACGATTATACTAATATATAGTTCTTAACTACGAGATATTATCGACGAGTATATTAAGAACGAGGGTTAGCCTAAACTTAAGCTAACTACTATAGAATAGAAGAGGGTTAAATATATTATTAACCTTACTACTCCTTTCGCCGAGGCTACGATACGGATCGGTACGATAAAAAGGCTAATAATATACCTCGTTCTTAGCTACTATAATACCTTATTCGATATCCTAGATATTATAAATAAGAAACTTAAATATAAAATATAATTCTAGTAAAAGGAGATTTATTCTACCTTATAAGCTATATAAATAAAGCTCGAGAAGTATTATACTACTACCTAGGAGCGATTCGGTAATATATATAGCATTACGATTCTTCTTAATCTAGTAATAAAACGGACGTTCTAGGACCGCGAGGCCTTCTCTAGCAAGAGGCTCGATTCCTCCTTTAAGGATTACTACTAGTTAAAATTCTAGGTCGAATACGCGCGATATAAGCCTCTTATAGCTATGTCCTAGTCTAGGCCGAAAAAGGCCTTATACCGCTCCGCGATATTATTCGTAATAGGTCTTTATAGCAGATTAGATAGTAATAACTCCGACTTTAATTAAAGGGTATCTAGACGGCCGCGGCAGACTATATAGCCTTTAGCTAATTTAGACGAGGTATCTCGTTATCGCTATACTAGATTTAAGGACTTAGCTACCTATTCTATAGAGTATCTGCTCCGGTTATAGAAGATAATCGTATTAGAATATCTAGGTTACGCGCTAATAGCCTAGGACATCCTCTCTATCCTAGTAGCTAGAACTAGTTATAAGCGCGACTTTAGTATAGCGCGTTATTAGAGCTAATATAATCGGTCCTACGATCTCTCGACGTTTAGTAATATTATATACTATCGTTCCTAAGAGCGTAACGCGTAGTAATAGGCTTAAGATTCGCTTATAGAGGAGGCGCTACTAATATTAACTATATTCGAGCCTTCGAATAATATAGTAAATTAGTAGTAGGAGTAGCTCGAGGTAGATTAGGAGACGTTAGTAACTACTATATAAAGTAACTTCGACTCGATTAGTAATAACGAGGAGGATATAATACTAATATATCTTCGCTATAGTACTTAGTAAAGGAAGTATTTACTTTCGCGTTATACTCGTAAAGTAGAATAGACTTCGTAATCGATATTATAAATAGTATTTAATTCCGATATCTCGTAGTCGGCAAGTATAGTCGGCAAGTATAGTCGGCATCCTTATTTTTCTCTATAACTATAGTCGCTAGTTTAACTAGCGCTTCTAATATACTATAACGCTTAGTTCTATATATACGTATATTTAGTATTAGAGCAATTCTATTATCCCCGCGGCGACTTAGTCTTGTTCTCTAGTATTAGACCTATCTTTCTAAACTTAGGTCCCTATAAAGACCTATATAGGAACCGGTAGTATTTAGACCCGACCTATCGATTTCGTATTAGGTTAGGGACCCTATCGATTTAGGTCTTAGGTCGGTTCCCTTAGGAACCGACCTAGACCTAGAACCGACCTAAAGTTAGGGACCTATTCTAACCTCTAGCTATAGGTAAGACTATAGTAGTTAGAGACTTTAATCTCTATTATCTACTATAGGGAGGAAACCTAGTCTAGTTATAATATAATATAGCAGATACCCTTATCTAGATAGCTATATAGGCAGGCCTATATCTCCTACTAGAACTAGAAACTATTATATAGGAGAGATATAACTCTAGCTACTAAATACTTAACCTAGTCCTAGCTAGCTAAGCTATTTAATAGAGACTATAGAGCTATAAGGCAATAGCTAATAATATATTTAGATTAGACTATATCCTAATTCTAACTATTATAGACTAGCCTATAAACCTATACTAGAAAAACTAAAGCCTAAGACTATAATAGATAAAAGTAAAGTAGGAGAAGGTAAGGTAGAAGGTTTAAAAAGCTATAGAGAAGCTAGAGCTACTACTACTTAGGAACTACTAAGAGCTAGATAAGGTAGTATAAGCTCTTTAGAAAGCCCTTTAAGAGGTAGTAAAGGAGGCAGTCCTATATATAAAGCTATTATAATATATAAAGGTAGAATAGCTAGTAAAGTATAGTAAAGCAATTAAAGCTACTAAGGTAGTAAGAAGAGCCTAGAAGGCTATAAAGTCTAAAGAGAACTATAGATACTACCTAGATACTAGCTATAGGAAGAATAAGCTAGTTAAGAAGGTAATAAATATATCCTAGAGGCAAATAGTTAGTAAGATTACTAAGGACCCGAGTAGGATATAAAAGCTAGTAAGATAAGTAAGAGAAAAAGTATAATAAGGATATATACTACTATAATTTCCTATACTAAGTAATAGTATATACTAAGATAGTTATATAAATAAAGGTAAAGTAAGAATCCTTATAGACTACTTCCTCCTACTATTAATTAAAGTAGACCTAAGAGATATCCTAAATATAAACCTCTTAGCTTAGTTCTAAATAGAAGATAAGGTATCTAAAGGAGAGGTCTTTATAATACTTAAAAAGATCCCGAGTAAGAAGGCTTTAAGCCTAAACTAGATCTAGAATATACTACTTAAGAAATATTAATAAGAGATTATACTATTCCTAGCTAAGCTCTTTATAGCCTATATTAGCTAAGTATACTACCTAAAGCTATTTAAATACTCTATTACTTTAGTTATTAAGAAGCTATAGAAGCCTAACTATACTAAGCTAGGAGTATATAGGCTAATAGTACTTCTTAATACTTTAGCTAAAGTACTAGAAGTAGTAGTTATAAAGAGAATATCTAAAGTAATAGAAGAGAGAGGCCTACTACTAGAATTATAAATAGGTATAAGACTAGGAAGATCTACGATTATAGTACTTAATCTTATTATTAAACAAGTTAGGACAATCTAGAAAGCTAAGCCTAAAGTAGTAGCCTTAATACTCTACCTAGATATATCTAGGGTATTTAATAAAGTATCCTACTAGAGACTCCTTTATAATATTAGGATATAGGGCTATCTAGACTAGCTAATTAGGTTTATCTAGTTATTCCTCTAAGATAGAATAACTTACCTTAAGCTAAGATAATTTATAGACTAGAAGAGAAAGCAAGATACTAGAATCCCCTAAGGATTAATACTATTACTAATCCTATTCCTATTCTTTATATCTATACTTCTCTTATTACTCTAAGAGGGTAATACTATAGTAATAGGGTTTATTAATAATTCTAATATCCTTATATATAGTATATCTATAGAGGAGAACTATAAACAACTAGAGAAAGCTTATAATAAGTATATAGAGTAGGTAATAAGATATAGAGTAGCCTTTATACTATAGAAGTATTAGCTTATCTATTTTATAAGAGGAAGGAACTATAACCTCTAGGCTATAGTCTAGATCCCTAGCTTTAGAGATAAACCTATCCTATCCTTAAGACTACTAGGAGTTTAAGTAAATACTAAACTTAAGTAGGGCCTATATATTAAGAAGGTAGCTAAGAAAGGTATATACTAGATCTAGTCCCTATAAAGGCTATATAAGTCTACCTAGGGAGTATTATTTAAGAAAGCAAAATATATCTATACTATAGTTATTAAGCTAGCTCTAGTATATAGATACTAAACCTAGTCTAACCTAGAAGGAATAAGAGAATATAATAAAGGCTTTACTAAACTAATTAAGCAAGTCTAGAACTAAGCTCTAAGGAATATTATAGGTATATATAAGTTAGTTATAGCTATAGTCCTTTAGAGGGAAGCAAGTATCTCTCTAATCTAGCTCTATACTTAAAACCTTACTAGATAATATATAAGGAATAAAGTAAACAACTTAACCTACTAGTATATTAAGTAAGTATATAGAGGAATTACCTAAAGAGAATAAAAGGTAAGGAGAAGAGGCAACTAGTATAGTAGGTAATATAAGATAAGAGTATAAGAAATTTAGAAGATAACTCTAAGCTAGAGGCTACCTTAAATAAGGATAGGAGTTAAGAACTAGTAGGAGCTTACTAGATAGGACTAAGAATAGGAGAAGGCTAGATAAAAGAGAGGTATAATAAGGGAGCAACTAGTAGTATAGGCTATAGTAGGACAATTTAGGGCTAGAGAGATTTATAAGGAGGCCCTAAGGCCTATAAGTACGATAATTACTCTAATTAGGATAGGGCATATTAGACTTAGAGTATACTTAATAAAGAGGAGAGTCCTAAGAGTTATCCTAATATATCTATATAACTAAGGTATTTAGGATACTAAGTATATTTATATATCCTACTAAAACTATTAGAGCAATAGATATTAGCTATTTATAGTAGTAGGAACTAGCTTATAGGAAGACATATACTTAATACTAAGAGGCCTTAATACTATAGCTAGGTAGCTAATCTAAGAGGGATTATTAAACTAGTTCTCTCTAGCTAAAGAAGAGATTAATAAGAGAGAACGAAGCTATAGAGAGATAAGAAGATAAAGAGGAGTCTAGGAAGGAGAGTAAGGCAATAAGAGAGCCTAATTTTACTTAAAGAAAAGCAAGATAGAAGAAGTAACTATTAACTATAAATATAAAGAGGAAGATAAGGGGTTTTTTATAGAATTTTCCCTTTTATATAATACTAGAGCAAAGCTACTTACTCTAGATAAAGAGGTAGACTAGCAATAAGATTAATCTATCTATTTAGTAATAATCTCCTCTTAATAGTAGTCTCTCTAGGTAGTAATCTTTTCTTCTCCTCTTTACTTATCTATCTTAGATTAATAGCTCTCTTAGCTCTATTAAGGTATAGGTACTTAGTAATACCTCTAAAATATTCCTAGTTATAAAGGTAATATTTTAGTTTTATACCTTAGATCTCTCTTCTCTTAGCTAGTATTACTATTTCTTAGGACTAGTTTAGTCTTACTTTATAGAATTCTAAGAGCTATAGTGTATTTTTATATAATATAGACTAATAAGTAAGGATTATATCCTTTATACTTTAATATATCTTAGGTAAACTATTAAGGAGATACTTAAGTCTCCTCTTTAGTTTCTTATAATATACTTCCTAAGAATCTACTTCTATAATCCTCCTAGCTATACTAGCTAGCTATACCTAGGCCTTCCTAATTATTATATCCTTATTTATCTAAAAGTTTATAAACTCCTAGATATATACTATAGTATATATAGTATATACCTTACTATACTTAGCTCTTATCTTCTCTTATATCTTTAAGGCTTATCTCTTCTTAAGGACCTCTTCTTAGTTATCTTCTAATAAGTAGATTATTATCTTATACCTTATAGTTATATTAGCTTTAATCTATACTAGATTAGTTCTTAAATGCCTTAGGCTAAAGATAGGTAGTAATAACTCGATAGATAAGTTAGGTATTAGTTCTAAGATAATCTAGAATATATCCTTTAATTCTAAGTAGTTCTATAGTAGGCTAATCTATTATCTTTAATTCTCTTTATATAGTACTAGTATAGCGCTTTTTCTTCTAACTATACTTATTAAATCTATCTCTATAAAATTAAATAGCTTATACTATAAAAAGCTAATTAAAAAAAATAAGCGCGACGACGAGAGAATCGCTAGGCGGGAGAGGCCTCGAGGCCTCTTAATATACTACTATCTACCCCTAGCGATAGTAAAACATCGACGATAGTAGAGGACGCTCGAGGGAAGGAGGCTAGTAACCTTTAACCTAAGAGTACCCTTAGAAGCCCTAGTAACTACCTACTAGCCCCTAAGGCTAGTAGACTACCCTAGAGAAACAGATAGTAAGTAAAACTATATAAAAGAATATACTTAAGCTCGCTATAGACATCTAAGAAGCCCTAGACTCCTACTAGGCCTAAACTCCCTCCTCTCTCCTCTTTTTTCTTTAAAGAGCCTAATAGGCCCTCCTCTACTAGGCCTATTACTAAGCTATCGATAATACCCTCTCTATTATCTAAAGGGACCTCTAGAAGCAGCAGCTAGCTGCTGCTTCTACTACTATAATATAGGCCTAAAAAGCCTAATTTTAACTTATAACGCTAAGGCTACTCTTATAGCCTTAAGTATTTAACTAAACTATTATAATTAGAATAGGGAACCTAAAAGAATAAGAAGTAGTAAAGAAATAATTAAATAAAGATATTAAGAAGTAGATTAGAGCCTAAAAGGTAGTAGTAGTATAGAAACTACTAAGTAGTAATATTAGAGTAGTAACCTACTCGACCTATAATAAAGTAAAGATAGAGGAAGATTTAGCTTAGCTAAAGGAACTATAGCTTTAGGTAATAGTATCTAAACTAATATATAGAGTAGTAGTATATAGAGTAAGAGTAAGATAGTAGCTAGAAGATAAAACTAGCTAAAGAAAAATAAAGGAAGAGAACCTAAGATAGATCCTAAACCTTAAGATTAAATAAGTAGTCTAGCTTAAGAGCCTAATAGCTAAGAAGGGATAATAATACTCCTTAACTATTATTATAGTATATAGTAAGGAGTAAGTAAAGGAGATTACTAAGAAGGACCTCTTATATATAAGTACTATCCTTATAGTAGAGCTATACTACTTTAAACAAAGGGTAATCTAATACCTTAAATACTACTAATTTAGATATATCTCCCTATACTATAAAGAGACTAAAGCTATTTATAAGAAGTATATAAGTCCTTATAAAATAATAGACTATATATTAACAGTAAATAGGTATAGCAACTATAAGAGCACCTACCTAATCTAGTCTATAAGGTATAAGGTTAAGTAGGCAGCTAAGGCAAAGGCCTAAGTATTCTCCTACTTCTTTACTAAGAAGTAAGAGGAATTTAAGGCCTTAGTAATATAGAGCGAGTAGACTTAGGTATATAATAAGAAGAGGAAAGGGACCTAGCTAGAGCCTACCCTAGGTAAAGCTAAGATATAAAGAATAGTAAGTAGACTAGAGAGGCTAAGAGGTAGTATAGCTATAGCTAAAGTAGAGGAAAGATAGGTAAGTAAGATTAGATTCCCTTAGAGCTCCTAAATAGATAATAGCTCCTAAGAGGACTACGATATTATAATACTAGAGCTAACTACCTAGTAGACTAGTAATAAATAGCTATAACCTAACTATCTACTAATATAATATTAACTATAGCCTAACTATATAAAGAATCCTAGTATAGGAGGTAGACTTAGAGACAACCTAAGTTATTATACTCTAGAATCCTTAGACAAACTCCTAGAATAGAAGAATAATCTTATAAGGATACTACCTAATCCTCCCTACTACTAGATACCTAAGAGTAGCTCTACTAGTCTCTAACCGACTAGATAGTACTATATAGAGACTAATCTACTACTAGATAGGAGACCTAGTCTTAATAGAAATCTAAACTAGCCTAGGGCCGGTTATAATCTATAACTACTATAACCTAAGTAGACTAACTAGCTACTCCTAAGTAGAGATACTCTAAGAAGCAAAGAAAGCCCTCGAATAAAGCTAAAAGGAGGACTATACCTAATAGATACTACTTAGGGACTTTAACCTCTACTACTTAAGATAGAGAGCTAATCTAGCCTATATACTATATAAGATAGCAGATAAGCTACTAGAAATAATAGTAGAAGCTAGGTTATAATAAATCCTAGAGCTAGGTATAGTTATATAAGAAAAGCAAGGAGCTAGCTACTAGATACTAGATTTAGTATTTATAACTACCTAACTCTAGTAAAATATAATTACTTATAAGGTAGTACTAAAGATAATAAATAGATCGGACTATATCCTTATTATTACTACTATTAATAATACGACCCCCTCCCTAAAATAAAGCTACTCTAGGCCCTAATAGAAGAAGGCTAACTAAGAAGAGGTATAATAGATCCTCTAAGAAAGGCTAGACTAAGCCTAACTCTATAATATTCCCCTAACTACTAAAGCTAAAATAGATAAGGTAGCTACTTAGGTATAAGAGGCAATTTAAGATACTATAGTAGTAGCAATCCCTAAAGCTAAGCCTTTAAACTTTACTAGGAAAAGCTAGACTCTTAAGAGTTAAAGGCTAATTAAGCTTATAAGAAAGATAAGAAGATAATAGAAGGATACCTAAATAGACTAAGCGTACTAAGTATATATCGCTATAAGTAAAGTAAGAAATAAGTAAATCTAGAGAGATATTAATCTCGCCTAAAGGAAAGTAGTATAGGAGGTTACAAACAACCTAAATAAGATATAAAGACTAGCTAAATAAGTAAGAGAAAGGGCTAACTAAGTATACTAGAACCCCTAATTCCTAGAGATATAAGGACCTAACTAAGAGAAGGAGGATAATAATACTAGGAAAGTAAGGATCCTAGCAAACTACTTCTTTCTAGTAGAGAAACTAGCTAACCTAAGTAATATCCTAAATATATAATACCCTTACCCCTTCTATATAGAGATAGAGGTCTTAGAGGTAGAGGTAGTATAAGTACTTAGGAAACTACTAGCTAATAAAGCCCTAGGGCCCGACTAAATCCCTAACCTAATACTTAAGGAATATAAAGCTACTATTATACCTGCCCTTACTAGGCTATTTATAGTATACCTTAGGCTAGGATACTACCTATAACTATTTAAGTACTCGGTAATAGTAGTCCTTAAAAAGCCTTAGAA
Source organism: Cercospora zeina (assembly GCA_022702355.1). NCBI lineage: Eukaryota > Fungi > Ascomycota > Dothideomycetes > Mycosphaerellales > Mycosphaerellaceae > Cercospora > Cercospora zeina. The sequence continues at coordinate 1,196,279 of JAKLWX010000005.1, forward strand.
ACTAGACTACTCTAAACTAGGAGTATATAGACCTATAGCCCTGCTAAATATACTAGTAAAGATACTAGAGGCAATTATTATAAAGAGGATATCTAAGGAGATAGAGGCTAAGAAACTCCTCCTAGAATCCTAGATAGGAGCTAGGCTAGGAAGGTCTATAGCCTTAATACTAGACCTTATTACTAAATAAGTTAAGACTATCTAGGCAACTAACCTTAGGGTAGTAGTATCTATCCTCTGCCTAGATATCTTAAGAGCATTTAATAATGTCTCCTATACTAGACTACTATATAACCTTAGACTTAAAGGGTTCCCTAGCTACCTTATAGGATTTATATAATCCTTCCTTTAAGGTAGAACTACCTACCTTAAGCTAAGAGACTTTATAGACTAGCTAAGGCTATAAAATATAGGCATCCCCTAAGGCTCTATACTATTACTAATCCTCTTCCTCTTCTTTATATCTACTCTCCTCCTAACTCTTTAAAAGAGAAGAATAAGAGCAATAGGGTTTATAAATAACTTTAATATCCTAACCTATAGTAATAGTATAGAAGAGAACTATAAGTAGCTAGAAAGAGCCTACTAAAAGTACCTAGACTAGGCTAGTAAATATAAAGTAGCTTTTATACTATAAAAATACTAGCTAATCTACTTTACTAAAGGGAGACAATATAACCTTAGAGTAATAGTCTAAATTTAAGGATTTAAGGAGGGCCTAGTCCTATCTCTTAGACTTTTAGGGGTATAGGTAGATACTAAGCTATAGTAGGGACCTTATATTAAGAGAGTAGTAGAGAAGGGAGCTAACTAAATATAGTTACTCTAGAGGCTATATAAGTCTATATAGGGTGCATTCTTCTAGAAAGTAAGATACCTCTATATAGTAGTAGTAAGGCTAGTAATACTATTTAGGTATACTACCTAAATAGACCTAGAGAGTACTAAAGGATATAGGAAAGAGCTTACCTAACTACTAGAGAAAGTGCAAAACTAAGCCCTTAAGCATATTATAGAGGTATATAAAAGTATCCTAGCAGCTATACTTTAGAGAGAAGCGGACATCCTACTAATCTACCTATATATATAAGACCTAGTAAGATAGGTAGCTAAAAAGAATAAGGACTAGGTAGTATACTAATATATCTAAGATAGGTATAGAGATATTATAAAACAATTATAAAGAACTAGGAGATATAGATAAGGGAATACCTAACTAACCTAAAGTATAAGATAAGAAAGGATCTAAGAGATAGTAGTAAGCTAAGAGGCTCTATAAGAGGTACCTAAGAAAGACTAGTAGATATATAAGAAGTAGGAAGCTAAATAGAATAGGCTTAAAGCAAATAGGAACTAAAGGAATAGAGCCTAAGTAGTAGCCTAGACCTTAGATAAAACTAATATAGATAGATACTTATATAAAGGATAGTCTAGGCTAGAGAGTATAATAGCTATACTCCTTAGAACTAAATATATTAGGTTTAAGGCCTACCTAGCGAAGAGGAGAGTCCTAGGCATCTCCCTAGACTATATATATAACTAAGGATATTAAACTCTAAAATATATTTATATCTCCTACTTAAAGAGATAGAGAAACAGATAGGTATTATTTATTATAGTAGGCTTAAGCAACTAGAAAGACCTTATAAATACTAAGAGAGGACTACTAGTAATAGCTAGGTAGCTAATCTAAGAAGGGGTGCTAGACTAATTCTCTCTTATAAAAGAAGAGGAACTCTAGAGAATCTAGAAGAAGAAGAAGGAGGAGTAGGGACCTAGTAAGAGGAAGGACTTCTAGAGTACCTATATTTATCTAAAAGAAATATATGCCCTAGAGTATAGAGCTACTAACCTATAGAGATAAAAGGAAAGTAAGAGGTTTTTATAGCTAAGGGCCTTAGCTCTAAGCTTTTCCTTTCTAGATAAATAAGTAGTATACGCTACGTACTCCTCTATAGAAGATAGAATAGCAATTAAATTTATCTATCTATCTATAAAATTAAATAAATAGATCTAACTCTAGAAAATATAAGCTCTTTTAATCTAACTAGTAGTTTCTAGATTTCTACCTTCTTTATTTACTAAGACTCTTCTCTTTTAGCTAATATATTTAATTAGTTAGGTTCTTAAGTAGAGAATCTTTAGAAGATCTACTTTCTTAGAAGGATACTACTAGCTAGTTCTAAGGTATTAGTAGTACTTAGTACTTAGGTCTAGTCTTATCTACTTAGGTACTATAGTCTAAGGCTTATCCTTTCCTTTTTATACTCCTTTAGTATACTTCTCTTTTAAAGTAAAGTATGCCTTACTAGGCTTTTTTTTATCTTACCTACTCTTTAGAAACTTCTAGTTTATAACTAAGATCTTCTAAAGCTTCTAGGTAGTATAGATAGGATATATTTCTAGTCTCTCTTATACTCTTTTCCTACTTCTCTATTTAGTTAATACTATAGGTTCTATTAGAGGTAATACCTATTACTTTAAGAATAAGAAGGCTAACTCTTTCTACTTAGGGCCTCTTTATAAACCCGGGCTTATAACCTATTAAATTATATTCTCGTAAGTACTTAGTAGGAGGGTATAATACGTAGTTAAAGTAGAGGCGATAAGTAGTATTAGGCGGCTAATATACGCTAACTAGCTACTTATTCTAATACGAGAAATAAGATATGCTGCCGCTACGGGAACTTAAATTCGGGGCTTACCTTAGTAGTTTCGGGAGTCGGAGTTTAATTAGTAAGGCGGGTATACTTATAGCCTATAGTTCGAATACGAATAGGAAAAAAAACGACGAATATAGATAGCAACGCAACGACGACGTATAGCTATAACTTTTATCCCTTACGAAGTCGTATATATAGAGGAGATAGTAGAGAAGTAGTTACGATAGCTTCTAACGTATACTTACTAGAAATAGGTACGTCGGACGAGATAGTATTCGAGGACTAGCTACGTAGGGCATTCTATTACCTACCCGCCTTACGACCTACTCTATCTATACTAATATAAGCTACCCGAGTATATATAGTTTAGGGTTATATTCTAGAGCCGAAGGTAGGGCAAGACTACGACTAAAAAGATACTACGTTACTAAAAGAGGTACTATAGATAAGACTTAGATTTAATTTATATACGTATATATATATAATTCGCGGGAAGTTAGCTACTTCTACTATATATATAGCATTTAGGATTAGATATAGCACGCGTTTAGGAGTCGCGGATAATATAAACTTAGAATCTAATATAGTACGCGTTTAGGAGTCGCGGATAATATAGACTTAGAATCTAATATAGCACGCGTTTAGAAGTCGCGGACAACATAGACTTAGAATCTAATATAGTACGCGTTTAGGAGTCGCGGATAATATAGACTTAGAATCTAATATAGTACGCGTTTAGGAGTCGTAGTCGAGACTAGTACTAGAATACGGGTAGCGTAGGCATTACCTATACCCCGAAAATAAACGAAGACTACGCTTCGTTCTTATAAATATAGTTCGCGATAAGAGATAATAGTATATAGACGGGCTAAGTATACGCTATAAGTAATATAAGGCGAGAAGCCGCTATAGGAGAGCGGTAAGTAGAAACTAGGTAGTCTAACCTAATCCGGACGCAGACTAGGTAAAGGCAACCTAGGAACATGCGATAAATTATTTCCTAGTAAGATAAAATATCTATTAGGTAGGAAATTAAAGCTAGGGCCTAGGGCCTTAGCTTATATAAATAAAAGAGGGAAGGAATCCGCTAAGATATAACTACTTAAGAACCGAGAGAGCTGCTATACTAGGTAATTAAGACGATTATGCGGAACCTAGGCTAGCTACTATAGTTTCTAGTACTAAGGAAGATAGAATCTATCGTAGTACCTAGAAGTTCGATATAAGGAACCGACTAGCGGACTTTACCGCCGCTATAATAGGTACTATTAGTAATATATCTAATTAAGGACCCTCCTTACGGTCGCCTACTACGATAGATATAACGTAGCTCCTAACTTTATAAGAAGTCCTAAGGAGTATACTAGATACCTATAAGCTAAAGCTACTATTACTTAGAACTAAAGCGAACCCGTTCTTTAGAGGATAGAATGCTACTAAGTTCCTCGAACGGTTCGATAGTCTCTAGAAGTAGTTCGATCTAGAAGAGCGTAGTAACTAGGAAAAGATTAATAGCGTTATCGCTAATACTAAGATTATTCTACGACTAGAACTAAAGCGATTAAAGGGCGTGCCTAAATATAACTAGACTAAATTTAGAAAATCCCTATTAGACTACTTTGCTAATAGTAATACGTATTATATTATTAAATCGGTATCGTACCTTACGTTATACTATAAGACCTAATAGTTAGAAAGCGATAATCTAAATAAATTCTTGCGATAGTTTTAATTAGCTTCTAACTATATCGATTCCGAAGACTTAAGTAATAGAGAACGATCTATACTACTACTAAAAGCTTTGCTAGATAGTATTAGTAGAAGGATCTATAGGAAGTATAGCCTATATCCCTAGAAACTAGAGTCCTTCCGACCGTTTAATAAGATTCTAAAGTCGGTAGAAGAAATAGTTAAAGGATCTAAAGGGTTTAGGCTTGCTAAAAATAGAGATAAATAATAGATAACCTCGCTATAGAACTTTATCTCGGCTAGCCGTCTAGAAAGAGCTCTAGCGGTACCTATAGGTAATACTCTTATTAATAACGACTTTACTCGTAAGTTTACGAAGATATCGATCTTATACGGACTTACTCCGCAGACTAGAACTAGCCCCGTGCCTATAAACTCTCTTATAAAGATAGGAACGTAGTAAGCTTATTAGGTAACTACCTTAAGCTTAGAAAATAAACTACTCGCTTACGTAGGCATAGTTAGAACCTTCGCGACGTAGATTCTAGTATACCTAACGATATAGAATAAGTGTTTTAACTATAGAGACTAAGACTACTACGTAAGGGAATATTCGATTATAGTCTAGCTCTAGAGAAGTAGGTATATCTAGTAGAATAAACGGAGGAGATAGTACTATAGTCCTCCTACTAGAAACTATTAGCTAATTAGTATGCCGAAGTAGGATAGCTAGATACTACGAATAGCTTAGATATATTTAGTAGTATAGAGGTTATTTTTTTTATATAGTCGTATTCTATAGCCGGCTTACTTATTAAGAGCGAATTAGTTATTAGTACTTTAGACACGAAGGGATATAACTAATATAGCGCCTAGAAGTATCTCGAACCTAGAATATTAGATACTATATAGGAAATTATCGTATATACCTAAAGATATTTAGTTAGGGCCCGGGGCCCTAACTACGATTCTAACTCCTCTAATACCTAAACTCGTATATACTACTACGACCGTACCTCCTTAGGTTATTAAAGGCATCTATTTTAGTTTTATACCTACGCCTACTATTTTTAGAGTAGCTATATACTAGTCTAAATAAGCTAGCGTTAAAAAGGAGGATAAATACGACTATAGTAGAGAACGAATCGAGGATATTATAGAAGAAGAGCTTAGAAGAAGCCTTAACGTAGCTACTACTATAGTCGCGAGTACTAAAAGAAAGAGTAAGAATAAGGTTAGTAGTATAGTAATCCTAAGCTAAGATAAGTAGTTAGCTCGTATAGCTAAGAATAGAATTAAGAAATAGAAGGGGGCCGTAAAGACGAGATAGCTACGGGCGAAGATCTTCGACTAAGTATTATAAACCTAGGCTTCCTAAGAAGATAAGCGAGATAATCCTCGCTCTAGACCTTCGAGATTATAGACCTAAGATATATTCGGCTATATAAATAAAGATATAGTAGACGAAGATATAGAGGATATTCTAACTACTAGACCCGTTAACCCTCTAATAAGGAAGGCTAGGAACCCTCCGAAGAGATAACGGTTCGATAATTATATAAGGTCGAAGAGAAGGAAGAACGAGAAGAACTTACTACTTACTAAGAAACTAGAGACTAGGTTACTTAGGAGATTAATCTACTATAAGATTCTAATTACCTTCGGGGAATTTATCCTTCTTAGAAGTTCTAAGCTAGTAATTAAGTTACTATAAGATAGGATCTATACTAACGATAATAAACTATATAACGCACTCTAAACCGAGCCTATAAATATTAACTAGCTAGTAGAGAATATATAGTAGGCCGGGGAATTAGACGATACTAGTAAGGATTAAGTTAGTAAATTCCTTTATAAAGCCTTCTAAGACTAGAATCTTTATACTAAGAAGGCTTTTTCTAAGGAACTATTTTAGGATAAAGAGATTAATACGTATCGCGCTTACGTAGTTACGCGGTCTAAAGTATAGACTATCGAGGAACTATATAAGACTCTATCTAGTATAGACCTATTAGTAGTAATAGACGATTTTATCGTAGCTCCCCTTATCTAGGTTCTATATATAGTTAGAACGAGCAAGAATCTAAACCTAGAAGTTTAAGTATTAGTTAACGAGGGTGCGAATTCTTATATTATCGATTAGAACTAGGTACGAGAAATAGGAATTGCCTTAATCTAGAATATCCTAGAAAGTAAAATAATTACTATAGGAGGGCCGGTTACTATCTTAGGAATTAGTAGGAGATTAGTTACTAGTATTAACTAGTAGCCTACTACGGTTCTAATAGAGGTTCTAAAAAGCTAAGAGTACTTAGAATATAGGATAAAGAGAGAAAAAGGATATCGAATAAGTAGAAAAGAAGGAAGGTAGGAAGATATTAACGACGAGCCTTCGGGCGACTCGAGGAGATTAGATACCTTACTACTTTATCTATACTCTTTACGACTTTTCTTCTACGATTAGATACTTTCGGAAAGCGATTTGCCTCTCTATCTACTACCCGCTATATTATTAAAGACCTCTAGTATAACGATCCCTCTTCTTACTTATAATAATAGGATACCTATACCTTTTAGCCTCTATCTTAACTATCCGCTACTCGAACCTTATAACTTTAAGATTAGAACGAATTAGAAAGTCGAGCGTATAAGGCCTAATATTAAGAAGTAACGTATCGAGAGGTTTACCTTACTATTAGGTTAGAAATTAGCGTCTTCTAGATATAGGATAAGGTCTCGGCGTCGTCTATAAGTCTTTTAGGCCTCTCTAGTATCGGAGAGACGATATAATATAAGGGCGGATATCGTATAATACTACTACCCTTACTAGAACTAGCGTACGTATAATAAGCTACCGATTTTAGTATATATAGGTTTAGGTCTATATTTTTAGAGCCGAAGGTAGGGCCCGACTAACGTAAACGCCTACTTTACTTTAAAGGATCTTCTAGAAGAACGATATTTATTTCTAACTATTACGAACCTACTTTCTAAACGACGACGACCTCGGAAAACTATAAAGAAGCTAGGCTTCTCTCGAGCTCTATAGTAGGTATATAAAAGACTCTAACGAGCGCGATAGCTCGCTACTATCTAATTCTAGAAGCTATACCTAGGCGGAAAATTATACGACTTTATATAGATACGAACTTTTTCTAATAGCTTTTTCTTTCGAGAAGAGCTAAGAGACGTAGGGCAGAGAGCGTTTAACCTCGCTACTCTCTACTCTTAGCTAATTACCTCTAAAGACTCGATTCTAAATAGTAGGGCAGAGAGCGTTTAATATCGCTACTATCTAGAATCGATAGATTACCTTTCTAAACTTATCTAGACTATAGGGTAGAGAGCGTTTAATATCGCTACTATCTAAGACTACTAGATTGCTTTTCTAGACCTAGTTAGACTAGCCTTACTTTATAGCTACGACGATATAGCCTCTCTTAAGTACCGAACGTAGTACCTTAGGAAGGGAAAATAAGAATCTTACTTACGTAGCTTTCTTCCGTCTAACTCCGAGGCTTCTAATACTTTCTAGACGACTAGGCGATAGCGCTAGATCCTCTAGATACGATTAGAGACCTCGGGATCGAAACTAGACCCTTTAGCTTCTAACGACTTTTTTCTACTTCTAAAGGCGTACTATATTAAGTAGTAGCTTCTAAGAGTAGCGTTCTAGTAAGGTGTCCTATAATATAGGTATAAGGGCCTATATATATACTCGACACGAGCCTACTAGCGTTTATTAGCTTCTAAACGAACTTCTTTAACTTCTAGACGTACGACGGGTAGTAGAGTATTCTCCTAAGGACTAGAGAGCTTCCTACTCTTATTAGAGGAACCTAGGAGACGTACTACTACCTTCTAGTAACTTATATACTTTCTTAACCTTTTAATCGATTACGACCGTAAGTCTTACGAATATACTTATAGCTTTAAAGATAGAGAGAAGAGTATAAAAAGAGGCGATCTCTTATGCTCTTCTAATAAAAATAATTAGGCTCTCGTATTTACTTCTAGGCTTCCTACTCTTAGTATTAGACCTCTTAATACTAACGAACCTAATTACTTCTTTTTAACTTAACTAACGCTTACTTACTACCTTTCCCCCTTTAATTTTAAGTACTCTTAGAGGCTAGTAGGCTTCTAATTGTTTCTAAAATTAATCTTTTCTCCCTCTACTCTACGAAACGACGACGACTCTCTTCTCTTTACTAGACTCCTTCTTATAGCTCTCGCGGTCTAACTATACCTTCGGAAAACCTTTTAATTCTTTAGTCGGACTAAGAATCTTCTTTTATCTTCTCGCTTCTTTCTCCTTTATATCTAGACGTCTCTAGATACGACCTATTCTTTAAATAGATTAGTAAATAAACTTGCTAATCTATTTAAAGAAAGTAGATTTAGATTTATCTAACTCTAGTACTACTAAAATTAATCTATAAAACCTTCCTTTACTAGAATTACTTTCTTTAGAAGACGCTTAGCTTCGTAGTAACCCCGAGATAAGTACTTCTACTATAAATATATCGGACTCTTAAAATAATTACGATTAGCTAATTTCGGCTAAAGATAGACGTACTATAGCTCTTACGTAATCTCTTATCGAAGCCTTATATAACTTACTTAAGAATCTTAGACCTAATATTATAAAGGGATTAGCCGAAAATCTCGGGACTCTAATAGCTCGACCTCTAGAAAAGAATATACCTAGGAATCTAAGTTTTTCGGGCGCTAGCGTATTAGAATAGCTTTTTAGAATAGATAAGTTTACCGAGGACTATCGTCTAAACTAAGAGGATTCTACTAGAATTAAACGTCTTTTAGATAACTACGACTATATTATTAAAATCGAGATTAAGACTCTAGACGAGTATTTAGATAATAACTACCCTATCCTCTATAAGTCGATTCTAGATAGGTAGGCTAATTTTAATACTTAGATACTTTTCTAAATACGCGCAAGCCTCGAGACCTTATTAAAAAGAGCTTAAGTAAAAGGAAAAGACACGAATATACTCGAGTACTATAAGCAATTTAAGCTAATTTAATCTACGATTCCTACTAAAGAGCTAGATAACTATACGAGGTATTAGCTTTTTCTTTCTAGACTTCTAGACTAGATTATAAAGAAGGTCTTTAACTATCTTCGAATCGATTATACTAGAAAGCTCTCTAAACCTTTTACTAAGGTTTATAAAGAAGCTTATAAGATTGCGACCGGAGATAATAGCTTTAGAAAGTTCTAGACTAGTTAAGGATCGATACTCGAAAAGATTTAAGAAGTCGTTAACTAGAAGCGACTAACCTTTACGCTAAAGTTTAATATAGAAATAAGACCCTTACTACTAGTCTCTAAGCTTACTAAACTCTTTAAGAATCTAGTTATAAATTAAGCTTCTCTTTAAGCGCAAATTAATTAGAAGACCGCCGCGGCTATATCTATTAACCCTTCTAGGCTTAACTTATACTATACTTCTCTTTAGAACTAATTAGAAGCCTAGACGACTAATTAGACTAAAGTATACCTCGGTTCCTACGCTACTAGTTTCTAGAAAAGAAAGGTCGACTTTTCTATCGAAGGAAAATACTATATATATAGCAAAGAGTCTTACTTTTAAGAGGAATATAGTCCTACTCTTAACTTAATTAATAGAGGCTATATATATAAAGGCGAACGGAATATCCTATACTTCGGCTATACGAATACTAGCTATCTAGAAAAGATTATCTTTAGCTAGGACTAGAAGATACTAAAGCTAAAGTTTATTACTACGCGGATCTAAGAACGAATTAGAAGTCCTATTAAGTAGACGTATCCTAAGGAGATTAAGAGGATTACGGAAAGTTAGCTATCGCTACGAGATATATCTTACTACTAGAATACGCCTTATAATCTAGGATACTAAATCCCCGCTTTAAAGCTTAACTATTCTAATAATAAGTAGCTAATTATTCTTTAGCGATAAAAAGAATTAAAGATAAAGTCTTTAGCCTCGGTAATAAGCTATTACTAAATACTATAGTTCGGGAGTTCGCCGATTTCCCTCGTCTTCTCTACTACTTAGATAAGAAGTCGTATATTACCTAAACCTAGCGTAAGCTCTACTAGCGCGGCTATCTCTAAGAGAGACCGAAAAACGGTATAAGAAAAACTCCGAGAGTAGAGTCGTGCCGCGAAAGTAAAGGGAAAACGTCTCGAGGAAATTATATATAGTATTAAAACCCCGATAATTCTAGAAGTCGTAGAAGAGTTATTAGAGGAACTCGAAAGCTAGACTTAAGGCCGAGAAACTACGAAGACTCCTTTGTTTATTTAAGAATTTCTAGATAATATCGAAGATATAGATATACTTAAAAGCGAAGAAAACGAGCCTAGGCCTATTAATCTACCGAAGCGAAAGGTTCCTAAGAAACGTTCTCTTAAGAACTATCTTTAAGATTAGGCTAAAAAAATTAACGAAGATATAGGCTATAATATCGGCGAAGTTCGGACTCTAAGTAAGCTTATATAAGCAAAGGTCGAGTTCTCGGTCGGAGAGCTGCTAGCCTACTATAATATACTTTCTAGACTTCTTTAGAAGAGAGTAATAAACGATTAGAAGCTTCTTTAGAGGCTCTATATAATAGACGTCTAGAATGCCGATATTTTTAAGAGTCTAGAAGTTCCCGAAGGATTTAAACTATCCGCGAATATAAATCTAATTAACGTATTAAGCCTTCTAAGTCGGGAATTAGCTCTTTCTACTAAGGATCTTTACGGTCCTAGCGAAGAAATCGATCTATCTACTATCTTCGAAGATTTCGTACGAGTACTATTAATCTAGGTACTAGTAGAAGTCGGAACACCTACTAGAATAGTTAATACGCTTATTAATAAAGGTTCTAAATACTATATTATTATAGATTACTTTACGAAATAGTATAAGCTAGCGATTATTCCTTAGAAGTAGAGTATTATAATATATAGTACTATCGGAAACATATAGATCGTTAGCCTTACTAAAGATATTCGGATAAACGTTTATAACGTTATTATTAAACTTTCTTATATCGTCGTACGAGGAGAAGTAGATGCGGCGATCTAGCTTATCCTTAGGCGTCCTTAGACTCGTAGAACTCGACTTACTAGTAGAAACTATAACGACGGCTCCTAGGAAGGAACTATTACTACCGCGGGAGGTAAACTTATTACCTTTACTACTCTAGACGGCAACGATAGCTATATAACTCTCGACTAGCTATTAGGAAAAGCAGAGGGCTAAGAATCGAAGCTATAACGATCTCTATAGCTCTACTTACCCTAGCGGAAAATAGACTTTATTAGAAGTTATTAGAAGGCTAACGCTACTACTACCTCTAGTACCTAAAAGAGCTTAAGTAACTAAGCGCTCTAGAGGGGGGGACCCTACTTATTAACTTTAAATTCTTACGATATATAAATCTAGAAGAGTACTTGCGCGCGCTTATATAAACGATAAGGACGAACTAGTCGAAGAAAACCTTTTCGACTTAGTCTTAGACGTCGATAACCTCTACTATTAAGATTAGGAAGAGTCTACTTTCTAGTCTACTTTCTACCTTACTAAACTTACTTAAAAGGCCTAGTAGCCGATAAGAAAGGTTCTCTATAATATACTTTATAAAAGAGTAGCTAATAAAGTTAAATCGGTTAACGTAGATATCTTAATAACGGATAGTAAGGCCCTAGAAGCAAATCTAAAGTAGAAATAAAAATACCTCGACTACGAATCTCTTTTACCTAAAGGTTCTAGACTATTCGATTAGAAGTATATCGTTTAGAAGTTCTCGATAATAGAAAGAGGTAGCTAGCTAACGCTATAAGTCCTATCTACTCTCGACCTTAGTATAGAACTTTTAGAAAACGAATTATATCTACTCTATAAGATTCTCTTTAACCGAGAAGCTATTTTTACTTTAGACTTTCGATATCTCGGACGCCTAAATCTAGAAGTAGCGCTACCTTAAAAGATTAGAATAGTACCTTATTCGCTATAGTAGTACCTAGGTTTTCGGCTTAATCCGGCTCTAAAAGAGACGATAGAAGAAATAATTAAGTAGCGCTTAAACGCCGGCACGCTCGAGTTCTGCTATAGATCTTATAGTAATCCTTACTTTCTAGTCTATAAAGTAGATACGAATAAGTATCGTCTAATAAACGCTACTTAGAAGATTAATAAGGTTACTATCCGAGATATAAATACGCTACTAGATATAGATAGCTTTTTAGAAGAGATAGCTAGCTATATAGTCTCGAGCCTTGCCGATATCTTCTCCGGATACGATTAAATTCCTCTAGATAAAGGAAGCTATAACTTAACGGGTTTTATAACGCCTTTAGGATTAGTTCGATAGATAACTCTACTTTAAGGAGCTACGAATTTAGTTGCCTAGTTCTGCTAGATTATAGCTATTATACTATACGACTATTTCTCGTATATAGCCGTTCCCTTCCTCGATAATATTATAATTAAAGAGCTAAAAAGTCGCTATAATAATAAAGAAATTAAACTAGGAATCCGCCGGTTTATTATAGAAGCGGTTACTATACTTAATTCTATTCTTGCGGATCTAGAGCGAGCTAGTCTAACGGTAGTATTTAAGAAGTTTAAAGTCTTCTACGAATAGCTAGAAGTTATCGGGTATATTAGTAGGCCTAAAGGATAGTAGCTAAATATACGACGAGTATAGAAGATCTTAAACTAGCTAGACCCTACCTATTAGAAAGATGTTCGCGTATATCTCGGGCTTCTAGTCTACTTTAAGTTTATAATTAAGATATATAGCTTAATTGCGGCGCCTCTCTATAAGCTCCTCTAGAAGAATATTAAGTTTATCTAGACTAAAGCCTATTAAAAGGCAAAGGCAGCCCTCGGATACGCTCTAGTTAACTATCCTTAGCTTATTTCTATTAACTACGGACCTAATAGCAGCAAAATTATTCTAGCTATAGATATAAGTAGAGATAGATACGGCTATATCCTTATATAAGTTATCGACGGCTATCGCCGCCCTATACGTTTCGAAAGTAGCCTCTAGAACGATATAAAGAGAAGATACGATATAGGAAAACTTAAATGCCTCGCGGTTCTAAAAAGTCTAAAAAAGCTAAAACCTTAGCTTTTTAGCGTCTACTTTACTCTAGAAGTAGATGTAAAGACTCTAGCTTACTAGCTTAGTCGACCTACTTCTAATCTCCTAAATTCTACGATAGTACGATAGGTAGCCTAGATACAGCTCTTTACGTTTACTATCTAATACGTTCTAAGTCCGAAATATACTAGACTAGATATATTATCTCGACGACTACTAAATCCTAATATAGATATAGAATCTAAGGGTAAATATAAGTTAGCAATTAATAACGACTTATTCTAAGACTAGGAACTAATTTCCGTAGTAGCTACCTTTAAAGATTATAATCTAATAGGTTCTACTAATCTTCTAGAGGAACCTAATAGCTCTACGCTAGATAGAGAATAGTTCTAGGACTCTCTAGTCTACGCTTATATCCTTTCTAGAGGTCGGAGAGTCCGTACGATTAGCCGCGGAAAATAGCGTACTTATACTCGAGAATTACGCCGTTTCTTTATTCGAGAACGATATCTCTAGAGATAAGAACGTCTAAATTTACTAGTTATTCGAGTCGTTAATAACCCTTAGAAACGATTAGAGATTATATAGGAAATCTACGATATTTCTAGATATAGAAGTACGGATTTATACTAGTAGATATTACGAAGTCGTATATCGTCGCATGTTATTAGGGGGCACTAAGGGACCCTCTCTCTTAATATCGGGTAAAAGAGGATATAAAACTATCTATACTATCGAATAGAACTATATAGGGGCTAGTATATATAGTCTAGGGTCTAAGGTATATTAGAACTAATATATATAACTTATAGGTAAACCTAGTAGAGTATTATTTTATAACACTCCCCTTAATAGTATACTAGGGTTATTTAGTCTATCTCCTTATCCTAATTATTATCCTAATCTTATATAACTAAGGCTAAGGCCCTTAGGTCTAAGACTTTGCTCTTAGAAACTACCTTAATTATACCTTAGGCTATTTCTAAGTATAGGCAAATTATAATATAATACCTATTCTAATTGCATAGCTTATATCTTATTCCTTATCTATTAGACATCTTGCTATCTAACCTTCTTCCTCTCTAAGATAATAATCCTCTTAATAATATAGCTTAGGCTATAAAGGTAATAGGTATACTACTTATAGGCATGCTTACCTCTTTCTCCTAAAGGATTAAGAGTATGTTCTTAGGTAATAGTAAGGGTTAACTATCTATTATATCTCTAATAGTTAACTATTAGTCTAGGAGCCTAAATAAGAGGACTTATACTCTTGCCTTTATATTTATAGTAGTAGCTATCTTAAGTTAGGTAACTTTAATCCTTTTGCTAAGTGCCTAAAGGTATATCTATGCTCTATTAATATTTATATCCTCTATCTTTTAGAAACTAAAGTACTATTTTATAAGTTTCCTTCCTATTACTTAATTATCTATATACTTCTTCTTTAGCTCTTACTAAACTTCCTTTATAGTTTAGAGTTCTAAGACTAGCTCTTTATTATCCTCCCCTATATATAAAGATATCTACTAGATTGCTTTATACTATAACTTTAGAGTAATAGGTATATAAGTCTTATAGGAGATTATATAGTATAGGTCTTCTCCCCTTAAGAAGATTTCTATCCTTCTAAACTATCCTTCTATATTATCCTTATATAGGATTAGGTATAGTCTCTTCTAGAGTTTAGAGGATTTATCTTAAGTATCTATTATAGTCTTATAGAATTAGTATTAGGTTAGATAGAAAGTTATCCTTCTGTCCTAAGAAGAATTAGAGCGAGGGAAAGTTAAATAATTATAGGGTTCTTCCTATATATAGGTTACCCTCTATCCCTCCTTAGATTAGAGCCTCCTATTAGAATAATCTAGCTATTAAGTAGCCGTGCTTTCCTACTAGTATATAGGAATTAAGGGAGCATACTACTTTAGTACCCTCTTGCTTAGGACTTCCTATAGCTATTCTATAAGACAAAGGTAGGTTTATAACTCCTTTTAATCCTAGATTTACTATTAGCCTCTAGAGGTAGTAAGAGGTTTAGTAAGTCTCTAAAGTATTACTAGCTAATAGCAGTCTATATTAGAACTGCCTTGCAACTATTTCTTACTAAATATAATATATCTAGTATAAACTAAGCCTTTAGTTACTATAAGATCTTCCTTTAAGAGTTAGTAAATTCTCCTAGTACTAGAGATAAGTTACTAGTCTAGATATCTTAGGGTATAGTCTCTAAAGTATTATTCTGCTAATAGTAGGTTTAGTATACTATAGGTTGCTATTATACTTCCTATAGCCCTCTATTATAATATTCTCTCCCCTCGTTACCTATCTTAGTATTCTTATTCTAGCTATTATTCCTTAATGCTCTTCTCTCTTCTATATTTATTCTTAGCTGCAAGTAGGCTAGCTATAGTTCTATATATAGCTACATTGCTATTTTTAATCCCTTAGCTAGGGTCTATAGAGTCCTATACCTAGTTATAATCTAGGACTTATATTTAACTATAGAAAGGGTTCTGCTCCTTCTTTATATAGAGGTATATTATCCTTTATCCCTAAGTATAGAGGGTATAGTCCTTCCTCTATATACCTGTCTTTACTCGTAGGCTCCTAGCGTAGTCTCTACTACTACTATCCCTATTTATATAGCTATAGCTCGGGCTATTTCCTTACTCTTCTAGCTCGGTGTCTTACTATTACTAGTAGCGTTCCTATTGTCCTGCCTTCGGCTTCTATACTCTATTAGTAAACCGCGCCTCGCCTTCTATCGGAGCTTAGAGTATAATAGCGCTAACTCGGGCTTATAACCTATTACGAAGTCGCATATCGTCGTATATTATTAGGGGGCACTAAGGGACCCTCTCTCTTAATATTAAGTAAAAGAGGATATAAAACTATCTATACTATCGAATAGAACTATATAGGGGCTAGTATATATAGTCTAGAGTCTAAGGTATATTAGAACTAATATATATAACTTATAGGTAAACCTAGTAGAGTATTATTTTATAATAGTAGATAATTAGGCGGATATACTAGTAGTCTAGAATATACGGCGACGTTTCTAATTATATCCGAAGATACCGACCTTATAATCTAAGAGATAGTCGGCGCCGTCCTATATAGATAGTCTCGTAATAGATTTAAACTATTAGAGAAGTCTAGTATTGCGATATAGTCTACTATATAAGCGATATTCCGGGGACCGGAGTTAAGAAAGGTTATCTCTTTATTACTCGCGAAGGCCTTAGCTAATAGGTCGAAGGTAAAACGTTTTCCTACGTAGTAAAGGACTTAATAGCTAAGTAGATCGCAAATTTTATTCGACGCTAGATCTTTTATAGATAGGGTCTACCGTATAGAATAGTTCTAAACGGCGCTCGGGCCTATTTAAAAGAAGTCGAAGACCTTCTAAACTTATATAGCGTTAGGCGTACTAGGATCTCGCCTTATAATCTAGAATTAAATAGCCGCGTTAAAGTTAGGTATCGTCCTATCCTTTTAGCTCTTATAAAGATATTAGATAGTACTTAGAAGGGCTAGATAAAGCACGTTCCGGCGGTACTTTAGGCTAAGAGGACTACTATCTATAGCACGACTAGCTAAACTCTATTTTTACTTATATACGGCCGAGAAGCGGTCCTTCTAATCGAGCTCTCTATTACGACCTTTAGTCTTCTAGATTAGGGGAAGGTTAGAACGTACGAAGACCTTATTTAGAAGAGAGTAGAAGCTCTAGAAGCTATAGACGTTATAAAGGTAGAAGCGCTAGCTCGCGAAGAACGACTTTAGGAATAAGCCTCTCTTTATACGAATAATAAGAGGAACGTAACTAACGTAGTCTTTATAAAAGGCTAGCTTATCGTTCTCTAGAGAGGAGATATTAAAGATTTACGTTCCTAGAAGCTTTCTTTCTAGTAGAAAGGCCTTTACCGAGTATTAAGTTATACGAAGAACTATTCTACTTACTATCTAGAAGAGCTTAGTAGCGCTAAAATTAACGGGACGATTAATAAGCGCAATCTAAGAGCTATACTTCTATTCTATAAGTAAGAAGACCTAGTAAGATACTAAGTAAGAGAGGCGTCTTAAAATCTAGAAGAGGAAAATAAGATCGAACTAGTTCTAGAAGGAGTCTATAAAATCTCGAGTAGAGAGGATATAGTCGACGAAGTCGAATACGAGGAAGAACGATATCCTACGATAGTATAACTCTAATATATTCTAGAAGAAGAACTATAAGAATACTAGAGAATATAAAAACTCTTATTTTAGCGTTTAGTAAGGAGGGATAGGTAGTTCGGCGTTTAATAGTCTTTAGAAACAGTTAGAAGCTCCGACCTTACTAAAGGAAAAATAAACGTCCGTAATAATATTAAACTAAAGAAAGAAAAAAAAAATCTTGTTTTAGTATTTAGTAGGGAGGGATAGGTAGTATCTAGCGTTTAATAGTCTTTAGAAACGATTAGAAGCTCCGACCTTACTAAAGAAAAGGCAAACGTTCGTAATAATATTAAACTAAAGAAAGAAAGAAAAAAATATCTAACGAAGGTAATCGTTTAAGATAACGTTAAACTAGCGATATAGCTTAACGATAGTCTTTAGAAGTAATTAGAAGTTCCGCCCTTTTTAGAAAATATATCGACTAGAGTCCGAGACGATATTAAACTAAGTCTTATACGAAGAAGACTAAAAACCTTAATCGGTTTTAAGTTTCTAGAACTTAGAATTAATCTCCTAGAAATAAAACAAATCGATAATGCCGAACATAATACCTAGGCGGCATACGTGTCCGTAAAGACTTAAAACTATAGACGAAAAATATAAAATACTATTTAGTATTCTTAGCTTTCTCTTTCTAGAATAATTAGACCTTCGTTTTCTATTTTTCTACGAATATCCGACGACCTAGACAACTCTCTAGATTTACTTCTTAATCCTTTTAAGATTTAGCTGCTTCTAAGACTATATACCTAGGCATACCTTCTAAATCTAGAAGTCTAAAGACTAAATCCCTAGCTCTCTTCTACTTAGACTTTAATTTCTCTTTCCTAGCCTTTCTTAGGTTTACCTTCCCTAGCTTCTTCTATTACCTAGTCCTTAGCTTAGTTATTAGAATCTAAATTAGAATTAGAATTAGAATTAGATTTAGTATCTAAACTATTTTTAGATTAGGTATTAGATTTACTAGCAACTATAGCCTCTAGGTTTCTCTTAGGCACCTTTTCTATATTAGAAGATTATTCTAGTATAGGGCTAGTTAGTGCTACTTTCTTCTTCCTAAGTTAAGAAGAGAATTAACCTAAGGACTAGGAACTAGTAGCTCTAGTTACCTAATTAGCTAACTTTACTAAGGAAGTACTAAGACTAAGCAAATTCTCTTCCTTTAAAACCTTTTAATTAACTAAAAAGAGGAAGGTTAGATAGCTAGAACTAAAGGCTTTACTATCTAGATAATTCGACTTAGTATAGTAAAACTAGTATAGGGGCAAAGGGCCTGTTTTTAGAATATAATCTAAACTAGTAGGATTAAGTAAGTTCTCTAAGTCTAGGAATTTCTAAAATCTATTAAAGGCTATATAGTATCTAGTAGCATCTAGGACAATCCTATTAGCCTAGGCCTCTAAACTTAAGACTTAGACTATTAGCTTAGATCTAGTTAATCTATTATACTTTATATTAGAAAGAACCTCTTTCTAAATAACTTTAGGTCCTCTAACTGCTTTTAGCTAGGTGCTTAGACTATATCTAGAAGAGGAAGATTAGTTATACTAGCTATTATATAGGTAGTTAGTATAAGTACCTCTAAAAAGCTACTTATTATCTAGATCTTTCTAGCTAAGGCTTAGTACTCTTTTATAAGCTAGAAATAGAGCAGTTTTACTTTTTTTATAATAGTTATAAGGACCTTTAGAATCCTTAGCCTACTCTAGAAAATAAGCAATAATAGATACTACTTTATAGGGGGAACTATAGGGCCTATACTCTCTAACTCTTATTTAGGAACCTTTAAATAGCTTTATTTTAGAAAGAAGTTAGTATTCTAGCCCTAGGATTCCTCTAATACTTAAGTATAGCCTTCTATTTCTATAAGAATTTAGGAATAGCCTAGGAAATACGTCTAAGATACCTAGTAATCTAAATAGGTCTAAGAAGTAGCTAGCTCTTTCCTAGATATCCTAATTAAAGAGTATAGTCTTATCCTACTAGCCCTAGACCTCCTTAGAATACTACCTCTTCTAGACCTTCTTTAATAGCTTTCTAGCCTACTTATCCTTCTTAAAGACCTAGTACTTAGAGTTTGTCCTAATAATATTCTCTAGAAAAAGTAAGGCACTAGAGGCCTTTAAGCTCTCTAATAGGATCTAAACCTTAGCCTTTAGCTTCTAGATAGACTTTATTAGTACTATTTAAAAGTAGAATATAGAGTTTAGAGGAAGTAAAAGGATATTAAAAAGGGAAGAAATTAAGTAGAAGATAAAGGTTTCTAAATTTTAAAGTAGTAGAAGTTAGCTAGCTACTTAGTATCTAATTAACGAAACTTAAAAAGCTAAGGCTACCTAATTTAGACAACCTAAACCTTAGAAACTTCCGGAGTATCTAAACCTTCCTAGTAGTTCTAGAGCGGATCTAAGATAAGAAATAATACTAGAAGTAGAGAGGAAACCTTTTCTATTACTAGATCTAGGCGAAAACCTCCCTCTATCTACTTATAGTAGAAAAGAGCCGTGCTTATATTCTAATCTCCTTAGAATAAGTAGAAAATAAGAAAATAGAACGCCGAAAGACTTTTCTCTAAAAACTTCTAGAATTAGAAGGTATTAGATCTAATAAAACCGGAGAAACCGCTTTCTCTACTAGATATCGCTATCCTCGTTACTAGAGTTATACTCTAACTTAGTACCTAAACCTCCTTCGATTACGTTACTATATCTATCGATAGCTTTACTACTAAGGTTCGGTAGACTACTCTCTACGAAGGCCTCTAGACGGGTGTCTAAAATAGCCTTAAACGCCTCTTCTATTATAATTACTATTCTCTAAAGAATGCGTAAGATACTATTAGAACCCGGGTTATAGGGCACGCGGATAATAATCGGGATTATTACGGCCTCGGCTAGTAGAACTAGAGGAATAGTAGTTAGAACGTATTAAAACGCCGAACTAGTCTAATCCTCGAGACTCTTAGGAATAGAATTAAGTATATTAATCGTAGAACGAAGTTCCCGACGAAGGTTCTATATAGCGTTGCTCGTATTATTTAGCGCTATACCTTATAGTTCTAATAGAAGATTAGAGGCCGATATCGGAAAAGCTCTCTTAGTAGGTAGATTATTCTAAAAGTTCCGAGAAGTACTAAAGATCGAGGAAATAGAGGTAGTAGCGCTCTTAGGCAGTAGATTCTAGCGATTAGCGCCGTACTAGTATATTAGCGCTCGACTAGAAAGAGAATAACCGGATTTTGCCTTTATATTATATATAGTCTTACCGTCGTAAACGTAGTTTATATAAGTACCGTTCTAGAGATACGGCTAATTAGTCGAGGAAGCTAGAACTCTCGGATTATACGACTAGTCTAGAACGCAGATATAAATCTTAGCCTTACTAGACCTCTTTCCGTAGTATATATAGATATCGTCGTCTAATATATACTCTAAATCTATACTATACGAACTAATAAGAGTAGGAAGTCGATACTCTATTAATCTTAGATTTATTTCCTAACTTAGAGGAAAGATTAGTCTCGGTAGCTAGTCTAGATCGATAAGACGAAAATTCGGATCGAAGAAGTTATCGATACTATAGTATATCTTTCTACTAGTACCGCCGAGAAAGCCGTAGATTATTTCCCGGAAATCGCCCTAATATACGCCTCTCTAGATTAGAAGAACTATCCTCTTTAGAAAAGAGCGTAGATCTTTTTAGTTTAGAAATTTAATTAAGGAAGCGCGGAACTACTTTTCCTAGAGTATATTTAGTAGATTTTCTATTTAACTCGAGCTATACGTAGGAGAGCGCGAGCTCTAGTTTAGCTTCTTTAGAGGATCGCCGCCGCTACTAGAGCTAGAACTAAGGCTTAGACTAGTAAGTTTCCTACTAGACGATCCGCCTACGCGCTAGGACCGACGCGAAGTAGTAGTTATCTTAGCTAATAATTCTAATAAGCTATTAGTATACTCGAGAAAGGGTTTACGTACGAAGAAATCTTACTATAAGCTGCCGTAGATATTAAGAAAGCTTTCTAAAGTCCTCTAAAAAGAATACTATTAGGCCGAGAGGGTTCTAAAAGCTAGAAGAGGTTATTAAAGTTATTATTTAGAAGTAGATATTCGAGAGAAAGTCGGAAGCAAAGGGCTACTTTTATAATAGGCTCGCCGGTATTAGAGGTTAGAATAGGTCCCTAACTTTAGGTTAGTTCCGGGTCTAGGTTAGTTCCCTTAGGAACCGACCTAAGACCTAAATCGATAGGGTACCCGACCCGATACGAAATCGATAGGTCGGGTCTAAATACTACCGGTTCCTATATAGGTCTTTATAGAGACCTAAGTTTAAAAAGATAGGTCTAATAACGCGGTATAAAACTAGGTCGCCGTAGGGATAATAGGATTGCTCTAATACTAAATATACGTATATATAGAACTAAGCGTAGTAGTATATTAGAAGCGCTAGTTAAAGTAGCGACTATAGTTATAGAGAAAAATAAGGCTACCGACTATACTTACTAACTACGAGATATAGAATTAAATACTATATATAATATCGACTACGAAGTCTATTCTACTCTACGGGTATAACGTAAAAGTAAATACTTCCTTTACTAAGTACTATAGCGAAGATATATTCGTACTATATCCTTCTCGTTATTACTAATCGAGTCGAAGTTACTCTATTTAGTACTTACTAACGCCTCCTAATCTACCTCTAGCTACTCCTACTACTAACTAACTATATTATTCGAAGGCTCGAACGTAGTTAATATTAGTAGCGCCTTCTCTATAAGCGAATCCCAAGCCTATTACTACGCGTTACGCTTTTAGGAACGATAGTATATTATTTATTTATTTGTTTATTTATTTGTTTGTTCTATTAACGTACTATAGGAGTCGAAGACTATATAGTACGGGTAGGCCTAATACCTAACTAGTCGTAGGAGAGAGAGAAAAGCCTCCTAGGCTAAAAAACTCTCGGTAGTAGGGGTGTCTTATTCGCGCTAAAAACGTATATTATAGGCCGATGCCTAGGGGAACTAGAATTTCGCTTAGTACGCCTTAGCGCTAAGCGCTAAGCCCTATATATAGAATTTTAGCATCTAAAATTAGTTCTAGTAGCAGATATAGCTAGTATAGTGCATCGAGTCGGTATAGAGGCCTCTATTTCTATTCGTCTCGGACCTAGAGAGTCGTCTTTAGGAATATATATTCTAGGTAGGAAGGGTCTACCTTTCTCCCTTCCTTCTATAGCTCTTTTTAGTAGGTAAATAGCTAATCTCTTACTTAGTAGCTGCCTCCTCTCTCTGCTCCTATCCTACCTACTTCTATTCTATCCTCTCTTTTCTACCTCTTCTATAGTAGAGTTCTGCCTTAGTTCGAGTTAGGTAGTCTTAGAGTTGTCTTCGAGTAGTTCTTATCTTATCGAGTATATAGCTAGTAGTAGCGAAGTAGGATTGTCTTATATGCCCTTATACTTTACTAGTATACTCGAGAGTATCTATTTCTACCTACGGCCGTATAGAGGCGTATAATAGGACTTCGTAGGCGAACGATAGTATATAATATTACTAAACGTCGAGGGATCGTAGGACCGATTATATCGGCTTTAATAACGCGCTATACTAAAGTCGCGCTTATAACTAGTTCTAGCTACTAGGATAGAGAGGATATCCCGAGCTATTAGCGCGTAACCTAGATATTCTAATACTATTATCTTCTATAACTAGAGCGGATACTCTATAGAATAGGTAGCCGAGTCCTTAAATCTAGCATAACGATAACGAGATACCTCGTCCGAATTAGCTAACGGCTATATAGTCTACTATAGCCGTCTAGATACCCTTTAATTAGAGTCGGAGTTATTACTATCTAATCTACTATAGAGACCTATTACGAATAATATCGCAGAGTAGTATAAGGCCTTTTACGGCCTAGACTAGGACGTAGCTACGAGAGGCTTATATCGCGCGTATTCGACCTAGAATTTTAACTAGTAGTAATTCTCGAAGAAGGAATCGAGCTCCTCGCTAGAGAACGCCTTGCAGTCCTAGAACGCCCGTTTTATTACTAGATTAAGAAGAATCGCAATACTATATATATCGCCGAATCGCTCCTAGGTAGTAGTATAATACTTCTCGAGCTTTATCTATATAGCCTATAAGGTAGAATAAATCTCCTTTTACTAGGATTATATTTTATATTTAAGTTTCTTATCTATAATATTTAGGATATCGAATAAGGTATTATAGTAGCTAAGAACGAGGTATATTATTAGCTCCTTTATTATACTAATCTATATCGTAGCCTTAGCGAAAGAAGTAGTAAGGTTAATAATATATTTAACCCTCTTCTATTCTATAGTAGATAGCTTAAGTTCGGGCTAGCCCTCGTTCTTAATATACTCGTCGATAATATCTCGTAGTTAAGAACTACGTATTAGTATAATCGTAGTTAAGCTCTAACGGGTCTTTATATTTTATATTAGGTATAAAACCCTATTAGGCGTCTTCTTCTACTATTTATACTATTTCGAGTATAAATATAGATCTACGATCCTCTTTCGCTATAGTACTATAAAACTCTCGAAGCGTTAAGTACTAGAGTTTACCTTAACTATAAGTTTATAGAACTTTATAGGGAGCGGTTATTAGTATAGCTTCTACCGACTACGTTTGCCGACTATATATACTTCGTAGGGAGAATATATAGTACCTTTATTAGAACCGTAGCTAGACTTCTTACTTTAAGCTAATATAAGGCGTTTATATCTATCTCCTCGTTCTATTATTTCTATTCTTCGTTCCTTAGCTCGATTTTAAAAGTAGTAAAGAACTTCTCTAAGGAGAGCTAAATTATATATATAAAGTACGGGAACTATTCTGGACGAGAGAACTCGTAGTCTTTAGTATCTAATATCTCTCTTATATCTCTATTTATTTCTTAGAAAGGAAGTTATTTAATTAAGACTAATAGCTTCGCTATATATATACGCTTATAGGAGCAAATATCGATAGCCTCGACGCTAGAACTTATTAGTTAGGAGGTATATATATAGGAAGGATACGTATATAGTAGTATATAGTATATTATTATTAGAAGCATTATCCGCTATTAGCGCTATAAGCCTATTAGAGATTTCAAAACGAGTATTATTTATTTATTTATTTGTTCTATTAACGTACTATAGGAGTCGAAGACTATATAGTACGGGTAGGCCTAATACCTAACTAGTCGTATAAGAGAGAAAAGCCTCCTAGGCTAAAAAACTCTCGGTCTTAGAGGTGTCTTATTCGCGCTAAAAATAGATATTATAGGCCGATACCTAAGGGAACTAGAATTTTACTTAGTATAGCTTAGCGCGCTAAGCTACTAAGTGCTAAGCCCTATATATAGAATTTTAATATCTAAAATTAGTTCTAGTAGTAGATATAGCTAGTATAGTATATCGAGTTAGTATAGAAGGCCTCTATTTCTATTCGTCTTAGACCTAGAAGGTCGTCTCTAGGAATATATATTCTAGGTAGGAAGGGTCTGCCTTTCTCCCTTTCTTTTATAGCTCTTTTTAGTAAGTAAATAGCTAATTTCTTACCTAGTAGCTACCTCCTCTCTCTACTCCTATCCTACTTACTTCTATTCTATCCTCTCTTTTCTATCTCTTCTATAGTAGAGTTCTACCTTAGTTCGTTAAGTAGTCTTAAAGTTATCTTAGAGTAGTTCTTATCTTAGTTCTTATCTTATTAGGTATATAGCTACGTAGCGGCAAAGTAGGATTATCTTTTATACTCTTATACTTTACTAGTATGCTCGAGAGTATCTATTTCTACCTACGGCTGCGTAGAGGCGTATAATAGGACTTCGTAGGCTTTCGAAACGGGTAAGTACGTCGAATAGTAGATCCGCTAGGACTTCGCTCGTATAACGGCCTAAAATATATAGAAAGGCTAGTATAGCCTTATACTAGGCCTACTCGCTATCGATCTAGTAGCCTCGTATCGTAAGGAATAATACTCGGAGTACTTTAGCGTACTAACCGTCGAAGGCGATAGCTACTTAGAAGGTTCTAGATAGCTAACGTTTTAGATTATCCTCGGAGTAATTAACTACGTCCTAGATATATAACTTAATTATAGTAGCGCTCTTAAAGTCGATAGATCTAGTCTCCTCTAATAGATATTTATAGATACGCCGAACTATAGGACTTTTAAAGAAGTTTAAGAGTAATCTAAGCTAGGAAACTATAAGCCTATATAACTCTAGAAACTTTAACTAGTCTAGGTACTCGGTTCTAGTAAAACTTTTCTTAAGCCGTTCCTATAAATAAGAACTATTAGTATATCTACGTTATATATTTCTATAAAGCGTAGTCGGCGAGCGTAGTCGAGAGCGTAGTTAGTAAGCGTAGTCGGCACCTTATTTTCGTAATAATAAATACTAAACTTATAGATTAATCTTTAGTAGCCTTAATAACTTCTTTAGTAACTTTATGCTCCTAAGAGGCATCTTCGTAGCCTACTAAATCGAGGTGCTTTTATAGAGCTTTTATTCTATTACCTAGTCTTAAGTATTTAATAACTCTATTATATCCTCTATAAATAACCCTCGGGGCGTACGTTTCCTAGTCTATACTTTTAACGAAAAATCTCTAGGCCTATAACGTTCGCGTATTCGAGTTCTATTTTATAGAGTTCGAAGATATTCTACTATACTTATTATAATACCTTACTTCTTCGAGCTACTAATAGTAGTAGTAAAAGCCCTTAAACGACTAGGTATACTCCTACTACTATATCTATACGCTATTAGTTTCGACCTAGTCCTTAAAATCCTCTAGCGGCTTAGTAAAGTTAGCTAGAAGTAGTATTCTATCTTACGTACTAGCTTAACTACTTAAGGTATTCGTAATCGGATAGCGTCCCTTCCTCTACTATTATACTGCCTTCTTAATTAGACTAGAGCCGACGAGAGACAGCTACGATTCGGAGTTAGTCTATTATTCGCGAAGCTATATACTTATATATCTTAAGAAAGAAGGAAGTATAGTACTACTATATCGTATCGGAGTCGTAGGATATACTAGTAATACTATAATATAAAGTATATAGTACTAAGAAGGAATCGTAGAACTAAAGAGTAAAAGCTAGTAGAGTAATAGAGGTAATAATATTTATAGGAGCGATTAAGTTTTATTAGTATAAGTACTAGCGAGGTATCTCTATTATAGGCCGACGGCCTATCCTAGTAGCGTTATAGAGATAGGCACCTCTAGTACTCTTATTAAGCTCGTAATAGTCGCGACTAATAAACGTACTAAGTACTCTTTAATTATAGTAACGCTATAGTCGCCTTCGAGGGCAAGTATCTTACTAGTATAAGAGGCTAGTAGCGTTAATAAAGCTTAAGTCGAAAAAGCAGAGTTAGACTTAGCCTAAGTAGATAAACCTATCGTAAAGAGAATTTAGAAACTACCTAAAGACTACGTAAAGCGATATAATACTATATAATAGAAGGCTAGAAATAATACTAAGGGTAAGAAGGGGAAAAAGAATATAGCGAGCTAGTAGTTATACCTTCGGAGATATATTACTACTTTGTCTTTAGAGCTAGTACTAGATCTAGGAGCTCTAGCTATACCTTAAACTTCTAGCTCGCTATATTCTTTTTCCTCTTCTTATCTTTAGTATTATTTCTAGCCTTCTACTATATAGTATTATATCTCTTTACGTAGTCTTTAGGTAGTTTCTAAATTCTCTCTATAATAGGTTAGAGGGCCGGCTAGTACTACGACGTAAACCGTAGACTAATATATTATATACTATCGGCGGCTGCAACTAATCTTAACTTACGAGATATATCTGTATTCTACCTAGCCTAAGAGGAGTTATAGAGCTTCTATATAAACCCTATCTCTAGCGACTAGAATTTGCGTATAAAGGTCTTAGAGATAGTAAGCTTATCTATAGACGTACCTAGAAGCTACTCGACGATATCCTAAAAGCTAAGTCCTCCTTCCTACTTAGAATCGAGCTATATTTCTTATAGAAGCTCTCTATATACCGACTTCTTTATATCGAACTTATAAGTATATAACTAGAACGCTAACCTATTTCGCTTAGCCTATACTTTAGACGTAACTAGCTTCCGGAACCTATTACTATCCTAATCGTATCCTAACGAGATAAGCTAATTTAGGACTTCTAGAGTCTAAGTAAAGCGATTAGCTATATTAAACTTAAAGGACTTCTAAGAGAGATAGTTGCGATATACTACGTAGTAATAAAGCAGGAAAATTTCTATTATAGTTAGAAGACAGCCTTCTACTATTAGCTCCTACTACTAGTTAGTATATAGTCGGTAGGCATAGTCGGCACTAATTTACCTTCGCTTTCGCTATAAATACTAATATACGGACTAATTTTATAAGCCCTCTATAAGGCTCTATAGAGCGTAGAGTATACTTCTAGTCTAATCGGAGGTACTCGAATACGTCCTAAAGAAGCTATTAGTTCTAGCGGTAATATACTCTTAATAAGAGCTACTTACGTCCGCTCTAGATACTTAAAATACGTATCTCCTCTTATTCCTAGATTATAGCCTCTCGATAAGGTCTATTTCTTACTACGAGGAACTCGGCCTCTCCTTAATTAGTTATACGATAAACTTAGCTTAACTCCTATATTACGTATATAGTATCGTAAGCGTATATACCTTCTTCTTAAACTATCGAATAGCCTTATTCTAAAAGGCGTAGACGGCGTAGCTCCTCTATATAGCCTACTCGCTCTTAATAGCGACTCGAAGGTAGAGGTTAGTTATTTTATAGCTAGTACCGGCCGACCTTACTAGTAATACGTAGGGTGCCTCTAGACCCGACTTAGACTAATTAGTATTATACTAGTAGTTATAGTTATAGTACGGGTCGTCCGTACCCTTCTCCTTCTTAATATTAAAATAAAAGCTTTCCTTATCCTAGTTCGCTACTTATATAGTAGGCCTATCCCGCGCGCGCTTACGTTTCTTATCGTCCCTATTATACGTTAGTACTACCGACTATATTAGCCGACTATATAGATTATTACTTACGCTATCTAGTCGTACTAAGCGTAGTGCTCCTCTCTTTAGGCCTTAATCTTCTTCTACTACTACTTCTTTAATAGGGAGCTCTATATATTATTAAAGCCGATTAAAAGCTTCTTCTACCGAGTAAAGGACTTATTTCTAGCTTTGCGCTACTTATTTACTATAGCTCTCTTAGGTAATATATCTACGCGCTAGCTACGCTCGCGAAGGGTATTAGGATTAGAAGAGTAGTTATCTATATCTTTCCTTATAGCGCCTAGTCGTATTTAAAGTATAGAAGTACTTATACTATTTAAATCCTTATCTATAAGGTAGGGACGCTTCTATAAACTATTAAAAGGCGTAGTACTTATTAAATATTACTTTTATTACGCTATTATTATAAGTTCGGTCGCTAAGAAGAAATAAGTATCGCGAGGTATATAGTAAATATACGCTTAAAATTTAGTAGTAATACGAGTATAGTAGCAGTTAAGGTAGTAGTTATTATAGTAGGAGCTAAGTACGACGAATTCTAGCTTTAGGTACGCTAGAAGCTTAGTATATAGCTATTCCTACCTAGCTACTAGCTTACCTCTAGACGTAGAGTTTAGCTTCTTATACTATAGTCGGCTAGTATAGTCGGCGATATTATATAATATATCGCTTACTTAATATAGCGTATACTAATATATACGACTATATATAAATAGCGATAGCTATAGACGTACTCTAGAGCTAGAATCCGTCGTATACGTTACTTAGATTAACCTTACTATCGCTAGCCGAAAAGAGTAACTACTATATACTTATACCCTCGACGACTACTCGTCTACTCGTCGCTAATAGGTACTTCTTAGCTTATACTATCGACGACTACTTATCTCCTTAGTATAGATAGCTACTTCTTAGCTTATATTATCGACGACTACTCGTCTTCTTAGCGTAGATAATTACTTTTTAGTTTATACTATCGACGACCGCTAGTCTCCTCGGCGCCGACGGTTGCTTCTTAGCTTATACTATCGATAATCGCTCCTCTTCTTAGTATCGAAGTAGTATCGATAATTATTTCTTCTCTTCTACTATTATAACGACTCGGTTCCTCGATATAAAGGTAGGCTAGAGAGTCTATTTTTCTATTCTACTACTATATTACGACTACTTAACTAGTAATACTATAGAGTACTAGTAAGTCTAGCTCTTTCCCTTCTATAGTATTTTATATATTCGTAGAGAACTTTAAATAACGAAATATATATACTATAGTCGATATTATCTATATAATACCCGGATATAATCTATACTATAGTAAATATTTGCGTCTATTACTATATTCTATAGAGTAGCGAAAGCGATTATAGCGTTCGCGCAACTATAACTTCTACTAGGTAAAGATCGGTAGGGGTGTCCTAATATAGTAGTAGAATACGATATAGTTCTACTATATAGCGCTATCGAACTCTAACCTCCCCCTCTATAGGCCTATATATTCCGGCGGTCGTGCACGATTTTCTAGTACTCCTATCTGCTCTAGCTCTTCTCTCTCGTACCTCTATCTATTCGCTCCTTCTAACTCTTCGATATCTCTATCTATACTACTTAATGCCTTCTTTTATTTCTTAAGCGGACTCTAATATAGAGTTTAACTCGAGCCCTTCTCTACGAGTATATCCTAATATAGATACTAATATACTACCGTTAGTACTACCTCTACGCGTAGGAAATAAAGCTACTAAGTAGCGGCGAATACGGCTACTAAAGGCTATAGTACTAGACGACGAGTCTCGTAGGAAGGTAGTAGTTCTATAGAAAAAAGCGATAGTTATAAGGATAATATAGCGACGAACGAGAGCTAGTAAGTCTAGTATCTCGAAAAGGTAGTTAAAGCTAGGGATAGCAGCCTTACGAGAGATTCGTAAGCTTTAGCGAACGATAGCTTTATATATCTATAGGGTCCCTTTTTAGCGCATTATCTACGAGACTATAATAGATAAAGGTAGTAGTAATATTATTAGAATTTAGGCGGTAGTACTTAAATACTTATAGGAAGTAGCGGAGGCATTTCTCGTTATAGAGTTCGAGATTTTTAACCTTCTAGCGATCTACGCGAAGTGTATTACCCTATAAGTAAAGGATATATACCTATATAGTTATCTACGCTACTAGTTTACTAGCTAGGATAGAGGAGGGAATAATAATATAGGTATATAATATTAGGTTACTAACTATAATTGCCGACTATAAAGAGCCTAGTATACGTTGCTATACTTAGAAGCTTAGAATTAATATATATAGCGCGGGTAAAGCTATAGCTAGCGCGCTAGCAAGCCTAACGTCCGCCTTAGCTAACCTATATACCCTTACTAAACTATTAGTAATACTACTACCTCTACCTCCTTAGAACTTATTAGCGGTCGCGCTTTATTAGCCTATTATTATCGCCTTTCTTTTTTATATCTTCTAACGAATTTTCGTATCGCGTATACGAAGAATACTATTATATACGTTAATCGTAGCTTAATCGACCGCTTTTCTCTCGCCCCTCCGCGTATTTATAATAGCTTAACTTCCTACTAATAAGCCTAGCTAGTTCGCCGAGTAATACTTCTTTAGCTAAGATACGGCGTCTACTTCTCCTCTATCTAGAAACTTTCTCTTACTCGAAAACCCTCCTATAGCTAATAGTAATATCGACCCTAGACTTCTTAGTAACTAGGCGCCCTCTTCTAACTAACGTAGCGCTTCTACCCTTCCTTTCTTAATTTCTAATCCCTTTGCTTATAATAGTAACGACTAAGGGGCTACTAGTAGAAACGACTAGAATAGTTCTTATAGAAACGCGAACGGCGATAATAGAAATAACGAAGATAATAGCTCTATTATTAATATCGACGATAGTAATAGCGATAAGAGTATTATACTACCTACCCGTCCTCTTTAGCTTTCTAGAAAGGCTCTATAGAAAACTATACTAGGTAGTTAGCGTCGTCTTAATAAGTAGAAGCTCGCTTACTAAATAGCTCGTAAGAAATAGATTAAGAGGGATAATATAGTAATAGTAGTAGTAGTAGTAGTAGCTAGAGGAGTAGTAGGTAGAAAACGATTACTAGGTAGAAAACGAGTAGCGAAGAAGGGACTAGCTAGAAAGAGAACGGCTAGAAAAGCACCGGCTAAAATAGTAGTAGTAGATAGAGGAGGTCTAGCTTATAGAGCTAGTATATAGAAGACTTATCGCTATAAGCTAGGTAGTAAGTTATATAGTTAGTATATATAGTCGGCATTACTAACTTATACTCTAGCTATCGCGCTCCGAGAGATCCGTAAGTACTAGAAGTCTACGGATCTACTTATACTAAAGCTACTCTTTAGCTACCTCGTCTACGAAGTTTATTACGACGTTTCTAAAGGCTTAGCTATTTCTTAAGGAGGTTACTATTAGTAGGCGAGCGCCCTTAGTGCTCTATAGGAAGCTACTAAGAGTACTCTAGTCTACCTCTTCTCGAGTATATATGCTCCTAGTCGTTCTATATTCGATCGATATTAACTATATTATAGGTACTAATATTACTACGATTTACGTAAAGCGAGTAACTATTTAGTAGAGGGATATAAAGTTTGTTATTAGCCTACTCTCGTCTTAGGGAATTAATATATTTAGTAAGAGATAAATCTCTATAGCATATATAAGGAAAATCGTTATAACTATAAAGGGCATATATAGTAAAAATCGATATAAGTAGAGAGGTTGCCGTAGTTAGTATTCGTAGTCGGTATACCTATAGTTATACTAAATCGTATAATTTGCTATATTAAATTAAATATACCTTTAAAACCCGTCGCTTTCTATACTTTCTACTTCCTCTAGTTTCTATCTATTTATAACTCTTAATTTTCTATACTATATTCTATCGAATCTTATATTTCTATTAGGACCTATCTTTAGACCTATCGTTAGACCCGAGTCGGACCTATCTAATACCTATATTTATTAGATAGGTCTAGAACTAGGGAGGAACCGGCTAGGACCCGACCTAACTATTATAGTTCTATATAGTTAGGTCCTAAACCCGACCCGGACCCGTCCCGACTTATTCTAACCTCTACCTATAGCTGCTTCCTAGGCCTTCTAGATAGCTATTTCTAGCTATATAAGTATACCTATTATATTATAGGATTTAGAGCCTAATAGGTTATAGTAGTTATAGATAGTAATAGGTTTCCCTTAAGTTATTACTATAATAGAGAGAAGGTCTCCTAACTAGCTATTTATAATATTCTACTTTAATATATTTAGCTCTTCTAATACTAGGAATATAACTCTTAGGTACCTATTTATTAGAAGGACTTAGTAGTAACCCTTTTTTGTTTTAGTTTTCCTATTTACTAGGTTAATCTATAGTTCTTATAGTACTATAATCTAGGTAGTTCTTAGGTTTAGGCTATCTACTAGTAGTACTTAGGTAGTAGGTATATAGTTTATATTATATTAGTAGATCTATAGGTTATATCTATTTATCTTATTTAGTTATAATAGTCTCCTCTAGCTTAGCTCTCTCTCTTTATTAGGCCTCTTATATACTCTTAGCTTATATATATATTAGGAGCTTATTTGTCTGCCTCTTACTATTTATAATAGTAGAGTTAGATCCTAATAGCTTTCCTAGTAGCTTATTCTATCTTGCTTAGCTGCCTTATAGTACTTCCTTAGCTTAAAGCTATTCTACTAAGCTTATTAGTTTCCTCTTCTTATTAGTTACTATAGTAAATCCTTCTTTATTATAGGTTAGTTATACTAAAGTTTACTTTCCTCTAAAGAACTCTAAGAATGTTCTAGCCTTAGCTATTACTACTTGTTTATATTTATATATCCTTACCTATACTAGGTAGTCTCTTCTATAGTTATAGTATTTCCTCTCTTATATAGTATAATTAGATGTTTTATAGTTTATAAAGTAGGCTCTATATCTGTCCTTAGCTTCTTTATAGTATATAGTAATATATTTAAACTTATTATACTATATATACTATATAACTCTTTATTATAAGTAGTAGATTTCTATTAGGTAGAAGTTTACTTTAATAATAAATCCTTTCTAAGCTATAGCCCTTACTATTTACTTATCCTAGAACCTAATAACTATTATAGAGTATCTCTAGCCTTCTCTAGCTTTAAGGCTCTTTATTTATATAGCCTGCTTAATTCTTATATTTAGGAACTATAAGATGTTCTCCTCCTTTATTACCTTAATATACTCCTTAGCTCTAGTATCCTAGTTTGCTCTAACTCTATATATAAGTACTCTATATAGATGTTTAGCAACCTAGGCTCTAGGCTAGGCTATATATATCTAATCCTAGTTCTCCTCTAGCTTTACTCTTTCTTACTCTCTATAGAGGAGTACTCTAAAGTCCCTACTAGATAGCTTCTAGACTATAGCTACCTACTAGATTCTAAGCTTTACTCTAATTTCCTTCCTACTTATTCCTCTAATCTTATCTCTTTCTTCTTATATACCTATCTTAATTATAATTACTATAGTTACTTAAAGTATTATCTATATTAGGGTCTAGATTTAGGCTACCTTTTAGGCCTATAATTATCCTATATTATAGCTATCTAGCTTCTTCTAAAGGGTTCTTTAGATATTCTAAAGGGTAGAGGAGATAGCTTAGGTTTAGGCCTAATAGAGAAAGGCCTATTAAGCCTTTTAAAGTAGAGAAAGAAGAGAGGAGTTAAAGTAGTTATAGGGAGAGTTAAGGGCTTTTTAGATAGTTTCTATAAGGGTTATTAGGTTCTTTTAGAGCTAGGTGCTTACTATATTAGTCTTTAGTAGTATCTTCTAGCCTTAAGGGCTAGTTTAGTAGTTTCTAAGAGGTTGTCGCTATCCTTAGGTTCTAAGGTTGCTAGCCTCTTCTCCCTCGGGCGCTATAACCTCTTCGAAGTTCTTCTATTACTCTAGATAGATAGTCGTATACTATAAGGCCTTAAGGCCTCCTAGTAGCTAATTCTTCGCCTACTAGAGGTATATGTTTTTAATTATTACTAAATAAAGAAGTACTAAAAGAAATAGTAAAGAAACTTAACTTAAAAGTCTAATCTCTTAAGAAAAGATAAAGCTTAAAGAAGTTTTTTAAGAAGGCCTATACTACCTAAGAAGATACTAAACCTTCTATAATATCTAAAGCATCTTAATCTTTATTAGAGAATAATAATATTAACGAAGTTATATACTTAACTATAGAAGTAAAAAGTAAGTATATACTATTAAGATAGCTACTTAATTCCTATACTTTATTATATATAACTAACTAAGAATTACTTTTTAAGTAACTAAAACCTCTTTAGAGAAAAAAGTAGATTAAAGTTAGAGGTAGCTATTTAATAGCTATATATATAAGAGATATAGTAATAAGTAGAATAAAAGGAAAATAGATTATACTTAAGAATATTCTCTTTATACTAAGGTTAAGAGTAAATCTTGTTTCTTAGAGTTAATTTAGCTAGTAGTATAGTATCTAACTACTTAAATTTATACTTATTTTATTATCTAGGAAACTAGTTATCTAGATAAAATTATTAGGAAGAGTACTATTTATTAAGGAGATTAATAATATATTATAAGAGCTTATAATATTATGCTTTAGCTAAAATTAAAAGAATAAAGCCTATATCTTTAAAGCTTAAAAGAAACTTTAAAAATAGTAAGAGCTTTAGTATAAGAGGCTTATATATTTTAAAGAGAGTCTTCTTAGAAACCTATATAAGGTATCTAATTTAAAGGCTTAGATTCCTATTCTAAAGGAATACTAACCTTATAAAGTATACTTCTTAGTAAAAATAAAGAAATATAAAGGAAAAGAAACTAAGAGGAAACTCTAAAGGTTATCTCTTATTTCTTTTAATATCTATAGCCCTTTACTTATCTTAAGACTAAGATATAGATAGTAGCTTAAGATTATTAATAACTTCTTAAGAAAGAAATAGACCTTTCTAATAAAGTCTAGAGAAGATATACTAAATATCTTAAAAGACTAGTAGGTAAAAGCTAAGCTATAATTACGAAATCCCCTCTAGACTATAAGGAGTAATAGAGTAAGAGAGCTTCTTACTATACTAAAGTAGTAGGAGAAGGAATATAGAATCTCCTTCTATACTACTAAGGTATATAACTCTATTTAGAATAGAGTAGTCGAGAGGTTAATCTAAACCTCTAAAGACTATATAAGGATAATACTAGAGGATGCCTATATGCCTATTAAATTCTAGCTAGAAGCCCTAGTAGCCTATATAGTTATTAGAAACTCTCTTTTTAATAGACTAGAAATTAATAGGTTTAAGGTATTACTTAAGGAAGCCTTTTTAGGTATTTAATTCTCTATATTATACTTTAGAGTTTAGGGATATAAAGCGGTAGTTTATATAGATTCTAAATCCTAGCTAGCTAGAATAAGATTAAATAAACCTATAAATAGAAGCAAAGATACTATATTTATTAGATATATTCCTAATACTACTAAAATATAGCTCTTCTAGGAGCCTAATATAAGAGCTATTAAAGCTTATAATACTATAACTTAGTTTAAGTATAAGAAAGAAGGAGATATAGAGCTAAATATTCTTAAGCTTAACTAAGTAAGTAGTATACCTATTAGGAACCTAGTTAGTAGACCTCTAAAGAAGCTAGCTCTTATAGTCTAGCTAATAAAAGCTATAGGACTAATCTAACTACTCTTTATATAGTTACTATCTCTACTAAAAGATAAGAAGGACTACTAAAAAATAAAGGATCTAAAAGAAGAAAACTTTAAGGAATTAAAACTCTAAATAGAGAAAAGTAGAACTATTAAACTACCTAAGTTAAGCTAGGAAACTAATAAATAAACTAGTCCTAGTACTAGTAGGAGACTATATATAGAAGTAAGAAAGTTAACTATTATATAGTAGGACCTATAAGAATATAAGAATTAAGAGAGGAGCTAAGACTAAATCTATAACTAAAAAAGAAGGAGATCTATCTTAAATAAAGAACTAGGCTCTAAACTAAAGAATTATAGTATAGTTATAAGATAAGTACTTTAAAAGAAATAAAAAGAAGAAAAAGAGAAGGAGATATCTAAAGCTAAGATTTAGAGGGTATTTCTTAGCCTTATCTTAGACTAAGAATAAGAATAGATCTTTAAAACTCTATTAGAGATTAATAAGTCTATATTTATAGCAATTACTCCTTAAGTCTTAGCTTAGAAATAAGAGGTACTTATTCTAAAATCCTATAAAGAAGTAATATAAGATCCTAAATAGGAATATATATAGAAGGATATAGTTTAAAAGGAATTAACTATACTTTAAAGTAACTTTACTTAGAAAGAGGTTATTCTACTAAAAGGAGCAAATCTTATAACTTTAAAATAGGTATTTAATATTAAGAGAGCAATTAGTAGTACTATTAAAAAGTTTAAGGCAAGACTAGTTATAAGAGAATTCTCTTAGAAATTTAAAGTTAACTTTTAGGAGACCTTTATACTAATAGTAAGACATAATATATTAAGAGTATTAGTAGCTATAGTTTATAAGAAGGACCTAGAACTTTACTAAGTTAATATTAATAATATATTTACTAAGAGTACTCTCTAAGAAGAAATCTTTATAATACTACCTCTAGGAGTTAAAGTTATACCTAATATAGTTCTTAAGATCTTAAGAAGTTTATATAGATTAAAATAAGTAGTAAGAGATTAGAATAAACTCTATATCTTAAAGCTAGAATATATAGGATTTAAATAGTTAGATATTAACCTATACCTTTTTATCTACTATATAAGGAATATTATAGTCCTTACTTATATAAATAATATCCTTATTATAGTACTAAAGCTAGAAGATATACTTTAGTTTAAGGAATAGCTTAGTAAGGTCTTTAAGATTAAGAATCTTAGAGAGCTAAATAAAATCTTAAAAATAAGATTAATAAAGAATAGAGAATAAAGGACTCTAAAACTTAATTAAGAGCATTTTATCTAAGAGAGCCTTATAAAGCTAGGAATATTAAAGGAGATAGCTAGTCTAACTCTCTTACTAATAGATAGCTATAAAAGCCTAAAGCTAATAGGCCTATATAATAAGAGAGGAAATAAGAAGGAGTACTAGTTATAGAACGGTATATAGATATAGCCTATAGTTATTATAAGGCTAGATATTACTTTCTTTCTTAGGAGACTAAGCTTATATATTTTAGATCTAACTAAGAAATATATATAAGCTATAAAGAAACTAATAAGGTACTTAAGATCCTCTTAGGACTTAAGACTAATATTTAGAAAAGAAGGAGGCAAACTCCTTAGATACTTAGACTCTAACTATACTATAAATAAAGTAGATAGAGTCTCTATTCTAGGAAGTATCTTCTTTCTTTATAAAGCTC
The DNA here is from genome assembly GCA_022702355.1 of Cercospora zeina. Taxonomy (NCBI): domain Eukaryota; kingdom Fungi; phylum Ascomycota; class Dothideomycetes; order Mycosphaerellales; family Mycosphaerellaceae; genus Cercospora; species Cercospora zeina. The sequence continues at coordinate 1,234,433 of JAKLWX010000005.1, forward strand.
TAGTTTTATAGATAAGTAGAAAGTAAAAGTCTATTATAATATTAATAATAGAAGCTAAGTATATAGTAATAAATATATATATAAAGTAATCTTAATTCTTAGTAGTACTCTTAAGAGAAATAGACTATATATAGCTTATTAGAGATAGAGGTTAGAATAGGTCCCCGACTTTAGGTCGGTTCCGGGTCTAGGTCGGTTCCTAAGGGAACCGACCTAAGACCTAAATCGATAGGGTCCCCGACCTAATACGAAATCGATAGGTTAGGTCTAAATACTACCGGTTCCTATATAGGTCTTTATAAGGACCTAAGTTTAAAAAGATAGGTCTAATACTAGAGAATAAGACTAAGTCGCCGCGAGGATAATAGAATTGCTCTAATACTAAATATACGTATATATAGAACTAAGCGTTATAGTATATTAGAAGCGCTAGTTAAACTAGCGACTATAGTTGCGGAGAAAAATAAGGATGCCGACTATACTTACCGACTATACTTACTAACTACGAGATATCGGAATTAAATACTATTTATAATATTAACTACGAAGTCTACTCTACTTTACGGGTATAACGTAAAAGCAAATACTTCCTTTGCCGAGTACTATAGCAAAGATATATTAGTACTATATCCTCCTTATTATCGCTAATCGAGTTAAAGTTACTCTATATAGTAGTTGCTAACGTCTCCTAATCTGCCTCGAGCTACTCCTACTACTAATTTACTATATTATTTAAAGGCTCGAACGTAGTTAATATTAGCAGCGCCTCCTCTATAAGCGAATCCCGAGCCTATTACTACGCGTTACGCTCTCGGGAACGATAGTATATAATATTACTAAACGTCGAGGGATCGTAGAACCGATTATATCGGCTCTAATAACGCGCTATACTAAAGTCGCGCTTATAACTAGTTCTAGCTACTAGGATAGAGAGGATGTCCTAGGCTATTAGCGCGCAACCTAGATATTCTAATACGATTATCTTCTATAACCGGAGCGGATACTCTATAGAATAGGCAGCCGAGTCCTTAAATCTAACGTAGCGATAACGAGATACCTCGTCTAAATTAGCTAAAGGCTATACGGTCTACTGCGGCCGTCTAGATACCCTTTAATTAAAGTCGGAGTTATTACTATCTAATCTACTATAGAGACCTATTACGAATAATATCGCGGAGCGGTATAAGGCCTTTTTTAGCCTAAACTAGGACGTAGCTACGAGAGGCTTATATCGCGCGTATTCGACCTAGAATTTTAACTAGTAGTAATCCTCGAAGAAGGAATCGAGCCCCTCGCTAGAGAAGGCCTCGCGGTCTTAGAACGCCCGTTTTATTACTAGATTAAGAAGAATCGTAATACTATATATATTACCGAATCGCTCCTAGGTAGTAGTATAGTACTTCTCGAGCTTTATCTATATAGCTTATAGAGTAGAATAAATCTCCTTTTACTAGAGTTATGTTTTATATTTAAGTTTCTTATCTATAATATCTAGGATATCGAATAAGGTATTATAGTAGCTAAGAACGAGGTAGATTATTAGCTCCTTTATTATACCGATCTATATCGTAGCCTCTACGAAAGGAGTAGTAAGGTTAATAATATATTTAATCCTCTTCTATTCTATAGCGGTTAGCTTTAGTTCGGGCTAACCTTTATTCTTAATATACTCGTCGATAATATTTTATAGTTAAGAACTATATATTAGTATAATTGTAGTTAAGCTCTAACAGGTCTTTATATCTTATATTAGGCGTAAAATCCTTTAAAGCATCTTCTTCTACTATTTATACTATTTTAGATATAAATATAGATCTGCGATCCTCTTTTGCTATAGTACTATAAAACTCTCGAAGCGTTAAGTACTAGAGTTTACCTTAACTATAAGTTTCCGGAACTTTATAAGGAGCGGTTATTAGTATAGCTTCTACTAACTACGTTTGCTAACTATATATATTTCGTAGGGAGAATAAATAGTACCTTTATTAGAACTATAGCTAGACTTCCTACTTTAAGCTAATATAACGCGTTCGTATCTATCTCTTCGTTCTATTATTCCTATCTCTCGTTTCTTAGCTCGATCTTAAAAGTAGCGAAGAACTTCCTTAAGGAGAGCTAGATTATATATATAAAGTATAGGAACTATTCTAGACGGGAGAACTTATAGTCTTTAGTATCTAATATCTCTCCTATATCCCCGTCTATTCCTTAAAGAGGAAGTTATTTAATCGAGACTAATAGCTTCGCTATATACGTACGCTTATAAGAGTAAATATTAATAGCCTCGACGCTAGAACTCGTTAGTTAGAAGGTATATATATAGTAAGGATACGTATATAGCTATATATAGTATATTATTATTAGAAGTATTATCCGCTATTAGCGCTATAAGCCTATTAAAGATCTCGAAATAGGTAAGTACGTCGAATAGTAGGTCTACTAGGACTTCGCCTATATAATAGCCCGAAATATATAGAAAGGCTAGTATAGCCTTATACTAGGCCTACTCGCTATCGATCTAGTAGCCTCGTATTATAAGGAATAATACTTAGAGCACCCTAGCGTACTAACTATTAAGGGCGATAGCTACCTAGAAGGTTCTAGATAGCTAACGTTTTAAATTGTCCTTAGAGTAATCGACTATATCCTAGATATATAACTTAATCGTAGCGGCGCTCTTAAAGTCGATAGATCTAGTCTCCTCTAATAGATATTCGTAGGTATACCGAACTATAGGACTTTCGAAGAAGTTTAAGGGTAAGCCTAGCTAGGAAACTATAAGCCTATATAACTCTAGAAACTTTAATCGTTCTAGGTACTCTATTCTAGTAAAACTTTTCTTAAGCTGTTCCTATAAATAAGGGCCGTTAGTATATCTACGTTATATATCTCTATAAAGCGTAGTTAGCGAGCGTAGTTAGTAAGTATAGTTAGCAAGCGTAGTCGGTACCTTATTCCTATATTAACGAATACTAAACTTATAGATTAATCTTTAGTAGCCTTAATAACTTCTCTAGTAACTCTACGCTCTTAAGAGGCTCCTTTATAGCCTACTAAATCGAGGTGCTTTTAGAGAGCTTTTATTCCGTTACCTAGTCCTAAGTATTTAATAACTCTATTATATCCCTTATATATAACCCTCGGGGCGTACGTTTCCTAGTCTATACCTTTAACGAAAAATCTCTAAGCTTATAACGTTCGCGTATTCGAGTTTTATTTTATAAGGTTTAAAGATATTCTACTATACTTATCGTAATGCCTTACCTTTTCGAGCTACTAATAGTAGTAGTAAAAGCCCTCGAACGACTAAGTATACTCCTACTACTATATCTATACGCTATTAGTTTCGATCTAGTCCTTAGAATCCTCTAGCGGCTTAGTAAGGTTAGCTAGAAGTAGTATCCTATCTTATATACTAGCTCGACTACTCGAGGTATTCGTAATCGGATAGCGTCCCTTCTTCTACTATTATACTGCCTTTTTAATTAGACTAAAGTCGACGAGAGACAGCTACGATTCGGAGTTAGTCTATCGTTCGCGAAGCTATATACTTATATATCTTAAGGAAGAAGGAAGTATAGTACTACTACGTCGTATTAAAGTCGTAAGATATACTAGTAATACTATAATATAAAGTATATAGTACTAAGAAGGAATCGTAGAACTAGAGAGTAAAAGCTAGTAGAGTAATAGAGGTAAATAATATTTATAAGGGCGATTAAGTTTTATTAGTATAAGTACTAGCGAGGTGTCTCTATTATAGGCCGACGGCCTATCCTAGTAGCGTTATAGAGATAGGCACCTCTAGTACTCTTATTAAGCTCGTAATAGTCGCGACTAATAAACGTACTAAGTACTCTTTAATTATAGTAACGCTATAGTCGCCTTCGAGGGCAAGTATCTTACTAGCGTAAGAGGCTAGTAGCGTTAATAAAGCTTAAGTCGAAAAAGCAGAGTTAGACTTAGCCTAAGTAGATAAACCTATCGTAGAGAGAATTTAGAAACTACCTAAAGACTACGTAAAGCGATATAATACTATATAATAGAAGGCTAGAAATAATACTAAGAGTAAGAAGGGGAAAAAGAATATAGCGAGCTAGTAGTTACGCCTTCGGAGATATATTACTACTTTGTCTTTAGAGCTAGTACTAGATCTAGGAGCTCTAGCTATACCTTAAACTTCTAGCTCGCTATATTCTTTTTCCTCTTCTTATCTTTAGTATTATTTCTAGCCTTCTACTATATAGTATTATATCGCTTTACGTAGTCTTTAGGTAGTTTCTAAATTCTCTCTATAATAGGTTAGAGGGCCGGCTAGTACTACGACGTAAACTGTAGACTAATATATTATATACCGTCGGCGGCTGCAACTAATCTTAACTTACGAGATATATCCGTATTCTACCTAGCTTAAGAGGAGTTATAGAGCTTCTATATAAACCCTATCTCTAGCGACTAGAATTTGCGTATAAAGGTCTTAGAGATAGCGAGCTTATCTATAGACGTACCTAGAAGCTACTCGACGATATCCTAAAAGCTAAGTCCTCCTTCCTACTTAGAATCGAGCTATATTTCTTATAGAAGCTCTCTATATACCGACTTCTTTATATCGAACTTATAAGTATATAACTAGAACGCTAACCTATTTCGCTTAGCCTATACTTTAGACGTAACTAGCTTCCGGAACCTATTACTATCCTAATCGTATCCTAACGAGATAAGCTAATTTAGGACTTCTAGAGTCTAAGTAAAGCGATTAGCTATATTAAACTTAAAGGACTTCTAAGAGAGATAGTTGCGATATACTACGTAGTAATAAAGTAGGAAAATTTCTATTATAGTTAGAAGATAGCCTTCTACTATTAGCTCCTACTACTAGTTAGTATATAGTCGGTAGGCGTAGTCGGCACTAATTTACCTTCGCTTTCGCTATAAATACTAATATACGGACTAATTTTATAAGCCCTCTATAAGGCTCTATAGAGCGTAGAGTATACTTCTAGTCTAATCGGAGGTACTCGAATGCGTCCTAAAGAAGCTATTAGTTCTAGCAGCAATATACTCTTAATAAGAGCTACTTACGTCCGCTCTAGATACTTAAAATATATATCTCCTCTTATTCCTAGATTATAGCCTCTCGATAAGGTCTATTTCTTACTACGAGGAACTCGGCCTCTCCTTAATTAGTTATACGATAAACTCGGCTTAACTCCTATATTACGTATATAGTATCGTAAGCGTATATACCTTCTTCTTAAACTATCGAATAGCCTTATTCTAAAAGGCGTAGACGGCGTAGCTCCTCTATATAGCCTGCTCGCTCTTAATAGCGACTCGAAGGTAGAGGTTAGTTATTTTATAGCTAGTACCGGCCGACCTTACTAGTAATACGTAGGGTGCCTCTAGACCCGACTTAGACTAATTAGTATTATACTAGTAGTTATAGTTATAGTACGGGTCGTCCGTACCCTTCTCCTTCTCGATATTAAAATAAAAGCTTTCCTTATCCTAGTTCGCTACTTATATAGTAGGCCTATCCCGCGCGCGCTTACGTTTCTTATCGTCCTTATTATACGTTAGTACTACCGACTATATTAGCTAACTATATAGATTATTACTTACGCTATCTAGTCGTACTAAGCGTAGTGCTCCTCTCTTTAGGCCTTAATCTTCTTCTACTACTACTCCTTTAATAGGGAGCTCTATATATTATTAAAGCCGATTAAAAGCTTCTTTTACTAAGTAAAGAACTTATTTCTAGCTTTGCGCTACTTATTTATTATAGCTCTCTTAGGCGATATATTTACGCGCTAGCTATACTCGTAAAGGGTATTAGAATTAGAAGAGTAGGTATCTATATCTTTCCTTATAGCGCTTAGTTATATCTAAAGTATAGAAGTACTTATACTATCTAAATCCTTATCTACGAGGTAGGGACGCTTCTATAGACTATTAGAGGGCGTAGTACTTATTAGACGTCGCTTTTATCGCGCTATAATCGTAAGTTTAGTCGCTAAAAAGAGATAAGTATCGCGAGGTATATAGTAAATATACGCTTAAAATTTAGCGGTAATATAAGTATAGTAGCAGTTAAGGTAGTAGTTATTATAGTAGGAGCTAAGTACGACGAATTCTAGCTTTAGGTGCGCTAGAAGCTTAGTACGCAGCTATTCCTACCTAGCCGTTAGCTTACCTCTATACGTAGAGATTAGCTTCTTATACTATAGTCGGCTACTATAGTTAGCGATATTATATAATATATCGCTTGCTTAATATAGCGTATACTAATATATACGACTATATACGAATAGTAATAGCTATAGACGTACTCTAGAGCTAGAATCTATCGTATACGTTACTTAGATTAACCTTACTATCGCTAGCCGAAAAGAGTAACTACTATATACTTATACCCTCGACGACTACTCGTCTACTCGTCGCCGATAGTTACTTCTTAGCTTATACTATCGACGACTACTTATCTCCTTAGCGTAGATAGCTACTTCTTAGCTTATATTATCGACGACCGCTCGTCTCCTCGGTATAGACGATTGCTTTTTAGTTTATACTATCGACGACCGCTAGTCTCCTTAGCGCTAATAGTTGCTTCTTAGCTTATACTATCGACAACTACTCCTCTTCTTAGTATCGAAGTAGTATTAATAATTATTTCTTCTCTTCTACTATTATAACGACTCGGTTCCTCGATATAAAGGTAGGCTAGAGAGTCTATTTTTCTATTCTACTACTATATTACGACTACTTAACTAGTAATACTATAGAGTACTAGTAAGTCTAGCTCTTTCCCTTCTATAGTATTTTATATATTCGTAGAGAACTTCGAATAATAAAATATATATACTATAGTCGATATTATCTATATAATACCTAGATATAATCTATACTATAGTAAATATTTGCGTCTATTACTAACTTGCTATATTCTATAAAGTAGCGAAAGCGATTATAGCGTTTATATAACTATAACTTCTACTAGGTAAAGATTAGTAGGGGTGTCCTAATATAGTAGTAGAATGCGATATAGTTCTACTATATAGCGCTATCGAACTCTAACCCCCCCCCTATAGGCCTACGTATTCCGGCGGTCGTATACGATTTTCTAGTACTCCTATCTGCCCTAGCCCTTCTCTCTCGTACCTCTACCTATCTACTCCTTCTAACCCTTCGATATCTCTATCTATACTACTCGATGCCTTCTCTTATTTCCTAAGCGGACTCTAATATAGAGTTTAACTCGAGCTCTCCTCTACGAGTATATCCTAATATAGATACTAATATACTACTATTAGTACTACCTCTACGTATAGGAAATAAGGCTACTAAGTAGTAGCGAATATAGCTACTAAAGGCTATAGTACTAAACGACGAGTCTCGTAGGAAGGTAGTAGTTCTATAGAAAAAAGCGATAGCTATAAGGATAATATAGCGACGAACGAGAGCTAGTAAGTCTAGTATCTTAAAAAGGTAGTTAATACTAGGGACGGCAGCCTTACGAGAGATTCGTAAGCTTTAGCAAACGATAGCTTTATATATCCGGAGGGTCCCTTTTTAGCGCGTTATCTACGAGATTATAATAGATAGAGGTAGTAGTAATATTATTAGAATTTAGGCGGTAGCACTTAAATGCTTATAGGAAGTAGCAGAGGCATTTCTCGTTACGGAGTTCGAGATTTCTAACCTTCTAGCGATCTACGCGAAGCGTATTACCCTATAAGCAAAGGATATATACCTATATAGTTATCTACGCTACTAGTTTACTAGTTAAGACAAAGGAGGGAATAATAATATAGGTATATAATACTAGGTTACCGACTATAATTGCCGACTATAAAGAGCCTAGTATACGTTGCTATACTTAGAAGCTTAGAATTAATATATATAGCGCGGGTAAAGCCGTAGCTAGCGCGCTAGCAAGCCTAACCTCTACCTTAGCTAACCTATATACCCTTACTAAACTATTAGTAACACTACTACCTCTACTACCTTAGAACTTATTAGCGGTCGCGCTTTATTAGCCTATTATTATCGCCTTCCTTTTTTATACCTCCTAATAAATTTTCGTATTATATATACGAAGGATACCGCCGCGTACGTTAATTATAGCTTAATCGACCGCTTTTCTCTCGGCCCTCCGCGTATTTATAATAGCTTAACTTCCTACTAATAAGCCTAGCTAGTTCGCCGAGTAATACTTCTCTAGCCGAGATATAGCGTCTGCTCCTCCTTCGTTTAGAAACTCCCCCTTACTCGAAAACTCTCTTATAGATAATAGTAATATCGACCCTAGACTTCTTAGTAACTAGGCGCCCTCTTCTAGCTAATACGGCGCTTCTGCTCCTCCTCCCTTAATTTCTAACCCCTCTACTTATAATAGTAACGACTAAGGAGCTACTAGTAGAAATAACTAGAATAGTTCTCGTAGAAACGCGAATAGCGATAATAGAAATAACGAAGATAACGTCTCCGTTATTATTATCGACGATAGTAATAGCGAGGAGAGTAATAGCGAGAAGAGTAATAGCGACGAGAGTAATAGCGACGAGAGTATTATACCGCCTACCCCTCCCTCTTAGCTTTTTAGGAAGGCTCTATAGAAAACTATACTAGGCGGTCGGCCTCGTCTTAATAAGTAGAAGCTCGCTTACTAAATAGCCCGTAAGAGATAGATCGAGAGGGATAATATAATAATAGTAGCGGTAGTAGTAGTAGCTAGAGGAGCAGTAGGTAGAAAACGATTACTAGGTAGAAAACGAGTAGCGAAAAAGGGACTAGCTAGAAAGAGAATAGCTAGAAAAGTACCGGCTAAAATAGTAGTAGTAGGTAGAGGAGGTCTAGCTCGTAGAGCTAGTATATAGAAGACTTATTACTATAAGCTAGGTAGTAAGTTATATAGTCGGCATTTATAGTTAGTATTACTAACTTATACTCTAGCTATCGCGCTCCGAGAGATCCGCAAGTACTAGAAGTCTACGGATCTACTTATACTAAAGCTACTCTTTAGCTACCTCGTCTACGAAGTTTACTATAACGTTTCTAGAGGCTTAGCTATTTCTTAAGGAGGTTACTATTAGTAGGCGAGCGCCCTTAGTACTCTATAGGAAGCCGCCGAGAGTGCTCTAGTCTACCTCTTCTTAAGTATATATGCTCCTAGTCGTTCTATATTTAATCGATATTAACTATATTATAGGTACTAACGTTACTACGATTTACGTAAAGCGAGTAACTATTTAGTAGAGGGATATAAAGTTTGTTATTAGCCTGCTCTCGTCTTAGGGAATTAATATGTTTAGTAAGAGATAAATCTCTATAGTATATATAAGGAAAATCGTTATAACTATAAAAGGTATATATAGTAAAAATTAGTATAAGTAGAGAGGTTACTATAGTTAGTATTCGTAGTCGGTATGCCTATAGTTGCCCTAAAATATATAATTTGCTGCATTAAATTAAATATGCCTTTAAAACTAGTCGCTTTTTATACTTTCTACTTCCTCTAGTTTCTATCTATTTATATCCCTCGATTTTCTATACTATATTCTATCGAATCTTATATTTCTATTAGGACCTATCTTTAGACCTATCGTTAGACCCGAGTCGGACCTATCTAATACCTATATTTGTTAGATAGGTCCGGAACTAGGTAGGAACCGGCTAGGACCCGACCTAACTATTATAGTTCTATATATTTAGGTCCTAGACCCGACCCGGACCCGTCCCGACCTATTCTAACCTCTAATTAGAGAATATCTATTCTAACTAACTATTAAAGTATAGCCTAATACTATAAAAGAACTAAGACTAGTCTAGCTTATAGAAGATAACTAAGTAGCCTTAACTCTTATTAAGAATATATATACGTATAAGAGATTAAAGTATATTAATATTATATATAACTATATTAGATATCTCTAGTAGTAGAGAAAGATTATAGTAGAATATATTCTAATAAAAGAGATAGTTACTAATAGTCTTACTAAGCTAAAGAATAGACTATAGTTCTAGGAGTTTATTAGATAACTCTAACTTATATAGGAATAGTAAAATATTTATACTTATACTATAAATTAAACTAATAGTTAAAGCAAAACTATAGGAGTATATATTTCCTTTTAGGAACTCGTACGCTACTATAGGTATACTAGACCTTAGATTCGAACTAAGATAGAATAGGTATATAGCTCTATCTATATAACTATAGTACCTAATAACTTATTAGAAATGCTATATATATATAAAGGTAGGATTATAGAAGATCTTTAGCCTAAGGAGGAGTATTAGAAAGTATAGTCTAGTTAGATCTTCTAAGAGGAACTATATCTTAAGAGAGAGATATAACCTAGAACTATCTAATATAATTAACTAGTTAGTTCCTACTTATTACCTCTACTTTAACTACGTATTATACTCTTCTACTAAGTACCTATAAGAATATAATTTAATATACCTCGTTCTTAGCTACTATAATACCTTATTTAATATTCTAGATATTACGAGTAAGAAACTTAAATATAAAATATAACCTTAGTAAAAGAAAATCTATTCCGCTCTATAAGCTATATAAATAAAGCTCGAGAAGTACTATACTACTACCTAGAAGCGATTTAGTAATATATATAGTATTACGATTCTTTTTAATCTAGTAATAAAATAGGCGTTCTAGAACTATAAGGCCTTCTCTAGTAAGAGGCTCGATTCCTTCTTTAAGGATTACTACTAGTTAAAATTCTAGGTCGAATATACGCGATATAAGCCTCTTCTAGCTACGTCCTAGTCTAGGCTAAAAAAGGCCTTCTACTACTTCGTAATATTATTTATAGATAGATTAATCTTATTGCCGGTCTACCTCTTTATCTAGAGTAAGTAGCTTTGCTCTAGTATTATATAAAAGGGAAAATTCTATAAAAAACCCTTTATCTTCCTCTTTGTTTTTATAGTTAGTAGTTACTTCTTCTATCTTGCCTTTCTTTAAGTAAAATTAGGCTCTCTTATAGCCTTACTCTCCTTCCTAGACTCCTCTTTATCTCCTTATCCCTCTATAGCTTCGTTCTTCTTTATTAATCTCTTTTCTAGCTAGAGAGAACTAGTCTAATACTCCCTCTTAGATTAGCTACCTAGCTATAGTATTAAGGCCTCTTAGTATTAAGTATATGTTTTCCTATAAACTAGTTCCTACTACTATAAATAGCTAATATCTATTACTCTAATAGTTTTAATAGAATATATAAATATACTTAGTATTCTAGATACCTTAGTTATATAGGTATATTAGGATAACTCTTAAGACTCTCCTCTTTATTAGGTATGCTCTAAGTCTAATATATCCTATCTTAATTAGGGTAATTATTATGCTTATAGGCCTTAGGGCCTCCTTATAAATCTCTTTAGCCCTAAATTGTCCTACTATAGCCTATACTACTAGTTGCTCCCTTATTATACCCTTCTTTTATCTAGCCTTCTCCTATTCTTAGTTCTATTTAGTAAGCTCCTACTAGTTCTTAACTCCTATCCTTATCTAGAGTAGCCTCTAGCTTAGAGTTATCTCTTAAATTTCCTATACTCTTATCTTATATTGCTTACTATACTAGTTGCCTCTCCTTCTTACCTTTTATTCCTTTTAAGTAATTCCTTTATATACTTACTTAATATACTAGTAGGTTAAGTTATCTACTTTGTTCTTTATATATTATTTAGTAAGGTCTTAAGTATAAAGCTAGATTAGAGAGATGCTTGCTTCCCTTTAAAGAACTATAGCTATAACTAACTTATATATACCTATAATATTCCTTAGAGCTTAGTTTTAGACTTACTTAATTAGTTTAGTAAGGCCTTTATTATACTCGCTTATTCCTTCTAGGTTAGACTAGGTTTAGTATCTATATACTAGGGCTAGCCTAATAACTATAGTATAGATATATCTTGCTTTCTTAAATAATACTCCTTAGGTAGACTTATATAGCCTCTATAGAGACTAGATCTAGTATATGCCTTTCTTAGCTACCTTCTTAATATATAGGCCCTACTTAAGTTTAGTATCTACCTAAACTCCTAATAGTCTTAGGGATAGGATAGGTTTACCTCTAAAGCTAAGGATCTAGACTATAGCTCTAAGGTTATAGTTCCTTCCTCTTATAAAGTAGATAAGCTAATACTTCTATAGTATAAAGGCTACTCTATATCTTATTACTTACTCTATATATTTGTTATAGGAATATTATTTATAATAGGTCTCTATAGTAGATTAGATAGTAGTAACTCTAACTTTAATTAAAAGGTATCTAGACGGCCGTAGTAGACCGTATATACGTTAGCTAATTTAGTAATTCGGACGAGGTATCTCGTTATTATTATACTAGATTTAAGGACTTAGCTATCTATTCTATAGAGTATCTACTTCGGTTAATAGAAGGTAATCGTATTATAATATCTAGGTTACGCGCTAATAGCTTAGAATATCCTTTCTATTCTAGTAGCTAGAACTAGTTATAAGCGCGACTTTAGTATAGCGCGTTATTAGAGTAGATATAATTAGTTCTACGATCTCTTAATATTTAGTAATATTATATACTATTATTCTTAAGAATATAACGCGTAGTAATAGGCTTAGAAGTCGCTTATAGAGGAGGCGCTACTAATATTAACTACGTTCGAGCCTTTAAATAATATAGTTAATTAGTAGTAGAAGTAGCTCGAGGCGGATTAGAAGGCGTTAGTAAGTACTAAATAGAGTAACTTCGACTTAATTAGTAATAATAAAGAGAATATAGTACTAATATATCTTTGTTATAGTACTTACTACTTAGTAAAGGAAGTATTTACTTTTACGTTATACTTATAAAGTAGAATAGACTTCGTAGTCGATATTCTAAATCGTATAAAATTCTAGTATCTCGTAGTCGATAAGTATAGTCGGTATTCTTATTTTTCTTCGTAACTATAGTTATTAGTTTAACTAGCGCTTTTAATATACTATAACGCTTAGTTCTATATATACGTATATTTAGTATTAGAGTAATTTTATTATTTCTATAGCGACTTAGTTTTATTCTTTAGTATTAGACTTATCTTTTTAAACTTAAGTCCTTATAAAGACGTATATAGGAACTAGTAGTATTTAGACCTAACCTATTAATTTTATATTAGGTCGAGTACTCTATTAATTTAAATCTTAAGTTAGTTCTCTTAGGACTTAACTTAGACTTAGAACTAACTTAAAGTTAAGGACCTATTCTAACCTCTAGCTAAACCGCTACTCGTATACGCGTACTAGCTCTTTAAAAAATAAAACTATTATAATCGAATTAGTATAGGAATTATTATAAAGGTATAATAATCTATAAAAGAGCTACTAGACGACGAGTTTTTATAGGCCCCTACTCTACTAAGTTATCTAGGTTCCGCTTATTACTAGCTAAATATTATAAAGCTAGTAGTATAGTAGTAGTATTAGTAGTAAATAGACTATAAGTCGTTAGCGACGTTAAAGATATAAGAAGACGCTAGCGCGCTTACTAAGTAAGTATTAAAGGCGCTATATACTATTTATAGAAGGTTATTACTAAAGTAATAGTACTAGCGCTACTAAGAAGGCTATATTGCGATTATAGTAGTAAATAGCGCTATACTATAGCAGATAAGCGCTATTATTAAGAGCCTATTTAGTTATAAAATCGAGTTTCTATTATCGTAGCGTAAAGCACGGCTATTATCTATAATTTAGCGTTAAATCTTCCCTTTAGTCGTAACCTTCTTTTACTATTCTCTAATAAAATTTTAGAGGGGCACTAGGTTAATATAGCGACGATAACTATATAGTAATAGGAGGTTAAGACGAGTAAAGTACTATTTAGTAGGATTAAAAGGTATCTACTACGTGTTCCTACTAAGTTCTAGTCCTAAAATCGTCTTATAGAGCCTAGAGTTATACCTTAAACTCGAGTATCGTCGAGAATTATATCTAGAATACTACTCCCCGGTAGTATTCTAGAAACTAATCTTAAAATATAGTAGCGTACCTTAAGCGAGGCCGGAAAATCTAGTAATTAGCTCGCTCTGCTAGCTAAAGTATATTCGAGATAGTAGCGTTATCAACTTTCAGATTCTAAGATTTCGAATTAGGTCTACCGGACACGCAGCCAAATCCTATGCTAATATTGGATTTTGAGATTCTAGAAGTCAATAACGCCACTGGACCACGGTCAACCGAACGGGCTCTAAGTGCGATTGTTGTATGCGACAATGCGACGGCGGCGGCGGCGGCAATAACAATAGTAGTTATTATAGTGAATGCACAGCGAGTAAACAATGAGTCGGCGCGGAATTGACGTAGTAGCCTCTACCAAGGTTCAGGCCTCCATATGCACTCCGCTCCATCGCTCAGCAGTAGCAGCAGCAGCAGCATCCACTCCTCCCCAGCTGGCCTTGAGACACTACTGCTCGCACCTCCGCCGACTCCCCGCCGCCCCACGCACGCCGCTCCTCTATCATACCATTATGCGCCGCAACAGCGAGGCCTCGAGTTCGTGCCGCATCGAGCGCAAGCGCGCCCACGACCGGGAGGCTCAGCGAGCCAGCCGCGCGAAGACGAAACAATACATCGCCCACCTGGAGAAGACCGTTGCAGACTTGACCGAGAGCAGCGGAGACAGCCGAGCCCATTACTTGGCCCAGCATGCCTCGCAACAGTCGCAAGAAATCGACAAGCTGCAAGGACTCGTCAGCAAGATCCGCACGCTCGTGCAAGATGCCTCCAAGCCGGACGCCAGTTCGGTCAAGGGAGAAGGCAGCTCCTCGACCCACGCCAGCGATGCTTTCCCCACCGACGCCTTTTCCGCTCTCAACTGGGACACGGCGAGCGAGGACCAGTGGATGATGGAGGCTTCGAAGCCGTTGGAGATGGACGTGCCACAACAGCAGCAACAACAACAACAACAACAACAACAACAACAACAACAACAACCCCTGCAACCACCGCCAGTGATGCCAACGCGGCAGATTACAGAGACTTCGCGGAACCTGGTCGTGCTAGGAGTCAACCTCTTCTGCGAGAACAACGACGACACGACCTACTTTCAGCGATTGAACGATCTGATCGAAAAGATCGAGCAAACCCCCGACAACCTCTCCACGCTAGAGGAGGACATGGACATTCTGAGCCGAGCCATTGTCTCTGGCTGGGATGCCGCCGAACGTGTGCACCACTTCGACATCGTCTGGCGCTTCCTCCGCGCTTTTGACGAGGGCCTCTGGTACCGTGCTGCACCTGTCGAACGCTTCGCCCATTTCTGGAACATGCGCTCCACCATGGTGCACAAGATCCGTCCCAAAAACCAGCCGCGACGGAAGGTGGCCTCGTTCATGTCTCCTACCATTGGTCAGCGATCCGCGGGCCATCCCTCCGTCGTGGACTACTTCGGCTGGCCACTGGTGCGGAACCATCTGCTCACATCTGGTATCACCAATTGTTCTGGCCGCGCCGCCATCGCCTTTACCGAAAGTTTCCGTTTCGATTGGCCATGGGAGACACGAGACGTGTACAAAATAAACCGCGCCACGGGAGTGTATTCGTTCTCCGACGAGTTTCTGAAGGCTTTCGATGATATCACTTCATTCCAATTGCTCGCGAACCAACTCATCCCGTTCGAGATTCACACTCCGCCAAAGACATCGCCACCGACCGAGTCTGCGCACACGGATGACCGCAGCTCAGTGGACGATGAGTTCACGTATCAGACGCCGGGCTTTGAAAGTGTGAGTTCACACGGTCAGAGTATGCCGGAGCAGCAGGTCGATACGAGTGCAGAGGATTGGATGAATACGTTGGCGGCAATGCATGAAGCGGGCAGGCACGCAATGCACAATGCAATTCCGTCGTTTACAATGGCGCATGAAGCCAGCATGGCACAATGGCCAGCAGTTTGAGAAGGCACACGAACGCAGGGAGAACGAGACGACGAGCAGCCGTCACGAAGGTAGCTCTGGTGGGAATTGCACAGCCCTTAGCTTACGACGAAAGCTGTTGAGCTGCGATGCATGTAAGAATGCTGGGTGGTACTTCCTCCGACCATTGTGGACTGAGGCCGATTGCAGACCATGGAATCGGGCACAGCTCCGATGTGACGAGAGTCCCACATCAACCATACCGCCACGACCGCCAGGCAGACGACGACGATCGCTGCAACACGCAGATGGCTGCCTCCACATCACGGCGACCCCGAGTTTACGGCGTGCAACAGCAGCAACAGCATTGTTCATCAGCAAAGTTCGATCACATTGACGACACTGCATAGGCTACTCGTCACAACCTGCCGAGCATGATCGACAGTTTTCTCCAAAGGAGCGACGTTTCCCACAAATATGAGAGACGGGTTTATCATGGAAATTGAGCAACACCACGTGCTAGCTCTATTCCCGAGTGAACTACTTTTTCCCGGGCCAATCGCACAATCGATCTGCCGACGGAATGTCAGGCAAGACGCGCTGCACATGCTCCACACACAATCTATCAGTCGAGTGGAGGCACGCCCACTCTTAGTGGAGGATCCATTCCAGATATTCACCCCACCTGCCCGCTCACCCCGCACCGAGAGGCGGCCAAGAGCGGCCACACCAGTGCCATTTCCAGTCATGAGCCGAGGGTGCAGCAGAGCAAAGCTTCTAGTTCGAACCAGCTCCGCTAGATCGCTGGAAGCGAACGATGTTCATGAAGAGCCGTGATCCTTATGACACGTTACTTGTATACGAACCTTTTTGCTTCCATCAAGGTACTTTTGTTTCATCAAGCCGTTCCCTGGGATTTCCCAATTCAGTAATTTGCTACTGCACTACGACGCTGCTGCAACCAATCAGTTCGCTGGGCAACGACAACATGGGGGACTCGCAACCATCGCAGGAGATTCCGAAGACGTGCAAGGCGGGCATACTTGTATGTTCAGATCTCTCCCCTTCCACTCTCACGTATTGGCTAGATTCTCGAGACTGGGCACACTACGACGATTGATTTCCCATCTCCTTCCACCCCAAAATCGTTACGATTCTTTACCCAATCTCATCTTCCCAACATGGAGTTCCAGGACACACACACACTCTCTCTCTCTCTCGTCACTATCATCCCGACGAAACTTCATGATCCCAAACAAACTAACCCTCCTCCTCTCCTCCCCCCCCCACACAGGTCAACGAAGGCCCCGACTTCCACATCGAAGTCCACTCCGACATTCCCGTCCCCACCCCGGGTCCCAACCAACTCCTCCTCCGCCTCAACATCACCGGCCTCTGCGCCTCGGACATCCACTTCTGCACCAACGACCTGGGCTTCGGCATCGCCATGAAAGATTTCGGCGTCCGGTCTCCGGGCCACGAAGGCGCGGGCGTGGTCGTTGCTGTCGGAGCTGGAGTGGAGAATTGGAAAGTCGGAGACCGTGCGGGAATGAGGCCCATGTGGGATACTTGTCACATGTGTGAGCAGTGTTTTGGGAAAGAGGAACAGTATTGCCAGAAGGTTGTTCATACGGGGCTGATGGTTAGTGGGAGTTATCAGGAGTGAGTGTTCTTTTTTTTTTCTTTTTTGGGCCCTTTCCTTTCCTTCTCTTTTTCTTGTTTTTCCCTCGCTCGAGTCTTGTGGTGGAAGGAGATGAGAGTGATGGTGTTGCTGACTCGAGGATGTGTCAGATATGTCGTTACGCCGGCGAACTATACTTCTCGCATCCCTGACGGAGTGCCCGATGAACTCGCCGGGCCGATCATGTGCAGTGCGAGCACGATGCATTGCGCGCTCCGAGAAGGCGGTTTCAAGAGTTCAGACTGGGTAGTCTTCCCGGGCGGTGGCGGCGGTGTTGGAGTTCAGGGTGTGCAATTGGCAAAGTGAGTACTTTCAATCAGAATCTTGAGCTGGGATCTCTCCACCCCTCCTTCCCATAGAATGAGATTTGCTCTGACACGAAATGTTCTAGAGCAATGGGCATGCGCCCCATTGTCATCGACAGCGGCGACGCAAAAAAAGACCTCGCCACGCGCTGCGGAGCGGAAATCTTCCTCGACTTCAAACAGGAAAGCGATCTCGTGGCCAAGGTCAAAGAAGTGACTGATGGAATCGGTGCCCATGGCGTAATCGTCACGGCATGGCAGTCATACAAAGGTAAAGAAAATCCTCTTTCCTCCCGCTCTCTCTCTCTCTCTCTCTCTCTCTCTCTCTCTTTCGTCGTTTCCTCCGATTTCTCACAAATCCCACAGATTCCCTCTCCTACCTCGGGGCGCGCGTCGGCGGCAAAGTCGTCTGCATCGGCCTCCCGCCCGCAGAAGCGAACGTCGTTGTCGGGAGCTCTCCGACGCAATTCATCATGTCCAAGCAGAGCGTCACGGGCGCCGTGGTGGGCACGATGCAGGATACGGCGATGGCGTTGGAGTATGCGAAACGCGGCTTGTTGAAGCCGATTTGTGAGGTGAGGGGCACGAGTCAGTGGGCGGAGAGTGTGCAGCAGTTGAGGCGCGGGGAGGTTGCGGGGAGGATTGTGATTGATTTTAATAAAGAGTGAGGAGGAGGCGGGAAAGGCGGAGGGGGAGGGAGATGAGATGCGGTTGGGTGTGGCAGGGTGGAAGGAAGGAAGGAGATGTTGTAGGGTGTGGGTCCCAGACAGATCGATTGCAATTGCTTGTTTCTTGCGGTTCGATGAAATAAATGTGCATTTGCGCAAGCCCTGATGTTCCCGCTTCTCCGCGTCTCACGTACATTCGATGATGATGCGTGCTTCTAGCGAGTGTGCCACTGGAAGGTTGTACTTAAATCAAGTGACCATCGAGACATGCAAGAAAAAGCCTTGCGTGGCACATCTAGTGAAATATAGTTACGAGTATCAGACCATGGTGCGTACGCTAGAACAAGCTATGTGCGCAACATACAAAAAGAAATGCAACTATCCTTCTTCATCCGTCGAGTGTCAAGATCAAGATCTCCCGATCTAAAAGAAACAAATCGTCCTAATTTCACAACTCTCTCGCGTAATGGCATCCGGCTGCGTGGTAGGATCATCAAACGCCGTATGTCCCACAAATCTCGCCACCTTGGGATCCGAATCATACGTCTTCAACAGAATACATTTCTCCTTTTCCATCATGGGGAAATAGTACCACTTATGCTGATCGTTGTATCTCATGACATAGTTCTCTCCGGTGCGGTCCTTGTATCGCAGATACAGTTTAAAGAAATCTTCCTGAGGGGCGGACTGGACATCGCACATGGCGAGAGGATTCTCTTCCACGCGCGTGAGAGGTTTCCAGACGTTGATGAATGCTACGCGCCGCGCCAGGAGGGAGGAAGCTTCTTCGGGGAGGAGCTGTTTGACGCGCAAAGGAGCGGATTCGGCGGTGTAGTCGCAGTGTACGAGGCGGACGGGAGCGCGTTGCGAAGTATTTTTTTGGTCGGTGAGGGGTTTTTCGTTGTTTTTTTTGGTGCGGATTGTGTGGTCAAAGACTAAAACTCGCTTTGCGCCCAACTCCTTTTTCAGAAATTCTACGACTTCTGGGTAAAAGTCTTGGGCGACTTGATCCCCGTCTTCCCATGAACCGCTGTAGGCTGGAGTGAAGTCTTTGAGACTGAAACCGTTGACGTCCACGTCCCAGTCCTGACCCCAGCCCGAGTGTACGGCCATGGTTTGCAGGTCGTCGCCGGGTTCGTGGACGTTTACTGACTTGGGGTCTTCGTAGAAGTAGAGTTCGGTAAGCTTATCTTCGAGCGTGACATCTTTGGTGTAATTGAACTCGGCACGTACCTCACCCTTCTTCTTGTTGGGAAGGAGGGCATCGTCGACGGCGGCTTGGGTCTTTTGCCACGCGGGGATCTTCTCAATGTCGCTGATCCAGCGTTTGAAGTGGGGATGTTGATCGAGCGGAAGCTTTTGGGCTTCGTGAAGATGTATTGCTGCCGCGATGGAGATGTCGACGATGCTGGGCTTGTCGCCTGGCAAGATCCATTTGCCCGTCTCACCGAGGCGGGTGTTGAGGATGCCAGCGGCCTTGTGCCACTTCGGTGCTTCATTGTCGATGATAGATTGGTCGGGCTGGGCACCGAGGAGCGGCTTCACCACATTCTCCACCAAGTAGACATAGTTGGTTGCGAACCAGACAGACGACTCCCACAGCAGCCAGCGGTTGGCGTCTGCGCGCAGCTTGAGGTCTTTGGGATATGCAGAGTCGTCCTTGCCCAAATCTGCGGCGTACATGAGGATGGCGTTGGATTCGGTCAAAACCAAGTTCCCATCTTTGGCGGACGGCACGGTTTGCATTGGATTGATCTTGGTGTAGCTTTCGCTCTTTTGTTCACCCTTGAAGTAGCTAATGAAGTTGTACTTGTAGGGAATCTCCATCATGTCCAGTCCAGCAAGGACCTTTCTGCTGTTGACCGTGCAAGGGTCGAGGAACACTTCGAGGTTCGACATGGTGGTGATCTGTCGCTGGTGTGAGTGGGTGGGATGGGTCCATCATGCAGTGGTGGCTTGTCGCACAGTATATATCTATCCGATTTCATCATGGTGCAGATGCCGTCCGCTATGCCCTTACCCCGCCTTGTCGTCTGGAATTTCCACAACGATCGGCATGGTCGAGGTCTGCACCGTTCCGTGTCGCCGGGCATTTACCTCGCCGTCATTGGATGGCACGACCAGGTCTTGCCTCTCCAAAAGGTGGTCGCCAAAGCTTGAGTGTCGTAAACGACGCAAGTGTTCCAAATCGAGGCGTGAGCGGTTCAGCTCGGCGCAACAGAAACAATGCGATCAGCCGCACTTACCTAGCACACCTCTGTCCCGCACTAGGCATGACGGAGCGAGCCTCAATGATTTTGCACGTCTGCCTCGCGAGAGGATATCACGCATGCTGAGTGCACCCATAGGGGTTTCAATTAAAAGCGGTGGATGTTCTTTTTCTCCATTCCCAATTCAGCAAGGACGCCACCCTTTGCGGTCAAAGCAGTTTCCATTGTCGGTGGGCCGCACAGAAAGACCTTCGTCCCTTTGGCGTCCCCCAAATTTGTAGTCCTCGCAAGCGCTTCTTGGAGCGCACTCTTGTTCACGTAACCTTTCTTGTACTTCTTCTCATCGCCTAAACTGGGAGAGCCTGGTTTGCTCTCGGGCCCAGACACGCAGTAGGTCACTTGCAATCTGGCGGGGTATCGCTTCTCCAGCTCCTCCAGCTCCTCCTTGAGCACAATGTCCCGCGTGCCATTCACGCCCCAGAGAAGCTGAATTCGCGTCTGATCTTGAGCGTCTTTGAGAATGCCCTGAGCGAGACTGTAGATGGGTGTGATGCCCGCTCCTCCTGCCACGAAGATCAGGTCTCGAGGCTTGTCGGAGGGCGTATAGGTGTAGCCTGGGATGGGGCCTCGAATCTGCAGAGTTTGCCCTGGAGCAAGAGAGTGCATATGTGTGGAGGCTCGACCATTGGGGTATTGCTTGACGATGAATTGCACTTCGCCTCGCGTATCGGATTCGGAGACGGGTGTGTAGGGGCGCAAGACGGGGAACCAGGCTCCAGAGGGCGTGTGTTGAGTCAGGACCGCAGCTGAGCAGAAGGATTAGGCGGTAAGCCGTGCGGAGGTGGGAGATGGTGACCTACACCCAGCGGGAACACCGCTCACTTCGTTCTCTCCCGCAGGCAGCTGGAAGGTGATGCGCTTGGTGTCGTGGTTGATCTGCTCGGAGCGGGTGACTGTCAGGGTCTGGCTGAAGAGCATCGTCTTGGGGAAGGCCAAAGTGGTGGAGGGAGGAGTGGTGGGCGAGTCGAGCAGCATGGGCCGGCGGGAGGAGTAGTATGCTGTGCCCGCCGCTCCCAGGACTGCTCCTGCTGCTGCGTAGGGCAGGACCCTCGATGATGTGGAGAAGAGCGCGGGCGTGGCGATGGTATGCTGTGGTAAGCAGTGGTCGAAGTGAGGCTGCCGTGGTCCAGGAGAGAGAGGAAATGAGCAACGGACCCGAATCCCCAG
Organism: Cercospora zeina; assembly: GCA_022702355.1. NCBI lineage: Eukaryota > Fungi > Ascomycota > Dothideomycetes > Mycosphaerellales > Mycosphaerellaceae > Cercospora > Cercospora zeina. The sequence continues at coordinate 1,256,421 of JAKLWX010000005.1, forward strand.
ACGGACGGACGAGACTGCATTGCGCGACACGTACGCACGCGTCTATTTGCGTGAGCGCCTGGTGTTTGTGGGTCTCAGCTGAGGCAAGTGGGGAACACGCCCGGACTCCGGAAAGCCCGATCGCTGCCGGATGATCCTCTTCCTCTCCTACATCCAAATCCACCACGTCCACATCCATCGTCCCTTCTTCCGGATCGTCACCCTAACTAATGATCCCTTCATGTTCTGTTGCTGCCGCCCCGCACGTGACGAGCGAGCGGTGACGATGGCGATGACGATGCCGGTCGCGCCGTCGAGAGAATCGCATGGCACTGTTCCACCGTAGCGGGCATGATCCTAGTCGCGCACTCCGGACGACATATCCTTGATAGACCGTCGATGGTACGCTCTCCGCGCGCTGCATCATCACCATCACCATCATCGCAGATACACACAATGACGGACGTATGGCAAGAGTATCGCGACCGCGTCGCAGGTGGCTGGCGAATCATTGACGTCGAACGACGCGATCCCTCTACAGGCACCCTCCTCGCCAAGCCCCAACTCACCGGACGAGTCTACATATCCCCCCAGGGATGGCTCTCTGCACTCATCGCGAGTCCTGTGGCCACCCGCCCGCTGCCTTCAGGCCATCAGTTCAACGCGGCATCCGACGCTGAAGTTGCCAGCATCGCCCGTGGCTTTCAAGCCTACTGCGGCTATATCAAGCTCTTCACGGACGACCAGGGACGGCTTTACTGGCAGACAAGCACTGAGATGGGCTCGGATCTCAACCAGTTGGGAGGCGTCCAGGAAAGAACAGTCTTCCTCTCCACCGAGAATGGCAAAGAATACATGACGCTGACGCCCAAGTCGCCGACAGTCGTCGAGGCACGCATACCACCCATTGGCCTGAGCCCCCCGCCTTTCAACTGACGTCTTCTTGTAGGATGGAACGACGGTGCAATCTGTGCTAAAGTGGGAGCGATTCGAGCAAGCTGCTAGGCCGCATCTCTGATCGACGAGCGTTCATGTGCCGACGGCATCAAAGCGGGACTCAGCGACAAGAGCATTAATTCATATAAGCAAATCTATATTCTCCAAGCATGATTCGTATATCGAGCGTTCCAGAGAAGGCGACTAACCAGTGGCGCAATCATATCTGTGGAACGCATACAGCATTATTGCTGACGGATACAGACTTCTCGGCGACAACGATCTGAACGCCAAGGATCTGGCCTGCAGTATCGGACAAAGGAATCACGACAGAGCAAGTGAATCCCGACTACACAAGCGGATCACGCTGCGACGCGGTGTTGCTGGACTCCACACGCGATGCTTGTCGTCGAGGCCGGCGTCGGTGGATCTGCAATTACAAGAGATTCACAGCAATGGAAACGATTCCACATCGTTTGGTGCTCCTTCCGCGGCGCAGCAGCGTTTGCGCTCCGATTGCACCGCAGCCGGTATGGAGGTGAAAGCGGGTGACCGTCGCGCTAGCGGGATTCACCTGCCGGCACGTTCCTGGCGCAAGTGGAGCGACCCTCGTCGTGCATATCTTAGGAGGTGCACGCCGTCCTTTCATCCCCTTCTTCACCCAGCTCGCAGATCGCGAAAGCTTTGGATACCATCGCCACTGCCTTTGCACTTGCAAAATACCCAAACTCAAGCACTGCAGGACTCAAAACCTCACGTGCGACAGTTCTCGAGCTCGCCGCCCCATACGCGCACCATGGAAGAATTCGCAGCACAGCTGGGTCCGCTCAACATGCTGGATGTCGACAACGCTGCCCGCGCCCAGATCAACATGGACGATCTCGCCAGCTCGTTCCAGAGCTATGCCATTGCAGCAGATTCTCCGCCAGCGGCGTGCCACATGGGGCCCAACACGAAACACCATCAACTTGTCATCGTTTACCCCTGCACTGGGATCCTCCCACAAGGAGCCGAGCTCGCCCTCGAAGTGCCATGTCACATATCACAACGTGAGCAGCCGAAGAAAGGCGCATTCTTCGAGAAAAACTATCCAGAAGTGATGATGAGGCTCCCCACTCCTGCTGATGTGGCTCATGCCGGTATTCCGCAATGCGAGCAGAAACATCAACTCGAGTCGATGATTGAACGCTTGACGCTCACACCTGGATTCAGCACGCTGAATGCCGTGTCGTACTATACTGCCGAAATGCAGACGGCGCCGACGTACCGATTTGAGCTCAAGACCCACTGGGTCACCTCCTCGCCGAGTCCACTATCTGAGGATGAAATCCAAATCATTCGGGTTGATGCGGCGGAGTGGTATGAGATTTGTGACCAACGCGCCAAGGTGAAGTGGGTGAAGGTCCTCGAATCTCACTTCAATCGTGGAACGGACCTCTCGCACCTTCGTGTGCTTGAGCGCCTGAGGCAGTACAGCCCCGATTTTGCGCGGCATGAGGTCAGCCTGTGCGACTCACTCTTTGACCGCGCACCTTATGAGTCCGTCAACAACGTGCTCAAGATCCGCATGAGCACGAACGGCGTTCGCCGTGTCACCGTCGATAGTGACCAAGATGTCCACAGGCTTCCGTGTGGTCATCAATTCATGTGCAACGAGACGTACTTGATGTGCGTAATGTCAGAAGAAGACTGCCTGGCTGCACGATGCCCAGAATGCGACCAGAAGGTCCTTCACCGAGATTCGGACATGGTTCGCGTGGCGATTGTACATGATCGTTGTGCTCGCGAACAATACAAGTGCGACCACGCCTTGTGGAAGCAGATCACGGCGCAGTTCGAGCAGGAGGTCCACGTCGGCCCCGCATCCCATGCGACTAGATTCTCTGTCCAATGCAAAGACTTTCGCGACGCCATTATCAAGGCGATGGGATCTTTCCGCCTGCCTTCGACAGTCATGCCGCACGAGACCAGCCACTTCAACTATCCCGAGACCCTCCTGATCCGTGACAGACGCGTTGGGAATCTTTCGTGAGCGTTCCTGCCCATGACGATTCTTCGACGAAGCACCATGGGTTTGCTCATCAATTTCGCAACCGAAGTGCTGAAAGAGTGCACAGGTGTGCGACAAGCGGCTGACATTTGGACGGTGCTTCCCCCTTCATATCGTGGGTTCCTCCTCGCATGGTTCCACCGAGCTCTCGCTTACGCCTACCACCGATTCAAGAAGAGCGCGGATGAATTGAACCAGCTGGCAGATGGTATCTCCTTGCAGAAGCCAGATGATGACATCAGACTGGGCTACCAGCTTGATGTTGCACTCATGGGCAAGGGCAAAAAGAGCACCTGCAAGCATAAGACTTTTGGTGATGTACCACCGGACAGCTCTCGAATGTCTTGCACCTTCAAAGAAAGCGATTGGAAGCGCGAGGAGCCAGAGTTTATGTAGGTACCAGGGCTGGAGAGGAGTTCCACTTTTCGGGACAGATGACAGGCAAAGCAGGGCCAGTATGATTGGCGGGTTGAGTGCACGAGAGGTTTGATTGGTCAATGGGCGGTGGCAGGTCAAGGAACTGAGACTCATGGCGGACTTCAAAGGCTGAAACTGTAAATTCCTTGTACCAGATAAGCTGTACACGTTTGGTGATAGCAGCAGCACAAAACAAGGAAGATCTGTCTTTTCTCACAGCACTCATCCAATCTGTCAAATAAAGTTGTGAGATAAATTGTCGTGACAACTTCTGCCAGATCACTCATGACCAAAGGCCTCCTCGGGCATGGCTTCTGCGCATTTGAAGATGGCATGTTATCGTACTGCAGTACCCGCCTGGTCCAGAAGGGTTTGTACACCAGAGCCCGAAGCCTCAAGCATATCCCATTATCATGGTCTAGGCTGGCGCAGGCATCAAGATTCTCGTCAGGGCGCGAAACCCGGCAGCATCGAACCTGTCTTGCGCGTGGCGTTCGAGGTCCATCAGCTCCTGCAATCGCAGACTGAGCCATCGCCTTCTCAAGTTTTCGTTCGGGCAACATGCAAGATGGCCAAGTATGTGGCGCGAACCCCACGCAACATGTCATGCAAAGTATAGGCCAGCTTCATAACCCAACACTTTTTTTTAAAAAAAAAAATTGTGAAGCACCACATTTTCCAGGCCAATGCTTCACGATTCTTGGAAATCCTCTGGCTTCGCAAAAAACGTCTCGAGATCCCGACCTCTTAGCGTAGTCGTACCATCGCCCTTCACAATGGTAACCTCCGGCGTGAAAGCCACAGAAGCGAATTCCCTTACCAGCCTGCGCAAATAACACGACGTAGCATCCGCAGTAAGATACCGCTCTCGAAACGTCTCCAGATGGTTCGCGATGATCGTTTCCGCTTCATTCGGATGCGCGATGTAATACAGAACCTTGTCTTCCAAATCGCCAAAATCATCTTGGACATCGACGTAGTTTTGCCCGGGGCCTTCCTTTCGGAGCAGATGGTAGTAGTGGAGATTCCAATGGAGCTGGTGGATCATGGGCAGGGAATTGCAGTTTAGAAGGTGGTTGAGGCGGCCCGAGTAGCTGAAACCTTCGGTGTGGACGACGAAAGCGTAGTTGCAGAAGGCGGCTGTGTCGATGTGGTTTTCGTGCGTCGTGGTGTCGCTGAACATGACGTTTGCCCAGGGTTTGTTGTGGGTTGCTTGGACGAGGTGTTCGCGGACGTCCGGGTTGACCCATCGGGTGCCTCGCCAGGCGACTTTGGGGATTTTGGGCACTGCGTCTCGCTGCTTGGCGAGCTCGACTGCTTTCTCGTAGTACCCGATGGAGCTTGTATACCAGAAGTCGAAGTTGGGTATTAGCCAGAGGCGCTCGAAAGTGGTCGCTTTCCAGAACTGTTCGTAGTGGACGGTTTCTCCGTTGTACTCGGTCGTCCGGTTGAAATTGACGTCGTGCGACGGCCGGGCCCATGTCCAGAAGGTATGCGTGCCATTCTCTGTCGGGGGCGATGATACATCTTGCAGCACCACAGATGCTTCGATGGTCGGGAGAATTTCACCGCCAGCAGTCGCACTTTCCAGAGCTTGTTGGAGCAAGTGGAGAAAGGAAATTCCTCGTTCGCCGATACTGCCTTTCGGATCTATCATGGCATTGATGCTTTCCAAGACTCGGACTTTATTCTCATGTATCAGAAATTTGATAGCGCCACCTTCGAACATGCCAGTAGGATGCCAGGAAATGTCGATATCTTCTTTGGAGATGACGTGTTTCTTGTTCTTCCAAACGGTCTTCGCACGATCAATCTCGTGATACAGATCCGGAAATCTGGCATTGCATTCGTTGGCAGCTAAAGAGTGGCTGCCGTGGGTTTGCGTCTCCCCTGACACTTTAGACAGATCCGTCGACAAGTCATTTGCGAGTGTAACTCTGACGTGCCTCGGACTTTGGAACCAGTAGAGAAGGAGCGCTGCTTGCACGATGATCACCAAAACGGCGATAGACAAGATTTTACGCGATGGCCATGCTCGTCCGAGCTCCATTGGGGAGCACGGTGTCGATGGGGCGCTGGGAAGAGGCAATCATGTTGCACACTGATCAGGAGGAGGACTTGGGGGCGCGGTGCCTCGACTCGGGGCTCATGCCAAGCAGGGAAGTTCGACTTGTTGTGTATTACTGTATTCCTTTGTTGCACCTTTGGCTTCCTCTTTCTCTTCATTCAACGAGGACTTCTAGTAATGCAGCCAGACGCTGCGTGACGTATAGCGCAGACAGGAGTGCTACGGCAACGAATATCAAGGCGAGGCGAGTACAACGGCAACGATCGATGCGGGTCAGACGCCTTGGCGATTCAAACTCTTTGTAGGGCATGGAAATGTTTGACTATGACATGTATGATATGCGGATGAACAGACTACGATGTTTGGGAAGCGGTGTCATGTAACAATCGCCATGCTGCGTGCGGTCCAGAAGTAGAATCGTCGATGTCCTGCGTAGGCCAAAGCTGCTGAGTGAAAGAGAGGCGTTGGAAATTGATGAAGGATCTTTGACTTCGGGTAGGATGGGCGGGAAATGGCGTCGCGGCGATGTGGTGACAGTTCACGCGTACGTGGACTTCCGAAAGGCGAGCTCACCGGCGCTTGTGTGTGTGGAAGATTTGGAATGCCACTTTGGTAGATCAGTGAGTAATAGATCAAGCATGCTGGCATGGATCGCAGCCGTGAATGGCGCAAAGTGCAGAGATGTCTTGGTCAACGTGGTGCGATGTGAGGTATCCAGTGTCTCGGAGCAGCAAAGGTCGGAAGGAGATGTGGATAAGTGTGCTGGGCAGTCAGAATTGTTCAATGCCGGAGGGTGTTGAGAATGGAAGAGGGTCGGAATGATCAGCAGTGGCATTACCAGGGTGCTATATCCATAGGCACCGGTTTCCAACTTCCCCATTCGAACAGGCTATCACAAGCGCGTGCATGAGCTGGGCGAGCTGCGTTCGCGCGACTGACGAGGTCTTCGTCGCGATGGAATCTCTCTGCGGGCGACGCAGCTGCATTGCAAGCATGTTGTCTGGCTCTGCATTGTGGAACCTGCCCCGACGCACCCTCACCACTCTATTTTCCGCCCTTTACTAAAGCTCTGCAAAGGCAGGCATCTATGCTGCGGGGTATACCAAACGGAAAACATCGTTGAAGATGTAATAGCTGCCGCCATCCGGCAGCAGCTGGAAGGTCTGAGTGTAGCTCATCGGTCTGTCCTCGTCCTTGACCAACAAGGCACCGGTCACAATGACTAAGATGCCACCATTCTCATTGCTCGGCTGTGCGTCGAGAGTGGCGACTTGGTGCTCGACTTGGTTGAAAGGAAGCTCCTGCCATGTCCATCAGCACATTGCGGACGAGGTGGAGGGGGTGTGGTGTGGCTTACAACAAGCTTCGTTGTGATGGCGGCGGCTCCTTGTGTTGGGTTGCTCTCGAATGTGAGCATCGACTGGTCCCTCTGTCCGCGGCTCGCTGTCAGCATCGCTGTTGCCCGTTCAAACGCGTCCTTTGCTCAACCTCCACGCAGCCACGTCGAGGATGCGAACGACGCGGCGGGGACGTACGTAGAGGGCGGCGAGTGCGCTCCGGTTCGTGTCAAAGGTCTTGTAGTAGTACTCGACGAATTGCTCTGCAGCGCAGCATCAGCCATGTCGTGCACGCCGGACAGGAAGGGGAGTGGTCATACTCGCGACACTCTGGAAGTCTGCGACACACGGTCAGTCTGGTGGTGCGGCCATTGCGTCCGGGGGAGCGCGACGTACCGGCCATGGTGACGGCGGGGCGGAGTGCGAGGGACGGGTTGCGGGAGGCGAGGCGAGGCGGTATGCGCGTGTTCTGCGTGCTGTTCGGCAGCGGGCGCGAGCAAAAGTGGGATGAGCTGGCGGGCTGGCGGGCGGGCAGCGTGAGGCACAACATTGCCCGGCGGGGCACAGTCCCACGGCTTTCTGCAGTCGCCACGAGTAGAACTACGAGGGCGCGCGACGACACCACCGACGACCCAGCAACGACGGAAGCGTGCCACTGATCGTTGGCGCGTGCCAGGCAGGCAGGCAGGCAGGCAGGCAGGCAGGCAGGCAGGCAGGCAGTCAGCCTTGGTCCCGACTCCATCTCTTCGTTGCACCAGCATCGGGATTCGGCGTGACCATCCGCGCTCGCAAACAGTTACAACAGACCCCATCACCGCCGTGTCGACGACGAGCATCTCAGCATCAGAGCACCTCCTGCCCCGCCCCGCCCCGCCGCCGCCGCTGCCACCGCCGCCGCCATGGTCGGCAAGAAATCAGGGCGCGCGCTGCTGCGCGAAGAAGGTACGACAGGTCTCACTCGCCGCGACGCGTCTTCACCGCCAGCAGCAAACGCCAGAAATGGGTTCTTGCATACTAAGCATTGTTGGACTGTAGGCCTGCAGCGCACGGACAACAATATGGACTTCTCGACGTGGCCACAGGTCACCATGATCAACCAGAAAAACTACTACACGTGAGTGCCACCTGTCGCCGCGCATCTCCCGCTCCTGTGCCGCCGCCGCCTCCTTGTACCCGCATGTCGAATTCGCCCTCTTCCTGCCCCGCGCACGATGGTGGGCCGTAAAGTGCTGGATGGCCTGAGGAAAGGCAAGAAAGATCTCTACGCGCTGAACGTGCAGTACTGCAAGAGGTATATGCCTGCCTGCACCGCCACGACGCCTCTTCCCGCGCACCATCGAGACCGCATCCCGTCAACCTTCCACTAACCCGCAACCCACAGCGACTTCTTGAAACGAGACGACCAGGTACTTGCCATCAGACTCCAGCAAGAGGAACGCCTCGACCGTCGGAAGCGAGCTGCTGTCGACCTAGATCGAGCTCGCGCGCAAAACGGCCAGGAAGGTCCGGACCCTGCCGATGTAAACGAAGACGACCTGGACAACGACGTCGGCCTGGTTGATGAACTCGGCGAGAACTATGGCTCCAAGACCATTGTCATCCACGTTGGAAGTCAGAACATGCGCATTGGTTTCGCCACCGATGCACTTCCAAAGACAGTGCCCATGGTGATTGCGAGAAAGTCGCAAAAGACTGAAGCAGAGGACTCGGAGCCGGTGCCGAAACGCATCAAACTGGACGATGACACGCCTTCTGAGGTGTGGTTCGGCGAGGAGGCATGCTCTCCTGCCACACTCCTGTAGATTGCGCTAACGATTGCCAGTTCGCGAGAGAGTACGACAGCATGGCAACATACTTTAAACAATTCCGACGAGGGAACAAGCGACGTGTACTGCCCAACTCAAGAGAACTCGTCACCAAGTGGAATAGTAGCACACCACCAGAAATCATTTCAGAGCACAACGATCCCGTACAGCTCGACTGGACCGAACTACCCGCCAATTCCGCAGACGCCCCGGACTACATCATCGGCGCACCCGCACTGCGAATCCCCGAGAACTCGAAGCCCAAATACCACCTCAGCTGGCCGATGCGCCATGGGCATCTCAACGAGAAAGACTACAACAATCGCAACAGGCTTCAGAGAGATTTCTTCACCATCATCGAGGAGAGCATCAAGACGCAACTCGATTTGCCCCACAAACGAGATTGGTCTCAATACAGCTGTGTCTTCCTCATTCCCGATTTGTACGAGAAAGTCTTTGTCACGACCATCCTGCAGGAGCTTATGATCGACTTTGGCTTCGGACGCGTCTGCTTCATGCAAGAATCACTGGCGGCTACTTTCGGAGCGGGCTTCAGCACCGCCTGCATGATAGACATGGGAGCGCAAAAGACGACCGTCTGTTGCGTCGAGGATGGCATGTGCATCGAGCCATCTCGGATCAATCTGAAATATGGCGGCTACGATGTGACGGAGACGTTCGTTCGCATGATGCTGTTTGACAAGCTTCACTACAGTGACTTCAACTTGATGCGGCGACACGACTTCTTACTCGCCGAGGAGCTCAAGGAAAAGTACGCGACGCTGGCTGATGAAAATGTGAGCGTGCAGCTGTATGATTTCCACCTGCGTGCCTCCGGACAGCCCACCCGCAAGTACCAGTTCAAGCTGTACGACGAAGGCTTTCTCGCCCCAATGGCATTCTTCCGACCGGCCATATTTGAGAACTCGGAAAAGCTCGTGGGGAGGAGGTCGCTCGTACCGGCCTCCGCAGACTTGTACGACCAAAAGCCAAATGATCCCGATTCCGAAGCACAAAAGGAGGTGCGAAAATATGCTAGGGCAAACATACCTTCTGCAGTACTCCCAGCGCCGAGCGAACCCGCGCGTCTTATCGGCACACCGTTGGCAGCTCCAACACCGCAAAAGCAGCGACCGCTTGGACTTCCCAGCTACCTGAATGGAGATAATGACGGCACACCCAAGTCCTCCGTGGCTGGATCGCCACCTCCAGAAGGCACGCCAATACCTGCAGACGATGGCGACATCACAATGGGGGAGGGACTCACTGACAATGCCAATGCATCTGCAGACGACGACACGAGAGACCGCGTGGTTCCCATCATGCCCCTAGATGAAGCCATTCTCCGCTCCATCGACCACGCCTCTCTCTTGCCCAATGGACAAATCGACGAGCGCCGCAAGCGAGATTTCCTTGGCAGTATCATGCTCATCGGCGGTGCCTCCAAGACTCCCTACATGCAAAGCTACGTGGAATTAATGCTCCGCAATCGAATGCCACAGTATCCCAAGGAAATCCTTGTCGCCCCGCCACCTCGAGACCTCGACCCTGCTGTCATTGTATGGAAGGGAGCCAGCGTGTTTGGTAAGCTGCGCATGACGAATGATAGTTGGATCTCTCCGCTCGAGTACGATCGACTGGGCGCGAGAATTCTGAATTATAAGTGCATGTGGCATTGGTGATGCCTAACGCAGAGAGAGAGAGAGAGAGAGAGAGAGAGAGAGAGAGAGAGAGAGAGAGAGAGAGAGAGAGAGAGAGAGAGAGAGAGAGAGAGAGAGAGAGAGAGAGAGAAAGCGAGAGAGAAAGCGAGAGAATCGGAGCACCTGTTTCTGTCGATTCTTGGTATGACTTTCGAATCCGAGTCGCGAGGACGAAAACAGCGGATAAAGAAAGAACGGGAAGACTTGGGTGGTTTTACAGCACTCGAGCACCGATACAGTCAGTCAGTCAGTCAGTCCTTGGAAACTGTCCCAAATAACGGTAAAATGATGATATATTTTTTTTCCCAATGGGCAAATCCTTGCCGAATTCTAGGTCATCATGGCAGGTGTACTCTCAACCGTTCTGGTCGTGTTTGCTTTTGCTCTGACCGTTGCATGCAGTGGGTCGGTGAAGCCGAACGTTCATTGAAGTTCACGTTAAACTTGCGAGAAGCAATGGACCTGTCAAACAACGACAGCGAGGCAATCGCCACTGTTTGAGTCGACGGTCTGCCATTCAAACATCTCAATCAATCCATATCTACCACGATGCATCATATTGCCTCGGAACACTATTTTATTTATTCAACACCACAACAACAACACAAAAACACGCTGACATCTGATCAATGACTTGACCAACTTTTCGTTTCGACTTTCCTTTCCAACTTCCGCCTCACGACGACTCACAAGTTCATTCATGCAACAGCTGGAGCAGATGTATTCTGCTCCACGTCATTTTTCTCTTCCTTCACCACAAGCTCTCCCTCCTCGCTCGGGAAACCACCAGGGATGTCCTCGCCTTTGACAGTCCCCGTCGTCTCCAGAGTAGCACTCTTTTCTTCCGCCGGGAATTCCTCCACAGCAGTAGCGCCTTCTTCCTCTTCGACGGCGGCCACCTTGGGCCCCGCACCGGCCTCAGCAATCGCGGCCTTCAACGCATCCGCCGACTCGGCATGTGACTGTGCCGTTTCCGAGGGATGACGAGATCTGCTGATTTCCGCAGCGACATCCTTTGCAGGAGCAGCCGAATCGGTATTCGTCGTCTCATTCTCCTCCAAGATCGTCTCTGCTTGGGGCGCATCGGCAGCTTCAGGATCGGCGTTCTCCTTCTCCGATTCATTCTGCACTTGCAACTCATCCGTCTCGTCGATCGTCCAGCAGGTGATGAGTGGAGACATGGCAAATGTGTGAGATGGCTTGCGATCGGATGCTGCAGAGGCGGGCTTGCGGCGAGCAGGGCCTTTGGCGCGAGACTTGCGTGCATCGACAAGTGGTTCTCGTTCCGCTGCATCTTCGCTGGCCGCCGGTGGTTCCTCCTTTTTCGGAATGGCTTGTGGACCAAGCTTCAGGCGGTTGTTCAAATCGCTCAAAAAGTTGCCTTGGAGCGCGGAGATTTTGGAGCCCGGTCGTGCTGGGACAGCGGGCTTCGCCTTAGCCTGAGGTGAAGTACGATTTTCGTCACTCCCACCGTCACGCGCAGGTCGCACTGGTCGGGATGGGATACTGGGCTTTGCTGTTATGCCCGGCGGTTTCGTCTTTGTAGGACTCGTTTCCTCATCACCCGGCTTCCTTTCAGCGGCCAACTTCGAAGGTCGCTGCGGTCTGGACGGTATTGATGGCTTGCCCATCCCACCAGCGGTGGTGGCACGAGCATCCATGTCGTCCTGGCTGCCAGGGATTGCAGAAGTGGTGGCCCTCTCCTCCGGTGGACTCCTCACGTCATCCATGTCAGGAAGGTTGACTGTAGTCTCACCCAACATACTGCTGGGCGTATCTTCCCACACATCCGAGCTTGGAAAACGATGTGCACCGGGTCGGTGTGCGGCCTTGACTTCTTCGATAACGCCAGGCTTAAAGTGTGGAGGTATCAGCGTTTTTTCTTTACTCGTCATATCCGGACCTCCACGCTGACGCGCTTGCTCTTGTTCTGGTGTCTCAAAGAAGGCGCCGGCCGCTCGATCTGCATCGATCGCCTCTTGCTGTCGCTCCAGGTCGGGAGTGGACACTTCGGCGTGATACTGCAGCGAGTCGGGCGTGTCTTCCCACACGTCTTGACTTGGGAAATGGTGCATGGCTGCAAGATCTGGTCGCTTCTTGATCGCTACTGGCTTCTCTGCCTTCCCATCGTCATCTGGGAAGAGCGGCTCGTACTCTTCAATTTCTTCGAGCGGAGTTCCACTGCCGGAGTGATGCACCTCCTCGTGTGAGATGAAACGATGCAGAGATCCACCACCGTAGCCATGCATGGCTTGCGATCCATGAACGCTGCTCGGGCGGCTAGGCACGTGCACACTACTGCGACGGCTGTTGTGCTCACCACCACTTTCATAGTAATAATCATCATCAGCTCGTGGTTCGGGAACCACTGCGGCAGGCATGAAAGCACTACCGGGTCGCTTCATCATTTCGTCAGCCGCAAGAATAGGGGTGCCGTCTCGCTGAGTATGCTCGTCCTCGGAGTCGTATCGCTGCAATTTCCTCGCGGCGTGACTGTCGTCCTCGATGGCGTCATCGGGATGCAGGCTCTTCGACAAGGTCTTTCGCATGGGCGAGCCAAGAGCAGCGTCGTTGCTGGAGGTGCGGTGGTCATGGGAGATTTGTGGAGACATGCGAGATAGATACTCTTGAATGGCATCTTCCTCACCTGGTGTGCTGGGCATGGGGGCCGCGCCTGAATGGTGTGTTAGCTCACTTCGAGCTGAGAAGCGTATCAAGCTCACCAGAGTCACTGCTGTGCACAATCCTATTCAATTGCTCGCTACTCAAGGCGGACTCCGGCTTGGGCAAGTGACGGTAGACCTGCTCTCGGGCCGCCTCTTGGGGATGCTTTCTCATCCATTCTCTTTCGAACTGATCCGCATGATCCTCGTCGTGCTCGAGACCATAGCTGTCGTGAGTCAAGAACTCCTGTCGCGAATGCTTCTTCTTGTGCTGCTTGGCGGAGCCGTCGTTGAAGAAGCCAATTCCGGGCGCGTGAGCACTCTGGCCAGAGCCCGGAGTGGGAGCTTGAGCATCGCCGGCAAATCTGTTCAGTGGGATTTGCTGGCCAATCTCGGGGATTCCGTGCTCCGTGTCATCGCCATAAATACTACCCGGACGAGACGTTTGGCGTTCCAAGCCCAAGCTCTGGGAGGAGCGATTGAAGCTGGGCTTGGTGCGCAGGATATTCGGAGGCTCGGTGGAGGGAGCACGCCTCGAATTGCTGGTCACGCGAGTCATGCGCGAAGGCGAGGCGGGCGAAGAGTCCCCCGGAGGCATTTTATGCACATCGTCCGCGGGCTTTGAGCGGCCAATGCCGAGACCTGCAGCGGTGGTGGAGTCGGTATCCGTGACTCTGGAGATATTCTTCTTGGCAGTCGACTGCGGGACCGATGCCTTGGGCTGGTGCATGGGCAGATCAGCCGCGACATTCCTCGTCTGCTCCGCAGTGTTGACTTTGGCCTCGTCAGGCAGCTGATCGAAGCTGGAGTATTCATCTCCCTCGTGGCCGAGAGCTGGCAGCGACACGCTCGGGGGCCTGCGAGGCAGCTCCTGGCTCGTCCTCTTGGGCGGCGGCCGTGTGGCCATGGCGGATGGCGGGAAGTTCAAGGGCGAACGAGTGGGCGAGGGATCGGTCTTGCGCAGTGGCCTGGGCGGCACGAGCGGCTGGTCGCTGCGCACAGCCGTCTGGCCATTTTGCTGGGCGGTGCTGCGCTGCGGGCGGGGAGGGATAGTGGGCGCGGACATGGCAGTCGTTCGAGAACGAAGGTGGGCGGGCGGAGGAGGGATTACTATGCACGATCGTTAGTGAGTCGGCTCTGCATTCCCGCCCAGGAGAAGCCGAGTGAGTGGAAGCTGCAGAGCGCGAGAGCGCAGCGGAACCAAGGCCAACGTCAGCAACAGCAGCAGCGCGGGCGCTCCGAGCGAGGATTTCGAGCTTCAGGCCGGGAACGGGCGTGAGACGAGGCTCACAGCCCGGCGCACGCGAGACTCATGCTCGCGGTCTTCCATCGTGCCGTGCGTCGAGTGTCCTGCGGCGGCCGTGGCGTGCGTGCCGGAGGAGGCATGGGCTTACATTTGATCGCATACAGAGATCAGCCAAAGATGGGTGAAGGCGGAGGGGAGACGGGATGCGCGGTGCAGCACGAGGAGCAGAAGGCGTGGAGGGGAGGTGGTGGTGGTGGTGGTGGTGGTGGTGGTGGGTGGGTGGGAAAAGCACGCAATGGCACGTCAGCGGGCGGCGTCGACAATGGCTTGGGACCCAGTCTTTTGCGCGGTCAAGTGATGCACAACGCGAAGAGGCTTTTCGTCGACTTGTACCTGGTGATGGCCGCCGCGATCGAACTAGCTCGCTTCCACTGTGCCGACGATACCCAATCACGCCGTGCCGATTGTCAAAATGCCGCATCCCAAATGTGTCCAATGCCGTATATGCCTCATGCGTGTCTGGCGGTTACTCTGCCTGCACATCCTGCACATCGAACATGGATGCAGGCAGGAGAGAGAGAAGCTGCCACGCCGTCACCCTCCACTGCATGCCACGGTCATGCTGCCGTGTGCCACGCTTTCCTTCATGCTCCACGTTCGTCTGCTGACGATGAACGATCAGCCGACGTGCTGTCATTCGGTGCTCCTCTCCGTGATCCCGAGCCGCTGTCGTTGCTGTGCAGCACGCATTCAGCCTACTCCTTGTCAACAACGTTGGGAGCACCGATTGATGAATGCAGCCAGCAACATTGAACCCGCCGACGTGGTTGCATTCGCAGCGTGCACCGCCAACAACATGGCGGCATCTGCCTTGGTGAGATCCAACGCACTGTCGAAAATCGCTCCATCTCGCGTTGCTGGTCATGACACACCATGCGGTGAATCAAATGTCTCAATAGTCAACCGCCGTGCATCTCTGGTCGTCCCCCCAATGCCATGACACACAGCAGAGTGTGCTGTGCAACACAGGATGAGAACATCTGGAGCAGCATTGTCTTCAGCGGAATCCACCTTCGCATGACACGCGACCTACTTGTCGCGGGTCCGTCGCCAGCGTGCTTTTCCGTCGTGACTTCCACTTCGCGCGAGATGACTTCTCGGGATACTGACCATCGCAGAAAGCGGTCACGCTCGCCTTACCATGCCAACCACCGACGAGAGGAGACGAGGCGCCCTCGGTCGCCATCACCATATCGCAAACACCGCCGCCTTGACCCGCGCAGCACCGATCGTCGCAGCGAGCCGATCAAGCTTCCCTTCAAGGCCCAGCCGCTCCACAGGCATGATTTAAAGCAAAATGAAGGACTCTTCGCCCGGTACCTAGACGTTCAAAAGCAAATCGATATCGAGGACTTGAGCGAGACAGAAGTCCGAGGAAGATGGAAGAGCTTTTTGGGCAAGTGGAATAGAGGCGACTTGGCAGAAGGCTGGTACGACCCAGAAGCGCGATGGAGGGCCGAAGACAGGTGGAAGAATCGACCGCCTCGAGATGAGCGGGACAGGCGAGAGCTTGTGACTCGACAGGACGCGCCAATCGGTACAAGCCTACCGCAGGTGGAGCCAAGCGAGAAGGAGGAGGGTCAGGAAGACACTGACGACGACGGGTATGGCCCCGCCCCTCCCAGCAAAGAAGCCCGGACAGTAGGAGCGAGCATACCTTCGCTCCAAGACCTCCAGCACCGAGAAGAACTCATCTCCGAAGCCCATCACGACTCTCGCGTTGACCTTCAACACTCTCGCAAACTCGACCGCAATCTCCAAAAGGACCGCCTCGAGGAGATCGCTCCACGTGCCGATCCAGGTAGTCGGGAACGACAACTCGAGAAAAAGGCCGACAAAACTTCGACCTTGCACGCCTTCCGAGAGGCAAAGGACGGCGGAGACGTCGAGGTCAACGACCAAGAGATGATGGGAGGTGGTGAGGATGACTTCAAGGGGGAACTGAAGAGGAGAGAGAAGGTGAAATCGGAAAGAGAAGTTCGGAAAGAAGAGGCACTGCGGGCCAGGATGGCAGAGCGCGAGGAAAGGATGAGGGGGGTGAGAGCGAAAGAGGAGAAGACAATGGACATGCTGAGGAGTCTTGCGAAGGAGAGATTTGGTTGAGGCGATATCGTGAGCGCTTTGCTTTGCCATCTATCGCCTCACCTCCCTCGCGACCATCTCATGCTTCCCCTGAGTACCAGGCACCGCATGACTCGACCAGCGAGGCATTTGCCCGAGCAAGCCCTTCGCCCTTCGCCCAAGGCTCGCACCACTTTGCAGACGTTACAAATGAGCGTCAAAGCACCCTCTTCACACGCTGGAATTTCGCCCTGAACTCATCCACATCCCATTCTCAAGGGACTGTTGATCGCGAGTTCTGTCAGTACACACGTCTGACGGACCTTGCAGCCCTTGCCGAATTGCTCACACGTATGCGCAGCCCAAACAGCGGATTGCCCTTTGGTTTCGCAGCTGGGTAACATATTCTAGACGGACTTTAGTCAAGCACAAACTTGAAAAGCTTTACCTCCGATGATGATTGGAGTCTGATGATCGCAACAACTACAGTATAAGCCAAAAGCACGAGGAAGACGTTCAGGCCGCGAGCGGCCGGCGAAGCCAGAGCCTCGAGTGCGTGGCATACACGTATTGTTTGTTGGCGTGAAACGTGAAATGTTTGTCAGTGGGAATGGATGGCTGGAGATGTGCTGATAGTAGATAAGTTGAAAACGTACACGGGGTCCTTTTTTTAATAAAAAAAACAAAAACAGTGGTAGCATAGCATGGATTGTTCATCATACTTGGTTGTATGTCACATATGAGATGGTGCTAGACTCCAATTCTACCTTGGCGGCTCCAACGAATACTCGAACAGTCTTCAACAGGCTTGCACATCATTCTCCGACTATGGCTGCGCTGTAAGAGAATCAATAATTATTGTTTCTACACATGAATTGTCGCCGTAGTGGGAGACATGTTTCAGCACATGAAAGTGACCCCGAATTAGATCCGAAGATCAGCCGTAGGCACATGCACGAGCTCGAGGCTCGAGCTCATGTACCATCCTCCTCCTGCAGCCTGCAGGTGCCTGCCTAATCTCAAATACATGTACTTCACCTCCCGGACATAGCCATGGCCATGAACTTCGCGCCCTACCAATCCTCGCCTCCCGAGTCCGAACGCGCCAAATCGCCTCCGCCCATCCGCAGTCCGCCCTCCAGTCCCGGTCCGCAATCGCGTCCGCCGCGAACAACAATCTCCTCGGTCGCTGACCGCGAGGACCCCTGGGCAGCAGCTCGTGCGCAAAAGCTCCCCTCACCGTCGCAGTACCAAGATCTTTCCGATTCGGACAATGAAGAAGAATCGCAGGACATCTCTCGCGCGAGTCGCAATCCATACTACAACGACTACATTGGCTCGCGGGCGCTCGAGGGAGGCGGCAATACCGCGTTAGGCGGCAGAGGAGGTCTCACGTCCATTTACGAGACTTCACTGGGACTCAACATTGCCCTGGAATCTACGCTCGCGTATTTACTGCTTCCGCCAGCTGGCGGCGTGGTGCTGCTCCTGTTTGAGCATAAGAGCGATTACGTGCGTTTCCACGCGTGGCAGAGCGCGTTGGTGTATGTTGCACGATCGTTTCTGTTCTTTTGGTATCATTGATTCAAGCTGACGCGTTACTGCAGTTTCTCGGCACTCTTCCTCGTCCACATCATCTTCTCGTGGACTGCAGTCATCAGCTGGCTGCTGTTCATCTTTGATATTGTCCTCATCGGATACTTGGCCCATGGAGCGTGGAGATATGCCGAAACACTCGACCGTGTGGAAGTTCCCATCTTCGGCAGATTGGCGAGCAGTTTTGTGGACGATGAGTGAAGGTCAAGCATCAATTGATTCGAACAATCTACGAGGAAGCTATGATCTCTGCAACGGACTGTCTTCCGCAGCATGGCACAAGGAGAT
Organism: Cercospora zeina; assembly: GCA_022702355.1. Lineage (NCBI taxonomy): Eukaryota > Fungi > Ascomycota > Dothideomycetes > Mycosphaerellales > Mycosphaerellaceae > Cercospora > Cercospora zeina. Next base: position 1,274,627 of record JAKLWX010000005.1, read on the forward strand.
TTCGAGTCCTACCTCGCTGCTTTGTGTCCACCGTTGTTGAAATGACCAAGTCGAGATTCGCGCTACTTTCGACGACAGCTGGAGAAACCAGGCGCGTTGCATAGAATTTAATTGCAAAACAACTTTGCAAGACGTCGGTGTCCCCGACCAATGGCGGTTCTCACAGGTTTCGCTCCGAGCGAAACTACTACTACTGGCGTTCGAAATTCCTGCGACATTACCCCGGACCTCTTGACTCGCGAGCTGCACGCCGGTTCATCTGTCCCAGCAGCGCCCGCACCCCAACCTGACATCGTTCTCGAATACCAAAGCACTGTTGCACAGACAGCTATCAATGTCGTTACTCGACTTGAAAGGTTCACGCTGCCCATAGAACCCTCGATTATGGCTTCGGATTCTTGGTATTTTAGACTTCGGGCCAACAGTACGTTGCACGCCACAAGAAGACCACGATTTCCTAGCGAGCGAATTGGACGTCCCGGGGGTCGACGACACTGATTTTCAATTTTTTCAGTATCTTTGTCGAAGCAATATTATCCCGGACCATATGAGACCAAAGTAGATATGGCATGAGAAGATGGTACTTTCCTTCCGGTCTGACTTTTGACAAGCTAGAATGGCTCATCAGGATCAGAGTATCATACTTCTCCTGCTCTGGCGTCGGGACCTCGTGGATTGGCAAGGTGGTCATGTCTCCTCTGGCCCCTTCGATGGAGGAGTTTGAACGCATGTATCCGTCTTTCTTGAGTTCCTCCAAAAGAGGCGTGAAGCTTGCCATTGTTTCGTTGAAACGATAGTCATACTTTCGCGCTTCCTGGACAATCTTTTCGACGTCGCCGGTATAGTTGGGACGGACCTTCTTGGTGGTGGGAGGAAGTCTGCTCTTGTTCAAGCTGGGCTTGGGATTTTTCCCTTGCACCATCGTCGACACACCGTCCTTCACCATCGCCGTCAACAGCATGTCGATGGGTTCCACCCAGTCGTTCGGCAAGTAGAAGATGGTTTGGTCGAGCAGCGACCGAACCAATGCGTCGTATTTCTTCTTCCGAGCTTGGAATCCTTCAGTCGTCAGATTGCCTCTTCCAGTGCCATTTGCGTAGCCGTCGTGTTTCAACTGGTCGAAAAGAGGATTGAGGTATTCGGGATACGTTCCTAACTCTCGCTGCGAGTCGCCTCTGGCGTACTCGTTGATGATGTCGGAAATGATGGAGGCATAATTGATGTCTTTGGGCTGCTTGGGTGGTGGGAGTGTGCTGTTCGACGATGACAGCGAGCTACTGTCGCCGTGCAGAGGAGGTGGTTCCACGCCGGATGTGCCGTTTCGCAATGGCTCCAGCGGCGGCGAGATCTTGGCTTTGCCGATTCTGGGTATGATGCTGATGATGGGTGATAGGACGGCCGACAGAATACTGTCGTCTTCTAATTCTCGCTTTCTGATATGACCATCCGTCTCAGGGACGACCAGAACAGTCACGTTGAAGAGAAGTTCGCGAAGAATGCGAGCATAGTCGCTCTCCTTGAGCTCCTTGGGTTGTGGGAGGGTGCTGTTTGATGATGAGAGCGAGGTACCGTTGCCGTGCAGCGGCATCGAGATCATGGCCTTGTTGTGAGCGTCTTCATAGGTCTTGGGGTTGCTCACAATACCGATGACGATATTTACGAACATCTCGAAGATTTTTGGTGCTATCCCCCTTCTGACATGAATGTTGTCCGTGCTAGGGACGACCGAAACGGCATCATGGGGGACAAAAGGCTCGAGAGGCTTTGGCGATGGCGAGTCCAGAGATTGATCCGATGTGTGTGCCGCATCTCCGTGTGCTGGATGCGTGAATGAGGATGTCGGTAAACCACTCACGGATGAGAAGCTGGCCGCGACGGCCGCTGCCGCAACGAGGGAGCGGAAGTTGACCATGATAGTCGAGAAGCAGAACTATCAGAGCGTGGAAAGGAATGGAGAGAACAGAGCAGCGCGGCAGGAACGGGGCGTCCGCGACTTTAAATGTCTGGCCGGCTTTGCTTCTCGGATTCAGAGAAAAGAGGTTATTTCCCCGTCCAGACAAGTCCCGCGAATGCGAAATTGAGTAAACGCAATATGCGCCGTGCTCTGTACATTACACTGCCCGACACTGGCCATTCCACTCGGCATCTCGCGGATGAAAGTGTAAGACCATGGTCTGCTTTGCAGAGCCAGACAAAAAGATCCGCTCACGGTGGTGCCGTTGGAAGCCGGCTGCGGTATTATTACAATACAGGCCGGCAAGCACCAGGGACAAAAAGAAAACGCTTTTGAAAAGCTCGAGGATGCAATGGCGTGTTCAGAGGGGGAGCATACCTCTTAGGACGTGCGTGCAATGCGCCAAGCCAAGCTCAGGGGTTGAAAATGATATTTTTTCTTTTTTGCCTCGTGCGGACCGACTCCTGAGGCAAGATATAATTATACTTGAAAAGTACAGGAAAAATTTTGCGAACAATGGAACCACTGGAGGTTAAGCACAGAGCTGCAAACCGCTTTCGTAAAGCATGTGCAAAGAAAGACTCCTGACCAAAAAAAGACGATAGCGATCACCAGAAATTCCATGCGCAGTAACAGACAGACGTTCTACAAAAGTTCCAGTCAAGAATGTCTCCCAACGCAACTGAAGTTACTCACCCGACCGCAAAGCCTTGCTCGAGTCCAGCAACACAGCGACAGCATAGGCCGGCCGTATTTCGCAAAGCAAAACAAGGGTGTTACGCCTCGCCATCGCAGACAGCATCATCCATTAGTAATGATAACAACCTTAGCACTTGGTGCCTACGTACCATACACGCACATACAAATTCCATATCTCTCCATCTCTATTTTCCAGCCCTGGCAGAGAGAGAGAGAGAGAGAGAGAGAGAGAGCGCGTTTTCCCGCTCGCTGACCAGGAATATGTATTTTATTATTCTCTTGGACTTGAGTTCTTTCTGTCAGCTTCTCTTCTGCCTCTTTGTGCCATTTCCACGAAAACGAAAGTCGAGAATAAAATAGAGGTTCACGTTGCGAGAGAACAAACTTAACTGAGTTCTCTGTCTTGCTATTAAGGTAAAGAAAACTACGTTTCGAAGACGAAGAGTAACGAAACTCGACTTTGAAGGGGAGTGGTGGTTGCTTGCTTGTGCATTTTGTTTCCGCTCGAGCGGGATTGTGCTTTGTTTGGATGAGATCAGGGGGGTTTTTTTTTTGGTGGCAGGCATTTCTACTTTAGATGACGCGGTGGGAATTATGGAGGCCAAAGGTGAACACTCGATGCAAGAGTTCTTTTTATGATAGAACAGGTTGTGGACGGTTGTTGTGTGCAAAGAGTACGTGTAGCATACATGCATGCTGCGAGCAAAATGAGGGGAAGAAGGAACGCGCGGCGGTGAACAGCGCTCACAAGGGGCTGCTCATCATGGCAGGCGCTCCTCATCGAACAGTGCGATCGAGGTCCAGTTTATTACCGTGTTCGATACATCTGATGAAGCCACGCACAGCCCATGTATAAGTCTCGCCGGAAAGAGCAAACTATAGCAAAAGATGGAAGCGAGTCGTGAAATCTGAACACATGTGACGCTCAACGTAGACCCTGCCGTTTTTCGCAGAATTCTAGTTCGCCCCCTGAAACAGTGCTGATCATATATGTACTACCTATATCCTCCTACTCATCATCACTATCATCAATAATGAACCCCGCTCGAACATTTCTCCTCGACACAACAGGTTTCGCTAACGCCGCAGGACTCTGCCCTTCGTCTTCATCGTCATCGCTATCAATGATCCGCGCAGACGATTTGTTCGCCGAGACCTCTTTCAAGGGCAGGTCTTTTTGCTGCGGCGGGCGAGGAGAAGACTCGTCCATCTGATCTTCCATGTCCGAAGGTAGAGGAGAAGAATCATTTTTATCCGAGAGCTCGATTGGTGGTGATTGTTTGGGGCGTTTCTTTCTCGTTTTGGCTGCTGAAGCTGGTTTGTCGTCATCATCGCTTGACAGGATACCAATGGGAGATGATTTTGTGATTCGTCTTCGCGGTTCGTCGGACGCTTCTACATCGTCGCTGCTTAGGTCACCGGCATCGATCATGATTTGGTCTTCTTCGCCACTGTCTACCAGTTTCGATGTTCTTTTCGCCTTCTTTGTTGTCGCCTTCTTGGCCACCTTCTTCGCAGGCTGCTTTCTTTTCTTTCCTTTCTGCATGTCATCGACCTCCTGCTCCGCTTCATCCCCAGCACCATCCATCTGCTTTAGCAATGCGTTGCGAATGACACCAGCAGTCTTCTTCCTCCGCTCCTCTTCCAGTCTGAAGAATTCTGCATCAGCTTCGGCATCACTTTCGTCGTCAGATTCGGTGATGAATAGTTTGGACTTGATCTTCGCGTTCTTCTCTCGTTCTTTCTGATCGCGGGCTCTTCTCATATCCTCCAGCTCTTCTTCGGTCCTTTCTATGGCGTTTCTCTTACGTCTCTTCTTCGGCTTCTCTTCCCCATCTTTGCGCTTTCGTTTCTCTTTCAGATTGGGCGGGAACATTGCGTCGTCGATGTCCCCGCCACTGCCGCTAGCGTCAGTATCAGAATCGTTGTCGTCGAAAGTGGCGCCTCTTCTCGCCGCTGCCTTAGATCGGACATGATCTGCTGCAGTTTTGTCGTCCTCGAAGGTCGGAGGATCGAACTCTGCCTTTTTAATCTGATTCAAAGCATCAATCAGCACTGCAGCCGAGAGTTCGGAAGGGATGATCCATGCAGCTTCATCGTCGTCCGCAAGGCCTAGTCGTTGGAACCCAAGGGTAGTGAGCAGAAGCCGAAGGTGCTTGTCTTTGAAGAGAGCAGCTTTCCGCTCATCATTGTCAGCAGTCACGAAAATTGTCGGAGCTGCGTCTGGCTCTGGTGCATCAGCCACAGCTTCCGCTCGATGCTCCAGACTAACAAGGCCCAAGCGGGCAGCTTGGTCGTCTTCCCAGGACTGTCGCTCATCTGCCGCATTCTGCAGCTGCCTCTTGACCCAGTCGAGATCTTCAGCCTTGGCCTGCTCAATCAACAGAGAAGTGGCGATTGCGATTCGCTGCTCCGGGGCAACAGCTGGCTTGATCTCGAGCTCCACTGGGGGTCGTGGTTTTCGTTTTTCGACAACCTGCTCGTAGCCATTTTGGAGGTAGAAGAGCGTGTTGGGGATCTTGCTGAAAAGTATCTCGACGACACAGGCCTCCCGCCAGCCTTGTCCGGTGCTATCCCTCTCTACCCACTTGATACATCGACGGAAGACCTGTTGTACAAGTTGTTCCCATTCTTTGTATCCCTCCATGGCAGGATCGATCCCTTCTGGTCCTTTGATTAGCCTGTGGAAAAGTGCGAGAATGTCGACCCGAAACAGGAGGACAGCCAGGTCATGTTTGAATGCCAACCTGTAGAAGTATCGATGAGCTCGTTTCATCTGCACGGGAGAGAGGTCGCGGTAGTATTGTGTGAAGGAGACGAAGGTATTCACGCATGGCTGCGACAAGAATTTGGCCGAGTATTTCGCGAAATCGAACTTCCTCTCCGAGACTGTTCGCGCCACTTCGCGGGCATCTTCTGCTGCGTCCTCTGCGGCGTCGCCAGCCTCACCGTTCGTATCTTGCTGCTTTTTCTTCCTCGCTCTTCGTTTCGAACGGATTTGCATGTCGACATTCTGCTTGCTGTACCGCTCAAGCATTCGAACGAAGACGTGCACACACTCCGTGACAGCATCGAGGTAGGTAAAGCCTTGATGAGTGTAACCACGAAGGACTTGCACGATCCGGTCATGCGTCGACTCTTCGTAGAAGATGCGGTTTTGGATGTTTTCGGCAATTTCCTGATCTTCTTCGTCCTTGCTCTCCGCCATGTTCTGCACGGTCAGCAGAATCTGCGTAAAGCAGAGAAGTGTAGCGTGCAGGTCTTGCCAGCTCTTGTTGTCGAACGCCTCCTGCATCTGCCTGTTGAGCAGGACAAAGGTCTCCTGATCGAGCACCGCCGCAATATAGGCGAACGTGTTGTCCTCGGGACTGACCTCTGTCGCTCGATCCGCATTCCAGGCTCCTTCTCTCCGGGAACGGTCTCGACGAGCGGCTTCGGCGGTGAGAAACCACGATATGAGGTAAAAGTATTGCCTGTTATGCATTTCCAATACTCGATCTGCCTCGCGCTCGATGGCTTTCCGCAGTGAGGAGAAGAGTGGGTTGAAAGAAGAGTCCAAGAAGTCTTCAACAAACGACCGCAAATGCTGCCGAGCGTTATCTGACAAATCCACTCGCATTCCCAACTCCGAATTCTCGTCGAATTCTTGCGTGAGCTTGCCCCGGTATAGCGGCTTGTCCCATTTCTTGCTCGCGTCCATCTGCCGTAGCGTGTCGGTCTCATTCGTCATACTCGTCTGTCCAGAGACTGTTGAGAGCTTCTCATCCTCGCGCTTCACCCAAATCATGGTCCCGAATCGATTGTGTCGGGTGGGAGCATGTCTCTTGTAGCTGTCCAGCATTGCCTTTTCCTTTTGCAGCAGATTCTTCAGCTCAGTCGTCTCTTCAGTGTTGACTTGCTCTTTTTTCATGAACAATTTTCTGGCGTCCACGCCTTTCAGAAGATGGAATAGCACTTCCAGCAGAATGACGTCTTGCTCTTGAAACTCATCGCCCGTCCCCGAACCGACTGTCAGCAGCACGTTGAACACGTCCTGGTCCTGGAAAGCTTCGATTGTGGCAGAACGGCTGATGTCGTTCTCATCACCTTGAGAGGGCAGATGTTGTGGTTGTGTGATCATGACCATGTTTCGGAAGAAGTACATCATGAGCTTGACGATGCCTTCATCTCTCTTGCTCCTTTCTCTCCTCGTCGTGGCCATGGCTGGCAAGGCAGTCCGCACCACTGTCCGTAGAATCTTTGCATCCTCGAACTGCAGCACTGCCCTCTTGTAGCCCACCTGTGCCAGCTGTAGATACGGAACATGTCGGTGATGGTTGACGGTCGCTTTCTCCTCGTCCAGCTGTAATGGCCATGTCAATGGCGTGAGCAGTTCCAGACATGCCAGCGCCAACTTGGCCTTGTGCTTGTTCTCCTGCGCGTCTTCGGGCCACAGGGCCAGCATCTCCAATAAATCTCCCTGGACCAAGTTCGCCTCGGCCAGCACGCGCTTCACATCGTGTCGGTTGGTCTTGTCGTCGTACAATTTGAGCCATCGTTGCAAATCCTTGAGCACGGCGCCGGCGTCGTCTCCCACGCTGTAGCTGTCGTCGTAGGTGGAGCGACCACCGACGGCGTTGACGAGCGAGGTGACATAGGCGCGCACCTCGACGTCGACCGTCGTGCTCTTTTCGAATGGGTCCATGGTGTTGCTCTACATTGAGACGCTGTCCCCGTGCACTGCCTCGCGAAACGCGTTGGACCAGAGACGCGTCGAAGTCGCGCGTCGCAGGCGTGGGGCTGAGCTTGGCATTTGTGATGGTGCCTCAGGCAAGAAGAAACAGAATACTGTACAGTATGCAGCCCTCGGCAATGGAGCTCTGCTAAGTTAAGCCGAGAAGCTACATCACTCTGTTTTGCACTCGACACTACAGAGGACTCCCACGCTTGCAACGCTCCTCTCCTCTCGCCGTCACGTTTCCGCTCCCCGACGATGCTGACGAGAAGTCTTCTTCCCCACGCCCCGCGCAGGCTCGCCCTAGCCACATGGCTCCACCGGCGCGCCTTCTCGCAAACTCCCGCTGCGTTAGCTGACGCCGCTGCTGTAAACCGGCTCGGCGTCGTAGGCAAGTCTCCCATGTCGTGACGAGCAATGCGAGCGAGCGCCTCAGAGACTAACGCCATGCAGGTGCCGGTCAGATGGTCAGTCCCCCTCTCCCTATCACATCGCCCGCAATGCAGCTGACTGATCATCAGCCGTGCGTGTAGGGCCTGGGTATCGCTCTGGTCGCCGCCCGAGCGGCAGGCGTGCCCGTCACTCTCGTCGACAATTCGCAGAGATCCCTCGACAAGGGTCTCTCGTTTGCCGACAAACTGCTCAGCAAAGATGTCTCCAAGCAGAAGTTGTCGCAGGAAGACGCCGATGCGGTGCGGGGCCGTCTCACCGGCTCCACCAGCATGGACGACCTGAACAACGTCGACATGGTCATCGAGGCGGTGCCGGAAATCCTCGACCTGAAAACCAAGATCTTTGCCCAACTGGCCGCCACATGTCCCGCACACGCCATCCTGGCCACGAATACGTCGTCTATTTCGATTACTCGCATCGCCGCTGCCACCACCACAGTACGTACCCTGTCACCCTACATTATCAGATGAACATGCAGACGCGAACCGCACGCCCGCCGAACTCTGTCACTCGCCCTCACAGATACACGCACTGTCATACTAAATACCCCTCCTCTGATAGGATCCCACCGACCTCAGCGCCTCTTCCCGCGTCGTCTCCACGCACTTTATGAACCCTGTGCCGGTGCAGAAAGGCGTAGAAATCATCTCGGGCCTCCAAACGTCCCCCTCCACCCTCGCCACGGCCATTGAGTTCTGCAAGCGCATGGGGAAGATCCCATCCACCTCTGCCGATTCTCCCGGCTTCCTCGCCAACCGCATCTTGATGCCGTACATCAACGAAGCCATTGTGTGCCTCGAGACCGGGGTCGGGGACGAGGAGAGCATCGATAGCATCATGAAGAACGGGACCAACGTCCCCATGGGTCCGCTGCAGTTGGCAGACTTCATCGGCTTGGACACCTGCTTGGCCATCATGGAGGTGTTGCATACGCAGCTCGGCGATAGCAAGTATCGACCTTCAGTGAGGCTAAGGCAGATGGTAGATGCGGGATGGCTGGGCAAGAAGAGCGGGAAGGGGTTTTACACGTATTAGATAGGGATAGGAACGAATGTAGAACCAGTCTGAAAACTCGATCGGCTTGTTTCGGGAAGCCCGGATATCACGACTGTTCTCAAAGGTTTGCAAACTCCGCGCCTTCGTCACTGGGCCAGGTCGCTTCGCGATGCGTCGCTACTGTTGTCTGCACACTGTCGAGCTCGTCCTGAATTGGGAGATCATCTTCGAAGCGGTGCTCAAAGAGACTCGCGAGCTCAGCAGCGCGTCGAACATCAGTCAATGAAGGGGCGCGCTTCAGTGGAACCTTCACGGCATCCTTCTGTCGTTGCGCCATGAGCTTCATGTAATACGTGCCGTCGACGGCATGCTTGACAGGGCGCATCGCGGCAGATTGCCAGTCGACGTCGAAGCCTGGCAAGCTGGCTTCTTTGACATAAATCTTTTGCATCATGTCTCCGAGAGTATTGACGCCCGCGCACAGCTCGTCATTGTCGTGCGAGTCCTCGAACCAGAACATGACGTCTCCTCTGCCCGTGCTCGGAGGCGGCTGGGTGAGCAGCATTCTCTGCCACGATGGGATAAAGGTGCCACTCCGTTTCGCCGGATCGGCAAACGCCACACTCCTCAGCTTCCATTCCCTCGTCGTGTCGAACAGGAGGTCGTTCAGGATGACGACTTGTTCCAGGAATTGCTTGCTGCGCTGCGAGGTTGCGTCCAGGATGTTGTACCGCTCGGATTTGGAGGCATCCAGCAGGCCCAGGTCCAGGATCTCGTCAAACGAGTTCGTCGGCAGCAGGAACAGTTTCTTTTGCAGCATCTTGCTGTGCCGGATGATATAGTGCCATCTGCTGTCCACACGCTGAGACAGAAGCAGCGTCTTCGTGTCGAGGTTCAGCAGGACGAGCTCGAGCAGCTCCCCGGTGTCGAGCGTCGCCGTGACTGCTGCCATGTCTTCGCTGGGGGTCAGCGTATGCCAAATTTTGGCCGGCAATTTGCGATGGCTGGCGGGACGGCAAGTGGCCGGCAATTGCGTCCTTCTTCTCGGTGGCTTCAGCAGGTCGCAGAGCGGATTGGCAGCGGCTCAGCACCGGTGGAAGAGCGCATGTGGCATGAGGCGCGGCCGTGAGCAGGCCGTGAGCCAGAGGAGGGAGGAAGAGAATGCAATGGTGATCAGTGAGCTGTGTGCTGCTCCTCGTGATGTAGGCAGCGTGGCGCTAGTTAGCGGACAAGCGCACGCAAGCGACGGTGGGCTGCGCCGTCTCGTGCAAAAGTGCTGGCAGCAACGCACCCCCACGACGACTTCCTGCCTTCCGCGGGATCTGCTCATTGTGCAAGGAACGCGGTGGGCGGGATCGAGTTGTGCGCGGATCGCGAATCACGACTCCTGAACTCCTGATGCCACCGGCCGAGGGCAACGAGAGTGCACGGAAGAAAAGTGCATTTCGTCGTCAGAGGTGTGTGTGGGTGATGGAAACGCCAAGCGACATTCAGCGCTGCATTCATCAGCGCACAGTGCCCAAGTCGGTAATACTACGTCTTCTCTTTCTACGACACATCGGCCCATGCGTCAACAGACGCCTGATCGATGTCCTGTCAGTGCGCGCGCATGCTGTGTCGTCGCCGGCATGAGGGTACGGGAATAAAGGCATTTGCACCTGCTCTCAATCGACCTTCCGCAAGGAAACTAAACTACCTCACCGACTGTCGCGCGACGAACAAGTCGGCCAGCGAAACACCCAAGCACAATCCTGCCGACTTCATGCAAGCCATACCCAGACTGCCGGCGCCTCCCAAGCCTGACAAGCGCAAGCAACACCCGTCCCCGTCCAACCGTTCAACTGGGATCGCGATCAGCAATCTAATCATATCAATCGGATCTAAGATCAACGGCACCAACTCCTGCCAGCCGACTACACGCTGTCTTCCATCTTGCGTGACACCACGCGAAATGGACTATCGAGCTGGGTATCGATCGACCCATGGTGCAGAAACCAGAAAGTAAAACGAACACGCTCCAGAGAGACTGCTCCTCGTGTACTAACTACAGCCTCGCTCAGAAAGTATGAAGAGCACCACGTCAAGTGGCATCCGAGCAGCAAATTGACTCGTAGGGACCATGTTCGGTGCATGAAGTGGCACTATCTGCGAAAAACCCCAATTTTCTGCTAACCGATCACCCAAACTTCGGGGAATCATGCGACGAAGGATTTCGCAACGATAACTTGCAGAAAACAGCCCCAGTCGTGATCGTCAGATCACCTCGCCTTCAATGAGGTTTCCATGTGCTTCTCATTCGCCACGGGCGAATAGCCAAAGATATTCTCGACCATCTCCCCGCCACGCACAGCCAGAATGGACAGGAGTGTGTCCGAGAGACCATGTGTCTTCTCGTTGCATCCTTGCAGCCAGACGCCAGCGCCCGGGTCGACAGCTCCCTCCTCGAATTCGACAGCGTAGTCGCGCTTGACAATCCAGTCGTTGTTCTCGACATCTCCGCCTCGCATGAGACCACGCACGTCCTTGAGCATATCTTTGTGGGAATCACGCTTATAGCCGCTGGCCACGACGACAAGGTCGGCCTCTAACGTCTCCGATCCGACATCTCGGTGATTCTGGTACCGCCCGGAGTTGTTTTGGATCTGCAGCTCCACCGCGGGTTTACCATCCACCGTGATATCCCGCAGGCCAGTAACTTCGCGGTAGTTCTGAATTTTCTGTGGCCAGTCCTCTTCGGCAATACCCTTGAGACGGTAGGTATACATTTCATTGTAAATGTGCTCGAGCAGTTCGATGCGAACAACGCCATAGTTGGTCGCCTTGTCCATCGCAAGGGCATTTGCGCGAGTCCGAGGATCCTGTGAAAAGACGTGGTCCACTCGGTCCGGGTTGAAGACTTCGTTCACACTATGACTCGTCAGCATCTGCGAACACACCACCCAAATTGCAATACTCACAAGGGCGAATCATCACTGGGCTTCAGGGCCGCGCCTCGGATAAGCAGCACAGACTGTGTTCCGGGGAATCGGGTGGACACATCGTGCCAGCACTCCGCGGCACTTTGTCCTCCTCCAACCACTGCAATCCTCTTCGGTCGCGAGCCTTCGGGGAAAATCTTGTCAATGTGGGTGGCATATTGTGAGGAGTGAATTACCCTCGGATGCTTCTCTGGCAGCGATCGCGGGATGTTGGGTCGACCTCCCGCGGCAATGACGACATGTCTGGCCTTGAGCGATTGTCGCTCGCCCGTCTGCGTGTTCGTTGACTGCACATTGAAGTACTCGACAGCGCCAGTCCTCGCATTCCGTGGACCGGCCGTGACGGTTTCCACGTTCTGGTTGTAGTCGGCCACGCTGTTGAAGTGCTCTGCGCACCATCGCATATAGTCCTCGTATTCTACGCGCTGCGGCAGAAAGGTGTTCAAGTTGGTGAACGTCACTAACCGGTCGTTGCTGTGCAGGTAGTTCAAGAAGGTGAACTCGCTCCGCGGATTCCGCAGCGTCGCCATGTCCTTGAGAAACGTGATTTGCATTTTCGCGCCCGGCAAGAGCATCCCAGCGTGCCAGGCGAATTTTTGCTGCTTTTCCAGAAACCTTACGCGCGGAGCACGGCTTGACAAGCGGGTGTCGTTCAGCTCCAGGCTGTCGTGGAGTGCGACGGCGATGGCGAGCGACGCGGGCCCGAATCCGCAGCAGACGAGATCTTGCACTTCGTCGTCGCCATATCGATGCAGGTTGGATCGCTTGATGCCGCGGACCATGCTGCCGAACATGTCGTCGGGCGAAGTCATGGCCGTGGAGTCCTCCGAGGGTGTAGAAGACGACATGTTGCCGTCCAGCAGTGAATGTGGTGCCATGTGTCTCCGATTGGTTCGATGGATCCCAGCAAACAAGCAAGATGTCGATGATGATGATGATGATGATGATGATGATGATGGACCGAGACAAGACGAGGTGCAGTAGCAGTGGCAGTAGCAGAGAAAGGGTATGTACTGCAAACCAAGAAAGAAAGGTGCTTGTGTTTGTTTCCGAGAAAGTTCGGAGTAAGTAGTGTGCCCTCGCTTTCCTCGAATAGAACGAAACTTTCTCTGCCTCCCACGCTGAGGAGAGAGATTCCACAACAGCACCACACAGCTCGGGGGCCCTGCTTGCTTGCTTGCTTGCTTGCTTGCTTCACTACTAACTATGGGGCCAAGGTAAGTTGCCAGGACCTTCGCCTTTGCTAGCACGCCCGAAACCGGCAGGTGCAAGAGAAAAAACGCGCCGGACGACGAACGAGGTTCGTGCAAGAGAAAATGATTGGCGTATCATCTCATCTCTCAGCAGATGCGTGGACAGACAGACACCAAAAAAAAAACACCGCATCGGGGCCTGCCTGTGCGTCAAGCCAAACAGTGCACATCATCGACACAAAAAAAAAAACACCAGTCGATGGCGCAACTCCTCGTCGCCCACACGCGCGCGTAGCCGACGGAGATTCTCCGGATCAAGATGGATCATGGATCCTGTTCTCACGATGCCACACCACAATCTAATCTGATCATCTCGTGCTGCCTCGTGTCGCCGAGCAGCGCCAAGCGAGGCCCCAGGCGCAGTAAGTTTGGAGTAGTGGTTAGTGGCAAGTGGCAGGCGGCGAACAGGGCCAGACGATGGCGTCAAACAAGAAAGAAAAAACACAAGACGGAGGGACAAATCCCGTTTCTGGTCTCGTGCTGCCGCCAGCCAGCCCAGCCCAGCCACACTCCGTCAGCGGGGGACGGCGGACGCCAGGCGTACAGTAGTAGAAGCGCCTTGGTGGACGCCGTCAACGCACCAGCTCCATTTTTATTTTTTTCCTTTTGGCCCCGATCACGACTGGTCCCACCGCTTTGTGACGTCGCGGCGCTTTGCAGCTTGGTGATGACTCTCTTCATGTTGGTTATCAGCGTCGTTTTACAGTACTGCCATCGGGACCGCACGCACGCGCATCGCATGCATGCAGGAGAGATTTTGTGGGTTGGCTTGTATCATGATGCAACATGCATGCGGGGATTCTTTTCGCCGCGGCAGGCGCAGCAGGCAGCCGGGGGGAAGGTGGTTCGTTGGTTGGCTGCTGATGATGAGAGCGGGGCGCCGGAAAGCGACAGTGTTGATCCTAGCGAGCAGGTGGGCTGTGGTCTCGTTAGACTTATCTGATCCGAAGCCGCTGTGCGCTAATGGATATTGTCGTCGAGTCGACATGGGGGAGGGCTTGGAACATCTAGACCGCGAGGGGAAATTTGCTCCGCTTCCCGGCACCGCACGTTCTTGTTATGAGATGATGATGATGATGATGATGATGATGATGATGATGATGATGATGATGATGATGATGCTACTACTGCTACTGTTTTGACACAGTGTCCGATTCTCGGAAGGCGGTCGGCGGACATCGGGAGGACAATTCCCCGGAAACGTCCGTAAAAGTACTGGCAGGGCTGGCGAAAGTACTCCGGGTCCGGTCGATGATTTTCACAAGTTACAACTACATGTGTACTTTGTGAACTGCCGAGGTCGGGCGCTCGCATGTGCCCGCTGCCCTGCATCGTACGACAAGCACTAGTCCCGACCACGTAATGCTGCGCAATGTGTCTCATCACGCGTCCGATGTTTCGGGCAAACGATCATGTCGGGGACTGCTACTGTAGTCCCGCACCGTGGTCGGGCGACCGGAGGATTCCACATCGTTTGCGCTACTGTTTTCTAGATCATTCGCCAAGTGGGCATGCGACTCGGATCAGATAAAAAACTTTTCACCTAGGCCCACTACTCCGTAACCGAAGGCATAGGGCGACAGCAAATAGTGGGCCCAACGCCATGCTAAAACCTGCAGACCAAAAAGGCTGCACATCAAACGAGAGCCTGGGTCTTGGCCATGGTGGCATACAGCCCTCCTTGGAGCACCAGCTCCGCATGCGTACCCTGAGCTACGAGCTTTCCCTGGTCGAAGACGAATATCTGGTCGGCATGCTGAATCGATGCCAACCGATGCGCCACGATGATGGTTGTGCGACCTTTGGCCGCCTCGTTTAGCGATTCTTGGACGTGTGCTTCGCTGTGAGCATCGAGTGCCGATGTGGGCTCATCGAGCAGGAGAACATCGGGGTTCCTCACAAGTGCTCGGGCAATGGCTAGTCGTTGCTTCTGACCTCCGCTCAACCGAGAAGAGCTGCTCGATCCACATTCGGTGTTGTAGCCATCTGGCAGACTTGTGATGAAGTCGTGGAGACCGCATTTCTTGCACGCGGCTTCCACATCCTGATCCGTGACCGTGACGCCAGGCGGCGCTCCCAACTTGACGTTATATGCGATCGATCCTGTGAAGAGGTCTGGTTCTTGCGAGACCAATCCCATGCAGCTGCGTAACGTGCGAACGTCCATGTCACGCACATCTTGGCCATCGAAGAGCAAAGCACCTTCCGTGACGTCGTAGAAGCGCTCGATCAGTGCCATTGCAGAAGACTTGCCAGCTCCGGAAGGGCCGACGAATGCGACCGTTTGTCCCGGACCAATTCTGAAGCTGACATCGTTCAGCGAGGCTTTGGATGTGTTTGGATACATCAAAGTCACATTCCTAAACTCGAGCTTCTGTGCGTATTTCTCATTCGGCCCAAGCTCCATCGACTTGCTGGGGCTACTGTCCGACAGCGATGGTGTCTTCAGAGCCCTCGAAGATGCATATTGTGCTTCGGTGCGCATGATGCTGGGTTGGCAGTCCAGCAGAGTGAATATACTTCGTGATGCAGTCTTCGCACGTGCAATCTCCGGACTAAGACTGAAGAAGTGACCCGCAGACTGGGCCGAGAATAGAAGGGCCGGGAGGACGATGAAGAAATCGGTCGTGCTGTAAGTGCCGTTTCTGACGTTGCGCGCTCCCCTGCGTTCACGATTAGCAAAGGCTTCGAGCGGCATCGGAAAGTCACTTACCACCAGTATGCTAAAGCATAGACAAAATAAGTCACTGAGAAGCAGAACGCGAGTAGCGTGTTGGCATAGTAGACGAATTTCCGAAGCTTCTTGAAGGGCGTCATGAGCGAGGTACGGTACTGGTCGATCAGATGTTGCTCCAGGCACAGAGCAGTCACTGCACGGCGATTTCGACAGGCTTCCGCTGCAAGTGCGGTGGCGTCAGTGTATGCTTCGCGATGCTCGGTCTCGGAAGCAGTGAGCAGGCGTAGTCTGGCCCAGCCTGCAAACAGCATCACAGGTACGGCGGCCAGGAGAACCAGTGCAATCTTCCAAGCAACAATGTGCGACAAGATGATGCCACCGATGACGGACGTGAAGATGGTGAAGATTGCTCCCAGTGCCACGCCACCTAGAGCAGAAAGGTCGCCAGGGTCCTTTGTAAACTTTGACATGAGTTGCTGCACGGAATGACCAGACTCGGAAAACCACTGCATATCGAGGTGCAAGATATGTTTCAAGAGTCGTGTCTGCATCGAGGCCGTGATCCGGGAAGAGACTGCGCCAAATATGCTGCCGCTGGCCAAATACGAGGTCAGCGCCACCAAAGCCAGTATGAAGAAGATGAGACAGAACAGATCTGCCCGGTCGTAGTAGTTGGGGTTGCTCGGGCCAGTGTTCAATAGTTCGATCAAGTTTCCAAAAACAACAGCTTGACCGAGGAGGATGCCTCCGCTGACGGTGCTGGCAATGATACCAACCACAGCAAGCATACTGTCCTTCTTGGCGAGCTTGCCGATTCGTGTGGCAATGCTCCAAAGACTCATCTGGGTTTTGGCGTCTTCGGATTCACACTCTTCCGCTGCCTCGGACTCCGCTGAGCCGACCAGATACGAAGACCTGGTCCTGTGCAGCCCTATTGTGCCTTCCTCTATGGGTGAACCGTCGCGCTCACTGAAATTTGTGCTCTGGGCATCAAGGAGGCCACGGAAGACGGAGTCTTCGCGAGAGGCCAGCTGGCGTGGCGCCCCTTGTTCGACGACCTGGCCGTCACTAATGACTGCGACCGTATCGGAGTCCAGTGTTGTTGACAGACGGTGAGCTATCATGATGACCGTCACTCCAGTGGCGGCCACATTTTTCACAGCCTCCACGACTGCAACCTCGGACCGGGCATCGAGCGCGGCCGTTGGCTCGTCTAGGATAAGAACCGAAGGTCGCTTGATCAAGGCCCGGGCCAAGCAGACCCTCTGTCTTTGACCTCCCGAGAGCTGAATTTCATTCCCGAGGCGGGTGTGCACTCCTTGCGGCAGTATTTTTAGGAAATCCACATTGGCGTCCTTGAGGGCCTCATCACAGCGCTTTGCTTTTTCCTCTTCGGTGACATTCTGCCCCAATAACCCGTAGCAAACGTTCTCGAAGATTGTTCCGGAAAACAAGATGTTATCTTGATCCAGCACAGCGACCTGGGAACGCAAGTGCCCCGAGTCGATAGTTTTGAGATCATTACCAGCGATGTCAATGCGTCCAGAGTAGTCGTAAATGCGCAACAACAAAGCCACTATTGTCGACTTGCCACCACCGCTGGTTCCTACTAAAGAAGTAAACGTACCTGCTTTGAAATGCAAGTTCAGGCCCTTCAGAATCTTCACCGTCGGCCTCGCGGGATATTGGAAGTCGACGCCCCGGAATTCAATGTCGCAGTTGTCAAAGCTAGGCTTCACATCGGTCTTGCGATATGTGCCGACGTTGTCGCTGGTATTGCGTTCGTCAAGAAGCTTCTGAATCGCGGCCTTTGCCGCAGCTGCACGAGCGAAAATTTCCAGGAAGGGCGCGAATTGGCCAACTACAAAGGACGCATCCAGAATGAGAAGCACAACGGCGTATACAGTCCCCGCATTCCCTCCATCTGCTGACCGGCTACCCAGGAAGAAGGCCAATGCATTGGTGGAGAATGCAATGAAATAGACCAGGGCTGCTTGCAACGCCGCAAGCACGGCTTTCTTGAGGTTGGCATGTGTCGCCTCCCCGACATACTCGATATGTCGTTGGCAAAGAGCTTCGATCATGTCGAAAGCTTGAACGATCCGGACAGCGCCAAGCGCACTCTGCCACATGTCAGCGCGCACAAAATTTGAGAAGGACGTGGCATCGACGCACCTCAACAACCCCATTCGCCCGCTCGTTCTTCTCGTTGGTAGCTCGACTGCATTTTGAGACTGCAGGCGAGAGGATCGCAAAGCTTAACGTGACCGCGGGCACCACAGAGGCGAGGAGAATGCCCGTCAGTCTGGCATCCAACATGAAGCCGACGACGAAGGCGGCCACGAAGTAGGATATCGCTTGAATGAAGATGCCCACCTTCTCCGAGCATCCAGCTTGGATGGTGTCCATCTTCTCAGTCAGCAGTCCATTCACATCGATGTCGTGCGTGTCCAGATATGCTTGATCGAGGTGCAGCAGGCATTTCAGCAGCTGCTGGCGCAACTTGATGCTGACATTTTCCGCCGTCAACCCGAAGCCAATGGTATAGATGGTCGTGACTGCAAAATAGCCAACGGCCACACCAATCAACTGCACCAACCGATCGTAGAGAGCGTCCTCGGCAGGTGGGAATTTGTTGATGATTTTGCCGAAAATGTAGGCAATGATGGGAAGTGGTATACCAGCGACAATTGCGAAGAACGCACTCCCAACGGCAATGGCCTTGTGACTTTTGGCTTCCAGAGGGTCGTAGAGGCTCAAGTAGGAGTTTTCAAATGGATTCAGCCCCAGCAACTGGGCATATATCTTCTTGGAAAAGCCCACGAACGGGCTTTGGCCTGCTGGAAGTCTTGCATTTTCAAAAGGTGCACCCTGTGTCTCGGGCAAAGGCTCGGACGTGCCGACCGAGATTCTTCGCTCTTGAGATGCCGCTCGGCTCTGGCCTGCATTGGATCCAGTGCGAGAGCGACGCACATCCAGAGGCTCATGGGGCGCACGCTCTCCAGCACTCTGCGGAGGGCCCATGCTATCGAATGATGATGGTGGGAGGTTGGAAGTCGTAGGTCAACACCACGCAGTGGGGAGAGATCGTACGTGCCAACGCAACAACTCGGTCGGTCTCGCACTCGTCGTGAATGTGCCATGCTTCGGGGTAGCACGACCGTGATCCGAGCAAAGATCCGCTGCGGTCTGTGTGATCCCGGTGTCGCGTCGAGACTAGCAGTAGTGAACGCTTAGTTGCGTGACTGTCGTTAGTAGCCGGATCGGTGGTCAGCGACGTGCGCGAGTCGCGACACTAAGGTGGTCAAGGTGACCCTGGCATCGACGCACGCGCGCACGAAGGTGATGAAAACGGGCGTGACTGCGGTGCTGGTACTGCGCGGATAATAATTTCGCGACGGGGCACGAATGACGCAGTGGGCACTTGCGGAGGCTGAATGCATTGCGGCGGCTTGAGCGGCATCGTACCTACACAGCGCTATATTACCCGAGTCGCAGCACCGCAGAAGGGCCTACCTCCTAGAAGCAGAGTAGGGGAATTCGACCCAACTTTTTAGGTTATCAGATTATCAGATCGAACCAGGGTGAGTGGCCTCGAGGACTTTGCTTGGGGCGTTCGGAAGGGTACAGACTATGGCCATAACAGGAGCGATTCCGGGCTGCTCGTCGGCGCTGCTGAGCGGGGCGATGTTGATGAGGCGAGCCGGTATCGGGCAGAGGAGAGCGCGGGCGTGTGGCATCGACATCGACGTGGTGTTGATCGGACGCGCGAAAGTCGCCGGCGATTGCTGCTGGCGGAGCGCACGAAGCGAGCGCTGATCACGGTGCGATGCTGGCGACTGGAGCGCGGGTGTGGGCGTGTCAAGTGACAAAGTGCACGTGTAGTAGCAGTGCGCGTGCAAGCGGGCATGCGGAACACGAAGAAAGTGACAACTGACAAACGGCAGGCGCTAGCGTCATCCCGCGCCCGTGCACGCGTGGGCAGGGATGTGGAGGCGCTACTGGTGTTGACGTGTAGAAGGTGCGAACCAGCACGAAACGAGGCAATGTCTCGCGGCGCGCACAGCGACATCCTCGACGAGCGACGCTGAGAAAGTGCATCGCGCCGACGCTGAGAAGCGATGATGAGATGAGCTGAGGCCCAGCCCGCAAGATGTGGACTCGTCACTCCGCCTTCCGGCAGCAGGCGCATCGAACGACTTGATCTGTGTCGCTGGCGTTGGTGCTGCATTCAATAGTGGCGACTCCCTTTGCCCTCATCACCTTCGTTTCCGCCAGCACTGCCCTCGCCACGCCACGCCACGCCACGCCACGCCACATACCACACACCTGCTGCAGCATGGCGACGAATCTGTCCATCAGCAACCCTTCGCCAAGGAAGCTGCCCGGGCCGCAACTCCTCCACCAACTCATCTGCACCGCCGGCCACGACGGCGCAGTCGCCATTGAACACACCTTCGCCGATGGCTCCCACACATCGTTGACCTACGAAGACTTCCACAGCCGAGCGGACGCTCTGGCTCGTCGTATCACACTAGCGATCCAACGCTCCACGACAAAACCCACGAGGACCGTCGTGCCTCTGCTCATACCGCAATGCCCCGATCTGTACATTTCACAATTGGCCACTTTGAAGGCCGGGGGCGCCTTTTGCCCCATCGTCCTGGACGCCCCCGAGGAGCGGCTCCGCTTTATTCTCAAAGATGTCGAAGCGACTGTGTTGTTGACCACATCGCACTTCCAGCCTCAGTTACCGGCGTTGGAAGGGATCGAGATTTTGGCCGTGGATGAAGCACAAGCCCTCGATCCGTCGGTGGAATTGAGCTTCCCAGTCGACCCGGCGGATCCCTCCTACATCATGTACACCAGTGGAAGCACGGGACAACCTAAGGGCGTAGTCCTGTCCCATTCCGCAGCAACACAGGCACTTCTCGCCCACGATCTACATATCCCTCAATTCCGGAGGTTTCTGCAATTTGCGAGCCCCACCTTTGATGTTTCCGTATTCGAGATTTTCTTTCCGTGGCTTCGTGGCATGACGCTGGTGAGCTGTGATCGGAGACGTCTTCTGAACGATCTGCCAGGCGTCATCAATGAGCTGCGCATCGATGCGTGCGAGTTGACTCCTTCCGTTGCCAGCAACTTGCTCAGAAGTCGATCGCACGTGCCGGCCCTCAAAGTTCTCCTGACCATTGGTGAGATGTTGAAGCCGTCCGTCGTGGAGAGCTTTGGTGGCGACGAATCCGAGGCGGCCATTCTGCATGGCATGTACGGGCCCACCGAGGCGACAATACATTGCACTTTGCAAACAAATTTTGGCAAGAGCATGACGTGCAATAGCATCGGCGTTCCTCTGGACACCGTCTCAGCGTTCGTCATCCATGCGGTTGATGGCGCGTTGACCACGACTCCAGAGATTCTACCGATAGGGGAAGAGGGCGAGCTTGCTGTCGGAGGCTATCAACTTGCTGATGGGTACTTGAACCGAGCAGAGCAGACCCAAAAGGCATTTGTGCAACATCCAGAGTATGGAACGTTGTATAGGACGGGGGACCGAGCACGAATGCTGCCGAACGGAACATTTGAATGCCTCGGCCGAATTTCGAGCGGACAGGTGAAACTTCGTGGGCAGGTGCGTTTCCCAAGTGTTTGCAGCAACATCGACTTTCACTGACTGATGGCAGCGTATCGAGCTGGGAGAGATTGAACATGCAGCAGCGCGGACGCCGAAATGCACCGATGTGGTCGCCGAAGTCGTCGCAAATACATTGGTCGTCTTCTGCGTTAGCGAGTCGAAGAAGCTGACCAAGGACGCCGTAACTGCTGTCTGTCGCAAATGGCTGCCAGAATACATGGTGCCAGGCGACATCGTTGTCCTCGAATCTTTTCCCTACCTTGCATCCGGAAAGTGTGATCGCAAGGTTTTGCGCGCACAATACGAAGCACGACAGGCAGAAGGCGCAGCGAATGATGAGTCAGTTCAAAGTGAAGAAATGCAACAGGTGCTGGACTGCCTGAACGAACTTCTTGGATCGCAGGTCGCTCCAACTTCCTCCTTGGCTGCTTGCGGGCTGGACTCGCTATCCTCGATCCGACTGTCTGCTGCCTTGCGGAAACGAGGCCTCGCACGGCTTGATGCTGGACGTGTGCTCGCGGCACGAACGCCCGCCGACATTCTGACAATCGCAAAGGAAGTCGATTCCCCTAACGCTACCGCGACCTGGCGGGAAACAGCTGAGAATAGATACCGTGTGCATCTAGACGAGGCCCTTCGCGATGCAATTGGCGCGGACGCGCAAGCAGAAGTCGAGACCTCTTTCCCATGCACGCCCTTCCAGGTCGCCATGCTTACTGAAACTGCAAAGAATTCAACAGCATATTGTAATTGGGTCAAACTCGGTTTGCCCAGCTGCTCGGATGCGTCCTTTCTTCGGCGAAGCCTGTCACAGCTGGCACAATCTCACCGGCTCCTGCGATCTGGCTTTGTAGCGACCCCAAGCCTTCCTTGGAGCTATGCTACAGTTGTATGGCGATCACTGGCAGCACACCAGATTGTGGAATTGGAGGAGCTTCACTCGCCCTTCGAGATCCAGAACGACTCTGATCTGCTCAGGCCCATGAGGTTCCGGATAAATCCGAGTCGCGATGGCTATGAGCTTCTGATACACATTCATCACGCCTTGTATGATCAATGGTCAATGGATCTGCTACAGAACGATCTGGCTGCGATTCTGGCTGGTGGAAGTCCTCGCCAACGCCAATCGTTCCAAGCCGTGGCTGACTACCACCTCCATGCTGAAGAGTCTTCGGCAAGCAGTTCTCCTGAATTTTGGCAAGATCAACTTCGAAAGGTCTCGCCGACATCAATACCTCTGCTCAGAGCAAAGAACGCCGAGCACGCACTCCAGCGAACTACATGGCGGAGTACCTCATTGCAGAGCGTGGAGCTCAGGAAGCTGTCGCACGACATAGGCTGTAGCGCGCCGGCCATTTTTCAGGCAGCCATGGCCCTCATCTTGGGAGCTTATGCTGGAGTGTCTGACGTGGTTTTGGGCTCTGTCTTTTCTGGTCGCACGCTACCGATTGATGATATCGACACTGTGTTCGGGCCTTGTCTTGCAACGCTCCCACTCAGGATTGATGCCGCGGCGGCGAAAACTTGCAAGGATCTGCTTGGCACCGTGACAGATCGCAGCCGGCAGATTCAAAAGCATCTCCTCACATCACCAACTGCAATTCGCGAGGCAGCGGGCGTGTCTCCGGGGATGAGTCTGTTCGACAGTCTTTTTGTATGGCAGGAAACTACTCTGACCGCAAAGGGCGCAGGGCATTCCATCAAGGAGCTCGATTCTGCAGATCAGCTCGAATTCAATCTGGTACTCGAATTTGATCCCACGCCTGCCGCCCTTCGGATTCGTGCAACATATCAGCAGCGCCTGTTGGATGCGGAGCAAATTGAAGTTCTCATAAGACAGATTGAAAGTATTGCGAAGCAACTGATCAGCGCGCCAGATCGCTTGGTCACGCAGCTGTACAGCAATCTGAGCGGCGACCTGCTTTCCCTATTCAACCCTCGACCCAAGAACTACGGCTCGTCTTTCGAACTCACAGAGGAGATTTCACGTAGAGCTATTCTTGACCCCGCGAGGACTGCCATCAGATTTGCGACAAGGATCGATGATCATTCTATTGACTGCGAGTTCTTGACATATCGAGAATTGAACGAGCGTGCGAATCGCATGGCACACGTCTTTATTGCAGCTGGCCTGCAGCCTGAGGGTCTCGTATGTATCTGCATGGAGAAGTGCATCGATCTGTACGTGGCCATGCTTGCGAGTTTCAAGGCTGGTGCTGGATACCTGCCACTCGTTCCAGACACCCCGAAAGCCCGGATCAAGTCAATCCTCAGTCAAGCTGATGTGGGCTTGTGTATTTGCGACTCCCAATCCATTCCAAAATTTCGTTCGATGACGGATATGACAGCATTGGACATTTCATCCGTGGACTTGACAATGCAACGGAACGATTCGCCGGCAGTCAGCCAAATAAGCTCGCGCATTGCTTACATGGTGTTCACCAGCGGAAGCACTGGCGAACCAAAGGGCGTCACCGTCACCATGGACAACTTGAAGGGCAACATTGGCGTGCTCGCAGAACTTTACGAATTTGCTCCGGGTGATCGCTTGTTGCAATCCTGCTCACAAGCATTCGATGTCTCCGTTTTCGAGATCTTTTTCACCTTCTACACAGGCATGTGTTTATGCTCTGCGACCAAAGACGTCCTGTATCGGAATTTCGAACAGAGCGTTCGGGCCTTCGAGATCAGCCACCTATCTCTCACCCCGACAGTGGCAGCTTTGACGAAACCAGAGGCCGTTCCCAGCGTCAAGTTCCTGGTCACTGCTGGTGAAGGCATGACTGAGAAAGTGCATCGAACGTGGGCCGGACGAGGTCTCCATCAAGGATATGGGCCATCCGAGACCACGAACATCTGCTCAGTCCACATGAATGTGTCATCAAATGATGTGTTGGGCAATATCGGCCCTGCTTTTGAGAACACATCGGCGTTTGTGCTGGGACCAGAAGGCCAGTTCCAGATTCTACCGATCGGTGCCTTTGGTGAGTTTGTGTTCGGCGGAGAGCAGGTCTTCCGAGGCTACGTTGGCAGGGAAGACCTGAACTCCACCAAGATTATAGAACATCAGCAGTACGGTCGACTCTATCGCAGTGGTGATATGGGCCGCATACTCCCCGACGGTACGCTGCTGATCTCTGGCCGATTGGACGATCAAGTCAAGATCCGAGGGAATCGTGTCGAGCTGGGAGAAATTAATGCATTGGTCTCTGATCATCCGCAGGTCTCTGACTGTGCTACCATTCTCATTGGCGAAAGCAGTTCGAATCAGATGTTGGCTACGTTCTGGGTCGCTCAGACGGCCCCCATTCATTCCGACTGCACCATCGATGGTTCAGGAACCGAACTTGTGCCATCTTTGTACGAGGTCCTGGAAGATGCTTTGCCTGCCTATATGACACCAAGCGTCCTTGTGCCTGTTACGAGACTGCCTATGACTCTCCAGGGCAAACTTGACAAGCGATTGCTACAATCGATCTATCTGAACCTTGATCAGGACACAAGAAATGGTGTTTCGCGATCATACGAATTTGGAGCTCACGACGTCCCATCGACACCAGTCGAGAAGCTCATGGCTGAAGCAATCGCACATACGCTGGAGATGCCCGTCGAGGATATTTCGAGAAATGCTTCATTCTTTGCCCTTGGTCTGAACTCTCTCAACGCCATTCAGCTTGCAAGAGCTCTTCAGAAGGCTCTTGGCTCGCACATCAATGTCAGCATTGTTTTACGCCACTCGAGCATTGCGCGGCTTTCCAGGGCCATTTCTAGCGCAGAACACCAAGAAACTCGTGATAAGAACCTTGACGCACCCGCAGCATTAGACGGAAGTCTCATTGACAAGATCAAGTCTTCTCTGAAGACGAGCGATCTCGCTGTCGAAGCAGTGTTTCCCTGCACGCCACTTCAAGAAGCGATGCTGTCCACAGCGGGCGGCGTCTCCGTGGATGCGTACTGTACCACGATGAAGATTCAATTTGAGGGCGACGTGGAGAAGCTCACGGATTGTTGGGCCACAATGCTACAAAGGCATGCAATTCTTCGCACATCTTTTGTTGAAACAACCCTCTCTTCGAATCCATTCGTTCAAGTTGTGTTCCGAGAGCCGCTGCCTTCTTCGACTACAGCAAGTGAGCCAGTAGTGGAAAGCAAGTCGAACGGCGACCTGGACGACGCAAATGGTCACACCAATGGGCATCTCAACGGTTATCATCGTAGCGATTCGCCACTTGATGTTGGGCCACAGGATCCAAAGTTGCCTGGAGTCACGCCTGATCGACCCGTTCAAGTCGTGCAAAGTGGCCATGACATTTACCTCCAAATGCACCATGCGGTTTATGACGGGATTGCTGTCAACAACCTCTTCTCCGAGCTGATCAGCCTGTACAGAGATGAGAGTCTGCCCGATTCCGTCTCCTTCGAGCCTTTTCTTGCGGAAGTTGTTCGCCAGAATCAGCAGGATGCTCTTGATTTCTGGGCTTCTCGCATCAAATCCTTCCAGCCACGTTCATTTCCACCTCTAACGGAATCTGCAGTAACCGGAGAAAAGGTTTTCCGTATGCTATTGGGAGTTGCACCTTCAGATGTTGCGGCTTTTGGTGAAAGGCATTCATGCACCAGTCTCAGCGTCTTTCAAGCGGCTCTGACGAAGACTATTGCATACGCTCAAAGTATCACGGATCTCTGCTTCGGCAACGTTGTCAGCGGTCGATCGGTTGCAGTGCCCGATGTGGACCGTCTCATCGCACCCTGTTTCAACACGGTTCCGGTCCGTGTTCAGCTCGAACATCTGCGAACGAATCTTGACCTTGTTCAGTACCTGCAAAAAAACAACCTGGATTGCCTCCCTTACCAGTTGACAGCACTTCGTCGGGCTCAGAGCTTAAGCCGGGATCCGTCGAAGCATTTATTCGACATAATCCTGCTGCTGCAGCCTCCTGCACCATCAAATGACGACTTGTGGGACATCGAAGAGGACGAAGACATGGGTATGGGCATCCCGCTTGTCATTGAAGTGGTTCCGCATGGCAATGACCATTCTCTGCTGGTTCACTATATGCCGGACAAGATCGAGCACTCGACTGCTACAAAATTTGCCACTGCCTTCGTCTTAGCTTTGAAAGGCTGTCTGAGGTACACATCTGGTAGTATACCCGAGCTTGGAGACGAATCCGTCGAGGATCTTGCAGGCACACTGTCCCCATTACCTGCATCGTATACCGACGATACAGAAGCCACTGATGCCACAGACTCGTGGAACGATGATGAGATTCTGATTCGACAAATATTTTCAGAGCTTGCTGCAGTCAGTACCGGTCAGATCTCAAAGCAGACTTCGCTATACCGAATCGGGCTGGACAGCTTGAATGCAGTCCAAGTGGCCTCACAACTCCGGAAGCGAGGAGCAAAGATCGATGCCTCTGATGTGATGCAGCTGCAGACACCAGCTGCTCTAGCGAGACTGATTAGCTTCAAAAGGGAGGTTGACGACGATATTGCCGCTGAAACTTTTGACTTCGACGCCTTTGCGGCTCAACACAAGCACCGAGTGCTAGAGAGCCTTGCGGTGCAAGAGGATGCGATCGAGGCCATTCGACCCTGCACATCAGCTCAAAGTGGCATGCTTGCTCAGTTTGTGCAGTCGGGCGGCAGTCACTACTTCAGCCAAAGTGTCTACGAAGTGCCAGATGATGTCGAAATACAGCAGATTCAGTCGGCCTGGGCGGCAGTGCAACAGAAGCATCAGGTGTTAAGGATGGGCTTTTCGGAAACCGACGATGCTGCCATACCATTCGCCATGCTGATCTACAAGTCGGGCTCGGTTCCCTTGCAAACGGTATCGGAAACCGGTAAAGCCTCTCAGGAGCAGTTGTCTCTCAGCATGAGATCCTCCGTTCTCAACGCACTCCAATTCCCTGCTTGGCGAGCTGTAGTGCAAAACACTGATCAACGGTGCCACATGGTCCTATCACTCCATCATGCTCTGTATGATGCCGACGCTCTCGAGCTCATACTGACCGACTTTGCGCGAGCTTTGCAAGGAAAAGATCTTGGACAGCCTCGTAGCATCGATGCTGTATTGAGGATGCAATTGAACGGTGCAGCAGAAGGGAAAGATTCCAGTGAGCAGTTCTGGAAAAAGTCGCTGGAGTCTGCTCATCTCGTCAAGTTTCCAAATTTGACCCCAACAGTGGTCAGGGAAAGCAAAGCACTTTCGGCCGAACACAGCTGTCGCACGCCCATTTCGACTCTGGAAGCGTTCTGCAGGAGTGAAGGTGTGACAATTCAAGCCGTCGGGCAGACTATCTGGGCACAGCTGCTTGCAGCCTACCTCGGGGAACCAGCTGTGACATTTGGTACAGTATTCTCTGGGCTTTCATCGTCTGCGACCAAAGGAGTCGCCTTTCCAAGTATCTCCACTTTGCCTGTACACTGCGACACCAAGCGGTCGCTCCTCGACGTGGTACAAGCCATGGTCGCTCACAACTCGTCAGCACAACGGCATCGCTTCACTCCCTTGTCTGACATACAGCGATTGGCAGGAACACCAGGCCAAGCACTATTTGATACCATCTTTGTGTACCAGAGGAGCAACGCCGACGAGGACGAGTGCTTCAGTTGGAACACAGTCAGCGATAGCTTGGGCATTGATTACGCCGTATCGATGGAAATGCAGGCGGACCACAAAGGTGGACTTGGCCTGCGCTTGACACACGACATTGCGATAGTGCCGGGAGATCATGCTCTGCTGCTGCTAAGACAATTTGATCTGCTTCTGCACTCCATGATCAGCAGTGAGCCGCAAGATCTGACAGGCACAGGTATCATGTCCATCGTTGCGCCGAAGGAGGCCGCAATCCCCAGCAACGTGACGCTACTGCATGAATTCCTGGAACGAGGCGCCGTAGAGCATCCCGAAAAGCCTGCGTTTGAATTCATCTACAGCTTGGAGGATCAGAATAAGAGCAGGAAGCAATGGAGTTACCGAGAACTAAACGAGCGTGCCAACCAGGTGGCGCATTTGATTCAACAACACTCTGTTCAACCAGGAAGTATTGTCAGCGTCTGCATGAGCAAATCTCCAGAGGCCACATTCGCATTCATCGGCATTCTGAAAGCTGGATGTGCATTTCTCGCAATGGATCCGGATTTGCCTCTCGCACGGCGCAAGTTTATCGTCGAGGACTCGGCCTCTCAGCTGCTTTTCGTGGATGCTGGGAAAGTTGATTCAGAGATGGCAGACGCAGTCCGCAATGTAGAACTGACGGAACAGTCTTTGGCGACTCTACCTACTTCAGCACCTCCCGTGGGTGTTATCGATCCGAGCTCGACAAGCTATTGTCTCTACACCAGTGGCACCACAGGCGCGCCGAAAGGATGTGAAATCACACACGAAAATGCTGTGCAGGCTATGCTGTCGTTTCAAAGACTGTTTGCTGACCATTGGACGTCGTCTTCGAGATGGCTACAATTTGCCAGCTACTGGTTTGATGTCTCCGTTCTCGAACACTTCTGGAGCTGGAGCGTGAGTATCACCATGGTCGGTGCTCCACGCGATTTGGTACTCGAGGATCTTCCAGGATTCATCACCACCGCCAACATTACACACATTGATCTCACACCCTCTCTGGCTCGCCTTCTCAAACCCGAAGAAGTGCCGAGCCTGCACAACCACGTTTTCATCACAGGAGGCGAAGCACTCAAACAGGAGATCATCGATGCTTGGGGGCCATATCACACCATCTACAATGGTTATGGCCCGACCGAAGCAACCATTGGCTGCACCATGAATGTTCATATTGGCCCCGATGCCAAGCCTTCCAATATCGGACCTGCATTTGACAACGTTGGCGCGTTTGTCCTCGCCCCAGAAACTGACCATCCCGTGATACGGGGTGCCGTTGGGGAGCTTTGCGTCTCGGGTAGGCTTGTCGGTAAAGGCTACCTCAACAGACCAGACTTGACTGCGAAGGCATTCCCGTATCTTGAACGACTGGGCGAGCGCGTGTACAGAACGGGAGATCTGGTTCGACTGCTCGCAGGCGACTCCTTCTCGTTCATTGGCCGCAAAGACACGCAAGCCAAGCTAAGAGGACAGAGGCTTGAAATTGACGAGATTGATGCTGTGATCAAGGGCGCACACGTCGGCATATCAGACGTTGCTTCGCTTGTGGTCAAGGGTGACCGCGAAGTGCTGGTCTCGTTCATCATAGACAGCGAAGCTCGAAGTCGGGACCTCCACCTTGCACAATCTGGTCAGGCCATCGAGATCGTGGCAGCGGCTGACCAAGCTTGTCACGACCGACTCCCAGGATACATGGTCCCAACGCACATTATACCGCTTTCTCGGCTTCCTCTGACTGTCAACAATAAAGTCGACGCAAAGGGTCTTGTTGCCCTCTTCTCGTCCCTCACAAATCAAGAGCTCCAGAAGCTGAAGGGAAGCCAAGGGGCAGATCGGCCTCTGCGATCAAGTGAGCGCAAGATTGCCAAGGCGCTCAGTCGATTGCTCCACATCGATCTCAAGGACATCAGCGCATCATCAAATGTCTTCTCACTTGGTCTGTCTTCTGTGTCTGCCATCAATTTGGCGACGCTGCTGAAGCGTAGCGGCTTCGAAAATGCCAGTGTGGCAGCCATAATGAGCAATCCCACTATCAGCAACTTGGCGACTGCAATTTCCAGCAACGACCAAAAGAGCCAAGCTGTGAAGAATGCGATCAAGCAAGCACAGCTGAGTATATCGGCATTTGCTCAGCGACACCGTAGCCTTGCAGCGCAGACACTGTCGGTCAATGTATCAAATATCGAATCTGTGGCACCCTGCACGCCACTGCAGGAAGGCCTGCTTGCTGATTCGCTAAAGGGACCGCAGAGGCCCTACTTCAACGCCTTTCACTATCGACTACGCGAGACTGATCTCGGTCGTCTCGCTGAGATTCTTGCCTATGTGCAGTCAGGAGTTCCCATTTTACGTACCTCTTTCATTCGGACCGAAGAAGGCTTTGCCCAGGCTGTGCTGCGCGCGGTCGATCTTCCCATACATTTCGAAGAAGTGGAAGACGACAGCGGTATACAGCCGACTTTAGCAACCCAAAAAGCCAGATGGGAAGCGCTCGCAGACCATGAGGTCAGCAAACCTTTTGAGGTGGTCGTCGTCCGCTCGCCTGCGGAGACCATTTTGGCTTTCCATGCACACCACGCAATTTACGATGGAATCTCTTGGGATTTGTTGATCCGCAAACTTGAGCAGAGTTATGTTTCCCAGCTGGGTATTGACTTTGGACCAAGGTTCATCGAGGCCCTTCCATATGGCCCGTTATGCAAACGGACAGACGCAACAGACTTCTGGCAGCGACGCATGAAGGGCTTTCACTACACACCGCTCTTGCGAAACATACAAGAACCCGCATCAGACGGTGCCAGATCCACCAGAACTCTCACGTCGACGGCGTCAGTTGAGAAGATCAGAAAGGCTCAGGGCGTATCTCATCAAGCGGTGTTCCAGGCAGCATTCTCTGTCGCTCTTCATCAGCTTGCGCCCCAGGCTCAAACTTATGGCGTCGTGCTTTCCGGCAGGTCAATTGACTTTGAAGACGCGGATGCAATCATTGGACCCATGTTCAATACGGTGCCGTTTGCGGTAGACGTCGAGCCTACCGACAATTGGACGAACTTGTTGCAGCGCTGTCATCAGTCAGCCACCGCGGTTCTGCCATATCAACACACGTCTCTTCGCGAGGTTCGTAAGCACTGCCGCCGACACCCCAGTGATCCGATGTTCGACGTGCTCTTCGTTTACCAGCGTCCTGAAAAGGAGACGGACACGCAAGAAAGTCACATATTCCAGCTTGTGCCATCATTCATGCCAGCCGAATATCCTCTGGCTTTTGACGTTGATCACTATGATTCTGGAGTTGCTGAAATCACTGTTGCAACCCAGGCTGGATGTGCCAGCCGCGAGGCACTGACGGCTTTCCTTGACAACTTCGAGCTAGCACTGCAGTGCATTGCCGACAACATTGAAGGAAGCATCGCTGACAAGTTTACATTTTCTCGGAGCAGCACTAGTACCACGCCTACGCAACAGCAGGACTCTTCTCCTCAAATCAACGGGATTTCTGGCTTTGAATGGACAGATGAAGCTACAAAGCTTCGAGAAATCATCGCCGAGGTCGCTGGTTGTTCTGCCAAAGACGTTACAGAACACGTCACAATTTTCACCCTTGGTCTCGACAGTATCGACGCAGTCAAGCTCGCGGCACGCATGAAGAAAGCTGAGATGCCCGTACCTGTCAGCAAGTTACTCATGGCACAGACGATTCCACGAATTTTGGACAACCTTCAAGTTTCCGCCAAGGCGAGCGAGCAATCGAGAGTTGTTAGCAAGTTCTCAACTTTGCAGAACCAGCTCCAGGCACAAATGCAGCAGATCGGGACGCAGAGCGCGCATGAGATCGAACGCATCATTCCGGCTGCTCCCGGCCAGGAGGCATTGATTGCAGAGATGATCCGCTCAGACTTTCAAGAGTACTTCAACTCGGATGTTCTTCACCTTGCAAAGGACACAGATGTGAAGCGGCTGAAGGAGGCATGGCAGCAGGTAGTGGAGGCTTCCCCTATCCTCCGAACCGCATTTGTTGATGTCTCTGACCCAGCGATTGACGCCACGTTCGCTCAAGTCGTTCTCAAGTCAGCTCCTCTGCACTTTGATCAATTTGAAGTAGAGAGCCTTGCTGATCTCACCGACTACTTCGAGGCTGTCAAAGCGGTCGTTCGCCAATCTTTTTCAAAAACGTCCCCGCTTCGCCTCGCAATCGTGACAATGGGATCCGAACAGTACCTTGTGCTCTCTCTGTCTCACGCGCAGTACGATGGACACAGCATTGGCTTACTGCATGCCGACATCACTGCAGCTTACAATGGAAACCTGGAGCACCGCCCAAGCTACGACGAAGCTATCGAGCAAGCTCTGGGAGCTACAAGTGCCGAGTCACTCGCGTTCTGGCGACACAATCTTGCGGGTGCTAAACTGTCCAAATTCAATAGTGCCATGGCTAGTCCTTCTCCAACGACACATCGAGCTGAAAGAACTGCCATGCTTTCCAGTACTGAGGCGCGGAGAGTATGTTCAGGCTTGGGCGTGTCTCTGCAATCTCTCACACAGACGTCGTGGGCTCTCCTGCTCGCCACATATCTGGAAGACATTGATGTCATTTACGGAGTTGTGCTTGCCTGCCGTGACAGCGAGGAAGCAGAGCAAGTACTTTTCCCCACCATGAACACTGTTCCCGCGAGGGTGACACTTCATGGAACTGCATCTCAAATGCTACGTGATGTGCAGGACAATATCAATGCCATGAGGCAACACCAGCGCACGCCTCTGCGACACATCCAGGCTGCCTGCGCCGACTTGCTCCAAACAAGCGAATTCCGACCGAAACAAGGTCTCTTCGACACGCTGTTCATGTACCAAAGCCGAGGCGACATGAACGATGATGCTACGCAGGCGCTGTACGAATCTGCCATAGCCGATGCCAATGTTGAATACCCCATCGCTGTGGAGGCGGAGGCTGTGGGCAACAAGCTCGTGCTTCGAGCTGCTTGTAAGTCCTCCGTTTTGGACGCCGAAGGGACACAATTGCTACTAGAGCGTTTCGATACAGTGTTGCGCTTCCTCGCTTCCAACCAGGATCGGTCGACGGTGGACTTCTCTGGCGATGATGTGAGCATTTGCGGACTCCCCGCCTTCACGCTACGCGCCGAGGCACTCTCCCGGCAAACCACTCGCGAGCAATACCTTGAAGACTCTGACGATGATTCCGAAGACGATGCTGCTGTCGTGAATGCCATTCGATCGGCGCTTGCTCAAGTGTCGAAGGTGCCGTTGGAAGACGTTGCTTCACATGCTACAATACAGTCGATTGGCATCGACTCCATCTCCGCGATCAAGGTAGCTTCGCTGCTCCGCAAGCAATCGATCAAGTTGTCTGTGAGCGATCTTGTCAGAGCACAGACACCAAAGGCAATGGCGCAGCTCGTTGGCCGAAATGGATCTACTGTCAATAACGCAGAATCCGCGCAAGATGTGATATCCCGCGCTCTGAAAGACGTTGATCTACTGGCGGTTCAACGACGCCTCGGAGTCGCCGCTGATGATATCGAGAACATCTTGCCAGTCACGGCTGGCCAAATGTACATGCTGTCACTCTGGCACAAGACACGCGGCGAATTGTTCTTCCCTACCTTCAAGTACCACACCCGGACGCAGAAGTCAGCAGATGAGCTCCGCGAGGCTTGGAGGCAAGTTGTTGCAGAGACTGCGATTCTCCGGACACAATTCTGCGAGACAGAAGCACCGGCCATGCCTGTCGTTCAGGTGGCGCGAAAGGCCGTTACAGATAGTCTTCACTTGGACGATGCGAAGCCGAAAGAGCGGCGAGATCAGCCGTTTGCGCGGCTACACGCAACGAAGGTCGACAAGGGATTCGACTTGCGGCTCCAGCTCCACCACGCACTGTACGATGCAGTGTCTTTGCCACTTCTAATGCAGCGCCTGGGCTCATTCCTGGAGTCAGTCGTGCCTTCGAAGCTCGCCGTAAACTTTGGCGATTATTTGGCAATCGGCGCCAGCTCGAGATCGTTGGAATCTAGTCAGCGATTCTGGACAGAATATTTGCAGGGCGCCAGATATGCTCAGCTGCAGCAGCCCGATGGCAAGTCGACGAAGAGGGTACAAATGTTCAAGCCTGCAGCATTGACGTCGTGTGACGAACTGAAACGCCAAGCGAGAAGTGCAGACGTCTCGACACAGGCTGTTCTCTTCGCCGCTTACGCCAAGGTCTATAGCGCGCACGCTGCAGCAATGCAAGATGACACGTCGGACGTGGTGATTGGCATCTACATCGCCAACCGAACGCACCTGCCAGAGGTTGATCAACTACCGGCGCCAACATTGAATCTTCTGCCGCTGCGAGTGAAAGCGCCTGCACAATCCAGCATCCTCGATCGCGCGAAGCAGATCGACCACGACCTGCGCCAGATCAGCACTGCGGCAAACTCGTCTGCAAGCCTGGCAGAGATCTACCGCTGGACTGGAGTGAAGGTGGACACTTTTGTCAACTTCTTGAAAGTGCCAGGACAAGATGAGCAGTCTCCCAACGACGACGGCATTGTTGATGGGAACGGCGAATGGGATGGAGAAGTGGCCCGAGTGCACGAGACAGAGAGAGCAGAATCATTCAACATGCCGCCAGAGTTGCAAGGATTCGAAGTGAATGGAGCGTATCAACATGCCGTGGATATCGAGCTCGCGATGAAGGATGGGAAGCTGAGCATCGGTCTGTTCTGCTTGGAAGATATGATGAGTCTCGGGGAGGCGGGCAACGTGGTGGAAGAGTTCGTTGGAGAGCTGCAGTCATTCAAGACTGAGCATTGAGTGGTGTTGTGCAGCGCATTTTCGGGAGTTTGGAGCCATCCTGCAAGGCGCGGGTCAGATGTGAATGTGGGTACCTGTACAGTCTATACAGTGTAGATGATCATGTACTGCAGTATCGAGGCCCGCTTCATCTTGACGATGGCCGTTCGAGATAGGCGGTGGCGTTGCGGGAGAGATTGCGCGTGGGAGATTCCGGGAGCGGCTGAAACTAGACCGAACGCGCCTGCATGATGGAGTCATCGAAGTGCAGCAAGAAAGGGCGTGGAGCATCGCCGTCGACAATCATGCATAATAGAAGAACGGTGACTCGCGAGCGTGGTCGGCGAGTCGGCAAGCGCAGAGTGGTGCAGGCAGGGAAGGGAAACACTGTTGATGATGATGATGCCCGTCGTTTCAGCTCGTCCCTCCCGCTCGCACGGTCCGATCCGCAACCGGGAGACCCCTGCTCAACAAGCGCTCGACGTCCCAGAGCCTCCTTTTCCGTGCTTTCCGCTTGACCCTCATCATCTGATCGGCCGCCTCGCAACCCATCTCTCTTCGTCCACACGATCGCAACATCGCCCCATGTCCTCCAAGAACGACACCATCAGCATGTCCGGCCAAGACGATCGCAAGCTCGAGGGCGGCGAGGCTCACGCGCCGCCTCCACCCGCCAAGCCGGAAGCCCCCAAGAACGACCTCCATCCCGCCTTCTATATCGCGTACGCGGGTCCCAAGACACTTCAAGAACATCGAGGAACGCTTCTAATGCTTCGTCAGGCTCTGGATCGCGCTGTCCGGAAGTGTCATTCTGTTCAACAAATGGGTCCTGAGCACGGCTAAATTCGGTATGAAACCGCTGATATCGCCCACGCTGTCGCTTTCCCTCGCAACTGACCGGCACCCCAGAATTCCCTCTCTTCCTGACGACATGGCACATGGCGTTCGCGACGGTGGTGACGCAGCTCCTCGCCAAATTCACGACCGTGCTGGATTCACGACACAAAGTTCCCATGACCCGTGAGACGTACTCCAGGGCCATCTTGCCCATCGGCCTGTTCTTCAGCTTCAGTTTGATCTGCGGCAACTTTGCCTACCTGTACCTGAGCGTTTCTTTCATCCAGATGCTGAAGGTACATCAGACGTCTTCCATTCCACTTGGCCATCGCTGATTGAGCCAGGCTTCCAATGCGATCGCCACTCTGCTGGCCACGTGGGCTTTCGGCATCTCTCCACCGGACATGAAGAAACTCGCCAACGTTTCTGCCATCATGGTTGGTGTGATCATTGCATCGTATGGCGAGATCAAGTTCGTCTTGGCCGGCTTCATCAGTACGTGCGACAGATCTTGGCGGTCGACGTCTCACTAACCTGGCATCATCACAGTCCAAATGGCGGGCATCGTCTTCGAAGCAATCCGCCTGGTCATGGTTCAGCGCATTCTGTCTGCGCCGGAATTCAAGATGGACCCTCTGGTCTCGCTCTACTACTACGCGCCAGCATGCGCTGTCATCAACGGCCTCTTTACGCTTTTCATCGAGCTCCCCAAGATGGGCATGAGTGACATCTACAATGTGGGAATTTTCGTGCTCATTGCCAACGCCGCAGTCGCCTTCGGATTGAATGTTTCTGTCGTCTTTTTGGTAAGTCCAACCTCTGTATTATCACAAGTCTCGTCTCGCTAACCGCGATGTAGATTGGCAAAACTTCCGCCGTCGTCCTCACGCTCGCTGGCGTCCTCAAGGACATTCTCTTGGTTGTCGCATCGATGGTCATCTTCCGGGATCCGGTTTCTCC
This sequence comes from Cercospora zeina, assembly GCA_022702355.1. Classification (NCBI taxonomy): domain Eukaryota; kingdom Fungi; phylum Ascomycota; class Dothideomycetes; order Mycosphaerellales; family Mycosphaerellaceae; genus Cercospora; species Cercospora zeina. The sequence goes on from JAKLWX010000005.1 coordinate 1,311,200, forward strand.
GCTGCAATTCTTCGGCTACGCTATCGCTCTTGGCGGTCTTGTCTGGTACAAGCTCGGCCCTGATGGAGTCAAGAACGGTCTTCGCGATTCGCAGCTCGCTTTTGCGCAAATGCGCCAGAGCAATCCTGCGCGCGCCAAGGGGTTGGTCCTCGGCGCTACCATTGTCGGCGCTTTTCTGGTGGTGTACATGTTCTTCCCATCCGTCGTGGGACTGGATACGCCAAAGACTCCTTTCACCGGTTGAGTTGATGCAACGGCATCTCAACCTTTTCTTCGAATTCGTGGCTACTTGCACAGCACGATTGTGCAACTGCAGCTTGTGCATGTCATTCGATTGTCACGTAGGGTCGGGTCATGGCGATAACGAATTCTGGACGACAACGAATGCACTACACAATTAACCTGCTCCCACGGTCTGTACATTGTGACACTGGCAATGCAGGAGGCGCTGATCTTGTTGGTTGGCCCAGCGCACTGGTACTGATGGGTCGTTTTTAATAATCGAGCGGCCATCTGTTACTCGCGTGCTCAGAGGCGGGTTTCACGCGAGCTGCGGGCCAGAGCCATCCGATTGAGGCAAGCAGCAATTTTTTCCATTCATGTTCACTGTTCTCCGGCCAAGATGATAGATGATAGTAGCGCAGGCGCAAGACCATACAATATTTGTATACAGCATGTGAAGGCGTCCATACCAGATGCAAGACCTGTGCAGCGCCGATCATACACCTTCACACAAGTCCATCGTCCTATCCACCGAGTTCATTAGCCCATCCAGCAGGCTATCATGCTGACCGAACGACGTCCAGCGTCCTATGCAGCCAACAAAATCGTGTTGCTCTTCCCGCCGGAACGACACCCAGCGTCGTCTTTGTCTGTCCCAAGTCTGACCGCACATCATCTGCCATTCATTATCCGAAGTAAACACATCCCTGCTCCACACCATGCAATGCAACAAAGCCCCCCCGCGCAACCCTTGCTCTCGTCTTTCCACATCAACCTGTCCGGGAGGATTTTCACCAATTTCTCTCACACTCCTCGCCTCCCCAAAGCAAATCCTCCTCCCTCAAGCTCTCTCTCCCAAACCTCCACATCCCTCTCCTCCCTTCTCTGATAGAACCTGCCCGGGTCTGCGGCTGTAACGCTATTCGTCGACGTATGTCTCTCCAACGCGATGCGAAGCACGCCCGAGTTTTGCCGTTCTTCATCGCGCTGCACGAGTTTTCGTGAGTCTTGTTCGTGGCGTGCTCGGCGGGATTGTCGGAGGTAGGCGAGGAGGCTTTGGAGATGATGCTGGGATTTGTGGGGCATTCGTGGGCGGTCGTGGTGAGAGGTAGTGGGTCGTTCCGTGTGCGTCGCGGAAGCAAAGTTTGGTCGTGAGATCGATCTCTTTCTTGGATGTCGTGAGATCGTGGAAAAAAAAATTATCTTGGGGGAAAAGTCGGAGAATGTGTCTGTGTGTCTGTCGGTGGATTGTACGATCCTATGTGTATTGTTCTATACATAACTATCGTGAACATGCTCGTTCGAGACAGTGAATGTGGAGGATGGATCGGCGCTTTGGCGTGCTGCCACCACCACAGTACATACGCATCACCCCACCCCTGGTAGATCGAGCAATTCACTATTGGTGACTCGTTGCTCGCGATGTTTTTGTGTATCGCGGGTTGGATCTCGTGTTCGGTTCTAACCTGTTTTGGGACGCACCGATGCTGGGTGCGGTGTTTTGGGGAACAAGCCAATTCGCCGAGCTGCGAACACTTGTGTGAAGGACCGCAGACTTGCTGCGTTTGACAGTGAATGTGCTACAGAGCGATGTTTGTTTCGTCAGAGTTGACTCATTCACGATCTCTGGCTGGTATGTTCGGGACGCTTGTACGCGGCTTTTTGTTTCGCGACTCTTCGAGTTCATTTTGTGTGACGCGCATATTTTATCGCAACATTGTATGCTGGTGACATTGCTCGACGACTTCTTCACCGGACGTAATGCACGTTGGACAGAAGCCCGGTGATTTCCGCGAAGATTGCACGGCGAGCTTGAGGAGAAAGGATTCGAAAATCTCGTAGCCGTAGAGGCTCTGCAACCACAGCGAGTTGATGCCGATTGAGAGGTCCGTGATCGTTGCCTCCTTGGAGAAATATGGTTCGTGGAAGAGGCATGCGCTTGCGATTCTGCTTCGCATCAGCGCAAGTAATTTGTGAAGCAACTAGAGATTGCCACTTCCAGACCAGCGATACGACGTGAGAGTGCTTCGAGTGCATCATCATTTGAATTTACATATGTATGCAGTTCAAGTCTTGCCAAACACGAAGATACCTTTCCCACTCCGGAAGCCCTCCAGAGTACCTTGCACCGCACCCACTAATTCATCTTGCTTGGTATCGTAGTTCCACGTCACTGGATCCATTGGGATATCTTGGAACTTGCCTTGCCGTGTCAGGTTTAATATTTCGTTCACACAATCCTCTTTCTGCTGTGGGTTCTTGTCTGCCCATCGACTGACCCAAAAGCCATGAAAGTTAATGTCCTTGAAAATAAGGAGCCCCATGGGCAATTGTACCGGTTGCTTGCTCATCGCCCCGTATGTAACGACAGGACTACCCGGAGCAAGATGCTTCGCCATGTCATTCACCCATGGTCCGCCCACGCAGTTCAATGCCAACCTGATCTTTTCCCTGCCACCATTCGTGAACTCTTTCACCTGATCTTGGAAGCCTTTGCCCCTTAATTCTTCATCGGTGACAACCACATCTGCACCCAGACTCTTCAGATCGCGCACCAGGTCCTCATGCCCGTGCTCTCTTTTCCTCACAACATTGATGCTCTTGTAGCCCCACAATTTAGCCAATTGAATCGCCGCTCTGCCAACCCCACTATTCGCTCCGTTCTGCATGAACCAGTCGCCCTCCTGCATATTCCCAAAGTCTCTCAGCATGCGATATGCAGTGCAAGGATTGACGGAGACAGTGCCGACCTGTTCGGGCTTCAGACCTTCCTTGTCAATCTTCACCACCTCGGAGCTGGTCGTTTGAGCGTGTGTCCTCCAGGTGCCGAAGCCTTGACGCTTCATAATGACCCAGTCGCCCTTTTCCAGGCCTGAGACGCCGCCTCCTTTCGCAATGATCTCCGCGACGCCTTCATTGCCTCCCACGGCGATGGGATCGGGTGTGCCGAGGGTGGTGCTCCAGGTGGGTTTGGCGGGGTAGACACCTTGAATCTGGTTGATGTCTGCGGGATTGATCGGCGAAGCGAGGAAGCGAAGAGTCAGAGCATCGCCGGTTGGAGGGGAGATGCTGTGTGAATGCAGGCGGAGGACGTCTTGGGGTTCGCCATGGGCTGGGAGAACTAGGGCTTTGGCTTGCTCGTAGCCATACGCCGAGATGGAGCGGCGGGACAGACTGGGAAGGAGAAGAGAGTGGCGGAAGGCGCGAAGGGCGGTGGGAGCTGCTCGTGACGGCGCCATGGTGGTGTTGTTGCGTGCGAACAGATCAATATTTGATGGAGGCAGCTCCAATGCTCCATGTTTGCGCTCCCCTGCGCGATGACGTCTCCCCGAACAACTCCAGCGGACTTCGGCCCGCCGGCCTGCACTTCGTCACTCCTTTCTCACGCACGACATTATCGAGGCCGAGTATCGTCGACAACATCCATCAATACGGCTGCGCTACCCAGAGAACGAGCGTTTGTCACAATATTCACTTCGCTTTCCTTCTCAAACTTTGAAACCACGCACTCCCCCTCCTCTTCCGCGCCACCAGCCCCAGTCGCTTCAACTTGTCTTCATTCTCGGGCAGATGCTCAACAAATCTGCTCTCCTGCGATGGCAAAATGCTCTCCAGATGGCTCCGTCGACGATTAGTGGCCCGCCCATGCCTTGGATCTGATGAACCTGGGGCTGGCAAAGTCGTATCGATCAAGGCGGCTTGATTTCTTCGCAACGTCTCCATTCGAGCGATGCCAAGCTCATCTTCCGTTTCCATCTTCCAGATGCTGGATGCCCCTACATTGCGTTGCAGCTGCTCAATCACCGAGGCCCGCAGGTTCTGTCTGCTGGACTGGGGCGGGATGGGCCGAGGTGCATCCGTTTCTGCTTCTGCTTCAGCTGACTTCTGCAGGACAGCATCGATCGCCGCATCTCTCCAAGCACTCATTGACGAATCGCTAGATACATTTCGAGTGTCTTGTATTCCAGCCTCGACTTGGCTGATGAGAGCGTTCATCTGCTGCGAAGTATTTGTGCCGCCCTCCGGAGCTTGCTCAGCAACGCCATCCATCGAAAGAGAGCTCGGCCATTGAAAGGATCCCGTCTCCGGAAGGATGCCAGGCTCACTCCTTGTCCCCGTCCGTTCCATTGTGCCATGCGACTCGTCCCAAGGCCTTATCCCATGGTGCCCAACCCTCGCCCAGGATGGTCGACGGGGCTCTTCAATGGCACTTGGGCTCCGCATGGCCACTTTCGGTCCAGGACGGCGACAAGTGAGGCGCTCACCATCGCTGCCTATTTCCGAATCGAACTCTGAATAATGTCCAGCATTCCCATTGAGAACCTCATCGAGTGCTCTACACCTTTGGCGAACACGTTCCAGAGAATTTCCAACTTGAGAGCTGTGCGATGGAGAAACGCAAGGAGTGTTCAGGTTCACAAATTCAGAGGCTTGGAACTTTGGCATCACCACACGGCCTGTTGGTACATGTACGTCTTCTCTCTCCGTCTCGGGCGCTTCTAATTGTCTGGAGATGTGCTCACCGTCATCGGTCTCATGCGAAGTCAACTGCATAAAGTCTGGTCCTGGTGCGATTTCAGCCGGCCGGGTTTCATGATCGTGAGCCATGGGCCGTTCTCGTCCGTTGGTCTTTTCTTCTGGTGGACATTCTTCTTCGCTACAACGATCAGCACGACGGGCGTCATCGCCTTGTGTCTGCTCTGCTCTGTCCTCACGGCGATGCTTTCGGAGTCCCTTTTGCCTGCGTGCTCTGGATTCTTCAAGATCTGGCGTCTGTAAGCCCGGCAAGAGTGCGTCTCTCGGTCCATGATCAGTGGTCTCCAAATGCTCTTGAAATATACCCGTGTGGCTGTCACTGTTCAACTGTCGCGACTCTGCCCGCTGCATGTATGAGCGTCTATGGCCATAGGGATTGTTCGGTGACGGTATCTGCCCTTGTTGGCTGGACGCAGTTCCCTGCAAAGAAGTTTGCCGATTCTTGGAGCTACCAACACTCCATTGCCGAGAGTCATTTCGTGGGGTGTGTTCTCTCTTCCGCCCCACCGGATCCTGCGGTGATGGCACGCGAGTCGGATTGAAACTTTCAGGCCACGCTGGTGTCTGAGCTGTGCGACGCATTGTGCACTCCGTCAGCTCAAGCGATCCCCTGATCGAACCACTCAAGTCCTGTGATGTCGCTGCGTCGACCATGCTCTGTTGGCTGAGAGTGGGGCCGGCTGCCTGCTGCTGTTGCCGTCGCTGTTCTCGACCTCACCGTATCGCTGCGTCTGTAGTAGGGTACACGCTGTCACCGGAATCGACTACGGCGCCTTGAGACCGCTGGCTGGCCGAGCGAAGGGCCTGAACAGCATAATTTGCGACTCTAGTAATGCGGGCCTGTCGCGCAGAGGTGTGGCCGTCGTCAAAGGTATCATGCGACTCGACTGATGTTGCGGTGCTGCAGCTACTGGATCGAGATGCAGTGCGCCTACTCTGTTCCCAGTCGAGGTAGAAAGAGCGGATGGGCCGCTGAGCTCCGCTTGCCGTATTGGCAACAGCTGAGCTCCACGTTTCCGCGTCTTCCTTCACGACATCCCCGTTGTCTATCGGGACAGTACGGTTGTGCTTGTCGCGATCTTCACTGACTTTGTCGAAATTTTTGGTCTGCTCGGCACCGTCTTCTGCGATGGTTCGCAACGCCTCGAAGTCACGATCAGCCGGTGTCAGAAGCTCTATGCTTGTTGGACCTCCCGTGAACCAACCCACATCACGGCTTGCCACGGAAAATCTGCGACGAATATCGACAGAACGCCGGATCGCATTGCCCCTTTGGCGGATGGCGTTGGTGCGGCGGAGACCACAATCAACTCTTGGTTGCAAGTCGTCCGTATTCTGGGCCACGTAAACAGAGGTATCCACCACACTGACGCTCCGTCCATTGAGCGTCGGCTGTACCGGCCCATCAAACGTGGCTGTCGTTGCGCTTGCACTGCCGCGGCCGGAGCAGTCCAGGAGGCGCGGGGGCCACACCTTCACTTTCCTGGTAACTTCCCTCAAAGTTTTTCTCAACCGAGCTTCCATTTTTGTGGACACCTTTATCTTTTCGCTCGAGATGGCAAACCCTGGCAGGCCTTGCGATCGTCGTTTCCGGTTTAGCTCCATCTGATCGCTTTGCGTCAGGCGATACGCGTGAGACGCGCGTTCCGGAACCGGGAGCAATTTCTTGAGCAACCTCCTGAGTGATGGATCGAATCTTTCCTCGGAGGGCTCTTCGGCGAAAAGGAGAGGGCGAGGGAGCTTCCTCCCGTTGGTGTGCGAGAATCCCTTGTCAGACATGATGAGCGTGGCTTCTTGAGTTGGCGATCTGGTGCCGTGGTAAATGTGCTGCCTTCTGAGAGTGTAACGGTGTGATCTTGAGAGCCGGTGGGCTAGTGAGTGGCGGCGAGAGTCTGGAGTTCACGCGGATGAATTAGAGCACGAGTCTGCGTGTGATTCATATACTGCATGCTGAGGTCGCTGACACTTAACAGATTACGGATGAGAATTATAATTTCAAACAAGATTTTGAGGACATGCCACATTTCCATAATCTTTACTGGTGCAGCTACTATGGGCGCCACATCCCGGATCCAAATGACGAGCAGTGAATGAACCGCTGCGTATCGGAACGAAGAATGAGGGTACCTCTCGCGATGACTTTTTGTCGGTACTGCGACATCAGGCCGCCGTACAGACGCGCTGGGAACACGAACAAGGAGTTACGAGCTACATCCTACAATTCCGACACTGTGGACTTCTCGGGCTATCCGGCTTTGAACTCTGGCCGTAATCGTCTCGTCCGCACACCAAATCGTTTTGGGGCACCCGTCAGATGTCGACTCTCGGTAAGCGCTCAGCGGTGCTTGCCGGCTTCGGGGCTTCCCCAGTCGATTTCTGGTGTATACCACGGGATGCCGACGATCTGCCTACCGAACATTTGCCCTGTAAAAGTCGAATCTTCTCGGTCTGCCCACCACTCGACGGCGGCCAGAAGCTCTGTTCCTGTGCCTTCATATTGCGGCAGTAAAACAACAATTCCGTCCTGCTCAGCATAAATTCGGCAGCTCCCAAGCTTTCCTACTACCTCGAAGGATCCGTCAGCGGCCTCCCTCATCAAAACCATACACACAGCGAAAATTTCGCAAAAGAAGCGGAATTCTGACAGTGAGGAGAGCAACATGGGCGGCATGCAGCACGATTCCAAGCGTCGGAAGGTGAATTACGAACATGATGCGCCCGCTCATAAAGCCTCCGAAAGCTTGTTGGACCAGTCCTCTCCGCGTATCAGGATCGGCGGCGGCAACCCAAATGCACGTTTGCCTCCGTTCTCACAGTTCGCGCGGAAGTCAAGTCCGCGCTTTTTGAACACGGAGAAATGCACCAAGCTGACTGAGAGCATACCATACGAGCCTGATGGACAAGATGGGCCTGAAATCTCGACGTCGGAAGAGCAGAAGCTTGAAGTTGAAATCAGTACTCAAGAGACAGGGATGAGGCGTTCTGATTCGAACGTATATCGCATGCCACCCAGAATGCCGCTCAATATGGCACTCGATAACACTGGACCTGTCAAACACCATGCACAATACGAAGCGCGGATCAGACCAATGCCGGTGCAAATACCATCACACACTGAGGCAAGCGTCGTCGGCGTTTCAAGCCTCTTCACTCCGTTGATGCTAGAAGACAATGCAGCACAAACATCTGTACAGGGGTTCCGTAGACCTCTGCCACGGCCTACAGCGCTACCAACATCGATCTCTTCGATTCCCAGCACTGCACAGCGGCAGATTGGCAGCCTTCCGCGCCCACCCGGCCAACATGGTTGGCCAGCCTGTTACCAACCCACGACGTTACCTGAGGTTGTCAATCCCCGTGAACGCTACAATTTCGCCCTTGATGCCATGCGTGTCCCAGTGAAACGTGGCCGAGAGGAACCCGAGCCAGAACGATTCTCTACAATGCATCGCGTGCCGGCACTCCCACGTAGCCGCTCATCACGGCGAGCGGCAGCCTTGCGGCGACAGGTAGCTGAAGGAAGGCGGCCTGGGTCGAATGCTCATGGCACAGCCACGACCACAGCCCAGGACTACCATGCCGGGCGTACGACAGCTCGTCAAGAGTTTCACGCACCAATTCAGAGTCATCGGACCACGCAGTTTCGCAGGAATGTCGACTCCTCTTTTGATCTTTCGCAGCTTCATTCGACGCACGAAGTTGACACCCCTTCGCGATACGTTCTGGATGGCACACCTCATCACAGTGCTACTGTCAGTCGCGCTAGAGACGAGACATCTGCAGCCCAGGGGCTTGTAGGTCTCAGAAATCTCGGCTATCAGAACGAATATAATCAAAGAGGCTCTCCATTTTCGGACGACGATATGGCGGAACATGACGCAGCAAATCACATGTCATATTGCCATTCCGCTCCCGGGGGAGGCCGCTATCACATCGCGCAAGGGAGGCCAATTGATCTGCTTAGACAACCTGTGAACTTGGAGGCAAATGAACCGGATGTGGTCGATGGGTCTTATCAGCTTGTTGCCGACTCGGGGGAAGAGCAGCGATCAGGCAGAGGTCATGCTGGGATACCGAGGGTGCTGAGAGAGGAGCGTTCCTAGGGTAGGTATTCCTGAACGATCTCCGAGTGTGGGGGTGTACTTATCTACATAGCGTCGACTATGATCAGCGTCGAGTGGTCACGGAGAGGTGCAAGAGTTGCGTAAGGTCCTGGTTGTAGTGCGGACCTTTTTCTCGACAACTGCCTTTCTTTACACGACTCGGTTACTCCTGCTGTCAACAGAGCACGTGGTTCCTCGAGAAGTTAGTGAACTCGAGAAGCTCGGACCCTTATTCACTACTTTTCCATGCGATGGCTTCGGTACAAATCATCTCCGAACAACACACATCGCAACGCATAGCCGAGCGAAGTGCGCAACTCGAGTTAACGCAATGGCAGCAGAAAACAAGCCCCCATTCGGTCCGCTAAGTCCATTGCTAGCCCCCTGTCGCAAGTGAAGACTCATGCTGATCACCCAGCAGCTCGAAACCCCTGCCATTTTCGCAGGTAAGTGGTACCGCCAATTTCACAAGCACGGGATGGCCCCGAACTGGACAACCAACGAGGAATGGGTTGACTGGCTGTCGCGGGGCTTCGAGCTCTACATGGGTTTCGAAAAGCAACGCAGAGCATTGGGATTCGAGAAAGACGCCCTGGTGCGCATCCGCATCCTGTATGGACCACAGCCAACCAGACTCGATGACGTGTGGAGTGGAGCGGAGAGAACGCGCGACTTGATCAACTATCAACTCGAGACTGGCGCCCAAGCTATGCGGCGTCAGGGGAAGGCCATGCCGGAGGCCAAGGCCAAGTTCGATGTTCTTATGGACAAAGTGATCCTGGCAGCCGCGGAGGGTATCTGGAAGGGAGATGTTTCGGAGCGTGCGTGGGAAGTGTTGGAGAAGACGATGAAGAAATCCTCCAAATGATTGAAGCGAGGGGAGAGTCCTGTTGTGTGTGTCCCGATAGGAGATGGCGCTTGCATATGCTCGGGACTGCAAGGAAGGATGTGCTGGTCCAATGCTGGCCTAAGTGCTCTTACATGTTAGCTGCTTTGCGAAGAAGGTATCGCGTTGTCTTGGTACCCATCAATGCAAAATGCTTCCATCATGGTGCTCATCACGTGTAGTTCTCTTCTCTGATCACGTAACTCAGCTCGGATGGTTCCAGGTTTCTGTACGCAGTGGCGTAACTTCCATGTTACTTTATCGGCTCACCGTGACTTCCTCTTGTTGCCTCTGAGCTCTTCCGGTTAGGCGGCCACCAATAAACCGCACACCACCACACCGCAGAACAAAACGCCGCCATGTCAGCACCAAAGAAACCAATGTTCGGCCCGGTCTCTTCATTGTCCTAGCCCTACCAATGCGAGCATGTGCTAATACGCTTACAGAAAGAAGCCCTTGAGATATTTGGAGCCAAATGGCTCCTCAATCTCGACGAGAACGAAGCCAAGTTTTCCAATACCGACTTAATCGAGTGGCTATCGGGGACCTACGACCTTCTCATCACATACCAAGCTCAGATGAAGGACTCGGGATTCTCCGCCAAAGACCTCTCGATATCTGTCCCGACCACAACAGTTGAAGTTCAAGAGATCACCACTGCAAACGTAGCCGCGGATGCAGATTTGTTGCGTGAGATTGTAAATGGAGCCGCGGATCAACTGTGCGAGTATGAACTGAAGCGCAACTCGCCACCCGATGTGAAGGCCAGGCTTGATGCGCTTGTGGACAAGATCACATTGGAGATAGCCAGCGGCGACTGAGATCCGAACGTGTCGGATGAGACACACGCAATCCATCAGAGAGGATTACGCCTAGCGGAAGAGAATTGTCAAGTCGCACTTGATGCAATGCAGAGATGTCTTGAGGAGGTCTGTTCGGAGTGACGTGCAAGGGATCATGCGGGTGAAAAGACACTTCAAGTGCGATCAGTAAGGAAGCATTAATTGTCTTCAGATACAGGCGAGAAATGAAGGCGAGTGCTAAATCCCTCTTCCTCATGTCGCTCCCGGCAGTCCCCCAGCTTCTGAACATCGTGCCAGGACGGATCTCTGCAAACGACAGCTTGGGTAGATGCGCAGAGAAGACAGCGGGAACATGTTCTTAGCTGCATGACGACCTGCATGACAAACAAACGTGCTCCTGCGCGTTGGCTCGTCAACGGTCCATCTTGTCTCCGATCACGGCTTGCTCGCGAAGATATCTTTTCCCGTTGCGCCCTCCTCCAGTCATCTCCTCAACGCGTTGGATACCTGCCAGTATCCAATCGCAGCATGGAGCCGAATCCAGAGCTCACTGACAAGACAGCAGAATCATCTGAGAAGCCTCAAGCAACCCTTTTCGGTCCAGTAAGAGATCTGCCAACCTGCGTTCCAACTCTCCGCGGAACAGTCGCTAACCAACAGAGCAGGGAGAGACTCCGAAGATTTTCGCTGGCAAATGGCTTCACAAGTTTCACGCTCACTTCCAGACTTGGCCTGGTTACAATCTGCCTTGGTCCACTGAGGATCGCCCCGAGTGGTGCTCCGTCGGCTACGACCTTGTCGTTGCGTTCGAAGCAGCTGCTGCCTCGTTTGGGCTACCGCGCGGACCAGAAGAGGACATGATCGATTTGTTCTATCCATGGCAGGGCACCTATCAAGACCCTTATTCTGCGGCGCGCTACATGAAGGGCGAGATTTGTACGCAAGTAGAGGACTGGACGGAAGATACTGGTCGCACCTTACCGCGACTGCCGCGTGAGCTGGTCCAACAGGTGAGTGCTCACTGTGTGGAGGAGAAGCTCTCTTCGCCACCACCCGACGTAAGCATGCTGATTGTACAATTCCACTCAGATCAACAAATTCCTTGACAAGGTCACACTGGGCGAGATCAGTGGGGAGTGGAAGCCGAGGACCTTCCAGGCCGAACACCAGCAGCTCCTTGACTACATGCAAGAAATTGGTCAAAGTCAGATCCGCGATCGCATGTGGCCTTTCGTGCGCGACGAAGTCTTCAGAAGAGTTGGCCCAGATGCGTCTTCGACGGTGCTCAGCAAGACGTTCACTACTGTCCTGCTGGAGAAACAACGGTCGGGGGAGTACCTCGAGATGTTGGCCAAGGTGTTTGAACAACTGGGAAGAGAACAGGAATAAGAGGGCATGGCGCAGGTTGGTGGACCGTGATCCAGGTTGATGGAGAGTGATCCAGTTCGATGGAGAGTGACACAGATTGCAAAGGCTTACTACAAGATGCTGTAGCCTGGCGGGAAGGTGCGTTGTGGATTGAAAGCTACTGCAGGAACATGAAAGTGAGCATCGGCGAAGCAATGCTCAGATCCGTCATGTAGAAGTGAGTAGTTTGTGGTCATTATCCTCGCAATTCGTCAGTTTATCTTCGTGTGCCACCGTAAACCCAAAGCAAAAAACCTCATCATTTCATCATTCGCCACTGCAAAGCCCCAAACATGAAGTCGACAGAAATGCAGCAGCCGCTCGTGGTGTATGGGCCAGTGAGTGTCAGCGAGTCCCTCTTCCGTAACCCAGTCCGCTGACGTGCCGCAGCCGCAGACCGACGCCATTTTCCTCCAGAACTGGACCAAAAAAACTCCTCGCCCACCTCAGTGCCTGGCCTGGAATCGGCTACCCATGGAGCAGACCTTCTATGCCCGCATGGAGTGAAACAGGCTGCAAACTCGCCGTGGCTTTCATCGCACAGCTGAAGGAACGTGGCATAGCACCGGGCCCTCCCATCAAGTACGAGGCGCACCTGACATACCCGCTCTACATCCCACACTCCGACCCCTTCGCCGCAGTAGCCAACGTCACCGCCTTGGTGGACGCCTCGATCGTTGTGTGGACGGGCAGTCCCTATGAGCGAGTCGATGAAGAACACCGTGAGGAGGTGAACGCAGTGATGGACGAGGTGAGATCGGCGCAGGCGAACGGATTGTGGCCAACGAAGCCGGAGGAAGAGGGCCGCGATGAAGCCATGACCAGATCCATTCAGTCTGCTACCGAGGAGATGGAGAGGAGGGTGGGGGTCAACGCGCCGCCTTCGGTGTGGCAGCCAATTTTGACTGAAATTCTGCTTGAGCGTTTCAAGAACGGATCTTCGTGAAAAGTCCTCAACTCTCTGGCTCCAACCTGGTATCGGTGTGGAAATCAGTCAGGTGCGGGTAGCTGGTGCGCAAGCGAAAGGCGTATCTCGACACGGCATGATCTGATTCCAGGTGGGAAGCTGATTTTCGGCTGGCCTTGTAATCGGCTTTCCGAAGGCAGCAGACGTATGAAGCAAATGCTTTCGTGAGAAGTTGCACAAAGGTCGATCACCTCATTCAAACATATGAAACATGCTTGTTAGATACCTACTTTCACAAGGACAGAGCCGTCGCTTCAATCTATTGCACAAGTATCCACTCCATGCTGTGTACATCCTCTGCGCGAATCTCTCGCCAACTACCAAATGAGCTCCATGCCTCTTCGTCTAATAACCCTCTTTGCCCCACTTATTGTACTTCTCGTGAAGCTCCTGTGGCCATCAGTCAGCTCCGGACCAGAACGTATCTGTGGCTTTGCTTACCTTTGGAAGGTTGACATCCTTCAGAATAACCTCGTTCAGTGCGCTGGGAGCATCCTTCTTCCCCTTGCTTGGGTCACCACCAGGGTGATATTGGTAGCGAGCCTCGCCTCCGGTCTTCCAGGGCTCGGAGCCATCCACACGTGACACACGGTTTTCGGAAGAAGAAGAGGTTGGGTTGCTGGAGAAGTGCCAGCCTGCGAGACCGAATGCGCCGGTCATGATGGCGAGGAGAATCTGCACAGCATAATCAACGACCTGTCTTTATAGGCTGGAGGCAGAGAGATATACGTAGAGCTCAGGATCCTTGCGAGCGCCCTTTCGGAGGACATCCTTCTTTTCAGGCTGCTCGGCGCTGCTCACGGCATCGGCGTATGTGCGGCGGAGGGTGGGCTGGCGGACGGCGCGAGTGGCCTGGAGGGCGGCTCTCCGTGCAACGAAAGACATGATTCTTGAATGCCTCGTGTGCGCGTGGTAATGGGACAGGTGGATGGGCGTCCTGTGAGGTGCGGCGGCGGAAGATGTCGGAGCGGCAGTCGGTGTTGGGGGCGGTGGTGTGTTTCGATGGTGTGATGATGTCAAAGCACAGCCAATGCTCTCTGCGGATCGTGATGCGGCTCTGCGGACAGGCGGGGATTCCCTTCCCGCTGCGTAAATCAGGCACAACGTGCATTGTCACACGTTTGATAGGGAGTCGCCCCCATCTCATCATCCGCACTGGCGCCCGACCATCTATCTCACTTTGCGCTACTTGAAAGCACTGCATCTGCACACGCTGCGTTCAGGAGTCGCCCCGAGCCAGATCCAGAGGCATGTCCAGTCTCTGTTGACCGGCGCACGAGTATGATTCTCATCGCCGACACCACACCCTCGACACAGCATTGCCGGCGCGACCGAGAGCCATTCCACCATGGCCGACCCGCCGCGGCCGTCCAGCTCCAGCTCCGATGCCCCGTCTGCCTTGACAGCGACTGGGCCTGTGGGCGAGCCCGGACTGCCGCCCGCGCGACCAGCCAGCGAAGCCACGAACCGAGACCGCGACAGTCGCACCTCGACACAGCGAAGTTTCCGGCCCTCGGGCAGGCGAGACGAGAACTCGCGCCCCAGCTCGGGCATGGGCGGGCCCACTCATGTCCCGTCTCTTGCGATCCAGAGCGCATTCCGCCCCATGAGCTCACAAAAGCTGCAGGCGCAACGCGGACAGAACGTCGCTCCGCCCAGCAGCACACAAGGCGGGCGCCGCTTGCAGCATAGCGTAGATGAGAGCAGCGAGGACAAGAGAGCCCACCGCCTTAGTCTGGCGTCCATCAACACCGCGCGGGAAATAGCTTCGCGAGATGGAGATGTGCCACCTCTGCCCAGCAGTGGCCGAGGTTTTTCGATCTCTGCGAGCACAGAGCCGCTATTCAGTCCCGCGGCTGCAGCAGAGAGTGTGATCAGCGATCAGAGTCAAGCACCGTTGAATCCGACAGAGAAGCCACCGCTTTCTGCCATGCAACCGGCGGGCACGTTGACCTATCGAAACTCCAATGGATGGGTATCAAGGAAGAGCCATCAAGAGCGCAATGCGCAGCAGCAATCGTCTGGGGATAACGAAAAGCTCTCTTCGCCTGCTAAAACATCAATCAATCCCAACACCGCAACTGCGCGATCGGGACGAAACTACCAATACTACGCCGGAAACTATCTCTTCTTCTGCCTGGGACGATGTCTGAACACCAGAGCAAAGCCACTGAATGTCGTCACTGGCATTCTCACGCTCCTCCCGGCCGTTCTGTTCTTCATCTTTTCCGCACCCTGGCTCTCGGATAACGTCTCTCCAGCGTTACCGATCATATTTGCATATGTCTTCTTCGTTGCATTTTCCGCATTCCTTCACGCGGCCTTCTCAGATCCGGGCGTGCTGCCTCGCAATCTGCACCCACATCCTCCAAACGCAGACGAAGAGCGCGATCCCCTCACCGTGGGACCACCAACGACAGAATGGGTTATGGTCAAAACATTTCCTTCCAAGCAGATGAAAGTCAAATTGGAAGAGCACGCCGCGGAAAACGGCGCTGCAGGCTCAAACAGCGCAATGACTGCAATGGAGGTCCCCACCAAGTACTGTAAGACGTGCAATATCTGGCGGCCTCCACGAGCACACCATTGCCGCGTCTGTGATGCTTGCATCGAAACCCAAGATCATCACTGCGTCTGGCTGAACAACTGCGTCGGTCGCAGGAACTACCGGTTCTTCTTTGCATATATTGGCTTCGGCAGCATTATGGCTTTACTTCTGATCGCCTTTTCTCTGACACACATTGGTGCGTATGCCAGCCAAAACAACATGTCTTTCGGAGACGCCCTCTCTGGACGGGCAGAAGAGCGTGTCGCCTTCGCCATGTTCATATACGCTCTCCTCGCCCTTCCTTATCCAGGGAGTCTGTTCGGCTACCATCTTTTCCTAATCGCAAGAGGCGAAACCACACGCGAGTACCTCAACAGCCACAAATTCCTTCCCAAGGACCGCCACAGACCTTTTTCCCAATCCTCCATATTGAAGAACTGGCTCGCAGTCCTCATGCGTCCGCGGCCCCCGAGCTATCTCGCTTTCAAAAAAGCGTACCAGCATGGCGATATTCGATTGGGTCACACCATGCCTAGCAAAGACCGCGTCGAGAAAGAGAAACTAGATGCCGCTCGCAGCCAAAGCCGTGTAGAGGGACTGAAGAATAGATTCAGCGTTCCCAAGGGCAAATTCCGTGGTCGATCGGACCTCCATGCGCAAGCTAACGGCGGCGCGGAGAGAGATGTCGAAATGAAGAACTTGCATGCTCCGCCGAAGACGGCGGATAGCGGAATTGGTGGAGCGCAGAGTGTTAAGAGCCAGCAGCAGCAACAGCAGCAGCAGAAGAGCAAGAAGCTGCCCGGCGCAGCGAACAGTACACCGCGGTAGCGAGAGGTGCTCGTGTGTGGATCGATCATTTACCTTTTAACTTTTTGTTTTTGATTGTAGCGATGGCGTTGTTTTGGGGAACACTGACCAGCGAATTTTGCGTTCGATGTGTATGTTGTGAACGGCAGCGGCGCCAATTGTATGTAATTGGGCGGTGCCTCTGGCGGAAGCGAAGAGAGGAGAAAGTCTTTGTGTAGTATAGTGGTGCTTAAATGCGATCTGTGCGAGTGAGCAAGTGAACGCGAGCGAAGTTTTTCCTCACAATGTCTTCTTCGCTGACGCTCCATCTCCATCTACTTGAATACCTCGTTGCTTTAATGTCGATACTTTTCCGGCCGCTCTTCGCGTGGGTTCTCATCCACGCCCGCAGCGTTCAAGAGGAAAAATGCCACAAAATTGAATGTCATTACGAGGCAGAGCAAGACGGGGCATAGAAAATAGTGGCTCCATACTACGTCTATATCAAACTCATGCAGCACCATGCATGTTCTCGGTCTTCATATTGGTGATCCAACTGTGAGCAAAAATAACACCTAACAAATGCCGCTACCTGCCCAAAGCAATGCCGCGGAAGGGACACGAAGGCCCGATGACAACCAAACAACGCCAATCGTTTCACAGCATCGAACGTCCACAGCCATCATTCCCTGCTTCCTTGCCGCCAAACGCTCACGACAGCTTCGCAAAATTCAACGTACTCTGCCGGAAAGTCTTGGTGCCGCTGCTGACGCTGCTGAAAGCCTGCTTGACCCTATCACGCACGCTGTTGGACCGCTTGGGAGCAGCTCCGGCTCTGGACTTCTTTTCGCTTTTCGACGACTTCTTCGTGAGAGAGATTTCTTCTTCGTTCTCGGCAGCTCCTTCAGTCGCTTGGACGGTATCAGCTTTGCTGCTGACCTTGCTCAGACTGGCACCGTTCGAGTTGCTGAGGTCTGCTGCGAATGAAGTATGTGCGGCCACAGCAATATCGCTGCCGTCTTCTTCCATAACTTCGGACATTTCGATGCGTTCCTCTTCGGTCGATGTCTTGACTGAGACGGGAGTCTTCTTGCTGATGCCGCTACGAGCCGTGGAAGGACGGGAAGAGGCCTTTGCGGTGGATGGTCCTTCCATGTCAATATCTTCGGTGAACTTGCATCCCGTAGAAGTGGTGCGAATATGTCTAGGGCGGGAGAGCTTCTTGACCACATCCACCTTCAAGTCTTCGTCGCTCTCCTCTTCAATAGCTTGCGCTTCCGTGGTAGTCTCCAGCTTGCTCTTTTCTTCGACATCAGCAGCCCTCTGGCGCTTCGGCGCGGCCGTCTTGCGGGCAGGCTTTGGAGCAGGAGGGGCAGGTCGAGGCGCTTCACCGCGTCTCGCAGCCAAGCGCTGAGCACGAACAGAGTTCTTCTCGGCCTCTTCCTTCAGGCGCTTCTCCTCCTTGAGCTGCGCCTTGACTTCCGGATCATCGACTGCCAACCAGCCGCGCCATCCGCTGCCGCGATCGTCATGCTCCTGCTTCTTGCGTGCCTCCTGCTGTGCTCGCTTCTGTGCTTCTTCCGCCGCAACGCGGAGCCGCTCTTGTTCTTCCTTGGCCAGCTTCTTGATCTCGTCGGCTCGAAGTCGTCTGCCAAGGTAACCTCTACAGTTCCACGAGCCGCAATAGCAAGTCTGGCGAGTGTCGCCGAAATTGTCGAAGTTGTAGTCGTAGCTCAGCTCCTCGTTGGTCATGATGCCTGAAGGTCCAGCATATATGCCCATTCTCGGCACGCCTCCAACTTTGGTCATGCGGACTTCGCAATTCGGATCGCACGAATGATTGATGAATCGAGCTGCACTACCCTTCGTTCCATCAAGCACCAGCCCTCGTTCCATTTCCATCAGATAGTAGCACTGCTTGTTCATGTACAGCTGTTGCATCCTCTCCTGGCACTCGCCCTCTGTAATGATTTCGCCGGTGTACTCCATGATGATCTGTCCGGGCTTGAATGACCGCGCTGCACGGATGCCATGACCACGTTGCTCAGTCTTGACCACCTCGACGCCGATGTCAAAACGTCCGCCCTTCTTCAGACGGAAAGCAAGCTCGCGGAAAGGTCGATTACTGCAGTCATCTGCACCCAATCTGCAATTGGTGTCGTCGCACTCGTACTGCATTATGCGGTTCAGACAGTCGTCGTCACATCCCATGCCCAGTTGATCAGGTTTCGAGCAAGAGCAGAAAGAGGGCTGCAATTTCGCTTCTTTACTCCATAGCGCCTTTGCTTCCCCCACGAGACGGTTCTTGTTCAACTTGTGCCAGTCTTTCGGCTTCTCGTCCATTCTCTTGTCATTGTGAGGTGCATAAACGTCGTACGGCATTCTGAACGAGCGCGTCTTATCGGCATCAAGATATCCAAACATGGGCAGATTGAAATTGAGATGCTTCTTTTTCGTTGGAGCTTCACCTTCCTCGGCTGTCGGCCCATTCGATGATTCAGGACGGCTCTTTCGAAGCTTCTTCTGCTTCGCTGCCGGTTTGTTGGGGTCGAAATCGAGCTCCTGACCAGCATACAGACCCTGCACCTGCCACTTCTTCACATTGTTGCCGGCCGAGGTCTTCTGCAGAGGGTTTGCAACAGCAACTGGAGCGAGCTCTGGCTGAGGCGCCTTGGTGATCTTGACGCGTTTCTTTGGCCGTGGTGCCTCGTAGAATTCGTCTAGATCAATCTCATCCAACACGCCCTTTGGGCCCATGTCGAGGTCCTTCAACATCTTCGTCCTCCGAGGGCTGTCTTGCTCCTCCGCAAAGCCCAATTTCTTCTTGCCTGCCTCGACCATGTCACGCGTCCTCTTGCCCAGTGTCGAGGCTACGTTCTTAGCGCGATCCTTCATACTGGGACGCCGCTCAATCTTGTTCGCAGATGCCTTGCCTTTGCCCTTCTGCGGAGTCCGGGCCAGCATCTTCTCCAGATCATCCTCGAGCTCCACGTCGATGTCCTCGTTCTCGATGACGTCCGGCTCGGCATCCTCCCGATCGACAAGTGTGTGACCAGACAAGCCAGACGCTTTGCGTATCTTGCTGCTAGTCGCCTCAATCGTCTTCTCCGAGGCCTGCGCGTCGAGCAATTGCTTGACATTGTAGTTGACAGATACGCGATTACGTCGTGACCGACCGCCGGACGCGAGCTCCTGCTGCTCCACCGCCTCGTTGCCCGTCTTGACCGAGTGCATGCTACGGTCGTCGCCAACGCTGGTCGGAGGCGTGGACGCGGCGGGCTGCTCGGAGATATCGTCGACATCCATGGCGGTGGCCGAGACGTCGATGTTGGACAAGGCGGAGTCGGAGAAGGACGATGTACGCGTCAAAGTCTTCCGCCGGGGCGACATGGTGCTGACGGGTGGTGTGACAGGCCAATGTCGTTGTCTGATGGAGCAACAACGCGACGTGTCGACGCGAGGCGAGGTGGGGAACGATAGGCTCCGGAACACCGTCGTGGTCGTGAGGCAGCGCGCTCACCAGGATGCAACGACAATGTCGGTACGATGGAGGAGACAGCGCGCTCAAGGCAGTCACCAGCGGAACATGGGGGAGGGGTGGTGTTGTTGTGGCAGAAGTCAGGCGCGAGAGGGATGTTTGGCGAGATTCATGTCAAGCAACAGAACCTAAGTTCGTGTGGAGTGGAGCTTCCCATACGAACCAATCACCGTTAGGTCTTTTGTCCACCGCCAGCCTTTGTCAGTACACCCGCATTCCTTTGACGTGTCCTGGTGATGCCTCTTGCATATTCATCATGTTGCATCTTCACACTTGTTGATACTGCTCGAATACTCGTCTAACTCTGTGTGTACACTGTACGGACCTGTAGAAGGCATAACGAACGCCCCTAATGGAGATACTGCTGGAAGCGGTACACAGGACCAAAATCGTTCGACATACGTGCCGTCCCCGGACGGCAATGCATCTACCACGCTGTGCAGATCAGCTGGGCCGTGTTCCCTTTGCTGGTAGACTGTAGTTGACATGGCATATACAGGGGGAGTCGAGTCGCGTACATACTTCCAAGGAGATGGGCGTGCTCGGCGACGATTTGAGCGAACATCGACAGCGCTGGAGCCGTGATATCGGTGTCCTGGATCCACCACTCAATCAAGCGGCAAATTTCTCAAGGCCGGAGCGTTTGTCTTTCTCGACCGGTCGAACCTGATACGGAGGGCATCTCGAAGCCATTGTCCCTCTTTGAGTCATGATGTGTCCAGACACGGGCCGAGTTGTTGCACACAGCGGTTGATGTTAACGAAGCTTATAACGAAGCCGGCGAGAAAGCGTCTCACTTGTCTTCCCAATGGACTCGAGCAAATGAATGTTTCGCGTCCGACTTGAACTATGCAGAGAAGACTGGATTAAAGAGCGGGCATCTTGTCAGCCATGCCGAGTTTTTGCATCTTTGTCGTCCAATCAACTGTCAAACCCTCCTTGGCGTGAGATGTGAGGTCTAGCAAGCGACGTGTCCAGTGCAGAGAACGTGACTACAGGAAGGATGACACGCCGGTCAATCACATAAAAGTCTTCGTTATCAGAGACTCGCTCGCCAACTTGTCAGCATTCGAGCAAGCCTGAAACAGCAGACCAGTGCTGTACAACAACTCGAGGGTATCGAAAACTTTGTAGAGCTGCTGCAAGGCGCTGGTCCTAAATGATCGACTCCCTGACTGACCAACTGTGTAATCCATTCCGGCTTCCACACGCAAGGTCGAAGAGAACACCTATTGTTGCTGAATATCCACAGCTGCGGCTGTAGGCCTCATATCATTCACTGGTTGCGGAAGAATTTACATTCGTAGTGGGGCGCATATTCACTCTCCTAGCCGGTGGCGCATCGAGCTTGTTTGCTTGTTTTGGCTCGTTTACTTCCGTCAACACACTCTCCTCTCTACACTCCTTTGTTTATCAAACCAAAGGCTACACCAAGTCTCTCGCACAACGCCGCCTGCTACACGCAAGGCGCGCAAGACCACTACGATCGCTAAAAGAACGAAAATCGAGCCGCAAGACCGCCGCGTCGCACCGCACAAGCCAAAATGAAACTCGTCACCATTCTACAAGTTTTACTCCTCCTGATCGGGCCGGGATATCCCATCGTGATCATCGCTGAGGAGAGTTTGATATCAGTCAAGCACGTTTACGACAAGATTGAGCATCAGCCGTGGAGGACCCAAGGGGTCCTATGCAATGGGCAGAAGTACGCTCGTTTGCGCGAGCTGTTCGGATGTGGTTGGATCTAGGACGATTGCGCGATGAGGCCATTGGAACTTGCAGAGAGCTTTCTGTCTTGAATTCTGCAGACAGACTGGCCGTATGGGATGGGCTCAAACATGCTTGAGGCCTTCGACAAAGAAGTCTCTTGGTTCTCGTCAAGGAAAGCTAGACCAGCGAGGCGATTGCGTCGTTAAAGGGATATGGACTAGAATGGCCTGTTTGAAAGGTCCATCAGGCACTCACGATGTTTGCTTGAGTGTTCATAGAAGCTAGCAAAGTACAAGCCGAAGTCTTCGAATCACGCAGTTCTTTTGCAAAATTACTTCGAAATATGCGCGCCACTTGATTTTTATTAATTATGTCGCGCATAGCGTGCACCTCTAGCTCGAGTCTCCACAATTCGACTAACATGCATATATCGAATGGGTGTTGAAATGTATACATATATTCCTTGGCGGGAATAAGTCGGCGCTAGAGCCCCACTTTCACATGACAGCACGTCACGCTTCTGCGCCAATGACTCCACACTTTGAGTGCACAGCAGCTGCGACTCCAGTAGTGCTTGGACACTCATTCACTCGAACTGAACGTGCATAAGAAGCATAAACATCTCCTTCTTCGACTTGGACTGCGACACCTAACTTCTGCGACACTTGCGAAAAACTTTTGCAGAAGCTTTCCTTTACCTCGAGTCACTACACACAAGATCTTTTCAAAACGACTTCATATCTAAGGCGACGCCTCACAACAATGTCTTCCGCGGAAATTATAACGACCATTGACGAGAAGAGCGTCGGCCTCAAGAAGATCGCAAGCGGCAAAGTGCGCGAGATTTTCGAGGTCGACGAACAGACCTTGCTCTTCGTCGCCACAGATCGCATCTCCGCCTACGATGTGATATTGACAAATGTAAGTACTCGTCGTCGCGTTACAGTTTTAACCGATGTGATATGCTGACATTCATGTAGGGCGTGCCAAACAAAGGCGCATTGCTCACGCAACTGTCGGCCCACTGGTTCTCATTGATCAGCAAGCACTTCCCTGAGCTCAAGACCCATCTGAAGTCAAATCAGCTGCCGACATCAGTGCCATCGGATCTTGCCCCGCAGCTCGAGAAGCGAAGCATGCAGGTCAAGCGCGTGCCGGTCATCCCGCTCGAGTCCATCGTCCGTGGCTACATCACTGGTAGCGCCTGGTCCGAGTACAAGAAATCCGGCACTGTGCACGGTATGCCGGCGCCTGCCGGTTTACAGGAGAGCCAGAAGCTCGAGAAGCCTCTCTGGACTCCGAGCACGAAGGCTGAGCAGGGAGAGCATGATGAGAACATCTCGAAGCAGAAGGCTATCGAGATCGTTGGCGAGGAGGTTGCCAAGAAGGTTGAGGAGGCGAGTTTGAAGATCTACGAGATGGTGAGTACTAAGCCCGCAGAACGTGGCAACGATAAGGTCCTGTACTGACATTACTTTGCGCAGGCACGCAACTATGCTGAGGAGCGCGGCATCATCATAGCCGACACCAAATTCGAATTCGGCCTGAATCCCGACACCAAGGAGATTGTCCTCATCGACGAGGTCCTCACACCAGACAGCTCCCGATTCTGGCCGAAAGACAAGTACGAGGTTGGCAAGGGACAGTCAAGCTACGACAAGCAGTACCTGCGCGACTGGCTCACGAATTCCGGCCTGAAAGGCAAGGATGGCGTAAGCATGACTGAGGAGGTAGCCAAGGAGACCGCAAGCAAGTACCGCGAAGCATACGAGCAGATTACGGGAGAGAAGTGGCAGTAGATGCCGGACCGTTTCGAGACGACGAAGAATGCGCACAGAGAACTGATGAGCTCCGAATCCATGGAGACGGAGAGCTCCTAGCACATAGACAAAGGCTGCAGCCCAAGCTGCGAGAAATAGACGCGTTCTGTACATTTTCTACACGAAAGATCGTCGCATCCTACAACTTCGTCTGCCTTGCGCTTCCGAACGAGAACCACGATCTGGTAAGCGGTCGAGGGGGCAAAAGCTGCTCCAGCTCGCGAGTATTAAGATACGACAAATCGCCCCGAACCTCGTTGAGATCTGTGATACCGCAAAGGCGCATTGCGGTCTCAATTTCGTCTTGCAAGACTGCGAAGTAGTTTGTCAGTGCAACAGATAGGGACGCGGCTGGAGACACTTACCGGAAGCAGCATGCTCGACACCTTCCTTGTCATACAGCACAGCGCATTGGAAAGGTCTGCCCACACCAACACCTCGTGCTCCAATACACACAGCCTTGACGACATCGCTTCCTCTACGCACTCCTCCATCAATCAAAACCTCCATCTTCTCAAACACTTCCGGACAATCCCTCTTCAACTCCAGCAAGATGAGGATCGTCCCTGGTGCATTATCCAAAGCCCTTCCTCCGTGGTTCGAGACCACGATCCCCGCACATCCCATCTCCAACGCCTTCTTCGCATCGGCCGCGGACTGAATGCCCTTCACCACAATCGGCTTCGAAGTAAACTTCCGAATCCAGGGGATATCGTCCCAGCACAACGCCCAATCGATAAAAGTTCCCGTTGTCCTCGCCAATCCACCACCTTTCTTATCCGTTCCTGACTTTGCTCCGTTCGCGTAGACGGACGCAATATCGGAAACCAACAACCTCTCATCCGCTTCTCTCTTACTCACAACAGCCAAATCCACCGTGACAAAAATCGCCTTGATTTGGTCCAATTGGTCCACTTTCTTCAACGTCGCTTCGGTCTTGTGTCGCTGGCGATCAACATACAATTGGAAAAAGTACGGATAATCGTTCGGGACGCTCGCCAGAATATCCTCGATACTCATGCTCGCGGTCGTGCTCATACAATGTATGATTCCGCTCGCCGCGGCGCCGGCTCCCAATGCGGCTTCGCCTTCGGGACCCGCCGTCTTCGCGATCCCCATCGGACAAATCCAGACGGGCATGCTGACTTCACAACCGAGCATGGTAGTTTTGGTCACGATGTCTCGCACGTTCCGCATCACGCGCGGCCGGAACCAGAGTTTTCCCCACCAGGACTTGTTTGCGTGGAGACTGAGTAAATCATTCGACGCGCCCCAGATATACGCCCAAGCCTTTTGGGATCCGGCTTTCTCGAATGCGCGTTCAAAGTCATCGAGATTGATGAGGGTTGATAGAGGCGGTCGTTCATTGGGATCTAATGGTTTCGCTGTCGTTTCTTCTTTCTGGGCTTGAGTCCAGCTTTCGGTGATGGTGCTTTCGTCCAAACCCCCCAGTTTGGCGGAATCGGGGAGCTCGGTCTCGATGAGTTTGGCGCTGTGGTATTGGTTGTAGGTTTCTGTGCCGTCTTTGCCCGCGAATTTCCAAATCATTTCAGGACCGCCGGGATGTTCGGGGGCGAACTTTTCGTTTGTTCATCACGTCAGTCACTCGTTCCCTCTCGTCGGATCCCTGGAGATGTCTATGTGTACATGGATAGCACTGATACCTACCTCTGATAAATCGTATACTTTGCCATTGACTACGACCCAGCAGTCTTCTGCTGAGGAATGTTTTGTTAGTTCTGCCACGGAGATCTTGTCGCTTTGGCCCATTGTGGTGGATGTGGCCGATCTGTTGCTCTCTGTTCTGGCTGGACACGTTCGTTGCTGGATGCGCTGGGTATGGAAGAATATGTCTTGTGGTATATGCACGAATTCAGCGTCAATTGCTGAGGAACGGTTGGTCTTGGAACCCTGATGTCAATGATGTTCGTCCTCGTCTCGGGCGGTTTCTCCACTCCCCGCCACACCCTTCGCCCGACTGCCGAGATGAGAAGCCGAGAACTTAGAAGTGCGGAGTGGTTTCAGGCATGAGTGTGCGAATTTTGTGGCACAGTTTGGTCAACCGTATTATTGTCGAGCGAGACGATGGAAGGAAATGATGTTCCCACTTGATGCAGCAGCTCAAGCGTCAATGGTGGCTAGAAAGCGTAGAATGGAATGGTCGTCACAGAACTGATTTCATCACAGCTACATCTGTGCGCTAACATCCACCCGGAATTTACCTCACCATTGCGAAGCTCAGATATACTGAGCGACAATCTGCTCGAGCTCCTCCTGGGTCTTCTCCTTGATCCCCACAAGCTCGTTGTCGTTCTTGCCGCTCCAATTGTTGCCGTACGGCGTACTGAGAGCAGACAGAGCAATGAAATCAAGGTACGTCGGAAGCGTAGCGGTACCATCGTTGATCTTCGCCCAAGAGTCTTTCTCGATCTGTTCCGAGGTAGCTTCGACTCGCTGGATGGACTTTCCCTTCTTCTCCGCGATGGCGATCAGCTCATTCTGGCTGACGGCCGTACTCTGAATGTAAACCGCGCGGTCCTTGAATTGTTCTGGGTTCTTGAGGATGGCAACTGTGGCTTTTCCAACGTCTTCGAGCGTGGTCGTGCTGTGCTTGTCATTTCCGCCATCGAGGACCCGCGTTGGACCATTGAGGTTGAGGTTGAACCCGACTTGGATGCCCCAGTCCAGGAAAAGCCCGTTGACGACGATAGCGTAGCTGATCTTATCCTGCTTACTCTTGAGGTATTCCTGTGTCTTCACTTTCCCAGCAAAGACAGGGAGGGCGGCAACTTTGGCGCTGCCGGCGATATCCGATCCGAATTCGGATGGCAGGAAGAACTTGACTCCGGCTTCGATTGCCGCATCGATCAGGGGTGGCTGCCCTTCGTGATTTGGTAGTAAACTAACGACAGCGTCTTGGCCCTTGAGCGCGTCGACGAGAGATTGGCTGCCGTAATCGGTCGTGATTGTCTTGACAGAAGACGGGAGTTTGTCGGTTTTGCCGCTCCTTGAAAGAGCAGAAACGCTGAAGCCGGCGTCGACCAGAGCCTTTACGACACTTGGTCCAAGGTTGCCAGTAGAACCAGCGACAGCGATGTTTTGGAAGGCCATTGTATGCGACTGTACTGATTGCTTCTGTGTTGCTAATCTCACTGAAGTGAGACTTCACGTCGAACTTTATATCTCCGAGTGCTCCGCAAGGCGCCTGGAAGTCGTGCGATGCCCAGAATCTTACATCATGTGCACACCATGTCCTGGTGAAGTGCCGGCGAACGAAGTTTGTGTAAGCATCGGACATACCCCACAGAGGTCATGATCTGATTGGCTGGCAACATTCCGCTGCGCGTTACGTCCGGTCGACGGTGTAGGCTTGGCATCGCCCAGATGCTGGAAGTAATGGGTCCTCGCGGTGTCGCTTTGTTTGGTATGAGGGATTGGTCACGCATTTGAAAGTGGTCCGGATGTAGCCATCATGTCCAACTTTCAAATTAGTAAACATCGTGACAGACTGGCGTTGATGCAATTCATCTGAGCCGGGGCTATGAGATGGGAGCAAGTTCGATATGGAGCGGGTATCCTGTGTATGCATGCAGGTGTTCGAAGTCTTTGCATCGACTACTGGGAGAAGCTCCAGGTCCACACGTTGGCCCATCGTGATAGAGAAGCTGGGGCAGAGGCAATAATGATTTGATTCGCTGCCATGGCTGCAGCTGGAAGCACTTCTATGCGACGTTATGTGCAGGCATTTACAGTGACTTGCCAACATAACATTGGCTCCATGGCAGCAGGCGAGGCCGTGGAACATGTGTTAAAACTCGGGATCCATGTCCATATGCGGACTTTGCAGGCCGCCCGACGAATCGAAACTACGACCGGCCCCGCCGGGCCGCATCGCGTAAAGAGGTGCGGTTGTTGCTCGTGGCCTGGCATCCAGGGAGGGGTACGTCAATCTGTGGCAGCACGAACGGATTTTCATACAGTCTAAGTCTTGTGGGGTCGATTCATTGCGGCTTGCAGTTTCGGCCAGAAATCTGTTGTGATTGCCTTGGAATTAGCACACGCAGGCTCTTTGTGGTTGTTGGATCGTGTCTGGTCAGCACCTCGATTGACCACAGAGTCGACAAACTCGGTCCATTTGATGATTTTCTGGCCGCTTTGATCGAAGTCCACCAGGCAAAAAGCAAAAGAGCTGCGAGGCGCGCCGTTGAGCCGAGGTATAGATAGACACGACGCAGGATCTGGAGTACCCGCTCCAGTCTGCGAAGTACGCCAAGATTGACCGAGTCGCAGAATCAGGTCATGCCGGGCAAGACGTTGGTGGTGTTGGGATCGGGCCCCGGGATCGGAGTGGCCGTCGCGCAAGCATTCTCGGTGCGCGGCTTCACGCACATCGCGTTGGTGTCGCGCAATGCAGAGCGGTTGAAGGAGGACCGCGACCACGTGCTGGACAGCATCCAGGAACGCGGGTACAGCTGCCAGGTCAAGACATGGGCGTGCGATATCTCCGACCTCGCGGCGCTGAAGCAGACGCTGGACGAGGTGGGAGGGTTTGGCGAGCTCGAATGTGTGCTGTTCAACGCGGCGCGAGTGGCCGGCAAGCCGCCGCTGGACGAGGACATTGGGGCCATTGAGCAGGACTTCCGCGTACGTTTGTCGCTGCGGGACGGGCAGATGGCCGACACCCTTGTGGTAACTAGGACTGTACTGACGATGCACACATAGCTGACCAACCTCGCACTGTACGCGACGGCGTTGTGGGCGATTCCCAAGCTGCAACAAGCCACGGCGGCAGACCGCTCGCCGGCCTTGTTCGTGACGTCGACCACGCTGCTGTGGAAGGAGCCGGTGGACGATCTCGTGTCGCTGTCCATGGCCAAGTCGGCGCAGCGCGCACTCGTGCTGTCGTTGCACAACAAGTACGGCAGCCGCGTGCACGTGGCTTTGCTCAGCGTGGGCGGCGTGGTGTCGCGCGACGCGAAGAACTTGAGCCCCGAAAACATCGCCAACACGGCCTGGCTGCTGTACAAGCAACCCAAGGACCAGTGGGAGCGGGAGATGCCGATTGATGAATAGTTCTCGTCGTTATCCTTGCCGTAGACACCCACACACACACACACACACCCCCCACACACACACACACACACCCACACACACACACACACACACCCACACACACACACACACACACCCACACACACCCAATCATGCAGATGCGCGGATGTGCAACGCGACTCCACACCACACCTTCCCATCTGCCTGCAACGCTCTTTCTCTCGCAAACTGACATGCAGAACGAGTTGCCGAGCATCGGAAGGTACAAGCGGCGAGGCAATGGCGCAAACACGGCGGCAGAGGGCAGTGGCGAGACTATCATCCACGCACCTCTTGACACGCACATCACCTCGCTCAAGAAACGCCTTCGTTCCACCGTCGCAATGCAATCAAGCAATCCCCTCACCGCACATTCGAGCTGGCCGTGGTCCCATCGAGTGCGCAATCTCGCCCGAGTGCGCTACGTGACGGACCCCAGGTGGTGTTGTGAGACGCTCACTGTATAGACATCGAATCTAGCATGGGCACAATGCCTCCGCGTCTCGCCCGGGTCCTGGTCCACATGCGGGGGATCGCACATTCGTCCTCGCGATCGTGTGCCGATGGCATATGCTGCCAGAAGAAGATGGACAGGACCTGAAGCACACCGACAGACACAGTATGAATACACCCGAGGACGGCATCACCAACCTGCGCTACACGCGTGAATTGACGCACATCATCCATGTCATCACCAGCAAGCTTCCCAAGCACCGCCCAACGGCATGCTTAATGGTCTTGGCACTTCCATCTTTGCGCTCTCGAGCTCCGCAGCTCCACCCACTTGCATCAAGACGTCACCCTATACGAGCACTGGCACCGTCGGCATGCGACCTCTTCGCACTGCACGCATCCTACGCGCTGCTGGACCATGTCCCACGTCTTACCAGATGAAGCAGGTGAACACGCCTGCACCATTGGCCCGACACACTCCCAATGATAGGTAAGCTGATGCATTTCCACCCCGACTTTCCGACCCATGTCCCTTGCCCTCCGCGTGAACTTTGCTGCCCGCCGCCGGGCTCTGTTCGAACCACTCCCAAATATCATCACTCGTCCACGCCACGGAAAGTGAAAGCCTCTGGTTGTTGCTTTTCCACCCTCCCCGTTCGACACTGTACCCGCCGATACCATGTGGGGCACGTCGTACGTCACCACGCTCGGCCTACTGGCCGCCTCGGCATCCATTGCAACCGCATCGCTGGGAAAGGACTTCCACATCCATTCGAAATGGCAGAACGCGAAGCGACAATACTATCCTGCCAAGGCTACCGGTGTCAAGACCATCACAAACCCCTCGAACGTGACCATCCGGTACAAGGAGCCAGGAAAGCAAGGAGTCTGCGAAACTACACCGGGCGTGAACAGTTACTCGGGCTATGTCGACGTTGCACCCAATGTCCATGTGTTCTTCTGGTTCTTCGAGTCCCGACGAGACCCTGCCAACGACGACTTGACGCTATGGCTCAACGGAGGGCCTGGCAGTGATTCGCTGATCGGCCTCTTTGAGGAACTTGGCCCTTGCCGAATCACAGAGAACTTGACTTCGACGCTCAACCCATACAGCTGGAACGAGGTTTCCAACATGCTGTTTCTCAGTCAACCCGTCGGTGTCGGCTTTTCCAATCAAGGGGAGGAGATCGGCACCTTTGGCAATGCGACTGGCTTGTTCCTCAACAGCTCCGAGATTGGCGACCTGTACCCACTCAATTCCACCGGAAGATATGCAATTCTGGACCCCATCCGAGCAGGCGAAGTCGACACTACTGATCTAGCCGCGATTGGCACATGGCATATCTTGCAAGGTTTCTTGGATGCCTTGCCGTCTTTGAACCCCGAGTCATCTAAACCGAAGAACTTCAACCTCTGGACTGAGTCGTACGGCGGGCATTACGGGCCATCTTTCTTCCGCTACTTTTCCGAGCAGAACGGCAAGATTGGAAATGGAAGCCTGCCGGGATACCACTTGAACTTTAGGAGTTTGGGTCTCATCAACGCCCTGATATCGGAGAAGATTCAGATCGATTACTATCCCGAGTTTGCCGTGAACAACACCTACGGCATCAAGGTGTACAACGATACCGTATACAATTACGCCAAATTTGCGACCAACATGATCCACGGGTGCAAGGATCAGATCGATGACTGCATCCTTGCCGCTCAAGACGTCCCTGGCGGCCTCGTCAATGGCAAGATTACTTACGCTGCCACTTCTCAGCCTGCAATCGCTGCTATCTGCGCACAGGCCGGCAACATGTGCAGAGACAACGTGGAAAGCTTGTACTATACTTATGGCGACAGAGGTACCTACGATATGTCAGTGGCAACGCAAGCGCTTGCTCGGTGGGCATTCACTAATTCGTTGCAGTCGTCATCCATCGGATGATCCCACGCCAGGGTCCCCCTATGCGGACTACCTCAACCAGGCAGAGATCCAAGATGCCATTGGTGTCGACTTGAATTACACCAACAGCAACTCTGATATCTACTGGCAGTAAGTGACTTTGGATGAGTGGGATTGACTGTGCCGCGCGTTGACATATCTCGCCAGATTCCAATCGACGGGTGATTTCATCTACCCGAACTTCCTCGAAGACTTGGAAGAGATCTTGCACAGCGGCGTGCGCGTAGCACTGATGTACGGAGATGCTGGTAAGCTTGAGTACATCTTTCCTCCCGCTGTTGCATCACTGACTAGTTTCTACAGACTACATCTGCAACTGGTTCGGCGGCGAAGCCGTGAGCAAACAGATCAACTACACACACAAGCACGAATTCAACGCCGCAGGCTACGAGCCCTTCGTTTGGGGACCCGGCAAAGTGCAGGCTGGCGAGACTCGCGAGTACGGGAACTTCAGTTTCACGCGCGTCTACCAATCGGGCCACGAGATCCCGTTCTACCAACCTGGCCCAGCGCTCGCCATGTTTGAGCGCGTCATCGGCGGTCTTGCCATGGCAGACGGTGCGGAACCTGTTACTGCGAACTTGACGACCACGGGCTCCGCGAACACGACTCACACTGCGAACCCGGCCGACTATTCTTTGCCGCCCACCGCATCTGCGGCGTTGGCGGCCTACAGCTCCAGCTTGATTGCGAGCTACGCTGGCCTGGACAATGCGCCGCCGCCGACGGCCTTGCCGAAGATGCGCCACGTCTGATGAGTAATGCAGCACGAGGACAGGAGAGGGACGCACGGGAAGTGCCAGTAATGCGTATCATGAAACGTGTACATGTCATTCGTCAATAATCATCTATCATTCTAGCTGAGACCAGCTCGTGCCTTTTATCCTGCTCATATTAGCTTCGAGCCACCATTCCTTCGTCGTATGAGTACTGTCCATAGCGCGACCAAGACGCATGCGCCGGTCAACATGGTCATTCCTGCAAAAAGCTGCAGGCCTAGGTAATTGGTGTTTCCGCTTCCCGTCGACGCCTTCGCCAGCGCGGCGGCGATGGGCGGTCCAATTAAACTCGCAATACTGCCGAACCCTTGCGCCATCCCGAGACGTGCTCCGAAGACTTTGGCATCGGGACAGACGACGGGAAAGATGCTGGGAGGAAGGGGGATCAGAGCTCCTGAGAAGAAACCGTAGAGTGCTGCCACGGCGATGAAGGCTCCGGTGGCTTTGGCGGCGAGCCATGCGATGGCGACGACGCCGCTGGAGATGACGCAAAAGGTCCAGGGGATCATTCCTCCGATGTGGGAGGCGGAGTAGCCGGCGACGAGACGTCCGGCGATGCTGGTCGCTTGTGCGATCATGGCGATGTAGAGGGAGTTTCGTTGACTGATTTTCAGGACAAGCTGTCCGTAGGAGGGGATGAAGACGAACGGTACCTAGGTCAATTAGCACGAATGTTGTTGTTATGGCGGGACAGTCGCTGATTACCATGTAGCCTAGAAAGATGAAGAAATTGGCGAAACTGTACAGCCAGAAGGGAGTATCGATGAGTGCGCCGCGATCGAAGAGTTTCCTGGGCTCTCCGGAAGCGAGATCACCGAGATTTGAGACACCCCAGAGTAGCAGAGGGAACGAGATGAGGTACGTTCCGAGCATGACGAAGGCGATCGTGCGCACTGTCCAGCCGAAGGATACTTTTTCGATCATTTGCGAGAAGATGAGGGTATAAATAATTCCACCGACTGGCGCACCGCATGTGGTGATTCCCATTGCGACGGCGCGACGCTTTTGGAAGGATCGACTCACGAGTGCAAGACCGGGAAGCCAGAGGAGACCGTTCGCCAAGCCCTGGAGCACTCCTTGAGTGAGCATGAGTTGCCAGTATTGGGTGCTGATGCTGGTGAGAAAGACGCTCAGCGTCTGGCCCAGACCTCCCACGATGAGCATGGTCTGGAACCATCCCAAGTCGAACAGTGGGCCGGATAGGACTCCGAGAAGGATGAGCAGGAAGACGGCAACTGTGCCAATCCAGGCGATTGAGGATGCGGACTCTTGCGGGATGTAGGTTAATGCGTAATACGACTGGAACGATCCGAATGCAAACGACATGCCCCAGAGGTTGCCAAAGACGAGGAATGAACCGGCGACTTGCAGCCAGGCTCGCGCACCGCCATCCTTGATCTGCGCGCTGGGGGGAGGAGGGGGAGGAGCGGTGACCGGGGTGGCGAGGGTGGTGGCATTCTCGGCATCGCTCGTGGACGTGATGTCGCCGTCCTCGGCGTACTCCAGCGAGACATGTTGCTTCTCCACATCACTGTCGGCAGAAGATGCGGTCGTCATGTTCGTGAGTTGGCAGGGACGAGTCCTCTGTGTAGGCCGAGGTCCAATGAATTCGTCGGCGCCAGTCTTCGCCAACGCGCAACTAATAAGGCACGCGTTCTCCAAGATGCAGGGTCCCTCTATCGGTATGGCACCACAACGGCGGGTGACGTGCAAGATGAAAGAAACACACGGGAGGTTGGAGGGAAAGAATGGACTTACAAGCCGCGTGGATGACATAAAACGGGCGACCATGGCGTGCCGTTTGCATGATTGCATCCTGAGCGGAATTATCGTGTGCTGATGGTAGGCGGGCGTGCTCGAAGAAGTCTAGCCCGCAAAGCTGCATGAGAAGTACGGAACACTGTGGAATGGTATGCAGCCGGCAGTCGGCAAATGCGAGCTTGGCGAAGGGCAGCGTGGCAGCGGAGGAGGAGAAGAGGCGGTAGACGCTGCGATGTCGCTGTGCGAAGGGCATTCTTGCGTGGTGATTCGCGAGGACTCATACTGGCCGCGTGGGCGCTGGGCGGCGCTGGGCTTTCGTGCATGTAAGCTGCATGCTGAGGTTTTGGACAAGACTTGCGGTGCAGTTCTTGATGTTCACGTGGTCCGCTCGTGGCACGGCGCACGCGGCTCGGCCCGCATCACCTCGCCGCGTCACCTCGCCGCGTCCTGCCTTCTGCTTTCCTCGTCTACACCAACTAACTACACATTAATTTATAGCTATCTACCCGTCGTCATATCCTGCCGCTCCACAGTAGGAACCGATGCGCCAGAAACAAGTTGAACGCCGTGAGCAAGAGCAGTGGGAAGCAATCGTACCATGGCAACCCTCGCAGGATCTGGTATATGGTGCCCGCAATCACTGCGCTCAAGGTAGCAGTGGACCAACACCATGCAAGTATCCTGCGACATAGTCAGCAACAACGCCACGGAAGTCGCTTGCTCAAGACTCACCTCATATTGCGGTACTTGTTATTCTTGTGTGCCTTGTTATCCCCAGATGGCACCCACGCAAGAGCGCGACCGAAGAGGCGATCCTTGATGGCTGTGAGGTAGGCGTAACTTTGTATGACCATGATGAACTGGACGTTGAACCCATATCGAGCCTTACTCCAGCACCGGATCGCGATGATGGAGTACAAAATCGAAGGCACGGCAAAGGCGAGGTTGTAATATCGCACGTATTCCGGTCTCACCCACAGCATCAGAATTCCCGGAACCGGATTGAGGAAGATGGAAAGCGAGATGGCGCTGTAGTACATCATTCCTGACAGGTAGCAGATTTTCTGGATGGGGCTCAGCTTGGATCGCCAGAAGTCCACGTTCGTCAGCAACGTGGTGGAGCCCTGTGAATCACTGTCAGTCTGTGGCCAGATCAGGTATGTCAACCCGGTCCTCTCACCATGCACCATCTCATCTGCTGACTGAAAAACGCCCGAGGCGTATCAGGGCAAATGCCGCAAGCCAGACAAAGCGGCAGGTATCGCACCTTCCAGCCACGGTTGACTGCGTAGAACCCGGTATGCACGTCTTCCGAAAATCCAATCTCCGCGGTGCCACCCACCTCTTCGAGAGCTGCTCGACGATAAACCGCATTGCTTCCGACGCAAATGGAGGCTCCAAAGCGATTTCGATTGGTCTGCACCACGCGATAGAACAATTCTTGTACCGCTCCCGCGCCTTGCTCCACCCAGCTCTGGTCCTCTGAAGTCCGGAAGAACTGCGGAGTCTGCACAATCGCCGTATCTGGTTTTGCCTGATGGATTGGTATGATTTCCTGCAGGAAGTCGGAACGTGGACAGAAATCGGCATCGAAGATGGCGAAGAAATCCCCCTGGGTTCGCGCGAATGCCCAGCGCAGGTTTCCAGCTTTCTTCAACCTTGGACGATCTTCTCGGCAAATGTAGTGATAGCCATATGCCAACGCCATGACGCTCACAGCCTGCGAGCCGCCGTCATCGAGGACGTACACTTGCAGCTTATCCTTGGGATAATCGAGTTTCTGGATGTGCTTGTACGTATTCTCCAAGACCTCAATAGGTTCTTTACAGCAAGGGAGATAAATGTCGACCGGAGGGGCGGTGAGTGGGTTGACTGGAAAGTCTTGCAGGCGTCGCTGATGCCCCTCGATATCGTAGTCTTTGCCGCAGATGCTCACAGTGTAGGAGATTACGAGGTATAGCTGGAGGAGGAAAACGACCGCGCCGAACCAGTAGAAGGCGTAGAAGCTGATGACGAAAAGCCACATCCCAACGGAAAGACTCAGGAAGGAGAACACACCGAACGAGTATAATCCCAGGCGATTCGTCTTGAGGTACAACGTCTTCTCAAAGTCAGTCGGCGCAGTGGGAAGGATGAGCGCCGGCGCCTCCGAAGGACAGTATGTCGATACAAAGGATTCTTTCGCCCGGCTCCAGATACTTGTCTTGCACTCCTGGCTCTCAAGATCCCGAGAAGGCCCCTTCTCTGTCATCGCGCTCCTTGGTTGACGCTTCTGCAGTTTCTTCCTCTTGGCCTTGATTTCGGCAGCAGGCGTTCCCACTCCAATCTGCTCAATCTCATCTTCTGGTTTCTCATGCAATTCCTCTTCGATCCCGGCAGTGGTATGCGTCAATGGCACGACCAGGTCTCGTTGCTGATCCTGCGCTCGGAACCAACTGTTGAGTTCGTCGTATGTCACCACTTCTGGCAAGGTGGATGGAGGAGCCTCAGCAGCGGTTGGTGCAGCGAACGATTGCGACCGCGGCTGTGCGGCCGCAACATCTGGATTGCCATCTCCAGCGACTGACGCGACTAAGGATCGCCGCAGGTTGGACGGTGTCTGTACATGTGGCACGCGAGGAACGGGAGGACGGCCATTTTCCGGAATCGTAGCCGGTACACACAGGTCAGCTGTGCTGTTCGCCTCGAGGCCGAGTGGGCTGGTCGTCGTTCTCGTTCGATTCGACACAACTGAAGTTTTCGATGAGGAAAAGTAGGTCGGCAATTGGGAAAGACTCGAAGGCGTTCTTGGCAACTGTTGTGCATATCAATCAGCGGGTGCTAGCTGGCCTCCAAAGTGAACTGATGACTCACGGAATCTCTCGTCGGCGTCGGACAACTGCTCGCTGCGAGCGTGGGTGGAGTCTCTCGGCCGGTGGAATCATTGCCCTGGCTGCCATCGTCACTGTAGACGGTGCTCACTGCGCCGGAGCTGTCATTGGGATGATGGTCGCTGATGTACCGTCTGGGCTGCTGTTGGAGATCTTGAAGCTGTTCCGCTAGACGACGGATGTCGACCTCTGTTTGCGATTTCTCGTTGCCTGCTGTTGGGGTGCCAGTGTGCAAGTCAACAATCCCAAGCCGGTCGGCGTGCTCTCCGGAGACTGGCATGCCGCCAGGGAGGACTCAAGAGATGGTGTCCAAAAGCTTTCGAACGAATGCAAAGTCTGAAGAGCGCATGCGATTTGTTGAAGGAGCGGCGCGCGCATAGTCAAACGAAACACCATTCGCACTGCAAGCCACAAAGTTGTTTGAACTTCCGCATGGCTGCAAACCACTTCCCGTCGCCTATGCCTTGCTCTTCGCACAGATTAAGACTTGGCGGAAATCCGCCCCATCCGATCGTCCTGCGATACGGGTATGCACCGCTTCTCCCAGCCGCATCTCACAGTCACACAGCTCTCTAGATAGCATGCATCGTCTACACTTGTGGTACCACTTCGCAGCTGACGCGTTGGCGGAACCTGCGAGGAGCTTGCGATATGCTTGTCTTTGGGTGAAGGAGCGGTGGCTGCTCATCTATGCCACGCAAGGCCTTTTTGTTTCCTGTGGTTACATATGCACTCCGGGCATTGTCCAGGCACGAGGGACCAACTGTATTCCCCTTCGTCGCACTGTAGCACACAGTCGATATCGGGAGTCGGCGCCAAGATGATCTATCTCTGCAGCCAAGCATTCAGCGCGTCTCAGAACATAATGATTCGCAGGCTGTACGACCACTTCGGATGTGTTGTACGGTTCCACTCTGCTGGGAATATGTCGGCCCATCCAGTCTGTTCGTGGTATCAACAGCAAACTACGGCAAGCTTTGATGCGCCGTCCCGTATGCTGCGCTCGATATTGAACTCCTCACTTGGCGGAGACGATGCTAGAAGTCGATGTGCCATGAGAATTTCCAGCCCGGACCTGTGCAGTCTGTTCGGAAGGCTACAGGCATGAACGAATGCAGAATGTTTCGTGGTGCTACTGGGGACGAGTCGGTCACGAGAGCCCATTGTCGAAGCACATCAAGCGTGTCTGCTGTGCCATAACGCCTTTTGCTACGTGTATTGAAGGCTGGTCGTTCCAAAGACTGGTTGTTAAAAAGCTGGTGGTGTCCCGAAACAACCTTTACATGAGCATCACGCCGGAACCAGCTTGACTAGCGCCCTTCCACCTGTGTTGCATACAGCTTGGTGACAACAATGGCTTTCTTCTATTCCCAATGCCAGGTTGGGCCAGTGTGCGACGAACGCTCCCAGCAAAAAACCCCGCCATCAACTCGAAGCGAGTAACACCTGTCGTCCTTGCTGTAAGGATGCCAAAACAAGGCGCGTGCACTATCGAGAAGTTCGCACTGCTCACGTGGTTGAGAGCTTTGATTGCTGTCTCGTTCGAACGCATTTGCGCAGCTCGATTGTGGAGAAGACACAATCCAATATCTGGCAAGATCCATCATCAGGCAAAAAGCTGCAGCCACAGACGTATCAACGTACTCGCCAAGCAGAGCTACATGTTGTGAAGATACTGAGATAAGAAACCACTTTGCGGTAAAGGTTCGGACGCGGATGTAACAGGCGCAACCGCACATGCTGCGTAACATAGAGGCCTTGTTCCTGCATACGCCGACCCGCTTTTCCTCACTCTGCCAAGACCGGTCCTTGATGTGAGTCGCAATGCCTGTCACGTCATCAGCTGTCCTGCGGGTCAAAAGGCACATGTTGCATACCTTGGCGGCCATGCGTGCTTGGCGTGATGGGAGATGATCGCGGGCCGAACATTCCTTCGACAAACAGTGGGGAAAACCACGGCAACAAGATTGTGCAGCCAAGCAACGCATAACCCAACTTTGGGCAACAAACGGGCAACGGAGACACGCGTTTCGAGGCACATTTCTGCACGCCATACGTGGACTGCTGCGGAGTACCTCAAAGTCCTTCCCGAGTGTGGGAAGGTCGAAGTCCGGTAGCACAGAAGTCAGCCTCCACGAGAAGTTTACGCCTTGCTCCGCTATCGTTACATAGCACCTTTGTTGTCCGACCTGCAACACGATGACTGGGTTCATCTTCACAGTTGCGGCTGCATTGGCCGTTGGCCAGGTCGCCTCCGAAGTCTCCCTTTGTGGGCAATTCGAGACGCACACAGAATGTGCGTAGCCGCGCCGACGAGGAGTCCGATAACACGTGCGGCTGTGATGCTAATCTTGTGCTGCATCTAGGGCCCTATACAAGTATGTCGGATGTGGAAGGGCAATGGTCTGCAGGCGCTGATAAGATATCTAGTCAACAATAATGCTTGGGATAAGGACGATGAGTCGGGCTCCATCTGTACATACGTGGGTGCTGCTCTCGTGAGAGCTCACGCTCCACGCTGACATACTACTCCTCCAGGCTTGCGAATCCTGTCGCGACGAAATCTCGTTCTACTCCGTCTGGAACTGGACTACTCAAGATCCTGTTCGAGTTCATGCCTACCCTCACGTCGAGCTGAGGTCAGAACGGCTTCCGCTACAGCTCGGCGAATTGGCCTCGTTGAAGATCGCAGCCTCGTGGTCGTTGGCTCCTGTGTCACTGTCCGATGGCACATCACAAGACCCAACGACAGAGCCACTCGCGCGCGCTCTCGAGGAGAACGATGTGCAAGCAAACGTCGTCCTCGATGTGTTTGCGGATGCGGACGAAGAAAAGAGCCGCACGCCCGCCCAGCAGGCATACGAGTTGATGGTATGGGTGGGTGTCTTTGGTAACGCTTCATGGCCAATAGGCATGAACGACCCCAGAGATCCCCCTGTGATCATGAAGTTGGACGATATCGATTTGTGAGTCCTCAGCGATGAGCTCGAGCGATATGGACAACTGACACTAACAACTCAATTGTTAGCACGCTCTATAACGGCTCAAATTCTCGAGGCCAACTGGTCTACTCCTGGGTCGCCAACCAAACCTTATCGACATTCGATCTCGACTTCGCGCCTCTGCTCACCTATCTGCAGAGGGAAGAGGGAATCCCCGAAGACGTGTATATTGGAACGGTGCAGTTCGGTTCGGAAACTTTCTATTCCGACAGCCCGATGAATTTCTCAGTATCATCATTCGAAGCTGACGTCGAGCGCGGCACGCCAGATTCACCCAGCGCTGCTAATATGCTTGGGGTGCCGAGGTTTGGGATAGGACAAAATTACTTTCTCGCTCTGAGCTGCTTGCTGTTGGCATACGCGACAGAATTTTGAGGATGGAGCTCGAATTAAGATTTCTCCAGTCGGCAATATAGTATTGTAATACCAATATCAACATTCTCGCGTAAAGTATTCGTGCTGGTTCCATGCCACGTCTTGGTTCATCATGTGGCAGCGGCAGTGTCAAGCACTCCACTCGTGATCTGTCTTGTATACCGCAAGCCGTTCTGTGTGGTGCTTTTGAGGGGTGCACTAGCGGATGGCCGCCATCGCGCGTAAAAGTACCATTCGGGTCATTGCAAAAGCTGAGTCTGGAATTTGGCGCAACCAGCCTTTAATCATGGGCCTGCCATCTGCCGGTTGCTAAGGTTCACAATCCGCGCGTGAGCAGTGGCAGGGTGAGTGACCTCGTCAGTGCAAATATGCGCGACTTTCAAGCACATCACCCGAGACGGGTATCACCGCAAGCAATAAAGCGGCATGGCGTACAACTTTCATGGCAAGCCTTCTTTAGACACATGGTGCGCTGATCGGATCTGCCCAGTCTCAGGTATAGTCGCCGCCTTTTGTTACTTCTCAGCAGTGAGGCATTCTTCCCCTTTCCTTTTCCCCTAACCTAAGCTGACGCTTGAACCAAGGGACACTTCCGATTACGCGACTCCCGTTGATATTGATGTCTGTCCTGACGCGCGCTGTCCACATGCCAGTGAATGCATTCAGAGTCCGCATATGATGCGACAACGGTCTCAAAGTATGAAAAGCATAGTTGCAATAGAGAACGTGTTGCGGAGAACATGAGGCAATGGTGTGTCCAAAGTGGAACTTGTACGACCGATGTGACTGTCTCGTCTTGAGGGACAGATCTCGGCTCGCTGCTGTCACTAGCACCCTTTCGTACGTGAATTCGCACCATCAGGACCAATCCATGCTCGTCTGCTCGTTTCAGACCACCCAAGCCGAGTTCCAACTGATATGAGTAGAGATTCTCAGTCGAAAGAATTGTGTCTTCCTCAGCTACGCCCTTGAAATACTGTAACTAGATTCGGCCGCGTCCCGTCGGCTTCTCATACCCGTCAGTGATCATAATAAACAGATTGGTAGCGCTACAACAAATGCGAATTCATTGGTAGGACTGGCGCCTGAGAGTCGAATAGCAGCGCCGTGACTACATCCATCGCAGCGCCCCAGAGCGCTATAAGCCATACTTTCGACCGACAAGCAGCTTTTGGCATATGGGGCCATGTACACGCCGCCTGGTCTTGGTCGAAAATTCTGTTGTGCCACAGATGCGGCACAGCGTCTCTCTGAGCTGGATGTGATGCTCAATGAGAATATCCGGAACCTGCTCGCCGAACTCATCCGAACCAGATGCCAGTATTCTGACCTCCAGATACAGTCTGATTCATGCCTTCTCTGGTAATGCGATCCTTCAGCGAATCAATCCGAGCTTGATCGTTCGAAAGCTCCTCTTTTCGGGAAGGCGACGCGCCTGCATCACGGGACTGCCAGAACTTCCAAGAGCTATGCCGTGCAGGTGGAATTTCTGGGTGCTCACGGAGTCTCTGCACCATCAGCTCCCAGTTTCCGACTCCTGTGAGGAGACACTCTTTGCACTTCTTCCTCTCAACCTCGGCCTCGGCAGTCCTCGCCTCGCCAATGTCCTTGTCCGACAGCTGGCCATCTGCAATCGCGACGGCCTGCTTAGTCCAGCTCAGACCTTCGTCCGTATTAGAACTGGACCCTGCAAAAAGAATTTCACCAATGTAAAGCATCAGCTCACTCTCAGCGCACGTGGGTTGCGGTGAAGAGCGAACAACCGGGATGTCCCCGCTTTGGGGTGGGTCGGGGAACTTTGGTGGCACAAAAACCATACTCCATACAGTCGAGCTTGGCGTGCTTGTGGATGGCGGCGGAGGGAAAGGTGAAACAGGCGCAGTTCGTCGCGCACGCAGCACAGACAGCAGAATTGGAAGCGCTTCATCGATGTGTCCAGTCCGGGCATGGTGACTGGCCAATGCTGTCGTGGCCTTGAGAATGTTCGGCGTGATGTTCGGCGTAGCGGACTCTTTCAAAACGTAGGTACGCTCGTCAAGCACATCAGCTTGCCCAATCTCAGCTTTGAGACCAGCCTTTGCAATGTCTACTGCCCATCTGTACATCTCTGTTGCAGCATCATTTGTGCCCTGAACCTCCAGCCAGTTGGCGTAGCCCAGCGCAGCTTCCAATTGTTGACCAGTGGTAAATCCTTTTCCAGTAATGATCTTCAAGTAAAAAGTCTCTGGCGGAGGATATGGTCTTACGCAATCCTCTTCTCTGGGCGCAGCTTTCATGTACGGTGGTGTAGGCCTGGGATCTGGATTCGAAGGTCCGATAACGACGCCCTTGGGAAAGACAAGACGCCTTGTTTGATCCAAAACCATACCGTCCAGGTGCTCTGCGGCTTTCGCGCAAATCATAAGAGTCTCGACGTAGCCTGCCTTCCATGGCCAAGTCTTGTCGGTGATATCGTATCCAGCTTTTCCGACCCCTGGGATCAGTATCTCGCCTTCGTCATCTCCCAAGATCTCATGTATACCCTTGCCTTCATAATCTGCATCCTCCAATCTAGCCAAAAGTTTCAGCGCCGTGGTACCAACCTTGGCCCAGTCCACAATGCCGCTTCCGCTCCGCAGGGCTTGCTCCTCGTCGGAGAAGACTCTTGCAGCTCTCAACAACTGCCTTGTCTGCCATCGCCACTCGCTCGGCGTCGGATTCGCGCGCTCGTCCATCTCTATGTTCACGCCGAAGTAGGCAATGCCGCCAAGGAGGAGAAAAGTCCACCCTACTACAGTCCATTTCGCCGCCAAATAGAACTGCTGCTTCACGAAGCTTCGATTGCTGCTGGACAGAAGGCGAGCGAGTTGTCCCGAAGGGCCATTGAGCGGGCGTTGATGAGTCTGGGCCAGATACGGGAGCTGAGGGCGTGGCGGCGTGAGCTGCGTGAAGGGTCGCTGTGGACGGATGGAGCTGCTCGGTGGGCGAAGGGGGCGGAGGGACGATATTCGCGTGGATAGCGTGCGTGGCGGGAGCATGGTGTGCGCTGCGCTGTGTTGGAGAGAAATGGCAATGGCTGCAATCACAAGTGGTGAGGTCAGCCATCCCCGGTCCGGTCGCCAAGATTTGAAGCTGCTTCGTGTTTCTGCGTTCACGAGTGAACTGTTCTCTCGCCACACTTGTAACCACCATCTCTCCATACGGTATCTATGTCCTGTCATGTGGCATTTGGAGACTATTTATCCGCTTCCAGCAAGACGCATGATCATTATGGATATTCATTGTCACTGAAGGGCACGTCCTCGTGGACACCATGTGCGCAAAGTCATTACGCGCCAAACACGCCTCGGCCCAGATCGCTGAAGCGCCATGTGCCGTGAAGGCGGTGACCGTGTCGAAGTGGCTGTGTGCATCATGTCAGCGCGCGAGCTTCACACGATGCTCACCGTCGCGGGCAACCAGCAGCCAGCCTTATCGAAAGCAACCGAAAGATATCGGTAGTCAAGCCTGATGACCGAACTCAGCATTATCATACCATCCACGCCGCTGATTGCTGAGTCTGCCTCATGAGGAATGAACAAATATCGACGACCATATGGTGACGAACCATGTCGATTCAAGCAATGAATTTGGTTGCATCCTCGTCGATAATCGATACTTGTTCGTGCGAGCTCGTTCGCGAGGAAGTGTTCGAAAAGACTCTCGGACTTGTCCCAGGCCAGACTTTACAAGCGGAGCAATCGACTGCAGGCGGGCTTGGATGCGCGCATGTATACCTGCCAAGAACTTTTGTGATATGCCTAGCGACGAGCTCGGAGCAATGGAGGCTTGCTTGAGAAGCAAAGTGGCCCCTTCTCGGCACGCGGAAGCACTCTATCAGAGCGTCGTAAGGGATCTCTGAGGCACAACCTTGGGCGCACGTTGAAGGGAC
Source organism: Cercospora zeina (assembly GCA_022702355.1). Taxonomy (NCBI): domain Eukaryota; kingdom Fungi; phylum Ascomycota; class Dothideomycetes; order Mycosphaerellales; family Mycosphaerellaceae; genus Cercospora; species Cercospora zeina. Next base: position 1,354,718 of record JAKLWX010000005.1, read on the forward strand.
CGAAAAGTGTCGTACTTCTGATGCGATCAACCGTCAAATGCGCCCATGGGCTGATGGGCGTGGTTGCGAGTAGCGCCGAGTGGTGCTTGACTGAGGCTCGCATGAGCATATGCTAGGAAAAATACGTGCGTTGAAGCAGAAATTCACGGCGTCACAAGGCCCAACAGTTTTTCCATTGTGAACATCGTGAAATGAGGACAGGCTTTGGAGATCCACTCACAACAGGTACGAGGACACTACTGCGAGGCGTGCGACTGCTTGGCAGGCCTTCTTGCCCATATATTTGGCTCACTCAGAACCTTAGTCTTCTGCACTAGGGGTCCACTAGCGCATTTTTCACATGCGCACACGACCACACCCACGCAGCCTCCTGCAGACGCCGCGCCTGCAGAGCATCGCCATTGATTGAGACGGGGCACTTGCTTGACCCATTTCATTACCGTCCAACACTCACATAAACCACGTTGGGATCGCCACAATGCAGCTGCGAAGTGGCCGCGTCCTGGAACTTTCAGAAAAGGAAAATCCCAAGGTCGGCAGCGAACTAAGCAAAAATTCATAAAGTCTGGTGTGTTAACATTTAGATCAGGACCCAGAGCATCTTCAACTCCTTGGTATACCGGCTGAGCTACGCATCGATATTTACAAATTCGTCCTGTTCACTTACTACAACAAGTACGACTTTCGTTGTGTGGCCTCGATCGAGCATCCCATCTTGCACGTATCATCAGCTGTTCACAACGAAGTACTGCCGACGTACAAGCTTGCACTCGAAGATTTTGCGACACGCCTCTACGATAATGCCTGCGCAGCATGTCAGGGCTACGCTAACGCCGCTTGTGACTGGCTTGGCCATGTCATTTCGGTAGGACTTGTTACACCATGGACGTCGGCGCAGAGAGACGAATTAGTCCGACTGCAGATCAGGAGAAATGAAGCTTTCGAGGAGTATGTCTATGTTTTAGACGTGGTGAAGGATTGCTTGGATTGTGTTCAAGAGCAAGTTGTGAAGTGGAAACTCTGAAGACGCCGTTGCAATCAATCGAGTCTAGAGGGTGTCAGTCGGCGCGTGAAGTTCAGCCAGGGGGCAAGGTCACAAGAAATGTGGGTGTTTCGTAGGGCGAAGGCGGCTTAGTCCTGTCGCGGCAAAAATGAGCGCCTAGCGCCTGTTCATGAACAAAACACATTTGGTATGCTATTGAAGCTTCAGAGAATGCGTTTCAAGAAGGTGAGGTTTTCCTACGAAAAGGTCCGAAGAACAGCCATTCACGAGTGGAGCCGATAAGCCCACAGCTCACAATTGCCTCCCTTCACACTCCCGTAAGACAAACGCGAGAAATAAGACTGCATAAACTACTGCAATGCCCCATAGTACCACAGCAATCAGGAGGTCTGGCCGAGCGGTTAAGGCGCTGTCTCAAGGTTGTCTCTCCTGAGCACTCTAAACGGCAGGTAAAATCATACAAGTAGACTTCCCCCTTCCACAACAACTACTGACCTGCACAAAAGTTCTTCGGAGCGCAGGCTCGAGTCCTGCAGCCTTCAATGCTTTCCTGCTTCTTCAGAAGCATTCATTTGTTTTTGCTGGGTGCCCGAGGAGCGTGGAAACAGACGTCGAACGTCTGTGGCGCCGCTCCTGCTTTTGCGGAGGGACGGCAGTCTTCGCAAACACAGATAGTGTAAGAAAGTCTTGCATGCAGGCAAGATTCGTTTTGGTCATCGCCGTTGACGATCCTGAAATTCAACATTGAGTGGGAACTTTGCAGTGTATTTTGACATAGCGAAGCGGACACGATTGGTGACTGAAATTTTGAGATTCAGTATGCATGTCACACAGCAGTCGGTAGTTCGTTGCGAGGCGGTGATTGAGCCCTTGATTCGGTTGTCTTCTCAACCTTCTTGATGATCTTTCTCAGCTTCCTGATCTCCACCTCCACTTCTCTCATTCTTCGAGAGCTATTCACAGCCTTTGATAGGCTCTGACTGTCTGAAATGGCCATGGTGAAAGACTTCTGAGCTTGTCGTAAGGTTGGAGGAACCAGAATACCAAACCAGCGGATAGGGTCATGAAGGTCGACTTGATATTTGGCAGACTCGACTTGTGGTAAGGCACCACTCGGAACTTTCTTGATTCCTGTCTTATCAATCGCTTGGGTGTCCGTACCATCATGATCGATAGATTCTTGTTCGCTCTCCGGCTCAGGAGTCGCGGCCGGGGTGGGGATCTGCGTGGGCTGAAACGTCCCCGTGAACCTCTTGTCTCTCTCATTGTTCGAAAGACCCTTCTTTAGATCTTCAGAGCTCTCGCCGTCCTGTGTGGATTGCGCTTCTTCGAGCATCACGTGCTTCTGGACTCTTGTAGAGACGCCCTCATCTCGAGAGTCAAGGACAGCTCGCATCGTCGCAGCAGCTCTCTCATCGTAATAGTCCTGTCCGTATCTTCCGCCGCGAGAGGACTTGAAGTTCGCTTGTGCCAGCGCGAAGTAGCCCGATGACATATGCTCCTTGATAGCTGTTTGAGCAGTGGTGTAATCGTCCAGTAAATCCAGATAAAGGGCCCACAGCATATCGAGTTGGCCACAAATAGATGACAGCGACTCCCGCTGAGGGCCAGATACCTTCTCTGTAACCTGCTCGATGGCCATGATGATCGTGTTCACCTAGCATAAGCTGAAGGGCAATCTGTGGCGAGGGGAAGTCGTACTCTGCCAAGACCGGTTAATTTTCCTATTCGAGACATTTGCGACTCGACTTCTGCGCTCCCGACTTGAACTTTTTTTCCAGCAACAGCTGCATCCCACAAGCACAATGTCGGACCCAGAAGATCAGGCTGGTGTGCCGTTGATTGAGTCCATATCCGACTCCGACTCTCCCGCACCGACTAAGACCAAATCGAACAAGCGAAAACGCGAAACGGAGGACGATGCAGAGGCGAAGAAAGCAGCCCGGAAGGCGAGGCGGAAAGCGAAGAAACCACAAGACATAGACGACACGACGCTAGACTCGGACAAGGGCATCAATACGGGGGTTGCGCAAATGGACAGTCGACTCATGGCAGATCACCTCGCTCAAAGGACAAAGCGGTATCAGCCGGATCTGAGCTTGGTCGAGGCGGAGGACTGGAGATTGCCAGAGTCCAGCATTGCAGATAGCACGGGCTTTGAGAAGGACAGAGTGACAGATAACCTGCCCGAGTTCCTGGAGCACTTCGCTGTGAAGAAAAGCGGGAAGAAGGGAAGCAAAGGCGATGGAGTGAGCTGGTCGCCGAAAGAGAAGGGCTCGCCCCATACGCTTGTGGTGACGGGTGCCGGACTACGCGCAGCAGACCTGACCAGAGCATTACGGAAGTTCCAGACCAAAGATGCAAAAGTGGCGAAGTTGTTTGCGAAGCACATCAAGATGGAGGAGGCGGTGCAGCAGTTGAAGAAGGATAGGGTCAATATTGGCGTGGGCACGCCGCAACGGATCATGGATCTGCTGGACGATGGTGCATTATCTGCTGGAAAGCTAGATCGGATTGTCGTTGATGCTAGCCATATTGATCAGAAGAAGAGAGGTGTGCTGGACATGAAGGAGCTGCAGATCCCGCTGGTGAAGCTTCTCACGAGGAAGCAGTTCAAAGAAAAGTATGGCAGCGGGGATGGAAAGATTGAACTCCTTTTCTACTGAGAATGGCTTGCTCGTCGGTGCAGGACTGATCAAGCAAGAGAGTCCAGCAAAGTATCGGCCTCATGTCTGCCCCACTGATTGTTTCATACCGGCTTCCAAATTCAGTTCGCCTTTATTTTCGGCTCTCGAGATACATTGAGGGCGTTGACAAGCATCGCAGGTGATCCGGCCCGAAGGCCACCATTACCATGTCCTTGGGCTATGTGCGACCCCAGCCTACGACCAAGAGATGCAACATACTCTAATTTGGCCTACTGGCAGCTGGTGGAGGCCTGTCAAAGTCGACATCACCACGATACAAGGATGGCTCGTGAGCACTCATGACATGCACTAGTATGGCTCGTGCTCGAAGTGCATGCAGTCCAACCTACCTTCGGTGCAAGTGAAGACTACCTGTTTACTTCGGCTGGGTACAGCACGTACCTGCCAACTGAAGGGGAGCCGTTACAAGTGAAGCTGAACTCATGCAGTCCATGACTGCTTCTGGTCAAAGCTCCAAACGCGCACAATAAACACGAAAACCCTTCCTCTGCTGCAACGCAAACCTTCTCTCGTCCAACATTGACAGCCGGTTCACTGGTTACGCAAGCATTCGCAGCACAACACAACAATACTTAGCATCGACAATACCAAGTACCACCTACTGACAGCCACCACCGCCGGCATGCATTTTGCCGTCGTCGGTCTCGCCGTCGTGGCCCTCACCACCACTGCGACGGTGCTCATTCCACCACCGACTCCTGGTTTGAGTATGTCCAGCTCTTGACATAACTCCTCTCGGAGCGCACTAACGTCTTGCAGACTGCGCTCTGTGTCTCGATGACCTCAACAGCCTCACTGGATGCGGCCGCCGCCCAGACAAGCCCCATTTCGATCCCGAATGCCTCTGCAGCCCTGAGAACGCCAAGTTCGCAAGTAACTGCAACAACTCGTGCAAGGGCGTCCGATTCGCCAAAGACATCACTTGCATATGGAGCAACGAAGTAGCCAAGCAGGAACACTCCATCACTGCTCGCGGTCCATACGGTCAGGATACCTCTCGGCCAACCCGCGACATCATTGACTGACACATGCTAGGCTGTGCTATCTGTCTCCAGGATGCAGAGCGCAAGGTGGGCTGCGTCGACGATCCGTCGAATCCCAACTTCAACTTCGACTGCCTTTGTCAAGAGCCTGGCTTCAGCGTGAGTCTAACGGCTCGGCATCCTGCACTCATCGCTGACAAGACTACAGACCAACGTCAAGGACTGCAACCTGTTCTGCGCCGATACCCCGCTCAACCTCGACAACCAGTGCCCAAAGCCTACGCCTGCGCCATTCGCCGAGCGTGAGGTGGCTGACAACGATCCCCGCCCCGCTCCCTCACCGGCTCTGCCCGTCACCGCTCTCATCACTCCACGCGGCACCATTGGCAACCCCAAGCAGACGGTCGATCCACACTTTGGCTTCTGTGGTCCTAAGGGTTCCAACTGCAAGTCCACTGTGCGCGCTCCACCAGCAGCAGAGAAGTACCACTACGGCTACGACTCGGGGAACAATGTCTTCGACAACAACCCGTACGGGCCTCCTCGCCCAACCATCACACCACTTCCCAAGGGCTCTGTTCCTCACCACGGCAATCCATCCACTATGCAACGCGCAAGCGGCAGATTCGGTTTCTGCGGTCCTTCCGGCAGCAATTGCCGCGTCGGAGACGCAGAGCATTCGTCTTCGTCGGCATTGGCTTTACCGATGATCATGGTGAGAGATAATCTTACCACTACGACGTCTCTGAACGCCTCGTTTACAACGACTCCGCAGGCTGTTTCTGGCCCGAGTGGCGTGGTCAATGTCACTACCATCATCACTACACCTGCCGGCGACGCCAACCCCACTGTCACCCACACTCATATTCACTGGGAGGCCCAGGACTCGATGCACAGCGCGACGGCAACTCCAACTCCTGGTCTGCAGCAGGGATCTGCCGGTCTCGATGTCAGCAAGAATGTCGCTGAGATCTTACTCGGCGCTGTCGCGATTGCCGCTCTCGTTTGATCGAGTCTCCAAGATTTTCTCGGACTAGTAGGTCAGTTGACAAGATTCTCTCAATTTTGAGAGTCTTTCAAGGCATTTGATGTTGCCACCGATGGATAGGTGGCTATTGCGTTGTTTGGGAGTTATGGCTCATTGGCGTCGATAGCAGGCGTTCAGGATTCAAAGAGCGAGGGGCCTCAAACATCATAACATGGCACACAATGGAAAAGGTCCCATGCGGTTATCTTACTGTGCTCTTTTGACAAACGTAGTGAAGGTCACAATGATTATGGAGAAGAGTCGCTGAAAGTGCATTTCGTTAAAGCGTCAACTGCGTTGATGATTACTGCTCATTACAAGAAAATGCAGCAAGACATCCTATCCATCCTGTGGGGCCCGTGCTCCTGTACCGGCTCTGTAGCCATGTCTGTCGCTCTTGTTTATGTCATGAACCGCATCGCAGTACTATATACCTTTCGTTCAAACAATGCTCGAGTACTCTCGGGTCAAGCTGATTCTGTTGTTGACCACCTTCGTGCGTGAAACTCCAGTGCTGTTACCACCGCCGCCGCCACTGCCCGAGCCCAGAACGGTAACCGACTGAATAGACACATCAGTATCGTAGCCGAAGCGGCCAGTGATGGTGAAACGCCCGTTGCTAAAGTATTCGAACTTCATGTATGACCAGGTGTCTTGCACGAGAGAAACGCCGTCATCGAGGTACAACTCGCCGTAGGCTGTACCGTTGGCAGAAGGAGCGATGATGATCTCGAAGTCTTTCTTTCGAAGCTCGGTCGTAGTGTTCGCGGACTCGGAGCGTTGAGCAATGATGGAACCACCCTTGTAGTAGAGCGGGATCTCGGTGTAGTCAACGTCTTCGACAGTGATGGTCTCGCCGGTGCCCACAATCTTTTCGTGGGTGTAGAAATCGTAGAAGACATCTTCTGGCAAGTAGTGGGTTGCTGTGGTGCTATTCTCGGTGGTGACAGGAGCGACCAAAATGCCAGGACCGTAGAAGTACTGGAAACCGAGGCCAAAGGTATTGCTATCTTCTGGGTAGTGATAGAACATGGGCTGGATGATAGGAGTGCCAGTCTGATTCTGCACATAGAAAGCGGTGTAGAAGTAGTCGAGCAGTCTGTATCGAATGTCGATGGCGTTCTTGGCAGCCTCAGTGACGATTGGCCAACGGTAGAACTCTTGATCAGCCGCATCATTCTGAGCATGATTGCGGTAGAACGGAGTGAAAGCGCCCAGAGTAGCCCATCGAGCACAAAGTAGCTCGTTGGTGTCGCCGCCGAAGCCACAGACGTCTGGACCAACCATTGGCACGTTGTACATGGCTGCGAACTCGAGGTTCTCGGAGATGGAGATGAGGTAGTTCTGCCAATTCGATAGGTTGTCGCCCAACCACTTGCCGACGGAAGCTCCAGCACCAGCGAAGGTGGAACGAGTGATGATCATTGGACGCAGACCGGGTCTACGCGCGAGCATTGCGGTGCGAGAAGCCTCAGACATCTGAGAACCGTAGATGTTGTGGGTATCGTACTGAGTCCAGCCACCGTGTTGAATGATATCAGTGTCGGCGGTCTTGTTACTGATACTGCCAGCCTCGTTGTCGATCTGGTAAGCTGGGTTGATGAGATCGCGACCAGGCAGGCCCTTCATGTCGCCCGTGGCTTGGCGCTTGACAATGGGAGTGATGTGGTGCGTCTTGTGCGAGAAGTCGGCAAAGCGGCGAACAAGCTTGCTCTGTGGGGGCGACGAGGTGGTAATGGTATCTTCGGTTGAAGAAGTGCTGCCGCAATCGCCTGTCGTGAAGGTGCGGTTGTCTGATTCATACACGAAGCCACCACCTGGTTGAGACCGAAGATACTGGTACGTGACCTCAGTATTAGCAGGAAGGTCAACTGCCGCGCTCCAGACGGGATAACTGTCAGCGCTCAATGGTGCAGCGCCCGAGGTGTCGTCACCGCCACCGATCGTGATGGCACTGCCGAAGACCAGGATATTCTCGCCATAGAAGGTGCTTGCGTTGACGTTGAACGTTACGACTGACTTGCAGACAGGCTGGAAGTCCGGACCGAAGCCTGGGATCGCGCGTGGGCTGCCAAGACGAATAGGAGGCGGCTGAGGCGGGTTGCCTGCCAGCTCTGCCTCGAGCTCCGGATTAGCACACGGGTAGTTGCAGAAGTTGGCAGGCTCGTTCATATCAATCCAGAGCGCGTCAATATCCACGCCAGTCTCCGCGTCGAAGAAGGTCTGGAATTCTTCGTTCCAATAGGGCTGAGTGTTGGGATGAAACCAGTCCGGGAATGCGCTGCCAAGATGTCAGCCTGTGAGTACGGGGCCCGCAAAAGAGATCACACTCACGTTACACCGGGCCAGACGACGCCCTTGTAGACCGATCCATTGTTGCGCGTCATGAAAATCTCTTGCTCTACGCCGGTGTTGAACGCATCGTAGTCTTGGTAAGCGACAGCTGGGTCGACCATGACGATGTAGTGTTGCTGGTTGGCGTGGAGTGTGTCGACCAGTTGCCGCATCAGAGGTAGAGGGAAACGATCCTCGTCAAGAGTGAAGACCCATCGCAAGTGCATGTAGTCGATGTCTGAGCAGGTGTTAGCAAGAACTTCGTGCAAGTCAGTGCCGTGGAACTCACCGGTCCACATCGTCTCAAGTGGAATGCCAGCAGCCGAGTAGTTGGCGACCACCTCTGCGACCCAGTATACATCGCGATATCCGTACTTGCATTGATGGAATCCAAGGCCCCAGTATGGTTGAAGGGCGCTCTTTTGTGAAACTTCCGAGTACTGCTGCGCAACTTCGACTGGCGATGGACCAGCCAAGAAGTAGAAATCAAGAACGCCACCAAGAATGTTGTACTCAAGATGCTGGCCGCCTGTGTTGTCAATCTTGAAGTCCATGCCGTTCGAGTTCAGGAGGAACACGCCGTGCGTGCCGTTTGCGCCACGATGGTCGTAGTAGATCGGGTGGGTACCGTAAAGGTTCGTGCCTGGGGGAGCGCCGTAAGCGTCACGGTTCCAGGCGGTACGTGTGTAGCCAGTGGTGTTCAGGCGGCTGCAAGTGATGTCAGTCGTAACGCTCGAGGCAACGCAAGGTCTTGGCACTTACAAGGGGTCCGTGTGTTCGCCCGTGCCGTAGAGGTTGGGGTTCTCGGGAAGTGATGTCCTCAAGCGCACGTATTGGTCTTCGAAGATGAGCGAAGCTGCCGATGAGTCGAACAAGACTTCATCGTTGCTGCGACGCTTGACCGTGAAACTGAACGGCTCTTGGACGTACTCGAAGACGAGCTCACTCGAGGCGTTCGGCGAGCCACTCGATGCCGGACGTGGGAAGACAGAACCGGGCACCTGGTAGACTTGCTGAGCAGCATCCTCGATCAGGACATGCAGGCGCGTATCTGAGATTATGTCAGTCCCGTGCGTGCGGCGTGGAATGCTGTAATAGACCCACCAGTTTGGTACTCGACTGTCAACGTCAGATGTTGGAGATCGTTGCCATAGATGTTGCACGGAGCGCCTGCCAGAGTAAGTGTGGCGGTCAAGCCATTGGTGGTGGTGCTGATGTCGCTGGCTCGGTAGCCAGGACAGTTCGACTCGCTGCTGTTCTGACGGCGGACGAGCGGGAATGGTGATGCGGAGACGGCCGAGGCGAGTGCCAAAGCACTGGTGAGGAGCGAGAAGGGAGCCATCGCTGTTGACGGGCGAAGGTGTTTTGCAGTGTCCTCGGGGCTCGAGTGGATGGAGGGGAGCGAGAGGTGGGTTGTTTTATAGTGCCGGGGCAGGTGCGATCACAGGCGCGGGTCGAGCTCGGACCATTGGCAGGCATGTGCGAAGCCTTGGTCATGCCCATTCACCTCCATTCACCAAGCCCCAATGATGCGTGGTGAATGGAGAGTGATGGCGTTGCGCATGCAGGTGCATGTGGGCGGCACAAAATCGTCGTCGATGCTGCAGGGGAGGTCGAGCTTTACACAGCTCGACGGCGATTCCGCTGCAGGTCACCCGCTCGTGGACATGGATCGCAGGGCATATGGCTGGGAAGCAGGCACGACTGCTCGCGGGGCATTATGCAACAGATCATCAGATGGCAGTCGGCCTGCAGCGAAGGATGATGCGGTGACGGGCGCGGGTCAGCGTCATTGTCGGTGGCGAAGAGGGCAGCATCTCATTGCGGCCACGAGCGATGCGAGCACCGAGGATGGATCGGACTTGCGCAAAAGGGTACGTACATACATGCAATGCCATCCATCCTACGCTCGCTCGCCAGGCACACGTGCACTCCACGGACAGGAGCGTGAGACGACCCAGGATCCCCGCGCGGACGGCAAGATGCGCGCGCATGTACTCGGCGTTGTAGTCAGTGTGGTGGCACAGGAGAGGGGAGAGTGCGTGGAAGGATGGCAAGCACATGCAGCACATGAGCGCTGCAGTGTGTGCGGGGAGGCAATTCTTCCGGTGCGGACGGGGATTCCTCTTTCGTCCATCCGGATGCATGGAAGGAGGTGCGAGGCCATGGCGGTAGCACGAGCACGACGCTGGCGGAACGCTCCACCGCCGGCATCGCTTATGATGAGCCTGGCGTTCTGTGATGACACAGGGAAGTGCGTTGTGATGGCCGAGGGCAGGAGGTGAAGACGCGAAACAAAGACAGCAGGCGCGGCGCAGCGCACCGGCCCGCGCGGCAGGCGCGTCGTCCCCAGAACAACAACAATCGGCCCCCAGTCGCGTCCGTGGCGACGGAACTTCACTACTGAGCCGCATCATCATCCCTCTTGCCCTCGTTGGACAGTGTCGTCGGCGCATCCTGTGATGCCCATCCCAGCGCCGCTCCCATCATGACCGCGTCGCCGTCCATCAGCGACCATGGATAGGAAGGACGTCTTCCGCATTCGTCTCAACTGCATAGACCACGCGCAATATGCCCCCAACACCATGGACACGCCCATCTGGGGCCCTCGATCTCTGTCCGCGACACAGCGAATACAGCTCCCCGATGTACCCGTCATTCGCGTCTGGGGATCGACAGAGACGGGTCAAAAAGCCTGTGTCCATGTGCACGGCGCCTTTCCTTACCTCTACGTGCCGTACACTGAGTCGATCGAGGACAGCCACGTCAGCCAATACATGTCCACCCTGCGTCGCTCTATAGACCACGCAATGTGCTTGTCGTACCGCCGAAACCCGGATGACAATCCTCGAAATGCTACCTTCGTGGCCCACATCAGCCTCGTCAAAGGCGTGCCATTCTTCGGCTACAACGTCGGATACAAGTACTACCTCAAAATATACCTCCTCAATCCTCTGCACATGACTCGATTTGCGGACTTGCTCCAACAAGGTGCCATTCTGAGGCAACACTTTCAGCCCCATGAAGCCCATCTACAGTATCTTCTGCAGTGGATGTGTGACTTCAACTTGTACGGGTGCGCGTACATCGAACTTGCCAAGGCAAAGTTTCGAAGCCCAGTGCCAGCGTGGGAGGAGCTGGACGACCTGACCCATCTCTGGCACGACCGCTCCATCGATGCGAGCGATATCCTGGACGCAGAGCGATTCCCACGACAGAGCCACTGTCAGCTGGAGCTCGATGTACGGGTAGAAGACATACTCAATCGACATGCCATTCAGCCGAGGCCGCTCCATCACTCATTTATCGAGCGACTTGCTTCCTTGGAGGACTTGCCGCCAGAAGAAAAGCTGGTGCACTCTATGGCAGGACTGTGGAAGGATGAGACTCGGAGGAGGAAGCTACGCATGGGCGTGACGGATCCAACTTCGTCTCCATTCCCACCAGAAGTACTGGTCAGCATGTCGGCCGACCCGCGGCACGACAGCAAAGGCGGTTGGGTACACGAGGAAGAGTTCCGTGAAGCAATCAACGAGCTTGCGCGGCAGGAGAAGAGGCAGCGAGGGGGTGCGCCACTGTCGTTCGAAACATTCGGAAGCCAGAACAAGGATCATGATGATGGCGTGCCAACTGTATTGGACAGCATATCGGAGTTGTTCCATTCCACGCTGGAGCACAAATGGGCCAGTCTTGCTCGTGAAGCAAAGGCGCAGCAGCAAGAGTCATGCGAGATGAGTTTTCACGAGTTTGTGAGCACTCAGCGTCCAGCTGACCAGGCTCCATTGATTGACGAGAACAGTATCGCCCGAGTGGCTGATGACGGAGGCTACTTGAGCGACGAGGAAGAAGCAAAGTTGCTCGCGCTGACTCAGAAGCAAAAGTTGAAAGACGTAGGCCTCAATGCTCGAGCCGAGTCCAACCTCGACCCGACTTCACCTCTGGTCGAGGGAAAAGCAGATCGACTCGAGGGACCGACGGTGCCGCGAAGCACAGCGGACGATATCCCCGAGTCTGTGCTGAAGCGTTCTGCTCCAGTGGGTAGCCAGCTACCATTCAAGAGAGCGAGGCTCGATGCGCACAATTTGTCTCCACGTGCGGAGCGGCGACACTTCCGAATCAAGGATGTCAAGCCTGCTAGCTACGCCAATGAAGCTTCTTCCAAGCCTGGCAGTGATGGATTTGCTGCGCCGCCTGCTGCTCAGGCGCAGAATAGCAACCCGCCTGACGAGTGGCGCGCTGATGTGCCTCTTTTTGCGCAGCCACTATCGTCGCAGCGATCTATCCAGTCTTCGCAAGGAGATAAGATCTCGTTTCCGACGGCAAAGCATCCGCACGATCCTGCAACCTCGCAACGACTGAGTCAACGGGATGATCTGGCTCATCTGCCGCATCGAATCTCACAGACGAGCTCGAAGAACGCACTGATAACATCGAACGGTTCCGGCGAGTCAAATTCTGCGACTTCCATATCTTCGCCAAGGAAGACAGCCGCGACTATATCCAAAGATGCAGCGAATGCTTACACCGGGACTTTTAGAAATAATGCTGGGGGTTGCGTGCGGGTCTTTGCAGCTCTGCCTCCTCATTACGATGAAGTCGTGGCTTCAATGGAGCCAGCCGTTGTGTACCAGGATGCTTATTATAGCAACGAAAAAGACGTTCCTGAACGGGTCAGAGAATATGGTGGTCGGGAATTTCGACTCGAAAGCACTACGTTGCCATATATGCCTCTATTTGAGAAAGATGGCTCAGTAGGACAGCCTGAACGGGTGGGCAAAGGTGTCGCCAGGCTTGCGCTGCATCGCCGAAGAGGGCAATGTTCACTCAAAATTTGGGAATTCATGAAGCCTCCACCATCTCATGCAGAGGTCGATGAATGGCTTCAGATCAATTCGCCTCCGCAGCGCGATGACCTTGAGGCTCTCGACTTTGATGGTCCTCCTGTAGCCTCACAGCTTAAGCGCAAAAATCGGGCACCCCCAGAGCTGTCGCAGATTGAAGGACCGACCCAACGAAACAGACACGGGTTCAAATATTCACAGAAAAAGGCGAGCACTAGTGTGCAGCACGAGACTGGGTACATGAGCATCATGAGTCTAGAAGTGCATGTCAACAATCGTGGAGACCTCGCCCCAGATCCAGAAGTCGATGAAATCAACATGATCGTCTGGTGCGTGGCTGATGAACAAATGGACGAGGGGAACAAACTCGGCATCCTGGTCTTGGAACACGACAACGATGACCTTCCAGGAAAGCTCCGCAAGCTAGTGGGCAATGACGTACAGATAGATAGCGAGGACAATGAGCTCGACTTGATCAACAGGATGGTCGACATTGTCCGCGAGTACGACATTGACATCTTGACTGGATACGAGGTCCACAATAATAGCTGGGGCTATCTGATAGAGCGAGCTCGGCTGCAGTACGAATTCAATCTGCCCGATGAGTTCTCACGCATGAAGTCACATTCCAAAGGACGATTTGGCAAAGATGCTGATAGATGGGGTTTCACTCATACCTCAACAGTAAGCATTACGGGCAGGCACACGATCAATATCTGGCGTGCAATGCGGTCTGAGCTGAACTTGCTGCAATACACCATGGAAAATGTTGTCTTTCACCTCCTCCACAGACGAATACCTCACTACTCATATGCGACACTGACCCGCTGGTACCAGAGCGACAAGCCACGGGATTTTGCAAAAGTTCTTGACTATCTCGTCACACGGACAAGGTTGGATTTGGAGATCTTGGATGCGAACGAGCTGATCCCCCGAACTTCTGAGCAAGCACGGCTGCTCGGCGTGGACTTCTTCTCGGTGTTCAGTCGTGGTTCGCAATTCAAGGTCGAATCACTCATGTTTCGTATCGCGAAGCCGGAGTCGTTTGTCTTGGTTTCGCCGAGCAGAAAGCAAGTCGGTGCTCAGAATGCGCTCGAGTGCCTCCCACTCGTTATGGAGCCACAATCGGCCTTCTACAACAGCCCTCTGCTCGTGTTAGACTTTCAAAGTCTGTACCCGAGCGTCATGATAGCGTACAACTACTGCTACTCCACTTGCCTCGGTCGCATTACTAACTGGCGCGGAACAAACAAGATGGGCTTCGCAGATTTCAAGCGTCATCCGGGCCTTCTCGAATTGACCAAGGATAAGCTGAACATTGCACCCAACGGCATGATGTACGTCAAGCCCGAACTGCGCAAGTCTCTCCTCGCAAAGATGCTGGGTGAAATCCTGGAGACCAGGGTGATGGTCAAGAGCGGCATGAAAGTCGACAAGGATGACAAGACACTGCAACAGCTTCTCAACAACAGACAGCTCGCACTCAAGCTCATTGCAAATGTTACATATGGATACACTTCAGCCAGCTTCTCGGGTCGTATGCCGTGCTCTGAAATAGCCGACAGCATTGTTCAGACAGGTCGCGAGACACTGGAAAAAGCCATTGCTCTGATCCACTCCGTCGATCGATGGGGAGCGGAAGTGGTATACGGTGACACGGACTCGCTGTTTGTCTACCTCAAAGGCCGCACCAGAGACGATGCCTTCCGTATAGGCGACGAGATCGCCAAAGCCGTGACCAACATGAACCCAAGACCGGTGAAGCTGAAGTTCGAGAAGGTCTACCATCCATGCGTCCTCCTCGCCAAAAAGCGCTACGTCGGCTTCAAGTACGAAAGTCCATCGCAAAAGGAACCGGAATTTGACGCAAAAGGCATCGAAACTGTTCGTCGGGATGGCACGCCCGCTGAACAAAAGATTGAAGAGAAAGCGCTGAAATTGCTCTTTCGCACCGCAGATCTCAGTCAAGTCAAGTCCTACTTCCAAGCGCAATGCACCAAGATTCTGACTGGCCGCTTCTCGGTGCAAGACTTTTGTTTTGCAAAAGAAGTCAAACTGGGGACGTACGCTGAGAAGGGCCCGCCTCCGCCCGGCGCACTCATCGCCACGCGCAGGATGCTCAAAGACCCTCGGCAAGAACCGCAATACGGCGAACGAGTGCCTTACGTCGTCATCGCTGGCGCACCGGGCGCTCGACTCTGGGAACGCTGCGTGGAGCCCGAACAGCTCATGCGCGATGAGAACGCCGAACTCGATGCCGAGTACTACATCAACAAGAACCTCATTCCGCCGCTCGAACGGATCTTCAACCTTGTGGGCGCCAATGTCCGGAGCTGGTGGGATGAACTCCCGAAAGTGCAACGAATCCGACAGCTCGGCGGTGTTGTCGAGGCATCGGAAGGTGAAAAACACGATGTGAAGCAATTCCGCAAGACGATGGAATCCTACATGGGTTCTTCGCTGTGCCTGGTGTGTCGGACGAAACTCGATCCACCACGAGAACACCATCATGTTGCGCACGAAGAAGAGCATCCTCTGCCTCTTTGCGACGCTTGCAGAAACGTGCGGACTTCGACGACGCTCCTGATTCTGCGAAGAAAATTGCAAGCTGCGGAGACGAAGGCGAAGGCGATGCATGAGGTTTGTACGAGCTGTGCGGGGTTGGCGTTTGACGAGGAGGTGAAGTGCGATAGTCGGGATTGCCCGGTGTTCTATTCGAGGGTGAAGGCGGAGACGCAGTTGAGGGTCGCAAGGAGAGGGGTAGGGAGTGTATTGGAGGCGTTGGAGGAGGCGCTTGTGGAGAAGGACATGAGGGAAGATCTGGAGTGGTAGTGGTGCGATGGGTGACAATAGTGAGATTGCGGCTGCGCGTCGAAGAAGTGCGGTGAAATACTTTGACATTGAGATATCACATCGAGGTGCTGGCTACAGGTATTGCGTTCCTGCTTCGGTCACAGCGCAGACGTGCTGCTTCTGTGCGAGTAACTCCTAATACCCAGCCAAACCAGACACGCCCGCCACGCCACTCCTCGCCGCTTCATCCCAAACAACAGTTGTCACGTTGCCTCCAATCTCGATTCTCGCAATCGGCTCTCCGATCAAACCAGTGGCAACATCTCGACGCAGGATCGCAACTGCTTGGCCGTTCTGCAATCCCACTGCGACCAGATTCCCTGCCGCATTGGTCTCGAAGTGGCGTGGGAAGTTGCCTCCCGCAGGCCAAAGCTGATGAAGCGCCGTCAAGTTTCCATCTGGACCAAGCGGGAAGGTGGCGAGAGAGTCGGATTTGCCAATGGCGTTTGGCAAAGTGAAGGTCGTGTCGTTGCGGTTGGAGACGAGCAGGAAACGGTTGTCCGGAGAGACTTGGATTTCTGCCGGAGCGACGCGTTGTGGGACATTGAAGAGGCCGGTGGTCTTGAGATGGCCAATGTCTTGGAAGGAGAGGCCGGTGCCGTTGGTGGAATACTGTACCGCATAGCCGGTCACGGTGGCAGAGAGCTCGCCAACAAGATACAGGTAGGTGGTGCCGCCGGGAGTGTTGTAGGGTGTCCAGAACGCGAGATGGCGAGGACCGGAGCCCGGCTCGGCTTCCAGAGGATCGAGCTCGGTCAGCTTGAGGCTGTCGGCGTCGAAGCCAAAGACCCGGACGAGATCCGCGCCGAGATCTGGAACCAAGATGTATTGGCCGGTTGGGTCGACGAAGGCTTCGTGCGGGTGAGAAGCGGCCTGGCGATCGGGGTCTGGGCCCGGAGATGGAATAGCGAAGAAGAACTCCTCGTTCAATGTGACGTTTCCGGATGACGAGAGCTGGTAGGTGGTGACAGCCGAACCGGAGTAGTGGGCCAGGACGAGCCCTCGCTCGCGCGCAGATGGGTTGCCATAGATGGCGGCGCTCACCGGGCCGTTGGCGGTGGTCAGGTTCACGATGGGGTCGAGGCTGCCACCGGCATTGATGGTGAATGAGGCCAGAGAGCCGTTGGGACTGGAGATGCCTTCGTTGGTGCAGTACAGCAGGCCGCGGCCGGGATCGATGGTGAGCCAGGCGGGGTTCGGTGCGCAGCCGTCGCTGGCGGACGTCTTGGTGAGCGAGTAGTTGCCGTTGCTCTCGGACAGTGACAGCGTCGTAATGTTGCCGCTGTAGTCGGCAACGAACAGGTTCGCGGCAGACGCGGTTGCGGCCAGCGCGAGCAGTGGGTCGAAGCGCATGCTGGGCGGACTGTATGGTGCGAGTGGCGCCTGGTGAGCCGTGGTTGCGGAGGCAGGCTGCTGACGGCAGCTTTGTATCGTGGCTTCGCAGGTGGTGGGCCTTGGTGAAGGCTGCATTCAGCACGCGTCCGGCATCCGTGAATGGCGGCGGGCACAAGCGAAATCAGCGCCACTGGCAATGCGGGTACAGTCAGTCACGCAGTACTCTTTGGTGTTTCAGCACGGCTGTGGTGGAGTGTGGTACCTACTGTAGTCTACACCGCACCCATGTCGTGCCGACGCCGACTCCGGGGCCCCTTCTCAGTTTCCTTGTTTTACTTACTCCATCATCTAATGTCGCGTTCATGTAACTGTTACTCTGCATCACAAGTCGATGATGAAACAGCGCGTCTTGCTCTGCTTGCTCTGGTGACTGTGTCGCAGGCGACCCCCAGAGCTCCGGCGCAAAGCCTGCGGTATTGTAACCGCGCAGCACGACTTCGACACCTTGAAGTCCGAGACACCGCCATGCTTCGGGCCAGCGACAATCATTGCATATCAGCATGCCGAAGATAGGTTCCGTGTTCCGTGCCAGCTCCGGCACGCGGAAGGCATTGAAGCCAAGATCTCCTGGGAAGAAGTAACGTTTTTCGAGTTGATTGAAGAACTTCACCATGGGAATGGAAGCAGAATACGCACCTCTTTTCTTCGCGGCTTAGCTGAACGATACTCCTGGCGTAGGTCACGGGCATTGGGGAGGGCTCACGATCAGTGGCCTGCAGCCGCGCATGGAGTGATGGAAGAAAGGTCTACTGTAGGATGAACAGCCATGGTTGAGCATTAATCTGTGCGTGCTCTCAGCATGTGCTCGGGCCACAAGAGGATACTCGCAAGCAGGCGCAAATGACGACCGATTCCCGAGGTCTTCGGAGGACGCCTCGTTCGGTGTCGTTAGTCAACAGCGTGACCAGCAAGTGAAGTAACAGGATTGCGGTGATTCGTCGTCGAGACATGGCGTGCGTCTCGCGTGGCATTCATCAGTGATAAGTGATAAGCTTCTGGATTGCCGCTTGTGGTTGGGCCACATGCAGCCAGCCGAGGGCCTGCCTCTGCCTCTTGCTTGGTGTGGAGACAAGAGGTCCAGCAGCAAAAACATCAGCAGCATTGCTGCTACAGCGCAAGGCGCCGCGAGCGAGACCGGACTGCTGCTGCAGAGGGTATACAACGGCCGCGCATCGGACTGCCGAGTTGGTCGGGCAAAAGTCGCGTATCGCCAGCACGCGTCGATCATGAGCACGCGAGAGCGTCGTTGGGCGTCCCGCTATCGGCAGTGGAGTCGCGAGTGAATGTTGCTGCAGCATCGCAGCGCATCGCGGCTTCACCTCTGCTGCTGCGCTCCCGTCGGGTGGGCCACGTTGGGGCAGATTGCTGCGGCATTGCTGCTGGTGCGGATGAATACTCCATCATGGCCGCCTTCTCTCCCCCGCACGCGCACTCCTACCATCCTCCTCCTCCTCCTCCTCCTCCTCCTCCTCCTCCTCCTCTGCCGCCGCCGCCGCCCGCGTACTCGATGCTTGCGCCGCCAATGCCATCCTTCCACCAACAGCAGTCGAGCGCCAGCACGAGCCAGGCCAGTCCGCCTCCGCTCGGCGCCCAGCAGACCTCGGACGGTTCGGAGCGAGCGCGAGCGTACAAGTCGCGAAACAAGAGACCGTGTGATTTTTGTCGATACAAGAAAGCCGCCTGTCACTTGGAAATTGCGCCGCCATGCGAGCTGTGCATCCGGTACAACAAAGAGTGCACTTTCCTGGAGTCGCCCACAAAGCGGCGCAGACCCAATGAAGCCGGATCGGACAAGGATGGCAACCAGAATGGCCTGTACAAGAGCGCGCGAACGGGAAGCCACGACTCCACGCCGACGTTCACCAATGGCGGCATCCTAGACATGCGGCACGATCTACTGCCATGGGAGAACGGAGTCAATCCCTTCTCCGTCACTGGCATGTCAACCTTGAACGGCGCCTTGGACAGCAACGAGTTCCCATTCGATCATTCGTTGTATCCTGAGCCTGTGCCATTTCAACCTTACGAGCCCATGACAATCTCCACGGCCACGATACATACGCATGAGCATCGCAGTTACAATCGGCACCGTTCCAGCTCATCCCTGGAACATTCCACCTCGCCACAATCCACTGCAGCGAGCTTGCCGATCGATCTATCTCTACCATTCGACTCAACGAGTGGCGAGCCCTCTCTCGATCGCCAGTATTCGAGCAATGCCCAGGTGGTAGGACTAGGTGGCGAATTGGACCCGTATCTATTGTCAAAATATCGTTACGATGAGCACAATGAGGCTTCCTTTCAATCACTACGAATGCGCAAAATGAACAGCGGTCCGGTGGAAGACCAGGAGACGATTCCCGCATTCTTCGTAATTCAGCACAACGGACTAGCGTCCAGAGCTCAACCTCAGGATAGACACGATTCGGGCGAAAGATGGCACAGAGAGCTGAATGAACTTGTGCCTGTGGAGACTGGAAAACGACTAATCCGTCTATTCTACAAATATGTGCAGCCGTACTTCCCTATTCTCAGCCGCGAAGGGGGTGAGCAGCATCTTGAAGGCATCAGAGAACCTCGAGAAGTGCCCCCATGTGCACTCGCCGCCATTTATAGTCATGCGCTGCCATTTTGTGCTTGGGACGAGAAGCTCTGCGTCGAAGTCTATACGCCGCCCTCTGCCGACGCGCTCTTCAAGTTGTCGTGGCTGTCGTGCCAACCTCTCCTGCACACACCATCGATCGCTGTCCTACAAACACTGCTCTTACTGGTCCAGCGAAGGCCGACGAACCGTCATGTTGCTGACACGCCGTACAAGTGGGTCATCATGTCAACCGCAGTTAGCATTGCGCAGGCTCTAGGACTCAATCGGGACCCCACAGATTGGCCGATTCCGTCCTGGGAAGTTAAACAGCGGAAACGGCTGGCTTGGGCAGTTTTCGTGCAAGAGAAATGGCTGGCACTCAACTTTGGACGAAGCAGCCACATTCAAGCCGACGACTGGGATGTGCCGAAATTGACAGAAGACGACTTCCCCGAAGGAGATTGTCGGTATGATGCAGATCACATGTCAGACTTCAGCTGTCACCACTTCATGAAGCTGTGTGAGCTCACGCTGATCGTGAACGATATCTTACGTGATCTTTTCAGTATCAGAGCTACAAGGCAGCTCCATACCAGCCTTGAGGCTACCCTTGAAGTTGCGAAGCCTCTCCGCATCCGCCTAACAGAGTGGTATCAAGGTCTTCCCGCAGGATTGCTACCCAGCCTACCGAACACCGTGGCGCCATCGACCACGGGCACACCGACCAGTGAGAAACGAAGATCCGTGCAATTCGAACTGGACGGTAAGGGATCCTTACAACTGGCTTATATCACCGCCAAGATCGAGCTGTTCCGGGCAATGCTTCGGCCAAGAGTTACAGACGCAAATGCAGCAGCCATCACTGCCCTGCGCACAGGAGCCCTGGCTGTTGCGAAAGAGATCTCAACATTCCTGGACGAGCTCCATGCGCGAGAGCTAGAAGGGTTCTGGACAAGCTGTAAGTACATGTACTCTGGTCAGCCACCTACTGACCCACTTACCACTTCCACAGACGCCAGAACCAACTTTACGATCGCGTCTTCATTCATGCTTTTGCTTTTCGTGACCTCGCCATCGCTTAATGATGCCAAAGAATGCCTCGGCCTCCTTCACACTTGGCGGAGCTTGTTGCGGATCAAGAGTAGAAGCTGTGATCTATTGAATCTTGCCCTGCTCCGTCTCGATGGCGTATTCGTGGCTGGTATGGATAAACTTATCGAGCTCAGCCCTGCTGCCGAGCAGGCGTGGAAAGAGAGGCGGGAGAAGAACGGGACCAAATGAGGAAGGGCGTGTAGCAGGGCAGGAGATATCCCAATCACCAATTGGTAACAAGAGCTCAGGACACGAAACTGACGAGTACGATTATGAGTTATGCTGGAATGATTTTGAGTCATATACCCCCAATCACATTGTAGATGCGGATTGCACAATTTGGTTGCAGCAAGACATTTGAAGACACGGATATCTGCACAGTTCAGCGCATGATAGAGTATACCACTGTCCAAGAATTGTGCCTTAGCCTACATTGTGTTCTTCAATTGATATTATGAAAAGCCGTGACCGTTGAAATTGAGCGGGATCACGGAGGCTTGGCGCGTCAAGATTTCGGGCTTGGGCTTCGCGGAGGATCTTCTCCAGCCAGATGACGGACGTGACTTGATCCGGAGCCACCGAGCGTGAGACATCGACACTGTGTTACATCTCCGCTGGGAGATATCACTTCGCAATGTCTGACATCGTCGCTCTAATATTCGCTAAGGACGACCAGCGCCAGCAATGGGACCAAATATACGGAAGCATTGTCGATCAATACAAGCGATATTCTGGCGACCTTGCTGGGGTGGCGGCTGCGGAATCCATGTTTTTAGATCCCGACCGTGTGGCGGAACTGAGGATCTTGGCCACGAAAGCCCCAACCTTGAGAGAATGCAAGGACTTTACGGACGGGGAAGAGGTGCAGGCTCTACAGCATGAGCACAACATCGAAATCGTGGTCCAGCCCGGCGACATTTATGCAGCTCACAAGAAGCCGGGCCTGGCAGTTTTTGATATGGACAGCACCCTGATTCAACAGGAAGTCATTGACGAGCTGGCACGTGCAGTCGGCTTGTATGATCAGGTTGCAGCCATTACGGAAGCCGCCATGCGCGGAGAGGAGCCATACGTTGACTTCGAGGCGTCATTACGAGCTCGTGTGGCTCTACTCAAGGGAGTACCTGACACTATCTGGCAGCAGCTCCAGCAGGGCATCATCACTTTTACGCCAGGAGCCCCGGAGTTGCTTCACGTCTTGGTCAAATTAGGCTGGAAAACAGCGGTTCTCAGTGGTGGATTCACGCCTTTGGCCAACTGGGTGAAAGACACCCTCGGCATGCACTACGCACATGCGAATCATCTTGTTTCTGACCTTGCTGCCGGGCAATTGACGGGAGAGCTTGTGGAGGGCAAGCCCATCATTCACGGTCACAAGAAACGAGAGCTGCTCCTTGAAATTGCCAAAGAAAACGGCATTTCACAGGGGAATGTCATTGCGGTTGGAGATGGCTCCAACGATCTACCCATGATGGAAGTGGCAGGCTTTGGAGTCGCCTTCAACGCAAAGCCGAAGGTGCAAGACGCTGCTCCTTGCAAGCTCAACAGCAAGAGTCTGCTAGATGTGCTCTTCCTTCTCGGGCATGCGAAGCAGGAGATCAACGCGGCACTGGAATCTCAGAGCTGAGGCTGCTCATATCGACCATCTGCGGACCGCTATCCTGGGACACTTCCGTCCCATGACTCCCACTTCACGCTTCGTGAGGCGAGGCCTCAAGGGACCTCATCGAATATTCTGTCGCCAACGTGTGGAGGCTCCAACAAGTCGAAGGGGCTGGGCTTTTCAAGCTGATGCTCGTATGCCCATTTGCGGATGTCCTCGAAATTTCTGCATACATGCTTCGTGTTGAAGTCGACAAATGCTTCTGGACGTTGCCCGGCAGAGGAATGAAACCAGACCTGGCCCATAACCCCAACATCGACACTGCACATCAATTGCTGCCGGAGTATGTCAAGACAATGAGCTTCACCGAATTAGTTGGAGTGTTGCGGCGACTGGCCAGTAGCGTCATTACTCACTGACATGCTTCTTCAAGATAAAGTCGTTATTCAAAAATGCTCCTTCAGCCCGTGCATGGTAGTAATCAAAGTTCCAGCGCAGCGCTTGTCGAAGCAAGTTCTAGCACGACGTGTCAACACTCATCATCGGATCGCGACAGGACTTGTCCATACCAGACAATGCAGATGGTGCAGGCCCTCGACATTTGCAACGTAGCCACCGCCGTACTTTTCTTTCGCTCTGACTTGATCCGCACGTAGTCCGACACGGCTTGCAGCATCGGGCGGCACCAAGATACTATCGTCTGCGAGCATGAGCGTCTTGCACTCCAAAGAAGTTAGAAGACGAGGAAACTAACAGTTAATTCCAAGATCCTCCCACGCGGCATCCACCGCCGGCCCTGCATCCTGACGATAGATGTTCTCCTTCAGTAGCGAACCATTATACATGACCTCATGCCAGGACACGTCAATACCATCTCGGAGAGGCGACTGTCTCGATGTGTGCTCGAAGCAGATGCGATCCAAGTTCGATGACTGCATCCGCAATCCGATCAGGTATCCGACCATGGTGGAGAGACCAACGGACAAAAGCACGAGCAGTGCCCAGCACCAACGCCGCTCCAACGCTTGTGGATGCAGCGTTTCTGGATCCCTGCTGAGAAGTCCTTCGCGCGCCTCTTCTGCCTCGCCCTGTTCAAACATCATCAAGCAGTAAATTCTATAGCTCCGAAGCTCAAAAGAAGTGTGGCTCCTAGACTACCGTCCTCACATCGCTCCGGAAAGGTAAGTTACCGACGCCGAACCTTGCCGTGTCACCGCACACCATTAACCTGAGACCCATGTGCCTATCCGGTGCGATGCAAAACGCCTCCTGCATTTCTGCAAAACTCTCCTGCCAGCCTGCTTCACCTATGTACAATACACGCCAGCCAGCTTACGCCATGGTACAGCCGGAAGGGCCGATGCTCGTTGGACGGGAACGTTTGTCATGGCAACCTTGAGGCACGCAAAGTGCACTGCAAACTTGTCCAGAAATCTTGCACTCATTCGAACACGTCCATCCTGTCCAAAAGAGGGAAAGGAGCGTGGCGATCAAACACATCTTCGCTGCGGTAAATGTTTGCTACCTCATAGTGGATATCTCGTGACCGCTTTTCGACGTGCATTGGGGCTGTGTTCATCGTGGCCAAGTCCTGCAGACCGCATCCGATAGTACGAGGCAATTGGCAAGGGATATAATTCTCGTCAGCTACTTGCATCTCCAATGGAAGTGAACTTGCAACTCTTTCAACCACCCACTACTTGAGCATCTGCACCATCACAATGTGGACGCGACAAGTTACGCTGATGCTTTCGATTGCATTGTCCGCTTGGGCCTTGCCGACTCCTGCAGGGGATGCTATCTCGCTTGGCGACACAAATGCAAAGCAGGCTCGAGCTGCTGAGGGTGAGTGACAACGCCAAGGTGAAAAGCACATTCCATCGCAAATGCTAATACTTTCCTACAGGCGAATACGGAAAAGTAAGTGTGCAAAGCCCATCTTTCGTCGAACCTGCTGACCGCTTCCCAAGTACGCCAGCTACGGCACATACATGGGAACTTATGCAAACTATCCTGGCCTCGGACCTCCGCACGATCACCAGCCAGAGACTACTACGTATGAGCCCGAGGGAGTTGGAGAAGCTATAAAAATGTGAAGGAATTGACACGGGAGACGGGGAGGTGCATACTTCTACAGAGGGTCACAATCTTCACACGGCACGTGAAGGGCACAGCACCATCTGTTCGATGGCAATCAAAATTGCTGCTTCATGTTGCCCAGCTACAGTAATAGCTGCACAAACCTTCACAAGTTACATCGACAGATTTGGGGCTTTCCTTGCATTGGTCAGGCCACGCTGTTGGCTTACATGAGTGCTGTAGCACGTCGTGCCCGTTTGTAGGTCATCTGCTTATCAATGGACAGCGTCCAAAGTGCAGCAGCGATTTCCAATCCGTCTCGTGACGAGAGTTGGGCTGACGAGCTCGAAGTCAGGTAAAACAGCCCGAGTTTTCCCCATGAGATGACGACACATGCTGGTGAGGAGATGTCAATCGACAACATCACAAAGGTCTCATGTGATTATGGGTTTCCCAGTCCGCTGGCTCGGTAATTGATACACTGTATAATTCCCCATAACCTTCTTCACAAACCACGGACTTTCAGCTGTCCTGGCAGACGTATGCCGTGATTGAAAGCGAAACGAGGCATACAGCTTGATGCGCCCAATCGAGGTAATGATCAGGGACAAGTTCAAGGCGGAAATTGCACTGCAGCCAAGCGACAAATTACTCGGTAGAATGTGGAATGCATCGGATGGCACATGATTGCGTCCATCACGGAGATGGCGCTGGAGCTTCTGTCCCAGTTGCAGCGCCTGCTCCCGGGCCCGGCGTAGGTGGCAGCAGGAGTGGCATATAACCTTGTTGCCACGAACTCTGTTAGCCCGCGGAAACCTTGCCGTGAGACATGATGTGAGGGGGTCTGGTCTGAGATGGGAATATCACCTACCGACGCCTAGGGACATGATGGCCATGCCGACGGATAGATACGCGGGTGACGAGGAGGCAGCCTTCTGGGCGGGAGTCTCGGTGAGCCAGCTTTGAAGAGAGAAGAGGACGGCAGTCCATCCCAAGAGCCTGGCACGTGATGAGCGATTGACACTCATTCGGCATGGCGGCAGATGGTGTACTTGTTCCTCGTGAAGATCTCTGGGGACATTAGTGGACACGACATGTTCGTGGCAGACATGGCTACTTACGGCTGCCATTGGGAGGGTGGAAGTCATTGTGCCTGTATGGGACGAAACGTGAGCAAGGCGCGTGCGGGACGGCATTGTGGAGAGCGGGCTGGCCGGCGCACATACTCTGAAAGTCGGTGGTGCTCTCATCCTTCTCCGGGGGTTGGTAGGGCACGACTATTGAGGCAGGTGACACGATCAGCCTTGATGGGCGGCGGGCAGGCGGCGCGACAGGCTCGTACTCAGGTCTGCTCGACGCATGTCCTTTTTGGCGGCCATGGCGGGTCAATGTGCGCAATGGGGGCGAGAGAGCTGGTGCTGCACAAGTGTGGTGTGGGTGGGTGATGAGGTCAGGCGTTGGAAGTGCCAAGTGCCACGAGGTACGGTAACTTCGTGATTATAGGTAGTTAGTGCGCTCTGCCGAGGACGTCCAATCATGCCAAGCAGGTGCAATCGAATTCCATGGATTGGCGGTGGCACGGACATCATCACGCTGCACCCGTCGCTCCGCACGCAGCTCATCACGGTTGTGACGGCATCAGCATCGCATCGCGACGACAGCACGGGAGGAAGGGCGGGCCGGAAGTGAGCAGAGTCGGGGCTGGCCGGTGCGCGCGTTTGGGGAGCGAGGCGAGGGACCAAAAGAGCACGAGAGACACGCTCTGCTCTGCTCTGCTCTCCGCCATGCAGTGACCTGCACCTGCCCTTGTTGTGCGTGTGCATGGGATCCCTCCCCACCGCTTGCTGCCATCATTGCCGTTACTCGTTACGTGCCTGCATACGCTCCTGCCACCACCGCACCACACTCTCCGCGCACACCACGCTCACCACTCCCCTCCCCGTCGACCTGGTCCCCGTCCTTGTCCTCCTCCTCCTCCTCCTCCTCCTCCACCACCACCACCACCACCACCTCCTCCTCCTCCTCCTCCTCCTCCTCCTCCGCCGCCGCCGCCATGACGCTCCACACGTCGACCAGCTGAGCCGAGCCGCGCGCGTCGGACGATGATGCTGCTGCTCGCTCCGCCCGACTATGGATTATGGGCATCGATCACGCGGCGGAGGAACGGGACAGCGCCCACTGCCTCCCCAGCGCGCCGTCAGCGGCTCACACGCCCTGCAGCAAGGCCTCAAGAGGCCCGCAGTGCCCTCGCGCCTCAATCATGTGCGCTCCGTATCACAGCCCGGCTTCTATGTCGACTTGACCTCCGATGCCACGACTCGACACAACACCGCTGCCTTGACGAACAATGCTGCTGCCCTCCACGCCTCCCCCACCTTCATCGACCTCAGCGACGACGACCATGAACGACCAGCGAAGCGAGCCAGGACCGATGCCCCCGAAGCCAGCGTGCTGGATCCCGCTCGCCAACGACTGCCCGGCTCACCTCTCCCACCCCCGCCCCTCCCCCGATTGCCCGCGTGCATGGGAAGGAGTCGTCGACCCGTGGTGGACAGGCTGGCACGAAGGGCAAATGGCCTAGAGGCACCGGCATGTGCCACACGCTTGCCGCTCCCGAAGCAGGTGGCAGACTTTGCTCCTTGGAACGGACAGCATCCGGAAGATGTAGTGACAGACGGCGTGGTCAAGGGTGGCTATTATGACAAGCCTCCCGGGCCCAACTCGACCGAGTCCAATTCAGCGAGGCCAACCATATGGCCCAATTTGTCCGCCAAGAACAACATGGGCCTGCAGACGCTGTCATACCTCTTTACGTCCGTACTGGAGAAGAGGCAGGCCCTGGGAAAGTGCACCGCGCCATCGACCTTCAAGCCGCCCCCTCGTGTCACCGTGACAGACACAAAGCGTGAAGCCTGGCTACGCGACCTTGCGAATCCCGAGGTACCGTTGCGGAAACAAAGTCGGACCATCCCGCACGGGATTCGTGGCAAGCTGCTCATGGAACAATGCTTGGGCAAGAACATTGCCATGCCCCGCGCCGTCTGGTTGGCAAAATGCGTTGGAGCCAACGAGCTTCGGGCGTTCCGGAGAAAGGGCGTCAGTGGCACTGCCGCTGCTGCCGGCGAAAGCAAATGGGTTCGGGAGTGGACTGTACAGGTCGAACACTTCCTAGAAAGCGTCATCGCTATGTGTGGGCAGCCTGAATGGCAGTCCAAGATGGATTATGCGGTCAAATTAGCCACGGCGTTTTACACGGAGCGCCTACTGGAGACAGATCACTACCTGGAATGGATTGTTACGTCGTATGCACAAGCTATGTTGGACCGAGTACCAATTTGGATCGTCCTGGTTCAGCTTTACTGGAAAGAGATCACCACCTTTGGACGGCGAGGTCGCCAACTTGCGGACGCCACATTGGAAAATCTCCAACAACTCACCAAGCTGGACTCGAGGGCTCACGACTCGCTGAAAGCGAGGTTGCAGAAACTCGTCATGATCATGGCTGTGACCAACCGCGGCTGCCTCATCATTCCGAGGAGTTGGCAAAAATACCAGCACTTGCTGATACTCAAGACCACAGCCCCAGGGTCCCCTGCGCACAATATTACCAAACGAAATCGAAGATTGCTGGCACCACTAATGAAAACACCACAAAACACCCGGTGTGCTCTGTTGACCTTGTATGGACTTCTGGATGCTCATGCGCTACACGTCGATGTTGAGAGACTCGCGGCAGCTTGCCAAGCCATCGTGCCGGACGCCGACAAACTCGTTGCTGCCCTGCTGACATGGTCGTCTTCGGTGTATCGGACCGGTGTCAACCGCGTGTACCTTGCTGCCAAGGTCATTGCAGACCTGTCAACGAAAGGTCTAGACACCGATAGCGCCATTCTGGGGTATCTGCAGATTCCGCAGGCAGCATCCATCGTCGCTGCCGATGTTCATCGCGTCCTCGCAGAACTCGTACGGGATAATAGCTTCTCGTGTGGACGATACCTCCAATGGCTCATCACATCTGGAAACCTCTCGGGGAGCGCATCCCCGAACCTTGCTACTGGTTTGCTCATCGCACTGCCCGCCGACGCCGTGCCTGCTCATCTCAAAAACACGCGTAATTCATTGCTTCACAGGATTTCTGGCGTGAGGGATGAAAGTGCCATGGTCTCAGCGGTACTGCACGTACTGATGGACGATAATGGCACAGCCTCGCGTGTACACGCTATGCTGCAGACCGAGAATTTGGGCGCTGTTGCCAAGCAGCAGCTTAGTGAGGCGCTCATTGCACAAGCAGAATACCTCCTCAAGGAAGGTCTTCTCAACCATTCATGGTTCTGCTTTGCGAGAGATGTCTTCGAGATCATTCTGGACATGCAAGCATTGCGCCTACTGCTACAGATGGCCATGACGTCGGGCGACGTCGGGATCTTGGCCAGCATTAGTGATACCATCGACTTCCATCGCAAATCGTTCGCGGCCATGGGTCATCTAACGCAGATGGTTGACAAGTTGCTGGAGCAGTATCGAATTCTGCGGTCCCAACAGTCACTCGATCGACCACTGATCATCTCTCTCATGACATTGACAAGGCCTTGGGCAGACAAGATGCACGTCTTGCAGAGCCAGCACATCCTCGCCGCCTTGCCGAACGATTTGTTAGTGTGCGAACAGCAGACTTCAATGGCTGCGTGTTCCCCGGCCTCTGATAGCTTGGTCAGTATGCAAGCGGGTGGCCTCGATTCGGACCAAGAAATCGACGCCGTCTTTGCCAGTGGGAACACCATGGACGAGCAGCTCATGCAACGAGTCTTTGCCAGGATTTCGCAGCGCGCGGGAAAATTGGAAAGCGAGCGAGAGCATGCACCCAGCAGGGTTTGCGCATGGCTTGCGCAGCTGCGGGCTGTAGATATCACCACCTTCGACGTTCTCGCCAAGTGTCATGCACAGGCATGTCTCCGGAGCTCTGGTGACGCGGCAGCCCCGTTGACGTTGATCAGCGCACTTGTTGCAAGTGGATGCATGGAAATGGAGACAGTGGTCAGCTTGGCTCAGGGTATGAAAACACCGGCATCAGCGTGCGCCGTGCTCCGTCTCCTCACGACCACAGCCAGTATCTGCATTGGTCTTGACGAACATGAGGCATATCGCTTCCGCGTTATCCAACAGCGAGTCCGTCAAACGTCTGCGGACACTCTGTTGACGCTTCTCATCACTGCCATGGAGGATCCCAAATTTCCCGCTCATGAGTCTGGCATGGCCGCATTGCTCCTGGATTACACAGTGAGCAAGTACCAGAGCTGTCTACGGGCATTGAACAGCGCTCGCTCGTCACCGGCATTCCTGGCCAATTGCAGTGCGCTCGTAACAAGGATACTGACTCCACCAGCTGCAAGCTACACTTCTGGATTCACACTGGATGCGAAGACGGTCACTGGCATCGCAGATGCGATCTCCGTGGCACAATGTACGGTTGCTTTGGCCCTGCTTGCGAAGAAAGAAACCTTGCGAGGAGCACCGAACGAGAGCACCTTACAACCAGCGATACTAGAGGCCATTGTCACTGGAAGCGAGATCTGGCCTCAACTTCTCGAAAGCGCCGGGCAGGACACGGTACGCAGTATCTACCAGTGGGCCAAAGACCAAGTGTTGGCGTGTACTTTACCTGGAAACGCCACCTGCAGTGTTGACGAAGCTCAAGCGAGTCGCAACCTTGATATTCTGTGCGTCGCTCATCATTCCGCCAAAGACAACGGTAGAAGTCACATCATCTCAAGCATATTGGATAGACTCAAGGAGATATTGGAGCGCTTGCCAAAGGAACCCCTGGGTGTGGAACACAAACAACATCTCATGGCCTTGAGAATTCTTCTTCATCTGAGCATCCTCTATGCTTGCGATACATCGTCAGATCGTGAGAGCCCTCGAACTAGTCGCGAAAGCCTCCTCGCAACACTCTGCATACTTCTCGGACATCCTGGCCTGCAGTGCCACCAGGAAGTTGTGGAATACATTCACGACGTTGCTTGTGCTCTGTCAGATGCATTGCCTGCTGAATCTCTGACAGCTCTGGGCCTTGCGATGCTTCGCAACGGGGTTCGTGACCCGCGACTGGCTTTCGTCCTAGGGGCGACCAACAATCCTGACGCCTGGCTTGCTCTCGTATCTTATCCTCAGCCGCAGCCAGGTGGTGGAAGTGCGCAGGCGAAAGCGCTGCTGCAACGGGCCGCGCAACAACAGCAACAACAGCAACAACAAGCGCAGACTGCGGGAAGACCAGGTCCAATGTCTAGCGCCGGCGGGTCTGCTGTCCTCCAACGTGCGATGTCTATGAGGACCGGACAGCAACCACAGGGCGAGCCCAAGGTCGTACCGTATGCGCTTCGGCGATGGGAGATCATGAGCGATGCAACGCCGAGCATGGGCGAGAACGATACGAGTCTCAGCCTCGGCCTGTTTGGAGCGAGAAAGGCTTTTTAAAAGGAGTGAGAAGTGTGGGGACGTTCAGTGTGCCGTCTCTGACCAGCATATCAGAATACGCATTGGAAGAATGGTGTACAATGGCGCATTTTAGGATCGATACATGGTCATGTGGGGACGAACGGGCGAAGTTCGGTTGTTGGCATTGATGATGGAACATGACGGAATCACGATCATTGGAGCACAACAGGGCGATTTTATTTCATCTTTGGTTCCCTAATCTTTATTCGGCATTTCTGGAAGCGTTCAAGCGATCTAAGGCAGTGTATGGGTGCACCCTTCTTATTTTCAGCTCCCCGAGATGTATGAGCTTAGGTAGACGGGTGCCTATGGGCGGAAGAGGCCCAGAGAAAGTCGAATGGAAGGGCAAATAGAGCTCGCAAAGCGATGCTGTAGGATGAGATGCAAGCTTTTCAAAGTCTGACGATTGCAATGCTGCCGGTAGGTTTACGTTTATCTTTGTTCTTTCCTGCCGTTTGGTCACGGAACGGTGTGTTCCTTCGTCCCCACGGAAGAGCCCAACATCATCCCTCCAGAGATGCTCGATGATGATCTTAGTTCTGGGTGCATGTGAGCTTCTTCTGGTGGTCTCTTTTGATGCACGTTCTTTGACGTTGCTATTACAGATCTAGTCTGTAAATTTTCTTGGGCCATTGGCTGTAACATTTCGCCAGCAAGCGGATGCTTGACCACGCAGATATGAATGGTCTCCGTTGATGTCGTGCGTATGACTTACGTATCGTCCATGCCGTTGTCAGGTAATCTTTACATGACTCCCTCGATCGTCGTCGCTGTCAGTAGGAAAGAACTCCGAGTGTGGGCTACTACTACCGGTCGAAGCCGGACTGTCACCGGTCTGGGAGCCTGTTCCTTGCACAATCTCCGCAACTTTTAGATCAAGGGCATGTAGATATCGAGGGAACTTGCAGTGAGCTTTGCCGCCGCGGTACCCACAGTGCGGCTGCTGGCAGATATGTCCGAAGGTACAATTTGCCCAGCGGCATTTGCCTGAAGCAGTCAATTACGTATATGACGTTAAATGCAACGAACGCTTACCTTGTCTCGGACATGATTGACGACGAGCCATCGATTTCAAACACTCAAGCACGTTCGGCATTACTGGAGAGTGGTCGTACGGGCATTTTTCGTCTTTGGAACAGTACCCAGAGAGGTGGAAACTGTTACACAATTTCTGCTGCGCAACTCGAGCTTCGAACTCTGCTCGTTTCTCGCCGGTCGGGGAAGGCGTGTACGGGTCCAAGCGGTGCCGCTCGTGATTCAATGCAATTCGGTCGGGGGATAGGTCCAGCTGCGAGACAAATAAGCGTCTCGAAGCACGGACGCAGCTGCGCAATAGAGTATCAGAAACTCGCCAGAGACAAGCATACCTCGCGTGGCAGAAATTCTGCAGGAGCGAAAGCTTCAGTGCCCGCGTCCGTGTGCTCGGGCATATCGACGGCATTCACATTGCCCGTCATGAAATCGTGGTCGCTTTTGGCCAGGTTTGACATCTGGATTTTCGCGTGTGCGGGTGCTTTGATAATATCCTTAACGTGTTTGAATTTGCAGGCGGACCCATTTTTGCAATTGCCCTTTTGGTAGAAGAGGCATGTAATCTTCTTGGTCTTCTCGACTGGTGTGTTCTGGGATATCATACCAGGTGAACGTTCAATAGGCGGAGGCGTGATGGCTTTCAATGCGACACTATTACCTGTGCGAACGCCTGTCAGAGGCGTGTCTCGAAATATGCCGGGCAAATCCTCTTCTGGCAAGTTAAGCTTCGAGAATTCGCGATGAAACGCGTAGTTTCTTATCAGTGTGATCCGGCTTTTGTTGCCCATGTAGGGCTGGAGTTCGGAGACGTAGCCCACGTCGTGACAGGCTGCAAAAAATATATGCTTGCATTGCGTGCTTTCGGCGAACTGGCGAAAGACGGCGCGCACTTTGAAATCGGCATTCTCTTTGAGCTCGCCAGCATCGACAATGTCGTAGAGATCCCCAGAACGATTGAAGTTGGCGACGAAAGGCGCGATCGACCGCTTCTCCGGTCCGCAAA
Source organism: Cercospora zeina (assembly GCA_022702355.1). Classification (NCBI taxonomy): domain Eukaryota; kingdom Fungi; phylum Ascomycota; class Dothideomycetes; order Mycosphaerellales; family Mycosphaerellaceae; genus Cercospora; species Cercospora zeina. The sequence continues at coordinate 1,387,750 of JAKLWX010000005.1, forward strand.
GTTTCGCGAATGCAAGCGCCTTTGAAAGGCCGACGAGATTTGCATAGACGCGCACCATTATCCGACAGTGGTCAAGTCGTAGGGCGCGAAGGCGGAGCTTGATGGCCTCGTTCAGCATGTTAGCAGCGTTGGAGCCACCTTCGGCGCCGTGGGCAACGAGTGTATCTTCAAAGACGTAGCCGTCGCCATCGACCAGCAGCAGGACAAAGGGATCGCGGTCCTGACCTCTGACAAGCTGTTTGTAGTTGTCCCTGGCCATGCGAGCTTCTTCAAGGTCGCTCTGCAGGCGTTCGTAGTCTGTGAGGAGGAGCCGATACTGATCCAGAACTTTGCTTTGGCTTTGGGCATGCTTGTCGCTCTGAAAACGGAAGTCTTCCAGTTGTTTGGTGGCATCGGCCAGCTCTCGAGCGCTCAGCATGGTGCGAGCGAAGGCGATAGCCAGTGCGGGTGCAGTTGGAGCGACAAATGACAACAGTCGAGGAGCGAGACGATGGACTGCATGGCCTGCGCGCAGTGCTTGCGTGTTTGGGCGCCCGAGCAAGCGGTCGGTCTTGAATCGAACTTTGTTCCGCGAGGGATGAAAGAAAAAGAGGAGGTGAAGTCATGCGCTACGAGCGAGGATTCGGCCCCACAGCACGTTGACGGGGCATCAGATAAAGTCACGATACGGGAGAGCAGAGCGCAAGACACAGCAGACCATGAGAGACAGATGCAGCGACGAAGGAATAATTACCGATGAGATGATATAGGCCAGGCCCGGGCTGCCAACTGGCTTTCGGCTGCCCCGCGAAACGACTCGCATCATCTTCGCGTCGCGTCTTCTCTGTTGCGCCTCCCGATGCACATCACCGCCAGTCATGGACCGTGGCACGCAGAACGCCCTTCAGGGCTGCGTCACGTCGCTGCGCTCGAGCATGCAGCTGCTTGAGTCCAGCATCAATATCTTGGACAGCGGCGTCACCGACTACCCGCGCCTCGCCAAAGTGCTGCAGACGACAAGAGTAGAACATCCGTTTCCAGACGCTCCCGAACATGCTGACCGTCTTGCAAGCACTTTGAACTCGTCTCCGAGCATGACTTGACCACCGCGCAGTCCACGCTGCTCTCCGAAATCCAGCCCGAAGTCGCCAACCTCCTCGCCCGCGTGGAGACGTACCTTGACAAACTGGAGCGGCGCGAAAAGAGCCTGATGGCCAAGGCAGAGCTGCAAGAAGGCAGGCTCGCGCAACCATCACGAGCGAGCTCGGGATCCAAAAGTCCCGCGCGCAAATCGGTCGCTGGCGGACTGGGCAGCATAGAGGAGATGAGAATACAACAGCTACGGCAGAAGAAGGAGCGCCTGAGCTATGCTGTGGGACGTTTGGAGCTGCAAGCAAGCCAGAGGCAGAGGCAACTGAGAAAGAGCATGGCGGTGCAGTGAATGCTCCACAAGCCATTCAGGCAGTCGACCACGCCGCGTCTAGAAAGCGACCAACCAGCCTCAGGTCATACGACACGAGAACATGCCCGTTCGCTATGGCCACGCGCCTTGATGATGCATGGACCCTCTTCCGCTGACGTGCGAGAATGCTGCGAAGTGCGCGGCATACCACCACAGTCCAACTTGCTCGCGGGGAGCATGCTCTCGTCGGTGAGGTTCTTGCCACATCGGCTGACTTTGCACGGGAACAGACACGGTTCAGACGGAGATGGGGTGGCAATTCTGAGATGATGGCATGCACTGAGCTGCATGCTGCTCGAGTTGGGAGGTGACTGGAATCAGCAACAAAAAGACAATCCGCATTCTGGGGGTATATACAAATCGAAAGTCAGTAAACGAAAGGAAACGGTCCAAAACTCCCTGCGCTGTCTACAAAAGACCGGCCGTGTATCGCTGGCGTGCGTCTGAACTCTTCGAAATGAAAACAAAAAGGGACACCAAGAATGCACATTCTTCCTCGAATGGCTACACCAACCCTTACTTCTTCAAGTTCATGTATGATCTAGCCATACCATGGGTCGTGCCGAAAAGCGTCCGCATGCTCCATGCCCCAACGTATGCTGATGTGATGCTCGTTCTTCTCGCTTTTGACACTCCCTTTCCTCCTACGGATTGTTCGACTCGGAGGCTCTCGAAGCCACTCCACGCGCGCTGCCGGCGAGACTGCCGCCGGAAACGTCCCGCATCGTTGGTGAGCTGGGTGGCAGTCCGAGCGAAGCAGAGGTCGAAATGTTGCTCACTTTCCTCTCCACAGCGGATTCGGCGCCATTCGCCTGGACTGATACCTGCCTCGATTGCGAAGAGGCGATTCTACCGCCTGTGGGGACGCTGGCAACCGGTGTTACCCCACCTTGCACGCGCTGACGCGTGCCGGGGAGGTTCTTCAACCTCGATGTCCTCCAATTCTCGTACCAAGTTCTGCGACTGACATCGCGCAGCTCCACGCGCCACTCGGAGAACACACTGTCGCGCAGACGGCCAAAGTCGCAATGATTGGCATCGTACGGGTCTGCAAAGCCCCATGGAAATCGGCGTCCGACCTTCTCTCCTTTCTTCAGTGCGGGAACATATGGAGGCAGGTCGTAAATGTCGGGCGAGAACACTGACATTGGCAAGTACGGCGTCTCTCCGTTGCTGGACTCCATCAAAGACAAACTCGACTGACGACGGTGAGCCTTGTTCTTTCCTCCGGGCGAAGAAGAGCCGGATTTGCCGGATCCGGCATCGTCATTTTCGCTGGTCGACTCCTCTTCAGAGTCTTCTTCCAGTTCCAACGCTTCGAGTGGGTCTAGTTTGGCAGTCTTGATGGCGTCCCAAACGGTACGTTTCAAATACGAGATGTGGCCGATGGTGGTTGTGTCTGCTTTGCCGATGATAGGAATCACAGTCGTCTTGCCCCACAGCGCTCGCATTGCCTGAAGGTCCAGGTCGTTGTCGAGAGTGGAAGCAGGCTTTTTGACGCTGGGTTGCTGAGCGATAGTCGCGCTGAGTCTGCGAGAAATTAGCCCTTCTATTCACATGGCTGGAATACCATCATCCCGCGTGCTCGTCGCAGCGCTGATTCGTGATGGTAGCAACGATGCCCGACATACCTTACGGGATCCAGTACCAGAAAAACGCAATGAATGTGCGTGTCTTTTACACCGGGCGTTCGCATAACTTTCTGCTCCTCGGCAAACGTGTCTTCGAACTTGCTTTCCACGAATCCGGCCAGTTCCCTGCACTGCAGATCGACCACGTTCTTCTCCAGTCCTTGCGAGTCCCACAACGTCAGGCCAATTCGTTCGCCTTCGATTTCCGATTCCAGATATGCCGAGGTGAACGAAGAGCCTCCGCGGCTACCGTAGGAAGTCTGTGGCTCGGGCTCACTCCCGTGCGGATGCTTGCCAGGAGGCAAAGCCAGCGAATGCTTGAGGAAAGAAATGAAAGAAGTCTTGCCACTGTTCTTCGCTCCGATGACGAGAATGCTGGGAATCTAGTCAGCTCTGGGCGTACTGGATGCACATGGCAACTCACTTGAACGGTGTCGGGTCCTTCTTGCGGCGGATTCTGCGAGGGCTGCTGAAGGCGTTAACATTCGTTGTAGTCGACGCGTAGGAGAAGCGGCTGCGATTCGCCATGCTGGTGGTGTCTGAGAGGTCTGCGGCTACATACTCGCCACTGGTGTGGGCGCCATTGACTTTGGCGGAGGAGATGGGCGGCGAGGAGCTGTTCAGAGCGCTGTCGGCGCGGCCACTCGAGTAGCCCGGCGGTGAGGAACTGCTCATGGCGGAGCTCGACGGCATGCCTTGCGACTGGCTGGGGCGAGAGAAGTTGGCGGTAGGTCGAGCGGGGCCCGCTGCGGAGGCGGACGAAGTCGTGTACGCGGCGTTGAAGATGGCCAGGCTGTCCGGTCTTTCCTCGCTGAACGGCGTCATTCCTGGCAGCGGCGCGAACGATGGGAGGTGCGGCGGTTGCTGTCGAGGCTGTGCGGCTTCCCGCTTCGCCCTCTCCTGCTCCTCCTTGCGCCGACTCCCCATGCCACTGACTTTGCGCAACATGCTCCCGGTCTTGCCGGACTGCGGCGAGCGGTGGGCGGCTTCCTGCTGTGCCTGGGCGAAGGGTGTCTTGGGCAGCGGCGGCGCGGTTGGCTCGGCGACGTAGAAGGCGCGTTCAGGTTGGTCGAGTGAGCTCTTGCGCGACGAACTGGTGTCGGACTTGCGCAGGAGGCTGAAGCTGCGCTTGCGCGGGAGGCCGTCGCCAGTGCTCGCCGCTCGGCTGCGTCCCCCAACGGACCCGCCGTTGGCCAAGGCGCGGTCGTCGCCGTCAACGATGGGCCACGCCGATGTCTTGCTCGTGTCGTGTCCGGACGTGTGCACGCGAGCCAGAGGCCGGCTGACTGGCAGCTGCGTTGAGTGCCGCTCTTCCACGGTGGGAGGTCCAACGGCGCTCGCGACGGCAGCGGAGAAGGCTTCGCGCTGGCTCAAGGGGGGAGGGCCGCGCGGCGATGAGGGTATGGGCGGAGGGGAGCGATGGCTGTTCGTGTAGTCGGCATCGCGCAGCTGGTCAGCGGAGCTATACCCTGTCGCCATTGCTAGTCTGCGCTTTGTTTCAAGGGTCAGTCCAAGGCGATCGCCAGGTCAATCATTTGGCAATGGCACGACCTAAGCGCCACCGTAGTGTGCAGTGTGATCCGCGCGCTCGCGCAAAGCGTGGGACGAGGTGTTGTTTAAATGGTCGTTGATGATCAAACAGTGCCACGCTGCGCAACGTTGCCAGAAGAGACAGAACAACGAAACAAACGCTCAGGGTGCGCGTCCTGAATCCGGGGCGCCTTCGAACGTGCCAGAGAGTCAGCGAATTATCCTCTCGATCCGCCTCTGCTCGACATGCGCAGCCTGCCACATCTGCAACGACTTAGCAGGCTCCGTGCGCTGAGTTTCACATGGGCGTGCGGAGATTGGAGCTTAACTCGTCACTTGAAACGCCGCCCTTCTTGTCATCACGTGGGGCCGTCAGCGCCGACCCAAACTTCTATATATACCCACGCACCAGCACCTGTGCGCGGAGGAGACGGCAGTGGTCTGCACCCGAACCGTCACCCGCGCACGCTCGAGAGCGATGGTGGCACGGCAGTGCCCAGAGCGAGCGCGTCAGGACGACGTCCAGTGGCCAAATTTCGGATTCGGCTCCTCCCAAGCGCCGATCAGGAGGAGCTCAAGGACAACTGCCAGTAGTTTTGTTCGGCTGCATCGCCGCGCAGAACTCACACGGAACGGTGCTTACCCACGCGCTATTCGCACCGCTGCACCGCACACCCAGCTGAGGGAGCCGCGACGAAGGGGCATGCCTGTGCGGAGCGGCCCAGATCAATCAGAGCGCCGTGCTGGCCAGATTGACGGTAAGCTTCACGGCATGGGACCGAGCTTGGCAACAGTGACAGCCTCCCTGGGTCGGTCCATCACAGCATAAGCGACAAGCGATGCACGCTGTTGTCGCTGTGGTCGCGGGGAGAATATGGAAGGAGATCAGTGACATCGTGCCCGGTCTGCTCTCGGTGAAACACCTTCATTGGTATGGTACATGTCTTCCCTGAGCTCTTTCTCGCCTTGTGCGTGCAGCATCACACATCCCGTACTGTTTTAAACACGCGCACGAACCATGTTCGCCTACGTCTTATTCCTGCCGCGGTTTCTTGTTCGCGCCAGCTTGCATTCCCTGCTGCTGCTGATAGCCGTAGCCACCACCTTGGAAGCCCTGACTTCCTTGAAAGCCACCGCCATGGAATCCACCTCTCCCGCCCATTCCATATCCACCGCCTCTTGCACCACCGCCCCCAAAGCCGCCCCTTCCCATTGCATTGTTGCCCATCATCGCACCCATGCCTCCGAATCCGCCGCGGAAGCCCATGCCATTCATCCCCATCGCCATCATCGGATTGCCCATCATGTTTGCCATCATGGGATTCCCGCCTCCATAACCATACCCACCGTTCATACCGCCGAAACCCTGCTGATTCTGCTGTTGCTGGAACCCGCCTCGTCCGCCTTGAAAGCCTCCACGCTGCTGGAAGCCGCCTCTTCCGCGGTCTTGGTAGCCGCCTCGCTGAAAGCCACCACGCTGAGGAGCAGAGTTGTATGCCCCGGCGTCCTTTTTCGTGGCTTGGCCCGAATCGCGTCCCTTAAACGGATTGCCGAGTCCGACGTACCAGGCCTGAAATTGATTCTTGCGCTTACCTTCAGTCGGGACTGTACTGTCGTCCTTGACAACTGGATCTTCTCTTGCTTCCACTGCCCGCTTGACAGCCGATGCTGCAGCTGGGGTGTCGAATTCCAAGTAGGCTTCGCCACGGGATTTCCCGTTGATCTTGTGTTCGCCAAAGGCAATATCCCGAAGCTGAGTTTCAACCTCAGCTACTGCACAGAAACCGCGTAAGTCTTCTTCCGTAGTCCACCAGTGGAGCTCGGACAACTTCAACGCCTGCGTCGCGTTGGGCTCGACAAATGTGGTGACAGGAGTAAATGAGGCTGGTTGGCCATTCGCCGTCGCAGCGGACTGGTGTTCGTCGTGGTCGTCATCGGGGGCTTTCCGCTTCTGGCCTGTTTGTACAGAGGGTGCGACTTGCTGTTCATGGCGTGTGTTGTCCTGCTGCTCTTCGTAGCTGGGATATGAATCGTCGCCAAAGTCGATGCGGTCCTCTGGGTTCTCCTCTTCTTGGTACTGCTGTTCATTTTGCGCCTGCTCTTGTGCTTGCGATTCGTCGCCATAAATGTCGAGGTCGAAGGTGTCGTCCTCGCCAGACATATTTGTGATGCTGTCCGCCTATGCTGATGGTTACACAGGCACCTTTCAGTGCTCAGAGATATGTCACTTGGACAAGAGGGAGGTGAGCTGTTTCAACCTGTGTGGAAAGGTTATGTACAAGTCCGCGTGGGTCAAGTCTGGTTATTGTACAATCAGTCTCGCGATCATCAAGCGTACAGTTGTGTCCAAGTCTCGTCTTCTGCGGCCCATCCTCTGTCCTTCGTATCGTTGCAGACATACGTACACTGGTGCGCTCTCTCGGCCAATGGTACTCAAAGCTTCAAGTCATAGTACAATAGTCGCTGCTCCTGCTGATTTCCCACTCCAGCGCTGCGTTCAATGCTGCGAGGCTCTTCTGACACAGATGCGCCAATGGCGATACACGATCGCGCCGACTCCTGAACGGGGAAGCGCGTCGCTGGCAGAGTACCAAGGGACTTGCGGGCACGCGGGATTCGCTGTATTCCGTCAGCACATGAGGACGGTCGGCCGGCCCATAGCTTGACTTTGGTGGGCGCCGCTTACCTTTGGTGATGGCGTGGTTGAACAGCAGAGGACGCGCTGCGCTGCGCTGCGCTCCGTCAAGTGTCAGCTGCACGCCGAGCCGGAGTGTCGCCAACGTACGGCACGGCGCGCGCGGGATGATCTTCCATGATCCATCCGATTCCATCGTCACGGCTGCGGCAATGAGCTCTCGACTCTCGAGACCAAAACCTACGAAACGGACAACAACACTTGACGAGGGCGGCTCCGAAGCCTCGGAGCGCATTGAATTCTCTGGAAAGCGGCGGCATGCCATATAAGATGCGTGTTAGGTGACAGTGATCTAGCTTGGCTTTGCAAAGGCAGCACCCAACCCATGCAGCGGTTGGACGAATACCTGCAACTGAAAGCGAGGCGCATCGATGGTTTGCATCGACGTGTACATGTAGATAAATGTATTGAGCGAGATAAAGCGTCCACTTACATTTGTTATTGATGTGGTGGCAAGAGGAGTTTGCCCCAATCGGACTCGCTTCAACACAAATAGACGTAAAGCTTGCTTCCTTGCGGTACCACGCTCTCCTCCCACAAACTGAATTCTTACACATGGCCGAACTCGAAAACCGCACGGCTATGTACTGATCGATTTGCTCGCGGAGGTGCTATACAAGTCGTCCCTCGGCGGGTTTGAGCAGCAGAAAACCATTCGTCAACTACGCCCCGACATTGCAGCCAAGGCAGAAGGAGATGCGGGTCCCCGTCCCAGGTGTCCTCCAGTCGACATCTAGTCCATCGCTAAAAGCCACGAACAATGCAAAACTTAGCGCTGATTCCCCTCAGTCCTCCCTTCTGGTCCTGTATTTGGCAGCAGAGACTGTGATATGCAATATGGAGCGCATTGTTTCCTTTCGGGAGATCTGGGTCCATGATTTCGCCAGGATTGTACAGGGCTTGCGAATCATGAGTGCACAGGACTGCGACTCGAGACGGAGAACCCAAGACCGCGGTGCCCTTGGTGAGACTGCAATACGCTCGCGTTGCGAAAATGAGCCGCAAAAGCACCCACAACAGGAGCGTCCTGCCGTGGCGAGGAAGAATTGGGCGCGCGTTCTCAAGAGGAAGTCATGGACACCAATTTCGATTCCCACTGGTGACCCACCAGCGTCAACGCGACCATCAGAGCCAAGTGCTTCATCGAGAGGAGTGATAGAGTGTCGCTGTCGATATGTTGTCAAGCTCGAAGAAATACAGCACTTGCTCAAGCAGAGTGTGGAGCCAGGAACAGGACACTTGCCAGAGACTGTGCAGCACATGGCAATAGAGTTGCTTTGTGATGAGGTCGAGGCTTGGGCATCGAGTGTAGGTTCGATGCGGGAGGTGGTTGTGCCTGCAGCGTCTGAGGCCAAGTCATCGTCGAGTCGGTCCTCATTTCTTCCTAGGTCAAGGATTGAAGATGCTGCGACTTGACGGAGTCCCGTTCTAGCGCCCTGCATGTATGAGGCAGCTGCACCGTCTCAGTAGTGGTGGCGGCAAATTATTGGTACAATGTGTGATGCGTTTCGAACCTTTTTGGACCATGTCGCATGTTGTTCATGCCTGCAGACCGTGGCTTCGTCCGGTTAAGTCGCCATCAATCAACGATCTGTTTGTTTCGCGAAATACCAGTTCCACCCCACGATCGCAGTGCCGAAGAGACAGGGCACCACCACAATGGCTTTTACCACATTGCGAATCGTGGTCCGCTGATCTTCCGCCATCTCCCTGCCACGTCCTCGTACGTGCTCCATTCCAGGTCTCGTTGCACTCAGTTCGGAGATCAGATGCCCGAGAGATGGTCCAGACAGAGAGACCTTGTGTTGCGCTCCGCCGAGTGTGGTTTCATCGACGACTTTCCTTTTCCGCTGGGCGCTCCGAGAAGGACCTGCTGTGCTGGATGAGAGGCGGCGAGGAATGGCACTTATGTTGACCACAAGCTTCCCGGTCAAGTTGGCACGCGCCATTCTGGCCCACAACCATCTGCTCGAGGGGTTTCGGCTCAGTTTGGGATTCAACGGGATACGCAATGTGGTGATGGACGGAGACGGTGGAGGCAGCGAGTCCGAGTCAGCGACGAGTTGCCAAGTCCAGCTCCCGTGAATGTGTGCAGGGTAGTAAACACAGCAACGAATGTTTGCTCTGGACTGCACTCTACCATTGCACTCTCGCTACGTACATTGGGTACCTGGGAGCGCAGTCTCGAGCGTGCTCAACGATGATCTGGTCGCGAAAGGGCAGGTCCGGCATACGGGAGCACTGAACACAGCACAGCTTCGCTGGCGTCTAGTCTGCACCTGACCGAAGCGCCACTGCCCAACAACCACGGTGTCGGGTTCGTGGCGTGCACGCGCAGCAAGATGAAGGAGTAGCTCGGGTGACAGCAAACAATGTCCCGCTCCATGAGCTCTCATCAACCATCACCACAGCGAGTGGCGCGCGACGTGATCAGCCTCGCAGCGCCGAAGATGGGAACTGCGAAGGGCGGCCTTAGATGTGGACCCAGCCACGCTGTTCCCATTGGCCGAGCCGACGCCCCACCGCGAAGTAATACTTGGAGCTCCAGTGAGTGTGCGGCTGAAGGAGTTCTGTGGCGGCAGCTTTAAGAAGGATCGCGTGCGCATCGCCGAGCTGTCGCGTAGAGCCATGTCTGCTGCCAACCTCTACGCTGCCGCCATTCGTTTGCCCATTCCAGAGCCCGCTGCAAGTGACTGAGTGAAGCCATTGCGACCCCGCCAAAGGCAACGACAATGTCGACCTTGAAAGTGGACGACCGCTCGCGGCGAGGGCGATCGTCTTCGAGGTCCGGCAGAGACAGGTCGCGATCGCGAAGCAACGCTGGAGCCCCCGAGGCCCCAGACGTGCCGCGTACTGAGTATGCGTATCCTCCCAACACTTCCTCCATGCCTGGCTCTTTCAACACCGGCATTCCAGCTGCGTCCCCCGACGTGCGAGCTCCCGCGCAGGCCAATGGATCATACTACCCAACCACCCGTGCACCGTCCCAGTACGCGGCACCCGTTTCGGCTCCCCCTCAGTATATGCCGCCCCAGAGCCTACGGTATCCCAGTGATGATGGAGGCTTTACCATGGGCGGCTACACCGACTACCCACCAGAAGAACGTCCGGGATATGTGCCGAGCCAGGGAGCCTATATGCCACCTCTGCCGAGACGGAAAAGCGATGAAGATGACTTGGCATATGGATCGGACTCGAGCAAAGCGTCAGCGCTCCGAGGGCGAGGCCGCGAAGCTCCGTCCCGGAATGCGTCGTATGGCTCGAGTGCTGCTTATCGCTACACACCCAGTTCGGCCGTAGACGCGCGACCTCAAACCCAGCAGTATCAATATGGTCAGGCTCCGGACAACATCAAGTACAGTGTCAAACCCAATGGACCACAGCCAAGTGCGTATACCGCTACGCCGCCTGAACAATACCGGCCTGATGTGAAGTACACCTCGGCACCAGCAGCGCGACCCTACGACCAATTGCCCCGGGCTTACTCTGACGAGTCCTATGGAGAGCGGGGAGCACAAGTGGTCGACATCACTCCTGGTAGAGGGAAGAGCGATGGCAAGTCTTCCAGCTCCAGAACCCATCGTCACTCCGCCATTGATTTGCCTCCTCTCCCACCAATCGGCCTCGCGCCACAAGGCTTAGGGCCCCGAATGGATCGGCTTTCTGTAAGTGGCAACCGGCCTGACACGTTGTCACTAGGTCTTGGAGGTGCTGTTGGAGGTGCTGTTGGAGGTGCGATTGCAGGAGGCCTACCGCCACCGAGTCCCATGTTGGAAGCGTATCATGGCACATATCAGTCAATCTCCCCGATGCCTCTCGCCATCCGTCCAGATGATGACTTGGATCTCGATGACCTGCCCCCTCTATCTCCGCCTGCCATACGCAACTCTGGCTCATCGCGTTTGGAGTCTGATGTCTCCAGACGCGACACTCAAGGCAAGAAGCGCGTCGTCATGTATGATCCGGAAGAAGATGCCAACAAGATTGCTTCTGCCCTGTCTCACCGCTCTGGCAAATTTGATGCAGATTCCATCTGTGATGTGCTGCCGAGGCTCTCGCATGACCAGATCATGGAGGTGAGAAAAGAGTACAAGAAGCAAGTCAAAGTGCAGGGCAAAGGTGTCAACATGGGAAAGCACATCAACATGAAGCTTACAGGTAACTTTGGCAAAGCAGTATATGTCTGTGCCATGGGTAAGTTCGAGAGCGAAGGTTACTGGGCCAATTTCTTCTACCAGAGCCACGGCAGTCGGCGAGAGCTGCTCATCGAAGCATTGATGGGTCGCACGAACGCTGATATCCGCATGATCAAGGACGAGTTCAAGGACAAGCGATATTCGGATGACTTGGTCAAATGCATGGAGAAAGAACTGAAGATGGACAAATTCCGAACCGCAGTGCTCATGGTTCTGGAGGCGAGAAGACAAGAAGAACAGGATGTATATCCTATGGAGTATGTGCATCGGGATGTTGACACACTCTATCGGTCGATCCAAGCGGACCACGGAGGCGAGACAGCTATGCTGGAAATCATCGTCCGACGCAGTGATGCGCATCTGCGAGGAGTGCTACGAGCGTACGAAAAGACATTTGGAGACAATTTCGCCAGGGCCGCCTTGAGAAAGAGTAACAATTTGGTGGTGAGCCATTTGCCTCATATCTATCTATCAAACGAGTTTCTGACACATGTTGGCACACAGGGCGAAGTCATAGCGCATATTCTCAATGGCGTCATCAACCGACCAGCTCGTGACGCTCTTCTCTTGCAGCACGCCATCAGGGACATTGCAGACAAGAACCGAGACGATGAGTTGCGTTACGAGTTGCTGATCTCGCGATTGGTACGCATGCACTGGGATCGAATGCACTTGATGCGTGTCAAGAAGGAATACTTTGACAAGTACCGCACCACGTTGGAAGACGCAATCGAGGACGCCACGAGAGGGGACTTGAGGGAGTTCATGTGCGACTTGTGTGATACGAAGGGAACCAAGTAGATGTGTCAAGATGGGGACGGAAAGGTCGCATTGAGCACGTCAAACGAACGTGCTGAAAAGGACGGCTGCGTTCCAGATGCGCAGTTCCCATCATAGTGCCGGCTTGCCTGGTGCGTGCCTTCATCCACAACTGCAGCCTTGTTGTGTGCGTATGTACAGGAGTGGAGCAGAGATGCCACACATCCATCGCCCATGTCTATCTCGCTTTGCTGTGCAAATGCTCTCTGTATGTTTACATGCTTTCTCCCTCCCAGAGATCTTCGGTATCCGCAGTATCATGATCATGCTCTTAATACTGGCTAGCCGCAGTCTGGCAGGCCTTGAGCTGATCCAAATACCAGCCACAAATGGTCAAATTTCCCTGGTTCTCGTCCATGCACCTCTTGAAGCCCTGCACTTCGTTTCCGCAAACCGTAGGACCTTGTTGCTGTTGCTGGGCGGAGTATTGATATGCCTGCTGTGCTTCCTGCGCTTGCTGAGGAGACGCGGCTTCTTGCACTGGTGTGCTGCTGCTCCCCCCACCAAAGAAGCCGCCGATGGCATGGCCGATGGAAGAGCCGACTGCCACACCACTGTACGCCGAACGTCAGTCTCGTGCTTAGATGCGCGGAAGTGCAAGTTCACCAGAAGACTTACGCTGCTGTGCTCGCCATTTGACCAAAAAGGCCTGGTCCCTGCGATGCGGCCGGAGCTGGCGGAGGAGCCTGCTGCTGTTGGGTCGGTGCGGCTGCGGTGCTGGCGGGTCGTGCTTGCTGTGGTGATGGAGGCGCGGGACGAGCTGGAGCAGCTACCGGACGGCGAGGAGCCGCTGGGGCTGGACCGCGCGATTGACGAGGCATACTGTGAGACTTTTGGAGGTGCTTCGCTGATGATTCGGATGGTTGGTGTTTGCTGCGTCGACGTTGAGATCAAACCAACGTTAGTAGGTAGCAGTCGGATCGAAGTAGCTCGAATTGCCGATCATGTGACCTGGCCGTGGCTGGTGCGAATTCTTCGGCGATCACTGGGTCAAAGCATACAGCGCAGAAAGCCAGAATGTGGTGCGTCCCGCCTCCTGTTGGATTCTCACGTCAGATTATCTGCTTGGCAAGACAAGACAACTCCTACGCCACGAGCAGTGCCAGTGCATTCGAAATGGATACTGCCACGTTACAACCGCATAGCCAACGGTGAGAGGTGTAGATGAAACAGATTCAGACGATTTCACTATCTACAGCAATCCGCCAGCGAGGCGTATCACGGATCAGCTTGAGGCGTCCGAATGTTGACGGCCGAGTCGAGCTGTGTTGAACTCCAGGCACTATCATCTCGCCCATTTTTGCAGAGTGTGAAGGGTATCATGCTTCTGCTATCCATTTCTTCCCCTTCACATCCAGTAATCCATTCAGCAAATCTTCTCTCACACACAACATATGAACCGCAGAAACGCCTCGTGAACACCGGTGCATGAATTGCAGCTGGTACAGGTCTCGCGAACTGCACGGTCTATTTTCAATCGCTAACTTTCGTTCTGCCTGCTGATGTCGGTTGCCGATTGTCTGAAGTGGTGAACGGGGTAGAGGAGTAGTCGCAGGTGATGAGGTCCATTGCCAAAAGGAGCGTGTTGCAAAGTCTGAGAGTGTTCATTTGATGACTTGCTCGGTGGTGACAAGCCCATCTATGCTTGGTCTCGTGCACTCACAAGATCGTGCACTTGGGCTTCTTGGTAGGCTTTTGTTGCCGTGGGCTGATGACGGCCCTGTTGCTGGGTATTAGCAAAGTGGAACTCGAAAAAAAACGTGTCGTAGAACAGCGGCTTGGATGTTACTCACTTGATCGCTTCATCGAATACGCTCTTGAGATTTCTCTGCGTAAGGGCTGAGCACTCGAGATATTTGACGGCTTTGATTTCCTTGGCGACTTGCACTGCCTGCTCGTATTGAATCGGCGCCATCTTCCTTTGTCGCAATTGCTCGCGCACTTCAGGGTCGTCTCGCAAGTCAAGCTTGGTGCCTACGAGGATGATGGGAGTGCCTGGTGAGTGATGCTCAATTTCAGGATACCACTGTGTCGTGTGTCAGCGATGCTCCGTGCGAGAAGGCGGTATCACGTCTCACTTTGGCCTTGACGTTGTCAAATGAAGACGGGCTGACAATCGAAAAGCAGATTAGGAAGACGTCCGTCTGAGGATAGGAGAGAGGGCGCAGTCGGTCGTAATCTTCTTGTCCCGCAGTATCCCAGAGACCCAGACTTATCGGCTTGTTGTCGACCATGACGCTCGCGGAGTAATTATCGAAGCTGAGTTATGGTCAGCACGACCGCATCGTGTTGCATGTTGCAGGAGCAGCCTACACTGTGGGGATGTATTCGCCGGGAAAGGCATTGGTGGTGTAGGATATCAGTAGACATGTCTGTCTGATGCATCAGTTGCGTTGCCTCGCTCTCCATCGGCGTACACTCCATTACCTTGCCGACTGCACCGTCGCCCGTCACGACACACTACTCGAGCTATCAGTTATTATCCGAGGCGGTTTAGCACGCCCACGCCGCCACGTACCTTCAGGGACTGCGTTGCTTGAGCTGCCATTGTTGCCCCTTCCGAATCAGCAATTCCCGCGGGCTCTTGTTCCTATCGTAAAAAGTCTCTCCGTCGCACGACAGTAGCTCCGTTCGTACACAGCAACGTCCGCGAACCGTCCAGTCTCCGCTTGTTCACGTTTTGTGTGCCGCAACACCAAAGCGCGAGTTCTGGTGCGGTCTGTGGCTGGGACTCGGTGTGTTCGCTCTTCCGAAGCGATCCAGACAATGTCGCCACGTGCGTACTCGGCTTCTCAGCACCCAGGTCGGTCGGGTGCAGCTCAGGAGGGCGGGGCGGAAGGGCTACCTGGACGGCGGGATGGTGATGGTTGTCGGGTCCTGGACAAGAAGTGGACTATGCCTCGATAGCGCGCGGGCGTGATTGTCCGAGCGCGATTGGCGATTGGAAGAGGAGATGTTGAGCGCGGCGCGGGGCGATGCCGAGTGGATCGTCGGGCCTTGCGCACGCCGGCAGCACACACCGAGGCAGCTCGTGAGGGAGAGGAGAGGCGGTGATGCAACACTCGTGGTCGATGGCACGCACACGGCACAGAAGACGAAGCGAGACGCAGCGGTGCGGTGAAAGTATTATGGCAGCTTTGCAGGCTAATGCATCGCCCCAACAGCCAAGCTCCACTCTGAACGAACCCATGCAAACGCCCGACGAGTCGACGACCTCCCTTTTGTGGAGGAGCGCACAGCACAGCACAGCACGGCACAGCGCTTAAACAACCACATACTCTCCTCAGGGCCAAGCAATGCTTTATGGCTGTCTTTATGCGTCCCGTGCTGAAGCTCCAACTCCACCCTCAGCCAGCGTGAGCTAAAGTGGTATGGACAAGGATTTACAGATACAGTACTGTACATTGCGAATGCTGTCTCCCATCCATAGGGTTATTGAGGACGTCCGTCGCCAACTGATGTCGAGCCAGGCCTGTGACCAAACTTTTGGGCATGACAGCACGCCATCCATCCACGACCCCTTCAACTCGTGAGCGGAGATACCATCATCCCAGCGTTCGCCGCTGCCTCACGACTTCTCGACTTCCTTCTTCAATATCCCACTCTTCTTCTGTAGCTCCCCCTTGTCTGCATTATCCCGGCTCTCCTGCTTCTTCTTGTCCAGCTCGGCCAATTCGGCCATTGTCTCCACGATCGTGGTTCGCAGATCGCCAACACCGTCTTTTCTACTCAGCACCTCGGCCATCCATTGCTCAATCTCCTTGTCCGCTTCTGTGTCCCCAGCATACACGTCATACCCTACGCCAGCCCGAACCCAATCTCGCAAATCCTCCACATCCCCAATGTTATTTATCTTCATAAACATTCCCGTGCCGGCCATAAAGACGCTAAAGACAGACAGCGTCGCGAGTCCGAGTGCTTCGGCTGCATCGAGACCTCCTTCGGCTGTTGGGGGAGTGTTGGACGGCGAGAATGTGGGCACTTCAATTCTACTGCCTCCTTTCGTACTCGCCGGCTTGACCAATTGAGGGTAGGCTGCGAGATACTTCTTCCTCAGTGCCCGGCGTGTCACCACCGCTGACAGAACTGTAAAGCCGAGGCCGCCATACAGAAGCGCGTTCTGTCGGCGAGCTCGAGTGGACGCATCGGCTCGCTCTGTGTACTTTGGTCCTAGTGAGGACAGTTCTGATGTCGCATTTTGTGGTGCAGATCTTGCATCATCCTGCTGCTGACGCGATTGGCGAATGTCACCGGGCGCGAAATATCTGTCCCACCACGACATCCATGCGGTCACTGTCGGTGAATGGGTGAAGGTTTGGGCAAGCGCTGGAGGCTGTAGCAGGTGAACAAAGGTCGGAAACAATCGGCTTTTCGTCTCCGATGCTGGACCCTGCTGTCTGGCGAGCAATGACTAAGAATGTTCATCTCAACCGCCACTAACTTAGACTTGTTTTCTGCCGTCCTACAACGCCCTCGTCCGCCACCATGGCTGCTCTCCGCCCCGCCTCTCGCCGGATACTCTCACAATCTTTGCTTATCCCACAGAAGCGGTCATTTGCAACCGCAGTTGCCGATGAGCCGCCGCCGCCGACCACGACGTCCACGACACCGCGCGCCGCGACAGCTTTTACCGACCGCTTGAACAATGGCCCGTCCTTTGACGACTTTGTCAGCACGCCGAAAGAGAAGATATTGACATCAGAAGAGCTCTATGAACTCCGTGAAGTCGAGATTGGTCCGGCCGGACGCAAAAGAAAGCACATTCGACTTCCCGAATGGCTTAAGACGCCGGTTCCTTCGAACAACAACTACAAGAAAATCAAGTCAGATCTGCGGGGGCTAGGCTTGCACACCGTGTGCGAGGAGGCACGATGTCCGAACATTAGCGATTGCTGGGGAGGGTCGAACAAGTCTGCCGCGACTGCGACCATTATGCTGATGGGTGATACGTGTACGAGAGGATGCAGGTTCTGCTCCGTGAAGACGAGTAACAACCCACCGCCGCTGGATCCTCACGAGCCAGAAAATACTGCAGAGGCTTTGAAGAGGTGGGGTCTTGGCTACGTGGTGCTGACCTCCGTGGATCGAGACGACCTCGCAGACGGAGGCGCGCGGCATTTTGCTGAAACGATTATTAAAATCAAGCAGAAAGCATCACATATGCTTGTCGAAGCGCTGACGGGTGACTACGCGGGGGATCTGGACATGGTCAAGCTGGTCGCGCAGAGTGGACTGGACGTATATGCGCATAACGTGGAAACAACAGAGGAGCTGACACCGATGGTTCGAGATCGGAGAGCCACGTTCAGACAATCGCTTGCTGTGCTGGAAGCTGCCAAAGCAGCGAAGCCCACACTCATCACCAAGACGAGTATCATGCTAGGACTGGGCGAGACGGAGGAGCAACTTTGGAGTGCGTTGAAAGAGCTGAGGAAGGTTGACGTGGATGTGGTCACATTCGGGCAGTACATGCGCCCAACGAAGAGGCATATGAAGGTCCACGAGTACGTTACACCTGATACTTTTGAACTTTGGCGACAGAGGGCTCTGAACTTGGGTTTCCTGTACTGCGCTTCTGGGCCATTGGTACGCAGCTCGTACAAGGCCGGCGAGGCATTTATTGAAAATGTGCTGAAGAAGAGGGCAAAGCATGATACCTTGCTCAGTGCAGAGAGCGTTGGCAGATTTGCGGATATGAAGGTTTCATGAAAAAGAGTGCATCATTTAGGCAGAGATGAGCTGCATCTACCGCACTTGCCTTGCCTCTTTCTCGGCCGTAGACAGTTCCCTACCGACAAACTTTTTGCTACGGATAATGTCACTCTGCAATCGGTTTCGATGTTGAACCCGACGACCCGATGTTCGACGTAGCCGACCTTTCGACGTAGCTAGTTAATGTTCATCTGAGCGCTCCGCCATCGGTTATGCACAGTGAAATCTGATGGAATGTGCTACAAAATGCCTGATGGAGCACATTGCGCTGAAACTAGGACGCCCTCTCTACAGCTTACTCGAGATGCGAGGCACACCTTGCGGCGGAGACTTTATCGAAACTCCCTCCCACCACGGGTAACTTCTAGGAGCGTTATTGGTCAATGAGTCCTGGAAATTGGGAAGCTGCTTCTTGAAGAAGGCTGTCTTGAATGCAGCATGATCACTGCAAGAGGTTAGTCGTGACATTCTTACCACGGATGCTGAGGGCAAGCTTACTTGCCGCCAAACATGTCTGCCAAGAGCGGACTGTCTGCGAGATGAGCCGCCTCTGCCGAGCCGCCGTTCCGCCAGATCAGCTGTCGGTTGAGATGAATGGCCATTGGACTGACGTTTTGCAGGATGTCTTCGGCCAGTTCGAGAGCTCGGGGCAGAACATTTTCTGGTTTGGGCAAGAGTTCTGCGAAGAGACCATCTAGCACTTTGGAGTCTGCTGGGAATCGCTTGCCAGTGGCGAGGAGGTATGTGGCGTTACTGTAGCCAACCATGCGCGGCAAGAAGAATGAGCTGCAAGACTCCATCGTAAGGCCAATCCGAGCGAATGGGAAGCCGAATTCGGCTTTCGCAGGAGCCAGTCTGTACGAGGTCAGTCCCATCCTCTGTATGACCACAATACCTACCGAATGGCAGCAGCAAGTGTAGAGGTCATCCCGATACCGACAGACATTCCATTGTACGCCACGATGACGACTTTGCTGCAGTTGTACATGGCAAGAGCTAATGTACCACCTGGATCGCGGACAATTCGGGCCGGTATGTTCTTGACCATACTTGCGTCTGATTTGAGATCGATACCTGCACTGAACACCCTCCCGGTCCCGGTGAATATGACGACTTTGACCCTATCGTCGACATTGACAGTGGTGAAGAAATCGATCAAGCTTGCCAGCATCTCTCCGGTTATCGCACCTAGCTTGTCCGGTCGATTCAATGCCACGACTTGGATGGGAGTCACGCCGACGGCTGAGTCTGGATGATTTGAGATTCGGATGTGACTGTCTTTGGCTGTCACATATGAGTCCGGGACCTGAATGTTGTCGCTATTGGTCCACGACATTTGGGCTGATGACAAAATCGGGTACTTGGAGCTGTATGTTTCCTCAAGAACTATCTCGTCAGAAGCATGCAGAGGCCTCCAGTGTAGAATGACATTTGAAAGCCCCTTTGGGGCGCGCCTCGCGATTAGTGAGCGACGTACAAGCCGCGGAACTCACCAGCGGCTATTCGGCACGAATGTGTAGATTCGACCATCGATTATCCTGGATTGCACATGCATACGCATTGGCCATTCTGACAGCCGTACCATCAATTGGACCTCTCCTCTCCTCTGTTGCTCTGAACCTGGAGAGGAAGCGCGGAGTGCAGGACGCATGGGTCAGAAGCCGAGGTGGTATCACTAATCCATTCGATCATGGGTATTCCTCATAACCTTTGCTGCCAACCATTCTTCTTACAGGTGAAGAACAATACTTGCGTCGCCATTCGCTCTTACTCACCATGGCTTCAGAACTGCTCGCAGATGTCTACATTTCCCCAGCTGTGTCCATGCGGCGACCTGATGGCCAAGTCGTCGGGACATGGTCGCCGATTGCCTGTACACTAATCCATGGGCCTAAGTCGGCAGTCCTGGTCAATGCCCCTTTCACAATAGCAGAGACCGAGGGATTGGCCAACTGGGTAACCCAGGCACTTGGAGGGAAGAAGCTGAAGGCTGTCTATGTCTCCCATGGTGCACACGACTTTCTCCTTGGCCTGCCTACTCTTCGGAAACGCTTTCCAGATGTTAAGACGTACTGTACTCAGGAAACACTGGACGCCATCAAGCAAAGCCTCAAACCAAAGGTGCTTGCTGCTTTCTCAGCACAGTTTCCTGGACAAATCGATCAGCAGCAACCACCGGCAGATCAAGCGGTAGAGCTTTTGCCTCCAAATAATGAACTCGACGTTGATGGACATAAGTTGCAAGCGATCGTAGCTGGACAGGCTGCCGTCGAGAATTCGACGATTATTTGGGTGCCCAGCCTTCGACTCGCTGTTTGTGGCACAGTTGTGTATGGCTCAGTCCACTTGATGCAAGTGGGCGCTGCCACAAAAGAGAAACGAGAAGCTTGGATTGCAGCGATCGAGAAGGTGGAGCAGCTCGGGCCCACCAGTGTGGTGCCTGCCCATCAGAAGTCGGGAGAAATTCCTGGTGTTTGGCACTTACAGCGAACCAAGGACTATCTCAAGACGTTTCAAAGATTGATTCAATCTGGCAAACTGAAGAATGCCAAAGAAATTTCGGCCGCGATGACTGAGATCTATCCTAATCGATTCAATACCGGAGCTTTAATTGTGAGCTCAAGGGCTGCTTTTCCACAGCCGAATCGTCTTTGATTGAAGGGAAGATCGATGTATCATTATATCGACCTTGGTGTTCGAGACTGAGCAATCCCCAGATAACCCAAGTTCCACACTAGATACTTGAGACCACCTTAACTTTTCTCATCTCGGCTCCGCTAAGTCCTGCTTAGCTCTGCATCGCTTCGTCCGCGCACAGCTGGAAAGTGGAATATTTAGAGCTTCGTTCGAGAGGTACACCAACCATAACGAAACAAATGCAGGACAATCTCTGCGCAATTGTCCAGAGCCGACCGGATTGCGACTGGGGCCTGGACAGTACTGGAGTGCCAATGCGTCTGGGTGAGCAACAGTGTTGTCAGCGTAGAGAGCAGAGAAGGATAAGATGTTGCTCGACTACGCCGAAGTTGGTAATGCATAGATCGAAGACCCCTGAGATCAATGGCGCCAGAGCTAGGCCCAAGGTTAGGCTGGACATGGGGTCCCACCGGAACGACGAGTGGATCTCCGGCGAACATTGGGACGAGGATTCTATGACTGGGCTTCGGTAGCAAGGACCAGTGCAGAACTATCTGGTGGAGGTGCCTGCTCCTTCTATGCAAGGCGTACTACATGCCGACCTAGACATGAGGGCGACAAAGGCCAACATACAGAACGACTCCGTCTCTGATAAAGCTCAACCCGTCAAGACTATCAAGAGAGGCGACCGAGACCAGGCCCTACACCTATTTGGCCCCGAGGAGGAGCAAGCGCTCGAAGACAAGAGCTGTGGCGATCGGTGCGTAGACCCAGCTGGGAAGCAAGACGAAGCTTTTGCGAAACAAGTCCCCGTTGTCTGAAAAGGTGAAAAAGCAGGAGGAGAGCTCGAGTAAGAAGAAGGCAAGCTGCAAGCCGCAAGTGCACCGAGACCGAGCCTGGCAATGATCGCAGTTAACCGATTGCAATCAATCAAAGGCCTTAATTGAGTTGCTAAGGCAAGTAATTGCAACCAGAGGTTATTTCAATTAATCGATTAAGCCGGATTAATTATAAGTAAGCAAAACTATAGTTCTTTATAGGCAAAAAGAATATAAAGAACCTAGGTTTTAATTAGCTAATTTAACTGATTTTATTGCCGAATTAGGAAGTTTACTAATAATTATATATTTAGGCCGTACCTTTACTTACTAACCGAGCGCCTCTGCAACTACCCGGCACCCTACATCGTCTAACAACCTACCCCTTAAGGATTCTTACTTTATATAGCGGCCCCTGCGAACGGCAGACGCATAAGAGACTAATAATGCAGAAGAGGGGGCTAGAGGCCTTCTACGAACTATTTATTTACTTAGCTACGTTGCTAAGCCTCCGTTTAATTAATTATACGACTCGGTTGCAACTATTTACTTGTTCCAGCACATAATTGCAACTAATTACAGTGCCAGGTTGGGTTGGAATTGATCAATCGATTAATCAATTAATTGCTAGTTGACGGTTGACTGCGATCATTAGAGCCTGGCCACCAGGACGAGGCTTCATCACATGAGGATAAAGACTAGGGCCTGGTCAGTACTGGAACACATCAACTCGAGACGAGGGCCCCGCTCATTGTATCATTAGTTTTTGGACGGTACTGGCACAATGTAAAAGCAACTTCATATCTGAAGCTTGCTATTGCCTCGTATCTGGCCATGGGCATCATCGCATATCCTTGGTAGTAGTCTTCTTAGCAGACGGAGACTGGTTGTAGCAGGCCTGATCGCGGCAAGCCCGAGTGTGAGATGCCTGGCTGGGGCAAGGCTCTGTGGCCCGGCCTAAGCGGTTTCAATGAAGATGACCTCGATGAGGCACGATTTTCATATGCTTTTCACGTTACGAGGAGGCCTGCCCTACGGTGAGAAAATAGTGGGCAGGCCCCGACGAAGAGGATTCGGGTACCGAGACTTCAATTTCAGATCCTGGACCAGTCTCGACGGTAAGGTATAGGCGACGTGCTGTACCAAGCAGCGACTGCCAGGCTGGAGGTTTTGCAAGAGCGAAGAGACCAGGAGGAGGGCCTGGACCTGATCTGCGACTGGCTTGATTACCAGAGCACGAGGATCTCTGCTAGCCTGATTTTTAAAGGCCTTGCCTGTATATATGGTGGGCACCCTCACTGCTGTATATGTTGGGACCAGGCCTTGTCATTCACTCAATGATGACGCACAGACCCACTTTTTCACTAGCGCGGTTTTGATTCCACATCTCTGCATAAAGTTCCTTCTTTCTCTTTTCCACACCACTTCTGCAACATCACCACCACGCCCAACTTCCCACGATGTCCCAACCTCCCGGAGACCAAGTTGGCCCTTTGGGCGACGATCTCACGGTGGAAAATTTCAACCGCCTCAACAATCCAGATCCTCCCGCAAATTTCGCCGACCAATGCATAATCCTGAGCGAGAAATGGGTGTTCTTGCGTAACAAGCTCAAGTATGCTGTGAGGGAGCTCAAATCTCTGACCAATGAAACGGCCACTATCTATCTCCGGATCCTGAAGCGACTGAGCGAGGGACGTGACGATGTACCATACATAAGCGTCAACCAACATCCGTGTCCCATGAACCCAGAGCGTCACCATTGGGAGGCGTTGATCCAGACTATCACGCCGCACACCACTGGAAGGGCCTTTGACAAGATCTTCCCCCTTATCCTCGACTCTGCTGTGGCCGATGTAGGATCTGCAGCCAGAGACCTCCTCGAGCACGTCAACTTGGCCTACAACCATCTCCAGGACTTCGAGATTGACAGCTTCAAGTTGCCAGAAAATGTTGCAGTAAGACTCGTCGTACCCCGTCGTCGCTGACTGATGCTAGGACATCTACAACTCCTTCCACCCAGACTAGGAAGACGACGACGATGCTGCTGAGCAGGCTTCATCCCACCTCATTGACCTCATCGAGGCCTGCTGCAACGCCCTCGTCACCCTGAGCCGTGATCTCTCTAGGCTGCATGTCGAGACGAGGTTTGCACGTGAAGAAATAACCGAGTGTGCACTATAAGGGCTATAAGTACGAAGAATAAGTAGTTCTAGGTAGAAGAGTTAGGTCTTAGCGATACGGAAACGACTTAGTATCTAAGTCGGACGCGAGTCGAGGTAGCCGTGCTAGCCGAGCTAGTATATTTTAACGAACGTAGTAGCGACTAGAATTAATTACGAAGGGTACGCGTTAAATACCTTCCTTTATAAGGCGCTTCTTAATCCGATTAACGTAGGTTTCGCGCTAGCGTTACCGTACGTATTATACGGTCCGGTATCGTACGAGACTAATTATAGAGGGATTAGTATATAATAAAGTATAAATTTGCTTCTCTAGCGTTAGAATAAGATATATATATCTAGTAATAATAGTACTAAAGAAGGTAGTACCGCGTATATAGGAAAATAACTAGCTTAGCCTATAGGTCCGCGAGGGTTAGTCGCTTCTACGCCTACCTATTATAACGTTCGAGATAGCGATACTAACTATTAAATAGGCGAGCTCGTCTTTAGCGTCGTACGTATCTTCGCCTTCTTCTATAATACCTTTAGCTACGTTACTAATCTTTTATACGTTTAAGCTTCCTACGTAGTTATATTATACTAGCCTAGATAGTAATTATATAATCGGACGATTCGTGCTCGATTCTAGCGGGCTAGGCGGCGGGTTGCCTTAAGTTAGCTAATAGAGTAATAGCGGTAATAAAGCCTAGCTAGCGTTTAGTTAAGTAAATATTAACGGCTAATTATATTAGATAAGCTAACGTACGTATACGACGATTTAGAAAGGATTATATATAGATTAATATAAACTAGGCTTTAGGTTAAGGGCGGATACGCCGCTAATTAAAACGGGATATTATAGCCGTAGTCGCTAATTATTTCGCCTAGTTACTAGAATAATCCTTAGCGATTAAGGTTTAGTCGCCGCAAATTACGATAGTAATTATAACTTAATAGATAGATAGATTAATCTTATTGCCGGTCTACCTCTTTATATAGAGTAAGCAGCTTTGCTCTAGTATTATATAAAAGGGAAAATTCTATAAAAAACCTCTTATCTTCCTCTTTGTTTTTATAGTTAGTAGTTACTTCTTCTATCTTGCCTTTCTTTAAGTAAAATTAGGCTCTTTTATTGCCTTGCTCTCCTTCCTAAACTTCTCTTTATCTCCTTATCTCTTTATAGCTTCGTTCTCTCTTATTAATCTCTTTTCTAGCTAGGGAGAACTAGTTTAATACTCCCTCTTAGATTAGCTACTTAGCTATAGTATTAAGGCCTCTTAGTATTAAGTATATATCTTCTTATAAGCTAGTTCCTACTACTATAAATAGCTAATATCTATTACTCTAATAGTTTTAGTAGGATATATAAATATACTTAGTATTCTAAATACCTTAGTTATATAAGTATATTAGGATAACTCCTAAGACTCTCCTCTTTATTAGGTATACTCTAAGTCTAATATATCCTATTCTAATTAGGGTAATTATCGTGCTTATAGGCTTTAGGGCCTCTTTATAAATCTCTTTAGCCCTAAATTATCCTACTATAGCCTATGCTACTAGTTGCTCCCTTATTATACCCCTCTTTTATCTAGCCTTCTCCTATTCTTAGTCCTATCTAGTAAGCTCCTACTAGTTCTTAACTCCTATCCTTATCTAAGGTAGCCTTTAGCTTAGAGTTATCTCTTAAATTTCCTATACTCTTGTCTTATATTACCTACTATACTAGTTACCTCTTCTCCTTACTTTTTATTCTCTTTAGGTAATTCTCTTATATACTTACTTAATATACTAGTAGGTTAAGTTGTCTACTTTATTTTTTATATATTATTTAGTAAGGTCTTAAGTATAGAGCTAGATTAGAGAGATACTTGCTTCCCTCTAAAGGACTATAGCTATAACTAACTTATATATACTTATAATATTCCTTAGAGCTTAGTTCTAAACTTACTTAATTAGTTTAGTAAGGCCTTTATTATATTCTCTTATTCCTTCTAGGTTAAACTAGGTTTAGCATTTATATACTAGGGCTAGCCTAATAACTATAGTATAGATATGTCTTGCTTTCTTAAATAATGCTCCTTAGGTAGACTTATATAGCCTCTATAAGGACTAGATCTAGTATATACCTTTCTTAGCTACCTTCTTAATATATAGGCCCTATTTAAGTTTAGTATCTACTTAAACTCCTAATAGTCTTAAGGATAGGATAGGTTTACCTCTAAAGCTAGGGATCTAGACTATAGCCCTAAGGTTATAGTTCCTTCGTCTTATAAAGTAGATAAGCTAATACTTCTATAGTATAAAGGCTACTTTATATCTTATTACCTACTCTATATATTTATTATCGGCTTTCTTTAATTATTTATAGTTCTTCTTTATAAATATATTATATATAAGGATATTAGAATTATTAATAAACCCTATTACTATAGTATTACCTTCTTAGAGTAATAGGAGAAGTATAGATATAAAGAATAAGAATAGGATTAGTAATAGTATTAATCCTTAAGGAATTCTAGTATCTTGCTTTCTCTTCTAGTCTATAAATTCTCTTAGCTTAAAGTAAGTTATCCTATCTTAGAGGAATAACTAGATAAACCTAATTAGCTAGTTTAGATAGCCCTATATCTTAATATTATAAAGGAGTCTCTAGTAGGATACTTTATTAAATGCCCTAGATATATCTAGGCAGAGTATTAAGGCTACTGCTCTAGGCTTAGCTTTCTAGATTATTTTAACTTATTTAGTAATAAGGTTAAGTGCTATAATCGTAGATCTTCCTAGTTTTATACTTATTTATAATTTTAGTAGCAAGCCTCTCTCTTTTACTACTTTAGATATTCTCTTTATAACTACTACTTCTAGCACCTTAGCTAGAGTATTAAGAAGTGCTATTAGCTTATATACTCTTAGCTTAGTATAGTTAAGCTTCTATAGCTTCTTAATAACTATAGTAATAGAGTGTTTAAATAGCTTTAGGTAGTATACTTAGCTAATATAGGCTATAAAGAGCTTAGCTAGGAATAGTATAATCTTCTATTAGTACTTCTTAAGTAGTATATTCTAGATCTAGTCTAGGCCTAAAGCCTTCTTACTTAGGATCTTTTTAAGTATTATAAAGACCTCTCCTTTAGATACCTTTTCTTCTATTTAGAACTAAGCTAAGAGGTCTATATTTAGGATATCTCTTAAGTCTGCTTTAACTAGTAGTAGGAGGAAGTAGTCTATAAGGATTCTTACTTTACCTTCGTTTATATAACTATTATAGTATATACTACTACTTAGTATAGGAAATTATAGTAGTATATATCCTTATTATACTTTTTTTCTTACTTATCTTGCTAGCTTCTATATCCTACTCGGGTCCTTAGTAATCTTATTAACTATTTATCTTTAGGATATATTTATTGTCTTCTTAACTAGCTTATTCTTCTTATAGCTAGTATTTAGGTAGTATCTATAGTTCTTTTTAGACTTTATAGCCTTTTAGGCTCTTCTTACTACCTTAGTAGCCTTAATTGCTTTACTATACTTTACTAGCTATTCTGCTTTTATATATTATAATAGCTTTATATATAGGACTGCCTCCTTTACTACCTCCTAAAGGGCTTTTTAGAGAGCTTATACTACTTTATCTAGCTCCTAGTAGTTCTTAAGTAGTAGTAGCTCTAGCTTCTTTATAGCTTTTTAAACCTTTTACCTTACCTTCTTCTACTTTACTTTTATCTATTATAGTCTTAAGCTCTAGTCTTTCTAGTATAGGTTTGTAGGCTAGTCTATAATAGTTAGAATTAGGATATAGTCTAATCTAAATACGTTGTTAGCTATTGCCTTGTAGCTCTATAGTCTCTATTAGATAGCTTAGCTAGCTAGGATTAGGTTAAGTGTTTAGTAGCTAGAGTTATATCTCTCCTATATAATAGTTCTTAGTTCTAGTAGGAGATATAGGCCTGCCTATATAGCTATCTAGATAAGGGTATTTGCTATATTATATTATAACTAGACTAGGTTTCCTCCCTATAGTAGGTAATAGAGATTAAAGTCTCTAACTACTATAGTCTTACCTATAGCTGCTTCTTAGGCCTCTTAAATAGCTATTTCTAGCTATATAAGTATACCTATTATATTATAGGATTTAGGGCCTAATAGGTTATAGTAGTTATAGATAGTAATAGGTTTCCCTTAAGTTATTACTATAATAGAGAGAAGGTCTCCTAACTAGCTATTTATAATATCCTACTTTAATATATTTAGCTCTTCTAATACTAGGAATATAACTCTTAGGTACCTATTCGTTAGAAGGACTTAGTAGTAGCCCTTTTTTGTTTTAGTTTTCCTATTTACTAGGTTAATCTATAGTTCTTATAGTACTATAATCTAGGTAGTTCTTAGGTTTAGGCTATTTACTAGTAGTACTTAAGTAGTAGGTATATAGTTTATATTATATTAGTAGATCTATAGGTTATATCTATTTATCTTATCTAGTTATAATAGTCTTCTCTAGCTTAGCTCCCTTTTCTTATTAAGCCTTTTATATACTCTTAGCTTATATATATATTAGGAGCTTATTTATCTATCTTTTACTATTTATAATAGTAGAGTTAGATCTTAATAGCTTTTCTAGTAGCTTGTTCTATCTTGCTTAGCTACCTTATAGTACTTCCTTAGCTTAAAGCTATTTTACTAAGCTTATTAGTTTCTTCTTCTTATTAGTTATTATAGTAAATTCTTCTTTATTATAAGTTAGTTATACTAGAGTTTACTTTTCTTTAAAGAACTCTAAGAATGTTTTAGCTTTAGCTATTACTACTTATTTATATTTATATATCCTTGCTTATACTAGGTAGTCTCCTTTATAGTTATAGTATTTCCTCTCTTATATAGTATAATTAGATGTTTTATAGTTTATAAAGTAGGCTCTATATCTGTCCTTAGCTTCCTTATAGTATATAGTAATATATCTAAACTTATTATACTTTATATACTATATAACTCTTTATTATAAGTAATAGATTTCTATTAGGTAGAAGTTTACTTTAATAATAAATCCTTTCTAAGCTATAGCCTTTGCTGTTTGCTTATCTTAGAACCTAATAACTATTATAAAGTATCTTTAGCTTTCTTTAGCTTTAAGGCTCTTTATTTATATAGCTTACTTAATCCTTATATTTAGAAACTATAAGATATTCTCCTCCTTTATTATCTTAATATATTCCTTAGCTTTAGTATCCTAGTTTGCTCTAACTTTATATATAAGCACTCTATATAGATGTTTAGCAACTTAAGCTTTAGGCTAGGCTATATATATCTAATCTTAGTTCTCCTCTAGCTTTACTCTTTCTTACTTCTTATAGAGAAGTACTCTAAAGTCCCTACTAGATAGCTTCTAGACTATAGCTACTTACTAGATTCTAAGCTTTGCTCTAATTTCCTTCCTACTTATTCCTTTAATCTTATCTCTTTCTTCTTATATGCCTATCTTAACTATAATTACTATAGTTACTTAAGGTATTATCTATATCGAGGTCTAGATTTAGGCTGCCTTTTAGGCCTATAATTGTCTTATATTATAGCTATTTAGCTTCTTCTAAAGGGTTCTCTAGATACTCTAGAGAGTAGAGGAGATAGCCTAGGTTTAGGCCTAATAAAGAAGGGCCTATTAAGCTCTTTAAAGGAAGGAAAGGAGAGAGGAGTTAAAGTAGTCGTAGGGAGAGTTAAGGGCTTTTTAGATAGTTTCTATAAGGGTTATTAGGTTCTTTTAGAGCTAGGTGCTTATTATATTAGTCTCTAGTAGTATCTTCTAGCTCTAAGGGCTAGTTTAGTAGTTTTTAAGAGGTTGTCGCTATCCTTAGGTTCTAAGAGTGCTAGCCTCTTCTCCCTCGGGCGCTATAACTCCTCTAAAGTTCTTCTATCGCTCTAGATAGATAGTCGCATGCTATAAGGCCTTAAGGCCTCCTAGTAGCTAATTCTTCGCCTGCTAGAGATATATGTTTTCGGTTCGCTAATTAGATATATATAGCCTAGCCTATTATAACTTAATAATAGTAGGGTTAGGAACGGCTTCTTAAATATATAGTAGTAGAATAATTAAGTTAGTACTAAGTCGGCTAGGACGCGCTCTATATAGGATTGCGGCTAGATTATATACCGATTGCTAGCTAATCGTAGTATATTATCTTATAATATAATTTATATAATTAGGTACTATATTAGGTCTAATACTATATCGGCTACGACTCGGTTCTACTAGGCTTAGTTATAAGGGATTCTAATTCTAGCTAGGATAGTAATTCCGACGGACGAGAGGTAACGTATAGCTAATACTATAGCGATTAAGGTTAGATTCGGTAGCGAGCCGGCGACGGATAGAATAGTATTAGACTTATAGAATAATTAAGTAGATTAATAGTTAATAGGCGTCCGATTCGGTTATAATTCGTAGTAGATTATTTAATTCGGATCTAATTCGCTAATTATTCTAATTTAACTAGGCTATAATTAAATATAAATTAGGTAATTAGGGAATTCGCTTCTAGGTTTCTATAACGAAGAGACTAATTCTTACCGATTCCTCTATATACGTTTAGTATAATTTTATTTTACCTTAAGAATACGCGGTATAAGCTAGATACTTTAGCGTCTAACTTAGACGCTCTCTAAGCTATTAGCTTCTAAGCTTCTTGCTCTTATAATATCTAAGAAAACTAAAGATAAGAAGCTCTTTCTAGAAGAATAGATAGGCGCTAGGCCTAGAAGATCTACTATCTTAGTACTAGACCTTATTACTAAATAAGTTAGAACTATCTAGAAAGCTAGACCTAGGGTAGTAGTATTAATACTCTACCTAGATATCTCTAGAGCCTTTAATAAGGTATTATACTAGAGACTACTCTATAATATTAGGATAAAGAGTATTTTAGATTTTATTATTAGCTTTATCTAATCCTTTCTTTAAGATAAGACTACCTACCTTAGGCTAAAAGAGTTTATAGACTAACTAAGGCCCTAGAATATAGGAATCCTCTACGGCTCTATACTATCCTTAATTCTCTTCCTTTTCTTTATATTAACTCTACTTCTAATTTTACGTAAAAGAAATACCTTAGTAATAGAATTTATAAATAACTCTAATATTCTTATATATAGTATATTAATAGAAGAAAACTATAAATAACTAGAGTAAGCCTACTAGAAATATAAAGAATAGGTAAGAAGATATAGAGTAGAATTTATACTATAGAAATACTAGCTTATCTACTTTACTAGAAGTAGGAAGTATAACTTTAAGTATTAGAGTTAATAGCTAGGTACTATAAGCTAGTACGAAGGATAATAGGCTCGGATAAAGACTATACGAATATCTACCTCGTTATCCTAGGTACGATAGTAGTAGCGAGGAGTATCTCTCTACTAAGCTAAATAAGCTTAGTATATCGTACGTAGGTTTAGCTAGAGATAGGCCGGGCTAGCCTATTCTACTAGTATCTATATAGAAGTCGATCGTAGATAGCTATTCTACCTACCTTACCTAGCGCCTAGATAATATCTTTATTATTATTAGAGTTTAGAGGTTAGTATAATCTATTAGGAGCTCGACTTAGTATTAAGTACCTTTAAGGTAGTAACGGAAGTATTTAAAAGACGCTACTATAGCTAGTAGTTCGCTATCTTCCGTCCTATAGTTTCTTTCTATAGCTACTATCTTCTATAAGAAGTATATTACTAGAAACTACTACTCCTTACTATTAAGGTCGTACTACTAGGTTATAATTCTAGAGATTACCGACCCCGATACGTCCGTCTTTATCTAAATAGGTAGGGCTAGGTCGAAATAGCGTAAGGTCGAAATAGCGTAAGATAAGTACTACTAAGAACGCTTACTTTAGCTTAGTAAAAGCCGCGAGGGCGCTAGCGTCGAGCTATAGGAGTCTCGACTCCTTCTTACGCCTAGATAGACCCTTCTTCTCTTTAAGGTACTAGTTAAGAGGTATAGCTAGTTTTAAGAACCTCTAAATAAATATATAGTAGTAGTTAGTAAAGCCTAAGAATACTCGAATATCTCTAATAGACTTAAGTATCGGCTATTCCTATACGGCCCTAATCCTTTCTAGGTTAATCTAGACCTTCTTACGTCCGTCTACGTAGCTTAGGAATTCGACCTAGTCCTAGTAGAACTCGTACTTACTTAGTTTAGCGTAAAGTCCGTATTATTATAACCGGGCTAATACCTACCTTACGTAGCTCTCGTATTCTACCTCGTTCTTCGAATAGATTAGGATATCGTCGAGGTATACTATATAGAATACGTTAATAAGGCTAGCGAGAGCCTAGTTTATATATCTTTAAAATATACCTAGCGCGTTTAATAGCCTAAATAGTATAACGGTATACTTGTAGTAGCCGTACCTAGTCCTAAATACCGTCTTCTACTCGTCCTCTTTCCTAATATAGACCCTATAGTACGTATTCCTAATATCTAGCTTTAAGAATATAGTAGCTCCTACTAGCTAGTCTAAGGATTCTATAATTAGAGGCAGGGGGTAACGGTTCTTAATCGTTATCGCATTTAGCCTCCTATAGTCTACGTAGAGCTATAGTATGCCGTCCTTCTTACGTATAAATAGAATAGGTACGCCGGCTAGCGACGTAGAGTATCGTATAAACCCCGAGTTTAGATTACTCTATACGTTTATTTATTATTAATTTATTTGTTTATTTGTTCTATTAACGTGCTTTAGGAGTCGAAGACTATATAGCACGGGCAAGCTTTAGTAAAGCCTAGCTAGTCGTAAGAGAAAAGCCTTCTAGGCTAAAAAACTCTCTAGTCTTAGAGGTGCCTTATTCGCGCTAAAATATATATTATAGGCCGATGCCTAAGAAGAACCTAGAATTCTATAGCTATACGCCTTAGCGCTAAGCGCTAAGTACTAAGCCTTATACCTAGTAAATAAATTAGTATCTAAATTAATAGGTAGGTAGGTAGGCCGAAGAGAGAGAGAGATATAGTACTATATAGTAGGTCTTCTTACTTATTCGTAGGATACCTAGGAGCCGACTCTCCTAGGTAGTAGATTATTCTAGTCTAGAAGGGCCTACCTTTATCTCTTTATTCTAAGGCTCTATATAGCGGTTTAAATAGTTTTCTCTTCTTAGGCAAGTACTATCTCTCTACCTTCTTCTATTTATCTTCTTTTTACTTCCTTTTATTCCTCTTCTTCTATTAGGTCTAGTTTATATCGTTCTATATTAGGTAGGTAGCTCGAGGCTATAGAGTCTTATTTATTATATACGCTTAAAAGAAAGTTATCTTATATACCTTATACTTTACTAGTATACTCGAGAGTATCTATTTCTACCTACGGCCGCGTAGAGGCGTATAATAGGACTTCGTAGGCATTACTCTCTACGTAGTTATAGGTATATAATAGTTCCGCTTTAGATATAGGGTATACTAGGCTCTAAGGCGCCTAGCTACCTTCTACTAGGTTAATAGCTATATCGTTTAGCCTATATTCTAGTAGTTCTTCTATACTTTACTTCGAGAACGTAATAGCGAAGTCGTAGAAGGCTATCGAGATCTCGTCTTATATTATTACGGCCTCTTCTACTACTTTCTAGACCGATATAGCGTAGACCGTATTGCCTTAGAACGATTTATAGTCCTACTAGAAGCGTATAGCGCCTACTACCGCTACGGTTTATCTTTTCCGTAGTTTATATCTCTAGGCTACTATCTTCGTTATAAAGTTAATCGACGGGTTTAGGGCCTCTAGCTATAGTATACCGAGGATAATCTAGAACTTATAGATGCGGCCTACTTATATAGTAGCTCTATATCCTTAAACCTAGCCTATACTATCTCGAACTAATAATAGCCCTTCTATACTACTTGCTACCTAGAGGCTCTAGCTATTAAGCGCTATAAAACGCGTGCCGTTACCGAGAGTAGTATCCTATCTAACTTCTTTTATAAGTAGCGTATCTATAAAGTTTGCTGCTATACTAGAGTTAATTAGTCCTACGACCTCTCTTAGTCTATCTAGTTCTATAATCGTAATTCTCGCTACGATAAGCGTTAAATAGACTTAAGTCTTAGGCTAGCCTAGCTCTACGGCTTACTTCTATTCTTTACTATACTATACGTAGCCTACTACTACTACGCCCTCTAGTAGTAGGCCTTCTCTTTTTCCGAATTATAGTTCTAGAAGTTAGAGTTAAAGTATTCTCTTTTCTTATAGCCTATCTACCTATAACCGTAGTATATAGAAGGGGATCTAGGCCGTTCTATCGTACTCTTTCCTTAGACTAGCTCTAGTAACCGTTACTTATTCGTATACTTACTTTTTAGTAGGGAAGTAGCGGTCTTTATACTAGTACGCTTATAGTTTTAAGCCTTCTATCTACTCTCGCGCTACTCTATACCTTCTATACTATCTCTAATTAGATAGTAGGCCTAATTAGCCCGTTCTTTCGCTTCCTTTAACGAGTTAGTAGGCGCTAAATATAGCTATATATAGTATTATAGTAGTAGCGATAGGGCCGAATAGAAAGCTAGGATCTTATAGCTTTCTTAGTCTTCTTATATCTCTTTCTAGAGCTCCTTTATCTCTTTAAGAAGCTTAGTAGGAGTGCGCTAGCTCTACTTAACTATTTTTAATATATTATAGGCCTTCTAGCGTCGCTCGAATAGCGAACCTATAGAGTTAATTATAACTTCCTTTATTATAGGCTAGGATAGAGTAGTTCCTAGCGCTAACTAGTCTATATATTACTCTTAGTAGTCTTACTAGAGCTTACCTATATAGTTAGTAGCGTAATTTGTTTTTTAGTCCTCGCGACTATTAAAACTTAGATACCTACGGAATAAGCGTTCTATAGCGTAGGTCTAGTCGTTATACTATATCTAGCTCTTTCTTTTAAACGTAAGAGGTTCCTTAGCCTTTAGAAGCTAGTTGCTACTAGCTAGGCTATTTAGGTCTAGTACGACGAGTATAGCTCTCTACTAAGCCGATTCTACCTCTAGTCGCCTAATATTAGCTTCGACTTAAAGAGTTTATTACTATAGTCTCGCGAGACGTAGTCTCTTCTATTTGCTCGCGACTTCTTTATCTTCTATAAGTACGTTTAGCGTAAGTTCGCGCCCTTATTCGTCGTTATTCTCTAACTAATATTCTTAGTCTTCTATAGTAGCGTTATTGCCTTCTCTATATAGCGTCTTAGATAAGGTGCTCTCTATAGCGCTATTCTAGTCTATAGTAGCGTTATTTAACGTAGTACGCGTCCTTCTACCTAATATCCTTTAAGCTATTATATAGTTTTAAGAGATGTTTGTATATTAGAGGTAGATAGCTAGGTACTATAGGCTAGTACGAAGGATAATAGGCTTAGATTAAGACTATACGAATATCTACCTCGTTATTCTAAATATAATAGTAGTAGCGAGAAGTATCTCCCTACTAAGCTAAGTAAGCTTAGTATATCGTACGAGAGTTTAGCTAAGGATAGGCCGGGCTAGCCTATTCTACTAGTATCTATATAGTATATCCTTATAAATACTTTTAGGAAGTAGATTAGGTAATCTAAGTTATATAATACTAGGTTATATAACTTAGCTAATAACCTATTTTAAATAAGAGATATAACCTATAACTAACTAATATAATTAACCTAGTTAGTTTCTACTTACTTTAACT
Organism: Cercospora zeina; assembly: GCA_022702355.1. Lineage (NCBI taxonomy): Eukaryota > Fungi > Ascomycota > Dothideomycetes > Mycosphaerellales > Mycosphaerellaceae > Cercospora > Cercospora zeina. Next base: position 1,423,090 of record JAKLWX010000005.1, read on the forward strand.
ACGTATTATACTCTTCTATCGAGTATCTATAAGAAAATAATTTAATAAAAAAAATATATAAGAGTTTTTCGAAGGCTTTTTCCTCGACTAAAACCTATAGAGCGTACTACTTACTTTAGTTAAAAGAGGTAGACTAGCGTATAAAACTTATCTATCTACTAGCGTAGTAGTATACCTACGAGTAATTAATAAGCTAGTTTAGTAATCTAAGCTTATAACTATAGCGCTAAGTAGCGCGTAGTTATAGAAGTATACGAGTACCTTCTAGAGATTTACTTAGAGTTATATAATATAAAATTAGTAGAAAGCGATCTCTATCTATTCTTAGAATTTACTATAGGAACGCTTATATATTATTAGGGCCTTAGCGGTTAGAATTTCCCTTTTAATATCCCGAGGATTCTGCATGTTTTAGGGTTCTCGTACCCCGAGACACTTCTCGTATTCTAAGACATCTCCGTATCGCAACAGAGACAAGGGTAAGTGTAGGCACGAGGTCTTGGCTTTTTGCCGGTCGATACTACAGATGCAGCTCATGTGCGTCGTCGAGCGCCTTCCGCTCTTATTAAGCGATACACGTACCCTTATTAACAATTTCGTCTTTGATAAAGATGCTATCCGAGAGCTCGATCACAAGGCGAAGGTCAATGCGACGTCACGCTGGCGGCACATTCATGCCGTCTAATATTCAACCAGTATCGGACAATGAACACGTAAACAACCAAACTCTGCGCCCAGCCGACCCTGATTAGCAGCAGTTTGCACTTGGGGACAAGGTCTGTGCTAGTTGGGGCGTAGACTCAGTCGAGGCCCTCGGGAAACGTTTCGACAGCGGCCCCGGTCCGTTTATGAATGCCTTGGATGAGGATAAGTGGCTTGCCAGTGCATTAGCAGAAGGTGCTGTTGCCGTCCAAGGCTTCGACTATGTCGAGCCCATGGATCACACAACCCTTATCAAGGCTGCAGAATGTAGCTGTATCCGAGACTACAGCCTACTTTGGCTGGCGCTTTGGTGCGCCAGGCAGGATCGAAGTACGGAAGTCTCTATGAACGAGCCCAGATCAAAAAGCGGTCGAAGCAAGACCAGGGTGGGCAGTCTTTGGACAAGAAAAAGACGACGTCTTCGCGAAACAAGGCCTCGTTGTCTGACAAGAAGACAAGCCACAAGAAGCACAGTAAGACCGAGCTTGGTAGCGAAGACAAGGGCTTGGTGCTTGAGAAGCCTCGTCGCGAGAAGAGCGCTCGCATCAGATCGATCGAGCTCAGGCATAGGCTTGAGACCAGACAAATCACGACGAAATAGAAGACATGACGGACGAGGCACGAGGCATGAGACATCATGTTTCAAGTGTACTGTAGATGAGCTTGGTCCATTAGGCATAGTAGGCATAGACGAGGCTTAGCGTTAGTCTAGTACATAAATAGTTCCATTCTACTAGGCCTGGTCCTGCTCCTTCGATAGCAGTTAGGCCCTATTTACCTCGCGGGTATTATCGAAGTGTATTCTAGTATTATCGATTTCCCGAATACTGAAAGTATTCTTACTAAATTCCGCTAGCTTAGCTTTCGATAATAGTGCCTATTTATCTCGTTAATATATTATCGCTAAGATAGTTATATAATTAATTAAAATCTAACCTTATATTATTACGTATATTATTAGGTAGAATTAAGACGATTGCCGCACTATTTGCCTTTACTATTACTAATAACTCTACGCTATTTCTCGCATTCTAATTCGCCGCTATACTAACTAACTAGAAGCTAGAACGTAAGAGTATTACTCTAGGCGATAAACTCTTTAAACGCCTTATTAAATCGCCGGAGATAATAACCGATAATAGAGGTTTTAAGTACTCGTTTCTCGGTAAATACGCTCGCGAGACTTCGTTAGAATAGAGTATTAAGCTAGGGTTGAAGCTAGTTATAAATAGACTCGCTAAACGGAAGCGTATTTAGTAGAAGTAGAATAAATACCTAAAATATATTAGTAGGTAGTTATACGTTAAAGGCGAGGCGCCTTTAAGTACGGACGAGGTAGAAGCTAATTACTACCGCGCGTATAAGGAGTATAAACTATTCCGGCGCTAGTTACCTAATTAATTTAAATATATAGAAGAGCTATAAGGTAATCGTTTAGCTATAGGCAACGACGCGTTAGAAGTTAATAATATTGCGGAATCGTCTAATAAAGGTAGCAAGAGTAAATCGTTAGATAATAAGGTAGAATTATCGCTAGTACCTCGCGGTCGTTCGTTACTAGCGCGTAGTAGCAGTTCGTTACTAGCGCCGCGCGGAGGTAGTAAACGTATTTAGAAGCGGCGATACTAAAATAATAACTCGTCGCTAGCGCTAGCGCTTAAGGCAATAAAGTTATAGGCGGCAATTAAGCGAATTGCTACTACTTAAATCGCCTTAGGCGATACGCTCTTAATACGCGCTATAAGCCGCCTCTAGTTGTTTAAGGCGTTTATAGAGTTGTCGTAAGCCGAGTAATACGAGCTCGGTTAGAAGGTATTAAAGAATAATATTACTAAGTAGGAGATAGTAATTTGTATGCCGTATAAGGCGCTAGAGTTCTAGATTATTACTAAGAAGAGTAAGTTATAGAAGAAGGTAGTAGTAACGCCGCCGCTGCCGTCGTTGTCGCCGCGGCCGTCGCTAGTATCTCTAGCGCCTCTAGCGCCTACGGTACCGACTCTACTACCTATAGAGTTATTGCCTTCTAGTTAGCGTTATTATAGCTATTAAGAGTTCTTAAATTACCCTTAAACGCAGCCGCTAGCGCTTAATTATAGACAGGGGTATAATAGGTAGTAGAAGGGGTAGTAGAAGAGATAGTAGGTAGATTAGAGTTTAACTACTAGCCGTTTACTTTACGTAACTATATTTACTAGTACTATACTTCTACTCTATTTAATTTACCTCTTACTTCTAATACCTCTTAATATTACTTCTATATAGCCGCCGCTACCTTATTACGGAACGTATTATGCCCTTTAGTATCGCTAAGTCTAAACGAATCTAAATCCGTACGATCTTCTAGCGCTAGCGCCTTAAGAATAAACTCCGCGTCGCGAGCGTAACTTCTATATTTATTTATAAAGTTATAAAGAACGACTATAGCGTATATTAGGCGCGTATTACTCTTAATACTAAAGCTAGTTAACGGCCCCTCGCAGAACGCGTACTACCTTATCTTTATAATTCCGAATACTCTCTTAATTATATTCCGGTATTAAATATAGCGTAGGTTAAATAGTACCTCTAGCGTCTTTAGCCGCTTCTTTAATTCCGCTAACTCTCGGAGGTAGTAAGGCGTCCTTTAATATAGCACTAGCGCCTCTCGAACCTTCTATAAGTACTTGCTATTAGCGAGGTAGTACCTATCTAGTAGTACCTTTAATTTACCCTTTAGTACCGCCTTTAATACTATGCCGTCGTTCGTACTATCTTTAAATCTAGCTAGCGCGTATATGATATTTAGGTTAAAGTCGGTAGCCGCTAGCACGTTCTAAGTAATACTACCCTTCTAGTTTTAATAGCAATCCGGCGCCTTATTCTTTACCTTTATTAGTACGTACGTACCGTTAAGGGCTCTAAGGCAACTATAAAGAAACGGTCCTATCTTTAGGTTATTATCTATATAGTCTAGTAGCGAGGTATAGCTAGGTACTACCTCTAGCTAGTAAATATAGACCGGGTATAGTCGATATAGTGCCTTTATAACCTCTTAGATCTAGTTACTAATTAAGCGTATTAAGTAGCTCTATTCGAAGGCTATTACTCGATAGGAAGGCCTCTAAGTAATATAGTAAAGGAATATCGCTACCTTCTAACCTACGGATATATTACTATAGCGGAGGCTATAGTCGAGTAATTTATTAATTAACGCCTACGTAGTAACCTAGTTTAGTCGTAATATATAGTAATATAGTTTATTAGGGCCTTCTAGTAGTTCCGCCGTATACTATTTACTACGGTTAATATCTAAGTAAATCGTCCGTACGCTAGAAGGTATATAACGAACTAGTTCTATATAATTATCGCTCGTAGTAGTTAACTACTCTACCGCCGCATAGCAAACTAGTGCCTTATAAGCCGTTAAAACCTCCTCCTCTACCTCCTCTAGCGGTTCTATTATAGCTAATTAGCGAACGAGGAATACCTCTTAAATATAAATAGTATAGATAGCTAATATGCCTTTAATCGACTAGAATAGCTATACCCTATAACACGCCTTTTAATAGCGGCTTAAGCCGCAACGCACTAATATAATTATTATAGTACGAGTATTTACTATTATTATAGATTCCTTTACCCTTTTAAGTATGCCGGCTACGCTTAGTAAGAATTTAAGAATACTAGATTAAATACCTTATAACGAGGTAAACAGCATGATTATTAAATACTATTATTGCTAAGACTAGAGGTATTCTAATAATTCTTCGAATAATACTCACGAGGTAAACAGGGCCTTAAGCGGTCGTTGTCGACAGTGGGGCACGATGTAAAGGAGACCCGGCAGGACCAGGGCCGGACGGAGGCCTCGTTCCTCAAGGTCCCAGGCCAGGCCCCGAACCCCTGTCTCGCCGAAGAAGTTGCGGCAGATGTCGATGTACAGTCACCGCCCTGGGCCCGATCGATAGTTGCAAATCTCTAGCCCATTTGGGGCATTGTTTCATCGTAAAAATTAGCTGAAACCCAATGGCATGGGTTTGTGGATGGCGCCAGGCGGCATTCGACTTCAGCGTCCTCGTTCTCCTCGTCTTCGTCCTAGGTGTTCTTGATCTACTTACCGACATACTTGTGCATCCAGCGTCCTTGCTTTAAGACATAATTTTAGCCTAATGTTGCGGCTCGGACAATGAACCAACGCGGACTCGCGGATTGGACTGGTACTAACTATACGGGGCCATACTAAGATCGTATCTCCATTTCAGGTACGAGTGGACAGCCATCGGCACATTCGGTGTAACCACCCAACTATGCGAGCCCGAGACCGCGTCCCGTGTCCATACTGTAGTTAATTAAAGCGTATCCTTGTCGATATATTTGTAACCCCAGCACACGAAACTTCCCTGGTGTTCATAAGATTCTAGGCCCAGAACTACGCAAGCGTCCTTAGACTAGCGAGACATCAAGGATGGCTGCTACGATAGTTGGAATAAAGTTTGAGGTCAATTTGACGTATATATGATCCGCCCCAAGTGATGGTGTCTCAACCATTTCCACCAAACCCCACAACGCCATTAGGACCATTTCCCAGACACCGCAGTCTCATTAAGATGAAGTCCTTCGCTGTCACCCTCCTCCTCGCCGGCCTAGCCGCAGCTCAAGGCGCTCAAGCGCCAAACCCCTACTTCGGCGGCTGCGACTACATCCCACTCGGCCAGGACGCCCCATACTACAACTGCGGCTGGCTGTCTGGTGGCGGCTTGGACGCTTGCAACGCTGTTGCTGGTGATTGTTTGTCAAGATGCTACCGCGCAGGATCGCAAGACAACAGATCGGGTTTCCAGGTCGTGGCGGAGGTCGATGACCCAAAAGCAGAGATCTGCAGGTGTGTGTGCAAGCTGAACTAGATCAGAAGGAGGGCAAGGGTATTGTTGGAAGAGGGTTGGAACCAAAAAAGGGACAGTCGGGAACCTGCAGCATTACGCTAGCAAAGTCGATGAAATAAGAATGGGCATGCCTTCACATCTATGCCAGGCTTTCTGTACGTTAGGTCTGCTATGAATTAGGTCGGATTGCACACAACTGACGTATGGTTATAGACGAGCGTCTTGCGTTCAGGTGTGGTTAAATACATATCTTGTCGAGCAGGTGCGAGTGCGGTAGTTAGGATTTCGTCTTATGTAACTCTCTTTGCGCAATGATATATAGGTCAAAACTTAGACTGAGGATCTCTCTTAAGCGACAATCTAGCGCTGGATTCACCGCATTATGCGTTATATTCGAGAGGTGATTCGTCTTAAAGGAGGCAATGAATATCGTAAGGGTTCTAAAAACAGGGCTGTTGACGAGCTAGCTCGTGTTTACTTTAATGCGCGTCGTGTTAAACGAGAAGAAGCCGCTAAAGCTAAGGCAGCTTAAACTCCATCTCGTAAACAGGCTCGGTTAGCTCGAATCGCTAAGTTAGAGGCTTAGGACAAGGCTAATACCGCTTAAGTAGCCTTAAAGGAGTTAGAACGTATTAGAAGGAATTAAATAGCGAAGGCTCGTCGTAACTAGAAGAAGGCAGCGAGAATTAAGGTAGAAGATACTATCGCGGAAGGTTAGAATTAGCGAACAATACGCGCCTTAGCGCGTTAACAAATCTCTAAGTTATCGCAGAAGCGAATAACATTCGCAGATAAACCCTAAATGCTAGAATTAGGTAGTAAACATATAAATAAATAATTAAGAAACACCTTCTTAGAGTTAGATAACGTAACTAGCGGCAGTAGCCGCGTGCACGGACACCCGGCAAGGACTTCTAATACTATAACCTATCGTAAAGAGTTGCGAAGACGAACCCTCGTCTAGCTTCTAGTTTATACCTTAGGTATATAGCTTAGCTAGTTCCTTCTTACTAGCCTTTGCCTCTATAGCTGTCTTAGTTGTCTAAACATAACAAGGGCCTTTATAGTTATATAAGAAACAGCCCTAGAACATAAACTCTAAGAAGCTTAGCTCGCTAGACTCGATTACTACTACGCTATAGGCTATAATACCTTCTTCTAGTCTTTAAGCGTCTATAACGAGTACTTTAGATACTAAGCTAGCCGCTTTGCACGCATATCCTTAGTTAAACTAGGCTTTGCACTGCGCTTAAATGCTTATAACTATAGAAGCCGCCAAACTAATATAGCTAAGAGTTTGCGGTTAGCGGCTCGCGGTTAAGAACTTATCGCTATAGTACTTAGCGAACAAGTCCTTTAATTCTTAGAGATAGTACTAATTACCTCCTTATACGCCTCTATAGTCGCTACTACTAGCCTTCTAGCACGTAGCTTATTAATAAAGTACTATATACTTTCGAACGTTCCTTTATTCTAGTTAATTCTTTAACCTACGCATATGTCTTGCTAGCCTCTCTTAAGGCACACGCTATAGCGCGTAACGCTACGGAATAGTAGTTAGCACGGCTTGTCCTTAGAAATATGCTTATACTACTTATTCTATCGCTAATAAACTCGGTAGGTACGATAATAAGCCGAGCAACATAATATAACTAACCGTAATTAAGAGCTACTAGAACGACAGCTGCTATTACACCCTAATTAGCGTCAAATTAATGTCTTAAAACCCTTAGGGAGGCACTAAACTACCTTTAGGGTTAAGAGTTTATAATAAGGACTAATTACTATAGCGCTATTATATAAATTAATTAGTAAGATAACTTAGGAGCCTCGCCTTAGCACGCTAACCTTCTATAGGCACCTAGTAAGGACTTCTAATACTACCTATCGTATTCCCTCGAAGCTAAGGCCCTAGTCTAAGGGCCTAGTTAAAAGGGTGTCCTATATCTGCTTAATAAACTTGGCACCGCCCGGGCTACCGGGAAGAATTTGCTATTTTAGGTATAGATACTAACTAAATTTCCCGACTATTTAGGCCGATAATATAGCGCCACTTACCTTGTCTCTTTAGCACGTAATTTAGCGATTAACTCTTTGTTTTATTAGTAATAACTGCGTACTAATTCTAAAGAAGTCGTTAGCGCTACGTCGCTTGCTAAGAACGCTAGCACTCTGCGTACCCTACGGCGCTACTAATAGGCTCTATTTACTCGAAGTTTGTTAATACGGAGTTTATTAATTCTAAGGTGTCGCTGCTAGCTTAAATAATATTGTCTCTAACACGTGCGTTCGCTTAGTATAATTAGGTAGTCGTTAAGTCGGTGTCGGAGGCAGAGGTGTTAACTAAGGTAGTAGTTATTAACGCAGAAGGTGTCGCGGCTATAAAACAGCCGCAGGGCGTATTTAGAACGGATTGTCGCTAAAGTTAAAACTACGAACTTAACGATTCTAAACCGCCTACGGCGGAGGTTCGATTAAAGGAAACTATAGCTGTTTTATAGGTAGAAGTTCCTCTAGAACGACCGCCTGCTAGCGCAGCGGAGAAGGCTTTTTTAGCGAGTAATTTAGGTGCTATAAAACAGCACCTCCGTCCTGCCGTAAAACGGCAGGTGTCGCTAAACTAGCCTATTTAGCAGCTAATTCAGCTATTAATTAAGACACCTTCCGTTAACTAATAGGCTTGTCGTTCTTAATCTATTTCCGCCTCGTTTCTACGATAGGCGTTAATATAACGTGCGGCTTCTTTAGAGTTACCTAGTCTATAGGTTTAAGCTAAATTACGCTGCCGAGCGAATCCTTAAGTTGTCGCAGAATCTACTATAATAATAGCGTTCGTTCTAAGTTGTTTATAGCGCGGTTGTTCTTAAACTTATAAAAGAGGTTAGTTACTACCTCCTTAATTAGCTTAAGTTAATTAGTTTGCGTACGTAGGTTATTATCTAAACCTTCTATCGCCGACTCCTTACTAATTAGAGGTGTTAAGCGCCACGCCGCGTGAACCGTTAAGGCGTTAATGCCGCCTACGGCCTTAAATCGCTCGACATAGAGGTGTTGCTGCCGCCGAGTAATTAGGTAGCTATTATAAAGGTAGTCGCGGAGGAGGTATTTATAAGGCAGGTAGAATCGATTCTAGAAGAGATAATAATACTAGCCGCACTTATCGTCGTTAAAACAGCGCTAGAAGGCGTACGTATCCTATAGAGGTATCTTCTTTAGTTTATTAGCGTTAGCAACCTTTAGTTCGTCGTCTAAGGCGTCTTATATAGGTAGTAGAAGGTTAATAAACTTAGGGAGGTTTTAGCACTTCTAGAAGCTAGTAGTTTTGTCTTTACGCTATAAGGCCTTCCGGATGTCGTACTAGCTCTTATAATCCTCGTAAAGGACATAATTAATGCATCCGTAAAGGCTCTAGGTAGGCATATCGCGCTTAAAGTAGCCGTATTTATACTTAGAGTTAACGAGCTTACCGTTACTCTATATACCTATAGGCTCTATAGAGACTACGCGGTCGTCTATGTCGTCTAATAGTCTCGAATAGTTAGCGTTTGCCACCTATTCTAAGACGTAGGCGATCTGTTACGACTGTTAGAATCTCTAATATCTCCGCTGCTTAATAGAGGCGTCTATAATCGCTAATTTTAGAACCTTCTAGAAACTTACCTGTTCGTCTACCTTACCCTTCTCCTCGCCCTTAATACGACAATTATCTCTCTTGTTATCTACCGCCTTGCGATTGTAGTTACGAACATTATTATAATTAATAAACTAGCCGCCGCATTTAGTCTATAAAGGGTATTGTCGACACGCTGCGAGTACTTCTAGCGACTTTAGCCTCTAAAATAACTGCTAGCGCAGAGGGTATTCTACGCTCGTCCATGGCGTTAATGCTATAAGAATGCGGCGTTTCTAGCCTATCGCGACTCCTTATTATAACTACCTTCTTAGCAGGCCCTGCGCTATAGGCATTTGCCTTAGAATAATAGTATATAGCGGCAATCGTCGATTTGCATTAAATATCGGTATATTCGCGTCTCCGGAGCCCTGCGGAGGTGTTAGTTTATCGTTAAATTAAGCCGTTAATTAAGCCTTCCGAGCCGTACCTTCGCCGCTAACGCTTTGTCGATTCCGCTTAGAATTACTCCGCCGCGTGCTTAGCTTATAAACGTAATCTATCTACGCTATAAACTGCGCAGGCGTGTATTTAATGCCTTCCGGCTTGCTAGTTAAATAGAACAACCGCAGGCGTTAGGCAATAATATCCTTTAGAATCGGTAGCGACATTACGACACGCTATAAAAATAGTAACAAGAAGTAGTTTAACGGACGCAGGCGCGTATATATACACCGCGGTAATTTACTAGTAAGACACTTCTAACACTAACTACAAACTAGTTACAAACTAGTTACTAAACTATAGCGACTAAACTAGTCTATTACGCTAATTAAACAGTCTTAGAATACCCTGTTTTTGTTAAGTAGATACAACATACTATTAAAAGCGGACGCAGACTAAAAACTTATAATAGCGCGTCTAGCTATTATCCTTAATTTTAGTTCTCGATTCTCGTATTACGTTTAAAATTAAGAGATATAGTACTTGATATAGAATCTAATAACCGACTCTAGACTTTATAACCTATTAGACTACAGATTTTTGTTTTTAGCTCTAGATTCTTGTTTTAAGCCTAAAATTAAGTTTTAAAGGCTAGAGTCTAATATATATAGCTTAATTCTAGATTCTACGACTTATAACTAGGATCTAGACCCTAGATCTACTACTAGGATCTAGAATCAGATCTACTACTAGGATCTAGAATTAGATCTACTCTTCTTGTTTATAGCTTTAGATTCTCGTTTTAAGCAAGATTTATAGCTTCTAATCTAGAATATCTTAAACTCGTATAGGTAGTACTAGAGATAGTAGCAGAGTATATAGTACAAGCTTGCTTTAATTATTAACCGGCTATCTACCGCTATTAGGCCTTCTTATATACTCTATTATCGATTAATAGATAGAGACTCGTAGAATTAAATAAAGGGCTAATAGATCTAGTATAGATCTTTACTAAAGAGCAAGTAGCAGATACTTTTACTAAAGCCCTAGATAGGCCTTAATATAGAGACAGCTAGCTTCGGCTATGCTAGCAAAGTGCAAGGCAACCTCCGTGCGCTAGGCAAACTTTAACGAATACTATAAACTAGAGCTAGCGCGGTTAGAACTAACTAGAATCTCTAGATAGTAAATTCTGTCCTAGGCTTAGGAGCTAGAGTAGTAAAAGAGGATTAAAGCTTTAAGGTTAAAGCAGAAAGAGTAGATAGGAGCGTAGGACAATATAGCTAAATCCCTAAAGAAACTATCCTAGTCTAAGTAGAAGGCCTTAGGAAGTACTCTAAGTATAGGAATAGAGATGTTTATTTAGGTCTAGCTCTCCTAGATACTCTATAACTAACCCTAAAGGCAGAGCATCTAATAAAAGCAACTCTTATTCCTCGCTATATATATAGGTTATATAACTTAGATACTAAGTAAGGTAGAAAGTTTAGGGTAGGAGTGTAATATTAGAGAGGGCTCCTACTATAGACTAGTAGTAGGGTAAATAATAAGTAGCTAGACGTAAGAATAAAAGTATAGAGAGGAAGAAGGGAGGGAGTGCTGCCCTAAACCTAGCCCCTACGTAAAAGGAGAGCTAAGTAGAAACAATAAATAAATACTAAGAACCTAATAACAATCTAAGAGATACTAACCCTAGGAATATACGCCCTTAAGGCTATAAGATAGAAATAGGAAAAGAAGTAACTCTACTACTAAGGCGGCTAAAAAAATTATAATATAGCTGCTGTTTTTATCTAAAAGAAATTTATACCCTAAGGTAAGACATTAGCAACCTCTTAGATATATACGAAAGGACGTAAGGAGTTTTTATAGCTAGGTCTTAGAAGGGTAAGCTTAGCTTATCCTAGACCCTATTTCCTAATTAGGTAGGCGGACAGGGGGGTACCCTATAGACTACCCTTCTAGGGTATTAGGTCACGATCACGTGACTACTACCAAACACCCTTAAACGGTTACGTGACACCACCTAACAGACACGTGACCTGACCTAACACCTTCCCGATTCGGAAGGTAACCGGGGGTGCCCCTGTCCGACTACCCTTTTTAGCTAGAAGGTTCTAGAAACCTCTAAGGCGACTGCGTAAGCAGTAGACTAGAAGTTTCTATCGATGTCCTTCTAGACTAGCTTCTAGAAGTCTAGAGAACCTCGTAGAATATCGATTTCTAATCGATATTCTATAGTATTCTAAGCTATTCTACGAGGTTCTATCTTTAGTATTACTAGTCCTAGAGTTGCCTAGTGCTCGTACGCGATTACGCGTACGTAGAACCTTCTAGTACGCGGTAATAGAGTATATAAGAAGGTCTATAGCGCGTAGTATAGTCGACTAAGCAAGCAAGGAAAGCTTTCTACTCTTTTACTCTTACTACTCTACTCCTATCTACGACGTCTATGCTTCTTCTAGCACTTCCTCTATTCCTAGAATACGATTCTGCTAAATCTAAAAGGTTATAAGCCCGGCCTGCATAGCCTAGAACGACGCACGGACCGACCTTAGAAAAAGCACGAGTACTTTTTCTAGAAAACAAGACACCTCGATTTAGAACGACTATATCTCGCTTGTTTCTCTACGGATTTCTACGTTTTCGACGCTTATAGAACGCCCTATACCTCCTCTACGATTATACTAGATAAGAATATACTAGAGAGCCTATAGCCCGTATAGTCCCTACTGCCTTTTGCTTAGGAAACTAGGACAAACAAGAGTACTAGGAGTTAGAAAAACCGTTATACTAGTCGGACCTCCTAGTAAGCGGTATACTAAAGGGTATAGTCGGCGACCGCTAAACTTAAGGGTAACTAAGAAAGTAAGCTACTAGCCGTACTATTCTCTTTAGAGAGAAGGAAAGAACTAGAAACACGATGTCTCTAAGCGATAAATCCTTTACGTTTGCGCGTCTAAAGGGCTAAGAGAACTACGAGATTTAGGCCCTTAGAATGCGCTCTTACCTAACCGAAAAAGGCTACGTAGAGGCTCTAGAACAAGATAATCTAGAAGCCTCTACTATAGCTAAAGCACTCGCTGCTATTCGGCTAGGCGTAGAGGACGGCCCGTTGCTTTAAATCTCTAATAAAGCAACGGCTAAGAACGCTTAGAATACGCTCTTAGAATTATACTCCCCTAAGGGATTTAATTCTAAGTTCTTACTTTACAAAGAGCTATTTCAAACGACCTTAGAATCCTCGGGTTCTATAGAGTCTTATATTAACTCTATACGTCGCCTTTACGATTAACTTAAGGCGAAGGGTATAGAGTTACCTAAGCAAGTAATAATTGCTTAGACTCTAAATAACCTAAACGACGACTATAACTCGTTTGTTACTTCTATAAGTTAAAGTCTTAGAAGTAACGAGGATGCCTTTACTTTAGAGACTCACTCGACAAAGCTAGAAGGTATAATACTAAAGAGACTGCTTTATACTCTAGCTCGTTGCGTAAATTCGGTAGTAGTAAGGCTATAAAGCAGAAGTCTAAGGGCTCTAGACGCCTTACTAAGAAGGGCCCTAAAGACGCTTCTAAATACTGCTCTTACTATAAAAAAGAGGGGCATTTAGAAGACGACTGCTATAGTAAACACCCGAATAAACGCCCGCAATAGTAGCGCGAGCGCGAGCTAAATAATACCTCGAGAACGCCTGATACTAGTTATAAGGAACCTATTCTTATAACTAACGAGGCAGGAGAGGAAGTCGATCTACTATATACTCTAGTAGACGATCCTACTCGCTATTATTTAGCTTAAGAAGACTGTATTAATAACTCCCCGTTAGAGGAAGCTCGGGTATCTAGAATCGAGAATCTAGAAGAAGAACAAACAATTGTTCTTTACTCTAACTCGAATTTTAGAGGTTCTACTCTAGAGCAAGCTTAGATAGCTCTAAAAGAAGCTCGGGCTACCTCTGCAGAAAATCGAGATTAGGTCTTAGATTCGGGTACTAGCCGACATATTATTAGTAATAGGTCGTATTTTACGACTTTTACTAATAAGACTACTACTATAAGGTAGGGAAACGCGGGTACTATAACCTCCTACGGGGTAGGCAACGTTAGAATACAATTTAAAGATACTAATAAAATCGCTATTCTAACTAACTGCCTATATACGCCGGAATTTCGGCTTAATCTAGTCTCGTTTTTACAGCTAGATTCCCGTAGTGTTTATGCCCGACTTAAGAACGGCGTAATAGAGTTATTTAACTCGCAAGACGATTTATTAACTAAGGCAATCCTTAATAAATCGCTCTATAAGTTAAATATCTCTATTCCTACTTCTTCTCCTAAGGAAGTAAAGCAAGAGGCACTATATTTAGAGTCTAAAAGCGACGCTTATACTTAGCATAAACGATTAGGGCATATAGGCGATAATACTCTTAAAAGATTAGGAGTATCCGCCGAAAATAAAGAAATAAGCCCTACGTGCGAGGTATGTATTTCTAGTAAACACACTCGTAAAATAAGTCGCGCTATAACCGAGAAAGATCAGAGTTATCTAGATAAAGTAAGCTGCGATATTTGCGGCCCTATAGAGCCTCCTACTAATAAAGGGTATCGTTACTTTATTAGTTTTATCGACAATTATACTAGGTATATAGAGGCGAACTTAATTTCTAGAAAATCTGAACGACTCGAATTCTAATAATAAACGTCCTAGACTAAAGGTCTTAAAAAGCGATAACGCGAAAGAGCTCGTTAGTTCTAATAACCCCGAACAAAACGGGCTTATAGAACGACCTAATAGGACGCTTTTAGGCAAAGTACGCGCCTTATTACTACAATCGGGGCTTCCTAAAACGTTTTAGGGCGAGGCATTAGAAGCGGCCGTATTTCTATATAATAGAACGCCGCACTCGTCGTTAGGCTTTAAATCCCCTTACGAACTGAGATATAACAAGCCTCCTAATCTAGATAATATAAGAATCTTTGGTTCTATAGCTTACTATACTCGAGTAAAGGCTAAGAAACTAGATACTCGAGCTAAGAAAGCGATTCTTATAGGGTATAGCGACTCTAATATCTATAAACTATACGATCTGGAGTCTAGGAGAGTAGTTTGGGCGCGAGACGTTACTATATTAGAAGGACAGTACTATAAGCCTTCTAGAAATAGAGAAGAAACGCCTCTAGAATCGTTGAAAATTCTAGAGGAAGCTCGGACTCGGTCCAAGCTTCCTCTAGCAGTGAAAATCAAATCTCTCTAGACACGCCTAATAATTTACTAGATTCTAGTTCTAGAAACGACGATTCTAGATCTAGTATCGATTCTAGTAATTCTCTAGAGAGCGACGAGATAGTAGACGATTTAGAGACAGTTTCTAAAGCGCCTAAAACTACTATAGGGGATATTACAAGTTCTCGTCCTATTAGAACTCTAGAAGACAACGGCTTAGACGACGAGTTAAGCCTCTACGCCCTAATAGCTAGTAATAATAGCGACGATCCTACGAGTTATTCTAAGGCTATTAAGAGCCCTAACAAAGACGACTAGTTAGCATCTATGTCCTCGGAAATTAACGACTTAAATAAGCTTAAAACTTAGGACTTAGTCGAGTTACCTAAGGGCCGTACTGCCGTAAAAGGCAGGTAGGTTTATAGGACAAAACGCGACCCTTACGGCAAGCTTATTAAGTTTAAAAGTAGGTGGGTTGCTAAGGGTTTTAAGCAGGTGTTAGGCTTAGATTACGACGATACTTTTAGTAATACGTGCCGTCCCGAAACCTAGCGTGCTCTATTCTACTTAGCGGCGTATAACGATTAGGAAATCGAGCAAATAGACGTAAAACTCGCGTTTCCTAATAGTCCTATAGATAAGGAACTATACGTCGAGCAGCCTACCGGTTTTATAATTAAGGGACAAGAGCATAAAGTCTGTCGCTTAAATTCTGCCTTATACGGCTTAAAACAAGCTAGTAGGCAGTAGTACCTGCACTTAAAATCTATACTAGCAAACTATAGCTTCTATCCTTTACTTAAGGATAGCGCGGCCTTCCTTAATAAAGAGATAGGCGTTTATATTATGTGCTACGTCGACGATATACTTATATTTAGCCCTAATATTAGTCTAGCTAGAGAGTTTAAGACTAATATCTCTAAGCATCTAGATATAAGCGATTTAGGCCCTATAAAACACTATCTAGGTATAGAAGTATCTAGAGATCGGCCTAATAAAGTAATAACTCTAAGTTAGAAGGGTTATCTACTTAAGATCTTAGAGAAATATAATAAGAAAGGGCTACAACCTGTCTCTACGCCTGCAGAACAGGGCGTACGCCTAGAGGAAGCTCGGACCTAAGCCTCTATAGGCGAAATTAAGGAATTTCAGGGCCAAGTCGGGTCCCTAATATATCTAGCGACTAAAACACGGCCCGATATAAGCTACGCTATCGGCCAGGTCGCTAAGTTTATGTCTAATCCGGATTCTACGCACTTTAAAGCGTTAAATAGGATCTGGAAATACTTAAACGACCCTAAAAGTCTAGATAAAATGCTAGTATTTAAAGCGCAATCTCCGCCCTTACCTAAAGGCTATAGCGACGCAGATTAGGAGGGCGATTATACTACGCGTAAATCTACGACAGGGTACGTGTTTTTACTAGGTAATAGAGCGCCTATTAGTTAGCGTTCTATCCTTTAAAAATCCGTAGCCCTCTCTAGCTGCGAATCCGAATATATAGCCCTAAAAGAAGCTACTAAAGAGGCTATATTCCTTAAAGATTTACTTAAGGAACTCAGGCTAGAAGATAGGGCGATTACGGTCTATAGCGATAGTAATTCGGCTATAGAATTAGCTAATAACCCCGAGCACTACGCGCGATCTAAGCATATAGATATATAATATTATTTTGTGCGCGATTCTAACGAGAACGGGCTTATAAAGCTAGTTTAGATCTCTACTAAAGAGCAAGTAGCAGATATCCTTACTAAAGCCCTAGAAGGCGCCTTATTTTTACGGTTAAGGGAGCATCTACTATAAGGTGCATTAATCGGGCGATATATTAGCTTAGGGCGATTAGAATGCTAAAATATACGCCCTTAAAAGGCTTATTATAGCCTAAGAATACTTAAGAAACAAGCTCTATTCGCGATTACTAGGTTAAGAGGTTAGACTCGAGATATTATTACTTTTAGCACTAGATACGGCTTTAATATTAAGGATAATAGCGATATAGTACGCATTAATTATCCTAGTCTATAAGCTTATCGCCTATAGCTATTCTAGAGTTATAGGGACGCCTATATTCGTATTAGAATTAGTAAGAATAGGACATTAAGTATCTATAGACTTAGAGGAAGCTTTAACTTTTTCTAAAAGCGACTCCTATAGCCTTAATTTATAGTCTAAGAAGACTATACGCGGCCGCGGATAATAATAGGCATTAATAGGAGTTATAACGCCGTAAGGACTAAGATTATAAGATTATAAGACTCTAGATAAGCTAATCTTAGGAGGGCGTCTTAGAAGGGTAAGCTTAGCTTATCCTAGACCCTATTTCCTAATTAGGTAGGCGGACAGGGAGGTACCCTATAGACTACCCTTCTAGGGTGTTAGGTCACGATCACGTGACCACCACCAAACACCCTTAGACGGTTACGTGACACTACCCAACAGACACGTAACCTAACCTAACACCTTCCCGATTCGGAAGGTAACCGGGGGTGCCCCTGTCCGACTACCCTTTTCGGCTAGAAGGTTCTAGAAACCTCTAAGGCGACTGCGTAAGCAGTAGACTAGAAGTTTCTATCGATGTCCTTCTAGACTAGCTTCTAGAAGTCTAGAGAACCTCGTAGAATATCGATTTCTAATCGATATTCTATAGTATTCTAAGCTATTCTACGAGGTTCTATCTTTAGTATTACTAGTCCTAGAGTTGCCTAGTGCTCGTACGCGATTACGCGTACGTAGAACCTTCTAGTACGCGGTAATAGAGTATATAAGAAGGTCTATAGCGCGTAGTATAGTCAAGCTTTCTACTCTTTTACTCTTACTACTCTACTACTCTCTGCCCATCTACGACGTCTATGCTTCTTCTAGCACTTCCGCTATTCCTAGAATACGATTCTGCTAAATCTAAAAGGAAGGAACTACACTATACACGATATCTTAAAGAAAGTAGAAGGTATCGCTAAAATATTAAAAGAAAGAAGCAAATATACTCGTAAAATAAGTCGTAATATAATAGAGAAAGCTAAGGATTATCTAGATAAACTAAGCTGCGATATATGCGGCCCTATAGAGCCGAGACTTCAAAGTACTAATTCCTACTCGAATTCTAGTAATAAAAGTCCTCGATTATAGGTTCTTAAAAAGCGATAATGCTAAAGAGCTTATTAGTTCTAAAATAAAACACGAGCTAAGTAGCCCGTATAACTCTATATTAGGTAAAGTAAGAGCCTTATTACTAGAGTCGGGACTTCCTAGAGCATTCTCGGGGGAGGCATAAGAAGCAGTAAGTAGTACTTCTATATAATAGAACGCCGCACTTATCTCTAGACTTTGAATTCCAAGAACTTTTAGCTCTATAGTATACTACTATACTCGAGTAAAAGCTAAGAAACTAGATACTAGGGCTATTCTTATCGGGTTTAGCGACTCCAAGTAATATAAACTTTACGACCTAGAGTCTAAAAGAGTAGAAGGTTAGCTCTAGAAACCCTCGAAAGAACCTACTCTAGAATCTACTCTGTCTCTAGAAGATTTTAGAGCAAGCTTAAACGAGTCTAGAGCAAGCTCGAACTATGTCCGCGTTTCCTTAGCTTCTAAGAATTAAAACTAGTAAGAATTAAAAAGTAATAATTCTTCTTCTATTTAATTCCTAGTAGATCTCTAGAAGACAACGGTCGAGAAGACAAACTAAGCCTCTATGCCCTTCAAGCTAGTAATAATAGCGACGATCCTACTAGTTCTTCCGAGGCTATTTATAGTTTAAATAAGGAGGAATAGAATGCTTTTATGCTATTAGAAATAACAGACTTAAATAAGCTTAGACCTTCCTAAGGGCCGAACTGCCGTAAAGGGTTAGGAGGTTTATAAGACAAAACGAGACCCTTACGGCTAGCTTATTAAGTGTTTTAGGCAGGTCTTAGGCCTAGACTATAACGATACCTTTAAAGTTTGGCGTTATGTATTCTATTTAGTAGCCTAGGAAATGAAGCAAATCGACGTAAAGCTCTCTAGATATTAATAATCCTAGATCGGAATGCTTTATATACGTAGAAGTTAAAATCGAGGAGATCCGTAATATGTTAGTAGTAGAGTATATACTTGCTTTTATCGCTATTAGTTCTTCTTATATACTCTATTATCGCGTACTAGAACGTTCTCTATATGCGTAATCGTATTTAAGCACTAGGACTAGCTAGGACTAGTACTTTTTAAGATACTTACTTAGAAATTAGAGATTCACTTAGATTTTAGACTAGAGTCTAGCAAGCTCTCTCTAAAGTCCTCTAGATAGCTGCGACAAAAAGAGTAGTTAGACAGGGACCCTAGTATTAGACCGACGTTACGTGACTACTAGGTTATATTACGTTAACGTTAGGTTATATTAGGTAACTAATAGATTAGATTACGTACAAGCTTCCTACTTTTTAGCTAGAGCTTCTATTCTAGTTTTAGGCTTAAAGTCGAGATTCGAAGCTTCTAATCTAGAATCGTATAGCCGATTCTAGATTCTACGACTTATAACTAAGATCTACTATAGCTCTAGGTCAAGGGCTAAAATCGTGATTTATAGCTTCGAATCTAGAATCTATAGCTTAATTCTAGATTCTATAGCTTAAAGTAGGCTCTATAACTTAGATCTATCTAGAATTGAACTGTGGATAATTATTTCAAGCTCTAGATTCTTAACTTAAGTCTATAATCTAGAGCTTTATTCTAGATCTTTATTAGACTCCGCATTCTTAATTTGAGCTCTAGACTCCTATAGTAGCGAGATTCTAGGGCTAATAGCTAACTTCTAGCTACTATAACTTCAAAGTAGAATCCAGATTATAGTTATATTACTGGAATCTAGGATCACACTTCTAACGTGCTTTAGAGCTCTAGATTAGGTAGATATTAAGAATTTCAAGCTTAGGCTAAGCTATAACGCAACTAGACAAGACGACGCTAGAGGACGCTCGGCTGTGCCCATCTAGATAAAGCTCGGGCATATAGTTTACTTCTCTCTATATATATATATAAGGTTAAGCGTCCCGGCCGTTTCCTTTATACTCTACGCGAGATAAACTAGAGATAAATAAATGCTAATATTAGTACTACTATCTACTACCGCAACTACGCTAACGTAGGGGACGATTACGTCCTATAGGCTATAAGTTCTCTCTAATTCTTTTCGCGCGGATTCCGCTAATATTCTATAGTCTACCGTTACGCGCGCCTACTAGGGCTACGCCGATAGGCGCTATTTATATATTCCTCTATATATATCCTATCGCTTATCGCTACCTTTAGTCTACTTATAGCCTATATAGCCTACGCCGCCTAGACGCCTAAGAGTAGGTAATGTTTTAGCGTTTCGTTAGTTTTCTACTAGCTAACGCGCGTTTTAGGCGGCGCGCCTATAATAAACTAAGGTAGGTCCTTAAGGCCTATAAGGCCTTAAAGCCTCTATACGCGGCCGGCCTACTCTCTAAGTAATTTTCTCTATTCTTCTTTCTTATTTATAGTAAGGTCGCTCGCGAGGTAACTACCTTACTATCGGAGATCGTAGCCTAGTAGAGCTAGCTCGTTCCTCTTCGTATATTATTCTCTACTAACCTATTACTATAGCCTAAGAGGCATGCCTAGTCCTCGGCGCTCGGCGCTATTTCTAAGTAGGATAGTAGTCTTTTAGTAGGGCGCGAAACTTTTCTTAGGGTCTTCTAGAGGTTTTTTTTAAGGGTTTCCTATTTTTTTTCCTTTTTATAGATATATAAATTACCGCTCGTCGGCTATCTTTCTAACTTTTTCTCCTATCATCTTCGTTTATCTATTATTCTTTAGTTACTTTTCTCCGCGTTTCGCCTTCTTCTTTTACGAATATTCTCGTAAAGGTCTATCGTAAGTATTAGTATCGCCGAATCTTTCCTTGAACGTATCTAATATAGCAGTATCCGTATTCTTCTAAAGGTTCCTAGATAGGATCGTAGTACCTAGCTTATTTTATAAGGACTTTATTACGTACGTATAAAACCTTCTCTACTTACTACTCGTCGTACGACTTAATTAGTACGAGTACTAGTAAATTATTATTAGTAACCTACTTAGGAAAAGAATTATCGCTTACTAGACGGAGTAGGTCTGATATTGCTAAGAATACTAGATAATCTTACGAATACTACCTCGTCTACTAGAAACTTCGCGTACTACAAATCTAGGCTCTTCTTAGAATATACGTATCGCCTAGAGAACGGTACTATAAACGGTATTATTCTCTACTATCGCGTCCTATAGGACGTTTAACTTTAAGTTCTTAAAGAGTCTACTAGAATCCGCTTTAACTTCTACGAGACCCGGCTAGCGCATATCTACTAATAAGTTTTCTTTATCCTATAGCTTATTCGCGTTAATCGGATATATCTAGACTAATTCTAGCTAGTTTCTTACGCGTTCTAAGTAGAGGAACTATTATATTCTCGATTACTTATTATCCTTCTCTAGTATATTCTACTCTTATTTTAATAGGGCGTTTAGTATAATTACTTCGGATCTAGGTCTCTATACTAGGTAATACTAGAAGTTAGATAGGGTCTCGTACTATCGTATCTAACGTTCCGATAACTACCTCTTAACTATAAAGTATTCTAGGTTCTTATAGTCCGTCTAGATAGTAAAGGACCTTTACGATTTTAATTCGGGAGCCTAGAATTTTATATAGTTTACTATAGCTAGCATTTCCTTATTATAGATATCGTAATTAATTTCCGCTTTATTTAGCTTTTAAGAGAAGAACCCTACGGGTCGTTAGACCCCGTTCTTTTCCTAAATTAAAGCGCCTCCTATCGCGAACCTACTACTATTTATCTTAAGGAAGATTAGAAGTATCGGATTCTAGTAGAAAAGCACCGGAGTATTATAATAATCTTCCTTTAGCTCCTCGAATATAGCGTCCTATTCTTTTCTTTAGAAGAACTAAGTTCCTTTTCTAGTAAGAGAGGTTAAAGGTACGGCTATCTTTAAGTAATTAGAAATAAATATCTAATAGTAGTTCGCGAACCTAATAAATTAGCGTAACTCCTTTTAGGTCTTTAGGGTCTTTTAATTTTAGATAGCTTAAACCTTTTTAGAGTCGGTTTCTACTCCTTTCCTATTAGTATATATAATAAAACTAAGATACTTAATCTTCTTCTACGCGAACTCGCTCTTCCTTATATCTAAATATAGGCCTCCTCGTAGTAGCTTATAGAGTATAGCTCTTACTTTTTAAAAGTAGTCTTCTCTAGAACTATTCGAGTAGATAATAATATTATCCGCGAATACTAATATATAGTCGTCTAGGAACTCCTATAGAAGAGTATTAATATACTATTAGAAAGTCGCGGAAGCTCTAAATAAACTAAACGGATATACTAACTACTCGAATAAGCTAAATTTTATACGGAAAGCAGTTTTATACGTATGCCCTAGAGCTATACGGATCTAGTAGAAAGCTAAGACTACGTAGACGTTAGTTAACTAGTAGGCTTCTATAAGATTCCGTAGTATCTCTAGTACTAATAGTAGAGAGTACCTATTATATTTCGTAATTACGTTTAACGCTCTATAATTATAGTAAAAATAAAGACCTCCGCTAAGCTATCTACTCTATCGCGATATAGCGCGAGCTTCTTAGCTTCCCGTTAATATTCCTTATTCTAAAGGGCCTTCTAGATATCCTTAGTAGTTAAAGTAGCTATTACTATAAATTTTATAGAGAACGTTCGAAAATTACTATAGTTCTAGAGACTTTAATAGTATCTTCTTTCTATAACCTAGCGATTCGTCCGGGCGTAGAAGAAACGCTTCTCTTCTAGCGCGGTCCGGACTATATTATACGTTAATAACTACTTCTTAGCTTATATTATTAACGATTGCTTTTTAGCTTATACTATTAACGACCGCTTCTCTTCTTAATATTAAAGTAGTATCGATAATTATTTTTTCTCTTCTACTATTATAACAACTCGTCTTCTTAATATAAAAGTAGGCTTAAGAGTCTATTTTTCTCGTCTACTACTATATTACGACTACTTAACTAGTAATACTATAGAGTACTAGTAAGTCTAGCTCTTTCTTTTCTATAGTCTCTTATATATTTATAAAGAACTTAAAATATTAAAATATTTATACTATAGTTAATATTATCTATATAATACTTAGATATAATCTATACTATAGTAAATATTTTTGTCTATTACTATATTCTACGTAGTAGTAAAGGCGATTATAGCGTTCGCGTAACTATAACTTCTACTAGATAAAGATTAGTAGGCGTATCCGTCTACTATATAGCGCTATTAAACTCTAACCTCCCTTATAGGCCCGCGTATTCCGGCGGTCGTATACGATTTTCTAGTACTCCTATCTGCTCTAGCTCTTCTCTCTCGTACCTCTATCTATTCGCGCTTCGTTTATTTGTTTATTGTTTGTTTGTTTATTCTATTAACGTGCTATAGGAGTCGAAGACTATATAGTACGGGTGGGCCGAAGCCTATCTAGTCGTAAGAGAAAAAGCCTCCTAGGCTATAAAAACTCTTTAGTCGTAGGGGTGTCTTATTCGCGCTAAAAACGGATATTATAGGCCGATGCCTAGGGGAACTAGAATTTCGCTTGGTGCGCCTTAGCGCTAAGCGCCAAGCCCTATACACAGAATTTTAGCATCTAAAATTAGTTCTAGTAGCAGATATAGCTAGTATAGTACATCGAGTCGGTATAGAAGGCCGTTATTTCTATTCGTCTCGGACCTAGAGGGTCGTCTCTAGGAATATATATTCTAGGTAGGAAGGGTCTGCCTTTCTCTCTTCCTTCTATAGCCCTTTTTAGTAGGTAAATAGCTAATCTCTTACCTTAGTAGCTGCCTTCTCTCTCTACTCCTATCCTACCTACCTCTATTCTATCCTCTCTTTTTTATCTCTTCTATAGTAGGGTTCTACCTTAGTTCGTTAGGTAGTCTTAAGGTTGTCTTAGAGTAGTTCTTATCTTATCGGGTATACGGCTAGCGGCAGCGAAGTAGGATTGTCTTATATGCCCTTATACTTTACTAGTATGCTCGAGAGTATTTGTTTCTACCTACGGCCGCGTAGAGGCGTATAATAGGACTTCGTAGGCTCTATTCGCGCTTCTAACCCTTTAATATCTCTATCTATACTACTCGATACCTTCTTTTATTTTCTAAGTAGACTCTAATATAGAGTTTAACTTAAGCTCTTCTCTACGAGTATATTCTAATATAGATACTAATATACTACTATTAGTATAACCTCTACGCGTAGGAAATAAAGCTACTAAAGGCTACGGTACTAGACGACGAGTCTCGTAGGAAGGTAGTAGTTCTATAGAAAAAAGTAATAGCTATAAGGACTATATAGCGACGAGCGAGAGCTAAGCTTTAGCGAACGATAGCTCTATATATCTAGAAAGTTCCTTTTTAGTACGTTATCCGCGAGATTATAATAGATAGAGGTAGTAGTAATATTATTAGAATTTAGGGGATAGTACTTAAATACTTATAGGAAGTAGCGAAGGCTTTTCTCGTTATAGAGTTTAAGATTTCTAACCTTCTAGCGATCTACGTAAAGCGCGTTACCTTATAAGCGAAGGATATATATATAGTTATCTACGCCGCTAGTTTACTAGGTAGAATAGAGGAGGTAATAATAATATAGGTATATAATACTAGGTTACCGATTATAATTGCCGACTATAAATAGCCTAGTATACGTTACTAGACTTATAAGCTTAGAATTAATAGGTGCGGCGTAGGTAAAGCTAAGGCTAGATTATAAGGGATAATATAGTAATAGTAGTAGCGGTAGTAGTAGTAGTAGTAGTAGTAGTAGTAGTAGCTAGAAATATAGTAGATAGAGACGTAGTAGATAGAGATATAGTAAATAACGGCATAAATAGTAGCGTAGTAGCTAGAGGAGTAGTAGGTAGAAAACGAGTACTAGGTAGAAAACAAGTAGCAAAAAGAGACTAGCTAGAAAGATAATAGCTAGAAAAGTACCGGCTAAGATAATAGTAGTAAGTAGAGAAGGTCTAGATTATAGAGCTAGTATATAGAAGACTTATCGCTATAAGCTAGGGTTAGTATTACTAACTTATACTCTAGCTATTACGCTCTAAGAGATCCGTAAGTTCTAGAAGTCTACGGATCTACTTATACTAAAGCTACTCTTTAGCTACCTCGCCTACGAAATCTACTACGACGTTTCTAGAGGCTTAGCTATTTCTAAAGAAGGATTCTATTAGTAGGCGAGCGCCCTTAGTACTCTCTAGGAAGCTACTAAGAGTACATTCCTAGTTATTCTATATTCGATCGATATTAACTATATAATAGGTACTAACGTTACCGCGATTTACGTAAAGCAAGCAACTATTTTATAGAGGGATATAAAGTTTATTATTTACCTACTCTTATCTTAGAGAATTAATTTGTTTAGTAAGAGATAAATCTCTATAGTATATATAAGGAAAACCTTTATAACTATAAAGAGTATATATAGTAAAAATTATTATAACTAGAGAGGTTACTATTAGCCTTTACGTAGATTAGTAGTTAATAGCGACCTCGCTAATACTATAGTTAGTATTTATAGTTAGTATATATATAGCTATACTCAATCGTATAATTAGCTATATCGAATTAAATATACCTCTAAAACTCGTTGTTTTCTATACTTTATACTTCTTTCTATTTCTATTTATTTATAACTCTCGATTTTCTATACCGTATTTTATTAAATATTATATTTCTATTAGGACCTATTTTTAGACCTATCGTTAGACTCGAGTCGGACCTATATAATACCTATATTTATTAAATAGATCTAGAACTAGAGAGGAACTAGCTAGAACCTAACCTAACTATTATAGTTCTATATATTTAGGTCCTAGACCCGACTTAAACTAGTCCTAACCTATTCTAACCTCTACTAAAGATCTATATTAACGACTAACTTATAAACCGCTACGTATTTAGGTTAATAAGGACGATAGTCTACTAAAGGTAAAGGCCTTATAATAATAGAGAATACGTAAGGTTAGCCGTTATTAACGGAAAGTAATTAAATACCTAGTTAGATAGAATAATAATAGACTAGAAGACGACGAATAGATAGCTAGTAATAATATATTACTAGAGTTAAAGAAATTCTTCGACTAATGCTACTCTCTTTAAGATAGTTAATAGACTATTATAAGGTATAGACTACTAAGATTTTAGAAGTATAAGAAGGTAACGTTAGCGTTAAATCCGAAACTAAAAGTAAGTAAAAGTAAAGAGTAGCGAGCTAGCGACCTCTACTCGTAATCTATATATAACCTATATTATTAAAATATATTCTCGTAGGCGCTCGATAAGAAGATATAATACGTAGTAGAACTAGAGGCGATAAGTAGAAACTAACTAAGTTTATTATATTAGTTACTTCTAGGTTATATCTCTCTTCTTAGATAGCTTATTAGCTAAGTTATATAACCTAGTATTATATAAATTAGGTTACCTAATATGCTTTCTAAAGTATCTCTTAGAATATCTAACTAGACTATACTTCCTAATATATATAATAATAACCTACGATAATATAGTTTCCGTACGATACCTCGTAATAATAATATATAATAACTACTCTAATATAACTACCGATATAGCTAACTAGTAGAAGCCTACTAGTAAGGTACTAATAGCTTTGCTAATAGCTCTACTAACTAAACTATAGGTTAAGGCTAAGCTAATAAGAAATAAAGATAACGACTTCTTCTTAATATTAACTACGAGTATAGTACTAATAGACGACGACCTAGACTACTTTACTTCTTTAAAGAAGGTAAGAATATAGAAAGTAAGTTAGTACTATCGTAGAATATAAAGCCGGAAGTACTTGCCGCTACTTATAATATATTTAGTCTCTACCTCTCGCTTATTTATAGTCTTATTAATTAACCTATTACTACTCTCTCTTAATAGAACCGAAGGTAGGATATACGTATCTAAGGTTTATCGGTATTTATACTAATAGCCCGTATATTTTAGAACTATAGTCTTTATAAGATTAGCGCCGCTATTATTACCTCTATAGCGTAATAAGTAATAAACGTATTAAACTACCGAGCCTACCTACGATCGATATACTAAACTAACTTTTCTATTAAGCTAACGACGAATCTATCTCTATTAATACGACTAATTTAGGACGCCTATTATAGTAGTTCGTAGAATCTTTAAAATCTTCTATTATTTAGCTAGTAGATAGTTACTACCTTTCTAGTATCTATTAGTAGCGAGATTTCTCGTAGTACTACGTAGTCTATTAGAAGACGGTATACTATAGGCTCTAGTTCTTATACTAATATTAAGGCGCCTTAAGCCTACGAAGTCCTATTATACGCCTCTACGCGGCCGTAGATAGAAATAGATGCTCTCGAGTATACTAGCAAAGTATAAGGTATATAAGATAACCTCCTTTCGAGCGTATACGATAAATAAGACTCTATAGCCTCGAGCTACCTACCCGATATAGAACGATATAAACTAGACCTAGTAAAAGAAGAGAAATAAGAGGAGGTAGAGAGAAGATAGATAGAAGGAGGCAAATAGAGGTAGTATCTACCTAGGAAGAGAAAACTATTTAAACCGCTATATAGAGCCTTAGAATAGAGGGATAAAGGTAGGCCCTTCTAGACTAGAATAACTTACTAGCTAGAAGAGTCGGCTCCTAGGTACCCCGCGAATAGGTAAGAAGACCTACTATATAGTACTATATCTCTCTCTCTCTCTAGCCTACCTACCTATCTACTAATTTAGATACTAATTTATTTGCTATATATAGGGCTTAGTACTTAGTACTTAGCGCTTAGCGCTAAGGCGCATAGCTATAGAATTCTAGCTTCTTCTTAGGCATCGACCTATAATATATATTTTAGCGCGAATAAGGCACCTCTAAGACTAGAGAGTTTTTTAGCCTAGGAGGCTTTTCTCTTACGACTAGCTAGGCTTTACTAAAAAGCCTACCCGTGCTATATAGTCTTCGACTCCTATAGTACGTTAATAGAATAAATAAACAAATAAATAAATAAACTTAAGGCGCCTTAAACTACCTCGTCGTAATATAGATAGTATTAGAACTACCTTAAAGAAAGAGATAGAATAGTAGGAAATTATACCTTAGATACGGAAATAATACGATATAACGCGTTTATAGTTAAATAATATAACGGCCTAGTAATACGCTACTCGCGATAGTTATACGAGGTAAAGATAGAAAGAAGACTAACTTAATTATCTATTTATTAATCGTCGAATACCTTAACTAGATAGTAGTATAAGCCGACCGCTACTCTAGGTATCTAAATACTACGAGTACTATAATTAATACTTAGTATAGAGCTTATAACGACCTCGCAAATATTAATAATAATACTATAGAGTTTAGTCGTTATTTTTACTACTACTTATAATAGGAGGCTAGTATTAATAAGAGCTAACTATAGCCGTCTAAATATACTAGTCCGGAAGTCGACTAACTATAGTAATAGCTAAAGGACTAGAAGAAGACGATCTACGCGTTAAATAGTAACCTAGATAAGTAGTAGAAGCTAGCTAACGACCGAGAGGCTAAGCTATAGAAGCTAGCCGACGACTAGAAGTCTAAGAACGACTAACTAAAGGCTGCCTATACTATTCTTAAGTAATAACTAAACCTAAAGCGCGTACTAGAGCGATACCTCGCTACTACTACGACGACCCGTCTTAATAATAGTAACTACTACGACTTAGAAACGTAGACTATAATAGGTAGCTAAGATTAGGTAGACCGTATTTGCTAGAGAAACGAGAAGGCTACTAAGCTAGCTAACTTCTAGGCGTAGATAAAGGCGTAGATAGTAGCTACTTAGGAGGAATAAATAAAGCAGAACGGCTTTACTACTAGCAAAATTAGTAAGGCTAAAGAGTAGAATTAACGATAGACGAGCGGTATATAGTAACATCTTACGACGAGAATATAGGTATAAGGAACGATAGTATAAGGGCATACTAAGGTCTTTTAAAGAACCGGCACCTAATAGGGAAGTCGCAAGCAACGGTAGCTTAGTAGAGAGGTATACCTTCTTAATACGGAATAGTAGATAGCACCTATTAATAATATACTCGATATTACTATATAAGGTTCTACTATTACGGTCCCTAATAGTAGAACCTTATATTAGTATTATTATATATATTATATTATACTATCTATTACGCGGTAGGAAGAGGTATATCTATCCTACTAAGCTACCGCTTATGCTAAGCTGCCGCTTATAACTTCCTTATTAGGTTGCTAGCTTAAAAGAAAGATTATAGCATGCCCTTATGCTATTTAAAACAAAAGAAAGTCTACTATATCGCCTATCGGTCGGTCTCGGTCTACTAGCTTATAACTAGTCGTTAATGTCGGCTTCTAAGAACCCGTTCTATCTTATCTATTCCTTCTACTTAGCTATAGCCTAAGCCTTATAGTCGGCTAAGTCCTAGCGGCGACGAGCCGCTACTGCCTCCTTCTCGAGAGCGGTCTTCTTTAGCTATTTTACGCGGTTAGCCTAGTCTTAGTTAGCTATTACTGTCTACGTTACTAAGTCGTAGTAGTTGTCGTTATCGAGACGCATCGTCGTTATTAAGGTAGTAGTTAGGTATTGCTCGGGTACGCGCTTTAAATTTAGTCGTTGCTTAACGATAGTATAGGTAGCCTTTAGTCGGTCGTTCTTAGCCTTCCGGTCGTCGGCTAGCTTCTATAGCTTAGCTTCTCGATCGCTAGCTAGTTCCTACTACTTATCTAAGTTGCTATTTAACGCCCGGATCGTCTTCTTATAGTTCTTTAGCTAGCGATATAAGTTATTAACTTCCTTATTAGCGTACTCGGATATATATACCTAGGACTTGTCGATGCCTGCCTCCTATTATAAGTAGTAGTAGAAATAATAACTAAACTTTATAGCGTTCTTACGGATACTCGCTAGGTCGTTATAGGTACTATACTACGCGTTTACTATAGCATTCGTAGTATTAGAATACCTAGGGTAGCGTTCGGCCTATACTACTATTTAGTCGAGGCACTCGACGATTAGTAGATATATAATCGAGTCCGTTTCCTTTCCCTCTTTGCTTTATATAGTCGTCGTAGGCTTCTTTCTCTTATCGTTAGAGTTCTACGTAGTCGTCTATTCTACTAACTTTACCTAGTTATATCGAGGGTTATTAGGATTAAGGAGAAAACAGTTATATATCCTAATAGTAAGTAGTTCGTAGAAAACGCGCGTTACCTTAGCGCTATCGGCCTGCTCTTTAGTCTATACCTTCTTAGTCTTCTTTAAAGCTAGTCCGATATTACCTTCCTCGTTATTCTAGTCGTCGTCGCCTAAAGTATTATCCTCGGTCTCGTTATCGACGCTCTTACGCTTCGTTATAGCAGGTGTCGTCGCCTTCTTTAAAGGACTAAAGTAATCTAGGTTATCGTCCTCGCCTATTAGTAGCTATACGCCCGTAGTCTTCTTTACGGGTAGCGTAGAGTAGAAGTTATTATCTTCTTCTATCGGCTTAGTCTTAACCTACTATTCGGTCGCGTTAACCTGCTATTTAGTCGCTAATTCCGTCGGCGGCACCTTGCTAGTAATATTCTACTAATTAGTTATATTAGTAGCTATATCGAGGTAGTTGCTACGGATTGTTATTACTAGTTGTCGAGCGCAAGCTATTTAGTAGTCGCAGGTAGTCGTAGTACGAGCTTATTATATAGGTTATATAAGGTCGCGAGCTTATTATATAGGTTGTATAAGGTCGCGAGCTCGCTGCTCCTTACTTTCGCTTACTTTCGGTTTCGGACTTACCTCTAACGTTACTTCCTTATACTTCTATTACTATCGTCGATAGGCTATATACTATAATAGTCCGTCGACCGTTTTAAAGAGGGTGGCGTCGATCGAAGGACCTCTTTAACCCTAGTAGCACGTTGTTACTAGCTACCTATTCGTCGTCTTTTAGTCTAGCATTATCCTATTTAACTAGGTATTTAATTACCTCTCGTCGGTAGCGGCTAACCTTGCGTGTTCTCCGTTGTTATAAGGCCTTTACTCTTAGTAGACCGTCGTTCTTATCGACCCGAATACGTAGCGGTTTGCGAGTCGGTCGTCGATATAGATCTTCGGTAGCTAGGGAAGGTTCTAGCTCTACGATAGATACTACTAGGTAAATCTTCTAGTTTTTAGGCAGGTTAATCTTATACGCTAATCTGCTATCGATTACCTTCTCGACGCGGAATAGGCCTACTCTTAGTAGTATTAGCTTGCGATTCTTTACCCCTAGGATATTATAGTTCTTTAGCTATAAGAAGACGTAGTCTCCTACTATTAGTCTCTATAGGATATACTACGCGTCGTATCGTTCCTTTATTAGGACTTTAGTATAGGCGATAGCATCTCTTACTTCTCGTCGGTTAATCTCTCTTAGCTTAGCTACTTCGTCTCCCTCGGTTTATTATAGTCGTCCTACTATATTAGCTAGTTCTCGAGGATTAAAACCTAGTACTACCTCGTTAGGTAACTTGCCGGTACTAGTATTAACCGAGTTGTTTATAACTATTTAGATCTATAGGAGTACGTATTCTATTTCTACCTCTCCGTCGGGGTTCTAAGTAAGATAGTACCGTAGTACGATCTTAACTATCTAGTTAGTCCGTTTAGACTATCCGTCTATTTATAGATAGTACGCTATCGACATTAGTAGCTTAACTCTTAGTCTGCTAAAGATCGTCTTCTATAATTCGGCTATAAACTTTAGGTCTCGATCCGAGATTATTATAGTCGGTAGTCCCTAGTCGCTATAGAGTAAAGCGTCTAGTAGTCGGTATGCCTACGATTCTACTAAAAAGTCCTCGCGGCCTATTATTAGTAGTATCTTCTTAGATAGCTTATTAGTTACTATTAGTACGGCGTTATAGTCTCCTCCTGCTAGCGTCGGTAGCTTTACGATAAAGTTAATCGTAATCGTATAGTAGGGCACCGGTAGACTTCCTAGCGGTTAGAGTTAGCTATATAGTCGGTATCGAAGCGTCTATAGTACCTAGTACTCTTAATAGTGCTATAAGTATAGCTTTAGTCGCTTAGCTAACTTGCGGATATAGTATTACGAAGAGATTCGAGCATATAGTTAGTAGTAGCTAATATAGAATTAATCGTCGTACGTGCTCTCGAATATATCTCCTTCTATCGCCTTTAGGATATATAGTCGTCTATCGTGTTCCTTATAGTCTATCTAAACTAAACCTTCCTCGTTAGTTAAGAAACTCGTAGTTCCTAGTTCGGCCGTCTATAGCATAGCTTTAACCCTACTTAAATGTTTGTTATAGTCGTACGCCGTAATTAACTATCTCTTAAAGGCGTCGTCTATCTATATAGTAGTTACTTAGTTAATAACTAGGTCCTCGAGAGTATCCTTAGTCGGTTCCTCGTTATGCGACTCTAGTCGTAATAAGGTATCTAGTACTATATATTCCCTACCGGGCTTATATATAATCTTTAGGTTGCTAAACTATAATAGATATTAAGACGAGCGTATTAGTTAGTTATTAAGCTTATCTACTAATAAAGAAGTTAGCGCTATCTAGCTTATAATTCTAACTATCGCTACGTAGTTAGTTAGAACTATTACTATTAACTCGCAAGCTTCGATTATCTATCGGATGCGCTTAATAGTCTATACTAAATATACTACTTCTAGTTCTATCGGCTAGTACCTTCGTTCTACTTAAGATAGCGTTTTAGATAGGAATAAAATTAGTTATATCTTAGTTCGGGGTAGATTTTTAGAGATTATATCGCCCTCGATATAGGCGGTTATTACTCCGAATCCTCTCTTCTTAGATGTATTAATATAGACGTAGAGTAGTCGTCGTCTATTAAAATAGTATAGAAGAGATAGTTTAGCGAACGCTTCCTATATAGCCTAGAAAGCTACTAGTCGTTCCTCTATCGGTTCGACTTCTATCGTAAATATATAATAAGCTCGTATATGCTTGCTAGTAGGTGCCTTCTATAGTTTATCGGTTTTAATCTTCTATAAAGGCTCGGCTAGTTAGGCGTAGTATGCGATATAGGATCGTAGCTATCCTATTAGTCTAAGGTAGTATTCTATATCCTTAACTATATATAGGAACTTAAGCTTTTTAATAGCTGCTAGCTTCTCGTCGTCGGTTATTATACTTAAAGCATCGACTCTCTATCTTAGTAGCTTAATAGATAGATAGCCGATAAAAGCTTTATCGGCTACTATAGTTAGGTTATACTTAGATAAAGTATCGAATAGTCGTTCTAGATACTCGAGGTGTTCCTTAAAAGTATTACTATAGATAATAATATCGTCGACGAATGCTTTTACGAACCTATAGGCGCCTTCGGTTCTTAAGATCTTATTAATCTATCGCTAAATATAGGGTAGTGCATTTTTATACCCTATTATAGCGATATTATATAGTTCTTATCCTCTATAAGATACTATAGCTAGTTTATATCTATCGTCCGGATATACTAGCTACTAGTAGAAGAAGGCTCTTATATCGATCGTTAAGATATAGTCGCAGCCCTATATAGCTAATAGCACGTCGCTCTATAAAGGCATCGGGTAGGCGTCGGTTATAGTAATTCGGTTTAATCTGCGAATGTCTACTACTACTCGTCCTTTGCGACCTATCGCTATCTCCTTCTAAACTACGAAGGTTAGAAACCTAAATAGGGTCGGTTTAGTAGTCTACGACATTCGCCCTTATTTATATAGTCGGTTATATATTATATCGATAATCTCTCTATTCTTTAGTCCTAAAGGATATACTTTATATACTAGTTTAGCACCTATAGTTCGCTAGTTACTAACTAGTAGAATAGTTATTTATTAGTCTTCTAGTACCTTAGCGAACTTCTCGTCGTCGGTAAATAGTAATTAGTACTTCGCTAGCAATACGTTATATCTTTTAGTAGTCGGCTAGTTACCGTAGAGCGTAGCTCCGTAGAGGCCTTTACGCTCTTAGCCTCCGTCTATATCTACTATAAAGGATACTAGCTTTAGTCGTCGAATACGAGTAGTCGTATTTATTAGTATAAAGCTACTATTAGGCTAAAATATACGGTCGGTGCGGAAATATAGAGTAATCTTATATCGTCGTAGAACATCTATACCTAGCAAAATACCTGCTACTAGCTTATCTATAATATAGGCTAGCGCTATTATCCGATAGTCGTTATTAAAATATAGGGTAAGTATTATTTGTTCGGTTAGCCGTATAACCTTATTGCCTACCCCGCGTACTTTAATCGCGCGGTTAGCCTTAACTAGTACTAGAGTAACTAGCTATTACTATAAGAGTTATCGATTAGCTAGGAAGATTAGGTTTCCGCTATCGGGGCAAACTATTAGTCGGTCTCTATGCTTAGTAAGTCGTGCCTATACGGTAGCGTATTTAGAAAACGATAGATCCCTTAGCTTAATAGGTCGGGTAGCCTCTATAATTTTAGATACTATTCCCTAAAGTAATAATAAAGCTAGTTATTAAAATCGAACTACTACTTATATATAGAGCAGGTCGGGCTCTACTTCGTTACTACTAAGTAATTAAGATCTATATCTACCTCCTTATTAGTACTCTCGTATTCGGAGTCGTCGTCGATATTATAAGTATCCTCCTTATCGTCTATATCGCTATTACGATTATTAGATTCGTCCTTAACCTAATATATATCTACCTTATGCGCGAAAGGTTTTAAGAGCTTAGATTATCGTCTATCTCTATTCTTACTATAATCTTTACGCTAGTCTCGGTCGCGATCGCGCGGCTTTATAAACTCTCGTCGGTTAGAGTCCTTCGAGTAGTTCTTTTAAGGCTGCCGGTAGTTAGAGTAATTCGTCTTAGGGTTGCTACTACTATCCGCCTTCGTAGGGTATCGCTAGTCTCGCGAATTCTCCTATCGTTAGTCGTACTACTACTACTTACGATACTTACCGGACTTATATAGCTAGTAGTAGCTGCTGCTACTACTACCGTTATTATTAGTAGGTTTAGCTACTTAGGTTCGTCTGTTCTATCTCTTTAATAGTTCGAACTATATATACTACTATTTATAAAGTAGTAGTATAAAGTCCTTTGCTATCGTTATTAATAATAGAGCTTTAATACCCTATCTAAGCTCGATATTAATCCTATTCTAAGCATAGGTAAGCTATTATAAGACGTCTATTATTCCTATATTACGTACGTATCTCTAAACTTTAGTAAGATACGTATCGGAGCTATAGCGGTCGGCTATATTACGCTACGTATACTTCGTCGCAGTTAGTCGACTTAACGAGTCGGCTAGCGGCGATCTAAAGTATATAGATAGGGCACTTGTCTAACTCTATAGTCCTAGCGAGTATCGTAGTTCTTCCTTTTCTAGCTAGCTTAGAGTGCCGGTATACTATACTATTACTATTCCTCTAAGTAGCGATAGTATACGTAATTTAACTTTCTCTTCGCCTCGGTAGGTAGCTATATCTTTTAGTCGCTCGATAAAATTGCCTATATCTTAGAAGAAGGTGTCGGATCTAACGGTAGTTAGGTTAGCTACTTCTATAGTTTCTAGGTCCGGCTAGAAGAAGCTAATCTCTAAATCTTATAGTCGGTCTTACTACCTATTATTATTATTATCCTCTACGCGTAGAGGCGGTGTCGGTAGCAGGTTCTATATCGCGTCCTAAACTACTCGCTAGATAGTAGCGAGCATATCCGCGTTAAGCTATAGCGTTCCGTTCCCCTCGGCTATATTTAGCTTAGGCACCGCTATCTAGGTGCTCGTATAGGTAGTTATAGTTATTAGTCGACTAGTATTAATCGTAGCTGCCCTCGACCTTAGGGTAGTCGTACTCGGAGTTAGCGATACTTATCGTCGCTGCCGCTATAGAGTCGCTAGCGGTCGTAATAGGGACGCTATAGTAGTAAATAATCGTCTTGTCGCTGCTATAAACCTATCCTATACCTGCTGTCGCGTTAAAGGCGCGTCGAGCTACTTAGGTAGGTATAATTCGGCAGCGCCGTATCGCTAGGTATATTACTTAACTAGCTACCTAGCTTCTACGCTAGCGACTTGTCGATAGTTAGCCTAAGCGAAAGCGCAAAACTGTCGGTATTCGTTATTTATAGGCGGTAGGTAGTAGTAGTAGTAGTGCGAGGACTCGAAGACTCTCGTCTAGTCTCGGCGGCGGTTAGTTTAAGGGTTAGGTAGTGCGCTGCCTCGGCTGCAGCACTAGCGGTCGTTATAGGTAACTCCCTAGTTCTTCCGAGCTACTAATTAATAGTAGAACCTTGTGTTGGTATTATTATGTATATTGTGTTGTGCTATCTATTACGCGGCAGGAAGAGGTATATCTGTCCTGCCAAGCTGCCGCTTGTGCTAAGCTGCCGCTTGTGACTTCCTTATCAGTCCCACTCCCTCGCCTCCTAACCCCAAACTCTTCGGCATGCCATTAGCATGCTTCATTCGTCCGTTTAACAACCTGTCCAAAGCACCATTCCCTTTATAATGCTTCTCATTCATCAGCGATCCGTTAGTCACCTTCGCTACACTTTCCCCCTTGCCTTCAACCTCCCATACACTTTTCCCCGTCCCAAACTTCTCTCTCGTAACCGCATGTCGCTCTTTCTTCGTCGCCAAAATCTCTTCTCTCACAAGCCACGCGACAAGCACAAAACCGACGTCGATCAGCGGGCGAAATTGGAATGGAGCAGCGAGGTGGACGGCCAAGGATGTCAAGAAGGAGAGCACTGTCTTCGGCGTAGAGGACATTCCTGCACGGCAGAGGTCGCAGAAGAGGAGGCCGAGCCAGTAAATGCTGGCGTTGGTGAGGGCGCCGTGCGTATAGTGGAGCACGTCGAAGTCAGAGGGGATGGAGAAGAGGTTGTAGAAGATTTGGGTGCTGGCGGCTTGTGGGGTAGACGCAAAGTGAAGGGCTTGGTATGATAAAACGATGCCGGCAAGAGAAAGCATGCCGTAGACGGTCGTCCGGATTGTAGGAAGATCGGCCGTGTAATTGCGGACCATATCTTGCTCTTCTGTGTCTTCGTTCAGGTGTGTCAGCAGGAAGTGGATAAGGCTGATTCCGACCGGTGCTAGGTGGCAGAGGATGCTCAGCGTGCCGAGATCGAGGTTGACAGAGGTTTGGAATAGCACAGGTGCAAGCGTGCAGGCCACCACGAGCAGGAGAGAAGGCAGAATAGTCTTGATGTATGCAGTGTTCATCATTCGCATGTCTCCTGCAGCGAAGGCGGCGACACCTCCGGAGAGGTAGTGGAAGAAGAAGTAGAGCGGCATTGTGACCCCTACGCCTGTGTCGATTTTCGTTAGCACTCTCTTTTTCCCTAGGACAACCCACCTACACTCACCGTATATGTGACCGAGTATGACAGCCCACACGGGAAACCGCAAAAACACACTCAAACGATTGGCCCTCCTGCCGCTCTCCAAATTTCGCAATGCGTAAAACATGATCTCTTGCACCAAGAATGTCACGACTCTTGTAACCTTCTCATCGTCAGCTCCGAGTGGATCGGCCACAGTCTTCAACCATGCCCCCCATTCCTCATTCCATCTCCCGCCCATGTCTTTTCTCACAACCCACATCCACCACGCAATCAGCAGAAGCGGCGCTGCTCTCATCGACCTCCAAATCAGATTCTCCGACTTTCCAGTCCCCTGGTTTTGATTGAAAGCCATGCTTCCCTCCAGACTCCTGCTCGGCACGGGCAAATACTCTAAGAGCTCCGCACCAACCATGTTTCCGGCTTGCATATCCACAATCAAGCTGGGCAAGTTCGGAACGAGAACGTAGTTGAAGACGTACGCCATCGGACTCGCCAGACAATTGTGTCGGCACACGAGGGCTGCTTCCTTGACCGTCGCTTCGATCCGGGCTTGTCGTTTGGCTTGCCAGGCTCGAAAAGCATTCGCAAAATCCGCTGTCTTCATCCTATGTCCAGAGGATGAACTTCTCTGACTCAACGCAACCAAATGATTTGCCAAAGCCGCTGCACTTTCGATAGCATTGTTCCCTGCTTGTCCATGGTTCGCAGTCATCTTATGCGCACAGTCCCCAATTGTCGCCATACGGCCCCAGGCCCATTTATCGAACAAAGCTTCCTCCATCGGCACAAGGGTATAACTCACCCTTTTTTCCCACAGATCGCCAAACGAGACATTCTCCTTCACCATTCGCCACGCATTCTCCATTGCCACGCGCTCCGCGTCCTCTTTCGTGAACTTTGGAAATGTCGGATCAGTATACCGATGCACCTTGTCCATCTTCTCAAAATAAAACCAAAAGACCCTCTTCTCCTTCCCCGTAAGAACCAAAAACGCTCTCCCCTTATCATACGTCAAATCCGCCCATCCAGGATTCTCCACACCGGGAACATACGTCGAAATGCCAAAAAGGCACATATACTCAGCCGT
Organism: Cercospora zeina; assembly: GCA_022702355.1. NCBI lineage: Eukaryota > Fungi > Ascomycota > Dothideomycetes > Mycosphaerellales > Mycosphaerellaceae > Cercospora > Cercospora zeina. The sequence goes on from JAKLWX010000005.1 coordinate 1,461,454, forward strand.
CATTTTATTCTTCTCCTCTTCCGAAAAAGCTCCGGGCTCTTGCACATCCGCAATACGCCACATTTCGCTTCGCACCCTACTATTCACACCATCGCAGCCCACGACCATATCTCCCTCATAACAAGTTCCATCTTGACAGAAGACCTTGACGCCAGTATTGAGATGTTCGACGTTTGCCAGACGCTTGTTCAGCAAGATCTCCCCTCTGCCCGTCTCCGCGATCCTGACTTCCAACGTGTCCGCCGCAGCGCGCAGAACCAGCTGTCGGTCGAGGAAGCTCATTCCGTAGCCCAGGCGAGGTCCGAGGAGTCCAAAGACAGGTTGCGGTTCGCTAACGAGCTTTCCATCAGTATAGTGGCCTCGAGCATATGTCATCGGGACAGTCTCATCGAGAATTGCTTGTGCGGCGCCGAATTGGTCAAAGATTCGCAGGGATTGTGAGCCGAGGCCGATGGAAGCGCCGACTTGAGGATCCAAGAGGGAGCGGGCTTCGAGGAGGATGAACTCGATATCGTCGGCCTGGGAGAGTGCGTTGGCGAGGGTGAGGCCTACACAGATAGGCGTAAGCGAAGAAGCAAGATTTGTTGTAGTTCAGAGACTACAAACCGGCGATACCGCCACCGACAATGATGACTTTCATGATGGCGACAAGGCTGCTGCAAAGGCTGTTGTCAACTTCGTGGAGAAAAAGGACCGTTCGAGGATATCATCCCATAGGACGGGCGACCTGCATAGATCTTATAACTCTGAATGCATGGCGGGCGCGTAAGCAGGATCCTGACGCAGCAACAATGCAGCGACGGATTTGGCCGTAGCAACACAAGCCAGCGATGGTGCGGGTATGCCAGGAAGCGATTCGTGTCGGTTGCTTGCTCAGGTCACAGCTGAAGCGGACATTATGGCGTGCAGTTTGTCTCACGTTACAGGATCGCTAAGCGGCTTAGGGCTTTGCGCTGCATGTCAGCAGTTCAACGAGCTCTTATGCAGAGGCTGCCAACCTCATGGTCTTCGCGAAGAGTGCCTCCGGAATTATGGGTAGCGTTGCATCCGGATGAATTCGACACTCCGTTACTGGTTCCGTTCTCCATTCGTCGTCCTGGCTGCTCCAGTCATACTCGTGCCAAAGGTGCCACAAGATAACGATCCATCGGAGAGAGTGTCACTTCTAGGCAAGTCCGCCTCGGTCGTTGAGATTGCGTCTAGATGGCGTAGTCAGCTGCGCCGATCCTGCAGCGAGAACGACGAATTGATTGAAGAAAGCATCGAAGCATAAAACATTCACATATCGCATTAGCATTAGCATCAACTATATCTTGGGTATCAGTAACGTCTTGTCTCGGCCATCGCACACAGGAGCTCGCACTGTACACAATCAGCAGAAACATGGACAAACAAGGCCCGACAAAATCTCGTCACCCGACCGCAATCCCTCCCTTGTTTTAATTCACCATCACCGACTGCCAATGTACACCTACTTCCACCGCATCGTACACTTCCGCAACGCCGTCGCGAGCCAATTAAATGACGTACTGTAACAGCAGTTAGCAATCGTCGCCATCATGTCAGATGCGGTCGCCGTCATGTCAGTGCAATACTCACCGGAATGAACAAGTAAGGTGTAATCTTCTCATACTCCTCCCAAGCTGCGCCATACTTTTCTTTACACCTTTGAATATCCCTGTAGGCGCGGTGCACGATCATGAGGGCGAAAAAGACGGGGTAGAACCATGGAAAGGGACTTTTGAAGCCGGTGATGAGACCCCAGCAAAAGGCGAAGTAGAAGTCGGCAGTATAATTGATCTTGCGGGCATACTTGAACCAGCCATCGATCATGAGGGAGTCGCCGGACTCGGTGCGGATGGTCCTGGGGTTCTTCACCTGCTTCCATGGCAGCTGTGGAAAGGTGTTTCGGTGCACAGCAACTCCACGTTCATCAGCGCGGAACATGTTCTTTTGTGAATTGCCGGTATCCCAGACCCAGTACGCGAAGAGGTAGGTGATGTAGAGGAAGACGAGGACAGGCTTGCTCCAACGATACTCGGATGGGTCGTGGTTGGCGAGGAAGATGGTGCAATGGCAGTAGCTGAGGGGAACACCAGCCAGATTCCAGAAAATGAGCATGAAGCCCCACTTCTCGTAGTACATGTCCCAGGTGGTGACGATCATCTCCTCGCCCTTGGAGCAGGCATTGGCGTAGAGCCAGTGGGCCATGACGAGGAAAGCGACTTCTCCCGTCACATATCCGTACGTCTCCAACTGACGGAAAGCTGCACTGAGGGAGATGAAGAAGAGGATATACCATGGCAGGCGGACTTCGAAGAACATTTTGAAATCGAGCCAGCCAAACATGCGAGGGTTGAGTTCGGCTCCCATGAAGAAATCATAGACGTGGTAGCCAGTCATACGGTGCTGAGCACCACGCGCGAGGGCGGACACGTAGGCGACGATGGCGACGATGAAGCCGGTGAAGATGGCCACGCTCATCAATGGGCCAAACTCGTCGATGAGAGTGAACAGGGGAAAGAGGCCGGTGTAATGCAGGGTAAGTGCAGTGGCAATGGAGATGTAAAAGGACCAGACGCCAGAACAGTAGTAGCGGAGCTGCTTGCCGTTCGCGTGCGGCAAAGGCTTTCCGGTGGAGTAGACACCGGGCGCGAACAGATACAGGAAGCCCTCGAAGAGGAAGAAGGACCAGTAGATGGCCCAGGCCTTGCGGTGCGGGAAAGCGCCCGTGTAGGCCAAGTGGAAGAGGTGCTTGCCGTACTGTGCCCAGGTCATGCTGGGCTCCGAGGGGAACTTGCCATTGTAGTAGGTGGCGCCGATCCACATGTACCACATCAGCAGCGGGAAGCCGATCATCATGGACGTGACGCCCAATGTGCCTCCAAAGTCGAAGTGTGGGTTGTGGTCCACCTTGGGGTCGCTGCCCACGAGCCATCCATCAATGACGGTGCCCTTGGGCGCGCCATTGGCCCTTCCATTGGCGGCCTGTTTGGTGCTGCCATTGCCGCTGGTGACGGGAGCCTTCAGCTCGGCGGATGCGCTCAAGTCGTCGGTGGGTGAAGGCGATCGTTCATCGCTGGCGGCGGACCTGCGTGTGGTGCGGCGGCGAGTGCCAGGCGTCTCAATGAAGCCGTCGGGGACCATGGATTTTCGCGGACTGGCGGACGACATGGTCAGCACGACGTTCCACGCAGCGCAGTGTCCGAGGAAGAGGAGGAGGAGGAGCAGGAGGAGCAGAAGAAGAAGAGGCAGCAGAATTGGAAGTTGGCCGTAGCGGTGGGTTTGCTACTTACGTCTTCCCGGTCTGGGAGCGCGTCACTCGTTCCGACATGGTTGGTGGGTGGAATGCAATATTGGTGCACGCTCGACCATGCACATGGGCAAATGTGAAGAGAAACAGACCGACTGTCAGAGAGACCGACCGACAGACAGGCGGCCGGCGCGCCATCACTTTTTGGTGCTGTTTATCCAACACGTGAAATCGCCTCCTGCCATTCTGATTGGTCCGGGGCGCGGCGGTGCGCATAATTATGCAGTGGCAAGTGGCTTCTGCGGCATAAGATGTACCTCAGGCACACGTGCATGTTTGTTCCCTGTCGCGCTAAGCAGCGCGTAGTCACGGAAGTATGCGGGTAGCTTCCGGAAAGTCACTTAGAATTATATAATATTTGTTTGTTTGTTTGTTTGTTTGTCTGTTTATTTGTTCTATTTACGTCCTATAGGAACCGAAGACTATATAGAACGGGAGCTATAGGTAGCTACTAGTTATATTCTATTTAAAGTAATATTACGGGCGAATAACGCGTACGTAGATAGTTTATAGTAGTATTTAATAAGTTAAATAAGAAGAGAGATACTTATTCTATAGCGTCTAAGAAATATTAGCTAGTACGCTAAGTTCTTATACTAGAGAAGCTAGTACTTAGTAATTAGAGTTTTACTCTTTATATTACCTCTTTTCTCCTCTTTAAACTACGCGCAAATTTATATAGAGTACTTCTATAGTAACTCGGAGAGTATTCTCGTAACTATAGCTATATATAGTACTATCTATCTTTATTTTAAACTAGTAGAGATTACTTAGATTTCGGAAATAAGTCGGTATTTAGTAGGTATTAGATATAGGAATTCTCTCTCTACTTAGTCTAAGGACAAGTTTAGCTTTTTATCGATTTTATAGCTATAGTATATAAATATAGCGCTAATACGCTTTATATATAAATTACTATATAGCGGAGATAGCGCGTCTACTACTAAGTTTAGAAAACTAAAAACTAAGTATATACGACGTTACGTTATCGCGTTATAGCTAGAATCTAGAAGCTAGTTAAATCGTATATAATAGCGATATAGTAGCGATAGTAATATAGTTTATTTATTTATTATTTATTTGTTTATTCTATTTACGTTCTATAGGAGTCGAAGACTATATAAGACGGGAGCTACTAGTAGCTACCGATCGTATTCTATCGTAAGGGTTTCTTATTCGCGCTAAAAATAGATATTATAGGCCGATACCTAGGGGAGGTACTTAAAGAAGCGTATAAAAGGAAAGAACTATAAGAATAAAGGTGTTCCCGAGCTTTTAAAAGATAGTATAGTCGCCCTTAGGATATTAGGTTAGGACCTAGTACTTCGTTAGGTAGCGGCGGCGAGGTCGCTCTTTAGCTAGTTCTACTTAAACTTAAGAGTATATAAGAGAAGAGTCGAAAGAGAGTAGGTTCTAAGTAGCGTTCTACTAGAGGACGTTATCGCCTAGAGATTAAGAGTTTTTTAAAGAAGTAGTAGAGTTGCCTCTAGATATTAGGTCGCTTAGTTAGCTATTAGATCGCTTAGTTAGCTATTAGGTTAGGACCTAATACCTCGTTAGGTAGCGATAGCGAGGTTATTTTTTAGCTAATTCTATTTAGACTTAAGAGTTTATAGGGGAGGGATCGTAGAAGAGTAGGTTCTAAGTATCGTTCTACTAGAGGACGTCGTTACCTAACGGTCTCGAGTTTTTTAAAAACGGTAGGGTCGCCCTTAGAGTATTAGATCGGGATCTAATACTCTTTAGAGGGAACGGTAGGGTCGCCCTCGACTATTCGAATTAAGAAGTCGCTTCGTCCTCTTTCTTTTCTTTACTTTTTTAAAGATACTATCTCCTCGTTCCTATACCTATATCTTTTATAAAGGCTAGTACTAGCCCTCGTAGTATTTTATCTCCTAGTACTTCCTCTAGTAATCTCGCTCTTACTAGCTAGTTCGGGCGTCTATTCTAGTAGAACTAGTATATAAATAGGAGGTATTCCGGGGTTTCTTAGGATTCGTATTAGTATTAATCGTCTATAGCTTTCCCGATATACTTAAAGTAGCTCTAGAAGTATCCGTATCCTAGTCTTAAAGAGTAGTACGCGCTCGTTATCTTCCTCCGGCCTTTTAGAATCTCGGGCGTAGAGTTCTACTTAAAGTAGTTAAAGTAGCTCCTAGGTCTCTATATTCTCCGGGCCTTCTAGCTTTCGAAGTATTATTTCTATTAGTTCTAGACGTACTCCCGGATATCTTACTTAGCCTTTAGTTTCTCTAGGTTACGGAAGTATTCCGCGAACGCTTTAATTATCTATAGTCTCTCCTTATACTTCTACTATACGATCTCGATACCGATTAGTATCTAGCGTCTTATTAAGCGAATATCTATCTCTCGAAGTACTACTACTACTAGGGAACTAAGTAGTAGGTTATCGGCTTTATAGCTATATAGGATTATCTATTTCTCTCGCCTAATCTTTAGTAGTAGAAGATTTACCTCGAGTTCGGCTAGGATCGTAGAGAATATATAGAATACGCCTAGGATCCGTTTCGCTACCCTTGCTTAGATTACTTCTAAAGGTCGGATAGACCTCTTTAACCGCTACTAGACTAGTAACCTATAGTCTACTATCGTAGTAATATATACTATATAGATTTGTCGTAGAGATCTTACTATAAGGCCGTTCTTTATATTAGCGAGGCGTAGTATACGGTTAAACGCCGCTTCTATCTTTACTACTTAAATAGCGATATATTCTTTAAATAATAGATACGTATCGAACTAGATTCCTAGCTATCGGATAGCTTTCTTTACTAGTTAAACTACGTCGCTACTCGGGAGGGTAATTATAGCTTCTACGCCTTTCCCTTTAGAGAAGTAAAGGAGTTCTATCTTCGCTAGGTCGAATTTAACTTCCTAGAGGGCCCCTTCCCTTATAAGCTTTTTAACTTCGCGTTATAGTACTCTTATATTCTTCTAGAGGCTCGTTAATATAGTAGCGATCCTTATATTATCGATATACGAGAGAGGGTAGACGTCTTATAGGTTCGTAAAGAGGTCTCTTATATATATAAGGAAGAGTATCGGAGATATAGAGCTGCCTTATAGTACCCCGGTATCGATTTCGGTTTCTACCTCGATTTAGCCGTCGAAGAAGAGCTAGATTACTCTATATTCTAGAAACGATTTCGTCTATTTAATAATTATATACGGGAGCCGTAATTTAATTATCGTCTATAGAAGTCGTTCCTTAGAGACGTAGTTAAACGCTTCTTTAATATTAAGGAATACGACTAAGGTTTTAAGGCCTCTAGCTTTACTCTTTTTAACGTAGTTCGTAAGAAGTATAGCTATATCTACTACTAACTATTTCTTACGTCCTCCTATCTAGGAGTTATATAGAAGTAGGCCGGTCTCTACGTACTTTCTAAGTCTCTATATAAGTATCCTCTTACTAATCTTACCTAGGTAGCTTAGAAGTAAGATAATCTAGTATATCTTAAGGATAGAGTAGTTTAGTTTATTCGGTTTTATAAGAGTAACGCCTATCGCCTTTCTCTAGTACTTAAGGTAGTAGCCGCGGCTAAGAAGTACTTAGAATAGAGCGAGGAATACTTTTAGAATAGCGGCGTATACGTAGCTAATAATCTTTTAAGTTATACTATCCGGTCTAGGAGTCTTGCTCTTAACTCTTATCGTAGAGTATACTAGTCGTAGTTCCTCTTCTAATACTAGTTCCTAGTCCTAGTCTTCGACTTAGTAGGAGCTCTATCGTACTCGGAGTTCTCTATTAGAGAAAGGTCTCGGAAAAAGTCTATTCTAGAATACCTTATATTTTTCTACGAATAACGTCTCTCCTTAGATCGTTAGTACTAGGCCTTAAGTCCTAGGCTTCGTATATAATATTACTTTAAAGATCGTCTTTAAATTAGTACCCTCTAGGAATTTATTCTAGTGCTCGCGTTTCGCTCTCTTAATAGCTAGAAAGTACGTATTCTTAGTTTAAAGGTACTCTACTTTCTATTCGGCTATAAGGACTCGGCCGTTATTAAAGATACGAGTATACGTATACTATATTATCCGTCGGAGGTCTCGAAGCTCGGGTTTCTACTATAGCTTAGACTTAGAGCTAGAACGGCGTTATCGAAGCGTATACTCGTAGGCCCTTTATACTAGTATAGACTTAAACCTATATATACTAAAATCGGTAGCTTATTATACGTACGCTAGTTCTAGTAAGGGCAGCGGTATTATACGATATCCGCCCTTATATTATATCGTCTCTCCGATACTAGAGAGGCCTAAAGGACCTATAGACGACGCCGAGACCTTGTCCTATATCTAGAAAACGCTAATTTCTAACCTAATAGTAAGGTAAACCTCTTAATACGTTACTTCTTAATATTAGGCCTTATGCGCTCGACTTTCTAATTCGTTCTAATCTTAAAGTTATAAGGTTCGAGAAGCGGATGCTTAAGATAGAGGCTAAAAGGTATAAGTATTCTATTATTATAAGTAAGAGGAGGAATCGTTATACTAGAGGTCTCTAATAATACGATAGGTAGTAGATAGAAAGGCAAATCGCTTTCCGAGAGTATCTAATCGTAGAAGAAAAGTCGTAAAGAGTATAGATAAAGTAGTAAGGTATCTAATCTCTTCGAGTCGCCCGAAGGCTCGTTATTAATATCTTCTTACCTTCCTACTTATTCGATATCTTTATTCTTCTTTTATTCTATATTCTAAGTACTCTTAGCTTTTTAGAACTCCTATTAGAACCGTAGTAGGCTACTAGTTAATATATCCCTCTCTTACTCGAATATCTCTTTAAAGATATAGCGTAGATCGCGAGCAACAACGTAGTTCTTATCTCTACTAGCCGTATTAGCTCCGAACGATAGCGTATACTCTCCGAAGAGCGTAAGTTACTCGAATATCTTCTTAGAGATATAGCGCGGATCGCGAGTAACGACGTAGTTCCTATCTCTACTAGCTATATTAGCTCTAAACGATAGCGTATACTCTTCGAAGAACTCGAGGTAACTCGAGGAAATGCTACTACGCCTTCTACCGCGCGCCTAGAACTAGTTTAGAAGCCGTTAGAATCCTTAGAATTCTTTACTTATCTAATTTTTGCTATTTTATTTACTTCTAGAAAGTTATAGTTTATTAGAAGACTATATTAACCTACTACCTAGCCGGTAGCTAATTAGAAAGTCGGTAATTCTAGAATTAAACCCTTAGAACGCGTTATATATTTGCTATCTTATAATAAATGCTTATAATAATTAGAAAATATTAATTATATACTAGCGAGCCTATTATAAAGGCAGCCCTTTGCTTCCGACTTTCTCTCGAATATCTACTTCCGAATAATAACTTTAATAACCTCTTCTAGCTTTTAGAACCCTCTCGGCCTAATAGTACTCTTTTTAGAAGACTCTAGAAAGCTTTCTTAATATCCGTAGTAGCTTATAGTAAGATTTCCTCGTATATAAACCCTTTCTCGAGTATACTAATAGCTTATTAGAATTATTAGCTAAGATAACTACTACTTCGCGTCGGTCCTAGCGTATAAGCGGATCGTTTAGTAGGAAACTTACCGGTCTAAGCCTCGGTTCTAGCTCTAGTAGTAGTAGCGATTCTCTAAAGAAGCTAAACTAGAGCTCGCGCGCTCTTATATATAGCTCGAGTTAGATAGAAAATCTACTAAATATACTCTAGGAAAAGTAGTTCCGCGCTTCGTTAATCGAATTTCTAAACTAAAAAGATCTACGCTCGTAACGCTTCTTTCTAGAGGAAATAGTCCTTCTAATCTAAAGAGGCGTATATTAAGGCGATTTCCGGGAAATAATCTACGGCTTTCTTAGTAGTACTAGTAGAAAGATATACCGTAGCATCGATAACTTCTTCGATTCGAATTTTCGTCTTATCGATCTAGACTAGCTACTAAGACTAATCTTTCTTCTAGGTTAGAAAATAAATCTAAGATCGATAGAGTATTAACTTCCTACTCTTATTAGTTCGTACGGTATAGATTTAGAGTATATATTAGACGACGATATCTATATATATTATAGAAAGGGGTCTAGTAAGGCTAAGATTTATATCCGCGTTCTAGACTAGTCGTATAATCTAAGAGTCCCGGCTTCCTCGACTAATTAGCTATATCTCTAGAATAGTACTTATACGAACTACGTTTACGATAGCAAGACTACGTATAATATAAAGGTAAAATCCGGTTGTTCTCTTTCTAGTCGAGCGCCGATACGCTAGTATAGTACTAATCGCTAGAATCTACTACCTTAGAGCGCTACTACTCCTATTCCTCTAATCTCTAGTACTTCTCGGAACCTTTAGAACGATCCGCCTACTAAGAGAGCCTTTCCGATATCGGCTTCTAATCTTCTATTAGAACTATAAGGTATAGCGCTAAATAATACGAGTAACGCCGCGTAGAACCTTCGTTAGGAACTTCGTTCTACGATTAATATACTTAATCCTATTCTTAGGAGTCTTAAGAATTAGACTAGTTCGGCGTTTTAATACGTTCCGACTACTATTCCTCTAGTCCTACTAGCCGAGGCCGTAATAATCCTGATTATTATCCGCGTGCTCTATAACCTAGGTTCTAATAGTATCTTACGTATCCTTTAGAGAATAGTAATTATAATAGAAGAGGCGTTTAAGGCTATTTTAGACACCCGTCTAGAGGCCTTCGTAGAGAGCGGTCTACCGAACTCTAGTAGTAAAGCTATTAATAGATATAATAACGTAATCGAAGGAGGTTTAGGTACCGAGTTAGAGTATAACTCTAGTAACGAGGATAGTAATATCTAGTAGAGAAAGCGGTTTCTTTAGTTTTATTAGATCTAATACCTTCTAATCCTAGAAGTTTTCTAGAGAAAAGTCTTTTCGGCGTTCTATTTTTTTATTTTCTACTTATTCTAAGGAGATTAGAATATAGGTATAGCTCCTCTCTACTATAAGTAGATAGAGGGAGGTTTTTGCCTAGATCTAGTAATAGAAAAGGTTTCCTCTCTACTTCTAGTATTATTTCTTGTCTTAGATCCGCTCTAGAACTACTAGGAAGGTTTAGATACTCCGGAAGTTTCTAAGGTCTAGATTATCTAAATTAGGTAGCCTTAGCTTTTTAAGTTTCGCTAATTAGATACTAAGTAGCTAGCTAACTTCTACTACTTTAAAATTTAGAAACCTTTATCCTCTACCTAATTTCTTCTCTTTTTAATATCCTCTTACTTCCTTATTCTACTTTAAATAGTACTAATAAAGTCTATCTAGAAGCTAAAGGCTAAGGTTTAGATCCTATTAGAGAGCTTAAAGGCCTCTAGTACCTTACTCTTTCTAGAGGATATTATTAGGACAAACTCTAAGTACTAGGTCTTTAGGAAGGACAAGTAGGCTAGAAAGCTATTAAAGAAGGTCTAGAAGAGGTAGTATTCTAAGAAGGTCTAGAGCTAGTAGGATAAGACTATACTCTCTAATTAGAATATTTAGGAAAGGGCTAGCTACTTCTTAGACCTATTTAGATTATTAGGTATACTAGATATATTTCCTAGGCTATTCCTAAATTCTTATAGAAATAGAAGGCTATACTTAAGTATTAAAGGAATCCTAGGGCTAGAATACTAGCTTCTTTCTAAGATAAAGCTATCTAAAGGTTCCTAGATAAGAGTTAGAGAGTATAGGCCCTATAGTTCCCTTTATAGAGTAGTATCTATTATTACTTATTTTCTAAAGTAAGCTAAGGATTCTAAAGGTCCTTATAACTATTATAAAAAGAGCAAAACTGCTCCTTTTCTAGCTTATAGAAGAGTACTAAGCCTTAGCTAGGAAGATCTAGATAATAAGTAGCTTTTTAGAGGTACTTATACTAACTACTTATATAATAGCTAGTATAACTAATCTTCCTCTTCTAAATATAGTCTAAGCACCTAGCTAAAAGCAGTTAGAGGACCTAAAGTTATTTAGAAAGAGGTTCTTTCTAATATAAAGCATAATAGATTAACTAGATCTAAGCTAATAGTCTAAGTCTTAAGTTTAAAGGCCTAGGCTAATAGGATTATCCTAGATACTACTAGATACTATATAGCCTTTAATAGATTTTAGAAATTCTTAGACTTAGAGAACTTGCTAAATCCTACTAGTTTAGATTATATTCTAAAAACAAGCCCTTTGCCCCTATACTAGTTTTACTATACTAAGTAGAATTATCTAGATAGTATAGCCTTTAGTTCTAGCTATCTAACCTTCCTCTTTCTAGTTAATTAAAAGGTTTTAAAGGAAGAGAATTTACTTAGTCTTAGTACTTCCTTAGTAAAGTTAGCTAATTAAGTAACTAGAGCTACTAGTTCCTAGTCCTTAAGTTAATCCTCTCCTTAACTTAGAAAGAAGAAAGTAGTACTAACTAGCTCTATACTAGAGTAATCTTCTAATATAGAAAAGGTACCTAAGAGGAACCTAGAGGCTATAGTTGCTAGTAAATCTAATATCTAATCTAAAAATAGTCTAGATACTAAATCTAATTCTAATTCTAATTCTAACTTAGATTCTAATAACTAAGCTAAGGACTAGGTAATAGAAGAAGCTAGGGGAGGTAAACCTAAGGAAGGCTAGGAAAGAGAAACTAAAGTCTAAGTAGAAGAGAGCTAGGGAATTAGTCTTTAGACTTCTAGATTTAGAAGGTATGCCTAGGTATATAGTCTTAGAAGCAGTTAAATCTTAGAAGGGTTAAGAAGTAAATCTAGAGAGTTGTCTAGGTCGTCGGATATTCGTAGAAAGATAGAAAACGAAGGTCTAATTATTCTAAAAAGAGAAAGCTAAGAATACTATATAGTATTTTATGTTTTTCGTCCGTAGTTTTAAGTCTTTATAGATACGTATGCCGCCTAGGTATTATATTCGGCATTATCGAGTTGTTTTGTTTCTAGGAAATTAATTCTAAGTTCTAGAAACTTAAAACTAGTTAAGGTTTTTAGTCTTTTTTATATAAGACTTAGTTTAACGTCGTCTCGGACTCTAGTCGATATATTTTCTAGAAAGAGTAGAACTTCTAATTACTTCTAAAGACTATCGTTAAGCTATATCGCTAGTTTAACGTTATCTCGGATAGTTATCTTTATTAGGAACCTTTTTTTTCTTTCTTTATTTAGTTTAATATTATTATAGACGTTTGTCTTCGTTAGATATTTTTTTTTCTTTTCTTTAGTTTAACGTTATTATAGACGTATATCTTCGTTAGATATTTTTTTTTCTTTTCTTTAGTTTAACGTTATTATAGATATATATCTTCGTCGGATATTTTTTTTTTCTTTTCTTTAGTTTAACGTTATTACGGACGTTTGTCTTTCCTTTAGTAAGGTCGGAGCTTCTAACTGTTTCTAAAGACTATTAAACGCTAGATACCGCCTATCCCTCCCTATTAAATACTAAAATAAGAGTTTTTATATTCTTTCGTATTCTTATAGTTCTTCTTCTAGAATATATCGGAGTTATACTATCGTAGGATATCGCTCTTCCTCGTATTCGACTTCGTCGACTATATCCTCTCTACTCGAGATTTTATAGACTTCTTCTAGAATAGGTTCGATCTTATTTTCCTCTTCTAGATTTTAAAACGCCTCTTTTACTTAGTATCTTACTAGGTCTTCTTGCTTATAGAATAGAAGTATAGCTCTTAGATTACGCTTATTAACTATCCTATTAATTTTAGCGCTACTAAGCTCTTCTAAATAGTAAGTAGAATAGTTCTTCGTATTACTTAATACTCGGTAAGGGCCTTTCTACTAGAAAGAAAGCTTCTAGGAACGTAAATCTTTAATATCTCCTCTCTAGAGAACGATAAGCTAGCCTTTCGTAAAGACTACGTCGGTTACGTTCTTCTTATCGTCTATATAAAGAGAGGCTTGTTCCTAAAGTCGTTCTTTACGAGCTAGCGCTTCTGCCTTTATAACGTCTATAGCTTCTAGAGCTTCTACTCTCTTCTAAATAAGGTCTTCGTACGTTCTAACCTTCCTCTAATCTAGAAGACTAAAGGTCGTAATAGAGAGCTCGATTAGAAGGACCGCTTCTCGGCTATATATAAGTAAAAACGGAGTTTAGCTAGTCGTATTATAGATAGTAGTCCTCTCGGCCTAAAGTACTGCCGGAACGTACTTTATCTAGCTCTTCTAAGTGCTATCTAATATCTTTATAAGAGCTAAAAGAATAGGACGATACCTAACTTTAACGTAGCTATTTAATTCTAGATTATAAGGCGAGATCCTAGTACGCCTAACGCTATACGAGTTTAAAAGGTCTTCGACTTCTTTTAAATAGGCCCGAGCGCCGTCTAGAACTATTCTATACGGTAGACCCTATTTATAAAAGATCTAGCGCTAGATAAAATTTGCGATCTACTTAGCTATTAAGTTCTTCGCTACGTAGGAAAACGTTTTACCTTCGACCTATCGGCTAAGACCTTCGTAGGTAATAAAAAGACAACCTTTCTTAACTCCGGTCCCTAGAATATCGCCTATATAGTAGACTATATCGTAATACTAGACTTCTCTAATAGTTTAAATCTACTATAGAACTATCTATATAGGACGGCGCCGACTATCTCTTAGATTATAAGGTCGGCATCTTCGGATATAATTAGAAACGTCGCTGTATATTCCGGACTACTAGTATATCCGCCTAATTATCTACTAGTATAAATCTATACTTCTATATTTAGAAACGTTATAGATTTCTCGTATAATCTCTAATCGTTTCTAAGGGTTATTAACGACTCGAATAACCGGTAAATTTAGACGTTCTTATCTTTAGAGACATCGTTCTTAAATAAAGAAACGGCGTAATTCTCGAGTATAAGGACGCTATTTTCCGCGGCTAATCGTACGGACTCTCCGACCTCTAGAAAGGATATAAGCGTAGACTAGAGAGTCGTAGGACTATTCTCTATCTAGCGTAGAACTATTAGGTTCCTCTAGAAGATTAGTAGAACCTATTAGATTATAATCTCTAAAGGTAGCTACCGCGGAAATTAGTTCCTAGTCTTAGAATAAGTCGTTATTAATTGCCGACTTATATTTACCCTTAGATTCTATATCTATATTAGGATTTAGTAGTCGTCGAGATAAGGTATCTAGTCTAGTATATTTCGGACTCGGAACGTATCGGATAGTAAACGTAAAGAGCTGTATCTAGGCCACCTATCGTACTATTATAGAATTTAGAAGATTAGAAGTAGGTCGACTAAGCTAGTAAGCTAGAGTCTTTATATCTACTTCTAGAGTAAAGTAGACGCTAAAAAGCTAAGGTTTTAGCTTTTTTAGACTTTTTAGAACCGCGAGGCATTTAAGCTTTCCTATATCGTATCTTCTCTTTATATCGTTCTAGAGGCCGCTTTCGAAACGTATAGAGTAGCGATAGCCGTCGATAACTTATATAAGGATATAGCCGTATCTATCTCTACTTATATCTATAGCTAAAATAATTTCGCTACTATTAGGTCTATAGTCGATAGAAATAAGCTAAGGATAGTTAACTAGAGCGTATCTAAGGGCTGCCTTTGCCTTCTAATAGGCTTTAGTCTAGATAAACTTAGTATTCTTCTAAAGGAGCTTATAAAGAGGCGCTATAATTAAGCTATATATCTCGATTATAAACTTAAAGTAGACTAGAAGCCTGAGATATATACGAATATCTTTCTAATAGGTAGGGTCTAGCTAGTTTAAGATCTTCTATACTCGTTATATATTTAGCTACTATCCTTTAGGCCTACTAATATACCCGACGACTTCTAGCTATTTATAGAAGACTTTAAACTTCTTAAATACTACTATTAGACTAGCTCGCTCTAGATCCGTAAGAATAGAATTAAGTATAGTAACCGCTTCTATAATAAACTAGCGGATTCCTAGTTTAATTTCTTTATCGTTATAGCGACTTTTTAGCCCTTTAATCGTAATATCGTCGAGGAAAGGAATAGCCGTATACGAGAAATAGTCGTATAGTATAATAGCTATAATCTAGTAGAACTAGGCAACTAAATTCGTAGCTCCTTAAGATAGAGTCGTCTATCGAACTAATCCTAAAGGCGTTATAAAACCTATTAGGTTACGGCTTCCTTTATTTAGAGGAATCTAATCGTATCCGAAGAAGATATTAGTAAGGCTCGAGACTATATAGCTAGCTATCTCTTCTAAAAAGCTATTTATATCTAGTAGCGTATTTATATCTCGGATAGTAACCTCGTTAATCTTCTAAGTAGCGTTTATTAAACGATACTTATTCGTATCTACTTTATAAACTAGAAAGTAAGGATTGCTATAAGATTTATAGTAGAACTCGAGCGTGCTAGCATCTAAGCGCTACTTAATTATTTCTTCTATCGTCTCTTTTAGAGCTAGATTAAGCCGAAAACCTAAGTACTACTATAGCGAATAAGGTACTATTCTAATCTTTTAAGGTAGCGCTACTTCTAGATTTAGAGGTCTAAGATATCGAAAGTCTAAAGTAAAAATAGCTTCTCGGTTAAAGAGTATCTTATAGAGCAGATATAATTCGTTTTCTAAAAGTTCTATACTAAGGTCGAGAGTAGATAGGACTTATAGCGTTAGCTAGCTACCTCTTTCTATCGTTAAGAACTTCTAAACGATATACTTCTAATCGAATAGTTTAGAACCTTTAGGTAGAAGGGATTCGCAGTCGAGGTATTTTTATTTCTACTTTAGATTTGCTTCTAGGGCCTTACTATCTATTATTAAGACATCTACGTTAACTAGTTTAACCTTATCGGCTACTCTTTTATAAAGTATATTATAGAGAACCTTTCTTATTAGCTACTAGGCCTTTCGAGTAAGTTTAGTAAAGTAGAAAGTAAACTAGAAAGTAGACTCTTCCTAATCTTAGTAGTAGAGGTTATTAACGTCTAAGATCGAGTCGAAAAGGTTTTCTTCGACTAGTTCGTCCTTATTATTTACGTAGGCGCGCGCAAGTACTCTTCTAGATTTATATATTATAAGAATTCGAAGTTAATAAGCAGGGTCCTCCTCCTCTAGAGCGCTTAGTTACTTAAGCTCTTTTAGGTACTAAAGGTACTAGTAGCGCTAGCCTTCTAATAACTTCTAATAAAGTCTATTTTCCGCTAAGGTAAGTAGGGCTGCAGAGATCGTTATAGCTTCGATTCTCGGCCCTCTACTTTTCTTAATAGCTAGTCGAGAGTTATATAGCCGTTATTACTATCTAGAGTAGTAAAGGTAATAAGTTTACCTCCTACGGTAGTAATAGTTCCTTCCTAGGAGCCGTCGTCGTAGTTTCTACTAGTAAGTCGGGTTCTATAAGTCTAAGGACGCCCGAGGATAAGCTAGATCGCCGTATCTACTTCTCCTCGTACGATAATATAGGAAAGTTTAATAATAACGTTATAAACGTTTATCCGAACATCTTTAGTAAGACTAACGATCTATATATTTCCGATAGTACTATATATTATAATACTTTACTTCTAAGGAATAATCGCTAGCTTATACTATTTCGCAAAGTAATCTATAATAATATAGTATTTAGAACCTTCGTTAATAAGTATATTAACTATTTTAGTAGGTGTTCCGACTTCTACTAGTACCTAGATTAATAGTACTCGTACGAAATCTTTAAAGATAGTAAATAGATTGATTTCTTTACTAGGACTATAAAGATTCTTAGTAGAGGGAGCCGATTCTCGACTTAGAAGGCTTAATACGTTAATTAGATTTATATTCGTAGATAGTTTAGATCCTTTAGGAACTTCTAGACTCTTAAAAATATTAGCATTCCGGACGTCTATTATATAAAGCTTCTAAAGAAGCTTCTAATCGTTTATTACTCTCTTCTAAAGGAGTCTAGAAAGTATATTATAGTAGGCTAGCAGCTTACCGACCGAGAACTCGACCTTTACTTATATAAGCTTACTTAGAGTCTAAACTTCGCCGATATTATAGCCTATATCTTCGTTAACCTTTTTAGTCTAATCCTAAAGATAGTTCTTAAGAGAACGTTTCTTAAGAACCTTCTGCTTTAGTAGATTAATAGGCTTAGGCTCGTTTTCTTTGCTTTTAAGTATATCTATATCTTCGATATCGTCTAGAAATTCTTAAATAAATAAAGGAGTCTTCGTAGTTTCTTAGCCTTAAGTCTAGCTTTTAGGTTCCTCTAATAACTCTTCTACGACTTCTAGAATTATCGGGGTTTTAATACTACGTATAATTTCTTCGAGACGTTTTCCTTTTACTTTCGTAGTATAACTCTACTCTCGGAGTTTTTCTTATACTATTTTTTAGTCTCTCTTAGAGATAGCTACGCTAGTAGAGCTTACGCTAGGTTTAGGTAATATACGACTTCTTATTTAAGTAGTAGAGGAGACGAGGGAAATTAGCGAACCCCCGAACTATAGTATCTAGTAATAGCTTATTACCGAGACTAAAGACTTTATCTCTAATTCTTTTTATCGCTAAAGAATAATTAGCTACTTACTATTAGAATAGTTAAGCTTTATAGTAAGGATCTAGTATCCTAGATTATAAGGCGTATCCTAGTAGTAAGATATATCTCGTAGTAACGGCTAACTTTCTATAATCCTCTTAATCTCCTCGGGATACGTTTACTTAATAGGACTTCTAATTCGTTCTTAGATCCGCGTAATAATAAACTTTAGCTTTAGTATCTTCTAGTCTTAGCTAAAGATAATCTTTTCTAGATAGCTAGTATTCGTATAGCTAAAGTATAGGATATTCCGTTCGCCTTTATATATATAGCCTCTATTAATTAAGTTAAGAGTAGGACTATATTCCTCTTAAAAGTAAGTCTCTTAGCCGTATATATAGTATTTTCCTTCGATAGAAGGGTCGACCTTTCTTTTCTAGAAACTAGTAGCGTAGGAACCGAGGTATGCTTTAGTCTAATTAGTCGTCTAGGCTTCTAATAGGTTCTAAAGGGAAGTATAGTACGAGTTAAGCCTAGGAGGGTTAATAGGTATAGCCGCGGCGGTCTTCTAATTAATTTATACCTAGAGAGAAGCTTAATTTATTACTAGATTCTTAAAGAGTTCGGTAAGCTTAGAGACTAGTAGCGAGGGTCTTATTTCTATATTAAACTTTAGCGTAAAGGTTAGTCGCTTCTAGTTAACGACTTCTTAAATCTTTTCGAGTATTAATCCTTAACTAATCTAGAACTTTCTAAAGCTATTATCTCTAGTCGCAATCTTATAAGCTTCTTTATAAACCTTAGTAAAAGGTTTAAAGAGCTTTCTAGTATAATCGATTCGAAGATAGTTAAAGACCTTCTTTATAATCTAGTCTAGAAGTCTAGAAAGAAAAAGCTAATACCTCGTATAGTTATCTAGCTCTTTAGTAGGAATCGTAGATTAAATTAGCTTAAATTACTTATAGTACTCGAGTATATTCGTGTCTTTTCCTTTCGCTTAAGCTCTTTTTAATAAGGTCTCGAGGCTTGCGCGTATCTAGAAAAGTATTTAAGTATTAAACTTAGCCTACCTATTTAGAATCGACTTATAGAGAGTAGGGTAGTTATTATCTAAATACCCGTCTAGAGTCTTAATCTCGATTTTAATAATATAGTCGTAGTTATCTAAAAGACGTTTAATTCTAGTAGAATCCTTTTAGTT
This sequence comes from Cercospora zeina, assembly GCA_022702355.1. Taxonomy (NCBI): domain Eukaryota; kingdom Fungi; phylum Ascomycota; class Dothideomycetes; order Mycosphaerellales; family Mycosphaerellaceae; genus Cercospora; species Cercospora zeina. The sequence continues at coordinate 1,480,413 of JAKLWX010000005.1, forward strand.
TAGATAATAGTCCTTAGTAAACTTATCTATTCTAAAAAGCTATTCTAATACGCTAGCGCCTAAAAAACTTAGATTTCTAGGCGTGTCCTTTTCTAGAGGTCGAGCTATTAGAGTCCCGAGATTTTTAGCTAATCCCTTTATAATATTAGGTTTAAGATTCTTAAGTAAGTTATATAAGGCTTCGATAAGAGATTACGTAAGAGCTATAGTACGTCTATCTTTAGCTAAAATCGGCTAATTATAATTATTTCGAGAGTTTAATATAGTTATAGTAGAAGTACTTATCTCGGAGGTACCGCGGAGCTAAGCGTCTTCTAAAGAAAGTAATTCTAGTAAAGGAAGGTTTCGTAGATAAATTTTAGTAGTACTAAAGTCGGATAAATCTAAATCTACTTTCTTTAAACGGATTAGTAAGTTTATTTACTAATCTATCTAAAGAATAGGTCGTATTTAGAGACGTCTAAATATAAAGAAGAAAGAAGCGAGGAGATAAAAGAAGATTCTTAGTCTAACTAAAGAATTAAAAGGTTTTCTAGAGATATAGTTAAACTACGAGAGCTATAAGAAGGAGTCTAGTAAAGAGAAGAGAGTCGTCGTCGTTTCGTAAAGTAGAGGGAGAAAAGATTAATTTTAGAAATAATTAGAAGCCTACTAGCCTTTAAGAGTATCTAAAATCGAAGGGGGAAAGGTAGTAAGTAAGCGTTAGTTAAGTTAAGAAGAAGTAATTAGGTTCGTTAGTATTAAGAGGTCTTAATACTAAGAGTAGGAAGCCTAGAAGCAAATGCGAGAGCCTAATTATTTTTTTATTAAAAGAGTACGAGGGCTCGCCTCTTTTTATACTCTTCTCCCTATCTTTAAAGCTATAAGTATATTCGTAAGACTTACTATCGCGATCGATTAGAAGGCTAGGAAAGTATATAAGTTACTAGAAGGTAGTAGTACGTCTTCTAGGTTCCTCTAATAAGAGTAGGAAGCTCCTTAGTTCTTAAAAGAATACTCTACTACCCGTCGTACGTCTAGAAGTTAAAGAAGTTCGTTTAGAAGCTAATAAACGCTAGTAGGCTCGTATTAAGTATATATATAAGCCCTTATACCTATATCGTAGGACACCTTACTAGAACGCTACTCCTAGAAGCTACTACTTAGTATAGTATACCTTTAGAACTAGAAAAAAGTCGTTAGAAGCTAAAGGGTCTAGTTTCGATCCCGGGGTCTCTAATCGTATCTAGGGGATCTAGCGCTATCGCCTAGTCGTCTAGAAAGTATTAGAAGCCTCGGAATTAGATAGAAGAAAGCCGCGTAAGTAAGATTCTTATTTTCTCTTCCTAAGATACTACGTTCGGTACTCGAGAGAGGCTATATCGTCGTAGCTATAAAGTAAGGCTAGTCTAACTAGGTCTAGAAAAGCAATCTAGTAGTCTTAGATAGTAGCGATATTAAACGCTCTCCGCCCTATAGTCTAGATAAGTTTAAAAAAGCAATCCGTCGATCCTAGATAGTAGCGATATTAGACGCTCTCCGCCCTACTATCTAGAATCGAGTCTCTAGAGGTAATTAGCTAAGAGTAGAGAGTAGCGAGGTTAAACGCTCTCTACCCTACGTCTCTTAGCTCTTCCCGAAAGAAAAAGCTATTAGAAAAAGTTCGTATCTATATAAAGTTATACGATTTTCTGCCTAGGTATAGCTTCTAGAATCGAATAGTAGCGAGCTATCGCGCTTATTAAAGTCTTTCGTATACCTACTATAGAGCTCGAGAGAAGCCTAGCTTCTCTATAGTTTTTCGAGGTTATTATCGTTTAGAAAGTAAGTTCGTAGTAGTTAGAAATAAATGTCGTTCTTCTAGAAGATCCTTTAAAGTAAAGTAGGCATTTGCGTTAGTCGGGCCCTACCTTTAGCTCTAAAAATATAAACCTAAACCTATATATACCGAAATCGGTAGCTTATTATACGTATACTAGTTCTAGTAAGGGCAGCGGTATTATACGATATTCGCCCTTATATTCTATCGTCTCTTTAATACTAGAGAGGCCTAAAGGACCTATAGATAACGCTAAGACCTTATCCTATATCTAGAAGATACTAATTTCTAACCTAATAGTAAGGTAAACCTCTTAATACGTTACTTTTTAATATTAGGCCTTATACGCTCGACTTTCTAATTCGTTCTAATCTTAAAGTTATAAGGTTCGAGTAGTAGATACTTAAGATAGAGGCTAAAAGGTATAGGTGTCCTATTATTATAAGTAAGAGAAGGAATCGTTATACTAGAGGTCTTTAATAATATAACGAGTAGTAAATAGAGAGGCAAATCGCTTTCTAAGAGTATTTAATCGTAGAAGAAAAGTCGTAAAGAGTATAGATAAAGTAGTAAGGTATCTAATCTCTTCGAGTCGCCCGAAGGCTCGTCGTTAATATCTTCTTACCTTCCTACTTATTCGATATTCTTATTCTTCCTTTATTCTATATTCTAAGTACTCTTAGGTTTTTAGAACCCCTATTAGAACCGTAGTAGGCTACTAGTTAATACTAGGCTCGAGAGTTTTTCCGTAGCCTCTTCTAGGTCCTCCTCGACTTCTAGTTCGTTCTCGCGGATCGCTAGGTAGTCTTAGAAATCTTCCTAGTTCGCGTCTTTCGTATCGTATACTATATACGGATTCGGGAGTTACTAGTTAAGACTACTACGTCCTAGTATCCGAGTTATTATAGCTAAATAGTCTAAGCTAAATTCGAGTATATTCTAGCTAGTTTCTACTCGGGATAGGCTACCTTTTATAAAGGTAAGATTAAGGGTACTTAGTACTCGGAGATTTAACTTATAGAATATTAGGACGCCTATTATATTCCTAAGGAGTAGGTTAGATTCCTCGAGCTACTCGAGGAAGCGGAGGGCCCTAGGGCTCGTATCTTATCCGTTCGTATTCTAACTTAGGTACCGAATATTAAAATCTCTAGTAAGTAGAACGTCTCGGCCTAGACGTATACTATAAAGGCTCCGTTCTATAGTCTAAGTCCCGTCGTTATCCCTCTTATTATAGACGTTTAGCACTTAGGTTTCGTTGCCGTTAGCGTCTCGAAGGCGGATTAATTAGATATTAGGGTCGCTAAGAGAGTCGGGGCTTACTTCTACTTCTAGTATCCTTCTTATATAAATATAGGTCCGCGGTCGTTATCCTACCCGTAGGTCTAGTAGTATAAGAGTATAACTAGCGTATAGAATTAGTCTTAGGGGGCCTTAGTCTTTTTATATAAGAATCTATAGTTCTTATACTAGAATAATATCGGCCTTCTCGCGTATACCTATCTCGAGTAAGGATTTTAGAGCTTAAGCGCTTCGGTTTATATTGCCTTAAAGGATATATAGTAGTGTCTCTAATATTCCTTCGAGGGTATAGTCGTTTTCGGTTTATCTTTTATATAGAATGCTTTATAGCTTACTCCTCCTACGAATAAGTAGTTCTAAATAGCCTTAGACGCTTCTTCGTATATATAGAACGCGATAAGTATTAAAGCCCTTATTTGTTCCTTGCGTTAGTCGGCTAGCGTTAGCTAAATAGGCCTATTCTAGATTCGTAGGCCTAGGTTATATTCCTCGATATTCTTTTTAATCTCGTCTAGACTATAAGGAGTATCGAAGTCGCGGGTAGAGACGCCGTTAACTACTACTTTATACTAGGTAGTATCGTTAAGAAGTAAGAGGATCGGTATATTTAGGAAGAGTAGCGGTAGGTTCTCGAGTATCGTAGCCTTAGACTTCTAGTCTCGGAAGTATAAGACTAAGTTACTCTTTATCGTTTAGTTAATACCTATAATTAGGAAGTCTCGGTGTCCCGCCTTCTAGAACGAGGCGTTTATTATCTCTTAGATCTATTAAGGGTCGATCTAGGTACCTTCGGTACGCCGGAAGATTAGGTAGTAGATCTAGTTAGCCTTCTAGGATGTTTTTATCCTTTCTAGTACTATAGTCTAGGTTTCTACGTCTAGCGTAGTCTTCGTGCTCTAAGAGAGTATACTACTAGGTAGTATAGAGTTAGTCGAAGTGTTTGCCTTAGCTATAGTAGCGTATATAGGTCGTTATTCCTATTATCTCTCTTCTAACTAAGTAGTTTATTAAGGTAGTTAAAGTAGGCAGGTAGTAGTATAGACTACTAATTTCGTTACTTATTCGAGGGAGGCGACCTGCCTTGCGATAGCGTCGGCTAGTCTAGCCGGGAGTCTATTACTTTTAGTATAGTCCTAGAAGATCTCGATTAAGTTAAGGAGTTCTATTTTTTCCGAGGGGTCTATTACGAGTCCCGCTACTTCGACTAGTAGCGAGTAGGCTTCCTAGAGTTCCTCTATAATCTTCTTACGCTAAACTGCCTTAGTAAAGGGGTCCGGGGCTACTCGGTTGCCTATTAGGCGGTCCTACGTAATATATTCGTTATTTATTAGCGAGAGAGGTCGTTTCTAGAAGAGAAGCGGAATAAGAGGGACTAGGGTCCTCTTCTAGCGTCTAGAGGCTTCGTTCGTATCTAGTTCTATCGTTTCTTAGAGCTAGTAGCTCGGAGAGTCGTTAAGAGAGAGGGGGATTATTTAGTATTATATCTAGGAGGGGCCTCGTTTAGGTGCTTTTTTAGGGTTTTCTAGTATTCTCGGTTCCCTTACTTACTCTAACTAGAGGTACGGTTAGGTAGGGTTAGTTGTCGGCTCTATAGCTATATAGGATTATCTATTTCTCTAGCCTAATCTTTAGTAGTAGGAGGTTTATCTCGAGTTCGGCTAGGACTATAGAGGACGTATAGAATACGCCTAGAATCCGTTTTGCGGCCCTTGCTTAGATTACTTCTAGAGGTCGAATAGACCTCTTTAACTACTACTAGACTAGTAACTCGTAGTCTACTATCGTAGTAATATATACTATATAGATTTATCGTAGAGATCTTACTATAAGGCCGTTCTTTATATTAGCGAGGCGTAGTATACGGTTAAACGCTACTTTCGTCTTTACTACTCGAATAGCGATATATTCTTTAAACGATAGGTACGTATCGAACTAGATTCCTAGCTAGTAAATAGCTTTCTTTGCTAATTAAACTACGTCGCTACTCGGGAGGGTAATCGTAGCTTCTATACCTTTCCCTTTAGAGAAGTAAAGGAGTTCTATCTTCGCTAGGTCGAATTCGATCTCTTAGAGAGCTCCTTCTCTTATAAGCTTTTTAACTTCGCGTTATAGTACTCTTACGTTCTTCTAGAGGCTCGTTAATATAGTAGCGATCTCTATATTATTAATATACAAGAAAGGGTAGACGTCCTATAGGTTCGTAAAGAGGTCTCTTATATATATAAAGAAGAGTATCGGAGATATAGAGCTGCCTTATAGTACCCCGGTATCGATTTCGGTTTCTACCTCGATTTAGCTAGCGCATCGCCTTATTAATATAAAGGAACGACTATATACGCTAAAGAAGAAGTTCTACGCTATTAATAATTAGCTAGCTAAGGCTAAAGTAGACGATTCTACTAGAGATTAAGTACTACGATTATAGCTTACTAACTTAGCGCTAGTAACGCAGCCGTCTATTAAATAGTTAGTCGCTAAACTCGTCTAGTACGTTAAAGATAAGACGAATATTAAGCCTACGCTATAGCGATAACCTCTAACTTTATCGTACGCGCCGCTACTAGCTATAACTATTCTCTCGTCCGACTATATAATATAGTAAGAACGAGAGGCTTAGCTATAATATACGCTAGAAGAGGCGCGAGCGCTAGCTTATAAGAGGGTATTAGACTAATAGGCGGTTATAAATAACGCGTAGAGGGTTTATTCGTCGTAGAATCTACCCCTATCGTCTTAATAATAATAATAGTTACTATTAAAAGAGCCGAATAAACGCGTTAGGTAGTAATCGCGGCGGAGGTAATAGCGAGGTTAGTAGTAGTAAGGTTAGTAGTAGCGAGGTTAGTAGTAGCGAGATTAGTAGTAGAGGTTAGAATAGGTCGGAACGGGTCTAGGTCGGGTCTAGGACCTAAATATATAGAACTATAATAGTTAGGTCGGGTCCTAGCCGGTTCCTATCTAGTTCCGGACCTATCTAATAAATATAGGTATTAGATAGGTCCGACTCGGGTCTAACGATAGGTCTAAAGATAGGTCCTAATAGAAATATAAGATTCGATAGAATATAGTATAGAAAATCGAGGGTTATAAATAAATAAAAACTAAAAGAAGTAGAAAGTATAGAAAGCGACGGGTTTTAAAGGTATATTTAATTTAATATAGCAAATTATACGATTTAGTATAACTATAGGCATACCGACTACGAATGCTAACTATAGTAACCTTTCTACTTATAACGATTTTTACTATATATACCCTTTATAGTTATAACGATTTTCCTTATATATACTATAGAGATTTATCTCTTACTAAATATATTAATTCCTTAAGACGAGAGTAGGCTAATAATAAACTTTATATCCCTCTACTAAATAGTTACTTGCTTTACGTAAATTATAGCAAAGTTAGTACCTATAATATAGTTAATATCGATCGAATATAGAACGACTAAGAGTATATATACTCGAGAAGAGGTAGACTAGAGCACTCTCGGCGGCTTCCTATAGAGTACTAAGAGCGCTCGCCTACTAATAGTAACCTTCTTAAGAAATAGCTAAGCCTCTAGAAACGTTATAGTAAACTTTATAGACGAGGTAGCTAAAGAGTAGCTTTAGTATAAGTAGATCCGTAGACTTCTAGTACTTGCGGATCTCTCGGAGCGTAATAGCTAGAGTATAAGTTAGTAATGCCGACTATATATGCCGACTATATAACTTACTACCTAGCTTATAGCGATAAGTCTTCCGTATACTAGCTCTATAAGCTAGACCTCCTCTACCTACTATTACTATTTTAGCTAGTACTTTTCTAGCTATTCTCTTTCTAGCTAGTCCCTTCTTTGCTACTCGTTTTCTATCTAGTAATCGTTTTCTACCTACTACTCCTCTAGCTACTACGCTACTATTTGTTCCGTTATTTACTATATCTTTATCTACTATATTTCTAGCTACTACTACTACCGCTACTATTACTATATTATCCCTCTTAATCTATTTTCTATAAGCTATTTAGTAAGCGAGCTTCTACTTATCGAGACGACGCCGACTACCTAGTATAGTTTTCTATAGAGCCTTCCTAGAAAGCTAAGAAGGAGGGGTAGGCGGTATAATACTCTCGTTACTATTACTCTCGTCGCTATTACTATCGTCGATATTAATAATAGAGCCGTTGTCTTCGTTATTTCTATTATCGCTATTCGCGTTTCTATAAGAACTATTCTAGTCGTTTCTACTAGTAGCCTCTTAGTCGTTACTATTATAAGCGAAGGGATTAGAAATTAAGAAAGGAGAGGTAGAAGCGCTATATTAGTTAGAAGAGGGCGCCTAGTTACTAAGAAGTCTAGGGTTAATATTACTATTATTTATAAGAGAGTTTTCGAGTAGAGAGGAGTTTCTAAATAAAGGAGGAGTAGATACTATATCTCGGCTAGAGAAGTATTATTCGGCGAACTAGCTAGGCTTATTAGTAGGAAGTTAAGCTATTATAAATACGCAGAGAGGCAAGAGAAAAGCGGTCGATTAAGCTACGATTAACGTATGCGATAGTATCTTTTATACGCGCGATACGAAAATTCGTTAGAAGGTATAAAAAAGGAAGGCGACGATAATAGGCTAATAAAGCGCGACCGCCGATAAGTTCTAAGGAGGTAGAGGTAGTAGTATTACTAATAGTTTAGTAAGGGTATATAAGTTAGCTAAGGCGGACGTTAGGCTCGCTAGCGCGCTAGCTACGGCTTTACCCGCGCTATATATATTAATTCTAAGCTTCTAAGTATAGCAACGTATACTAGGCTCTTTATAGTTGGCAATTATAGTCGGCAACCTAGTATTATATACCTATATTATTATTCCCTCCTCTATCCTAGTTAGTAAACTAGTAGTATAGATAACTATATAGGTATATATCCTTTACTTATAGAGTAACGCGCTTCGCGTAGATTACTAGAAGGTTAGAAATCTCGAACTCTATAACTAGAAATGCCTCTGCCGCTTCCTATAAGTATTTAAGTACTACTACCTAAATTCTAATAATATCGCTACTATCTCTATCTATTATAATCTCGCGAATAATACGCTAAAAAGGGACCCTCTAGATATATAAAGCTATCGTTTACTAAAGCTTATAAATCTCTCGTAAGGCTACCGTCCCTAGCTTTAACCGCCTTTTCGAGATACTAGACTTACTAGCTCTCGTTCGTCGCTATATTATTCTTATAGCTATTGCTTTTTTCTATAGAACTACTACCTTCCTATAAGACTCGTTATCTAGTATCGTAGCCTTTAGTAGCTATATTCGCTGCTACTTAGTAGCCTTATTTCCTACGCGTAGAAGTAGTACTAATAGTAGTATATTAGTATCTATATTATAATATACTCGTAAAGGAGGGCTCGAGTTAAACTCTATATTAGAGTCTACTTAGGAAATAAAAGAAGGTATCGAGTAGTATAGATAGAGATATCGAAGAGTTAGAAGGAGTAGATAGATATAGGTACGAAAGAGAAGAGCTAGAGCAGATAGGAGTACTAGAAAATCGTATACGACCGCCGGAATACGCAGGCCTATAGAGGGGGGGTTAGAGTTTAATAGCGCTATATAGTAGAACTATATCGCATTCTACTACTATATTAGGACACCCCTACCGATCTTTATCTAGTAGAAGTTATAGTTACGCGAACGCTATAATCGCTTTCGCTACTTTATAGAATATAGTAATAGACGCAAAGATTTACTATAGTATAGATTATATCTAGGTATTATATAGATAATATCGACTATAGTATATATATTTCGTTATTCGAAGTTCTCTATAAATATATAAAAGACTATAAAAGGGAAAGAGCTAGACTTACTAGTACTCTATAGTATTACTAGTTAAGTAGTCGTAATATAGTAGTAGAATAGAAAAATAGACTCTCTAGCCTATCTTTATATCGAGGAACTAAGTTATTATAATAGTAGAAGAGAAAAAATAATTATCGATACTACTTTAATACTAAGAAGAGGAGTAGTTATCGATAGTATAAGCTAAGAAGCAACTATTAGCGCCGAGGAGACTAGTAGTCGTCGATAGTATAAACTAAAAAGTAATCGTCCGCGCTAAGAAGACGAGTAGTCGTCGATAATATAAGCTAAGAAGTAGCTATCTACGCTAAAGAAATAAGTAGTCGTCGATAGTATAAGCTAAGAAGTAACTATTAGCGACGAGTAGACGAGTAGTCGTCGAGGGTATAAGTATATAGTAGTTACTCTTTTTAGCTAGCGATAGTAAGGTTAATCTAAGTAACGTATACGACGGCTTCTAGCTCTAGAGTACGTCTATAGCTGTTACTATTCGTATATAGTACCTACGAAGTCCTATTATACGCCTCTACGCGGCCGTAGGTAGAAATAGATGCTCTCGAGTATACTAGTAAAGTATAAGGGCATATAAGACAATCCTACTTCGCTACCACTAGCCGTATACCTAATAAGATAAGAACTAAGATAAGAACTACTCTAAGACAACCCTAAGACCACCTAACGAACTAAGGTAGAACTCTACTATAGAAGAGGTAGAAAAGAGAGGATAGAATAGAAGTAGATAGAATAGGAGCAGAGAGAGGAGGCAGCTACTAGGCAAGAGATTAGCTATTTACCTACTAAAAAGAGCTATAGAAGGAAGGGAGAAAGATAGACCCTTCCTACCTAGAATATATATTCCTAGAGACGACCTTCTAGGTCCGAGACGAATAGAAATAGAGGCCTCTATACCGACTCGATGCACTATACTAGCTATATCTGCTACTAGAACTAATTTTAGATATTAAAATTCTATATATAGGGCTTAGCGCTTAGCTTAGCGCTAAGGCGCACTAAGCGAAATTCTAGTTCCCCTAGGCATCGGCCTATAATATCCGTTTTTAGCGCGAATAAGACACCCTAATAACTAAAGAGTTTTTATAGCCTAGAAGGCTTTTTCTCTTACGACTAGATAGGCCTCGGCCTACCCGTGCTATATAGTCTTCGACTCCTATAGTACGTTAATAGAATAAATAAACAAATAAACAAATAAACATATTCGTATATAGTCGTATATATTAGTATACGCTATATTAGGCAAGCGATATATTATATAATATCGCTAACTATAGTAGCCGACTATAGTATAAGAAGCTAAACTCTATATATAGAAGTAAGCTAGTAGCTAGGCGGGAACAGCTATATACTAAGCTTCTAGCGTACCTAAAGCTAGAATTCGTCGTACTTAGCTCCTACTATAATAACTACTACCTTAACTACTACTATACTTGTATTACTACCGAATTTTAAGCGTATATTTACTATATATCTCGCGATACTTATCTCTTCTTAGCGATTAAGCTTGCGATAATAGTATAATAAAAGTAACGTCCGATAAGTACTACGCCCTCTAATAGTCTATAGAAGCGTCCCTGCCTTATAAATAAGAATTTAGATAGTATAAGTACTTCTATACTTTAGATACGACTAGGTGCTATAAGGAAAGATATAGATACCTACTCTTCTAATTCTAATACCCTTCGCGAGTATAGCTAGCGCGTAGATATATCGCCTAAGAGAGCTATAGTAAATAAGTAGCGTAAAGCTAGAAATAAGTCCTTTACTTAGTAGAAGAAGCTTTTAATTAGCTCTAATAATATATAAAGCTCCCTATCGAAGGAGTAATAGTAGAAGAAGATTAAGGCCTAAAGAGAGGAGTACTACGCTTAGTACGACCGGATAGCGTAAGTAATAATCTATATAGTCGGCTAATATAGTCGGTAGTACTAATATATAATAAGGACGATAAGAAACGTAAGCGCGCGCGGGATAGGCCTACTATATAGGTAGTAAACTAAGATAAGGAAAGCTTTTATTTTAATATTAAGAAGGAGAAAGGCGCGGACGACCTGCACTATAACTATAACTACTAGTATAATACTAATTAGTCTAAGTCGGGTCTAGAGGCACCCTACGTATTACTAGTAAAGTCGGCCGGTACTAGCTATAAAATAACTAACCTCTATCTTCGAGTCGCTACTAAGAGTAAGTAGGCCGTATAGAGGAGCTACGCCGTCTACGCCTTTTAGAATAAAGCTATTTAATAGTTTAAGAAGAAGGTATATACGCTTGCGATACTACGCGCGTAATATAGGAGTTAAGCCGAGTTTATCGTATAACTAATAAAGAAGAGGCCGAGTTCCTCGTAGTAAGAAATAGACCTTATCGAGAGGCTATAATCTAGGAATAAGAGGAGATACGTATTCTAAGTATCGAGAGCAGACGTAAGTAGCTCTTATTAAGAGTATATCGCTACTAGAACTAATAGCTTCTTTAGGACGCATTCGAGTACCTCCGATTAGACTAGAAGTATACTCTACGCTCTATAGAGCCTTATAGAGAGCTTATAAAATTAGTCTATATATTAGTATTTATAGCGAAAGCGAAGGTAAATTAGTACCGACTACGCCTACCGACTATATACTAATTAGTAGTAGGAGCTAATAGTAGAAGGCCGTCTTCTAACTATAACGGAAATTTTCCTATCCTATTACCGCGTAGTATATCGCAACTATCTCTCTTAGAAGTCCTCTAAGTTTAATATAGCTAATTGCTTTACTTAGACTCTAGAAGTCCTAGATTAGCTTATCCTATTAGGATACGATTAGGATAGTAATAGGTTCCGGAAGCTAGTTACGTCTAAAGTATAGGCTAAGCGAAATAGGCTAGCGTTCTAGTTATACGCTTATAAGTTCGATATAGAGAAGTTAGTATATAGAGAGCTTCTATAGAAAATATAGCTCGATTCTAAGTAGGAAGGAGGACTTAGCTTTTAGGATATCGTCGAGTAGCTTCTAGGTACGTCTATAGATAAGCTCGCTATCTTCGAGACCTTTATACGCAAATTCTAGTCGCTAGAGATAGGGTTTATATAGAAGCTCTATAACTCCTCTTAGGCTAGGTAGAATACGGATAGCTAATTAGTACTACTATATCTCGTAAGTTAAGTTTAGTTATAGCCGCCGACGGTATATTAGTCTATAGTTTACGTTATAGTACTAGCCGGCCCTCTTTAACTTATATCTCTTATCTCTATCTCTTAGTCTATAGTAGCTTACTAAATATATAATTCTCCTTTATAATTCTTATAGATGGCTAGAGTCTTGCCTTCGATAGCTAAGTATATTTAATACTAGCCTTATTCTCTTATATAGCAGTTATACCTTTAGAGATATACTACTACTTTTTCTTTAGAGCTAGTACTAGATCTAGGAGCTCTAGCTATACCTTAAACTTCTAGCTTACTATATTCTTTTTCCCCTTCTTACTCTTAGTATTATTTCTAGCCTTCTACTATATAGTATTATATCGCTTTACGTAGTCTTTAAGTAGTTTCTAAATTCTCTTTATAATAAGTTTATCTACTTAAGCTAAGTCTAACTCTGCTTTTTCGACTTAAGCTTTATTAACGCTACTAGCCTCTTACGCTAGTAAGATGCTTGCCCTCGAAGGCAACTATAGCGTTACTATAATTAAAGAGTACTTAGTACGTTTATTAGTCGCGACTATTACGAGCTCGATAAGAGTATTAGAGGTGCCCGTCTCTATAACGCTACTAGGATAGGGCGTCGGCCTATAATAGAGACATCTCGCTAGTACTTATACTAATAAAACTTAATCGCCTCTATAAATATTATTTACCTCTATTACTCTGCTAGCTTTTACTCTTTAGTTCTACGATTCCTTCTTAGTACTATATACTTTATATTATAGTATTACTAGTATATCCTACGACTCCGATACGACGTAGTAGTACTATACTTCCTTCTTTCTTAAGACGTATAAGTATATAGCTTCGCGAATAATAGACTAACTCCGAATCGTAGCTATCTCTCGTCGACTCTAGTCTAGAGGTTAGAATAGGTCGAGACGGGTCCGGGTCGGGTCTAGGACCTAAATATATAGAACTATAATAGTTAGGTCGGGTCCTAGCTAGTTTCTCCCTAGTTCCGAACCTATCTAATAAATATAGGTATTAGATAGGCCCGACTCGGGTCTAACGATAGGTCTAAAGATAGGTCCTAATAGAAATATAAGATTCGATAGAATATAGTATAGAAAATCGAGGGTTATAAATAGATAGAAACCGAAGGAAGTAGAAAGTATAGAAAGCGACGAGTTTTAAAGGTATATTTAATTTAATATAGCAAATTATACGATTTAGTATAACTATAGGTATACCGACTACGAATGCTAACTATAGTAACCTCTCTACTTATATCGATTTTTACTATATATACCCTTTATAGTTATAACGATTTTCCTTATATATACTATAGAGATTTATCTCTTACTAAATATATTAATTCCCTAAGACGAGAGCAGGCTAACGACAAACTTTATATCCCTCTACTAAATAGTTACTCGCTTTATATAAATTATAGTAACGTTAGTACCTATAATATAGTTAATATCGATCGAATATAGAACGACTAGGAGCATATATACTCGAGAAGAGGTAGACTAGAGCACTCTTAGCGGCTTCCTATAGAGTACTAAGGGCGCTCGCCTACTAATAGTAACCTCCTTAAGAAATAGCTAAGCCTCTAGAAACGTCGTAGTAAACTTCGTAGACGAGGTAGCTAAAGGGTAGCTTTAGTATAAGTAGATCTATAGACTTCTAGTACTTGCGGATCTCTTAGAGCGCGATAGCTAGAGTATAAGTTAGTAATACCGACTATATATGCTAACTATATAACTTACTACCTAGCTTATAGCGATAAGTCTTCCGTATACTAGCTCTACGAGCTAGACCTCCTCTACCTACTACTACTATTTTAGCCGGTGCTTTTCTAGCCGTTCTCTTCCTAGCTAGTCCCTTCTTCGCTACTCGTTTTCTACCTAGTAATCGTTTTCTACCTACTGCTCCTCTAGCTACTACGCTACTATTTATTCCGTTATTTACTATATCTTTATCTACTATATTTCTAGCTACTACTACTACTACTACTATTACTATATTATCCCTCTTAATCTATTTCTTATAGGCTATTTAGTAAGCGAGCTTCTACTTATCGAGACGACGCCGACCGCCTAGTATAGTTTTCTATAGAGCCTTCCTAGAAAGCTAAGAGGAGGGGTAGGTAGTATAATACTCTCGTTACTATTACTCTCGTTACTATTACTATCGTCGATATTAATAATAGAGCTATTGTCTTCGTTATTTCTATTATCGCTATTTGCGTTTCTATAAGAACTATTCTAGTCGTTTCTACTAGTAGCCTCTTAGTCGTTACTATTATAAGCGAAGGGATTAGAAATTAAGAAAGGAGAGGTAGAAGCGCTATATTAGTTAGAAGAGGGCGCCTAGTTACTAAGAAGTCTAGGGTCGATATTACTATTATCTATAAGAGAGTTTTCGGATAGGAAGAAGTTTTTAAATAAAGGAGGAGCAGACGCTATATCTCGGCTAAAGAAGTATTACTCGGCGAACTAGCTAGGCTTATTAGTAGGAAGTTAAGCTATTATAAATACGTAAAGGGGCGAGAGAAAAGTAGTCGATTAAGCTACGATTAACGTACGTAGTAGTATCCTTCGTACGCGTAATACGAAAATTTATTAGGAGATATAAAAAAGAAAGGCGATAATAATAGGCTAATAAAGCGCGACCGCTAATAAGTTCTAAGGAGGTAGAGGTAGTAATATTACTAATAGTTCGGTAAGGGTATATAGATTAGATAAGGCAGACGTTAGGCTCGCTAGCGCGCTAGCTATAGCTTTACTCGCGCTATATATATTAATTCTAAGCTTCTAAGTATAGTAACGTATGCTAGGCTCTTTATAGTCGGCAATTATAGTTAGTAACCTAGTATTATATACCTATATTATTATTCCCTCCTTTGTTCTAGCTAGTAAACTAGTAGCGTAGATAACTATATAGATATATATCCTTTGCTTATAGGGTAACGCGCTTCGCGTAGATCGCTAGAAGATTAGAAATCTCGAACTCTATAACGAGAAATGCCTCTACCGCTTCCTATAAGCATTTAAGTACTGCCGCCTAAATTCTAATAATATCGCTACTACCTCTATCTATTATAATCTCGTAGATAACGTACTAAAAAGGGACTCTATAGATATATAAAGCTATCGTTTGCTAAAGCTTACGAATCTCTTATAAGGCTACTATCCCTAGCTTTAACTACCTTTTCGAGATACTAGACTTACTAGCTCTCGTTCGTTACTATATTATCCTTATAGCTATCGCTTTTTTCCGTAGAACTACTACCTTCCTATAAGACTCGTCGTCTAGTACTATAGCCTTTAGTAGCCGTATTCGCTACTACTTAGTAGCCTTATTTCCTATACGTAGAGGTAGTACTAATAGTAATATATTAGTATCTATATTAGGATATACTCGTAGAGGAGGGCTCGAGTTAAACTCTATATTAGAGTCTACTTAAGAAATAAGAGAAGGCATCGAGTAGTATAGATAGAGATATCGAAGAGTTAGAAGGAGCGGATAGGTAGAGGTACGAGAGAGAAGAGCTAAAGTAGATAGGAGTACTAGAAAATCGTATACGACCGCCGGAATACGCAGGCCTATAAGAGGGGGGGTTAGAGTTCGATAGCGCTATATAGTAGAACTATATCGTATTCTACTACTATATCGGGACACCTCTACTAATCTTTACCTAGTAGAAGTTATAGTTACGCGAATACTATAATCGCTTTCGCTACTCTATAGAATATAGTAATAGACGTAAATATTTACTATAGTATAGATTATATCTGGGTATTATATAGATAATATCGACTATAGTATATATATTTCGTTATTCGAAGTTCTTTATAAATATATAAAATACTATAGAAGGGAAAGAGCTAGACTTACTAGTACTCTATAGTATTACTAGTTAAGTAGTTATAATATAGTAGTAGAATAGAAAAATAGACTCTCTAGCCTACCTTTATATCGAGGAACTAAGTCGTTATAATAGTAGAAGAGAAGAAATAATTATTAATACTACTTCGATATCGAGAAGAGGAGTAGTTATCGATAGTATAAGCTAAGAAGCAACTATTAGCGCTAAGGAGACTAGCGGTCGTCGATAGTATAAACTAAAAAGCAATCGTCCGCGCTAAGAAGACGAGTAGTCGTCGATAATATAAGCTAAGAAGCAGCTATCTACGCTAAGGAGATAAGCGGTCGTCGATAGTATAAGCTAAGAAGTACCTATTAGTAACGAGTAGACGAGCGGTCGTCGAGGGTATAAGTATATAGAAGTTACTCTTTTCGGCCGGTAATAGTAAGGTTAATCTAAGTAACGTATACGACGGATTCTAGCTCTAGAGTGCGTCTATAGCTATCGCTATCTATATATAGTCGTATATATTAATATACGCTATATTAGGCAAGCGATATATTATATAATATCGCCGACTATAGTAGCTAACTATAGTATAGGAAGCTAAACTCTACGTATAGAAGTAAGCTAGTAGCTAGGCGGGAATAGCTATATACTAAGCTTCTAGCGTACCTAAAGCTAGAATTCGTCGTACTTAGCTCCTACTATAATAACTACTACCTTAACTACTACTATACTTATATTACTACCGAATTTTAAGCGTATATTTACTATATACCTCGCGATACTTATCTCTTCTTAGCGACTAAACTTATAATAATAGCGCGATAAAAGTAATATCTAATAAGTACCGCGCCCTCTAATAGTTTATAGAAGCGTCCCTGCCTCGTAAATAAGGATTTAGATAGTATAAGTACTTCTATACTTTAGATACGACTAGGCGCTATAAGGAAAGATATAAATAACTACTCTTCTAATCCTAATACTCTTCGCGAGCGTAGCTAGCGCGCAGATATATTACCTAAGAGAGCTATAGTAGATAAGTAGCGTAAAGCTAGAAATAAGTCCTTTACTTAATAGAAGAAGCTTTTAATCGGCTTTAATAATATATAGAGCTCTCTATCGAAGGAGTAGTAGTAGAAGAAGATTAAGGCCTAAAGAGAGGAGTACTATACTTAGTACGACTAAATAGCGTAAGTAATAATCTATATAGTCGGCTAATATAGTTAGTAGTACTAATATATAATAGGAACGATAAGAAACGTAAGCGCGCGCAGGATAGGCCTACTATATAAGTAGCGAACTAGAATAAGAAAAGCTTCTATTTTAATATTAAGAAGGAGAAGAGCGCGGACGACCCGCACTATAACTATAACTACTAGTATAATACTAATTAGTCTAAGTCGGGTCCGGAGGCACTCTACGTATTGCTAGTAAGGTCGGCTAGTACTAGCTATAAAATAACTAACCTCTGCCTTCGAGTCGCTACCGAGAGCGAGTAGGCTATATAGAGGAGCTACGCTATCTATACCTTTTAGAATAAGGCTATTCGATAGTTTAAGAAGAAGGTATATACGCTTGCGATACTATACGCGTAATATAAGAGTTAAGCCGAGTTTATTATATAACTAATAAAGAAGAGGCCGAGTTCCTTATAGTAAGAAATAGATCTTATTAAGAGGCTATAATCTAGGAATAAGAGGAGATACGTATTCTAAGTATCTAGAGCGGACGTAAGTAGCTCTTATTAAGAGTATATCGCTACTAGAACTAATAGCTTCTTTAAGACGCATTCGAGTACCTCTAATTAGACTAGAAGTATACTCTACGCTCCGTAAAGCCTTATAGAGGGCTTATAAAATTAGTCCGTATATTAGTATTTATAGTAAAAGCGAAGGTAAATTAGTACCGACTACGCCTACTAACTATATACTAACTAGTAGTAGGAGCTAATAGTAGAAGGCCGTCTTCTAACTATAATAGAAATTTTCCTACCCTATTACTATATAGTATATTATAACTATCTCTCCTAGAAGTCCTCTAAGTTTAATATAGCTAATCGCTTTACTTAGACTCTAGAAGTCCTAGATTAGCTTGTCCTATTAGGATACGATTAAGATAGTAATAGGTTCTAGAAGCTAGTTATATCTAAAGTATAGGCTAAGCGAAATAGGCTAGCGTTCTAGTTATACGCTTATAAGTTCGATATAAAGGAGTCGGTATACGGAGAGCTTCTATAGGAAATATAGCTCGATTCTAAGTAGGAAGGAGGACTTAGCTTTTAGAACATCGTCGAGTAGCTTCTAAGTACGTCTACGGATAAGCTCGCTATCTCCGAGACCTTTATACGCAAATTCTAGTCGCTAGAGATAGGGTTTATATAGAAGCTCTATAACTCCTCTTAGGCTAGGTAAGATACGGATATATCTCGTAAGTTAAGATTAGTTATAGCCGCCGATAGTATATCGGTCTACGGTTTACGTCGTAGTACTAGCCGGCCCTCTTTAACTTATATCTCTTATCTCTACCTCTCGCTTTATAGTAGCTTCCCGAATATATAATTCTCCTTTATAATTCTTATAGATAGCTAGAGTCTTGCTTTCGATAGCTAAGTATATTTAATACTAGCCTTATTCTCTTACGTAGCGGTTGCGCCTTTAGAGATATACTACTACTTTATCTTTAGAGCTAGTACTAGATCTAGGAGCTCTAGCTATACCTTAAACTTCTAGCTCGCTATATTCTTTTTCTTCTTCTTACTTTTAGTATTATTTTTAGCCTTCTACCGTATAGTATTATATCGCTTTACGTAGTCTTTAAGTAGTTTCTAAATTCTCTTTATAATAGGTTTATCTACTTAGGCTAAGTCTAACTCTGCTTTTTCGACTTAAGCTTTATTAACGCTACTAGCCTCTTACGCTAGTAAGATACTTGCCCTCGAAGGTAACTATAGCGTTACTATAATTAAAGAGTACTTAGTATATTTATTAGTCGCGACTATTACGAGCTTAATAAGAGTACTAGAGGTGCCCGTCTCTATAACGCTACTAGGATAGGCCGTCGGCCTATAATAGAGATACCTCGCTAGTACTTATACTAATAAAACTTAATCGCCCCTATAAATATTATTTACCTCTATTACTCTACTAGCTTTTACTCTCTAGTTCTACGATTCCTTCTTAGGACTATATACTTTATATTATAGTATTACTAGTATATCCTACGACTCCGATATAATATAGTAGTACTATACTTCCTTCTTTCTTAAGACGTATAAGTATATAGCTTCGCGAACGATAGACTAACTCTAAATCGCAGCCGTCTCTCGTCGACTCTAGTCTAATTAAGAAGATAGTATAACGATAGAGGAAGGGACGCTATCCGATTACGAATACCTCGAGTAGTCGAGCTAGTATACGAGATAGGATACTACTTCTAGCTAACCTTACTAAGCCGCTAGAGGATTCTAAGAACTAAGTCGAAACTAATAGCGTATAAATATAGTAGCGGGAGTATACCTAGTCGTTTAAGGGCTTTTACTACTATTATTAGTAGCTCGAAGAGGTAAGGCATTACGATAAGTATAGTAGAATATCTTCGAACCTTATAAAATAGAACTCGAATACGTAAACGTTATAGGCTTAGAGATCTTTCGTTAAAGGTATAGACTAGGAAACGTACGCCCCGAGAGTTATTTATAAAGGATATAATAGAGTTATTAAATACCTAGAACTAAGTAATAGAATAAAAGCTCTATAAAAGTACCTCGATTTAGTAGGCTATAAAGATGCCTCCTAGGAGCGTAGAGTTACTAGAGAAGTTATTAAGGCTACTAAAGATTAATCTATAAGTTTAGTATTTATTATTACGAAAATAAGGTGCTAACTACGCTTGCCGACTACGCTTCCCGACTACGCTTACCGACTACGCTTGCCGACTACGCTTTCTAACTACGCTCGCTAACTACGCTTTATAGAGATATATAACGTAGATATACTAATAGTCCTTATTTATAGGAACGGCTTAAGAAAAGTTTTACTAGAACCGAGCACCTAGACCGGTTAAAGTTTCTAGAGTTATATAGGCTTATAGTTTCCTAGCTTAGATTACTCTTAAACTTCTTCGAAAGTCTTATAGTTCGGCGTACTTACGAATATCTATTAGAGGAGACTAGATCTATCGACTTTAAGAGCGCTACTACGATTAAGTTATATATCTAGGACGTAGTTAATTACTCCGAGGACAATCTAAAACGTTAGCTATCTAGAACCTTCTAGGTAGCTATCGCCCTTAATAGTTAGTACGCTAGGGTGCTCCGAGTATTATTTCTTATAATACGAGGCTACTAGATCGATAGCGAGTAGGCCTAGCATAAGGCTATACTAGCCTTTCTATATATTTTAGGCTATTATACGAGCGAAGTCCTAGTAGATCTACTATTCGACGTACTTACCCGTTTCGAAATCTCTAATAGGCTTATAGCGCTAATAGTAGATAATACTTCTAATAATAATATACTATATGCTACTATATACGTTTCCTTCCTATATATATACCTCCTAACTAATAAGTTCTAGCGTCGAGGCTATCGATATTTGCTTCTACGAGTATATATATATAGCGAAGCTATTAGTCTTAATTAAATAACTTCCTATCTAAGAAATAGACGGAGATATAGAAGAGATATTAGATACTAAAGACTACGAGTTCTCCTATCTAGAATAGTTCCTATACTTTATATATATAATCTAGCTCTTCTTAAAGAAGTTCTTCGCTACTCTTAAGATCGAGCTAAGAAACGAAGAATAGAAACGATAGAATAAGAAGATAGATACGAACGCCTTATATCGGCTTAAAGTAAGAAGTCTAGCTACGGTTCTAATAAAGGTACTATATATTCTCCCTCTAAAGTATATATAGTTAGTAAACGTAGTTAGTAGAAGCTATACTAATAACCGCTCCTTATAAAGTTTTATAAACTTATAGTTAAGGTAAACTCTAGTACTTAACGCTTCGAGAGTTTTATAGTACTATAGCGAAAGAGGATCGTAGATTTATATCTATACCCGAAATAGTATAAATAGTAGAAGAAGACGCCTAATAGAGTTTTACGCCTAATATAAGATATAAAGACCTATTAGAGCTTAACTACGATTATACTAATATATAGTTCTTAACTATAAGATATTATCGACGAGTATATTAAGAACGAGGGTTAGCCCGAACTTAAGCTAACTACTATAGAATAGAAGAGGGTTAAATATATTATTAACCTTACTACTTCTTTCGCTAAAGCTACGATATAGATTAGTACGATAAAGAGGCTAATAATATACCTCGTTCTTAGCTATTATAATACCTTGTTCGATATCCTAGATATTATAGATAAGAAACTTAAATATAAAATATAATCCTAGTAAAAGGAGATTTATTCTACCCTATAGGCTATATAGATAAAGCTCGAGAAGTATTATACTACTACCTAAGAGCGATTTAGCGATATATATAGTATTACGATTCTTCTTAATCTAGTAATAAAACAGACGTTCTAGGACCGCGAGGCCTTCTCTAGCGAGGAGCTCGATTCCTCCTTTAAGGATTACTACTAGTTAAAATTCTAGGTCGAATACGCGCGATATAAGCCTCTCGTAGCTACGTCCTAGTTTAGGCTAAAAAAGGCCTTATATCGCTCTACGATATTATTCGTAATAGGTCTTTATAGTAGATTAGATAGTAATAACTCCGACTTTAATTAAAGAGTATCTAGATAGCCGTAGCAGACCGTATAGCCTTTAGCTAATTCGGACGAGGTATCTCGTTATCGCTACGCTAGATTTAAGGACTCGGCTGCCTATTCTATAGAGTATCTGCTCTAGTTATAGAAGATAATCGTATTAGAATATCTAGGTTATACGCTAATAGCCTAGGACATCCTCTCTATCCTAGTAGCTAGAACTAGTTATAAGCGCGACTTTAGTATAGCGCGTTATTAGAGCCGATATAATCGGTCCTACGATCCCTCGACGTTTAGTAATATTATATACTATCGTTCCTAAGAGCGTAACGCGTAGTAATAGGCTTAGGATTTACTTATAGAGGAGGCGCTGCCGATATTAACTACGTTCGAGCCTTTAAATAATATAGTAAATTAGTAGTAGGAGTAGCTTAAGACGGATTAGGAGACGTTAGCAACTACTATATAAAGTAACTTCGACTCGATTAGTAATAATAAGGAGGATATAGTACTAATATATCTTCGCTATAGTACTTAGTAAAGGAAGTATTTGCTTTCGCGTTATACTTATAGAGTAGAATAGACTTCGTAGTCGATATTATAAATAGTATTTAATTCTAATATCTCGTAGTCGGCAAGTATAGTTAGTAAGTATAGTCGGTATCCTTATTTTTCTCTATAACTATAGTCGCTAGTTTAACTAGCGCTTCTAATATACTATAACGCTTAGTTCTATATATACGTATATTTAGTATTAGAGCAATTCTATTATTCTCGTAGCGACTTAGTCTTATTCTCTAGCATTAGACCTATCTTTCTAAACTTAGGTCTCTATAAAGACCTATATAGGAACTAGTAGTATTTAAACCCGACCTATCGATTTCGTATTAGGTTAGGGACCCTATAAATTTAAGTCTTAGGTCGGTTCCCTTAGGAACCGACCTAGACCTAAAACTAATCTAAAGTCGGGGACCTATTCTAACCTCTACTCTAGTCCGATTAAGAAGGCGGTATAATAGTAGAGGAAGGAATACTATACGATTACGAATACCTCGAGTAGTCGAGCTAGTACGTAAGATAGGATACTACCTCTAGCTAACCTTACTAAGCTACTAGAGGATTCTAAGGACTAGGTCGAAACTAATAGTATATAGATATAGTAGCGGGAGTATACCTAGTCGTTTAAGGGCTTTTACTACCGCTATTAGTAGCTCGAAGAGGCAAGGTATTATAATAAGTATAGTAGAATATCTTCGAACTCTATAAAATAGAACTTAAATATACGAATATTATAAGCCTAGAGATTTTTCGTTAAAGGTATAGACTAAGAAACGTACGCCCTAAGAGTTATTTATAGGGGATATAATAGAGTTATTAAATACCTAGGACTAAATAACGGAATAAAAGCTCTATAAAAGTACCTCGATTTAGTAGGCTACGAAGATGCCTCCTAGGAGCGTAGAGTTACTAAAGAAGTTATTAAGGCTACTAAAGATTAATCTATAAGTTTAGTATTTATTATTACGAAAATAAAGTACCGACTACGCTTGCCGACTACGCTTCCCGACTACGCTTACTAACTACGCTTCCTAACTACGCTCGCTAACTATACTTTATAAAGATATATAACGTAGATATACTAATAGTTCTTATTTATAGGAACGGCTTAAGAAAAGTTTTACTAGAACCGAGCACCTAGACTAGTTAAAGTTTCTAGAGTTATATAGGCTTATAGTTTCCTAGCTTAGATTACTCTTAAACTTCTTCGAAAGTCTTATAGTTTAGCGTACCTACGAATATTTATTAGAGGAGACTAGATCTATCGACTTTAAGAGCGCTACTACGATTAAGTTATATATCTAGGACGTAGTTAATTACTCCGAGGACAATCTAAAACGTTAGCTATCTAGAACCTTTCGGGTAGCTATTACCCTCGACGGTTAGTATACTAGAGTACTCCGAGTATTATTCCTTACGATACGAGGCTACTAGATCGATAGCGAGTAGGCCTAGTATAAGGCTATACTAGCCTTTCTATATATTTCGGGCCGTTATATAGGCGAAGTCCTAGCGGATCTACTATTCGATATACTTACCCGTTTCGAAATCTCTAATAAGCTTATAGCGCTAATAGCGGATAATACTTCTAATAATAATATACTATATACTACTATATACGTATCCTTTCTATATATATACCTTCTAACTAATAAGTTCTAGCGTCGAGGCTATCGATATTTACTTCTACGAGCGTATACGTATAGCGAAGCTATTAGTCTTAATTAAATAACTTCCCCTTTAAGGAATAGACGGAGATATAAGAGAGATATTAGATACTAAAGACTACGAGTTCTCCTATCTAAAACGGTTCTAGTACTTTATATATATAATCTAGCTCTCCTTAAGGAAGTTCTTCGCTACTCTTAAGATCGAGCTAAGAAATAAAAGATAGAAATAATAGGACGAGGAGATAGATATAAACGCCTTACGTTAGCTTAAAGTAGGAAGTCTAGCTATAGTTCTAATAAAGGTACTATATATTCTCTCTCTAAAGTATACGTAGTTAGCAAATATAGTCGGTAGAAGCTATACTAATAACCGCTCCCTATAAAGTTCTATAAACTTATAGTTAAGGTAAACTCTAGTACTTAACGCTTCGAGAGTTTTATAGTATTATAGCGAAAGAGGATCGTAGATCTATATCTATACCTAAAACGGTATAAATAGTAGAAGAAGACGCCTAATAGAGTTTTACGCCTAATATAAGATATAAAGACCCGTTAGAGCTTAACTACGATTATACTAATATATATTTCTTAACTATAAGATATTATCGACGAGTATATTAAGAACGAGGGTTAGCTCGAACTTAAGCTAACTGCTATAGAATAGAAGAGGGTTAAATATATTATTAATCTTACTACTCCTTTCGCTAAGGCTACGATACGGATTAGTACGATAAAGGGGCTAATAATATACCTCGTTCTTAGCTACTATAATACTTTATTCGATATCTTAGATATTATAGATAAGAAACTTAAGTATAAAATATAATCCTAGTAAAAGGAGATTTATTCTACTTTATAAGCTATATAGATAAAGCTCGAGAAGTATTATACTACTATTTAGGAGCGATTCGGCGATATATATAGTATTACGATTCTTCTTAATCTAGTAATAAAACGGACGTTCTAGGACTATAAGGCGTTCTCTAGCGAGAGGCTCGATTCCTCCTTCGAGGATTACTACTAGTTAAAATTCTAGGTCGAATACGTACGATATAAGCCTCTCGTAGCTACGTCCTAGTCTAGGCCGTAAAAGGCTTTATATCGCTCTACGATATTATTCGTAATAGGTCTCTATAGTAGATTAGATAGTAATAACTCCGACTCTAATTAAAAGGTATCTAGATAGCCGCGGCAGACTATATAGCCGTTAGCTAATTCGGACGAGGTATCTCGTTATCGTTACGTTAGATTTAAGGACTCGGCTGCCTATTCTATAGAGTATCCGCTCCGGTTATAGAAGATAATAGTATTAGAATATCTAGGTTACGCGCTAATAGCTCGGGATATTCTCTTTATCCTAGTAGCTAGAACTAGTTATAAGCGCGACTTTAGTATAGCGCGTTATTAGAGCCGATATAATCGGTCCTACGATCTCTCGACGTTTAGTAATATTATATACTATCGTTCCCGAGAGTATAACGCGTAGTAATAGGCTCGGGATTCGCTTATAGAGAAGGCGCTACCGATATTAACTATATTCGAGCCTTTAAATAATATAGTTAGTTAGTAGTAGGAGTAGCTAAAGGCAGATTAGGAGACGTTAGCAAGTACTAAATAGAGTAACTTCGACTCGATTAGCGATAATAAGAAGGATATAGTACTAATATATCTTCGCTATAGTACTTAGTAAAGGAAGTATTTACTTTTACGTTATACTCGTAGAGTAGAATAGACTTCGTAGTCGATATTATATATAGTATTTAATTCCGTATCTCGTAGTCGGCAAGTATAGTCGGCAGCCTTATTTTTCTCTATAACTATAGTCGCTACTTTAACTAGCGCTTCTAATATACTACTACGCTTAGTTCTATATATACGTATATTTAGTATTAGAGTAATCCTATTATCCCCGCGGCGACCTAGTTTTATGCCGCGTTATTAGACCTATCTTTTTAAACTTAGGTCTCTATAAAGACCTATATAGGAACTAGTAGTATTTAGACCCGACCTATCGATTTCGTATTAAGTTAGGTATCCTATCGATTTAGGTCTTAGGTCGGTTCCCTTAGAAACCGACCTAGACCCGGAACCGACCTAAAGTTAGAGACTTATTCTAACCTCTAATTAGTAGTAGCGAGGTTAGTAGTAGCGAGGTTAGTAGTAGCGAGGTTAGTAGTAGCGTATAAAAGGTTAGTATATAGCAATATATTAAGCGCCCCTAACTATACCTATTAGAGATATTAAGAGACTAATTCTTGCCGATTCCTCTATATGCGTTTAGCGTGCTTTTATCTTGCGCCGAGTATGCGCGGCGTAACCTAGATGCTTCGGCGTCTAACTTAGACGCCCTCTAAGCTATTAGCCCTCTAAGCTATCGCTTTTATAATTATCTCCTCTCTTCTATAGAGCTGCCTTAGCTCGTAGGAAAGTCTATATTAATGCGGCAGCCGGCCGCTTACGTTCTTATTACGTTATAGTTGCGTTACTCTACTACTCTATAGTCGTGCGCGATTTTTAGTAGTACTATAGTAATATACTAGATCTTAAGGGACTTTTATATTATAGACCCTATATAGGCCGCGCGTTAATTATAGGGTAGGTGCGGGCTATAAGTTCGCGCCCTATTACGTTAATACTTATTCTAGTATACTATCTTTAGATAAGCGCCCCGCTCCTACCTCGTACTATCTATATATCTCCCTAGCTATTTCCTAGTATCTATTCTACAAGTATTATACCTCCTAAGAAGGTCTCCGCTCCTATAATCTTAGCCGACCCCCGTACTACTACCGACCTCCCTACTATAAAGGACGATAACTATTATCGTTGCCTCTTATATTTAGTAATAGGTAAGTCTAGCGTTCTACGTATATATTAGCTACGAGTTCCTTACTAATATAGTACGTATAGCCGGTGTTCGGCCGTACGATAGGGTTATAAAACTAGGTAAGAAGAAGAATTATTAGCGCTATAATAATAATAACTACTCCTATAAGCGCTATACTAATCTAGATATTATTATATAGTCGAAGCGCTTACGCTTCTACCTTGCTAAGCTAGCCGAGGGCAGGCTGGCCGTACGCGCTACGTAGCTCCGCTACTACTATACCGATCTATAGGCCCTAATCGTTAATAGCCTTAAGGTCCTATAGTCTAATAAGGGTAAGTCGGCTAGGGTCTTTAAGACCCTAAAGAAGGGCGGGGCTAGCGCGTTACTAGCTAGTAGCGGTCCTTCTACTACTAAGCTACTTATAGCTAGTAAGTAGATCGCCTTATCCTCTAGGCTCTTTAAGCTTAAGTATAAGGTATATCTTATAGGTTATATACTCCTCGTACGCGCTACTAATATTCTTTATAGCGTCTACGCCTACTTAGCGCCTCGAAAGAGGCGCTTAATATAGTAGTCTATACTACCTATACCGACTATCTTACTAGCTAGGTAGAGGAGGTCTCTAACGACGAGGCCTCTATAGAGGAGAAGAAGGAGGATAATAATAAGGATAAGAAGAATAAAGAGAAGAAGAAGAAAGAGGACGAGAGTATAGAGGAGTAAGCTAGCGTATCGCGCGCTCTCCTTATACTCTCTTCTCGCGCTCCTTCTATACTACTTATATAGTCTACTACCTTATTTTATACTTCTATTCTACGCCGGCGCTACGGCCCGTTTGCGCTATACCTATAGGCGCTATAAATAAATAATTTCTCTCTACTCTATGTCCTCTATTCCCTTTAGTAGCTTTTTATAATATAATGTTTTATCGTAGCCTTAGCGCTTAGCGCGTACTCGTCGTAAATTATAGTAGTCGCGACGGTTAATTAGTAGCGTAGTAGCTATAATAGTCGACTTTATAGCTTATATAAGCTCCTCTTACTCTACTCTTACGCCTTAAATTCCTCGAGCGCTTTATATTCCCCGATATATTTAATTAGTTCCTATATATCGTATTCTTCTAGCTAGCCTTTCTACTAGACTAGCTACTTCCTCTTACTCTTCTCGACTCGAGTTTCTAGTACTTTCTCGACTATCTACTCGCCCTTATTATCTACGAGGGGCAAGCTAGTCTCCTAAGATTCGCTACTATACTAGAGTTCTAAGAGGGATACGTAGAAGATATTATAAATACGTAATCCTATTAGAAGAGCTAGGCGATACGCCTGCTTCCCGACTACGTCGATTACTTTAAATAGTCTAGCGAACTTATTCGCTAGCTTCTTTAATAGCACCTTTAGTTTTAGGTTCTTCGTAGATAGGAGGACTATATCGCTAACCTTATATTCCTTTAGCTAATGCTTCTAGTTATAATACTTAGCCTACGACTCGCTTGCTTACTACTAGCGCTTTATTAACTCCTCGTAATTCCGCTTTAACTTTTCTATAGCATCCTTTACTACTAGTACTTCTCCTCGTAGAATCGCGTTCTAAGATTTAGTTATATCCCTCTTATAGGTCTCCGTCGTTAGATCTAGGTCGAACCTATAGATAACGTAGAATAGCGATATCTTTAGTATCGTATTTAGGCTATTATTATACGCGAATTCTATAGAGGCTAGTATAGACGCCTAGTCGTCTTAGTTCTCTTTATAATAGATACGTAGGTACTACTTAAGCGTCTAGTTTGCGCGTTTAGTCTAGCCGTCCGTTTGTAGGTAAAATACTATACTTAGCCTACGTTTTACGTATACCTCGAAATAGAAGTCTAACTAGAACTAGCTAGTAAATATAGACCCTCTATTAGAGATAATACTACTAGGTATACCTCGAAGTTATATAACTTTATTAAGTAGGATATCTATAAGCTTTACGCTTATATAGCGCTTTATCGTCCGAACGAAAGTTACTATTTTAGAATAGTAGTCGATAATTATAAGGATCGCGTTAAATATACGACTATTACGCTTACTCGGTAGAAGGTCTATAATAAAGTCTATAGATAGATCTTTCTACGGCCGTTCTAGTAGAAGGAGCGCAACTATCTCGCTATAGGGATAGTAGCGCCTCGCTTTCGCCTTCTAATAGCTACTATATAATTCGACGTATTACTTAACGTCCTCGTTAACCTCTAGCTACTAGTACTTTCTCTTAACGAGTTCTATAGTCTTATTCTTACCGAAATAGCTAGCTAGGAAGTCGTCGTAGTATATACGAATTACTTACGTTCGTAATACGAGGTCGTAGAGAAGATATAATACCCTATCGCGATATATATACCTATCTCGAATAGTATACTTATCGCCTTCGCCTTTATTACTCTCCGCCTACGTATATAGCTCCTTCGCTATCGGGTCTAGCTAGACTAGCGCAGCTACGTACCCGATTACTAGGTCTAAGGTATTAGCGTATAGCCGTTCCTCTATAATAATAGCGCTAGCGACCTATATTAGTAGCGCGAATCTATACGAGCCCGGCTCGTAGCGTTCGGGGCTAGCAGACTACGTCCTATTAGCCGCTATCGTTACTGCCCTCTAGTTCGTTATATACTAGTAGTTATAGGCGGCCTTAATACGGTTTATAACCGGTCCGCCTACTTAGAGGTCGCTCTAAACTTAGAGTTTCCGCTATAGTAATAGTAATAGGTTGTTTATCGCCTACGTATCTTTTATATAATCGCTACGCCTCGATAGCGCGTCGGCTACGTTTAGCTTGCCTGCTCTATAACTAATTATAAAGTTATATAAGGCTAAGAACGTAGCCTACCTAGCCTATCGGCCCGTTAACTACTTTATGCCTATAAAGGCCTTTAGGTTAGCGTAGTCGACTAGCACCTCTACCTTATACGTAGCGCCTTCGAGGTAAGGCCTTTATACCTTAAAGGATTCTACTACTACGAGGAGTTCCTTATTATAGACCTTATAGTTATACTCGGTATTAATTATCTTCTATAAGAAGAACGCGATTAGGTACTATTCCGACTCGAATAGCTAGCTTAGAATACTAGTAATAGCGAAGTTAGACGTATCGGTCTCGACTTATAAGTATAACGTAGGGTTAAAGTATCTAAGGAGCGGCGCGGTCTAGAAGTATTCTTTTAACTTTAGGAAAGCCTACTCCTCGGCTTCGCCCTAACTAATAAGCCCTAGCTTCCTACTATTCTTCGCGCCCTTCGAGAGTATAGTTAGTAGTACTATAACTCTCGAATATTCGAAGATAAAGTAGTAGTAGAAGTTCGCGAACCTAAGGAACGATTAAACCTCTATTAGAGTAGTTAGCCTTAGCTACGAGGCGATTATAGCTACCCTACTAGGGTCTATTACTACGCCTCTAGTCGTAACTACGAATCTAAGGAAGTTAACCTATTTTTAGAAGAACTTATACTTAGCGCGTTATATATAGAGTCCGAATTTGTAGAGCCTCTTAAGTATAGCGTATACGTCTCGTACGTAGTCCTCGCGAGTCTTACTATAGATTAGGATGTTATCTAGATATACTACGTAGCTTATATCTACTAGCCCTACTAGCGCGCGGTTAATATACGCCTAGAACGTTACTAGGGCATTTGTTAAACTAAAGGGTATTACCTAGTATTAGTAGTAACCGTATCGCGTACGGAACGTAGTCTTCTAGTAGTCGCTTAGTTTAATATAGATGCGATAATACGCGTCTATAAGATCTAGCGACGTAAACTATATAGCTCCTATAAGTCTATCTAGCGTTTCGCTAATAAGAGGTAGTAGGTGCCGATTCTTAATCGTAATCTCGTTTAGCCTATAGTAGTCTATATATAACCGCAGCTTGCTATTCTTCTTTAGTACGAATAGGATAGGCGCATCTACCTTACTATTTAAACGCTCGATCTAATTATACTTAAGCCTAGTCTTTAGGTACTCCTTAAGCTCTTCGAGCTCTCTATCTAACTAGTAGTATAGCGGCCTAAAGGGTAGCATAGTGCTCGGCTTTAGGTCGATTATATACTTAGCGCTATCGATAGGTCTGCTTCGTATTTCCTCTATTAAGTTAAGAATATCGTCGAACTAATAGAACTCCTCTAGTATTAGAGTAGGCTCCTCGCCTATCCTACTTAGGCTAACTACAAATATAGTAGGTGCCTTCTAGAGGTCTTTAAGGAACTTATAGGCCTCTTAGACTTCGAATCGGCTAAAACGATCGTTACTATAACGCTATTTATCTATACTACTATCGATACTTATTTATTACGTACGTCGCTATAGATAGCTAAGGATAATATCGGGATCTAGTATATTATATACGTAGAAGATCCCTCTAGTTATACGCTCGATCCCTAAGGAGTCTACGAGCCTTATACGTATATAGTACGCACCGTAATAATAACCTAGTTCACCTATAAAGGTAGTAGCCGGCAGCAAGGCTACGTTCGGCTATAAGGGCAACTTATACTAGAGCACGAAGGCTCGTAATACTATATTAATATCTATAGTATTATTAAGAAGGAACTCGGCTAGCCTATAGCCCTTCTAAGACTTAACTTCTCCCCGTACTCGTACTACTAGTACGTATTATATAGGTAGGTACCCTATGCTATCTACTTTAGTAGCGGAGACTTACGTAATATCTCTATTACTTCTGCTTTTTTCGACTTACCTATAGCTACCTTACGGACTACTAGCTTATTACTATCCTTATTCTTATTTAGATAATCTAGACAGATATAGCCTACCTCGTTATAATCGTAATACCTAGGTTACTAGTCCTTATCTTTGCCTTTACGCTTATCCTAAGGGTTCTTCTCCTTTAAGCTAGACCTATAACTACCTTTAGAGGCATATGCGTTACTATCGACCCTCTTACGCTTTAACTACTAGTATAACGCGTCCTTATTACGGTCGTATAAGCCTATATTACGTAGTATTAACCTTTCTACCTATTTAAGGCATCGTACTAAGGCGACGAGGTTAGCGCGCTTCGCTAGGATAATATAGTTCTTAATAATGTCCTTCTATAGTAATAGCTTTAACTTTGCGAGAAGCTAGCGAACTAACTGCGCCTCGGTATAGTCGCCGAGCTATACCTCGAGGTTACTAAGGTCTATTACGAATTATCGTATACTCTAATTTTCGCCTTAGCGTATTATCTCGTATTTAATAGTTACGAGTAGCTAGCGGTTCGCTTAATCCCTAATAATATCGTATAGGAACTTATAGAACTATACCTAAGTATACCTAGCTAGAAGTATACTAGGGTACTCGTTATACTAGGCTTCTTACGCTTCGCCTATAAGGAATATAATACTAGCGATTACTTTCTAGTATTCTATTATAAACTTCCTCGGCGCAGCTATAAAGTTTACTTTATATACGCGGACGTATTCCCGGGCTTCCTTAATAGTCTCGCCCTTAAACGGCTTAGGAGAGCGGAGCTTAATAGATTCGTAGGGCGTATATTCGTCGCTACTATAACGCGTGCTATCCTTAGTATCTCTAGTAATACTCGTCGTACTAGAGTGCCCCGAGCCGAGGCTTCTTGCCGTCGTACTTAAGCGTATTAGTAGGGCAGTCGTCCTAACTTCTTACGTTAAGTATTTATTCTCTACCTAGAGGGCGCGGAGTTCGAGCTATTCGCGTAGCGTAGCGTTCTCTCGTTCGAGACGCTCGCGCCTCGCCTAGCTATATAGATGCTCCTCGCGTAAGTATAGTAGGCCTTAATAGATCGCTACCCTCGATAAGGTAGAAGAATTAGTATTATAAAAGGTTAGTATATAGCAATATATTAAGCGCCTCTAACTATACCTATTAGAGATATTAAGAGACTAATTCTTACCGATTCCTCTATATACGTTTAGCGTACTTTTATCTTGCGCCGAGCATACGCGGCGTAAGCCGGATGCTTCGGCGTCTAACTTAGACGCCCCCTAAGCTATTAGCCCCCTAAGCTATCGCTCTTATATAGTAGTAGTAGCAAATTAGAGGTAGGATAAAGGCGTACGATAACGAGAGGTATTAATTAAGAAGATAGCGTATTCGAACGATTTAGCGTATATTAGTAATAGTAAAGTAGTTAGGAATATATACGAGGAATAGTAGTTAGTAGGATTATTTACTATAGCGCGTACTACGGAATTAATTAGCTTCGCTATCGCGGAGATTAGCTAACTCTACCTCTTCTTCTAATAAATACTCCTTAGATTACGACGGTATATCGCGTTCTAGCTTTAGCCGATACGTCGCTATAGTAATAGAGCTACGTATCGCCTATAAGGATACGATATAGTAGGTTGCGATAGTATATCGCGTTCTAGCTTCGGCCGATACGTCGCGATTACGACGAGTACTCGTATTATATATACTATAGTAGGGTAAGAGCTCTTTTATCTCGGCAATTCTCGATACTTCGGTATAGCTTAAGGTAAGCCTATCGAGGGAAAGAGATAGTTATAAGAGTCTATCCTATATATAGGCTCTATATTCGGTTTCCTATAGCGAAATACGAATCGTTCCTCTTTTAGCTAGCTTTTATAGTATAGCGGTTATATCTATTACTAGGTACTAGGAGTTAATTTAGTAAGTAAACTATAGTCTTTATATATTCTAGCTATAACTTAGAGCTAAGTTTTAACTATATCGCTAAATACTTTATAGTATCTAGTAATTACTTACTATAGCCTTCTACTAGATCCTAGTAATAACCTTTCTTAGTTATTAGTATAGACCTAAATCTATATATACCGAAATCGGTAGCTTATTATACGTACGCTAGTTCTAGTAAGGGCAGCGGTATTATACGATATCCGCCCTTATATTATATCGTCTCTCCGATACTAGAGAGGCCTAAAAGACCTATAGACGACGCCGAGATCTTATCCTATATCTAGAAGACGCTAATTTCTAACCTAATAATAAGGTAAACCTCTCGATACGCTACTCCTTAATATTAGGCCTTATGCGCTCGTCTTTCTAATTCGTTCTAATCTTAGAGTTATAAGGTTCGAGTAGTAGATACTTAAGATAGAGGCTAAAAGGTATAGGTATCCTATTATTATAAATAAAAGGAGGAATCGTTATACTAGAGGTTTTTAATAATACGATAGGTAGTAGATAGAGAGGCAAATCGCTTTCCGAAAGTATTTAATCGTAGAAGAAAAGTCGTAAAGAGTATAGATAAAGTAGTAAAGTGTCTTATCTCTTCGAGTCGCCTAAAGGCTCGTCGTTAATATCTTCTTGCCTTCCTTCTTATTCGATATTCTTTTTCTCCTTTTATTTTATATTCTAAGCACTCTTAGTTTTTTAGAACCCCTATTAGAACCGTAGTAGGCTACTAGTTAATATATCCCTCTCTTACTCGAATATCTCTTCGGAGATATAGTATAGATCGCGAGTAACGACGTAGTTCCTATCTCTACCGGCCGTATTAGCTCTAAACGATAGCGTATACTCTCCGAAGAGCGCAAGTTACTCGAATATCTTCTTAGAGATATAGCGTAGATCGCGAGCAACGACGTAGTTCCTATCTCTACTAGCTATATTAGCTCTAAACGATAGCGTATACTCTTCGAAGAACTTAAAGTAACTCGAGGAAATACTACTACGCCTTCTACCGCGCGCCTAGAACTAGTTTAGAAGCCGTTAGAATCCTTATAATTCTTTACTTATCTAATTTTCGCTATTTTATTTACTCTTAAAAAGTTATAGTTTATTAAAAGACTATATAAACCTACTACCTAGCTAGTAGCTAATTAGAACATCGGTAATTCTAGAATTAAACCCTTAGAACGCGTAATATGTTTGCTATCCTATAATAAATGCTTATAATAATTAGAAAACGTTAATTATATACCGGCGAGCCTATTATAAAAGTAGCCCTTCGCTTCCGACTTTCTCTCGAATATCTACTTCTAAATAATAACTTTAATAACCTCTTCTAGCTTTTAGAACCCTCTCGGCCTAATAGTACTCTTTTTAGAGGACTTTAGAAAGCTTTTTTAATATCCGCGGCAGCTTATAGTAAGATTTCTTTATATATAAACCCTTTCTCGAGTATACTAATAGCTTATTAGAATTGTCGGCTAAGATAACTACTACTTCGCGTCGGTCCTAGCGTATAAGCGGATCGTCTAGTAGGAAACTTACCGGTCTAAGCCTCGGTTCTAGCTCTAGTAATAGTAGCGATTCTCTAAAGAAGCTAAACTAGGGCTCGCGCGCTTCTACGTATAGCTCGAGTTAGAAAGAAAATCTACTAAATAAACTCTAGGAAAAGTAGTTCCGTGCTTCGTTAATTAAATTTTTAAACTAAAAAGATCTACGCTCCTTTCTAGAGAAAATAGTCCTTCTAATCTAGAGAGGCGTATATTAGGGCGATTTCCGGGAAATAATCTACGGCTTTCTTAGTAGTACTAGCGGAAAGATATACTATAGCATCGATAACTTCTTCGATCCGAATTTTTATCTTATCGATCTAGACTAGCTACTAAGACTAATCTTTCCTCTAGGTTAGGAAATAAATCTAAGATCGATAGAGTATCGACTTCCTACTCTTATTAGTTCGTATAGTATAGATTTAGAGTATATATTAGACGACGATATCTATATATACTATAGAAAGGGGTCTAGTAAGGCTAAGATTTATATCTGCGTTCTAGACTAGTCGTATAATCCGAGAGTCCCGGCTTCCTCGACTAATTAACTATATCTCTAGAATAGTACTTATACGAACTACGTTTACGACGGTAAGACTACGTATAATATAAAGGCAAAATCCGGTTATTCTCTTTCTAGTCGAGCGCCGATACGCTAGTATAGTACTAATCGCTAGAATCTACTACCTTAGAGCGCTACTACCTTTATTCTTACGATCTCTAGTGCTTCTCGGAACCTTTAGAACAATCTGCCTACTAAGAGAGCCTTTCTAATATCGGCTTCTAACCTTCTATTAGAACTATAAGATATAGCGCTAAATAATACGAGTAACGCTACGTAGAACCTTCGTTAGGAACTTCGTTCTACGATTAATATACTTAATCCTATTCCTAGGAGTCTCGAGGATTAGACTAGTTCGGCGTTTTAATACGTTCCGACTACTATTCCTCTAGTTCTACTAGCCGAGGCCGTAATAATCCCGATTATTATCTACGTGCCCTATAACCCGAGTTCTAATAGTATCTTACGTATTCTTTAGAGAATAGTAATTATAATAGAAGAGGCGTTTAAGGCTGTTTTAGATACCCGTCTAGAGGCCTTTATAGAGAGTAGTCTACCGAACCCTAGTAGTAAAGCTATTAATAGATATAGTAACGTAATCGAAGGAGGTTTAGGTACTAAGTTAGAGCATAACTCTAGTAATAAGGATAGCGATATCTAGTAAAGAAAGCGGTTTCTCTAGTTTTATTAGATCTAATACCTTCTAATCCTAGAAGTTTTTAGAGAAAAGTCTTTTAGCGTTCTATTTTCTTATTTTCTACTTATTCTAAGGAGATTAGAATATAGGCACAGCTCTTTTCTACTATAAGTAGATAGAGGGAGGTTTTTGCCTAGATCTAGTAATAGAAAAGGTTTCCTCTCTACTTCTAGTATTATTTCTTGTCTTAGATCCGCTCTAGAACTACTAGGAAGATTTAGATACTCTAGAAGTTTCTAAGGTCTA
The DNA here is from genome assembly GCA_022702355.1 of Cercospora zeina. Taxonomy (NCBI): domain Eukaryota; kingdom Fungi; phylum Ascomycota; class Dothideomycetes; order Mycosphaerellales; family Mycosphaerellaceae; genus Cercospora; species Cercospora zeina. The sequence continues at coordinate 1,516,891 of JAKLWX010000005.1, forward strand.
GGTTGTTTAAATTAGGTAGCCTTAGCTTTTTAAGTTTCGCTAATTAGGTACTAAGTAGCTAGCTAACTTCTACTACTTTAAAATTTAGAAACCTTTATCTTCTACTTAATTTCTTCCCTTTTTAATACTCTCTTACTTTCTTTAGACTCTATATTCTACTTTTAAATAGTACTAATAAAGTCTATCTAGAAGCTAAAGGCTAAGGCTTAGATCCTATTAGAGAGCTTAAAGGCCTCTAAAGCCTTGCCCTTCTTAGAGGATATTATTAGGATAAACTCTAAGTACTAGGTCTTTAGGAAGGACAAGTAGGCTAGAAAGCTATTAAAGAAGGTCTAGAAGAAGTAGTATTCTAAGAAGGTCTAGGGCTAGTAGGATAAGACTATACTCTCTAATTAGAATATCTAGGAAAGGGCTAGCTACTTCTTAGACCTATTTAGATTACGAGGTGTTCTAGATATATTTCCTAGGCTATTCCTAAATTCTTATAGAAATAGAAGGCTATACTTAAGTATTAGAGGAATTCTAGAGCTAGAATACTAGCTTCTTTCTAAGATAAAGCTATCTAAAGGTTCCTAAATAAAAGTTAGAGAGTATAGGCCCTATAGTTCCCTTTATAGAGTAGTATCTATTATTGCTTATTTTCTAGAGTAGGCTAAGGATTCTAAAGGTCCTTATAACTATTATAAAAAGAGCAAAACTACTCTATTTCTAGCTTATAGAAGAGTACTAAGCCTTAGCTAGGAAGATCTAAATAATAAGTAGCTTTTTAGAGGTACTTATACTAACTACCTATATAATAGCTAGTATAACTAATCTTCCTCTTCTAAATATAGTCTAAGTACCTAGCTAAAAGTAGTTAGAGGACCTAAAGTTATTTAGAAAGAGGTTCTTTCTAATATAAAGCATAATAGATTAACTAGATCTAAGCTATTAGTCTAAGTCTTAAGTTTAGAGGCCTAGGCTAATAGGATTATCCTAGATGCTACTAGATACTATATAGCCTTTAATAGATTTTAGAAATTCCTAGACTTAGAGAACTTACTAAATCCTACTAGTTTAGATTATATTCTAAAAATAGGCCCTTTGCCCCTATACTAGTTTTACTATACTAAGTAGAATTATCTAGATAGTATAGCCTTTAGTTCTAGCTATCTAACCTTCCTCTTTCTAGTTAATTAAAAGGTTTTAAAGGAAGAGAATTTGCTTAGTCTTAGTACTTCCTTAGTAAGGTTAGCTAATTAGGTAACTAGAGCTACTAGTTCCTAGTCCTTAGGTTAATCCTCTCCTTAACTTAAGAAGAAGAAAGTAGCACTAACTAGCCCTATACTAGAATAATCTTCTAATATAGAAAAGGTACCTAAGAGGAACCTAGAGGCTATAGTTGCTAGTAAATCTAATATCTAATCTAAAAATAGTCTAGATACTAAATCTAATTCTAATTCTAATTCTAATTCTAATTCTAACTTAGATTCTAATAACTAAGCTAAGGACTAGGTAATAGAAGAAGCTAAGGAAGGTAAACCTAAGGAAGGCTAGGAAAGAGAAACTAAAGTCTAAGTAGAAGAGAGCTAGGGATTTAGCCTTTAGACTTCTAGATTTAGAAGGTATGCCTAGGCATATAGTCTTAGAAGCAGTTAAATCTTAGAAGGGTTAAGAAGTAAATCTAGAGAGTTGTCTAAGTTATCGAATATTCGTAGAAAGATAGAAAACGAAGGTCTAATTATTTTAGAAAGAGAAAGCTAAGAATACTATATAGTATTTTATGTTTTTCGTCCGTAGTTTTAAGTCTTTGCAGATATATATGCCGCCTAGGTATTATATTCGGTATTATCGATTTGTTTTATTTCTAAGAGATTAATTCTAAGTTCTAGAAACTTAAAACCGGTTAAGGTTTTTAGTCTTCTTCGTATAAGACTTAGTTTAATATCGTCTTAGACTCTAGTTAATATATTTTCTAAAAAGGGCAGAACTTCTAATTACTTCTAAAGACTATCGTTAAGCTATATCGCTAGTTTAACGTTATCTCGGACGATTACCTTCGTCGGATATTTTTTTTTTCTTTAGTTTAACGTTATTATAGACGTTTGCCTTTCCTTTAGTAAGGTCGAAGCTTCTAACCGTTTCTAAAGATTATTAAACGCCGGATACTACCTACCCCTCCTCGCTAAATACTAAAATAAGAGTTTTTATATTCTCTAGTATTCTTATAGTTCTTCTTCTAGAATATATTAGAGTTATACTATCGTAGGATATCGTTCTTTCTTATATTCGACTTCGTCGACTATATCCTCTCTACTCGAGATTTTATAGACTCCTCCTAGAACTAGTTTAATCTTATTTTCCTCTTCTAGATTTTAAGACGCCTCTCTTACTTAGTATCTTACTAGGTCTTCTTACTTATAGAATAGAAGTATAGCTCTTAGATTGCGCTTATTAACTATCCTATTAATTTTAGCGCTACTAAGCTCTTCTAGATAGTAAGTAGAATAGTTCTTTATATAACTCGATACTCGGTAAAGGCCTTTCTACTAGAAAGAAAGCTTTTAGGAACGTAAATCTTTAATATCTCCTCTCTAGAGAACGATAAGCTAGCCTTTCGTAAAGACTACGTCGGTTACGTTCCTCTTATTATCTATATAAAGAGAGGCTTGTTCCTAAAGTCGTTCTTCGCGAGCTAGCGCTTTTACCTTTATAACGTCTATAGCTTCTAGAGCTTCTACTCTCTTCTAAATAAGGTCTTCGTACGTTCTAACCTTCCTCTAATCTAGAAGACTAAAGGTTATAATAGAGAGCTCGATTAGAAGGACCGCTTCTCGGCCGTATATAAGTAAAAATAGAGTTTAGCTAGTCGTGCTATAGATAGTAGTCCTCTCGGCCTAAAATACTACTAGAACGTACTTTATCTAGCCCTTCTAAGTACTATTTAACATCTTTATAAGAGCTAAAAGGATAGGACGATGCCTAACTTTAACGCGGCTATTTAATTCTAGATTATAAGGCGAGATCCTAGTACGCCTAACGCTATACGAGTTTAGAAGATCTTCGACTTCTTTTAGATAGGCCCGAGCGCTATCTAGAACTATTCTATATAGTAGACCCTATCTATAAAAGATCTAGCGCTAGATAAAATTTGCGATCTACTTAGCTATTAAGTTCTTCGCTACGTAGGAAAACGTTTTACCTTCGACCTATCGGCTAAGGCCTTCGTAGGTAATAAAGAGATAACCTTTCTTAACTCTAGTCCCTAGAATATCGCCTATATAGTAGACTATATCGTAATACTAGACTTCTTTAATAGTTTAAATCTACTATAGGACTATCTATATAGGACGGCGCCGACTATCTCTTAGATTATAAGGTCGGCATCTTCGGATATAATTAGAAACGTCGCCGTATATTCCGGACTACTAGTATATCCGCCTAATTATCTACTAGTATAAATCCGTACTTCTATATTTAGAAACGTTATAGATTTCTCGTATAATCTCTAATCGTTTCTAAGGGTTATTAACGACTCGAATAACCGGTAAATTTAGACGTTCTTATCTCTAGAGACATCGTTCTTAAATAAAGAAACGGCGTAATTCTCGAGTATAAGAACGCTATTTTCCGCGGCTAATCGTACGGACTCTCCGACCTCTAGAAAGGATATAAGCGTAGACTAGAGAGTCGTAGGACTATTCTCTATCTAGCGTAGAACTATTAGGTTCCTCTAGAAGATTAGTAGAACCTATTAGATTATAATCTCTAAAGGTAGCTACCGCGGAAATTAGTTCCTAGTCTTAGAATAAGTCGTTATTAATTGCCGACTTATATTTACCCTTAGATTCTATATCTATATCGGGATTTAGTAGTCGTCGAGATAAGGTATCTAGTCTAGTATATTTCGGACTCGGAATATATTAGATAGTAAACGTAAAGAGCTATATCTAGGCTACCTATCGTGCTATTATAGAATTTAGAAGATTAGAAGTAGGTCGACTAAGCTAGTAAGCTAGAGTCTTTACATCTACTTCTAGAGTAAAGTAGACGCTAAAAAGCTAAGGTTTTAGCTTTTTTAGACTTTTTAGAACCGCGAGGCATTTAAGTTTTCCTATATCGTATCTTCTCTCTATATCGTTCTAGAGGCCGCTTTCGAAACGTATAGGGCAGCGATAGCCGTTAATAACTTATATAAGGATATAGCCGTATCTATCTCTACTTATATCTATAGCTAGAATAATTTCGCCGCTATTAGGTCTATAGTCGATAGAAACAAGCTAAGGATAGTTAACTAGAGCGTATCCGAGGGCTGCCTTTGCCTTCTAATAGGCTTTAGTTTAGATAAACTTAGTATTCTTCTAAAGGAGCTTATAGAGAGGCGCCGTAATTAAGCTATATATCTCGATTATAAACTTAAAGTAGACTAGAAGCCTAAGATATATACGAATATCTTTCTAATAGGTAAGGTCTAGCTAGTTTAAGATCTTCTATACTCGTTATATGTTTAGCTACTATCCTTTAGGCCTACTAATATACCTAATAACTTCTAGCTATTCGTAGAAGACTTTAAACTTCTTAAATACTACTATTAGACTAGCTCGCTCTAGATCCGTAAGAATAGAATTAAGTATAGTAACCGCTTCTATAATAAACTAGCGGATTCCTAGTTTAATTTCTTTATCGTTATAGCGACTTTTTAGCCCTTTAATCGTAATATCGTCGAGGAATAGAATAGCTATATGCGAGAAATAGTCGTATAGTATAATAGCTATAATCTAGTAGAACTAGGCAACTAAATTCGTAGCTTCTTAAGATAGGGTTATCTATCGAACTAACTTTAGAGGTATTATAAAACCTATTAGGTTACGGCTTCCTTTATCTAGAGGAATCTAATCGTATTTAGAGAAGATATCGGTAAGGCTCGAGACTATATAGCTAGCTATCTCTTCTAAAAAGCTATCTATATCTAGTAGCGTATTTATATCTCGGATAGTAACCTCGTTAATCTTCTAAGTAGCGTTTATTAGACGATACTTAGACGTATCTACTTTATAAACTAGAAAGCAAGGATTACTATAAGATCTATAGTAGAATTCGAGCGTGCTAGCGTCTAAGCGCTACTTAATTATTTCTTCTATCGTCTCTTTTAGAGCTAGATTAAGCCGAAAACTTAGGTACTACTATAGCGAATAAGGTACTATTCTAATCTTTTAAGGTAGCGCTACTTCTAGATTTAGGGGTCCGAGATATCGAAAGTCTAAAGCAAAAATAGCTTCTTAGTTAAAGAGTATCTTATAGAGCAGATATAATTCGTTTTCTAAAAGTTCTATACCGAGATCGAGAGTAGATAGGACTTATAGCGTTAGCTAGCTATCTCTTTCTATCGTCGAGAACTTCTAAACGATATACTTCTAATCGGATAGTCTAGAACTTTTAAGTAGAAGGGATTCGCGGTCGAGGCATTTTTATTTCTACTTTAGATTTGCTTCTAGAGCCTTACTATCTATTATTAAGACATCTACGTTAACCGGTTTAACCTTATTAGCTACTCTTTTATAGAGTATATTATAGAGAACCTTTCTTATTAGCTACTAAGCCTTTCGAGTAAGTTTAGTAAGGTAGAAAGTAGACTAGAAAGTAGACTCTTCCTAATCTTAGTAGTAGAGGTTATCGACGTCTAAGACCGAGTCGAAAAGGTTTTCTTCGACTAGTTCGTCCTTATCGTTTATATAGGCGCGCGTAAGTACTCTTCTAAATTTATATATTATAAGAATTCGAAGTTAATAAGTAGGGTCCCTCCTCTTTAGAGCGCTTAGTTACTTAAGCTCTTTCGGGTACTAGAGATAGTAGTAGCGCTAGCCTTCTAATAACTTCTAATAAAGTCTATTTTCTACTAAGGTAAGCAGGGCTATAGAGATCGTTATAGCTTCGATTCTTAGCCTTCTACTTTTCCTAATAGCTAGTCGAGAGTTATATAGCTATCGTTACTATCTAGAGTAGTAAAGGTAATAAGTTTACCTCCTATAGTAGTAATAGTTCCTTCCTAAGAGCCGTCGTTATAGTTTCTACTAGTAAGTTAGGTTCTACGAGTCTAAGGACGCCTAAGGATAAGCTAGATCGCCGCATCTGCTTCTCCTCGTATAATAATATAGGAAAGTTTAATAATAACGTTATAAACGTTTATCCGAATATCTTTAGTAAGGCTAACGATCTATATATTTCCGATAGTACTATATATTATAATACTCTACTTCTAAGAAATAATCGCTAGCTTATACTATTTCGTAAAGTAATCTATAATAATATAGCATTTAGAACCTTCGTCGATAAGCGTATTAACTATTCTAGTAGATGTTCTAACTTCTACTAGTACCTAGATTAACGGTACTCGTACGAAATCTTCGAAGATAGTAGATAAATCGATTTCTTCGCTAGGACTATAAAGATCCTTAGTAGAGAGAGCCGATTTCCGACTTAGAAGGCTTAATGCGTTAATTAGATTTATATTCGCGGATAGTTTAGATCCTTTAGGAACTTCTAGACTCTTAAAAATATCGGTATTCTAGACGTCTATTATATAGAGCCTTTAGAGTAGCTTCTAATCGTTTATTACTCTCTTCTAGAGGAGTCTAGAAAGTATATTATAGTAGGCTAGTAACTTACCGACCGAGAACTCGACCTTTGCTTATATAAGCTTACTTAAAGTTCGAACTTCGCCGATATTATAGCCTATATCTTCGTTAACCTTTTTAGCTTAATCCTAAAGATAGTTCTTAAGAGAACGTTTCTCGGGAACCTTTCGCTTTAGTAGATTAATAGGCCTAGGCTCGTTTTCTTCGCTTTTAAGTATATCTATATCTTTAATATCGTCTAGAAATTCTTAAATAAATAAAGGAGTCTTCGTAGTTTCTCGGCCTTAAGTTTAGCTTTTAGGTTCCTCTAATAACTCTTCTACGACTTCTAGAATTATCGGGGTTTTAATACTATATATAATTTCTTTAAGACGTTTTTCTTTTACTTTTATAGTACGACTCTACTCTTAGAGTTTTTCTTATATCGTTTTTCGGTCTCTCTTAGAGATAGCTATACTAGTAGAGCTTACGCTAGGTTTAGGTAATATACGACTTCTTATTTAAGTAGTAGAGGAGACGAGGGAAATCGGCGAACCCTCGAACTATAGTATCTAGTAATAGCTTATTACTAAGGCTAAAGTCTTTATCTCTAATTCTTTTTATCGCTAAAGAATAATTAGCTACTTACTATTAGAATAGTTAAGCTTTATAGCGGGGATCTAGTATCCTAGATTATAAGGCGTATTCTAGTAGTAAGATATATCTCGTAGCGACGGCTAACTTTCTATAATCCTCTTAATCTATTCGGGATACGTCTACCTAATAGGACTTCTAATTCGTTCTTAGATCCGCGTAATAATAAACTTTAGCTTTAGCGTCTTCTAGTCCTAGCTAAAGATAATCTTTTCTAGATAGCTAGTATTCGTACGTCCGATATATAAGATATTCCGTTCGCCTTTATATATATAGCCTCTATTAATTAAGTTAAGAGTAGGACTATATTCCTCTTAAAAGTAAGACCCTTAGCTATATATATAGTATTTTCCTTTAATAGAAGGATCGACCTTTCTTTTCTAGAAACTAGTAGCATAGGAACCGAGGTATACTTTAGTCTAATTAGTCGTCTAGGCTTCTAATAGGTTCTAAAGGGAAGTATAGTACGAGTTAAGCCTAGGAGGGTTAATAGGTATAGCCGCGGCGGTCTTCTAATTAATTTATACCTAGAGAGAAGCTTAATTTATTACTAGATTCTTAAAGAGTTCGGTAAGCTTAGAGACCGGTAGCGAGGGTCTTGTTTCTATATTAAACTTTAGCGTAAAGGTTAGTTGCTTCTAGTTAACGACTTCTTAAATCTTTTCGAGTATCGATCCTTAACTAGTCTAGAACTTTTTAAAGCTATTATCTCCGGTCGTAATCTTATAAGCTTCTTTATAAACTTTAGTAAAAGGTTTAAAGAGCTTTCTAGTATAATCGATTCGAAGATAGTTAAAGACCTTCTTTATAATCTAGTCTAGAAGTCTAGAAAGAAAACGCTAATACCTCGTATAGTTATCTAGCTCTTTAGTAGGAATCGTAGATTAAATTAGCTTAAATTACTTATAGTACTCGAGTATATTCGTGTCTTTTCCTTTCGCTTAAGCTCTTTTTAATAAGGTCTCGAGGCTTGCGCGTATCTAGAAAAGTATCTAAGTATTAAACTTAGCTTACCTATCTAGAATTAACTTATAGAGGATAGGGTAGTTATTATCTAAATACCCGTTTAGAGTCTTAATCTCGATTTTAATAATATAGTTGCAGTTATCTAAAAGACGTTTAATTCTAGTAGAATCCTCTTAGTTTAGACGATAGTCCTCGGTAAACTTATCTATTCTAGAAAGCTATTCTAATACGCTAGCGCCCGAAAAACTTAGATTTCTAAGTATATCCTTTTCTAGAGGTCGAGCTATTAGAGTCCTAAGATTTTCGGCTAATCTCTTTATAATATTAGGTTTAAGATTCTTAAGTAAGTTATATAAGGCTTCGATAAGAGATTACGTAAGAGCTATAGTACGTCTATCTTTAGCCGAAATCGGCTAATCGTAATTATTTTAAGAGTCCGATATATTTATAGTAGAAGTACTTATCTCGGAGGTACTATAGAGCTAAGCGTCTTCTAAAGAAAGTAATTCTAGTAAAGGAAGGTTTCGTAGATTAATTTTAGTAGTATTAGAGTTAGATAAATCTAAATCTACTTTCTTTAGATAGATTAGCAAGTTTATTTACTAATCTATCTAAAGAATAAGTCGTATTTAGAGACGTTTAAATATAAAGAAGAAAGAAGCGAGGAGATAAAAGAAGATTCTTAGTCTAACTAAAGAATTAGAAGGTTTTCTAGAGGTATAGTTAGACCGCGAGGGCTACTAGAAGAAGTCTAGTAAAGAGAAGAGAGTCGTCGTCGTTTCGTAGAGTAGAGGGAGAAAAAATTAATTTTAGAAACAATTAGAAGCTTACTAGCCTCTAAGAGTACTTAAAATCGAAGAGGGAAAGATAGTAAGTAAGCGTTAGTTAAGTTAAGAAGAAGTAATTAGGTTCGTTAGTATTAAGAGGTCTAATACTAAGAGTAGGAAGCCTAGAAGCAAATACGAGAGCCTAATTATTTTTATTAGAAGAGTACGAGAGCTCGCCTCTTTTTATACTCTTCTCCTTATCTTTAAAGCTATAAGTATATTCGTAAGACTTGCTATCGCGATCGATTAGAAGGTTAAGAAAGTATATAAGTTACTAGAAGGTAGTAGTACGTCTCCTAGGTTCCTCTAATAAGAATAGGAAGCTCCCTAGTCCTTAAAAGAATACTCTACTACCCGTCGTATATTTAGAAGTTAAAGAAGTTCGTTTAGAAGCTAATAAACGCTAGTAGGCTCGTATCGAGTATATATATAAGCCCTTATACCTATATCGTAGAATACTTTACTAGAACGCTACTCCTAGAAGCTACTACTTAGTATAGTATACCTTAGAAGTAGAAAAAAGTTATTAGAAGCTAAAGGGTCTAGTTTCGATCCCGAGGTCTCTAATCGTATCTAGGGGATCTAGCGCTATCGTCTAGTCGTCTAGAAAGTATTAAAAGCCTCGGAGTTAGACAGAAGAAAGCTACGTAAGTAAGATTCTTATTTTCCCTTCCTAAGGTACTATATTTAGTACTCGAGAGAGGCTATATCGTCGTAGCTATAAAGTAAGGCTAGTCTAACCGGGTTTAGAAAAGCAATCTAGTAGTCTTAAATAGTAGCGATATTAAACGCTCTCCGCCCTATAGTCTAAATAAGTTTAAAAAGGCGATCCGTCGATCCTAGATAGTAGCGATATTAAACGCTCTCTGCCCTACTATTTAGAATCGAGTCTCTAAAGGTAATCGGCTAAGAGTAGAGAGTAGCGAGGTTAAACGCTCTTTACCCTATATCTCTTAGCTCTTCTTAAAAAAAAAAGCTATTAGAAAAAGTTCGTATCTATATAAAGTCGTACGATTTTCCGCTTAGGTATAGCTTTTAGAATCGGATAGTAGCAAGCTATCGCGCTTGTTAGAGTCTTTCGTATACCTATTATAGAGCTCGAGAGAAGCCCGGCTTCTTTATAGTTTTCTAAGGTCGTTATCGTTTAGAAAGTAGGTTCGTAGTAGTTAGAAATAAATGTCGTTCTTCTAGAAGATCCTTTAAAGTAAAGTAGGCGTTTGCGTTAGTCGGGCCCTACCTTCGGCTCTAAAAATATAGACCTAAACTTATATATACTAAAATTAGTAGCTTATTATATATACGCTAGTTCTAGTAAGAGTAGTAGTATTATACGATATCTGCCCTTATATTATATCGTCTCTCTAATACTAAAGAGGCCTAAAAGACCTATAGACGACGCTAAGATCTTATCCTATATTTAGAAGATACTAATTTCTAACCTAACGATAAGGTAAACCTCTTAATACGCTACTTCTTAATATTAGGCCTTATACGCTCGTCTTTCTAATTCGTTCTAATCTTAAAGTTATAAGGTTCGAGTAGTAGATACTTAAGATAGAGGCTAAAAGGTATAGGTGTCCTATTATTATAAGTAAGAGAAGGAATCGTTATACTAGAGGTCTTTAATAATACGATAAGTAGTAGATAGAGAGGCAAATCGCTTTCCGAAAGTATCTAATCGTAGAAGAAAAGTCGTAAAGAGTATAGATAAAGTAGTAAGGTGTCTTATCTCTTCGAGTCGCCCGAAGGCTCGTCGTTAATATCTTCTTACCTTCCTTCTTATTCGATATTCTTTTTCTCTCTTTATTCTATATTCTAAGCACTCTTAGTTTTTTAGAACCCCTATTAGAACCATAGTAGGCTACTAGTTAATATTAGCGTCTATATAATAGCTTTATTATAGAGTATAGTAGCGAAGTACTTCGAACTATCTATTAAGAAGTCTAAAACGTAGAGTCTATATTACTAGTAAATTAAGTAACTACTCGATCGATAGTATTTATAAACTATATTATATCTAGTAGGAAGTTAGTTAGTATTTCTACTAATCTACTCTTAGAGGTAGTAGCGAACTATAAAGCTATTAATATATTAGCTAAATATAGTATATAGCGTAATCTATTATACGCTAGGTTAAGAATTTAAAGTTAATTTTTATCTATAGTTAAGTAACTAAATTGCGTATATTCTTATACTTACTATACGCGTAAATCGCCTACGAAGTCCTATTATATGCCTCTACGCGGCCGTAGGTAGAAATAGATGCTCTCGAGTATACTAGTAAAGTATAAGGGCATATAAGACAATCCTACTTCGCTACTACTAGCTATATACCTAATAAAACAAGAACTACCCTAAGATAACCCTAAGACTACCTAACGAACTAAGGTAGAACCCTACTATAGAAGAGGTAGAAAAGAGAGGATAGAATAGAGGTAGATAGAATAGGAGTAGAGAGAGGAGGCAGCTACTAAGATAAGAGATTAGCTATTTACTTACTAAAAAGAGTTATAGAAGGAAGAGAGAAAGGCAGACCCTTCCTACCTAGAATATATATTCCTAGAGACGACCCTCTAAGTCCGAGACGAATAGAAATAGCGGCCTTCTATATCGACTCGATATACTATACTAGCTACATCTGCTACTAGAACTAATTTTAGATGCTAAAATTCTATATATAGGGCTTAGCGCTTAGCGCTAAGGCGCACTAAGCGAAATTCTAGTTCCCCTAGGCATCGGCCTATAATATCTATTTTTAGCGCGAATAAGACACCTCTACGACCGAGAGTTTTTTTAGCCTAAGAGGCTTTTCTCTCTTATACGACCGGTTAGGCATTAGGCCTACCCGTGCTATATAGTCTTCGACTTCTATAGTACGTTAATAGAATAAATAAACAAATAATATACGCGTAAATCTACTCTCGAAGATTTACTAAGCGTATTAACCTTATAGTCTTTAATTCGTAAAGAGTTAAGTTCGTCGTTATTACTCGTTATCTTAATACTATTAATATTCTTAATAAAGCTCTTTAACTTCTCTTTACTAGAGTAGCTAAGAATTATATACTACTACCTCTACTTTAGCTTTTATAGCGGCCTTAACTTAGTCGTACGTACTACTATTCTACGTAAATCGCTTAGAGGCTCGTTATTTAGCGTAAAGTTTACTAAATTAAGTATAAAATACGCTACGTAACTCTATTCTAGAATCGTAGTAGAGCTACTACTTTTAATAGTTAGTCGCGTAGCTAGTTTATACTATTTAGTAGAAGGTATTACTATATTAACTATACTACTATAAACCTATCTTTTTAAGGACTATATAAGAAACTATATTTATATAGAAGTAAGGAATATAAGTAGTATTCTTAAGTTAAATAATAGCTAGCTCTATATTAAGGTATACCGTTCCGTATATAATAACTAAATATAGGCTTAACCTAGCCTTTACTATTTTATCTTAAGTAGTTCGCGTAGGTTTAAATCTAGCCTTTAGGTAGTAGTTAATAATATAGATATTAGTATAGCTATTATAACTCTAGTAATTAGTCGTATTATTATTATAATAAGCGCTAAAGTTAGCTAAGTAAACTAGCGCGTAAGACGCGCTAATTACGTATTTCTCGCTATTATTTACTAAGTTACTATCTTCTAATTCTTTAGTAGTAGTATTATTTTTAATAAACTTCTTACGTTCTTAATTACTCTAGAACTTAAATCGTATAGCTCTAAGAAGTTTATTATTCTAGATAAGGTTCTTTAAGTAATTTAGAAAGTACTTCTTAAACGTAGTACTACGTTCGCTAGTAGCTAGCTTTAGTTTAAAGTTAATAACCTTATATTTATCGAGTAACTTATAGTTCTTATTATTAGGTTTACTTATAATATACTTATAGCTCTTACTTTTAAATAATTTTTACTATAGCTCGCTACTACTCTAATTAGTAGTTTAGAGCTAATTCTCTTAATCCTTTATAAATAAGCTCTTATACGTAGCGAACGTAGATTTACTATTTCTAGTTCCTTTACTAATTAAAAATATATTCTTAGTTAGGTTTACCTAGTAATTAACTATCTTTAATAGTAACTATAGGTTATTATTATTTAATAGGATTATAGTAATAGTATATAAGCTAGTTACTAGTAATTAGTTATATTTAGTAATAATATTTAAGAACTTCTATACTAGGTTATTGCTAGTATTATATTTAGCTACCTTTATTCTTATCTTAAAAATTAACTAGCTAGCTACGTAGTTCTTAATACTCTCTTATTTATTATAACTCTTCTTAAGAGCTACTAGCTTCTTTAAGTATATATTAATTTTATATATATTAGAAGATTTAAATTAGTCTTTAAATATCTTCTATCGTTCTTAAAGAGTTATCTTATCGTTAAGAAGTAGTTTAGTTATTATTATTGCTAACTTCTTAAAGTAAAAGTTAGTACTATAAGAGTTAGTCTTAAAATTCTTATACTTCTTAATCTAGTATTCTATACTCTTAACTTTTATATTATAAATTGTCTTTCTTTATTAGAACGCCTATACTATTTCTAAAAGTATTTCTTTTATATTAGATAGCTATTCTAAGTTAGCAATTTAGTATAGCTATTTATCTATTCTAGATAAATTAGTCTATATTTATATATTTAGTTTAGTAAATAACTACTTAGTTTATTTACTTTATTTATCTTAATCTTTCTACTTATAATATTACTAGCGTAGTAGCGTACCTACAAGTATCGTAGTAGCTATAGCGTACGTAGAGGTTATAATCGACAAGCTTTGGATTCTACAACATGAACCTACCTGACGGAGCTATCTACTTCGACAAAGCTGACTTAAAAGCGTTGTAGAGGCACGCCCGTCTGCGCTCCTCCGTCCAATGCGTGCTCCGATTGGCATTGACATCACTCGTGCATAACAGCTCGACGATGGAGACAAAACAGCCCACCTCGTCCCGTCTCTCGCACTGCTCGAATCGAATCTCACTCACTACACTGCTGACCAGGCAGCCAACATGCCACCCGTAGACTCTGCCATTCTCGCCCTGCTGGGCCTCGAGGCCCGCCAAGTCGCCACGGCCGGCCACGGCGGAAGCTCCTTCTCCAGCACCTCCAAAATCACCGCAGAGCTGGACGACGGCACTGTGACGGCGTACTTTATGAAGTCGGGAAAAGGCTCCGACTCCAAGACCATGTTCGAAGGCGAGCACGCATCTCTCAACGCCGTCCATGACGCCGTTCCCACGCTGTGTCCAAAGTCGTATGGCGCGGGCGCCTTCTCCGACTCCAGAGATACCTACTTCCTCATCACCGACTTCCTAGACCTCTCCGCCCGAGGCAACTCATCGGGCCAGTCTCTCGCGCAGAAACTTGCCCGACTGCACACCACTCCCGCCCCAATTCCGCCTGGCCACTCCCAGCCACAATTCGGCTTTCCCGTCACCACGTGCTGCGGCGCCACACCCCAAGACAACACCTACTCGTCCTCGTGGGGTGATTTCTACGCCAACCAACGCATCCGCGCGATTGTGAAGCAAGCTCGAGACCGCAATGGCGCACATAAAGACCTTGAAAGCCTCGCCGAGCAAATTTGTGACCAAGTCATCCCTCGGCTGATCGGTGACACCCATCTCAACAACGGCAAAGGCGTGTCTCCTGTCGTTGTCCACGGCGATCTCTGGTCCGGAAATGCATCTACCGGCAGACTTCCCGGCATGTCCGCCCCGGAAGCCGTGGTCTACGACTCCTCGGCCTGCTACGCGCATTCGGAATTCGAATTGGGCATCATGAAGATGTTCGGTGGCTTCGGCGGCAAATTCCTGAAAGACTACCATGACCTTGTGCCAAGGACGGAGCCCGTGGAGGAGTACGATGATCGAGTGAAGTTGTATGAATTGTACCATCACCTGAACCATTACGCATTGTTCGGAGGTGGTTATAAAAATGGCGCAATCGGAATGATGAGGGACCTGGCGAGGAATTATGGTGGTAAGAGTGAGCGGTGAGAGGGCGAGATCGCTATCATGCTATGTACTGCAAACTTGCTTGGACTGGAACCGGCTTACGGACCATCACCACTATGATCGGGCATTATTGTGGATCGTGCAGGAAGGTGCGTTGGCGGGGCCATCCTTCGCGAGCTTGCGCCCACGTACCTACAGACAGAGGGCCACCACATACAAAGCTCTACAGCCGCCCGAAATTCAGTCTCCATCCAGGCAGTGCTTCACGTTGACACTGCATAACGTGCTTCGCCCATCATGTGGCTCATCAACACAGTCACTTTGGAGCTGGAGGAATTCTTCGAACCTGCTATCCCCAGCTACGCCATCTTGTCACATCGCTGGTCCAAGCATGAAACCACATTCAAGGACTACGAGAAAGGCAGGAAGTGGGACTCTCTTGGTCACCGGAAGACAGTAGAGTTTTGTGCCGTCGCGCGCAGTCGTGGTCATCTTTATGCGTGGATCGATACTGTTTGCATTGACAAGCGGTCTAGCTCGGAACTCTCCGAGGCCATCAACAGTATGTTCAGGTGGTACCAGATGTCTGCGGAGTGCCTTGTCCATCTCGCCGATGTCAACTTCACTGGCCTACCACAACTATCGAGCACGCTCAGTCAGCAACACTACAACCTCTTGTCCCGATCCGACTGGTTTACTCGCGGATGGACGCTTCAAGAACTCATTGCTCCCAGATGTGTTCTATTCTTTACACATGAGTGGGTCCTCTTTGGCTGCAAGTCAACTGCCAACCGTACGATCAATGGAGTTCGTGCCAATGATTTTGCCCTCACTGATCTTGCGGGCGACCTAAGCAGTATCACAAGCATACCAAAGGAATTGTTGACCTTTCAATGGCCGTTAGAAGAGTACACAATTGCAACCAGAGTTAAATGGCTGGCGAATCGCAGGTTGACGAGAATCGAGGATCAAGCTTATTGTGCTCTGGGATTATTTGGCATCAACATGAGCCTCCTCTATGGCGAAGGGAAGAGGGCGTGGATCAGACTACAAGAAGAAATCATCCGCACGACATCCGACGAATCCATTCTGGCGTGGCCGTTCGGTTATGGAAGCACCAGCGCTCTGTTGTCCCCAGCGCCCGCTTGGTTCTCGTACATCAGCCCAAATCTTTCCACGGTGTATGGGCTGAGACCGCTGTACACGATCACGAATAATGGTCTGAGATGGGATTTGAAATCTGGCAATGCTCTCCTCAGCAAAATTGACCTCAATTCACTTCCACGTCGCCAAAGGAGGCTTGAGCGCATGGACGGCGACCCGCGTGTCTTGATGCTTCCCCTTGCATGCCTGTCTGGAGAGCAACCGGGATATCAGGAATATTTGCTGCTTATAGAGTTGTCTTGCGGTCACTTCATGCGCGTACCCAACCCAGACTCGCTCCGGCTACCCTTGCCACTCGCGGACTTGATCTGCCAAGGTGAAATCACCATTCCATGCCGCCTCGAGCACGACCTCACCATCTTCGTGCACTTGAGATCAGATCAGTCAAAGGGCTGCATCTTCGCATGCAACCAGCTTCTTCTATACAAAGACTTGGCTCTTGCAGTTGAACAACAATTCCATCCAGCCATCGCTGCTGCGATACAAGCTGCCCAACAACCGCCGAGTGCGCAGAATGATCGAGGACAGCAACATTGTTCCACTGAATTAATCGCCATTGCTGGGGGAACTGAAGCAGCTCGGTTCAACTCAATGCAGATCAGCCCGGCAAAAACCTCTTCAGAAGTTAATCACCACCAAGTCGGTGGCATGAGGAGGATGATAGACTGTGTCTTTCCATGTTGCCATCGCAAGGGTAATTATGGCTTCAATCGGAGGGACAAGATGACGGACCACATGAGAGAAGTGCACGGCTTCCGCGACCACCTCACGGCTATCACAGCCGAGTCGAAGCCTTCTATGCCGAAATCGCCTCTCGTTGGTCAATAACGTCACGTTGAGCGAAAAAAAAGAGGTCTGCATGAACATCGGTCAAGGTCGATCACCAGTATTCACATTGAAGGCTCGTAGTTCAGCCTGACATTTGCAAACACTATACAGAAGCCACGTCCTTGCAGGCTTGCCGGGGGCTCGCGAATATCAGCATGATGTTCCGGTGCAAATCACATGATGGCGAAGCTCTCATCTTCGGCTCTGTCTGTCAGCTTTACTGTTCCTGAATCCTCGGCCAATCAGCAAGCAACGTGCTTTCGACTTGCATATCACCCGCCACCACTTCTGGGACCGGATGACAGCCAGCTTCTGCGAACACCAGATCGACGGCGAGCGACATCATTGCACACGTTAGCACGGACTGCCAACAGCAAGTCTGCACTGGGACTGGGCAACGTACACAGGGGCTACGGGAATATGATAGTCACACGTTCTGGGCGTGCAGCAGCCATACGCGAGCAGTACGCACTTCTCTCTACGTCTACATGTCAGATGCAGATCGCAGCTGATGTGTGGAAGCACTTTCGACGCCGGTACATTGCGCAGTGTAACACTGAATGGATGTCTCTCGACGCGGTCGCGAGGCGTCTCCCGCGCTTGAACGCCTCTTATGCCAGAAGGCGATAAATAGGACGGCGAGTCTTCGTGGGCGTTCTTCCCTTCTCCCAACACTCTAGCGGCCAGGCAATCTCCTACGAAGCCGCCGAGAAGTGGCAAAACACCGCACGAGTCGTCGCGTACGTCGCGAATGGCACACACGCAAATTATAAGGATTCTGGCACTCACGACCACACGATCCCAGGCGTCGATTTACCCGAGGGGCCGGTGGAGGATTATACTGATGATAAAGGGCTCGCCTAGGATCCTACGTTGAATGCGTACTGGTTTGAATATGAGCTTGAGAGTGGCAGATTCACTGTCTATGAGGAGGATGCTGCGACGACGACACCGGTCAATTGGTTGTATTTCGATGGCAAGTGGGGAGATATGAAGTATCCTGACGAGGACAAGCGGCAAGAATGTTTTTTCGGGATCGGTGCGTTGTGTCGATATGGTGGGGGACCTACGGGGCCAAAGGATAAGGATCTGGGCAGGAAGGGGGTTTGTTCGGAGGGCAAGGAGGATGTGTGTGAGAGTTTGGCGGGATTGGGATGAACGTAGAGACCGGAGTTCGCGCAGGGCTTGGCTCCTCTCTATTCTAGATAGACAGCTCCACCTGCCCAAGGCCGCCATGGCCCCTTTGTGTCTCCGCATAGTCTTTTTCGAGACGGCCCTACTCGCTGGCAAAAGTGATACTGTGCTGTCATGTGCCAACACTGGCAACCCGGCATTTCCGATGCAAGGCCGCGGGGACATTCGCATTCCAGATTGGACACGTGCCGAGTGCCGACTTTCGATACATATGGACCTGATCCTCAGAGAGACTATTGAGAACATCCAAGGGGCAGTCGTCATGAGATCAAGACCATAGCAGCTCCCACTCTCTTCTGACTTTGCATACTCTCTGCTTCGCTAAATATGGATCCACGCGAACAGAGCTCATTAACTCAACCTCTCGGAGTCGAAGTAGCCGAAGTGTTATTACCGTCCAAGGACATTGCACAAGACATCGAATTCTGGATGTCTGAGCCTTTGTATTTCCGCATGCATCAGATTGTGAGTGGCGCTCAACATGAGGGCAATTTCAGATCAATATGCTGAGAATGTGAGGGCTGATTCGTCATGTAGTATCCCGCAGACGATCCTCGGGTTGTCATACTCAGTGGTCATGGGCTCCGGCTACGCCTCGACAAAGCAGCTACTTCTCAATCAGCCACCATACGTTTGCTCTGTCGCAGTATACCGGACATTCCTGTACGTACATCACCTTCAGGAACTCGTGTCGAATTCATCCCCGCAGGCGAACAATTTCCGCCTCCCGCCACTCAGCACGCATTTGTCTGCCGTCGACTGAAAGACAATGCTCCTTAGGTCATAGGTCGGGGGGCAGGCATGCAGTATCGCGATCTGATTCCATCACGTCTTGGCGGCGCTATCATCGCATCCCACATACGAATTCCAGACGCAGGCCCCGTTCCTGACCAAGTTTCATTCTCCGAGCAGGAGATTGCGTTACCCAGCCTCCAAAGATTCGGCATCGCGTGCTGGAAGCTTCGGAGAATTTGCAAGTCGTTGAGATTGGCGTTCCAGCTGAGCACATGACTCCCGTAGATCATGTTATGGAACTTCCAACGACAATGTATCGACCAAATCGGGAGTGGGAAGGGCAGCGGTTTGTGCATGGTCTCGCTGAGGAGGCAGTCTGGAAGCCATGGCGTATACCTTACCGGCGTTGCAGATGGCGCCAAAGGTGTGGCCACTGTGAGCGTCGCTCGACCTCTCGCGGGTGTTGCAGAAGGGGGTCACGACTCCGATATTCTCTTAACATGTAAGTGTGTTCGAGGGATATCGAAATGATGAACTTAGCAATTGGTGCACCTTGCAGTTGTTCTGTCGGGATCCTGTACGTTACAAGGCGAGGGCCAGGTCGCTCAGTCTTTCACAGAGGGCGATGCGTTCACTGTTTTTAAGCTGCGAGAAGTGAAGCTCGACTGCAACGGCCCAGCCTGCAGACACTTTCGTCTAAACTTGTCCTTTCAAGTTTTCGAGAACGCTCTGCTCGAATGGCTTGTACCCATCCTGCCCATACCACTTCGTCAGTAGCTCTGCGCCGAGTTCATTTGGCACTTTGCTTAGATCTCTGCCCTCATTCTCTGGAGCTTTCGCCACGTCCTTCGCATCTGGGTAGTGCTTTTTGATGACATTGATAATGTCAGTGTAGTTGAAGTTAACGTTGAAGGCAAAGATGCGCTCGTTCTGAAGACTGGAGTCAAGTGCTGCAGCGATAACATGGATGCGAGCATCATCGACAACGTCTATCATATACTCTGCTGAAAGTCAGATCACACGTTGCGGGGCGAAGTCGCTAGGATCGCAAGACTGACGAGGACTGGCGGCCGGTATGTTGCCCTTGTACACGCTCGCGATCGCATCTCCCGTCGCACCACCACTGCCACGCGGCAAGATTGTGCCCATGTTGAAGTTGGGCAAGACGGCATTGGCTACGAAATGCGGCTTCTGCTCCTTCACAAACTGCCACAAAGCCTTTTCTCCTTCCACTTTTGACGCTCCATACACAGGGAAAGCCCGCTCCGGAGTGTATGGAGGCGATGCCCACGCAATATCAAGAGTCTCTTGGTTCCAATCATCCTTGGTGACTGTGAATTCCTTGTTGAGTTTTGGAAGAAGAGCTGCAGTGGAGGAGGAAGTCAGGACGAAACGCTTGACCGAAGGCTCCTTCGCTGCAGACTTGAGAATTGACAATACACCAGCTTTGGTAGGTGGGATGACATTGTTTGGATCGTAGCCAAAGGTCGTGTCTGAGGCCACGTGAATGACAGCGTCAACGCCTTTCACAGCCTCGTCGAAGGCGCCGTCGTGCTGGAAGTCCTCGACAATTGCAGTAGAGTAGTCCGACTGATTGTTGAAGATCTTGGTGGTGTTCTCGGCCTTCTCCTCACTCCTGGCAGTTCCGCGGACCTTGTAACCTGCTGCGAGGGCCTCGTTCACCACGTGGCTGCCAATGTAGCCTGAGGCACCAGTCACGAGGATGAGCGACCCTTTCGGAAGGGCGCGGTCTTGGTCCTTGATGGGTTGCGCCATGGCGGGAGTTGTGGGCGGGAGTTGTGGTGTGAAGACAAGAGTGTTTCGGGGTTCCAGGACGCAAGATGAGCTTCGAGCGACGATGACCAAGTCATAATCATATACCTGCGACTGCCTAGAATGCCACGCGGCCGGCCGGCTGACAAATCCTTGGCCACTGCGCGGTCTCTGCAGAGAAGAAGGTAGAAGGTGCTCCTGCTGTTTCTTGCAGGCGCCACTCCTGTTTGGTGCAGGTGGCACTAACTACCGTTCACTGTTTCTGGCAGGTGCTAACTTAGACTACCACTCTTTCTTGCAGTCGTTCCAGTCCGTGAGCCTGAGGCACCAAGCACGTCATTGACTTCCACCTCATATCCATCCTGCTCCCCGCAACTAAAGTACATATCAACAGGAGCTAGCCGTCTGATCATGGCGAGTCAGTATTCAGAGCAGCACCCAGTAAGAAGTCTTCGCTGTAGTGTTTGAACACTTCATCTCTCATCAACTTGCGTGGAGCTCGTCGACCTGTGAATAATTCAAACTGCGCAAAGGCCTGCTCTGGCAGCATGTCGAGCCCGTCCATGAGGATCCAGCCCTTGCTCTGTATCTGTTGCACCTGAACCACCAGCGGTGTTACGATGGGCATATATGCTAGCTGTCACACATGTGAGCACTTGTCAAAGCAATGGGCACAACGTTCCTTACCTCGACCACAACTCCACCGGTGCGACTGCCGAGCCAGTCTTGGGGCAGCGTAAAGTTTGTGGGCATCCCGTCCAGCGTCTGCGTCGGAATGGTGCTGACGACCATTGTAGGGTGCCGCATGTTCTTTGGCCATTCTGCCTGAAACGAATCCAAAGCTGTCACTGTAGTGTTTGCAGCGTCACTCGGACCGAGCTCGGCGATGCCATTCGCTCGTATCAATCGGTTGTAGTGCTCCGCGAGCTCCTCGGCATTTCCTTTCGTCCTGTTGCAGACAAAAATATTCTGTACGCCCAGTGAAATCATCGCGTAAATGGCTGCCCGCGCCATACCACCAGCTCCACACACGAGTCCTGTGGATTGGGGCCGTACCGTGTTGGCAGGAGACAGTCCGCGACGGATGCAAGCCCGTATACCAATCCAGTCCGTATTGTCGCCGTAGAGTGCTTTCACTGGCCCTGTACGATTGCGTTCCCGAAAGATCCCGACGTCACTAGAGATTGATGCAATGACCCTCTCATCTCGCAGTGGAATGACAGTATTCAAAGCCCCTATCGCTCTGGCATGAGGGCTGAGCAAGTCCATCATTGGCAAAGTCTTTGTTTTGAAGGGCTGCACGATGGCAGCGCCACCAAAGTCGTGTTCTCGCACCAACGTTACAAAGTCGTCCAATGACAATGCGGAATGCGTTCGGTAGGAATGCGGCATTCCCATGGCTTCATACGCGGCATTATGCATCGCCGGTGACAGAGAGAAGCTGACATTGGCGCCGTAGATGAGAAATTGCATGGGTTCATGTACGAAGCTTGCAAACAAGGCCTGACTCCGCTCTTTTGCAGTCATGAGGGGCAGCTGTTCCAGGTTTGTTCCGCTTGCTGGAGTCATAGGTTCCAGCATGAGCATAGGCGACGCGACGGGAGTGAGGATATTGTTGAAGCACATCGAGGTTCTTCCCTGTCGTCCGGTGCAATAGGCGATGAGTCGTGGCCCGTTGCCATCGTTCAGTGTCTGTACACGCTGCTGAAAAGCCTGTATCGCGAAGTTATCGGCTAGGTTCCCGTCTGGCATCGTGATTCTCGCCAGCTCACAGCCGAGGCCGCGTGCCTTTTCATAGATATCCATGCACGCCTGGCCAGACCAGCCATCGCTGATGCGTTGGTCGGCGATATACTGTCCGATGACCTATTTTCAATCAGCATATCTCCATATCTCAAGCATTCTGCGGCAACACAGTGTCTTCCGCAATCCAGCTGAATATGATAGATTTCGTGATATCGTCGAGGATTCAAGCATTCGCGAAACTTTTGACGCACCTTCGTTCTTCCTTTCCCTGCCAGCAGGTGTGTTAGTTGGGCTTCATCCAGTGTCAAGTCGAGCGTGCAATACTCTGGTCCGAGGCGTAGACAGTATTCGAGAAGCTCCGCGCGCGATAATTGTTTCTGGCGAGCATCTCGTGCATCGTGGGCGACATCGATTACAATTGGCAAAATTGTTGACCTTCTCAAAAGGGCAAATGCCGCTCCAATCAAATTGAAGCAGCTATGCTTGCCCAGTCGCCAGATGTCTCCTTGGGCTGGATTGATGGTGACTTCAAGTTGGATTGCATCAACGCCAATCTGAGCATCGTCCAGATCAACGCGACGCGAAACTACGTCTTCCGCCGAGAGCGTCACCGCCGACGTAAATTCGAGGCTGTCAACGCTCATTTGTGACATTGGATAAGCTGATTGATGTGAGCGGCCGCGATCATGGTCACCGATAATGTTGCGTAGTAGTTTCAGAAAATCATGTTCTGTCCTCTTCAGTGTCAAGAAAGGTCCGTTCGAGGCCCGACTTGAGGGATTACGAGGGCCTTCGTTTGGAGACAAGTTTTCGATGGCCTCGGAGACATTGTAGAAGTCGTAGTTGGAGCAGTCTCTCAGAAGACCTTCGGATGCACGAATGACATCTCGTATGCGTTCCTCGGACCAGATCCGGATGTAGTCATGAATTCCAGTGATGTCACGTCTTACATAGATCACAGGATGTGCTTGAGCCCAGTCGCGAATCAGCTTTGCTCCTTCGCCCTCGAGATCTGCGAAGCTGCAAACGATGACCGAGTTTCTGCTGTTGGTTTCAAGCAGGCGCTGAAGCACTTCATAGTGCGTGTGTTGATAGTCCGCAGGGCCGTTCAATTTTCGATACGCAGTTCTGCTTGATCCAGTTGCTTCCGAAAATGCCCGATCTGATTCAACAAGTCGGCGACTGTAAGCAGACGCTGCCAGGAATCCCAGGGAACTTTTCCCGACACCACGAACGCCAATGATGAGGATAGACGCATCGAAGCTGAACGTGACTTTGCGTGGTCGCGGTTCCAGCCTCGCGGAGGTCACATTGGGTGGAGTGGGAGTGGCGCTTGTTTCTCGCGACACTGGTCTTTGCTGCAGGAATTCTTTCGTATTCGACCGCGGTGGAATTGTCGAGTCTGCGCCTCGCATATGCTTGTAAGACCGCTTCATACCAGCGTGAACAGCAGCCATTGTGTTGGTGCCAGCTGACGATAGATGGTAGCTTTAGAATGTTGCCAGGCCGAGCACCAAGTCTGTTTGTCAATGATCAGACCTTCCGTCCGACGCAGGATGTCATGCAAACTCGTCCATCTTGATCTAGCCATGAGCAGATGGGAAGCCAGGTCACGCCTACACCTCAAAGTCCAGACATCAGCCTGTCGATTCTCCCAAACCGCCAGAGAAGAGATGGAGAGAGTCGCCGGCGATGACATTATCCGGTCGACGCTGCTCCCATCGCCCTCGTCGAACGGAGCCAATCAGAATGCGCAAGATCGACGCCCGTCTCCCCACTCCACCGAGGTCCGTGCATCGTCGGCGGTGGAGCGGACACGCTTGTGACGTCGACTGCCAAATCCAGTCCTGTTGCGATACGGAGATGTCTCAGAATACGAGAAGGTGTCTCAGGGTACGAGAACCCTAAGACATGCAGAATCCTCGGGATATTAAAAGGGGGATTTAAACTACTAAGGCCCTAATTATATATAAGCGTTCTTATAGTAAACTCTAAGAATAGATAAAGATCGCTTCCTACTAATTTTATATTATATAACTCTAAGTAACTCTCTAGAAGGTACTCGTATACTTCTATAACTACGCGCTACTTAGCGCGATAGTTATAAGCCTAGATTACTAAACTAGCTTATTAATTATTACTACTTCTACGTATACTATAGCTACTACGATACTCGTAGGCACGCTACTACGCTAGTAATACTATAAGTAGGAAGACTAGGATAAATAAAGTAAATAAACTAAGTAGTTATTTACCGAACTAGATATATAGATTAGAGGTTAGAATAAGTCCTCGACTTTAAGTTAGTTCTAGGTCTAAGTTAGTTCTTAAGAGAACTAACCTAAGACCTAAATCGATAGAGTACCTAACTCGATATAAAATTAATAGGTTAGGTCTAAATACTACTAGTTCCTATATAGGTCTTTATAGAGACTTAAGTTTAAAAAGATAGGTCTAATAACGTAGAATAAAACTAGGTCGCTATAGAAATAATAGGATTACTCTAATACTAAATATACGTATATATAGAACTAAGCGTAGTAGTATATTAGAAGCGCTAGTTAAAGTAGTAACTATAGTTATAAAGAAAAATAAGGCTACTAACTATACTTACTAACTACGAGATATAGAATTAAATACTATATATAATATCGACTACGATATAAAGGTTAGTATATAGTAATATATTAAGCGCCCCTAACTATACCTATTAGAGATATTAAGAGACTAATTCTTACTAATTCCTCTATATATATTTAGCGTACTTTTATCTTACGCTAAGTATATATAGTATAAGCCGGATACTTTAGCGTCTAACTTAGACGCCCTCTAAGCTATTAGCCCCCTAAGCTATCGCTCTTATAATTATCTCCTCTTTCTTATAGAGCTACCTTAGCTCGTAGGAGAGTTTATATTAATATAGTAGCTAGCCGCTTACGTTCTTATTACGTTACGGTTACGTTACTCTAATGCCTTATAGTCGTACGCGATTTTTAGTAGTACTATAGTAACGTACTAGATCTTAAGGGACTTTTATATTATAGACTCTATATAGGCCGCGCGTTAATTATAGAGTAGGTACGGGCTATAAGTTCGCGCCTAATTACGTTAATACTTATTCTAGTATACTATCTTTAGATAAGCGCCCTACTCCTACCTCGTACTATTTACGTATCTTCTTAGCTCTTTCTTAGTACTCGTTCTATAAGTATTATACCTTTTAAGAAGAGCTCTACTCCTATAATCTTAGCCGATCCTTATACTATTACCGACCTCTCTACTACTAAGGATAACGACTATTATTATTATCTCTTATATTTAGTAACGGGTAAGTCTAGCGTTCCGCGTATATATTAGCTACGAGTTCCTTACTAATATAGTACGTATAGCCGGCGTTCGGCTATATAATAAGGTTATAAAATTAAGTAAGAAGAAGAATTACTAGCGCTATAATAATAATAACTACTTCTACGACTACTATACTAATCTAGATATTATTACGTAGTCGAAGCGCTTACGCTTCTACCTCGCTAAGCTAGCTAAGAGTAGGCTAGCTATACGCGCCGAGTAGCTCCGCCGCCGCTCTATTAATTTATAAGCTCTAATCGCCGATAGCCTTAAGGTCTTATAGTCTAATAAGAGCAAGTCGGCTAGGATCTTTAAGACCTTAAAGAAGGGCGGAGCTAGCGCTACGCTAGCTAGTAGCGGTCCTTCTACTACTAAGCTACTTATAGCTAGTAAGTAGATCGCCCTATTCTCTAGGCTCTTTAAGCTTAAGTACGAGGTATATCTTACGAGTTATATACTCTTTATACGCGTTACTAATATTCTTTATAGCATCTACGCCTACTTAGCGCCTCGAAAGAGGCCCTCGATACGGCGGTCTATATCGCTTATACTAATCGCCTCGCTAGCTAAATAGAGAAGATCTCTAACGACGAGGCCTTCGTAATAGAAAAGAAGGAGAAGAAGAAGGATAATAAGAAGAATAAAAAGAATAAAGAGAAGAAGAGCGAAGGTATAGAGGAGTAAGCTAGCGTATCGCGCGCTCTTCTTATACTCTCTCCTCGCGCTTCTCTTATACTACTTATATAGTCCGCTGCCTTATTTCGTACTTCTATTCTACGCTAGCGCTACGGCCTATTTACGCTATACCTATAGGCGCTATAAATAAATAATTTCTCTCTACTTTATATTCTCTATTTCTTTTAGTAATTTTCGTAATATAACGTTTCGTCGCGGCCTTAGCGCTTAGCGCGCACTCGTTATAAATTATAGTAGTCGCGACGGTTAATTAGTAGCGTAGTAGCCGCGATAGTCGACTTTATAGCTTACGTAAGCTCCTCTTGCTCTACTCTTACGCCTTAAATTCCTCGAGCGCTTTATATTCTCCGATATATTCGATTAGTTCCTATATATCGTATTCTTCTAGCTAGCCTTTCTACCGAACTAGCTACTTCCTCTTACTCTTCTCGACTTAAGTTTCTAGTACTTTCTCGACTATTTACTTACCCTTATTATCTACGAGGAGCAAGCTAGTCTCTTAAGATTCGCTACTATACTAAGATTCTAAGAGAGATACGTAGAAGATATTATAGATACGTAATCCTATTAGAAGAGCTAGGCGGTACGCCTACTTCCTAACTACGTCGATTACTTTAAATAGTCTAGCGAACTTATCCGCTAGCTTCTTTAATAGTACTTTTAGTTTTAGGTTCTTTATAAATAGGAGGACTATATTACCGACCTTATATTCTTTTAGCTAATACTTCTAGTTATAATACTTAGCCTACGACTCGCTTACTTACTACTAGCGCTTTATTAACTCCTTATAGTTCTACTTTAACCTTTCTATAGCGTCCTTTACTACTAGTACTTCTTCTTATAGAATCGCGCCTCGAGATTCGATTACGTCCCTCTTACGAGTCTTTATCGTTAAGTCTAGGTCGAACTTATAGATAATATAGAATAGCGATATCTTTAGTATTATATTTAGGCTATTATTATACGCGAATTCTATAGAGGCTAGTATAGATACCTAGTCGTCTTAGTTCTTCTTATAATAGATACGTAGGTACTACTTAAGCGTCTAGTTTACGCGTTTAGTCTAGCCGTCCGTTTACGAGTAAAATACTATACTTAGCCTACGTTTTACGTATATCTCGAAATAGAAGTCTAACTAGAACTAGCTAGTAAATATAGACCCTTTATTAGAGATAATACTACTAGATATACCTCGAAGTCGTATAACTTTATTAAGTAGAATATCTATAAGCTCTACGCTTATATAGCGCTTTATCGTCTAAACAAAAGTTACTATCTTAGAATAGTAGTCGATAATTATAAGGATCGCGTTAAATATACGACTATTTCGCTTACTTAGTAGAAGGTCTATAATAAAGTCTATAGATAGATCTTTCTATAGCTATTCTAGTAGAGAAAGCGTAACTATCTTACTATAAGGATAGTAGCGCCTCGCTTTCGCCTTCTAATAGCTACTATATAATTCGACGTATTACTTAACGTCCTCGTTAACCTCTAGCTACTAGTACTTTCTCTTAACGAGTTCCGTAGTCTTATCCTTACTAAAATAGCTAGCTAGGAAGTCGTCGTAGTATATACGAATTACTTACGTTCGTAATACGAGGTCGTAGGGAAGATATAATACCTCTTCGCGATATATATATCTATTTCGAATAGTATACTTATCGCTTTCGCCTCTATTACTCTCCGCCTACGTATATAGCTCCTTCGCTATTAGGTCTAGCTAGACTAGCGTAGCTACGTACCCGATTACTAGGTCTAAGGTATTAGCGTATAGCTATTCCTCCGTAATAATAGCGCTAGCGACTCGTATTAGTAGCGCGAATCCCTACGGACCCGGCTCGTAGCGTTTAAGACTAGTAGGCTACGTCCTATTAGCTACTTTTATTACCGCCCTCTAGTTTATTATATACTAGTAGTTATAGGCGGCCTTAATACGGTTTATAACCGGTCCGCCTACTCGGAGGTCGCTCTAAACTTAAAGTTTCTACTATAGTAATAGTAATAGGTTTTATCGCCTACGTATCTTTTACGTAATCGCTATGCCTCGATAGTACGTCGGCTGCGTTTAGCTTACTCGCTCTATAACTAATTATAAAGTTATATAGAGCTAAGAACGTAGCCTACCTAGCCTATCGGCCTATTAACTACTTTATATCTATAAAGGCCTTTAGGTTAGCGTAGTCGACTAGTACCTCTATCTTATACGTAGCGCCTTCGAGGTAAGGCCTCTATACCTTAAAGGATTCTACTACTACGAGGAGTTCCTTATTATAGACCTCGTAGTTATACTTAGTATTAATTATCTTCCGCGAAAAGAATACGATTAGGTACTATTCCGACTCGAATAGCTAGCTTAAAATACTAGTAATAGCGAAGTTAGACGTATCGGTCTCGACTCGTAAGTATAACGTAGAGTTAAAGTACCTAAGGAGCGGCGCGGTCTAGAAGCGTTCTTTTAACTTTAAGAAAGCCTACTCCTTAGCTTCGCTTTAACTAATAGGCCCTAGCTTCCTACTATTCTTCGCGCTCTTTAAGAGTATAGTTAGTAGTACTACGACTCTTAAATATTCGAAGATAAAGTAGTAGTAGAAGTTCGCGAACCTAAGGAACGATTAAACCTCTATTAGAGTAGTCGGCCTCGGCTACGAGGTAATTACGGCTACCCTACTAGAGTCTATCGCTACGCCTCTAGTCGTAACTACGAACCTAAGGAAGTTAACTTATTTTTAGAAGAACTTATACTTAGCGTATTATACGTAGAGTTCGAATTTATAGAGCCTCTTAAGTATAGTATATACGTCTCGTATATAGTCCTCGCGAGTCTTATTATAGATTAGGATATTATCTAGGTATACTACGTAACTTATATCTACTAGCCCTATTAGCGCGTAGTTAATATACGCCTAGAACGTTACTAGGGCGTTCGTTAAACTAAAGAGTATTATCCGGTATTAGTAGTAACTATATCGCGTATAGAACGTAGTCTTCTAGTAGTCGCTTAGTTTAATATAGATACGATAATACGCGTCTATAAGATCTAGCGACGTAAACTACGTAGCTCTTATAAGTCTATCTAGCGTTTCGCTAATAAGAGAGAGTAGGTACTAATTCTTAATCGTAATCTCGTTTAGCTTATAGTAGTTTATATATAACTATAGCTTACTATTCTTCTTTAGTACGAATAGAATAGGCGTACTCGCCTTGCTATTAGAACGCTTAATCTAATTATACTTAAGCCTAGTCTTTAGGTACTCCTTAAGCTCTTCGAGCTCTCTACTTAACTAGTAATATAGAGGCCTAAAGGGTAGTATAGTATCTAGCTTTAGGTCGATCGTATACTTAGCGCCGTCGATAGGTCTACTTCGTATTTCCTTTATCGAGTTAAGAACGTCGTCGAACTAATAGAACTCCTTTAGTATTAAAGTAGGCTTCTTACCTATCCTACTTAGGCTAACTATAAATATAGTAGGTGCCTTCTAAAGGTCTTTAAGGAACTTATAGGCCTCTTAGACTTCGAATCGGCTAAAATAATCGTTACTATAACGCTATTTATCTATACTACTATCGATACTTACTCGTTATATACGTCGCTATAGATAGCTAAAGATAATATTAGGATCTAGTATATTATATACGTAGAAGATCCCTCTAGTTACGCGCTCGATCTCCGAGGAGTCTACGAGCCTTATATATATATAGTACGTACTATAATAATAACCTAGTTTACTCGTAAAGGTAGTAACTAGCGGTAAGGCCGCGTTCGGCCGTAAGGGCAACTTATACTAGAGTATAAAGGCTCGTAATACTATATTAATATTCGTAGTATTATCGAGAAGGAACTCGGCTAGCCTACGGCCCTTCTAAGACTTAACTTCTCTCTATACTCGTACTACTAGTACGTATTATATAGGTAGGTACCCTATACTATTTACTTTAGTAGCGGAGACTTACGTAATATCTCCGTCGCTTCTACTTTTTTCGACTTACCTATAGCTACCTTACGGACCGCTAGCTTATTACTATCTTTATTCTTATTTAGATAATTTAGACGAATATAGCCTACCTCGTTATAACTATAATACCTAGGTTACTAGTCCTTATCTTTACTTTTACGCTTATCTTAAAAGTTCTTCTTCTTTAAGTTAGACCTATAACTATCTTTAGAGGTATACGCGTTACTATTAATCCTCTTACGCTTTAACTACTAGTGCGACGCGTCCTTATTATAGTCGCGTAAGCCTATATCGCGTAGTATTAACCTTTCTACCTATTTAAGGCGTCGTACTAGGGCGACGAGGTCGGCGTACTTCGCTAGGATAATATAGTTCTTAATAATATCCTTTCGTAGCGACGGCTTTATTTATTTGTTTATTTGTTTATTTATTCTATTAACGTACTATAGGAGTCGAAGACTATATAGTACGAGTAGGCCGAAGCCTATCTAGTTATAAGAGAAAAAGCCTCCTAGGCTATAAAAACTCTTTAGTCGTAGGAGTACCTTATTCGCGCTAAAAATAGATATTATAGGCCGATACCTAGGGGAACTAGAATTTTACTTAGTATAGCTTAGCGCTAAGCGCTAAGCTACTAAGTGCCAAGCCCTATATATAGAATTTTAATATCTAAAATTAGTTCTAGTAGTAGATATAGCTAGTATAGTATATCGAGTCGGTATAGAGGCCTCTATTTCTATTCGTCTTAGACCTAGAGGGTCGTCTTTAGAAATATATATTCTAGGTAGGAAGGGTCTACCTTTCTCCCTTTCTTCTATAGCTCTTTTTAGTAAGTAAATAGCTAATCTCTTACCTAGTAGCTACCTCCTCTCTCTACTCCTATTCTACTTACTTCTATTCTATCCTCTCTTTTCTATCTCTTCTATAGTAGAGTTCTACCTTAGTTCGTTAAGTAGTCTTAGGGTTATCTTAGGTAGTTCTTATCTTAGTTCTTATCTTATCGAGTATACGGCTAGTAGTAGCGAAGTAGGATTATCTTATATACCCTTATACTTTACTAGTATACTTAAGAGTATCTATTTCTACCTACGGCCGCGTAGAGGCGTATAATAGGACTTCGTAGGCGTAGCGATAGCTTTAACTTTACGAGAAGCTAGCTACTAGCGAACTAACTACGCCTTAGTATAGTCGCTAAGCTATACCTCGAGATTACCGAGGTCTATTACGAATTATCGTATACTCTAATTCTCGCCTTAGCGTATTATCTTATACTTAACGGTTACGAGTAGCTAGCGGTTCGCTTAATCCTCGACGATATTATATAGGAACTTATAGAACTACGCCTAAGTATATCTCGCTAGAAGTATACTAGAGTACTCGTTATACTAGGCTTCTTACGCTTTACCTATAAGGAATATAATACTAGCGATTACTTTCTAGTATTCTATTATAAACTTCCTTAGCGCGGCTATAAAGTTTACTTTATATACGCGAATATATTCTCGAGCTTCCTTAATAGTCTCGCCTTTAAATAGCTTAGGAGAGCAGAGCTTAATAGATTCGTAGGGCGTATATTCGTTGCTACTATAACGCGTACTATCCTTAGTATCTCTAATAATACTCGCAATATTAAAGTACCTCGATTTAAGGCTTCTTACTATCGTACTTAAGCGTATTAGTAGAGTAGTCGTCTTAACTTCTCGCGTTAAGCGTTTATTCTCTACCTAGAGGGCGTAGAGTTTAAGCTATTCGCGTAGCGTAGTATTCTCTTATTCGAGACGCTCGCGCCTCGCCTACGTATTAT
Organism: Cercospora zeina; assembly: GCA_022702355.1. Taxonomy (NCBI): domain Eukaryota; kingdom Fungi; phylum Ascomycota; class Dothideomycetes; order Mycosphaerellales; family Mycosphaerellaceae; genus Cercospora; species Cercospora zeina. The sequence continues at coordinate 1,549,144 of JAKLWX010000005.1, forward strand.
TAGCGTCGTTTATCTTCTCGTCTTCTTCGGCTTTAGAGTTTAGTAACTCTTCTATATAGCCTAATAGTAGTACTATAGACCTAGCGCGTTCGCTAAAGTTACTTAGCTATATAGATACTCCTCGCGTAAGTATAATAGGCCTTAATAGATCGCTATTCTTAATAAGGTAGAAGAATTAGTATTATAAAAGTTAGTATATAGTAATATATTAAGCGCCCCTAACTATACTCGTTAGAGATATTAAGAGACTAATTCTTACTAATTCCTTTATATACGTTTAGTATACTTTTATCTTACGCCGAGTATATATAGTATAAGCTAGATACTTTAGCGTCTAACTTAGACGCCTTCTAAGCTATTAGCTCTCTAAGCTATCGCTCTTATATACGAAGTCTATTCTACTCTACGAGTATAACGTAAAAGTAAATACTTCCTTTACTAAGTACTATAGCGAAGATATATTAGTACTATATCCTCCTTATTATTACTAATCGAGTTAAAGTTACTCTATTTAGTACTTACTAACGCCTCCTAATCTGCCTCTAGCTACTCCTACTACTAACTAACTATATTATTTAAAGGCTCGAACGTAGTTAATATCGGTAGCGCCTCCTTTATAAGCGAATCCCGAGCTTATTACTACGCGTTATACTCTTAAGAACGATAGTATATAATATTACTAAACGTCGAGGGATCGTAGAACCGATTATATTAGCTCTAATAACGCGCTATACTAAAGTCGCGCTTATAACTAGTTCTAGCTACTAGGATAGAGAGAATATCTCGAGCTATTAGTATATAACCTAGATATTCTAATACGATTATCTTTTATAACTAGAGCGGATACTCTATAGAATAGGTAGCCGAGTCCTTAAATCTAGCGTAACGATAACGAGATATAGTACGAGCTTAAACGATAGCTATACTACCGCCGTAGTATTAGCCTTAATAGACTAGTTTACCTTATAAGGTAGAATTAGTTCGACTCTTAGAAGTATTTTCTTACTTCTTATTATTTAACCTAATAGTAGTTTAATAGCTATTAAGCTAAAGGGGTATATTATAATATAGAGATGTCTTAGAATACGAGAAGGTGTCTTAGAGTACGAGAATACTAAGATATATAGAATCCTCGGGATATTAAAAGAGGGATTTAAACTACTAAGGCCCCGATTGTATATAAGCGTTCCCATAGTAAACTCTAGGAATGGACAGAGATCGCTTCCCGCTGATTTTACATCACATGACTCCAAGTGACTCTCCGGAAGGTACCCGCATACTTCCGTGACTACGCGCTGCTTAGCGCGACAAGTCCAGAACCCGCGTGGACATGTGTATCCCAGTGCAAACACAAGCATGAGGACGCAACCAATGAGAGGCGACGCACTGCCCTTCCATGGTCTTGTAAGATGAGCGCGAGTGGACCATGCTGGACCGTAGTCGAGACTTCCACGGAGACGGACAAGACTCTGTAGCTACCGGAAGCAAGAGGCCTTCAAACGGAGAAGCGGCGCAAAGAGCGAAGCGAGTCCGAGTGTCGCGTGCGTGCGATCAATGTCGAGCAGGACGAGAGAAGTGCGATGGCGCCCGACCGTGGTGTCAGACGTGCGCATCGCAGGAGCGGACATGCACGTACAACGAGCAGCCCAAAAAGCGAGGAATCCAGCCGAACTACATCAGAACTCTCGAACTCACCTTGGCATGGACCTTTGAACACTTCCCGGAAAGCGAGAAACGCCTGTCGCAGCTGCTTCCGCATACAGAGGCACGAGCGCACCAATTGATTGGATGGAAAGATACAGTTCCGGCGGAAGTGCTACACCATTCCTGGAGAAACAGTATCGTGTGCAGACAGATTGATCAAATGTTGTCTGGTGCCGAGATTGCATTACCGGAAACTCCACATGATGGGCACAAACGACAAGCCGCATTCATGGAGGACCGCGATCTTCAGACATCTCATCAGTCACCGCCAATGTCAGCGCCTTCGGATGGGACTTTGCTCCAGCAAGATTCTGTCGAACCAGTAGCCGCCACATTACGCGCTGCCTCTCCCAAACAAGTGAGCTCGGGATGTCGCGCTGACTGCACAGCGCAGTCTCGAATGTCAGCATCCTTGTGAGTCCTTGAGCTCTTGGATTATCTCAAGAAACACGTATCTTTCTGACGTGTTCAACAGCAATGAACCCCGTGCGGAGGATCTGCTCAAGCTCCCGAAAAGCTCATGGCTGCTATTGGAGCACTATTTTGCATTCACTCACACGTGGCTCCCAATGGTTGAGCGGCATGACGTTTTGAAACTCATGTATTCATACCCCCACGAGGGCTTGCGTAGTGAGGAAACGATGGCGTCCGGTCATGCGGAGCTTTGGAGCATCATGGCCATCGCATCGTTACAGAACGGGGCCACGGCTGACTTCGAGCACTGCCGTGGTATTGCAAGATCACTCATCCCGCAAGAACATGGCTTCCAGCTTGGACACATCAAATCGTTGCTCATACTTGGTCTGGCAGATATGACGCAGCAGGCTTGGATCTCTGCCTGGCTGGTGTTTGGTTCCGCAATCCGACTTCTGACTCATTTCAATCTAGGAAAAGGCACACGAACAACGCGTTTTGAAGGCCGAACGAAACACACTCTATTGGCAGCGTTCGTGCTTGAACGAGCAGTCGCTTCACAGACTGGCGCTATTACTCATATCAGGCCTGCAGATATTCAGAACGTGGGCTTCTTAATTGAAGACGGACTCGAAGAATGGTCCCCATGGCAAGACCCACATGCCGGCTCAAGCATTTCCAAATCGCCAACAAGGTCGATGAGCACATTCAACGAACTGGTCAGGCTCTCGTTTCAAGCTCCTGGGGATCTCAATCCGAGCTCTCCTCCTACGACGAATGTCTTCCCCCTCCTTGGCGCAATACGAGGTCTTCTTCGCAATGCTAGCGAAAGCGACAAGCGTTTGCATCCACAACAAGCACTTGCAAATACAAGAGCAACTACCCTGATAGACACAGTCATGCCCCATGAGCATACCCGCAGCGACTCGACATTGATGGACTTTGCGTCACCGGCTGTGGACACGAACTATCCGTTCATGAGCATACCAAATAACAGACCGCCGCCGCTCATGAGCGATATTCCCGCCGACTCAGTGCACTCCATAGCAGGTCCAAGTCAATGGAACAGCAATACCCGAGTTCCAAGTGATGTTCAAGAGACTGCCAGCGCTACAGGAGATCCGGGGACAGTCAACAGTGTGCACGGGGCAGACATTTTTGAAGAGTTGGCTATGCTTGACCGCACAGATTCAACCGCCAATCCGGACTTCATGCAGAACCTAGGGTTTGGTCCGGACCTGGACTTGGCAGAGTTCTTTGGGGCTGATTATCAGCCGTCAGATCCACTTCTCACATACATGCGGCCGACTTCCTTTGGCTCCGGCCAGGGTTTTGATGCCTCCGGAAATGGCGCCGGCTGATAGCAAGAGCAAATGGAGACCTAAAATGCAATGGAGATTGTCTACCGCTCGATGAGCTTTCTAACATGATTACATGATCGAGAAGATGCTTCTCTTGTGGACAATGTCTGACCGCCGACCCGGTCTGTCCACACGTGGGCATCAGACGCGGTCCGTAAACCGATGACACGGCTCAGAATCGATTCATATGCTCCTCAGGACGTTCATACATATTATCCAGGCCAATCGACAGCCTTCTGAGATGTGATATGTGAATGCGAGGTCGTTGCAAACCGCTACAAGGCATCACTTTCTCTAAAGAGACAGAAAGTTCCCGCTTGTCAGATCTACCTCAAGCACAAAAGCGGTCCAAATATGGATTCGAGTCGCGCAAGCCCATTGCCAACGGCTTTGATGTGGCGATCATTGGATGGGAAATTACATGACGGGAGTGAAAGCATGGATCACGGACAGAGGTGCTTCGTGCACTACCATTACTGTTCCAGATCTATGGGTATCCTAGGCTGGTGATCTGCCTCTAATGCTTCTAACTCTATGATTATGCCTGATGGTTCGTCTGGATGCCCATTCGCACCGCTGTCAAAGCTGCGCTCTCGGTGCACCTCCCACAGCAGCCTGGTTTGTGCTCACCGATCTCGGCCCCCGAGTAAGGCCAAAGTCTTCCACAATCTTCTGCCATGACACCGCTGCACGGTGTGCATGATCTTCCGGGACATTTGGCTCTGGCTCTGCGAGACTGCGGTTGAACATCTCCGCGCTGATGTATCCCTCAAATCCAAGATCGACCAGAAGTGCCTTCAGAATGGAATAGATCGGTAGATAAGCACCACGCTCTTGTTCTCCATAGAATAATCGGCAATTCCTCGACCAACTCATTCGCGCGCACTGCTCTGGGTTGTAGAACTCGTGGCCTTCCAACAACGGGTGCGCCAGCTTTTCCGCATCGACCACTTGGATATATGCGATCTTTCCGACGTCGACCGTCTGCACCATGCGCTTCAACGACGCGGCCATGTCTGCCTCAGCATTTTGCGTCTTTCCGTCCGGTGACGTAGGATCAGCAAAGACTCTTCCTGCGAAGTTATATGTGTCGAAGCAAATTCCAAAATTGGGCCTGTCGACGCGCTGCACAATATCCCAGACTTGCTCCCACCTATCGACGTGAGTGCCCCACGCCAACGCTTCGTACGCGAATTGTATGCCTTCGGGGGCTCCGAGATCCGCCACTTCCTGCAGATCTGCTGTGATGAGGTCCACGTCTCCACTTACTTCGTCGTCAGATAAGCAAGTCGAAGGAATGGCGATGAGGTTCGTTCCGAGGACATGTGCCATTTCGATCCAGAGCTTCATCTCTTCTATTCGCTCCGCGTGTCGTTTTCGGTCTCGTAGGCCGTCATAGTGCATGAACGGCTGCAAGCACATGATTATGATTCCTCGGTCATCACATAACTGGCGGATGTATACGGCCGCTCGAATATGGTTTTCCGGTGTTGCGCCTCCGGGCAGGTCTTTCGCAACGTAGTAGAGATCTTCGTAGAAGAGTTCGAGATCGAAACCGTAATGTGCAGCGTGGTCCAGCTTCGAAGGCATATCGTGAACCCATGCCCGGCCAAGGCTGTGCGAGCAGATTGCTGGTCGGCAAGGCATGATGTTGCAGCACAGTTCTTGGAAGACTAAAGGAAGGAAGGGCGAGGCTTGTCTTGTGGCTTAAACAGAGTTTGAAGGGAGCATGGGAAGATGTTATATTCGTGAGTGAATGCTACGTCGCGAGCATTGATGAGGCATGCGGCATAGTGAATGCTTGTGCAGGCGTGGTAGCATCAGAGCGTGTATTGTTTCATCAACCTTGTCAACGGACCCACCTGCTGCATAGGGACTTTTTCCATAGCCATCGGAATCGAGGCCGAGCTGAAGAGATGTGACCCGCGATGCGATGAAGCGACAAACGGAAAGGCCAACGACTGGTGAATGGGACAGAGTTCCTCCTTCGGAAGAGAATTGTACAGCGCTGGCGCCAGGGATAAACGCAGAAACGAGCCAACGAGCCGGGTGGCGTTCGGTCTTGGCAATCAAGGCTAAACTTAGCTCGAGCAAAACGTCAAGATACGATGGTGTTGAGGAGCATGTGATATTCGATCCGGACAGTGGGTGGAGGATGTATCATTTTGAATGGCTTCTGCAGCTTTCCGTAGGATGCGCATGGTCACTGTCTGGTCGACCCCGCCGCCGAACTAGTTATCGCCAATATTCTTTCCCTGACTAGCCCATAGTTAGTGCTCGCGATATCTCGACATGGATCCATCGCCGAACGATGTCAAATCCGACCACCCAATGCCGCAGATAGCACAGGATCTTTCGAGAGCATGAGCTCTTCCACTGCTGTATCGATAGCCATCATCGGCGCTGGCCTGATTGGGCCGAGACATGCGCAGAGCGCGGTTGCAAATGAACATGCAACATTGCACTGTTTCGTGGATCCTCGGCCGGAAGCCATATCGACGGCCGAAGCGTTCCATGTGCCACTTTTTACAAGCATCAAGCACATGTTACTCGAATACGGCAAACCCGACGGAGCCATAATATGCACACCGAACCATACCCACGTAGCGCTCAGTCAAGAATTGCTTGAAGCAGGAGTGAACGTTCTCGTGGAGAAGCCCGTATCTACAGAGATCTCGAATGGAAGACAGCTGCTAGAGACTGCTAGGCGGACCGGCAGACATTTGCTCGCGGGCCATCATCGCCGATTCAGCTCCTACGTTGTCTCTGCAAAACGTGCATTGTCCGAGGGCATCATTGGTAAACCCATAGCCGTGTCCGGGCTCTGGGTTCTGCGGAAACCTGCATCGTACTTTGAGCCTCCAACAGAATGGCGTGCTGTTCCAGGAAAAGGAGGACCCATTCACATCAACTTAGTTCACGACCTTGACATTTTGCATTATCTCCTCGGGCCCATCACACGGGTCCACGCAGAGAAGAGTGTTTCCCAGCGGACACACGACGTGGAAGAAGGAGCAGCCATCGTTCTTCGATTCGCGTCAGGGGTGGTGGGAACATTCATCCTGGCGGACAATTGTCCTTCCGGCACACAATTTCGAGAGCGGCACAGGAGAGAATCCGATAATCCCCCAGGCTTGCAAAGACTTCTACCGGGTTTTCGGGACTGAGGGCACGCTAAGCGTCGGCGACATGAAGGTGTCCAAGTACGATAGTGGAGCTGCGAAGTGCTGGGCCCACCATGTGCGAGAAAGCGTTATGCCAGTTGAGCCCTGCGTGCCTTTTGACGAGCAAATGAAGAATTTTGTCGATGTCATGAGGGGTCTGACGGAGCCTAAGTGTACCGGTGAAGATGGCCTCAAAGCGCTGATTGCTTGCGATGCGGTCAAGAAGTCGATAGAGTCTGGCTTGCCGGTAGATATTGCGGTCGGAAGCAGGATGTGCTTGGTATCATTGTAGCATGTATTCACATGTATCCATGGGTGAAGTACGCATGAGCATGGTCATCATCCGCGACTCCGAAACTTTTCCGTTATGGTGCCATTCAGGAGAGGCCTTCAGAGCGGCTTTGAATGTAATGTTGAAACGGACAGGAAAGAGCTAGACACACAGGATGCGTGGAATGGCTTCTCATTTCTGCGCGAGAGCAATGTGCTCAATCGGCCGTTGATGATCTATACAAAGAATGCCCATCCCTCATGCTACCGATTCCGTAGATTTTCCATTATCCTGTGAAGCGTCTAAACGGTACTGTTGCGTTCGCTGCTCGTTTCAATCATTTCCGTCTTTTCCTTTGCAGCCGTCAGACCGGCACCGTCCACGTTGTTCCGGAATTCAGCATCTCTTGATTGATCCTCTGCGATGATAATCTTGTTTGCTTTGCGTACTGGCTTGATCTCGAAGAGCCGATCCATGGACTCAAGTGGGATGCACTTAGTCTCTGGAAGGAGGAACCAAACGAAGACGATACTGAGCAGCATCATGCTGGCAAAGAAGAAGAACACACCGCATCCGCTGTTGCCCATGCTGTTGAACATCTGAGGTGTGAATCGGGAGATGATGAAGTTCTGGAATGTGACATTAGCATTTTGAATTCCGCGAAAGCTATGAACGGTTTGGACTTACCCAGAACCAGTTGTTAGCGGAAGCAGAGGCTTGACCTAGGCCACGAGTATTCATGTCGAACATCTCGGAGTTGATGACCCAAGGGGTACCGTTCCATGATGGTGTATAGAAAGCTGTCCAGAGGTAGAAAAAGAACATGGCTGCAATGCCACCAGAGCTGAGACCAGAATTTTCAGCTGCTGCCACAGCGGCAGGTGAAGTATCTGTGGTGCTGATGTAGCCACCAAGGATCCCTTCAAATCCAATTAGCATCGTGATATGGATGTTATGGCTATGCCGCATTGCACTTACACATGCAGACAGAACCACCAGCAGCTCCGATCATGAGCAAGTTGCGTCGTCCAAGGTTGTCAATGAGCCAGAACATCCAGACGAAAGTAAGAACGGTCTTCACCACTCCAAAGATACCTGTAGTCAAGAAGCCTGCGTTGGTTCCTGTGACGCCAATGGCCTTGAAGACTGTGGGAGAGTAGTAGTTGATCGCGTTGATGCCAGATCCGTTCTGCCACATGAATAGCAAACCCCCAAGTAAGAAGCGCCATTGTACCTTTCGACTGCGGCCGACTGCGACAAATGGCTTCCAGAATCCGACACCAATGTCGGCTGCTTGGGCTTCCAAAGCAGCGTCCATCATGGCGACCTCTTCCACGATATAGAGGTCATCCGCTGGAAGGTTGCGGATCCATGTCAGGTTCTTGATAGCCTGCTCGCGTCTTTGTCTGCTCAGGAGCCATCGTGGCGACTCGTGCAGCCAGAAAGCGCCGAGGAGCAGTAGTCCTGCTGGAATGAGCTGCACGGCGAATGGAATAATCCATTGCTTGTGACTTGGTGCCATGGTCTCCGAAAGGCCTATGAGGGTATTAGCAATGACTCTAGTACAATCAACGTCTGATCATGCTCGTGTGATGTTCTGGTGTGTGTAATGTGGCATGGTATGCCTGGTGGAGACAAAAATCCCAATACCTGCACCACCACCACACCCACACCCACCACAACCACCCCACGAGCATGCGCAGACGTAGGAATGGAATGACATAGCATAATTGATCCAGAAGCCAACAAGACCACCGACCTGCCACCCCAATTCATAAATTCCAACGATCCGTCCACGTATTGCGGGTGGTGAAATCTCCGAAATGTAAATGGGTGAAAGCATAGAAGCAGCACCAACTCCAATGCCAGCGAGCACACGACCAGCATAGATAAGACCAAGGCCACGGTCTCCATTGGCGCCCAACATCATGCCAGCTCCAAGTATGAAGACCAGCGAGAAGTAGATCAAACTAAATTTCCGACCAACGAAGTATGCTGAAGGGTATGCGAACAGAGCACCGAAAAATGCGCCCGCCTGGACGCGTATTAGTGTCTTATTCGCATTGCAGTACTTGCTAGTCACTCACCTGGTAGATGGAGACAATGTTCGACTTGACAAGAGCGAGTGCCCCCGGCGACAGTTCCTTGAAGCGAAACTCATCAACAAAGGAAGGCAAAGCCAATGTCGTTCCGATGAATGCGCTGTCATAGCCGATCATGCATGATGCGAATGAAGCGACAGCAGCGCAGGCGTAGACTCTCCAGTTGTATACCGCCCTGGGCGTCGGTCGATCCTCGACCAGTGTCAGGAAGCCTCCCATGATGGTGTCTGGCCTGCTTTGCGTGAAAGTCGTATAATGTCCAGAAAGACCTGCTTGAATTGCCCAGAGGTAAGACGAGAGGTACCCAGGACCGTGGGAGGGCAATATGTATGTACAGTAGTATGCAATGTCTCAGCTTCTAGAATCCGGGGTCTCCGCACGTGGCGAAGTTTGAATGGATGAATCAAAATCAGATCATTGTCATCACTCTGCCTTCGGATATGACTGAAACCAGAGAAAAGAGATTTCCCATGTGCAGCGCTCGATGGCCCAGCCCTTAGCCACGCCGGCCCCACTTCGCAGGCACATGGCAAAAGCGGAGTATGGTGCCGAACGTGGAGAAAGCTGAGGATCCGTCAAAAAGACCCCAAGTTAGAGCCGAGGAACCAGTCAGATGTCGGTGTTGGATGGGGAACATCTCATTTCCCCGAGTGGAACCCATCGAGTGGAATCCACCGAGTGGAACCCACCGAGTGGAACACGGCTAGTGTTGTAAGGGCACATGGCACGTGCCATGGCACATGTGCTATGGCACACTATGCCATGCCCTGCTATAGCACTTAGCACAATTATGTAATTAATCACCTCGGTGAATTAAAACCCTGCTTATACTATCTCTAATATTAACTCCTATCTTAACTTAACTATTAAAATGCCTCTAATAAACTAAGTTTAGAAGCATTTTAGCCGTTCTAAGATTAAGAATAACTTAAATCTATCTAATATTAATTTAATCTAAATATAACTACTATAGCTAGAAATAGAGTAGAAGAGAAGTAATTCTAGCTAAATAGTACCTTTAGAAGTATACTAATCTACTAAAGAAGCTAGAATACTCTACTCTAAATTAAAGGAGTAATAAGAAGCTAAAGCTAGATTAGTTTATAGATATAATAACTCTAATCTAGTAGGATAAAGCCTTAATACTATATACTTACTAGATTTATTCCTTAGGCCTACTATTATTAATAACTAAATACTTTATATTTAAGTAGTTTATCTAGTATATTAGATAGATAAATAAATTTATTTGCCGATCTATCTCCCTTAGAGAGTACGTAGCGTATACTATATATTTATCTAAAGAAGAAAATCTTAGAGTAGGCCTCTAGCTATTAAAACTCCTTACGTTCTTTTTATATATAATTAAGAGGTTACTAAGCTCTTATCTTAGAGTATATATTTCTTTTAAATAAGATTAGTAGCTATATTATAATTTTTTCTTTTAGCTCCCTTTATAGTAGAGTTATTTCTTTTCTTATATCTATCTTATAGCTTTAGAGGCGTATAGTCTTAGAGTTAGTATCTCTTAGGTTATATTTTAGTATTATATATTTCCCTTTAGATTATATTACTAATAGATTAGGTTCTTAGTATTTATTTATTATTTCTACTTAGCTCTCTTTTTATAAGGTACTATAGAGGCTAGGTTTAGAGTAGTACTTCCTCCTCTCTTCCTTTTTATATCTTTATTCTTACTTTTAGCTACTTATTATTTACTCTATATAGGGTACTACTAGTTTATAGTAGGGGCTCTCTCTAATATTCCTTAAGATCCTACTTTAAACTTTCTATCTTATATAGTATTTAAGTTATATAACCTATATTTATAGAAATTATATTAAGTAGTAGTATTCTAAAATAGCTCTTCTATTATAGGTAGCCTTAAATATAGAATAAGAGTTACTTTTATTAGATACTTTGCCTTTAGAGTTAGTTATAAGGTATCTAGAATAGTTAGACCTTAGATAAATATCTCTATTCTTATAGCTTTACTAGTTAGTATATAATTCTACTATAGAGCCTAGAACCTAATAGGTCTAATAGATAGGGTAACTAATCTATTAGAATAAGTAGTTAAACCTAGTAGTACTAGAGGTATATACTAGTATATAGAAGTATATCTTCCTTTCTTCTTAAAGTACTTCTTAAAAGGATACTAGGCCTCTTATTTACTTTATTATCCTACCTTCTATCTAGACTAAGATAGTTTCTTTAGGAATTTAGCTATATTATTCTACGCTCCTCTCTACTCTTTCTACTTTACCTTAAAGCTTTAATTCTAGTAGACTCCTTCCTTCTCTTTAGCTTATTTTAGTACTAGGTTACTACTCTAGCTTCTAAGCCTAGGATAGAATATACTATCTAGAGATTCTAGTCTAGTCTTAAAGTATTAGATCTTATATTAGTTCTAGCTACGCTAGCTCTAGTTTAAGGTATTCGCTAAAGTTTATTTAGTTTACGCTCTATATATTTCTAGACTTTAAAACCTATCGTACGCTCGAAAAGCTTCGTACGGAGTTTATCTTATACTTTACTAGTATAAGGATATACTATATAGGTACGGGTAGAATAGGCTAGCCCGGCCTATCCTTAGTAATATCCTCGTACGACTTATCGAGCCTACTTAGCTTAGTAGGGAGATACTCTTTACTACTACTATCGTATCTAGGATAATAAGGTAGATATTCGTATAGTCTAAATCTAAGCCTATTATCCTTCGTACTAGCCTATAGTACCTATATACTAACCCTAATACGCGAGTATCTCTTAAAACTATATAACGGCTTAAAGGATATTAGGTAGAAGGACGCGTACTATATTAGATAACGCTGCTATAAACTAGAATAGCGCCGTAGAGAGCATTCTATCCGAGACGCTATATAGTAAAGGCGACGACGCCGCCGCGGAAGACTAAGAATATTAGTCGGAGAATAATAACGAATAAGGGCGCGAACTTATACTAGATATACTCGTAAAAGACGAAGAGGTCGCGAGCGAGTAGAAGAGACTACGCCTCGCGAGACTATAGTAGTAAACCCTTTAAGTCGAAGCTAAGATCGAACGACTAGAGGTAGAATTAGCTTAGTAGAGGGCTATATTCGTCGTACTAGACCTAAATAGCCTAGTCGGTAGTAACTAGCTTCTAAAGGCTAAGGAACCTTCTATATTTAAGGGAAAGAGCTAGGTATAGTACGACGACTAGACTCGCGCTATAGAGCGTTTATTCCGTAGGCATCTAGGTTTTAATAGTTATAAGGACCGAAAAACAGATTACGCTACTAACTATATAGGCAAGCTCTAGTAAGACTATTAGGAGCGATATATAGACTAGTTAGCGCTAGGAACTACTCTATCCTAGCTTATAATAAAGAAAGTTATAATAGACTCTATAGGTTCGCTATTCGAGTAGTACTAGAGGGCCTATAACGCGTTAAAAACGATTAAGTAGGGCCGGCGCACCCCTACCGAGCTTCTTAAAGAGATAAAGGAGCTTTAGAAAGAAGTATAGGAAGACCGAGAAAGCTATAAGATCCTAGCTTTCTATTCGGCCCTATTACTACTACTACGATACTAGGTATAGTTATATCTAGTATTCGCTAAGTCGCTTAAGGAAGCGGAAGAACGAGCTAATTAGGCCTACTATCTAATCGGAGATAGTATAGAAGGCGAAGAGTAGTATAAAAGTAGATAGGAGGCTTAGAACTATAAGCGTACTAGTACGAAGACTACTACTTCCCTACTAAAAAGTAAGTACGCGAATAAGTAACGTTCGCCTAGGCTATCCTAAGGAAAGGATATACTAGAACGGCCTAGATCCCCTCCCGTATATTATAGTTATAGATAGGTAGGCTATAAGAAGAGGGAATGCCCTAACTCTAACCTCTAGAACCGTAACTCGGAAAAAGAGAAGGCCTATTACTAGAGGCTATAATAGTAGTAGGCTACGTATAGTATAGCGAAGAATAGAGGCAAGCCGCGAAGCTAGGCCGGCTTAAGGCTTAGATCTACTCGACGCTTATCGCTATAGGAATTACGATCGCTAGGCCGGACGGGCCTAGAAAGGTCTTAGAACTAATCGACTCCGGCGTAGTAGTAAACTTTATAGACGCGCTACTCGTAAAAGAAGTTAGATAGGATACTACCCTCGGTAATAGTACGCGCTTCGTAGCGCTTAATAGCTAGAACCTCTAGGTCGCGAGTAGTATAAAGAGGTTACTATTAGTTCGGAATAGTATAGGCTAGGTTCGGGGGTATAAGGCTACTATATAAGTAGGCCGCATCTATGGGTTCTAAGTCGTCCTCGGAATACTATAGCTAGAGGCTCTAAACCCGTCGATTAACTTTATAACGAAGATAGTAACCTAAAGATATAAACTCTAGAAGAGATAAACCGTAGTAGTAGTAGGCGCTATACGCTTCTAGTAGGACTATAAATCGTCCTAAGGTAATATAGTCTACGCTATATCGGTCTAAGAAGTAGTAGAAGGGGCCGTAGTAACTTAAGACGAGATCCCTATAGCCTTCTACGACTTTACTACTATGTTCTTAGAGTAAAGTATAGGGGAACTACCGGAGCATAAGCTAAACGACATAGCTATTAACCTAGTAGAAGGTAGCTAGGCACCTTAGAGCCTAGTATACCTTATATCCGAAGCGGAGCTATTATATACCTACGACTACGTAGAAAGTAACCTAAAGTTAAGGTTTATACGACACTCTACGTTACCGGCCGGCGCACCTATCCTATTCGTACGTAAGAAGGACGGCACTCTACGGCTCTACGTTAACTATAAGGGACTAAACGCGATAACGATTAAGAACCGTTACCCGCTACCTCTAATTATAGAATCCTTAGACTAGCTAGTAGACTATAGGAGCTACTATATTCTCGAAGCTAGATATTAGGAATATATACTATAGAATTCGTATCCGGAAAGGGGACGAGTAGAAGATAGTATTTAGGACTAGGTACGGCTACTATAAGTATACTATAATACTATTTAGGCTATCGAACGCGCTAGGTATATTTTAGGGATATATTAACTAGGTACTCGCTAGCCTTATTAACGTATTCTACGTAGTATACCTCGACGACATCCTAATTTACTCGAAGAACGAGGTAGAACACGAGGACTATATAAGGTAAGTATTAGCCTGCTTATAATAATATAGCCTTTACGCTAAGCTAAGTAAGTACGAGTTCTACCGAGACTAGGTTAAGTTCCTAGGTTATATAGTTAGGCGTAATAGGGTCTAGATTAACCTAGAAAGAATTAGGGCCGTGTAAGAATAGCTAATACCTATATCTATTAGGGATATCTAGGTATTCTTAGGCTTCGCTAACTATTACTATAGATTTATTAGGAGGTTCTCTAAACTAGCCGTGCTTCTTAACTAGTACCTCGAAGAGAAGAAGAGTCTATCTAGACGTAAGAAGGAGTTAAGGCCTCTATAGCTCGACGCTAGCGCCCTCGTAGCTTTCGCTAAGCTAAAGTAAGCGTTCTTAGTAATACCTATCTTGCGCTATTTCGACCTAGCCCTACCTATCTAAGTAGAGATAGACGTATTAAGGTCGGTAGTCTCTAGTATTATAACCTAATAGTACGACCTCGACGGTAAGAAGTAGTAGTTTCTAGTAGTATACTTCTCGTAGAAGATAGTTACTATAGAAAGGAACTATAGTACTATTAGCCGGCTAATATACGTTAACTAGCTACTTATTCTAATACGAGAATTAAGACATGCTGCTACTACGGGAACTTAAATTCGGGGCTTACTTTAGTAGTTTCGGGAGTCGGAGTTTAATTAGTAAGGCGGGTATACTTATAGCCTATAGTTCGAATACGAATAATAGATAAGAACGAACATATAGATAGTAATATAACGACGACGTGCAGCTATAACCTTCTTCCCTTACGAAGTCGTATATACGGAGGAGATAGTAGAGAAGTAGTTGCGATAGCTTCTAATATACACTTACTAGAAATAGGTACGCCGGACGAGATAGTATCCGAGGACTAGCTACGTAGGGCATTCTATTACCTACCTGCCTTACGACCTACTCTATCTATACTAATATAAGCTACCCGAGTATATATAGTTTAGGGTTATATTCTAAAGCCGAAGGTAGGGCAAGACTACGACTAAAAAGATACTACGTTACTAAAAGAGGCACTATAGATAAGACTTAGATTTAATTTGCATACGCACGCGTATATAGTTCGCGGGAAGTTAGCTACTTCTACTATATATATAGCGTTTAGGATTAGGTATAGCACGCGTTTAGGAGTCGCGGATAATATAGACTTAGAATCTAATATAGTACGCGTTTAGGAGTCGCGGATAATATAGACTTAGAATCTAACATAGTACGCGTTTAGGAGTCGCGGACAACATAGACTTAGAATCTAATATAGTACGCGTTTAGGAGTCGCGGATAATATAGACTTGGAATCTAATATAGTACGCGTTTAGGAGTCGCGGATAACATAGACTTAGAATCTAATATAGTACGCGTTTAGGAGTCGCGGACAACATAGACTTAGAATCTAATATAGTACGCGTTTAGGAGTCGCAGACGAGACTAGTACTAGAATATAGGTAGCGTAGGCATTGCCTATACTCTAAATATAAACGAAGACTGCGCTCTATTCTTATAAATATAGTTCGTAATAAGGGATAATAGCGTACGGACGAACTAAGTATACGCTATAGGTAGTACGAGATAAGAAGCCGCTATAAAGAGCGGTAAGTAGAGACTAAGTAGTCTAACCTAATCCGGACGCGGAATAGGTAAAGGCAACCTAGGAACATGCGATAAATTATTTCCTAGCAAGATAGGTATCTATTAAGTAAGGAAGTTAAAGCTAGGGCCCGGGGCCTTAGCTTAGGTAGATAAAAGAGGGAAGGAATCCGCTAAGATATAACTACTTAAGAACCGAGAGAGCTGCTATACTAGGTAATTAAGACGATTATATAGAACCTAGGCTAACTACTATAGTTTCTAGCACCGAGGAGGATAGGATCTATTATAGTACCTAGGAGTTCGATATAAGGAACCGACTAGTAGACTTTACCGCTACTATAATAGGCACTATTAGTAATATACTTAATTAAGGACCCTCCTTACGGTCGCCTACTGCGATAGATATAACGTAGCTCCTAACTTTATAGGAAGTCCTAAGGAGTATACTAGATACCTATAAGCTAAAGCTACTATTATCTAGAACTAAAGCGAACCTATTCTTTAGAGGATAGAATGCTACTAAGTTCCTCGAACGGTTCGATAGTCTCTAGAAGTAGTTCGATCTAGAAGGGCGTAGTAACTAGGAAAAGATTAATAGCGTTATTACTAATACTAAGATTATCCTACGACTAGAACTAAAGTAGTTAAAGGGCGTGCCTAAATATAACTAGACTAAATTTAGGAAGTCCCTATTAGATTACTTCGCTAATAGTAATACGTATTATATTATTAAATTAGTATCGTACCTTACGTCGTACTATAAGACTTAATAGTTAGAAAGCGATAATCTAAATAAATTCTTGCGATAGTTTCGATTAGCTTCTAACTATATCGATTCCGAAGACTTAAGTAATAGAGAACGATCTATACTACTACTAAAAGCTTTACTAGATAGTATTAGTAGAAGGATCTATAGGAAGTATAGCCTATATCCCCGGAAGCTAGAGTCCTTCTAACCGTTTAATAGGATTCTAAAGTCGGTAGAAGAAATAGTTAAAGGATCTAAAGGGTTTAGGCTTACTAAAAATAGAGATAAATAATAGATAACCTCGTTATAGAACTCTATCTCGGCTAGCCGTCTAGAAAGAGCTCTAGTAGTACCTATAGGTAATACTCTTATTAACGACGACTTTACTCGTAAGTTCGCGAAGATATCGATCCTATATAGACTTACTCCGTAGACCGGAACTAGCCCCGTGCCCGTAAACCCTCCGATAGGGATAAGAACGTAGTAAGCCTATTAGGCAAATACCGTAAGCTTAAGAAATAAACCGCTCGCGTACGCAGGTATAGTTAGAACCTTCGCGACGCAGATCCTAGTATACCTAACGATATAGAACAAGTGTTTTAACTACGGAGACTAAGACTACTACGTAAGGGAATGTCCGATTATAGCCTAGCTCTAGGGAAGTAAGTATATCTAGTAGAATAAGTAGAGGAGATAGCACTATAGTCCTCCTACTAGAAACTATTAGCTAATTAGTATACTAAAGTAGGATAGCTAGATACTACGAATAGCTTAGATATACCTAGTAGTATAGAGGTTATTCCCTCCGTATAGTCGTATTCTATAGCCGGCTTACCTATTAAGGGCGAATTAGTTATTAGTACTCTAGACACGAAGAGATATAACTAATATAACGCCTAGAAGCATCTCGAACCTAGGATATTAGATACTATACGAGAAACTATCGTATATACCTAAAGATATTTAGTTAGGGCCTAGGGCCCTAACTATAGTTCTAACTCCTTTAACGCCCGAACCTATATATACTACTACGACCGTACCTCCTTAGGTTATTAGAGGCATATATTTCGGTTTCGTACCTATGCCTACTATTTTTAGAGTAGCTATATACTAGTCTAGATAAGCTAGCGTTAAAGAGGAGGATAATTACGACTATAGCGAAGGACAGATCGAGGATATTATAGAAGAAGAGCTTAGAAGATGCCTTAACGTAGCTACCGCTACGGTTATAAGTACTAAAGGAAAGAGTAAGAATAAGGTTAGTAGTATAGTAATCCTAAGCTAAGACAAGTAGTTAGCTCGTATAGCTAAGAATAAGATTAAGAAATAGAAGGGAGCTATAAAGACGAGATAGCTACGAGCGAAGATCTCCGACTAAGTATTATAAACCTAAGCTTCCTAAGAAGATAAGCGAGATAATCCTCGCTCTAGACCTTCGAGATTATAGAGCTAAGAGACATTCGGCTATATAGATAAAGATATAGCGGACGAAGATATAGAGGATGTTCTAACCGCTAGACCTATTAACCCTTTAATAAGGAAGGCTAGGAACCCTTCGGAGAGATAGCGGTTCGATAATTATATAAGGGCGAAAGGAAAGAAGGACGAGGAGAACCTACTACTTACTAAGAAACTAGAGACTAGGTTGCTTAGGAGGTTAATCTACTATAAGATTCTAATTACCTTCGGGGAATTTATCCTCCTTAGAAGTTCTAAGCTAGCGATTAAGTTACTATAGGATAGGATCCGTACTAACGATAATAAACTATATAACGCACTCTAAACCGAGCCTATAAATATTAACTAGCTAGTAGAGAATATATAGTAGGCCGGGGAATTAGACGATATTAGTAAGGATTAAGTTAGTAAATTCCTTTATAAGGCTTTCTAGGACTAGGATCCCTATACTAGAGAGGCTCTTTCTAAGGAACTATTTTAGGAGGAAGGGATTAATACGTATCGCGCTTGCGTAGTTACGCGGTCTAAAGTATAGACTATCGAGGAACTATACGAGACTCTATCCGGTATAGACCTATCGGTAGTAATAGACGATTTTATCGTAGCTCCCCTTATCTAGGTTCTATATATAGTTAGAACGAGTAAGAATCTAAGCCTAGAAGTTTAAGTATTAGTTAACGAGGGTATGAATTCTTATATCGTCGATTAGAACTAGATATAGGAAATAGGAATTGCCTTAATCTAGAATATTCTAGAAAGTAAAATAATTACTATAGGAAGGCTAGTTACTATCTTAGGAATTAGTAGGAGATTAGTTACTAGCGTTTTTAGCATCGAGATTAAAGTGCTAGTTTTCGTCTCTAGACTAGTTATAGGAGCTATACCTATACCCTTACTTCTAGAACGAACTTAGGCACGTAAGGTAAGACTCGTAGGAAGAAACTACGACGATAGAATATAAGAAGGAACTATTAGTAATACGAAAGGTAAATCGGTTACCTTTACTAGGCCGAAAGGATCTAAGGGATGCCTTTTAGTCTAGGACTACCTTTAGAAGCTAGCTTTAGGAAACTAGTACGCGGTTTCGTAGCTATAACGATAACTACTAGAAAGTAAGCAGCTACGATACTATCGGGTTTTAGTAAAAAGGAGGTCGGGGCCTAGGGCCTTAGCTTATATTAGGATATAGAACTAGATATATAGGCTAATAGAGGTTCCTACTTAGCCGAAGAGGAATTTAAGGATCCGGAAACGATTCTAATCTAGACGATACTATCGGCTTCTATAATAATACGAAAGAGATAGAAGGAGGTACCTTGGGCTCCTACTATTATTCGAGTATATACCCTCTATAAGAGGAAGGCTAATAAAGTACTACCTATACTTACTAGCGTATATAAAACTTCTAGAGAAGGTCTAGGAGGAATACTAAAATAGAAAGAGGAGTACCTAAGGGAGGAAGCCTTAACGCCTCCCGGGACGAGCCTATATAATAGACGATATTTAATTAAGAAGTTATTCGATATTAAGTAAGGAAGTAGGCTAATAGTAGAAATACTTACCTTAATACTAGATAGGGTCGGGATTAAGCTCTAGCTAAAGAAGAAGGAACTACTAATCTATATACTATTTAACTATAAGAAAGTACTCGCTTCGTCTTTCGAATACTTAGGTCGTATTTACCTAAGGGTAGCTCTACTATAGGTTATCTATACTATACTATATACGCTATAGTAGCACCTAGGATTCCGTATAAGCCTATTATAGAAGGTATAGGTCGAAGGGATTTTACGAATCTATATAGAAGCCGGAACCTTAGAATATAGCTATGCCGCGTATAGAAACCCCTACTTCTTAGTTTTAAAAAGGAATACGAGGAAGTATAGATTAATTAATGCAGCTATAGAGATTAACCGGGTTATAATTAAGGATACCTTCTTACCTCTAGATACGGATTCCTTCTTAAAACAATTCGTAGGTTATATCGTAGCTAGCCTTCTCGACCTCTTCTTAGGATACGATTAGGTTCCTCTAGCTAAGGAGAGTAGAGACCTAACTAGTTTCGACGGCCCTCTATTCGGTCTTTTAAGAATAACTACGTTGCTATAAGGGGCGACGAACTTAGTATCTTAGTTCGCGAGGATCGTAAATATAGTCCTATACGATTACCTCTCCTATAGAGCTAGTCCCTTTATCGATAATTTTAGAGTAAAGGGACTATATACTACGTATAGAAACGAAGAGATCGAGCTAGGGATAAGGTAGTATATTATCGAATATATTTAAGACTTAGATTAAGTTCTCGCGGACATCGAGCGAGCTAGGATAATAGTTACTATTAAGAAGTTATAGATCCTCTAAACTAAGATTAAAGTTATAGGGTACGTAATAGATTAAGACGGTAGACACCCTAACGCGGTTCGTATAGCTAAGCTCCTAAGGTAGCTATAGCCGATTAACTAGAAGGAGGTACGTATATTCGTTAGGATCGTCGTATACTTCTAGATCTAGATTCCTCGTTTCGCTATTATCGCTAAACCTCTATATTAGCTTCTACGTAAGGATACTATTTTTAAATAGACGATTGCCTATAAGAGAGCTAAGGAGTACTACGTATAGTTACTAGTTACCGCCTCTATATTAGTTACTATACGATACGGCCCTAGGATAGGAGTTATCTACGTCGCGGTAGATACTAGTATTAAAGAATAGGGAGCCGTACTTATATAGACGGTCGATAATAAGAGATGTCCGTCTAGGTACGAGAGTAGAATATAGGATAAATAGTAGAGGAAGTACGACGCTAGAAAGCGAGAATGTCTTACTATACTCCGAGTACTAAAGAAGTTTAAACTATAGCTCTTCGAGGTATACTTCGTACTCGAGATCGATGCTAATATATTAGTTTATTAGCTTAGCAAGGCCTTAACCGACCTTCCTAATACGACTATAACTAGATAGATTACCTAGATTCGACTATTCGACTTCGAGGTCCGATATATACCTAGAACGAAATATTAGGGACTAGACGCGCTATTAAGGCGACTATAGACCCCTCCTAAACGTAGGGAACTAGGGTAGATAGCTAATACGGTTCCGGATCGCGAGGATAATAATATAATCGACTGCGCCTTTTTCGATACGTTTATAAGGCGAGTTCGCTAAGCTAGGGCCTAGGGCCCCGACTCTCTTAAATCTCTAGACTCTATCTTCCTAGATAAACTAGTAGGCACTCTAGACGACTATAAGCATACGACTAAGTCTATTGCCTTCGTACTTCTTCGTAGAAAGCATACGGAAGAGATAACTCTATTAGAATATAGGAGGTACCTTAAACTTAGCTAGAAGTTCGTAGTCGTAGATCGGAAGCTATATCGCTAGAGATATATAGATACACTATTGCAAAGGGTAGTAGATTAGGACTACGCTCGTATAGAGATCCTTTAGTTAATATATAAGCGAAATAGGTATCGTAGTATAGAAGGTATATACTAAATACTATCCCGCCTATACTAGTAGGATAGAATATACTCGGAATATACTATATACTATAGGAAGTGTTCTTAATATAGCTTCTAGAATAGAGTACGGCGGCCTACTCCTATGCGGGAAGTCTAGGTTTAAAGTATAGGCGAGAAGTAGTACCTAGATCCTATATATATAGATAAGAGGGGATCCTTAATCGTAGCTAGAGAAGGACTCTCTCGGTAGATCGAGGCTAAGGTCGTATATAAGACCGCGAAAGAAATTACCTCGCTATAGATTACTAAATTTATCTATAAGGATATCTTCTACTAATAGGGCGCTCTATAGGAGGTTATTATAGATAATACTAAGGCTAACCTTAAGGATATTACTAATCTTCTCGAGAGCTATATAGTTAGACGACTATAGGTGTCTCCGTATTATCCGGAATCTAATAGCTTAGTCGAGGTAGGTTATAAACTAATACTAGCCGCCTTATCTAAGTACTTAGAAGGAGGTTCTAAACCTTAGATTCCGTACGTTCTATTAGTATTATAGGCCGATCGAACGACTATAGTATCTTCTACTAGCTAGATACCGGCTGCTCTTATAATCGGAAGAGAAGTAGTACTACTAATTAAACTAAATATACGAACGTATAGGGTAGTAGATTAGGGATCGGTTTAGACTCGAGAAGATCTCCTATATATATAGTTACTCGCGCTCGAGAATATATAGGAAATAATAGAAGAAGTAAAGAATAGGAACAAGCGGTTCCGTAAGTAGGTAAAGGAGTACTTTAATATAGTCTAGAACGTCGACTAGTAAGACTTTCGCGTAGAGGATATAGTAATAATCTATCGCACTTAACTCGAATATTCGCGATCGGATAAACTCGTATACTAGTAGCGCGGACTATACTAGGTAGCCGCGTATACGCCTAAGGCGTTATATTACGAGCTCGAAGAACTAGATAGAATACCCTTAACTAGTATATAGAACCGCATAAGCCTAAAGCGCTTATAATTTAGTATATAACGAAAGTAATTAGTTACGAACTAGTTACGCGCATACCTTAGCCTTAGTATATATAAAGGTTAAGCGCACTTATAATTATAGTTAGCAAACTTAATATTTACTTAGTTTGCTATTTACTAGTCTTAGCGGCGGCTATACCTTTACTATAAAAGCGGCCTTTCTTTTCTTAGAAACCTTCTCTTCTTTCCTTACTAACCTACCTTCCTCTCCCTATACCTCCTCTCTTTTTAATACCTAAACTATATCTCTC
Organism: Cercospora zeina; assembly: GCA_022702355.1. Lineage (NCBI taxonomy): Eukaryota > Fungi > Ascomycota > Dothideomycetes > Mycosphaerellales > Mycosphaerellaceae > Cercospora > Cercospora zeina. Next base: position 1,571,867 of record JAKLWX010000005.1, read on the forward strand.
GCTATCGAGATCTTCGCGAATACGAACCTATCCCTATAAGCGTAGAGCTATAAGAACAGAGCTACTAATATTCGCGACCTAGTCGCGAATATTAACTTAATTAAAGACGATAATAAGTAGCATAACGTTATTAGCGAATATATCTGCTATATTAATAAGCGCTTATCCTATTAGAACGACCTAGCCTTCGAGTTTAGTAGTACGCTCTGCCTTAACGACTTTAAGAGTATAACTAAAGGAGTAGCCTCGCACTTCCCTAAATACTCTAAGGCCTATAAGGCCGGAGAGAGTTAGCGAGATCGGAGAGAGGGATGTCGTAAGATAGTTACTAGTCTCTAAGGGCTAGAACGAGCTAAACATCCTCTGCTTATAAATACGATTTAGTACCTAGGAATAGCAAAGCAGATGTCTACCTTTATAGATAAGAACCCGAAGTAGGATAAGGCCGCCCTAGTTCTCTATAAGGCTATTATCTAGAGGTTACTCTACCTAATAGCTAATAGATCTACCTTAGCCGAGGCTACTTAGAGTAATTTCGATAAGATTCGTAAAGCTAGGGAAGAAGTAAACCGTATAAATATTAATAGCGCTGCTATATAATAGGCCCTATAAGATCGAGGCCTATAACTTACTCCGAACTTTATTAGTCCTCTATAGAGAGATATTACTACTAGACTAACCCTATTAGCGCCCGCTCCTCGTTCTATAACTATTAACCTATAGTAGTAATAGACTAGTTATCTAGTTACTCGATCCTATAAGTAGGTACTATAGAGTATATAGTTAGGGCCCGGGGCCCCGACTAGGTTATAGAAGCTAGGGCCCGGGGCCCCGACTAGGAATCGTCCCCTATTAGGCGCACTTATAGGGCTATATACTCGAGGACTATAGGATCGTCGTAGATTAGAGCCCCTAAGTCGTAGGTAGAGTAGTTAGAGTTAGGAGTTAACTATACGTAGCCGAGCTACCTCTATAGCCTCTTAGTAATTAGTTCTATTAGGTTCCTTATACTCTAGAATCTCGACCGGCAATACCCCGAAACTATAGAAGTAAGTTCCTCGAGCGTATAAGAATTACTCTATAGAGGATACTAAGCTTATCGGCATAGTTAATATAATTAAGAGTGCTATAGTAGCGTAGCTATCCGAGACCGTCGTACTAATTAAATAGTACTATAAGCGAGCACAATAGGACATGCCTAATAGCTATAGGCCGCTATATAGGAACTATTCTCGACGCGCGAGTAGTAGAATATATAGCCTTTATACGAACATTATAGATAACTAGCTTAGAGGTCGTTTCGCGGTATACCTATATAGTAATATCGACGAGGTTAAGAGAATAAACCCTACGTAGTTTTAAGGCAAGCGTCGCCCTTCTATTATAGCGGACGCCTTAGGTATCTTTAAATATAGACCTACTCTAAGCTAGGATCCTCTACCGGAATATATTACGGATGCTAACGCCTTAGCGGTCCTAAGAACGAGGCTAAATAAGAAGGTACTTTAAGATTTTAAGGACTTTAGCACGACCGTAATTACTCTTTTCGATTAGCTACGGCCGGTCGAGGAAGCTATTAAGCGAGAGTTCGATATCTACGACTAGTACCTTCGAGAGGCTAATAGGCGTAAGAATCTTAGTTAGTTACGGAATATATACTATAGCTTAACCTAGTAGATTTTCCGCTAGGACCCTATATACTAGCTATATTATATAGTAATCTAACCGGACTATACGACGCACCTATATTCCTACCTATACTACGCGAAGTTCTTATATAGGGCTATAAGATATAGAGAAGCGAATAGTGCGAGCAAGTTCTACTATATCGATATCGCTCTTAATAAGCTATACTAAGGCACTAGTATTAACCTTATTTAAGGAAGCATATCTCTTACTAACGAGGACGAGGCTAATACTACTATATTAGTAAGAGGCCTATATAAGAGAGATGTTTTCTAGGCTTAGTTCGAGCGTATAGAGAAGCGAGGGGTTCTAAAGGATAATAAGGGCCTATTTATCGAGGCTATCGGCCCTAACTAACTAATAGAAGAAGACTATACTCTAATCGGTTATAAGATAAAACTATAGGTCTATAACGCCTTCTAAGCGCGCATCTCGTCGCTATATCTACTATATAGTACGAAGGCCTCTAAGAAGACTCGCCGAACTATACTTTCTTAGTTTACTCGGGTCGATATTAAGAATAATAGCCTAGAAATAAGTAAAGCTTTAGGAACCTATACTAAACTACGTAACGTATACTATAACCTCCTTCTAGGAGTTAGTACGCTATCCGGTTATCTAAATAAGTATAGTATTATGCCCTTCTAGTTTCTAGCCTCTACCTATTTTACTCTATAGAGTCCTCTATCGGCTATACTCGTAGGCTAGCTACGATAGGATAACCTAGCTATTATTAAGGACGCCTATAAGTAGATAACTTACTCTAAGGAAGACTTCTTTTCTAAGGCCTCCGACTACTACGACCGCGTACTTATAGAGCATGCTCGTGTCTAGCCCTTAGTATTAGAACTAGAATAAATGTTTTTCGGAAATAATAGTTACGTACTATACTAAGCCGACTATTCGAAGCGGCCTACAGCTTAGTTTTACGAAGACGCGGATATTAACGACTAATCGGAGATCTACGGTTAGGTATAGAACGAGGTATAGGAGGAAGCTAAGGCCCGGGGCCCTAGCTTAGTAAAGTTAATAGTAGTAGACGATACGAGGGAGATAAGTTAGACTATAAACGATAAGTGTTTCCTATAAGTACCTTTACTTCTACTAGACTAGAATTTAACTAATATCGTAGGTTTAGGTTTATAATAGGGGTAGAGTATATTAGCCGGCTAATATACGTTAACTAGCTACTTATTCTAATATAAGAATTAAGATATGCTACTACTACGGGAACTTAAATTCGGGGCTTACTTTAGTAGTTTCGGGAGTCGGAGTTTAATTAGTAAGGCGGGTATACTTATAGCCTATAGTTCGAACACGAATAATAGATAAGAACGAACACATAGATAGTAATATAATAACGACGTATAGCTATAACCTTCTTCTCTTACGAAGTCGTATATACGGAGGAGATAGTAGAGAAGTAGTTATAATAGCTTCTAACGTGCACTTACTAGAAATAGGTACGCCGGACGAGATAGTATCCGAGGACTAGCTACGTAGGGCATTCTATTACCTACCTGCCTTACGACCTACTCTATCTATACTAATATAAGCTACTCGAGTATATGTGGTTTAGGGTTATAGTACGGAAGATAGCGAACTACTAGCTATAGTAGCGTCTTTTAAACACTTCTATTACTACCTTAAAGGTGCCTAATACTAAGTCGAGCTCCTAATAAATTATACTAACCTCTAAACCTTAATAATAACGAAGATACTATTTAGACGCTAGGTAAGGTAGGTAGAATAGCTATCGGCGATCGACTTCTATACGATCTATCGGCCTAGGCCCGCTAATAGGGGCGCCGACGCGTTAAGCCGTAGACCGAACTATAAGGAGGCTAATTATTCGAGTAAGTAGGCTACTAAGGAAGAAGTTAGCGTAAGCCGGCGGTTTCTACGGATAGTATTAACGCCGATAGACTAATCTACTCCGGTCTACTTCGTCGCTATAGTAAAAGCAGATACTAGCCCGCTCGACGGTACGCCTATCTAAGGGCTAGATCGTATAGTAGCGCGCGTAAAAGAAGTATTAGACTAGGACGATACGCTTACGTAGGCCCGACGATAGTCGCTAGAAGGAGATAGTCTATACTATAAAGGCCGAGCGTACGTATAAGAAGGGCTAGAACGGCTTAAATTGCTTTAGGAGTATTACGACGACTCGCTTAGCGGCTATTTTAGATTCGCTCGTACTCTAAAGCTACTATAACGAAGCTTTTACTAGCCTAAGATACGCTAGTACGTAAAAGACTTTATATAAACGTACGAAGTATACGCTAGAGCTAAACCCTAGAGATACCTACTCTACGAGTTACTATATCTAGAGAAGCTATCCTTAGGTCTATAAGAAGACTTAACGATAGACTTTATTATAGACTTGCTACCTAGCCGCCTCTAAGACCGTACGTACGACTCTATTCTTATAGTTATAGATAGATTTACTAAGATAGCCTATTATATCTTATACCGTAAGGATATTATAGTAGAGAGACTAGAGGAGCTACTATTCCGAGAAATTATACGGCTATATAGAGTCCCGTGCTCTATTATCTCCGATAGAGAGCCTATCCTAACCTCTAAATACTAGAGTACGCTATGCTACTACCTAGGCGTACGCCGGAAGCTTAGTACTACGTTCTACTTATAAATAGACGGATAGATAGAGCGCTAGAACTAGACCTTAGAGTAGTATTTACGGACTTACTATAACTTCGAGTAAGATAACTAGGCTATATTACTATCGACGGCGGAGTTCGCGTATAATAATAGCCGTTACGCGTCTATAAGATATATACCTTTCTAGGTAAACTACGTCCGTAACTCGCGGCGTCTAAACTAGCCTAGAATACGCTAGAGCGCCGGCGAAGTCCCTAAAGCAGCCGTATTAGCGGATTAAGTTCTCGTAGTATAGAAATAGCTATACTTAAGACTAGCCGTCGTACGTAAATAGTACGTAATAGCGTATAACTAGTATTATAAGGACGTAGCCTTTTACGTAAAGGATTAGGTCTACCTTTCGACGAAGAATATTAAGTTACTACGGCCGTTAAAGAAGCTAGACTATAAATACGTAGGACTCTTCCTAGTCGATAAGGTAGTAAACTACGTAACCTATCGTCTAAAACTACTATCTAATATAAGGATATACCTAACCTTCTATATCTCGTTACTAGAAAGGGCTAGTCTAGACTAGAATAGCCGAGAACAAGCTCCTATATAGAGGTTCGACGTAGATAGGAGCGAGATCTACGAGGTTACCTCAATAAAGGAATAGTATATAGACGACTTACTAGTAGAGGTTAGAATAGGTCGGGACGGGTCCGGGTCGGGTCTAGGACCTAAATATATAGAACTATAATAGTTAGGTCGGGTCCTAGCCGGTTCCTCTCTAGTTCCGGACCTATCTAATAAATATAGGTATTAGATAGGTCCGACTCGGGTCTAACGATAGGTCTAAAGATAGGTCCTAATAGAAATATAAGATTCGATAGAATATAGTATAGAAAATCGAGAGTTATAAATAAATAGAAATCGGAGGAAGTAGAAAGTATAGAAAGCGACGAGTTTTAAAGGCATATTTAATTTAATATAGCAAATTATACGATTTAGTATAACTATAGGTATGCTAACTACGAATACCGACTACGGCAACCTCTCTACTTATATCGATTTTTACTATATATACCCTCTATAGTTATAACGATTTTCCTTATATATACTATAGAGATTTATCTCTTACTAAATATATTAATTCCTTAAGACGAGAGTAGGCTAATAACAAACTTTATATTCCTCTACTAAATAGTTACTCGCTTTACGTAAATCGTAGTAACGTTAGTACCTATAATATAGTTAATATCGATCGAATATAGAACGACTAGAAGTATATATACTCGAGAAGAGGTAGACTAGAGCACTCTCGGCGGCTTCCTATAGAGTACTAAGGGCGCTCGCCTACTAATAGTAACCTTCTTAAGAAATAGCTAAGCCTCTAGAAACGTCGTAGTAAACTTTATAAATAAGGTAGCTAAAGGGTAGCTTTAGTATAAGTAGATCCGTAGACTTCTAGTACTTGCGGATCTCTTAGAGCGCGATAGCTAGAGTATAAGTTAGTAATACCGACTATATATACTAACTATATAACTTACTACCTAGCTTATAGTAATAAGTCTTCCGTATACTAGCTCTACGAGCTAGACCTCCTCTATCTACTACTACTATTTTAGCCGGTACTTTTCTAGCCGTTCTCTTTCTAGCTAGTCTCTTCTTCGCTACTCGTTTTCTACCTAGTAATCGTTTTCTACCTACTACTCCTCTAGCTACTACTACTACCGCTACTATTACTATATTATCTCTCTTAATCTATTTCTTACGAGCTATTTAGTAAGCGAGCTTCTACTTATCGAGACGACGCCGACCGCCTAGTATAGTTTTCTATAGAGCCTTCCTAGAAAGCTAAGAGAGACGGGCAGGTAGTATAATACTCTCGTCGCTATTACTATCGTCGATATTAATAATAGAGCCGTTCTCTTCGTTATTTCTATTATCGCCGTTCGCGTTTCTATAAGAACTATTCTAGTCGTTTCTACTAGTAGCCTCTTAGTCGTTACTATTATAAGTAGAGGGGTTAGAAATTAAAGGAGGAGAGGTAGAAGCGCTACGTTAGTTAGAAGAGAGCGCCTAGTTACTAAGAAGTCTAAGGTCGATATTACTATTAGCCGTAGGAGGATTTTTAGATAGGAGGGAGTTTTTAAATAAAGGAGGAGCGGATACTATATCTCGGCTAGAGAAGTATTACTCGGCGAACTAGCTAGGCTTATTAGTAGGAAGTTAAGCTATTATAAATATATAGAGGGGCGAGAGAAAAGCGGTCGATTAAGCTACGATTAATATACGTAGTAGTATCCTTTATACGTATAATACGAAAATTCGTTAGAAGATATAAAAAAGGAAGGCGATAATAATAGGCTAATAAAGCGCGACTACCGATAAGTTCTAAGGAGGTAGAGGTAGTAGTATTACTAATAGTTCGGTAAGGGTATATAAGTTAGCTAAGGCGGACGTTAGGCTCGCTAGCGCGCTAGCTACAGCTTTACTCGCGCCGTATATATTAATTCTAAGCTTCTAAGTATAGTAACGTATACTAGGCTCTTTATAGTCGGCAATTATAGTCGGCAACCTAATATTATATACCTATATTATTATTCCCTCCTCTATTCTAGCTAGTAAACCGGTAGTATAGATAACTATATAGGTATATATCCTTTGCTTATAGAGTAACGTACTTCGCGTAGATCGCTAGAAGGTTAGAAATCTCGAACTCTATAACGAGAAATGCCTCCGCCGCTTCTTATAAGTATTTAAGTACTACTACCTAAATTCTAATAATATCGCTACTACCTCTATCTATTATAATCTCGCGAATAATACGCTAAAAAGGGACCTTACGGATATATAAAGCTATCGTTCGCTAAAGCTTACGAATCTCTCGTAAGGCTACTATCCTTAGCTTTAACTACCTTTTCGAGATACTAGACTTACTAGCTCTCGTTCGTCGCTATATCGTCCTTATAGCTATTACTTTTTTCTATAGAACTACTACCTTCCTACGAGACTCGTCGTCTAGTACCGTAGCCTTTAGTAGCCGTATTCGCCGCTACTTAGTAGCTTTATTTCCTACGCGTAGAGGTAGTACTAACGCCGGTATATTAGTATCTATATTAGGATATACTTATAGAGGAGGGCTCGAGTTAAACTCTATATTAGAGTCCGCTTAGGAAATAAAAGAAGGTATCGAGTAGTATAGATAGAGATATCGAAGAGTTAGAAGGAGTAGATAGGTAGAGGTACGAGAGAGAAGAGCTAGGGCAGATAGGAGTACTAGAAAATCGTATACGACCGCTAGAATACGTAGGCCTATAGAGGGGGGGTTAGAGTTCGATAGCGCTATATAGTAGAACTATATCGCATTCTACTACTATATTAGGATACTCCTACCGATCTTTACCTAGTAGAAGTTATAGTTACGCGAACGCTATAATTGCTTTCGCTACTCTATAGAATATAGTAATAGACGCAAATATTTACTATAGTATAGATTATATCCGGGTATTATATAGATAATATCGACTATAGTATATATATTTCGTTATTCGAAGTTCTCTACGAATATATAAAATACTATAGAAGGGAAAGAGCTAGACTTACTAGTACTCTATAGTATTACTAGTTAAGTAGTCGTAATATAGTAGTAGAATAGAAAAATAGACTCTCTAGCCTACTTTTATATCGAGGAACTAAGTTATTATAATAGTAGAAGAGAAGAAATAATTATCGATACTACTTCGATATCGAGAAGAGGAGTAGTTATTAATAGTATAAGCTAAGAAGCAACTGTCGGCGCTAAGGAGACTAGTAGTCGTTAATAGTATAAACTAAAAAGTAATCGTCCGCGCTAAGGAGACGAGCGGTCGTCGATAATATAAGCTAAGAAGTAGCTATCTACGCTAAGAAGATAAGCGGTCGTCGATAGTATAAGCTAAGAAGTACCTATTAGCGACGAGTAGACGAGCGGTCGTCGAGGGTATAAGTATATAGTAGTTACTCTTTTCAGCCGGCGATAGTAAGGTTAATCTAAGTAACGTATACGATAGATTCTAGCTTTAGAGTACGTCTATAGCTATCGCTATTTATATATAGTCGTATATATTAGTATATACTATATTAAGCAAGCGATATATTATATAATATCGCTAACTATAGTAGCCGACTATAGTATAAGAAGCTAAACTCTACGTCTAGAGGTAAGCTAGTAGCTAAGCGGGAATAGCTACGTACTAAGCTTTTAGCGTACCTAAAGCTAGAATTCGTCGTACTTAGCTCCTACTATAATAACTACTACCTTAACTACTACTATACTTATATTACTACCGAATTTTAAGCGTATATTTACTATATACCTCGCGATACTTATCTCTTTCTAGCGACTAAACTTATAATAATAGCGTAATAAAAGCGACGTTTAATAAGTACTACGCCCTCTAATAGTCTATAGAAGCGTCCCTGCCTTATAAATAAGGATTTAGATAGTATAAGTACTTCTATACTTTAGATATAACTAGGTACTATAAGGAAAGATATAGATAACTACTCTTCTAATTCTAATACTCTTCGCGAGCGTAGCTAGCGCGTAGATATATTACTTAAGAGAGCTATAGTAGATAAGTAGCGCAAAGCTAGAAATAAGTCCTTTACTTAATAGAAGAAGCTTTTAATCGGCTCTAATAATATATAAAGCTCCCTATCGAAGAAGTAGTAGTAGAAGAAGATTAAGGCTTAAAGAGAGGAGTACTATACTTAGTACGACTAGATAGCGTAAGTAATAATCTATATAGTCGGCTAATATAGTCGGTAGTACTAATATATAATAGAGACGATAAGAAACGTAAGCGCGCGCAGGATAGGCCTACTATATAAGTAGTAAGCTAAGATAAAGAAAGCTTCTATTTTAATATTAAGAAGGAGAAGAGCGCGGACGACCCGTACTATAACTATAACTACTAGTATAATACTAATTAGTCTAAGTCGGGTCCGGAGGCACCTTACGTATTACCGGTAAAGTCGGCTAGTACTAGCTATAAAATAACTAACCTCCGCCTTCGAGTTACTATCGAGAGCGAGTAGGCCGTATAGAGGAGCTACGCCGTCTACGCCTTTTAGAATAAAGCTATTCGATAGTTTAAGAAGAAGGTATATACGCTTGCGATACTATATACGTAATATAGGAGTTAAGCCGAGTTTATCGTATAACTAATAAAGAAGAGGCCGAGTTCCTCGTAGTAAGAAATAGATCTTATTAAGAGACTATAATTTAGGAATAAGAGGAGATACGTGTTCTAAGTGTCTAGAGCGGACGTAAGTAGCTCTTATTAAGAGTATATCGCTACTAGAACTAATAGCTTCTTTAGGATATATTCGAGTACCTCCGATTAGACTAGAAGTATACTCTACGCTCTATAGAGCCTTATAGAGGGCTTATAAAATTAGTCCGTATATTAGTATCTATAGCGAAAGCGAAGGTAAATTAGTACTAACTATACCTACCGACTATATACTAACTAGTAGTAGGAGCTAATAGTAGAAGGCCGTCTTCTAACTATAACGGAAATTTTCCTACCCTATTACTACGTAGTATATCGTAACTATCTCTCCTAGAAGTCCTCTAAGTTTAATATAGCTAATCGCTTTGCTTAGACTCTAGAAGTCCTAGATTAGCTTATCTCGTTAGGATACGATTAGAATAGTAATAGGTTCCGGAAGCTAGTTACGTCTAAAGCGTAGGCTAAGCGAAATAAGCTAGCGTTCTAGTTATATACTTATAAGTTCGATATAAAGGAGTCGGTATATAGAGAGCTTCTATAGGAAATATAGCTCGATTCTAAGTAGGAAGGAGGACTTAGCTTTTAGGATATCGTCGAGTAGCTTCTAGATATATCTACGGATAAGCTCGCTATCTCCGAGACCTTTATATATAAATTCTAGTTACTAGAGATAGGGTTTATATAGAAGCTCTATAACTCCTTTTAGGCTAGGTAGGATACGGATATATCTCGTAAGTTAAGATTAGTTATAGCCGCCGACGGTATATTAGTCTATAGTTTACGTCGTAGTACTAGCCGGCCCTCTTTAACTTATATCTCTTATCTCTACCTCTCGCTTTATAGTAGCTTACCGAATATATAATTCTCCTTTATAATTCTTATAGATAGCTAGAGTCTTACCTTCGATAGCTAAGTATATTTAATACTAGCCTTATTCTCTTATATAGTAGTTACGCCTTTAGAGATATGCTACTACTTTGTCTTTAGAGCTAGTACTAGATCTAGGAGCTCTAGCTATACCTTAAACTTCTAGCTCGCTATATTCTTTTTCCTCTTCTTACTCTTAGTATTATTTCTAGCCTTCTACTATATAGTATTATATCGCTTTACGTAGTCTTAAGTAGTTTCTAAATTCTCTTTACGATAGGTTTATCTACTTAGGCTAAGTCTAACTCTACTTTTTCGACTTAAGCTTTATTAACGCGACTAGCCTCTTATACTAGTAAGATACTTGCCCTCGAAGGCGACTATAGCGTTACTATAATTAAAGAGTACTTAGTACGTTTATTAGTCGCGACTATTACGAGCTTAATAAGAGTACTAGAGGTGCCCGTCTCTATAACGCTACTAGGATAGGCCGTCGGCCTATAATAGAGACACCTCGCTAGTACTTATACTAATAAAACTTAATCGCTTTTATAAATATTATTACCTCTATTACTCCGCTAGCTTTTACTCTTTAGTTCTACGATTCCTTCTTAGTACTATATACTTTATATTATAGTATTACTAGTATATTCTACGACTCCGATACGACGTAGTAGTACTATACTTCCTTCTTTCTTAAGATATATAAGTATATAGCTTCGCGAACGATAGACTAACTCCGAATCGCAGCTGTCTCTCGTCGACTCTAATCTAATTAAGAAGGTAGTATAATAGTAGAAGAAGAGACGCTATCCGATTACGAATACCTCGAGTAGTCGAGCTAGTATACGAGATAGAATACTACCTCTAACTAACCTTACTAAGCTACTAGAGAATTCTAAGGACTAGGTCGAAACTAATAGCGTATAGATATAGTAGCGAGAGTATACTTAGTCGTTCGAGAGCTTTTACTACTACCGTTAGTAGCTCGAAGAGGCGAGGTATTATAATAAGTATAGTAGAATGTCTTCGAACTCTATAAAATAGAACTCGAATATATAAACGTTATAGGCCTAGAGATTTTTCGTTAAAGGTATAGACTAGGAAACGTACGCCTCGAGAGTTATTTATAGGGGATATAATAGAGTTATTAAATACCTAGGACTAGGTAATAGAATAAAAGCTCTATAAAAGCACCTCGATTTAGTAGGCTACGAAGATGCCTCCTAGGAGCGTAGAGTTACTAGAGAAGTTATTAAGGCTACTAAAGATTAATCTATAAGTTTAGTTTTTATTATTACGAAAATAAGGTACCGACTACGCTTACTAACTACGCTTCCCGACTATGCTTACCGACTACGCTTCCTAACTACGCTCGCTAACTATACTTTATAGAGATATATAACGTAGATATACTAACGGTCTTTATTTATAAGAACGGCTTAAGAAAAGTTTTACTAGAACTAAGCACCTAGACCGGTTAAAGTTTCTAGAGTTATATAGGCTTATAGTTTCCTAGCTTAGATTACCCTTAAACTTCTTTAAAAGTCCTATAGTTCGGCGTACCTACGAATATCTATTAGAGGAGACTAGATCTATCGACTTTAAGAGCGCCGCTACGATTAAGTTATATATCTAGGACGTAGTTAATTACTCCGAGGATAATCTAAAACGTTAGCTATCTAGAACCTTCTAGGTAGCTATCGCCCTCGACGGTTAGTACGCTAGAGTACTCCGAGTATTATTCCTTATAATACGAGGCTACTAGATCGATAGCGAGTAGGCCTAGTATAAGGCTATACTAGCCTTTTTATATATTTCGAGCTATTATACGGGCGAAGTCCTAGCGGATCTACTATTCGACGTACTTACTCGTTTCGAAATCTCTAATAGGCTTATAGCGCTAATAGCGGATAATACTTCTAATAATAATATACTATATACTACTATATACGTTTCCTTTCTATATATATACCTTCTAACTAACGAGTTCTAGTATTAAGGCTATCGATATTTACTCTTACGAGCGTATACGTATAGCGAAGCTATTAGTCTTAATTAAATAACTTCTCCTTTAAGGAATAGATAGAGATATAGAAGAGATATTAGATACTAAAGACTACGAGTTCTCCTATCCGGAATAGTTCTTATACTTTATATATATAATCTAGCTCTCTTTAAGGAAGTTCTTCGCTACTTTTAAGATTAAGCTAAGGAACGAAGAATAGGAATAATAGAATAAGGAGATAAATACGAACGCCTTACGTCGGCTTAAAGTAGGAAGTCTAGCTACGGTTTTAATAAAGGTACTATATATTCTCCCTTCGAAGTATATATAGTCGGTAAACGTAGTTAGTAGAAGCTATACTAATAACTACTCCCTATAAAGTTCTATAAACTTATAGTTAAGGTAAACTCTAGTACTTAACGCTTCGAGAGTTTTATAATACTATAGCGAAAGAGAATCGCAGATCTATATCTATACTCGAAATAGTATAAATAGTAGAAGAAGACGCCTAATAGGGTTTTACGCCTAATATAAGATATAAAGACCCGTTAGAGCTTAACTACGATTATACTAATACGTAGTTCTTAACTATAAGATATTATCGACGAGTATATTAAGAACGAGGGTTAGCCCGAACTTAAGCTAACCGCTATAGAATAGAAGAGGGTTAAATATATTATTAACCTTACTACTTCTTTCGCTAAGGCTATAATATAGATCGGTACGATAAAGGAGCTAATAATATACCTCGTTCTTAGCTACTATAATAGCTTATTTAATATCCTAGATATTATAGATAAGAAACTTAAATATAAAATATAATTCTAGTAAAAGGAGATTTATTCCGCCCTATAAGCTATATAGATAAAGCTCGAGAAGTATTATACTACTACCTAGGAGCGATTCGGCAATATATATAGCATTGCGATTCTTCTTAATCTAGTAATAAAACGGACGTTCTAGGACCGCGAGGCCTTCTCTAGTAAGAGGCTCGATTCCTTCTTCGAGAATTACTACTAGTTAAAATTCTAGGTCGAATACGCGCGATATAAGCCTCTCGTAGCTACGTCCTAGCCTAGGCCGAAAAAGGCCTTATACCGCTCTATAATATTATTCGTAATAGGTCTCTATAGCAGATTAGATAGTAATAACTCCGACTTTAATTAAAGGGTATCTAGACGGCCGCGGTAGACTATATAGCCTTTAGCTAATTCGGACGAGGTATCTCGTTATTACTATACTAGATTTAAGGACTCGGCTGCCTATTCTATAAAGTATCCGCTCTAGTTATAAAAGATAATCGTATTAGAATATCTAGGTTACGCGCTAATAGCTCGGGATATCCTCTCTATCCTAGTAGCTAGAACTAGTTATAAGCGCGACTTTAGTATAGCGCGTTATTAGAGCCGATATAATCGGTCCTACGATCCCTTAACGTTTAGTAATATTATATACTATCGTTCCTAAGAGCGTAACGCGTAGTAATAGGCTCGGGATTCGCTTATAGAGGAGGCGCTATCGATATTAACTACGTTCGAGCCTTCGAATAATATAGTAAATTAGTAGTAGGAGTAGCTCGAGGCAGATTAGAAGACGTTAGTAACTACTATATAGAGCAACTTCGACTCGATTAGCGATAATAAGGAGGATATAGCACTAATATATCTTCGCTATAGTACTTAGTAAAGGAAGTATTTACTTTCGTATTATACTCGTAGAGTAGAATAGACTTCGTAGTTAATATTATAAATAGTATTTAATTCCGATATCTCGTAGTTAGTAAGTATAGTCGGCAAGTATAGTTAGCATCCTTATTTTTCTCTATAACTATAGTCGCTAGTTTAACCGGCGCTTCTAATATACTATAACGCTTAGTTCTATATATATATATATTTAGTATTAGAGTAATTCTATTATCCCCGCGGCGACTTAGTTTTATTCTCTAGTATTAGACCTATCTTTCTAAACTTAGGTCCCTATAAAGACCTATATAGGAACCGGTAGTATTTAGACCCGACCTATTAATTTTATATTAGGTCGAGGACCCTATCGATTTAGGTCTTAAGTTAGTTCTCTTAGGAACCGATCTAGACCCGGAACCGATCTAAAGTTAGAGACCTATTCTAACCTCTACGACTTAAGGAACTAGGAATACTTAGTCTTATAGAAGGGTTACGAGTTAGACGACGACTCCTAGGAACTAGTAGTCTATATTAGTAAGAGCGCGATAAACGCGTATAAAAAGAGAATAGGATAGGAAGCGCCTAAGCGAAAAGAGCGTCGACGCTAAGGGATAGTAAAGCGCAACTATAGCTAATTAGGTCTAGTTAGAGCTAGTAGGGACTAGAAGCGTCGGGGCGCGACCGAATAGTAGAAGTTATACCTCGATAACCTAAGCTAAGTTAGAATAGACTAGTAAGAACTAGTAGACGCCGAACGACACGGTAGGACTTAGAGGAATTTTAACTAAAATCGTAAAAGTTCGAAGAATTTAGAACGAAAAGAAAAAAGAAGAACTATTAAGATATAATTTATAAAATAGAGCTCTATAGAATAATAGCTAGGCTCGGAGAGAGGAAGCTAGGCTAGATTAGCTCGAGATAGCGCGAGATATTATATTCTTACTCTTATAGGGTATCTACGTCCTTATTTAACTCGAACTTACTCTCTAAGTCCGCGTTTATTACCTCCGAGAGTATATCGGCTAAAGCTATCTTAGACGGGCGCTTACTAGCCCTATTTAGAGCCTTAGCGTTACGGACTATAGTAGCTATAATCTTTAGGCGGGTAGTAAGGGCCTAATTCTTATCCTCTAAGGTAGTATAGGACTTAGTACTCGATTCTATAAATTTCGTATACTTCTTAGGCATAGGTATATTCTATTCGGGTTAGCCTATACTAGAATAATTTAGCCCGTTTTTAACTAACTATATTCTTAAGGAGCGCTACTACGGAGCGGTCTCTCTTAGCGACCTTAGGGCTAGACTTATCTTATATATCTACGCTAAGGTACGTACTAAGGCTATCCTCTCTACGAACGCTACTATCGAGACTACTAAAGATATAAAATAGTTAGAATAAGCTAGAACGGGATAGGATAGAGCAACTTATAATATAATACTACTAGCCTAGATCTTAATACGGTCTTAGAGGTCCTTTATAGCCTTATCGTCTAGAATAATACCGCTTATAAATAAGTCGTCGATCTCTATCTTAAAAGCGTCCTACTTAGCCTTACCTATAGCGAGGAGCTATAGAATTAGCTTATAATAACGCAAACTAGAGCAGACTAGACTAACTTAGAGATAGTCGATATTCTTATTATCTTAATAGAATAGGTAGTTATAGATAAGGCCGGGCAGGGCCTTCTCGCTAGCGATCTAGTATAAATCGCGTAGGTCTACGCACTTCGACGCTTAACTAATATAGGTAAAGTAGAGATTATTATTCTTAGAGCCGGTCTTCGCCTTCTCTAAGTAGTTCTTATAGAATTTAGTAGTAGCGGACGATATATTAAGCGTACTAGTTTAAGTTAGTATAGTTCTAGCCTATTCTAGCGCTACTTAGCGCAAGTAGGGATTACCGAAATATAGGCGAGTTAGTAGTAGGGAAAAGAAAATAAGGTTAGAATAGAATAGCTAAACCCTAATAGAGGTAAATTCTAAGAACTAGCTATAATTAGCCGAATTTTTTAGGACGGCCCGCAACCTCCGTCGCCTCTAATTAGCTAACTTAATCCTAGCGGATTTACTATATAGATCCTAAAATACTTAGTAGAAAACTAAAAAAATACGATAGCCCTACTATACTATAACGAATACGCGCTACGGATAGCATCTATAGAAGAGGGGAGGGGATAATATAAGGATATACTATATAGGTACGGGCAGAATAGGCTAGCCCGGCCTATCCTTAGTAATATCCTCGTACGACTTACCGAGCCTATCTAGCTTAGTAGAGAGATACTCTTTACTACTACTATCGTACTTAGAATAACGAGGTAGATATTCGTATAGTCTAAATCTAAGCCTATTATCCTTCGTGCTAGCTTATAGTACCTATATACTAACCCTAATAACTAGTATAGCCGAAGCTACCTATTTCTATCTATAGACTACGACTACGTAGAGGTAGTATATAATAGAACTTTATAGACTATCTAGTATATTAGGCTAATATTATAGCTACTAAGTAGATATTAGCTATTAAATAGTCTACTAGATTCTAAGTACTTAAAGCTAAAAGTTAAAGTAGATTAATAACTAGAATAGGTAGTAAGGTACTAAAAATTAACCTTATATCTAATAGATAGTTAAACTCTAGAGAGAATACTATTATTAACTATCTTACTACTATTAGTAACTAAGTATTCTTCCTTAAATTAGTAAATAATACTAGATATATAGATTAATTAGTATACTAGTTAATCTATTATAATTAAACTACTATATATTATTTATAGCCTTAAATAGAATAGAATTATTAGTATAACTATAGATAATACCTTAAATATAAAGAAATCTTAAACTCTACTAAAGGTATAATTTCTATAGCTTATTACTCTTAGCTATTTATTATATAAGCTTAATCTCCTAGTTTTAAATAATATATCCTACGAGTTACTTATTAAATAGTATAGAGGGAACGCTAATCTTAAGCTATTTTACGTATTCTTATTAGCTATTACTATCCGGCAACGTGCTAGTAGTACTAGTAGTACGCTATCTACCGCGCTAGCTATTTAAAGTCTTTATCTATTATTAATGCCTCCGGCGGCTACTACGTAGTACTTTTTCTTTACGCCTATAGCGAGTTATTATTATTATTATTATCGTCTTCTCGCGTTCGCGTTATAGCGTACGCTAATTAGTAGCTTCTTCCGCTAGCGAGCTCTATATTATTTTAGCGTCTAATTAGCTAAGGCCTAAGTTTAGACTACTATTTAAGGTCTAAAGATTTCGAGCCTCTTATAGGTAAATTAGCGTTCGTTTAGCCCGTTTTACGCCGACCTCCGCTCGTAAGGCTTAAGCTCGCTACGAGGGCGTAACGGACCTCCTTTACGCTAATTATAAAATATACTATAGATATAAATATATAGTCTAACGTAATAGATATAGCTAAATACTTTAAAGGCTATACTATTACTAATACCTTTATTTAATAGTTTATAGCTAAACTAGATATTAAGTTCTTAGCTTTCTAGTTCCTAAGTAAAACTAAGTAGTAATAATAAGCGAATAATATACTAATTCGAGGTACTATCTATACGTAGCTAGAATAGAATCGCTTTATAATCGATAGGTATCGCCGTACCTATAGCGTTAGTAATCTATTAAATACCTATACCTAGTTATATAGTTACTAGCTAAACTGCTACTCGTATACGCGTACTAGCTCTTTAAGAAACGGAACTATAGTAAATAGAGGTTATAATAGGTCGGAATAGGTCCGAGTCGAGTTTAGGACCTAAATATATAGAACTATAATAGTTAGGTTAGGGCCGGGGCGCGTCTATTTTAGATTAGTAGCTTCTAATCCCTAGGGCCTAATAGTTCTCGTCGGGCCTCTAGTATAGATATAGCTAGTAGCTTTTCTAGTAGTACGCGAAGAGCGTCTACTAACGCGCTTAAGTCCGTCCTTTATATAGTAGATTCCTAGGTATCTCTATTATAGAGCGCGTTTTCTAACTCGCTCTTAAGCCTACGTTACTAAGTATAGAGCTCTTCGACGATACGTTATATCTCTACTATAGCTATCTTCGGTATAAGAACTACGTTCCTTAGTAAGTTTACTATAGCCTCTAGCGTTATCGCTAAGAGTATATTATTAGGTAATAGCCTATTTATTTCTACGAATAATTAAACTTAATATTACGGGCGAATAACTCGTACGTAGATAGTTCGTAGTAGTATTTAATAAGTTTAATAAGAAGGGAGATATTTATACTAAGGCGTCTAGGAGATATTAGTCGATACGCTAAGCCTTCGTACTAGAGAAGCTAGTACTTAGTAACTAGAGCTTCGCCCTTTATACTATCTCTCTTAAAGCTAATTAACTAAAGTTATTATATATATATAGATAGATAGATAGATAGATAGATAAATTTAATTGCCGTTCTATCTCCTATAGAGGAGTACGTAGCGTATACTACTTATTTATCTAGAAAGGAAAAGCTTAGGGCTAAGGCTCTTAGCTATAAAAACCTCTTACTTTCTTTTTATTTCTATAGGTTAGCAGCCCTATACTCTAGAGTTTATATTTCTTTTAGACAAATATAGGTACTCTAGAAGTCCTACCTCTTACTAGGTTCCTATTCCTCCTTCTTCTTTTAAATTCTCTAGAGTTCCTCTCTCTTTACTAGATAGAATTACTCTAGTATACCTTCCTAGATTATCTACCTAGCTATTACTAGTAGGCCTCTCTTAGTATTTATAAGGTCCTTCTAGTTACTTAAGCCTATAGTAGCAAATAGTACCTATCTATTCTCCTACCTTTCTAGGTAGGAGATATAGATATACTTTAGAGTCTAGTAGCCTTAGTTATATATATAGTCTAGGGAGATACCTAGGACTCTCCTCTTAGCTAGGTAGGCCCTTAACTCTATATATTTAGTCTTAAGAAGTATAGCTATTATACTCTCTAGCCTAGACTATCCTCTATATAGGTATTTGCCTATATTAGTCTTATCTAAGGTCTAGGCTACTACTTAAGCCCTATTCCTTTAGTTCCTTTTTGCCTTAAACCTATTCTATATAGTTTCTTATTTTTAGTATATCTACTAGTCTTTTTTAGGTGCCTCTTATAGAGCCTCTTAGCTTATAACTATCTCCTAGATCCTTTCTTATCTTATACTTTAGTTTAGCTAGGTATTCCCTTATCTATATCTCTTAGTTCTCTATATTTGCCTTATAATATCCCTATACTTATCTTAGTAGTATATAATTATACTCGTTCCTATAAACTTATATAAGGTAGGTAGATAAAGCCTACCTACGCTTTTCGGCTTAGGGATACTAATTAAGCCTTTATTACTTCGAGGAAGGGATCCTAGGCTAAATCCCTACCTTACGCTCTATATACTATTTGCTCCTTAAGCTTTAGTTATACTCTTTCGGGCTCTAGCGAACTAGAGAGCGGTCGCCTCTCTTCTAAAACTAATATACGTATCCGTCCTCTCGAGCTAAGTAGATAGTATCTTAGTCGCTACTATTACTTATTATACTCTAGGAGAATAACT
This sequence comes from Cercospora zeina, assembly GCA_022702355.1. Classification (NCBI taxonomy): domain Eukaryota; kingdom Fungi; phylum Ascomycota; class Dothideomycetes; order Mycosphaerellales; family Mycosphaerellaceae; genus Cercospora; species Cercospora zeina. The sequence continues at coordinate 1,591,551 of JAKLWX010000005.1, forward strand.
CCCTTCGCGTTACTATATCGTATCTCTTTAGCTATAGCCGGCTATATCTCGTAGGCTTGCTTAAGCTTCTACTCCTAGCTAGATAGTAGCGCCCTTACGTTTCTATCTACTAACTAATATATCGCCTCCTTCTTACTCTCTTACGCCTTATATCTTTCTCCTTCTTATTCCGAGTGCCCTCTTTAGCTCGCCTCTCTATATCTCTATTATCTGCTTCTCTATATAGGCCTTCCTAGGTTTCCGAGCTCTTCTAGGTAGCTACTAGACTAGGTGTCTCTCTTTATAAGGCTATACTCTAGGTAAAACCCTTCTACTTATACTTAAGTAATTAATAGGCCTCTATAGGCTTCGTAGCGTTACTCTAAGCTCTATTACCCGCTAACTAATACTTTCCTTCTAGCTCTTCTACCTAAGCTCTTCTAAGTATATAGCGTATTTACTTCCGGCCTTAATAACGCGTTCGCTCTTTAATTCTTCTTAAAACCTTCGAGAGGTAGATATTCTAGATCTAGGAGCTATATATTAGGTAACTTATTATCCTTTTAGCTCTAAATACTTTTAGCTAAGGATTTCTCCTATATACTAGAGATATTCTATTAACGCCTAGAAGTTCCGCGGCTCTTTCGTACGCTTACGATCGAGCGGACCTATTTCTAACGTAGATAGGTCGTCGTCGGATAGTTTTCGTACTCGTTTCGGTAGTAGTCCTCTATTCGAAGTAGTCTTAGTAATACTATACTAAATTTTATACTCTACTACTCCGCTCTACTATACCGTATACTTTACTAGTACGGTCGAGTTACGAGCTCGACCGCCTGTTTCTACCTACGGCCGCGTAGAGGCGTATAATTAGTCTTCGTAGGCATTATATATATATACTAATATATACTAGCTACTAAAGAAGGTATACTATAATACTATTATTCTAGCTAAGGAATTAAAAGCTATTATCTTAGTAAGATTCTAGTAGATATACTACTCTTTAGTTAGTATTATTTACCTTCTAGATCTAAAGAAAAGAGAAAAGAAGAGTATTAGTATTATATAGACTTAAATAGTTAGAATTAAGTAATAGTTACTTACTACTTAGTATAAGGATAAGCTAGTAACTATAGCTCTACTATATATAAAGCTATTAAACCTAAGGTTAAAGGCTATACTATAGAATAATACTATTCTATAGTAGACTTATTAGTATTAGAATCTAATAGATTAGTAGTTATAATAGTAGGAGCTAGAGCTTAAAGTAATAGCTTTTTATATACTAGTACTATTACTCTAACTATTAGGTGCTATAGAAAGGAACTAGTTAATCTATAGCTTTATTTATAGTATTAGAAGAAATAGGTTAAGCTATAGTAAGGTTATTAAACTAGTATACTTATTCTAGAACCTTAGAGTTAGGTTAAATATAGTAGAAGAGGTTAATTATTTAGAAGCTAATAACGACACTAAAGATTAGATTTAAGACGGGGTAGATAGCGCTAGTAAATAATCATAGCACATGGCACTAGCACATGACGTGCCATAAATCGTCCATGGCACCTCGTATTCACAACACTAAACACGGCTCGCTGCCGCAACCGGGAAAAGCCACGCGAATGACATGAGCCATGCCAGAAGCTATGCATGGTTGCACGTTGACGCGGGTGAGACATCACGGCTTCGACTGTGAAGAGAGAAGTGTTGTCGGCTGCCACCTTCACCACATCTCCTACGACTTTCGATTCGATTCTCACAGACTTGCGCATCACAAGATTTCTGTGCAAGAAATCAGCCAGACAGCGAAGAGCAAAAAAACACAATGGAAGTCCAACAACAAGACAGCAATGTCATCACCGCGCCAGCACCACGAGTCGATCAATACGAGCGTCATGGCTATCTCTTCGGATACCCAATTGCACACTCATACTCACCGCTCCTACACAATACCGTATTCCAAGAAGTCGGCCTACCATGGAATTTCCAATTATTAGAATCGACAAATATGTCACAATTCTTGTCTCTGTTAAAAGATAGGAGGCTATACGGTATGCGATCACTCGAGTAATGCAGCAGTGGTACTCATGCTAATGAAACTCAGGCTCAGCGGTAACAATGCCCCACAAAGTGGCAATAATACCGCATCTGGACGAGCTCACCGACGAGAGCAGAGCTGTCGGTGCCGTGAACACCATTTTTCTTCGAGATGGAAAGTATGTTGGAACCAACACCGACACCATCGGTGTTCGAGAGAGCTTCTTCCAAAACATCTCCAACCCGGAGGAAGTCTTCCTGGGACGGCCCGGTCTTGTCATCGGAGGCGGAGGCGCAGCACGTTCGGCAGTATATGCCCTCGTTGCGTACATGAAGTGTTCCACGGTCTACCTAGTCAACCGAGATCCAGCGGAGGTGGAAGCAGTGATGTCCTGGTGTAAGTCAGAAGGTTATGGAGATGGACTTGTGCATGTGAAAACAGCTGCCGAAGCAGAAGCATTAGAAGGAGCAGGCGCAATTGTAGCATGTGTGCCAAATTTCCCTCCCGTCACGCAGGCTGAGAAAGAAGCGAGACAGATAACAGAGGTGTTTTTGAACAAGTCGCATAAAGGAGCTATGCTTGAGATGTGCTACCATCCATCACCCTGGACAGAATTGGGAGGGCTTGGTGAGGCCGCAGGGTGGAAAGTGATTCTGGGGACAGAGGCAATGATATATCAAGGTTTCGCGCAGCATACGCTATGGCATGGGCGGACCATTGAACAGCTGCCTGTCGAAGAGGTTAAGAGAGTCGTGGCGCATGCGTTGTCTCAGGCAAGATTGTAGAAAGATTACACAAACATCGAAAGCGCTATGAGGGCAGTGTTGCATGTCTATATGCCGTTCATAGCGGTTGTATTACTGTCGCAGTCGATTTTCATACCCCAGGTCGAGAATAGTCCAACCTCTCTACTCGCCGCCATACCTCTCTAACAGTCCGTTCCTGTCCCTGCCGTCCTGTCTCAAGATCCGAGTCGCCTGCAGGACGGATGGCCAGATATAGGCGGCCGCCTAGTTCCGCTTCCGGCACTGCGACGTTCAAGTAATCTTCGGGAGGATTTGCAATTGTGATTAGTCCACCTGCTTCATTGAGTACGCAGATGCCAGCAGCGACGTCCCATTCCCTGCCATATCGTCAGTATTCACGGAACAATGTGGTCATCGAAACTTGGCCCACCAGCAGCCACCTTCCCACCAGATATCGAAGCCTCCCATGGCCACATAGCATAAGTCTAGTGTCGCAGAACCCAAGCTTCGAACACCATGTACCATTCCTCCTTTGCCTTGTCGACCACCAAGCTCGGCAGCCATGTTCATGAAGCTCGAGACTTTGCGATGCATGTTGCCATCAGGTATATCTCTGCGATCCTTGCCCTACATTGGGCTACATTAGCAAATCCGAAAGCGTGGACGAATCAGTCGCCATACCCATTCACAAGAGAATATGCAGCCCTTCGGAGAACTCTCAGGAATCGGAGGCACAGGGTTCCTCGCAAGCGGAAGTGGTGTCTTCTCATTCAGCCATGCACCTTTCCCTCGGCAGGCAGTGAATCTATGGCACTTAGCTTCATTGTGGATCTTTCCTGGAAGGTGGACAAGCTTACAGTTGCCGCAGAAATGGTGCGTTCACAGCTCCAACAACGGGCTTCCCATCCCAGAGGAAAGCTATCGAGACACAGTAAAACGGGGCCAGATGAATGAAATTCACGGTTCCTGTTATGTCAGCGTTTGTGGGGTCGTTTCAAAGTCAGAAACCATACCGTCCAGAGGATCAATGCACCAGGCGGGGCCTTTCACAGGTATAAGATACTCCTTGGATTGCCCTTTGGAGTAGGACTCTTCGCCGACGAAACTTGTGGAAGTCAGATCTGCAAACGAAGCCGAATCGTATTCGAGCCCAGAGCTGGAAAGATTTGTACTCACACATGGGATGGAAATTTTGATTGCACACTTTGACGGATGAATGACTCCACATCTGCAAAGTATAAGAGAGGGCCAGATCAGCACGAGAACGACAATGAATCTTGGAGGTATGATTCGGGGCTGCTTCCCCTTTGCTGAGTTTTGCATTGCAGCCAAAGCTGGAAGGCATTCGCTAGATAATTACACGTCAGAACCTACCTTCATCAGTCTGCGTGACCAAGTCAACTGCTGACTCCTTTTCCACATGCCCTGCTACCGCCGAAGAACCTGAACGAGCATGCGCGGCATCGAGGAGCATTTGTCCCGCTTTTTTGGCCAATACCGTGGCAAACGCATAAACTTCTTCGAGCTGGCTCTCTTGCAACGTGCCAGTCTGCATTTTCTTGCGTCAGTGATTGATTCGCTTTTCCAGGATTGTAAAGTTGTTGATGTTGTGGATTGGATGTTCCGGGAAAGATAGGCGGAAGTCCGTGACGACTTTCTAATGGCGGCTTGGCACTGACAGGTAGGCCGATAGTGAGCGAACAAGAGAGCTGGACAAAAGAGTGGCATCACTAAGCTTATACGTTTGGACTTTTACTACGATACTGAGATAAGATCGAGGAGTAATTATTTGCTAATCAACGTCAGGTATAGGCAGGCCGTTCCATAACTTCATCTTCCAACCCAATGCCTTAGTCGCGTCCATGGCGTTCTTCTCTCTCAGCTGCTTCGACTCGTCATCGGTAACCAACACGAAGTCATATGTCATCAGTTTCGATCCCGGCTCAACTCCGTATTGCTTCACATGCCCATCATTGACCGTCTTGAGGTCGACGATCAAAGACTCCTTCACGCCAAACACAGCATCACTTGTCTCATACGGATCACCTCGGAGGTACAGTGCTCTGCAGTAGATTAGCATCTCGCAGTCGTGGCACCTCGCGTAGGACTCACGTTATTAAATGATCGTAACCACGCTTTCCAAACATGAAATGCATATGGCTGGGCCTATAACAATGCCTCTTCAACTGCACCAGTAATTTACCGACCGGCCCATCGTGCGGTATAGGATATGGCACAGGGACAATCGCCTTGAACCAAAACACGCCATCTTTGTCACTACGCATCACAGCTCTTTGATCGGGACCTTCTCTTTCAGGATACTGCACGTCGTAGAGTCCTTTGCTATCCGTCTCCCATATGTCGATCTTCACGCCTTCAATCGGTTTGCCGTTGGTATCCTTGATAGTGCAAAGCACCAAACAGGGCTCTCCGTCAGGATCATGGGCGATTCGAGAACCGTTGGGGGCTGTCTCGGCTTCGTGGGAGTGGAAAGGTCCAAGAACTGTGCCTTCAGTTGAGTTCAAAGGTTTGGGGTGATCGATGCTGTCGACGAGGAGGGAGAGGCCGAGAATATCGGAGAGAAGAATGAACTCCTGGTTGCAGCTGAAATCAGTAACGTTAATCAGAATCGGAACGTGGCTTCCCGCTCACCTGTCGAACATCTGTACAGATCTGACCCACCGCTGTAAGGAACAGAAGACCAGTCATCCATTCCTCATGGCTGAGTCGTGTCTCTCGTGCAAAATCGTGCAGATGCTGGACTACTCGCTCGAGAATGTACTTGAGCCTTGGGTTTGGGCAATGCGAGTTGATGAGCTTCACATTATCTGTGATATTGTCAATGGTAAGATCCTTGAGCGGCGGCACATCGACTTGTGAAGGATCCATGACAACTTGTTCTTGAGATTTCCTCAAGAGAGCTATGTTCTTTATCTGTTCATCTGCTGAGACGAGCTAGGTCAATTAGCAATGTTTACTAAAGCATGAGTTACTGTTGCTTCGTCACCATGGAATTGCCCCGCGACGACATTCGGGGCACCCCACCAGCTGCAACACGGCTTCAAATTTCGGGAACCATCATGAGCCGCACAGGGGCTAAATTCCAGACGCAGAACACTACATGTATTCAGACCCGAGATGTAATCTGGCAACCAGCAGAGGACGTTTCCCTTCCGAATGACCAGACGAAGCAACCGACGTCTCGATCAGCCTCCGAGCATCGCGCACTTGCGCCATTGCAGGGAAGATGGTGAAAATGCCCACTTGACGCGACAGCAATCTACGCCGGCTTGTTGAATTGCTGAGCTACGAAATCGATCGCAGCGGTGTATCCGAATACGCCCAGCCCGCAAATCACCGCAACGGCCTTGTCCGAGAGATAGCTGTGGTGGCGGAAAGCTTCTCGAGCGTGCACGTTGCTGATGTGCACTTCGACGAATTTCAGATCACATCCAGCCAGGGCATCTCGCAGGCCAACGCTGGTGTGCGTAAGGGCTCCCGGATTGATGATCACATATCCGACTTTGCCTCGAGCTTCGTGGATGCGATCGATAATCGCGCCTTCATGGTTTGATTGAAAGTGTTGCACCGCTATCCCGAGCTTGTTGCCTTGGGTGACTGCTGCGTCCTGGACATCTGTGAGAGTGGTGCTGCCGTAGATATGAGGCTCACGGGTCCCGAGGAGATTGAGATTGGGACCGTTGATGATGAGGATCGCTTTGAGTGTGTCCGTCATTGTATCGCTGGCCGTTTGGAAGAACTCCCAGTGGACTGATGTTGTCAGTTGTAGAGTCATACCTGCGTCTTATTATGTGGGCGCTGCCCGCAAGTGCTGGAAGAACCATTTACCAGGTTTGTTCGGCACTAGATCTGGATTCGGTGCCGGAACAATACAGTCGACATCTCTGGCTGCGATCAGGCAGATTTGCGATGCTCATCGGTCCGTGATGGAATGTTACGACGCTGATGCCGTGTGATCGCATGCGAATGCACATACATTGCGAGTGGTTTCGTCGGTTTCCGAGTCGCGCGGCGAGAACGAGGAGGCATCGGTCATTGGCAGCGCCGACCGGCAACTTCCGGGTCCAGTCCTGTGCTCGTCAGCACTTTCTGGTCCGACACGTTTTGCAACTACGACCATCAAGAAAGTCGCGGGACCACGTACAACACCAGGAGTATCCCAAGCCCACATCCTCCGCAATGCCCGGCTCAGGCAAGCAGCCGCTGGAAGTGCAGGAGCAGATCAAGGAACTGCTCGAGGCCGGCTTCGATCCCACCACCATCCACCGCAAGCTCAAGGTCGGCAGGAGCAGCATCTATCGCATGAAGAGATGTCTCCAGCAGCATGGAACCAACTACATGCCGCCAGAGCTCAACAAGAAGAATGGAAGACCTAAAGTGTTGACCGCAGAACAGGAGTTGGTACGTCGGCACATCGCATCCTCTCGGGTCGCGATCTCGCACGACGTGACATCGCTAACGCATCAGTAGGAAGTGCGCGAGTGGCTGCGCGACCCCAAGAACCGGAGCCGGTACTTGGACGATCTCGTCTGGCTCATCCACGACCGCTTTGGCATTGTCTGCAGCACGACAACCATGTCCAAGATGAAGCGCAAGTGGTTACGCGTCATTGAGTTTGAGGAGAACGGCACCCCAATCGACAACATGACCAGGTCGCAGCTCATGGAAACTCACCCGGACCTCCCGGCACTGCACGCGCCTGTTGTACCGCAAGCCGAAATGCCACGAGCAGATAAGGATGACGCCAACGTGCAGCCTGACCTCGACGCGCAACTGAGTCTACCGGAAGGCTCGTTCGCTGCAGACGACCAGCACAGCGCGTATCCCGAAGTGCCCACCTCATATCCGGAAGTGCAGGATGCGTACCCAACGGAGCCGCTGCAACCCACTCTGTCAAATCAGCTGGAAGATTTGCAGCACCAACAGCAGACGTACGACGACTTCCAAGCTAGTTTAGGAGCACAGCAACTACCGCCAGGATATGTTACGAACCAGCAGCAGACGATCAGTTCGCAGCTCGCGCAGGAGCTTGGTGCGCTCACTCGAGCGAATGACATGAGCAGTTATGGCCATCCAACTTCGCAGTAGCGGAGTCAACGATGGCTCGGGCGCCAAACTCCAGGTATTGTGTTGGACCGCGCAGCACGTGTTCGTTCGTGCAGCGACTGTTTTGTGAGGAGCCACACATGGCATACACAGTCTCGAGACAGTATCGCATCCTCTGGGTGAGGGAGCACTTGGCGATGATGCATAGTACGCGCACGCGATCACGAATACAACCAATGTTTGTCACGAGACTGGAGCAAAGGCGTGCTTGCGATGCTGTGTCCGAGCTACTTCTTAGGCATGATGCACGCATGAGCCACCGACTTGTGCTCTGCCAAGACTAAGTACGGCATGCGATAGAACAGATAGAGACGAAATGACGCAACTTGCTTTCACATGCCTGCCGCGGACCTGAGTCGGGGTCACATGCCGACCCTCAATCCATCATCACATCGTGTGTCGCAAGTCATCCTCGCCAGCCAGATGACTTCTCCGCGCGGTACGACGACATTCACGGCAGCATCTCAAACTACGGGAGGTTAGATTGGGCTAGATGCAGACACAAGATCAGGCTGTCACATTCGCTTGTCCGTCCGGCATGACTTGACTGCCGCCTTCACTATTGCATGGCAGCATTTGGTAAGTCGTTGCACCGTGCTTTCCCTCCAGCCTCAGCCGGTGTGTAAGGTCATGTAGCTCCAGGAGGAAGCCATGTCCAAGACGTGCTTGTACTGGGCCCGTTTCCTGTCGCAGCATGGCGCAATGAAGCTCAAGAGGAAATGGTCGGGGCGATGGAAGTGGAAATGCAAGCCGCCCTCGTCATCGACGACACTAACCCCAACTTCTTCCGTCACAGACCTTCCATTCAATCTTCCCATGAGCGAACGCGTCTCCGAAGACCGCCGCGCAACCGATGGCAGTCGACGCGACAATTCCGTGCCCGAGCCGACCATTGCTGCTTTCTCGCCGAACCAGCAGACGCAGAGGAAGAGGAATCATGCGTCGGTTCTGATACATCAAAAGAGTCCTTTGCTTGCTGCCACTCCGCCGCACGTCACTCGAGTGCTGGCCTATTCGCATCCGTTCATCCTGCCGCTCAATCATCTCGCTGGTTTATTGTCATGGACAACAGGCGATCCGTGGGAGTCGTTTCTGCTCGTTGCGGGGTTCTGGTTCACAGTCCTCTACAGCGACGATGTGTTGCGGTATGCGGGGCCGATTGTGGTGATCCTGGCCCTCATGGCGGGCATGTATGGACGCCGCTTCAGCCCGCTCTCGAGCACAATGTGGAGTGGAGCGAAGAGGAAGCGCAACAGAGCAGATTCTGAGAGCGAGCGGCGGAAGAGCTTGGACGAGATCTTGGATACGCTGGAGATCTTCACGCATCGCTGCGATGTTCTACTCGATCCATTCCTCAAGTTGACGGAATTTTTGAGCACTCAGACGACAGCGACGAGTGCCACAACGAGACCTGCTTTGACGAGCATGTTTCTGAGGCTGCTCGCCGTTACCCCAGTTTGGATCATTCTTACACTTCCACCATGGAGGATCATCACACTGCAGAGAGTTCTGCTTGTGCTCGGCACAATTGGCATGACATGGCACAGCCGAGCTGCGCGGGCGACGAGGAGCATTCTCTGGAGAAGTAGGACTATCAGGTATGCTGCTTCCATCATCACTGGGCTGCGGTATCCCGAGCCCGCTCCACAGGACAAGGTACCACCTCCGCTGCCTCCACGGGCTCCAGCCGCCCTCGCCAATGCACTTAAACGTAAAGGAGCCAACCCCGGGGTTCGCTTCACTTTCTCGATATTTGAGAACCAACGACGCTGGGTCATGCTGGGCTACACGTCCAATGTGCTCCCTCACGAGCGGCAACCATGGACGGACGAGCACTTGAATCAAGTTCCGGACAAGGATCGGTTCCCACTACCGGAGACTGATTTTGCTACAACGCGGTGGCGATGGGTACCTGACAGCGAGTGGAGAATCGACATGACTTGGAGCGACGACCATACGAGTGCAAAAGGGTCTCGCGATAAGGAAGGGTGGACATATTACGATAACTCTTGGCATGGAGGTAGCAGAATGGATGACTGGGGCACGTGGACGCGTCGACGAAGATGGATTCGTGACGCGGAACTGGTGGAAATGTCGCCGGAGGAGCTCGCCGCACAACAAGCAGCACAGGCTCCTGAGAGCGATACGCAGTCAATAGCCCACAGCGACTACCACGACGGCGACTCCATCACCACAGCGGTCAAGAAGAAAGGGTGGTTCGGCAAGCGCAGACTTACGAATGAAAAAGTGCGGATGGCAGACAAAGCCGAGATGGCGTCCATGTCAGGCAGCGGCGATACCGGATCGACGACCCGCACACGAGACGACCCCGAGGACGACGTGCTGGCGCCGTATCGGTATCGAGAAGCACAGTGGGACCGCAGCATTGGCGATGGGCTGGCAGAGGGATTGGGTTAGGGAGGCCATCTCGCGTGCAGCCGATGATGCGGTCGGGCTTCGGATACGCATTTGGTTGTATAGCGCGGCGCGGGGGGGGGGGGGGGATTTCACGCACAGCCGTTTGAGCTCACCAAACACGACTTGGCACGCAGTATTGTGATTGGCCCGCCACGTTCCCGCACCAGCCACATCTGCAGACGCGCTTGGATGATGACGCGACGTGCTTTGGTGGGCACGCATGGAACCCACGGCCATCATCACGTCGTTGAGAAGGGATTGTGGACACGTTTGCGCACGTAGTCGGATTGTTGCTCGAGAAAGAAACACGGTCTTTGTCTGCGGGCGGGGCGCGTGCATGACCACCATCATCATCATCACCGTGCTGGTGCAAGTGAAGCGTGAAGTGGCGTCGCGAATCCGGGCGCCTGCCATTACATCACTCCGCGTCAGGCAGGAGCTCTTCCTTCTCCAGCAAGCATTTCGCGCTCGCTCGTCACAACAAACGCTCGACTTGCACTCTCCGCTCCCCATCACCACCCACAACACGCACCGAATCATCGACACCCGCACATTCCATCGCCCCCATCTCCCGAGCAACTGCAGAACATGAAGTTCTCTTTCGCCGTGGCTGCCCTGGCCACCACCGTCGCCGCCGACGGATGGTTTGGCAAAGCCGGTATGTTTCACCTCTCATGCTCGCCGGAAGACTGATGGAGCCTCTGAAACTCGTGGCGGCCCGAATCCCGTCTGACTGACTTTGAGGCCGTGTAGCATATAACAAGTGGCACGAGACCGAGCTGGAGCGATGGCTGTCGGACCACGATGTGCCCTACCCAACCCCAGCCGACCGCAAGGACCTCGAGAACCTGGTCAAGGACAATTGGGAGAACTACGCCGTCAAGCCATACAACTCCTGGGACACCAACCAGCTTCAGAACTACGTCACCGCAAAGGGTCAACAAGTCAAGAAGGGCACCGAGAAGAACAAGGACAGCTTGGTCGCGCAGGTCCAGCAGCTCTGGCATGAGACTGCGGACCAGAGCAACGAAGCCTACAGCAACGTCCAAAGCTGGATCTTTGACACGTGAGTCCCTCGCAGCTCTGGTTTTCGTGAACGACTACTGACCTCACACAGCTGGACCGAGTCTCAACTGAAGTCGTGGCTCGACTACCACAAGATCCCCAACCCATCTCCTCGTACCCGCGACTCGCTCCTCCACGCCGCTCGCGCCAATTACGCCAAGGCCGCCGACAAGGCTGGCGAGACTGCCGCATACCCCGGCAACTGGCTCTACTCTCAGTGGTCCGACTCTGACCTGAAGGCCTGGCTCGATGAGCGTGGAGTTCCCGTTCCACAGCCAAGCAACCGCGACAAGCTGATTGCCTCTCTTCGCCGCAACTCTAAGATCGCTGCCGACAAGGCCGCACAACAGTACGCATCTGCCTCCAAGTCCGCCTCCGCCGCTACCGAGTCTCTCAGCGATCAGCTTCTCGAAAGCTGGAGCGACAGCCAGATCAAGGAGTGGGCCGACCGCAACGGTATCAAGGTGCCACAGGGCAGCAAGCGCAATGAGCTCATTGCTCTCGCACGCAAGCACTCTGCTTCGCTGACCGGCAACAACGCCAAGGACTCCGCTGCTTCTGCATATGGTGCCGCCACCTCGAGTGCCGGCAACTACTACGCTCAAGCTACCGACGGTGCTTACGGATCGTTCCGCTACTACTACGATGTCGTCGCCAACAACCTGGGCCTGGCATCCGATGAGGCCAAGGCCAGCCTGAGCTCCGCTTCTTCTGTCGCCAGTGCATCGGCTAGCTCGCTTTCGTCCAGCGTCTCGAAAGCTGCACCAAAGTCTGCTTCTGCAGCCTCCAAGTCTGCTTCCAGCGCCAGCTCTGTCGCCAGCGTGGCCGCCTCTAAGAGCGCGTCTTCTGCCAGCGTTGAGGCAAGCAAGAGTGCTTCCAGCGCCAGTGTCGCAGCAAGCAAGAGCGCCCAGAGCGTCAAGAATGAGTTGTAAGCTACACGACTCAATCACGACACTTGCGGCAAGGACAGTCGTCAGGGATGCGGCGGCATCGGCTTGACACGCATCTGGAGCTGCAAGATGCATGAAAGGAGGATAAAAGAACATATGCCCACAGAATGAGACACCTGATCCTCGGGCGAGGAGCGAAATGGCCGGTTTGTTTCTGCTAGGGCGGAGACATCATGAGTTACGCCTGAGTTCGACGGACACAGCGACGAACGTAAAACAATGGATGACGAAAAGCAATGACGATACAACACTACTAATACCCTCATGATGCGGCACGTAGAGTAGTCGACCCAATCAATGATTCCTGAGACTTTCCAGACCTTCACCTCGTCACCCTCTGCGTTGTAGAAGGCCGGTTCAACCAATGATACTTGCGGTTTAATCGGCGTTTAAGCCGTCCGGAAGACAGAGTTACCAGATGATTTTCTTCAGCAATCAGAAGTTGTAACAACCACAATCCACTCCATCATCCGATGGTGATGAATTGCTAGTCTAGTTCTAACTCCTGTCTGCTGTGCGTTCAGTTATGCATAGTGTTGGTTGAGTGGCTGACATCAGTCAAGTTCCAGATAGTGTCGGTCGGACAATTGCTCATACTACACAGACTATGCCTCGTGACCAGTTGCTCTGTCACAGCGTCAGCAATCACAATCTCGCGTGGTAAATTTCGATGCACGAATCATCATTTGGCACAGAGAGTTGTATGTAGAATCAAAAGTGAATTCCATTCGTATCATTTCTTCAATTTATCATACAAGTTTCAAAGCAAACTCATGTGTATCTCCTTCCGTGTGAGTTATAACACAGCGGGAAGCGAGAGGGTAGGCAAATGTGCCGCCGGGCATCCACGTGAAGCCCTTTACATTGGGCTCTGGCAGACGAGCTGGTTGCCGAGCTGGTGGGAGAAAAGCAAAGTCAGCATGATACAATCCTTCTTGTCGTAGCTATGAGGGGGTTGAAACTCACCAATCCAATAGCGCAGCACTGAGGAGTCAAGCCCTGGGAGGCGCAAGCCTCTGCGAATTCTTCCTTGCTGGATGGGTTTCCAGGTGCTGTAGCTCAAAGTCAGTCATCAAGGTTGTCGGCGGCAATTTGTACGTTGATTTGGCAACTTACGGGCCTTGCATGTCAGAGCAATAACTCCACCAGCATCGGTCTGGCAGCAGCTGGGGTTGGAGGAGAGGCCGTATGGGCAGAGGGGGCCAGCGGATCCGCCAGCACCTCCAGCGCCAGCACCTCCAGCACCAGCACCTCCTGCGGAGCCGCTAACACCTGCAGAGCCGCCGCCAGCCTGAGCGGAGGCGCCTCCGTGGCCAGTGTAGGCTGTTGCGTTGATGTTAGAGCTGATCATCCAGAGATGGATTGATTGTTGGCCATACCTTGTGGCACCGGTCCAGCGGCGGCCAAAGCGGTCATGGTAGCGGCGAAGAGTGCGAAGAACTGCATTTTGATGGTTGCTTGTGGTAGTTTCTGGAACTTTTGGTTGCTGTAGTTGCTGATTCGCTCCGGGCGGGGTTCGTAAGATCAAAAGAGTGTTACTTCTAGAGTAGTAAAGACTGTTGGTGATGATGGACAAAAAAAAACGAACAGTCCTTCCTCAGCTCTTTTGTATGTCTTTGGGTCCTCTCGGGTCCCTCATTTCGAAGTCACCTCGAATGACGAGTTTCATCGACGAGGTCCGCAAGAGATTTGGACCTCGTCGGTGAAACTCGTTGTTCAGGCATTTTCCACGAACTTTGAGCGGTTCAAAACGCGACGTGTCAGAGGATTCGGTAAGCTCGATCCGGTAATGCTTTCGCTCCCAACGTCTATGAGCAGAGCAAATGAAATGTCACCGATGGCTGATGCGGACTGTCTCACTTGTGCGCATCTGAGGCGAACGCTCTCATGAGCGGCCATCGACGTCAAGTGTCATGTATCTAGCGGGTACAAGATACCATCATCCATGCTTTGGCGTTTGGGTTAGGGATTGAGATCCGCGGCAAGTTGCGAAAACGCATGGTTCCAGAACACAGGACACGCCATTCTGCTGTTCAATCAATCCTCCGTGAACATTGCTCGTTCTCAAAAAGTTGTCGTCGTGCAGTGCTCCGAAGGAGCGGAAGGGAAAAGAGGATCGCCCAAGATTCTCGATGCCTGGAGCCCGACGGTTCCGACAGAGTGGAATTTTGACAGCCTCGTGACCTTGTCCCAAGGTCTCATCTCAATCATTGAATGGTTTGAAGAAGGCCAGGCCAACAAGACAACTTTCGGCGGGTTGATCCTGCTATGTCAACTGTAATGACCCGGCAAGTATCAGAGCTTACCATATGAGACAGGCACTAAACGCAGTCCACTCGGCCACACGACATCCACAATGATGTCTCCCTCAGGCCTCGATATCATTCACCGCAGAAGCGCAGTAGGCTTTATGAGCATGAACGCCAACGGCCAACACTCCAAATCGCTCTGTCGTCATGACTTGTGCCAGCTTGACTTTCGCCATCAGCATTGCTAGCGGATAGGGTTGAGCATGCGGCCAAGTATATCATAATGCCGATCGTCGGAGGGCATGATGACCACCATTTTTGAAGATGATGCTTTCAATGCCATTCTGGTCCATGTTTCGAGGTCCAAAATAGAAAAGAAGGTGCTCAGCATGAGCGAAGGGTGCAACGCAGGAGCTGTGCAAGTGCCAAAGCTGTAACGTACGGAAGCCTCAAATAAAAGCGGGACAATACTGTCGCTCAAATTAGAGTTCTGACCAACACACATGCTTCTGCCTGCTGGATTAGAACCATCAGCAGACCGAGTACCACGGCACTTTGCATCAAAGTTATGCCTCGGCGTCACAATCCTACGGCCTACCGTGCAAGCATCGCATTGCATCGCAGACCATTGGCCATGTGCCTTGTACAAGCTAGTCAATGGACGCAGAAATCCAGCTTTTACCTAGGCTAACTATCAGTAATCAAACGCCCCTTTGGTCATTATTGTTGCTATCGAACTCCATCCTCAGATCATGACATTACTGCATGTGCCACATAGTTTCCGTGTCTCCTTCTCGTGATTCGTCAGTCGCTGTACGGTGGCTTCAAAATCCCCCTTGTGCACTTTGGTATGCCGTATCAATGACTTTGCACGTCGGCTTTACCAGCGTGTGAACCTCTTCATTCTTGCAGCCACTGTAGGCGAGCTCTCGGACGGTGCGGCTGTCGAGGTGATCTCTACGGTATCAGCAGAAGAAGTTGCCGAGGCGGATGAAGAGCTTTCCGAGAAGACAGTCTCAGATGCAGCACTGGCTGTGGGAGAATCGTAAGATTGGGTCGCCGTTGGGTCAATGATGATGGGGAAAGCGCCCGACGTCAGAGAGTAGGATTCGATTTCAATTGTTTGAGTAGAGCCGATGCTGGATGACATCTCCGCAGAATTTGCTGACGCGGTTTCTGCGGTAGGGAGAGGTGTTTCCGCGGAAGCTGTCTCAGAAACAGAGCTGCCTGTTTCAGAGGATTGACTTGCCGTTGGGTCGACTGTGATGGGAAACGACCCTGAAGTCAAAGAGTGCGATGCCAGGTCGATGGTTGAACTCGACTCTGCACTGGTAGATGGTATGTCGGTAACGGCGGCATCGAAGGCAGACTCAGTCGAAGCAGATGACGAGGTTGTGTCTGAACTGATGATGGTCGAGGCTGAACTTGTGGGTACCGGTGTTAGGGCGTTTTGAATCGATTGACTCGCTTCGCTTGCGGTGGATGCCAAAGTGCTCAAGACATTTGCTGTGGCGATAATGATGTCAGAAGAGCTCACGTCCGTTGTTATCAGACTTGCCAGGTCTGTAGCTGAAGTCGTAGAAGGTGCAGAATCGACCGACGAGACGAGATCCACGGAGAAGATGACCGAATTCACAAGTTGGGGATCAGGAGTAGCATACACGTCTGCAGTAGATGGAGTACCGGTGATCGAGGCATCAAAAGCACTCTCCACACTGGACGAAACATCGAGTGACGACGGGGTGGATGTGGTGTCTGATGTAGTCGCGCTCGCTTCAGTATAGGAGCTACTGGATGTTGCAAATTCAGTCGAGTCGGTGGCCGCAGTAACTTCTGCGATGCTCGGTGCTGTCTCTGATGCGATTGCCTCCTCAGTGGTACCTAAGGCTGGCGCCGAGAAAGTTGCAGAAGACGCCAACGCCACCGATGCAGCATCCGCGTTAGACGTGGCTTCAGCTGCTGCCTCCCCTGTTTCCGTGGCAGGATCCATGATATTGTTTGGCTCAAGATAACCGTACAAAGTAGGCCTGAGCGTTGCTAGATTGGCACCGATGGTCGCACCACCTTCTGGGATTGGCTCGGGCGTCCAAAGAACCACTGGAGCAGCAGAGCTGGTAGTGGCATTTGTGTAAGATCCCGCAGTCGCATTGGCCGTGAACGGCAGCGCTGCAGAGCTGATAGTGGCATTTGCGTAAGGTCCAACAGTCGCGAACGGCAGCGTTGCAGAGCTTGTGCTAATATCGGCACTGAGGCTCTCCGTTGCGGAAATTACACTCGTGGCGATGGAAGCATCGGAAGAATTCTGCAAGTCTGTCTGTGAGTTCGTAAGTTCTGTTGCTTCGGGAAAGCTCGAAGTGGCACTTGCTGTGGCTTCCTCCAGACTGCTCGGGCTCAATGTCGATGGATCAGTCGGCGTCGGGGACAAGGTGGTGCCGACGAAAGGATCAGTGAAAGGTCCAGGGCCAATGTATGGAGTGAAGGTTGATGCTTCAGCGCTTGTACCAACATCAATACCCGAGCTCTCCGTAGTCGACGGGTCACTCGATGTTGTCAAAGTATCAAAAGAGGTCTGTGTTGCCGTGGCAGAGGCGCTAGTACTCGCAATGCCGATCACAGTCGAAGCTGTGACTGCGTCCGAGGCACTGACTTCGCTCTCTGTCGCCGCGGTTTCGACACTGGATGGGCTCAGCGTGGACAGGTCTGCACCGATGGTTGCTCCTCCGGGCGTGATTGGAACTAGAGTGTAAGAGAAGGACGCGGCGGATTCAGTCTCCAATCCTCCAGCTGTGTCTGTCGGGAGCACAGATGCCGTATCGCTTGCACTGGCTTCGACACTAGAGCTCTCCGTCGTCAAGACGCTGGTGGCAGTAGCAGCATCCGATGAGCTCAGAGTCTCCGCTGACGAGAGACTGACAATGGCGCTATCAGTCGTGCTCGTAGCTGATGCCAGATCAGAGGGGATGGAGGAGACAGTCCCTACGCTGCTGCTGACCTCTGATATTTCCAGGGTAGAAGGACTCAATGTCGAGAGAATGGCACCAATAGTTGCT
This sequence comes from Cercospora zeina, assembly GCA_022702355.1. Classification (NCBI taxonomy): domain Eukaryota; kingdom Fungi; phylum Ascomycota; class Dothideomycetes; order Mycosphaerellales; family Mycosphaerellaceae; genus Cercospora; species Cercospora zeina. Next base: position 1,609,173 of record JAKLWX010000005.1, read on the forward strand.
CCTCCAGGCGTGATTGACACTGGCATGTAAGAGGCGCCGCCAGCAGAGTCAGTAGCAGCGACTTCCGTAGAGGCGGATGCAGCAAGAGCAGTCTCACTAGCTTGCCTCTTGTTTAAAGCGTCGAGAGGAACAAACAGCGCCACGACACTCGTGACAGGTACCGGCGTCACATAGACTGTCTGATCGGGCGGCGTCACTGTGGCTTCGGCTTCGCAGATCGGTATGATATAGCTTGGCACCGTGAAACCAGGACAGCTTGTGTAGCAACCAGGACCAAAGGTGTTGCCACAAGAATCAGTAGAGTAGTCGCACTTGTAGCCGCAGGGGTCAGTCTGAATCGAAGGTACCGACTTGGAGAAGCTGGATCTGAAGACGCCGCCTTCACATGACCGTCCAGTGTATGTTGGCCGAGGCTGATTTTCGCAAGCCGGGTAACAGCCGCCAAATCGAATGCTGCACGTATTGATGTAGTCATAACAAATGACGCTCTTGCAGGGAGATCCAGTGGCTGAAGGATCAAATGGATAGAGCAAAACTTCAGAAGACGTTGCTGATGGCGCGGCAGTGATGGTGGAATCATCGACGACTGTATAGATCAGCAGGTTAGCAGGAAACGCCACAGGTGTCTTGATCATTCTGGTTGCTCCCGCTGATGCATGCGCAGCTGCACAGACTGAGCCCGTACACAGCTGAGCATCAAGAATGGCAATGCGGATAATGGTCCGCGGACTTGAGCCGAATGCCCGTTTGGTGTACGTACCTTGAGCGGCAGCCAGGGCCGTGAATGCTAATAGCATGACTGCCATGATGCTGACCTTGGAATAGATGTCCTTGAAAAACACTACGAGCCGCAGCCAGAAAGAACTTGGGAGTGGCGACTTTCGGATCCCATACTGTCGATGCCATATAGCTACGCGTTAGTCCAACGTCATTGTTATCTGTCTCAGCATTCCTCGTCGTCTACTATCACCGTGGCCAAGCGACCTACGCGGCAAATGATATGCAAGGCACATTCCATGACTGTCAGACGTCTTATGAAGAGAAATCAGACGAGGCCGTGGACGAGCGTTTGAGCGTGAGATGATACTTGGGGTGGGTGGCAGACTGCATGTTTCGTAAGTGAGATTCGGGAACGCTCGAAGTGCTTCAAGCGCGAGCAGACAGAGGTTGGATCGCACTTTGCATCATGTATACCATTCTGGACCAGCCGCCGCGGCAACGAGTGACAAGATTCTGGAGCCGCGCTCCACGCCCGCGGACGCGTCTAAGGAAGCATCGGCGGCAGAATGATTGCTCGGCAGGGAGCCTGCGCGGTTCGCAACAGATCCATGGTAGAAGTATTGCTCACGTGTTGCCGTCTTGCGGGCCCTCAAATATGGCGTCTTGTAGACTGACTGTATCGTGAGATGTTTGGATCGTGGGTTGGGCCCATTCATGTAGTCTTGGAGGAGGTGAAGATAATGTTGAGTGGTACCTCCTACCTCCTAGAAGTCCACCCCACGTGACCTACAGAACCTCGTAAACCTATAATTCTATTAGATGTTTAAGGAGGTGTTTCTTAAATATTACTACATAGATTGTTATAATTTAAACTGCATTAGAATCGCTATATATAGAGCTCGCTAAACTAAAGGTTTAGTACTGCCTTCTTACTTAGTTATCGTTTTCTTAATAGTTTAGCTAAGGTACCCTATATGCTAGCTACTAGCTTTATAGGCTCTATTAATATAGGTTATTAAGATAGTAGCTTTAAATCTACTTATTTTAATCGTCTTAGAGCCTTAACTAATTAATTAAGTTATTAATAGAGTTATCTACTAGTAGTATTGCCTTATTTAATACGTTCTGCCTCTACCTTAGCCTTAGTAGCTATTTCTTGCTTAATTATACGCTAATTTAGTCTTTCTAACTTCCGTTATTTCTTTATAATCTCTACTTATATATTAGCTTATATCTTAGTTTATTTCTAAGCCTTCTTTTAAGCCTCTTTAGCTTTCTTATTAGCCTATTATTAAGCTATAGAGTCCTTAGCCTACTAAATCTTCTAAGGACTATATATTATAGTACTATCTACCTTTAAAGCTCGCTAGTTATTAATTAGGCTTTTACTCTTATTCTTATATTTTTTTAAGTTCTAAGTAGTAACTACCTCTTTTAATCTAGTATTCTTAGCCTTTAGAATCTAATTCTAAGCCTATAGAGTAAATAGCTTATTATATAGGGTTTAGAGTTATTACTAATACTTAAGATTAAATATTTTAGTTAGAACCTATTTAAATATACTACGTATAAGGCGGAGGCTTAATTCTAAGTAAATTAAGGCTAGTATAGTTAAGCCTTATAAGCTACCTATAGCTCGCTTTAATTCTAGCTACTATATACTAAGTATTATAATCTATTATTATTAGATCTAGTAGATTAATACTAGTCTTCTTAAAGAAGCTTAAAATATTCTTTTTTATAAAGGCCTAGATAAATATAGGCTAAAATAACCTTAGGAAGTCCCTCTTCTATACTATACTAAGCTCTTAATACTTTATATTAAGCTTATTAAGCTCTTTAGAGTAATAGATAATTAAAGGCCTAAATAGTAATATATCTAGTAGCTATAAGTAGTAAGTACTATATAGAGAAAATACTATAATTAGAACCTTTCTTTCTAAAGTAAAGTTAATTAGTAGACTTTATAGTTATATAAGAGCTATAGCTATTAAGAATTAAGAGTCTCTACTTCTACCTTACTTTATCCTTTATATATCTATTAAATACGTCTCTAAGCTATATAAAGCTAAGTTTATTATTAGTCTATCTAGTCTTAAAAGATTACTAGTAAGTATTATAGATCTTAGAGTTAAAATCCTATACCTAGGTATCTTAAATATTACCCTCTAGAGCCTTATAAATTATTATTAGAGGTACTTATAAACTATAAGCGTAGATAGTAGCTAGGATAGAAATCTATTTACGGTTACTAGTATAAATATTACTAAGAACCTTCCTTATCTCTAAGACGTATTTTATATAAATACGCTTTATTTTATTTATAAAGCTAATTATAAACCCTTTCTTATTTATATTATATATACTCTTAGACTTAATCTTATATTTCTTAATCTTATCCTTTAGAAAGTCTAAAAGTTAAAGTACTAATTAAATAACTATAAGAAATTAGCTTTAAAGCGTAAGTATTTAATAGAAATAAGAAATTATAAGTAAATCTAATTAAACTACCTTTTAAGGAATCTTAGTACCTAGTTGTTTCTAGGCCTATAACTACTAATTCTATAGATAAAGTTAAGAACTATTAATAGAGTTAGAGGCAGGCCTTAATAGATAAGCCTATTAATATATATAATAAGGAATGCCTTTTATAAATAGTTTAGAATATATTAAGATTTATACTTACTTGCCTTGCTACTAGTCTTGCTATTCTAGCGATTATTAAGACTACTATAGTTAACCCTAAACATCCTAAAGGCCTTAGATATATTCGGCTTAGCCTAATTACTAAGCTAGTTAAGTACCTGCTATATAGAGTCTATAGTTGTTATGTAATTAATTACTAAAGTTGTTAAGAAACGCTCAGAATTGTAGGTCTACGCGGGGTTGTAGGTCACGTGGGGCGGACTTCTAGTGAAGGAAGTCGAGCGCGACGTTGATGCCTGAAACCCCGGCTCAGGCCGCAACGTGTCGTCACTCGACGCTCGACATGCTGCGGATTGCTGCAATCACCCAACAACATTGAATACATACACTCTCACGAACAACACTACGCAGTCCATCCTTCACTTCAACAACACGCTCTCTGAAGCTTTGCCTAAGATTTCTAGCGCCGAAACACACGATTCCGCCCGCGGCCCACCATGGCCACCAAAGCGGCGCACAAACGCCTCACTCGCGAATATGCGATGATACAAAAGTCCCCTCCGGAATATATCACTGCGCGACCCAGCGAATCCAACATCCTCGAATGGCACTACATCCTCACCGGCCCGCCCAACACTCCCTACCACAACGGGCAGTACTGGGGCACTCTGACTTTTCCCCCCGAATATCCGTTCGCGCCGCCCGCCATCCGCATGCACACGCCTTCTGGCCGCTTCAAATGTACCGAGCGCCTCTGCCTCAGCATTTCCGATTTCCACCCCAAGTCCTTCAACCCGGCGTGGGAGGTCAGCACCATTTTGCTCGGCGTGCTGAGCTTCATGACGAGCGAGGAGATGACGACCGGGTCAATACGAGGGAGCGAGGCAGAGAGGAAGGCGCTGGCTGCGCAGTCGCGGTGGTGGAATTCTACGTGTGGAGGGTCAACAACGAGGACACTGGATGGGAGGCCGGCACATCAGAGAACAGGATTCGGAGCGATCAAGGCCGGAGACGGAGGTCAGCGATTCCGGGAAATGTGGCCGGAAATCGACGAGGAGAATTGGAAGTGGATGACGGAGGAGGATATTGATCCGCAGACTGGAAAGAAGGCGGTTGCTCGTGATGCTGTCGGCCAAGTGACGCAGGAGAAGACCAAGAGTGCTGATGGGAAAGCCAAGGCGGGCAAAGAGACGCAGACTTGGTTCACGCGGAACAAGTACTGGGTCATTGGAGGGGCGCTCTTCTTGTATGTGATGGCTGCTAGGTTTCTGAAGGAACAGCAAGAGATCTAGACAGGTTCGCAAGGATGGTGCTACTTTGTTGGAATTCTGGGTTAGCGAGGCGCTGGGAGCGAGGGTCGAGCGACACTGGTCGCGGAGCTGCTATTGGGCATAGACGAGCGTTTGCAGTAGTACGCTGGGACGGTATCGATGAACATGCATGTGATAATCCACATGGATCATGTTGTGGTCATCCTCATGGTTCAATACGACTTTCCAACAGTTTGCTCAATGTGTGGCCTTCGGTGGGAGGCAATCGTATAGAGCGCAGGTTCACCGCCCTCGCCATTGCAATGCATCCACTGTGCTGCAGAGTCTCTACCTCGTTGCGTGAAAGCATAGACGGAGGTCCAGAACCCTCAGGCCACGCGTGTGGCGCAACGCCTTTCCAGCAGAGTCAAGCTTTTGCCGATGAAGTCTTGTCGCCTTGTCTTGTCTGTACGATCAATCGTCTCTCTTCTCACTTTGATCAAGCTGCACATTCGACATTCCATCACTCCTGTACTGACGAGTCTACACCATTTCCCCCAGGATCGTTCAAGACATGATAAGCGTACGCATTCTCCAATTGCCGCGATGTTGCACGGCTCGGCCCCTCCGAAAGTTTCTGTCTCGCCTCGCACTGGGGCTCCATCATTCCCCACGCACGAACGGGTCGTCGTCTTTCATGGGAGGTAGCGTGCTGCCCTAGTCGCAAAGTACTTGAGGTAGGTTTCGGAGCCTCGCACGTCTTCTGCTCTTTTCTCTATCGCATCTCGGAGCTCACCTGCATACGAAAGTGTAACCAGCGTTCACTCGCAACACATGCTCCACCACAAGCACGCCTTCTCTTGGAGACCTCTCGCCAGCCATGGCCTCTGCTGATCTCGACCTGGCGCAAAGCACCGCGCCCGCAGAAGATCAAACCAGAGGGCCCGTCCAGAGCAAGAACGGCTCACTCGTGGAGACAGAACATCCCGTGGCACCAGACCAACATGACATCCGCTACGAGACGTCGAGAAATGAGATCTGGGCATACTATTCCTACTACATCGGCAACAACGGCCTGACGCTATTCAACTTCGCGCCCACCGCAGCGCAAAACCTCCTCAGCCAGCACGCCATGAAAATCGGCGGCAAAGACAACGATATCGTCTTTTTCGCCGGATCTCGCCGAACCATCAACAGCGTCATCCTCCTCTGCAACGGCATGTCATTCGCCATCCAGGTCGTGATCTTCCTCATCCTCGGCGCATACGCCGACTTTGGCACCTTCCGCCCCAACATCTTGATTGTCCTGTCCTTCATCGCGTGGGGCATCGGATTCGGCTGGCTTGGCGTGCACACGGTCGACGACTGGCAGATCGGATTGGGGTTGTACATTATTGGACTGCTTGCATACCAATTAGCGCTGACCTTTTGGACTGCGGCTTTTCCTGGCTTGGCGCGGAATACCAGAGAGATCAGAGAGAAAGCGGAGCAGTTTGAAAATGGGCAGATTACGCGAGATGAGTATGATCATGCGGATAGCATGAAGAGGAATGAATTGAGCAATACGGCGTTCTATGTGCAAAGTGTGGCTGAGGTTTTCATCTTGGCCGTGATTGTCGGTATTGGGTTTGCGATGAATGTCAACGCGAGTGTTGCGAACAATAACTATGGTCTGAGCGTGCTCATTGCGTTCGCATCCGGTGTCTGGGTTCTGGTTGCCATTCCTTGGTTTGTTCTGGAGAAGAGAAGGCCAGGTCAAGATCCGGGCATGAACATCATACTCGCTGGACTGTGGCAACTGTATAACGCAATCACACAAATCTGGCAGTTGAAACAATCCTTGTTCTATCTGATTGGTGAGTCCTTTACAAAAGCAAGTCAGCAATTTATTGATGAGAGTGCCAGGCTACTTCCTCCTCGGAGATTCCCTCAACACAACAGTCACCGTGATCGCCACCCTCCAAAACCAAATCGTAGCATACAATTTCCTCGAACTCACCTACCTCTTGATCGTCGGAATCGCAGCCCAAGCCGTGGGAATTTTCGTCTACTGGAACATTCAGAAACGCTATCAACTCTCCACCAAAACCATGTTCAACGCCGTCGCAGTGGGTATCATTTTGCTCGACGGATGGGGCATGATTGGAGTCTGGACCCAACGCTTCGGTTTCCACAATAAATGGGAAGTTTGGGTAAGTCATATCCACTCTCTCCAGATGGCGCCGCAAGTTGGAACGTCTACTAATCTCGGAATTGTCATGTTTGCTAGCTCTATCAAGTTTTCTACGGACTATTCGTCTGCCCGTGGTACTCCTATTCCCAAACAGTGAGTTTTCAATCTCTTTTTCGGGCCCTCTCGCACTCATACCACCCCACCCGTTCATCTCATCTCCCCGCCACCGATGCCATAAATGGAACGACGCAATACCACGGCCAAGACGTCCTTCCCGCCGGCCTCATGCTGCTACCCGCTGTCAAAGCAGCTCGCCATTTCCACTCCGCTCGCTGCAACAGACCTGGGTAGCTGTCTGTTTCCGTCCCGACAGACAGCGACGCCAAACTACTGGCTCGAGCTCCTTCTCTCTCGAGCCTCGAGGATCCTAGGATCGCACAGACGGGCGTCAACGCCATTGCAAGGTTCTGTCGCGGCGAGCTGCAGGACGCCAACACATCATATTTTCCAGGGACATTGGCAACGGAAGTTACTCAATGTGGAAATTGTCCGGCCATGAAGTCTGCCGCTTCCCGCTGTCATCATCTGAAATCACGAAACGAAACTCGTGGCGCATGCTCGACACGAACCCCATGAATTGTGCGACTTTCCCGATCTGGCAGGATATTCCAGCGACACGGGGAAAGCAGAAGGAAGAGAAAAAACACACAAATCAAATCACCGAAAACCGTCCAACGACCTCCACTTCGTCACCCACCGTACCATCCTATCCACACTGACCACCATCTCCAATCCCTCTCTCTAACATCTTTTTGTTTTCCGCAGATGATATCCGAAATCACCCCCCGCGGCAAAGAATTCCTCTTCTTCTCGCTCTTCAGCATCATCGGCAAAACCTCCAGCTTCATCGGCCCCTTCATTTCCTCCGCAATAATCGACTCTTCGCACGGGAACAACAACTCCCCGTTCTATTTCCTGTTCGCGTTGAGTTTGGCCAGTTTTATATTTCTGTGCATATTCGTCGATGTGAAGAAATCGCGCGTCGAGCAGGAGGAGTTTTTGGAGAGGGAGAGAGAGTTGAAGGCTGAGATGATGAGGGCGATGAAGGGGGCAGTGGTGGTGGGGAGTGCGGAGAGCTTGTAGTGAGATAGTTGGCAATGGACTGGATTTGATGTACTCGATCTGCTTTGGTACTGGGAGTATTTGCGTTCCGTTTCAATGAGAGTGAGAGTAAGGTACAGCAGCTTCTCAACAGCATAATGCACGCGCTGTACCAGGCAAATTCCACTCCCGGCGGTCGTACCTTTCCCCACTTTGTCCCACTACGTATCGGAATTCCAATTCCAGCACGAAGAAACAATCATCCACCGACGACATGTGCAGAAAGTATGACAAATTATCATGTGCGACGTAGCAGTGAACCATACGCTGCATCTATCTGTGGATCATCAGGATTTTCTAGTAGTATGTATCAGAGAAATGTTTCCCTCGTAGTCGCATGCCGTAATGCAGCAATACAAAGTACAGCATAATGCGCAAGGCCGTGTCTCGTCTCATCGGAGTAGAAGTAGTTCACAGGTAACAGACACAGCTCCTCCCATTCTCATCTTCATTTCATTCTCCATTTCCCCATTCAATCAATCCGGACTATCTTTGGGATCCACAGTGAGCACCTAAGCCGCTGTCGCAGAGTCCACGCGCTCATGCATAGGAACAATCGATGGCAAATCGGTGACATCCAAGCCTGCCAATTTCCCCGCCGCCACAGCAGGCTGATCTGGCAACCTGTCGTGCATAGAGTCAGGGATAAGGTCAGGTGTGACGGATCTTGTGATTTCATCTTCTCTCGTCGCAGGAATGGACAGCGCATTTGTGCTGCCTCCCAGCAGCGGCGGCGTCAGTTCCGGCGACACGGTGAACGACTTGTCCGGGAAACTTCTCGGAATTTCGAGTTTCTCCAGCACCGAGTCGCGCTTCTTGAGGATTATGTCTTCGGATGTCAAGACCTGGCCGAAGCCTTGGGAAGCGGCGACTTGTTCGATAGACTTGAAGTACTTCGCCGTCTTGACCTGGAGTTCGAGGGTGGCGTCTTCGTCAACCACGATCATGGCGTGGGGGTGCATTTGGAGGGACGAAAGGGTCCACATGTGGTTTACGCCGCCTTCGATGCACTTTTGGAGGGCCAAAGCTTTGTGTGCACCCGTGATAATGATGACCACTTCTCGGGCGGCGAGGACAGTTTGGATGCCGACCGTTAATGCCATCTTGGGAACTTTGCTGACGTCGTGGCCGAAGAAGCGGGAGTTGGCAAGAATTGTGTCGTAGGCTAGGCTGCATTTGCATTAGCAGTGACCAAGATGTGAGTTTCAAAGTTTGCCTCGTACGTCTTGACTCTTGTTCTGCTCTGCAGGCTGGAACCTGGCTCATTGAAGGCAATGTGGCCGTCCGGTCCAATGCCGCCAAGAAACAGTTCGATGCCACCTGCCCGGGTGATCTTCTCGTCATATGCAATGCATTCTTCCTCGAGATCATCGGCATTGCCATTCAAGATGTTGATATTTGCAGGATCAATGTCGACGTGGCTGAAGAAGTGCTTGTACATGAAGCTGTGATACGACTCCGCATGTTCTCGCGGGATGCCCACGTACTCGTCCATGTTGAATGTGATGACGTTGCGGAAGGAGATGCCGCCATTTTTGTGGGCGCGGACGAGATTCTTGTAGATGCCTTCTGGGGATGATCCTGTTGGTAGGCCGAGCACAAACGGCTTGGATGGCGCGGGGTCGAAGGTCTGGATGCGGTCTGGGAGGGCAGTGAGCGAGGCCGTAGTTCCGCGGTCTGGATCATACCTACCAATGATGTAGTCGGAGATGTATTTCGAGGCGGTAGCCTTGTCGTCCCGAATAATGAGTCTCCTTGGCACAGTATCAGCCGGGCATTCATTGACGCAATCAGGATACTCACATGGTGTCTGCAAAGTGAGGAATCGTCTGTGCAACTCAGGCGCGGTGGGCGTCTGTGCAGGACGGCAAGGAGGCGGCCAGGCGGATTACACCTGGCGAAGTCATGGTCTTCACGTTTCTGCAATGACCGCACGTTACGTTACAGCCGTTCCACTGCGCAGAGCGGGAGGTGGGAGACTTCGCTGGCAAGGGCCACGATGCAACGTGCACCATCGCGGCTCCCTGATGCAATTGCACTCTGCTGTTGACGGGAAGCTGCAGCTCGCGGCCGTCGCCATCACCCGCACGGCAGCTGCAACAGTCGCCGAAAGGCAAGAGCGAGGGAGGTGCTGACACTGGCTTGCGGTAGTGATGGCACGCGTCCCGGAGTTGTTTGTGGTGGGAGCGGCGGATGATCGCGTGGTCAAGGTGGTACTGTACTGCACTGCACTGCGTCGGTGGAGCGCTCCCGAAACCCTCCACCCTTGCTTCCGCGTGCCCTGGTCCGTCATGCACCTTGCCGGCGACAACGCGGTGGCTGCCATCAGCGCTGCCGTGCAACCATCGACTCACCGAAGCGTGTCGCGTTGTCGGCAATATCGCTTGACCCGTTCGTGATTCTTCGCCCCAGACGCGCCAGACAGGACGGGCAGGACAGGCCGCGAGCCGAGTCACGTGCGCCATGGGGAAAAGTCTAAGATAGCGGTCGGCCAATGACGCTTTGCCTCCAATCTGCAAATAGCGACAGCCTCGCCTTCACCACTGCATCCTTCACAGCACTGCGACGTATTTCATGCGCGGTGCGCGCTCTCGTTCGGCTGCTCGCGTACCACTCTCTTTGGACCGATGCGCTTCTAGCACTCGGCCAGGACTCTCATCGTCCGCCTTCGACGACCTCTCGCTCCTGCCGACCAGTGCAACCAGCCGCAACAACCACCACCTCCACATCCTTGCACCGCACTGCATTCCAGCTTGACGACCGCCATGTCGAGCTTCGACGAGAAGGCGACTCCATCGCCCGAAGTCGACCAAACCGACTCGCAGACGCACTCCAGCGACCACTCCGCCGAACGTGAAGCGCCGCAAGGATGGATGTACAAGTCGCGCAAGATCGGCCCTCTCACAATCCCACACTATGCCTCGCCCAAGGCCCAGCTGCTCTTGGTGGCTTTCGTGTGTTTCCTGTGTCCCGGTAAGCAGCCACGCTCCGCTGCACACATGCTGCAACGTTCGCTAATCATTCCTTCCAGGCATGTTCAACGCCGTCAATGGACTGGGAGGTGGCGGCCAGCTGAATGCGCGTGCGAGCAACGACTCCAACACGGCCCTGTACTCCACCTTCGCCGTCGTCGGCTTCTTCGCCGGCACCGTCACCAACACCATTGGCATTCGCTGGTCCATGGCCTTTGGTGGCATCGGATACTCCGTCTACATTGCCGCCTACTTGTGCTACAACTTCACGGAAAACCTCGGCTTCATCACCTTCGCCGGCGCCCTGCTCGGTGTGTGTGCCGGTGTGCTGTGGTCTGCACAAGGCGCCATCATGATGTCGTACCCGCTCGAAGCGGAAAAGGGACGATTCATCTCCTGGTTCTGGATGATCTTTAATATGGGCGGTGTGATCGGCAGTCTGGTAAGTGGCAAACCCGCCGGCCGACCGACCCACGGAACGGGAACTGACCAGCAGCAGGTGCCACTCGGACAGAATATCAACGACAACCACAATGGCACAGTATCGAACGGCACGTACATCGGCTTCCTGGTGCTGACGTTCATCGGCGGAATGCTCGCGTGGGTTCTGGTGGACGCCAAGAAGGTGGTTCGCAGTGACGGATCCAGAGTGATTTTGATGAAGCACCCCACATGGAAGTCCGAGTTGCTCGGTCTGTGGGAGACTCTGATCAGCGACCCGTGGGTGCTGCTGCTCTTCCCCATGTTCTTCGCTTCCAATTGGTTCTACACCTACCACTTCAACGGCGTCAACCTGGCCCGCTTCACCGTTCGCACGCGTGCCCTCAACAACACCCTCTACTGGCTCATGCAGATCGTCGGAGCCTGGGTCTTTGGCAACGCCCTCGACTTCAACAAGGTCCGTCGCACCACCCGTGCCAAGGCTTGCTGGGTGTCGCTCTTTGTACTCACCATGGCCATCTGGGGTGGCGGCTACGTTTTCCAGAGCGAATACACACGCGCATCGGTCAAAGCCAACCCGGAAGAGATCATCGACTGGGTGGAGGGCCGATACATCGGACCCATGTTCCTGTACATGGTCTACGGCTTCTACGATGCCGCCTGGCAAACGGCAGTCTACTGGTTCATGGGCGCCATCACCAACAACAGCCGCAAGCTTGCCAACTACGCCGGGTTCTACAAGGGCATCCAGTCGGCAGGTGGCGCAATCATGTGGCGCCTCGATGGGCTGGCGGTCCCGTACATGAACATGTTCGCATCCTGCTGGGGCCTGCTGGGCGGCAGCCTGATCATTGCCCTTCCCGTCATGATTGCAAAGATCCGCGACACGGTCCCCATCGAAGAGGATTTGCAATTCACCGATGAGACGCTCGATGATGTGCAGGGCGCCAGACCCGTGGGCACGACATCGACCGACATTGCGTCGAAGGCATAGTGTACGACGTGACACCATCTCATCTCCTCTGGCAGGGATGGATTTGTGATGTGACTTTTTCTTTTGTGAAAAACTGCATGTACGAAAATACGCGTTTCACCGCTGGACACGAGCTGCTGCGGCTCGTGTTGAAACGAAGGGATGATGAAATTACCAGGGAGACACATTCGAGCAGGGCGTCACTCGCGCAGGGCGTCACTCGAGCAAGGCGTTGAGGTTTCGGTCATCAGACGCTGCGAGTGGCAGTCTGACAGTATTGCATGACGACAGAAGGACAGGGGGTTTGCGCTGGAGTGATGAAGAGAGCAATGGCTTCAACGTTTGCAACGGTTCCATGAAAAACTTTCCATTCCGAGTGATGAATTGCGTGGCGTGTTGTGGAAGAGGTTGGCTGACCGAGATTGCATGCGTGGAATACTAGTGCCTCTGCTACCTGCCACATGTAGTTGGGTGAAATTCTCACTAACGCCGGCAAAAGTCGTCAGCAGATCGGGGCGCTCGTGGCAGATCTCTCGTCCGGACATGCGTGCCGCGGATGTGGCTGCCACGCACGCCGAGCAAAAGAGGCTGCGCGAGCTCTCCTCAACAGGACGCCACGGGCGGGACGGCGTGATCGCGTGAGGGTCTGCGGGTATGCATAATATGCAGCACTCTCGCATGAAACGGCAGGGCCGTCTCGAGCAGGCGTACAAGCGGGGCGGGAAGAAGAGGATGTGCAGTACGTAGGAGGGAAGATAGGCGGAGGTGAGGTCGTGTCTGCATGACGAGAACGTGAGACGGGACGAGCCGGACTCTCGCGTGATGATGAGCCACATTGACAATGTAACGCCAGACTGCAACTGGGAGCGGCTGGCGCCGCCGCTGCTCTCGGCACTTTCCGCCCGCTGCTGCCAACTGCGGGAAAGAGCAAAGACGAGGCTGATCGGAGCAGCATCACCACCCACGACTGCCGCCTGCGATGCCTCGATGAAACCTTCCTCCACCCATCATCTCCACGACAGACATTCCTCCGACGCCGCCGCCACTACTACTCCGTCCTGCGCTGCCACCTCCTCGCCTGCCATGTATCACCACCATGCTGACTAGTCGCCGCATATCCACGGCCAATCTGCCCCTCCTGCCTGTTTCCTCTCCCGGCCTTGCCGTCGCTCGCTCCTGCCTGTGCCTTCTCCTGGACCTGCTGCAGTCGCTCAACCTGGGCAGAGCAATGAGCGCAATGATACAGTCGGTCGTTCGAGTGGTGCATCCTGCCTACCGTCCCAAGTCGCGCGTCGGTCACCATGTGGTCGAGAAGAGCGGGGCAGACGACAAGAGCATGGACGAGTTCATCGACGAGACGCGCGAGCTGTTCGAGCCTCCCCTCCAGACCGAGCGCTTGTTGGCCATCTCTGCTCAACTGCAGGCCGAATGTCGGGAACGTTTGGCCCAGTCGGATATTTCTATGCTGCCATCTTACACACGTACCCTCCCGACGGGCCACGAGCGGGGCGACTACCTTGCCCTCGATGTGGGGGGCTCGACATTCCGCATCGCACTGATTCGACTTTCTGGCAAAGCGAGTTCCGGGGGCGATGGCCTACAGATCAGGCGGATACGAAGCTTTGCCATTGACGAGCGGATTCGTGGGTTGAAGGGCCAGGCGTTCTTTGACTGGATGGCTGAGAGAATCTCCGATATGCTGAGCGACTACAATCATCACATGAACGGTGCCACGGACACGCGACTCCTCCCCATGGGCCTGGCATGGTCTTTCCCCATCGAGCAGACTTCACCGCGCAGTGGGCGACTTCTGGCAATGGGCAAGGGATTCAAAGCGACACATGGCGTGGAAGGAGAGGACTTGAGTGAACTCATTATGCGGTCTTGCAACGCGAAGGGTTTGAATGTGCAGATGCGTGCCATCATCAATGATAGTGCGGGCACTCTCATCTCACAGGCCTATCGGGACCCTTCCACCCGAGTGTCGTTGATTTTGGGGACTGGGACGAACGCTGCTATATTCCTCCCGCGCACAACACTGGCCAAGTCGAAATTTGGATCCCGTCCGGATTCATGGTATGCCGAGGCTGAGCGCGTCTTGATTAATACCGAGCTCAGCATGGTCGGTCAACACTCCTTACCCAAGACCAAATATGATGAGCGATTGAATACAACTCACTCTCTCCCCGATTTCCAACCTCTGGAATACCTGTCCACGGGTCGCTACTTGGGCGAAATTGCAAGGTTAATCATCATGGATGCCATTGAAAGTGCAGGTCTCTTCAATGGACAGACGCCGCAAGGTCTGGGAGAAGCATATACCTTGGATTCAAGAATCCTGGCCGCATTTGAAAGCGATTCATCACGGACATTGGAAAAGGCTCGATCGGTGTTTCTGCAGGCACATCCTCTACGATCATCGACACCACGAACGCGGGATCTACAGTTCATCCGCGATATCGCCATGTTGATTTCCCGACGAGCTTCTGCTTATATCGCTACCGCCATGCATGCCTTATGGAGAGTGCGTTCCGAGGCGGAAGGTCTGGAGAGCACTGAAGGAGTGACGATTGCGTGCAACGGTACCATTATCGAGAAATATCCGGGCTTTCGTGAACGTTGTCAACGGTATTTGGATAATTTGTGCGAAGCGTCTGGTGCGACGAGAGGGAAGGTGACGCTGAGTCTTGCGCCAGAGAGCTCGATCTTTGGCGCTGCGGTTGCGGTTGCTTGCATGGAAGAGGGATCATGAGAATTTGTTCTCGACATGATACGACAGTGTCAGGGGATGAATTATATGACGGCGGCAGTGAGCGGTCTGCGTATTTGTTTGTTGTATGCGTCATGAGCGATGTAGCGCGGTGCGAGGAGTTGGAATTGGAACATATATGGCAATTGGCGAGGAATCGCGCCTGGGAAGTGGCATTTGGATACCATATCATCAGTTGGATGGACGGGATGGATGGGTAGGAGATGGGCATGAGTGAAATCGCTGAATATGGACTGCTCTTATCGCAACAAATACAGCATAGATACCCGATCCAAGGCGATACAGATGAGAAGTCAAACAAACAAGTCTATTCTTCCTATCAGGAGCAGCCTGTGCACAAACGAAGCGTGCTATAGGTCGTCGTACTTCGTGATGACCGGGTGCAATGCTGCAAGCGCACACGCATATGTACTCCGTTGTCGGTGAAGATGAAGACTCGACTGCCCTAGACTGGACTGTGTACGTACAATACAATAAATAAGAGAGGTGATAAGCGGCTCTGTCGGCTCGATGAATGGTGGGTGCCGTGCCGCTGTTGCGTACATGTATTTGGTCGATCACACCGTAGCATTGGCTTTTAGCCTGATTACTGATGTCGGTCATTAGTAGAATATTTCGATACTGCGGAGCTCATCATGAGGCTCGTGTCTTGTGGAGAGAAAGTGCGGAAGCTGTTAGATGCACTGTATCCATGTTCACTCATCCACCCATGCAGTGTGCCCAGAACGAGATGGAACAGGACGTGACGAACAATTCGATTCGCATCTTGGAAGGAAAGGGGAAAAAAAAAAAAAGAGCTCGGCGCACGTCTACCTCGCTATTGAATCTTGTTAAGCGGCAGTTCCATCACGGCAGCACTTGCCATCGGGGAATATTATCTGTCCTGCTGTCAGCAAAAGAATATTGAGAAAGCCCATGCAAATTGCAGCATCTTGACCTCCATAAAATCTCTAGCAGGAAGTACGTGCGATCGATGAGTAGAGAGAGAAACATGCGAAGAAGAAGAAAACATCAAGCTTGATTAGCATTATCCGTCGCCGTTTCTTTCTGTCCGCACATCGTCGGGAGAAGATTTCATGACATTCTCGTCTCTTTCTAATACATGTCTCAAGTCCTGTTCGTACCCTACTTTCAATCAGAAAGCGTCCCTTTCACTTTGCTCCTCATTGATAGTTGCCTCATAGATATTTGCCTCCTAAATCAGCTCTACGTGTCGACAGATAGCCTCATCTGCTTCGCTGCCCCGAGCTGAGAGCGTCAAAGTTGTAATAGCAGCCTGGCGCGGCAAGGAAATAATCGCTCGCTTGCTGCAATACGAAACGTTGCAAGATAGCACCGAGCCTAGCCTTCATCGCCGGGACCTGTTGCACAAGTTGATCAAAGTTGGCCATTCGCGGAGGTGGGATGAATTGTGTCGCCGCACATGCGCACTTCTCCCCAAGTCTCTGCAACCCTTCATGGCTCGCATGCCTGCTGGTAACTCGGATCGCTCCGTATTTGTGAGTACCCAGTGGCTCGTGGCGAGATTCTTTTCTGGAAGCATGGCCCCATTAAATCAGTGGAAACTCTTCTGTTACCGGACCTCAAGAGGTAGCTGTTTCAAAGCCTCACGCGCAAGGCGTTGCTGGTATAGAGCGCACTCTGAACGACAGAAACACATCTTACCAGTTTCCCGCGAGGGATTTCCAACAAGCATCACCACTCAATCGTCATCTGGCACATACATCCGCTTGCTCTTCGATCTCGCACTGTGCGTAATGGTCGGATCTCGCGGATCCGTCCTCAACTTGATGTGATGCACAACATGCGGTCTGTACACGGCATCGACCGGCGGCATCCAATCATCGAGACTCAGCGGGAAATATTCGTAGAGCAAATCCGCGCTTTCATCGGGACTGTTGATAGTATTGATGGAAAACGAAGGCGGCCGAGCTGGGATCTGAAGTCTCTTGGCCTTTTGTGCCGAGTCCGGCGGGGTCTCGCTGCTGCCCGGCTTTGGAGAATCGTCTTCTACTAGAGATAAGTTGATTGGTGCGGGCGGCGGCATTGAAGACTTTTTAGGAGGCTGTAGGCCTGGAGAAGTTGATCGATAGAGATTAGGCGCTTCCTGGGGGGTGCTGCGTGGAGGTGGCATTGCTGGAATGTCGGCTGCTCCGGCGTTTGCTTGCTGCCAAGTGTGATTCTCTCCCACCGCTACACCTTCGTGCGCGTCATATGAATACATGGACATGGCAGGAGCTGGAGCTTCAGTCTTGACTGGTGCTGATGTGGGCCCATCATTCCTCGACTTCTCTCCTCCATGCACTGTCGCAGCTCGAGTCACATTGGAAGTTTTTCGTATATGTCCATTGCCACCAAGCGGCATGTCCTTCCGAGATTGAAAATTCCTCGGGCTGCGTCCTCGCACAATAATGGCGCCAGACCGTACGGCGCAAATAGGAATTTTGCCTCCGGTAGCCAAGGTCGCCTGTACCTTGAGATGCACAACAAAGTGCTGCTGCAATTCTTTGCGCCGCCCATTGTTGGCAGTTGCGATTCTGAACTGTAGCCGCTTCCACTGGAATGGGAAACTCGCAAAGTCTGTGTTGATTTCCTGCACATTCATCAAGTCTAGAGGTATCGACGGCGGCTCGCGCTCAGTCTTGTCCTCTGGGGCAGGCCCGGGTGTTTTCCACGGCACTGATATAATTTTGACGGGATTTCCCTCCGTCGATTCGTTCGCACTGATAACGAGCTCTTGCCCTATGATGGGGATCTGTTCCCCTTGCTCTGTCATGATATATCGTAACGTTCGTGGGAGAGTGATTTCTCCGGTAATTTGAAATAGGTTTCTTCGATAGCACGTGAGCTCCGAAGGCGGCGGGTTTGCATCTCCTGCAGACGCCCATGGCGACTCTGCCAGAAAGAACATGCCATGGAGCTGCGCTGCGAGGGAGATGGTGGTTCGGCGGTAGGTGTAGTCGAGGAGCGTGTAATCGAAGGCGGGGAGGGAGAAGCCGAGGAGTTTGTTGTTCGAATCGGTCAGAGGAGCTTCTGGATCGTGCGGATCTTGTGTCTGCGCGTCAAAGGCGCTCACGACATCTGAGAAGGGATCTTCGTAGGCGCTCGCGAAGCGCTTGAGATGCGGCGGCTGTGGTAAGGCATGGAGGTTCAAGTCATCGCTCCTGCAGCGCGAGGTATGTTTAGCAAACCGCAGTCTCGTGGGAGTTCATGCTCCTGCGGCCAGATGGGAGTGGGAAGTGGACCTCACACGTACCCGGCATAACCACCGTATGTGGAGTGATGGTCATGATACTCGGCCGGCAGCAACATCTCCTGGAAGGGATCCTGGGCTCCGTGGTTGGGCTGCTGCATCTGCGTGGCCAGGTAAGTCATGGTCGACGGGTCAAAGCCTGAGAGATCCATGATGGCGACGTCGCAGTGCATAGAGCTCCCTCGGCAGCTCTTCCAGCGCCGACTGACAGTCCAGCCTCGGCGATAGTCGCTGTCCGTGTAGGATCATGGACGGTGACGGCGAGGGAGCAACGACGGCAGGACTCGTCGTGCCGTGTCGCAAGCGTCGAAGCAGTGCGAGCTGGTCCAGTCGATGGTCGGGAAGGGAAACAGGTGTGCCGCCTTGGTGCTACGCTCGAGATAGATGCTGCGAACGCATCGAGTGTCATCGGGCGGGTGCGCCGACGTGCTGCTGGTGTGCGATTATCAGATGTACACACTTCCCGCGCAAGCTGCTGTCCGGAAGCAATGTCATCGCGACGGTGTTTGATAGGCTGAAGTCAATCAACCACTGACTCTCGGCTTGCACGTGAGTGCCGACTACAGCATACGGGAATACATGGACCAGACAACATCGTAATTCAAGGATACCTGCAGTCATATCGTCCCACATCATACAGTCCTGTTGTCCTCAACATCAAACATCTCTGCCCGATTTACGTCGGCACCATCGTCCACGTCGCTGCATCGCAGCTGACTTCTTCGAAATTGTGCAGCACACTAAAACCCATGGCACTCAGACCGTCAAAGTTGCCGTCGCCGTCCATCTGCAGAGAAGTTAGCCATGTTGCACGTACGCAGATGCAGAGAGGCCCTCACGTAGTCCAGAACACACGCGTTGCACCCTTGTCCCTTCACTTGTCTCATTCCGAGCAGGATCAATCCTTGCAGCAGTGTGGAATACTC
This sequence comes from Cercospora zeina, assembly GCA_022702355.1. Lineage (NCBI taxonomy): Eukaryota > Fungi > Ascomycota > Dothideomycetes > Mycosphaerellales > Mycosphaerellaceae > Cercospora > Cercospora zeina. The sequence goes on from JAKLWX010000005.1 coordinate 1,628,458, forward strand.
GCCAACACTGGGACTGATGACTGGTGACGAGATACCACCCGCCAACTCCCCTAGATCTTTCATGCTGGGCACGAACTCTGCCAGCTGACTCTGCATATTGTACAGCACCACTGTACCAACTAGCGCTCCATCCTCGGGCCTCTTGGCACGAATAATCCCGCATGCTGCTGGATCCGCAAGCGCCATTTTGTACACTTCTGCCAGTCCTTGTCTGTTGTTGGTTTTGATGTGGTCGAGGATCGGTCCCGCGTAGTCCCATCCATACACCAAGTCGAAGTCGACGCCCGCGCTTTGCAAACTCTTGGCCATACCTTCCGGCGGGCTCCAAGTAGACAAGTTGCGAGCCACCATGCTGCACACGGATCGGGAAAGCGCAGTGTTCCACCCGAGGTTGGCGAACCATGATCGAAGTCGCTTTCGCTCACCGCCATGTCCTGTGGGAATGCCGAGATAGATGCTGGGTAACCGCGATCCGAGCTGGAACCTTTTAACGCCTTCCCGTTGCAAAAGTGTGCGGATTGCGCGGTTGTGTAGTGAGTGGCCAATCGACAGCTTTCTCCTACTCGGGTCGACGAAGATGGCACCGATCACTCCGCTTCCGGCTGCTGGGAAGAAGTACGTCGCGCAAAAGCCATAAAGTGCCCGGGTGCTGGAGTTTCTCACCACGTAATGCGCTTCCTGAATGTCAGCATTTCGCAACAGGAAGGAGCTTGAAGTCGCGCTCGCCAGCTCCGAGTGCAGACCAGGGGCATTGCCGTCAACTCCGGCTTTGATCAGCACGTCCAAGGAATGAGAGTCTCGCTCTTCGTTGAAAGCCTCCACCAGCCAATGCTGCTTCGATTGCGACAGCTTCTGACTTTGACTGATGGAGCCAGGAAGAGCGCCTGCGGGTGTGAAGTCTCCGTACAAGACCTTCACCAGGGACATGAGCGCCGTTTCCGTAAAGTCATAAGTGCAGAGGTATGTGCCAATGCTCTGGTCCATGGCGAAATCGTAGGGCGAGCTGACAGAGATGACAATCAAGGGCTTCTCCCGTCTCTCACCAGCAGATGAATAGTGCATGTTGCATATCATCGAAACGTGTTTCGCGAAGCCATGTTGGTACAGGTTGCGATTCGCGTCCGCAGTGACAATGATGACGGCACTTGCTCTGTTGATGAGATTCTCATGTTGCGGTCGGACACCGTTCGCAGTATAGGACGTATGCAGTACACGTCCAGTTCTTTGTCGAGCAAGTGTACGGCCAAGCTCTCGGAACACGCGCTCCCCACTCATCACCGACGCACTCCGCTGCATGTGCTCAGGTTCTGGCGAGCTATTCGTGGCTTGTTCTGATAATGCTCGAGCTGCAGCAGAAGCGACCAAAGGTTTGACAAGTGGTGTGAGCAAGAGAAGTTCATCTTCAGGCTCGATGATGTTCGTGAGAGGTAGGAGTCGGTTCTTGTCTCGAACCACGGTGATCGAGGAGTTGTACGCCTTGGTGGACAGCTGGGTGTGTGAGGGTTGTAGCTGAGACAGAAGCTCGATGCCCTGAGGGTTCAAAGCCTTCTCCCATGTCGTGCATTTCGCCTTGAGGTCAAGCACGCGCTGCAACGACCTCTTGAGGCGCTCTTTCGTCATCATAGCATTCTCCAGTCCGAGCTTGAGTCCATCGATAGCTTCTTGCTGGTGCACGAATGAGCGACAAAGAAGCACGATGTCACAGCCAGCGTTGATGGCCATGACTGTGCCACCTCCAACACCAATATTGTGACTCAAGGCTTCCATTTCGAGGCAGTCCGATATGACAACTCCGTCAAAGCGTAGATCATTTCGCAGCAGATCGTTCACAACTTGCTCAGAGAGGCACGCATGCATAACATTCAGACCGGCTGATGACATTGCACATCCTCCAACCATCATCGCATCCAAGCCTTCTTTGATCGCGTTTCGAAATGGTACCAATGCGTTCAGACTGAGTGACTCGAGGCTCTCCGTAATGGTAGGCACATCCAGTGCTGATCCAAGAAATTCCAAGCTACCATACGATGGGAAGTGCTTGCCCATGGTGCTCAAGCCCGCATCTTTGTAGCCCTTCATGAATGCAATGCCATATGAGGAGACCTCTTGAGGATCGTCACCTGTTGTACGCACTCCAAGAGGCTGATGACGAGCATTAGTCAAGACGTCCAGCACGGGACCCATCATCAAGTTCACACCACATGCGGAGATTTCTTCTGCGGTCGCTTTGGCTACTTCGTAGGCAATCTCTTTCGACCCTGTTGCTGCCAATCCCATTGCTGATGGGAATTGGCGAATGTAGATCTCGTCGAAGAGACTGTTGACGCCGCCATTCTCCTGGTCGATGCCAATGAGGAGTGGCACTGGATGGCCAGCATCATGAGCCAACTTCTGCAATTCGAGGACCAGCTCGGTGCATTGCTCAGCATCTGTACCGTGTCAGAGGTCGTTGCACGTAAGACGTCTGAGGGTATGTGGTACTTTTCAGGTTCTTAGCAGTCAGCAGGATGGACCCGAGATGGTCCTCCTGAATCAGTTTCTTGATTTGCGGCGTAACGCTGGTTCCCTCAAATCCCATCTACAGGTCACCAACAATGAGCATTGACGACTCTTGATCAAGGATGCGCAGGCGATGCAACGCTGCGGGCGAAGAATTGACTTGCCATAAACAGTTGCCCCAGGGTTCTGCCATGACATTAGCTTCGCAGTTGTAACGATCTCGCCAGTGCTGCAACCTTGTGGGTAAGACTTGTGGGTAAGCTCTTGGGTGACATACCGGTCCATGTCATCCCAAACGGAATCCAAGTGCAAGGTGCCATTGCTAGTAGCAGTGGCCATGCTGTCGACTAGCCTGAGCTCCACTAGCGCCTGGACCACAAAAGCGCAACATGCAATGGATCAGCATGCGACCTTGACACCAGCGTCAGACGTGTGCGCTTGCGTCCAATGGTGGATTCTCCGGGTCAGAAATGGAGGGTAACGATATCATCCTCCGGAAGACGGCCAGGCGCGCGACAGGCTGGACGACTGACAACGCGTTTGGGAGGCCGCGTGGGACAGGAGACTTCGCTTCTTTGATTCGCGTCAAGCGACCTGCAGCTCAATGGGCAGTCCTGATGGAGTAGCGTCGCATGATGGGTGAGCGGCCAAGGGTGCTGAGCGTGGCTAGTCGCCGTTCCAGCCTCGAGGTGACATTCGGAGTACGGAATGCCAGAGGTCGAGTGGAGCCAGAATACATGTACCGCTCTCCAAAAGTGGGGGAACATCACCTGGCTGGACAAAGGTCGGCACCAAATTAGCCGAGCTCGACAAACTGCACAGTTGAACGCAACCTCGACAACCTTCTTCCACGTTGCAACCTCACCTTACACCCGCTGCAACGTGCCCATGCCATCGGACAAGGACCACCGCAAGCCATGTCGTCGCCAGTCGCGATAGGGCAATGTGAGAGCCACGACCACGCTGTCAACGTGGACCAGATACGACCGAGTATGCCGTAGAGCTCTTGCTGGCACTGTAACGTGGTATAGGTTCGCTCATGATGTTCTTGCATGTGGTATGAGCCCTCACAGCTATGCAATTTGACGGCAGGTCGTTGGCAATCTCTTCACTTCTCCGCGTCAAGGCTCTCTCGAATGCAGATAATTGAAGCCCAGATACGTACGACTTCGCACCACAACAAGCACTCGCAATAATCCTCGCGATGCCCATCGCGTTGTCTCCGGAGAGGCCTCGAACTGGCGTTACACGTCTCACCGGCGGACGTCTTGTCAAGCATGGCAAGCTTGTGGAAGAAGATCTCTGGATTTCGTCAATCACTGGCAAGATCTTGCGCAGCCAAGAAGTTTTTTACGAGCATCATGTTATGCCAGACAAAATCATCGACCTCGAAGGCAAGATCTTGTGTCCGGGCTTCATTGATGTGCAGTTCAATGGCGCCTTCGGCGATGACTTCTCCACGGTACCAATAAACAATGCCGGCCACGAAGACATCCTAGCGTACGCAAAGACACTCAAGAAGTTGAACAAACGCCTGGCGCAGACCGGAGTTACAAGCTACTTGCCAACGCTGCCAAGTAACAAACCCGAGCTGTACCACAAAGTCCTGCCGTACTTGGGCCCGAGCGGGGCACGCAGAGATGCGTGCGAGGGCAGCGAAAGCCTTGGAGCACATTGCGAAGGACCGTTCATCTCGCCGACCAAGAATGGTATACACAGTCTTGATGTGCTCCAGGATGCGCCTCGCAGTTTTGAGGACCTGGAACGGTGTTTCGGGGAAGATAACCTACCAGCTGATCGAGATTGCCCCATCCGAATGCTCACAGCAGCACCAGAAGTCCCAGGCGTGTTACCTCTCATCCAAGAACTCACTTCCCGAGGGATAACCTTCTCTATCGGACATACAGAAGCTTCCTACGAACAGACCAGCCAAGCCATCCGCAACGGCGCTAGGATGATAACGCACCTCTTTAATCAAATGCCCGCACTACATCACCGTAATCCTGGACCCTTTGGCGTACTGGGGAAAGCCGAGGACACCGAACGCCCATTCTTTGGCATCATAGCCGACGGGATCCATCTGCACCCAACCACAATAAACATTGCGTGGAACGCCCACCCCGAAGGCTTCATACTGGTGACAGACGCCATGAAAACGGTCGGCCAGCCAGATGGAGTATACGAGTGGACAAACGGCGATCGCTTTGTCAAGAAAGGATCGATTCTCACCCTCGAAGGCACAGAAAGACTTGCCGGTAGCTGCGTGAGCTTGGTGGAATGTGTCAGTAACTTCTGGAATTGGAGTCGGTGTACCATACCCGAGGCGATAGCCAGTGTGACCAGCACACCGGCCAAGATGCTGGGTTTGAAGGGTTCAAAGGGATGTCTAGACGCTGATGGAGATGCGGACTTGATTTTGTTGGACACGATGGAAGAAGGGGGCAGCCGCAGGTTCGAAGTTGCTAAAGTGTGGAAATTTGGGAGTCTCGTGTTTGAGAAGGAGAATAATGAGGAGTGAGGCGGATCTCCATGGACGCCTGTACGCTATGATCGGAAATCATGTGCACAAAATGCTCGCAGTGCTTGTTCATCGTTCGATAGAATAAATAGACATATATCGTTCAGTGCTAAGTTATACTCGTATCTTGATCGCCTGAAGAAGCATGGATGTGAACGCGGCTGTTTGCATGTGAATCATGACGTAGCCACGCGAGAATGGGTCCTCGATTCGATGAACGCGAACCCCATCACCACTCTCTCACCAGCTTCGGCACACGCTCTTTCTACTCATCACACGTGGATCATCGGTCTCTCACTCACGCCACATTTTGACATGATGATACACAGTCTCTTCTGGTGGTGACAGCAGGTACATCAGGATGCGCGCCACCATCTCCTTGTGTCGATCATGCCTCGGAGCTCTACACAACACCAGCCAATCCGTACGGCCACAAGTTTTGCGACACGTTCAGTACAGCATCCGTAGTGGACGCAGCCGCAAGTCCTTTTCGATCCTGCATCACGTCCGGCATACTTTTCGACCACCGCCACTGCCCGTCAAAGGAGGAACCCTCCTCCTCGCAGCACTCAGTCCTGCTGCGTTCGTTTCGATAGCCGAAGATGAAGAGAATGATAATGGCCTCACGCATGAGGAGCATATGCTGGAGATTTCGCGCAAAGAGCTGAGAGATTCTGTCCCAGACAGGCTGAAGAACAGCAAAGGTTTTCGCATCAGGATATGGCGTTTTCTCAACGCGTGGATCTTCGAGCCCATCGCCACAGGACTGCGGTTTATACATCTCGTCTTCATATTTGTGCCTGTCCTCGCGACAGTGCCTGTAATATGGCTTGGGTCGCGAGATCCGGAGCGAGACGATGAGAGAGGTGGCACGGTTTGGTGGTATGGCTTCCTGGTGTCTAGCATGGAACGCGCGGGAGCGGCTTTCATCAAACTCGGACAATGGGCTGCGAGTCGGACAGATATCTTCCCGCAGCAATTATGCTTGATCATGTCAGCATTGCATTCGAACGCGCCGGCGCATAGTTTAAAGATCACGAAAGAGACGATAGAACGAGCATTTGGGCGGGACTTTGAGGACATTTTTGAGGAGTTTCAAGAGACGCCATTGGGTGTGGGCGCTATCGCACAGGTCTATAAAGCGAAGCTGAAGCCAGATCTTGCCGTAACAGACGACGAGGCTGCGGAGAAACCGAAGAACCTGAGAGAAAGGGCATTGAAAACAGTGGATCCTCTGTTGAAGAGCACACCGCAGCGCGAGCCGAGCAAGTATGTGGCGATCAAGGTACTGCATCCCAAGATTGAAAGAATCGTGAGACGAGATTTGAAGATCATGGGCTTCTTTGCGAGCGTGATCAACGCCATTCCGACGATGGAGTGGTTCTCATTTCCGGACGAAGTCAAGCAGTTTGGAGAGATGATGCGACTGCAGCTGGACCTGCGCATCGAAGCAGCGAACCTTACCATCTTCCGCAAGAACTTCCGCAATAGGTCCACTGCATGGTTTCCCTACCCCTATACACAATACACGACGCGCCAGGTACTGGTAGAGGAGTTCGCGACTGGCATTCCACTGGAGCACTTTTTGCAAAATGGCGGCGGCGTTTTCCAAAAGGAGATTGCAGATGAAGGTCTAGACGCTTTCCTGCATATGTTATTGATTGACAACTTCATACATGCCGACTTACATCCTGGAAACATCATGGTCCGCTTCTACAAGCCAGCAACGATGCACGAAAGGACAGAGGTGGGTACCAAAATTCGTCAGAAACTAACAGGCGATCCAAAACCAGATGCAAAGGATGGCCAAGATGTCACTGAGACCGTACTATCTCGACTCCGGCCTCACAGACACAATAAGGATGCATGGCTGAAGGAGCTTGCACAGATCGACAGGGAAAATTTCAGACCGCAGCTTATCTTTATCGACGCGGGATTGGTCACAGAACTCAACGAGACGAACCGAACAAATTTCTTGGATCTGTTCAAATCTGTCGCTGAATTCGACGGATACAAGTCCGGACGACTGATGGTGGAGAGATGTCGTCAACCGGATGCGGTCATTGATAAGGAGGTGTTTGCGCTGAGAATGCAACACCTCGTGCTCGGTGTCAAGAGCAGGACGTTTGCGCTGGGGAACATCAAGATTGGTGATATCTTGAATGAGGTATTGGATATGGTGCGATCGCATCATGTCCGATTGGAAGGCGATTTCGTCAATGTTGTCCTGTCCATTTTGCTACTCGAGGGCATTGGCAGGACGCTAGATCCGAATTTAGATCTGTTCTCTGGGTGAGTCCACTGTCCGGTCGTGATGCTGTTCTCCTTAGCTGATATTTTGCGCAGTGCACTACCGATCCTCAGACAACTGGGAGCCCAAAGTGGCAGTTCAATGCTCAAATCCGGCGATTTGTCGATGGTCAAGGTCTGGGCTGGCCTCGAAGCGAGAAAGTTCTTGCAGGCCAGCATCGAGAGCGTCGAGATGTGTGTCAAGTATGATCAGTTGAGTCCCAATATATGAGAGAAAGGAAGGCATAGCGGATGCATGAGATACATGAAGACGGAATTTTCGAGTCGCTTGCGTGTTGTCGGCTTACTTCTCCCTCACTGGAATATCTCTGCTTGCATGGACATGCCCGTCATCTCTCAATCAACATTCTTGTTGGCTCTGTGTCTAACACATGGCATTGAGGCAGTCCTCGGAATCCTTGCTCTGAGCTACTCTCTGCAAGATGAGAAACCGTCTCATCAATGCTACTTGCACTACTCATTCATTCATGAGCAGTCGTAGGCCGTTTGGAATTGAGGATCGATCGGGTAGGCATGGAAAGAGAGGTGAAGTGCACGGTGTTCATCGTCGGCTAAAGTCCTTACCGGGCGTCCACAGCCGATGTCAGCTTCCGAAGCTGTCTCGCCCCAGGTGTCCTTTCCTCTCCGACATCGTCTCACACGGAGTGCTGGCAACGCGCTCCCGAAAGATTCGCCAGCATTCTGATCCGAAGCGTAGGTCTTTCTAGTTCTTTACTTTTGTTCCACTTACTCTAATCCGACCTTTGTCGTTGTGTACTATCACTCGCCTTGAAAAGCATCGTACCATTGGCAGCGCCGAAAGCTCCCGCGCATTGTTAGAATATACTCGTGTAACACCACAAGATGGCGCTGCAAAAAGCTCTCAAGAACATCCTAACCAAAAACGCCGACGACATCGTAATCCTTTCCGCACTACGCACGCCTGTCACACGAGCGAAAAAGGGCGGATTCAAAGACGCCTACGATCACGAGCTGCTCTCCCATGTACTCAAAGCAACCCTCCAAGCACACCCCAACCTCGATCCGGCGAAAATCAACGATGTACAAATCGGCACAGTCCTCTCAGAGCTGGGCGGTAGCAAAGCAGGACGAATGTCAGCTATCCATGCCGGAGTTCCCGAGACCACGACCTTCCAGACCGTGAACAGGGCATGCTCGAGTGGTTTGGCAGCCATAACAGGCATAGCCAATTCCATTCGAGTCGGAGAAATCGATGTAGGAATTGGTGGTGGCATGGAAAGCATGACGAGGAATTATGGCTCGCGAGCTATTCCGACAGCTCTCTGGAACGAAATGAAAGAGTCGCCGAGCAAGGACGCAAGAGACTGTGTCATGAGCATGGGAATTACAGCTGAGAACGTTGCGGAGCGATATGGCGTATCTCGAAAAGAGCAAGACGAGTTCGCTGTTGCTTCGCATGTCAAGGCTGCAAAGGCACAAAAGGAAGGGCTGTTCGATGCGGAGATTGTGCCGGTCAAGACGAGGACTGTATCGGACCCCGAACATCCAGAAGTTACAGAGGAAATCACGGTGGCAAAGGATGACGGCATTCGTGCGGGCAGCACAGTGGAGAAGCTGGGAACTATGAAGCCTGCTTTCAAAGCCGGTGGCGCGACCACAGCTGGAAACAGCTCACAGGTCAGCGACGGCGCGGCTGCAGTACTCATGATGAGACGATCCACTGCAACAGAACTCGGTCTCACATCTTCCATCATTGGCAAATGGGCTGGAACGCAAGTCGCGGGTTGCAAACCCGATGAGATGGGCATCGGCCCTGCTTTGGCGATCCCCAAGCTTCTGAGCTACACTGGCGTGTCGAAGGAGGATATCGGTATTTGGGAAATCAACGAGGCTTTCGCTTCGCAAGCTGTATACTGTGTGCGAGAGCTGGGAATTGATCAAGGAAAGGTCAATCCTAAGGGCGGAGCTATCGCTTTGGGACATCCTCTTGGTGCTACGGGTGCAAGGCAATTAGCTACGCTCATGCCTGAGCTTGCGAGACAAGGGCAGGAACTGGGTGTTGTGAGTATGTGTATCGGAACTGGTATGGGTATGGCTAGCTTGTTTGTTAGGGAGTAATTTCAAAAGGGACTACAAAATGTGTGAATATGGTAGATCTACTGCAAAATTCCCGAACAAGACCAGCTCCAACAACGTCTGAAAGTCTCTTCAAGACGTTGAAAACAGCACTGGATGCCACTAACCTACTACGGCAGCCCACAAAACTGCGAGAGCCACAAGTCCCGCCAATAGTCCTTCCGAGGTCGCACCCCGCCTCTATAAGTAAATGTTGTCTCCGCCCGAGACTCACTTTGGAGGAGTACGCTGACCACATATAAAATTCTCAATATGGCGTCCGCAGTATCAAACATCCGCGCCAAACATGCCGGCAACGCTCGCTTCAACGAAGAAGCTCTCTCCTGGGACTCTCGCCCCTTCGTCCACGAAGCCTCCCAAGCAGCCTCCCAAGCCATCCTCTCCAAGCTCTCAAATCTTCAACCCCACAATCAAGACTCTCAATCTTCCGGCCTCCAAGTTCTCGAAATTGGCTGTGGAACCGGAATTCTCAGTTTCCTCATGGCCAAAGACCCTTCCATCGCTCGAATCGTCGCCGTCGATGCGGCAGAAGGCATGATCGAAGTATTGAAAACGAAACTTTCCAAAGATCCCGCCGCTGCGAAGAAAATCGTTCCTGTGGCAATATTGTTAGAAGATCCGGAAGATTCTGCTCTTCCTCCTGCAGCACAAGGAGCAGAAGGAGACAAAGAGGGTGAACGACAGAAATTTGATCTGATCACGAGTCATCTTGTCTTGCATCATATTCCCGACTTGAAAGCGGTGCTGGAGACGATGTATGGGTGTCTAGCGCAAGGAGGGAGGGTCATGTTGACGGATTTTGAGGATTTTGGTCCGCAGGCGAAGAGGTTTCATCCGGTGGGGAAGATGGATGGCGTAGCGAGGCATGGGATTCAGAAGCAGGAGATGGAGGTGATGTTGAGAGAAGTGGGATTCGAGGAGGTGGAGGTGAGGGCTGAGTGGAGGATGGAGAAGAAGGTGGAGAGGTTTAATGGGGAGTTTGAGAAGATGGGAAGTGCGGAGTTTGCGAAGGTGGCGAAGAATGAGGATGTGGGCGAGATTATGGAGTTCCCGTTTGTGGTTTGTTGTGGAGTGAAGAGGTGAAAGAGAATCAGAATGTGGTTGCGATTGTTTTCAAAACCATCGCATAACCTTGGATCATCAATGAGTAGATGACGACGCAGCATCCGATGATCGACTCGATTATCGACATCATTCTCAGCCTGTATTCTGCGCTGGACATATTTCTAAACATCTGGAGAAAGCGAAGACACCGTCAAATTCGATCTCATGTGAGAGGTGATCACAACAGACAAGAAACCCAGGCAACCAACGTCTGAGATTGAAGGACTGAACATTAGAAAGCATCATGCCACTCACCAACGAAACTATTCCGAGCATTGACTACAGGATTCCGCAAGGCCAGCTTACCTCTTCCCTCATCCCACCGAAATCCAAGCGCTTATAATCATAACCACGTCGACTGAATCCTGCTGTCCAACTCCCCCATCCCGTTCCCTTTCCTCACTGCCTAGGCACTGCCAACAGCAGCCTGCAAGAACTCCACCGCCTCATCAACATCAGCCGTGTAGGTCAAGTGACCCGGCGTAACAACCAACCCACCACCACAGACACCATCGCTCACGTTGCAGAACACCTTCGTCCGCTCAGCAGGATAATCCGGAATTTTTCCACTGTTTTGCAGATTCTTGGTGTAGCCATACAGCACGACACCTTTGGTCTGTTCCTTCTGCTCAGCTGGAAGAGCAGTGACGGCTGCGGCAATGAGTGCGGCGCCTTGGCTATATTTCTGGTGTCAGGATCTGAAACAATGTTTGGAGCGATGGGATGGACGTACGAGTAGCCGGCTGCGACGATAGCGGCGTCTGGGCACTGGCTCGCAGCGAGCGCGAACATGTCGGCCGCCTCGCGCTTAGCTGCTGCTGTGGTGCCGTCTGGTTGGAGGTTTCCGGCGATGGAGGCCGTGTAGCCTCCTCCGATGCCTTGACAGACGGCAGTGGGGAAGGCTTGTTTGAGGCCGCGGCAGGTTGGGGGGCCGACTGTCATGCCCTGGGTTGCAGTCAGTATTCTCCGAAGCTGAGGAGATTGGGGATGCTGATGCTGACCATGTTGCCCGTCTCAGTCGAGCCTCGAGCGAAGATGAAGACGACGTCACCGCAGTCACCATTCTTGAGTTCGTCAGAGGTGGTTGAGCCTTGACGACGCTCGATGGGTGTGCCGTAGGCGACGGCTGCGAGCAGCCAGAGACTCATGGCGGACTTCATCTTGCAGAGGCTGTGGGAATGGTCTGCGATATGTAATGATCTGTATACACGCAATTGAATTGAACGAATGTGAGATGAACGAGTGTGTTTGATGCTGATGATTGAGTACTTTGGCCGTCTATTGAGCCTTATATATCCATGACTGGGCGTCAGGCGAGACTGCATGGCGCAGAACTGCCCATTTAGCAATTTGCATTGCCGCAGCTACTGCGTGTGGGCTGCAGGCGTGAAGCTGGTGGGCACTTGGCACTGAGCCGATGTGATTCGAACCTGGAGCCAAGATCAGACCTCGAACAAGCTATGCTGGAGAATGTCTCCAATGTGACAAATCGGAAATGCAGTTCGATCACTGACCCGCTTTTCTGAGCCTGATTGGCAAGCGTGCCTCGAAGTTGGGGAGCCGCAGGGGGATGTGCAGCATGGGTTCTCGATGTCGACAAGTCACGAACCCTCTTGGGCATATGTAGCAGCACACACGTCGTTTTTTGTGATAGATCTGAAACGAGGAGTTTTCCCATTCAGTACCATGCAGCGTGGAAGTGGTATAGCTTGATAGTCCGAACGAAACGAATCAGCTCCGCGCAAATGAGCAATTCTTGGGTTCCTCGCACGAGATCAAGACGATTTCTTCTATCGATTTCGCATGCCTTTTGGTGCCACGATCATAGCCGCGTGATGAGCGATTGGCAGGGTTCGGCTGGAACAGCGAGCCATGTCACACAGGCACAGGCAAAGGTGGCTGTTCCATTGTCCCAAGGGGGAAGATGTATTTCACAATGCCTCAGAGGTTGAGTACTGGAACTTGCTGACAGATCACGCAGAACACATCATGACTTTGGCTTCTTTCGCTTCTTCTTACTGAGCACTTCGTCTAGATAGCTCGTGGTCTTCTTCTTTCGAGGACGCGCCGAATCTGCTTGGACCTCAGCTTGTCCCTGAGATGCTTGACTGATGCCGTCTTTCATAGCTTTGATGGTTGCTGCATCTTCTCGCGGATCCAGAGGGGTGGCATCTTCATCAATCGGCGTCGTGCCTCTTAGCGCTGACCCTTGCGTAGCATACGCAGGTAACTTTCTGTCTCGTGTGACTTTCTTGCTCATGAAAGTGGCCGCCCGCCCAGGCTCGTCTTCGCCATCGCTGTCGACTGCTGGCACTGCAGGACTCCCCGGTGCACTCTTTGCAGAAGCAGGCGTACCATGGGCAGACAACGGAGCAGCACGACCCAGCGCAATGTTGCTCTTGGACTGCTTCGCGAGAGCCCGCTCTTTCTTCTTCGCTGCCGCCGCCTTCTTCCCGAGCAGCTGTTCGAGCAATTTGTCGTTGGACGATGCGTGTCGCTTCTTGAAGATGCCGTCCACCTCGGAGTCGCTCTCTTTCGGTTTCGTGCCCAGGCCGGCGCTCTCGGTCAAGCCAGTGAAATTGTCCTGATCGTCGTCGTCGTCTTCGCCCTGCGCGGGAGTGCTGCGGGATGCTGCATTCTTGGGCAGCCACGACTGCAACAGTCGCTGACTCCGGGCCTGGGCGATATTCACTCTGCTCAGCCAGATATCGGCATCGCTGGCGTGCTCGTCCATGGACGAGTCGAGTCGTCGTGGTGGGTTCCTACGCGGCGGTCGGCCGTCGAAATGTCTTGGGTCGGGAAATGTCGGCAAGTCGAGCCGAAAGTATGCGCGCACAGAAGCAACTCCAGACAACAGAGCTCCGAAGCTACACGCAGCAACACCTCACCTCTCTTTCTCTCCCCATTCCCGCACATCTTCTCCCCTCCTCGCCGCGGGCCCAGCATGTTCAAACTTGCCCGGAGCACCAGGCAATTGGCCTCGGCCGTGCCGGTGAGCTTTCCTTGCCCGCTCCGCCGTGGAAATTTGTACTAAACAGCAGTCTCCACGCAGAAGCCGCTGCGCCAGCAAGTGCGCAACCTCTCCATCCACGAATACCGCTCCGCCCAGCTGCTCGATTCGTATGGCATCGGTGTGCCCAAGGGCAGCGTGGCCCACAATGCAAAGGAGGCCGAGCAGGTTGCTCAGACGATTGGCGGCGAGGACATGGTCATCAAGGCTCAGGTGCTCGCTGGAGGCCGTGGAAAGGGCCACTTCACAAACGGCTTCAAGGGCGGCGTGCGCATTGTCTACAGCCCACGGGAAGCCGCCATTCTCGCAGACCAGATGATCGGCCAGAAGCTCATCACCAAGCAGACGGGCGAGAAGGGCAGGATTTGCAACAGCGTCTACATTGTCGAGCGCAAGTTCGCCCGCCGGGAGTTCTACTTGGCCATTCTCATGGATCGTGCCACCCAAGGCCCGGTGATTGTTGCGTCGAGCCAGGGTGGTATGGACATTGAGACTGTCGCAAAGGAGAGCCCAGACGCCATCATCACCACACCCATCGACATCCACAAGGGTGTCACCGATGAGATTGCGAGAGATATTGCAACCAAGCTCGGCTTCAGCGAGCAGTGCATCGAGGACGCCAAGGACACCATTCAGAAGCTCTACAAGGTTTTCCAGGAGAGAGATGCGACACAAATCGAGATCAACCCTCTTTCTGAAACATCAGACCACAAGGTTCTCTGCATGGACGCCAAGCTCAACTTTGACGACAACGCTGAGTTCCGACAAAAGGAGGTCTTTAGCTGGCGCGACCCTTCGCAAGAAGATGCCGATGAGGTCAAGGCCGGCGAGGCAGGCCTCAACTTCATTAAGCTCGATGGTGACATTGGCTGCCTCGTCAACGGTGCCGGTCTTGCCATGGCTACCATGGACATCATCAAGCTCAACGGCGGCTCGCCCGCCAACTTCCTCGACGTCGGTGGTGGTGCCACTCCTGAGGCCATTCGCAAGGCTTTCGACCTCATCACCTCGGACCCTAAGGTCACTGCCATTTTTGTCAACATTTTCGGTGGTATCGTGCGCTGCGACGCCATTGCTAAGGGCTTGATCTCCGTCGTCGAATCTATGAACCTCCGCACACCCGTTATCGCCAGATTGCAGGGTACCAACAACGAGCAAGCGGCCAAGCTCATCAGCGAGAGCGGCTTGAAAATTTTCAGCATTGATGACCTCCAGACTGCAGCGGAAAAGAGTGTGCAATTTAGCAAGGTCGTGAAGATTGGTGAGTTGCACAGGATCACCATTGATCTATTTCCCTTGCCGTCATCACGCAAACAAGCCGGATTCTGAGATAGCATGCTAACCTTTAGGCTGAACAGCGCGTGACATCGACGTGGGCGTCGAGTTCACCTTGGGTATCTAGATGTATGTGGACGGGTTTCAGGAGGTGCAACAAGGACCGGGTTCGCAGTGAATACCCGCTTGTTTATTGCGCCTTGGGTCTTTCATCGCGCTGGCGTGCTGTACGTTGTGTGACAAATATCATTGCATACCTGTGATACCAGATGAGATTTTTGAGACAGGTCTGAAAGCGTTTCTTGTATTTTTGGACATGTGCTGCTGACTTCCGACAGAACGTTCCTAGTGGCTATGCACGTTGATGCAGGCCAGCCGTGCGTGTTGCAGGCTGTTCGCGCAGTCGCTCAATGCGTTCATCGATTCGAAAACAGTTCCAAAACAGGTCTTCAAGACGCAGCGATGGCTGCAATCAAGCCGTGTATGGCGACCGATTGCTCATGACGAAAGGTGGAGGGAGAGCAAGACACCGGCTGCACGCTGTTTCTGCTTCTGGCGATTCGCGGACGATGCTCAGGCAGTGGCTGCGACCTTCACACTGATTCAGTTCCTCTCGAGAATGCAGTCATGCTAGTCGCATGTCTTTTCACGGCCTCACGAAATATAAGCACCGTTGGCCATGAAGTAAACCCTTACAATACAACGTTCTCCTGCAACAGCAGCTCAGCATTGAAGCATCCACTTGGAAAATTCGACGAGACTAGAAAGGTTGATCGTCGGCGAAAATGGCCATTAGAGCCGAAGTCGTAGTCATCGGCGCCGGAGTTTCTGGACTGGCCGCCGCAAGCTACTTGTGCGCAGAGGGCTTCAATGTCGCAGTGCTCGAACAAAAAAGAGGACCCGGTGGCCTCTGGAATCCGCAGACTGGGCGGCACTGGGCAAAGCCAGTGTACAACACGCTGGAGACGAACATTCCGCGACAGCTCATGACCTTCTCGGATTATCCTTGGGACCGCGAAATACCATTGTACGCTCACAACACTCAGGTCAACGACTATCTCAACACATATGCTGCAGCTCTTCACCGCCGGTATTCCAAGAACTTGAAGTTCCTATTTAATTGCCGCGTCGTCACTGCTCATCAAGTGAACATGCATAAGACAGAGACATGGGAGATCGAGGTTGAACCCGCCGACATGAGCAGATCCAGCGTGAAGAAGAGCGTCTACTCTCGGTTCCTCGTGGTTGCGGCTGGCAACTACCATGACCCTTTCAAGCCAGATTATGAAGGCGCAACCGAATGGGCAGCTCAGGACCCATCGTCTGTCATTCATGCTCAGCAGTTTACGGGAGGCGAAATGTACAAGGATAAGGTGAGACCAAAGTTGAGGGGCGTCAGAATTTGTATCGACTAACAAGAAGACAGAACGTCCTCATCATTGGATACAGCGCGTCCGGCTTCGACATTTCCACGCAAATCGCACCCTACGCAAGGAATGTCGTCGTTTCTACCCGGCGCCAAGGCCTACAACTCGCTCCAGGGGTTCGCATCTCAGTTGGCGCCACCAAAAATTTTGACATTGGCACAAACCGAACAGTCTATTTTGAAGGCGGGGCAAGCTTCTCCAACATCGACCAAATCATCTACTGCACGGGCTACCGTTACGACTTCGACTTCCTCAAACAACGCGACGGCCTCACACGACTCATACCCTCCCAGTCTGCCACGGTTCCGAACCTCTATCAACACATCTTGTACATGCCCGATCGCCACGTCCAGAACACCTCTCTCGCATTCGTAGGCTTGCTGCAACAGGCTTTCTCTTTCACTGTAGCCGAGGCGCAGAGCGCTCTCGTCGCAAGGGTATTCGCTAGTCGGACGGGCCTCCTCACACGAAACGGACAGCGGGACTGGTATGCCCAAGATATGCAAAATTGGAGTGCTGAGCAACCAAATGCCATGTCTGCCGCGATGGTTTCGTACCATATCAAGGGCGACATGGGAAAGGAGTATGTCAATGAGCTTTGGGGGTTGAGTAAAAATGCGGAGCCACAGAAGAGTGGATCGCAGGGGAAGCGGCCACCGTATTGGTGTCGCTGTTTTGATCAGGCAAGGGAGTTGAACAGGATGTCCAGGGCGCAATTCAAGGCTTTGACTGAGGAGGAAAAGAAGAAGTTTAAGAGGTTTGAGGATGCGTTTGGACAGGGGTGCATGGGGAAGTGTTCGAAGCGATTGCTGCCGAAGGAAGCGGATGAGACCAATCTGTTGAGCTGCTATCTGTGAGAGGTTAGTTCTGTTGCGAGGACGGTACAATGGGACTAAGGACTTTCCATTCTCCAATTTCATGTCTGGATACCGGTGCAACGGACAAGAAACTGGACATCAGAATAACCTTTGCGCGTTATGCATTGTCTATCATGGCTACATGCTACTACAAACGGCTACATACGGGTGTCTACACATTCGAAATCATTCGTGGTCCTTGACTGAAACCGAGCTACAACCAACTCGGCTCCAATCGAACGTGTGCCCGCACATTTACCTACAGTAGCATGTCGTGCACAAAAGGTTCCTCAAGCAAAGCGCTCAAGAGCGCCTAGATGAACCGCTCGCTCTTGCTCCGCTCGACATGGGGCTGCCCGATATAGCAGTGCTCGGTTTTGAACTGCTAGATTTCGGCCCAGCGGACTCCTGAGGCTCGACTTGTGCATTGAAGTGCGCGGCAGTGCCTGTCTGGACAAGAGCTTTGGCTTCGAGTTTGGCCGGGACTGCCACTGTATGGGTCTGACATCGTTGCAACGGGACACTCTGACAAGCGGCTTTGACTTTGTTTCTATCAGACTCTGCGATTCGTCCAACCTTGACCCTCTGTTCGATGCCTCGACTGGTCAATCTCTTGCCGTCGTTTCCGATGTCGAGGCGGTATTGCTCTGGTGGATCGACTTGATGTCCTCCTCGCACGTGGTACCAAGTGCATTTGTCTTCTCCCGGCTTGGCTAGGATGAGAATCCAGTGCTGGGTGTGGTTGGCTTCCCGGCGGACACATTTGCCGACGTAGATGTCTAGGGACACGTTCTAGAAATATGGCGTATGGATAGAGTGTACGATGTTGAGAATGATGCTTTGAATAAGAGATGCAATTGAGCCAGACCAGCTTGACTATGTTTCTTGTCATGAGAAGATTGTACGACTTATATACAGCTCTCGGCAACCTACCAGGCCCAGTGGCGATTGGTGTCTCCGAGCAAGAATAGATAGACGCTCATTCACGAAGCGTACATAAGGCTCATTGCGGAGGCGATACATGCCGCTGACTCCTCTGTCAAAGTATTCATAGAAATTCAGACGCAGCATAGCGGCGTAGGCTCTAGTTAATGAGTCGTGTTCATTGACGCCGAGCACAGGTTGTTGCAGACAGCCGCCGACCACAGGTTGTTTGGCATAGCAAGCTGTGCCGCTTCTTCGCATTCGCGAGCGGCCAGCGCCAAACGTCTCGACTTGACTCGTTCCTGCACGCAGCTCAAGCGAATGGTTCCTGAGCATCGAATCTGTCATTGAAACATGGTGCAAATCCATACCTGGTCCATTAAAATGCTGTCTGTCGAACACTTAGGTATAGGGATGTGCCAAGGCCTTACATACATCCTTATAAGGGCGAAATCCCCTTATAAGCCGTATGTAAGCCTTGTAAGGCTGTAAGGCAGCTAAGGCTTGGCTTTTTTGTGCCGCCTAATTAGGGCATTAGTATTTAATTTAGACTTGTAAAATTATCTCGTAATCCGAAGAATCCGACGAACTTTATTTCTAGCTCGTCGCTTTATAACGCTATATCTCTATCTATATTAGAGATATATACTTTAAAATACTAAAGTATAGAGAAAAAGTACCTCTCTACTATATTTTAATATTTATAAAGCGCGAAAGATAGATCTACGCGTATAATAGATAGATAGATAATTCTTATACGCCGGTCTACCTCTTTTAACTAGAGTAAGTAGCACGCTCTATAGGTTTCGATCGAGGGAAAAGCCTTCGAAAAACCCTCGTATATCCTTTTACTTTATAGCCTACGTAGCCGCTTCCTTTACTTCTATTTTCCTTTAGATAATACTAGGTATCTAGCGAGTTCTTCTCTTACTAGGCTCTATCCTTCCTCTTCTCTCTCCTCTTATTCTTCTATACCTCTTCTCTTATAAGTAAGAATTAGTCTAGGACCTCTTCTTAAATAAGCTACTTTACTACTATATATAGCTCTCTCTTTATATTAGCTAGATCCTTCTAGTTTATAGATCCTTCTACCTAGAATAGTAGATATCTCCTCTCTTTCTACTTTAGATAAAATATATATATATACTTTAGTATTTCCTATCTCTAACTATACTTATAGTTAAGTATATATCCTAGGACTCTCCTTTTAGTAAGGTACTACCTTATCCTAATATATTCTATTCTAAGGAGCGTAATTATAGTACTCTATAGTCTAGTAAGTTCCTTATATAGTACTAGTCCTATAACTAAGAAGAGAGTAGTTATCTATATAGATAGTTATTCTCCTACTATTCTAGTTCTTCTTCTTTTCTTTTCTATCTCCTATTTTCTACTCTATTAGTACTTAGTCTACTATACCTTACCTCCTAGCTATATCTATATTACTATCTCTTAGCTTTATACTAGTTAGAGGATTTCCTTCTATTTAGTTTAAGTTAGTATTATATACTATCTTATTCTTCTTTTTACTTATACCTATCTCCTTATCTTCTTATATCTATCCTTAATATACTAGTATATAGGTTAGTTATCTTATTTCTTAGATACTTATCTAGCTAGGTCTTAAGTATATAAGTAGAGAGAAGTAATATTTACTTCTCTTTCTAGGATAGCTATTATAACTAACTTATATACTCCTATAATATTCCTTAGTACTTCCCTCTAGATCTTCTTAATAGGCTTAGTAAGGTTTCTATAGTAGCCTTATATACCTTCTAGGTTAGACTATACTTAGTAGCTAAAGGTAATAACTAGCCTAACTACTACTATATATAGGTGCCTTACTCTTTAGAAGGATACTCTCTATATAGATTTATAGAGCCTCTAGAGTAACTATATCTAGTTAGTTCCTTTTTCTACTACTTATTTAATATATAAACTCTATCTAAGCTTAGTATCTACTTATATTCTAAGGAGCCTAAGTAAGAGTAGTAGTTCCCTATTAAATCCCTAGATCTAAACTATAGCTTTAAGGTTATACTTCCTACTCCTAGTAAAGTAAATAAGCTAGTACTTCTATAGTATAAACTCTACCTTATATCTCCTTACCTATTCTTTATATTTCTAGTAGGCTTTCTCTAGCTATTTATAGTTTTCTTCTATTAATATACTATATATAAGGATATTAGAGTTATTTATAAACCTTATTACTAAGGTATTTATTACGAAGTCGCATATCGTCGTATATTATCGGGGGCACTAAGGGACCCTCTCTCTTAATATTAGGTAAAAGAGGATATAAAACTATCTATACTATCGAATAGAACTATATAGGAGCTAGTATATATAGTCTAGGATCTAAAGTATATTAGAACTAATATATATAACTTATAGGCAAACCTAGTAGAGTATTATTTTATAACACTCCCCTTAATAGTATACTAGAGTTATTTAGTCTATCTCCTTATCCTAATTATTATCCTAATCTTATATAACTAAGGCTAAGGCCCTTAGGTCTAAGACTTTACTCCTAGAAACTACTTTAATTATACCTTAGGCTATTTCTAAGTATAGGCAAATTATAATATAATGCCTATTCTAATTATATAGCTTATATCTTATTCCTTATCTATTAGATATCTTACTATCTAACCTTCTTCCTCTCTAAAATAATAATCCTCTTAATAATATAGCTCGGGCTATAAAGGTAATAGGTATGCTACTTATAGGTATACTTACCTCTTTCTCCTAAAGGATTAAGAGTATATTCTTAGGTAATAGTAAGGGTTAACTATCTATTATATCTCTAATAGTTAACTATTAGTCTAAGAGCCTAGATAAAAGGACTTATACTCTTGCCTTTATATTTATAGTAGTAGCTATCTTAGGTTAGGCAACTTTAATCCTTTTACTAAGTACTTAAAGGTATGTCTATGCTCTATTAATGCTTATGTCCTCTATCTTTTAGAAACTAAAGTACTATTTTATAAGTTTCCTTCCTATTACTTAATTATCTATATACTTCTTCTTTAGCTCTTACTAAACTTCCTTTATAGTTTAGAGTTCTAAGACTAGCTCTTTATTATCCTCCTCTATATATAAAAATATCTACTAGATTACTTTATAAGTTTATACTATAACTTTAGAGTAATAGGTATATAAGTCTTATAGGAGATTATATAGTATAAGTCTTCTCCTCTTAAGAAGATTTCTATCCTTCTAAACTATCCTTCTATATTATCCTTATATAGGATTAGATATAGTCTCTTCTAGAGTCTAGAGGATTTATTTTAAGTATCTATTATAGTCTTATAGAATTAGTATTAGGTTAGATAGAAAGTTATTCTTCTATCCTAAGAAGAATTAGAGCGAGGGAAAGTTAAATAATTATAGAGTTCTTCCTATATATAGGTTACTCTCTATCTCTTCTTAGATTAGAGCCTTCTATTAGAATAATCCGGCTATTAAGTAGCCGTGCTTTCCTACTAGTATATAGGAATTAAGGGAGCATACTACTTTAGTACTCTCTAGCTTAGGACTTTTTATAGCTATTCTATAAGACAAAGATAGGTTTATAACTCCTCTTAATCCTAGATTTACTATTAGCTTCTAGAGGTAGTAAGAGGTTTAGTAAGTCTCTAAAGTATTACTAGCTAATAGTAGTCTATATTAGAACTGCCTTATAACTATTTCTTACTAAATATAATATATCTAGTATAAACTAAGCCTTTAGTTACTATAAGATCTTCCTTTAAGAGTTAGTAAATTCTTCTAGTACTAGAGATAAGTTACTAGTCTAAACATCTTAGGATATAGTCTCTAAAGTATTATTCTACTAATAGTAGGTTTAGTATACTATAGGTTACTATTATACTTCCTATAGCTCTCTATTATAATATTCTCTCTTCTCGTTACCTATCTTAGTATTCTTATTCTAGCTATTATTCCTTAATACTCTTCTCTCTTCTATATTTATTCTTAGCTATAGGTAGGCTAGCTATAGTTCTATATATAGCTATATTGCTATTTTTAATCCCTTAGCTAGGGTCTATAGAGTCCTATACCTAGTTATAATCTAGGACTTATATTTAACTATAGAAAGAGTTCTACTCCTTCTTTATATAGAAGTATATTATCCTTTATCTCTAAGTATAGAGAATATAGTCCTTCCTTTATATACCTATCTTTACTCGTAGGCTCCTAGTATAGTCTCTACTACTACTATCCTTATTTATATAGCTATAGCTCGGGCTATTTCCTTACTCTTCTAGCTCGGTATCTTACTATTACTAGTAGCGTTCCTATTATCCTACCTTCGGCTTCTATACTCTATTAGTAAACCGCGCCTTACCTTCTATCGAAGCTCGGAGTATAATAGCGCTAACTCGGGCTTATAACCTATTACGAAGTCGTATATCGTCGTATATTATTAGGGGCACTAAGGGACTCTCTCTCTCGATATCGAGTAAAAGAGAATATAAAACTATTTATACTATTAAATAGAACTATATAGGGGCTAGTATATATAGTCTAGGGTCTAAGGTATATTAGAACTAATATATATAACTTATAGGCAAACCTAGTAGAGTATTATTTTATAATAGTATTTCCTTTATATAAAGTTAGAAGTAGAGTTAATATAAAGAAAAGAAAAAGGATTAAGAAGAGTATAGAGCCTTAAGGAATTCCTATATTTTAGGGCCTTAGTTAGTCTATAAATTCTCCTAGTCTAAGGCAAGTAGTTCTATCTTAGAGGAAGGATTAGATAAAGCTAATAATAAAGTTAAGGAATCCCTTTATTCTAATATTATAAAGTAGCCTCTAGTAAGACACCTTATTAAAAGCTTTAGATATATCTAGGTAGAGTATTAAAGCTACTACCTTAGGTCTAGCTTTCTAGATAGTTCTAACTTATTTAGTAATAAGGTATAGTACTAAGGTAGTAGATCTTCTAGACTTAGTACCTATTTATTCTTCTAGAAGGAGCTTCTTATCTTTAGTTTCCTTAGATATTCTCTTTATAACTATAGCTTCTAGGACCTTTACTATTATATTAAGTAGCCTACGAAGACCGATTATATACCTCTACGTAGCCGTAGGTAGAAATAGGTAGTCGAGCTTATAACTCGACTATACTAATAAAGTATATAGTATAGTAGAGTAGATTAGTAGAGTACGAAATCTAGTATAATATTACTAAGACTACTTCGAATAGAGGACTACTACCGAAACGAGTACGAAAACTATCCGACGACGACTTATCTACGTTAGAAATAGGTCTGCTCGATCGTAAGTATATAAAAGAGCTATAGAACTCCTAGGTATTAATAGGATACCTCTAGTATATAGGAGGAATTCTTAGCTAAGAGTATTTAGAGCTAAAAGGATAATAAGTTACCTAATATATAGCTCCTAGATCTAGAATATCTACCTCCTAAAGGTTTCGAGAAGAATTAAAGAGCGAACGCGTTATTAAGGCTAGAAGTAAATACGCTATATACTTAGAAGAGCCTAGGTAGAAGAGCCGGAAGGAAAGTATTAGTTAGTAGGCAATAGAGCTCGGAGTAACGCTACGAAGCCCGTAGGGGCCTATTAATTACTTAAGTATAAGTAGGAGGGTTTTACTTAAGATATAGCCTTATAAAGAGGGACACCTAGTCTAGTAGCTACTTAGAAGAGCTTAGAAACCTAAGAAGGCCTATATAGAGAAGTAGGTAATAGAGATATAGAGAGGCGAGCTAAAGAGGGTACTTAGGATAAGAAGAAGAAATATATAAAGTATAAGAGAGTAAGAAGAAGGCGATATATTAGTTAGTAAATAGAAACGTAAGGGCACTACTACCTAGCTAGAAGTAGAAGCCCGAGTAAGCCTACGAGATATAGCCGGCTATAGCTAAAGAGATATAGTATAGTAACGCGAAGGGAGTTATTCTTCTAAGGTATAGTAAGTAATAGTAGCGACTAAGATACTATCTACTTAGCCTAAGAGGACGGATACGTATATCGGTTTTAGAAGAGAAGTAACTACTTTCTAGTTCGCTAGAGCCTAAAAGAGTATAACTAAAGCTTAAGGAGTAAATAGGATATAGAGCGTAGAGTAGGGATTTTAGCTTAGGATTCTTCTCTCGAAGCGAGAAGGTATATAGTAAGCTACTTATAGTAAAAGTCGAAGCCTATAAGTAGGAAAGTATAGGTAGGCCTTATCTTACCTACTTTATATAGGTTCGTAGGAACGTATATAATTATATACTACCTTAAGACTATTAGGAGTTTAAGTAGATACTAAACTTAAGTAGGGCCTATATATTAAGAAGGTAGCTAAGAAAGGCATATACTAGATCTAGTCTCTATAGAGGCTATATAAGTCTACCTAAGGAGTATTATTTAAGAAAGTAAGATATATCTATACTATAGTTATTAGGCTAGCCCTAGTATATAGATACTAAACCTAGTTTAACCTAGAAGGAATAAGTAAATATAGTAAAGGCCTTACTAAACTAATTAAGCAAGTCTAGAACTAAGCTCTAAGGAATATTATAGGTATATATAAGTTAGTTATAGCTATAGTCCTTTAGAGAGAAGTAAGTATCTCTCTAATCTAGCTCTATACTTAAGATCTTACTAGATAATATATAGGGAACAAAGTAGATAACTTAACCTACTAGTATATTAAGTAAGTATATAAAGGAATTACTTAGAAGAAATAAAGAGTAAGAAGAAGAGGTAACTAGTATAGTAGGCAATATAAGATAAGAGTATAGGAAATTTAAGAGATAACTCTAAGCTAGAGGCTACTCTAGATAAGGATAGGAGTTAAGAACTAGTAGGAGCTTACTAGATAGGACTAAGAATAGGAGAAGGCTAGATAAAAGAGGAGTATAATAAGGGAGCAACTAGTAGTATAGGCTATAGTAGGGCAATTTAGGGCTAAAGAGATTTATAAGGAGGCCCTAAGGCCTATAAGCACGATAATTACCCTAATTAGGATAGGATATATTAGACTTAGAGTATATCTAATAAAGAGAAGAGTCCTAGGAGTTATCCTAATATACTTATATAACTAAAGTATCTAGGATACTAAGTATATTTATATATCCTACTAAAACTATTAAAGTAATAGATATTAGCTGTTTATAGTAGTAGGAACTAGCTTATAGGAAGATATATACTTAATACTAAGAGGCCTTAATACTATAGCTAGGTAGCTAATCTAAGAGGGATTATTAGACTAGTTCTTCCTAGCTAAAGAAGAGATTAATAAGAGAGAACGAAGCTATAGAGAGATAAGGAGATAAAGAGGAGTCTAGGAAGGAGAGTAAGGTAATAAAAGAGCCTAATTTTACTTAAAGAAAGGCAAGATAGAAGAAGTAACTACTAACTATAAATATAAAGAGGAAGATAAGAGGTTTTTTATAGAATTTTCCCTTTTATATAATACTAGAGCAAAGCTACTTACTCTAGATAAAGAGGTAGACCGGTAATAAGATTAATCTATCTATTATATTAAGTAGAGTAATTAGTCTATATACTCCTAGCTTTATATAGTCTAGCTTCTATAGCTTCCTTAGTACTACTATAGTAGAGTATTTAAATATCTTAGAATAGTATACTATTCTTAAGTAAATAGAAAAGAGTTTAGCTAAGGTTAGTATAAACTATTTCTTATATTCCTTAAGTAGGAGATTTAGTATTTAGTTAGGTCCTAGGGCCTTATTATTAGGTAGTCTCCTTAGGATTCCTTCTACTTCCTCTAAGCTAATCTTAGCTTCTATCTAGAACTAAGGTAGTAGTTAGGTATCTTAGATATCCCTTAGGTCTACTTCTTTTAAGTTTAGAAAGAAATACTTTATAAGAATTATAGCTTTCCTTTTATTTATATCTTTATTATATTTTAGATCTAATAGGCTAAGGAAGTATAGTAGTTAGTATCCTTAGTTTGCTCCTTCCCTTATCTATTTAGCTATCTTTTATACCTTTTTAAGGTCCTCTATAACCTCTTTAATTAGCCTTCTCTAGGCTAGGTTCTATTCCCTCTTTATAATCTTACTTCTTATATAGGAGGCTTTAAGGTATTATTCGTAGTTCTATTTAGTTATATTAGCTCTCTATTCTCTTCTTTTCTTCCTTACTAGCTTTATAGCTTCCTTATACTTCTAGGTCTATACTATCTTTATATAATATAATAGCCTAGTAGTTAGAACTATCTCCTCTATAATTCTTTAAATAGAGGATTATACTTCCTCTATAAAGGTATCTAAGTAGTCTCTTATATAGAGTAGGAGCTAGTTAAGCTAGCTAGTAGCTTAAGTAAGAAGGCTCTAGATTTTAGTCTAGTTTATAGCTTTCTACTACCTCCTTAGTCTTTATTTTAGTAGCTCTTAGAGGTTAAGATAAATAGTTATCCTAAGAGGGATATAGTTAGAGCTATATATTTCCTTTAGGAGAGCTTTATATTCCTAGATTAGATTTTAGAAAGAGGAACTAGTAAATACTAGGTCTAGTATCTAGTAGCTAGCTATATATCTCTCCTATATAATTATTCTTAGCTCTAGAGCTAATTATAGGTTAGCCTCTTTAGTAGTCTTAATTAGTTTATCTACTATAATATATTAGGTATAGGTTATACTTCCTCTTTATTTTAGATAGTAGAGGTTAAAGTCCCTTATAACTATATATCTTAGAGACCGTCGCGCGAGCCTACTAGGCCTACGCTAATAGGCGCCGCTTCTATATTCCTTTATAGATATTATATCTAAAAAAATAAGCGCGACGACGAGAGAACTACTAGACGAGAGAGGACTTAAGGCCTCTTAATACGCTACTATCTACCCCTAGCGATAGTAAATTATCGACGAGGGTAGAGAGCGCTTAAGAGATAAAAGTTAGTATCCTTTAACCTAAGAGTACTCTTAGAAGTCCTAGTAACTACCTACTAGCTCTAGGAGCTAGTAAACTATTAAAGAGAAATAAATAGTAAGTAAAACAATCTAAAAGAATATACTTAAGCTCGCTATAGACATCTAAGAAGCCCTAGCCTCCTACTAGGCCTAAACTTCCTTCTTCCTTCTTTTTTTTCTTTAGAGAGCCTAGTAGGCTCTCCTCTATTAGGCCTATTACTAGGCTATCGATAATACCCTCTCTACTATCTAGAGGGACCTCTAGAAGTAGTAGCTAGCTGCTGCTTCTACTACTATAATATAGGCCTAGAAAGCCTAAATTTAACTTATAATACTAAAGCTACTTCTATAGCCTTAAGTACTTAACTAGATAGTTACTATTAAAATAAGAAACGTAGAAGAAAGAGAGGCAATTAAAAAATAGTTAAATAAAGAACTTAGGAAGAAGATTAGAACCTAAAAGGTAGTAGTAGTATAGAAACTACTAAGTAGAGATATTAGAGTAGTAACCTACTCGACCTATAATAAAGTAAAGATAAAGGAAGATTTAGCTTAGCTAAAGGAACTATAGCTTTAAGTAATAGTATCTAAACTAATATATAGAGTAGTAGTATATAGAGTAAGAGCAGAATAGTAGCTAGAAGATAAGACTAGCTAGAGAAAAATAGAGGAAGAGAATCTAAGATAGATCCTAAACCTTAAGATCGAATAAGTAGTCTAGCTTAAGAGCCTAATAGCTAGGAAGGAATAATAATACTCCTTAGCTATTATTATAGTATATAGTAAGGAGTAAGCTAAGGAGATTACTAGGAAAGGCCTCTTATATATAAGTACTATCCTTATAATAGAGCTATACTACCTTAAATAGAAGGTAATCTAATACCTTAAATGCTACTAGTTTAAATATATCTCCCTATACTATAAAGAGACTAAGACTATCTATAGGAAGTATATAGGCCTTTATAAAATAATAGACTATATATTAATATCGAATAGGTATAGTAACTACGAGGGTACCTACCTAACCTAGTCTATAAGATATAAAGTTAAGTAGGTAGCTAAGGTAAAGGCCTAGGTATTCTCCTACTTCTTTATTAAGAAATAAGAGGAATCTAAGGCTCTAGTAGTATAGAGCGAGTAGACCTAAGTATATAATAAGAAGAGGAAAGGGACTTAGCTAGAGCCTACCCTAGGTAAAGCTAAGATATAAAGAATAGTAAGTAGACTAAAGAGGCTAAGAGGTAGTATAGCTATAGCTAAAGCTAAGGAAAGATAAGTAAGTAAGATTAGATTTCCCTAGAGCTTCTAAATAGGTAATAACTCTTAAGAAGACTATAATATTATAATACTAGAGCTAGCTACCTAGTAGTCTAGTAATAAATAGCTATAACCTAACTATCTACTAATATAATATTAACTATAGCCTAACTATATAAAGGATCCTAGTATAGGAGGTAGACCTAGAGACAACCTAAGTTATTATACTCTAAGAACCTTAGACAAACCTATAGAATAGAAGAATAATCTTATAAGGATACTACCTAATCCTTCTAACTACTAGATACCTAAGAGTAGCTATACTAGTTTCTAACTAACTAGATAGTAGTATATAGAAACTAATCTACTACTAGATAAGAGACCTTATCTTAATAGAAATCTAAACTAGCCTAGGGCTAGTAATAATCTATAACTACTATAACCTAAGTAGACTAACTAGCTACTTCTAAGTAGGGATACTTTAAGAAGTAAAGAAAGCCTTAGAATAAAGTAGAAGAGAGGACTATACCTAATAGATACTACTCGGAGACTTTAACCTCTATTACTTAAAATAAGGAGCTAATCTAGTATATATACTATATAAGATAGTAGATAAGCTACTAGAAATAACGGTAGAAGCTAGGATATAATAAATCCTAGAGCTAGGTATAGTTATATAGGAAAAGTAAGGAGCTAGCTACTAGATACTAGATTTAGTATTTATAACTACTAAGCTCTAGTAAAATATAATTACCTATAAGGTAGTACTAGAGATAATAAATAGATTAGACTATATCCCTATTATTACTACTATTAATAATATAATCCCTACTCTTAAATAAAGCTACTCTAGGCTCTAATAGAAGAAGGCTAACTAGGAAGAAGTATAATAGATCCTCTAAGGAAGGCTAGACTAAGCCTAACTCTATAATATCCCCCTAACTACTAAAACTAAAATAGACTAGGTAGCTACTTAGGTATAGAAGGCAATCTAAGATACTATTATAGTAGTAATCCCTAAAGCTAAGCCCTTAAGCTTTACTAAGGAAAGCTAGACTCCTAAAAGTTAGAGGCTAATTAAGCTTACTAGAAAGATAAGAAGGTAATAGAAAGACACCTAGATAGACTACGTATACTAGGTATATATCGCTATAAGCAAAGTAAGAAATAAATAAATCTAGAGGGATACTAACCTCGCTTAAAAGAAAGTAGTACGGGAGGTTATAAATAACCTAAATAAGATATAGAGACTAGCTAAATAGGTAAGATAAGAGGCTAACTAAGTATACTAGAACCTCTAATTCCTAGAGATATAAGGACCTAACTAAAAGAAGAAGGACGATAATACTAGGAAAGTAAGGATCCTAGCTAACTACTTCTTCCTAGTAGAGAAACTAGCTAACCTAAGCGATATCCTAAATATATAATACCCCTACCTCTTCTATATAGAGATAGAGGTCTTAGAGGTAGAGGTAGTATAAGTACTTAGGAAACTACTAGTTAATAAAGCCCTAGGGCCCGACTAAATCCCTAACTTAATACTTAAGGAGTATAAAGCTACTATTATACTAGCTCTTACTAGGCTATTTATAGTATGCCTTAGGCTAGAATACTATCTATAACTATTTAAATACTCGGTAATAGTAGTCCTTAGAAAGCCCTAGAAGCTAGACTACTCTAAACCTAGAGTATATAGACCTATAGCTCTACTAAATATACTAGCTAAGATACTAGAAGCAATTATTATAAAAAGGATATCTAAGAAGATAGAGACTAGGAAACTCCTTCTAGAATCCTAAATAGAAGCTAGGCTAGGAAGGTCTATAGCCTTAGTACTTAACCTTATTACTAAATAAGTTAAGACTATCTAGGTAACTAACCCTAGAGTAGTAGTATCTATACTTTATCTAGATATCTTAGGAGTATTTAATAATATCTCTTATACTAGACTACTATATAACCTTAGACTTAAAGAGTTTCCTAGCTATCTTATAGGATTTATATAATCCTTCCTCTAAGATAGAACTATCTACCTTAGGCTAGAAGACTTTATAAACTAGCTAAGGCTATAAAATATAAGTATCTCTTAAGGCTCTATACTATTACTAATCCTCTTCCTCTTTTTTATATCTACTCTCCTCCTAACTTTCTAAGAGGGAAGAATAAGAGTAATAGGGTTTATAAATAACTCTAATATCCTAACCTATAGTAATAGTATAGAAGAGAACTATAAGTAGCTAGAAAGAGCCTACTAAAAGTACTTAGACTAGGCTAGCAAATATAGAGTAGCTTTTATACTATAAAAATACTAGCTAATTTACTTTACTAGAGGGAGATAATATAACCTTAGAATAATAGTCTAAATTTAGGGATTTAAGAAGGGCCTAGTCCTATCTCTTAGACTCCTAGGAGTATAGGTAGATACTAAGCTATAATAGAGACTCTATATTAAGAGAGTATTAAAGAAGGGAGCTAACTAAATATAGTTACTCTAGAGGCTATATAAGTCTATATAAGGTATATCCTTCTAGAAAGCTAAATATCTCTATATAGTAGTAGTTAGGCTAGTAATAATATTTAGGTATACTACCTAGATAGACCTAGAAGATACTAAAGAATATAAGAAAGGACTTACCTAACTAATAGAGAAAGTATAAAACTAAGCCCTCTAATATATTATAGGAGTATATAAGAGTATCCTAGTAGTAGTACTTTAGAGAGAAGTAGATATCCTACTAATCTACCTATATATATAAGACCTAGTAAGATAGATAGCTAAAAAGAATAAGGACTAAGTAGTATACTAATATATCTAAGATAGATATAGGGATATTATAAGGTAAATATAAAGAACTAAGAGATATAGATAAGGGAATACCTAGCTAAACTAAAGTATAAGATAAGAAAGGATCTAAGAGATAGTAGTAAGCTAAGAGGCTCTATAAGAGGTACCTAAAAAAGACTAGTAGATATACTAAAAATAGGAAACTATATAGAATAGGTTTAAGGCAAAAAGAAACTAAAGGAATAGGGCCTAAGTAGTAGCTTAGACCTTAGATAAGACTAATATAGGCAAATACTTATATAGAGGATAGTCTAGGCTAGAGAGTATAATAGCTATACTTCTTAGAACTAAATATATAGGATTAAGGGCCTATCTAGCTAAGAGAAGAGTCCTAGGCATCTCCCTAGACTATATATATAACTAAGGCTACTAGACTCTAAAGTATATCTATATCTCCTACCTAGAAAAATAAGAGAATAGATAGGTACTATTTACTACTATAGGCTTAAGTAACTAGAAGGACCTTATAAATACTAAGAGAGGCCTACTAGTAATAGCTAGGTAGATAATCTAAGAAGGTATACTAGAGTAATTCTCCCTAGTAAAAAGAAAGGAACTCTAAAGAATTTAGAAGAAGGAGGAGAAATAGGAACCTAGTAAGAGGTAGGACTTCTAGAGTACCTATATTTATCTAAAAGAAATATAAACTCTAGAGTATAGAGCTACTAACCTATAGAGATAAAAAGAAAGTAAGAGGTTTTTATAGCTAAGAGCCTTAGCTCTAAGCTTTTCCTTTCTAGATAAATAAGTAGTATACGCTACGTGCTCCTTTATAGGAGATAGAACGGCAATTAAATTTATCTATCTATCTATATACTATTACTATAATCCTATTAAATAATAATAACCTATAGTTACTATTAAAGATAGTTAATTACTAGGTAGAGGAGGGCCTACTAGGCCTATTAGAGAAGGAGGAGAGTCGAGGAGAGGAAAAGAGTTATCTAGGTATCGAGGTAGCTCTAGATCTATTCGGTAAGTATCCTTAGGTTCTTTTAGATTATTAGTTTTAGAGTATTAGTATTAGTAGTTATTTTCTAGCCTTATAGGCTAGAGAAAGATAGTTACGGGCGGGTTTAGGCCGCCTAGAAGTTAGAGACGCAACCTCCTTCTCCCGGGCTCCCTCCTCTGCTCGCGACGTTATAGTATCGGTCGGAGGGTATTATCGCGTATTAGGAGGCCTCGAGGCCTCCCGCTATCGTCGTCGTCGCCTGCTAGGGCGCGTTTATGTTCTTTTCCTACGCGTATAATAGTATCCTTACGTAGCTTACAAGCGAGTTTTAGCCCTTGCAAGGCGACTTATAAGGCCTTACCGTAAGTTATCCATCCCTACTCAGGTGGAGTAGCCACTTCGACTTGGCGCCAAGGCTGCTGAGAAGTCCTATCGCATACGGTTCCATGAACCGTAGCATCGATTACTGTGGACGATGAAAGCAACGACGCAAGTGACATGACCATCACTTGTCAGTATTTTAGTACGTGGAAATTGTTCTGGAGCCAGGATTCAGTGAAGCGCCCACCTTCGGCGGCTATGCTCAGTCCTGATTCGCAAGCCGCACTCGTTCGTTTTATAATCTTGTGTCTGACGCTTGCCTTATAATCTTGTGTCTGACGCTTGCATCTTCCCCGGCGCACCGCGAGTGACAACTGTTAGGAAAGCATTTGCACTCCCTGCACAGACCGGAAGAATGAGTGACAAGAGAAGGACTCGATCATATCCAGACCCGTTCGTTGTGGAGCCCTTGGCAGATCACAAGTACAGCATCGTCCTCCTCCATGGCCGGGGCAGCAACGGCGAGCACTTTGGAATAGAACTACTGGATAGCCGGATGACACTGGGTTCAGCATTGGACGTTGAAAAAAGTCAAGCATCGACCACTCTGCGACAACATTTTCAGAATGCGAAATTCGTCTTCCCAACAGCAACGAAGCGTCGTGCGAAATGGTACAACCGCGCCACCATAAATCAATGGTTCGACAGTGTGCCTATTGATGAGCAAGATAATCTGGCTGCCAGTATGACTAAGGAGCAAGAAGAGTGGCAACTCGGAGGGCCGAGGGAATCGAGAGCCTTCATCAAAAGCATTCTGAAAGCCGAAATCGAACTAGTGGGAGCATCGAATGTAGTGATTGGCGGCCTGAGTCAAGGATGCGCTATGAGCTTACGCGTGCTTCTGAGTCTCCACGATGAGGAAAGTGAGACTCCATTACCAATCGGAGCCTTCGTAGGCATGAGAGGTTGGCTACCTTATGCAGATGCCATAGTGAGGGTCCTCAATCCGAGTCAGACGAGCAAAGACGGGTCAGCAGAAGATCTAGACGAGGAGAGCGACGATGGCCTTTTCGCTGCATCTCATGACGACGTCGAGTTTTGAAGATGGAGTCTGGGGTCGGGAGATTGATGGCAAGGATCCGAAAACAGTGGCCGCAAAGGTCTGTGGCTTCGTTCGTGCTGATGTTGCCATCACGAAAACGTGCAAGCACAATGCAATGCATTGGAGACCTGGAGATGTCGACGCAGAGAAAGCAGGACACGAAGCAGAGGCCCCACGCCACTAAGCGCGGCCTGAGCGCGATCGCACGTGACACAGCACCAAAAGTGGTAGACCAGAGCGATGTTGCGTCCCTCACATGAGACTTCCTAGATTGAGAAAGTGGCATACGTATTGAGATTGGAGAGTTATGTTCGTGCTCATAACACTGGCACCGGTCGTATTCTAGTGAGATTCAAGGCGTTGATGTAGCACAACTCAAGTTAAGTGAATGTCTCGATCATCCAAATCACCAGGGATGGAATGGTTTCTCAGCCCGCTCTCTAGAACATGAAGCACCTGCGGCAGCTTCTTCAATGTGGATGCTGCGCTACCCAGCGCGCTCTCGATATCTTTACTGATCCATTTTTGGTTTCAAGACCAAACGACACATTTCCACCTTGTGCGACTTCCTAGAAGTGCAAGGGTGTAACCTCCGTCCATGACGTTCATTGGATGATGGCCGCAGGAAGTCCGGCAGGGAGTGCTTTCCTTGCCCGGCTACCATCTGACACCATGACAAAGCAACGTTGAATTACCTTGTTGTTGCTTCTGCGGTGCGTGAGCGCAAAGTCGCGTGGTGGAGTAATAATTGCGAACAACAGCCGGGATCTCTGCTCATTGTTTTCGAACGCGTTCAACCACCTTCGTGCATAGATGCCGGACTCCAATATTCGACTTCCTCGGCTTGTTCGTCAACCCACACGATCCCGTCTGCAACGAGGTCGTCGATGACTGCAACAGCTCTAGCTCCATCCCATTCCAGATTAGCTTGCAGCATGGATACTGTGATAAAGCCCATGATCTGGATGACTTCCAGGACCTTGGCCTGGTCGCGATTCAATTCCTTGGGTACGCTTCGGATGTATCTCGTAGTTCCGAGCGTTAGAACCTTGAACTGTCCACCGAGCGGCTCCAGACTGTCCAAGGCTCTCTGGACATCATCATCAGTCACATCCATGCCGCCTCCAACCAAGCCTCTGCCAGCAGCAATCCTCTTCCTTGCCTCAGCAAAAGCAATCATGCCGCCGTTTTCTGCACGGGTCTCACGGCAGACTTCCACAAGGCGAACGCCGAGCTCAAAGTAAAAGTCGTTGACGCTCGTGCCTAGCATCTTCGCCCATACACTGCCACCTTTCCCGCCTGCATCCTTGGCGGCCTTGACATTGCTGCCAGCCAGAGGATCCACACCGATAGCATGACACATGCGTGCGAACTCTGCACGAAAGGTTGGGTTGCTGCGGATGTCTTTGGCATGCGTGAGAGAGAAATTGTGCAGAGCGGCCTGGAAGACGGCCAACTGGTTGGCGAGAGCATCGGCGTGGGAGGACTTGAGCGATGCGCCGTGGGCAGCATATTTGTCTGAAGAGATAGCAGCGTTGGAGAAGGCACTGAGCCCGACGCCCCGCCTGTTGGACGCCATATCCAGGTGTTCCCACACGTTAGTTGCGTGTATGGAGTGGACGAAGAGGTGTCGCGTGCTGGTGAAGTCAGTTAACAGGCAACAAGGCACCGACGCCAAGGGACGCTCGGACACCACACTCGCCGATCCGAAGCACCACACAAATTTGAGGTGCAGCTTGCGACCTGAATTCTGTTCTGCACCGCCCAACGCCAAACGACCGCCTCTCCCTCATCACCTGGACCGCGATCATCCACAATGGCCCCAACCAAGCAGGTCAAGACGTACGTCTACACTTGAGCCGCCAGAATTGCAGCACAGTCGGTCCGCCGCCGCTCGAAAAGATTTGCTCGCTTGCCACAGCAGAAATGCTCGCACAGCAGCAACCACATACTCCAATGCCGCCTCAGTCCTGCGCGTAGCCACTCTGTGGCTCGTCAGAATGTGAGGTGGACGACAGCGAGGAAACTCCTGTCACTGCCGCTCGAGAGAGCCGGCGCTCTCGCCTAGCGAGGTCTTGTCAGCTGCGATTTGTCGCACTGATCGAAAACACTCTCGTCAAGAGTGCTCAGCGGAGAATGCATGAGAGCCAGCAGACCACTGTGCCGCAATTCTTCGCTCAGAGCAATACAGTGCCGTGCGGCCGACTGACTTTTCTGCTACAGTTCGGTCGCTACCAAGGACCAGATCCTGGTGCCAGAGACCCTCCTCAAGAAGCGCAAGAGCCAGGAGAAGGAGCGCGCCGAGAAGGCCGAGCAGCGCGAGGCTCGCAAGAAGGTTGGTTATCCCCGCGATCCCCGCCCAGTGCACAATGATGAAGGAATATCCAACCCAAGAGACTAGCTTTCGGGCGATGTTGTCTTCTTAGTTAACCATCTTTCGGGACTGATCGTGACAACAATCGCACTCGTGTCGATTTAATGGGCTTTTCGAGAACATTTCGCTAATTGTCCCTCGCAGGAGAACAAGAAGAAGCGTGCAGAAATCTTCAAGCGCGCCGAGTCCTACGTCAAGGAGTACCGCGACCAGGAGCGCGAGAAGATCCGCCTTTCCCGTGTCGCTAAGGCTGAAGGCTCTTACTACGTTCCAGCCGAGCCAAAGCTCGTGTTCGTTGTCCGGATCAAGGGTATCAACAAGATCGACCCAAAGAAGCGGAAGACGCTCCAGCTCCTGCGTCTCCTTCAGATCAACAACGGTGTCTTCATCCGCCTGACCAAGGCCACCTCGGAGATGCTCAAGATCGTCGAGCCATTCGTTGCCTACGGTTACCCCAACCTCAAGTCTGTCCGTGAGCTCATCTACAAGCGCGGATACGCCAAGACTTCTGAGAAGCACCGCATCCCTCTCACCGACAACTCCATCATCGAGGAGCACCTCGGCAAGTACGGCATTGTCTGCATGGAAGACCTGATCCACGAGATCTACCAGGTCGGACCAAACTTCAAGCAGGCCTCCAACTTCCTCTGGCCGTTCAAGCTCTCCAACCCAACTGGTGGCTTCCACAAGCGCAAGTTCCGCCACTTCATCGAGGGTGGTGACCTTGGTAACCGTGAGGAGTACATCAACCAGCTCATCCGCCAGATGAACTAGGTTGTGGGCTGCTTGACGAGAAAAGTATTTGACGGCGTTACGTATGGGGCCTGACGACATGGTCGGCATGAGGCTCGGAGCAGTGCAAGGCGAATGGCGTCGGTAGCTCGTACGAATAAAGACGTCGTGCATACCACAAATGTGATACCCAGATTTTGATTTCTTTGCCCCTTCTTCCACTTTCCTGACTCTGTCCTCCCTGTGAATGTGCATCGGTTCAACGAAACTGATGAATTCAGTGCGAGTTTCCCTCGTTCCACATGCACGCCGCGGGCGTCTACACACACTCCGCTTCGCCACCTGGCAGCCACACGCGTCAACGATGTCTGAGCATTGACCGGGAACAGGTTTGCCATGAATGGTGGATTCGTAGGACTGCTTCTGACTCGATTCTTCCTTGGAATGACAGAAGCGCCGTTCTACCCGGGCGCAGTGTACATTATTGGCTGTTTTTATACTCGGAAGGAGATCGCGACGAGAATTGCCATTCTGTACACTGGCAATATTGCTGCGACGGCATTTGCTGGGCTTATCGCTGCCGGCGTATTCTATGGAATGGATGATCTTGCGGGGATTACTGGCTGGCAATGGCTTTTTGTGAGCGATGTCCCAAGAGACAGCACGATACATGAAGCTGACTTGATCCAGATCCTGCAAGGCGTTGTCACTGCCGTCATTGGTGTCGCAGCGTGGTGGATCCTACCAGACTATCCGCGGAATACGAAGTGGCTCACGGAAGAGGAGAGACTGTTCACCATTATTACCCTGGTGCTTGTCTGCCCGACAAAGCGGAGGTGAGACCACCAACTTTTACGTCCATTGATCGAGTGCGTGGGCTCGCAAGTGATGATGCCGTCCGGACGCACCCGGCGTCGAGCATCGACGCGAATCAACGTTGATGAGAACAACAACACTCGAGGGCTTTGGGAGCATCCCGGTCGCTGCATGGTCGCCGCGTGTTTCACATGCACGAGCGCGTATTGCTTCCTATTCCTGCCCGCCCTCACCGGTTGTCGGCACGCGGTTTTCTGACTCGTCGAACAGCGTGGCCGTGGCCCATCATCACCATCATCGCCAGTCATTAGTTACTCCGGCCAAGGAAATGCCGAATTCGGCGCGCAAACTCGTCGAGCACGTTGCGGTGAGTCTGCCGTCCGTTGCAATGCGAACGCGTGAGTCTCAATGGCCGTCGTTCGTGGCAGGCCGCGATGCGTGGAATGCCTTTTCTGCGCACGCCTGCTCCGCTCCCTTTGGGGTGCCTGTCGACAGCAGAAGTCAAATCCAAATTCGTGATGGGCAATTTCGGT
The DNA here is from genome assembly GCA_022702355.1 of Cercospora zeina. NCBI lineage: Eukaryota > Fungi > Ascomycota > Dothideomycetes > Mycosphaerellales > Mycosphaerellaceae > Cercospora > Cercospora zeina. The sequence continues at coordinate 1,666,308 of JAKLWX010000005.1, forward strand.
TGGTGCGGACGCCAACGATCTCACGTTTCACCGGCCACGAGCTAGTCTCAGACGTTGTCGATCAATTATGGAGGCCGTCGACACAGACCAGACCGTATCGCGGCGCCACCGCGCCATCCTCGGCGGACTCATATGCAACCACGCGACGCCACCCCTACTTCTGCAAACAACACCTCCGGACTTGCCATTTTCCTCCGTCACGGCGGACCGTTGCGATCGAATCCGGGTTCGCGACTCCAGTGCGGCCCACCCAGCGACGGACGACCACCACGCAGTATGGACGAGAGCAGGTCGGTGAGGATGAATGGCATTGGCATGTCCATCTCCGAGACGGAGCGGTCGGGGAGCACGGGAAGCCTGGGGAGGTCTTTGAGCCACGAGAAGCTCAAGAACGGAGCAGAAACGACGACGAAAGTTGAAAACTATGGCTTGCTATACAAGGGCGGCATGCTGGTCCAGCAGCCCGCACCAACTTCCGTGTGTGCTCTGTGGTTCGACGTGGCGTTCGCGGCAAACTGACCATGAACAGGACCCCAAAGACCCCATGAACTTGAGCTTCTCGCGCAAACTCCTCGCAGCATTATTCCTCTGCTTCTTCGGTGCCATGGCTTCCGCCGCGGAACTGATTCTGGGCGCGCTGTTGCCCATCTTCTTCCTGCAATATGCTGGCATCGACCCGGCCCTACTGGTACCGCTGACCAAATCTGGCGGTGGGCTCCCCGCAGGAGTCGACCCCATCAAGGCTTTGGCGGCCTTGCCAAACGCACCACCGATCTGGAAAGTGCAGCTTCTCGCATCGATGCCAGTTCTGATCATGGGCCTGGCCAACCTCGTTCTGGTGCCAACCGCCATCTCCGTGGGTCGGCGACCAGTGATGCTGGCCTGCGGAATAATTGCCATCATCGGTGCTCTATGGGCAGGACATAGTCAATCTTTGACGTCGCACATCGCAGCTCGATGTGTGCAAGCCATTGGGGCTGGCACAGTCGAAAGCCTGATCCCCTTCATCATCCAAGACATGGTTTTTGTAAGTTGTGCAACCTCACTCCCTCAAAGTCATCCGTTTAACGTCTGACTTGTCTCTCAGGTACACGAACGCAACACCTGGATCTCCATCGTATTTGCTGCACAAGGCATCATCATTATCGTTCTCGGCATTGCCACACCTTACATCATTGTCAGCCTCACATGGCGCTGGATCTACTACATCACCTGCATTTTGGGCGGGGCTTTCCTCGTCGGCGTTTTCGTTTTTCTTCCAGAAACGAAATGGCATCGCAGCCGAGCTGAAATGAGTGAGTCGGCCATCTTGGAACCTGTTCAAGCTCCGGGGGTGGTAGCTAAAGCGAAAATTCAGATGGCGTCCCTCGCCGCGAAAGTATCATCGCGCACGCTCCTCGAACCTGGAGGAGTGACTTGGCCCTCTTCAGTGCTCCTGCAGAATGGAGCACGGGATGGCAGGCCTTCCTCGACACCATTTTCACGTTTTTCTACCCGCAGATCTTCTTCGTCACTTGCTTGAACAGCGCAATGATGGCTGCGACATTCGCTGCAGGGTACAACGTGGCCGCCCCTCTCCTAACAAAGCCATGGTCGTAAGTCTGCCAGCTGAAAACACCGAATCGTCCGCGCAACGTCTAATTCGCATTCAGATGGTCCTTCTACCATCTCGGCCTTTGCATGTCCCCCGTCCTAGTTGCCGCTATTTTCGTTGCATTCCTCACCGGATTCGTCGCCGACTGGACAGCAAACTGGGTAGCCAAAGCCCGCGGCAAACGCCTCCCCGAGAATCAACTCCTCAACCTCGTCATTCCCACAACCTGCGCCATCGTCGGCTGCATCATCTACGGCCTCGCAGGCTCGCACATTGGCGAATACCACTGGATCGTGTTCTTGATAGGCTTCGGTCTCATCGCCTTCGGCTTCCTCGGCACCAACACCGTCGGAGCAGTCTACGTCCTCGAAACCTACCCGCACCTCGCTGGTCCCGCACTCGTGAACATCGCATCGTTCCGCTGCCTGATCGCCTTTATCCTCTCGTTCCGAGTAACAGAATGGGTTTCAGAATTCGGCTACTTCGACTCCATGATGATTTACGTGGCGATTATCGCATTTTTTACGCTGTTGATCCCTGTCGTGTACCGATTTGGTCCGGGCTGGAGAAGTCGATGGCCAGCTACACACCGCGGGGGAGACTGGTAAAAGAAGGAGAAGAATAAGAAGAACATTGTGTGCAAATGACCCTCCCTACTAAAGTCTCATCATTGCTGGTCTGGCGTGTTGTACAGTGTATCATACCGAACTGGTAAAGGTGGACCCCTTGGCTGGACCTGGGTCCTCGCAGCAGCGAGCGAAAGCGTTCAGGCGACGATCTCTTTGTTATATCTGGTTTAGGGATACCCAATATATGGAAAAGTGGTAGTATGATGACTGTTCTTGGACTAATTGATTTTTGAATAATTTTTGCCGAAATTACGACTTCCTTCTACGTCTCCAGAATCCCGATGACATGATAGTTGCACTGTTCTCTCGACATTTTTCAGTCTCCGTAAAACCCCTCCGCTAACACAAGACATCAAATACTCGACCCCCCCTGCCACCTTCACACCTCCACCATCAACGTCAACTCCCCCTTCCCTCTCCCCTCCCTCCTTCCTTCTCCTTCTTACCACTAACCCCCAACAACCTCCCTCAAAACCTTCTCCGCCCCCAAAATAAACCGCCTGCAGCGGCCCAATCCCATTATTTCGACGACCCACATCCATGACAGCGATTACATCTTCCGGCAAACCGAGCTTCGGAATCCGTAGCGATCATTACTGCAACAGATGGTGCAGCCGATATCTGTTCGCGAGTTTCCGTCTATAGGTGCCGTTGCCTATGGGGTCGCTGCAAGCTCTTGGAGAGCGTGGACGTGGGGACGACGATGTGCTCATGTCTGGATTATGCACGTTTGTGATGGATTCTTTTCTGAGCGATGATGGAGGCAGGAGAAGAAGAGTTGTTTCTTACACCATCTTTACACAGTGTACTATTTCCTCTCTTCCGAATCAGGTGATCACGTCAGACCCAGATATTCTGACCACTTCCACAGTCTCCTAGGTGTAGAAGTACACAGCAACTCCCGCTCACTACGTCTCGACCAGACTTGACCGCTGACAATGGAAGCGTGATCGGCGAAAGTCTCGTCCAAAATCGCCTGCGCTCTGTAATGCCTAGAGCGAAAACGTCAGCGTCAGCATGAGACATCTTCTGTCTCAATGCACAGGCGATGATCGGTACGCAGCCAAAGAAGAGGAAATGAATACTCACAATGAGCTTCTATCTCCACTGTTAGCGAGACTGACCCAGCGCTCCATGAACCGCCAATACACGCGGCTCCAATCTTTCTTCCCGTCCCAAAATTGTCGATCGAAGTCGTCGCCGCCGGTATGACGAAGAAACCATAGATATGATTTGTGAGCTCTGCGAAGGTCATTGACTGTACAATCGGACCACCTGAGCAACAATTAGCACAAGTCTGTACTGCATCCAATCTGTCGATTCCGGGACGTTCGAGTAGAAGAGATCGTGGGGAGAGCAACTTACTGATTCTGTCGAATCCAAGATTTGGTGCTGTGCCAAGGGTGATGCATATGTCTCACATTTCCCAAGTCACCAAGTAACCAACGATGCTGATGGTCGATGAAAATATTGTCCGGCTTCACGTCGTCGTGGCAGTATCCCATGCTGTGCAGATCCCGAAGCTGACCGAGCATCGCGTCAAAAGTAGGTCGATAGAACGCATGGATTCCGTCGATCGTACTCTTCTTTGTAGAGTTTCGTTCGTCGTTGGCGAGATGCACTAACGTCCCTCGTGCTATAAAGGGAGTCACCAGCGCCCAGAACCAACCCAATGGCGTTTGGAGGATGAAATAGTCCACGACGGGGACGACATCAGATCCGCTGCGAGTGCTCAAGAGCAAATTGGCTTCGATTTCTGCCGGCCAGGTGGTGGTATAGTTGCCGTAAATGTCGATCATCGCGGATGGCAAACGATTCCGAGAGATGCTGTAGAATACCTTGACCACGACGGTGCTGCCGTCTGTTCGATCGCTGTATAGCGCTGCTTCGCCTTCCTGTCCACTCGCAAGAGCTTTGATAAAAGCATACCGATCATCTATGCTGCTCGGAAACGCCTGCGGATCCTCGCCAGACAGGCCAGAAAATCGCTGCGGCCTTGAGATTCCGCCAGAGAAGCGAACAGGATGCGCGCTTTTGGCTAGAGATGCCGCAGGCGCTTGCAGCTTTGAATAATCGGTGGGATACTGCTTGATCGCCTGGTCGTGGAGGTCACGACAACCGCGCAGGAAGCCCAGGGTCGCACAGAGTACTAGCAAGCCCGTGATCAAGCACCTCGCCCACCGCGGTAGACTCTGCACATATCGTTGCCATGCTGGCCGGTATTGACGTTGGCGTTGGGCTCCTATGTTCTCAATGTCGAACCACAGACCGGTACTTCCTATGCGATACTTCTGCATTCGATAGCATTGAATGTCGTTGTATTCGTGAAGTCGGAAAGATGACGCGCATTACCGCCAGAGATGGCGAATCAAACAGGCATGTGCGAAGGACGGGCGTTACTTGTATCAATTTCGTGGCAGTCGTGACGGACATCTGGAGTGATGAGCTGAGATCTTGGCTTGGAAACCAAATCTCGCTCCAGATGTTCGATTGGCGGTCGCGGAGGACATGAATGTGTCACAGACGCTACCGGCCGTCTGGGCAAGCCATCCCTTGCATTGGAAGCTCTCTTCAACACACAACGCGCGTGAAGACATGACGGCTGTCATCAGCGCCCAGTTTCATCGTCAGCACAGCCATCATTCGCCAGCGCCCACCGTCATGCTTCCCGCCTCCTTGATCCAGGTATGCGCTGGCCCGTACGGGACGAAAACGAACACCATATCTACGCACACCGGAACTGTCACGGCCGAATGCAGTCCGAAAGTGCCTCTGTACAGAATAGAACGAGAAATGCCCTCGAAATTAACGCCGCAACACCTCGCTGATGAAGAACACGCACCCAGACCCACCGAACGTAGCATGACATTGCCCAAACTAGGCTTCCGTAACCATTTCGTAAAATAGTAGATAGACCTCCCTCTGCATATCCAACACCTCACTCGTCTTGCTCTCCTTGATCTTCTCATCGCTGATCCTCCACCACCGCTCACTGCCCGCATTCTTCTTAGTCTTCTTCGTCACGACGCCCTTCAAATTTCGCAGACTGCTGGAAGAAGGTTGCGTAGCCTCGCCCTCTTCCGACTTCAGATGACTGGTGACAGTCGTCGCCTGCTGCAACGGAGAAGAAGCGGTGCCCGATGGCGGAGTGGGAAGCCCAGGTGCAGGAATAGAATCAAAAGGCACCTGATGCGCCGAGGATCGCTGTTCGGCGGATGGCGTTGAAGTTGGAGGCATATTCGAAACGGACGAAGCCGATGACATGGACGGAGCGGCACTGGTGGGAGATGACAGGAGCTGAGAATCATTACTGCTGCCGGTTCCATCGCGCGCGTCTCTCGCAGTACTCACACTGAGTCGAGGGCTATTCACAGCGCTTGGAGTGGGAGACCCCGCTATGCTGTACGGCCCTTGTCGGCCTAACGTTGTGGGTGTCGAGAAAGGTTGCGGCAAGACTTGCCGACGAAAGGACTCATAATGACCACTGTTGTGACCGCCCTTGTGCGTGACGACTCCTAACAAACGATACTGCTTGCGATCTAGAAGACTGCCGAGAGCCAGGCTTTCTGGAAAAGACACTTTGGCCAGATTCTTGGAGCTAGCAGCTGAAGGGTCCCATACTGAGCGTGATAAGTGGATTGAAAGAATCTTCGGAAACTTTGAAACTCGCGTATGTCGTGCAATCCTGCGCCGCGGGGCTGTCGATACATCTGGCAACACGACGTCTTTGGGAGGCTTCTCTGGATCCTCGTCGAGCGCATGCTGGAGTTGAGTATTGTCATCCTCGACTTTTGCTCGATGCTCTGCCGATAGATTTGATTTCGCAAGGATCCTATCATTGATAGCTATGGCGTGGACGATGCGACAGTACTCGCATTTGAAATCATCAATATTCTCGACTTTAAAGATGCCGTCGAAACATTCATTGAGCGTGGTCGAGGTTTGCTGGTGGGGCACGTTTAGGGTCAAGGTCAGGAAGGTAGACACTGACGGTCTGGGCTTGAACTGGCAGCGAGTGCATTCCACTTGCGACTCCAACTGGCCTTCCAGCGGAAACACATTCTCTTCCTGCTGGGGGTCATCGTCACCGTGTTGAGAACTTGATTGTGCTTGATTGTTTCCTGACGCCAAAGACTTGCTTTCTCTCGCCTCTTCCGCATCGGCTTCTTTCGTTTGAACCTCTGCAAAGGGCTCCAGCGAAGCCCGCGGCTGTGTACCACTCGGGCGCAGCCTTGTCCTCACTCTCTTCCCTGCATAGTATTCCTCGGCTATTCTTTCAACGATGACTTGCAGGAATTCCTGTGCGTCCTGCTGGCTCCGGTTGATCCTCGTTCTGAAGCTTGCCTCGACGCATTGGATGAAGCTTTGTGCACTGATTGTCTTCCGGTATATCGGCCGTTCATTCAACGCATCCAGCACGTCCTTCAGGCCTGCCGTTACCAAACCTTGCTGTAGGCCAGAGATCAACCACTCCGGCATCTTCTTTGCGCCGGTGGCCTTCTTGGCCTCCTCCTCCAGCGCTGCAGTAAGATCTGCGTACACGGCAGGTCCATCGAGGTTGCGCCGATGAACTTCACGGATCAGAAATGCCCTCAAATCGGGCAAGCCTGCGAGTGCTTGCAATACCGAATTGATGAAGCAGTCGTTGGCGGGGTTGACCAGACCCACGACGCCCTTCTTGCGACTGCTCTTCGTGCTGTGTGCATCGTCGCTGTCCAGAAAGAAGGTCGGGCCGAAGACGTAGACGAGAGTGATGGCGGCGAGGGAAGCGCCCGCAGCGTAGGTCGCGATGGTGAGCGGTTTGTCGGGCATCCTCCTTCTCGCCAATGCGCCTGTGCCGGCGAAGGCTACGAGCGTCCTTTCGCGCTGCGAGTATTCCGGCAGCGTGGTGTCCAGCGGTGGAGGAGAGGCTAGGGCGTAGGGGAGCGGAAACGGGAGGGCGGCGGCGATTGCGGTCCCTCCATAGCGGAACCAGGCGGAGAGGGAGTCCACGGTGAGTAGTAGTAGTAGTAGTAGTAGCGCAGTATGGTGTAGCCTGGATTCTGCCTATTCGGGGCCAAAGCGAGGTGGGTATCGGTATGCTGGGTTGTGTGGTGATTGACGAATGAGACGCCGCAGCGGCCGCCTGTCTTTCCCTTTGACATTTGATTGTGTCGACATTGTGCACTCCGTGAGCGACGCCCATCTGTTTGCCGCACCCCCTCCGCTCCACCCACCCACCATGGCCTTCCCGTTGACATCTCGCAGCCTCCCGCAGTGCTCTGCCTGTCTGCGCGGCTCCGCCTGGGCCAGCGTGTCAGATGCTGCTGCTTTCTCGCTGGGCTCGCGACAGCACGTCCGCGGCAAGAAGAAGCAGGCCAAGCCGACGGGCAATATTCCCGCCCGTCTGCTGAAGGACCTGCCCGGCTTTGGCAGGAAGGGTGTGTATGGACCGTCTGCTGCACTTCGATCACGCTGATGGGAGTGTGTAGGAGCCATTGTGCCGATGGCGAGAGGTCAATTGCGAAACAACTACTACCCTAAACGAATCGCCGAATATGTCACCATGCCCGAGCTCCGTTCTCTACGCGCGCAGAATGTGCCCATCGAACGCGACTATACGTTTGGCAAGAAGGAGCCTGCCTTCACTGCCGCCCATGGTCCTTTGTTGATGCCGCTCGGCGACGATCCTACCCCAGCACCGGTTCGCAACGCGCCCGAGATCGAGAAACTGACAAGCGAACGCAGCCTGGAACTGCTGGAGGTCTTTGTGCCACACAGGATGGACTTCTACAGGCAGCCCATCATCGAAGAGCCCAAGGTGGAGGCAGTGGAAGAAGCGCCAAAGAAGGACAAGAATGAACATAGAAGTGCTTCCAATGCTGCAGCAGACTTACTTGCTGCGCGCACGCAGAAACCAGTGAACAAGCCCCAGCCGAAGCTCACGGGGGCGATATATGGGTCTGTGTCGCAGCACGATATACTCGTTGCTGTCAGAGCCAGCATTGCAACCAACGACGAGGCGGCCCGAGTTATTGTCACGGAGCAAGACATTGAGTTCCTGAACGAGCCGCAAAAGACAGACAAGAGGATCAAAGCAATCGGAGACTATACTGTTGAGATCAAGGTCAGAGGAGAGGAAAATGGCATCAAGCGGACAGTCAGAGTCATCCCGCAGGAGGTGTGATGAGGGCGGGTGCATGCCACCGCAGCCATCTGCAGAAGGGCACATATGTGAAGGAGCCATCCGCCAAAGCACCGGAGAGAAACAGAACGTTGTTTCCAAGCCTTGCCGTCTTGGACGACCCAGCCCGCGGGATTTCCCCGCGTCACTTGGCGCATCGACGCGCCCTGCGATGGCTGAGTTGCATGTCAGCCCTGCATGCGCTGAGCTTTGCAACCAAGTTGGGATGAGGCAGTCCACGTGCCACGCTTGATGACGAGCCATTCGACCACACAACGTTCCGGGTGCGCGCCGTCGACACCGACAATGCTGCCTGTTAGATCCGCTATCTAAGCCATGTGGCACAGTCGCCACGTCAACTGTCAAAGGATGTCTCACACACCACAATAGTACAATGTAACCAGCCACGGCGGGGCAAGTTATAAGAGGCGCACCAAAGCTTCTTCGTTTCTTATATTACGTTTAGCACTCGTCTCAGCTGCGGACTCGCAACAAATAGCAGCCTCCGCGACGTCAGCCTACTCATCAGACCACTTCGGCAAGGCAAATCCAACTCCAAACATTCCAGACAAACAGCACAAGACTCACAACACCATCTTCCTTGACTTTTCCCCCATAACAACCACAGGACATACAATGTGTATCCTGATCATCCGCTCCTGGCCTTGCGGTCACGAAAGCTGCACTTCAACAGACCAATGCATGACGGCCATGACCACACCAGGCATGACCCCGTTCACTTGCTTCCACGCAACAAAACATCGAACGGAAAGCAAGAGTAACAGCGACGTGCCATGCCCTCACTGCATTGCACAGAACCGAAAACTATCACTGGACTTGATGGCACACGACAGCACGAGTATTCGCAGCGCCAGCGTAGCAAGTCAGTACAGTGCGAAACAGCGACGAGACAGCAGTATGACAGCACACGTCCCGCAGAAGCCTGCCGATAAGCACACCAAAGCTGACGACAGAGCAGCCAGTCCGCTTCGCATGACCGCGAGACCAACATCTTAGACAGCAGCGAGTGTTTTCGGTTCGGGTGGTTGCTTCCAATTGCTTTCGACCAAATTGAGACGCCCGAGGGGAAGAATTGGGTCTAGTGGAGAAAAGGTATGGAAATAAAGCATGCGATAGGCGTATTGCAGGTCTACAGGACTTTGGGCAAGATGTGTGGAGTGGGACGTCTTGGGCGTACCATCCTTGAAGCTTTCTCGTCACACCAGACGAGCTCTCATGTGGTGAGCACAAGCTGTTACTTATCATGCGTGGCATTGGGAGGGACTGTGCACGTTCCCATTGGCGGTGATGTGAGCTTCCAGAGGCTTCTGTGGCTGGGCACGGATTGCTCTGATGAGCATGCGGTGGAAAGGTCGTATCGCGGCGAAGCCAACAGCATTCTCGCTATCAATGAGTCGTGGTGGAAATTATGCTTTTATGCAACATTATCGGTGCAGCACGATTGCGATCCAGATGTAGCAGGCAATACGCTGGGGTTCACATGCACCATACTACCGAAAAATATGTACGAATGAATGCAAAACTGCCCCCGTAGAGAGCTCATAAGGTGTTACGGAGAAGTTTCATGCATGAGCTATGCATGAGATCTCTGGGACTGGGACTGGGAGCCGGAATCCTTCTCCTGCTAATAAGGAAGTCACCTAATAAGGAAGTCACAAGCGGCAGCTTAGCAGGACAGATATACCTCTTCCTTCCGTAATAGATAGCATAACAGAATATATATAATAATACTAATATAAGGTTCTACTATTAATTAGTAGCTCGGAATTAACTAAGGAGTTATCTATAACGACCGCTAGTGCTATAGCCGAGGCAGCGCACTACCTAACCCTCTAACTAACTAACCGCCGCCGAGACTAGACGAGAGTCTTCGAGTCCTCGTACTACTACTACTACCTACTACCTATAAATAACGAATACCGATAGTTTTACGCTTTCGCTTAAGCTAACCGTCGATAAGTCGCTAGCGTAGAAGCTAGGTAGCTAGTCGAGCAATATACCTAGCGATACGGCGCCGCTAAATTATACCTACCTAAGTAGCTCGACGCGCCTTTAACGCGACGATAGGTATAGAATAGGTTTATAGTAGTAACGAGACGACTATTTATTATAGCTTCTCCGTTATAACTACTAGCGACTTTATAGTAGTAACTACGACGATACTATAAGGAAGCGTCGCTAACCGTAACTACCCTAAGATTAAGAGCAGCTATAATTAATACGAGTCGACTAATAATAGCGACTACCTATACTAGTACCTAGACGACGGTACTACTAACGATAGCCGAGAGAAACGAGGCGCTATAGCTTAATACGGATATACTCGCTACTATCTAGCGAGTAGTTTAGAACGCGATATAGAACCTACCGCTAATACTACCTCTACGCGTAAAGAATAATAATAGGTAATAGGACCGACTACGAGATTTAGAGATTAGTTTCTTCTAGCCGGACCTAGAGACTATAGAGGTAGCTAACCTAACTACTATTAGGTCTAATACCTTCTTCTAAGACGTAGGTAATTTTATCGAGCGACTAAAAGATATAGCTACCTACTAAGGCGAAGAGAAAGTTAAATTATATATACTATCGCTACTTAGGGAAATAGTAATAGCGTAGTATACCGGCACTCTAAGCTAGCTAGAAAAGGAAGGACTACGACACTCGCTAGGACTATAGAGTTAGATAAGTGCCCTATCTATATACTTTAGACCGCTACTAGCCGACTCGTTAAGTCGACTAACTATAATAAAGTATACGTAGCGTAATATAGCCGACCGCCGCAGCTCCGATACGTACCTTACTAAAGTCTAGAGACACGTACGTAATATAGGAATAATAGACGTCTTATAATAGCTTACCTATACTTAGAATAGGATTAATATCGAGCTTAGATAGAGTATTAGAGCTCTATTATCGATAACGATAGTAAAGGATTTTATACTACTACTCTATAAATAGTAGTATATATAGTTCGAACTATTAAAGAGATAGAATAGACGAACCTAGGCAGCTAAACCTACTAATAATAGCGGTAGCAGCAGCTACTACTAGCTATATAAGTCTAGTAAGTATCGTAAATAGTAGTAGTACGACCGACGATAGAAGAATCTACGAGACTCGCGATACTCTACGAAGGCAGATAGTAGTAGTAAGCCGAATTACTCTAACTACTAGTAGCCTTAAAAGGACTACTCGAAGGACTCTAACTAATAAGAGTTTATAAAACTACGCGATCGCGACTAAGACTAAGACTAGCGTAAAGGTTATAGTAAGGATAGAGATAGACGATAATCTAAGCCCTTAAAACCTTTCGCGTATAAGGTAGACGTATATTAGGTTAAGGACGAATCTAATAATCGCGATAGTAATATAGTCGATAAGAAGAATACTTATAACGTCGATAACGACTCCGAATACGAGAGTACTAACGAGGAGATAGATATAGATCTTAATTACTTAGTAGTAACGAAGTAGAGCCCGACCTACTCTATATATAAGTAGTAGTTCGATTCTAATAACTAGCTTTATCGTTACCTTAGAGAATAGTATCTAAAATTATAGAGGCTGCCCGACCTATTAAGCTAAGGGATCTATCGTTAACTAATATAAGGGATCTATCGTTTTCTAAATACGCTACCGTATAGGCACGACTTACTAAATATAGAGACTAACTAACGGTTTACCTCGATAGTAGAAACCTAATATTTCTAGCTAATCGATAACTCTTATAGTAATAGCTAATTACTTTAGTACTAGTTAAGGCTAACCGCGCGATTAAAGTACGCGGGGTAGGCAATAAGGTTATATAGCTAACCGAATAAATAATACTTACCCTATATTTTAATAACGACTATTAGATAATAGCGCTAGCCTATATTATAGATAAGCTAGTAGTAGGCATTTTGCTAGGTATAGATATTCTACGACGATATAAGATTACTCTATATTTCCGTACCGACCGTATACTTTAGCCTAATAGTAGCTTTATACTAATAAATATAACTACTCGTATTCGACGACTAAAGCTAGTATTCTTTATAGTAGATATAGACGGAGGCTAAGAGCGTAAAGGCCTCTACGAAGCTACGCTCTATAGTAACTAGCCGACTACTAATAGATATAACGTATTACTAGCGAAGTATTAATTACTATTTACTAATAATAGAAAGTTCGCTAAGGTACTAGAAGACTAATAAATAACTATTCTACTAGTTAGTAACTAGCGAACTATAGGTACTAAACTAGTATATAAGGTATATTCTTTAGAACTAAAGGATAGAGAGATTATCGATATAATATATAACCGACTATATAAGTAAGAGCGAATATCGTAGACTACCGAACCGACCCCGTTTAGGTTTCTAACCTTTATAGTTTAGAAGGAGATAGTAATAGGTCGTAAAGGACGAGTAGTAGTAGATATTCGCGGATTAAACCGAATTATAGTAACCGACGCCTATCCGATGCCTTTATAGAGCGACGTACTATTAGCTATATAGGGCTATAACTATATCTTAACGATCGATATAAGAGCCTTCTTCTACTAGTAGCTAGTATATCTAGACGATAGATATAAACTAGCTATAGTATCTTATAGGAGGTAAGAACTATATAATATCGCTATAATAGAGTATAAAAATATACTACCCTATATTTAGTAATAGATTAATAAGATCTTAAGAACCGAAGGCGCCTATAGGTTCGTAAAAGCATTCGTTAACGATATTATTATCTATAGTAATACTTTCGAGGAATATCTCGAGTATCTAGAACGACTATTCGATGCTTTATCTAAGTATAACCTAACTATAGTAGCTAATAAAGCTTTTATCGGCTATCTATCTATTAAGCTACTAAGATAGAGAGTCGATGCTTTAGGTATAATAACCGACGATAAGAAGCTAGTAGCTATTAAAAAACTTAAGTTCCTACGTATAGTTAAGAATATAAAATACTACCTTAGACTAATAGAATAGCTACGATCCTATATCGTATACTACGCCTAACTAGCCGAGCCTTTATAGAAGATTAAAACTAATAAACTACGGAAGGTACCTACTAGTAAGTATATACGAGCTTATTATATATCTACGATAGAAGTCGAACCGATAGAGGAACGACTAGTAGCTTTCTAGGCTATATAGGAAGCGTTCGCTAAACTATCTCTTCTATACTATTTTAATAGACGACGACTACTCTACGTCTATATTAATATATCTAAGAAGAAAGGATTCGGAGTAATAACTACCTATATCGAGGGCGATATAATCTCTAAAAATCTACTTTAAACTAAGACATAACTAATTTTATTCCTATCTAAAACGCTATCTTAGGTAGAACGAAGGTACTAGCCGATAGAACTAGAAGTAGTATATTTAGTATAGACTATTAAGCGCATCTAATAGATAATCGAAGCTTACGAGTTAATAGTAATAGTTCTAACTAACTACGTAGCGATAGTTAGAATTATAAGCTAGATAGCGCTAACTTCTTTATCGGTAGATAAGCTTAATAACCGACTAATATACTCGTCTTAATATCTATTATAGTTTAGTAATCTAAAGATCGTATATAAGCCTAGTAGAGAATATATAGTACTAGATGCCTTATTATAGCTAGAGTTATATAACGAGGAACTAATCGAGGATACTCTCGAGGACCTAGTCGTTAACTAGGTAACTACTATATAGATAGACGACGCCTTTAAGAAATAGCTAATTACGGCGTACGACTACGATAAATATTTAAGTAGGGTTAAAGCTATACTATAGATAGCTAAACTAAGAACTACGAGTTTCTCGACCGACGAGGAAGGTTTAGTTTAGATAGACTATAAGGAACACGACAGACGACTATATATCTTAAAGATAATAGAAGGAGATATATTCGAGAGTATATACGACGATTAATTCTATATTAGCTACTACCGACTATATACTCGAATCTCTTCGTAATACTATATTCGTAAGCTATCTAAGCTACTAAAGCTATATCTATAATACTATTAAGAGTATTAAGCTCTCTAAACCCTTCGATACCGACTATATAGCTAACTCTAATCGCTAGGAAGCCTACTAGTACCCTACTATACGATTACGATTAACTTTATTATAAAACTACTAATACTAGTAGGAGGAGACTATAACGCTATACTAATAGTAACCGATAAGCTATCTAAGAAGATTCTATTAATAATAGGCCGTAAGGACTTTTTAGTAGAATCGTAGGTATACTAACTACTAGACGCTTTACTTTATAGCGACTAGGGACTACTAACTATAATAATCTCGGATCGAGACCTAAAGTTTATAGCCGAATTATAGAAGACGATCTTTAGTAGACTAAGGGTTAAGCTACTAATATCGATAGCGTACTATTTATAGATAGACGGATAGTCTAAACGGACTAACTAGATAGTTAAGATCGTACTACGGTACTATCTTACTTAGAACCTCGACGGAGGGGTAGAGATAGAATACGTGCTCCTATAGATCTAAATAGTTATAAATAACTCGGTTAATACTAGTATAAGTAAGTCGCCTAACGAGGTAGTACTAGGTTTTAATCCTCGAGAACTAGCTAACTTAGTAGGATAGCGACGATAGACTAAAAGAGATAAGGCGGCTAAGCTAAGAGAGATTAATCGACGAGAAGTAAGAGACGCTATCGCCTATACTAAAATCCTAATAAAGGAACGCTACGACGCGTAGTATATTCTATAAAGACCGATAGTAGGAGACTATATCTTCTTATAGCTAAAGAACTATAATATCCTAGGGGTAAAGAACCGTAAGCTAATACTACCGAGAGTAGGCCTATTCCGTATCGAGAAGGTAACTAATAGCGGATTAGTATATAAGATTAACCTACCTAGGAACTAGAGGATTTACTTAGTAGTATCTATCGTAGAGCTAGAACCTTACCTAGCTACTAAAGATCTATATCGACGACCGACTCGTAAACTACTACGTATTCGGGTCGATAAGGACGATAGTCTACTAAGGGTAAAGGCCTTATAATAATAGAGAATACGTAAGGTTAGCTACTACCGACGAGAGGTAATCGAATACCTAGTTAGATAGAATAACGCTAGACTAGAAGACGACGAATAGGTAGCTAGTAATAACGTACTACTAGGGTTAAAGAGGTCCTTCGATCGACGCTACTCTCTCTAAAATAGTCGACGGACTATTATAGTATATAGCCTATCGACGATAGCGATAGAAGTATAAGGAAGTAACGTTAGAGGTAAGTCTAAAACCGAAAGTAAGTAAAAGTAAGGAGTAGCGAGCTCGCGACCTTATATAACCTATATAATAAGCTCGTACTACTACTACCTACGACTACTAAATAGCTTACGCTCGATAACTAGTAATAATAATCCGTAGTAACTACCCCGATATAGCTACCGATATAACTAATTAGTAGAATATTACTAGCGAGGTACCGCTAGCTCCGCCGATAGAATTAGCGACCGAATAGTAGGTTAACGCGACCGAATAGTAGGTTAAGACTAAGCTAATAGAAGAAGATAATAACTTCTACTCTACGCCGCTAGTAAAGAAGACTATAGGTATATAGCTACTAATAGGCAAGGACGATAACCTAGATTACTTTAGTCCTTCGAAGAAGGCGATAATACCTACTATAATAAAGCGTAAGAGCGTCGATAACGAGACTAGGGATAATACTTTAGGCGACGACGACTAGAATAATAACGAGGAAGGTAATATTAGACTAGCTTTAAAGAAGACTAAGAAGGCATAGACTAAAGAGTAGGCCGATAGCGCTAAGGTAACGCGCGTTTTCCGCGAACTACTTACTATCGGGATATATAACTATTTTCTTCTTAATCCTAACGACCCTCGATATAACTAGGTAAAGTTAGTAGAATAGACGACTACGTAGAACTCTAACGATAAGAGAAAGAAGCCTACGACGACTATACGAAGTAAAGGAGAAAAGGAAACGGACCCGATTATATATCTACTAATCGTTAAGTACCTCGACTAAATAGTAGTATAGGCCGAACGCTACCCTAGGTATCCTAATACTACGAATACTATAGTAAACGCGTAGTATAGTACCTATAACGACCTAGCGAGTATCCGTAATAATACTATAAAGTTTAGTTATTATTTCTACTACTACTTACGATAGGAGGCGAGCATCGATAAGTCCTAGGTATATATATCCGAGTACGCTAATAAGGAAGTTAATAACTTATATCGCTAGCTAAAGAACTATAAGAAAACGATCTAGGCGTTAAATAGCAACTTAGATAAGCTATAGAAGCTAGCCGACGACCGGAAGGCTAAGAACGACCGACTAAAGGCTACCTATACTATCGTTAAGTAACGACTAAATTTAAAGCGCGTACCCGAGTAATACCTAACTACTACCTTAACGACGACTACGCGTCTCGACAACGATAACTACCGCGACTCGGTAACGCAGACCGTAATAGCTAACTAAGACTAGGCAGATCGCGTAAAATAGCTAAAGAAGACCGCTCTTAAGAAAGAGGTAGTAGTAGCTCGTTACTACTAGGACTTAGCCGACTATAAGGCTTAGGCTATAGCTAAGTAGAAGGAATAGATAAGATAGAACAGGTTCTTAGAAGCCGATATTAACGACTAGTTATAAGCTAGTAGACCGACCGATAGGCGATATAATAGTAGACCGACCGACAGGCGATATAGTAGACTTTCTTTTGTTTTAAACTGCATAAGGGCATGCTATAATCTTTCTTTTAAGCCGGCAACCTAATAAGGAAGTTACCTAATAAGGAAGTCACAAGCGGCAGCTTGGCAGGACAGATATACCTCTTCCTTCCGTAATAGATAGCACAACAGAATACACATGATAATACCAACACAAGGTTCTACCATCACCTGCTGCTGCTGCTGCTGCATGCTGCATGTTCCGCTTTCCTTCTCCCAGAACCAAATTTGCCCTTTCTGTGCCAGCGATAGTGAGAGAGTGGAAAGTCGCTTGCCGCAGTACAGCTTCATGCTTCCGCAAAACGCCTGAGCTTTTCGCAATGTCCTGTTTGGAGTTCTATGGTCATGCGCATGGATGCATGCTGTACGACGTATGAACATATGCGGTACGTATCTTGATCCTGGCACAAGCAAGCACTGAAGCAAGCAAGCAAGCAAGCAAGGCAAGCCGGCAACCAGGCGACCAGGCAAGCTTACTATGGTAGTCGAAGCATAGTGTAGTTCTGACGAGAGGCAATAGAGATTTGTTTGACTCGCAAGAGATCTTTGATAGAAGATCGCACCGCAACACTCCTCGGAGCCGATACGTGATTCCTTGCAGAAATTACACGAAATGCGAAAGACAGAGCAGCCGACGGCATCAAACTTTCCGCCTTTTCATCTTTGTTCGAGTTTGTTGTCTTTGTATGTAATTTTTATCATGCGTCCCGAAACCGATCTCGAACGACTGGGAATCCTCCGCACGTTCGGGTTTATAGGACTTTCACAAATGTCCGATCTACTGGTCATTGCCTTTTGCGCTAGTACATATCCGGCAAGTGAATCGTAGAAGGCGCGCATGCGCCGCGTCATGTAGGAGGTAAACAACCTTGAAGAGGGAAGCTTCTTTCTTGCTTCGGGCGACCCGAGCAATGTTCGGGTTATGAGATGCTGATGAGGGCCCGAAAGAATCCTTTGCGGACCTATTTTCTCTTTGTTCCTCGTGATTTCACCGAATTCATGATACGTACGCGTTTGTTGCGTAGGGAAGTGAATGTGAAGAAGTTGCCTGTTGATGACGAGGATGAGAAGAGCAGAGAAGTGTTGGTGGGAAGTATATTAAACCAGTGCTTTTCCCGTACTGACTTTGAGTTGGCAAGGCTTTTTTCTTCTGCTAGGATTGCAACCAATTCGAGGTCTTATGTGAGCTCTGGTTGTAGGGCGTCGAGGATACTGACATCGTCTATAACAACGGTAACAAGAACGGGAACAAGAACAGCGACGAAGACTACTATCAAGAGCAGAGCTTGGTGTCAAACAACATCGCCATCGAGTCTACTCGCTTCCAACAACAAACCAAGATCCTACTCTTCATCTCACTCCACCACCACAAGACCCACCATGTCCGCTTCCAACGAAACCTCCGCCCTTCTCCCCCATACTCCAAGCCACTCCCTCTCAGGCAAAACAATCCTCATAACCGGCGCCGGAACCGCCGGCCTAGCCTTCGCTCAAGGGATCCTCCAATTCTGGCCTTCGTCCCCCCAAACCTCCTCCCTCCCACCTCCCCACCTCCTCCTCTACGAACGCGACCCCCGCAACCTCCCCGCTTCACGCGGAAACTACTCTATCGGCCTCCGCAGCGACGCCCTCTCCGGCGGCCTCCAAGCACTCCAAAAACTAAACCTCTTAAACACAGTTCTCGCCGCTTCAGTGCCGAATTCCGACAAAGGCGGTACGATTATTCGCGATAGGGATTGGGAGCCTTTGATCAGGATGTCGGTGGAGTCTGAGAAGAAGACGCCGCCGCCTGATGGGTTGCCTGTGGCGAATGTGAGGATTACGAGGAATAGTGTGCGAGAAGCGATGATTGGGGTTTTGGAGGAGGAAGGAAGTGTGGAGATGCATTTCGATGTACAGTGTGTTGGGGCGAGGAAGGGAGAGAAAGGGGGGATGGAGGTGATGGTGAGGAGTGGGGAAGCAGATGGGGAAGAAAAAGAGGTGCATTGTGATTTGTTGGTTGTGGCGGATGGCGCGAGTAGTAAGATGCGGAGGGCGCTGAGGCCGGATGATGGGTTGCGGTTTATTGGGGCGTCGTTGATTACGGGGAATGCGTTTTTCGAGCCTGGGAAGTTGCCGCCGCAAGTGGAAGATGCTTTTGGGCCGCTCATTGGGGGCGATGGGACCGGGTTGGTAGTGTTTCCGATTGATGATCGGAGTGCTGTGTGGTTTGTTACGCATCGATCCAAGGAGCCGAGGACGCCGGTGTCTGGTGCGAAAGCTTGGGAGATGAGGGATGAGATTATGGCCGAGGTGAGGTCGAGAGGGGCGGTGTTTGGGGGCAAGTTTGAAGAATTATTGCAGGCTACCGATATGAGTTCGTTGAAGATTTTCAATGCTCAGGACAAGAAACCCGCTGCTCATACGAGGATCGAGTCGGAGCCTGTGGTGTTTATTGGAGATGCCTCGCATGCTGTCAGTCCTTTTGCGGGCAACGGGATGAACATGGCGATTATGGATGGGTACTCGTTGAGCAAGGCGCTCTGCGATACGTCCTCGATTGCGGAAGCTGTGAAGGAGTTCGACAAGGAGAGTTTGCCGAGATGCACCAAGGCTTGGAGAATCTCGCACGTTGTGATGCGGATATTCCATGTCAAGGGGATCATCCTGTGGATCGTGGTGAGGATATTGAGGTGTCTTTTCTGGTTTGTCGGAGGGCGGAAATGAATTGATTGTCTGCAGTAGTGTTGCAGCTACTGGATTGTATGCAGCCCAGTCTCGCTGCGCTACGTCTCTCACCATTATCTAGCGAGTTCTGAGATTTGCCAGCCGTCTGTATGATATTACGACAGCTTCACTCTTGGTGTCAGCGCGAATCGCCCAAAAAGCTCAATCGCACGCAATCTCT
Organism: Cercospora zeina; assembly: GCA_022702355.1. NCBI lineage: Eukaryota > Fungi > Ascomycota > Dothideomycetes > Mycosphaerellales > Mycosphaerellaceae > Cercospora > Cercospora zeina. The sequence continues at coordinate 1,686,328 of JAKLWX010000005.1, forward strand.
TTCCGCAAACGTCTTCCAAAAGCGATTCCACCGCATTTCGGAGATCCGTTGCATGTCGTGAAAATTCGGTTTGCTCTGAACAGCATGACTTATCAAGGTGCGCACACACTTCGGCCAACAGCTCGCGAAGCTCCTCCCGCGAGGTAACAGCGGTTTCCTCCTGGGTCGGCATTGTGGTAGAGTATATAGTAGGGCGTGCACCTCCCTCCGTCTGCCTTCCACCGACCATTATGAAGTGCCTCATCCTCGTGCTAAGAGGAGACCAGGCCTCGAAGGAGAGAAAGTCGTGTACATCGACCTGCGCTCGTATGAGCACGTGGGAGAAGGCCAGGCTTCTTGGAGTCTCGACCATGATGCGCCAGTAGCTTGAATACAGGTCATTGTGGGGCGTAGAGGAAGTCCAGGTTGGCCGGAAGAAGCTTTTACGCAACTCCGGAAGGGCGATTTGGCGGAACTTCCGTCTGAATACTTGGTCCTCTGCCTCGGCTCGAAGTTGCTTGCAGACAGCTGATAGCCGGGGAGGCAGACATTTATAGGTGCTTTTGAATGTCCATCCGAAATCGGTCTGTTCGGTGTGGATCGTCGTGTCAGTGTACACGAATTCATAGATGATATCGCGAAGCTCTTGAGGGATAGCCAGGAGATGCGGCTTGACCGTTGTGTCTGCCATGACGCCGATGAATGGAAGGACGTATGTCAAGTGTGGTAGTTTCGGTCAGTCGTGAATGTCAAATTCGAGAGGGCTAAATTAAGTGGGAGCCAAGAAATCATTTTCATTCTCGTCCACGTTACCTCTTGATATCTGTCTGCCAATAGTAGGCCGAGGAAGGGTCAGCTTGGTGGGTGAGGCCACATCCACGCTGCCGGCACGACTACGATCGTCTAGCCTCCTAGACATGCAGTTCTTGGTTTCGGAACAAGTGGTTCTGCATCGAGTCGCCATGGCTTCACTGTCCGGTGCCGTCTCAACTCGAGAGGAGATGATGGATACCAGGCTGGGAGGCTTGTGAGATGACGGTGCGCCGTGCTACTGCTGTGAGTATATGCGTAGATTATGGTATGCCTTTGATACAATGGAATGATGAGTCGAAGCGTGGTGGAGAGAAGGGAGAAGCGTGAAGACATTGGGGCGTGCTGAACCAGGGTCATGGATCGTGCCTGGCCATCCTTGCCGAGCCCGTGCGTGATTTGCGCACTTCCGCGGACAAAGAGCGGATGAGCGAGCGAACGGAAGGAAATATGTCGAATGGGCGTGATGTTGCCACCAGCAGGCGTGTGTTGATGGTGTCGAGTGTGTGGGATACGAAGGGCAGAGCAGAAGCAGACTAGCGAGCGGGCGGGAGGGCGGGAGGGCGGGAGGGCGGGCGTTGCTAATTATGGTTTGCCGGGAGGCGTTCTTGGGCTTGTTTGGGTTGGGGCGAGGGAGAGAGAGAGAGAGATCTCGTTTCGAAACTGCACTGCTCCCTCATCCCGCTGCTCATCTCGTCGTGCCGTCGATTCTTCCACACCGCCCACGCTCCGTCATTCGCTTCATCCTCACTCGCCGCGCTTCAGTCCCTCGCTTGTCCATTTCCGCACGCTCGAAGCAGCCGCGACCGACCGATCACCGCCGACCGTTGAGCGACGACCAGACGGGCGAGCACGAGGGGCGACGCGGCCTGCCACGCCCACCCAAAGCCTCACCACACAACAACCACTGCACCACAGCCATATCATTACCATGCGCCCCTCCGAGGTGCTCGCAGCCCTGCTGCTGGTGTCTTCCTCGTGCGCACACAAGGCCGGCTGGGCACCCATTGAGGCGCTGAACGGCATTAACGACCTCGACGCGCTGTTCCCACGACAAGACAACAATGACAATGGCGGCAGGACAACCTTCGACTTGTCATTCAGCGCGACTCAGGGCAATACCGCCAACCCCGAGCCTACAGGCACACAGTCCGGCGACTCAGACGCCACCGCCACCGGCGGGGACAGCAAATCCACCGGCGACTCGAACAATGATGATTCGAACGATGGGGACAAGACGACGGGCGCAAACACAGGCAAGCAAACGGGCACAGGGACACGGAAGGGCGGCTCGTCCAAGACCTTCGATCCACGTCTCCCGGCTGGCGGTGTGTCCATGATCACCCCGAACCCCATGACAACACAATACTACAAGATCAAAGACTACGTCACCTTCGCCTGGAACTACACCTCGCTATCCGTGACCCCATCCGCCATCGACGTGCTCGCATCATGTAGCAAGAACCAGCAAACTTACACCCTGGCCATGAATCTGACAGTGGAAGAGACTCAGAGCTTCACGTGGGATACTGGCGCCTTCCAAGCCAGCGCCACCGTGCCTCTTCTTACCGAAACATACACGCTCATCGTCCACGACGCCGCCAAGGACGTCACAGATCGGGCACAGGCGGGATATCTGGGCACATTCGACCAGTTCACCTTCGGCATGTACGCCCCACAACCCTACACTCCCATGGCCGATTACGTGTGCGCGACATGCAACGGAGCCTCAAGTCTGGAGAAGCAAACCTGGATAGCTCTCATCGGCATGGTGGGAGTAACCGTCGTGACCTTTGGCTGGTTCACCGGTCTGGCTGGTTTGTGGTAACCGAAAAAACAACAAGCGCGATTATCATTAGGAACAAACAGACAGCTTATTGTGGACGAGACGAGAGATATGACCCGATCTACGGACCTTCCTTGTACAAAAAAGCATTGCGAATGGCGTTGGATCCACCTTGGGATTGGCTGGGAATTGTGGGCTTATTATTGGGAGATGTAGGGCTTTCTGGGGAAATGGGAGCAAAGAACACTCCTTATGCAGCAGTAGGGTTTCAAGAGACGAAAATGGGCTGTGATAGCAAGCAAGAGAGTACATAGTCCTCGCGTACAGGTATAATATGATTCATGAGTACTGTATTTCACATTTCGTGCTATATCGCTTTCTCTGTCTGTTGTTTAATCCTCACTCCTTGCCTTGTTGACATCTGACGCCTTTGATCTGCTCCATTCTATAGAACAATCTTACACCAATCCATTTGTTATGCCACTGCTCGAGCAGGGTCGATGCGTTTCAGACCGACTGGTCAGTCATTTCACTGCTCAGGGTGTCCTCGTCTCGTGCTGAAGTTGTCCCATCTCGTTCTGAAGCTACCCTTTGCTTCGTACTAATACTGACACCGACCACGTGTATCTCTTTCACCCCCTCACGATGCCGATGCATACCATCCCATGGCAATCCCATTTCACCACATCGCGAATCCTGTCTGAAAGTCCCCATCCACTGTGTCTGATCATGATATCTCGGAATGAGCCAGTGCATCCCCGACGATCTCGTCTTCGCAGGAGGAGAACTTCCTTTCTGCCGCTGTCTTGCTTGTCGAGTTACTCGATGAGAGGTTTGATGTGCTGTACGCCGAAGAAGGTCATCCCCAACGCTCGAGAAATGGCGATGGATCGGGATATCTTCGAGAAGCGCTGCATTCGCCATGCAATGTCCTGGCTCCCACGGCTTTTTGGATCGAGCAGAGCGCCAATATCTTTCTCGTCGGATACTACTCTCCAGAGCAACAATCGCAATGCTCATGCTCATCCACATAGAACTCATTGCAACCGAGAATCTCCCCTTCACCGCTGCTGCTGCGCCCCCTCCAACCACTCCTTCCTCTTAATCTCAATCTGCTTCAACATCTCCTCCTTCTTTTTCCCCATGTGCTCTGCGCGATGCTGCCACCAGTAGTAAATTATCGGCGGAGTCGCCAGGATCAAGCCAATTGCTGTCAAATAGAAATATTTGTCTGAGCCGCGGGGTGGGAGATTTCGTTGTTGTTGTTGTTGGCGCGCGACGATGGCTTGTTCTTGTTGTTGGAGGCGGGCGACGACTTCGGCGTTAAGGCTTTGGCGTGGTGGGTGTTGTTGGTTTGTTGCGTAGGCTCGGCGGGGGAAGAGGATGAGGGGTTTTGTGAGCGATCGGGGGAGCATGATTGAGAAGGGATGGGAGAGGCGATGCGAAAGGTGGTGGCAGCGAACGTGAAGCGTGCATGTGCGTTCGATGATGGTGATGGCTCCGAGTCCGATGGGGCCCACTTTTCTTTTTGGCGGTCGGTTTATGTATCGAACGAGCTGCACTTCACAACAACTACATGACCATGGAGGCCGTCTAACAAGACGTGTATGAACAGCATTCATCCAATGTCGCCAGCTTACAAGGCATACCTGTCGCTGGTATGAGCCGGCATGCCGACCGACGACCAAGGACTGCCGAAAAGCCGTCTTCGCTTCCGCTTTGCTGCCGACTGCACATCGCTTATGAAGATGCGCACGACGATGACAAGCTATGACGCCTGATAGAACAAGACCCGCATATCGCAATCCTCACCGGTTCAGTGGTCGTCGGTGCCTTCTGCGCATGCCCGGAACATGCTTCATGGTGCTTGGTGGAAACTTGGCACAGAAGCATACATTCACCACGAGCCGGAGTTCACGCGCTCGGCTGTCAATTGCTGTCTTGTGCTCATGATGATGTAGCATTGCATTTTGAGCTACTCGGAGATGGAGCTATCGATGCGCAGTGTTACTACGGGTAGGCCGAAGGTGGGCAAACTATTCTGCTTTCCTCTACGGAAATTCCTCTCTGCGTGAGAATTGAACGTGAATCGCTTCACTCCACTATCAGCGTAGAAGCCGCAATGGCGACTCCAGACTCATCCCCCAATACCATCTCTAGTCAGCCAAGCACGAAATGCGATGTAACGGCCAAAATCGCACTGCCCACTTCTGGCTCCATCGATGACTTTCCCTTCTCCAAGACACAGGCCCCCTTCTTCGCTGAGGAACGCATTGGCTGGAAAGGCTATATTGAGTGGGAAAAATACCCGGAAAAACGAGCAGAATGTGAACGCATACTAGCCCAATACAAGTTCCCCTCCCCTCCTGAATTCCAACTCATTCCACTTCCCAAAACCAACCCCATCCTAGAAGGCATCCGCTGGAAACAGTACCATTACGCCTGCGGTCCAACCCTCCAAGACCTCCCCGCCATTAGCTGGAGATACGTCCAACAAGAAAAAAGCCCCGACATGAGCCATGTCCTGGAGTTCCCTTACAACGGCGAACCACCGCGCAAACGCCTCGTAGAAACCGAAATCACCTCCAACAAAGACTTTTTCGTGCGCAACCACGGCGGAATCCCCGAAATCGACGCATCATCCTACGACCTCGAAGTCTCAGGCCTCGTCAAAACCCCCCAAAAACTCACCCTCTCTGACCTCCAAAACGAAAAATTCTTCAAGAAACGCTCCCACGTCGTAGCCCTCCAATGCTCCGGCACACGCCGCATCGAGCAAATCAACCAATACCCCGGCGACGGCGACGAACTCATCAACGCACCCTGGGGCGAAGGCGCAATCGGCAACGCCCGCTGGGGCGGCGTCTACCTCAAAGACATAATTACCCACTGCGGCGGCCTCTCCCTCTCCTCCGCGACATCCACCTCGAATTCCACGGCGCAGACACCCACTTCAAAAAAGGCGCAGTCCACAACTACATCGTCTCAATCCCCTACCGCAAAGCCCTCTACAACGAAGTCCTTCTCGCCTGGGAAATGAACAACGCCCCCCTCCCCCGAATCCACGGCTACCCCTTACGTGCGGTAGTCTTTGGCTACATCGGCGCCAGAAGCTGCAAATGGCTGTACAAAATCCGAGCCATTCGCGGCCCGAGCCAAGCGCCCGTGCAGAAAAAAGAATATTTGTATTATACGCCACAATTGGGAAAGCAGAATGTGTTGTATTCCAATGGGTTTTCCATTCAGGATATGCCGGTTTCGAGCGCGATTATGACGCCGACGGATATGCAGCAGATTGTGCATGAGGGGAAGATGAAGCTGACGGGGTGGGCGTATTCGGGTGGGACGGGGGGGCATTGGCCGGAGAGGGTGGAGGTTAGTGCCGATGGGGGGAGTGTGTGGTATGAGGTGCCGTATCAGAATCTGAGTAAGAAGTATTATTATGGGATGCGGACGTGGTGGATTGAGATGCCGGTCGATGCGGAGGGGTGGTTGGAGTTTTGTTGTAGGACGTGGGATAATGCGTTGAATACGCAGCCGACGTTTGTGAGGAGTGCTTGGTGAGTTGCATTTCAAATCGAGTGTTGCAGAAGCTGACTTGATGCTACAGGAACTTCGACCTCCACGTGACTTCGTCGTGTCATCGCGTCAAGATCTATTCGATCAATCGCTCTCATCCCTTGACTGCCATGCGATTGAAGCAGCTCGAGGAGGTCGGTACGCCAATCTTGCCCATTACTCAGCCATTGCCGTTCGATCTTGAGAGCGATGAGCATTACGCTGCGGAGATGGAGGCCAGGGATGGGAGAGATCCGAGAGAGTAATGCTCAAACATGAGGTCGTCGTAATGAGGACCGCGTCCGAGAGATCGGGTAGACAGTCAGCATTGATGCTGTTCAGCCAGAGAGGAATCGCTGCTTGCAACTCAATTGGTGTTCCCAAAGGCGACCTTGCTGGCTGGAAATACCCAGTCAGACTTATAGCTGAGCACTGTTCCGGGGAATACACGGATCTTGTTTTCGAGCCTGCGCAGGGACTCAGCCTTCGAAATCCATTCACGTTTGACCCATTGACAAGCACGGTCCCCGTCCCATACGAGCAAATCGCGTATGCAGCATTATACGTGATGCTGATGGGACCGTTCATCGTAACAGCACACTCAATAACGCGCAGCTGAAGCTCCGGCGGCAAGTCGAGGAGGCGAAAGGTAGGCTCCTCTTTCTCCTGCTCATCCTCCTCCTTCTCTTTGCTCCCACTTCGCTCCATATCGATCGACTGCGCAGATCAGTGACATCTCGTCGAAATCTTTCGACGCGCCCTCGTTGACCCCAGTGGTCTTCGCGTTCGCGGGTGCTTGGAAAGGCGCGGTGGTGGTCGAGGCCGTGCGCGTTGGCTCAGGCTCGAAGTTACTCGAGGCGTCGGAGTAGACCGTTAGGTCCTCCATCGCGAAGTCGTTGTTGTTCGCGTTGTGCTGCTGCGGGCATAAGTCGCTCCATGCGGCTGGAATCGGAAAGAGAGTGGAAGAACTGGCGGATGAGTGACGTTGAAGCAAGCGTCAACAAGTGCCGACTTCACTTCTGCCGGCCAGCATCAACGGCCGTGTTCACCAAATTTTCCACGCGTTGACTTCAGCAAGCATCGCCGCAGCATCCAGTCCGCGTAAACACCCGCCGTTATATCGCCCCTTCCTCTCTGCATACCAGCCAACAGCCGTTATGCAATGAGAAAGGTCGCCGCATGCGGGACAAGGAAGCGAGCGAGTTCAACGAACGATTTTGTTTTACGTCAGTGCCGCCTGCCTGTGCAAAAGTCAACTAGTAGTAGTACAGGGGTATCATCTGTGCAGCATGCGCGCTGCTTCTACGAAAATGCCACATTACCGGTCGTTACGTTCCACATCCCTCGTATACGAAAAGTCAAGAGCCGTTGGGCCCCTTGCAATTGGCTGTCCTCTTGGCCGCCCGGGTCGCGATTTTGCGCTCTCTAAGCGCTTTGCGACTGAGCTTGTCAATTCTGGGCAGCTTAGGCTCCATTACCTTCGGCTTCTTCTCGTTCTTCTTCGTGCTCTTTTTCTCTGTCGGTTTGGTACTCGCCTTTTGCGTTGGCGGCGCTTGTGAACTGCAAGTCCGTCAGATCTTGAACATGCCTTGAACCATGGACTGGTGAACAACCCACCTGCTCGCTGTGCCTGCTGCCTCTGCTTCAGCCGCCGCCTGTTTCTGTGCTTTGGTCCGCCTAGGTTTCCGGGCCTTGGCGGTGGTATTGCCGTTGCCTTGAGCTGCCGGTGGTGCTGCCGTAGCTTGTGCCTGCTTTGTGCCCTTGGAGCGTTTCACACTATACAGCAGTCAGCCTCCGTTCCATAAGTTGCCTTCTATCGTGTGGGATAGAAGCGGTTTACAACAGGCGGATGAGCTGACTCGTAGTACTGTGGACCCGAGGACCAGTCCCCAGCAGCTGTTGGACCATAGGGATATGCGTACCCGGGTTGTGATGCCGGCGGTGGTGGTGGCGGGAAAGCTGGCCGAGCTGGCAGTGGTTGCGCTGGATATTGTGGGTAGCTGGGGTACGAACGTGCTGGCGGAGGCGGAGGCAGACCAGTGGACCGCTGCGGGTTGTCAAGAGCATGAAGAAGGTCACGCTGTGCTTCGAAGGAGGAGTAGTTACCACCTAGGATGCAGCCAAGGATGCTGCGCGTTTTGACCTTTCCGGTGCGGACGTCATTGAGACGCTTCTGAATCTCGCTGTAGGCGCCGCGGAAACATTTGAACACCTTGTCGATCTGTCGAGAGCCTCCTGAAATGTCATTTTCCGGGCGATTTGGGTCCACAATCGTGAGAGTATCGTAATTGATCTTGCAGGAGACTGGGTCGATGCCCTTCCTGAAACGTTTGGCGGGATCCATCATGATGCCAGTGTTCTCAATGTCGAACTTGTTGCCGTAGAGATCGAAGAACCTTTGCAAAAGCTCACCATAACCGAGTTCGTCGCTTTCGAGATCTGTTTCTGACATGTGCTGCAGCATACTGGTGACCAAACAAATGATTGTAAAGCCACCTATGCCACCCAAGAACACCTCATTGAGACCTCTCATGATGAGAAACTGCTTGATGAGGATGACAAGAATGGGCATCTGACGGAAGCGCTCTTTCCATGCGCGGAATGTAGGCAAGGCCTTGAGTCCGGAATCGTTCTCGAAGGAAATGTCGACTTTGATTCCCGTCATGGCGTCGACGAACTTGAGGATCGGGACCTTTGCTTTGGTAATTACGGTGACCATGTCATCCTTGGGGATATTCCATCTCTTCAGAAGCGCCGCTAGCTTGAACCTAGAAGTGTGCGCGTCAGCTTCCACTAATTTTGCTGTGTGCTGTGGAGTGCAGTCAGGCAGAAGCCGTCCAGCAGCACATCAATCGAATCGCAGAGGAGAAGGATTTGGCAAAGACTTACATTTTGGTGTTGGTCTGACAGAATGACGGAGAATTTCCGGCCATGTAGCTGCGTGACACCGCGACAAGATCCATGTCTGCGGTGGGAAGATAGAGGTCGGAGGCGAATGAACCAAAGGATCGGATACTGACATCTGCGCCATCTGGAGCGCGTCGCACGACGCGCTCAATGCGATCGATGAGGTCCATGCGTGCTTTGCGCTCGTAGGCACGTGGAGCGACGTAGTCAAAGAAGTCGAGGATCTCTGTGTGCAATCTGCTTGAAATTGGGTCAGCTTCAACCCAGAGTTAGAGGCAGATGCCGTTCATAATAGATTACCAGGGCCGTGATGACTTACTGCAAACCAACATTGGACTGGAAGCCGCCATCCGATGACAGCCAAGGAGTCATATCAGAACCATCTGGAAGCCACTCGTCCACGATAGTGCCGGCGCTTGAAGGAAGAGTCTGCTCAAAGCCACGCTTTCTTTTACCACGACCGGGACCCGAGCTCGCGTACGCCTGCATGAGCTCCTCGTCCGTAGGCATCACGAAGTCCTGTGGAGCAGGCGGGGGCGGGGCGCCAATGAAGTCCTCGTCATCGCCCTCTGAAGAATCACTCGCGTCTTCGGACTCATCCTTTGGCTCATCGTCATCGAAATTGAACGATATGAAGTCTGCGTTGTCTTTGATTGAATTTGCTGTAGCGACTTCATTTGCTGCGGCTTCAGCCTTGCGCTTCCGTATGGTTTGAACGATGTCCTTCTTTGCAGTCGTCACCACGTCAGTGGGAGGCAGCACCGAGTACGGGTCAGGATTGGACCACTGTGGACGAGCGGGCTGCTCTGCGTTGTCTGTGGTCTTGACGCGCTTACGTGCTTGCTCGCCGTCAGCACCATCGTCCTCCTCTGCTTCGTCGTCGCTAGAGTCTGCGTCACGGAATTTTGCGTGTTCTGAGGTACCGAACATCTCTTCTGGTGCCTCATCCGTCTCAGTAAAGCCGAGAATGGCACGTTTGTGCGCGGGCTTTGGGATGAATGGGCGACCTCCGCGTCCACCACGACCTCCACCACGGCCACCGCGGCCTTTTCCAAAGTCCTGCCGTGGGCGTGAGGGAGGTTTTTGATCGCGCGGAGCTGGTGGGAAACGAGGCGCCGGCGGGCCTGCTGCTTGGAATGTGAAGTCGCTGCGTGGCGGACGGTAACTGTCGGTTCGCTCGCTGGCGCCGCGAAAGCTGTGACCACTGTCTCGGTAGTGGTCGTCGCGATCGCGGTATCCGTCGTAGTGATCACGGCGCGGCGGTGGTGGCGGGGGAGAGTATCGGCCAGTATGTCGACTGTCACGATAGCGCGGCGGATGATAAGAATCGCCCATTTTGTCCCTGTCGGTCGAGTCCTACGGTGGAAGAGTTGGAGGCGCGGCGGCGCGCGTGCGCCCTCGGGGTTCGAGGGAGCAGAAGGCAGTCGGGAGGGAAAGGTCAGGGGCAGCCACGGGGTGAAAGGTAGTGGCGGCGGTGTATGCGCAGAAAATGACGTGCAAGTCGCGAAGTCATCATCGCCGGGTGAAATTCGGCGGGCATTTCTTGGCAGTCCATTGCGGTCTCTTCACAACACTCTTCACTTTCCACCTCACATTACTACATGTAGCTGCCGCACGCGTCATTCTGACCCGTCGACGCGTCTCAATATGGTTGCAGGCAACGTCGCTGCCGCCTTGCACGCGCCTTACACTTGCCGCTTTTGTGCAACAGCCAAGCGCGGGGCTCGAATACGAACGCGCGAGAACTCACATTATTAAACATGTGCTCAACGAGTTCGCTCAGACGAAGTGTAGCAACTGCATAACAATTCCCAGATCCACGATTCTTGGTCGTCATCATGGCAGAAGAGACGCATACCTTCAAGGCCTCCTGCATTTGTGGCAACATCTCTCACGAAATCAGCATTCGCAAGGCCGATTTGCCTCTCAAAGGCTACGTGTGCCACTGCGACTCTTGCCGACATATGACGGGCGCTTTGTGCCTCACAGTCACGTTTCTACCAGCATATTACGAGCCCGCGAAATCCCTGGTGGACAAGCTTATTCTTCCAATTTTCAAAGCGCATCATTCAATACCACTGTCCAACGTGTGGTTGTCAAATGATGGCTCGATGCCTCGAGAACGCTGAAGACCCCAATAGCAAGGTAGGTCGAACTTCGGATAATGCTATGCTTGACTCAGATCATACGCGTACGAAAGGTTCAGACTTATGTCAAGTGTGAGCAAGTGTTAAGATTGCTTTCTGATTGACACAATCTAGGTCACCTGGGACGCTGCCACGGGTACTCTTGACCACGTTGAGAAACAAATCGACTGGCAGGGTCATGAATTCCTCAAAGACACCCTGGACGGCGGCTTCGCGGATATGTTGTTGAAAGTCCACGACAAAGAACTGGATCGCTGGCCGAAAATTTTTGGCGAGGGCAGAGATCAGCTCCCTGTGTATTGGCAGTCCGGCTCTCGACACAATCACACGGAGAGCTCTGCAGACAAACTGCACGCATACTGCAAATGTGGTGGCGTGGAGTTCTATATCAGTCGCCCTTCGTCCAGATCGGCCATCGTGAAGAGAGTCTGGCCGGACAAGTCGTCTGTGGATGAACTTGTAGAATCCGACACTCCGGACGGTATAGAGCAGTACTGGCTTCACAACGACAACAACAAATTCCCCTCAGGCCTGTGCGGATGCAATTCCTGCCGTCTGGCGTCCGGTATGGAGGTCACGTTCTGGACATTCATTCCATACATGGACATTTCCCTCGACAAGCATGGCAAGACGCCCTTCAATTTCGATATCGGTCTTGATAAGCTGAAAAAGTACACGTCCTCAGCAGGCTGCCACCGTTATTTCTGTGGCACGTGCGGAGCGACTTGCTTCTACATGGCAGACGACAGGAAGTTCATGGTCGATGTTTCGACTGGTTTGCTTGCAGCTGCTGAGGGCGCAAAGGCCTTGTCTTGGTTGTCGTGGCGAACTAGCCACATTAGCTTTCGAGAAGACACCGTCCCACGAGCTGAGGGGCTGTCAGCGGGCATCGAAAGCGCCCTCAAATCCTGGGAACAGCATATGGAGTCGGAGAAGTGAGCTATACCTTGGCCGTCAGTCGAGTCCTTCCGCGTGTTCCTGTCGGAGCTCCGTCTGAGTTCCACGACCCGTGGATGATCGGCAAGTGCAGGAAGGTGTAGGCTGGAGCGGTGTGGGGCGCAACAATCCAGCACATGGAATTGCTGCGTGTATCCCAGTTTCATACCACCACACCTGTCCAGAACATGCCACGTCTGCAGCATACTGCATTTGAACCTGCCGCTCTTCACTTGCACATCGTCTCGTGACCATGCTGCCGAGGTAGGAAGGCGCGCCTCCGTGACCCACTTTCGGACACACCCTAATTCGCCGTCCCGCTGCGGCCTTACTCCATGCAGCTCATGTCGTCAGGCCAGTGCCACGTTCGAAGCTATCCGTCGACCTCACATCTCGTAGATAAGCCTCATGAAAAGCAACACATAAGTAGACTTCCATAACGCAACCATAAATCGCAGCAGCCTGGTCTCGAGCTCAACACCTCTGGTACAAACACAAGAACCACAAAAAACGAGCTGCCTATCCTGCCCCATATCGTCAAGCACATTTCCAATAACGAACGAACAAACATGCCACCTTCCAAATGGTCCGCCATAAACGGAGCCTCTCTCCCCGAAGAAGACCCCACAACCGACTCCTTCACCATCACCGCACCCCCCAAAACCGACATCTGGCGCCGCTCCCCCACAGACGACATCTTCAACGCCCCCACCCTCTACCAAACCCTCCCGGCCTCCCGCTTCAAATCCATCACCGTAACCGTCTACGCCCCCTGGCACACGCAATACGACCAAGGCGGCCTGATCCTCGCATTCCCCTCTTCCAACACCCCTCACCCCTCCACTTCCTCGGAGAAAGAAGTGAAGAAAGCCGAAGAAGAAACCCCAGGAAACCCCGTGCGCCCGAGCAAATGGGTCAAAGCGGGGATAGAATTTTTCGAACTGAGTTGTGTGCTGGGAATTGTGGGCACGGATCGGTTCAGTGATTGGAGTTTGGCGCCGATGAGTCAGGAGTTTCATCAGAAGGCACGTTTTAGGATTGAGAAGAGGGAGACGACGTTGTGGGTTTATGCGAGGCAGGAGGGGGAGGAGAGGATGAAGGTGAGATCTTTTTCTTTTTCTTTTCTTTTTCATTTGAGCGGTTTTCTTTTCTACTTTGGGTCTTTTTATGATGTGATTGATTGTTACTTTTTTTTTTGACTGACTTTGTTCTGGTGCAGCCTATGAGAGAGATCAAGTGGGCGTTTATGGAAGGTCGAGATGAAGAGGATATTTGGGTGGGAGTGTATGCGGCAAAGCCGACGCCAGAAGAAGGCGAGGATGACGAGAAGGGGATCGAGGTCAGTTTTTCGGATTTGGAGCTTGAGTTGGAAGAAGAGGAGTCGTGAGCGGGTTTGCATAACACGAATACCTTTTGATATAAGCACTGGGAGCACATATAGAGATCGCATGGCGGGAATACGCATATCGACGATACAACGAACAGGAATGGCATGCAACAGATGCGACAATCTAACATTCTCCAATCCCTAACCTCATCTCACCAGCAATTTCCCCCCATCATCCCACCTCCTCCCTCCGCATCAAAATCAACTCCAATCCCCCTCCAACTCAATCTCCTTCCCAGCCCTCAGCAAACCCTCCACCTCCCCAATCGTCCAGGGCCTCACAACAAACCCCTCCGGAATATTCGTATTCCGAAACTCCTCCTTACCCCCACCCTCCAAAACCCTCCCCTTAGCCTTCTCATAATTCTCCACAGCATACTTCTCCGGATCCAGCGCCCAAAGCCACTTGGGCGTCTTATGTTGCACTTGAGTGGGATCCTTTCCGACTTTTTCAAAATCCGTCTTGTGCACGCGAGCAGCGTTCACATAACCCAGAAGTTGCGCGCAAGAGACGCGGTCGGCGCGAAGCAGGTTGTGGACTTTTACCGCTGTTGCAATATCATTTTGACCGGCGTGGGAGAGGCAAGTGGCGATGGTGATGGCGTCTTCGATAGCTTGAGTGGCGCCATTGCCGGATGTGGGGAGGAAGCTGTGCGCGGAGTCGCCGACTTGCAGGACTCGAGCACCGGGAGAATACCACCGGGCGCTGGGGTTTCGAGGGTTCAGAGGCCAGGCTACAATATGTTTGGGAGGGGTGATGCGTAGAAGCTGTTTCATCGCTTCGCTCCAGCCTGGAAGTCGGTCCATCACGGCGAGAACTTCTTCGGACGAGACCGTGTCGTTCCACGTCTCTTTTCGGTTCTCACTTTCTTCTTCGCGGAAAGTCACTCCGAAACAAAGACGCCCGTTCTCGCCATGTTTGTCCACATAGGCTAGAACCACAGCGTGCGTCTCGGGACCAAGCCAGACCTGCATCAACGGGTCTTTGCCATTGAGTCGTCCAAACGTCTCGGCCACCAGTGGGTCCGCTTCAGCGATATCGAGCGAAAATGCAGATCGAAAGATCGTGCGACCAGTCGGTTTCGCGGCCGGAGCATCCTTGGAAACAAGCGAATGCGATTTGGAATGCAACCCATCAGCAGCAATGATAAGATCCGCTTCAATCTTCTCGCCACTCTCAGTGACGACGCCGCCAATCTTACGATCGACATCCTCGTAGAACTCCCTGACATTCACGCCAAAGCGAACTTGAATCCCAAACCGCTCGAGTTGATGGTACAGCATCTTATGGAACAAAGGCCGGAGAACTGTAGTCATAGGAGGTTTCTTCGCATGCTTGTTCTCCTCTGCTCCTTTCGCTCCGCCGCCAAAAGGGAACGGATCGCCAAGATCTTCTCCAGTCCATTTACGATATCGCAACCAGAGATTATGGATGGCGATTTCGTCGTATTCGCGCTTCATGGCCGGATAGTTGTCCAGGAGTCGCAAAGCATTCGCGCCGATGGTGAACATGTCTCCTCCAGCACTCGCAGCCCTCGATCGCTCGAGGATGCGAACAGAGTGTCCTTTACGGACACATTCGAGGGCCGTGGCAAGCCCGCCGACTCCAGCTCCTACGATGAGGATGTCGATCCCGGTCGGCGCGGCACATTCGACTTCATCTTGAGTAGTTTTGGATTGGTTGAAAGTATTGCCGGCCTTCAATGCTTCCCCATTGTCCAGCTTCTCTTCGAACTGGGGCATGGTCGGTGAAGTGCTGTCCAATGAAGCCGTTGCGTATATGCCTTCTTC
Organism: Cercospora zeina; assembly: GCA_022702355.1. Lineage (NCBI taxonomy): Eukaryota > Fungi > Ascomycota > Dothideomycetes > Mycosphaerellales > Mycosphaerellaceae > Cercospora > Cercospora zeina. The sequence continues at coordinate 1,701,629 of JAKLWX010000005.1, forward strand.
CGATCACTTTCAAAGATATTTGCCGTTTCGACGAGGTGCTACTGACGGCTAGCTCTCCTCGTAAGCCTGATATAAGCAGTTCTCGACCCAGTATTGTCGTCCGGAGCACGGTGTTGTACAAGGTCAGAAGTCGCCAAGCCGTCGGCCGTCCACGCTGCTGTCGCGGCCGAAAGACCAAATACCAACCCGGATGCCATATTTGGCCCAACATCATACCACGTGTCTTGCGATGAGACACGCATTCCCTCTCACGTTTCGGCTCCTCCATCCGAGAGCTTCACTGACCCCAGATCCCAGGTCACGTGCATGCTCCATTTCCACAAACAAGTGTCTCGGCACCGAGTCGGATTCGAAAGACATGTCTAATACAACTTCTTCTCAGTCCCAATTCCAATCCAATCCATGGATTTTCGTTTTCTTGAACGCAATAACTGTCGTCGTTCCATCACTGTTGCGAAAGTTCTGACGCGAGTCGATCGAATTCTACCCAGTCAATGGCCGTTAGATCCAGCCCTCCAAGCACAGGATCATCGAAGTGATCGATGAAGGGCCGTCCAAACATGCCAGGCGGAGGAGGCATTTGTTGGTGCATGGTCATGCCAGTCATCGGCATGCTATGCGAGTGAGCAGCAAAAGCAGGCGGCGGTTGCGTGGTATGGCCATTCATCGGCGTGAAGGCTGGAGGAGGAGGAGACTGCACGGCCTGGCCAGTCATCAAGGGCAATTTCTGATCGCTATTTGACGAAAGCGGTTTCTGATCCGGAAGATCTTGCTGTCGCTTTGCGGCATTCAGCAAAGAATGGATGCCCTCGAGTAGCAAGCTTTTCTTCGGGCCGGTCTCCAGACTAGGAATGATAATGTCGAAGACTTTTCGAATCAGCGTCCACGCTCTCGATGCCCCACGGCCAGAACGACGCAGCCGCGTTTGTCGGAGCAAGGTCACCAGCGCATACCATTGGAAGTGTGCTTGCCAATGCCACCTCCAAGGCTGGACGGAAGGCTCACACCAGAGGTTCAATTGGATCTGAAGAAGATCCATACTGAGGATGAAGGCGTTCTCCGAAAAGCCATCGGCATCCTCCCAGTCTTTGTCCAGATCAACGATCGGAATCTTCGATATCAGACGCAACTTTGTCGAAAAAGTCTTGGCCGTATTGATACTGAGCCACTGCAAAGGCACAGTCGGATCGCATGGCTCCAGTATCTCTTCACTATAGCGCTGCTCGATACGCCGCATAATCTCCAGCTTCTCTGTCGTGGGCATGCTAGCATCGTGCAACCTATGCCAGGTCCCAGAAGGACCGGTTATGCTCTGGAGGCTGCGAGCTACAGTAATGCTGAGCACACGTGCTTGCAGATAGCAGGCGTCAGAGGGACCGCGCCGAGCTTCTGGCAACCGAGTCATGGTCGGAAAGAGATCGCTGTCGTTCAAGTTCGAAGGGGGACCAGCGTCGAAGTTGCTGCCCATAAGATCTCCATCTTGTCCTACTAATTCCGCCATCCGCCCATCGAAGTATACGAGGCCCCACCATAGCCGGCGACGCATTTCCGTGTCGAATGGTGAAAGGCCTAGAGAGCTGCCATCACGAGCAAGTCCAAGTGTGCCCGCAATCCGGATGGCGATACCAAGGAGCGACCATACAAGTTGGATCTCACCAACGCTACGCAACGCGCTCAAGTAATAGATTAAAGCTTGCAGGACCATAATGTCGGTGCTGGTGATGAACCCAGCAGCCGATAGTGCGGCCTCCGTAGCTGCCCTGTACTTTTGGAGAAGCCCATTCCGCGACTCGCCCAAGGAATCTCCGCACTGTTCGTTAGTGAGCGAGACAACAGCTATCATGTAAATTGCATATACAAGGGCTTGGTCGCTGGGAGGGAGCACTTGATTCCCGATTTGGCCGAGTACTATGTGCTGGACGCTCGGTGCATGCGATATTTTCATGACCGGGTCGACATTGGCTTGGAAGGCTTCCCAGAGAAACACGATCTGGCTCGCGGGCGCTTGAAAGGTGCCTACTTGGCCCTGGCCGTTTCCGCCGAAGATCAAGTTTCGTCCTGTGCTAGCATCCTCAGGTCTTGTCGGTTCTTCATAGATGCTATGTCGATGAGTCAGTCCGCATGAATCAATGGCGTAGTTCGCTACTACAAGATGCACTGCAGAATCAGGGCGACATACCCCGATCGTGCGCGCGGGCTAGGTCTTGCATCTTCCGGGCTGGTAGTTGGACTTCCGTTCGAAGCGTGAGGATCACTTGATATCGCATTCCAGAGGTGATTATTCACGTAGCGATAGCCGCTACCTTCTGATACCAAACGGGCCGTAGAAGTGCTTGCGCCTTGCGATCCTGTCGAAGCTGGCGATGAGATGTCATTCGCAGGCTCCCTGAAGGATCCCACTGTGGCGGTCGTGGTGGCTCGGTCCGTATAAGAGGGTCGAGCACCGGTTGAGCCATCGTGTGCTGCTGTATGATGTCCAGTATTGCGGCGCTTTCGTTTCCCGTGGGTGCCCTGTTCGAATGGAGTGCATCAGTGTGACTGCGTCTACAGTCTGCCGAGACATGTCAAGACACTCACAGGCTCGGGAAAAACACAATCCAACCCCGACTTGGTACCTGTGAGGATCAGATCGAAGTCAACACGGCGCTCGGTGGCTCCGGCGTGGCGTATGCCGACGATGCATCTTACAGGCAGCGCAGGGATATACGCGATCACACTTGACCTTCCTTCTCTGACACACCGAGCACGACGGGGTGTGGTTGTCTCTCTTCTGTGTCGATTCCATGGCGAAACCAGCTCGGCGGGAGCGTGTGATGAGTCTAGGCCATGCCGGCAGATCCTCTGACCGCCCCCCGTTTCCCCGTGATGAAGTGAGCAGTGCTTCTTTCTCACTCCACGACCATACCGTTGGACACGATTCGGCACGGTATAGTGGGCATGCACCGCATATGAACTTCGGTGCCGAGTCTCGAGATGAAGTGCTCCACGAACTCGGGTCTTCCTCATCCACTTTGCAAGGTGCGCGAGCGCCAATCACGTCTGCCGAACTTCTCCCCGCCTGCGTCGATCACTTCTGTACTCGTCTTCGCAGCGCGATAGGGCTCGCGAAGGAACACGCCGGCCATCGCTAGACATTGCTTGGGATGTCGACACAAATGCCTTTCCGGGAAGTGAATGCGAGTGGTCTCGGGCTTGCGACGAAGTCAACCAGATATGTCCTACGCCGATCAGTGCTTCTTCACCAACCTTTCCGACTTTCGACAGCAGTAGTGAGAGTCGTACTATCAGCTGCAAATCAGGGTCTTTTCCATCCGGACGGGGAGACGTAGGTTCAGACCAGGCAAGTCGAAAGGTCATAAACGCAGTCTTGTTTTGTCGCCGCAGTCTACATGCTTTGCCAGCCGATAAAGACTTTCAGTTAATCAAATCGCGTCGCAAGTGGAGCTTGAGTGTCTTGAATCTTCCAGATTTTGCCATCACATTGCGGTCTCTGATGGAGTATCGAGGAGGGTAGAAGTAGAATAGTTGCAGAAGGCACAAGTGAGATGGAAAGAGATGAGAAGACGAAAGAGCTTAGGGCACTGAAGCCAGGCCAGGCCCTTGCGGCAGGCGAGCATCATAAATTGATCATGCGGATACTCAGAATGTGCACTCAATGAGCTAACTAGGTATTTACAGACCTTTCAGAACGTCTGCGATCATCTGCACGCTATCTGACCCACGCGCATCGCCTTCTCTGCACTTTGAATCACACTGCATCAGTCAACGTAGCGTCCTGTCCTTCCGCATCCGACTGCTGTCCTCAGAGTTGAATATCTGCTCGAAAGCCTCCTAGTACGCTTTATCCGCATCCGGTATCTCATTGAGCCTTGCTCTTCTCCTTCGTATGCTTTCTCTTCTACTAGGATTGCTTGATTCCATTGAAGTCCCAATCCCGGAGTCGAAGAAGTCGACGTCCTCGTCCTCGTCATCGGCCTCGGTGGCGGGGGTTACGGGACGCAGAGCTGACTCCTCGTCTTCCGGTTCTTGCTTGATGCCGTTCACAGAGGAGGAGGAGTAGCGCAATGGCGCTTGGCCGCCCAATGTTGGAAACGTACGTTCGGTATCTGACAGGGCAGGCTTGGTCTCGTCTTCTTCGCGTTTGATCGTGACCGTGTCGTCTGGCAGTTCTGCCTTGACATCTCCTGGCTCTGACTGTGCTGACATGTAGAAAGAGACGACCCCCCAGGCCAACGCAAAGAACACCAGCTCCGTCATCCAGAAGGCGGTGATAAAGGCCACCGCTGAGATGATGCGATGATTGTACATGATCCACCTGAGGCCAGTAAATCGCGCTCGAAAGTGTGCCACGGCACTATAGATCTGCAGTCGATGTGTGCTTTGTACTTCGAGACGTAGCGTAGCCGGCAAGCCAGCAGTGCCCCTAGCAAAGCTCACTCTCTCGAAAATCGGCACGCGCAGTTTGTCCTTCTCTTCCCTGAGATTGAAAAAGTACCACGGCAGGCTCTTCGTAGTCTGGATTGCATCCACTACCCAGCTCCTGTAAGGTATCATCGCTGGTCGTCTGGACACCGCAACCACGCTGCCCGCGCCATCTTTCGTGCTATCAGGTACCACCGCCGACCTCGCAGCATCGATGATCTGGTCAGCTACCGTCCCAGCAGAGTACATGGTAACCTCCAGCATGAAATTCCCTGCATCTCTGTTTTCCACCGTCCTCGGCATGTCCAACTCCACGAACACATCATAGCCCTGGCCGCCAACAAGCTCTGGAGTCAGACTGACAGTCCCATGCGGATAGGGATGCTCTTTCGTGCGCGATATGACATTCCGATGGATCTCATCATGCGGTCTGTAGACATTATCGAACTGGAGGTGGATCGTCCGTTCGAAGCCAATGCGGGGGATGTAGGACCAGTAGAACAGCGCGTAGGCGGTGACTGCTAGGCCAAAGAGCACGAGGGTCGTGGCGAAGACGAGAAAAGTCGTGAGGTAGGCGCGGAGAGCTGTGCGGGAAATGAAGGGCTGGATGGGACGTAGAAGGGCGGACTAGCATGCGTCAGTGCAAGCTAGAGGAGGTTGAAGAAGAGCAGTGCACTTTGACCGCGGCAACCAGGCCGCGAGGCCGCTCCTCGTCCTCGTCAATCTCATCTTCAAGGTACTTGCGGCGTGATCTGGAGGCCATTATGCAGCCTTGTGCACGGTATCGTGTGTTCACATGTTCGTGGATGGTTGAGAGAAGTGCACGGAGTGGAATTGGACGCGAAACGGCGCCGGTGACGTAGCGAGCTGCAACAACACTGGAGAGCACATCCTTCTTCATGTGAAAAGCATTGACGCGTCTACCGGATACATTTACAGGACCCAGCCGCGCTCAGCAGATATGTAATAAGCTCGCCGATTCCATGCTCGGTACAGCATGGCGACCTCGCTGGATTGCACATCCCTCCCTGCGCTTCCCACCGTCGGGTCAGCCTCAACTGGTCATTGCTGTGGTTGTACGCCAGATCGACATACAGCCGCTAGTGTCTTCCCGCTTTCAACCAATGTGCGTGTCTGGTCACAGCAGCTAGAGTCAAGGTTACACTCCGGACATGCACCTGTCACGGTTTCACCAACTCCTGGGGACGTGGTCGACTTCCTCTCCCATGTGGCTGCAATATGCCGGGCGAAGTTCGTCCGGAGAATGACCACATCTCAAAAAATAAAGGCTCCTTGGACATCAGAAACCGGCTTCTGTCCAATGGCCATACACCTGGTCAGATTCCAAGCAGCGCCTTGCCTACTCTCTCTCGTTGCCCCGCCGAGCAAGCCTCGAAGATATCTGACCTTTTCTGCATCGATCAATCTTTTCAACTCGGCGCCGTCGATCAGTTCCTGAAACACGAGCAAGGTCAAATCGTGCATGAAGGCGAGATGCCCAACACTCGATAGCCTCTTTTCCATCGCCACTTGCTGGACATTTTGCACCAAGAAGTATTCGTCCAGCCGGGGGGGCCATTCGGGCTTCGGTGTATATCGTCTCATGTTTGCGAATTCCTCCTCAAGCTTGTCGATGTTGGTCTGGGCGTGGGCTGGTGAGACTTTTGTAAAATGTCGGTTGAGGACATCCCACTCGTCCCACTGCAGCCAGCCACCAGGTTTGAGCATTCGAAGCAAGTTTCGCAGGAGAGGAGCAGGATCGTTATCCTTCACAACGCAGACAAAGTGGCGAATGTGGATCACATCGTACTTCTCGATCAAATCCTCGGTGGGCGGACGGAAGACGTCCACGAGCCGGAGGTTGACGTTCGCAGGTAGCCATTCTCGAGGTGGGAGTTGCCCAAAGGATATGTCGATCGCGTCGAGCTGGGCGGAAGGAGGAAGGTGTTGCGCCAGGTCGAGAAGCCATATTCTGGAAAATGATGAGTGACTCCTGACCAACGACTGACACTAGCGGCGGATGGCTACTCACCCCGTGCCTGTCCCAATGTCTGCCACCCGTAGGTTTGGCTTGCCTCGAATCGCATCCTGTATACGCGGGTGAAGGTTGAATCCAAAGCTAGAAAGAGCTCCATGTCAGAAGGCTTTGCGGAACTGGCCTGCCGATCGTCAAACTTACGAGGACTGCCATACGTAGTGCGACAGGTTCAGTCTCGCAGAAGCCGCAGCATCCCGCGTCAGCACATAATCGTCGTTCACGTCAATGGCCGAGTCGGGGCGTGACGCGAGCGGTTTGTATGTGCTGTCGCCGTTGGACTGAGACTCGTTTGGCGACCCCATCTTTCGGCGTGAAGGGAACAGAGTGGAGAAGGTGAGTGTGGAGGAAGGGTTGATCGAGAATGATGGCCGCCATTTGCGACCAAGTGCCTGAAACAAAGGCTCTGTTCACATGCCGGAGCCAGGCCATCCCATGCAGTGCTGTGCTGGCATTCACGCTTGCGATTCGTGATGATCCGGTCCGAGGCGTGTTGCAAATCAGAGGTCATGATCCCCAATTAGGGTAGTTTGGCGGGCAGCGGGTCGAAGAGTAGTCCAGGGCTAGGATGCGGGATACAGCAGACTAAGGCAGAATTACGTTGCGCAAATGCGCCGAGTGGGCAGCAGGTTTCGCCTTGTGTCCGCAGCATTGGTATGCCATGTGTGTTCGGGGATGGCGTCATCAGCATTCCTGGTCGAGAGGTGAACGTGCGATGGCCCAATGATGCCCCCGGCATGGCGTGAGGTCCGCGTCTGGGATTCGGAGGCAGAGTCACACCATTCCTGTCTCTTCCGATACGCAGGTCGGCGGCGTGCAGAAGAGGAGAGCGAAGAACGTTTCTTTCCACATTCCACGTGTCGCCCTCCGTAGGGGCACGACGCATGACAACGACAATCGACAACCGACTCTCTCCACGCGGTCTCGGGGCATCACCCATCGCCGCTCCCGCCGACATCGTGCAGCGCACGTCCAGTTCAGTGGGAATGGAGAACAGCGAGCAACTCCCTCTGACGCTGACCGACGTCCTCTCCAACGCTGTCGTGCTCCGTCAGCTGACGCCGCACATCCCGGTGAGGGAAGTGCTTCGGCTCGCAGTGACGTGCAAGGCCATACGAGCCATCCTCTACAACCACTCCGAAGCTTGGCGCTACCTCGACCTCAATGGTGTCCAGCGAGCCATCATCAAGACTTCGCCCATCGACGTTGGCGGCGTGTCATGGCGCGCGGAGCGGATGGACGAGAGCCTAACCGAGGATGAGTTTTACGCAGGTCCTTTGCGTGGCATACTAGGCCGACTGCATTCCAAGAGCATCCTCAACTACGTCCACACCCTGATACTCGACGGCCTCACGGTACCTGCAGATCTGGTGAGAGAAATTGTCGCCGAGGACCGCTATCATGTACGAGTGCTCAGTCTACGCGAGTCGAAGCAGTTGAACATTACCAAGCTTCAACAGGTCCTCCGTTACATCGTGCGACCCACAAGGTCCGATGACACTCCGCGATTGAAGGCGCTCTACTTCTTCGGGCGCAGAGACGTCTTGAGCCCATCCGCCACCACGAAACAGCTGTCTCCACCAGATCCGCCTGCGCTGGGGGTGATGAGTAGTGCTGGCGCCCAGATTGGCGCTGATTGGAATCAAAGATCTCAGCATCATCTCATTCCGAAGATTTTGGATGATCAAAGTCGATGGTATGGTTGCAACGGCCGAGCGATGAAGCGCCCTTATTCGGAATGGGCCGAGACATTGCAGGTGTGCCGCGGACTCGTCAACTTCGATGCTGTGTTGTGCAGAGGGCCAAGGCACGATATTACCAAGGTCGCAAGCAAGGACTTCCTACAGCCCACCATCGCCACAATCGCTTTGGGACCGGATGGGTGCCAGGACTGTCACTCCAGCCCAGAAGGACCTGCAGTATTCGGAGAATGTGTCCATGATGCCCTGCCACTGCTCGCGCCAGTGCCACTACACTCTTCAACAGTGCGTGGATGTGTCCGACCTGAACCGCAAGAGGACGGCAAATTCCCACACCTCATCCTGCGATGCGAAGACTGCCTGCGCGGTCGCTGGTGCGAGCAATGCAATCGGTGGTGGTGTGAGAACTGCTATCAAGAGCCTCCCTCGCGAGTCTCTCTACGGACTGAGATGCAACACCTCGAGATGCAGGAGGATCTTCAACGCGAAGGCTGGGCGGCTGTGAACAACGCGCCGAACGGCAACCAAGTCAAGGTATTTTCCAAACTCTGCGTCGAGCGCTGTCTGGTTGGCGAGATGATGGCCGGTTCCGGAAGCAATGGCATGTGGGGATAGGGCTCATTGCTTACTGCGTACTGCTACTCAAACGCGCGACATGCTTCAGTTGTGGTGCAAATCATGGCCTGCGTCTTGCCTTCCCGGAGTGCACAATGACAGCGACCATTCACTCAAGAGACTGACCCCGTGCCAGGCCCCATCATCGCGACCTGTACAGTCATACGTCGTCCACAGTAACATAGGCGTGCATCGCGACTGTTGGGTTTGCGGCCGCACTTGTGCACATTGCAAGAGTACCTTGGTTCGTCAATGCGAGAGGTGTAGAGAAGAATACTGTGCTCTGCATGACGAGAATTGCTCAGAGACGAAGGTATAAACTGAAGTCAACTATGTGAACAAGAGAGCTAATAATTGACAGTGTGGATGGTGCGCATTCACGGGAAGACGAACGCGTGTGGTGCCCGATTTATAGTGCATCTATTACCATTCACATGCAACGTCCGAATGCAATTTCCTGCCTTGAAAGCACCGATTTTGGTCATGACCAGAAGATCCAGGAACCTGACCTAGAATGACAAATCAAAGTATTGCGCAGTCTCAAAGGCTGTACGCACAATGAGCAGTGGCAAGTGTGTGATATCTCAGAGAAAAGCACTTGGAAAGCATGACTTGATCTCCACAATCGACGTCACAGCAGGATTCCCTGTCAGGACCAAGTGACCAGCGCGAACTCTAGCAACCCCACTGATAAGTATTCGGACGCGTGATCACACACAAACATGTACAAGACTCTTGTTGGTTCTCATCTTTCCAGAATAGCTTATTATTGCAAGGGCGCGAAACCGCCTTGGGCATTGTCGCAATCACGAACATTCACCATGTCTGGATCGCGGCCCAAGTACCACAACTTGACCGAACTACATGGAGCTTATCATGCCGGCAAGACGGTGAAAGAAGTCACGCAAGAGTACTTGGATACGATTGAGAGTCGCAGGGATTTGAATGCTGTCACTGTGGTGAATCACAAAGCGTTGGAGGAAGCGCAGCAGCTTGATGTGAGTTCTTGCTCTCTTTTCGTTCGTGGCAGTCAAACGAGCACTCTGCATCTCTACAAAACATCAGAGTTCACTGCATTGCCATGCATCGATCTGATCGAAGTATATTAGGCCCTTCCCCAAGAAAAGCGAGGACCACTTTTCGGCCTACCAATCGTCGTAAAAGACCAAATCGAAACAGCAAACATCCCCACCGCATACGGCAGCAAAATCTGCAAAAACCACATCCCAACCGAAGACGCCACAATCGTGCGCAAACTAAAAGAAGCCGGTGCCGTAATCCTCGCCAAAACGACAATGCCCGACTGGGCGGCTTCCTGGTTCTCCACATCCTCACTCAGCGAAACGACAAAACATCCCATCGACCCTACGCGCGATCCCGGAGGTTCTTCGAGCGGCAGCGGCACAGCCGTCGCAGCGGATCTGGCTCTTGCGGCGATTGGAGGCGATACGGGCGGGAGTATTCGACTTCCGGCGAGTTTTTGCGGGCTGGTGGGAGTGCGCGTCACGCCGGGAAGGATTAGTAGAGATGGGATGTCGTCGCTTGTCGTCACGCAAGATACGCCGGGCCCGATGACGAGAAGTGTCGAGGATGCTGCGAGGATTTTGGACGTTTTGGTGGGTTTTGATGAGAAGGATGATTTTACGTCGATTAATGCTCTCGAACAACACGAGAGAACCGATTCGCATCATCATCAGACTTTCGTGGAAGCTATCAAGAACCCCTCTCTCGCGGGGAAACGTCTCGGCGTCTTGCGGCAAGCCTTCGGATCTCATCAAGGTATCAACTCTGTATTGAACAAAACCCTATCCTCCCTCCAAACTTCCGGCGCCCACCTCATCGACATCGAAATCCCCAACCTCGAACAACTCAAGGACCAAACTTCCGTCTACGTCCTGCGCTCCCGCTCCGACATCAACAACTTCCTCGCCTCTCGCCCCGAACTCTCGCACCTCAACATTGAAACTTTACAAGCAAACGGCGATTACCACCCTTGTCTCGACCTCATCAACGCCTTAGCAAAAGGACCCCAAGACCCCTTCCAAAGCCCGCACTTCAGCAAAGCGCTCAGCGCCATTCAGGAGTTTCAGCGGATTGTCATGAGTTTGTATGCGAAATTCGAACTGGATGCGATGATTTATCCGACGTGTCAGGTTTTGGCGCCGAAGACGAAGGATTTGTTGGATTTGAGGTGGTCGTGTTTGGATTTTCCGACGAATACGGTTGTTGCGAGTCAGTTATTGTGGTGTGCGGTTTCGGTGCCTGTTGGGGTGGCGAGGGATGATGATGATGAGTGGCCTGCTGATGAGGTGGAGTTGCCTGTGGGGTTGGAGATTTTGGGGTTGCCGATGGGGGAACGGGGGATTTTGAATTTGGCCAAGGGGATTGAGGAGATGGTGGAGGGTGAGAGGGGGGATTGATTGCGTGGAATCTGTGGATTTGATACTGTGCTTTGGGAGCTCTTCGCGTTATTGGATCGGGCTTGTTCGCGTCCCATATCAGCAATTTCATGCCGTGCTGTGTGGTTTCACGAGAGCCTTCTCATGACAGCAATTCTGCAGCCATATTGCATTTTCCTCGGACGCGGGATGTTGTCTCAGCCATCGAGCTCAACCGCCTGCCTCCTTGCGTCCTCATTCTCATCCCCATCCCCAACCTCCACCCACATCGTACACCATCTTCTAAGTTCGGTACTGTTACAATATCGCAAGCGTTTTCGTCGTCGTCGTACATGTTTCTAGATCCTGTGTCTAGATTAGTACATTGCACATGCTTGTGATTCTTCTCGTGATGCAAGTCCGTACGGAGGAAGCAGAATCTCAGACCAGCTACTGCTCAGAAAGGCAACGCCTCCCTGTCCTTTTCGTTAGCATCTCCATCACATAAATGTGGTCCTGATCGCCCGTCCGACTTACCGCGAAGAATGCCAATGATGTGACGATGCTCCTGTTGTCGGAGCTAGTGACCCAGTTGTATGTCTCGCGCGCGAAGCCTCCTCGTGGTGCTGCGCGGGGGCCGCCGATGGCGGTTCCTCGTCCTTTTGGTGGCATGGCGATGGAGTGGTGGATGGATTGAAGGATGGAGATAGGTGGTGATGGATATTTGCTGGCGATGGTTGTGAGATGTTCTTCGGTCCGTGACGTCTGAGCCTGCACGATGGAAAGTCTTGGCGGATGCGCGGTGGATGTTCACTCCCGAAGCTCCGCAATCCAGTTCAGTCTCTCTTTCATCACAACCACACAGCACCTGCGAACACGGCAAAAGGACATTCTGATGCACGTGAACTTTCCTTACTCAGCACGCTGAACGCCGTGGTCACGAAGGAGACGGCCCGTCTGCCCCGTCGGTGATCCCGATACTTGGCGATTTTGCTTCGAGCACTGGAGTCTGGAGATTTGTTTTGCAAAACAGCGGGTCGCCTGGTTTTGCCCCAACGACGAACGCTCGAAAGGAGAGTTCACCTGCGAATCATACTATGACGCTGATTACTACTCCAACGCCATTTGAGAGATTTGAGCCGTGAGTTGCTGTTGGCAAGAAAGGCGGTCTACTCGCAATACGTGCAAAGGTTTGCTTCAAGAGACGGGCCCGGCATGAGGAGCTCACCTTCTCGACTGCTAATAGTCATTGATCCTGGTTTTCAACAGCGATGCCACGAGGATCTCGAGACGGACGTTCTGGACCTGACCATAGACGATCAGACAGCCACCTGCAATCTTCCAAAATGCTACGCGCAAGGCCAATCTTCGGCCCTGATGTTGGATCCTTTCATGCCAGGGGTATGTCTTCGTGATTCGGCTTGGAGCTATGCGGCTCAAGCGCCTTCTATGCGGCGAGCAACGATCTTGCATATTCAGCAAGCCCCATAGTTCCGCCGATTCGACATCACCAGCTCTGCGCTCACAGCCAGTGACTTGCACAAATAAAGACATACTCTCTAGCCCCGTAAACTCACATCGCGAGCGTCAAGTCATACGATTAGAAGAGGCTGGTTTGCAGATGTGCCTCTCCTCACGCCAAAAATCTTTCAACGCCAATAACTGGCTGTGTCTGCGATGTACAACATCACCACATCGTAAAGCTAGCCCCATGCACGCGCGGCCAGCCTTTGAAGAAGAAGAAATGGGGGCCGCGGGGAGAGCGTGCCGGGCGCAAAAGCAAATGTGAAGACAAGCAGCTCATGCCATTCTGTAAACGACATGAAAAACAACGATTCAGTTAACAAAGTTGCGCCATCTGTTCGCACTGGCAGGCTGCGGCAGCGTTGTCTAGACCGTTGCATCACTTGCATGCAACAGACTTTCGAGACGTTGTGTGAAGACAACATCCCAGCCGCCCTGGATCGTCGTTGCTGTGTTCCAGGGCGCCACGTGTCGACCAGAGTTTCCAACGGTCGTACGTGGTGAAAGTTCCAGATGCCAAGCTGAGTTTCGACCATGTGAAACTCTACTGCCGTGGCTGGATGCCGCGCAGACGATATGGGGCTCGTGGCAACGGCCCTACTTGACAGGACATACCCGACTCTATCGCCCATGAGAGAAGGATGGTGAGGGTTCACCGTCTGCTGTAGGTTTGCAGCAACGCCGAAAGTTCAAATACGACATGCGCGGTGTAGTGGCAAGTGGAGAGATATTGAAATCCTGCAGCTTGCACGGCAGCTAAGCCTCTTTGTCCGGGGCATCTACGATGACTTGCATGGGTTGGGATCACGCTTTTGGATGTCACTTGCTCGCGTAACATTTCACCTTCAGCATCTCGCCATTGTTTAATCAAAATTGCTGCACCATGTGGTGTCATCCCATCAACACCACAAAGCAGCCCCGATCCTTCATCAAATTTGGAGAGGTCTCGACTTCGCGAGCGCGTGTGGAGACAGACGTGCAACGGCGCGCTCGCTTGGCCGAGACAGTCCCAAGGAAATGGTTCCTCCGGTCCCTTCACGAGTTCACGGACTGATAAGGCGTGCACAGTGGTTGCAGTATCTCCCGACGGTTGAGTCATGGGGGCTGCCTTCGATTGGCGTTATTTCCCCACAAGTTCACAACCACTCTTCTCAAGCCTCGTGCCTGATAAGATGGGCGTCTGCACGCTATCACGGTATCTTCATATATGCGCCGACATCTCATGCACGAATGCCAGGGATGATATTTGTGGACATCGCATCGGGCTCCGCAGTTCACATTGTCCTGCCCCCCCTCCTGCACGAGCACTCGTCGGCCACGCAAATGGACTATTTTCCACATTTGCTGGCTAGCGGCCACAGGAGGCAGGCGCCGAAAATGCTGCACGCGATTGCGGCACCGATGGGCTATCACCTGCCCTTGCATACATACTAGTGCTGCATTGGGACACTCGTTCTCAGCTTCAACGCTCGAAATGGACTCCACGTGCCTCCATGCGAGAGCAATGTCGGCTAACGCATGCGCTAGAGGTTAGACTTCGACGACACAACCGTTTCGGAACTTTCATGCTGACATGTGCCCGCGCTGCACAACATCGCTCGAACGTGACAATAAGTGCTAGTCAGTACGAAAAGTCGCTGGAACCCGAATGTGTCAACTGTCAGAATCAAGCCTGCTCGTGTGGAAGAATGGGTCGGCGGCGTGGGACGGCTCATTACTCGCCAACAGCAGCATAGAGCGGTGGCCAAGCTTTCATATTGAACGTGGCATCTCGGCAACCCCAGTTCTCAACATGGCGCCTCGTTCGCTTCATCTGGCTCCCGTGGCTCCGACTATGCCTGAAGAAGTACCACGCTCAGCTGGCCAATTTGCTTGGATACCACGCCACAAGCCGCCAGCCTTCCAGCTCCTGGCATCGGCAAGTCGTCAGCGGACGCTGCGCACGCGGCGAAGGCTTCAGAACCAGAAGTCTATCGGATCTTAGCATGGAGCGTCTGGACTGTCTGCATGGCAAGTGCCCGTCTCTATAATAACATGAGCACTCTTGGCTCTTTTTCTAGAAGGTAGCTTTGCTCATTCCCTCTGCAACTTCCCTAGCTCTTTTCCTCACTCGCTGTTGCGCCCAGGCGAAGATCATCTTGTTGTATGTGGCCCCAGGTCACACGACTCAGCAAGATGGTTCATCAGGCATTCGCCCTCGCTACCGTCGTCTCCTGTTTGACGGGCACAGTTGCAGCCAATACTCTGCTGAGCCGACAAGACAGCCTCTCACCCGCTGCCAATGCATCTCTACCAGATGGCTGGAGCTATATTGGCTGTTATAGGTGAGCGCCTCGCTTCACGAAATCGAATCACTGCAAAACTGATGCCTGGGCAGTGATGGCAATCCACGAGTTCTCAACGGTCATGGCTATACGAACACAACTGGCATGACCGGAGCCATGTGCACCGCGTATTGCAACAGATTGAAGTTTGTCTATGGAGCCACGGAATACTCTGATGAGTGCTACTGGTAAGATCTGACTGTTTGTCGACTCACGTATCGTACTGATCGGCATGCAGCGGAAATTATCTTGCCAACTCGACATCACTGCAGGAAGATTCCCAATGTGCAATGAGTTGTGCTGGCAACCCGTCCGAAGTCTGCGGAGGTACCGTTTATGCATCAAGAAAAGGTCCAACCTGCACAATGCTGATTCTAGACCAGGTCCCAATCTTCTTACAGTGTACTATGCCAACAGACCTGCTCCTGCAGGACCTTCCATCAACCCGGGTCCGCCGGGGTGGAAATCGGGTGGTTGCTGGACAGATAGCAATACCCGAACCTTGGAAAATCGCGTAGATACGCCTGGAGGATTTAGCGAGGCCACTGTTGCTTTGTGCACCTCAGCATGTGGGGATGGAGGCTATACACTGGCTGGTGTCGGTACGTTATTAGACGGTATCCATGGCAAAGAAGATCATTTACTGACTGTGTTACAGAATACGCAGGAGAATGGTGAGTCGTAACACAAGAAGTGGCGATGGCAAGGCCATGCCTAACCCGAGCACAGCTATTGCGACAATTACCTTGCCAAGTCTGGTGTCAAGGCCGATGACTCGGATTGCAATATGCCTTGCAATGGCAACTCATCAGAATTCTGTGGAGCAGGTGAGCTGAGCTTCCCCAGGATGTTATGGAACAACAAACTGACATCCACATCTTAGGCAACCGACTCAACCTCTACTCCGCTGGTAACACAGCACCTTCGACGAAGCCAGTCTCAAAGGCGCCTGCTAGGCCTGTGAACTGGATCAGTCGTGGCTGTATCGTCGACAAAGTTGCGTCCCGGACTCTGCCCTTTGGTGTAGAAGTCGCAGGGGGCGCTCAAAATATGACGAACCAGAATTGCGTCGCCGCTTGTAAGGCAGCTGGATACACCGTTGCCGGCACTGAGTATTCTGCGGAAGTGAGTACTTACTCTGCTTGATTGTAGCGCACAGGCTAACATATTTGTAGTGCTACTGCGGCAACAGCTTGGAAAATGCGCAAGTAGCAACTGACGGTCGTTGCGACATGCCTTGCAACGGCAACAACGGAGATATTTGCGGAGGTCCGAATGGGCTTTCTGTTCTTCAGTTCAATGGATGGACTACTCAAGGCTGCTACACCGACAACACTGGACGCCGAACTCTTCGATATGGCCAGGGTGTCCCTGGTGGCGGCCAGAACATGACCATTGAGGCTTGCACGAGCGTCTGCCAAGGATTGAAGTACACCTTCGCTGGCGTGGAGTACGCTGCAGAGGTAAGCACTCTGAAATGTGATGCGAGAACTGCACTGACTTGTCAAGTGCTTCTGCGACAATCAACTCAACAATGGCGGGGGGCCTGCCCCAGACGGTGATGCTCAATGTAACATGCCTTGCAACGGAAACGCAGACCAGATTTGTGGTGGACCCGATCGTCTTAATCTCTTCTCTTTCAACAACACGAACGTGCCAACGAGTACGATGAGCACTACAACTGGCACGGCCACTGGAACGTCAACTGGGACATCGTCCACAGCTTCGGCGACGCCAACCGGTGGTGTTAACGAGACTGCAATCCTTCCTTTCAAGTATGCGGGTTGTTATACTGACACCAACGCTACTGGCCGATCTATCTCCAACCGTCAAACCGACGATCCAAACATGACGGTAGAATCGTGCATCTCAGTGTGCTCAGAGCAGGGTTTCAAGGTTGCAGGCATGCAGTTTGGGCGTGAATGCTACTGCGACAATTTCCTCCGCAACAACCCCAGTGTTGTAAACGACAATGAATGCAACATGCAATGCGCTGGCAATGCAAACGAAAATTGCGGAGCTGGCGGTCGCAACTCGGTCTACACCAATGGAACAATTGCAGACTTCGTCCCGCCGTCTTTCCTTCCGGATTCTCAATTGCCTACAAACTGGACGTACTCTGGATGCCTCGCGGATCTCGTCAACAATGAGCGGTCACTGCCATATTTTATGGAGTTCGACAACGATAACTCAAACACGAAGTGTATCGAGACTTGTAAGAATTTCGGCTTCACTGTGGCTGCTACCGAATACGCCGTGCAAGTGAGTAAATATGCTTCGCCGTGGTACGCATTGATGGCTGACGTTTCATAGTGCTATTGCGGAGATGCGCAGAACTATCTCGATGTTGGTGCCCAATTCATCGCGAACTCTTCGTGCAACATGCGCTGCAGCAACGACACTGCCGGTTCCAATGGCGGCGAGATCTGCGGTGGCCAGAATGCCCTGTCGGTCTACACATGGAAGACACCTTTCGACCAGTGGAGCTTCGCCTCTGGAAACGCAGCCGGTCGCTTCGAGAACGCAATGCGAGGACAAATCGTTCCGCTCATTACTGCACCTGCAAGGAACGGCAAGGTCATGTTCATTGAGAAGTTCGGCACCAGTTTGGTGGGCGGCAGTACCGGAGCATACGAACTTGACATAGCCACTGGCTCTTTCCGTACTCTGCACGTCAAGACCGACGTCTTCTGTGCTGCATCCATCACACTTCCCGATCGTGCTGGACGTCAACTCAACGTTGGTGGCTGGTCCCTTCCATCGACAAAGGGCGTCCGACTCTACACACCCAATGGCAGTCCCGGAAATGCTAGCACAAACGACTGGGAGGAAGATGTGAATAATCTCGCTCTCCTTGAAGGGCGATGGTATCCATCAGCCATGATCTTGGCCAACGGATCCGTTCTGATCGCGGGAGGCGAAGAGGGATCCAATGGAGCTCCAGTGCCCAGTCTCGAAATCCTGCCACAGACTGGCAACTTGGTCGACGCTCCTTATCTTGAGCGCACCGACCCTGACAACTTGTACCCGTTCTTGATTGTGCTTCCTTCCGGCAACATCTTCATCGGCTACTACAACGAGGTTCTGCTCTTGGATCCGGTTTCATTGCAACCGGTGAGACAGCTGCCAAACATGCCCGGCTCTGTCAATCGCCCCGACTCGGGACGCACTTATCCATATGAGGGGACGGCTGTTGTTCTCCCTCAAGTCGCTCCTTATACCGACCCTCTGGAAATCCTTATCTGTGGTGGCAGCAATCCCGGAGTTGCAATCGCCCTTGACAACTGCATCACGATCGAACCCGACAACCCAGCATCGAACTGGACCATCGAACGCATGCCTAGCAAGCGAGTCATGACTTATATGGCAGCACTGCCTGATGGAACTTATTGGATCACTGGTGGAGCTCACCAAGGTGTCGCCGGCTTCGGTCTCGCCACCGATCCCAACCTCAGCTCCGTTCTGTACGACCCCAGCAAGCCCAAGGGACAACGCATGACCGTCATGGCCAACACCACCATCGCCCGTCTCTACCACTCCGAGGCCATTCTTCTCGACGACGGCCGCGTCATGGTCTCCGGTTCCGACCCACAAGACACCAGATTTCCCGAAGAATACCAAATCGAATACTACTACCCACCATACCTCACCAGCGGAGCTCCCCGACCGCAATTCACCGTCCAAGACGAAGACTGGGCTTACGGCTCCACTCACACTCTCTCCGTCTCTTCTTCCGGCTCCGGCGGCAGCATGCGCGCCACAGCCATGGGCGCCGTCGCCAGCACGCACGGAAACAACATGGGACAACGAACATTTTTCCTCCAAACGTCTTGCTCCGGTGGCACATGTACCGTCACCGCACCACCCAACGCCAACATCTGTCCACCAGGCTGGTTCCAAATCTTCTTGCTCGATGGCAATAATACTCCTAGCACGGCAAGTTGGGTCCGCATCGGCGGCGATCCTTCTAGTCTCGGCAACTGGCCGCAAGGAAATCAATTCACTCAGCCTGGCATGGGGGCGCCCACTAGATTGTTTTAAGTTCGTGGCGAATCTTTTTTTTGGGGCGGAATAAATTATACCTTTTTATGATGAAGTTTATGATGGCGGGCGGTTGAGCATAGCGATATTTTGGACATGATCATGGCGAGTACAGACTTGCAAGTTAGAGATACTCATAGTAGCGAGATATGCAAAAGAAGTATTCTTATTGTCTAGTTTGAACATCCCACATTTCCAACCTGATTCAGTTTCATCTCTGATAAATTAACTGTGAATGGCGAGACATTATTGTCTTGCAGCAGAGAGACACTATGGTAGATAGCCCGACAACATGGTACGCGTCAGATGAATCACAGTCGAACCTCTCCCATTGTCTCTCCATCGTGAACACAGTCAACCAGTCCTTCATATAAACCCTCGCCCTCTCCTTAAACCCCAATTCGCAACTCCAATTCCAACCCCAAATTATGACGATACCCACCACCTCCGCAGAACCCATCCTTTCCCACCCAACAATCCTCATCAATCTCCTCGGCCCCATCGCCCAGATTCTCCCTCCTTACCCCCCAACCCGAGCCTCTCTCACACCATCCGGCGACGCCCTCCTCGCACCCGAAGAAGAAGCCATGGAAGCAAAAAAGTTATCGCCAGAAACCCCCCTCCCGCTTCTCAACCCTCCCAAACTACGCACAAAACCCACCCCATCCACATTCTATCAACCAGTTCCGCAGACATCGAAGAATTTCATGCAAACCCCTTCCTTCTCCACTGAATCCGACCACCGAACTATACCACCAGACATTCCTCCAATCGCGGGCGCCGTCTTATGGAAGAGGGAGAAGAGAAAGAAGAAATCCTCGACCGAGTCCGGTCCATCCACGTCCGCCTCCTGATGATTCTGTCGAGATTGCGATGATGTCTCCGATGTCTGTGATACCAGGGGAGGAGGGAATTTGTTTTTGAGATGTATATAGTATAGCTTAAAATAAGAGGGCGAAGTTTGAGGTGAGGTGAAATAAGGTCAGGGAACCGATGAGCGATGTATTCTGCTGATCAGTCTTCGGCACTCATTGGAAGGCGAATATGACAACGCCCGAATAAATCTCTTACTGTTGCAAATCTTTTGATTTCCCCTTCGTCATTCGTGACTTGCATCCTGCAATTCACGAATTCATCGAAATCGTGCCTGCCGTGAGTGATAATCATCAACGTCGAAAGAACGCCACATGCAGCTCACGTATTCCAATCTCCACACTCATTCACCCCGTCACAAGTGTCGTTGTTTTTCAGCAAGGAAGGGATGGGTCGATCGATCCTAAGCAGGCTGAAGGGGGTCAACGCAACGAAAGAGGCCCGCATGTAAGGAACTTGAAAGTGAATAGAAACCGCGTTTTTGTGGCCGACGTCTCTCATTCTCAATACCTACGCACTAACCAAACTATCATCCAACATTCCCCTCCACAAAGACAACATTTTCACCAAGCCAGCGTCGTGCCAAATCTCAATTCTTTTTTGCCGCGACTCCACTTTTGACCTTTCTCGAAAGACAAATCACCAGCAGAAGTTCGCCTTCGTCGTCGAGCTCGACTCGCAAGCCACGCGACGGAATTGGGGAGTCCATTAAATGGATTAAGAAGCGAATCAAAAATATTCGTACCAAGCACAATGACCAGAAAGGAAATATGGCGAAGGCAGTCGCCTGATCTGGGGTCCGCTTTCTTTTCTGCGTGATGCATCAAGCAAAACAGCCAACCAAAAAAGCAGTCCGAGATCTGCAGCTGACAAAAGAAAGAGCGAAAGCTTTTTCTGCTGCCGCGGCGGCAGAGAGCATGTCCAGTCTTGTTCTCCTCGCCTCAGAGACGAGTTCAGTCCCAACTCCGTCGTAAATCCCGCAAGAAGCATTAGCCTTAAGGATGTGCATTAGTCATATTTCGTGAAGCGAAGTCGTTTCTGCGCCGTGAGGTGAGAGCTGACGCCTGCTCTGCAAAAGCTAGTCTAACGCCAATCCAATGAGCGAGGTGTGTCGAACAGGCAGTCTCCTTGTTTTATGGGTTTTTTTTTCAAGAGTTGAGTGGTTTCGTTTCGGTGCGCTGAGCTGCATCGAGCTCTTCGTGGCATGTATGGAAATCACTTGTTGATCTCGGGAGAGCGGGCGTTGCTGTTGAGCACAATGGGGGTCAGTATGTGGCCTTTCAGAAGGCGTGGTGCAAGTGGAGCAAAAGTGCGACAGCAACAACCACGCTCGCCCGGCACGAATACAACTACGAACAAACGGAGGGTGGTCAGTACGTCGCATAACGAGGAGAGGGAACTAACCCCGCGTCCACAAGGTCATCGATGTGATTCACTGGAGAACGTCAGTAAAGCGGTCTCGCATTGGGCCGAAACACTTTGCTACTCACCCATGGCGACGAACAGATCGAAGAACCTGGAGTCAAAGTCAGTAATGCGCATTGCACACCGGCTAGAAAGACGTCACTGCTCACATCTGGCTGCCGCCGGCCTCCATTTCCATCTGCATCGTGCCGCTGCGCTTGAACGTCTTGCGGCTGCGGATGATGAGCGCGAGATAGTGAGCACGGAGACGCGAGTCGCTGGGAGGCGTGTTCGCATATGCGAAGCGTGCACTGCGCAGGATCGTTGCCACGTCGATGCCGGATTGCAAGCCTTGCTTGCGAAGAGCAAGGCGCTGCAACTCCGGTAGACCTAGCTTCAGCGCGGTGCAGTAGACGGCTGTGTCCCGAAGGATGTAGTCATCCACGCCGTGATGATAGATTGACGCGCACTCGTTCAGGCTCCAGGGTTTCTTTGGGTCGGGATTGTCCATGCGGGGAGACACGGACGTTGTGGCATTTAGCAGGTCTTCGTTGTCCTCGAGCGACCATGCATTCCTCTTCCGATCATGGATGAGTCGAGGATAGTAGTCGCCCTTGTACAGGTATTCGAGAACAGCCGAAAAGACCTCGGGCTCCTCGTCGGGGAGTGCGATACGTCGCTGGCCAGGAGATTCGAAGAATTGCGCTCGACACGCCTGGGCGAACCAGGGCGAGCGCGAGAGCACATCCTCGTGCGCGGCAAACAGACGCTGGTCCTTGCCCACGGCTATCGTGACGATAGCGGAGTTGAGCTTTGGCGACGCCATCGAACCCATCGAGGGCGATGTGTCGGGACTGGCAGCGCTGTTGATCTTGTCGCGCAGTCTCTGCTTGACGTCGTCGTTGAAGGAACGCTTGGATATCTTCCTCGCCTTGCCCGTTCTCTGCTCCTTCGAGACGAAGGATCTCTTGAAGCCGAACATGATGGGCGCGTGGTCGATCGAGCTTGCGCTGTGGTCTTGGCTGGATCCCCAAACGAGCGATGGAAGGCGGATATGGTGAGGGTAATGAGCGTTGCGGGTAGGGTGAGGGAGGGAGGTTAAAGGATCGACGCGCGGTGCATGTGGACAAGGCGCGTTCAGCGAAGTACGCGGCCCTGTTGTCGTTGTCTGCAGCGGTGACGAAGAAAGCGAGAGTTGGGCGACGCGGGGCTCATATATACTCGCTTCGCGTAGGCGCCAGGGCGGGACGTGCGTGCATCATCCCTGCCCGCAAACGCCTGTTCACGTGCCCGCCAGGGGGTCAAACTGGAATCTGAGGGCGGCGGTGCTGTGCTGTGCTGTGCTGTGCTGTGCTGTGCTGTGCTGTGCTGTGCTGTGCTGTGCTGTGCTGTGCTGTGCTGTGCTGTGCTGTGCTGTGCTGTGCTGAATTATGCTATGCTGTGCTGTGCTGCATTATGCTATGCTGTGCTGTGCTGCATTATGCTATGCTGTGCTGTGCTGAATTATGCTATGCTGTGCTGTGCTGTGCCTGGCAACTGTCGTTGGGCAGTGCACTCGAGCAGGCATTGCCGTGCCATGCTGTCCGCTGGCGGAAGCAGCGAGGTGGATAATGGCAGGCGATTGGCACGGAGGACGGGCTTCACGCCTGGGTGCCTGAAACGACCTCACTCTAATCTGGCGTGCAGTGGGAGGCCATGACGCGCTGCCGCCATCTGTCGTGTGCCGCTGTCATGTGTCAGGCAGGCGCGCGACCTTCTGAAAAGTGCATGCAGGCTGTAGACGGAGCAACAGTAAGGAAGGATACATTCACCTCTGCGACACTTCCCCCACTTGCCCTTCTTCTCTTTTTGAGCTCCTATCTTCGCACACGCACGCCCTGGTCCCGCACCCACTCATCCAAGATCACACACTCGGACACCGACACAGCTGCGGGCAGCCGGAGGAAGCCAAGCGACATCATGGCGAACAAGCGGATCATGAAGGTAAGCATCCGCTATGTCTTCGTGTCGGTGCACCACTAAGCTGTTCGCAGGAGTTCCAGGACATCACGAGTGACCCGCCGCAAGGATGCACTGTGTCGCTGCAGAACGAGGATGAAATGAACGTCTGGGATGTGCAGATGGAGGGGCCCTCGGAGTCGGTGTATGCGGTGAGTGGATCGAGGACAGTGTTGCCAGGGCTCTCGCGGGCTCTGGCAGGCGAATGCATATCCTGACATCCTCCTGCAGGGCGGCAAGTTCCACATCGTTATCACGCTGCCGAAAGAGTACCCCTTCAAACCTCCGACTCTCTCATTTCGCACGAAAATCTACCACCCGAACGTCACCAACGATGAGCGCGGAGCCATGTGCCTGGGCATGCTGAAGTCGGACGAGTGGAAGCCACCGAATAAAATCAAGGAGGTGCTGGGCTTGGTGAGGCATACTCTGCGCGAGCCACAGCCCGACGACGCGGTGGAGACGAGCATCGCAGAGGTCTACAAGGCGAAACCGGATGAGTACGAGAAGATTGCACGCGACTGGGTGAAGAAATACGCCAAGTAAGGGATGGACAAGTTGCCGCCTTGGGCCTTTCCTGAGCTGTGCAACGAGAGTCACGCGGCCGCACGCAACGAAAGGCATCTGATGAGCGTTGAAGCGCGATCTATAGACGATACTGATAGCGACACTGCTTTCTGTCACGAACGGCACGTGCAGCAGTCGGCTACATTGAAGTTGTATGAAGTTGCCGAAAATGATGATGGACCGGACAACTTGAGTTCGATTAACCTCGTTGAGCGGAGTGTTTCAGTTCACACGGCAATCAGAAGAAATCATGCCACTTCTATCATCATCGAATCGTAGCAGACGCGTAACTGTAACGTGAAAGGGAAAAGTGAAGCAACATCTTCACTTCCGATCTCAAAAATAGTATGTGTGTAGTCGGTGTTCGGCAGGCTGCAGACAGCAGACCCCAATGGTCCATGCCCTCTTGGCACGGACATTGTAGGAAGTCGCCGGCCCGAATAAAGATCACCCGTCACAGAAAACTAGGCGTTGAGCTCTCAGCAACCCGTCCGCCAACACTGCCAGCTGCCAGCAACACTCTTCTCCCCATATCTCACACACTCTCTCTCCGCTCATCTTGCTCCTCTCTGCTAACATCCTCCCCCGGCACAAAAGCAGGCGGTAGTCGCAATGGTCTCCTCCGCACGACTTGTCCGCCCAGCGGCGCAACTTCTCCGAAGCTCAGCAGCTACTACTACTGCTGCATCGGCACTCCCGCGATCGAGCTTTCAGCAGCGACTTTCTACGCCGGCGGTCGTTTCGAGGACGTTCAGCTCAGGGCAGCAATGGCGGGCGCAGAAGGAGATGACGGTGCGAGAGGCGCTGAACGAGGCGCTGGTGGAGGAGCTGTCGGCCAACCCGAAGGTGTTTGTGTTGGGTGAGGAGGTTGCACAGTACAATGGCGCGTAAGTGGTGCCGTCTTTTTTCTCCTCTTCTTCTTTCTGGAAGTGGAGTGAGGAGTGGGAGAGATGGGGAAGAGAAGAGAGGGCTTGATGGAGGAAGAGGAAGAGGTGGTCGCGCTGCCCGAGAGCCATTGGGCTTCGTGGTGGTTGTCCACGCAGCTTCGGACTTTGGATTGCCATTGAGGTGACTTCAAGCGTCGTGCTGAACGGGGAAGAGCACGCTCACGATCGGGCAGGGCATATGAAAAGAATGGTAGCATCGAGGACATGAAACAGGACACAAGGCTGACGAATGTGGCAGATACAAGGTCACGAAAGGACTATTGGACAAGTTCGGCGACAAGCGTGTCATTGATTCTCCCATCACTGAGTCTGGATTCTGTGGTCTCACCGTTGGTGCCGCTCTTGCTGGTCTGCACCCAGTCTGCGAGTTCATGACTTTCAACTTCGCCATGCAGGCCATTGACCAAATCATCAACTCCGCCGCAAAGACCCACTACATGTCTGGTGGTATCCAGCCCTGCAACATCACCTTCCGTGGTCCCAACGGTTTTGCCAAGGGTGTTGCTGCGCAGCACTCGCAGGACTACACTGCATGGTACGGCTCAATTCCTGGCTTGAAGGTTGTTGCTCCTTGGTCTGCTGAGGATGCCAAGGGATTGCTGAAGGCCGCTATTCGCGATCCGAACCCTGTCTGCGTGCTCGAGAACGAGCTTCTCTACGGAGAGTCGTTCCAGGTCAGCGAGGAGGTCCAGAAGGACGACTTTGTCATTCCTGTAAGCATCGGACATTTACATCCTGCATGCTGACAGCTTCACTGACATTATCACAGCTCGGCAAGGCCAAGATCGAACGCCCTGGCAAGGACCTCACCATTGTCACCCTCTCTCACTGCGTTGGAATGTCGCTCAAGGCTGCCGATGAGCTGAAGAGCAAGTACGGCATTGAGGCCGAAGTCATCAATCTCCGCAGCATCAAGCCTCTCGACGTTGAAGCAATCATCAAATCCGTGAAGAAGACCGGACACATGATGGCCGTGGAGTCGGGATTCCCCTCGTTCGGCGTCGGCTCAGAACTCATTGCTCTGACAGCCGAGTACGGCTTTGACTATCTGGAGGCTCCGCCAGTCCGTGTGACCGGCGCCGAGGTGCCAACTCCTTACGCCGAAGGTCTGGAGAAGCTGAGCTTCCCCACCCCCGAACTGGTGTCCTCGTACGCCGCAAAGCTGTTGAAGGTGTAAGGAGGGAAACGAGCGATACGGAGAGCGAGAAAGAAGGAACGACCACGGAGAGAGATGATTCTAGCACGGCTGGCGCAGGATGGCGCACATGCAGTTTTTTGCCAAACTACTGTACTGAGCAGGCAACGCTAGAAACGGCACAATGCGACGCCAGCTCGCGTCTCGCGTGGAGAGATGATGACAGGTTCATTCACTGTACTTTTACCACCGCCACCACCACCACCTCCACAACACGGTTTCTGATTGAACATAGCGATGGCGAGTACGGAATGAAATACGGAGTGTTGTTTCCAAAGCTTGATTCGAAAAGGTTTCATCTTTTCTCTTTTGGGTTTGTTGAGGTTTCTGGTTCTGTTTCTTTTATTCGCTGATGTTCCGATGATGTGAGGCGATGTGATGTGGCGACGGGGAGAGAGAGCGCAGCGTATGGATATTGTGCCTGAGTATGTCGTCCTTTACTCACAACGAAGGCTGCGTGCTGAGAAATGTTTCATGCCATTGCGATGGCTATAAGCGAGACGAGGCTGAGAGAAAGAAGGGATGAAGAGAACATGGCGTGGCATGGTGCTGCGAAGTCAAAGTCAAACGAAAGTTTTGCATCTGCTGGTATTGCCGGTGACGGTACGTGGCAAAGAAAGAACTTGTGACTGTCGGACATGGCTGCCACTCGAGCTTTCTTTTCACGGATTGTCGTTCACTTTTGTTGATGAGTCTGTCTGTATCGCTGTGCTGTATTCGGTAAGCAGGGGCTGTTTCCTGTTGCAATGGTAGATTTCTGCCATTTCTCTGTTGCAGAGAGTTGCAGAGAGCACTGGCACTGGCACTGGCTCGTCGCTTGGAGGTAGTCGGCGTTCAATTTCTCAGCTTGTTGTTGACTCTGTGACGTTGCATTTACGTTACTGCTCGTACAGTACCAGGTACGAAGCATGGTTGCTGTGGTAGGAGGAAGAAGCGGAGTGAATTGTTGGTCGTTGATTAGACTCGCTGAGTCAGAGTCACTGTCTTTCAAACACTTGTCTGTCTCACGATGCTCAAGTTAATATCGAGCGAGGAATCTTTCTGTGAAGCCAACTCCCAAGTTCGACGCTCTGGCTTCCATTGTGCTGCCCATTGCTATGCTGCCGGGTGAGACAGAACTCAGAATTGAGCCCCGACGTCTGAGATTGGCGTTTCCAATCTTCTTGTCACATATCTGCGCCCGCTCAGCTCGGTACGGGTATACTGACGAGGAGTCATGGCCCACACAAACAAATCAAGTGGTCATCATGGCGAGCACGAATAGGGATCTGACCTGAACCGTGCGTATCGCTGTCGAGAAATGACTTGCCTCAACTTCAAGTCTTGGAAGCACAGTAGCAGCACAGCAGAGCTGATAATTGTGGCTGCCACGCGACAGCCCTCGTGTCATGAGGATTCAAGGCGGGTGAAGGTAGTCTGGACGACAACGGCTGCTCTACTAGTAACAAGCCTACAACCGACCGCTGTGCGATGGGAGCATGTATGTAGGTCTCAGAGCTATTTTGCGTCTCGAAGCCTTTTTCGCCTGAGGCGGATCGCTCGCTTTGGCGTTGAGCTGGCTTGCTTTCCCACGTGGATTGGAAGACGCGCGGAAACTTCTCTGCAGCTGTGGTTCGTTACACCATGCTGCGGCGTCGTTACGGGCTTGAAGGCGCCGTCGGTAAAGGGACTTCTCGCCGGTGGCGATTGGCCTTTTTGCCTTAATCTGGACTGGCTGGTTGGGAAGCCCGGCGTGGTTGTTCATCGGCGGCTGATCAGGATGTCTGTGTCGGTCGTGTGTGCTGCTTCATGGTCTTGATCTTGATGTCTTCGTGTCGATCCGGCGGTGTAGGCGATGTCGCGGCGTGAAAGCCGCCGGTAGGGCTTTGTGTAGCAGAAGACAAGACATGAGGTCGAGAACGTGAGGAAGAGAACGTGTGGCGCTGTGGCTCGACGCGGCGATCGAATTCGAAGCTGCCTTCTTGGCGTTGAGCTGTTCTCCAAGCGACATCCACTTGTCGACATGCCTCTCGTCCCGGACATGTTCGGGCCCGCCCTCGCCTACCTCCTCACAGAACCTCCAGCACGAACCGACTGGTACGAAATCGGAGCTCGTCGTTCACTGGCTGCGGAAGACGAGATTCCCCCCAGCAACCTCCCCAGGAGCGGTCACAAAGAAGCCATCCTCGGTGTCACCAGGAGCAACTTCCACCGGCCCAATGCGTCTTGGGGCGGCCACGCAGACGTCCCCGTGCGTCTGGCTGCAGCGGTGATCGACGGTCTGTCATCATGCGTGTCCCTGCCCTACTGCACCTGTTCTCGCCGCTTCGGGACTGCGGGTCAAAGTGACTACTCCGAATGTGCATTTGTCGGAGTGACAGGTCATCACTACCGCCGAGCGTCTCATGTTCCATGCTGAGCCAATGCGTTGTGTTCTCAGGTGGTCGGAGAGGCTCGGCCGACACGATATGCTACTGGTACGCCCCCAAGCACGAGCCTCTGTCAGTGCTGGGGGAGATTGGGATGTCTAGCATGCCACGCGACGCATACGCCCTCCGTCCGACGTCGTGGCAGCCTCAAGCCTCCGGATCGCCCTCGGCGCCGGAATTGTGACATGTCTCGCGCGATTCGCTGGATTCCGTAAGCATATGGCCGCAAAACAGCCACTCCGCATGCTTCCTGTTCTGGTCTCCGCATGGCGGGAAACACAGCTTGAGCTGTAGATGTCGTCCTACTGGAGGCGGTGGCCTGTGGTGGGTTGCGTTTCGGTCATTGTTTATTGGTTTCAGCGTGTTGGGGCGAACATCGAGGAAAGCTGTGAGCATATTGACGCTAGCTCATTACTTTCTGGCTCGGCCGCTTACCGAATGCAAAGATCGCCCAGGGATGTGGTCCGAAAGATGCGAGTCGATTCCCAGTGGAGTATGATGAGGTAGCCACTGCAGCAGAAGAGCTATATGAGTAGGGATGCCCGGTCTATCAACACAGCTCCTGCCGCAGGGAATGTCATAGGATTTGGTGGACTTGGATCTCTTTATACTCACCGCAGAATCTATCAAGATCGATTCATGAAGGCAACTGTGAATCTGATCATGCCACTGGGCCAGGATACGACACTTCGAACCCAGCTACTCACACCAACCAACGATTCCACGCAGTCAACATCCATCAACGTTGCGAAAAAAGCCGACGGATCCAGTACATCAACCGAGAACAGAGTCAGCTTGTTTGACCTGCCGACCGAGCTTCGCACCAGAATCTGGACCGAAGCTTTACAGGACAGCTCACGAATCGACCTGGCCTGCACTTGCTGGACGCTGTACATGGAGACCTCAACGATTCTGTACCAACGCCCGGTCCACTTCGCGTCTCAGAAGAAGCTCTTCACATGGATCGATCGCAGCGAATCCGCTGACCTCGCGCGTGTACGATTCCTTACACTCAGACTGACAGACGTCGACCTCTCGCCATTATTCGTTGCGAGCCCAGACTCTCAAGGCCACCGCATAACAGCATGGGATCTCTATCAACGAGAGCTGGTCCATCTAGATGGAGCCTTGGAAGCCTTGCCCAGTCTCAGCCAACTCATTCTGGTTCCACCAGATAGAAACAAGTCAATGTTTCTCAAGAGCATGTACATGTGCTTCTTGCGGCGAATCCCAATCCGCTGCCTCAAACTGGAACGCCTCATTGTGCACGACGACAATAATGTCTTGCAGAAAGTGCCGGAGCTTCGGAGACTTGCGAAGGTTGTTTGCGAAAGTTCGGTTTCGTCGCACGGCTCCAGCTCGCTTCTTGGTGCGATTTCTGACTCACCGCATTCGCAAGTGAAACGGGAGGAAAGAGCTGTGATTAAAGAGGAATTTGCAAGCGATGAGAGCTGATCGCTGACGAGAAAGGAGGCTCTGTGCGGTTTGCCAAACATCGACCGACTGGTGGAATGTTAATGTTTAGCTGAACGAGATACTAGATCAAAATCCGTGAGAGAACGCAATGGATCGATTGTATACAGGCTGGAATTCGTTGTGTGCATCGAGAACTGTGCTGGATTACTTCTGGGGATCTTCTTTCGTAGCCTCAATATCTCACAATCCGACTTCCAGAAACTTGTGCTTGGATCTTATCGAAGTCATCGGAGGAGGATGGTTCTAGAATGATTCAGTACCTCAGCGGACCAAGCGAAAAAGGGAAGTGCCGTATACGGGGCCCATTGAAAGAACTCGCCAGACCCCAGCCGGGAAAACCAAACTTGAGGAAGAGATGCAAAACACCCAGAACAATTCTCACAATGTCGCGGTTCGCGTCGTGCCTGAGTAGGACCATAGATAAGACGATAGGACCTCCCGTGGTGCACAGAAAAATACTGTAGTAATAGAAATGTCGTTTCAGCACGATTGCGACAGACACGCAGAATCTGCGTGAACAAGTGCGTGTCTGGAAGAAAGCAGTAACAGTGCACATAGACGCAGGCATATGGTTCGCGTTGCTCGCGCTATGGAAAAGTTGCAACTGACGTGATGGAGCCGATCAGAGCCAGCCTCTGGGATGGGAGCATGTGCCGGGTGCAGCAACCAGTTGTGCCTCTTCACGCAGACATCGAATTGTGGAGCGCGGCATCCTTGGTGATCTGTCATTGATGCATCGACTGAAGCCATTACGGGTGCTAGGCCGATGTTGTTGTTGTTGTTGTTGTCGTAAGCCAGGACTCTCTGGGAGCCATTCTCGATCTCCTGCGCATGGCCTGCCAAGTAGACGTAACAAACATTGGATTGCTGGTAGAAGCGGAACATGGAGTTGATCGTTTCTGCTAATTCGGCGGAGCTCTCTGTTGATGCAGCACGTGTCGACCCCGATGTACTGCAGCCCATCTCTCGCGGCTTGTTTGATCGCGAGGTCCAGCTTTGCTCCAG
The DNA here is from genome assembly GCA_022702355.1 of Cercospora zeina. Taxonomy (NCBI): domain Eukaryota; kingdom Fungi; phylum Ascomycota; class Dothideomycetes; order Mycosphaerellales; family Mycosphaerellaceae; genus Cercospora; species Cercospora zeina. The sequence goes on from JAKLWX010000005.1 coordinate 1,732,541, forward strand.
CCGGCTTTTCGCTTTGCCGTTGCATGGTCAGCCATATCCGCGACCGAGCACCTCCTCTACTTCTCCCTTGGATGTGCGTAGCCAGGTGTGTGATAGAATGGCATATTGGATCTCTTCATCGTGCTCATCTCGTTCTTCGAGCCTTTCGGTTTGGGTGTTTAGCAGCCGCATACTGCCGTGGATTGCGTCCACCAGTGGGACCAGCGTCAGTCCGTGTGCCAATGGACGATATCATTTGAAAGATGGACGCCCAGCGCGATTCAATGGGCATGTTTGTTGTATTTTGATTGTGCTTGCTCAATGGGGCTGAGCTTGCGGCCATGGCGCAGTCAGGTCTTGTGTAACTTTGAGGGACTGCGCTCCCATTGTTCCACGTAAGGGAAGACATCCAGACCATGTAAAAGGGAGGCTGGCTGCCTCCTCCAGCACCTCTGGACAAAGTTACTTCCGGGCGCGGTCTGTGACCTCCGCTGGACTGCATGTACTTCCACGGCTTTCTCCGACGTACGTCGCGCCTACCTGCCTTTGTAAATACCTACCAAACTGCGCAACATCACAAGGCATAAACTTCGGGCAGATTGGCCCAGTGTGCATGCGTAGTGCACAAATCCCTCTGGCACGTGGAGTCCCAGGAGGGAAATTACTGTGCGATAGCATGGAGATCGCGCCACCAGCAACAGTAGTTGAGACAGAGGCGAAGAGGTGGCCCGAGGATTCGCAATGTACATTACGCAGCTACAGTAAAGTGCGACCAAGGGCTTCGTGAACGAGGACAGATCCCCAAGTGCGAAGCATTAATTTTGTGACCAGTAAGCTGATGTCGGGACTTCGGGGACCTCCAAGGCCTCTGCTTCGAATTCCCTACCCAAAAGCATCTTTGTTTCCGCAACAGGGAGACGTTACGGCCATAAGCCAGGCGTGTTGTAGGATTGAAGAAGAGACACGGAATTACATCATGTGGCACACTTCCCCATGATTACCATCCTTCTTCTTGGGCCTCGCATGCGCGCCGTAGTGCTGATGAACGGTAGCCTACAGATGCTCATTTTGAGTACCAAACTGCACGCTATGCTCTTCGAGTGCCCTTGTCGTAGCGCAACTTCGGCCGAAGCTCGGGAATCGAACGTGTCGTTTAGCAAGCAATGAGAATGCCACAACTCGAGTGATGCAGTGAGAGAACCCCTGCATGGCTGGGTTGGGGTCGATGATCCCATTAATACTGTACAGTAGTTTCCGCCAACTAGATTGTTGAATCATCGAGGTCCTAGTCATGGTTTCTTTGAAGGGGTGCAACAGTCTCCGGCTGCCACCTTCCCATCCGCCGCTAACTTGCACTCGTCCGCCGACACATCTAACAAGAGCTCGTTGTATTCTTCCGCGGCCTGGTCGCAAAATTCGGCCATGGATATGTCTTTGCTTGAAAGGCCTTCCGGATTGTGCGTGGTCCACCGGATATGCGTTTTGTTGTAGACATTACTCCATTCCGGATGGTGCTTCTGCTTCTTGCACTCTTCAGCCACCGTGTTCATGAAGGACTGCATCCCATCGTAAGCGTGGACCGGACAGACGCTAGATCAGAGAGGAGGTGCTCACCCAGGTGGATTTGAACGTTTTGAATTTGAAGCCGCGCTCGAGACCTTTGCCATCATTGCACAGCTGCCATCTGCGCCGGTCTACCAGCTCCGTGGCCTTTGCCGCGAGTGCCTCGGGATCCTCTCCTGCTGACGGTGACAGATCTTGTGTGCGCACCATGTGATGAGCGCGTGTTGAGGAGAAGAGCCGCACGAGCGCTTTGCTGGGCAACCTGGGCGAAGCTGATGTCAGGCAGAGCATCTTGCATGGGGCTGCTAGCGTTGAGTTTTGCGAATTCTTCTTCTTGTTGCTGCGGTGGTGTGCCCGGCTGTTCGTGTCGCAACACCCGTCACATGTGTACATGAGATTTCATGGCAGAAGTATCCATTCGGGCGGTTTGCGTGTTGCAGTGGCAGATTTCAATACTGTTCTCATACATGTATGTTGCGATGCAGCACGAGCAGTCGGATCGTCGGAAGAGGCATGGTGCGAAACCAAGCCGTCACTTCGCATGCACCTCCCGCATCTTGTAAGGCTGTTTCACGACTCTGACACCGCCCTCATTGCAACGATTCCATGAAGAACCGTTCCGTCGACCGAAGATGCCGCCAGCGCCGCATTGATTATTCTATGCCGGCTCTCCTCCCGCAGCACACTACCGAGGTCGTCGCGGCCCCTAGCCAAAAGTGCACGGGCATCGCGCTCAACATACGATCATAGCGGCAGACTCATACATCGCTGACAACGTCACTCATTCGGCCATGTACGGGCATTGCTCGTTGGGTCGCTGTGCTCCATGACCAGGCTTGCCAGGGCAGCGAGGCCGCGTTTTTGGGCGTGGCTGCCGTGGCACGCGTACAAGGTCTAGGACTCAAGATACCTTGGGGGGCTTGAATCGCCCAAAAAGTCAGGACCTCTACAGAAGTATAATAAGCAAAGTGGACTTCTCTCCGATTCGTCGCCATCCTCTCTCTCGCGGCGCATCACTCTTCATCACTGGATCGATTCATCACAGCCATCATGAAGAATTCGGTTGCAAAGGCGGCCGCATGGGCCATTATGCAAGGTTTGTTTGCTCATCAATGTGCTGTATAGATACACGTTGTGTTGACATCCCGTAGGGTCGATGGCATATGCCCAGATCGCTCGAACATGCCCAACTTCCGACTCCAACCTCTGCTATTCACTCAACGTTCCTGCAGTCACGGCCGGCTCAACTACTGGCGATATCTTTTTCCGCATTGAAGCGCCTGCAACTTCATACCAATGGGTTGCGCTTGGGCAGGGAAGTCAGATGGCTGGTGGCAATATCTTCGTCTTGTACCAGAATGCTGCTGGTACGAACGTGACGATTTCACCGCGTCTTGGTGTGGGACATGTCGAACCACAGTTTAATGCTGTCAACATGGAGCTTCTGGCAGGCTCCGGGATTGCAAACGGTGTCATGACTGCGAACGTTCGGTGTGGTGGCTGCAACACTTGGAACGGCGGCAGCATGGACTTCACGCAAAGCAGCACGACATGGATCTACGCGGTCAAGAATGGTAGCCCCATTCAAGACGATTCTCAGTCAGCAGCCATTACGGAGCACGACGGTCACGGCGCATTCACCTGGGACATTACATCGGCAAAAGGCGGAAGCTCGGTCAATCCATTCACTGCGCAAGCCGCCACTTCCACAACACAGACCAGTGCGACAAGCGTGTCGAGCGGCCCTTCGAAGACATATATCATCGCCCACGCAGTCTTCGCATGCTTGTCAGTGGCCTTCTTCCTCCCCATTGGCGGCATCATTATTCGCGTGGGCGGCTTCTCTCAGGCGGTCCTCGTGCACCAGCTCATCCAGTGCTTCGGGTTGGTCTTGTTCATCATCGCCTTTGGCTTGGGCGCGTACTATGCGCAAGAAAACAAGCTCTGGAACAACACCCACCCGATCCTTGGAAGTGTTGTCTTTGGTCTCATGCTTTCACAACCCATCTTCGGCATCATCCACCACCAGATGTTCAAGAAGATTGGAGGACGAAGCGCAGCTTCATGGTTCCACTTGACCATCGGCCGCGCAGTCATCATCATCGGCATCGTCAACGGCGGTCTCGGGCTGAAGCTCGCCAGGCAATGCCAAGGGGCGAAGATCGGATACGGGGTGGGCGCTGGCATCATGGGGGTGGCATATCTCCTGGCGATGGTGTACGGAGAGTTGAAGCGCTCGAGGAATAACACGGCCCGGAAGGGCAGCGCGGATGATCGCTCGAGCGCGTCGCAGCTGGGGAAGTAGAGCCGGAGTGGATGGAGTATAATAATGTGTATGACTTTGTATTGCTATGCTGTGACGATAGATTGCTCTCTTCTGATACCCCAAATGATTTCTGTCTGAACGACAGCACAAAGTCGAAGCAGAGCGGCGGAGACGCGCCACTGGAACGCCAGCCGCGGTCTGTCGGCAAGTGCCTGCCTGAAGTCTGTCGCGAACGTGGATTCTCATGAAACGCGCGTTGCCTCGCCCACCTGCTGCCTCTCATCAATGTCGTTGTCGCTCCACAACAACAACAACAACAACAACGACGACACGCTCCCCTGCTGTTCGCCCATGACGGACACGCTCATCCACCACGACCACGTCCCCTAGCTTCACCACCAACCGCACGCGCCATGCTGCCCGCGGCCAGTCCCGACTGCGATAGCTGCAAACCGTCCTATCTCCACCAGCGCAGTCTCGACTCCGTCCCGCCCTCGACCATCGTCTTCTCGTCCATTCCCTTCATCTTGACATGGGTCGTCGTCGCGTATATCGCTCAGTATCGACTGTTCCCACTGCTCGCGAGCAACGACTGCAACAGCCACGATGGTCTGCCGCAGTTCAACAGGAATGCCGACTTCAAGCCCGCGACTGTAACCTGGAAAGAAAAGCTGCGGAGCCCTTCGAGAGAGAAGCTCGCTTCGTGGGTCTTCTCCGCCAGCATCGGACTCTCCGCAGTCCTGATTGAGCTGCTGCTGTTCGAGATCTCCGACACACTGAACCCGGCCGCGCGAGGTCTGGCGCTGAAAGCCACGTTGACGGCTCTGCTGGTTCTCATCTTGGTCGTGACACCCGCATTGGAGATTCACGGATTCGTGAAAGGACTCTTTGGCTCGTCTTCGGATACGACTTCAACACGGAAGAAGAGACCATGGCTTCAGCACTTCTTGCGATCCGCCATGTTCAAGCTGTGGCTGTTAGCATTTTGGTATATTCCTCAAGCGTCAATTCTGCGAGACAGCCTACATCATTCGGAGACGGGACACAACGAGAGTGAGCACGGTTTCTCCGAAGCTTGCTTGGAAAGAGTTGGGATTATTGGTATTTCGCTCATGGCATCGCTCGCTGGATTTGCCGCTGTGTCGTCGCTGTGGCAGACGTTTGGCGTGAGGAATAGACCGGTGAAAGAGACGGACATTGCAAGAAAAGCATCAGGTTTGGCAGCGACAGAGGACATGCTCGCAGCAAAACAGAGCAGAGTGCGAGCGCTGGAGCGGAAGATGTCGACAGATGCTTCACAATCGGAGCAGAAGAGTGGTTTCGTGGGAAGGGTAATGGGCTCTTTTCGCGGCTCGAATGAAGCGTCCGAACTGAAGGCGTTGCGCATGGAGGTCTCTGGTCTAGAGACCATGCGCTATACTCTCTCCAACTCGCTCGCAAACCTACGAGCTCGACATGCGGATCAGGAGCGCTCCAAGACACAGGCTGGCAAGGCTCTCAATATTCTGAACATCGGCTTCGCGATCTACTGTGCCTATCGCATCTTTGCGACTTCCTTATCCTCGCTACGAAAGTGGTGGCAGCCTACTCACTCTTTCGCTACCAGCGACCCCATCAACAAAGCTCTCGCATTGTTGACAGCCCATTGGGATAGCGACCTCGACCGCGACGCCTGGGCGCGCCAGATCAGCTTCTTCCTCTCCGGCATTATGCTCTTAGCATCGTTCAACGCTGTTCTGCAGACTTTCCGGCTCTTCTCCCGCTTCGCGCCTAGTTTGCTCCAGAAGTCACAGACGAGTCTACCTTTGATCATTTCTCAAATCGCAGGCACTTACGTAATCAGTTCGGCGCTCCTGCTGAGGAGCAATTTGCCTGCTGAGGTCAGCAGCGTCATCTCGGAAGCGCTAGGTGCTCCGCTAGAGGGACGATTTGTCGAAGGCTGGTTTGAGAGCTGGTTCCTGGTTGCTGTGGGTTTGACCGCTACCGGTATCCTGGTTGGAAGGAAGGTCGGCGGTGGCGCTGACTGGGATGATGAAGAGGCCTACGAGATGGGAAAGCGAAGCTAAGGTCCCATCCTGGCGCGCGCGACGACTCTGATCTTCCTCGCGCTCGTCCTGCTCCCGCCGCCGAGGCGCTCGTCCCCGTCGACGCGTCCGCAGCCGGAGACACCACCGTCGAGCGATACCTTCCGCGAGTCTCCGCTCCCCAACGCGTCGCAGATCTTTGTTGAGGATGTGCTCGTTCACTTACGAACATATGGAAGTCGTCTCCAACTGTCGCTCAGCCGTTTTCGGACAGGCACGCCCGGCAGTGCTGGACACGTCACACAGGTCCCGTTTGCGAACCGAGAGTCTACCGCCCCGGTCCTAGCTTCGACTCGCGCTCTGTCGCCTGGAGAAAGCGCGAGGCCCACATTGAGCATGTCGTCCGGTCTGGGCTCTGGACAGCACGCCGGGAAGTTGGACTTCGCTTCGTGAGAGTCGTCATCAGTTGACGGGAAATCGATGCGGCAAACCTTGTGTCTGCGATGCGAGATGCACGATGCGTCCTTGGCGAGCGTAACTTGCCGGGTTATCGATGTCCTGGCGCGAGTGAGCGAGATACTTCCTTTGGGGAAGACGCTACATACAACGTACGGGATGATTCGCGAGCAGTAGTGTTTCTGCCGTGAGCGCTCAGGTCGTGTTCACCGCGCCGTTAGCGCGACGGCTTGAGCGATGGTTCTCACAGAAAATTCGCAGCGGAGCGAACGTGTTGGAGGCACAGTACAACGATACTACCAAGGTGCATGTTTGGGCAAACAGAACGAAATGCTTGCACGCACGAGTGTATTGGACAGCGGTGCCATGTATAAAAAAAAGTCATCGATACATTGCGATGTCTTTGGTGGGGGGATCTCCGCCTATCGAATTGATCCTCCAGTCCCCAAACAATGCAGCAATGCGACCTCCGAACGAATACGAACAGCATATAGATTGAATAATAACACAAGACTTGACAGTGCGACGACCTTCCTTGACTCCTGTCGCAGGTGGATCAACCTGATCGGATCAATCCACACTTGCTTTCCTATCCCTCTCATCTTCTAGCTTCTTTCCACTGCCGCTGGCCCCATCAACGGCGCCACCTTTCGGCGTCGTCAGGGAAGGAGACGAAGCAGAACCAAGCTGTTCCTCTACACTCTTCCCCAACCCCACATTGCCGAATCCAGCAGCAACCGTAGGACTCGTCGGACTAATCGGCGTAGGCTCCTCAACCATGCCTCGATTTGAGAAAAAGGCATGAGGTTCCAAATCCGCTGTGCTGAACGTAGGTTTAGCAGCTGCGTTCTTGGGACTGGCAGATTTCACCTCCGACGCAGATTGGAATTTCGGAGCGGTTGGGGAAGTTGTTGGTGAGTAGGGTGCTAGACCGCGGTGGCCGTCGGTATAAGTTTGGATCTGTTGCTGTGGTCGAGATCGAGACGATTGTGCTGTTTGCGCTGAAGAGGAGGAGGATCGATGGGGTGCGGGCGCGGGCTTTTTGGGAGGAGCGTGATTGGGATTGAGGATTTTGGCTACGAGGTTGCGTTCGTCGACTGCGTCGCTGTCTTCGCCGTCGGAGGTTTCGAAGAGGGCATCGTCCCATACGGCGCTTTCTCTTCGACTGGGTGAGTCGTCGCTGCCGGTGGAGGAGTAGGAAGAGGATTGCCGTTTGGCGGAGTTTGATCTGTCCACGCCGGTTTGTGGGACTTCGAGAGCGGCGAGTTCGTCACGGGCTTCTCGGCTTTCGCTCTGCGTTCGTGGTCGGACTTCACCCGGCTTGCTCGTCTGGTCTATAACTTGTTCGCCGTGTTCTCCGCTGATGGGCACATTAGCAGGTTGGGCGCGTTCTCGCGCAGGCTCTTCTTCATCGCGTGTTCGGGCGGCGTGCGTATCAGCGAAGTGCGTGTCACACAAGTGCTTGACAACAGGCCAGCCGTACGCATTCGCAAACATTCGTCGCACAATGATGTTGTTGTGGGCATCTGGCTCGAGCCGGACAAGCACTTTGCGCCAGGAAAGGTCGCGATGATAGGCGCGAGCAATCTTCTCCTCAACCTTCATGCCAGAGGTGTCAGTGCTCTCATTCGTGAGAGTTGCAGTTGACGCATTCGAAGGAGCGGTGTCATTCGAGGTGATGGACAGAGTTGAAGGATTGATCGTGCCCTCTCGAGCGTTCGTACTCGACGGCCGACTATGCGGTTTGCTGGTCTTCTTTGTTGGAGGAGGTGGAATGTCTTCTGGATGATACACTCGGTCGTGGAAAATGGTTCGAGCTCGGATACTTGGGTCGCAAATCCACTGTCTGGTTGGCAGCGGAGGGCTCAGAATGTCGCCAGCAGACTCAAAAATGGATGTCTTTGGCGGCGCCACAACTTCACCGGTCTCTGGATTCGTGATGCTGTCTCCTCTGGTAGCGACCGGGCGTTTCTGATGTGACGAGGCGCTATGGGGGTGTGAACGCATGGTCGGGTTTGTGGTCGTTGTTGTGCTCTCCCGTGATACGTCCTCGCTGCTGGGGTCCGCGGAAAGATTCATTGTTTGCCCTCTTCGTAAGATCTTGCTGGTCTTTCTCGTTTGCGGCGCAGGGTTCGGTGGAGCAGTGTTACCGCCAAACCAGCTCATCATGGTTGACAATACGCCCTTGTTTCCTGTACCAGCAGCAGAAGCGACTGGCTGGCCAGCATTGGAAGTCTTTTGGTTAGCATCCTCTTCGTTGAAGCTCAAGCGATTCGTCAATGTCTTGCTGTCCTCTGTAGTCTCATTCTCGGCCGGCTGTGGGACGGCATCTCCTTGTCCTGCTCTCACTGGCGAGCTATCGTCTTCCGACTCCCACGACCTCTCAACATGTGCGTTCGGTATGAGCGCTGTGGAATTTGCTCCAGTTAATTCTGCCCAGCCCCATTCTGCCACTGTGCCAATCAAGCCGTTCTCGCGGCGAGCTTTGTCCACCTTCCCCAGCCCTCTCCAGTCAAGGAATAACAAGCAGCTCGTACGAAGTGGGACAATGCCATCATTTACGACATTTGAGTAGACTGTTCGATTGCGGAACATCTTCAATACTTGGTGCGCCGGGCCAGTAGGCAAGACACGCAGTAGAGGTTTTGCCGCTGCATCAGCCTGCGCGTTCTCCTTGCCCTTTGGAGTATTGTTATTCATGAACATGCTGCCCATCGCGTTCCAGCCTTTGTTTGCTATCGTGGGAGCCCGCCATGTGAGCCCAAGATCCTGTCCGGTGCGCCCTACTAGGCCAAAATCCAGCGCAAACTTGACATACATTGGATTCTCATTGCTCAACCCCAGCATCGGAGAAGCAAGACAAACAAAGTTGACAGGCTTGATCTGTTGAAAGAAGGTCGGACTGTGCTTATGGATGTACGCGACTGCATACGTCTGGATGAGGCCGCCGAGACTGTGACCGATGAATGATATGCTGGAGAAGGTATAAGGCAGATCCTCTGCTTTCTTTGCATCTCTCGGTGTCGCGACGCTGCTTCCTTGATGCGCCGGCTTACCATCCCGTTTCGCTCTCTCGGCCTCACTGGTGAATGTATCGGTGAACTTGCGGGTCAAGTTTCTGTGGATGGGAAGGAATGGCTGGTCGGGATAGGTGAAGCGCAAGATGTACTTGGCCAACCGTTTGCCCAGGTACTGAATGCCATTCTCTGTCCGGACCGCATTACCGTTGAAGCCTCGCACGACCGTCTCTTCTTCTTCGTCGTCGTCATCGTCGTCTTCTGGGGCGTTGTGGAGATCATCCTGGCCGCCGGTCAAGGGTGCTGTAGCTGTTTCGTCGCCGTCCTGTTGCGACTTGACTTTATCTGCTCCTGAAGTGCCTGTCTTCTTGCGCTGTTCCTCCTTTCGCTTCTTGGCATCTGCTCTCGCCTGTGCCACAGTCGCATCGATGCTCTCCTTTAAAAACAACATGTCCGCGCCAAGATTGCTGTGTAGGCCATGCGTGAGGATGACCAAATGCACCTTCCGTCGCTTCTTGGGCTTGTCATCCTTGGGCTCTTTGATGCCCACATCCTCACTCTTTCGCCTGATGTTCAGTGACGTGCGCTTCTTCCTCTCCTTCTCATCTTCGTTCTCCCACGACGGCAGTTGTGGCTTATCCCAGAGCGCCTCCGTGTCTTCCACGACCAGCTTCACGGCCTTAGAGTAGACGCCTTCGTACTGCACATTGTTCCGCCGTCGAGCCTCCTTTCTCTCCTTCTCGCCCTGCAAGTCCTTGATATGTGCGGGTGCTCCATGACCCGCTGCTGCTACTGCGGCGAAGCCCAATTCCAAGCTCCGTTCGTCCCGCCCGACCAGTAGTTCAAAGCCAACAGAGGCAGAGTTCGAGAACAATATTTGCGAGGCAATTTCGATGATCCATGTCACCTTTCCCTTCTCCTTATCGCTGTATTCTTGCCCTTGCTGGTAACTCCTCCTCGTCCCCAGATCGGCGCCCGTCTCGCGGATCTCATCCGGCACCAGCAACTTTGTTGTCCAACTCCCTCCCGCCTTCACCATCGGCTCGTACTCGGGCGCGCCATCTTTCTTCGGGTTCTCGACCTTGCAGTGCGGGTTGAAGGTCGAAGGATAGGCCGAGACGTGCAGAGCATACGGGCCATGGACCCAGGCGGCGCGCAAGGGGATGGCGGAGGTATTCTTGACCTTGAGATGCAGATGCCTCGGGGTGGGGAGGATGCGGTCGTTGCCGGGGGTGTAGGTGAGCGTGTATCGCACCACCTCGCCGATCTTGACGCTGCCGGCCTGGTGCACGAGCAGCATCTCGTTTGGGAGTCGGCGCGAGCGCTTACTCCGGTATGGACGTGTAGGGCAGTCCGCTCATTCGTGCGACCAAGTCCCGCCCCGGCATGTCTCGTTCATGCGGCCGAACAGGGAAGATGGACGATGCTCATGGTTGACGATGATGGAGGGAATGCAAGTCCTCGGCTAGAGTCTACAGAGTAGTTGGGGAGTGCTCTCGTCGTCGCTGCCGGGCTCTCCGTGCTCACTGCGCATGTACTGGACGGACCAGACGACCACCGCTAACTAACTCAAACACGGCCGAATAATAAGCGTTGTTACACTCTCGCGTGAGCATCTGGGCCGACACATGACGAAATCCTGCAGCTGCTGCCACGTGCCGACATCTTCGGAAGCCCTTGATCGAAATAAGCAACATTTCAAGTACCAAACGGCGGTAGCTTATACTGCTTCAGCAGCCATGTCTTAGTTGACATGCGATCTAGAGACACCGTCCCCTTCCAGTGCAGACTCCATCTCCACCGCCACTAACCTCACAATTGCCATTGCCACACGTTTTCACCCACGTCAGTTTCACTGGACGATTGCGACCCGCCTCGGTCGTGCACTTGAACAGAGCGCCATTGAATCTGCCTTTCAACTGATCACGCGTTGGTCCATGATTCCCATCTTTGTTGACCAGAGCGTTGAAGATGTCATCGTTAGTCCAACCTGAGACCTCGTCAGCAAGGCATACTGGAGAAACGTGAATTCTGGAAATACCCACGCGAGACGCCATTTCGTTGAGGAAGAGCCTTGAGGTCACTGCCACAATAAATTGTGCAGTTCTGGCATTGCTGGTGCCCCTGAGCTTGCACAGAGACGACGCCAAAGATGGTGACTGCAACAGAGACGATCGAGTTGAAATGCATCTTGTCTTGAATGAAGGGAGGCGCTGTTGATTTTGAGTTGCAAGTAACCCTCACTGCTTTGGCTCTCGAGTGATTTTACACTCATTGACAGGCAAGAGTGTATTCTTTTATATCCTCCCAGTCACTGCCGCTCACCTCGGAGCGAAACTTGCTAACCAGGTGCATTTGCCGTTTCTGGTGATGCTGAAACGATGGCGATGAAGGCTAGCCATTGGCATGTCGAATCGACGTTCGCCGTGGTATGTGCCTAGCAGCGGTCCGAAGCTGAACTCACACGTCGGACACGAGAGACCGGGGCGTCTACACCGAAGCAGACAAAGAAATCCCAAGGACCGGTCAACGCCCTGTACTACAGTTCGAAGAGTAGACCGCATCAGAGAAGCAGAGAAGCGATCCGAAAGGTGCGAATACGAGCTGAGTGACCTCCTTCCATTGGCGATGCCATCCCCCATCCCGTGTGCAGAAACTTTCGGTGCGACTGGACCATACTGCATGTATCGATGCTGATTCACCGCTTTCCCGAATGCTGGAGGGTGGAAGCGAATGCTGTTTCGATCCAGCTCATGAAGGAGTGGATGCCTCTCCAGATCGTTCACAGCACCAGCCTTGTGAAGCAAAGAGGGTGTACAGTCCAAAAGCTCGTCTCATTGACGTGAATTGCAGAAGCAGCAGGAGTAAAATCGAAAATCGTGCAAAGCAACTTTCATTCTTTGCTCGCAAGAAAAGCGTCATGTGAGGAATATGACTGTTTTCACAATAATATTGCTTCTCGATTGTCGTCTTGGACAAAACACCTTCCTCCTCCCATGCACAGCACAGCACAGCCCATCTCGCTCCTCAACATACAAAATGCACGAGACGGTAGAACAAGTGACTGCCGAAAACAAAGGGACCAGTTCCAAGTGGAGAGTGTGGTCGTCGTAGTAGTAGTAGTAGTACTTACTACTATTGAACAACCCTGACCCTCGAGCGCACCAGTGGATGTGCATAGCATAGCATCATTACAGTTACAACCACGAGGGTAAGTAACGACCTCACAGCAAGAACGGGGCACCACCGAGACAAATCATGACGGGAAAGAAAACCTCGAAGAAATTCAACAACAGACATTTACTATTCGAGATGTCATCTCATCGCATATCTCTCGCCAAGGTGAAGCTCACAATTCGCAAATGGGAATCAAAACCAAAAGTGTTTCAAACACCGCGCCATGCAAGCAAGTAGAGTGTGTGGCAGGCACAAATACTGTACAACCATTCCGTGAACGTACGTGACTGTGGAGTAGTAGTAGTCATCATAATCACGCGAGCCCTCCTCACTGTGTAGAGGACAAGGGCTCGACGGCCTGCATACGTTTTCTTCTTCTTTTTTTTCCTGCTGTGTATCTCATGCTGTCGATCGGCAAACAGCTCGCCCGGAACAAAAAGGGCTTCCAAGGGTCATGTCGCCGACAGTAGAAATCTGTCTTTGTGCGAGGTAGCTTTTTGAACATGCTGCATGCGAGCTCTTTACATGCCGATGGCCACGGCCACGGCGGCAACGACAACGGTCATGAAGACGATTGGGTTGGCGGTGGATGCGGCGGCTGAAGAGTCATCGCCAGAGCCGCTGCTGGAGCTGTTACCACCGGAGTAGTTGGTACCTTCAGCCTCAGTGGAGGAGACGCCATTGGAGAGATCAGGTTCGGTCTCGGAAGGAGTACCTGCCCACTGGGTGTCGGCCTTGAGACCTGGTGCAGTGCCCGCGCCGTCATTCATGAACTTCTCGGCGCCCTTTGGCATCTCTGGGAGGAGCGTGGTCGAGACTTGCCACTCCTCCGACTCGGCAGGGCACTCTGGGACGGTGCGGTCGCCTTTGCGGGCACCACCGTCGCCGGATGGAGCCTTGGTCGCCTCGTAGGCCTCCTTGAGGCGGTCGAAGTCACCGTTTGGAACAGCCTTTCCGTCGGAACCCATCTCTACGAGGCCGTATCCGTTGGCCTCGAGGGTGTACTCGTAAGCGAGACCACCCGAGTAGACAGCGGTCATGTCGTCGCCGTAGAGAGCGGCGATTTCGTTCCAGTCGCGGCGGTTGGTGATGCAGCCGAACTCGGAGAGGAAAAGAGGCAGAGAGTAGTTGCTGTAGGTCCTGACCTTTGCATCCCAGCCAGACTTGCGGAAGTCGGATGGATCGCACCAAGAGTAGTCGTTGAAGGCAAAGAAGTCGGAGCGGGCGATCTCGTCCTCACCGCAAGCGAAGTAGAGAGCCTGAGCCTCGATGTTCTCGGCGACATCAGCGGAGGAGTAGCCGACGGGGATGGGGCGAGGAGAGTTGGCGCGAATGTAGTTGCGCATGTCACGGGTCACGGCCTTGATGTACGGGGCAGAGTTGGTGTTGTTGCGAGCGTTGATGACCTCGTTGGCGGAGAAGAAAGCGAAGAGGTTGTCTATGCGTGGTTAGCGTCGGGCAATGCGCGCAAGGGTACTCTGGCCCATGCATACTGTATTTGGAGAAGGTGTCGATGGTGGCGAAGACGGATTGGAGGTAGACGTCGTTGTACGAAGCGTGCAGCGAGTCAATGTTCTCTCGGTTGAGCGAAGCCTTGGGGGTATTGACATCGAGCGCGAGGTAGATGCCGGCATCGTCCAACAGCTTCATGGCCTCGTCGTGATCGCCGCTGTTGTCGACTGTGTAGATACGGATGGTGTTAATTCCCAAGTCTTGGAAGGCCTTGACATCCTCACGGAAAGTCTCCATGTTCAACAAGGGATCTTGGGCATCAGCAGCACCACCGGGTTGGTATGCAACACCGCGAACGTAGAAGCGCTCTCCGCTCTCCTTCCAGAATGCATTGCCCTCGGAGATGATGGGCGAGAGCTTTCCTTGGCTCTGGCGTGGGAGCAGCTTTGCGGATGCGAATGATGCGAAGGCCAGCGCGCCAGCGCTGAGGACGGCCTTCATGGTGACGGTTTCGGTGCGAGGATCCGTTCAAACTCGTGGGAGTCGGAGGAGCGAAAGTCGGGGGGATGGAAAGGAAGCTGACAGGTTAGGAGAAACGAGTGTGTGTGAAAAAGCAGTACAACGGGATATGGAGAAGAGGCAAAAAAGGTGTTGAGCGCGAGTGCCAGACCGCGTCGCCATTCCTCTTAACGGCGCGCAGCATCGCCAAGTACCAAGCCTCGACCAAGCATTGGCAGGAGAGGATGGATTCGTACGCGCCGAGCATCAACCAGAACAGGCGTTTCAGCAGCAACACGTCAAACCCATCCGCCAACGACACATCATCATCGAACAAGGGATGTTGTGATCCGCGTTGGTCGATCGGGTGCGTGTCATCATGCACAGGTGCCGTTGCAATGCGCATTTGGCGTGGTGGAGCAGCGACCACCAGTGGACGGTGGCAGGTATGATGCTTGTGCCATGCCCACCACTGCTCGCCACTGCAACGCGTTTGCGGCTCGTGTTTGCGCTGGCCTCTGATGGACGAGCGTGAGTAGTGTCTCGGGCGGCGCTTGGCAGATGAAGGGAAATGCGAATGCCCAGGGGCGCCCTTTCGGCAGCCACTCAGCCTTCAGAAGTGCAGCCAGACGCCCGCCAGGACGCGCTTCTGACCCACCGCTCCGATGATAGCAATCTTTGGAACTGCATCGTCCATGTTTGATGTCCGTGACTGAATCCTGCGGATGCCAAGTGGATGCCCCAGCGCGCACCGACATGCCTTCTGCGCCTGCGTGTCGCGTGGAATTGGACTCTTGTTGCAACTCTTTCCCTTTCTCCCCGCGATCCGTTCTCGGAAGCTCCACCGTCCGCCGGTAGGAGAGCCGTCGTCATGGTGTCCGGTGCATCGTGATGGCGAAGCTGCAGAAGAGCCGGCGACACTGCGCAGGTGTATATGTAGCGCGTGAAAGCGGCGGAAGAGAAGATGCTGACACGGCGACGTCTATTCTGAACGCGTGGTCGCGGGTGACGCGTTCCTTCCAGGTTGTCGTTCGCGCCCGGCGAATGCCTGCCATTGCCAGCAAGAGCGCACCATGACGAGATGGAAAATGCACTACCTCAACCCAACCACCACCCACTGCCCACAGCTCCATCGCGCAACATCACCCAATCGTCATACCCCCTACCCTCCACGCGCCGCTAAAATGATGAGCAGAAGATTCCCACACAACCATGCGAACATCCTTCCCGTCACGCCACACCAAACCTCCCGACTCCCAACACGAACGGTGAGACGGAACCCGTTCGTATAACAAAGCAGATAAGGTTAAAAAGATCGCGATCGTAGACTTTCTTGCGTTGTGAATACGAAGTCGCCAGCCCAGGGGGGTTGGCGCAACGACACCTGCTCCCTCTCACACACACACACACACACTCTCTCTCTCTCTCTCTCTCTCTCTCTCTCGTTTGCGACACCCGTTGCGCAGACTTCTCCCAAGGAAATAACAAAAGGGACCACAGATGAGGTTCATCAATGTGCTGTGACGTTGGCAAAACATGCCGAATTTCCTGCCGAGGGTCACAAATTTGGGTGCGGTGCGAAAGGGGATGATACTACTGTCGGCCGGGATGGCAGCCGTCATGCATGGCAGGCAAGGCGGCACGATTGCAACCACCAGTGACTAAAGTCTGCGATATACAAAAAACCATGGACGACGACATCAGTCCAAGACCATGCACAAAGAGGGAAGAAAAACGGGAATCATGTGCTGCTGCCAAATTTATTATTACATTAACGACCATGTGTTCGAGATGAAGGGCACGTTATCATAGCAGGTTTCCTGTGTATGTGCGTGCGTCTTGATTGATCAAGAATCGAATCAATAAATATGCAGAAAAACGTAACAATGCGAGAATGCATACCCGGCCGCGGTTTTCTGCGTTTCACGTTTCGTCAAAAAAAACAAATGTAGTGTTGCTCCCCTTGTGAAAATGTCTCGTTGTTCCGATACCTTCTACACGACAACAGCCTGTGGAACTGCTAACTGTACAAGATCTCGTCCACCCCGGGCGCTCGCTCAATGATGGGCGTCAACGCGTTGCTCCTTCTTCCTGCATTACGTGGTATTAAGGATATATAAACGTAACGATCGTATCCAAAGCTGCCTTCTCAGATGGAAAAGGAGCCGGTGAGATAGGATGCGACATTTACAAGAAGAAAGCGGCGAGGGCACCGACACCAGCGAAAGCACCACCGGCAACGTTGGCGACAGCGGCACCGGTGTAGGTAGCCACAGGCTTGGTTGGGCTGGGTACAACTGGGGTGGTTTGGTTGTTGCCGATTGGGTATGTCGGTGGGGAGACTGGAGACGCTGGAGCTGGTGGGGACACTGGAGCTGGTGGAGCCGAGTATGCAGGAGGAGCAGGAGCTGGTGGAGCCGAGTATGTAGGAGGAGCAGGAGCTGGGTGAGTCTCTGGCTGCTGTGGGCTGACAGGAGGGCTAGAGGTGTAGACCGCAGGGATCGTCAAGGTAGTGGCAGAAGTGACGACATAGGTCTTGCTCTCGTGGGTGAAGGTTGTGGGCTCCGGGCAGTACGTAGTGAACACCGTAGAGAAGGTGGAGGCCGGGTAGCTGTTGTAGTTGTCAGAAATGCGCTCGGAGGTCCATGAAGATGGCAATGAAGACGGGACAACTTACGTAGGAGCAGGGTGAGTCTCATAGGCCGGTGGCTTGCTCTCAGTCGAGGTTGGGTAAGATGGAGCAGACGAGGACGAGGACTCTCCACCGTAAGAAGGTGGAGGAACGTATGCAGGGGCCGTCTCCGTGGGGTACGAAGGAGGCGCGGACGAGGAGGTCTCGCCGCCATATGCCGGCGGTGCCGGAGGAGCCTGAGTTTGGGGTCAGCGAGGAATGGCGGCGCAACATGGATGAACAAGCACTCACGTAAGAGGCGATGGCAGAGCCAGCCAAGGCAGCGACGATAGCGGCACGCATTTTGAAGTTGGAGTTGTTCTTGAAAAAGAGTGTAGGTAGTTGGATGGGTACAACTGGATTGTTGGCAGGCGGGAAAGAGCGTGATGAGGAGAGCAAGAGGACGAGAACGAACGTCGAGGTATATAATTGCCAGCGCGCTGCGGGAGAAGGACTAGCGCGCGCGCAAGCGATCGATTCTGTTGATGAGAGGGCGCGTGGTGCTGCCGGTGTTTCAGGGATGCGCAAATTGGATTGCCATCCTGCGCTCCCAACGCGGCAGCTGAAGTCGACAGCGCTAGGCCGGTCGTGGATTGCGGTCGTCCGGCTCAACCCTCGAAGCCGTTATTGCACCGATCTTGGCCACTGGAATCGCCGTCCATCCGCACATGGCTCTGCCGTGCGCGTGTCGGCGGCCTGATGATGAAGCATGCAGCATGGGTCGTCGCGGTGTCGCAGTCTCGCACGTCGCTCCACCGCCCCCTCCTTGTCCTCGTCCTCGTCCTCGGCTCCCGCTCCTCATCTCATCCATATGGATGTCGAAAGGATGCACCCCACGATCAGCGCGTGATCTCCGAGCAGCGGACTGGCGATGGCAGCGCTCCACATGCACACATGGGCAATACGAGCGCTTGCGCAGACCGCCGTTGCTTGGTTGGGGTTTGTGGTGATGTGCCTCCAATAACGTGTGGCCTCGCCGTTTCAGCACGCCCTAGTCAAGCCCCGTCGAGAGTCAGCGCGCGCGCGGGCCAGGAGATGCGCCCAGGCAGATACAATCTGGCGCTGGGCATGACGCGTGGTTTGATGACCAGCGCTTCCATCGAACTCTATTGGCTCCCACGGAAACGCGGTCGTGGCGTTGGCGGCGAATGAGCTTGTCGCTGACGGCGAGCACGGCAGGCGGAGACTAGGAGTGGTGGTCGGTGGCGGTGGCGGCGGCGGCGGTGGTCGTGGTCGCGATTCCCGCCGTGTGTCGAAGGCGCTGCTGCAGTGCTAGGTGCGACATGGCGGGCTGCAGGACGAGAAGCGTCTGACTCTGCGGCTGCAAGGTACACCCGCTCTAGCGCAGGTACACGCTGCCCACGGACCAATGAGGCCATGCGCGGTCGAGGAGTCCCGCCGCCGCAGCGCCAGCACGTCGATTCTGCCATTAGCCGACCTCTCAACCGCGACCGGTCTCGAACTCTCATCCGACGCCTTCTTTCGCAGAGCCTCATCACCTTCGCACCGTCACTTTCGCCATCGGCCTCATGGATATCGACATCATCATCTACTGCGGGAGGAGGGGCCTCATTTCCCTCCACCTCTCCTCCAATCGCCCTCGCCGCCGACGTGGAGCCCCTTCTCGCACACATCCCCCCATCACAAACAGCCTGATGAGCATGTACCAACCTCAGCACACGTGCCGCACTGCCGGATCCTCGCCGCGACTGGTCACTGCATGAATTCCTCCTGCCTGAGTCGTCACCTCGCCCCGATATTGCACATTGTGATGCGCTGCCTCGCCTCTGACCGTCGCATCCTGCTCGTGATGGCAATCTATCTTTGATGATACAACGAGCAGACAGCCCCGCGGACAACAATTTACCGACAGCTAGAGGATTCTGGTTCCCCGGCGCCACCACACTGTTCAGCCCGTCAACCAGACCACGGTCGGCTACTGCGCGAACCGGCCACCTCTATGCCTTGGCACTGTTGTATCGGACTCTCGTCGCGTCCGAATTAGAGATTCCGTTTGTACAGCCGTTAAACACGCAATTTTCTAGGAAATGGCGGTCCGATTCTGGTCGAAACGTTTCAGGTCGTGTCGGTACACTGACGACCGCATCTACTCATCAACACCATGCCGTCAGCATGCCGCCTTTGTCACAAACCCTCGAAATTGCAGGTGGTGCTCATGACAGGCTTCCCGCGACCAGCACTTTCGCGCCTTTTGCCATCGATGCGCCTGGAGCCGGACCGCATTCATGCTTGGCAAGTCAGATTCTCGCATCTTCAACTATACCCTCAACCTCTCGAAACCTTAAGTTAATCTTCGCCCAACCTGGAGAATTCTGCACCGTCTGTTATATGATGCCCTGACACTGCCGTGAGCGTCACTCGGCGACTTTGCGCAACGCAACGATGCACGCAGGCGGATTGAGAAGATCGCATTCAGCCTTCCTGCTACCACGCTTCATGGCTTAGGTGCTGCACGACCTCGGTTCCAAGGTGAGATCAGTCACCCAGAAGCCTCGACTGCGATCGACTGCAGTCTCCATCATCTGAAGCGATCATCTGCTTCTTCAAAGTCTGCACTGCATTGCTGGACATTTCTGCTCCAGAGCTCATGACAGCAATGCAGTGCAGACGTCCTTGATGGCAAGCATTGTGGCAGAAGGTTAGCACGGCAAGCTTTGCACTTGAGCTTTCGGAACCTCACACAGCGCTCCGAAGACAAATGCGTCAGCTTCCTGGCCACTCCTGTACTCGTGACACAAACTCTCATGAATGCTGTCATGCGTCGTGGGGAACCCAGACCGATGGTCCCAAAAGTCCGACAATTCGACATATCCATCGCCAGCGTATTCCTTCACTTCTCGGCCTTGTGCCATCGCCAGCGCAGTCCTTCACTTCTCTGCCTTGTGCCATCGCCAACATAGGGCAGCAGCATCGCTGCGGAGTCGTCCACTTCCTCCTACAGACAGCGCGATGCCAACAAAGTTGGTGTCGACACCTCCTACTTACTCCCGTGTACCTGCAACGAGGATCATCGTACTGTATTTGCCGCAACAGCCGTGATTTGACATGTTCTTCCACTTGTCATCATCATTAGCTCTGCAATGTGCCGCGCCGCAGACACCGGACCAGCATAAATGGTACTACGCGTCCGAGATGAAGCCCGATGAGGCGCTGCTGTTGAAGATGTGCGACAGCAAGAAGGGCGTGGCGAATCGGCTCTTCCATTCGAGTTTTGAGGGGGAACAGGACTATGGGCCCGAGAGGCATAGTTTGGAGGTGAGGTGTGCGGTGTTTTGGGAGGATGAGCCGCGGGAACAAGATTGGATGGAGTGATGATGCCTTGAGGCCTCATGAAGTCTTCGAACGTACCACACCTACAGGATCCCTCGATCTAATATGCGTGCTAGATGGCTGACAGGAGCAGCTCAAGGCTCCAACTTTTGTGCGTTCGCAGCCGGAGAAGCCGCAGCTACAGCGGCTGCTTCCTTGACCTGACAAACTTGCGTGAGCGCATCGTCAATGTCGTGTTCGTCAATAATCGCGCCGAACCTACACGAGCATCAGCATATTGTTACGACGCGTCGCACAACCGACCCACCTATAGCAATGTATCTTGTTCAGAAGCGAAGTCTTGAGCACTTCGAAATCGTGCGCACTGAATCCTCTGGTTCTCGAATCTTGCATCAGTCTGATCCACGCGCGGACCGGAGGGACCTCGGGCTCTGATATTTCCAGCGCGGCGCTCAAGTTGAGCAAATTCACCAAATCTTGCCTCTTCAACTGCGGCAATTGGCATGGATACCGCGAGCCCGGGCGTTCGATGATGTCGGTGTAGAGTGGCGCGGTGGCCATCATGGCGTGACCGGATATGTGCTGGTTTTCTCCGTCGTCGGGGACCTCCATGGGTTGGCCGCCCATGCCGCCGTCTTCGGAAGGCTGATAGTTGTGCGCTCGGACGTGCAGGTAGTGTATGTGTCCCATACATGGCCTCTCGAGCCTGCGGGTACGATTAGTGGCCACTCGGGGTGCACGGGCGGCGGCGCAGTGACGTACGTCAGAATGAAATCCAGACCAAGCTCATCGTAGTCGAGCTCTCCCGCAGGGAGCTCTTGCGCCCGCGTGACCGTGACTGATGCCGTCGCATTCGAGGACCGCGGACACGCCACGACGGGGAGGTCGCGGGCCGGGGCATCTGATATGGGTCCGTCCGACGCAAAGCCGCGAGTCTCTTCGGTGTCCCAGATGCTGAGGCGATGCGTGCTGGCCAGAGGAGCTCGGTCCGCTACCTCCTGGAGCGGCGCATTAGCAGTCACACTGGGAAAGGCCGAGGCATCAGAGCAGCTGTTAGCCCTGGTGGCATCGCACGTCCAGGACATGCTTTCATACCCAGAATCTGTGCCAGTTGCCGAGGTGGCGGCGGGCTGTACATGCCCTCGCAATTGCACGTTCTCCTCTCGAAGCCGATCGCGCTCGAGCATGGCGGCGTCGCGGGACTGGATGGCGTCGTCTCGTTCGCGCGTCGTTTGGACAAAGAGCTCTTTCAGACGCATCACCTCGAGCTCGAGATCCTTGGTGTATTGCTCTTTCCGCTCCCGATGCGATCTGGGCCAGGCGTCAGTGGGACATGTGCGCGCTGCTTGCCCGCATCCATTACCGTTGCGCCTGCCTGTTGCGCTCCAACTTCTCATTCGGCGCCGGCTTGGCATCACGCTTGGGGCCCGGCTTCTTCTTCCGTGCCGGCAGGGTGGGAAGAGTGGCGGGAGACGGCCAGGCCGCTGCGTTACCCGCGCTGTCGGCGTCGGCGGCCCAAGGACGCTGCGAATGCATGCTGGCCGTCGGTGGTGGATGCTTCGTATGTCGATGCTATCAATCTCGCCGAGGAGGATGGCGCGGCGCGGAGGAGGGATCGTCATGGGACAGCACAGCGATGCGCTCCGTCTCTGGCGCGAGGCGGGGAAGTTGCACCTACTTATTATTATTCGAGCTGGAGTGGAGTCGTGGGCATGACGGTGGGATGGGCAGCCAACGGTCAACGTGGAAAGTCTGTTGGCCCCCGCGCCATGTTGCCATTCGCTGCGGCCATGCAGCCACTGCTCAAGTGCCGCTGAGTTGCGTGCTCGGGGCGTCGTGCGGGTGGAGAGGTGCAGCCCGAGGAGAAAACGACGGGCCTTGGCATCTCAGATCCACCTTGCCCTGCGTACAGAAGATCGATCCGGAGCATCATGCATGGTACACATGTCTTGGCGTCGAGCGGATTCCGTGGCCCGCTGCAACTGCCCGCTTGCGTCGAGGCGAGCGTGCAACTCCGTCGACTGCATCACGATGCTCCGTTCCATGGCATATTGGTGGCGCCCAACACGAAGAGGTATGCTATGTCACCGGGAGCACAAATCCAACGTGGCAGCGCCTTCCTACGCCCCCATGGCATCGTGACGTGGTATCCATATCGCATCGCTTGGTCTGTCTCTACTGTGTACATGTATCTTGCATGATGCCTTCGGGCTGCGTCATGTGCAACACCGCTTCCCTCCGACCGACCGACCCACTTGCCGAAACGCAACTCGGCCCAGCTCTCACAAGTGCACCGCCTTCGCCGTCGGCGTGGGGTTCAAAATCAATGCCTTGCACGTAGCATACGGCTCCCCCTTGTCATTCTCCAACACCGCCTTCGTCCAAATCTTCCGGCCCACCACCTCCGTGGCCCACGCCCTCGCCCGGAACACACAAGGCGTCTCCACCGCAGCCAGGTAATTGACCGAGATATGCACCGTGATACAAGGGACATGAAAAGGATTCGAGAATCTCGCCGCGTGGCTCGCAATGTGATCCAAGACCATACTCGAAAACCCTCCGTGGCCTCGGCCCGCTTTGGCGCACACCCCGTTCCCTACGCTCATGATGTACCCGTACTCCGTCTGGTCGTAGCTGTCGGGTTCGTGGCAGACGCGTTTGAACATGAGGCGCGTGCGAAGCGCGTGCGGCCCGCTGACCGTCTCGTTCATCATCGAGTTGCTCACGACGCCCGTGTCCTTCCATTTGCGGTCGGTCTCTTGCATGATTTCCACCTCCGGATCGTCGAGGAATTTCTGCACCCAGGCTAGTTGCAAGTCGGGATGCGATCGGCCCAAGGCTTGTGTCTCATCGTAGTAACTCGAATCGGATGGCATGATTACAGTATTGTTGTTGTCTCTTGTTACAATGCTGTCCGTGATGAGCGACAACAGAAACTATATATCTCACATCTCCCTGCCCCATCCGAGGTGCTGTAAGGTTTCTGATGTCAACAGCGAACACTACACCAACGTTCTCGCCAACCACCCTTTCCCCGTCAAATTCCGACAGGGATCTGTGTCGAGCTCTCGTCCGAGCAGTCCGGTGCCCTCATGGACCTACAATGCCGCGCTTTACCTTTTGTCGTTTGTCGCGACGACTCTACCTGACGTTGACAAAGTACAAAAGCCAGTGTGTGAGAGAAATGGGGGCAGACCACAAATTCGTATGCATGTGCGGTACAAATCCCGCGTGCATTGAGCAGGAAATCGAAACTTGGACACCACACGGATCGGAACCCGATGGGTAATCATCCCGGATGCTTACAGAATGTATGCATGTGTTAAACAGTTGAAGACATATGGTATCACGGCCCATACTCCGTGAGCAATCCTTCTCATGCTAGCGTGACGTTGTCAACTGATGAAGTGAACTGCGAGGGGTCTTCTCTGTCGACAAAACGTGTTGAAGATGGATTGCCTTGATGTATCATCAGTCACACTCTTGCAGCATGTGGAATGCTTACCTGGTGGTGTCCTGGCGGTGTGGTGAAGTGGAGTGGGAGGGAAAGACGGAGCTCCTTCGCCGCGGAGGAGAAGTCCGGAGAAACTTTTTACCGAGCGGCATTGATCGCATCGTCTGGTCATCGATCACTTCACACATAGTGGGAATTCAACACTGCCGTCCACCATGGCAGCACCGCTTCTCAACTCGATGCGCTTTACTCAAGCGACCATTTGTAGACAATGCGCCGCATCATCAAGATCGAAGACGCTCTTCACCAGCTCATCCAACGCTATCAAACATGAAATACGCTCACGACCGACGACCTTCATCGCTTCTCGTCCCTTCGCCTCTACCACTCCACGCGCCCGCCAGAAGACAGTCGAGGAAGCCAAATCGCGCTACCGTCTGGGCCCATTCTCCTGGCAAGCTGGTCTTCTCTTCCTCCTCGCAGGCGCTGGACTCACCCTGTACTTCCGGTACGAAAAAGCCCGCATGTCGCGCGCCCGCATCGCTGAAGCCAACAAAGGCATCGGCAAGCCTCTGGTCGGCGGGCCCTTCCATCTCATTGATCACCACGGGAACGAATACACTGAGCAAAACCTCAAAGGGAAATACAGTCTGGTGTACTTCGGCTTCACGCATTGCCCGGACATCTGTCCCGAAGAGCTGGATAAGATGGCGGGTATGATAGACAGAGTGAAGGAGAAGCATGGAGATAAGATGCGGAGTGTGTTCATCTCTTGCGATCCCGCGAGAGACACGCCCGAAGTGTTGAGAAGGTATCTCGCCGAGTTTCATGAGGATATTCTGGGGTTGGTGGGGACGTGGGACGAGGTGAAGGCGGTGTGCAAGGCATATCGGGTGTATTTCTCTACGCCGCCGGATGTAAAGCCTGGACAGGATTATCTCGTGGATCACTCCATTTACTTTTATCTGATGGGTGAGTGGAGGAAAATGGTGATGTTGGCGAAACGCTGACTAACGATACGTGCAGACCCCGAGGGCGACTTTGTGGAGGCTATTGGCAGAAATTTCACTGTTGCCGCTGCAGCGAAGGTCATCAACGACCACATTGCTGACTGGAAGGGCAAGATCGATTCGTCATGAGATATTGACTGGACGTAGCGCGAAGCGCCATGTATCGAATAATGTACAATCATAGCAGCTTGTGCGCTGCTGGAGCAAGAGATCTCTGTGCTGGGATACATTAGCGAGGCTTTCGTGCTCTTGTTCATTCCGCGCTGATCCATTGCAGTGCGGGCCGATATCGAATCCTCACAAACTCCGCTCCGCTGCAGCATTGACATAGCTCAATCAGTTGAAGATGACAGTCCTGGACGACATCATCCTTGTGGGCATCTCAAGCGAACTCAAGTGAAGCTGGAAACTGTCCTTGAAACACAAATACCAGAGCCCACCGTGTCCGGCGTCTTTCTCCAACCAAACTCCGTAGAGCGCGCGCTCAAGTGATACTGCTCGCAATCCGCGACGTTCGTCATGTCATAGGAATTGGAACCCTCGACGCGCTTCGCATTCTAAGCCAGGCAGTCTTCAGTTGCTTCGCTGAGGCGAATTGACGTCAGTGTTGTTTGCTGAAGCTGTGTGCTGCATGTGGCGCGTTGCCGCGCTCCGCCAGGCAAAATCATCGAGTCAACAGCTGCCACGACTTGACAATCTGCCCTCCAAAACTGCCGTGTCCGTGAACGAGAGGCGACTGCCTCAATCAATTGTTCGCGAATCAGCGCTGACCATCATCTCCATCTAGTGCGATACCGCCCTTTCTTGGAACACAGCTCCATCCCCGATCGCTATGTCGAATCGAAAAACGAGAGACCAGCTTCAGCCAGGCGCCCACCTGTCCCGCCGACCACCGGCAATACCAATGAGTAAGAAGGACATCCGTGTGAATTTTTTCGACCAGAACGATACCAGGGGCGGCGACACCAACGCCTTTGGCTTTCACCCCCCACAGCTTGCAGGGCACTACGTCTTCGAGTACGCATTCGCATCTCCAAATAAGCATCTCCAATGGCTAACGGCTGAACAGCTACGGCACATCGCGCCCAGTCACGATCATCACCGGAACTGGCGGCACGAATCCCAAGATCGCCTACACTATCGCCATGCACCTCCTTACGATCAACTCTCCATACTTCATGAGGCTTTTCGACGAATATCCCAACTTGCCAGTCCTGCAGCTGCCCAATCTTGTTACTCCCCTCTTCGCCCACTACCTCGGATTCGTCACCGGAAATCTGGGAGATCTCGACGCTTACGCTCGCGGACAGGCTCACGCTCGAGTCAAGAACGCTGGCATTCCTTACCCGACTGCCGTGCAACTTGAAGTCTTCGCTCTCGAATTCCACATTGCGACTTGGTTCTTCGGCTACAGCAGAGTATGCGACTCTGAATATTGTACCGCCATTATCGAAGCTATCTTCAAGCTCGACAACCTTGGTCCTGCTGTTGTCGCGTGCATGGACGAATGGAACTGGGAGGCTTTGGCTTTTGATGAGATGCGGCTGCTGTTGGAAAAAGATACAAAGTTGATGGACTTGATGGTGGACTGTATCATGGGGTTCCTGAGCGAGGAGGAGGTGAACGAGAAGATAGGAACGCGGGTTTGGTGGGAGACGGAGTTTTTGCATAAGTTATCCTTCAAGAGGATGGTGCTTGAGTATGAGCCGCGCGAAGCCAGGCTGCCGAGCTGGGAGGACAGGGAGAAGTACTTGTTCCACCGTTTCCACCATCACCGCATCTGACTGTGGCGAGGACAAAGGTGGACGGGAAGATAGTATTTCGGACATGATGGTGTCTGGGAATGGAGATTGATGGATGTTGTCCTTGAGGCTATAACGAGAGTGGGCGCAGAGCGCTTGAGTCGCAGGACCAGTTGAGTGCCCTTTAGGCTCCGTGGGAGAAGCTACGGCCGCACAGAAGATGGAATTCAGCGCTGAATCGCACAAACCCGAAGACTTGAAAGGGAGCAACAACGCAGCAGCTCGAATGTACTGCTGCTGGTCACAGCACTGTCAACCGACCGCACTAACGTGTTTGATAAGCAACCTGATTAGACAGGCATTCTGATCAACTTCATGACGTATCTACCTCCACCACCACAACGCGTCTATTATTCTACTGTTTTACGTGATAGGTACCTCAAATGAAGAAGCCATTTAGTGTGCTATCCGTAACTACCTGTTAGGTCGTTTTCTAAGCATGCGACGCGCTGTAGACGCGTATTAAGTGCCTTATTCTACCTTTAATACGAGACTAAATAGCACGCCGCTAAAGACTAGTATACCTCTACCAAATAGAGCCCTTACTATAATTAAAGAGGAGGTTGTTTATTAGAAGATTCTAGACCTTAATTTACGTAGTTACTCGCTAATATAGGCTATAATTAGAAGCTAGGCCTCCTTAATAACTAAGGCACGGAATAGATAAGAGGTTAGCTAAAGATAGGCTTATAACTTTATTAAGCGTTACTTAGGCTTAGAAACACGGCTATTACGGAGGCTCTTAAATTAGAGGGCTAAGAATAAGGATCTAGAGGTTATTATAGAGTAGTTTAACCTCGTTTATAATATAATCTATACCTATAAAATTATACTATATAATATTTATAACTTTAATAAGAGTAGATTTAGGCTTAGATACTATTAGAATACTATAGTTATTACTACTATAGAGCGTAGGTAACGACTAAAGGCCTTAGTTTCTAATTTAATATAGTAGCAGACTATTATTACCTATATTAATATAGAAGGCTAGTTAGTACCTCTATATATTATCTTCTCTAGTAAGTAAATAAATAGGGCCTAGTTCTACTATCTACTACTAATATAGAAACTTAGAGTTAGTCTAAAGGGCTAGACCTTATTTAATTATAGAGTAGCTTAGATTAAGTACTTTAATAAATATACTAAGTATAGGACTATTAGTTAGAAGAGGCTCTTAATTCTAGATAGCTATAATAGCTATATAATACTAGAGTTTAAGTTATTCTATAAATAGAAGGGTATTATTACCCTCTATATACCTACCTATTTATTATACCTTTTATAGCCTCTAGATATTAGCTGTTTTAGCCCTTTAAAGAAGGTATATTTAGCTAGAATCTAAAGGCTTAGCTTAGTTAGATATTACTACCTAATTAAGAAAGACTTCTTACTTAAGTTTAAGCCTACCTATAAGGCTATATTTACTTCTTAGAATATTAAGGCAGCCTTTAGAGGCTTAGGCTTAGTACTATTAAATCTATAGGCTATATTGTCTAAGCTAATACTACGTTATAAAATACTAACTCTACTACTACCTTATTTATTAGATATATAGAATACCTCTTAGAATCTAAGGTAGGTTAAGAGGCAAACTAGTAAGATTAAGGCTAGGGTTCTAAACTATTAAAACAGCTTACTAACTATAATCCTTAACGTAGTAAATAGGTTATTAAAAGAGTTTAAAAGGTTATAAACTACTATAATATTACTAGAGGCTAAATATAATAATATAAAGACTATTATCTAGGAATTATAGTCTTATAGAGCCTTAAGGAAGAAGATTAAGCTTATACTTAGTCTTAATACTAATAAATTAGCACTTAGAGACAATTAATAAGTATAGGCTCGATAGGTAATAGAGTTAGTTAGTTAGATTAAGAAATAGCTAAGAGCTAAACTAACTTATAGTAAGTATAGCATTTAAGGTTATAACTTAAGAGGTTATCTATTAGATAGAGTAACTTCTAAGCATTTAATTAATCTAAGTTTAGTATAATTCTAACTCCTATAGCCTAAGAAATTAAGTATTAAAGTTAATCTACCTAATAATTTAATTAGAATGCCTATCTAATTAGGTTGCTTATTAAATACGTTAGGATAGCGGCCTAAATATATAGATATATTAACCTTATAACTTCGTATTTTTATAAACTTCGTATTTTCTATATACTTACCCTATTTACGTATATACCTCTACTTTTATATACTTTTCTCGAATATAAAATAATAAAGCGACTCTTAATCTATCGTCTTCGAAGCTTCTATAGCTATAGAAACGATATAGTATTCGTATTTCGAAGAAATCTCGCGATCGAGAGCAACTTTTCCTCGTCGTAAAATTATCGTTCGGCTACCGAGAATTTTAGGGTCTAATTAAAATTTAATTGCTTAATAGTTAAAATTTAGCTAGAATCTTTATAAGAAGGATTTTAAAAACAGTATATATTTAAAAGCTAGTTAAATATTAATTATTAATTAAGAAAATTTTAATTAGACTCTAAAATCCTCGGCAGCCGAACGATAACTTTACGACGAGGAAAAGTCGCTCTCGATCGCGAGATTTCTTCGAAATACGAACGCTATATCGTCTTTATAGCTATAGAAACTTCGGAAACGATAAAGATAGCTTTCTTCTATTCTAGGACTATAGTATTTAGTAGATATAAGCACCCCTACGTATATAGAATAAAGAAATATAATAAAAAGTCGATTTTAATCGAGAGAATTCTTCGAAGTACGAACGATATACTATATATCTATATTTCTATAAGCTAGGAATCGAAGGAGAGACTCTCGACGTATATACTAGCTATAGTATCGAATATAATAACGCATCGTTGCGTACGCAATCGAAGAAATAATCCGAAAAAGTAGCTATTTCGCAAGTTTGCGAAAACACGAAGTTGCGAGGTTGATACATCTGTACATTCAGGCCGCTGCCTTAGGCGCGCGAGAGGACAGAGGACGGCGTGCCCTGTTCTCAAACTTGGTACGGCTGAGAGAGCACATGAAAATTCCAACTGTTCTTGTCTTTACAAATTCATGTGGTTCGGTGATGAAATACGCAGTTCAAATGTAAATGTAGCTTTTTGCGCTTTCCATTGCTGCCTGCAACTGTACCATTTACATTGTGCGGTGTCGCGCTGGGCGTACTGTTGTTAACCTCTGCGAGACAGTTGCTGCACAAGACAAAATCGGTCCTGCCCATGGTATCTCTTCTTTCCGCCCCAACGCCTTGCTATGCTGGTATTTGCAAGACCTAGCCGTGAAATCTGAATTTCCTCACCCGAACCATTTGCGTGATTCTCGTCTCCATTGCAGCAGCTCGAGCCCCGAATTCAATGCTCGTGCCCAAGCTCCTCTGTTCATTTCGTCTGCCTCTGCCAATTCTTGTCTATGCGCCGCCGACCAAGATGTTGTTCACAGGAATGTGGACTGTGCGAGTATCCGATTAGTTTTCGTCCCGGCCCCCAGCAGACTGATTGCTATCCGATCATGCAGCACTTACTCAACTTGACAATATATCCAATCACGCCCATGATCAAGAAACCCATCCCGACTGCTTGCGAGATGCGGAGAAATTCGCGCTTGTCGGCTGCATGCATTTGTCAGTACTTATGTGCCGTGCTGTCGCATGTGATGTCCATGCATAATGCACACGTACGCTTGCTGCATCTTGTGATGAATTGGCGACCGTCCTTGACAAACTCGCGTGGCATCTCCAGAAGCTCCTTGGCTTGGTCCATTGTGGTATGAGTGTGAGGGCGGCGGCGATGAGTGTTGGCAGGAAGAAACGACGAGAGTATCGTCCGGCGTCGGAGTCGCGGTGGTGGTGTGCGGCGGATGTTCTGGAATGGTGGGTGGTGGAAGGGAGGTGCTGGGTCCGTGGTCTCGAAATGCAGCGCGGAGGACAGCTTGCAGCGGAATCTTGACCCACAGGCGCGCTACTGCTCACTTAGGCGGGCCGGATAGCGGGCCGCGGCGCTAGCGGCAATTTGTGTCACAATTCCATCTCCATCGTTCATGCGTCCCAAGGGAAAACACATTCTTCATGTGCTGCTACACCATTCCAATGGCACTCGCATGAATAGAATTTGGCCGAAGTACCGGATGCTGCTCCGAAATCGCAGCACTTTTTCACATATAACAACTCTCCTGCGTCACCACTCGCTCGACATCGATCTCAAGAGGCCCAGGAACAGAACCCCGACTCCGGATAGCATCAGTGGAACTATGTCTTCCCAACCTCAGAAACTTCGCATCCTCATGCTCCATGGATTCACGCAATCAGGGTCGCTCTTCGAAATCAAGACCAAGGCCCTCAAGAAATCCCTCGAGAAGGCCTTTCCTCCCGCCCCAAAAGCCGGCCATCTCAACTCTCATCCCGGAGGCCTGGAATTCGTTTATCCAACAGCTCCGATGAAACTCTCCTACACCGACATTCCTGGTGGAGTTGCTGAGCCCGAAGATCTCCGAGAGGAAGCCTACGGCTGGTGGAAACGAAAAGGAGACTCGGAGCCGTATCTGTATGATGGCTTAGATGAGGGGCTCAAGGCTCTGGCGCAGATTCTGAGAGAAGAAGGGCCGTTTGATGGGGTCGTTGGCTTTTCGCAGGGAGGGAGTGCGGCGGGCATGTTGGCTGCTTTGCTCGAGCCTGGCAGGAGAGAGGCTTTTGAGGCGTTGGAGGCGGCCGGGGCCATGGGCTTTCCCAGATCTTTCGTGGGTGAGGATGGCGAAGATAGCGTCGTCCATCCGCAAATGAAGTTTGCGGTGAGTTATTCTGGGTTTGGAGCGAGTCGCCACCCGATGTACAAGGCTTTTTATGAGCCGAAAATTGCCACGCCCATGCAGCATTTTATCGGAAGCGTGGATACGGTAGTGAGTGAGGAGAGAGCTATGCAGCTGGTCGATAGCTGTGTGGGAGGGCGGGGGAAGGAGGGCAGTGTATCGAGAGTGGTCATCCATCCCGGCGGACACTTTTTACCAACACAGAAAGCGAGCATCGCGCCCTTGATTGCATTCATCAGGGAGGTCGTGGATGGAGGTGCCGCCACAGCACATGGATCAGCGAGGAAAGAACAGAGCGTGGAAGACATGGAATTACCTTTCTAGTCCACTCAGCAAAGTATCAATAATGATGCTGACATACGATATAGATTTTAGACGAGAACACGAATAGACGATTTCCGACACTTTCACCAAGAGCAATCACTCCTTCATCGATAACACGGTTGCGAGAACTTTATACCAAGATCTCACTCATATATCGGGTCCGTTACCGGCGGACTTGGCCTTCTTACCGGGACCCAGCGATGGCCATAACATTAGGCGAAGTCTCCAAATCACGTTGGACACATATATGCCGGACTATTTTCTCGAAAGGCAGACGAAACAAGCTATTAGATATTGAGCTTAGGATCCGGCCGTTTTGACTCGATCGGTGTATCATCGCTGACATGGTCCGAAGTCGCCACTTGTATCGAGTTCAGCAGCAACAGCGTTCCGCTTCGACGTTCTACACGCAGTGTGGTATTTCCGGAGTAGATCTATGAATCTTCGAACTCGTACAGCACAACGTGGCGATGTCGGGTCATGACGATTCATACAAGATGGGAGCCGGCTCACTGGCAACGATGAGGTCTGATTGAGGCATATGCACCAAAGCTGACTGTTCAGCGCCATGTTGGGAATGCCGATGAGCAGCTTTGCGCCAGTCTCTCCTTGGCATAGCAAGCCACGAGTCTGCCACGCGAGGACCCCTCTCGCTACTTAGACTTCGTGGCTTACAGCGAATCTAAGACCCCGAGCCGCTGCAATCGCGCGAGTCGACATACACAAGCCAGCCTTGCTGCTAGGCGGTCAGTTTGAAGGGTAGTCGGGAGATGTGTTGAGCTGTAAATTAGGTCGAGCTTGAATCCAATCTCTACAAGCTAAGGACCTGCAGTGTCATACTCATGCTGTGAAGAAGGCTTCGTAGATCTGAGACATATCAGCCCGAATTTGATAATGCATCAACTGTTCAGGACTACGTGACTCCATGGAAAATAAGATTGTCCGGTCGGTAGGGCTCAGAGCTTGACTACAGAAATGGATCGTGGTCAAGAGCAAAGTTTCCACGATATGGCATGGCGGTCCTTGTGCGCATACTTGGCAGACAATGAGGGTCACGTCCGGTACCGAGAACATCTACAAAGGCTCAAGATGCCAGCTCATCGATGCAGACGACGAGCAGGACATAATTGCGCCGCGAAACAACACTTACCTCCTCATCACTTTTGGAACTCTGCAAACATGGTCAACTTCAACACCATTGTCTCAACATTCTGCTATGCAAGCCTTGCCACAGCAGCTGCCCTTGAACCAAGGACTGGCAAGAACCGCTGCGGCAAGACTGATGTATTCTTCACGTCAGTTCCTGGATGTCTTGCGTAGATGCACATTCTCTAACATACCTCCCAGTGGCTTCCCACCTTATCATCCTCTAGTCATCAGTCAAGGATTCGATCCAGCAAGAGTCGACGCTGCCCTGAGAGCCGACGCTGAAAACATTCGCAAAGCTGGGTATAACCTCAGAAGTATCGTCTCCCCAGTCTGACATCGTATCGTTCGATCCTGACAAACATTTTAGCTGTCCTGCGCGGCCCCGAAACCCCTCTTCGGACGCTTCGAGATCGCATGAAGGGGACTAAGTGGGAAGTGACCGGTGTCGGATTCGGTGTCCGCGGCTCGAATCGTCAAGATGTCACCGTGGAGTTCACAGAAGTTGTGAATTTGCTCAAGGACGAAGAGCCAAATGCTCCGATCATTTTCAACCGCTCGCCCAACACGACGCTCGAGGCTTTGTATAGATTTGCACCAATCGAAGGCGATTGCAGCAAGACACCTGGAAAGGATCTGGTAAGTCTTCTTCGATCGATCGACGAACTAGACGGACTGACAATTGTTTGCTGCAGGGCTTCGAGGTGATCTGTGATGTTCCTGAAGTGTGCAGTCGTGTGTGAACATGGTCGTGCATCTGGTAAGTCGGCAACTCTTCGACAGGATTCTATGTGGTCTCACGACGGCTTTCACTTCAACCCGAGAGTAAAAAGAGCTGGGGATCAGGACCGAAGCTTTGTGTGCCCGACATAGACAGAGAAATAATTGCCTACAAGCAAACAACTTGCGGCCGTCTAGATATCAGCTTGACTCCCGTGTTCAATATCTCCAAAGACGACCATGGACAGTCCCCAGCCCAATCCTCGGACTTTCGTCAGTAGTCACTGGCTACAAGATACCCCTCATAACGTTCTTGACTCTTGTGGGGACAGTACAGCTTTCAAACCTGCCGGATACGACCACGCACCATTTCAATTCGAGAACATCACTCTTGTTCTCTATCTCTTCATCGGTGGCTCACTACAGCTCTTCAATCTTCTACATGATGATCACCGTACAATTGTCTGTCCATACGTGCAGGTCTCGCGGGAAGAAAAGATGCGAAGTTGTGCTGAGGTCGTGCTTGACGCATTATCCGACGCGTTCGCAGATTCTATTGCATTCGCAAACTTGCAAGTCATCGATTTCGCCCACGTCGATCCTCTGAAAGTCGCATGCTCGAGTGGCGAAGAAAACGTTGATCTAAAAGTCGCGGTTCTGCTTTCGCTTGGAGACGACGCGCGCTTCTGCTGCGAAGAGCTGTTGAGCATCAATAATGGAGAAAGCGACGTTTATTATCTACCTACAACATCGCTCACAGTCAACGATGTGGCATACACGTCCGGCAAAATCTTCTCTCACCTTGGACTTGGCTGTTCCTGGACGACCTTCGGCACTGTTTTCGAGAGGAGAAATCGAAGTGAGAAGTGGTGGGTTCAGCGTGCGGCCATGGGTCGCGAGGTGAATATATCACGTCTGGCATTCGATGCGCTACAATTCATTTTCCTCGTCAAGTCGCGCACGAGGAGCGACACTCAACGTCCACTATGCACACTCGTGACATATAAGCCCACGGCACCGGAAGAAGGCTTCTTCTTCTTTCGATTCACTGTGGATGATTGGATTGCGGAGAAGAGACGCTTAGCGGCAACACTGCTACACGAAGGTGAAGTGTACGTCGTTCTGGGATCGTTCTCCGAGTTGAGCAGGAATCTTTTACGACCTCACCAGGTGGCTGCAAAGACTGGCTTCACCCCTCAGTGGGACTTCATGCTGAATCGCGATTCTGCTGGGCAGTTTCGAATTTCGTGGCTGGAAGCAAGTGCGGATCTGGAGATGAGTCCTGGGCCACCAGAGAACACATGAAGTGCTGCCCAGGTGAAGACCAAAGATGTCTCCTGGTTCAGTTGCACGTCGGCCACGCACGGATGCCATTGACCAAGGAAGTAGCTATTGCATCACATGCACCGAGACCATCATGAAAATGTCAACAAGACAACGCAATGTGCAGTGTCCTAGCTGCATGCATCAATTTCAGAGTTTGGAGGCACACGCTAACCAGACGTTATTCTGCTCTGCGCTCATATCTTTCTTCTAATGATATCGCAAGCCTTGCTATAGAGGCTGGACGCGGTCAGGGTGGAGAGACTTCAATCCCTCGAAACGATCTCGCCCTAACCAGCCCGATGATTGATCCTCTGAATACAAGCCATTGAAATGCCAAGGCTACTTCGTGATGACGGCTTAGTTCTACACGACACATGTCCATGCATCTGCCTCCTTGTAGCTACCCGGCCCAACATACTTGTTCCTCAATGGCCATTTGCAATGCTTTCTCTCGTAATCGATGCCCTCACTCTTCGTATCATTGACATACTTGACACCAGTGACAGTCGTTGGGGCATCATCCTTTTCGACCCAGTCAATGATCCTCTGCAGCACATTGTACTGCGCCCCCGACTCGCCACCTGGTTGCTGTCCAATTTGCCAAGCCCCGTCTCCGCCGGTGCAGTGTCCCATTCCTGAGATGCGGAAGAAGCGATAGAATGAGTCCAGCTCCGATGGCGAGAGGCCCATAGTGGTAGCCACATGCTCATAGTACCGTGGAGAATTGGCCGAGGAAATGATACCGTCCATCTGGCCATGGTAGGTGAGAAGCTTGCCGCCTCGTTTCTGGAAAGCACTCAAATCGCCAGACCAAGTCTCGATGTTGGAAGGATTCAACGAAGCTGCATATGCGACCAGAGATGAGTCGATAGTGTTAGGGTCCCAGTTTGGATCTTGCAAGATGGCGTAACGAAACCAACCGATGGCGTACGGGGATGGCTGTCCGGTGTAATAGACTTGCGAAGCGACCAGCTCGGAGCCTGGTTGCATGAGCGGGTAAACCAGAGCTCCGTTCTCGCCATAGTATGGTGCGAAAATGTCTGTGACGGTCTTTACCTGTGGAGCAGTGAGGCAGTTGGTCGTGTCCGTGGCGTTCGAAGCGCATTGCAGTGCAACCGGTTTGTAATGGCACAGATCGGGGGCTTCGATGATCCCATCCTCGGCTCCGTCGAGGCAGTCGCATTGCTTGAGAATGTCATCGTGTACTACGCTCCATTTCGCTGGGGTCAGGTAAGTTTCCGAAGTGTTAGAGCCTGTGATGGGAAGGAAGTGGCCTGACCAGGAGGACAGGTTGTTGAAGGCGAGAGCTGGCGATCCAGCAAGAATGCCATCGAAGAGGTCAGGGTGATCTTGAGCCATCTTGAAGCCCTGTCGTCCTCCTGTCGAGCAGCCAAAATAGTAGCTCTTAGTGACATCTTCGCCGTAGAAGGCTTTGGTAAGCTCCTTGCCGACTTTTGTCTCTGTGTAGATCGATCGCCACGCAAAGTCTTCGACTATGTCTGCGTTCTGGTAAAACGATGTGCCTGCCGTCCCGTTGTGGCCATTGTTATTGCCGACCGCTGCGAAACCAAACTCTGTCCCGTAGGCCATATCGTCGTACGAAATGCAGCCATTCAAGCCTCCATTGCCGGTAGACATATATCTGCCTGTCCAATTCGACGGCAGCCAGGCTTCAGCGGTGATTCCAGATCGATCGCTGGTTGCAACATAGAATGCCACTCTGCAAACATCCACTGGTGCGACCTGAGATGGCGTTCCGCATGACTGCAGCTCAGGTGTCGACTGGTCCAAGATGATATTCGTTCCGGCGACAACATGCTCGGCGAAATTGATCGTCACATTGGGATACCTGAACGTGGATGCTATCTCTGAGCAGGCCAATTCTGCATCATTGATGATCAGCCGAGCACCTGCCAGAGACATGAGCCCCAATCCCGTGACCAATTTTCTGTATGCCTTGGCCATTGTCGCTGACGGTCTCTCCAGCCGCGAAGTGTGAAGGAAGCGAACGACCTACAAGTCGACCACGCAAGCAGTACCTGCGGCATATTAATCATTGCTCCTGCTGGGAATACCATCTTCCACGAAGCGACGCGTCATTGTGGACAGCAGTTACATGTACAGCACCAGGAAGTATTCAATATACGCGCAAGCGACTCGGCAGGACTACGGGGAGGACATCGTCGCTGCTGTGGGGATTCCTCCACGTGTGTGGAGTAGTACCATGCTAGTCTTACTTCGACGAACGAATGCAGCCTAGAACCATCGGATCAAGGCATCTTCATCGCGCCGCAGAGGGGGAGGTGCATATGTCTCGCATAGACGAAGACGGAACACCCTCGGCAAATATTGAAGTCTTTATCCTAGTGAGATTCGGCAGATGCATTCCTTGGCGCAGGTGGTGTTCGATTTGTGCAGGGGCCTTGTTGCTCGGTATCTGAAGGGATTTGCTGCAGGAAGGACACGCAATCCATCGTGCGGCAAGTGAGTGATAGCGCAGAATGTACGTGTGTTCGTGGAAAATTAATAAGAAATGAACCTGCAATATACTGGTTGCTCGCCTCGTCCTGGGCACGGACGTTGTCGAGCAGGTGCTCGAACAAGCTTTTTGGGCTCGCGTGGCCGAGCTGTACAGTTCTACGATGTCTGTACACGAGGTATTGATTGAATCTGGATGGTCATCGCTCAAGGCACTCACGGCACTGGTCGAGCGGTCTCGAGGACGAGTGCGTTGCCACGAATGGAACCGGGGCTGTGGATGAATCGGCATCAAAGGTTCATCGCCAGCCAGCATCTAGGCAGTGGTTAGAACAAGAACCACAGGGATATGAAGTAGCTATGACGCTGGCCCACGCCGCAACCAATTGTTCCGGCGTACTGAATTGTGTACGCGTGGGGGTAGGGTCGTTGATGACAGGGCTCGAATGTTCCTGGAACAATGCGAGAGCTCTTGCGGCAATGCGCTGTGATAGAGATGCACAGTCGGTGAAGATCGCGATCGAAGCCCTCAAAGCTTGGTATGAGTAAAACTAGCGGTCAAGAGAGGTGTACGCCATTGGCAAGAGCCAAGAAGCTACATCGACGTGTAGTCGATGAGTTTGTGCAAAAACGCAATGTGAAAGTTGTAGCCTTCGCCTCTCCAGACCTGATAGTCCATGGAAAAGCCACGCCGGAGATAGAAGTGTGCGGTCAACTCCAGCGGCGTGCATATGACCAATTTTAGTTTGGAAAGCACAGGTGCTCTCGCCCATCTAGAACCCTCAATTTTCTGGAGGAATCTAGTGATAACTTCAGCCTCACCAGCCTTCATCATGTATGCCGCCAGACCACAGCCTTGGTATTCCAGATCGGTAGCCATGAGTTTGAGCTCCCATTCTTCAGTATCGGGAGACACATCCAGAGTACGAAACCAGGGAGTGTTGCGATCAATAGGTCTGTCCTTCACAGGGCCATGGTATCTTCGATAGCTCGCAGTGGCGATAACATCGTCACTGCCAGGGTAGCTGATCATCAGGATGAAGGATTCTGGGTCGTTGCTCAGATTCGCAAGAAATTCTTCTGTCGAGCCAAGGGCAGCGGCCTGAATGTACAGATGTATCAACCTCGCAACTTCGTGTTTTCGCAAACTTGCGAAAAGGCTACTTTTTCGGATTATTTCTTCGATTGCGTACGCAACGATGCGTTATTATATTCGATACTATAGCTAGTATATACGTCGAGAGTCTCTCCTTCGATTCCTAGCTTATAGAAATATAGATATATAGTATATCGTTCGTACTTCGAAGAATTCTCTCGATTAAAATCGACTTTTTATCGTATTTCTTTATTTTCTATATATAGGGATGCTTATATCTACTAAGTACTATAGTCCTAGAATAAAAAAAAGCTATCTTTATCGTTTCTAAAGTTTCTATAGCTATAAAGACGATATAGTATTCGTATTTCGAAGAAATCTCGCGATCGAGAGCGACTTTTCCTCGTCGTAAAGTTATCGTTCGGCTACCGAGAATTTTAGGGTCTAATTAAGATTTAATAAGTTAGTAATTAAAATTTAGCTAGAATCTCTATAAGAAGGATTTTAAAAATAGCACATATTTAAAAGCTAATCAAATATTAATTAGCGGTTAATAAAATTCTAATTAGACCCTAAAATTCTCGGCAGTCGAACGATAACTTTGCGACGAGGAAAAGTCGCTCTCGATCGCGAGATTTCTTCGAAATACGAACACTATATCGTTTCTATAGCTATAGAAGCTTCGGAGACGATTAATTAAGAGTCGCTTTATTATATTATATTCGAGAAAAGTATATAAAAGCAGAGGTGCATGCGCAAATAGGGTAAGTATATAGAAAATACGAAAAACCGAAAACACGAAGTTGCGAGGTTGATACATCTGGACATTCAGGCCGCTGTCCAAGCCTCTCTCCCTCACTGATCATACCAAGTTCTGGCTTCGAGGCGTGCGCCTGTCTGAACGCATCGTTAATCGTTTTGATCAGATTGGCAAGGTAGCTCGATCGTCCAATCTGCGCTGTGGAGAAGATAGAAGTTATGGTATCTTTGCCGTTCAATTGAGGGCCAGGAATCGTCTTGGTAATACTTTGTATGGTCATCTCGATGCTTGACACCTGGCTGGGAACTTGATTAGGATATACTCACACTTATGCCAACAATCACCACGGAAAGAAGCCTGCGGCTGATACTGGACAATGAATGACTCATGACAGCTGAGCATAAACCTTGAAGAAGGTTTTGACGCCTCAAGTTTACAGTACTAGCCTCGGGCGGTCCGCGAAGCTGCCCATTGCCCAATCGGGTGAATCGGCCTGCAGTGGTGAGAGTTCAGGATGGCGGGATTATGGCATAGGCTTTCAACAGAAGCGTTTGGAGGACCTGTCTCCAGAACATGCCAGCTCAGATCTGTTGTTGCAAAGGCCCAAACGACCACATCATAAGAAGCGGGACAGTGGTCGTCTTCTGCTCGAAAGCACAAAAGCTTGAAGCATTCTCGCGCAATCTCCGTGTCTTGTGCGACCGAGTTTGTGCAGTGGACAGATGTCTGCTAGTCAGTAAGCCCTCATTCAAGTTGATCGCCACAGAGGTATTCCATGGAGTAAGGAAACCTCGATCATCCACGCTGAAGAGCTCCTCCTAAGCTATGGCCCTGCTTGGATCCAATACAAGTGCCCTTCTTCATCACGCACTAGCGTTCGGGGTGTTGGGTTCCTCTTTGGCTTCCCATACCACTGCAAGCCGCCATCCCACTCGTACTTGTATCCATCCGCGTCGAAGACCTACAACATTAATATGCTGCGCAAACGCACTTCTGCACATCTCACCTTGGCATATACAGTTTCACCACCATCTAGTATCGTTCGCACCATGTCGTCGGATGGCTCGATGAGCCGCCGTCTGAGGTGAACTTCGTAGTGGAGGCCTTCTGGCAGCGCACCAGGATCTTCGCCGCGCAGGCTCTCTGGGACATGATTAGTATCCATTCGCTAACACCATGGCCCAAAACACTTACGTTCCATTCCACGAAGCAGGTCGCAAATGGAGTTGTATTCATTGATCGTCTGCTGGCGAGAGTAAGCAGCGAATGAACGCTTAAGTTGGAAGAACAGCTCGCCGTCCTGGCGATAGCCTTTCTTGCCCCATCCCCTGCCGCGCACGTTGCGTCTGCTGAAGCGCCGCATATTTTGCGAACTTTGCCACCGATGTCTGTGACCACTGAGGTCGAGATGTCAAGCGCGGCAATATGGCAAAACGTGAGCGAGGAAAAGGGGCAGATAGAATTCGACAAGGGTTGGAACTTTAGTCCCACATCACACGATGTCAAGACCATTGCAAGAGGAAGTGAAATTCCATTCGGCCGCCTGACAGACATTGGCGACTGCCATAGCCCGGAATCGTACAGTCTGGCAAAGGATGAGATGGATTGAGGAAGAGGAGCACAGGAGTAGCCTTTCAGGCTTGCCGAGACATCCACTCCCTCGGGCGCCCACGTCACTGCCAAGTATAGTAAATCGCGATGCTCTCCTTCGAAACAGGAACAACCACCTATCCGAGTTTCAAGCTCACCGGTAATACACTTATCGGAACGATGCTTCCGATGACAGCGATCGGTATCCCGCTGTCGCGTATCAGGAATGGCGGTCTCAAAGCGTGACAGCTCGCTACGGCATGCCGCCGATTCCTCGAGACCTGCTTTTGTGCATAACTCTTGGTGTGTCTTCTATGAAGAGGTGACCACTCCAGGCTGGCGACAGAGACAAAATGCTGCGACCTGTTACTATTATCAGCTCAGATTCAAGCCCACGAAAGCTCCAAAAGGACAACAGCCCGCGCGATTCGTACCGAAACAGCTTCCGATATGTTTCTCCTCGCTGCAGCTCCCAATCGCATGGCCACAGGAAAGACAACGCGAGCCCGCCGTGTTTCGATGGAATTGGAGGTCCGGGCCTGTATTCCAACAGGAGCAGCTTAAGCACGACTGGCTCATCAATTGGTGCTAATCCATCAACGACCCGCTCGCTCCGCGTGCATACGAAGGGCGCACTGCTGACCTCGGGATTTGCTTATCATCCTGGTCTTTCTGACTTGAGGGTTCACCGGATCATGTGGGAGAAGTTCACGAGTCAGATCTTAGACAGCGTGAAATTGTCTTCGGCAGAGCGGGCGAAGGTATGGGCTGTCAGCACTGCAGCGGCTGTTGCTACGCAAGACAATTTTCTCGTCGCGCGCAACAAGAGCCAGCAGATACTGGAGGACAAGGTAAAGGAGGGGCTTGTGGCTACTGCGCCGGGAAGCTTGGGATATATCATCCGAGAGTGGAATGAAGGATACTTTGCCGAACGAGGGCTTGTCGCTCGTGTTGAGCTCACCGAATCCCCGCCTTCGGCTCAGCGATGTGGGCGGCTACCCCAAGAAATGCACTTCCGACGACTTCAAGCCGAACGCAAGTTCTCGATTGTTGTTTCTCGACAGTGGGATCCCGAAGACATTCCGCCCGAGGCCTTGCAAAGCCCGAGCTGCGCGAGCTCCACTAGTCCACAGCATACAGATCGCGGAATGACAGGCGAAAGTGCATGCTCGCCGTACTCGACGGCTTACAAGCCATTGCCGGAGTTTCCTCTGAATTCTGATCCATTACTTGATGTGGCCGCAGAACTGAGCCATCTGACCGCTGGCCCATCTCCTGAGCCTTCCCAAGCCAGCCAGTTTGCGGAACTAGAGGGAGACGCAGAGATAGGGCCGCGCGAAGAACTGGAAGAACTGGAAGGACTGGAATTGCGACCTTCAGCAGGTGAAATTCCTCAAATAGGGGTTTTCGGCATCGATGGTGACCGGCTTGCACAGCCAGAAACCCAGGAACGAGCTTTGGCGGAAGTCTTGACCACATTGAAGGCCATGTCCCCAAAACAAGAACAGTATGTTGAACACGTAAGGATGACCGACCATTGTGAAGGCCATGGAAGTCCCGTGCTCGAACATATACCTGAAGACGACCGCCAACCCTCACGCGACTCAAGCGTGATCGATTGCAGCCTCAACTTGCCATTTCCTGAGGATAGGAATAATCCGTGGAAAACCCACCCTGCATATCGAATTCTGAGCGATAACAACATCGGTGATGTCCGAACGCCGATGGAGGCGACGGTGGAAGATAGTTTTGGGGAGAATGAACGTCTTCGCGAACATCATCAAGGAGGCACAACTTGGCCGCATGAACTGGACGGCTGCTCGAGCGAAGATGACAACAACAATTGTGACCAGTCCGACTTGGATGCTTGGGACAGTAGGCCAAATTGGCCGCTTGGCGAGACTCTTTCGCCATCACTTCTACCTGACAATGTTCCCTCAAGCTACATGCCCCCAGTTGCGGACACCAAGTCGAAGCATTCCCGTGAGAAATCCAAGTCAATAGACCAGCCGCGATACGGACTTATGCCGCGTATCACGGACCACGGGTCTAGCGGCAACATTAATCATTCTGGAAAACCAAGGCCACCCGGTATTCCTCAGCGGACTAGGCGCAAGGTAAGCGTCGAGCATGACCCGGAGCTTCAACCTCCGCAAACCGAGACCTTTGCTAAGCCGATGAGAAGTCCGACCGCTTCGTTCTTTCTGCCTCTCGACATCAAGGCAATCGGTACTTCTTTGGACTTTGACAGTAGACATAGAACGAAGGATATGGCGATGATGTTCTAAAAGAAAATTGGTGATTTTGGGCATGTCCAATTTGTTGGCAATGATGTTGGACCGCATCTCATGTGCAGGTCATACGCATCGTTCATCCACCCATAGAGGGCACGATACGCGCTTCACCGTTGCTTGAACGGAGATATGATGGCAGCACGGATTTTTAAGATCCATCTGTCGAAGCGGGAAATTTCTTACAACAGACAATAGGCAGATGAAATTGTACGCTGTACGCGAACATGATGGCGATGAGCTCTGCGAAGCTCACGTTTCGTTTTCCAGAGAGAATGCTATCGCCACAGTTTTCGTGTCAGTCCAGGTCCAGGCCTAGAGCTCTCATTAGCTTCGCGGGTCGATCGATGTGTGTCAAGAATGAAGTCCTCTCATCGGCGGAGGATTTCAGCTCGTGTTACCGATGCGCGGTTACGAAACCATGAAGGGGTCGACGGGGTCCTTCGTTGAAGCCAACTTCGAAACCTAACACGGGCTGACAACGGCACATACCATGCTACACTGACGTGCTGAAAAAGTAGCTCCCGCCGCCAATGGAGTTTCACAGGCCGTGCAACATCTTTCGCAAAGTGCAGTCCGTGGCCCGTCCACGCTTGCCTAAGCTTCTGCTCCAAACAGGAGCGTCAACAGCCACAAAATACAACCACACACCCTTGTCCTCTTGATATCATCGACAAAGATCTCACACAAACGACCGGCCAGGACACGGAGTAGCATCACGTAAGATTGCGTCGCGATGAACTCAATCATTCGCCATAGTATATCATGCACCGGCCCTTTTGACGCCCAGACTGAAAGAGTGAATGACTTGCACGACCACCAATCGGGCCGCTCCACACCTTCAACATCACCTCCACATGAGCCATGGCCTACTCAGCTTATACTCAACACGCCGCGAAGGACTCTCAGATCCCAACATCATGCATATACAACCTTTCAGCCCAACCTGCTGGTTCGGGTTTCATGGGCGGCACACCGTCCAGCACCGGAGGCCGAATTGGATTTCGTGTTGACCATTCAGCCTGCGGTACAGGAACTAAATACACAAATGGCTTATATCCTCGCATGTATGACGAGAACGCATGCCGCAGTCCACCAACCCTCTCCTTGGCGCATCACCATCTTCTCTGGAAATCTCGCCTCTCTGGGCCATTTGTGAGCGTTTGGCGATCTTGGACACGAGCTTTACGATGGGCTCGATATCTACGGAAGAAAGGCTGTACAGAGATCATGGTGCATGTAATTGATCTTGATTCTATCCCACCGGAGCACACGGTCTACGATGCGAATTTCATCGTACAAGAACTCCATCGTCTCGGCCGAGCGAACGATCTCGACGCCAAGAATCACTGGGAGGAATTACTGATCTTGAACGGCGTGCACGAAAGCGTTGGAGCAGTCATCGCAAGTCTGCCTGCGGGAAGCGATAATCTCAAGATCCCATCAAATTTCGCCAACGTGTTGGTGCCGCGGGAGGTCCACGAGATCGTGGTCGACATCTGGGAGAAGGCGATGGCGATGAGTGAGGAAGTGCACAGACTGCAGCAGCAACAACAGAAGGCAGACGAGGAAGGCCTCTCATCTTCCGCCTCCTCCGCTACCATTACTCCAGTCCCTGCGCAACACCGCTTTGCAACGACTGCCAGTCACGACTGGGCTGAAACCG
Source organism: Cercospora zeina (assembly GCA_022702355.1). Lineage (NCBI taxonomy): Eukaryota > Fungi > Ascomycota > Dothideomycetes > Mycosphaerellales > Mycosphaerellaceae > Cercospora > Cercospora zeina. Next base: position 1,777,389 of record JAKLWX010000005.1, read on the forward strand.
ACTCTGGCTATTACACCCCTTCTGCGTACTCCTCTTCTCCGTCCTCCACTGCAGGATCTGAAACGGCGCCTTCACTCGCTCACTCTCGCTCTTTCAGCGGCAGTACCGCGTCGACACTCTTCACGAGAAGGACGTACTCCGTCTCATCGTCCGCCATGTCCGGAGAAGGCGAAGGCGCCGGCGCTGACGATGACAACGGCACGGACACACCACCCGCACCATCGTCTCCCGCATCGTCTGCATCACCTGCCAATTCCGCCGCGAAAATCTCAGAGCCAGCTCCCTCTGCCGCCACAACCTCCAACTCGCCGCAACAGCAGCAGCAGCAGCAGCAAGAACCCTTCCCTCCTCAAACCCCATCAACAACATCAACACTATTCGAAACTCTCCTATCCCGTCTATACACCGACATGCACCTCCGCCGAGGCTACGTGGACTCCCTCAAACTGATGGAACTGGTGATTGCCATGTGCACAGACTTTTCTTCTTCTTCCTCTTCCTCCTCTTCCTCCACCACCATTCCATCTCACAACCCCACAGCACGACGACAAACAGAACCAAGACCCAGAAACCCAAGCAGCAATATCGCCCCCTCGACGATAAAATCCCTCCCAAAGCTCAACGCCGCAACCCCGCCGTGGAGACAGCAGCAGCAAAACAACAACAACAACAACAACAACAACAACAACAACAACAACAACAACAACAACAACAACAACAACAACAACAACAACAACAACAACAACAAGAAATTCGTCGCAGCAGCGGATTTGGTGGAAGAGGAGGCGAGGAAGAGGAAAGATTCGCTGTGGACGAATGCGTCGTCTACGTCTTCTCCTGTGCAAGCTAGAGGTAGTCGGGTGAATTGGAGGAGCGTAGCGGAAGAGGAAAGTTGAAGTGGCTTTTGTTGATTTCTTTCTTGTCGCGAAACATCGAGGGGTTTCGGGGAGGCGTTTTCTGGGAAAGGAGTTGATAATGTGGGATTTTCAGCAGTTTGATGATCGTTACGAGGATGATGGGAGTTGATTTTTCTTTTTGTTTAATTCCGATTTCGATTTTTTTTTTGAGCAGGCTACAGTATGCAGTTGTATTTTTTACTATACGGAGAGATGTCGATGTATGATATTGGGTGGAAAAAAAAAACAAAACCATTCTTCTCGCATCGTTGCTGTGTAGGATTCGCTGCAGATTTCCAGAGGACAAACCGTTACGGTGTTGACGTGCTATCAAGAAGTACATGTACGTCTGTGTTATGAGCTGACGCCTCACAAATGAAGAGTCTCTTATCTTGATATATCAACATTTGTGCTAATAGCTCACGTACGGAAAGACGCATACCACGTTCTTCTACATCTGACTCTTCAACCACTCCACACCTGCCACCAGATTCTGCAAGTACGTCTGACTCTCGGGCACAGGCGGGAAAATCCAGAAATAATGCGGCATGCCCTTATAGTAATCCAATTTCGTCTTAACGCCCGCCTCTTCCAACGCGTCTTTCATGATGTATGCGTCGTCGCGGAGAGGGTCGAATTCGCATGCGGTCATGTATACTGGCGGATAATTGGCGTGGTTGTCGGTTGCCAGGATGGTGAAGGTGTCTGGGTCTTTGGGATCGGCGCCGACGTGGCTGTTGATGGGGTCAGCGATGATGAGCCGGGGAGGATGGACGAGAGGGTGTAGATAGTGAATATACGTACGTGTAGAAAATATCCATGCTTTCTTTGTCGATAATGGGAGTACCTTTCGCGTTCTCGGTGTAGGATTTGTACTTGGACTTGTATTTCTCGGGAACATTGTCCCAGTGTGTGGTGCAAGGGACTTGTGCGGCGATACCCTTCAGCGAGGATTTGTACTTGGGGTCTCGCACGATCTGGTTGGCGATTTGAAGGGCCAGGGCACCACCGGCTGAGCCACCCATGGTGAACATTTTGGTGTGATCGCCGCCGAAAGAAGAAGCGTTGTCGTGGGCCTGTGTTGATCGAGAAAGAGTGTGTCAGTTTCCTCATATGCAGGCGAGGTAAGTCGATTATTTAGAGAAGACACACCCATTTGTAGATCTTCAAAGAGTCTTCCAACTGCACTGGCCATTTGGACTCTGGAGCGAGACGATAGTCGACATCGACAATGGCGGTGTCTGTGTACTCAGAAATGGCCTAGAAAAGTTCGTTGGTCAGTAAGCACAACATCTCCCGATTCGTAATCGACCTACCATGCAAAGCAGAGCATCCGAGTTCAAGTCTCCCGTCATATATCCTCCTCCGTGAGTGCTGCACCAGGTACATTAGTCCCCGCTTCGCCACTCATCGCCTTCACACCATCCCCTCAGATAGTCTCTACCAAGCACTTACTTGACACCGATTGGCAATCCGCCTTTGGAGCTCTTTGGCGTGTACACTCGATATTTGATACCATCGACATCTCCCTCTTGAACTGCAACGTTCTCCGAAGGAGCTGGCAACAGCGGCAACAAAGCCTGAACAAGCGCATCGTATATGCCCCTGATCTCTTCGGGGCTACCGTGGAGGATAGCGCGGCCACCAGAGGCCGCTTCCCATTGCAGCCAGGACTCGGCGTATTGGCCTGGCATGTTTGCTGTTGCGTTGGTTGGAGAGAGGATGCAGGAAGGGAGGAATTCTGTACTCTGGGGACGCTGGGTCGACAATGAAGCTATGCAATACTGCAAGAATTACAATGCTCCAGCTCGTTGTAATCAAGTAAGAGTGTGACTCGATAAAGTCGACAGAGTAGCGCGGACAGCATCTTTATAGCTCTCGTGCCTCCTTCCAGCCCTCGATAGGCTTCGACAGCGGCTTGACAAGTATTCGATGGCATTGTTCGAGACGCTGCAGGTCTGGAAGCTAGTAGTCAGCAAAGGCGTGCAAGGCGTCCACGATGTGGGGAGCTCGGATGGTAGCTGTCGAAGCTGTCACAGTGTTTGCCCTAACAGAAGTGAGTGGTCCGTCACAGACAAGAATGCGGGTCAGAGATGCCGAGCATTCTGTCCAGCCCTACTTCGCCGGACGAGCCCCCTCAGAAGCCGACACTTGGTGAGCATCTGGAGGATCGTTAGACAGGCGACCACATGTCTCAGACGATGGTTGGGGGGTCATGCTGGAATGGCGACTATGCAGCCATACATTAGCGCGGCCATGTCGCCGAACCAATGAACGCTGGCCTTGGCATAGCAATGTATTGACGTCACTGATCGCCTTTCCTATTCCTGGATTCCTCCTCCCTCTTCGCACACAATGCTGGTGATGTAACAATGCGTACATTGCAGCTCCATTGGCCATTGACGCCTCGTAGATCATCAGTATGGAACAGGTACCACCATCTTTCCTTTGGTGTCTCTTATCACCTTGCCCTGTACAGCGGTAGCTAGCAGTGAACATGGCAGAAGACAAGCAGCAGCAAGCTTCCAAGAGCAAAAACGGTGAGCTCGGCACAGACTATCACCGCGTGGCCCATTATCGATCTGCTGACCAAGTCGACCCGCAGTCCTCGGCCAGCCACTCTCATGGTTCGCACAAGGCGAGGGCTACCACAAAGATGGCTACTGCCACCACTCGCCCGCGGAAGACAAGCAACCGCGAGGCAACTACTCCGTCGCTGCCACTCTGACCCACTCGTTCTTGCAATCCGAGTACGGCGACGACAAGCCCTACAAGGGCCACTCCGCCGGCCAGAAAATGTGTCTCTCCGCGCACGACTTCAAGAGCGCCGTGAGGGAGATGGGTCCGGATACGGGCCCAAAGGTGGACCTGAGCGCGACCGACGAGAGGGCATTGGAGGTCCTGAGCTTGGACTTGCTGAAAAACTATGCGGCCAAGGGAGCGTCGAAGAGTGAGAATAAGAGCGGAGAGGGCGGGCAGCGCAGTGCCAGGCAGGGCGGAGGCGCACAAGGTGTAAAGGCAAAGGAGAGCAGCCAGATCGGAGGAGACATGGGGCAAGGATCCAGGGACAAGAGCCAGAATGTGAAGACGGATGCGAAACCGGAGGGAAGCGGCGGGCAGAAGGGCTGAGATGGGTGGTCGAGAGAAAGAGAAGGATTGACAGGTATATTGGTCATAGTGCAGCAGCAGCGAAGGACATGTTCCAATTGCACGGCTACATATGAATTGAGTTTGGTCACACTGACGTGCAAGCAGATACGGAACCAAGCACGACGGCCCCGATTGCAGCACACAGCGTCTTCGCCGACAAGCCACTGCACACAAAGATAGACAAGTGCGCAACCTGAATCTGGGAACAGTCTCTGCAAATCGCAGCAGAATGAAGCGCTTCCAAATGGCAAGATATACAGCGTTGTGTGTGAGTGAGCCTGCGTCACGGATATCACTTCAAAGTCCAAACGCCTCCTCCACCCCCATGAGATCACATTCGCTGCTGTGACGATCATTCTCCGCGGATTCCTGCACCATCCCAGCCGTCCGGTAGATAGATGACGCTGTCAGGAAACAGGAGCGAATTGGCTTATCTCCCTGAGATATGATATGGGTGAACAAATGATAAGGCCCGCAGCTGGCGTGGCTTGGCAACATGTCTTGGGAGATAAGTCTGCTACGCTCTTGTTGCGCCTGCGTAGCTGGCGCAAAATGTGCTCCTTTTTGGATGTTCTGGGCTTACGATTGCAGAGCTACGACGACCAACAATGCACGAGAGGTTTGTCGGAGATGTCATGCTCGAGAAGACGCCACGATGTGTGATTCACTTGGCGGGCGATATGAGCCGCCTTCGACGTTGTGATAAAGAACGACCGCGGTGCGCTGTTGCGCATTGCAAAGAGATTTCCAGTCTGAGTACGTCGCCACAATGATTGCGATATCGAGCTTGTGGAGCGCTCCTACAATCAACCCCATTAACCACAAAGCGCGAAGTATCCCGGTGTTCAATCCGATCAACAAGTATGGGAGGGTGTTCTTCTTCTCGTGGTTTGGTTTCTTTATCGCGTTCTGGTCGTGGTAAGTCTTGTTCCCGTCGTTGCAAAGGAGAAACGCGAAGCTGACCTGCCATCGCAAGGTACGCCTTCACACCACTGCTCAGTCTGACGATCCGACAAAATCTCGACCTCACCACGGAACAAATCGCCAATACCAACATTGCCGCCTTGACAGGTACACTTCTCGTTCGTTTTGTCGCTGGCCCGTTGTGCGATAAGTTCGGACCGCGATGGACGTACATTATGATCTTGCTCGCGGGATCTATCCCGACGGCGATGGCAGGTTTGGTCAACAACTGGCAGGGGCTTTTGGCGTTGCGTTTCTTCGTCGGAATCCTCGGAGGAAGTTTCGTGCCGTGCCAGGTCTGGTCGACGGGATTCTTTGATAAGAATGTGGTTGGGTCTTCGAATGCGTTGATTGGGGGATGGGGCAATGCTGGTGGTGGAATTACATATTTTCTGATGCCGGTCATCTATGACAGTAAGTGTCATCAGCCTCGCTCGAACGAACTGCCAGGAAAGGGTCAATTGACATGTGTCGCAGGCCTCCGAGAAGACCAAGGCTTGACCTCGAATGTTGCATGGCGCGTGGCCTTCATCGTCCCATTCATCCTCATCGTCTCTACCGCTGCAGGGATGCTCTTCCTCTGCGACGACACGCCGACAGGGAAATGGAGTGAAAGACACGCCGCCGCACAACAGATCCAACAAGAAAGACTCGTAGACGTCCCCACCACACCAAGCGACCGAAGCGTCCACTCGAACGAAAAGAAAGAGGAGAAGAATTCAACAACAGACCTCGAACACCACCCCAATACCCCAGACATCCAGACCGGCCAGGTCCTCGACGCAGCCCAACACGAAATCATCGTCGCCCCAACCCTGCGCACAACCCTCCACATCCTCACCTCGCGCCAAACCCTCTTCCACTGCGCCACATACGCCTGTTCCTTCGGCGGCGAACTCGCCATCAACTCCTACGTCGGCGCCTACTATCTCAAAAACTTCCCCTCGCTCGGCCAAACCGGCGCAGGCCGCTGGGCAGCAATGTTCGGTCTCTTGAACGTCATCACATGCCCCCTGGGCGGAATCATCGCCGATATTCTGTACAAATACACGTCATCCCTCTGGATCAAAAAACTCTGGATCGTCTTTGTGGGAATCGTATCGGGCGCCTTTCTCATCGCCATCGGGTTGACGGATCCGATGGAAGAGAGTATGATGTTCGGATTGATCGCGGGCATGGCCGTGTTTTTGAAAGCGGGGAACGGAGCGAATTTTGCGCTGGTGCCGCATGTGCATCCGCAGGCGAATGGCGTGCTGAGCGGGATTGTCGGGGCGGTGGGGAATTTGGGAGGCGTGGTGTATGCGATTGTGTTTCGGTATCATGGGACGGATTATGCCGAGAGTTTTTGGATTACGGGTGTGATGATTATTGGGTTGAATTTTGATCTTGTGTTGGGTGAGGCCTGTGCCAAAGGGGCAGGTTGGGGGGAGATGATGAGATTCATATGTTGCTTGATTAGAGGGTGTTTGTAGAAGTGAGTGTAGGATGGATTTGCAGTGATGATTACAAGGAATGTACATTGTAGAAACAAGCTGATGAGAAAGTGTGGCGACTCACAGTGCTGTTCCAACACGAAGCTTCGGTGCTGTTTTCCGTGAAGCACGACTGTCGGTGGCCCGGATAGAGCTGCGTGCACTCACCACCCCGAATGCAACATCATCATGCCCTATTGTGCGTTAGCTCCTGCGAGATGTGTAGCAAGTCTGTGCGTTTGGAACCTGCCATCGGAGCGTACAGAAGCGCTCAGGACATATATTATCTGTGCTGCACGCTTCTCCTTTCCGGAATCTCAACGATCTGGCAACTCTACACCCGCTTTGGAGTCCGGAATCTCCGAGCAGAAAGCGGGAAAAGGCCCGAGTATTGTGTTTCCATGATACAAGCAGTTTCATGATAACATTTCCGCAGTAGCAGTAATAAACGTACACGGTATATCTCACATGTCGTGGTCCCATGGCCACGTTTGGCCTTCTTCTCTTTCCGTCCCTTCCCATCTCGTCGCATCGCGTGTAAAAACGTGACTCCCGATCTATCATTGATTGCGCCTTGCATGACTTTCAGTCGTCTCATCTTCACATCCTTTTTTCTCTTTCTCCGCATTCTGCCTTTCTTCTACACAATCATCTGCGCTACGCCTTGGCCACCCAACGTCTTACTGCTCTGGAATTCCTGCCCCTTGAATGCGGCCAGAGCATAGAACAACGCTGCAACGAGCAGTACAATGGCGGCGGCGATGAGACTGGTGGCTCTGGCGATGATGCTGAGCCATTGGATGACGGACATGACGGCGTAGATGGCGGCGCGCATGTAGTTGGTCGCGAACTTGCGGATGAATTCGTCGAATTTCGGCGAGGTCGGGCAGATTCGGAGGAGGAGAGGGACTTCGATGAAGAGGATTATGAAGGAGCAGACTCTGTGTACGCGTCAGTTGGTGGGTGAAGGGCGCAGGAAGGGTGGGCTGATGGACAGGCAAATGACACTAAAGACAATGACCCAGTGGAAGTTGAAGATGTTGGCGATGCCCAGCGCGAAGCATAGGACCATGGCGATGATGCCCGTCCTGGTGAGAGTCAGTCGGGCGCATTGGGGAGATGTGGTGGTGGTGGTGGTGTGGGATTACCATTGGCCATATATACCTGATTGAGTGGTCAGTATGCGACGTGGTCGAGATGGGCGTGCGTTCAACTCACTGAAGTTTCTCGATCGGAACTCGTCGGCGATAGTCATTGTGTCGGTGTGGTTGCGCTGCTCCTCTGCTGCTGCGTGTGGTGGTGGTGGTGGTGGAGCGTATCGAATCGGGTGTTCTTTGGGCGCAAGCTCCGGCTTATTGACAGCTTTACCGGAGACGGAAGCTCAGCTGGATATGCGCGGCAGGAGAGGATCAGGCGGCCGGACGCGCGAGGCAGTCGTAATGGACGGTGGCGGTGCAGGAGGGCGTGTCGACGAATGGAAAGTGCCTGCCTGGAGCGATAATCACACAGACAATGCACGGAGAAGGAGCATTTGGGTGGTGGAAGACAACACGCCGAGCGAGCGCTGATCTTGGCTGCCTTCAGCCTCGCGTCGTCGTCAGGGTCCACGCTTGACGCCAAACGAACTGCTCCACTTCTCCACGTGCCCGCTTCAAACATGCCGCTGACTAACACTACCTGACGCTCTTCTCGCCCATCACTGTGTCAACATCTCAACACTTGCACTGATGCTCTTCGCGAACACGACGCCTGTCTTGATATACCAGTTGCAAGGAGCCCTGATCGTCTCCGGGAGTCTCTCCTGATGTAGACACTTGACACCGGTGACGCAATTTCCCATACATCTCAGACTTCGACCAGAGCATCCCTGTCGCTCGTCACTGATTTCTCATACCAGAACTCATTGAAACCCTCACAGGTCGCACCGTTCGCCGTGAACTGGATGGAAGAATCGACTACAGGATAACCTGATCAGTGAGCGCGAGCTCCTACAAATAGGAGTGATACATACCACGCGTGTGAAGAGAAGTCGGAAAGCTGCTTCCCATTGCAATCATTGAAGTGGAAGTCAAGGATTGCAGTGTGGATCACCTTGCGGATGTAGCCAACACGTTTCGTGAGTCGCGCCTCCACGCGGACTGCCGGTGCTGTGAGCTACAAGGCCATCAGTATACTCGATGCATACATGTGACCGCTGTGCATACTCCATCGACCAGTCGAACATAGATGTTACAACCACTCTGAACGTAGCTCGTGGGAATGTGCACTGGTGCAGCATTCCAATCGGACCCCAGAATACAGACCCATGCTGGGACGGGTGTTGAGAGCAAGCTCAGCTCTTTCAACAAAGCGCCATGTTCGAAATCACCCTCGAATCTGTAAAGTTCCGCTAAGGTCGACTTCTCTGCGATTTCTTTGGCGGCACCAAACGCGACCGGATCCTTCACTAGGTGGCCATAATCGAGTGCGGGATCTTTGATCGGTTGTGGGCTGTCATTGGCGGACGAAGGCGTCGTCAAAGCTGTCACGAGAGAGGTTGCATCGCTGTCGCTGCTGCTGCTCGACATCTTGCAATGCGCGGCGCTTGAGGCGCTCAAATGTTGTGCGTCGTATTGTAGAAGTCAGATGGCCGTGCAGATGTAACGCGGAAGTTCAATCAACGGAATTTCAAAAAGTGTGTTTGATGTTTGCTGCGAGGGGCGCTAATGCAAGCTAGCCGTGAGAGCGCGCTGCCGCCTGAAGTGAAGCCCTGCAGAAGACTTCATCGTTTGCACAAGTGAGGGCTTCCACACCTGAAATGACTTCAGTATCACTCACATTTTAGTCCTCGAGCTGCGGTGCTGCTGCGTTGGCGAAGAGGGACGCAGCTCTCCAACTCCTTACCGCGCTCCGCACCATAACACTCGATGCACGATCCTGCGCTTATCCCATGAATGAGGGAAGGCTCAGCAATGATGGGTGCTGATGTAGACATGAAGTCGTTGGTTGTCCGTCGCGCAGCTTCATCGCGCGGTTGCGTGAAAACCCCATTTGCGCGAATTTGTCGATAGCATGTCGATGCTACAACACACAGGTCAGCTCAAGTGGAAGAACGTGTAATTTAGGAGCACGATGGCGAATTCCAAGCGGTCGCACCAGACGTGCTGACACCCTCTAGACCATGAAAACTTGAAGAAGTACTCCGTAGCAACCAACAACCCGAGTTTTCAGAGGTATATCTCCCCTAACGCCTAAGCCCATCGCGTCATGCCCTCGCGCAGTTCATCTGCCGCGTGTTTCGTGACTCATTCCATCCCGTCCGGTCAGATCGTGTCTCTCACTTCTTGCCGCTCTTCTTGATGCCCTGAGAACCCGTGTTCAGCGGTCCCTTCTTCCCAGCAACGGCATTTCGGGCCTCGTCGAGCTTCTTCTTCTCTGTTGCCACATGTCAGGTCACTGCATCTTGTCGCCCACTACCGGTACAAGATATACCAGCCATCTGCTTGGCCTTGAAGGCCTTGTCGTCCTCATCCTCCTCCACGGCCTTCTTCTTGGCCTTTTTGTTGTGGATTGGGTTCGTGCCGGCTGTGACAGACGTCGATTAGCACAGAATGTATATCGCACGGCCGGAAAGGGTCTGGAACGCACCTCCCTGTCCTGAGGGCATGGTGAAGGGCGCGTGTGTGACAGAAAATGCTGATCGGTGTCGGAGACGCCGACGAGAGTGGTTGGTGGGTTTTAACTAGTGGAGGTCGGGTGATGGGCGAGCCTCAAGCGGAACTGGCTCCGGCGGAGCGATGCCGCCGATCGTCCTTCTTTCACTTGCGGGAGCCTGCGATCGAACTGGATGGTGCTGCTGCGCAGGCCTTTCGCATCGCCCACTCTTTCGCCTCACTCCGCCATTGCCGATTCTACCATCGCCACCGCCGCTGCTGCTGCGAACACCGCTCCGCCCAATGTGCCAGTCGCGCGTACCGTCTCGCCGCATCCAACGGATTGCACCCTGATCGCCTGCATCGCGCTCTGCACGGCCATCGCCCGATCGCATCTTCGATCCTCACGGCGCACCACGACACGAGCACTGGTCTCCATCGTCCGAAGCGAGCGTTTTGGCGGGCCGTACAAGTGACTAGGTCGCCATGCCGCCTCCTTCGCATACACAACACCTCCCTCCCGCACACCCGGCCACTCGCCAGCGACCCAAGAGCCCCAATCGTGTCCTGGCGGAGGCGGAGGCGCAATGGATCTTTGCCGAGGAGGAACTGGCCAATGTGCCATCAATTCAGGACGGCATGAGTGCGGATGAGGAGAGGGATAGAAGGGTGAAGGGCGTCAACTTCATCGTGCAAGTCGGCATCATGCTCAAGTTGCCTCAACTGACGCTGAGTACGGCGAGCATCTTCTTCCAGAGATTTTTGATGAGGGCAAGCTTGGCGAAAGAACGGAATGGTGTTCCCAAGCTCCATCACTTCCAAGCAGCAGCCACGGCTTTGTTTCTAGCCACGAAAGTGGAAGAGAGTTGCAGGAAGATGAAGGAGTTGGTGCTAGCTTTCTGCCGAGTTGCGCAGAAAAATCCCAACTTGGTGGTGGATGAACAGAGCAAAGACTTTTGGAGGTGGCGGGACCTGATTCTGCACAACGAGGATCACATGCTGGAAACGCTGTGCTTCGATTTGACAGTGGAGAGCCCACACCGACAGCTCTTCGAGATGTTGAAGTTCTATGGCATCGAGCACAATAAGAGGTTGCGAAATTCGGCATGGGGCTTTGTGACAGACAGCAACAACACACAATTATGTCTGCTGGTGAGTAGTCGGACAATCGCGGTCGCCAGCCTTTACGCGGCGTGCAAATTTTGCGAAGTGTCGCTGCCGGACGACACAAAAGGCAGGCCGTGGTGGGAGACGCACCACGTACGGCTAAAGGATATCCGAAGAGCAGTGGAGTACATGCTGTCCAACTACGACGGCACGGCAAACAAGGTCAACGGTATTGCGGTGACTGCGGGCTCGGATGGGAACAGCTCGATCTACGCGGGGCTGACGACACCCGGGACCGATGGTGCGAACGATGACGATTGGAACAGGACGAGAGCGCCGCCTTCTGTATCGCCGCTGATGCCGCCCGGTAGCGACCGACGAAATAGCAACGCGAGCAGTGTGGGCACCAAACGCGAACGAGAAGAGGAGAAGCCGGCCGTGAATGGCAATTCGAACGGCATTGCGCGAGATGAGAATGGATCAAAACGGCCTAGAATTGAGACACCAACGTCGGGTGGAATTGAGGGTCTCCACGTCGAAAATCAGACAGACGCTACTACTGTGCCTGTTCCCGAAGCGGCAGCCGGTGGCGGACAGGTACGAGGTGTCAAGGAGCAGGAAGAAGCTATGCGTGTTGCGTTTGGAAACAAGCAGACCGAACTTGATGTGAAAGCACATGACCAGCAGCAGCTTCCCGAACGCGCGAACGACGTACAAGCCCCCGATGGTCCTGCATGGCTTGCTCCGGCTGAAAAGTCGCAGGTTGACGGAGAAGTGAGCGAGGAGGGCGAGCTGGAAGAATAGCATCTTCTCGCCGGCGACTGAACTCCCCGGCAGAAATTGACAGATGTCGACCTCGACCAAAATCGAGCGCGAGACTGAAAAGGGGGCCATATTTCTTACGACTACGAATCGAGCGAAGCATTAGCGAGGGCGTTTTGCGGCAGCGACGACAATTTATTTTGGACTTTGCGAATCTGCCTGCTGCTTGAGATGCGTGCATTTTGGAAAACCGAGTGGCAGGCGAACTTTCGAGCGGGCAGGTAAGTTGAGAATCGTAGCGTTGCGTGCTACTTTGGGTGCTTTGAGAACTGGCTTCTGAGAACTAGATACCCAAATGGCATGATGGCGTTTCCTTGCGGCGCGAAACGGCGGTGCTGACGAGGCCTGTAATGTATTGATAATGAAATGAGAATCTGTTGAAGTTGCATTCGCCTTCGGGCGTGGTAAGTCTAGTCTCTCGCGTGAAGTGAGGGCAGCAAAACCCCGCCCCGATGGAACGATCGGGAACAACATGGCCACCCAAGGACAGAGCCCTTTGGACAAGTCGGTCACCGACCACATCGCAACTCCGACACAGGGCGAAGAGAAAAGCCTGCAAGCACCACTTTAGCGTGGGACCGTTGTGGCTCCAAATGAACACAAAGTCACGGCTCCATCTGCCATCATGGCACACAAGGTCTTCGAGACAGCAGAGCTGCTGGAGATGATTTTGCTTGAGCTCCGGCCCAGGTACATCCTCATTGCACAACAGGTGAGCCGAGAGTGGCGGGACACTGTCAATGGATCGATCAAATTCAAGAGAAAGCTGGGCATCGAACCCGATATGGACTCAGCCCCATACCATTCGCCGTTCGAGGACAACTCATCCAACAAAGATGGTGACTTTCGGCTCTGGAGTTACTTCATTCACCGAAGAGTCTTGCATCTGTACATGGGGTCTATGGTCTCGCGTTCGCAGTGGTAGCTCTACAAGAAACTCAGTCCAATACCAAAGCTCAACCCCTTTCTCCCTTCCTCGCCTTTCCGTATGACTAATGGTAAGCTGAAATTCACTTCGACTCTTGCGGCAGGATGAGCGTACACCAGTCCTATGCCCGCTGCCGCGCTGGGCAGCGCGTTACCCAGATCACCAATAGTTTTGACCAAACTGCTACCGACGTCGCCAACACTCATGGCTTGCTTCTCATCTCCACCGGGCCTGGTATCCCGGAGCGCGAGTAGTCGTCCTCCATTGACGAAAGCCTGTAACCTGAGCGGCGTATCCTTGCCTACTCGAGGTAGAGGAAAGAGAAGCGAGGCGCCCCCTGCAGCATAGACGTCACCACCTACGGCATCTGGACCGTCACGAGGACCGATCCCAGAGAGTCGGAAACCTCGCACATCTGTGGGTCCACCCAGTTGGAAGCGGTCGTTGATCCTGCTCGGGCTTGTGCCATTCTGACCGGACAGCGGCAAAGGCGCGAGAAATCCTCCACGAAGACCGGCAGTAAAGGAAATTCCACTTTTCCCTTTCACACCAGGTATAGGAATAGGCAGCGCCGCTTGACTCTCCACTTCGTATTTTGCAAATGCAACGTCACCGCCCAGTGGCCCTAGACCAGCGAGCTCAGACACTGCTTTGAAAAGGAAACCTCTCGAAGGTAGCATAGGTGCATCCCGCGAATCGTAGGTCAGAGTATGCGATAAGCTGGACTTGAAACTGTCTCCCGCGTCTGTACGAATCGCAGGCGAAGCCTTCTCGGCCAGGCTTGTGACTTGTCTCCAGAAACCACTGTAGCCGAATTCTTGATTTGTGAATGGCAATGTTCGCCACAGGAGTCTCGTCTGGCCTCCCCGCAGGACTTCCTCGTGTGATGCCCATGGTTTGATGGTACTGGACTTGAGACCGCCGAGCTCGAGACGCAGGTCGGGATTGGAGAGGATGGGCGTGTCGAACGTGGCGCTGTACGTCTCTCGTGTCCGTGTACCCAAGCTCGCATGTCCGTTTAATCTTTCGCCTCCACCGAATATGTTGCGCAGTACGGCATTGATGTAGGCGCTTCCTTCTGCTGTGCCGGCTTCGGTGCCGGTCTTGATAGTATATCGCCCTCTTTCCTTAGCTGTGACGAATACGGCATAGTCGATCGGCGTGGTGCTCGGGTCGGTGGGCTCGGCCTTGTCAATGTAGGTGGAGATTGGCGTTTGGAAGAGGTCAAGGCGGTTGAGCTTGTCCACTGCGTGAGAGACTTCGGTGAGCGCTTCGCGGAGAGTGTAGTATGCCGCGTCTTTGCGGTTCTTGGTGAGCAGAGGATCAAAGATGCGCTCGAGAAAACCGTGACGCGTGTGGGCCGCGTGCAAGACTTGGACTGAGGAGATGGCGACGGGTGCTGTGGAGTTGAGGGAGATCTGCTCAGCGTGGAATTAGTGCCATATTGTATGCTCATATATCCGCGTGGTGTATACCAGCTCATGCTGCCGTTGTGCGGCCTTCGCGTGGGAGGCATTGGCGCGGTCCTGGATCTCCTGCTCGCGCCGCTCCAGCACTTTGGCATCGATGGGTTTGCGGAGCTGTTGGAAGACCTGCTCACATGTCAGGAAGCATTTCGTCACAAGGCTCATGGACCGCATACATCGTCTTCCTGCGGCAACGCGGCCATCGAGGCAAATGGTAACGAGGGAAAGGTGCGATGCAGACCCAATGTTCATGTCCTCCGCGCCATCTTTGAGGTTGGAAGGGAAGCTCGGTATTCTAGGTTCTATTCTATCGCATTGGCCCCTGCTCGGCCCAGTCTCCTCAACTCTTCCACTCTCCTCTTGCGCGACACCGTCGTCCCTTCACAGAACCGCCGTCCTTCAGAGCACCATTCCGATTCCTGGTCCTCCCCTCACAGGTTGAGCAACATCTCTCGACGAGGCATGGCATTCCCGTGCGCGAGGAGGAACCGCAAGGCAATGAATCTCGCCTTCTGCCTGTGGCTTTCTCAGATCTGAAAACAAGGGGAGGTATACACATTGCATCCTCCTTCACCACCTCCTTCTCATTGGCAGGTATGCTCCGGACATTCACGGCATTCAGCAATTGCATCATGATCATCGAATTCGTCGCATATATACAAGGATGTAGAAATGCTGCAGCTGCCACGTTCAACACAAGTCACGCCTCGCCTTGTAACCAGGATCTCCGCAGGCAGTGAGGCTACCAATACAAGTGCCGCTCTTGCAAGACCCAGATGGCGTCACCCAGCCCCAGAGTGCAATTTGCTTGCCATTCGCGAAGATTTGTGTCACGTTACCGGCCTGCGGGAAGGCATCAGCTGGGAATAGTCTGGCTACATGATGTTCACTCACCAAAGTTCCGAGGCAAACCTTCGAGCTCAAGTTGCAGTCGATGTGGAACGGCAGTGGAGCAGCACCAGCGAGGTCTGCTGATCCGTATCCATGTCCGTCCTTCATCCATGCGGAGATTGTCGCCTTTCCAGCTACGCGTGACTGTCAGTGAGGGGAGCCTTCTTGCTGCCATGACGGACATACTATAGTTGCCGCCGTCCGTGAGCATGTCCGTGATCTGTCCAGATACGGTGACGGTACACTTCTGATACCGCGAGTCGCATTTCGCCTCGACTGCGGAGCGGAACGCTGTCAGCACCCTCTCCGATCGATCAGAGTCGGTAGAGGACTTACTTAACGCTGGAATGCTGCTTGGAAGACTACTGACGGTCCCAGCAGCGCTAGCAACCGGTGCCAGGAAAGGATCCGCAGCACGAAGCGCTGTGCCCAAAGCTCCGGCGGGGCTTCTCTCCTCGAGCAGCGATCTAGTCGTGCCTTTGCCCAGGCCGCCTGATGTGCTGCCAATCGGATGTGCTGAGCCCGTGATGTGCGTTCCAGTCAGACCAGACACTGTTTCTAGAATGGATCCAAGAAGAGGCAGGCCGAGACCCAGCGGGGAGCCCGCAATGAGCGACACAATGTTGATATTGATGTACATGGTGCCCTGGTGAAAGCGGGACTGGACAGGCGGCGAGCGATGGTGAAGGTAAGAAAGCGAGCGTCTTCGTGTACTCTGACGCGAGGCTCACCGGTCCAGATCAACGTAGTCTTATACGTGCTGGCATTCCATGCCGCACTCTCGCTACCGCGGCTGCGACCGCGCCGTGTTGCACACCGACGAGAGATGGAGGCAACCTGCATTCTGGTCTAGCCCAGCCATTCAGCCATAGTCGGATGCCGAGTATGCCCATTGTCGGGCCCGATGGTCAGAGCATGTGGAGAGATGATCCGCATCGTGGTCCCTCGACTCAGAAAACTCAGTCAATGTCCGATCTCAACTTCCTTGTTTGTGGCAGACCTGGTGTCTAGATCTGGTTGTACTATGCTTCAAGACTGATCTGTGCAGCCACGCGAGCGGCACGTTTTGATTGACCAATAGCTGTCGTAGGGCATCGTGCGCAGGCACGTCCGTTCATGTCTTGGCGTTTGGCGAGCGTTTGGGATGTTCACTCGCTGACTCGACAGCCGGAGCTATCGTGAGCTTGGGTCTAGACTCGGACAAAAATGCATGACGGTTTGATCAAGTTCTGCGTCCTTTCTGGTGTCAAGAACAGAATCCACGCGCGGCTGCGACCTGTCGAACAAGCGAGAAGAACATGTGCTGTGCAGGTGCGCAGTAACTTGTTATCGATGATCGCACGAGGCCATGCATATCCGACGAATCAAGCTGGTATTATGCTACTGACATCTAGGGCTGGTGCATCAACAATCAACCCATCAGATCCACCATCACAATTTCCAAATTGGTCCTCGACCGCCTCGTGGCCGGTACGGTCACGAAAGCACGCCGAACGCTCAGTGGCGTACTGACGTAGTGCAGACCAGTCATTGCACATATGCCACTGTCCGTCACCGCTAGTGTGATGTCCGAATGTGTGGAGGGGAGTGCTGTCCGCATGACACATGATGAATTGCCGGAACGCATCGAAGCAGTGTCTGACATGCTGAATGGGCAATGTCAAGGGAACTCCAGCTTGACTTTCGAAGAAAAGCTTCCGCACAATTTTGAGACAGTGAAGTTGATGGTAGCCTTCGAGCAGGTACAGGTCCTTGTCTTCATTTCCAGGGACTGCCATTGACGCCTGCCAACTGTGTTCTGCTGCATAGTCGTGGTCGACAGCGATGTAGCCGTGAGCGGTGTTGATGGCGTTCCATACTGCATCACTTTCGGTGTCGTTGGGAGAGCTGTATGCCGTATACCAGTGGAATTGAACCGGCTTCCGAGGCAGAGGGTGCACATGGGCGGTTCCCGTCTTCGAAACTTCTGGCTCGAATGAGTGAGGTGTGGCGGATGCACGAAGAGCTTGGGAGTGTTCGCGTCGGAGCCATGTGATAGCCCAGCCGAGACCGAGGACCACATTCGAGATCACGAGTAGTATCGTGAGTGCCCTACTCCAGACTTGTCTGCGATGCAATGTGCGAGGGAGATCGTGGTCGAGCAAGGTCACATGCTCGACCAAAGCCTCTTTGCTTGCCATCACCCTGGGTGATTTGGGGATGGTGGCGACGATTGAATGTGTTGTGAACGTGGAACAGCAAATGCGTGCGAGCAGTGAACAACGCAAAGTTCATGCGTGGATGTACTTTGACGTGCGTGGTGTAGCGAAGGAACCGATGCATGTGGTGGCGCAACGGCGAGTCATTGGCCCCTGCATCTATACAACCACCTTCCTGGCTATAGTACATTCGACTGCTATCAGGAGTTCCGGACCGGTCTATGGCTCTACAGCATAAGTGTGAGGCGTTCGCGATCCCGAGAGCTGCAGACCACGCTGCAAAGTCTCATGCCTATCGAGCCAAACGGAGTACTTTCAGCGCCTAACGTGCAGCATGAGCAGGAGCTTCTCTGACACGCCACATCACTTTATCGCCTCCGGCTATGTTGCAACACGGGATCGAACAATGCCACCGTTGAAAAATAGCAAAGTCCAGATCACGACGATGTTGGAGTGACCAGTATTTCTTGGAATATATCTTCCGGCATGAAGCATAGCTCTTCGTACTGAAAGCACTATTCTACACCAGCTTTCCCAGTCCCTCATAATGTACGCCATTACTGAAGCCAGTACTCTCGCCCTCACGTTAGTTTTAACTATCTTGGCAACTCTTGCCCTCGGTCTTCGCCTAACTCAAGGCAACGCTGGTGATACTGCCAAGTTTCGATGGCATGTTGATGACTACCTGTGTGTTGCAGCCATGGTGAGTGTACATTTCTATGAGATTACGCATTAGAACAGAGGCTGACCAGTTGCACCAGATTCTGCTCTACGCCAGCTCTGCCATCATCTGCTGGGGAGCATCTGAGGGAGCCGTCGGTTCTCACTCCAGCCCAGAAGACGCCGAGAACTGGTACACAACTGCTGGACCTGCTTGGATTGTGCTGGCCAAGACCTTCTGGGTGGTGTTCTTCTTACAGCCATTGCAGCTTGGACTCATCCGACTTGCGATCTTGTTCCTCTACCGTCGCTTTTTCGGATCGTACAAAGCCTTCGACATGGCCAACTGGGCGTTGATCGGCATTGTCGCTAGCTGGACCGTAGCATTCTTCTTCGGCTTACTGTTCGATTGTGGGACGCATTTCAGTGCCAACTGGGGGTCATTGGGCGAGATCGCTGAACGATGCCCCTTTGGCTTCTTGCCCACCGTCGTATACACCATTCTCGATGCTTGTTTGGATCTATTCGTCCTGTTACTGCCCATCCCATGGATCTTCCAACTCCACTTGTCACTGTCCAACAAGATATCCATAACATGCTGCTTTATGCTTGGCTCCATTGCAACAGCGGCTGCATTTGTGCGGATGACGGTTTTCATTCAGTCGGGCATTCCCTCGGAAGCGATGAATCGAACGACGGTAATGGGTCTTCCGACGTATGATGTGTTGGGTATTGTATCAGCGGAAGTGTTCTGGACCATGATTGAGTGTACAGTGGCTTTGATCGCCGTATGCTTACCAGCGGTTCGTAGGGCGGTCGCGAGGAGTGCTTTGGGAAGGGCGTTGGGGTTATCGACCGTGTCGAGAGTTCTCCGAAGCATGGGATCGTTAAAGGGTACGAGGAAGATTGCTCCTGCATTGTCTGGTGAGAGTTGTAAGCTATCATCAGAATCGGGCAAGATCGACGTCGTCCTTGTGGAAGAGGTGAGTCTTGCGGCATCTGAGAATCCCACTGCTTGCTGACCCCTGATTACAGAAGCAGAGATCTATTGTATGACGAGCCGAACAAGCATGATGTCGATGCGGGGATTATACATTGGAAATTCAACCCCAAGAGTGATCTCAAGATCAAACACGGCGTGGTACTGCTGTTTGTGTTTCTTGAAGGACGGTGGAGGTCTATGGTATCCAACTAATTCGAGCCGCTTCTTGTCGGCACACTTGGAAAGAAGCTTCTTCAAATGCCATAAGTCCCCGTTCGGCGTGCTTGAGTGATATTCCCATCGTATGCCAGTGTCGCCATACAATTGTACTCGCTGACATCGGATGGCAACTGAGCTGGTGACATCTCTGCTCACACAATTTCGCAGCGCACTCTGGCATCATGGTCACCATTTAGCTCTTTCACACACGAACAACACGCTTCCGACCCCAAAAATTCGACCGTAGAGAACATTGCGACTCGGTGACTATCACTGATCGGCTTCACCCAAATACCACATGTGTCAAGGCGAGCAGCTGCCAAGTGAGGCATCTTCAGCAAGACTCGGCAGAATGCAGCGCCCCTTCGCGAAACGGTCTAGTCTGCGGCAATGGGTCTCGTCAACTTTCGCGGCCTTTAGCGATGGAACTGATAGACCGGGTCACGACCCCGTTTAGTCACCGTAGCCGCAGGAATCGGCTAAATAGCTGCAGATTCAATGATGAGCCCATCATGTAATTAGACGAACGAGAACCAGATAACTGCCGTATGTGATTCGGGTAAAATGATATATTCGCTGTCGGCCAGCGACCCTGTTGGTCCTCCTTGCATCTCGATTGCTCGGCAGCACTCCTCTTCGCTAAATGACGAGTTGGCTGGCTCTCTTTACGGTTCCTTGCATTGCTTGCATTGCCATCGCCGCCTGGCATGTGCAACAACGGCTTGATATGCGTATGTTGATGTTCTCACTGCACCTTCATTCATCAGTGACTAATCCTACGGAAGATCAATACCAGCACAACTGAAAGCGATGTGTGGCTTTCTGCGACAGTACGTACAACCAGCATGCTGTCGAAGGGAATCGCGAACGAGATGTTCAAACACATGTTGTGATACCCCGAGGCGCCCATGTGCGGAGCCGAAAAAAAAAGGCAGAAACACCAGAACGCGGGACGGGCTGCGGATGAGTAGATCCACTTTGATATGCAGGGCTGATGGAGGTGACTGGACAGAATCTCAGCTAGCCAGCAGAACGATGACGCCGCGATACAGCTCGAAAACAAAGACCACATTCAATCAGGAAACCGCAGATCCCATATGTGGAGACATACACATGTAATTGCGTCTTCATGCACGCTAACAAAATGCACACATGGGATTGCGTATTCGGGCACGCTAATAAAGACGCAAAGTCGATCAGCTATTGTTTGCTTCGCGGCTAACGAGGAAAGTGGTATGATTGGATGCAGCGCAGGCTTGGGGCCGGCTGGGCGGCAAGTTCAGACGATATTGAAGATTGAGGCATGTGGAGCGTTCAGGCCAGCGCAAGGAGTGACCGTGCGTGACTCCACTGTTCCTGTGCTGCATGTCATATCTGTACAGCCGTAGGAAAGTCGTCTATAGCGTCCTAGACAAACAAATACCTAGGTTTCGAGTGCAAGTTTCGGAAAGCACGTCGCTTCATCAGCGTCAATAGTTGTCTCAGCATGGCGCAAAATCAAACCCAAAACTCGATTGATGAACGCTGTCCAGCGAGCGTCAACGGATATAAGAAGGTACCGATCACGCAGATCCTCAACGAACAAGGCGTAAGCAGCTGGCATCCGCTTGGTAGAGAAATTCGCAGTAGCTGATGGGGAGCCAGCATATCGCAGAGGAGGCGCGAACCGGGGAAGTCTGTCGATTGAAGGGCGAACCCACTTTCTGGAGCCGGTCCCGACATCAGCAAGCCCTGTCCAGTATTTGGGAGGACCACAACAGCTGGCGGATGAATCGGAAGCGGCTTCTGGACATGAAGCATATACGGGAATATGAGCAACCACCGGAAATACCCGAGTTGCTTGAGAACGTCATCAAAAGTATGCTGGAACGCTTTCCGGAACTGGGCAGAGGTAAGGTGGTGTTATCCGTAGATTGGGTTGTAGACACGCTGCAGGTGCGACCATACATCGGGCAATACATATGAGTTGTCCTGCACAACATCGCGCATGCCGAGAGAATTGCATCTGAATGCACGATGAGGGGACACAACGAGCAACGGGGCGCACGAAGGGGTGTCGATCAGCAATTATTCCAGCCTCAGGAGCTCGGCGTGCTGGCCCAATGCAGAAGAATCGGCCGACTCCCGATTGTTTGACATGCGATGTTTGGGCGATGCTTCGCCTGGAGATGTTGTGGAATGCGCGAGGCTCGTACAGATGGAGATAGCGATGACGCTCTGGAGGCACAGACCTCTAGTTTCTGAGCGAATTTACAGTGCGGATAAGCTGTAGGAAGTTTTCTTTTCTGGACCCCAGGTGTTGAAAAATTGGTGCAGGTGTCATTCTCGTGTTTGAACAGGTTGCCTGCGCATCTACACGATCAACGCACTCTTGATTTGCCACGGGCCGCGTCATCTTTGATTATACTGGAGTCTTCACAAGCTTCTTTAGGCTCTGTACTGCGACCCATTCTTGGCAGGGAGGCTGTTCGGCAAGACCAATCAACATTGCTCGCACAGTTCAAACTTTGAAGCTCGAATGGTAAGACATCCAGATTCGAGCAGACAATCCAATCAAGACTGGCCTCGAGGCTTGGAATGCGGTGGAGTCGGGAATGCGGCGCGGTCTGTACATGTTTCATGAACTGGCAAGTCCAATCTTGATCTTTGCTTGAAGGAAAGCACGATGCATGTTGTCACTCTGAGAAGAGGATCGTCGCGTTGCAGTATCGCGCTAAAGAGGAGTCAGTCGTGCTATGATGTTGGCTGCATGCAAATGCACCGAACTCACAGAGGATCAGTCCTTGAATCTGTCGATTTGAGGAATGGGCTCGTCCTCGTAAGGGTCCATATGGTATTCGCTCGTCAAGATGTCGTGTACATCGTCCCGCTGACAGCAAAATGCCATGAACAGATTCTCTTGGGCTCGTAGATTTGGTAGCCGCAGCGTGGCCATGACTTTAGCTCGCCAGTACCGCTGCAGACCTGGCAAGTCCTGGCGATATGCCATGGCAATGTGGGCCGTGCGGTCCTCGCGGGCTTCATTGGGTCGTACGTCCAGCCGAGTCGAGAGAGCCATCTTGGAATGTACGTAACAGCGACGGTCGGCGCACCTGTCGCTTCGATTGCGCAGTAGGAGTGGGATCGGGAGGATGATTGGAGGACTTCGATGTCTGCTGTTGAAGACTGTAGCAAAAAGGGTGTTGGTCTGGCCACGGGCGTCCGCGTGGTCGCCAACTACCTCCTAATAAGAGCACAACAGCTGCCTGTGTATTTTCGCACAGCCGCGATCTGCGGACGCCGGGACACAACGCAAGTGCTCAGGTGATACAATTGTACTGCAATGCAGGGGCCGGGGAACACGAGACTCAGCCGTTGTAGCGAGGGGAAAGCCGATGCTGAGCGCTGAGAAGGATTGGCCATCGCAGCCCTGCATAGAGGGTGTCAGTGGCACGAGCGCTGCTTGAAATATGTGACGCGTCGCATGAAGCTGAGCTGAGTTCATGCCTCAGTGGGTAGTGCACTCGCGTGTGACGCCCACGCTGACACGGGGAACCTCCCAGAAGCCCTCCACGAACGGGTTCCGGACAGCACCACCCTCGGAAGTACCGTACATATAGGTTAGAACTTGCCCAAAGCGGGAAAGGACTTTTGTGTCAATGTATCCAGGACTCGAGAGCAGCCTCCAGGTGCCCTCTCAGCATCAGCTGTATTTGGTGATGCACAGCATCGTGAAGCAATGCGACTGCATAGCGAGTGCATTGAAGAGCTTGTTGACCGGGGAATCGGCTTCTGTCGTCGGTGTCTTATATCATGCAATCCTTTGCTGCACAAACGCAAGATTGCCTGACCGGCATTCCCGTTTCTGCCATCCTACATCCACTCGACTGGCTGAAAGAGGACTCAAGTGATCGCGATCTGTATGCAAGAATGAAAAGAGAATGTTCACATGCGGCAAAGGAGCAGGGATTTAGCATGGACGAGTATTCGCGTAGCAAAGATGCCGTGGTGTTGGAGATATTGACGAGAGCTGTCAAAGGCGCCGGCCTTGTCTATTCCACGAAGAACTATCATTCTTATCCACGCTAGACTTCTGCGCAATACGTATGAGTGACTGCGATGTGCGAATAGGATAGACTGACCAGAAGGGAAATATTCGGGCCTAGCCGTAAACGAGGGACATTGTCTAGCGCCCGCGCTAGCCGCCCACGATTCTACCAATATCCAATGTGTCGGTACTCGTTGGGGTCCCATCAAGCATCAAGCTCGATCACGTTCCGCCCGTGAATTGCCAACGAGAAGTGAAGACCAGTCGTATCATGCCCAATTGCATGTTTGCTAGGTCTAGTCAGCGCCATTCAGTGTCAACTACTTGATACGACCGCTCCTCTCGCAATGATGCACAACAGAGCGGCAGTGTAAGCGACAACTCCCCGCCCCACGCCTCAGTCGTCGACGGGGAGAGGACTGGCACAACCGGTTGCATCGCATCCGCGGAGGAGCTTGGAGCGCGTTGTAGCTAGGTGTCAGTGTTGCGACGGGTAGCCAGTAACCCACTCAGTTTGACGCCGTCATGTCGTGCGTACCGTAACTTGATTCGAGAAGCTAGGATGTACTGCAGACATAGTGTGCAAAGGTTCACCCACGAATCCCGCCCACTTCGACATCTCCATCAAGCATGCGGAGCTTCGCGGGATGGGGGCGGGATGGCGGTCTCCCCACCACTTCAGCATATCAGTCCTGGGCATCAACCACCAATGAAGCAAAGCTGCTTCGTCGACCAGCAAGAGACAACCCTGCATGCAACGTGGATTGTGGAGGGCGTTCTCTCCCGGTGGGGATTTTGTGGAGAGGCAGTTTGAACGGGCGAAGGACGACTCTGTGCCTGTACGAGCGTAACAACAAGCCTCGTCTGCAGTCTTCCATGTGCCCATTCTCCAGTCGCTGGTGGCACGCGGCAGCACGACTGGCTGAGATTGTCCGTACTGATGCCACCGATAACCAGCACGGGGTCACAACGGTTGACAACTTGGCATGAGCGCGGAGATCTGTGTGCGTTGGCAGTGTTGTCACATCGTGCCGCGTCGTGTGGTGTGACGTTGAAGTTTCACCTAGACAGACAATATGGATCGAGCATCCAGTCCGGCTCGCATGCTCCCGCGCCGAGACTCTGGGCATGCTGCGAACTACAGCATATATGCGGCAAGCAGTCTTATCATCGCCTGGACTCCACACGAGAAGTATGGGACCGTCACGATCAGGCCAGCGGCCCCACGACCAGGTGGCTATCATCAGCTTTCCTCGGCCATGTGACATGCCAACAATACATCTGCACCCCAAGGCTTATGCGAAGAGAGATGGATCCGGATGCAACGGTGATTGACAGGTCAGAGTCCCGTACTGTGACAGACAACATTGGCAGTACAAACAACTTGCGAGTGACCTTGAAACAGAGCAGCTCGATCAAAACTCGGAGTTCCTGCGCTCGTCATCTTCATCATCAATCTCTCCCACCACTTCACTATCCTCCTTGTGCTGCACATGTCTCGCCCTCTCCTCCCTCTCCTTCCTTTCCTTCTCCTCTCTGATCTCCCTCTCCTTCCTTTCCTTCTCCTCTCTGATCTCCCTCTCCACCTCATGCCTCCTCTTCGTCGCATTATACGCCTTCGGCAACAACCCTTTCCTCCTCAAATTTCTCTCCATAAACGGACTCAACAACCCATCCATCTCCTTCAACTCCCTCTGCTTTCTCTCCTCCCAAAAATCCGACAGCTCCTGATCATACTGCTTCGCAAGACCCCACCACTCCGGCCGCGGTTTCCCATCGACCTGCCTCCGAATCTTCTTGAACTTCTTCGCCGCGTCGCTGCCCCCGCAACCCACGTGCATCGGCGCCTCCGGATAAGGATACGTGTCGATAAAGCAGTAAGTCCCTTCTTCTTCGCACTGTAAAATCGTGAAGGGAAACAATAAGCCAAAAAATTCGTCATGTGTAAAATCGCAAGAAGAAGGCAAGCAAGCAAAGAGGATCATTCAAACATAACTGGACTAAGCTCCGTA
The DNA here is from genome assembly GCA_022702355.1 of Cercospora zeina. NCBI lineage: Eukaryota > Fungi > Ascomycota > Dothideomycetes > Mycosphaerellales > Mycosphaerellaceae > Cercospora > Cercospora zeina. The sequence goes on from JAKLWX010000005.1 coordinate 1,802,814, forward strand.
CAAGGCCACGAAGTATTCCAAGGTTGAATCAGGCAATTGTTGTCTTTGCAGGAGCCGGCGGAGCATAGTGGATACTGTCCATCATCCAATGCGGCCAGTCATCAGTCACCATCTCGTTACGTGCGAAACAGGAAATTTATTATCGAGACGAACTCACCTCAACCGACTCGCCCTTTGCCACGGAACTTGACCCGCACCATAGCATGAGGAAGACCACGAAAATGTGTGCTCGCATGGCTGCAGCCTGCAGGACGAGCTCGAGTCAGAACGACTTGCGTGCGTGCAATGAATGGCTTTGCACAAAGCGGGCGATATGCAGAATGCCATGTTGTCCTACCTCTGCATTCTTGGATTCGGCAGCCCTGCTAGGGGCAGCTAACTTTCGAGAGAAGTCAAGCGATCGTGGTCTCTTCATCGAACCACCAGGATGAAACCCTATTACAACCACATCATTAATCGAGCCTCAGGGTAGGGGGTCTTACAGAAACAGACCAGATGGAAAATGGAACTTCGCGAATGGCTCTGTCGGAGCAATCGTTGATGATTCATACCATGTGCTATGAAGCCTGACAACTTCGTCAACGAAGCCGGCTAGAAACGGTGTGACGCGCACCATGTGTTCAATCTATGCGTCAGCTCAAAACTCCCATCCATCATAAGCGTCGACTTCATCAGAGTCATGCCACATTCCATAACCAAAAGAGCGTCATAATGTCGGGAACGAGTCCACGCGTCGCCGTGAGTACCATTCGTATCCTCCGCGATGCTTCTCCACTGCATCAGACGTCAGCCTTCTCGCCCATCTGGCTCGGCGTAGCCTCTCCATTCTTCTTCGCTTTCTTAGCCTTGCGTGCACGCTTAATCGCCTTCCAACTCTCAACCAGGGAGATGAAAATGACCAAGCTGGCGAAGACCAGACCCCACTCCCATTGCAGCGGCAAGTGCCGGAAGACGACACGGTTGACGACCGGAATGAAGATGATTGGGAACGGTGTAACAAGACCAGCCATAACTGCCCAGAACAGGAAGCGGTTCTTCCGCAACGTGCGAACGACGCTGAGTCCCTTACGTGGATCCTCATTCGGGTACATGTTGAAGAGACTAAGGTCGAGATGCTTCGCCTCCCAAGCCATGACAGAGAGCAAGACAGTCAGGATCGAGTATGCAGTACCTCTAGCGCGATATGCTAACTCGCAGCTCTCGTTGAAGTTGTGATTGCAATCATATCCAAGATCGCCATTGCCCTTGACATAAGCAACAATGACGAAAGATACGAGGCAAAGGGTTCCCATGCAGGTACCGTAGATGAACTTGTCGATGATGAGTTCCTTGGTGAACACACCAGATTTCAGCGAGTGAGGTGGACGTGTCATGACATCAGCAGACGCCTCCTCCAGACCAAGTCCGATGGCCAGGAAAGACGACGAGACAAGGTTGGCGAAGAGAATCTCCAGAGGCGAGAGCGGGAAGACCGAAACGCCATCGCGATCCTTGAAGGCCAGACCGATGAGCAGCAGGATGACTTGAGCGATGTTAGAGATGAGCAAGTGCAGCAGGAATTTGCGAATATTGTCGAACAGACGGCGACCTTCGCGGATAGCAGAGACGATCGAGGCGAAATTGTCGTCTGTCAAAACCATGTCTGCTGCTTCTTTGCTAACGTCGCTGCCGTTGAGACCCATAGCGACACCAACGTCTGCTCCCTTGAGGGCTGGCGAGTCGTTGACACCGTCTCCTGTCATGACGCAGTATTTGCCCTTGCGGTGCAGGGCTTCGAGCATGCGGAGCTTGGTCGTTGGCGAGCATCGAGCGAGGACGAGTGGGAAGGAAGGAAGCTGATCAATCTCCGCGTCCGACATCTTGTCGAAATCGGAAGCGACCATGACAGCCGTCGATGCATCAGCACCAAGGACATGAGGAGCCAGAATGCCAATTTCGCGGGCGATGGTAGTAGCGGTCTTGAGATGATCACCAGTCAGCATGTGGACAGTGATGCCAGCTGCCTGACACTGCTTGATCGCGCCAGCAGATTCGAGACGCGGTGGGTCGTAGATGCCAACAAGACCAGCGAATTCCAAATTCTGTTCCATGAGCGTACGATCGGCGAAGAGTTCGCGGTTGTCTGGAGACAGTGTGCGATGGCCAAGACAAAGGACCCGGAGACCCTCTGTAGCCATGGCATCAGCCTGGGCCAAGATGTCCTGGGAGGCTTCGTGGCTGACCTTCATCAATGGCAACAGGACTTCTGTAGCACCCTTGGTGAAACATGTGCGAGTACCGGTGGACGTTTCCTCGTAGACAGCAGTCATACGCTTGACAGAAGAGTCAAACGAATGCTCGGTGACGATGGTGAGGCCTTCTCGGGCAATGGTATCTTGCTTGCCACAGCCAGTACGCATGGCCATGACTTGAAGGGCGATTTCGGTAGGTTCACCAGCGGCTGTCCACATGGATTCAGCATTTGGCGGGGGAATGACAGTAGAAACATTGCAGAGGGCAGCGATCTGGAAGAAGACCTCAACCTCGTGATCATTGACCACGTCCTGGGCCCACTGAAGGGTGCGGCCTTCGAAGTTGAGGCTGCCGGCCGTGGGATCCAGAGGGTTGGACTCATTTTCGACTTTGATGACGCGACCGCTTGGAAGCCACGCTTTCCTGGCCAGCATCTTGCCCTGGGTCAGAGTACCAGTTTTGTCCGAACAGATATTGGTGACACCTCCGATCGCTTCAAGGGCACCCATTTTGCGAATGATGACGTTTCCCTTGGCCATGGCTTTTGAGCCAACAGCCATGGTAATGGTCAAGACGGCAATGAGCGACTCCGGAATGACGGCGACGGCGACACAGATACCGTAGATGAGGGTTTCGTCATCAATGTCCCAGACGTTGGCGGAAAAGACAATAATGGCGAGAAGGATGGCGAGAGCGAAGAGGAACAGTGCAAACCACGACAACTTGACTTGCAGTGGAGTTCCGATGAGACCGAGAGCGCCTTTGAGGCCCTTCAAGAATCTCTTCGCCGCACGAACGATCCATGGTCCTTCGTTCACGGGCTTCTTGTCACGAAGGAGGGCGGCAATCTTGCCAATCTCCGTGGTCATGCCAGTGGCGACGACGATACCAAAAGATCGACCACGAGTGACCGTGGTGGAGGAGTAGGCAATGTTCTGCCTATCGCCAACAGGAGCATCAGCCTTATCAGAGATGAAGTCGGCATCCTTTACGGCGGGCTTTGATTCTCCAGTCAGGAGAGCTTCGTCGCTGGCAAAGTTGATGCTGTTGGCAAGACGGACATCTGCAGGGACGACGTTTCCGACGGCCAGCTGCACAATGTCGCCGGGGACCAGGTCTTCGGCCTTGATCTCCTGCAAAGCGCCGTGATCACGGATGACTTTGCAGGTGGGCGCGGCCATGGCGAGAAGGGAAGCGATGGTTTCCTCGGCGCGGTAGTCCTGAATGAAGCCGACCACGATGTTGAGAATGATGACGGCGCTGATGACACCGCCTTCGATCCAATCCATGGTGGCGTAACTGAGGATCATGGCAATCGCCAGAACCAGCGTGAGACTGTTGGAAACCTGGCGAAGAAGGATTCGCCACCAGATCACCCGGCCTTCGGTTTCGAGCTGGTTCGCGCCATACTGCTCACGGCGGCGAGTCACCTCGCTGGTCGCCAGGCCATTCCTGAGATAGGTTAGCAGACGAATCGGCTGGAAGTGGTGGCGAGCACTCACTCGATGGTCGTGCCGAGAACGTTCGCCACACTGGAATGGGTCAAAGTGTGGGCGTGAGCATTGATGGTGCTAATGTGGGCACTGTCGGCCGTGTCGACAGTGGTGATGGAATTGGTGGTTTTCGTGCCGCGAGCTCCGGGCAGAGACTTGTCGTTCATCAGAACAGACTCTCTGCTCGAGCCCGCGCTCGGTATAGGCGGCTGGTCGTCGACATTGCCGCTGTCGTCGGCGGAAGGGAAGCCTCCCGGGCCATGGGGCGCTGCCGAGTGAGATGACCCGACATCAAAGGTGGAAGTCAAGGAAGGTTTTTCCATCAATTACCCCGGTGCGAAGAAGCGGTGGTGGGGTTGGACCGAAAGCGGTAGGTGGACGGTTCGGTAGCTGTGTAGTGAGATGGAGGCACAAAGAAAGGGCGAGGCTCGGCGTCTCCGATCTTGCTATGGGGCGGAAAACGAGCGAGGTGGGAGGGGTGGGTGGTACCTTTTGTATGGGCGGCAGCACGTGGGTGGAGACCAGCAGGCGGCGGAATGCGCAGCCCAGCACCTGGCATCTTCTAGGCGGGACCTGCACGCCGCCACAAATCGTGTTTGGCCAAGCTCCCATGACGCCGCGATGAGGCTCGGCATGCGCAGTCATTGTCTTGGGCGCCGCGTCGTTGCGGCATGCTGCCGGTGGCGTCGCACTCCCTTCCTCCAGCCTTTGTGAGGTCACTGTTGCTGTGCTCTCGCATGTCCGACACGGTAGGAGACATGTGCTGCAGATCCGCGTGTTTGTCGCGTGCTGCCGTGGCGTGTGAAGGCGAGGTCACGTGAAGGAGGAAGCTGTCGTCGTCGCCTATCGCCGAGCTTGGCGGACCCACAATGCCGATGCTATCCGCCAATAGGGCCTCTCGCGCGTGCCTCGCTCCTTCCGCAGCTGATGAGAGATGTCGTCGACTTCGAAACTTCTCGACAGCGCATCCTGGACGGCGCGGGGAACGCTGCGGAGACGAGTCGTATCTCTGCCAGGGCCCATGCGACCCCCGCATGATAGTATATCAAGCCTTGCTCCTCCGGTGAGAAAAACGGTGCCGGTCTCGATATCCCAAGCCCAAAAGGGAGGCGTTCAACTCCACTTCACCTTGCCCGCAAAATATGCCCGCAACCGCCATTGATAGTCGTACAACAATGCTGACAAAGAACGCTGGCCACATTCTGGATCGGCATGTGAAAACCTACCGCCAGTAAGAGCAGAGACATTTCCACCTGTTCAGTGAGGGCAATCCATCTGACCATCAAGTAAACCTGCGTATACAGCAGTCGCGAAAACTGCTGGAATATTCTTGATTTTCGGTCATGCATCTTCTTTCCCAATGCGTGGGCCGAGGAGGCTGGGTTCCTCTCAAGCCACTTGGCAGGGCCTACTCTATGGAGCACAAGACTCTTTGCTGACCAAGGCCAAGACGACGATGCAAAGCTGGAGAACCCGGTCTTTGCTTCATGTTCGGCATTTCCCGCCTACGTGAGTGTGGGGAGCTTGACAAGGACATCATGCGTCAACTGTGCCGCGGCTGCACTACCGCAGAGAGAGTAGGACAGTAGAGACGAAGCAAAACGAACACTGGCACGAACAAGATGGACGTGAGGCCAAGGGTCCTGCGTACTCGGATCGCGCGAAATCAAGCGCCACGTAACTGAAGCAAATGTTCACCGAACGGGCGTTGCAAAACGCAGCGATGAACTTGTGAAATCTGCTCATCATGTTGTAAAGCTGCAGTGGCCTGTGAGGCAGTGGCCACGAAACAACTTTCGGCCCGAGTTCCTCCGAGCACTTGCCTGGGACATCAAACGTTGACGACTTTCGAAGCGCTATCAACACTGTACAATTTAAACCATTGCAAACAGCGATGTACAGCGCGCGCCCGTGGGCTAGTGTGCATGCAATGGCCCGAAGGATCGTACGCCGGCCAATAGGCGAGGATGGACGCTGGACCGTCCCCACCATCTGAGCATACCAGAGCTAAGTCGCAGTGTAGCAAGACTGACCAAAGAGCACAAATAAGCATCGCACAGGCTGGCCATGGACTCATCGAAAACAGGCTCAGGTCTACCGAGCAGAGTGCTATGCGGTGTCACAATTCCGGACACGCCTCTGGTCTCCGCTGCACTTGACTTCGCGAAATCGGTTTCCGCCGACTACACTTACAACCATATTGTCCGATCGCTGCTTCTCGGCTTCATCATTGCAGATAAGCTCCCACATACCCAGTCTCGAGATCGCGAAGCTCACGCGATCGCTGCGATTCTCCACGATACGGGCTTTCCCATCGGACACCCTCTTCACAGCGAAGTACTCAGCTTGGACAAGCGTTTTGAAGTCGATGGAGCCAACTGCGCGAGGGAATTCCTGAAGAAGCACGGCAGGTCGGATGACTGGGACAAGCATAGGCTTCAGCTCGTCTGGGATGCGATAGCCTTGCACACGATTGGAACCATCGTGTTCGAGAAAGAGCCAGAAGTGCAAGCTACAGCGTACGGCATATGGGCGGATTTTCAAGGTCCAGACCGGGTTCCTGGCGGCGTGTTAACCCGGGAAGAGTACAACGCATGTGTTAGGGTCAGAATCATGATTTTCTTCGAGAGAAGTCGATTGGAAATCCTTACGAGCGGCTGACATGCTTTCTGCATATAGGAATTTCCCCGCCTGGGCTTGATGGCCGGTCTCAAGGAAAACATGCTACATCTCTGCAAAAGTAAACCAGCAACCACGTACGATAACACCGTCGGGGAGTGGGGCGACAGGTATCTGAGCGAGGAAGAATACAACCGAAAGCCAAATTTGACGCAGAACTTGCTGGAAACTTGCGATCTCGACGAGAGAGATCCGAATGTGTGATTCGGTGGGGTTGATGACTGGACCTCAGCCCAGGATTCGTCTCACGAGCCAGATGAGGAAACTCAATTGGGAGGTGGGTTAATCATTCGGCGCGTCGAACGGCAACATCTTCTATAGTCATGAAGTCTGCTGCTCAGTCACGAAGTCTCTCTCCTGTTGTGCGCCTTGATGATGCTAGATATCGTGCAGCTGATATAAAACGTCATCTTTGAACTCGTATGTTGCGGCAGATTAAAGCTCCAGTAGAGTCCTGTAAGAGTTGGAAGTCGCCGGTACAGGCTGTGTAACATGGTGGAATTCATGTTGTGACCTAGAACTGTAAGTTAGCCACTATCTCTCGTCAATTCTCACAGGATCCGTATGAATTGGTCTGTACTGCTCCAGATATCTCCTCAAAGCCAAGGAACTATGCGTGCCTCGACAATAGCCTGTGGCTCTGAGGCTCTGATAAGCCTTGGTAAATCTGGTAATGCCGCACAAGGGCCGGCAATGTATCCCTCCGATTCGCAACGCTTACTCATAGTCGAGCGGCGAGGTGTGACATCCTACATGAGGTTGGTAGCTGACCAGTACGTATAATTTGTCGAGTAAGCACAACACGTTAGAAAGCTATTGTAAATCAGATTCTGAGTATCGAATTGGAGACAATCACCGCGCGAGGCGGTTGTGACGAAGAAGTGTTGATGGGATGCCATTGGTGCGTCGAGCTGGGCCGTACGACCTATGAGCAGAGCCAGAGGTAGTGCTGTCGCACGTCGGAATCAAGCTCGTCAGCATCCTAGCTACATCTAGGTAAGACTCGTGCCACGAGTCCGATCAGGATAAGAAGTGAAGACGAGGTATCTGCTGTGGAGTTGGAGAAATAGCTGAACAAGACTCGGCATCAAGCAAACAGCCCTAAGCTGGCAGCGGCCTGAATGTACAGATGTATCAGGTGGCTGATTACGTGTATTCGTAATGTTCCGAACTTTACTTATTCGCACTAGTATTGTTACTCTATTATTAATAGTCGCAACTATAATAGCGCAATGCCTTATAATAGCTATCTAGAGTGTTCGCTAAAGCCGTCTGCTACTTCCTATTATTAACCGAGTTAATAATGCGCGCCGCTACGATAATAGCAGCGGTTCGATATACCTCTTCTTCGCCTTTAGTTACTTACTTACTAGTTATTCTATATTCGTAGTACCTCTAGCTACTTAGAACTACGTATAATAACTTCCTTTAAGCCTATTAATACTACCGAGGGTGCTGCGCTAGAGTAAGTCGCTTAAACCCGCTTACGAATATTAACTAATAGGTTATAGCGCTACCTTTCGTAATCGCGCGTCCTTCTTTCTACCTACTATAAATACTTAAGACTAATCCGTACGCGAGCGCTTATACTTACTAGTAGCTACTACTATAACGCTCTCTTTACTACCTACGAATCTAGCTCGCTTCTGCTATCTAACTACTACCGATTCTACGAAGTTCTAGTTCTATTCGTAGGCTACCTAGCGTAGCTTTATTCGCGACACTTAAAGTACGTCTTTATAATCGTAGTACCTTCTACTTATTCGCTAACTAAGTATATAGATCCGACTACTAAACGAAGCGCTAAAGCTAACTTACGCAAGTTCGATATTATCGGCTATCTAATAGAGACTAATAAAGGTATCTATATTCTACGAGTTTATAGTACGTTCGCCTACTAATTTAAGTAGGAATAAGAGTACTAAACGTCTATAATAGGTATATTCGCGATTCTAATACTGAGCCTTATACTATATTCGCTTCGCGTAGCGATCGCTAGTACGTATATTATTAGCGCTATAATAGAAGCGGCTACGACGCGAGAGACGTAAAAGCTAAGCCTAAGGATAAGTAAATAGATAAGACTATAGATTAAGGCGCTAACGAGAATATAGGTAACGCTAGCGCTAGCGCTACTACGAATACGCTAATCGAAATTAATAATAAGGATACTACTATAGAGGATACTACGGATATATACGCTAGCTATAAAGCTAAGCTTACGAATATAAAGAGGAGCCTAGTTGCGATTAAGGCGCGTTTAGCGTTTCTCGAGCGTCTGTACTATAGCGTTACTAGCCGGTTCCGTAATACGAATAGCTATCTACTCTACTATAGTAATAAGTAGATATTCGTAAGGTTTAATAGCGTTATTCGTAGTATAATACCTTATATAGATAGCTCTTAGAATAATTAGAATCGATTTACGTATACTCTATATTATCTCTTACTATTTATACTATATTCGCTACCTCCTATTAGCCCTTCGATTGTCCTTCCTTAGTCCTCGAACGTAGAGACATTCCTAGCTTAAGTACCTATATTCGCTACCTTAGTCGTAGTTTTATATTCGCCGTAGCCTCCGAGGTATCGTTCGCTATAGCCTTAGAGTTACTATTTGCCGTAGCCTTAGAGTTACTATTCGCCGTAGCCTTAGAGTTACTATTCGCTATAGCCTTAGAGTTACTATTCGCCGTAGCCTTAGAGTTGCTATTTGCTATAGCCTTAGAGACCTCGTACGCTTCTAGTAGATTAGGCTTTATAAAAACCTTAACTCGTAGTTTAGTAGCTATTATAGTATTATCTGCTAGATTAGTCTTTACTACTATAACCTTTAATCGAGCGTTCGCTAGAGCCTTTAATATAGCTACTTTCTTCGAGACTATATTCGCTACGTCCTAAGCTACCTCGTCCGTATTAGCGGCTATAGCTTTAAGAGCCCTCTTTTCTACGAATATATAGTCGAATATTCGCTACGTAGTTAGAAGATTACTCTTAAAAGATAATATAGAATTATCGTCGCTACTAATAGTTATAATAGGTATACTATTAGACGTATAATCCGCGAATCGAGCATTCTTTAAGCCCTTATCTACTAGCTTTAGTCCTAGCGTTAGCGAACGAATAATCTGCCGGCTCGCTACTCGTTTATAGCTTAAGCTAGCGGTTGTTATTAGCTAGGTATTCGCTAGTATACCTATATCGTTCTTCTCGGGTAAGCTAGCGGCTACTATTAGCTATATATTCGCTAGCGTATCTATATCGTTCTTCTCGGGTAAGCTAGCGGCTACTATTAGCTATATATTCGCTAGCGTATCTATATCGTTCTTCTTAAGTAAGCTAGCGGCTACTATTAGCTATATATTCGCTAGCGTATCGTTATCGTTATAGAACCTAGTATCTAGTAGCTATTATTCTAAGTCCTCTTCTATTATATAGTTAGATACGGTCGCTTAGTTCGCTAGTCTATTCGCTACTATATTAGGCTCCGATAGAGGCTTTTCTAGTAGTAGATTTAGCTTTATAGAACGATTAACGATATAGGCAACATCGATATTCGTATAGAGCTACTATAGGTTATTCCTTGTCTTATTAAAGCTTATAACTTAATAATTAATTACGCGGCTATTTATACTAAATTAGCTAGGTTTAATCGGCTAATAGTTGTCCTCGCTAAATCTATAAGCTAAATACGCCTCTTAATAGGGTTACTAGAGCTAGTATTCGCACGTAGGATACATAGTAACTAGTCTCTAAAGCTAGGTAGTTAGCGTATCGAATAGCTCGATCTAAAGTTCCGAATTTATTATATCCGTAAGCCCTTTAACTAGCTACCTAGCGAGTTATCGTAGTTCTACGAACTTCCGCTCTATAGCTAGTATTCTAGGTAGTCGCTTACGAATAGGACGATCCTTAGCCTTAAGGATCTTTAGCGTTATACTTAGGCGAACCTCTCGTTTAGGTATAGCTCGGCCTTTAGCTTTATTAGCTATATTCGCTAAGCCGCTAGCTATACTAGACTAAATACGCTTAGTAGCTACTTAAGTAGTAGATTACTCTTTACGCTTTATATAATAAATCGGATAGTATCTGCTATTCTTTATCTTGCGAGCCTTTAGCTTATTATTTAGCTATTTCTTGCTATTCGTACGTTCTAGTATATTATAGAAACCTTTAGTAGTATTAGATATAGGTAGTAGCTAGGCTTATTCGCTATTATTTAAGAAGGAAGGAGCTAAGCTAAATGCCTAATTCGTAGCCGTACTAGCTAGTTTAACTAGATTCGTAGCTAAACTAGCTAGTATAGCTAGATTCGTACTTAGTAAACTAGCCTCTAGTAGAAAGGCCGATCTAACCTAAGTTATATTCGTAGAATAATAAGGATTAGGTCTAGTACGGCAGTATAGATAAAACCTATATTCGCTTAAGTGCGGATTACTAGTCTTAGGGCAGAAGGGTATCTAGCTATTATTATTATTAGCTATTTTACTAGTAGTATACGAATAATAATAATAGGGATCTAATTTATAGTAAGAGATAGGTATAGTTCTCGATAGCTTTCTATAGTCGGTAATAAAACGATAGTACCTACGGCAGTTATAACTACTCGTTCGTAGTAGCGAATATAGCCCTAATATAATTACTCGACTATAAGGATAATTTATTAGCGCGTAGAAACTCCCTTAAATTATAACCTAATCGTAGATAGTTATTAACTTAATTATAAAGATAGATATACGCTAAACTATATAGCTTTAAGTAGCGGCCGTCGTTAGCGAACGAGTTACTATCCTTACCGCTATCGAATACGTACGGATATCTACTAGCTACGAGTACTTAATTATACTATTCGAGAGTAGCTTCGGGTAGATACGAGTCGAGGTCTACGGATACTAGCGGATACGTTAGCTCGTAGCGAATACGCTATAATAGCTATAATAGCTATAATACCTAGCTCTACTAAAGAGGGGAAGCTATATTATCGCTAAGGTAGTAGCGAATATATACTATATTAAGCAGTCTTAGCAGTCTATTACTAGATTATTAGGTAGCGAATATCTAGTAGCCGTCCGTAAGGCTCGCTACCTTTTAATTCCGAATAGTAGTAGTTAATATTAGGAATTCTAGAGGCTACTAACTCCGTATATTACCTACGAATACTATAGGTATTCTATATATTAACGAAGTTCGCGATTATACCGCGTATAATCGGCGTATATATCGCGAGAAAGGCGATTCGGTGCGCCTTCTACGAATTCTTAAAGAGGCCTACGGACTTAAGTTTATAGAACTAGTTACGCTATATATTAAAGGCTGCCTTAGCGCCTTTACCCTACTAGTATTCGATAGTATTATTACCTTTACTCGTAGTATACTAGAAGTATTCGCTAAATAGTAGGTACTAGCCTTCTTACTATTCGCGGAACTATAGGTACGTATCCGTAAGTATAGGCGTTTCTATACTACTATCCGATCGTACGATTCGCGGTATACGGCCGGTAGCGACCGTAGTAGTAAGATACTATACGAATATAGAGAATTTAGTCTTTACGTAGGTTCTATAGTACTACTAGATAATCCTCCGCGAATATACGTTAATATAGGCGTATATACTAAGTATAAAGAATACGAACTTATAGAAGGCATCGATTAACTATATATCGTCCGGCCCTTCTATACGAGGCTACGATAAACGTATAGGTATTCGCCGCTTATTAATCCGGCGATACTCGAATAGTATAGAATTATAAAGGCGTATAAGCTAATAGATATAGTTACTAAGAAGCGGTTAGCGAATATATAGATATCGCGTACGGCATACGCTAACCGCTTAATAAGGCCTATAGTCCTATAAATATACTAAGCTAGTATTCTATATTTGTAGTCTATTATCTTACCGTAATTCTAAACCTCTACAAGTACCTAATTAACCTAGATATTCGCTTTAGGAAGCCTCTTAGTCGTAGTCCTTTTAAATAGGCCTAGCTTACGGCGTAGTCCTTAAAGCTATCGTAGTAAGAGTCGATAGTAATATTTATCTAGCCGATCCGTATCTACGTATAGTATTCGTAGCATCTCTTTATCGAATATAACGTAGTTATAGAACAGCTTAATAATCCGTACTCGTAGGTCGAGGTTATAGTTAGAATAAGGCGCCTTAGGAATTCTAGAAACTCCTTAGTTCGTAAGGCGCCTTACGAGTATTAGTACTATATAGCGAATACTATACTCGTTCTTAAGGCGATTATAAACTTCCTATCGTATATACTAAGGGCTATTTAATCTAAGCGTCTAGTCCGTTATCGGTCTACGTAGCGGCTCTAGGTCTACGTATCCGCCGGCTATACTAAATTAGGTATAAGGCGAGTAATAAGGAATATATAGCGAATATAAAAGCAGTTGTGGTAGGGTAGGTAGAGTGCTAATAAGCTGCGAATACTATCAAATCGCGAGTTTGTGAGTTTGCGAATTTACGTAATCGGCCACCTGATACATCTGTACATTCAGGCCGCTGTCAGCTACGGAGCGGACCGTTGCTTCTTCATTGGGAAGCGATCGGCACGACAGAGAGGCAGCCGGCCCCAGCTTCGCGGAAAGTTGTCTGGCCTGCATCGATTGCTCTCAAGCTATCACAAGCACTCTGGACGTCGATTGCAACAAAGCACGACCTCTCCCCGTGCGCCCCTCTGCTACACTCCACGACACATCTCACCAAGCAGCAGGAAACACTCAACGACACCTTCCACATCCTGCTTCAAGCCGTGGTACAGCACCCGCGACGCGGTTCTTTGCGCGCGTGCCATCGAACATACAGCCCAGATTGACGAGATTCTCGAAAACGTTCAAGCGGCGACACGAACTGCGATCGAACTCGACATTTGTCTTACGTCCGCCGAACGATTCGCCGCGCCCTCCTCTTCGTCAGCAGCGACGCCCTGCTCCCCTCCCACCTGCCATGATCGAAGCGGAGCAGTAAAGCCGATTGGAACACAACTCACAGGAAGGCCTTCGTGGCCGCACATTCATACCTCGGCCTCGCACCCTTACTGGCACACACGATGGACACGCTTGAAGCCAAGCTGGCTGATGCCTCGTCGGACTTCAAGGCTCAATATGCCGCCCTCGCCGAAGTGCGTGATGGACTAGAGCAGATGTGCCAGGCGGCAACCTACTCAGCGTTCCTGCACAAGTTCGTCCCCATATTCCTGAACATCCTTGGAAGTCCGCCAGTGTTCACCTCAACGTCCTACGAACAGCGCTGTCGACAATGCGTGCTGGACATCATTCATCGCTTTCCGCTGTCCACCGACAGTCAGGCGATGGAGCCCTTCGCCGAGAAGATTGTCGATCAGTGTTTGGAGCTGGTGAAGACGGACAACGAGGAAAATGCCGTGCTGTGCTTGAAGATTGTCATGGACATTTGTCGCTATCACACCAAATCCTCAGCCGTGGTCGAGAAGGCGCAGCCCTTCCTCGATCTGATCTTGGAGATCTTCGACGGCATGGAGCAGACCATCAAGGACACCTTCGATTCAACGACGCCTATGCCTGCCACCGGTGCTCCAGGTACTCCGAACAACGGCGGCACTCCCGGGTCGCCCGTGACTTCCACAGCACAGGCCTTGACTACCGATGAGCCCCAGACCACGAGACAACTAGCCAAGGGAATGCGCAGCTTCAAGGTTGTGGCTGAATGCCCTATAATTGTGGTCAGCATCTTCCAGGCACACCGTGGGCTGGCTCCTAAGAACGTCGCCAAGTTCACGCCTCGGATTAAGCAAACGCTCATGCTGCAGGCGGGCCCGCAGCGAAAAGCACATCAGGAAGCCGAGCAGAATGGCACTGTCTTCACGGGCGTGGCGCGCGAGATCAAGGCAAAGGGACAGTCGGCGGCATTTGGTGACCTCGTGACTGCCCAGGTCAAGACCATGTCATTTTTGGCCTATCTGCTGAGAGCCTACTCCCAATCGTTGCAGGACTTTCTCACGCAGCTGCCGGAGCTCACTCTTCGCCTACTGCGAGATGTTCCTCGCGCCCATACCGCGGTGCGCAAAGAACTGCTCGTGGCCATACGGCACATCATCAACTTCAACTTTCGAGCCGTCTTCCTCCCCGTTATTCTTCCTCTGCTGGACCCACACACCCTGGTCGGTGATTCTCTCACTGCAGACATCACTTTACGTCCACTAGCATATACCATGTTGGCTGACTTGATCCATCACGTGCGAGAACAATTGAGTGCGGAGCAAATCACGAAGGTCGTACAGGTCTACGTCAGCCATCTCACTGGCGATGATGGCGTTGAGGTACCCGGGACAAGCTACCAGACAATGAGCGCCAAGCTTCTCCTGAACATGGCTGAGTGCATGTCCAAAGTGGAGGACAAGAAGAATGCCCGCTTCCTCATGATGAGTGTCCTGAATGGGATCGCGGACAAGTTCGCGGCAATGAATCGCGCATACCCCAATGCCGTCAAGCTGTACCGACAACAACAGGAGAGCAATGCTCACAGTACTGATGCTGCTTCGGAAAATCACTTGGCTGATAAGGACGCCAAGCCCGACTGGGATGAGACCGACATTTTTAGTGCCATGCCCATCAAGGCGGTCAATCCAAAGGACAGAGCGGCAGACCCTGTGACAGAGAACAAGTTCTTGTTCAAGAACCTCCTACAAGGGCTCAAGCAATTCTTCTACCAATTACGGAATAGCAATCCGCCGCGCATCAAGGACGAGGTGGACACGGCAAATGCCCCACCACACTGGGCTGAGTTGTCATCAGGATTCGAGGCGGAGGAAGTTGAAGTTCTGATGAAGCTATTTCGCGAGGGCGCCAAATGTTTCCAGTACTACGCACCACTCGACGCAAATTACGAGAATGCGGGCCCAAACGAGCCCAGCTCAAGCATTGCCACTACTGCCAACAGCAAAGAAGAGAAGGATCTGCTTGAGACTTTTGCGACCATCTTCCACCACCTCGATCCTGCCACATTCCACGAAATCTTCACATCCGGCACTCCATCCGGCATCGAGTTCCTTTATGAGCAAAGCTTCCAACATGCTGCCCTCTTGCATACACCACAATTCCTGTTGGCCAGCGAAGCCACGAGTCCCGCGTTCTGTGGCATGCTGCTGAAGTTCTTGATGAGCAAGCTCGAAGAGGTGGGCGAAGACAACAACACCAAGACCTCTGTCTTGTTGCGGCTCTTCAAACTGTCCTTCATGGCAGTGACGTTGTTCAGTCAACACAACGAAAGCGTCTTACTTCCCCACGTGCGGGAGCTCATCACACGATCCATTGAGTTATCAATCACTGCCGCACAGCCCACCAACTACTTTCTGTTGCTGCGTAGCCTGTTTCGGAGCATTGGAGGAGGTCGCTTCGAGCATCTGTATAAGGAGATTCTGCCTTTGCTTGAAATGCTTCTCGAAGTACTCAACACGCAGCTCGCAGCCGCTCCAGACGGCACCACTCGTGACCTGTTCGTGGAACTGTCTCTGACTGTTCCTGCCCGGCTTAGCCACCTGCTGCCTCATCTCGGCTATTTGATGCGGCCTTTGACGGTTGCACTCCGTGCGGGAGATCCGCCTACCCCAAGCCAACGAGCTTACTCGAACGACAGGTCTTCCAACACCAACCAAGGACCAGGCTCCAGCGAGTTGACAGCACAAGGTTTGCGAACTCTGGAGCTATGCGTCGATAATCTCACCGCGGACTACCTCGACCCTATCATGCAACCGTGGATGGAGGAGATCATGGGGAGTTTGTGGCGCATGTTGAAGCCAGTAAGCCTCACAGGCGCCAACATGGCCCACGGCGGCCAGAACCTCCTCGGGACAGGACATCAGGGCGCACACACAGCTGTGAGGATCTTGGGCAAACTTGGTGGCAGAAATCGCAAATTCTTGAACAATCCTGCCGAGCTTGAGTGGAAGCCATACGCAGACGACGAGGCGAGTTATGATGTTCGATTCATCGGCGCCATCTCTAACCGTGGCGAGCGGGCCATGCCAGCACGACTCGGCATTCAAACAGCGATTGACAAGCTTTCCGAGGTGCCAAAGACTCCAGCACAGAAGAAGTCGGACGAGTATCACAAGAGACAATCTTTCAAGTTCATCACTTCCCATATCAAGCTGCTAGTCGGCGCTGATAATCTACCCGATGATTTCGCTCGTCTTGTCCGCCTCC
Organism: Cercospora zeina; assembly: GCA_022702355.1. Taxonomy (NCBI): domain Eukaryota; kingdom Fungi; phylum Ascomycota; class Dothideomycetes; order Mycosphaerellales; family Mycosphaerellaceae; genus Cercospora; species Cercospora zeina. The sequence continues at coordinate 1,819,409 of JAKLWX010000005.1, forward strand.
AGGCTGACGATCTGGCGGGCGAGAATTTCGACTTTGGCTCGGATCTGTTTTCGGAATCACAGCGGAACAGGTCAAGCACGAAGCGCGATGTGCAACAAGAGACTCTGCTGAAGCTCCTCAAGGCTTTGATTCTGGCCACCAGCGTGGAGTACCTCAAGGACGAGGCAGAACCCTTCCTGCACAGCATTTGTCGACATTTCATCGTCATAGACCTGGGCGTCGCCGTTGCGAGTGAGAAACACCGCCTGCGCCCATTTGATGCACGTGCTGGCGATGGTCCGGTCTTCATTGAGACTGGCACGCTGGCCGATGCCATCAGTCACAGCCTAGCATCGGATCAAAAGGTTGTGCGTGAAACCGCAGAGAAGGCTATGCGCGAGTGTTTGACCATTGCAGCCACAATTTGTGGCTCCGAGACAAAAGCTGAGTCCTTGCCTTTCTTCGCCAGATTGGCGGAAGCATTCTGCCACGCATGCTACGAAGAAGAGTGGTTCACGAAGAACTCTGGCACTTTGGGCATCACCGTCATGGCTGACCAGGAGAAGATGAAGCTATCGGATACGTGGGTCACAAATCGGCTTCCGGAGCTGCTCAAGGCTCTGCTTTTCGTGATCAAGGACATGCCGCAAGACCTGCCAGCCAATGTTCGGGTCCAGGCCAAAGACACCATCATTTCACTTGTCAAGCGCTGTGGTGCCAGTGGACTCGAGACCAAAGCGGACTTGGAAAAGAAAGAGAGTCGTCTGCACACACATGCGAAACATCTCATCTCAGAAGTCAATCATATGAATCGTCATGTTCGAGATGCAGCTCAGCAAGCACTTCGCGCGCTCGCCACCGCGTTCGAGATGGAGCATTACGAACTGGTGGCGCCGGTCAAAGAATCGCTGACATTTGGGGTATTCCTGAAGCCTTTGCGAGCATTGCCCTTCACCGCACAGATTGGGTACATTGATGCCATCAACTTTCTTCTCGACGTACCTACCGACAAAGAGATTCTTGCGTTTGACGACAATCTTAATCGATTGATCTTCGAGACCCTTGCTCTAGTCGATGCCGAGGACGAGAGTCTTGCGCCCAAGCCGTACGAGTATCGCACAGCAGAGAGCATTGTGAGGCTGAGAGTCGCTGGGTTGAAACTTCTCGCGACGGCCATAAAGTTGCCTGGATTCAGCGCGAATACGGCGAACGCACAGCAGACCGGCGGCACTCCGCAATCGAATGCACAACAGCAGCAACAGCCTGGCGGCCAACATCGTGCGCGGGTGATCAGCATCTTCTTCAAATCGCTGTACAGCAAAAACAAAGACGTCGCCGGCGCTGCTAACGCTGGGCTAAAGATTGTGCTGCAATCGACATCAAAATTACCCAAGGACCTCCTTCAGAACGGATTGCGGCCGATTTTGATGAATGTGCAGGACCCCAGAAAATTGTCTGTCGAAGGCCTCGAAGGTTTGCGGACATTGCTCCAATTGTTGCACAACTACTTCAAGGTTGAAATCGGCACCCGTCTGCTTGACCACATGGAAAAGATTGCCGATACTCCGACGTTGCAAAAGGTCTCTTTTCAGCTTATCGAGGCTCAGCCCAAGATGAAGGTCGTGACGGCCATCTTCAGTGTCTTTCACCTGCTTCCGAGTCAAGCAGCCATGTTCTTGCAAAACTTGGTTCAACGCGTGCTCGATCTCGAGACCTCTCTGCGACGCACGAGAAGCAGTCCTTTCCGCGAACCGCTCATCAAGTATCTCAATCACTATCCAGACGAGTCATGGACTTTTTTCAAGGCACTGATGAAGGATGAGAAGCGTGGGCGGTTCTTCGCGCAGATCCTGGCAGATCCCGAAAGTGGACCATTACGTGAAAAGGTAATCAAGGAGATCGATGGGCTGGTGGCAACGTTTGATGGCATCACCGCTGCGGATATGGATGCAGACAAAGCTCAAGCAGCGGTGAACGCCATTCATGTTGCTGATTCAATCTGCCAGTTCGCGGACCACGCAAAGCAATTAACATCAAACGATGGTGCACGAAAGGCATTGCTCAACGCAGCAAAGGCTTTGCAAATGCGAGCTCATCAAGGAACCATGTTCAACAACCTCCGCCTGGCAGTGATGCAGACTGCAACAAGAACCATGCATTTGTTGACAGTCCATCTGGAGCAGAAGCCCGATGACTTGGATTGCCTTTTCGATGCCTTCGAATCCTGCGTGAAAGGCGAATGCCAGGCAACTCCCATGCTTATTGCGCATCTCTATAGACACGTCATCACTAGCGACTCGGTCGACTTTCAGAGGACCGTAGTACAACGCTGCATTGAGTTGTACACGTCGAAGGACACTACGCAGAAGCTCAAGTGGTTCGTATTCCACAACATTGCGAACCCAATACTGGCCAATGACGTGATGCGCAACTGGGACACGTTATTCCAGGAGGACAACAAGGGCACGCCGCTGCTGAACAAGGCAATGGCGGATGATATTCACAGCCGACTGTGGCGACCGCAGTCAGTCAGCGACATCTCCGACGACAACACACCAGGAGTCGATCATAGTCGGATGGAGCTCTTGCAAACATCCGCTTTCTTGGTCAAGTATCACCATCCGATGCTCTCCGACGCCCGCAAGGATCTTATCAAATTCGGATGGAACTACATTCGTCTGGAAGATCACGTCAACAAGTACGCAGCTTACTGCCTCATTGCCTACTTCATCCACCATTACGACACTCCACCCAAAATAGCAATGCAGGTGTACAATTCCTTGCTGAGAGCGCACCAGGCGGAAGGCAGGAACTTGGTGATGCAAGCTTTGGAGATTCTGGAGCCAGTTCTCAAGAAGCGTCTCGGTGGAACTGAAGGTCGCAATAGTATTTGGGCACGTCTTCCCCGCAAGATCTTGAGCGAGGAGATTGGCAACGTCCAACAGCTGACGAGCATCTACCACTTCATCGTCCGGCATCCAGACCTGTTCTACGATGCCAGAGAACAATTTACACAGATGATCATCCAATCAATCGGCAAAGTGGCACAGCTGCCAAGCCCAAGCGTGGAGAGCAGGAAGCTGGCGTTGAACCTGTTCATGCTCATCTGGCAGTGGGAGGAGCGGACAGTCCGAGAGAGTGGCAGTCTGGCAGACGGCGATGCGCCCAAGAAACTTGCCGTGGCCAATGTTACACTCCGTTTCGCCTTTGTTAAGTACATGGTGCAGTTCATCGCAACTCTGCCCGAACGCTTCCCTGCTTCTTCGCCCAAGAACAAAGATCACGCAACGCCAACGCCACCACTACAATCACCGCCCCAGGAGACGGTGATGAAGTCACTAGACATTCTCAGAAATCTCCTGTCTGCACCATACTGGGATGACTTGGATGTGGATGCCATGTTCCCAAAGGTCACCGAACAGATCCTCTGCACTGAACACAAGACCGACGAGAAGGTTGACGTCTGGACAACGCGGGTTGTCAACACCATTCAGGTGGTAAAGGTTCTACTCAACTCTCGCTCGGACGAATGGGTTGTCGCCCGTTTACCGCAGCTCCAGAAGTTGCTCGCAAAGCCACTCCGCAGTGAGAACTCTGAAATTCAGGACGCACTGCACAATGCCGAGCTGGCCGACCATGTCTATCCCAAGCTTCCGCCAATTTTGCACAGAGCTTTGGCCGTCATACCCACTCAGCAAGCAGAAGAGGAGCTACCTGATGCGGATAGCCCGACGGACGAATTCACGGCCTTCTTGGCTTCCCTCGTGGGCGATGTGCTCAGCAATGGCAGCCATGTTGCCGGCATCAACGCCCTTTGGATCATGGCGCAACGCAAGCCGGAGGATGTCGATGCGCACAGTGCTGCATTGCTCAAGACGCTGCAGACCAAGCTGGCGAAGGACCATCTCGCGGCACTGTACACTCCGCAGCAGGCTATGCAGCAAGGCCAAGCCCAGCCACCAACACCGCAGGAAGCCGAAGTCACTGTCCACATGATCATCAAAGTTATGGACATGCTCTCCGCTCGGATTAGTACTCTGGGTGAGAGCAGACGACCGTACCTCAGCGTTTTGGCATCCCTCGTCGAGCGTAGCACGAACAACCCTCTGTGCGAGAAGATATTGTCCCAAGTGGAGAATTGGGTCTTCAACCCCACAGAGCCTGTTCCGACGCTGAAGGAAAAGACTGCCGTGTTGCAGAAGATGCTCCTCTTCGAGCAACGTCCCGATCAGACACTCTATACGAAATTCATGAACCTCGTGATTCGCATCTATGAGGATCCGAAGATTACTCGTTCGGAGCTGGCGGTTAGAATGGAGCATGCTTTCTTGATCGGTCTGCGGAGCAGCGATGTTGACATGCGCAACCGCTTTGTTTCGATCTACGATCGGGCATTGTCTCGAGCAACCAACAACCGCTTCTTCAAACTCATCGGCGAGCAGCAATGGGATGTATTAGGCGAGAGCTTCTGGTTGAGCCAAGTGATTCAGCTGATGTTTGGTTCGTTTGACCAAAGCGCGATGGTACATCTACACGCTGAGGACTTCCGCTGTATGTCTGCGAGCAAAGTCTTTAGCACGTACACCGGCGATGCGCGGCTGGGAGATGTCATGGTCGATGAGACCTTGGAGGATCTGCTCACGGAGGAGAAGAAATTCGTCAACGAGATCAGCATGGTTCGGGCACGAGACCTTCTTGGGCCACTGTCAGAAATCCAACACACAGATTGGAGTCTCGCTCACGACATCTGGGTCGCGTACTTCCGGATGTGCTGGTCCACGCTCTCCAAAGACGACCGCGAGGATATTGAGGCTGGACTGGTGGCTCTCCTGACCAAAGACTTCCATCAGCGCCAGATCGACCGCCGACCAAATTGCGTTGCTACTCTCCTGGAAGGTATCGCTCTTGCGAAACCACCCGTCAAATTCCCACCTCATGTCATGAAGTACCTGGCTAAGAGTTACGATGCTTGGTACGTTTCTGCTACCTACATGGAAGACCTTGCTCTGAAGCCTGTGGTGGATACACCAAATGTACGAGAGAGCAATCTTGACGCACTCGTGGAGACCTATGCTGGGCTGGAGGAGGGCGATCTGTTCTACGGCACCTGGCGGCGGCGGGCTTCGTATGTCGAGACAAACGCAGCGCTGTCGTACGAGCAAAATGGCATCTGGGACAAGGCACAAACCATGTACGAGCAAGCACAAATCAAGGCTAGGACTGGGTCTCTGCCATACTCTCAAGGCGAGTACATGTTGTGGGAGGACCAGTGGGTGCTATGCGCGCAGAAGCTTCAACAATGGGACATCTTGGGTGAATTCGCCAAGCACGAAAACATCAACGATCTCTACCTTGAGGCTATGTGGCGGAATTATGAGGCATGGAACAATTCGGACAACCGCGATCAGCTTGAGACATATATCAAGGCTGTCAGTGATGCACCGACGCCGAGACGCATGTTTTTCCAGGCGTTCATCTCCTTGCTCAAACTGCACAACAAGGCTGAGACGACCCAAGATTTTGCGAGATCATGCGACGAGAACATTCAGCTCAGCATTAAAAATTGGCACAAGCTGCCCCGACGAATCACAAACGCGCACATTGGACTATTGCAGAATTTCCAGCAGCTGGTGGAACTGCACGATGCAAGCGTCATCTGTCAGAGCTTGGCGCAAACGAATGCTCAGAATCTCGACACAAAGAGTCAGGAGCTTAAGGTCCTCCTCAGTACTTGGCGTGATCGGCTACCGAATTTGTGGGATGATATCAATGCCTGGCAGGATCTGGTCACTTGGCGCCAACACATCTTCCAGCTTATTAATGGCACATATTTGAATCTGCTGCCTCCCAACAACGGCGGCAACGCGACAGGCAATAGTTATGCCTATCGAGGGTACCACGAGACAGCTTGGATCATCAATCGATTCGCGCACGTGGCCCGTAAGCATCAGATGCCGGATGTCTGTATCAATCAGCTCAGTAAGATTTACACGCTGCCTAATATCGAGATCCAGGAGGCTTTCCTGAAGTTGCGTGAACAGGCGAAATGTCACTACCAGAATCGAGCCGAGCTATCGAACGGATTGGACGTCATCAACAACACCAATCTCAATTATTTTGGCCAACAGCAGAAGGCAGAGTTCTACACGCTCAAGGGTATGTTCCTGAGCCGATTGAGTCAGAAGGAAGAGGCGAGTGATGCGTTCGGTACTGCACTGTTCTTTGATATCAAACTCCCGAAGGCCTGGGCAGAATGGGGTCGATACAGCGACAAGCTGTTCAAGGAAGATCCCACCAACCTCGAGACTGGGTCTAACGCGCTCAGCTGTTACCTTGAAGCTGCCGGGCAGTACAAGAGTGCCAAGTCGAGAAAACTTCTGTCAAGAATTCTGTGGCTGCTGAGTTTGGATGATGCCACAGGCCAATTGAGTCAGAAATTCCATGACTATCATGGTGACCATCCTTGGTGGTACTGGGTGACATTCATCCCGCAACTGCTCAACAATTTGTCGAGAACTGAGAGCGAGGCACATATCGCCCACCAGATCCTGACAAATCTGGCAAAGACATACCCTCAAGCGCTGCATTTCCACCTGAGGACGAGTCACGAGGATATGCAAGTCATCAGGAAGAGTCAATTGATGAGAGAGCAAAAAGAAAAGGCGGCCAAGGCCAAGAAGGATGCAGCGGGTGATGCGGTGAAGACGGAGTCCCCAGCTCGTCCGGAGAGCTCTGGTACGCCCGCCGGAGCCAGTCGACCTACGACCAGTGCGGGCGATACTGCAATGACGGACGCCGACAAGAAGCAAGAGCCTGCGAAGAAAGAAGGTGAAGAGAAGAAGGACGAAGAGAAGAAACCGAAGAAGCCTTGGGAGCACACCGAAGCTCTGGTCATCACATTGCGCACCGCCTTTCCTCTGCTGTATGCTTCAATGGAGGCAATGGTGGAGCAGATGCAACGCCACTTCAAGTGTCCTCCAGACGAGGATGCGTACCGACTGATTGTCGCGTTGCTCAACGATGCACTCAGCTACGTCGGAAGGTCACCGCAGTCGTTCACGCAAGAGCAGAGGCTGCCACCGCAGACCGAGGCAAACATAACAAGATTTGCCGAGAGTGTTCTGCCGCCGCACATTCGAAGGGCGTTTGAGGTCGATTTCGTCGTCAAGAAGCCGACCATGTACGAGTATGTGCAAAAGCTGCGCAGATGGAGAGACAAGTTGGCCGAGCAGCATGATCGCAAAGCTTCGACCTTCCATCTGGCGCAGAATACGCTTTTGAGTGGGTTCCGTTTCGTCTGGTTTGATGAAGTGGAGATTCCCGGGCAATACCTTCAGCACAAGGATAAGAACCAAGATTTCGTTCGAATTGAGCGCTTCTTGTCTGTCGTGCAGCTCGTGCGAGGCGTGCTTGCCTGCCACCGGCGATTGACGATTCGAGGACACGACGGCAGCCTCCATCCGTTCTGCATTCAGCATCCGGCGCCTCGTCATAGCAGGCGTGAAGAGAGAATACTACAGCTGTTCCGCATCTTCAACACCACTCTTGCCAAGAAGAAGGAGAGCCGTCGAAGAAACTTGCAGTTCCATCTTCCGCTCATGGTTCCACTCAGTCCTCAGATCCGCATGATCCAGGACGATGCGAGCTACATTGCGCTACAGGGCATCTGGGAGGACCACTGTCGTCGACACGAGGTTGACAAGGATGAACCTATCATGTTCACGATGGAGAAGATGCGCACCGTGCCGCAACAGAAGCACGAACAATGGCTGAACATGCGCATCGAGTCATTGAATTACGTTCAAGATCGCTATGCCCCGAAGGAGCTGGTGCGGAATTATTTTGCAGCCACATACCCGTCTTACGATTCTTTCTGGCTCTTCCGAAGACAATTCTCGTACCAGCTGGCCGCTCTTACGTACATCACGTTCACGATGTTCATGACTATTCGATACCCGACCAAGCTGCACATCTCCCGAGGCAGCGGCAATATCTGGGGATCGGAGCTTCTTCCCTTCATGCTGAGTCAGAGGCCCATGTTGCATCAGCCAGAGCCAGTGCCATTCCGATTGACGCCGAATCTGCAAGTTCTCATGGGACCGATTCATACGGAAGGCATATTCACTTGCGCACTCATGGCCATCGCGAGATGCTTGACATCCGACGCAACTGCCACCGGAAACACGGCGACTCCCGCAACGAACGGCGCATCGTCTTCCACTGACGCCGCCGCTTCTTCCTCGGCCTGCGCTTCGAACAGTATTACCAGCTGCGAACTGGAACATCATTTGAGCATCTTCATTCGCGACGAAATCTCCTTTTGGTACATGAGCAATCGCCACACGGCCAAGGAGAACGAAATGCGCGAGCACGTGCAGAAGAACTCGGAGCTAGTCGTCAACAAGGCCGTGGCGATTGCGAAGGAGCCCACCGGAAATAATCTGCCAGCTAGTCAGAGTGTGTTGGATTTGGTCGCTCGCGCGACGAATCCCGAGAAACTGGCGCAGACGGATCTGTTGTGGATGGCGTGGTTGTAGAAATTGAAGCAGGATCGGGCGCAAGTGCAAGGAGTTTGAAAGGAGGGAGATTGATTGGAAAGAGCCCAGAATGGTCGTGGCCTCTGGTGTCGAGGCATTGTCGATTAGCGTGGCGTTGGAAGGTATATGAAAATGAGAACATTTGGAGAAAGCGAAGGATCACGAGATTCGAGAGATTGATACAGTAGTGTGTAGAAAGAAAAAAATTCGCGGATACCACTCGCCCACGGTCTCATGAGAGGTGAAGGTCCTGTCTCAACTCGATTCTGTTTTGTTGTCGTTATACATGGTCACGTGGTTTCCGGAGCCCCCAGGCTGTCATTCGTTTCTGTGCCGAGGTACCTGTCTTTCACGCACTTGTACCTTTTAATTGGTGACAATACTCTCGTCTAATGGCAAAATGAAGGCGGGCGTGACGCGTGTGGTGAGTTCGTTGGATTGGGAGGTTGATGAGGAGGGGAGGAGGAAGGTGGGGGAGGTTGTTGGGGGTGAGCTGGAAGAGGAGGAGAAGAAGACGAATGGGGAAGCCTTGAAGGGTGGTGAGAAAATTTGGCTTCGGATTGATGTCGAAGATGATGATGAAAGTCAGGATCTGGCGAAGTGGGTTCGACAAGACGAATCGGTTCATTCATCGAGGGTTGCAGGAAGGTGGAGGGGGTTTTGGTGCATTGTGCCATGGGTGTGAGTCGGTCCGCGACGATCGTTTGTGCGTATTTGATGTGGAGGTTTGGGGTTGGGAGGGAGGAGGCTTTGAAATGGTTGAGGATGGGGGGGGGGAGATGTAACCCGAATGACGGGTTTTGGGAGCGGTTGGGCGTGTATGAGAAGACTTTGCAGGAAGAGAGGAAAGGCAAGAGGAATTCGAAACTGTAGAGCGAGAGTAGGACTCTGAGAAGCAATTATGCTCTCACTTGGCGTTCGGCATACAGCTGGCATTCAGCAAGTTGGCTTCGAAAGGCCGCACAGGTACTTGTCAGGCAGATGTTACTGTTGCGATACGGAGATGTCTTAGAATACGAGAAGGTGTCTTAGGGTACTAGAAACCTAAGACATGCAGAATCCTCGGGATATCAAAAGGGGGATTCAAACTGCTAAGGCCCCGATTATATATAAGCGTTTCTATAGTAAATTCTAGAAATAGATAAAGATCGCTTCCTACTAATTCTATATTATATAACCTTAAGTAACTCTCCGGAAGGTACCCGTATACTTCCGTAACTACGCGCCGCTTAGCGCGATAGTTATAAGCCCGGATTACTAAACTAGCTTATTAATTATTACTACTTCTACGTATACTATAGCTACTATAATACTCGTAGGTACGCTACCGCGCTAGTAATACTATAGATAGGAAGACTAGAATAAATAGAGTAAATAGACTAAGTAGTTATTTACCGAATAGATCCGAACTAGATATATAAATATAGACTAATCTATTTAGAATAGAAGAATAACTACGCCTAGTCTCTAACTCGAAATAGCTAGCTATTATAGAGGAAGTACCTTTAGAAATAGTATAGGCTTTCTAGTAAAGAAAGACGATATATAATATAAAGGTTAGAAACGTAAAATATAAGATTAAGAAGTATAAGAACTTTAAGACTAACTTCTATTAAGTAAACCTTTACTTCGAGGAGTTAGCGATAACTATAACTAAACTCCTTCTTAATAATAAAATAACTCTCTAAGAACGATTTAAAGTATTTAGAGATTAATTTAAACCTTCTAATATATAGAAAATTAATATATACTTAAAGAAGCTAGTAGCTCTTAAGAAGAGTTATAATAGACGAGAAAGCGTCGAGAACTACGTAGCTAGCTAGCTAATTCTTAGAATAAGAATAAAGGTAGCTAAATATAATACTAGTAATAACCTAGTATAAAAGTTCTTAAATACTATCGCTAAATATAACTAATTACTAGCTACTAACTTATATACTATCGCTATAACTCTATTAGGCGATAATAACCTATAGTTACTATTAAAGATAGTTAATTACTAGGTAAACTTAACTAAGAATATCCTTTTAATTAGTAGAGGAACTAGAAATAGCAAATCTACGTTCGCTACGTATAAGGACTTATTTACGAAGGATTAAGAGAATTAGCTCTAAAATACTAATTAGAGTAGTAGCGAGCTATAGTAAAAACGATCTAAAAGTAAGAGCTATAAGTATATTACGGATAAACTAGATAATAAGAACTACGAGTCGCTCGCTAAATATAAGGTTATTAACTCTAAACTAAGACTAGCTACTAGCGAACGTAGCGCTACGTTTAAGAAGTACCTTCTAAACTACTTTAAGAACCTTATTAAGGATAATAAACTTCTTAAGGCTATACGATTAAAGTTCTAGAGTAATTAAGAACGCGAGAAGTTTATTAAGGATAATACTACTACTAAAGAGGTAGAAGGCAACGACTTAGCAAATAATAGCGATAAACGCGTAATTAGCGCATCTTACGCGCTAGTTTACTTAGCTAACTCTAGCGCGTATTATAATAATAATACTACTAATCGCTAAGGTTACGATAGCTACGCTAATATCTATATTATTAACTACTACCTAAAAGCTAGATTTAAACCTACGCGAATCGCTTAGAGTAAAATAGTAAAGGCTAGGTTAAGCCTATACCTAGTTATAGTATATAGAATAGTATACCTTAATATAGAGCTAGCTATTATTAAACTCGAGAATATAGCCTATATTTCTTACTTTTATACGAACGTAGTTTCTTACGTAGTCCTTAAAAGAACGAGTTTATAGTAGTATAGTAGATATAATACTATATACGAATAGACCGATAAACTCGCTAGTAAGTTAGCTATAGTTTATAAACTATAATTAAGAGCCGGTAAAATACTATACTTTAATATAGTAATACCTCCTACTAAATAGTATAAACTAGCTACGCGACTAGTTATTAAAGGTAGCGGCTCTACTACGATTCTAGAATAGGGATACGTAGCGTACTTTACGCTATATAATTTAGCGAATTTTACGCTAAATAACGAGCCTCTAAGCGATTTACGTAGAATAGTAGCACGAACGACTAGATTAAGGCCGCTACGAAAGCTAAACTAGAAGTAGTAGTATATAATTCTTAGCTACTCTAATAAAGAAAAATTAAAGAACTTTATTAAGAACGTTAATAGTACTAAGATAACTAGTAATAACGACTAACTTAACTCTTTACGAATCGAAGACTACGAGGTTTACGCGCTTAGCAAATCTACGAGAGTATATTTACGCGTATAGTAAGTATAGGAATATACGCTATTTAGTTATTTAACTATAGATATAATTTACTTTAACCTAGTATATAATAGATCGCGCTATATACTTTATTTAGCCGATATATCGATAGCTTTATAGTTCGCTACTACTACTAAGAGTAAGTTAGCTAAGACCCTAACTAACTTTCTACTAGATATAGTACGATTCGCGAATACTATAGATCGTATAAAAGGTTAGTATATAGTAATATATTAAGCGCCCCTAACTATACCCGTTAGAGATATTAAGAGACTAATTCTTACCGATTCCTCTATATCCGTTTAGCGTACTTTTATCTTATACCGAGTATACGTAGCGTAAGCCGGATACTTCGGCGTCTAACTTAGACGCCCTTTAAGCTATTAGCCTCCTAAGCTATCGCTCTTATAATTATCTCCTCTCTTTTATAGAGCTGCCTTAGCTCGTAGGAAAGTCTATATTAATATAGTAGCCGGCTACTTATATTCTTATTACGTTACGGTTACGTTGCTCTACTACCTTATAGTCGTACGCGATTTTTAGTAGTACTATAGTAACGTACTAGATCTTAAGGGACTTTTATATTATAGACCCTATATAGGCCGCGCGTTAATTATAGGATAGGTATAGGTTATAAGTTCGCGCCTAATTACGTTAATACTTGTTCTAATATACTATCTTTAGATAAGCGCTCTACTACCGACCTATACTATCTACGCACCTTCCTAGCTTCTTCCTAGTACTCGCTCTATAAGTATTATACCTCTTAAGAAGACTTCTACTCCTATAATCTTAGCCGATCCTCGTACTATTACCGACCTCCCTACTACTAAAAACGACGACTATTATCGTTATCTCTTATATTTAGTAACGAGTAAGTCTAGCGTTCTACGTACGTATTAGCTACGAGTTCCTTACTAATATAGTACGTATAGCTAGCGTTCGGCTATACGATAGAGTTATAAAACTAGGTAAGAAGAAGAATTATTAGCGCTATAATAATAATAACTACTCCTATAATCGCTATACTAATCCGGATATTATTGCCTAGTCGAAGCGTATACGCTTCTACCTCGCTAAGCTAGCCGAGGGCAGGCCGGCCGTACGCGCTACGTAGCTCTACTACTACTATACCGATCTATAGGCCCTAATCGCCGATAGCCTTAAGGTTCTATAGTCTAATAAGAGTAAGTTAGCTAGGGTCTTTAAGACCCTAAAGAAGAGTAGAGCTAGCGTATTACTAGCTAGTAGTAGTCCTTCTACTACTAAGCTACTTATAGCTAGTAAGTAGATTGCCCTATCCTCTAGACTCTTTAAGCTTAAGTACGAGGTATATCTTACGAGTTATATACTCCTCGTACGCGTTACTAATATTCTTCGTAGCGTCTACGCCTACTTAGCGCCTCGAAAGAGGCGCTTAATACGGCGGTCTATACTACTTACGCCGACTGCCTTACTAGCTAGATAGAGGAGGTCTCTAACGACGAGGCCTCTATAGTAGAGGAGAAGAAGAAGGATAATAATAAGGAGGATAAGAAGAAGAAGAGTAATAAGAAGAAGGAGGACGAGAGTATAGAGGATTAAGCTAGCGTATCGCGCGCTCTCCTTATACTCTCTTCTTACGCTCCTCTCGCGCTACTTATATAGTCTGCTACCTTATTTTATACTTCTATTCTACGCTAGCGCTATAGCCCGTTTGCGCTATACCTACGAGCGCTATAAATAAATAATTTCTCTCTACTTTATATTCTCTATTCCCTTTAGTAGCTTTTCGTAATATAACGTTTCGTCGTAGCCTTAATATTTAGCGCGTACTTGTCGCAAATTATAGTAGTCGCGACGGTTAATTAGTAGTATAGTAGCTATAATAGTCGACTTTATAGCTTACGTAAGCTCCTCTTACTCTACTCTTATGCCTTAAATTCCTCGAGCGCTTTATATTCCCTAATATATTCGATCGATTCTTATATATTATATTCTTCTAGCTAGCCTTTCTACTAGACTAGCTACTTCCTCTTACTCTTCTTAACTTAGGTTTCTAGTACTTTTTCGACTATTTACTCGCCTTTATTATCTATAAGAGGTAAGCTAGTCTTCTAAGATTCGCTACTATACTAGAGTTCTAGGAGGGATACGTAGAAGATATTATAGATACGTAATCCTATTAGAAGAGCTAGGCGATACGCCTACTTCCCGACTATATTAATTACTTTAAATAGTCTAGCGAACTTATCCGCTAGCTTCTTTAATAGTACCTTTAGTTTTAGGTTCTTTATAAATAGAAGGACTATATCGCCGACCTTATATTCCTTTAGCTAATACTTCTAGTTATAATACTTAGCCTATAACTCGCTTACTTACTACTAGCGCTTTATTAACTCCTCGTAATTCCGCTTTAACCTTTCTATAGCGTCTCTTACTACTAGTACTTCTCCCTATAGAATCGTATCTCGAGATTCGGTTGCGTCCCTCTTATAGGTCTCTATCGTTAGGTCCGGGTCGAATCTATAGATAATACGAAATAGCGATATCTTTAGTATTATATTTAGGCTATTATTATACGCGAATTCTATAGAGGCTAGTATAGACGCCTAGTCGTCTTAGTTCTCCTTATAATAGATACGTAAGTACTACTTAAGCGTCTAGTTTACGCGTTTAGTCTAGCCGTCCGTTTGCGAGTAAAATACTATACTTAGCCTACGTTTTACGTATACCTCGAAATAGAAGTCTAACTAGAACTAGCTAGTAAATATAGACCCTCTATTAGAGATAATACTACTAGGTATACCTCGAAGTCGTATAACTTTATTAAGTAGAATATCTATAAGCTCTATACTTATATAGCGCTTTATCGTCCGAATAAAAGTTACTATCTTAGAATAGTAGTCGATAATTATAAAGATCGCGTTAAATATACGACTATTACGCTTGCTTAGTAGAAGGTCTATAATAAAGTCTATAGATAGATCTTTCTATAGCCGTTCTAGTAGAGAAAGCGTAACTATCTCGCTATAGGGATAGTAGCGCCTCGCTTTCGCCTTCTAATAGCTACTATACGATTCGACGTATTACTTAACGTCCTTATTAACCTCTAGCTACTAGTACTTTCTCTTAACGAGTTCTATAGTCTTATTCTTATCGAAATAGCTAGCTAGGAAGTCGTTATAGTATATACGAATTACTTACGTTCGTAATATAGAGTCGTAGGGAAGGTATAATACCTCTTCGTAATATATATACCTATCTCGGATAGTATACTTGTCGCTTTCGCCTCTATTACTCTCTATCTATATATATAGCTCCTTCGCTATTAGGTCTAGCTAGACTAGCGCAGCTACGTACCCGATTACTAGGTCTAAGGTATTAGTATACGGCCGTTCCTTTATAATAATAGCGCTAGCGACCTATATTAGTAGCGCGAATCTATATAGGCCCGGCTTATAGCGTTTAGGGCTAGCGGACTACGTCCTATTAGCTGCTATCGTTACCGCCCTCTAGTTTATTATATACTAGCGGTTATAGGCGGCCTTAATATAGTTTATAACTAGTCCGCCTACTTAGAGGTCGCTCTAAACTTAGAGTTTCTGCTATAGTAATAGTAATAGGTTATTTATCGCCTATATATCTTTTATATAATCGCTACGCCTTAATAGCGCGTCGGCTGCGTTTAGCTTACCCGCTCTATAACTAATTATAAAGTTATACGAGGCTAAGAACGTAGCCTACCTAGCCTATTAGCCCGTTAACTACTTTATGCCTATAAAGGCCTTTAGGTTAGCGTAGTCGACTAGTACCTCTACCTTATACGTAGCGCCTTCGAGGTAAGGCCTTTATACCTTAAAGAATTCTACTACTACGAGGAGTTCCTTATTATAAACCTCGTAGTTGCACTTAGTATTAATTATCTTCTATAAGAAGAACGCGATTAGGTACTATTCTACCTTAAATAGCTAGCTTAGAATACTAGTAATAGCGAAGTTAGATGTATCGGTCTCGACTCGTAGGTATAATATAGAGTTAAAGTACCTAAGGAGTAGCGCGGTCTAGAAGCGTTCTTTTAACTTTAAGAAAGCCTACTCCTCGGCTTCGCCCTAACTAATAGGCCTAGGCTTCCTATCGTTCTTTACGCTCTTCGAGAGTATAGTTAGTAGTACTACAACCCTCGAATATCCGAAGATAAAGTAGTAGTAAAAGTTCGCGAACCTAAGAAACGATTAAATCTCTATTAGAGTAGTTAGCCTCGGCTACGAGGCGATTACGGCTACCCTACTAGAGTCTATCGCTACGCCTCTAGTTATAACTATAAACCTAAGGAAGTTAACTTATTTTTAGAAGAACTTATACTTAGCGTATTATACGTAGAGTTCGAATTTATAGAGCCTCTTAAGTATAGCGTATACGTCTCGCACGTAGTCCTCGCGAGTCTTATTATAGATTAGGATATTATCTAGATATACTACGTAGCTTATATCTACTAGCCCTACTAGCGCGCGGTTAATATACGCCTAGAACGTTACTAGGGCGTTCGTTAAACTAAAGGGCATTACCTAGTATTAGTAGTAACCGTATCGCGTATAGAATATAGTCTTTTAGCGGTCGCTTAGTTTAATATAGATACGATAATACGCGTCTATAAGATCTAGCGACGTAAACTACGTAGCTCCTATAAGTCTATTTAGCGTTTCGCTAATAAGAGGTAGTAGGTACCGATTCTTAATCGTAATCTCGTTTAGCTTATAGTAGTCTATATATAACTATAGCTTACTATTCTTCTTTAGTATAAATAGGATAGGTATACCTACCTTACTATTAGAGCGCTCGATCTAATTATGCTCGAGCCTAGTCTTTAGGTACTTCTTAAGCTCTTCGAGCTCTCTACCTAACTAGTAGTATAGTAGCCTAAAGGGTAGTATAGTGCCCGGCTTTAGGTCGATTATATACTTAGCGCCGTCGATAGGTCTACTTCGTATTTCCTTTATTAGATTAAGGATATCGTTAAACTAATAGAACTCCTCTAGTATTAAAGTAGGCTCCTCGCCTATTCTACTTAGGCTAACTATAAATATAGTAGGTGCCTTCTAGAGGTCTTTAAGGAACTTATAAGCCTTTCGGACTTC
The DNA here is from genome assembly GCA_022702355.1 of Cercospora zeina. Classification (NCBI taxonomy): domain Eukaryota; kingdom Fungi; phylum Ascomycota; class Dothideomycetes; order Mycosphaerellales; family Mycosphaerellaceae; genus Cercospora; species Cercospora zeina. The sequence goes on from JAKLWX010000005.1 coordinate 1,836,299, forward strand.
GAATCGGCCGAAACGATCGTTACTATAACGCTATTTATTTATACTACTATTAATACTTACCTATTACGTACGTCGCTATAAATAGCTAAGGATAATATTAGGATCTAGTATATTATATACGTAGAAGATCCCTCTAGTTACGCGCTCGATCCTCGAGGAGTCTACGAGCCTTATACGTACGTAGTATATACTATAATAATAATCTAGTTTACCCGTAAAGGTAGTAGCCGGCGGTAAGGCTACGTTCGGCTATAAGGGCAACTTATACTAGAGTACGAAGGCTCGTAATACTATATTAATATCCGTAGTATTATTAAGAAGGAACTTAGCTAGTATACGGCCCTCCTAAGATTTAACTTCTCCCTATACTTATACTACTAGTACGTATTATATAGGCAGGTACCCTATACTATTACTATCTACTTTAGTAGCGGAGACTTACGTAATATCTCCGTCGCTTCTACTTTTTTCGACTTGCCTACGGCTACCTTACGGACTACTAGCTTATTACTATTCTTATCCTTATTTAGATAATCTAGATAGATATAGCCTACCTCGTTATAATCGTAATACCTAGGTTACTAGTCCTTATCTTTACCTTTACGCTTATCCTAAGAGTTCTTCTCCTTCGAGCTAGACTCGTAATTGCCTTTAGAGGTATACGCGTTACTATCGACCCTCTTACGCTTTAACTACTAGTGCGACGCGTCCTTATTATAGTCGCGTAAGCCTATATCGCGTAGTATTAACCTTTCTACTTATTTAAGGCATCGTACTAGGGCGACGAGGTTAGCGCGCTTCGCTAGGATAATATAATTCTTAATAATATCCTTCTATAGCGATAGCTTTAACTTTATAAGAAGCTAGCGAACTAACTACGCCTCGGTATAGTTGCCGAGCTATACCTCGAGGTTGCCGAGGTCTATTATAAATTATTATATACTCTAATTTTTACCTTAGCGTATTATCTCGTATTTAACGGTTATAAGTAGCTAGCGGTTCGCTTAATCCCCGACGACGTCGTATAGGAACTTATAGAACTACGCCTAAGTATACTCTACTAGAAGTATACTAAGGTACTCGTTATACTAGACTTCTTAAGCTTTGCCTACGAGGAATATAATACTAGCGATTACTTTCTAGTATTCTATTATAAACTTCCTCGGCGCGACTATAAAGTTTACTTTATATACGTAGACGTATTCCTAGGCTTCCTTAATAGTCTCGCTCTTAAATAGCTTAGAAGAGCAGAGCTTAATAGATTCGTAGGGCGTATATTCGTCGCTACTATAACGTATACTATCCTTAGTATCTCTAATAATACTCGCTATACTAGAGTACCCTAAGCTAAGGCTTCTCGCTATCGTACTTAAGTATATTAGTAGGGTAGTCGTCTTAACTTCTTATATTAAGCGTTTATTCTCTACTTAGAGGGCGTAGAGTTCGAGCTATTTATATAGCGTAGTATTCTCTCGCTCGAGATACTCGCGCCTCGCCTACGTATCGTTAGCGTCGTTTATCTCCTCGTCTTCTTCGGCTTTAGAGTTTAGTAACTCTCCTACGTAGCCTAATAGTAGTACTATAGACCTAGTACGTTCGCTATAGTTACTTAGCTATATAGATACTCCTCGCGTAAGTATAGTAGGCCTTAATAGATCGCTACTCTTAATAAGATAGAAGAATTAGTATTATAAAAGGTTAGTATATAGTAATATATTAAGCGCCCCTAACTATACCCGTTAGAGATATTAAGAGACTAATTCTTACCGATTCCTCTATATTCGTTTAGCGTACTTTTATCTTACGCCGAGTATACGTAGCGTAAGCCGGATGCTTCGGCGTCTAACTTAGACGCCCCCTAAGCTATTAGCCTCCTAAGCTATCGCTCTTATAGATCGAGTAGTTACTCGATTTACTAGCGATATAGACTCCGCGTTTTAGACTCCTTAATAAAAGGTTACGAAGTACTTTACTACTATACTCTATAATTAAGCTATTAAATAGATACTAGCTACTAAAGAAGGTTATTACTAGGATCTAGTAGAAGCTTATAGAAAGCGATTACTAGATACTATAAGGTATTTAGCGATATAGTTAAACCTTAGCTCTAAGTTATAGCTAGAATATATAAGAACTATAGTTTACCTACTAAATCGACTACTAGTACCTAGTAATAGGGGCGGTAAAACGCTAATTAAGATAGTAATAGGCCGTAAACCTAATCTTAGTAACCTCCGAATATATAGCTATAAAGCGTACGCGTATAAGGTAGGTATTTATTTACCTAATTAAGCGAATAAAATAGCTATAAGGGCATATATTAGATACTACGTTAGGTACGTTAGAAGTAACGTATACTATATCTAGATACCTTTACTTAGCCGCGTAATAAATACGAGTTACGTATAGTTTAATAAACGTAGCTTCTACTATCTAGGTAACTTTAATTAAGCTATAGTTACGCTAGAGATCGTAAATAATATTAAGCTACTATACGAATCTATAGAAATAGCGATATAGCGAGAGATATTTAACTTATAGCGCTCGTAACTACTAATACTACTAACTACGCTAGTATAGTAATTACTCGCGAACGAACTATTTAATCGTAAGAACGAAGATATTATTATCTCTAATTACGAGCCTAAGCGAATAGTTATAACTAATTAGAACGCTAGGAATAATACTAAATTCTCGGTACTAGCGTTACGACTAGAGTTAGCGCTTAATATATAGAGACTAGCTTAGTAAGCTCTTAAGCTAGGCGATTAGGATCCGATCGCTTCGAATATAGCTAACCCGCTACTAAATTAGGAGCTAGGCTATCGTAATAGTCTCTCTAAAAGAGTAGAATTAACCGCTAAAGAAGTTATTAAGCCGACTATAACTAATAACTATAAACTCTATAGCTATATACGTAAACGTTAGCGCCTTAACGACTACGAAACGATTATAGAGGAACTAGTATTTCTATTTAAATTAATAACTAATAATACGGCTAAGTAATTAACTAGGGTTATAGACTCCGATTAACTACTAAGAAGCTAGTATTTAGCTAAAGAACTAATATCTATCGCTTAATAGGTAGAATAGCTATTAGAAGCTAGTTATAGCGCCTTCTAGCTAAATATATAGTTACTTAAGAATACGAATATAAGGTAGATTTATACTAGCCTTAACTACGTTACGATCGCGGAACTTTTAGTTAGAGGAATAACTATTTAGAACTAGCTAAATATAAAGGTTAGTATATAGCAATATATTAAGCGCCTCTAACTATACCCGTTAGAGATATTAAGAGACTAATTCTTACCGATTCCTCTATATACGTTTAGCGTACTTTTATCTTACGCCGAGCGTGCGCGGTATAAGCTAGATACTTCGGCGTCTAACTTAGACGCCCTCTAAGCTATTAGCTTCCTAAGCTATCGCTCTTATAATTATCTCCTCTCTTTTATAGAGCTGCCTTAGCTCGTAAGAGAGTCTATATTAATATAGTAGCCGGCCGCTTACGTTTTTATTACGTTACGGTTACGTTGCTCTACTACTTATAGTCGTACGCGATTTTTAGTAGTACTATAGTAACGTACTAGATCTTAAGGGACTTTTATATTATAGACTCTATATAGGCCGCGCGTTAATTATAGAGTAGGTACGGGCTATAAGTTCGCGCTTAATTACGTTAATACTTATTCTAGTATACTATCTTTAGATAAGCGCCTCGCTCCTGCCTTATACTATCTATATATTTTCCTAGCCTTTTTCTAGTACTCGTTCTATAAGTATTATACCTCCTAAGAAAAACCCTACCTCTATAATCTTAGCCGATTCTCGTACTATTACTAACCTTCTCGCTACTAAGGACGACGACTATTATCGTTATCTCTTATATTTAGTAACGAGTAAGTCTAGCGTTCCGCGTACGTATTAGCTACGAGTTCCTTACTAATATAATATATATAGCTAGCGTTCGGCCGTATAATAGAGTTATAAAACTAGATAAGAAGAAGAATTACTAGCGCTATAATAATAATAACTACTCCTACGACTACTATACCGACCTAGATATTATTATATAGTCGAAGCGCTTACGCTTCTACCTCGCTAAGCTAGCTAAGAGTAGACCGGCCGTACGCGCCGAGTAGCTCTACTACTACTATACCGATTTATAAGCTCTAATCGCCGATAGCCTTAAGGTTCTATAGTCTAATAAAAGTAAGTCGGCTAGGGTCTTTAAGACTCTAAAGAAGGGCAGAGCTAGCGCGCTACTAGCTAGTAGTAGTCCTTCTACTACTAAGCTACTTATAGCTAGTAAGTAGATCGCCTTATCCTTTAAGCTCTTTAAGCTTAAGTACGAGATATATCTTACGAGTTATATACTCCTCGTGCGCGTTACTAATATTCTTCGTAGCGTCTACGTCTACTTAGCGCCTCGAAAGAGGCCTTTAATATAGCGATCTATACCGCTTACGCCGACTACCTCGCTAGCTAAATAGAGGAGGTCTCTAACGACGAGGCCTTTATAGTAGAGAAGAAGAAGGATAATAATAATAAGAAGAATAAGAAGAATAAGAAGAAGAAGAACGAGGGTATAGAGGAGTAAGCTAGCGTATCGCGTGCTCTCCTTATACTCTTTCCTCGCGCTTCTTCTATACTACTTATATAGTCTACTGCCTTATTTCGTACTTCTATTCTACGCTAGCGCTATAGCCTATTTACGCTACGCCTATAAGCGCTATAAATAAATAATTTCTCTCTACTTTATATTTTCTATTCCTTTTAGTAACTTTCGTAATATAACGTTTCGTCGCGGCCTTAGTGCTTAGCGCGTACTCGTTATAAGTTATAGTAGTCGCGATAGTTAATTAGTAGTATAGTAGCTATAATAGTCGACTTTATAGCTTACGTAAGCTCCTCTTACTCTACTCTTATACCTTAAATTCCTCGAGCGCTTTATATTCTCTAATATATTCGATCGGTTCCTATATATTATATTCTTCTAGCTAGCCTTTCTACTAGACTAGCTACTTCCTCTTATCTTTCTTAACTCGGGTTTCTAGTACTTTCTCGACTATCTACTCGCTCTTATTATCTATAAGGGGCAAGCTAGTCTTCTAAGATTCGCTACTATACTAGAGTTCTAGAAGGGATACGTAGAAGATATTATAAATACATAATCCTATTAGAAGGGCTAGGTAGTATACCTACTTCCTAACTATGTCGATTACTTTAAATAGTCTAGCGAACTTATCTACTAGCTTCTTTAATAGTACCTTTAGTTTTAGATTCTTTATAAATAGAAGGACTATATTGCCGACCTTATATTCCTTTAGCTAATACTTCTAGTTATAATACTTAGCCTACGACTCGCTTACTTACTACTAGCGCTTTATTAACTCCTCGTAATTCTACTTTAATCTTTCTATAGCGTCCTTTACTACTAGTACTTCTCTTTATAGAATTACGTCTCGAGATTTAGTTACGTCCCTTTTACGGGTCTCTATTATTAGGTCCGGGTCGAACTTATAAATAATATAGAATAGCGATATCTTTAGTATCGTATTTAGGCTATTATTATACGCGAATTCTATAGAGGCTAGTATAGACGCCTAGTTGTCTTAGTTCTTCTTATAATAGATATATAGGTACTACTTAAGCGTCTAGTTTACGCGTTTAGTCTAGCCGTCCGTTTACGAGTAAAATACTATACTTAGCCTATATTTTACGTATACCTCGAAATAGAAGTCTAACTAGAACTAGCTAGTAAATATAGACCCTCTATTAGAGATAATACTACTAGGTATACCTCGAAGTCGTATAACTTTATTAAGTAGAATATTCGTAAGCTCTACGCTTATATAGCGCTTTATTATCTAAACGAAAGTTACTATCTTAGAATAGTAGTCGATAATTATAAGGATCGTATTAAATATACGACTATTACGCTTACTCGGTAGAAGGTCTATAATAAAGTCTATAAATAGATTTTTCTATAGCCGTTCTAGTAAAGGAAGTATAACTATCTCGCTATAGGGATAGTAGCGCCTCGCTTTCGCCTTCTAATAGCTACTATACGATTTAACGTATTACTTAACGTCCTCGTTAACCTCTAGCTACTAGTACTTTCTTTTAACGAGTTCTATAGTCTTATCCTTACTAAAATAGCTAGCTAGGAAGTCGTTATAGTATATACGAATTACTTACGTTCGTAATACGAGATTATAGGGAAGGTATAATATCCCTTCGCGATATATATACCTATCTTAGATAGTATACTTATCGCTTTCGCCTCTATTACTCTTTACCTATATATATAGCTCCTTCGCTATCGGGTCTAGCTAGACTAGCGTAGCTACGTACCCGATTACTAGGTCTAAGATATTAGCGTACGGCCGTTCCTTCGTAATAATAGCGCTAGCGACTTGTATTAGTAGCGCGAATCTATATAGACCTAGCTAATAGCGTTCGGGGCTAGTAGGCTACGTCCTATTAGCCGCTTTCGTTACTACCCTCCGGTTTATTATATACTAGAGGTTATAGGCGGCCTTAATATAGTTTATAACTAGTCCGCCTACTTAGAGGTCGCTCTAAACTTAGAGTTTCTACTATAGCGATAGTAATAGTATAAGAGTAATAGCTTAGGGAGCTAATAGCTTAGGGGGCGTCTAAGTTAGACGCCGAAGTATCCGGCTTACGCCGCGTATACTTAGCGTAAGACAAAAGCACGCTAAACGTATATAGAGGAATCGGTAAGAATTAGTCTCTTAATATCTCTAACGGGTATAGTTAGGGGCGCTTAATATATTACTATATACTAACCTTTTATAATACTAATTCTTCTACCTTATCGAGGGTAGCGATCTATTAAGGCCTACTATACTTACGTAAGGAGCATCTATATAGCTAAGTAACCGTAGCGAATATACTAGGTCCGTAGTACTACTATTAGGCTACGTAGGAGAGTTACTAGACTTTAAAGCCGAAGAAGACGAGGAGATAAACGACGCTAACGATATATAAGCGAGGCGCAAGCGTCTTAAATAAGAGAACGCTATACTACGCGAATAGCTCGAACTCTACGCCCTCTAGATAGAGAATAAACGCTTAACGCGAGAAGTTAGGATAACTACCCTACTAATACGCTTAAGTACGATAGTAAGAAGCTTCGGCTCGGGGTACTCTAGTATAACGAGTATTACCGGAGATACTAAGGATAGTACGCGTTATAGTAGCGACGAATATACGCCTTACGAATCTATTAAGCTCCGCTCTTCTAAGCTATTTAAGGGCGAGACCGTTAAGGAAGCCCGGGAATACGTCCGCGTATATAAAGTAAACTTTATAGCCGCGCCGAGGAAGTTTATAATAGAATACTAGAAAGTAATCGCTAGTATTATATTCCTTATAGGCGAAGCGTAAGAAGCCTAGTATAACGAGCACCTTAGTATACTTCTAGTAGGGTATACTTAGGCGTAGTTCTATAAGTTCCTATACGATATCGTCGAGGATTAAGCGAACCGCTAGCTACTCGTAACTATTAAATACGAGATAATACGCTAAGGCGAAAATTAGAGTATACGACAATTCGTAATAGACCTTAGTAACCTCGAGATATAGCTTAGCGACTATACTAAGGCATAGTTAGTTCGCTAGCTTCTTATAAAGTTAAAGCTATCGCTACGAAAGGATATTATTAAGAACTATATTATCCTAGCGAAGCGCGCCGACCTCGTCGCCCTAGTACGACGCCTTAAATAGGTAGAAAGGTTAATACTACGCGATATAGGCTTACGCGACTATAATAAGGACGCGTCGCACTAGTAGTTAAAGCGTAAGAGGGTCGATAGTAACGCGTATACCTCTAAAGGCAGTTATAGGTCTAGCTCGAAGGAGAAGAACTCTTAGGACAAGCGTAAAGGTAAAGATAAGGACTAGTAACCTAGGTATTATAGTTATAACGAGGTAGGCTACATCCGTCTAGATTATCTAAATAAGAATAAGGATAGTAATAAGCCGGCGGTCTATAAGGTAGCCGTAGGCAAGTCGAAAAAAGCAGAAGTAATAGAGATATTATATAAGTCTCCGCTACTAAAGTAGATAGCATAGGGTACCTACCTGTGTAATATATACTAGTAGTACGAGTATAAGGAGAAGTTAAGTCTTAGGAGGGCCGTAGGCTAGCTAAGTTCCTTCTCGATAATACTATAAATATTAATATAGTATTACGAGCCTTCGTGCTCTAGTATAAGTTGCTCTTATAGCCGAACGCGGCCTTACTACTAGCTACTACCTTTATAGGTAAACTAGGTTATTATTACGGTACGTACTATATATATATAAGGCTTACGGACTCCTTAGGGATCGAGCGCGTAACCGGAGGGATCTTCTACGTATATAATATACTAGATCCCGATATTATCCTTAGCTATCTATAGCGACGTATATAATAAGTAAGTATCGATAGTAGTATAGATAAATAGTATTATAGTAACGATTATTTTAGCTAATTCGAAGTCCGAGAGGCCTATAAGTTCCTTAAAGACCTCTAGAAGGCACCTACTATATTTGCGGTTAGCCTAAGTAGAATAGGCGAGGAGCCTACTCTAATACTAGAGGAGTTCTATTAGTTCGACGACGTCCTTAACTTAATAAAGGAAATACGAAGTAGACCTATCGATAGCGCTAAGTATATAATCGACCTAAAGCTAGGCACTATACTACCCTTTAGGCCGCTATACTACTAGTTAAGCAGAGAGCTTAAAGAGCTTAAGGAGTACCTAAAGACTAGGCTCGAGTATAATTAGATCGAGCGTTCTAATAGCGAGGCGGGTGCGCCTATCCTATTTATACTAAAGAAGAATAGCAAGCTATAGTTATATATAGACTACTATAGGCTAAATAAGATTACGATTAAGAATCGGTACCCGCTACCTCTTATTAGCGAGACGCTAGATAGACTTATAGGAGCTACGTAGTTTACGTCGCTAGATCTTATAGACGCGTATTATCGTATCTATATTAAACTAAGCAACCGCTAGAAGACTACGTTCCGCACGTAATATAGTTACTACTAATACTAGGTAATGCCCTTTAGTTTAACGAACGCCCTAGTAACGTTCTAGGCGTATATTAACCGCGCGCTAGTAGGGCTAGTAGATATAAGCTACGTAGTATATCTAGATAACATCTTAATCTATAGTAAGACTCGCGAGGACTACGTGCGAGACGTATACGCTATACTTAAGAGGCTCCGCAAATTCGGACTTTATATATAACGCGCTAAGTATAAGTTCTTCTAGAAACAAGTTAACTTCCTTAGGTTCGTAGTTATAACTAGAGGCGTAGCGATAGACCCTAGTAGGGTAGCCGTAATCGCCTCGTAGCTAAGGCCGACTACTCTAATAGAGGTTTAATTATTCCTTAAGTTCGCGAACTTCTACTACTACTTTATCTTTAGATATTCGAGAATCGTAGTACTACTAACTATACTCTCGAAGGGCGCGAAGAATAGTAGGAAGCTAGGGCCTATTAGTTAGGGCAAAGCCGAGAAGTAGGCTTTCCTAAAGTTAAAAGAACGCTTCTAGACCGCGCTGCTCCTTAGGTACTTTAACTCTACGTTACGCCTACGAGTCGAGACCGATGCGTCTAACTTCGCTATTACTAGTATTCTAAGCTAGCTATTCGAGGCGGAATAGTACCTAATCGCGTTCTTCTTATAGAAGATAATTAATACTAAGTATAACTACGAGGTCTATAATAAGGAACTCCTCGTAGTAGTAGAATCCTTTAAGGTATAGAGGCCTTACCTTAAAGGCGCTACGTATAAGGTAGAGGTGCTAGTCGACTACGCTAACCTAAAGGCCTTTATAGGTATAAAGTAGTTAACGAGCCGATAGGCTAGGTAGGCTACGTTCTTAGCCCCGTATAACTTTATAATTAGTTATAGAGCGGGTAAGCTAAACGTAGCCGATATACTATCGAAGCGTAGCGATTACGTAGAAGATATATAGGCGATAAATAATATATTGCTATCGCTATAGTAGAAACTCTAAGTTTAGAGCGACCTCCGAGTAGGCGAACTAGTTATAAACTATATTAAGGCCGCCTATAACCGCTAGTATATAACAAACTAGAGGGCGGTAATAGTAGCGGCTAATAGGACGTAGTCTGCTAGCCCCGAACGCTACGAGCTAGGCCCGTATAGATTCGCGCTACTAATATAGGTCGCTAGCGCTATTATTATAGAGGAACGGCTATATACTAATACCTTAGACCTAGTAATTAGGTACGCAGCTGCGCTAGTCTAGCTAAACCCGATAGCGAAGGAGCTATATATATAGGTAAAGAGTAATAGAGGCGAAGGCGATAAGTATACTATCTAAGATAGATATATATATCGCGAAGGGGCATTATACCTTCCTTATAACCCCGTATTACGAACGTAAGTAATTCGTATATACTATAACGACTTCCTAGCTAGCTATTTTAGTAAGGATAAGACTATAGAACTCGTTAAGAGAAAGTACTAGTCGCTAGAGGTTAATAAGGACGTTAAGTAATACGTCGAATCGTATAGTAGCTATTAGAAGGCGAAAGCGAGGCGCTACTATCCCTATAGCGAGATAGTTACGCTTCCCTTACTAGAATAGCTGTAGAAAGATCTATCTATAGACTTTATTATAGACCTTCTACTAAGTAAGTATAATAGTCGTATATTTAACGCGATCCTTATAATTATCGACTACTATTCTAAGATAGTAACTTTCGTTCGGACGATAAAGCGCTATATAAGTATAGAGCTTACGGATATCCTACTTAATAAAGTTATACGACTTCGAGGCGTACCTAGTAGTATTATCTCCGATAGAGGGTTTATATTTACTAGCTAGTTCTAGTTAGACTTCTATTTCGAGGTATACGTAAAACGTAGGCTAAGTATAGCATTTTACTCGTAAACGGACAGCTAGACTAAACGCGTAAATTAGACGCTTAAGTAGTACCTACGTATCTATTATAAGGAGAACTAAGACAACTAGGCGTCTATACTAGCCTCTATAGAATTTACGTATAATAATAGCCTAAATACGATACTAAAGATATTACTATTCTACGTTATCTACGGGTTCGACCCGGACCTAATAATAGAGACCTATAAGAGGGACGTAACCGAATCTTAGAACGCGATTCTACGAGAAGAAGTACTAGTAGTAAGGGACGCTATAGAAAGGTTAAAGCGGAATTACGAGGAGTTAATAAAGCGCTAGTAGCAAGTAAGCGAGTCGTAGGCTAAGTATTATAACTAGAAGTATTAGCTAAAAGAATATAAAGTTAGCGATATAGTCCTCCTATCTACGAAGAACCTAAAACTAAAGGTACTATTAAAGAAGCTAGTAGATAAGTTCGCTAGACTATTTAAAGTAATCGATATAGTCGGGAAGTAGGCGTACCGCCTAGCCCTTCTAATAGGATTACGTATTTATAATATCTTCTATATATCCCTCTTAGAACTCTAGTATAGTAGCGAATCTTAGGAGACTAGCTTGCTCCTCGTAAATAATAAGGGCGAATAGATAGTCGAGAAAGTACTAGAAACCCGAGTCGAGAAGGGTAAGAGGAAGTAGCTAGTTCGGTAGAAAGGCTAGCTAGAAGAATATAATATATAGGAACTAATCGAATATATTAGGGAATATAAAGCGCTCGAGGAATTTAAGGCGTAAGAGTAGAGCAAGAGGAGCTTACGTAAGCTATAAAGTCGACTATTATAGCTATTATACTACTAATTAACTATTACGACTACTATAATTTGCGACGAGTATATATTAAGTACTAAGGCTACGACGAAACGTTATATTACGAAAAGCTACTAAAGGGAATAGAGGATATAAAGTAGAGAGAAATTATTTATTTATAGTGCCTATAAGTATAGCGCAAATAGGCCGTAGCGCTAGTATAGAATAGAAGTATAAAATAAGGTAGTAAACTATATAAGTAGTATAGGAGAAGCGCGAGGAGAGAGTATAAGAAGAGCGCGCGATGCGCTAGCTTACTTCTCTATACTCTCGTCCTTCTTCTTATTATCCTCTCTCTTCTCCTTATTCTTCTTATTATCCTCCTCCTCCTCCTTCTCTATAGAGGCCTCGTCGTTAGAGACCTCCTCTACCTAGCTAGCGAGGCGGTCGGCGTAGGCAGTATAGACCGCCGTATCGAGCGCCTCTTTCGAGGCGCTAAGTAGGCGTAGACGCTACGAAGAATATTAGTAACGCGTACGAGGAGTATATAACCTATAAGATATACCTCGTACTTAAGCTTAAAGAGCCTAGAGGATAGGGCGATCTACTTGCTAGCTATAAGTAGCTTAGTAGTAGAAGGACCGCTACTAGCTAGTAACGCGCTAGCCTCGCCCTTCTTTAGAATCTTAAAGACCCTAGCTAACTTACCCTTATTAAACTATAGGACCTTAAGGCTATCGGCGATTAGAGCCTATAGATCGGTATAGCGGCAGCGGAGCTATATAGCGCGTACGGCCGGCCTGCCCTCGGCTAGCTTAGCGAGGTAGAAACGTAAGCGCCTTACCTATATAATAATATCGGGGTTAGTATAGCGCTCGTAGGAGTAGTTATTATTATTATAGCGCTAGTAATTCTTCTTCTTACCTAGTTTTATAACCCTATCGCACGGCTAAACGCTAGCTATACATACTATATTAGTAAGGAACTTATAGCTAATACGTACGTAGAACGCTAGACTTACCCGTTACTAAATATAAGAGGTAACGATAATAGTTATCGTCCTCTATAGTAGGGAGGTTAGTAGTAGTATAGGGATCGACTAAGATTATAGGAGTAGTAATCTTCTTAGGAGGTATAATACTTATAGATCAAGTACTAGGAAAGGGCTAAGAAGATATATAAATAGTACGAGGTAGAAGCGGGGCGCTTATCTAAAGATAGTATACTAGAATAAGTATTAACGTAATAGGGCGCGAACTTATAGCCCGTACCTACTCTATAATCGACGCGCGGCCTATATAGGGTCTATAATATAAAAGTCCCTTAAGATCTAGTACGTTGCTATAGTACTACTAAAAATCGCGTACGACTATAAGGTAGTAAAGTAACGCAACCGTAACGTAATAAGAACGTAAGCGGCCGGCTACCGTATTAATATAGACTTTCCTACGAGCTAAGGCAGCTCTATAAGAGAGAGGAGATAATTATAAGAGCGATAGCTTAGGGAGCTAATAGCTTAAGAGGCGTCTAAGTTAGATGCTAAAGTATCCGGCTTACGCCGCGTATGCTCGGCGCAAGATAAAAGCACGCTAAACGCATATAGAGGAATTAGTAAGAATTAGTCTCTTAATATCTCTAACGGGTATAGTTAGGGGCGCTTAATATATTGCTATATACTAACCTTTTATAAATAGGTTGTTTATTACCTACGTATCTTTTACGTAATCGCTACGCCTCGATAGCGCGTTAGCTACGTTTAGCTTACCTACTCTATAACTAATTATAAAGTTATATAGGGCTAAGAACGTAGCCTACCTAGCCTATTAGCCTATTAACTACTTTATATCTATAAAGGCCTTTAGGTTAGCGTAGTCGACTAGTACCTCTACCTTATACGTAGCGCCTTCGAGGTAAGGCCTCTATATCTTAAAGGATTCTACTACTACGAGGAGTTCCTTATTATAGATCTTATAGTTATACTTAGTATTAATTATCTTCTACGAAAAGAACGCGATTAGGTACTATTCCGACTCGAATAGCTAGCTTAGAATACTAGCGATAGCGAAGTTAAACGTATCGGTCTTAACTCGTAGGCGTAGCGTAGAATTAAAGTATCTAAGGAGTAGTATAGTCTAGAAGCGTTCTTTTAACTTTAGGAAAGCCTACTCCTCGGCTTTACTCTAACTAATAGGCCTCGGCTTCTTACTATTCTTCGCGCCCTTTAAGAGTATAGTTAGTAGTACTACGACTCTTAAATATTCGAAGATAAAGTAGTAGTAGAAGTTCGCGAACTTAAGGAACGATTAAACCTCTATTAGAGTAATCGGCCTCGGCTACGAGACGATTACGGCTACCCTACTAGAGTCTATCGCTACGCCTCTAGTTATAACTACGAACCTAAGGAAATTAACTTATTTCTAGAAGAACTTATACTTAGCGCGTTATATATAGAGTCCGAATTTACGGAGCCTTTTAAGTATAGCGTATACGTCTTATACGTAGTCCTCGCGAGTCTTACTATAGATTAGAATATTATCTAGGTATACTACGTAACTTATATCTACTAGCCCTACTAGCGCGCGATTAATATACGCCTAGAACGTTACTAGGGCGTTCGTTAAACTAAAGAGTATTACCCGGTATTAGTAGTAACCGTATCGCGTGCGGAACGTAGTCTTCTAGCGGTCGCTTAGTTTAATACGAATGCGATAATACGCGTCCGTAAGATCTAGCGACGTAAACTACGTAGCTCCTATAAGTCTATCTAGTATTAGGATCTAGGTAGGGCCTAGCCGAGTTAAGTTAGTAACGTCTATATTATTACTATCTAGCTATATATATACTAAAGTACCTACCTAGTAGCCGGGCCCGTAGCCTTAGCCTTCGGCCTATAACCCCTATCTAGCTAGCTACTTATTCTATAATAGTTACCTGCCCGCGCTATTTTATATTCGATAGCTATCCCTAGCTATATCTATTAGCTACCTATCCTTTACTTAGTCTTCGAGTTAAAGTCCGAGTCGGCCTAAACCGTAGGCTTTATAGCGTCTAGTTTCTTCTTTATTTTCTTTAGAGCCGTAGGCCTATCTTCCTCTAATATAGTATCTAACTTCTTCTTAGCTTTCTTCTTAGCTAGAGCCTTCTTCTTTCTAGTTATCTTTTCGAGTTCCTTATCTTCTAACGACGCGACTATTACTATAACTTCTAAAGTCTTAAGACTCTTCTTCCTAGCCTTATTTTTACTTTTAGTCTTTTAGTCTACTAGGGCTAGCCGCGAGTACGATCTCGTTAGCGCTAGTAAATAGCGAGTAGCGTCTAGGCGCTTACTAGAGCGGAGACGCGCGTATCGGTTAGTAATAGCTAGTATTAATAGGGCTATAGCGTATAGCTAGCTAGCTTATTCGATATCTTTCTAGAGTAGCGGCCGAGCCTAACTATCGGAGAGCTAGAGCGAGGTCTCTCTACGCTAGTTATTATCTTTAATATCGTTAAGATAGGTTAGAGTATCCCGTAGATATCGGACGGCCTAGTCGGTAGCCGTAGCGGCCTTAATACCCTTACGTATAGTCTTTAAGAAGCTAAATAGGTCTACTACTATAGCCTATAGAATTTTCTTCTCTACTACTAGAAGGTTAGACGCTCGAATCTACTTACTAGAGGCCTAGCGCTTGTTGCCGTTAATCTTAGCCTAGATACTAGGCTAGCCGGCCTCGTATAAAATACGAGTAGTATAGGCGATAGCGTAGAAGGTATAGTTATTTTTTTCTATAATATAAGGGCGGCCGGTGCCGCCGGTCGGCTCGCGCTATGCCTATATAAAGTCCTTAGACCTAAAGTTAGCTAGCTATATCTTTATTAAGTCGTCGCGGTTAAAAGTATTATAGTCCTTAAGCTCTAGTAAGGCTCCGACCGTATAGTCGTCTAGCCGGACGCCTATAGGTAGTAAACTACCTAGTATAATACGACTAAGGGCGTAGTATAGTAGTAGCCGATTAGTACGCTCTAGGCCGGCCTTTATATATATATACTCGTTAATATTCTACGTAGCGGCCTCGACGTTAATTTTTATCCTCGGGTACTAGAAGCCGCCGAGTAGTAGTACCTTACTATTACTATTATAGTTAGAGAGGCGGACGGTACGCTCCTATTCTTATATATAGTCGAGTATCTTAGCCTCGGTAAGTATCTTAAGAGTAGCTTTCTTCTTAACTAGTTCCTCGGCTAGTTCCTTAGCTATACGCTTACTTAGTATTAGTAGGCTAGACTACCTAACCGACGCTATATATATATCTAAGAGGCTACTAACGGATCGTCCTATCGAAGTAGTACGTATATCGTAATTAGGTAGGAATAGTAGGCTAGTTAAGAAAAATTACTACGCCTAGGTATTAGGCTAGAAGTTATATCTAGGTAGTAGAGCGCTTATACTACTAAAACTCTAGGCGAACAAGCGCGGGTTAAGTATTTAGCTAGTTATTATACTTAAAGTATAGGAGTCTAGGAGCGGTATAGTCTATTAGAGTCCTAGGTAAAGCCTAGCCGAGTTAAGTTAGTAACGTCTATATTATTACTATCTAGCTATCTATATACTAAAGTACTTGCCCGGCGGCTAGGCTCGTAGCCTTAGCCTTCGGCCTATAACCTCTATCTAGCTAGCTACTTGTCTTATCTATAATAGTTACCCGCCCGCGCTATTTTAAGTCCGATAGCTGTCCCTAACTATATCTATTAGCCGCCCGTCCCTTATTTAGTCTTTAGGTTAAAGTCCGAGTCGGCCTAAACCGTAGGCTTTATAGCGTCTAGTCTCTTCTTTGTCTTTTTTAGAGCCGTAGGCCTATCTTCCTCTAATATAGTATTTAACTTCTTCTTAGCCTTCTTCTTAGTCGGAGCCTTCTTCTTTCCGGTAGTCTTCTCGAGTTCCTTATCTTCTAATAACGTAACTATTACTATAAGGCTTTTCTTCTTAGCCTTACCTTTACTCTTAGTCGTCGGATTACTTACTAGGGCTAGCCGTAGGTATAATCCTATTAGAGGTAGCAAATAGTAAGCGGAGTTAAGGCGCTCGGGGATATAAAGACGCTAGTATCGGTTAGCGATAGCTAGTATTAATATAGCTATAGTATATAGCTAGCTAACTTAATCGATATCCTTCTAGAGTAGTAGCCGAGCCTAACTATTAGAGGGCTAGAAAGAGGTCTCCCTATACTAGCTATTATCTTCGACCTCGTCGAGATAGGCTAGAGTATCTCGTAGATACTAGACGGCCTAGTCGGTAGCTATAGTAGCATCGATACCCTTACGTATAGATTCTAAGAAGCTATATAGGTCTACTACCGTAGCCTATTAAATTATACTCTTTATCGCTAGAACTTTAGATGCCTAAATCTACTTACTAGAGGCCTAGCGCTTATTGCCGTTAATCTCGGCCTAGATACCGGGCTAGCTAGCCCTATATAAAATATAAGTAGTATAAGCGATAGCGTAGAAGGCGTTATTATTCTTTTCTATAATATAAGAGCAGCCTACTAGCTCGCGCTATGTTTATATAAAGTCTTTAGACCTAAAGTTAGCGGGCTATACCTTTATTAAGTCGTCGCGGTTAAAGGTACTATAGTCCTTAAGATCTAGTAAGGCTCCGACTATATAGTCGTCTAGTCGGACGCCTATAGGTAGTAGATTACCTAGTAAAATACGGCTAAGAGCGTAGTATAGTAGTAACCGATTAGTACGCTCTAGGCCGGCCTTCGTATAGGTATACTTATTAATGTTCTAAGTAGTAGCCTTAACGTTAATCTTTATGCCCGGGTACTAGAGGCCGCTAGATAGTAGTACCCTACTATTATCGTTATAGTTAGCGTAGAGGGAGGCCTACTTTTATTATACGTAGTCGAGTATCTCCGCCTTAGTAGGCATCTAGAGGACGCTCTTCTTCCTAGCTATCTCCTCTACTACGTCCTCGGCTACGCGCTTAGCGGGTATAAGTAGGCTAAGCTATCTAATCGAGGTAGTACGTAAGCCTAAGAGGCTACTAACGGACTATTCTATCGAAGTAGCTCGCGTATTATAATTAAGTAAGAATAGTAAGCTAGTTAGAAATAGCTAGTTCGAGAAAAACTACTATGCCTAGGCGTTAGGCTAGAAGTTATATCTAGGCGGCAGAGTGCCTATACTACCGAAACTCTAGGCGAATAAGCGCGGGTTAAGTATCTAGCTAGCTATTATACTTAAAGTATAGAGGTCTAGGGGTAGTATTACCTAGCCGCGCTAGGGGGCTTATAGTAGCGTAGTTAGGCCTAGGAAGCTCGTACTACTAGGAGCTTAGAGCGGTAGTAGTATAAGTATCGTAGCTAGAGGCGGCATCGTTTAACTCTCGGTAGTATTACCGTCGTTATTAGCGTCCGACTTCTTAGCCGCCTACTACGTACGCAAGGCCTTTAGGCGATCTTAGAACTTAGATCGGCCGCTACCCGGCGTATTAGCTATCTAAATATCTTATATAGCTTATATGTCCTTAGCTACTTATATATCCTTAGCCGCTTATACGTCCTTAGCTACTTATACGTCCTTAGCCGCCTATACTTCTATAGCGGCTCTAGCTTCCTATATAACCTTAGTTGCCTATACTCGGGCTATCTTATCCTCCTTTTTCTACTAGAGTCGTACTACTCGAGCCTTAAAGTTAGCGTACTACTAGTTAGTAGCTTTCTAGTTAGCGATAATTTATACTTTAGTTTTAGGTAGTAGCTTAGTTAGGACTATAGGCGGAAGCTTATTAGCTAAGCGTAGGTCGTCTAGAATATATATAGCGATAGGGGCAGATAGCTTATAGGCCTTAAGGCAAGTACCGGCTAGCTTAGCTCGTAGTTCTAGCTAGCGGATCTTCTAATATATATAATCCGCGATCTATAGAACTATATACGGCTGCGGCGCTTCTCTAGATAGGCGCTAGATACTAGCGTTAGCGCCTATAAATAGTACTAATAAGGAGACTCGTTCGTTAGCTAGGCTATAAACGTCGAATAACGGCGCTAATTAGCCGACGTTATAGTATCGGGTATAGGCTAGGATCTCGGGGAGGCCCTTAAGCTATCTATCGACGGATAGATATAATATTATCTATAATATAGCCGCGTCGGTAAGGTACTAGACGTATAGTTCTTAGGAACGGCTTAGGAATCCTAATGCCTAAAGACGGCCGAGGTCGATACCTATAGCCTCGGCTATAGCGTCGGCATCGCTAAGGATTCTAAGCTAGTCCGCTTTAACTTTACGAGCTACGTCTAAGTTAAGTAGGAACTTCTACGCCGACGAGTTAGCTATACGGTAGGTACTCGTAGTAGTTTCTAGTACCTTAGTATATAAGGACTAGATATAGGACTGCATCTATAGAGCAATCTACGCTAGTACGGTTATAGCTAAGAGAGTAAGAGGGACGAAACCCTTAGATAGTACCTTATTACGATTAAAGTCCGTCTAGTCCTTATAACGGGCCGTTATCTACTTTCTAACCTTAGTATAGGCGTCTTTCTCGAACTATTACGCGGCTAGAAGATCTTCGTAATCCTTATTAGTAGCCGCTATAGCCTTACGCGTAGCCTTCTAATTAAATATCCTCTAGGTAATATCTAGCTACTATTCCGTATCTAGGAGCTAAAACTTAAGGGCTTCCCGGGCCTCCCTCTAGTCGTACTAGTAATATACTAGTACTATAGCGCGGGCTAAGTCGAGGTTAGTATAGATAGCTTTACGAGTTTAGAAGAAGAAGGGATCTAAGACTCCTATATAGTACTTCTCTATATATATTAGAATAATAGCTATAACCGTAGCTATATTAGTATACGCGATGCCGGCTAGCGGGGGCCCCTTATATTCTAAGATATTAGTTAAGCCCTTTATAGCTAACTAGAGTTTAGCTTCGTTACGGCTAGGATTAAGAAGATCCTTCTTATTATACTTAGTAGTAAGCTAGTTTTAGACGGCATACTAGCCGGCGATCTCGCTATTCTTCGCTCGCGAATAGAGGTTATCTATCTTAGAAGGCGCGATAGCGTAATCGGAAATATAAGATCGGTAGCGCGCGGCGGGCGCGAAAGCGTTATTTAGAGTAGTAGAGGAGCGCGCGTAGGCGGTTTCTTAGTAAGTAGCCGCTCTCCTACTACTATTTATAGCGATCGAATACCTAATAAGGCGCTAGGGAGGTATACGTGCGATACGTAGGTCGTAGCAGTAGTATTATAGCGTTAATATTAGGACTATAGCTATTAAAGTTCTAATAGTTTAGTAAACGGAAAAAATAGTCCGTACGCTATTATTCGTTAACTTTAGTTATCGAATACTACCTAAATTATAATATTACGCTATTGCTACCTAAAACGTTCTACTAAGTAAGAGGGGAAATTAGGAGCGACGCCTAGTAATATTACGCTATTACTACCTAAAAATATTCTAGTAAGTAAGAGAGGGGAATTAGGAGCGGCGCCTAGCTGCTATCTACCTATCGTAGGCTATAGTAGCGTCCTTTTAATAGATAGGAGAATATAGAATCTTAGCTTATAGAATAGGGAAATAGTCTCGCGGAATCCTAGCTCGAACCTAGGTGCGGTCGCGGCCTCGACGGCGGTCTACTAGGTACGTACGGTTATATTCCTAGACTAGATCTATCGCGTCGCGAAAGTCTTCTATATTATACTAAACGTTATAAGTATAACTATAGTTTAACTATTTAACTAGATATTACCTCCTACTACGGACCTTACGTCTACCTATTAATCTCTTAATCTTATAATAGAGGGCTAGGTTATTATCGTCGGCCTCTATAGGGCCGGGCTCTAGAACCTAGCGGTCGTACGGGTTATTACTAGCTAGGTAAGGTTCGAGTTATACTACGGACACTACTAGGTAGATCTACTAAACTAGAGGAATAGCTAAACGATAGGCTAGTCGGCCTACCTAGTCCTCGACCTCGAAGAGCCTAACTTTCTAGTACGAGAACTTATAGTATATAATACTAGCTAGATAGTATCCCTTATATAGGCAGAGGAGAACTAGTTAGCTACGACGAAATATAATAGGCCGATAGATAGTATCGTACTAGTCCTTTATTATAGCGGCTACCTAGGCTATCGAGTTAGCGGCCTCGTCGCGGGCTTCCTATCTAAGAGTAGTATAGTCTATAGTAGATAGCTCGGACAACGGGATTAATATATCTAAGTTGTTCTTAAAGCCCTATATTAGTACGTTAGGAACCTCCTCTATAGACGCGTTCTAGCTATTATTAAGGTCGGCTTAAATATAGGGTAGTACCTCTACTTAAGAAGTATCGAGGAAGAACGTAATAAAGAAACGTAGTGCGATTTTAACCGTCTAGTTCGTACGTTTACTCTAGCCGTCGGCCTACGAGTAATAGGTAGTAGTAGCTAGGAAACGTATACCTAGCTTATAAAAAGCTACTTATATAAACTTAGATATCTAAATCGGGTCCCGATCTCTAATTATAATAGAGGGTAGGGACCGCTCGTTAGCTATATAGCTATAAATCTAGGCCGCCCTATAGTTAGCCGCGATCTAAGTAGATTTAGACTTCGTTAATATTACTCGTTTAGTAAATTTATAGGTCTCGGTTAAGAAACCGTTAAAACCGCTCTCGTCTATAGATAGGCTAAAGACCTAGTTAGCTATTACTATATAGTCCGGAACGGCGACGGCCTAAATCGGCTATAGTTCTCTATTAGGCCTATAGTAGTAGGTTTAGTTTAGAAGATAGTCTAGGTAGAACTTAATATACTTCTATAGCTCCTTAGCTAAATACTAGATATAAAAGAAGGCGAAGACTCTAGTATAGGACCGATAGAAGCTAGAATAGTAGTAGTTATTATAGGCTATCTTAAAAATCTCCTTATATAAGAGCTAGGGAATATATAGACGCTCGCGGCTATCCGAATTATCCTTAAAGTAAATTAGGTCGTTTCTTAGAAAGAATTATAGGCCTAATAGCGCGGCCTTAGGCTCCCCTATCTTAGGATCGATAGCGTCCTCGCCTTATAGCGTATCTACGTCTACTATAGCTTACCTACGCTATTCCGTACGTATAAGCTACTATATCCGACCGGCCTACTAGGGATCGGCCTCGTACTCGTAGCGAAGGTCGGCTTTAAACTTATTAGATAACTCTACTAAGACCGAATAGAAGATTAATACGTCTATAGAAGTAAATAGTCGGCTAGTTCGCTTATCGGCTAAGGTCGCGTAGAAATAATAACTATTAGTATAGGGATAGGAATATAAATAAATAGGATTATCTAGCGCTTAGACCGTATCTTAGGCTAGGTCGGGGTCGTTATACGCGAGTAGGTCTAAGTTGTCTATAACTATACCCTAGTAGGTTTCCGAGATAAACCGGCTAAGAGCGTCTAGGATAGCGTATAAACGGCTAGGCCGATATACTACTCGAAGACTATAAAACTAAGAGAGGTACTAGCTAGCTCTTACTAGCCTTAAATTTAACTTATCGATAGAGGTTATCGTAGTAATAGAACCGGCTATTATAATATTAAAGGTAGCAGTATAGTCGGTAAATACGTAGATTAGCTAGCGATAAGCCTAAAGGATATATCTAGCCTTGCGAGCGGTCTATAGAAGGCTAGAGACCTCTAGCTCCGTAGCCGGGTATCTAGATTCTACCTTAGAAAGCGTCTTACTAAGGAAGAGTACTAGTTAGACTGCCGTTAGCATAAACTGCAGCGGCCGCGCTAGGTTAGGCACTAGGTCTCCCTATACTATATAGATTACTATAGCGTAGCCGTAACGGCTAGAGTCTAGGTCTACGTAAAGCGGCCGGTCCGCGTCTATATAATAAAGGAAGGTAGTAGAGCGGTATAGTCCCTATAGTATATTATAGGCGCGATACTAGTAGGTAAGGTTTTCCGCGTCGTTCTAGGCTAGCGTCTTAGCTATAAACCTCTTACGTAGGTTTCCTTTATTAGAAGAGGCTAGACGAAGGAGGTGCTTCTTCTAATTCTTAAATAGCGTAATTAGCTAGAAGAAGTATAGAATATAGTAGCGCTACTACCCTATAATGCCTATATAGAATTCTAGGTCCTTTAAAGAGCGTAGAAATAGTAGGTCTAAGATAGCCTTAACCTTCTCTTCGTAGGTCGTATAGCCTAGGCTACTAATACGCTAGCTAAGAAGTTTTATTAAAGAGAAGCCTACGAAGGTCTTAGCTAGGGTAATACTAATATCGATATCGTCTAGCGCCTAGAATACCCTACCTAGGTCGCGGAGATAATTATCGAAAGTTCTAGAGAAAATAATAATATTATTAATATAGGTACGCGAGTAGTAGTTAAACTTCTTTAAGATATAGTCTAGTTGTCTCTAGACGTATTATATACTATTAGTAAAACCTATAATAGCTATACCTAGCTATTCCTAACCCTAGTAGCTATTAATAGTAAATTTATAGCGGTCGGCCTTAGCTACCTACTACTAATAAAAGAAGGAAACTACGTCGATAGTTATTATAACCCTAAACTATATATACTCGGGTAGCTTATATTAGTATAGATAGAGTAGGTCGTAAGGCGGGTAGGTAATAGAATGCCCTACGTAGCTAGTCCTCGGATACTATCTCGTCTAGCGTACCTATTTCTAGTAAGTGCACGTTAGAAGCTATCGCAACTACTTCTCTACTATCTCCTCCGTATATACGACTTCGTAAGGGAAGAAGGTTATAGCTGCACGTCGTCGTTATGTTGCTATCTATATTAGTCCTTGTTTTTTTTTTTATTCGTATTCGAACTATAAGCTACAAGTATACCCGCCTTACTAATTAAACTCCGACTCCCGAAACTACTAAAGTAAGCCCCGAATTTAAGTTCCCGTAGCGGCAGCATGTCTTAATTCTCGTATTAGAATAAGTAGCTAGTTAACGTATATTAGCTAGCTAATATACTCTACCCCTATTATAAACCTAAACCTACGATATTAGTTAAATTCTAGTCTAGTAGAAGTAAAGGTACTTATAGGAAACACTTATCGTTTATAGTCTAACTTATCTCCCTCGTATTATCTACTACTATTAACTTCGCTAAGCTAGGGCCCTAGGCCTTAGCTTCCTCCTATACCTCGTTCTATATCTAATCGTAGATCTCCGATTAGTCGTTAATATCTACGTCTTCGTAAAACTAAGCTATAGGCCGCTTCGAATAGTCGGCTTAGTATAGTACGTAACTATTATTTCCGAAAAACATTTATTCTAGTTCTAATACTAAGGGCTAGATACAAGTATACTCTATAAGCACGCGGTCGTAGTAGTCGGAGGCCTTAGAAAAGAAGTCCTCCTTAGAGTAAGTTATCTACTTATAGGCGTCCTTAATAATAGCTAGGTTATCCTATTATAGCTAGCCTACGAGTACGGCCGATAGAGGACTCTATAGAGTAAAATAGATAGAGGCTAGAAACCGGAAGGGCATAATACTATACTTGTTCGGATAACCGGATAGTATACTAACTCCTAGAAGGAGGTTATAGTATACGTTACGTAGTTTAGTATAGGTTCCTAAAGCTTTACTTATTTCTAGGCTATTATTCTTAATATCGACCTAAGTAAACTAAGGAAGTATAGTTTAGCGAGTCTTCTCGGAGGCCTTTATACTATATAGTAGATATAGCGACGAGATCCGAGCTTAGAAGGTATTATAGACCTATAGTTTTATCCTATAGCCGATTAGAGTATAGTCTTCTTTCGTTAGTTAGTTAAGGCCGATAGCCTCGATAAATAGGCCCTTATTATCCTTTAGAACCCCTCGCTTCTCTATATACTCGAACTAAGCCTAGAAAACATCTCTCTTATATAGGCCTCTTACTAATATAGTAGTATTAGCCTCGTCCTTATTAGTAAAGGATACGCTTCCTTAGATAAGGTTAATACTAGTGCCTTAGTATAGCTTATTAAGGGCGATATCGATATAGTAGAACTTGCTCGTACTATTCGCTTCTCTATATCTTATAGCCTTATATAAGAACTTCGCGTAGTATAGATAGGAATATAAGTGCGTCGTATAGTCCGGTTAGATTGCTATATAATATAGCTAGTATATAGGGTCCTAGCGGAAAATCTGCTAGGTTAAGCTATAGTATATATTCTATAGCTAACCGAGATTCTTACGCCTATTAGCCTCTCGAAGGTACTAGTTATAGATATCGAACTCTCGCTTAATAGCTTCCTCGACCGGCCGAAGCTAATTAAAAAGGGTAATTACGGTCGTACTAAAGTCCTTAAAATCTTAAAGTACCTTCTTATTTAGCCTCGTTTTTAGGGCTACTAAGGCGTTAGTATTCGTAATATATTCCGGTAGTAGATCCTAGCTTAGGGTAGGTCTATATCTAAAGATACCTAAGGCGTCCGCTATAATAAGAGAGCGACGCTTGCTCTAAAACTACGTAGGGTTTATTCTCTTAACCTCGTCGATATTACTATATAGGTATACCGCGAAACGACCTCTAAGCTAGTTATCTATAATGTTCGTATAAAGGCTATATATTCTACTACTCGCGCGTTAAGAATAGTTCTTATATAGCGGCCTATAGCTATTAGGCATATCCTATCGTACTCGCTTATAGTACTATTTAATTAGTACGATAGTCTTAGATAGCTATACTACCGTAGCACTCTTAATTATATTAACTATACCGATAAGCTTAGTATCCTCCGTAGGGCAATCCTTATACGCTCGAGGAACTTACTTCTATAGTTTCGAGGTATTGCCGGTCGAGATTCTAGAGTATAAGGAACCTAATAGAACTAATTACTAAGAGGCTATAGAGGTAGCTCGGCTACGTATAGTTAACTCCTAACTCTAACTACTCTACCTACGACTTAGGGGCTCTAATCTACGACGATCTTATAGTCCTCGAGTATACGGCCCTATAAGTGCGCTTAATAGAGGACGATTCCTAGTCGGGGCCCCGGGCCCTAGCTTCTATAACCTAGTCGGGGCCCCGGGCCTTAACTATATACTCTATAGTACCTACTTATAAGACCGAGTAACTAGACGACTAGTCTATTACTGCTATAGGTTAATAGTTATAGAACGAGGAGCGGGCGCTAATAGGGTTAGTCTAGTAGTAATATCTCTCTATAGAGAACTAATAAAGTTCGGAGTAAGCTATAGGCCTCGATTACGTAGGGCTTATTATATAGCGGCGCTATTAATATTTATACGGTTTACTTCTTCTCTAGCTTTATAAATCTTATCGAAATTACTCTAAGTAGCCTCGGCTAAGGTAGATCTATTAGCTATTAGGTAGAGTAACCTTTAGATAATAGCCTTATAGAGGACTAGGGCGGCCTTATTCTACTTTAGGTTCTTGCTTATAAAGGTAGATATCTGCTTTACTATTCCTAAGTATTAAATCGTATTTACGAGTAGAGGATGCTTAGCTCGTTCTAGTCCTTAAAGACTAGTAACTATCTTGCGATACCCCTCTCTCTAATCTCGCTAACTCTCTCTAGCCTTATAGGCCTTAGAGTATTTAAGGAAGTGCGAGGCTACTTCTTTAGTTATACTCTTAAAGTCGTTAAGGCGGAGCGTACTACTAAACTCGAAGGCTAGGTTATTCTAATAGAATAAGCGCTTATCGATATAGTAGATATATTCGCTAATAATATTACGCCGCTTATTATTGTCTTTAATTAGGTTAATATTCGCGACTAGGTCGCGAATATTAGTAGCTCTATTCTTATAGCTCTGCGCTTGTAGGGATAGGTTCGTATTCGCGAAGATCTTAATAGCGAGAGATATAGTTTAGGTATTAAAAAAAGAGAGGGAGAGGCAAAGAGGGGGAGGTAGGTTAGTAAGGAAAGAAGAGAAGGTTTCCGAGGAAAGAAGGGCCGCTTTTATAGTAAAGGTATAGCCGCCGCTAAAACCGGTAAATAGCAAACTAAGTAAATATTAGGTTTGCTAACTATAATTATAAGTGCGCTTAACCTCTATATATACTAAGGCTAAGGCATGCGCGTAATCGGTTCGTAACTAATTATTTTCGTTATATACTAAATTATAAGCGCTTTAGGCTTATACGGTTCTATATACTAGTTAGAGGTGTTCTATCTAGTTCTTCGAGCTCGTAATATATAGCCTTAGGTATATACGCAGCTACCCGATACGGTCCGCGCTACTAGTATACGAGTTTATCTAATCGCGAATATTCGAGTTAAGTGCGATAGATTATTACTATATCCCCTATACGAAAGTCTTACTAGTTAACGTTCCGGACTATATTAAAGTACTCCTTTACCTACTTATAGAACCGCTTGTTCCTATTCTTTACTTCTTCTATTATTTCCTATATATTCTCGAGCGCGAGTAACCGTATATATAGGAGATCTTCTCGAGTCTAAACCGATCCCTAATCTACTACCCTATACGTTCGTATATCTAGTTTAATTAGTAGTACTACTTCTCTTCTAATTATAAGGGCAGCCGGTATCTAGCTAGTAGAAGATACTACGGTCGTTCGATCGGCCTATAATACTAATAGAACGTACGGAATCTAAGGTTTAGAACCTCCTTCTAAGTACTTAGATAAGGCGGCTAGTATTAGTTTATAACCTACCTCGACTAAGCTATTAGATTCCGGATAATACGGAGACACCCGTAGTCGTCTAACTATATAGCTCTCGAGAAGATTAGTAATATCCTTAAGGTTAGCCTTAGTATTATCTATAATAATCTCCTATAGAGCGCCCTATCGGTAGAAGATATCCTTATAGATAAATTTAGCAATCTATAGCGAGGTAATTTCTTTCGCGGTCTTATATACGACCTTAGCCTCGACCTACCGAGAGAGTCCTTCTCTAGCTACGATTAAGGATCCCCTCTTATCTATATATATAGGATCTAGATACTACTTCTTACCTATGCTTTAAACCTAGACTTCCCGTATAGGAGCAGGCTGCTATACTCTATTCCGGAAGCTGCATTAAGGATACTTCCTATAGTGCATAGTATATTCTAAGTATATTCTATCCTACTAGTATAGGCGGGATAGTATTTAGTATATACCTTCTATACTATAATACCTATTCCGCTTATATATTAACTAAAGGATCTCTATACGAGCGTAGTCCTAATCTACTACCCTTTGTAATAGTATATCTATATATCTTTAGCGAAATAGCTTCTACTCTACGACTACGAACTTCTAGCTAAGTTTAAGGTACCTCCTATATTCTAATAGGGTTATCTCTTCTATATACTTTCTACGAAGAAGTACGAAGGTAATAGACTTAGTCGTATACTTATAGTCGTCTAGAGTGCCTACTAGTTTATCTAGGAAGATAGAGTCTAGAGATTTAAAGGAGTCGGGGCCCCGGGCCCTAGCTTAGCGAACTCGCTTTATAAACGTATCGAAAAAGGCGCGGTCGATTATATTATTATCCTCGCGATCCGGAACTATATTAGCCGTCTATCCTAGTTCCCTACGTTTAAAAGGGGTCTATAGTCGCCTTAATAGCGCGTCTAGTCCTTAATATTTCGTTCTAAGTACGTATCGGACCTTAAAGTCGAATAGTTAAATCTAGGCGATCTATCTAGTTATAGTCGTATTAGGAAGGTTAGTTAAGGCCTTACTAAGCTAATAAACTAATATATTAGTATCGATCTCGAGTACGAAGTATACTCCGAAGAGCTATAGTTTAAACTTCTTTAGTACTCGGAGTACGGCAAGATATTCTTGCTTTCTAGCGTCGTACTTCCTCTACTATTTATCCTATATTCTACTCTCGTACCTAGACGGATATCTCTTATCGTCGACTATCTATATAAGTACGGCTCCCTATCCTTTAATACTAGTATCTACTACGACGTAGATAACTCCCGTCCTAGGGCCGTATCGTATAGTAACTAATATAGGGGCGGTAACTAGTAACTATACGTAGTACTTCTTAGCTTCCTTATAGACAACTATCTATTTAAAAATAGCATCCTTACGTAGGAGCTAATATAGAGATTTAGCGATAATAGCGAAACGAGGAATCTAGATCTAGAAGTATACGACGATCCTAACGAATATACGTACCTCCTTCTAGTTAATCGGCTATAGCTACCTTAGGAGCTTAGCTATACGAACCGCGTTAGAGTGTCTACCGTCTTAATCTATTACGTACCCTATAACCTTAATCTTAGTTTAGAGGATCTATAACTTCTTAATAGCAACCGTTATCCTAGCTCGCTCGATATCCGCGAGAACTTAATCTAAGTCTTAAATATGTTCGACAATATACTACCTTATCCCTAGCTCGATCTCTTCGTTTCTATACGTAGTATATAGTCCCTTTACCCTAAAATTATCGATAAAGAGACTAGCTCTATAGGAGAGGTAATCGTATAGGACTATATTTATAATCCTCGCGAACTAAGATACTAAGTTCGTCGCCCCTTACGGCAACGTAGTTATTCTTAAAAGACCGAATAGAGGGCCGTCGAAACTAGTTAGGTCTCTACTCTTCTTAGCTAGAGGAACCTAATCGTATCCTAAGAAGAGGTCGAGAAGGCTAGCTACGATATAACCTACGAATTATTCCGAGAAGGAATCTATATCTAGAGGTAAGAAGGCATCCTTAATTATAACCCGGTTAATCTCTATAGCTATATTAATTAATCTATACTTCCCTATATCCCTTTTTAAAACTAAGAAGTAGGGGTTTCTATACGTAGTATAGCTATATTCTAAGGTTCCGGCTTCTATACGGATTCGTAAAATCCCTTCGACCTATACCTTCTATAATAGGCTTATGCGGAATCCTAGGTGCTACTATAGCGTATATAGTATAGTACGGATAACTTATAGTAGGGCTACCCTTAGGTAAATACGACCTAAGTATTCGAAAGACGAAGCGAGTACTTTCTTATAGTTAAATAGTATATAGATTAGTAGTTCCTTCTCCTTCGGCTAGATCTTAATCCCGACTCTATTTAGTATTAGGGTAAGCATTTCTACTATTAGCCTACTTCCTCGCTTAATATTAGATAACTTCTTAATTAAATATTATCTATTATATAGGCCCGTCCCGGGAGGCGTTAAGGCTTCCTCCCTTAGGTACTCCTCTTTCTATTTTAGCATTCCTCCTAGACCTTCTCTAGAAGTTTTATATACGCTAGCAAGTATAGGTAGTACTTTATTAGCCTTCCTCTTATAGAGGGTATATACTTAGATAATAGTAGTAGCCCGAGGTACCTCCTTCTATCTCTTCTATATTATTATAGAAGCCGATAGTATCGTCTAGATTAGGATCGTTTCCGGATCCTTAAATTCCTCCTCGGCTAAGTAGGAACCTCTATTAGCCTAAGTATCTAGTTCTATATCCTAATATAAGCTAAGGCCCCGGGCCCCGACCCTCTTTTTACTAAAATCCGATAGTATCGTAGCTGCTTACTTTCTAGCGGTTATCGTTATAGCTGCGAAACCGCGTACTAGTTTCTTAAAGCTAGTTTCTAAAGGTAGTCCTAGACTAAAAGGCATCCCTTAGATCCTTTTAGCCTAGTAAAGGTAACCGATTTACCTTTCGTATTACTAATAGTTCCTTCTTATATTCTATTGTCGTAGTTTCTTCCTACGAGTCTTGCCTTATATACCTAAGTTCGTTCTAGAAGTAAGAGTATAGGTGTAGCTCCTATAACTAGTCTAGAGACGAAAACTAGCACTTTAATCTCGATGCTAAAAACGCTAGTAACTAATCTCCTACTAATTCCTAAGATAGTAACTAGCCCTCCTATAGTAATTATTTTACTTTCTAGGATATTCTAGATTAAGGCAATTCCTATTTCCCGTACCTAGTTCTAATTAACGATATAAGAATTCGCACCCTCGTTAACTAATACTTAAACTTCTAGGCTTAGATTCTTGCTCGTTTTAACTATATATAGAACCTAGATAAGAGGAGCTACGATAAAATCGTCTATTACTACCGATAGGTCTATACTAGATAGAGTCTCGTATAGTTCCTTAATAGTCTATACTTTAGACCGCGTAACTATATAAGCGCGATACGTATTAATCTCTTCCTCCTAAAATAGTTCCTTAGAAAGAGCCTTTCTAGTATAGGGATCCTAGTCCTAGAAAGCCTTATAAAGGAATTTACTAACTTAATCCTTACTAATATCGTCTAATTCCCCAGCCTACTATATATTCTCTACTAGCTAGTTAATATTTATAGGCTCGGTTTAGAGTGCGTTATATAGTTTATTATCGTTAGTGCGGATCCTATCCTATAGTAACTTAATCGCTAGCTTAGAACTTCTAAGGAGGATAAATTCCTCGAAGGTAATTAGAATCTTATAGTAGATTAACCTCCTAAGCAACCTAGTCTCTAGTTTCTTAGTAAGTAGTAAGTTCTTCTCGTTCTTCTTTCTCTTTACCCTTATATAATTATCGAACTACTATCTCTCTAGAGGGTTCCTAGCCTTCCTTATCGAAGAGTTAACGGATCTAGTAGTTAGAACATCCTCTATATCTTCGTCTGCTATATCTTTATCTATATAGCTAAATGTCTCTTAGCTCTATAATCTCGAAGGTCTAGAGCGAGGATTGTCTTACTTATCTTCTTAAGAAGCCTAGGTTTATAATACTTAGTTAGAGATCTTCGTCTATAGCTATCTCGTCTTTATGGCCCTCTTCTATTTCTTAATCCTATCCTTAGCTATACGAGCTAACTACTTATCCCGGCTTAGGATTACTATACTACTAACCTTATCCTTGCCCTTTCCCTTAGTACTTACGACTGTAGTAGTAGCTATATTAAGGCTTCTTTTAAGCTCTTCTTCTATAATATTCTTAATCCGTCCCCTACTATAGTCGTAATTATCCTCCTCTTTAACGCTAGCTTGTCTAGACTAGTATATAGCTGCTCTAAAAATAGCAGGTATAGGTACGAAACCGAAATATATACCTCCGACAACCTAAGGAGGTACGGTCGTAGTAGTATATATAGGTTCGAGCGTTAGAGGAGTTAGAATCGCAGTTAGGGCCCCGGGCTCTAACTAAATATCTTTAGGTATATACGATAGTTTCCTATATAGTATCTAATATCCTAGGTTCGAGATGCTTCTAGGCGCTATATTAGTTATATCCCTTCGTGTTTAGAGTACTAATAACTAATTCGCCCTTAATAGGTAAGCTAGCTATAGAACGCGACCGTATAGAGGGAATAACCTCTATACTACTAG
Source organism: Cercospora zeina (assembly GCA_022702355.1). Taxonomy (NCBI): domain Eukaryota; kingdom Fungi; phylum Ascomycota; class Dothideomycetes; order Mycosphaerellales; family Mycosphaerellaceae; genus Cercospora; species Cercospora zeina. Next base: position 1,868,256 of record JAKLWX010000005.1, read on the forward strand.
GTATATCTAAGCTATTCGTAGTATCTAGCTATCCTACTTTAGTATACTAATTAGCTAATAGTTTCTAGTAGGAGGACTATAGTACTATCTCCTCCGTTTATTCTACTAGATATACCTACTTCCCTAGAGCTAGGCTATAATCGGATATTCCCTTACGTAGTAGTCTTAGTCTCCGTAGTTAAAACACTTGTTCTATATCGTTAGGTATACTAGGATCTACGTCGCGAAGGTTCTAACTATACCTACGTACGCGAGTAGTTTATTTCCTAAGCTTATAGTATTTGCCTAATAGGCTTACTACGTTCCTATCCCTATTAGAGGGTTTATAGGCACGGGGCTAGTTCCGGTCCGTAGAGTAAGTCCGTATAGAATCGATATCTTCGCGAACTTACGAGTAAAGTCGTCGTTAATAAAGGTATTACCTATAGGCACCGCTAGAGCTCTTTCCGGACGGCTAGCCGAGATAGAGTTCTATAACGAGGTTATCTATTATTTATCTCTATTTTTAGTAAGCTTAAACCCTTTAGATCCTTTAACTATTTCTTCTACTAACTTTAGAATCTTATTAAATAGTCGGAAGGACTCTAGCTTCTAAGGATATAGGCTATGCTTCTTATAGATCCTTCTGCTAATACTATCTAGTAAAGCTTTTAGTAGTAGTATAGATCGTTCTCTATTACTTAAGTCTTCGGAATCGATATAGTTAGAAGCTAATCGAAACTATCGCAAGAATTTATTTAGATTATCGCTTTCTAACTATTAAGTCTTATAGTACGATATAAGGTACGATACCGATTTAATAATATAATACGTATTACTATTAGCGAAGTAGTCTAATAGGGACTTCCTAAATTTAGTCTAGTTATATTTAGGCACGCCCTTTAACCGCTTTAGTTCCGGTCGTAGGATAATCTTAGTATTAGCGATAACGCTATTAATCTTTTCTTAGTTACTACGCCCTTCTAGATCGAACTACTTCTAGAGACTATCGAACCGTTCGAGGAACTTAGTAGTATTCTATCCTCTAAAGAACGGGTTCGCTTTAGTTCTAGGTAATAGTAGCTTTAGCTTATAGGTATCTAGTATACTCCTTAGGACTTCCTATAAAGTTAGGAGCTACGTTATATCTATCGTAGTAGGCGACTATAAGGAGGGTCCTTAATTAGGTATATTACTAATAGTACCTATTATAGCGGTAGTAAAGTCCGCTAGTCGGTTCCTTATATCGAACTCTTAGGTACTATAATAGATCCTATCCTCCTTAGTACTAGAAACTATAGTAGTTAGCCTAGGTTCCGTATAATCGTCTTAATTACCTAGTATAGTAGCTCTCTCGGTTCTTAAGTAGTTATATCTTAGTAGATTCCTTCTCTCTTTTATCTACCTAAGCTAAGGCCCCGGGCCCTAGCTTTAACTTCCCTATCTAATAGATATCTATCTTGCTAGGAAATAATTTATCGCATGTTCCTAGGTTGCCTTTACCTATTCTACGTCCGGATTAGGTTAGACTGCCTAGTCTCTACTTACTACTCTCCTATAGTAGCTTCTCGTCTTATACTACTTATAGCGTATACTTAGTTCGTCTATATACTATTATCCCTTATCGCGAACTATATTTATAAGAACAGAGCGTAGTCTTCTTTTATTTTCGAGGTATAGGCTATGCCTACGCTGCCTATATTCTAGTACTAGTCTCGACTACGACTCCTAAATACGTGCTATATTAGATTCTAAGTCTATATTATCTGCGACTCCTAAACGCGTACTATATTAGATTCTAAGTCTATATTGTCCGCGACTCCTAAACGCGTACTATACCTAATTCTAAACGCTATATATATAGTAGAAGTAGCTAACTTCCTACGAACTATATACGTATGCGTATGCAAATTAAATCTAAGTCTTGTCTATAGTACCTCTTTTAGCAACGTAGTATCTTATTAGCCGTAGTCTTGCCCTACCTTCGGCTTTAGAATATAACCCTAAACTATATATACTCGGGTAGCTTATATTAGTATAGATAGAGTAGGTCGTAAGGCGGGTAGGTAATAGAATGCCCTACGTAGCTAGTCCTCGGATACTATCTCGTCCGGCGTACTTATTTCTAGTAAGTATACGTTAGAAGCTATCGTAACTACTTCTCTACTATCTCCTCTATATATACGACTTTATAAGGGAAGAAGGTTATAGCTACACGTCGTCGTTATATTACTATCTATATTAGTCCTTGTTTTTTTTTTGTTCGTATTCGAACTATAGGCTACAAGTATACCCGCCTTACTAATTAAACTCCGACTCCTAAAACTACTAAAGTAAGCCCCGAATTTAAGTTCCCGTAGCGGTAGTATGTCTTAATTCTCGTATTAGAATAAGTAGCTAGTTAACGTATATTAGCCGGCTAATATTATAATAAAACGGCTTTCTTTTAGAGCTATAATAATGTCCTCCTACCTAGGTAACGGGTAGGAGTCCTTTACTACTAGTTTATTAAGGCCGCGGATATCGACTACTACTCGGCCTTTACGAATAGGCTAGCTACTAACCTCTATAGTCTTCTAGACTATAAATACTAGAAACCCGAAAGGTATAGGCTAGGTAGAGTAGGATATTTTCCCTTATTAGTAGAGGGTATCGAAAGCCTTATCGACTATAGTATAGTCTAGTACGAATAAAGGATAGGTAATAGTAGGTATCCGGTACGATTTACTACCTAGTAGTAATATAACTAGTATATACTTAAAGTCCGGCACTTTAACCGTAACGCCCTTATCCTAGAATAGTCGGTCGTACTAGAATATAATCTACTAATACTACGTCCTCTATCTAGCGATACTATAGATAGTCGCCCTATTAGCTAATTTCTACTTAAGCGTATCTTCTAGTATCTTTAGTTTCGGTAAGGATACTAGAATCGTCGTAGTAGACTTACGAACTAAGGGGTTCTACCTATAAAAATCCGATAAACTAGCTAGTTTAGGCTAATAATTAGAAAGGGCGGCTAGCTTATACTAGCCCGGATCTAAATAGTACGCTCCCTAGTAGCTAATATTAGATATACTTCCTATACGTATACTTTTAGTAAGCGTAGCTAGCCGGTCTATATTATTACGAATAAAGATAAAGTCGGTATAGGAGTCTACGATAGCTAAGTATAGAGCTAGTTCTCGCTAAAGGCTACCTAAGTTACTAGGCTCGGGGGTAAACTAGAAGTCTCTACCTACGAGTATAGCTTCTCGTAGTTCGATAGCTACTCTAGCTACCGATCTAGCCGGTATTAATACTAGCTACTAGGTAGATAGAATAGTACGGAAAGCTAAGCGATCTCTACGCTTAACTAGTAATAGGGCGCGGGCGTTGCTCGCAGCCCCTAAAGTAACTAGTTTGCGGCCCGGGTCTATTTTTATACCCTATAGCCTAATAATATCTATAGCTACTAGGATCTTAGGCGAGAGCGATTCTACTATATAGACCTTATACTATATATAGACTAAGACTCGCTTGCCGTTATAGAGGGCAGGAACCTATATATCTAGTTCTATATATTCGGAAGTATAGGTACTTACTACTAGGCTAGACACCTATAGTAGCTAAGCTAACTTTTTCCGGGAGTAGTTAGGTAATTAGCTAGCTAAGAAATTCGTATCTATTATAGATAACGTAGCGCCTATATCTAGGTATATAGCGTAATCTACCCCGTCTACTACTAGATAGAGGTAGATCCGTAGATAGAAGGCTATACGGAAAGCAAAACTAGCTTTAGAAATAAAGGCGGCTCTAAATTCTAGAATGTCGTTAATCTACGTACCTAAGGGAGCTACCTCGTAGATATGCTAGTAGGCCTTTAAAGCGGCTACCGAAGGAAAATTAGCTTAGTAGATAGGATAGTAGCAGCCCTAGGCCGTTCCTCGCGATAAGAATAGTTTAAGACTAGAGGAGGGGCTATCTAAGGTGCGGACTATAAAGTTAGACGGGCCTAGAAGAGAGTCTAACGCTCTATTATCCTCTAAATCTATATAGTCTATAATATCGTTAAAGAACTAAAGTATATTAGGTCTACTATCCTCGCGACTACGAGTTATACGACTATAACTACGGCTATAGGACTAAGAGGGCGAGAGGCGGCGACACCTACCTAGACTACGAGATAAGTCCTTAAGGTAGTAGTTCCGCGGTCGACGTCTACGGTCTTATCGTAGTTTTAAATACTCCCTCGAATAGTAGCCGCGCTCTCTATAATTATAGTAGGCCCTATTATAGATACTAGGCTCGTTCTTAATCTTTAGCTTAGGGCTAGGCTCTTGCTTAATATAGTCGTCTTCGCGTTCGTAGAGTTAGTAATACTAATCGTTATCGTTTAGGTAGTCGCGCTCGTCGTATTTCTATTAGTACTTATTAGGTTATAGATTATTACGGCTACGGCTATGCCTACGTCGGTTTCTAGGCTTAAAGTTACGGCCGCTCGCGCGTCTAATATCTCTATACTACCCGGTCCTCGTTATATCTAAGCGCCGTAGCTCTCGCTATATCGAGCGCGAATACTTACCTATAGAGCGGCCCTTAGGTAGCTGCCTTCTAGCTAAATAGTTAGGTTTTTAGGTACGTAGTAAATTAGTCGACCGTAGTACTAGGCGTCGGGTAGTTAATATTTATCCTTAACTCCTCGTAGAGCTTTATCTAAGCTAAGGTAAGTTAAGCCTATTAGTCTATTATCCTAGCCTCTCTAGCCTATTAGACTATATTTAGGACGAAATCCCCTAGTAGATAGTTAGCCCGGATATTACTCTAGTCGTAATATTCTAGTTCTAGCTTAGCTAACGCCTCTGCCGGTAGTAATTAAAACTTGTCCCTTAAAGCCTTATCCTAGCGATTAATCCTACTACTACTACGTAGGATCCGACGGTCTGCCTCGGTTAGTTTACCTACGAGCTACTAAAGAGTATTCCCTCGAAAATACTTAGTTAGATAGGTCTACGTAAACTTGCTACTATTAAGGACTATATAGTCCTTAGCCGCGTCTAAGAATAGGTAGACCGAGCAGTAGTATATCTTTCTACTCCTATCTATAATATCGCTCTCTAGTAGGTTAGCGGCCGAAGCGTCTAGATAGAAATAGCTAATTTCCTTAGCCTTAAACTAAGTAGTTCGACGTAGACTATAGCGTAGGGAACGCGATAGTTCCTAGCTACTATTCCTATAGTAATCGCCTCTTAACGAGAAAGGCGAGGATAAAGGTAATTAGTAGCGGCGTCTATCGCGTCTACGACTATTCCTATTACGGTTACGCCGACTATAGCGTCTCGGCTAAGAGTTATTATTATCTAGTAGCAGAGAACTACTATTAGGGTTCCGATTATAGCATAGCCGTACGCTATCTACGCGTTATTATTCTTTACCTAAGACTAGACTAGTATACTATAAGCGTTACTAGCGGCCGTCGTCTAAATTACGCTAAGCTCGTCTAGCGCGGTTATTTAGTTCTAGGTTAATAACTATAGGAGCTAGAGCTAGAGGAAGGGTATTAGCTAGAGAGCGCTATTCTAATACTAGGAGACGGGCTATTACGCCGTTCTCTAATTATGCTACTCTCTCGTTCTATTAGTCTCTAAGCTAATCGATACGATAAAGCTAGATAGTAGTCTATTCGGCTAAGACCCTACGGATCTAGTCTATTAACTCTTCGGGCGCTAGCGCTAGTTCGCGTCGATAGTAGCTACGCTCCTTAGTAGCCGGCCGATCTACGGCTACTAGTAGAGGTGCTTGCGAGCCTTACTATAGGAATTCGCGCGAGCCTAGGAGTAGGAATTCGCGCGAGCCTAGGAGCGGTAGCTAACTAAGGGGACGTATATAGAAGCTATAGCGTTATACCTACTCCTAGGCTTGCTCTTCTTCTAGCTCCGTCTTAGTATATAGTAGTGCCGGCTATTACTATTATAGGCTAGGGTATTAAGGCGGGCCGGGATAAGCTAGTACCGGGTTAATATCCTCTATATTTTTATACTATTATAGTAGAGGACTAAGTAAATACGCGTAGTAACTATAACGTCTCTACTTAGAGATACGTACTTAATTGTCTATTTCTACCTCTTATACTAGCCGAGGCTCTAAACTCGATAGGTTAGACTATATAAGGCCTACTAGTAATAATAGTAGAGAGTACTAGAAGCTAGCTTCCGAACTAGACGTCTAACGTTATAGAGCTAGTAGCTAGGCAAATAGCTTACGTAAGAGAGTTCTAGGTAATAGAGTCCTCGGTAGCTAGATATACGAACGGATACGCGGAGGACGCTAGGCTGCTACCTATTAACGGATCGCGTTAAGTAAGTAGATCGGTCGATGCCTCTAGACTAGATAGTAAATCTACTCGTCTACCTAGACGTCTAATTTAGGTTATACTAGCTATTATTGCGGGCTCGCCTACGGAAATAGCTATAGCCGAGGTTTAGGCCGTATATCTAGAGAATTCGCGAACTACTAAAGTAGTTTAATTACTAGCTATAAATAGAGAACCTACTTAGCGGCCTCTATTACTACCGACGTATTTATTAGCTAATCTAATAGGTATCCTAAGGTAGCTACTCCTCTACCTACCTATCTAGGAGGCGAGTATTCCTACGGCTAAGGGTAGTGCTAGACTAAGAACTAGACTAAGGGTTAAAGAGCTAGTCTTAAGCGCTTAATTCTCCTAGATAGGTTAAAATTCTCGAAGAAGATCGAGAATAAGAAAGCGTAAGTAAGCGTAAGAGCGTTAACCTCGGGAAGTTTAGGAGCTAGATTAGCTATATACGGCGTGCTCGGAAGATAAGTAGCGCTAAGAACGCTAATAAGCTTCTAATAGTATAGAGGTCTACGCCGCTATAGGTTCGGCTAGTTTATAGCGTTCTGCTACTCTAAGTAGTTATTCTATCGTCTCGTCTAGTTAATAGTTAATAGTTAATAGTTAATAGTTAATAGTCGATAGTTAGTCGTCGGTTAGAATACGACGAGAAATAGGATATTAACTAGACTAAAGGCGCTCCCTACTATATAAGGAAAGTACTACTCGCGATATAGTAGTTACTAGCGAAGCGGTAAACTCCTTCCTAAACTAGATATAATAGAGTAAATAAAGGCCTAAGGCTAGACTAGAGAGATAGTAGCAGGCCGTAGCTAGTAGAAAGCAGAGTAGGTAGCTTCTAGTAGCTAGGTAATATAAGTCCCTCGCGGCTTAGTTAGCGGCCGAGAGCTAGGTTAGGCGAAAAGGTAGGCGATTAGCGGCCGGTAGGCTAGACGCGCTAGTCGCGGAAAGTCGCTAAATAATCGGTAGAAGATCGTAGTTAGTAGGCCGTCCTTTAGATATTTAGGTCTATAGGACTAGCTAGATTATATTAACTTACTTCGAGCTACTAATTATTAGGGTCCTAGGTAGGGCCTAGCCGAGTTAAGTTAGTAACGTCTATATTATTACTATCTAGCTATCTATATACTAAAGTACTTGCCCGGCGGCTAGGCCCGTAGCCTTAGCCTTCGGCCTATAACCCCTATCCGGCTAGCTACTTATCTTATCTATAATATAGTCTAGCCGCGCTAGGAGGCTTATAGTAGCGTTATTAGGCCTAGGAAGACTATAGTACCGGGAGCTTATAGTATAGGTATCGTAGCTAGAGAGAGCATCGTTTAACTCTCGGTAGTATTACTATTATTATTAGCGTCCGACTTCTTAGCCGCCTACTACGTACGTAAGGCCTTTAAGCGATCTTAGAACTTAGATCGGCCGCTACCCGATATATTAGCTATCTAAATATCTTATATAGCTTATACGTCCTTAGCCGCTTATACGTCCTTAGCTACTTATATATTCTTAGCTACTTATACGTTCTTAGCTACTTATACGTCCTTAGCCGCTTATACGTCCTTAGCCGCTTATACGTCCTTAGCTACCTACGCTTCTATAGCGGCTCTAGCTTCCTATATAACCTTAGTTACCCGTGCCTAGGCTATCTTATAATATACGCTAGCGCGGTTATAGCCGAGAGGGCGAGAGGAACGAAGTCCTCGAATAGTATCTTATCGCGGTCGAAATCTATCTAGTCTTTATAGCGGGCTACTATCTACTTCCTAACTTTAGTATAAGTATCTTTCTCGAACTACTACGTAGCTAGGAGATCCTCGTAGTCCTTATTAGTAGCCGTAGTAGCCTTACGCGTAGCCTTCTAATTAAATATAGTCTAAGTAATATCTAACTACTATTCTATATCTCGCGGCTAAAATTTAAGGACTTCCTAGGCCTTATTCTAGTTATACTAGTAATATACTAGTACTATAGCGTAGGCTAAGTCGAGATTAGTATAGACTACTTCGCGAGTCTAATTAAAGAATAGATCTAGTACTTCTATATAGTACTTTTCTATATATATTAGGATAATAGCTACTACTATAGCTATATCGGCATACGCGATACTAGCTAGCGAAGGGCTCCTATATCCTAAAATATTAGTTAAGCCCTTTACGGCTAACTAGAGCTTAGCCTCGTTATAGCCGAGGTTAAGAAGATCCTTCTTATCGTACTTAGAAGTAAGCTAGTTCTAGACGGCGTACTAGCTAGCGATCTTACTATTCCTCGCGCGAGGATAAAGGTTATTTATCCTAGCGAGGTAAGGTAAAGTAGCGTAAGCGCGATAGCGCGATTAGAAGCACGCGAACGATAGTACGTCGTAGGTATAAATATATCGTTCGAAGTAGTAGAAGAGTACTACGTCGGTAGTTTATTAGTAAGCGGCTACTCTCTTATTACTAATTACGGCGGTCGAGCGTACGAAGATATAATAGAAGGTATATACGCGATACGTAGGTCGGGTAAGTAGTACTATAGTATTATTATTAAAAACTATTAGTAGTATAATTCTAATAGTTTAGTAAACTAGAAGGAATAGTCCGTACGCTATTATTTATTAACTTTAGTTATCGAATGCTGCCTAAACTATAATAGATACTGCCTAAAATATAATATAACGCTATTACTACCTAAAATATTCTATTAAGTAAGAGAGGGGGATTAAGAGCGGCGCCTAGCCGCTACCTACCTATCGCGGGCTATAGTAGCGTCCTTTTAGTAGATAGGAGAATATAGAATCTTAGCTTATAGAATAGGAGAATAGTCTCGCGGAATCCTAGCTTAAACCTAGGTATAGTCGCGGCCTCGACGACGGTCTACTAGGTACGTACGGTTATATTCCTAGACTAGGTCTACTACGTCGCGAAGGTCTTCTATATTATACTAAACGTTATAGGCATAGCTATAGTTTAACTATTTAACTAGGTATTATCTTCTACTACGGACCTTACGTCTACCTATTAATCTCTTAATCTTATAATAGGGGACCGGGTTATTATCGTCGGCCTCTATAGAGCTAGGCTCTAGAACCTAGCGGTCGTATAGGTTATTACTAGCTAGGTAAGGTTCGAGTTATACTACGGATACTACTAGGTAGATTCGCTAAACTAGAGAAATAGCTAAACGATAGGCTAGTCGGCCTACTCGGTCCTCGACCTCGAAGGGCCTAACTCTCTAGTACGAGAACTTATAGTACGTAATACTAGCCGGGCGATATCCCTTATATAGGCGTAAGAGAACTAGCTAGCTACGACGGAAAGTAATAGGTTAGTAGATAGTATTATAGCGATCCTTTATAGCTACGGCCGCCTATACTATCGAGTCGGTAGCCTTATTATAAGCTTCCTATCGTAGGGTAGTATAGTCTATAGTAGGTAGCTTAGCGAGCGGCATAAGCGCGTCTAAGTTATTCTTAAAACTCTATATTAGAATATTAGGAACTTCTTCTAATAATACGTTTCGACTATTATTTAAGTCTACTTAGATATAAGATAGCGCCTCTACCTAAGGAGTATCTAGGAACGACGTAATAAAGAAATATAAGGCGACTTTTACGGTTTAGTTTATTCGCTCGCTCTAGCCGTCGGCTTAGAAATAATAGGTAGTAGTAGCTAAGAATCGCGTCCTAAGCTTATAGAAGGCTACCTATATAAATTTAGATATCTAGATCGAGTTCCGATCCCTAATTATAATTAATAGTAGGGACCGCTTATTAGCTATATAGCTATAAATCTAAGCGGCCCTATACTCGGCCGCGGTCTAAGTAGATTTAGATTTCGTTAGTATTACCTACTTAGTAAATTTATAGGTCTCGGTTAAGAAACCGTCGAAACTACCCTCGTCTATAAGTAGGCTAAAGACCTAGTTAGCCGTTACTATATAGTCCGGAACGGCGACGGCCTAGATCGGCTATAGTTCGCTATTTAGCTTATAGTAGTAAGTTTAGTTTAGAAGATAGTCCGAGTAGAACTTAATATATTTCCGTAGCTCCTTAGCTAAATACTAGATATAAAAAGAGGCGAAGACCCTAGTATAGAATCGATAGAAGCTAGAATAGTAATAATTATTATAGGCTATCTTAAAAATCTCTTTATATAAGAGCTACGGAACGTATAGGCGCTCGCGGCTATCCGTATCGTCCTTAAAGAAAATTAAGTTATTTCGAAGGAAAAACTAAAGTCCTAACGGTGCGGCCTCTAGCTCTTCTAGTTCTAGATTAGCCGAATCCCTATCCTTTATATTATTTAGAGTAGCTAGCCTACGCTACTCGGTATATAGTAGCTACTACTTCTAGCTAGCCTATTAGGAATTAGTATTATAGCCGCGGCGAAGGTCGGCTTTAAACTTATTAGATAGCTCGACTAGGACTAAATAGAAAACTAAAGCGTCTAGGAAAGTAAACGAGCGGCCTATACGCTCGTCGGCTAAGGTTGCGTAAAAATAGTAGCCGTTAGCGTAGCTATAGGACTAGAGGTACGTCGGGTTATCTAGTAGCTAGATCGTATCCTAGGCTAGGTTAGGGTCGTTATACGCGAGCGGGTCTAAGTTATTTATACCTAGGTCTCGGTAGGTTTTAGAGATAAACCGGCTAAGCGCGTCTAAGATAGCGTATAAGCGGCTAGGATAGTAAATAACTTAGAGACTATAGAATTAAGATAAGTACTATCCGGCCCTAACTAGTCGTAAATTTAGCTTATTTATAGAAGTTATAGTAGTAATCGAACTAGCTATCGTAATATTAAGCGCGGCGGTATAGTTAGTAAATACGTAGATCTGCTAGCGATAGGCCTAGAGGATATACCTAGCCTTATAAGCCGTCTAAAGAAGGCTAGAGACTTCTAGCTCGGTAGCCGAGTATCTAGATTCTACTAGAGGTTAGAATAGGTCGGGACGGGTCCGGGTCGGGTCTAGGACCTAAATATATAGAACTATAATAGTTAGGTCGGGTCCTAGCCGGTTCCTATCTAGTTCCGGACCTATCTAATAAACATAGGTATTAGATAGGTCCGACTTAGGTCTAACGATAGGCCTAAAGATAGGTCCTAATAGAAATATAAGATTCGATAGAATATAGTATAGAAAATCGAGGGTTATAAATAAATAGAAACCGGAGGAAGTAGAAAGTATAGAAAGCGATAGGTTTTAAAGGTATATTTAATTTAATATAGCAAATTGTACGTTTTAGAGTAACTATAGGTATACCGACTACGAATACCGACTATAGCAACCTCTTTGCTTATACCGATTTTTACTATATATGCTCTTTATAGTTATAACGATTTTCCCTATATATACTATAGAGATTTATCTCTTACTAAATATATTAATTCCCTAAGACGAGAGCAGGCTAATAATAAACTTTATATCCCTTTACTAAATAGTTACTCGCTTTACGTAAATCGTAGTAATATTAGTACCTATAATATAGTTAATATCGATCGAATATAGAACGACTAAGAGTATATATACTCGAGAAGAGGTAGACTAGAGCACTCTCGGCAGCTTCCTATAGAGTACTAAGGGCGCTCGCCTACTAACGGTAACCTCCTTAAGAAATAGCTAAGCCTCTAGAAACGTCGTAATAAACTTCGTAGATAAGGTAGCTAAAGGGTAGCTTTAGTATAAGTAGATCCGTAGACTTCTAGTACTTATAGATCTCTTAGAGCGCGATAGCTAGAGTATAAGTTAGTAATGCTAACTATAAATGCCGACTATATAACTTACTACCTAGCTTATAGCGATAAGTCTTCCGTATACTAGCTCTACGAGCTAGACCTCCTCTACCTACTACTACTATTTTAGCCGGTACTTTTCTAGCCGTTCTCTTTCTAGCTAGTCTCTTTTTCGCTACTTGTTTTCTACCTAGTAATTATTTTCTACCTACTACTCCTCTAGCTACTACTACTACCGCTACTATTACTATATTATCCCTCTTAATCTATTTCTTATAGGCTATTTAGTAAGCGAGCTTCTGCTTATTAAGACGAGGCCGACTACCTAGTATAGTTTTCTATAGAGCCTTCCTAGAAAGCTAAAAGAGAGGGGTAGGTAGTATAATACTCTTATCGCTATTACTCTCGTCGCTATTACTCTCCTCGCTATTACTATTATTAATAATAATAACGGAGACGTTATCTTCGTTATTTCTATTATCGCCGTTCGCGTTTCTATAAGAACTATTCTAGTTATTTCTACTAGTAGCCCCTTAGTCGTTACTATTATAAGTAGAGAAGTTAGAAATTAAGGGAGGAGGGGCAGAAGCGCCGCGTTAGCTAGAAGAGGGCGCCTAGTTACTAAGAAGTCTAGAGTCGATATTACTATTATTCGTAGAAGAGTTTTTAGGTAGGAAGGAGTTTCTAGATAGAGGAGGAGCAGACGCTATATCTCGGCTAGAGAAGTATTACTTAGCGAACTAGCTAGGCTTATTAGTAGGAACTTAAGCTATTATAAATGCGCGGAGGGCTAAGAGAAAAGCAGTCGATTAAGCTACGATTAATGTACGTAGTAGTATCCTTCGTATATATAATACGAAAATTCGTTAGGAGGTATAAAAAAGGAAGGCGATAATAATAGGCTAATAAAGCGCAACTGCCGATAAGTTCTAAGGTAGTAGAGGTAGTAGTATTACTAATAGTTTAGTAAGGGTATATAGGTTAGCTAAGGCGGACGTTAAGCTCGCTAGCGCGCTAGCTATAGCTTTACCTACGCCGTATATATTAATTCTAAGCTTCTAAGTATAGTAACGTATACTAGGCTCTTTATAGTCGGCAATTATAGTTAGTAACCTAGTATTATATACCTATATTATTATTCCCTCCTCTATCCTAGCTAGTAAACTAGCGGCGTAGATAACTATATAGGTATATATCCTTTACTTATAGAGTAACGCGCTTCGCGTAGATCGCTAGAAGGTTAGAAATCTCGAACTCTATAACGAGAAATGCCTCTGCTACTTCCTATAAGCATTTAAGTACTATCGCCTAAATTCTAATAATATCGCTACTACCTCTATTTATTATAATCTCGTAGATAATACGCTAAAAAGAGACCCTTTAGATATATAAAGCTATCGTTCGCTAAAGCTTACGAATCTCTCGTAAGGCTACTATCCTTAGTATTAACTACCTTTTCGAGATACTAGACTTACTAGCTCTCGTTCGTTACTATATCGTCCTTATAGCTATTACTTTTTTCCGTAGAACTACTACCTTCCTACGAGACTCGTCGTCTAGTACTATAGCCTTTAGTAGCTATATTCGCTACTACTTAGTAGCCTTATTTCCTACGCGTAGAGGTAGTACTAACGGCGGTATATTAGTATCTATATTAGGATATACTTATAGAGGAGGGCTCGAGTTAAACTCTATATTAGAGTCCGCTTAGGAAATAAGAGAAGGTATTAAGTAGTATAGATAGAGATATCGAAGAGTTAGAAGGAGTAGATAGGTAGAGGTACGAGAGAGAAGAGCTAGGGCAGATAGGAGTACTAGAAAATCGTATACGACCGCTAGAATACGCGGGCCTATAGAGGGGGGGTTAGAGTTCGATAGCGCTATATAGTAGAACTATATCGTATTCTACTACTATATCGGGACATCTCTACTAATCTTTACCTAGTAGAAGTTATAGTTACGCGAACGCTATAATCGCTTTCGCTACTTCGTAGAATATAGTAAGTTAGTAATAGACGCAAATATTTACTATAGTATAGATTATATCTAGGTATTATATAGATAATATCGACTATAGTATATATATTTCGTTATTCGAAGTTCTCTACGAATATATAAAATACTATAGAAGGGAAAGAGCTAGACTTACTAGTACTCTATAGTATTACTAGTTAAGTAGTCGTAATATAGTAGTAGAATAGAAAAATAGACTCTCTAGCCTACCTTTATATCGAGGAACCGAGTCGTTATAATAGTAGAAGAGAAGAAATAATTATCGATACTACTTCGATACTAAAGAGAGAAGCAGTTATCGATAGTATAAGCTAAGAAGTAACCGTTAGCGCTAAGGAGACTAGCGGTCGTCGATAGTATAAACTAAAAAGCAATCGTCTATACTAAGGAGACGAGCGGTCGTTAATAATATAAGCTAAGAAGTAGCTATCTATACTAAGGAGATAAGTAGTCGTCGATAGTATAAGCTAAGAAGTAACTATCGGCAACGAGTAGACGAGCGGTCGTCGAGGGTATAAGTATATAGTAGTTACTCTTTTCGGCCGGCGATAGTAAGGTTAATCTAAGTAACGTATACGACGGATTCTAGCTCTAGAGTACGTCTATAGCTATCGCTATTTATATATAGTCGTATATATTAGTATACGCTATATTAGGTAAGCGATATATTATATAATATCGCCGACTATAGTAGCTAACTACGGTATAGGAAGCTAATCTCTACGTATAGAAGTAAGCTAGCGGCTAGGCGGGAATAGCCGTATACTAAGCTTCTAGCGTACCTAAAGCTAAAATTCGTCGTACTTAGCTCCTACTATAATAACTACTACCTTAACCGCTACTATACCTATATTACTACTAAATTTTAAGCGTATATTTACTATATACCTTGCGATACTTATCTCTTCCTAGCGACTAAACTTACGACAATAGCGCGATAAAAGCAACGTTCGATAAGTACTACGCTCTTTAATAGTCTATAGAAGCGTCCCTACCTTATAGATAAGGATTTAG
This sequence comes from Cercospora zeina, assembly GCA_022702355.1. Taxonomy (NCBI): domain Eukaryota; kingdom Fungi; phylum Ascomycota; class Dothideomycetes; order Mycosphaerellales; family Mycosphaerellaceae; genus Cercospora; species Cercospora zeina. The sequence goes on from JAKLWX010000005.1 coordinate 1,883,325, forward strand.
ATAGTATAAGTACTTCTATACTTTAAATACGACTAGGTACTATAAGGAAAGATATAGATACCTACTCTTCTAATTCTAATACTCTTCGCGAGCGTAGCTAGCGCGTAGATATATCGCCTAAGAGAGCTATAGTAGATAAGTAGCGTAAAGCTAGAAATAAGTCCTTTACTCGGTAGAAGAAGCTTTTAATCGGCTCTAATAATATATAGAGCTCCTTATTAAAGGAGTAGTAGTAAAAGAAGATTAAGGCCTAAAAAGAGGAGTACTATACTTAGTACGACTAGATAGCGTAAGTAATAATCTATATAGTCGGCTAATATAGTTAGTAGTACTAATATATAATAGGGACGATAAGAAACGTAAGCGCGCGCGGGATAGGCCTACTATATAGGTAGCGAACTAGGATAAGGAAAGCTTCTATTTTAATATTAAGAAGGAGAAGGGCGCGGACGACCCGCACTATAACTATAACTACTAGTATAATACTAATTAGTCTAAGTTAGGTCCGGAGGCACCCTACGTATTACTAGTAAGGTCGGCCGGTATTAGCTATAAAATAACTAACCTCTACCTTCGAGTCGCTACTAAGAGCGAGCAGGCCGTATAGAGGAGCTACGCTGTCTACGCCTTTTAGAATAAGGCTATTTAATAGTTTAAAAAGAAGGTATATACGCTTACGATACTATGCGTATAATATAGGAGTTAAGCTAAGTTTATTATATAACTAATTAAGGAGAGGCCGAGTTCCTCGTAGTAAGAAATAGACCTTATCGAGAGGCTATAATCTAGGAATAAGAGGAGATACGTGTTCTAAGTATCTAGAGCGGACGTAAGTAGCTCTTATTAAGAGTATATCGCTACTAGAACTAATAGCTTCTTTAGGACGCATTCGAGTACCTCTAATTAGACTAGAAGTATACTCTACGCTCTACGGAGCCTTATAGAGGGCTTATAAAATTAGTCCGCATATTAGTATCTATAGCGAAAGCGAAGGTAAATTAGTACTAACTACGCCTACTAACTATATACTAACTAGTAGTAGGAGCTAATAGTAGAAGGCCGTCTTCTAACTATAACGGAAATTTTCCTATCCTATTACTATATAATATATCGTAACTATCTCTCTTAGAAGTCCTCTAAGTTTAATATAGCTAATCGCTTTACTTAAACTCTAGAAGTCCTAGATTAGCTTATCTCGTTAGGATACGATTAGGATAGTAATAGGTTCCGGAAGCTAGTTACGTCTAAAGCGTAGGCTAAGCGAAATAGGCTAGCGTTCTAGTTATACGCTTATAAGTTCGATATAAAGAAGTTAGTATATAGAGAGCTTCTATAGGAAATATAGCTCGATTTTAAGTAAGAAGGAGGACTTAGCTTTTAGGATATCGTCGAGTAGCTTCTAGGTACGTCTACGGATAAGCTCGCTATCTCTAAGACCTTTATATATAAATTCTAGTCGCTAGAGATAGGGTTTATATAGAAGCTCTATAACTCCTCTTAGGCTAGGTAGAATACGGATATATCTCGTTAGAAACTACCTAAAGACTACGTAAAGCGATATAATACTATATAGTAGAAGGCTAGAAATAATACTAAGAGTAAGAAGAGGAAAAAGAATATAGCGAGCTAGAAGTTTAAGGTATAGCTAGAGCTCCTAGATCTAGTACTAGCTCTAAAGACAAAGTAGTAATATATCTCCGAAGGCGTAACTTCTAGCTCGCTATATTCTTTTTCCCCTTCTTACTCTTAGTATTATTTCTAGCCTTCTACTATATAGTATTATATCGCTTTACGTAGTCTTTAAGTAGTTTTTAAATTCTCTCTACGATAGGTTTATCTACTTAGGCTAAGTCTAACTCTACTTTTTCGACTTAAGCTTTATTAACGCTACTAGCCTCTTACGCTAGTAAGATGCTTACTCTCGAAGGCGACTATAGCGTTACTATAATTAAAGAGTACTTAGTACGTTTATTAGTCGCGACTATTACGAGCTTAATAAGAGTACTAGAGGTGCCCGTCTCTATAACGCTACTAAGATAGGCCGTCGGCCTATAATAGAGACACCTCGCTAGTACTTATACTAATAAAACTTAATCGCTTCTATAAATATTATTTACCTCTATTACTCTACTAGCTTTTACTCTCTAGTTCTACGATTCCTTCTTAGTACTATATACTTTATATTATAGTATTACTAGTATATTCTACGACTCCGATACGACGTAGTAGTACTATACTTCCTTCTTCCTCGAGATATATAAGTATATAGCTTCGCGAACGATAGACTAACTCCGAATCGCAGCTATCTCTCGTCGACTCTAGTCTAATTAAGAAGGCGATATAATAGTAGAGGAAGGGATACTATTTAATTACGAATACCTTAAGTAGTCGAGCTAGTACGTAAGATAGAATACTACCTCTAGCTAATCTTACTAAGCCGCTAAAGGATTCTAAGAACTAGGTCGAAACTAATAGCGTATAGATATAGTAGTAGGAGTATACCTAGTTGTTCGAGGGCTTTTACTACTACTATTAGTAGCTCGAAGAGGCGAGGTATTATAATAAGTATAGTAGAATATCTTCGAACTCTATAAAATAGAACTCGAATACGCGAACGTTATAGGCTTAAAGATTTTTCGTTAAAGGCATAGACTAGGAAACGTACGCCCTAAGAGTTATATATAGGGGATATAATAGAGTTATTAAATACCTAGGACTAGGTAACGGAATAAAAGCTCTCTAAAAGCACCTCGATTTAGTAGGCTACGAAGGAGCCTCCTAGGAGCGTAGAGTTACTAAAGAAGTTATTAAGGCTACTAAAGATTAATCTATAAGTTTAGTATTCGTTAATATAGGAATAAGGTACCGACTACGCTTACTAACTACGCTTACTAACTACGCTCGCTAACTACGCTTTATAGAGATATATAACGTAGATATACTAACGGCTCTTATTTATAGGAACGGCTTAAGAAAAGTTTTACTAGAATAGAGTACCTAGAACGATTAAAGTTTCTAGAGTTATATAGGCTTATAGTTTCCTAGCTAGGCTTACTCTTAAACTTCTTCGAAAGTCTCGTAGTTTAGTATACCTACGAATATCTATTAGAGGAGACTAGATCTATCGACTTTAAGAGCGCTACTACGATTAAGTTATATATCTAGGACGCGGTCGATTACTCCGAGGATAATCTAAAACGTTAGCTATCTAGAACCTTCTAGGTAGCTATCGCCCTCGACGGTTAGTACGCCGGGGTGCTCTAAGTATTATTCCTTACGATATAAGGCTACTAGATCGATAGCGAGTAGGCCTAGCATAAGGCTATACTAGCCTTTCTATATATTTTAGGCTATTATACGGGCGAAGTCCTAGCGGACCTACTATTCGACGTACTTACCTATTTCGAGATCTCTAATAGGCTTATAGCGCTAATAGCGGACAATACTTCTAATAATAATATACTATATATAGCTATATACGTATCCTTACTATATATATATCTTCTAACTAACGAGTTCTAGCGTCGAGGCTATCGATATTTACTTCTATAAGCGTATACGTATAGCGAAGCTATTAGTCTCGATTAAATAACTTCCTCTTTAAGGAATAGACGGGAATATAGAAGAGATATTAAATACTAAAGACTACGAGTTCTCCTATTTAGAATAGTTCCTATACTTTATATATATAATCTAGCTCTCCTTAGGGAAGTTCTTTACTATCCTTAAGATCGAGCTAAGAAATAAGAGATAGGAACGATAGGATAAGGAGATAGATACGAACGCGTTACGTCGGCTTAAAGTAAGAAGTCTAGCTACGGTTCTAATAAAGGTACTATTTATTCTCCCTACGAAGTATATATAGTTAGTAAATATAGTCGGTAGAAGCTATACTAATAACTACTCCCTATAAAGTTCTAGAAACTTATAGTTAAAGTAAACTCTAGTACTTAACGCTTTAAGAGTTTTATAGTACTATAGTAAAAGAGGATCGTAGATCTATATCTATACTCGAAATAGTATAAATAGTAGAAGAAGACGCTTTAAAGAGTTTTACGCCTAATATAAGATATAAAGACCCGTTAGAGCTTAACTACGATTATACTAATACGTAGTTCTTAACTACGAGATATTATCGACGAGTATATTAAGAATAAGAGTTAGCTTAAACTAAAGCTAACTGCTATAAAATAGAAGAGGGTTAAATATATTATTAACCTTACTACTCCTTTTATAAAAGCTACGATATAGATCGGTATAATAAAGAGGCTAATAATCTACCTCGTTCTTAGCTACTATAATACCTTATTCGATATCTTAGATATTATAAATAAGAAACTTAAATATAAAATATAACTCTAGTAAAAGGAGATTTATTCTACCCTATAAGCTATATAGATAAAGCTCGAGAAGTACTATACTACTACTTAGGAGCGATTTAGTAATATATATAGTATTGCGATTCTTCTTAATCTAGTAATAAAACGGGCGTTCTAGGACCGCGAGGCCTTCTCTAGTAAGAGGCTCGATTCCTCCTTCGAGGATTACTATTAGTTAAAATTCTAGGTCGAATACGCGCGATATAAGCCTCTTATAGCTACGTCCTAGTTTAGGCCGAAAAAGGCCTTATACCGCTCTACGATATTATTCGTAATAGGTCTCTATAGTAGATTAGATAGTAATAACTCCGACTTTAATTAAAGAGTATCTAGACGGCTATAGTAGACCGTATAGCCTTTAGCTAATTCGGACGAGGTATCCCGTTATCGCTACGCTAGATTTAAGGACTCGGCTGCCTATTCTATAGAGTATCCGCTCTAGTTATAGAAGATAATCGCATTAGAATATCTAGGTTACGCGCTAATAGCCCGAGATATCCTCTCTATTCTAGTAGCTAGAACTAGTTATAAGCGCGACTTTAGTATAGCGCGTTATTAGAGCCGATATAATCGGTCCTACGATCCCTTAACGTTTAGTAATATTATATACTATCGTTCCTAAGAGCGTAACGCGTAGTAATAGGCTCGGGATTCGCTTATAGAGGAGGCGCTGCTAATATTAACTACGTTCGAGCCTTCGAATAATATAGTAAATTAGTAGTAGAAGTAGCTCGAGGTAGATTAGGAGACGTTAGTAACTACTATATAGAGTAACTTCGACTCGATTAGCGATAATAAGGAGGATATAGCACTAATATATCTTCGCTATAGTACTTAGTAAAGGAAGCATTTGCTTTTACGTTATACTCGTAAAGTAGAGTAGACTTTATAGTCGATATTATAAATAGTATTTAATTCCGATATCTCGTAGTCGGTAAGTATAGTCGGCAAGTATAGTTAGTATCCTTATTTTTCTCTATAACTATAGTCGCTAGTTTAACTAGCGCTTTTAATATACTATAACGCTTAGTTCTATATATACGTATATTTAGTATTAGAGTAATTCTATTATCCCTATAGCGACTTAGTCTTATTCTCCGGTATTAGACCTATCTTTCTAAACTTAGGTCCCTATAAAGACCTATATAGGAACCGGTAGTATTTAGACCCGACCTATCGATTTCGTATTAGGTTAGGGACCCTATCGATTTAGGTCTTAGGTCGGTTCCCTTAGGAACTAACCTAGACCCGGAACCGACCTAAAGTCGGGGACCTATTCTAACCTCTAGATTCTACTTCGAAAAGCGTCTTACTAAGAAAAAGAACTAGTTAGATAGCTATTAGCGTAAACTATAGTAGTATTACTAGATTAGGTATCGGGTCTCCCTATACTATATAGATTACTACTACGTAGCTATAACGACTAGAGTCTAGATCTACGTATAGCGGTCGGTTAGTATCTACGTAGTAAAGAAAAGTAGCGTAATAGTAAAGCTCTTATAGTATATTATAGGTACGGTACTAATAATCGAGATTCTCTACCTTATTCTAAGCTAGTATCTTAGCTACGAATCGTTTACGAGGGTTTCCTTTATTAGAAGAAGCTAGTCGTAGGAGGTACTTCTTCTAGTTCTTAAATAGTACGATTAGCTAAGAGAAGTATAGGATATAGTAGCGCTACTACTCTATAATCCCTATATAGAATTCTAGATCTTTTAGAGAGCGTAGAAACGGTAGGTCTAAGATAGCCTTAACCTTCTCCTCGTAGGTTATATAGCCTAGCCTACTAATATACTAGCTAAGAAGCTTTATCGAAGGGAAACCTACGAAGGTCTTAGCCGGGGCGATACTAATATCGACTTCGTCTAGCGCCTAGAAGACCCTATTTAGGTCGTAGAGATAATTATTAAAAGTCCTAGAGAAAATAATAATATCGTCGATATAAGTATACGAGTAGTAGTTAAACTTTTTTAAGATACGGTCTAGTTATCTCTAGACGTATTATACGCTATTAGTAAAACCTATAATAGCTATACCTAGTTATTCTTAACCTTAGTAGCTATTAATAGTAAACTTATAGCGGTCGGCCTTAGCTACTTACTACTAATAAAAGAAGAAAACTATATCGATAGTTATAATAAAACGGCTTCCCTTTAGAGCCGTTATAATATCCTCCTACCTAGGTAACGAGTAGGAGTCCTTTACTAATAGTTTATTAAGGCCGTAGATATTAACTACCGCTCGACTTTTACGGATAGGTTAGCTACTAACCTCTATAGTCTTCTAGACTATAAATACTAGGAAGCTAAAGGGCGTCGGCTAGGTTAAGTAGGCTATCTTCCTCTATTAATAGAGGGCGTTAAAAGCTTTATCTACTACTACGCGATCTAGTATAAATAAAGGATAAGTAATAGTAGGCATACGGTATAATTTACTACTAAGTAATAAGGTTATAGGCATATACTTAGAGTCTAGCACTTTAACTATAGTCCCCTTATCCTAGAATAGCCGGTTATACTTAGCTATAACCTACTAGTATTCGGCCTTCTATCTAGAGGTACTATAGATAGTCGCTCTATTAGCTAATTTCTACTTAAGCGTATCGTCTAGTATCTTTAGTTTTAGTAAGGATACTAGAATCGTCGTAGTAGACTTACGAGCTAAGAGGCTCTACCTATAAAAATCCGATAGACTAGCTAGTTCGAGCTACTAATTAGGAAGAGCAGCTAGCTTATACTAGCCCGGATCTAGATAATACGCCTCTTAGTAGCTAATATTAGAGATACTTCCTATACGTATACTCTTAGTAAGCGTAGCTAGCTAGTTAGTATTATTACGAATAAAGATAAAATTAGTATCGAAGTCTACGATAGCTAAATATAGGGCTAGTTCTCGCTAAAGGCTACTTAAGTTACTAGGCTCGAGGATAAACTAAAAATCTCTACCTATAGAAACGGCTTCTCGTAGCTCGACGGCTACTCTAGCTACCGATCTAGCTAGTATTAAGGCCGACTACTAGGTAGATAGGATAGTACGAAAAGCTACGCGGTCTCTATACTTAACTAGTAGAGAGGCACGGGTATTATTAGCGGCTCCTAAGATAACTAATTTACGAGTTAGGTCGATCTTTATATTCTATAGGCTAATAATATTTATAGCTACTAGGATCTTAGGCGAGAGCGAATCTACTATATAGACCTTATACTATATATAGACTAGGACTCGCTTACTATTATAGAGGGCGGGTACCTATATATCTAGTTCTATATATTCGGAAGTATAGGTACTCGTAGCTAGGCTAGATACCTATAGCGGCTAAGCTAACTTTTTCCGAGGATAGTTAGATAATTAGCTAGCTAGGAAATTCGTATCTATTACGGATAACGTAGCGCCTATATCTAGATATATAGCGTAATCTACCCCGTCTACTACTAGACGAAGGTAGATTCGTAGATAGAAGGCTATATAGAAAGCAAAACTAGCCTTAGGGATAAAGGCGGCTCTAGATTCTAGAATATCGTTAATCTATATACTAAGAGGAGCTACCTCGTAGATACGCTAGTAGGCCTTTAAAGTAGCTACTAAAGGAAAATTAGCTCGGTAGATAGAATAGTAGTAGCCCTAGGCTATCCCTCGCGATAAGAATAGCTCGAGACTAAAAGCAAGGCTATCCGAGGTACGAACTATAAAGTTAAACGGGCCTAGAAGAGAGTCTAATACCTTATTATCTTCTAAATCTACGTAGTCTATAATATCGTTAAAGAACTAAAGTATATTAGGCCTACTAGCCTTACGACTACTAGTTATATAGCTATAGCCGTAGCTATAAGACCGAGAAGATAATTCGCGATAGTATCGACTCGGGCTACGTAATAAGTTAAGGTAGTAATTCTATAGTCGGCGTCCTCGTTCTTATCGTAGCTTTAGATACTCCCTCGAGTAGTAGCCGCGCTCTCCGTAGTTATAGTAGGCTCTATTATTAATACTAGGCTCGTTCTTAATCTTTATCTTAAGGCTAGGCTCTTACTTAATATAGTCGTTTTCGCGAGGCTAGTAACGTCGACCGTTATCGTTTAGGCGCTCGTATTCGTCGTAGTTCTATTAGTATTTATTAGGTTACGGATTATTATAGCTACGGCTATGCCTACGTTAGTTCCTAGGCTCGAAGTTACGGCTACTCGCGCGTCTAATATCTCTATACTACCTAGTTCTCGTTATATCTAGGCGCTATAGCTCCTATCGTATCGAGCGCGAATACTTACCTATAGGGCGGCCTTTAGATAGCTATCTCTAACTAAATAGCTAGGTCTTTAAGTACGTAGTAAACTAGTCGACTATAGTACTAGGTATTAAGTAATTAATATTTATTCTTAATTCTTCGTAGAGCTTTATTTAGGTAAGAGTAAGTTAAGCCTATCGGTCCGTCGTTCTAGCCTCTTTAGCCTATCGTACTATATTTAGGACGAAATCCTCTAGTAGCTAGTTAGCCCGGATATTACTCTAGTCGTAATATTCTAGTTCTAGCTTAGCTAACGCCTTAGCTAGTAGTAACTAAAACTTATCCCTTAACGCCTTATTCTAGTAGTTAATTCTACTACTACTATATAGAGTACGGCGGTCTACCTCTATTAGTTTACTTATAAGCTACTATAAGGCATTCCCTCGAAAATACTTAGTTAGGTAGGTCTACGTAAACTTGCTACTATTAAGTACTATATAGTCCTTAGCCGCGTCTAAGAATAGGTAGACCGAGTAGTAGTATATCTTTCTATCTCGGTCTATAATATCGCTCTCTAGTAGGTTAGCGGCCGAAGCGTCTAGATAGAAATAGCTAATTTCCTCGGCCTTAAACTAAGTAGTTCGACATAGGCTATAGTATAGGGAACGCGATAGTTCTTAACTACTATTCCTATAATAATCGCTTTCTAATAAGGAAGGTAAAGATAAAAGTAATTAGCAGCGGCGTCTATCGCGTCCGCGACTATTCCTATTACGGTTATACTAACTATAGCGTCTTAGCTAAGAGTTATTATTATCTAGCGGTAAAGGACTACCGTCCGAGTTCCGATTATAGCGTAGCTATACGCTATTCGCGCGTTATTATCCTTCGCCTAAGACTAAACTAGTACGCTATAAGCGTTACTAGCGGCTATTATTTAAATTACGCTACGCCCGTCTAGCGCGGTTATTTAGTTCTAGGTTAATAACTATAGAAGCCGGAGCTAGAGAGAGGGTATTAGCTAAAGGGCGCTATTCTAATACTAGGAGACGAGCTATTACGCTATTCTCTAATTATACTACTCTCTCGTTCTACTAGTCTCTTAACTAGTCGATACGATAGAGCTAGATAGTAGTCTATTTAGCTAGAACTCTATAGATCTAATCTATTAGCTCTTCGGGTACTAGCTATAAAGCTAGTTTACGTCGATAGCGCCTACGCTCCTTAGTAGCCGGCCGGTCTACGGCTACTAGTAGAGGTGCCCGTAGGCCTTACTATAGAAATTCGCGTAAACTTAAGAGTAGTAGCTAACTAAGAGGACGAATATAGAAACTATAACGTTATACCTACTTCTAAGCTTATTCTTCTTCTAGCTCTATCTTAGTATATAGTAGTACTAGCTATTATTATTACGAGTCCGGGTATTAAGGTAGGCTAGGATAAACTAGTAATAAGTTAATATCCTTTATATTTTTACGCTATCGTAGCCGAGGACTAAGTAAATACGCGCGGGAACTATAACGTCTCTACTTAGAAATACGTTCTAGATTATCTATTTCTACCTCTTATACTATATAAGGCTCTAAACTCGGTAGGTTAGACTATATAAGGCCTACTAGCGATAATAGCGAAGAGTACTAGAGGCTAGCCTCCGAACTAGATATCTAACGTTATAGAGCTAGTAGCTAGGTAAATAGCTTACGTAGAGGAGTTCTAGGCGATAGAGCTCTTAGTAGCTAGGTTTGTTTATTTATTTATTTATTCTATTAACGTGCTATAGGAGTCGAAGACTATATAGTACGGGTAGGCCTAATACTTAACCGGTCGTAGAAGAGAGAGAAAAGCCTTCTAGGCTAAAAAACTCTTAGTAGTAGGAGTGTCTTATTCGCGCTAAAAATATATATTATAGGCCGATGCCTAGGGGAACTAGAATTTCGCTTAGTGCGCCTTGGCGCCAAGCGCCAAGCCCTATATATAGAATTTTAGTATCTAAAATTAGTTCTAGTAGCAGATATAGCTAGTATAGTATATCGAGTCGGTATAGAGGCCTTTATTTCTATTCGTCTCGGACCTAAAGAGTCGTCTCTAGGAATATATATTCTAGGTAGGAAGGGTCTACCTTTCTTCCTTTCTTATATAGCTCTTTTTAGTAGGTAAATAGCTAATCTCTTACCTAGTAGCTATCTCCTCTCTCTACTTCTATTCTACTTACTTCTATTCTATCCTTTCTTTTCTACCTCTTCTATAGTAGAGTTCTACCTTAGTTCGAGTTAGGTAGTCTTAGGGTTATCTTCGAGTAGTTCTTATCTTATCGAGTATACGGCTAGTAGTAGCGAAGTAGGATTATCTTATATGCCCTTATACTTTACTAGTATACTCGAGAGTATCTATTTCTACCTACGGCCGCGTAGAGGCGTATAATAGGACTTCGTAGGCTTAGTAGCTAGGTATATAAGTAGATACGCGGAGGACGCTAGGCTACTACTCGTCGGCGAATCGTATTAAGTAAGTAGATTAGTCGATGCCTCTAGACTAGATAGTCGATCTACTCGTTTACCTAGACGTCCGATTTAGGTTATACTAGCTATTATTATAGGCTCGCCTACGGATTTACTTATAGCTAGAGTCCGGCCGATACCTCGGGAGAACTAGTAAATTAAGGTAGTATTTTAATTACTAGCTATAAATAAAGAACTTATTTAGTAGCCTTAGTAACTACTAAAGTATTTATCGGCTAGTCTAACGAGTATCCTAGAGCTACTACTCTCCTACTCGTCTAGCTAGGAGGCGAGTATTCTTATAGCTAAGGGTAGTACTAGACTAAGAACCGGACTAAGAGCTAGAGAGCTAGTCTCGAGCGCTTAATTCTTCTAGATAGGTTAATATTCTCGAAGAAGACCGAGAATAAGAAAGCGTAAGTAAGCGTAAGAGCGTTAACCTTAGGAAGTTTAGAAGCTAGATTAGCTATATATAGCGTACCTAGGAAGATAAGTAGCGCTAAGAACGCTAATAGGCTTCTAATAGTATAGAGGTCTACGCTACTATAAGTTCGGTAGGTTTATAGTATTCTAGTACCCTACGTAGCTATACTATCGACTCGTCTACTTAATAGTTAATAGTTAATCGTTAATAGTAAGTCGTTAGTTAGAGTACGACGAGAAATAGGGTATTAATTAGACTAAAGGCGCTCTTTACTATATAAGGAAAGTACCGCTCGTAATATAGTAGTTACTAGCGAAGTAGTAAACTCCTTCTTAAATTAGCTATTATAGAGTAAATAAAGGCCTTAAAGCTAGGCTAGAGAGGTAGCGGCGGGCTATAGCTAGTAGGAAGTAGAGTAGATAGCTTCTAGTAGCTAGGTAATATAAGTCTCTCGCGGCTTAGTTAGTAGCTAAGAGCCTAGTTAGGCGAAAAGGTAGGCGATTAGCGGCCGGTAGGCTAGACTCGCTAGTCGCGGAAAGTAGCTAAGCGATCGGTAGAAGATTATAGTCGGTAGGCCGTCCTTTAGATATTTAGGCCTATAGGACTAGCTAGATCGTATTAATATACTTCGAAGCTACTAATTATTAGAGTCTAGGTAGGGCCTAGCCGAGTTAAGTTAGTAACGTCTATATTATTACTATCTAGCTATATATATACTAAAGTACCTATCTAGCGGCCGAGCTCGTAGCCTTAGCCTTCGGCTTATAACTCCTATTCGGCTAGCTACTTATTCTATAATATCTAGCGTTTCGCTAATAAGAGAGAGCGAGTGCCGATTCTTAATCGTAATCTCGTTTAGCCCGCGGTAGTCTATATATAACCGTAGCTTACTATTCTTCTTTAGTATAAATAGGATAGGCGTACTCGCCTTACTATTAGAATACTCGATCTAATTATACTCGAGCCTAGTCTTTAGGTACTCCTTAAGCTCTTCGAGCTCTTTATCTAACTAGTAGTATAGAGGCCTAAAGAGTAGTATAGTACTCGGCTTTAGGTCGATTATATACTTAGCGCCGTTAATAGGTCTACTTTATATTTCCTCTATCGAGTTAAGGACGTCGTTAAACTAATAGAACTCTTTTAGTATTAGAGTAGGCTCCTCGCCTATTCTACTTAGGCTAACCGCAAATATAGCAAGTGCCTTCTAGAGATCTTTAAGGAACTTATAGGCCTCTTAGACTTCGAATTAGCTAAAACGATCGTTACCGTAATACTATTTATCTATACTACTATCGATACTTACTCGTTATATATATCGCTATAGATAGCTAAGAATAATATTAGGATCTAGTATATTATATACGTAGAAGATCTCTCTAGTTACGCGCTCGATCCCTAAGAAGTTCGCGAGCCTTATACGTATATAGTACGCACCGTAATAATAACCTAGTTTACTCGTAAAAGTAGTAGCTAGTAGCAAGGCCGCGTTCGGCTATAAGAGTAACTTATACTAGAGTACGAAGGCTCGTAATACTATATTAATATCTATAGTATTATTAAGAAGGAACTCGGCTAGCCTACGGCCCTCCTAAGACTTAACTTCTCTCTATACTCGTACTACTAGTACGTATTATATAGGTAGGTACCCTATACTATCTACTTTAGCGGCAGAGACTTACGTAATATCTTCGTCGCTTCTACTTTTTTTAACTTGCCTATAGCTACCTTATAGACTACTAGCTTATTACTATTCTTATTCTTATTTAGATAATCTAGATAGATATAGCCTACCTCGTTATAACTATAATACCTAGGTTACTAGTCCTTATCTTTACCTTTACGCTTATTCTAAGAGTTCTTCTCCTTTAAGTTAGACTCGAAACTACCTTTAGAGGTATACGCGTTACTATCGACCCTCTTACGCTTCGACTACTAGTATAACGCGTCCTTATTATAGTCGCGTAAGCCTATATCGCGTAGTATTAACCTTTTTATCTATTTAAGGCGTCGTACTAGAGCGACGAGGTCGGCGCGCTTCGCTAGGATAATATAGTTCTTAATAATATCCTTCTATAGTAACGGCTTTAACTTTACGAGAAGCTAGTAAACTAACTACGCCTCGGTATAATTACTAAGCTATACCTCGAGATTACCGAGGTCTATTACGAATTATCGTATACTCTAATTTTCGCCTTAGTATATTATCTCGTACTTAATAGTTACGAGTAGCTAGTAGTTCGCTTAATCCTCGACGATATCGTATAGGAACTTATAGAACTACGCCTAAGTATACCTCGCTAGAAGTATACTAGAGTACTCGTTATACTAAGCTTCTTACGCTTCGCCTACGAGAAATATAATACTAGCGATTACTTTCTAGTATTCTATTATAAACTTCCTCGGCGCGGCTATAAAGTTTACTTTATATATATAGACGTATTTCTAGGCTTCCTTAACGGTCTCGCTCTTAAATAGCTTAGAAGAGCGGAGCTTAATAGATTCGTAGAGCGTATATTCGTCGCTACTATAATATATACTATCCTTAGTATCTCTAGTAATACTCGCTATACTAGAGTACCTCGAGCTAAGGCTTCTTACCGTCGTACTTAAGCGTATTAGTAAGATAGTTATCTTAACTTCTTACGTTAAGTATTTATTCTCTACCTAAAGAGCGCGAAGTTCGAGCTATTCGCGTAGCGTAGCGTTCTCTTATTCGAGACGCTCGCGCCTTGCCTATATATCGTTAGCGTCGTTTATCTCTTTATCTTCTTTAGCTTTAGAGTTTAGTAACTCTTCTACGTAGCCTAATAGTAGTACTATAGACCTAGCGCGTTCGCTATAGTTACTTAGCTATATAGATGCTCCTCGCGTAAGTATAGTAGGCCTTAATAGATCGCTACTCTTAATAAGATAGAAGAATTAGTATTATAAAAGTTAGTATATAGTAATATATTAAGCGCTCTTAACTATACTCGTTAGAGATATTAAGAGACTAATTCTTACTAATTCCTCTATATACGTTTAGCGTACTTTTATCTTACGCCGAGCGTACGCGGTATAAGCCGGATACTTTAGCGTTTAACTTAGATGCCTTCTAAGCTATTAGCTCTCTAAGCTATTACTCTTATACTAAAACTATATAAAACGATTAACGCTATAGTATTTACTACTATAATCGCTTCTAAGAAAGTAAATAAGCGTCCTTACTAAAAGGATTTACTACTAGAACTACGTAACTAGCGTTAAATAATAAAATACCCTTAATATTATAAATTTAAAGCTACTACTACTAGAGAATTCGATAAGTAATTTACGACTAGAACCTTTAAATAGACTAATATTAAGTTAATTAGCAAATAAGAACGATACCTTCTACTAGCCTTACCTCTTTAATAGGTATTTAAATATAAGTTTAATAAGAATAGCTATTACGTTCGTAATAAGGTACGCCTTATAGTACGCGGTAACCTCTAGTCTACGCCTTTTAATATATACGTAGCTACCGTAGTAGCGTATATATTCCGATTCTACTACGCGCTAGTAGCTGCCTTTAACCTTAAGATTAAATAACTTAACGTTATTAACGCCTTCCTTAACGCTAAACTACTATATACGATATTTATATAGCTACCTAAAGGATTTAGACGAACTAGTAAGATACTAAGGTTATATCGAGCGTTATATAGTCTTAAGGAATTACTAATATTATAGTAGAACGACTTTAGCTAAACTCTTAAGAAACTCGGTTTATAGCTAGTTCCTAACTATTTATATTTATACTTTAATAAATATCTAATTATCTTCTTTTATATAGACGATATTATATTATTATACTATAAGCGCTATTAGAAGGAGGTAAATAAGATAAAGGCTAAATTAATAGAACGATATAAGCTTACTTAATAAGGCCTTATATAGTAGTTCCTCGGAATTAAAGTAATACGTAATCGTAAGCGTAAACTCCTCTAGCTATTATAAAGTAACTATATTAAGTAGATAACTTACTAATTTAAGATTACTATAGATACTCTAAAGAAGGTAGTAATACTACTACTAGTAAATATAAACTAGATAATTCCGGAAGGCTATTAAGCTACGCTAGTAGAAGTTAAGAGATATTAAGAACGAGTTAGTATAAACTAGGTAGCAATTAAGACTAGACCTAATATCGCTAAATTAGTATTAGTATTATTATACTATCTACTAAACCTAACGAAGTAATACCTCCGAGCTACTAATAACTATATTTGCTACCTCTATAATACTCGCTAACTATTACTAGCTTATAGTCGAAAGCTATATTACTCGCTATTAGTATACTATAAACTACTACTACTAGTATATATACGAGAGGAGTTCCTTACTAGTAACTACTATAGACGCCTCGTTCGCTAATAATACCGACTATAAATCGTCTAAAGGATAGCTATTCTACGCCTTTAGAGATCCTATCGTATAGAAGGCCGCTAAATAAACTATAGTTACGAAGTTATTTACTAAGGCTAAATTAATAGCGTTATTATACGCTAGAACCGAACTAATATAATAGTAGTCGCTATTTACCCGCCTTAGAATTAAGTTTATAGAAACGCTAACCCTATACTATAATAACTAATAAACGCTAAGGTTATTATCTAAACTAGGTTCTATTAATAGTAAACTATAATACGTTAATATCTATAAATACTAGCTACGATAAGAGGTTTAGTCTTTTAGAATAGACGTATTTACGTTAAATATATTAAGATAACCTCTATACTAGCTAATAGATTAACTAAACTACTACTTGCCTAGAAATACGCTAAATTTATAAAATAGCTAAACCTTCGCGAACTAAATAATTACGGCTAATTAAAGGACGAGAAAGGCCTACCGATTATTAAAGGTAATACTAAAACCTTAAAAACTAGCTCGAACGCTATCTACGCTACTACTATAGTATAGGCTTTAACTTATAGACCTAGATACGCTAATTATACTATATCTATAAAGAAGGTTTATTATTATTATAATAAGCCTCTATAGTATAATAGTAGTATATTATTACGACCGAACTAGCTTATACGTAGGGAGATTCCTAGAAGATTATAAAAAGATAGAGGTTCGAATTCTTTTAAAAATATCTTTTTATCTTTTAATATCTAACTTAATAGCGATTACTATTAAGCTAAAGGGGTATATTGCGATACGGAGATGTCTTAGAATACGAGAAGGTATCTTAGGGTACTAGAAACCTAAGATATATAGAATCCTCGAGATATTAAAAAGGGGATTTAAACTACTAAGGCCCCGATTATATATAAGCGTTTCTATAGTAAATTCTAGGAATAGACAGAGATCGCTTCCTGCTAATTCTACATCACATGACCTTAAGTGACTCTCCGGAAGGTACCCGCATACTTCCGTGACTACGCGCCGCTTAGCGCGACAGTTACCTTATGGAACTAGTTCTAGCCAAGCGTCTCGGAAGAACGATATGCCGCTGCAATTCACTCATTACTCACCGTGATCACGCCGTTGCATACCTTATCTTTATCATTTGACATGACTACGACAGAATCGGCCATTCGTTCAGACCATTCATCTTGAATTCAGCAGAAAGTAACGCGGCATAAACTCGACTCAAATCAAAACGCAAAAGAACGGAACACAAATCCCAAGACAAAATGCCGATCCTCAGCACGGAGTCCTTCACTCTCCCGTCTTCCGCCTCCTTGCTCTCGATTCCCAGCTCTTCGCAAGCTCTATTCATCGCGTACCTCGCATCGAGAGATCCGCAAACACAAAAGCCATGGTGTCCTGACGTTGTCGTCACGCTACCAACCCTCGAGGCAACTTTCACCGGAGCCAAGAAGCCAACCGTGGCGTTTGTCGAAGTCGGGCAGAGGCCGGAGTGAGTGTTCCCTTTCTTGGGTTGTATTAAACGTGATGTTCGGAAATCAATACTATCAATACTGCTGCTGCTGTGATCTCGCTGACTTGGGACGATTTTCCTTTGCAGGTGGCGAGTGCCGAGTAATGTCTTTCGCACTGTATGGAATGTGCACAATGTGCCAACGTTGGTCCGATACGAAAATGTTGGGGGCGAGATCAAGGAGACGGGGAGGCTGGTGGAGAGGGAGATTCTGGATGATACAAAGCTTCAGAAGTTGCTTGAAGGTGCTGGTGCTGGTACGTAGGGTCGGGATACGCACTTGACGATGCGTGTCAATCTGTGGAGCTCGTCGCTTTCTCTGGCTTCTATTGCACAGCTGTACCGTGCCGACAGTCGATCGAAGTTGTGGTTGGGCATTGGTTTCGCCTGAAGCCAGCTTGCCACAGATGTGGCAATTCATTGCATGCTTCTTCTCTCATAAGGCATATCACTGAACCAATAAGATGGGTGCAGGAGAGATGCTATTGCATCCTGCGTTACTTTTATCGTGCATGTGGCCAGTATACCGGATGTAGCGCATCGAAGGGCACGGCTTCAGCACCGGCAGCTTCAGCCTCTGCGCGCTCAGCTATCCTTCTTCCCACCCTTGTCAACACAAACGACTGTCATGGCAATAAACGAACAAATGCCATCTTCGCGTTTCGACCACTCCTCCAATCCCTTTCGAATGAAGGCAACATCTTCCGCTGTAACGCTCGTTGCCTTCATCATTTCTGGCTTGCTGCCGACATCCGCAAACATTTGGTCGAATCCCTTTGCCAAGCCCGCACGCTCCACGGGCAGAGAAACAGTCGACTCTGACAGGTTGTGGCGGGTGATCTCATCGCGAGCATAGCCAACAGCAAGAGCATGTGAAATGAGCTTTCTTCCGAGTGCAGTGTCGGCACCCTTTGCTGCTCCAAGACGGGGAAAGACTTGGAGGAGTTTTTGCATGCCAGGAACCTCGGGGTATGCGTAAAAGAGTCCCGAGTCCCCCTCTGTCAGAGAGATAGTTCCACCTGGGATTGCAGCCCGTCGCATTTGTTTGATGGAAGCGAGCGCATCAGGAGTGTGCATGATTGCCTGAAAGCAGCATCAGAAGATCGGTGCACAGTGTGAAAAGGAGGGCGCATACCGCATGGCTGTAGACCAGATGGCAGCCTCCGTTGATGGCTTCGAAGTTGGGGTTGGAAGCCAGCTCGGACAACTTGAGCGCATCGCCGACGGAGTAATGCAGGTTGTGGACGCCTGCTTGGCTTGCTGCGTCGTGAGCAAGCTGTAGGGAGCAGTTAGATGTACGTGTTGCTGAGGCGACTCGCTGCAGTTCTGCCCACCTTGATCGACTTGGCATCAACGTCCATGCCAAGCACTGTCAGATGGGGATAGCGTTGGGCGATATCGAGAGTGATGCCGCCGGGACCGCAGCCCACTTCGCATACGACAGCGCCTTCTGGCAGAGCGTCCAGGACGGGGATGAGGTGAGGGACGTGTGGTGCGAGACGCCGACTCTGCATGGCGCTGCGGAGGACGTCGGAACTGGAGGCCATCCAAGCATCTTCGCCCGACTCTTCGGACATGGCGGCGGGGCTGTTTGATTGTGAAGTCGTGAAATTGCGTTGTTTCGAGTTCGACAGGGAGCAGAGTGAAGGAGAGGAGAGAGGTGATATACTTGGCCAAGGTGGCACGAAGGAAGGAATCAGGGCGCGTGCGGTGGCCAGAAACGGCAGCACTTCATGTCATCAGCACGACGGAGCTGTTTCGTTGCTTCCATGTCACCTCCGTCTTCACGTCGTATCCAGGTCAACAGGCGCTCATCATCGTTGTGCGTGCTCAAGTCGTTGTTTGGTCGGGTTCAAGAGGTGCTGCGCACGGCCGCGTGACTCTCTCCTCTCATTGGCCCATGCCATCGAGACTCTTCGGCCTCACGAACGTCGAGCACCATCTCCTTCGTGTCCCGCGGCCCTGCACCACCCACAATGCTCCAGCGAAGCGCACAAAGGCTGCTGCCAGCCGCGAGTCGGCGCACTCTCGCCGCCCGTCCCTACAGCTCCTTCGCCACCGACAACACGATCCCCACCAACAGCCCGCAGGAACCCAAACGACACTCGCCCGTATCGAGCACCAATGCTCTCCCGACCGTCGCCCATGGAGCGCAGGACGAGGCGCTGGTGGAACAAGTAGAGGACGGAGAGAAGAAGCGTGTGATGCAGGCGCCAAACCGTGCCGGCATTTGGAGCAGGAGCCAGAAGCCGCGAGCAGAGGCCATGGTTGGGCCACGATTTGAACAGACCATCATGGAGGACCAGGTGAGGCTAGCCCTAGCCGCTGTCAGCCGATCAGCTCGGTGGGTGGGGTACTGGTCAAAAGTGTGAACTGACAAATGCGCTCAGCCACGACCACTCGCGGCCATTGACCTCATTCACAAGCAGCCCGTGAGGTGGACCAAAGAGCGTGTGGTGTCTTGCGATGGAGGCGGCGGACCATTGGGCCACCCGAGGATCTTTATCAATGTCGACAAGCCACAGATCTGCATGTGCACGTACTGTGGGTTGCCATTTGTGAGTGCTACCTCAATCATGTATGCCCGCCAGCACTAACCTTGAATCCAGGCCCACGAGCACCACCGCAAGCACCTCGAGAGCTTGCCTCATACTTCATACCCGCTCAAGCCCATCAATGATGCTGCACAGATTCCAGCGGGAGATTTAAATGCGGGGAGTGCAAGGACGGGCGCTACCACACCTTACCAAACTGTGACTGGAGAGCCATACGGTCAAAGATAGAGAGCATAGTCTCAGGACTGAGGTGCTGTAAATGATAGCTTGAGATGGCCACTTCTCACATGCCTGCGACCATACTCGTATTTCGCGGACTGACGTAACACTTCTCATCCCAATGGTAGCCGGGCTCGACAGGCATACGAGCCAACTGACTTGTTTCCGCGTCAACTGATTGATGATTCAGAGTCCAATGCAAGTCAAACGCTGCGCGCGTGCCTACTGAAGCCGACTGCGGCGAAATGGCGCTCAATTCTCAGCGGCAGTCCACTCTGGCAAACAGCGACATGCAAGACGAGCATGACGACTCTGACTTGTACAGTGACGAAGAAGAGGCTGGTGGGAGTGATGATGAGTTCGAGTGACTCTGTCGCCAGGCAAGTCCGCAAGACAACTTGTGCTGCGCCGTTAGTGCTGCCGTCGACGAGGCACAACTGAGCGCAATTGCTTTGCACGCCTTGCCTCGAGTTGCGCAAGGACTCGCGCCAGAGACATCACTTCGCACTTGCCTCAGCCCTTCTGTTCTGTAGACATACCGTCGCTGCGCTTTCCCTCGTTGCCAACTCGAGAGCAAACATGTGCTGGCCATGCACGGAAACCGTTTGGCTGGAGACTTCACCGCCGCCGCCGCCGCGCCGCAGGAGACGCACTCGAGAGTTGACGATGCAAAGAGAAGTGTGCACGTCCCGCGCACGAGCAGTAAGTGCCACTCTTGCCTCATTTCGCCGCCCTCACTTCAGCTCAATCCCCTCCACTTCCACTTCCATGCGTCAACCCACCCACCTCTTCGCGCGACAACACGTCAACCGCGAACTTCCACTTCCACCCCCACCCGTCTTCACCCATCGTCGTCGACCAAGCGCTTCCAGCATGTCTACCGCCGGCGACAGCGAGTACGAGCATTGGCCCGCGGACAAGAAGTACTACACCCAGCCGGCCAAGCCCGCGCCGGGTTACGACTCCAACAACGGCCACCACTCTCACTCGTACCTCGTCCCCAAGGAGAAGTCTCGCTCGCCAGCCAAGCGCGCTGACTCCAAGTCCCCTCAACCTCCCGTCGTTCCCTACCCACAGCCCATCTACTTCGGCTACCCGCCAATGGCTCACCCAGGCGCGCAGCAGTACTATTCGCAGCCGGTTCCCATCTACACCACTCCACAGGGCTACTACCAGCCGTACCCAGTGCCAGCTCCGGGCGGCGCTCCAATGCCGGGCGCACCGGGCGCGCACTACTACATCCCAGTCGGCGAAGCGCCAAAGCCAGCGGAGGCGGAGCCAACGGCCAATGCCTGGATCGGCCGCACCAAAGCTCAAGTCGACGAGGACAACATGAAGATGGCCAAGGCTGAGAAGATCTACGAGCCGCGCGAGTTCGTGCCGAAGATGGACGACAGCCAGATGTGCTGGGTCGTCGAGCTCGACAAGACCAACACGTTGCGGTACGTCTTGACTGGTGTGGATGCTCTCGAAGTGAGCAGCATGCTAACGTTGTGGTAGCATGTTCCGCGAGGCCAAGGAGCTGACGGGGTACTGGAAGGAGGATCCGCGCTACCCGAAGTCGTTCTACTTCATCCGCACCGAGGAGAAGGAGGATTGAAGGGAGACAGTTGTTGCGCGTAACACTGCTGCCTAGAGGTCATTCTCAAGTTGCGGAAGCGATTGGAGAAGGGTACGATGATGCCACGTTTGGGAAAGATACTTGGAGCTGCACACTTGAAGCCAGCAGCTTGAGCATGCTGCAAATCACATGGCCTAGGCACGCGGCACATGAGGTGCTGCTGCGGCAAAGTATGATGAGTCTGTTCACAATGAAAAGTTGATTCTCGTGCTTCTTCCCTCCTCTTCGGAAAGACATCAACATCTTCCACTACGGCGATCCACAGCATCGTCTGAGAGACACAATCCTGAACTTCACACTGTCCCGCGGTGACGTCAGCTCCAAAGAACATCACTTCCAATGCCCTTCGACACAAATCTGCGCAACACGTGCCTTTTCCTGTCCATCTTCATCCTCGCCTTCTTCCCCAACATCTTCCACGTCCTTCTCCTTCCACTCACCTACCCACTTTCCTGGCTCGTCCCCGACTTCTCTCCACTACCGACCCCCAAGCCCCCAACCTGCGCCTGCTGTCCTCCAGCATCTTGCACACCAAAACCGAGCTCAGACACCACTACCACCACAACCATGTCGTGGACACAAAAGACCTTCACTCTCCCCTCCAAATCCCGCGGCTCCTACCTCATCACCCCGGAAATCCTCTCCTCCGTCCCCGAAATCAAATCCTACCGCGTAGGCCTCGTCCATCTCTTCATCCAACACACCTCCTGCGCCCTTTCCCTCAACGAGAACTGGGACGAGGATGTCCGAGCCGACATGTCCGATGCCTTGGATCGCCTCGTGCCGCAAGACAAGAAAGGAACGCTGTACAGACATTCGTGCGAGGGACCGGATGATATGCCCGCTCATGTAAAATCTGTGTTGGTGGGGGCCAGTGTGAGTATACCGATTAGCGAGGGGAAATTGGCGTTGGGAACGTGGCAGGGGATTTGGTATTTGGAGTTTAGGGAGAGTACTATGCGGAGGAAGGTGGTGGCTACTATTCAGGGAGAGAAGTTTGAGGGGAAGTGACTTGCGGGGCAGAGAGGGAGAGGGGATGATGCGCAGTTTGGGAGGCTGTGAGAGGATTGAGAGTTGAGTAAACAAGAGTCGATGTGGAGAGGAGAGACCGGCCGTGTAAGACGCTCACGATGACAGGCAACAGATACATGTGCCTCTTGGGGTTTTATTCTGCTATTTGCCACCAGTCTGGTACCTTCTTTCCGACCTCTGAAGCCGCGAGAATAGCTTCCCTCCGCGCAAACTCTCGGCTATCGCTGCCTCCATCAAGGAACTCACATCCTTCGTTCGCATCACATTGCAACCCTTCATTCGGGCTGGCATCACCGCCATTTTCAATCTTGTCCATCCATCTCACTGGCATGTGCCCTCCACGCTCTTCGCTCAGTTCTGGTCTGCCTCGTCATAGAACTTCCCAGTCATGTCCACTATCCCGCAACAGACGCGCAGAAATCTCTTCAGGACCACCGGAGTTTTCGTAACTGTATGGCTTGCTTGCGTGATCAGGCTGAGCAGCGGTAGAGTAACTGGATTGAAAATTGAAGACCCCGTCGAGTTTGATGGACTCGAGTGTCAGATTCTGTCCCATCCAAGGCAGTACGCTTTTCCAGCCGCCGTTCCGTGCATGACATCCGACTCGGCTCAGCGTCAGGTTTCTCAAGGAGCCTTTCATACGCTTTAGAAACAACTTGGTCTGGTCCGATCCTTCCATTTTCATGCCTTTGAGTGTCAAGCGGTGCACACGCAAGGCCTCTAGGCTCTTCAGGGCTGATTTCAGCTCAATATGGTTGCCCCCGCTGAGGGCGAGTTCCGGAATGACAGTGCGTGCTGGCAAGTGTTTCACCAGCGCCCAGCACGAGCCTCTGGTCTCATCCCATACGCCTTCCGACGTGGATCTATTGGTGGAGCCTAGCGAAATCTCTAGGCATCGAAGCGAGGACAGAAGTGCTTGCAGTCCGATGACTTGATTCGCAGGAACGTCGAGCGGATATCCATCGGGGCTCTCACCAGACGATGTGTTCGGTGGATTGCACTTAGGAGCGTGGAAAGCGCACTTGATTGCCTCGAGGGGGAGTTCATGTTTGATCAGCTCCTGGAATATAGCATTCATGGCTGGCGATGTTGTGATGTGTGGAGCGTGGCCCGGCCGTGATATTGACTCGCTTGCACGCGCCGATCTCGGACAGATTCTTCATGATGGCGCAGAGCTGCTGCTGCATATCGGAGAAGAGTGACGCTGGGAGTCGAGTCATGAGCAAATCGAGTCGCCGGGTTTCAATTTCGAGGACCTCGATATCGACGAGCAAAGATTGGAGATGTGCTGATATCCAGCAGTCTTCCCAGCGAGAAAGGCACGTAACGGTGGTGTCGGACTCGAAAGAGACGGCTAGCGAAGAGATCGATGGTATCGTTGGCCAGGGAGCGGCAGACTCGACGGATGTTCACGAGGTCGCGCTCGTCGAGGTATTTGGCAATTTTCACGTGTAGCTCTGCCGCCAGCTGGCTGAGTCCCCTTTTGTCGCATCGTCCGCCTGATGCGGCAGAGAGCGCATCGTCGCCACTAGACTGCGTGGAAGTCATTGTGTCTTCTGCGATGCAGATGTCAACGGCGATTAGTTTGCTGTTTTGGAGGCGTTGGCTCTGATGGAATCGGTGAAGCAGATGCGAGGGTTGACTTTCGTGCATTATAAGGTAGCAGAAGTATGCGGCAAAAGCGACGCGTTCACTGCAAGCGACGCGTTCACTGCAAGCGACGCGTTCACTGCAGGCGGGAAGTGAATGGAACTAGTAAAGTGAATGGAAGCTTGACCAACGTCGTAACCCGATGCGTGGATGGACGGGACTACCATGTCCTGACATGATCTTCCAAGCTCTTTCACTGCATTCTCTCCATTCACAGCTCATCTAGTGCACTAAAGCGTTTTGGGGGACTATGTTATAGATTGTGCTTACTTCGGACGAGCTCGACACCCCGTCAGCAAAAGGGTTTGGTCGAACGGGAGGAGCGAGGATATAGCAAGGGAGAAAAACCATGAGATACCATGAGATAGGGAGATAGGTTATGCCAGCTCTGAACTCTGATTGATTCAACTATGAACTTCTCGTAGAGACTTCATCTTGACGAGGCTGTTTGCTGACCCAAC
This sequence comes from Cercospora zeina, assembly GCA_022702355.1. Taxonomy (NCBI): domain Eukaryota; kingdom Fungi; phylum Ascomycota; class Dothideomycetes; order Mycosphaerellales; family Mycosphaerellaceae; genus Cercospora; species Cercospora zeina. The sequence continues at coordinate 1,908,297 of JAKLWX010000005.1, forward strand.
ATGCAACTGAAACGCACAAAACATGAGGACAAACAGTCTTGGTGAAATCCACTAAGCCCGCCAAATGAGCTTGAACGCACGGGTTGGGTGAAGCAATTTCACTACCAAAGTGCATACAGTGCCAATGACTCCCAGTCATGGTCTACAGTAGAATCACACGATGATCCGCTCGAGCTCTTGTACTACTGGCTTCTCTTCTCTCGTTCAACATATGCCACTCCAACGCTTTTCTCCAACGCTTTTCCTCGGATACCAACGATCCGAACAGCTCCCACCAATTGTCTCGCACAAGACCTGTGCAAAGTAACCCTCGATCACAGCCCAGCTCGATTGTGAGATTGGATACCGGCTTAGAGCCATAGACAGTCATTGTCCTAAACCCGGTCACGGCGACCAATTATCATCCGGTTCGGCGAGTTGGTGCGCGTATTCTTCGAAATCGGAGTCCGAATTGTAGTTGTACGCGAGGATTTCATTCAAGCTTGGATATACCTCACTGTACAGCGAATCGTCATCTGATGACTCAGAGTGCGTGTCTGAGATTGGCGCGACTACGAGCAATTCGGTCAACCTCTCTCTCATCGCGGGTGGCTGCAGACTGAGTGAGAATGCACGCGCCCGCCCAGACCCAAAACGATGTATGGATCCAGACTCGGCGTAGCCAACTTCCTGCACGCTCAGTTGCTCGAGCTGCATGTCGTCTCTGATCTTCTGCAAGATGGCACACCATCCATCCCACTCGGTCAAATCGATCTCCGCAAACTTGAGCTTCCCGAGTGAGTGGCGATAATGCTCAAGGATCTGAATAAGCTCTGCAGTTGATAGTTCCTGCTCCTCCATCTCCAGCTCGCGAAGGTGAGTTGCTCCAAGGGACCTGTAGAGACTCGCTACGCCAGGGAAGCCGTCTGCAGTTACAGAAAGACTCTTCAGATGAGCAGCACTGTGCAGCACACGAATAAAATCCATGGCTGAATCCTGTTCAACCAATGAATGGTCAGCGTTGAGTAAATTCAGCTCCAGAGTTTCGAGTCTCATCCAAACCCGGCTGAAGCCTGCGAGGTCCTCGGGAGACAGAGTTGGTAGCTTGACCGATAGGTAATCTTCAACTTGTTCAAGCGCAACTCGGAGCTTACGGGGCGCATGGTTCGACTGGAGTAAGGCCGTGCCCACGCAATGGAGGTCGATAGTACAGTCGAATGTGTGCAGCACCAATATCGAGCCTGCGCCAAGTGCTGAAAGTCGTCGCAGAGCTTCGGTCAATCGTTTCAAATATTTCCTTCGCGTCGCTCGCGTCTTGGCTCGCTGCTTCTGATCCTTGCCCACCATCATCTGCTCGAAGTGTTGACTGCCGATGTCGATGTCCAGCGTCTCAATATGGCGCGCGATTCTCGCAACCCCCGTGATGGTGCACAGCCTCTTTATTGAATGTGCGGTCAGGCAGTGCCGAGTGGTGGCGAAAAAGCGTTTTGCGAAGACGTCGCTCGTATCTTGCGTCACCTGCCGACAGACTCGACGCAGGCTCAGCAATGCCTCATCATCACATTCCTCCGCAATGGCAATATGCAACTCGGCGGGGATGTTGCCCATGAAGTTCTTGGTTTTCGCAGCGGCGGCGGCGGCGGATTCGTCGGCGACATCGAGTTCTTCGCGTTTCTGGCGATCGAGCTTGTTGGTCTTGTGGCTATTTCTGTCGACGACATTGGCGCCTGTCGCGCGGCGTTTGGCCATCTTGTCGCGTCGATTGCGTTGGCAATTTGGATGTCGATGCGGCGTTCTGTGCGAGAGTTTAGTGGAAGGAAGGAATCCCGCTTTTGGTAGAACCGCCAAAAAGCGCTAGCGCAGCTTCCCGGGCCGGTCCGCTGCAGGTCGAGTGAAGCGACGGGCGGGGCACGTGAAATGAGAAGTGTATAAGAGACGATCGTGAACTGTAGTAGAAGCTCTAAAGAGATCACTTGAGACGCGAAAATACAAAATCTGTTGGACCGAGTGTAGCCGACAATTCCAGGAAGTAGATGACACTCGAGCAATTTCAGTGTTTGGAGATTGATCGCTCCCTGGCCTCTCCAGACTTGCACGCTCAAGATGGTGCACCGGAGGTAGTCCAGGTGAAAGCTATGAGCGCCGCGAACCTCCAGATCCTGGATATTCTCTACAGCATCGAAAACCTCACAAATCCCTTGTGTCCACGAGTCAACGGTTTGCCAGCCAGTGAAATCGATTTGTGGCCGGGTACGATCAGACCAGACAGTACGCAGGCGAGTTATCGCCATAGTGTCGTATTGAGCTGGAGTCGGCTCGCTTGAGAGCCAACACATTCCGAGGTGGAGAGTGTGTAGTGGGCGGGGCGAACCAAACAATATCCGCGAGTTCATGCCTGAGCTAGCGTGTCTGAATACACAGCAGCCAAGATGGTGCTCAAGACTGTCAAAGGCACTCCGCAGCACGAACTGGACGCCATCATCCCTCGCGGCGAAGTGGTAGTACATCCAGTAGTCGCCAGGGGTGGCGAAACACGGTGATCGCAGACGTAACATCTGCGCATAACGGCCGAGAACAGGGATTTCGGAAATGTTGTGGAGTCTCCATGCAGAAGCAATTCCGTGGCAGCTGACGACTCTGAAGAATCGCTGCGCAAAAATCTCCATGGTATTCTTTCTAATGGCGCTGCAGACTCAACGCATACTCATAAGCGACGCGTCGTCACGTTGTCTTGCTATCTTGATATGTAGCTCGGGAGGAAAGGTGTCCAAGGTTCGCTTTCCCGTACCGAAAGGAAAAGACCCGGATTTCGATTTGTGCTCGTGGAGCCTGGCAAAGGCATGGAGTAGGCTCTCGAGATCATGGCAGTGCTCCATCTTGGGCGAGAGATGGGTGGTATCCTGTGCTTGGTATTGTATCGTTAACGCGAAGACGTGAAAGAGTTTTCGATCGAGGATTTCCAAAGTTGGTCTCCAAACTGAGGAAGAAGAAAGAAGTTCCAAGCTGTCATAAATATTTTGAATGTGCTCCGTGTGAAGTTGCCTCAAAGTCAGGAAGGGGCTACTGGGAGCCTAGAAACTTTGAAAGTCGGATCCGGTGGCGCAAATTGTTGGGTACAGCGTCTACCGTACACCATCTCAGTCTCCAAGCATCAAGATGCAGTGGAAAATCATGTGCAACCTCCTCCGTGTCCAGGGCAGGGCTCTGCGTCAGATAAGGAACCATCGGGGAAGTCAGCTTTGGGTGATTGTTCTGCATCCCTGTAATCCGCAACGAGGCATTGCTCAACGAGACGGACTTTGACGTCCAGTCCTGCGTGAAGAGCATCAACCTGTCCTTCGTTTTCATCACTGTCATCGGATAATTTGTACAACGATCGCTGTTGGTATTGAGTGGTGGTGGAATTCTACGATGGGAGAGACTTTGATCGCGCGCAAGGCTGCGTGTAGTGTTGGCTGGCCTCGTATTAGTTCTGCACAAGTTCGACCTACGCCTGCGCTTTCTCGAACAGCTTCTTCTGCGCCTCCCACAATTTGGTCAGCTTCTTGGTCTGCGCCTTTGCAATCTCCTTCCCTTCCGCATCATGAGTCGGGACCCCCTTCTCATCGTACGCCTTATACTTTCCGGCATATTCACCCTGCTGGAACATGGTCAAAGGATCAATCTTTGCCTTCTCCGCTTTTCCAGCGTCGGCCTTCGCCTTGTCCGCCTGTGCTTGAGCTTTGGCAGCAGCTTTCTCAGCGGCACGTCGCTCTTTGTCTTCTCGCTCCTCGCGTAATGATGCAGAGACTGGTCGGACGAGCGCGTGCTTGTTCTCGCGATCTTCGAGGTAGATGCCCAGGTTCCACAATGTGGTATTTCGTAGCTCATCGCAAGCTTCGAGGTATGATTTTGGCTGCGCATTCTTGGTGTACAACTCGTAAAGCTTGCGTTGAAAATCGGCGGACGCGCGGGCATACTTCTGATCGTCGTTGTAGTAATTGTCCTTCTCATCCAGCCGTCCAAGAGAAATGATGTCGACATTGCCTTCGATGGCCTGTTTGCGAACCTCGTCGCGAAGCTCAGACAGCGGGTAGATGAATGCCTTCGCCTTCTCAGGAATATCGACTCCAGACCACCCAATCTCGCCTCTTCGGTAATTGGAGTCAAGACCGAACATGACAAGAATTTCGGTCACCCATTTGCCAATCGCCAGTGATGTTTCGTCGGGCACATAGGTAGCTGAATTGTATGCTCCAATGAGGTCGGAGATGATACGCATTGCTGCAGGCGTATCGAAGGAGTCGAGGAGAGCTTTGTGCAATTCGGTCTTGGCCTCTTCCAGCTTGCCATCTAGATCGGATGAGGGTGTGGATGTGCCGTTCGTGCCGTGGCTGTGAGATTTGGAAGGATGCGATTGTATATCGCGCACTTTGATGAAGAAATTGTCAATTCTCTCTTCCCAAGACCTGCCGGCTTTGCGCATATCATCATCAATCTCGAGCTGATCTTTCCACGCCCCTCGGAGGAAGATGATGCGCATTTGTCGTGGAGTGTAATCGCCTCGATCCAAAGCGGTCTTTATCGTTGTGAAGTTTTTGAGACTCTTGCTCATCTTACTGCCGGAGATGTGCAAATGACCCATATGCAAGAAGTAATTTACCCACTGCTCACTTTCCGCACCGCACTTGTGGTGGTATGCTTCTGACTGTGCCAACTCGTTGTCATGATGAGGGAATGCCAAGTCGATTCCTCCGGAGTGAATGTCCATTTGCTTGCCCAGAACATCTGACGCCATTGCCGAGCACTCAATGTGCCAGCCAGGACGGCCTGCACCCCACGGCGAGTCCCAGACTGGCTCGCCTGGCTTGGAGCCTTTCCACAGTGCAAAGTCAGAATTCGACTTCTTGAAACTCGTTGCATTTGCGGAAAGCGATCCTTCGCCATCCGCTTGCAACTCCTGGTCATTGCGATTCCATGGCTGCAACCGAGCGTACACCCCTCCTGACTTCTCCCACGCTGTCGTGTCGTAGTACACCGAACCCTCGTGGTCATATGCGTAGCCATTATCCTGTATCTGTTTGACAAAGTCCACAATCTTCTGCCCGTATTCGGTCACTCGTACCAGCTTGTCTGGTGTTCTCACATTCAGCCTCTCCATATCCTCAAAGAATCGCTTCTCATATAGCTTTGTGAGTTTCGTGAAAATGTCGTGCTGCTTTCGCCCGTCTATTGTGTGCGCGTACTTCTTGTCCAAATACGGCTTCAGTACTCCTGATGCCTTCTCCGCCCAAGCCTCGAGACCCGGGGCGGATTCCGAGGGAAGAGCTAACACTTCTGCAGCTGCTCGCATCGTGTCTAAATGCATCTTGACCTTGGCCTCTCGATCGCCCGGCGGGCCGTCGCCCTCCAGCGCCTTGCCACTTAACACATGCCCGTATGCCTTCTTCTCAACTTGCAGAAACGTACTCGGCTTGCTGTCCTTCAGCAACGGCAATTGCTTCTCCACATACGCCTCGTAGGCCTCTCGAGTGACTCGTCGCACCTCCTCGTCCACGGCGTCGTGGTTCTCCAAAAACTGCTCCAGCAGATACCTTTTCCGCCCCTCCAGGATAATCTTGTCGTCCACGTCGGTGATGTTCATGACGAAGCTGACATCAAATTTGAAGTAGTCGGACATGATGCGCCGGATGATATCGTTCGAGACATAGTTCCTCGCGTGGCCCAAGTGCGCATCATCGTAAACGGTCGGCCCGCAGGCATACCAGCCCACTTTCCTGCCCTCGATAGGCACAAAGGCATCCTTCTTCCGGGTGAGGGAATTGTACACCACGAGGCTGGGCAGATTGGCTTGATCGGAGGTGCGCTGCGGTGCCCGCCATTGCGGTTGCGCTGTTGCCATTGCGCGCGAGAGAGGTGAAAGGAGCGGGAAGACAGCGATGGATGCTTTCGCGGGCAGTCGGCGGCAGACGAGGCTCACTCTTAAGGAAGACGCAGTGGCATGCGGGAGCGACGGCGACAGGCGCGGAGTGAAGAGAGAGGCAGTCGCAATCAGCACAGTGCGCTGATGCATGTACGTTTGGGACAAGTGAGCGAACAAAGAGGGCGGGCAGGTGAGTCTTCAATGACTGTCAGATCAACACCTGTACCCATCAGCACATGCTGCCGTCCGGGGTCGAAAGCTTGGCTACGGCTGCTTCCCACTTGGTGTTAAAAAGGCAATGCCGCGAGCGTGTCGGACATGCTGCATTGCTGATCATTGCAAGGTTTCACGCTATACATACTGCTACTGTCCTGTACATCAGACAGCCCGTCCGTGTCTTCTATAAAACCAATACTGCTACACGCCGACCCGCTCAAAATGCGCAACACGTAAATTTATAACGACTTCATTTTGGTCCACATCCATCTCGAGATCTTCACGCCCGGAATGTCAAACATGCGAGTTCCGCACTCAGCCACGTACAGCATGACCGGCAGCGACATGAGCACGCAGAAAATGAAGCTGGGTTCCAGAGAGTAGTACCCGCCTTCGGGCAGAAACCACCAGCTGGAGTCTTTCCACTTGTTGGTCAGATGTCCGAAACGCTTGATATCGTCGTCGCTGGAAGGAATCTTAACGCCTGTGAGATAGAAGAGGCGATCCGAGTAGAGTGCAATGATGGGGCCGTGGACGAGGTAGAGCGCAAATGAGTGGCGACCGAGATCTGCAATGGGTTAGCGCTTGGCTTGGGTCTGGCACTTTTGCTGCACCTACACTGAGCAGGACCAGTCTCGAACAGCCATTTCACCCAGCCAATCTGGCTCACGGTGATCAAGATGATCCAGGCCGCCCAGAACAGCCAGAACCACCGGTATGTCGAGCTGCTGCCATCATCGTAGGGGTCCGGAATGAGCTTGTTCAAGTAATTCCACGCTCCACAATCCATCACCTCCTCTCTCGGATGCATATCCGAGCTAGGCTGACTGGCAAGCCACAGTCCAATGAAAAGCATCACATGCAACAAGATCTGCTTGATCATATCCCTCCTTCGGAAAAAGTTCAAGATCGGATCCCACGGCAGGCTGACCTGGACTCCGTTGGTGGAAATCAAATCCAATTCACTCGTCAACATGCCTGCAAAGAATGCCGCATACCATGCGCCAGACGTGTAAATAAAATGTGCCAAGATTCCCACGGTCAGCAAGATTCTCCACTTGGTCCGGACTTGGTGTACAGCAAACAACCACAAGAAAATGTTCATGCTCCCGCGAAGCTCGACGGGAATTGTCCAGGTATGTGCATTATAGTAGGTGAACAGGAATCCAGTGCGATAATAGTACCAGAATTTTAACTGGTCCCGGAACCAAGCCCAGACTTCTGTGAAAATGTTACTCTGCCGTTCAGGGAATGCAGTCACGATGCCTGTGATATGCCAGAAGAAGGCCAAAAACAAAGTCGAGAATGCGACGGGAAGGAATAGTCGCCCGGCCCGACGAACAACAGCTGCATTGATGGCCTCGACGAACTCGGCCTGTTTGCCCTCGTGGAGCAGGGAGATGAGACGTCGCGGGACCACGTAGCCAGATATGGTGAAGAAGAGAATGACGGCAAAGTGGCCGCCAGTGAAGGGGAGACGGAAAATGGGCCAGGCGGCGATGCTCGTGTTCCATTGCTGCCACCCAACGCCCGCGCCATAGCACAGCTCAAGGTTTGTATGCGTATAGACGCACAGATGCATGGTGCAGACGGAGAGGGCGGCGACGCCGCGAAGGCCATCGAGCCATGCCGTGGTTCCGGGTCGTTTTTGCGCGGCAGAGAGGGCTCTGCGCTCGAAAATTTCCGGCTTGAGCGAGTGGCCGATGGCATGCAGCAGTGCGGACCAAGAGACGTTGCGGATGGCGGCGAGTCGTCCGGTGGAGGGCTTCTCCTGGAATTCGCCCGTCAGCAGGCCTTGGGAATGTTCGCCAGTCATCGTTAGGGTGCACTCCGGGCGGCCACGCGCGGGAAGGAGTAGGTCCGTCTGGTGCTATGAGTCTTGGATGCGCCCGCTCATGCTGGTCATGAGGCGGCTGATGGAAGCGAACGGCGTGCTGATGCTGATGGTATCGTAAAGGGAAGACACAAGGTGAAGACGCAAATTGGACGAGCGTGGTAAAATAGACTTCCGGGCGGCGTCTCCACACCTCGGCAGGGATCGACACGCTGGACGAAGAGGTTGAAGTTCGGCGACGCGTGTTTTTGCGTCTTGGTTCACGTGTCGGCGTGCTTGTGCTGGGCAGGACTGGGCATGAACGCGGCCGGTGTCCAGACGTGTCGTTTCAACATCCTTCTCCCGTCCACATCGCATTGATCATCACAGTAGTATCAGGGAGCATTGCCACGCAGCCACACAGGAGGCCCGCGTGAACCCGTCTTGGCGCCACAACGGGACGCCACAGGGCGACTAGTGTCACTCCTCCCGGACACTCCAACACGACACGACACGACACGACCTCACACGTTCCGCCAGCGTGCATGTCGACACCGACACCGACAGGTCTGGCACCGATAAGTTGCATTTTCCCAAGCGCCTACAGTACTCCTCGACACATTACCAATACAAGCCCATCTTCGCCGCTGCCGAACGAGTGATGGGGGCTATCATCGCTTCCACAACTCAGCTCAATCATTACTACGAAGGGTATCATTTCTTTCCACTTCGGACGCCCAACAACTCCTCTTGGCGATCCGGCACGCCCACCTTCGATTCGGCCATCGCAACCAACTCGTCATTCAAGCACCATTGGCAGGCGCACTGACGACCGGTGCATTTTCGCCATCCGCAGCATGGCCATTGCTACCCTTCTCACCAACCCCGCTATGACCTGGACTGTAATTGCCAAAGTAATTGGGAGGCTGGTCATACTCCCGCAACACCAGACCCATTCGAGCGGGATCGATATTCCAGTGTCCATAGATCAGAGCGATGGAGAAGATGGGTTTGGCGATGAAGTCGAGGACGCCATAGAATATGGCTTCCGAATCGGGCGGAATCACATTGCCTCCTTCACCGATGCCCCAGGCGAGCGGGTACAGCATCCAAACGAAGAGTGTCAGGACACCACACATCATGTAAGTACGGTACACATCAGAACCCAGGGATCTTGCCGAGTTCCGGCCGTGCACGACGAGATTGTAGAAGACTCCAAACATGGCCACGCATCCGGCAGTATAGAAGCCCCACTTGTATCTTGTGGAGACCAGTGCACCGACGAGGCCAGTAACAACCATGAGCTCATCGAGGAAGATTGTCCAGAGTATGTTCGTCCATGGCAGGCCCGCGGTAAGCATCAGGTCCGAAAGGAGTAACGGAGTGGTCACGAACCTGCAAATTCACAGTCGTCAGTTCGAGTGGCCGACGCAAAGCGATTTTATCAGGACTCACCAGTCGATGTATCGAGCGTAAAAGACTTCTCGGTTCACTCCAGCGACGTTGGCACGATCCCTCTGGAATTCCACATCGATTGGTGCCCAGCCCAGGTTGCTACCCATGGCAAAGTACGCAATACACGCCTGGAGTCATATCGGTTAGATGCTCATGCTGGACTTCACATCTTTCTGCCATGTGAACATACCGTCAAGTTGACTGCTGCAGTGATGTAGAAGAAGACGCGATGCGTGCGCGGTTTCGTCAATGATGATGCCAGTACGCCCACCCCAATAAAGCCCATCACGGCACAGATGGCGAAGTAAAACCAGGAGCCATCGTCAGTGATGGCGATGTCGACCAACACTCTGCCCAAGTAGTCGCCATTAACATCGATCGCACTGTCGCGCTTGGAAAGTTCGGACATGGCGGAGAGTGTGGTGCTGCTTGCGGCGTCAGTGTACGGCAATTGAGCAAAAGGATGAGACTTGACTGACGCTGTTTGAGAGTATGGGTACTTGCGACGGGCTTGAAAGAAAGCTGAACGAAAGCATGCTGCTGGCAACCATCACCAGGGCAATATATCGCCCAGGATGAACCCCACCAACAGCTTCTCGCTATGATGCCAACAGTGCTCGGACGTGCATCGCCGAACCGCACCACATGAAAGTCAGGAGCTCCATGTTCCAATACATCATCCAATACGGTACATCGAACACCCATGACTAGTGATGTGCCAGTCACCGCTACAACCATGTAACTGGCTGTAACAGCCTTCCCAGTTATAAAACAGGCCTTATAACTAGGTGACTAAGGACTATCCGCTAATTAGGTAGCAACTCGATTAATTTTTAAAGGGCTAGGATGTCGATTAATTTCAAAAGGCTAGGATACTAATAAAATTTTATAGGGCTAGGATCTAGGCTCTCGATACCTGTTGCTATAACTAACCCTAGTAGCTCTAAACCCTAATTATAACCCTAAGCTATAAGCTTCCTCGACCTTAAGCTAAGAGCTCGCTCGCTCGACCCTTATGCTTTCTTTATAGACTACGGAATACTTTATACTATCTACTATACTTCGTCTACGGATATATAGGACTAGTAACTAAAACTATATAGCACTACGCACTATATATACGACTTTTAGCAGTATCCGAGTAGTAACGAAAGCAGGAGATACGCACGAATCTTAGTTATACCGGTTACAAGCCGTTTACAGGGCAAAATGCTTAGTTATAGCTCAGTTACGCCATTTTACCTAGTTACATATTTGTAACTGTAACTGAGGCACAACACTACCCATGACGGCACCGGCGCACTGCATATCAGCGGAGCCCGGACAGCTACGCTGAGCATCCAGCACAGTGCGTCTAGTGGCCAGTCCATGGTCAAGCAGTGAGGAGTCACTCAACTCATGCTGTGGAAGCACATGATGCGCGAAATTTCCATGCAACTCCTACATACATGTTGCGGCGGCTGGAACCACAAACTTAGATACCCATTGACATCCGAGCTGCAGGGTTGACAAGCTCAAGGTTCGTTGTGGTTGGCTATACCGTGGTTCGTGGACAGGGAACTTGCTGTGCGACAAGTCCGCACATGCTGCACACCTTTCAATGTGGAGCGAGCGGAAGCAATGTCCATCTCAACAAACAAACGGGATCTGCGGGGTGTGGTCGATGGTCGATTGTGCCAGAAGCTTAACATGCTTGTATGCACATCGGGCGCAGCATTCAGCTGCTAGAACTACACCCTTGTCGAAGCATGGAAGTGGGCGGGGAAACTTCAACGCCCCAGCCGGGACAGGGACTGTCCGTCTGTCACATCACTTTCCGCCTCAGGATGGCTTGTTGACGGAGCTCTCGAGCAGTAAGGCCACAATCATCATGACATCTTCGACGGCGCCTGACACTGAGGTATGGGCTTCTGCCCTGAGGATGAGGTGGTGGGAGGTCCGAAGTGCGGACACTCACTGTGTAGTTCGTCACTGCAAATCGACCTTGTCCGTGAACATGCCTCGCCCTAGGAGCGGCCGCGGCCACCTTCCTGTATGATCGTTTACAGAAACGGTGGTTCCCATGTCAAAATGTCGGTCACCGGAAGAGCCGACACCGAAGCTGCTCTCGGCGCCCGACCGACTGCCATCGGGGAGATGTCCAGGAGAGCCGATGATGAGCAGGCGATGTCGTCGTTCAAGGCTTTTGGGCGCGATAAGCGGGAATAGTCTATTCTTCTACACATCTCCGGAACTCGTACGTTTCTACACCGTCAGAGCCACTGCACGATCTTCGGTAGCAAGCACTCTATTCTCTGGATCTGGGGCAAAAGCTGACTGTAGACATGCTATCTTGGAGCCAGAATTCGAGACTCGTGACAGTGACGTGAGAAGTCCTGCCCGAGCAGACCGGCGGCCAAGTGAAAAGAGGCAGTGCTTTGCTGGATAAGTTTTATTCGCGAGCGCCAAACAACGGAAGGCGACATCGCAAGTAACTATAGGCTCGCGATGCCCTTGGCATCCACCCCGCGAGATGCAGTGATCATGTTTTCTGGGCAGTCCAATGGATGCAGCTGTGCTGACAGCTCACGCGGTCGAGATGTTGAGCAACGATGCTTGCCAAGGGACTGCAGCACAGGGAGAGTCATCGTGTCGGACTGCACACACGACGCTGAATTGCCTAGTAATACGAGGCATTTACTTCCGGCTGGGCGACTGGATCACTGGACAATTCGGTCATGCCCGAATGCTATGCGATGGAGTCCACAGCTAACAGCTGCATACAGCTTCATCGACTTGACATCGGCCCAACACCATCGCCCTGCATGCCCCGCCAGACTTGCTCGACCGCAGAGCCTGGATCGCATCGCATTGATCATCGATCTTGTCGACAAGCTATAGTGCTTCATGCAACGCCGCACTTGGCACACACTCCAAAGCACTAATCTTCTGTGCAGCGCCAGTATAACGCCAATTACTAAAGTATGCCTCGCCGCCGGCATCCGCGCACGTGTTGTTGCTACCATTCGCACCGTTGCACGTTGCAAAAGCGCCAAGCAGCGTACCTGTGAACAACCCTGTGCCTCCGGAAAGGATCTTCGCCGACACAGACCCTAGAACCACTCGGTCATTGGCATTATCTGCCGGCCAAGCTGAGAACACATAGCTCGTTTCATCTGCAGTGTGAATCTGCAACCTGATGGCGCCAAAACTCGACCAAGAGGCTGGCAACTGCATTGCTTCGAGGCTAGATGTCAGGTTGGCAGAATCTGCATGTGTGCGCAATACGAGTTGTTGGGCCCCATGACTGCCGGAGCTGTTGGCATGTCTCACCAAGCTGAGATCGATGTGCTGTTGCTGAGTTAGGAAAGCGGAGATCCCGGCCTCTTGCCCAGCGCTGCGTGGGTTGAAAGTTAAATCCACTGCAAAGGTGAAGAGGCTGTGCTCCTGCTTTCTTGAAACAAAGGCAAGTCCCTGCAGACCGGATAGTTCAGGTGACTCCAACGAGCCTGTCAGGTTGGCCCGCGATGGAAGAATTCTCAACGAGTTCTCGTGTCCGGGAGGTGATATCTGAAACGTGGAGTTCGAAGGAGCATACCGCCAAGTGTAGAAACTTGCTGGAAGAGGGCTTTCGGGAGGAAAGTCAAGATGTTCTGGCTCCCAGGTGTATGGAACACTTCCTGGCAACTCTGTAGCACCCGAAGGAAGAGGCCATCCAGTCATTACGCCTCGCACAGGATTTAGAACTGGCCAATCACCATCCCAGGAAGCAGGATAAAGCACGGCCTGTTGCAATCAGTGACCATCAGCTGTATGCTCAAGTTGTGAATCTCACCTCGCGCCCCATAGGATACACCTCCCACTCTGGCCCCGAGCGCGTGGCAAGCGCTGAGCCCCACCATCTTCCATTCTGGTCTTGGAACAAATCAGCATGCCCAACTGTTTGGAAATATTCAGTCGTGTTGGCATTGGACAAGATTGGATTATTCTCATAAGCCTCATATGGTCCCTTGATGTTCCTCGATCGAGCGATGGTCACCATATGGTTGAGCGCAGTACCGCCCTCTGCAATCAAGAGGTAATACCAATCATTCCTCTTATAGATGTGAGGACCCTCTGGCCACACACCTCCAGTGCCATTCCAGATTCTCGTTTCCTCCCCGAGCTCTCCGGTATTGGCATTGAGCTCTGTCAGACCGATACCCATGTATGCCATGTATAACCTGCCGTCATCGTCCCAAAAGAGATCTGGATCGATCGTAGGGGCATCGAACAAAACTGGCTGAGACCATGCCGCATTAGTGAAAGGATCGGAGGTCTTGAACAGTACTCCAACAATGCTATCGACGCGGTTGAGCAGATACGTGCAGATGATGTAGAATTCTCCGTCGTGGTATCTCAGCGTCGGAGCATACATTCCGACTTGCTGGTCGACCGTCTTCTCGCCAATACCTGGCAATTGCTCTTCTCGATTCCAGGCATGGCTGACGAGCTTCCAGTTGATCAGATCATTGCTTGCGTAGATGGGCAGTCCGGGAAAGGCATTGAAGGTGCTTGTTGCGCAGAAAAAGGTACCGTTCACTTGTGTGCAAGTTGGATCGGAATTCCAGCCTGGCAAAATGGGGTTGTAGAATGTTGAGTTGACTGCTTGTGTGGAGATTGCTAACCAGCTGCTCAGCAGGAGCATCGAACCCGAAACTCCGTACATGTTCGGCGACGTAGCAAACATCATGCGCTGAGTAGCTGTCCGGACTCTTATGTATATATGTGCCATCATACCCACGAGAAGGCGATGTGTATAGTATCTTGACGTCTGCCTTGCATACTGTGGGCCTCATCCCCGCAACAATTGTTTCGGCAAATTTACTCCTTCATTATAGCCTATATTGTGGCTCCGGTTCAAACAGCTTGCGGTATCTCTAGCATATACAGGCGGCGGTCTGTTGCGTCGACTTAATCCGCAGCAACGCCAGGATGTATCGTAGCGGCATTGTAGTAGTATCCAGGGCAGGAAGGTGTAGAAGCGGTCCGTAAGAGGCAACGTCGGCTCCATGCTGAACTTGCCGCAGGCAAGATCGACTTTGTGTGACTGTAGTAGTGACAGTGGCGCTCGGTACTGAGCACGAACTGAACGCGTCACTTCTATTGCGTCTGCTGATTTTCTTTCATTACCGTCCTCGCCGCTTGTTTCACTTGTGGTGTCCGCGACATACTACGCGGAATGTCAACCATATCCATAACGTGCCTATCACCATTCTTGCTAATTCACATACCAGCAAGTGGTTTGTCCGCCTCGCCATTCGAGCAGCGAGACAGATCACCAACGGCTAGTCGATCACACTATCCCGCTTTATCACCAACCAACGAGATGTCTGCTTCAGCCTCTGCACAGTGCACACCCATCCTCGTTACCTCACCGCGAGCCATCGACATTTTCTCTTCCACTTGAATCGACGCATTCTCTGTCTGATGACAGAAGCACGATTGCGAGCGCGAACCGGTTCCGGACTGCATAGCGCCTCCTCCCAACCACGCAGCCTCTGATCCGAGCTTCAAGTACACGGCACCTCTTCCTTCGAACCACACAGCCTCTCGTCCAAGCTACGCACCACCTGCTGCTCCGAGCTACGCAGCACCTCCTGCTCGACGACTTACGTACCACCTCCTGCTCCGACTTACGCAACACCTCTTGCTCCGAGCTACGCACCACCTCCTGCTCCGAACTCCGCTCGATGCACGGATGCGTGTGCAAAATGGAGGTAAAACGTTGATTGTACTTGCTCGTTGCAGCGCTCTGCCAATCTCATGATACACGCAAACATCCTTTCTCTGCAGCGTACTCTCAACTGAACACAACGACCCATGTCCGCAACATGGCATGGTGTCTTGTGACCAGTAGCAAAATACTCGCGGCACCATATAGACTCCCCAAGTTGTGGTTGTTCAAGGTGATCAGGTAACTAAGACTGTTACACTTGATAGTTCTGTTAAGCGGCCTCGTCTTGCGACATCTGGCAGGGCAAGAGCGACCTCGGAATGATGTGAGCTTGGAAGAGTGAACAAATCAAAGGTGGTCGAAACGCAGAACAAATGTGATAGCGCGCAGATGTTGACAAGCTAGAGACCTGTTTATATTGTACCAAAGCTAATGCCAGTTTGTGCAACTAATACTGTGAATTTTATACAAGAATCCACTATTTTAATTATCCCTCCGAGCCTAGGGCTTATTGCTTGGCACCAGGGAAGCTGCCAAACAACGAGTTGTCGAAGCTATCGAGCTGTGGACAGCCAAGAGCTGAGAGTTGAGGTCCAAGCTGCGCCTTCAAAAAGTTCTTGATCTGGCCGATGGGCTGAAGTAGAGGGTCTACAGCATCCGACAAACCAGCTTGTGAGGCTTGCAGGAAGAAGCAGGAGAGGTTATTGCTAGGACGCGTGTCAGTAAAGTTTCTGCTAATTGTGTGGCAGGCACAATGGTAAACCCACCCTTCCAGCAGAGAGTCTCCATTGAAGACGCCGCCAGTAAGATCGCCGGTATCAATACCAACAAAGCTGTCCACTGTGCCAGTGTTTCCGCCAAACCTGATGATCCCTGGGTACATCGCATTGTTGATTACGGTGTCGACATTGGTGTCAACCGTGTTCATTGGCTGGGAAGTTGGGCGCTTGTACCAGTCTAATCTTATGTTAGTCAGAGCACTTCTAGAGCGGCAACAACGACTGTGGAACTTACTGTCTGGGACACGCTCGTGGCCAGGGGTGTGGACGAAAGAGCCGGGCTCTCCGGTGACAGAGAAGAATGACTTCAGCACTTCGGTGTTGAGGATACCGCCCATGTTCTCTTGCGAGCGATTGGACATGAAGTGGACGATGAAGCTAGAGACCGATTAGCTTGCTTCTGATTTGATCATCGTGGCTAAGTCTTACTTGTGAGCGTCTGGAGCAACCAGGCCAGAGAATGGGGCAGAGAAGTAGTATCTAGAAAGATGAGGTTAGCTGGTAGGCTCCGATCGTCCAGGGCATCGTCCCATTCAAACATACGGGTTGTTCAGCAAGGAATACTGAGCAGTATAGAACGCTTGGTTGGCGGCCTTGTCGTGCGTGAAACCCGATTCGTCGTCGGTGAGACTGTAGAGACGATTCCAGCGATGCATTTCGAAAAATCCGACGTTGCCTCCATGCATGAAGGCGTCACCTCTGACGATGGAAGCATCTCCTTCGTAGCGGTTGTGTGTGCCGACGATACCTGTAGGCCGTCCGAGAAGTCCGAGAGCGCCGTTGTAACCAGCACCGATTGACCATGTGCCTGTATAATGTCAGTGATCAAGTTGTCACAACGAAATACCGAGGATTCGGCCTACCTGTAATTGGGTCACCAGAGATGGCGATAGCAATAGCAGCCAGAGCTGCGCCAAGCTCAGGCGACATGCTGTATAAATCGCTCAGGCCTTGGGTCGTCTGTAGAATCGTGGCGATTCCGTTGCCTGAAAAATGGTTAGGACCTGTAGAGCACCACACGCTGCACTACAACGTACGTGGCATGAAGTTATGGTTTGCTGCGGCGTTCACTGTGCTCTCAAATTAGTCATGTACGACATAAGAACGAGTTTGGGGAGTACTGACAACCTGGGCATTGTCCACGGAGGTCATTGGGACCTGGAGCTCGCCACTAAAATCTCGTCAGCTAAATTTTTGATGCAGCACACGAACTTCATCATACCTCATGGCCGCTGCCATCGGAGACATCCACAAATTGATCGTCCGCATTGAACACGGTGCAATTGCCATGAGATCCACAGTTGTCACGGTCTGTGGTGAAATTTGGTGGGGGAACTTCAGGGAAGTTATTCTGTCGCTTCTCGACGGCGAGTGCCTCCAAGACGGCAGGGTAGGCTGAGGCCAGCGGAAGCACAGCCGTCAATAGTTGGAGAGTGTTCTTCATCTTGCAATATCAATACAAGTGGCAAAGATTAGCAGTGGTGAGGAGAGGTCAACAATTGGGGCATCTGGTCATGTAGTTATACTCGCGTTGCGGTAAGCGTGATGAACAACGTCATGTCGCTTGTATACCATTCGGTTCTTCTCTCAATTTGCACATTGCCGTTCGCTCTCGCAGATTTGCCATGGTAGCGTCGTGATGTGCGCCCGCACTCCATCGACACTCGAGCGTCAGCATTTCCGCGTGCGCTTTCATTGGCCGACGGCAAAAGATCTGCAGATGATTTAACAAAAGAGGCGTACGGCAAAAGACGACTTGGCTACAAAGCGAGAGGGGCTAACGCCCACTACGCGGTGCATCAGACCCCAGAATTGCGGCAAGATCCCAGACTGGCGAAAGCGTCTGGAATCTGCGCAAGTGGCGCGAGGACCCCGTAGATCTTCGAGCGCCTCGCCGCGGTCTTCACGTCACGACGGTCACGTCCACACACGACCTCGTGAAGATGATACGAGTGACCAGGGCGACGATCTGTGCATACCGCGTGCAAAGCGAATGCTTCTCAATAATGCTTGGTGCCTTGGTTGCATCATCTCATGCCTTTGATGTCTGTGGCTGTCCATCCACATGGCAGCGATGGCACTGCATGCGCAAGCGGAGAATGATGAGTGAGGCTATTCACACTGCGGCAAATACAGAGCGCCACAGTGGCTGTCGCCTCGGTAGTTTGATGGTTGCCGCGCACACGTCCCTATTATGATCCATGGCTGCTGGCCACTTCAGAACTGCTGTGCATAATGTCCCAGGCTGTACTTTTGTAGGGATTGACTTGGGAGACTAGAACGAACGGTCTTCATGACATAGCCATGGATAAACCTTCGATGCGTGCAGTGCATTTTGCTTTCCCATGCCTATTCGGCGCCCCAGAGCTTTGCGAAGAGGCCTGACGTTTGCTCTTCAATCTTGGGCCTGCTCGATTCCGGAAGTATCGAATGTGAGGTGACATAACCAGCATTCATCACTACTCTTCGGCGAGTAGTCTTGGCCAGCCGAACCTTGCCAATACAATCTTGGGCATCTGGATGGTTGAGTATCCCGTGAGATTTGAGGCGTGATGTTGGACGCGCAACGCAAAATACAGCTGGACAGAGAGTGGCTCGTGCTTTTTCGGCACGGCACGAGCCGATGCTTCGCTTCACCTTCTCTCTAACTTACCACATGTCAATTTGACGCCGTCAACACAACGACCATGAGTGACACCAACCGACATGCTCTCCTACCGCTTCCACGACTTGCGGCCGTTTCAGGGTAAAGCAGCCGCCATCAAACGTCCTCGTGAAGTGACAGAGTTTTCCTTCGATGATCAACACGTTTGCTTCCCGCTAGACGCCAGGAGCCTGCGTTACTACTATCCTCCATTCTTCAATGTGCCGTATATGCCTGAACAGCGGCGCATAGACCTTTCGAACGGCTTCGATGCATTCCAGAAATACGACGATGCTACGGACTTGCATCTCAACCCACTGCTCGACACGATCCGCCTTCACGAGCAACAAAACAACGCGAAACTGAACGCAGACTTTCTCACATGGCGCGGCATGATGACCAAAGTAGGCTCGCCCATCCTTGACGCTCCATTATTTACTGTTCTCAAGCGCCTCAAGTTGACAGACTGGGCAAGATTTTGACAGCGCCCTTTGATGGTTTTGGCGAGTTCGAGATGAACGCGACATACTTTCAGGTAAGCCTGCGCTGGGAAGAGCAGGGGAGCATTTGTTGAATTTCCACCAGGGCACTATCTATATCGAGGAAAATCAATCGGCAAAGGCCGCCCAGAAGAGAGCTGACGGCAATCACCAAAGACAACGACAAGGACGATTTGATCCAGATCAAATGGCGTTTTGGGGTAGGTGGATCTGACGAGTATTGGAATCACGTACTCATAATAACTTCCAGGATACAAATTCGAGACCCTCGCTACATTACCGCGACCACTTGCCGAATGTTCTCGCGACGAAGTAGAGAATCGCGAAGATGAGATCGTCAACAATCATGCTCAGTACTGCTCCATTGTGCGAACAGGCATCGGCGGCCATTCAATCGTTATTGGGGGTGAAGTGGATGCTGTGGAAGGCAGTAAGCCCGATGACCCAGCTGATACAATTCCCTATGTGGAACTGAAAACGAGCGAGACTTTCAACGGCAGCGACCAGAAAGCGGCGATCAAGTTCGAACGCAAGATGTGCCGTTTTTGGGCACAGTCCTTCCTTCTTGGCGTTCCCAAAATCATCGTTGGCTTTCGAAATGCGAATGGACACCTGGAGCGCCTCGAGGAGTGGAAGACACTCGATATTCCGAATTTCGTGAAGCGTCAGGGATTTCAGACATGGGATGGCAACACCTGCATCAATTTCGCCGCTGCCTTTCTGGACTTCCTCAAGCAAAACATCACTGGAGAAGGTACTTGGACGATTGAGCGACGGAAAGGAGCCAAGGAGATCACGCTGCATAAGATCAGTGAGCAGTATGCTATGGACATTGTCCCGGCATCATTCCGTGACCACCGAGCCCAATTGACCCAAATCCAAGCACACGCGACCCAGCAGAGCTCAGAATCACTATCGCAGAAAGTGACACCAGAACTCAACGCAGAAGTGCCAGAAGCTCTGTGAGAGTGTGTTCTTGCAGTTGCTCCACTATGCCCAAGATAGCTTCGGCCCTCGCTTGACCAAGAACCGGTACCACCAACGAGAGGAATTTCTGCTCCACATCTGCCTTGCGGAATGGGTGTTGTTCTTCTCCGAGGGGGTGCTGTTGTTCCATGACCTGGATGCCACCATGGGACCATTGAACTCGCATTCTACCGGAGAATCCAGTCATGGTAGGGTCGCCTGATACTGTGATTCTGCTGCAAAGCGCATTGACTTCAGAATTACCAACGTTGTCATACGTCTGCATGCCCGTGATTGACCCGTGCAACAGCGCGTGGGCGACTTGGAAGAATACCGAAAATTGCGCATCGATATTGTTGCTTGGATGGATCTTGTTCGGCGTTGGATCGCCTATCAGCAAGATGTTCGTTGGCGGCAATTGAAGTTGCACGGCAACGATGTCAGACAGTTTGCAAGCGTGTGAGCTATGGAGCGCGCCAGCCATCTCGATGAATGTATGTGTCATGCGACAAGCAGGATATGGCTTCAGACTGGACTGCAGCCACACCCAGACTTGTCCGAGTCCTGCAGTCAACCGCTGCAGACTTTGATCGACTTTGGGACTGTAAGCTTGCAGAAAACCATACTTGCCTTCAATGCTTCTGCTCGCACCAACAACGCCTGCTTCTGCCAACGCGACGCAGACGAAGGCATCGTGCACGGCGAAACCAGGATGAAGGCGCTTATTCCATGATCCGTTGTCCAAGTATTGCATGGATCCTGCAGCTTTACTCGCGGCAAGACCGAACGCAGATTCGATCATATCTGGAGGCAAATGCTTCAAGACCGCAATGGCCGCCACCGCTCCAAAAATGCCTGCGGTTCCTGTATTGTGAAAACTACCTACAATCAGCACCAGTTGGCTCTTGCCGCAACGGGAACCCTTACCCACGATGATAGGATTCTGTCCCGAGCTCGCGACCTAATCGGCAAGTCACTTCGTAGCCCACTGAAATCGCCAGCATAGCCTCTTCGACAGATGCCGACTCTCCGAGAACTTCGGCTTGTGTCATTGCTGCTGAGATTGCGGTAACGCCTGCGTGCAACGACTATCGACCCTCGCGAATGAGCATGAACGACAGCTTCTGATGTCCCATTGTACTCACACCTTCAGCATAGGTATCATCAAAGTCCAGCGAGTGCGCAAAGGCCGAGTTCAACAACGCGGCATATTGCGGGAGCATCTGTTCGGACCTGCCAATGATAGTGCAGCTGCCACTGACTGCCGCACCTTGCAGTGCGGCGACAGCGTTGTAAATCGGTGTCGATGAGTCTGCATTGGCATAGCCACCTATCGCCACGGCAATATAGTCTGTCAAGACTTCCTTGATCTTCGTCCAGAGCTTCTCGTCTAGCTGCTCCACTGAAGCGGATGATACGAAGGTCGCGAGGATCTTTGTCGCGGGCAATAGTGACACCTGGGTCGATGAATTCGTAACAGTATTTGCAGGAGCCATGTCTACCATACAATAATGAGGAATGCGGTAAACTTCGCAGCAGACTACTCCAAGTCTCCGATAACGGTCCTAGCCAGCGTTTGCCCCTCATTTCCCTCCAACCCACCTTGCAACCATGCACGTGCGCAGAGGCTGTTGCTCAAAAGATGAAACACTGTACTATACACAAACAGCAGAATAAGAAAGATTATCAACTTGCTGCTAGTCGCATTTCATTACAAGTCCAACGCTGTTCGGAATCTCGAGGAAGTGGTTTTGCTTGCGGCTTGAGACACGGCTTGCCCAGCGCCTTAGTTCCTGCTTCTTCTGGCGAGCGCCCCGAAACAGTGGCTTTGCCTTGCATCGACTTCTCTTCTTTTCTCTCACAAGCTTCCCACAGCAAACAAGCCGCCAAGTATAGATTTGGCGAAACCCAGCGACCATTTATTCAATTATCAACCACGTGTTACATATACGAGGTGCACCAAGCACATGCAGACGTCGCTGGCGCGCTCAGCCGAAGCACAATCCACCGTTGCGCACTCGAAATCGCATTAAAATTGGCATTAACAGCGTCCCATACCGAGATACAAGCCTCTGCGGTGCAATTTTATCAAAGCTCTCGGCCATCTAAAACTATCCGCGAGGTGATTGATACTAATTGGTACTCCCGAGGCAATCGAACTCGCCAACGTGCATCATCGTAAAGGCTTTTCTTGTCTCACTCGCAGGGACTCTCTTCTGGTACGATCTTGCCCCGAAAGTCGAGCAACATCGCCACTTTTCAGCCCTCACGTTCGCTTGCACATGAGTGCATGTAGCAGGTGGTCGCGTGCACCGTGCAGCCTTGTTAAGCTGCTACAGTAAAAGTCAAATGATCTCTGCCTCGGACGAACCGGCTGTGCCATATGGAGTCAGTGCACTCTGATACTAATAAGTAATAAGCTTGCCACTAGAACAGACTTGATACAGTACTGATGATTGAAGACAGCTTCCAGAATCCAGACAGACCAAGCTCGAGCCAACCGCGGAAACACTCGCCTGGCGTACCAAACCAAACAAAGCAGATCAATGGGCGAAATGATCTTCTCTCAGACACCACCAAGACTGTTCACACAATGGTCATCAGCCGTCCACAGGTCCGAAACAACGCTGTACACATTCCGTACTCTACTAAAAAAAATAAGCGTTATTGTAGATCTGAATCTATTCGGGTCTCCCGCAATATCTCTTCCATCTAATAACATCAGCCACCCAAATCACCAAAAGTCGAATCATTGCCTGAGCAAGCGGACAAAGGCGAGAGCCGTATCACGAGATGCGAAACCAAGCCAACCGCAAATGGGAGGAGACAAGGTCGTCAAGAAATCGCCAAGCGCCGAGTAGACTTGGCGGGATGGATCCGAAGCAATGTCACCCGAGCAGATGGTGTTGGGTTGGAATGCGACTGGGATCGTTTATTTATCTTCTTCATCATCAGCGTGCCGGATGTGAGGCTGAATGCATGGATGAACAGAGCGTGTGTGGCGTACATTTATGTCCATGGAATGTTGACGACATTGGCGAGGTTGATGAGTCAACCTCCTCTATGTGCATGTCAGCCATAGGGCGTGTAGGATTTTTTGCCGTTGTCAGTGATAGATATGCTGTGCAAAATCGAAACCGTATGCATGCTCGTGTGTGCAATGGACTCTGATAGGGAAGTCTTTGGAACACCGAACTGGATTCATATATGGGTATCAAGCATAACGTCGTCCAGCTCATTATTAAACACGCCATCTCCCAACCATTACATGACCACCCTCTAGACAAACTTGTCGAGGGTTCTCCTCCATGCAGGCCATGCGGCACGCTTCGCCTTGAGGGCCTCGAATGCCTCGTAATCAAGCTCGCGGCGTCCAGAGTCGACGTCAATTTCTGCCAGGCTCAACCAGCTCTTACGCTTCCAAAGGTAGCTACCAATGTAGAAGACGAGGACGACGAAGACGGCAAGGTAATTCAGGAAGAATGGCTCGACACTTTTAGCGGCGATAGAGGCTGCGATAGCGACGTAGAGCTGGGGACATATTAGCTGAAGAACGAACGTGAGATGACACGATCAAGACTTACCGTAGCGGCCAAGACGATCACGACAAGGCCCACACCCACCCAAGATCCCGCAACTCCAAAGGCAGCCTGGAAAGGGAGCTCATCAAGGGTGTGGCCGTGATACTTCCAAGCGGCTCGGAAGCGGATGTGTGCGAGACAGATGCTTCCCCATGTGAACAGGGCGGCGAGACCGGACAGCGAGAGGAGCCAGTTGAAGACGGTGACACCGCTGCTTGCCAGCGAGATGTAGGCAATACCACCGAAAGCGATGATGGTGACAGTAGCGGGAAGAGGACGACCGGCGCGGTCAACGTAGGCGAAGAACTTGGGAGCGTAGCCCTGCTCAGCGAGGGCAGTGAGGGTGCGCGAACCACCGTAGACACCGGAGAGACCAATGGAGAGAACCGACAACATGATGACCACGTTGACGAAAGTTCCGAAAGCTGGGATACCGGCGTTGATAGCGACCAGGACGAATGGCGAAGCGGAGACATCGATCAGGCCACCAGCACCAAGGAGACGCTCGTCATCGTATGGGACCAGGAGACCGACGAAGAACAGACCCAGAATGTAGAAGAGGGTGATACGCCAGAAGACCTGCTTGATTGCGCTGGGGAGAGCCTTCTGTGGGTTCTCAGACTCAGCTGCAGCCAGACCAACGAGTTCCGTTCCGGAGAAGGAGAAAGCGGCAGTGACGAAGACACTGCAGAAACCTCTGAATCCGTTGTTGAAGGCACCAGGGTTATACCATAGCCTAGCACCCCAGTACTCGCTGTACATTCCATTGCTTGGGCCACCACCGCAGGCGAAGATGACACCCATGATCATGAAGACGACGACGGTTGTGAGCTTCAATAGTGAGACCCAGAACTCCTCTTCTGCGTAGCCGAGGACACCAAAAACCGAGATGATGATGATGAATGCCCAGAAGACTGTAATCCAGACGGCGTTATTGACTTCGAGACCGAAAAAGGCGACAGTGAGACCAGCGACCACCAATTCGAGCGGCAAAACGATAGCCCATTGGAGAACGTAGTTCCAACCCATGGCGAAGCCCCACGAAGGATCAATGAAGCGGACCGAGAAAGTGTAGAAACCACCAGAGATCGGGTAGACGTAGGCGAGTTCACCGAGAGCGTGTACAACGTTGAAGATCATCTGTTGTCGTTTTGTTAGAATCTCCCTGCGGTAAACATGAGATGTGCTGTACTTACAATACCGATGAGACCAAAGCAGATGAGCAGGGATGCTGGGCCACCACGAGAAAGGGCGCTACCAGATCCAACGAAAAGACCAGCACCAATGGAGCCGCCAATGGCAATCATATTCAAGTGGCGAGGCTTCATGGTCTTGTTGAGCTGATTGTGCTTGTCGGAAGCATTGCGGCGCTTGAACGACTCCGCACTGAGACCCAGACGGGTCATCAGACGAGGCTCCCTGTATTCGCCAAAGACCTCGCCATCCTGGCTGGAGCCGGAGCTGGTCTTGACGTCAGGCGCGTGGCCCTTCTCGACCTCTATCCGCGTAGGGTCCGACATGGCGGTGGTGTTCATGATATACCAGGACGCTGGGTGGGACAAAAGCGCAGCGCACGCGACAGCGATGAGAGGAGAAGGCGGCGCCTCGAAAGGGCACGCGCACGATACTTATACCGCGCTTTGTCGAGTCCTCGAGCGCGAACCACACGCATGCGGTTTGCACTACTGCAAGCGGGCCACGAGCGAGACCCTGGCGGGCTCGTGGCCAAGTGCTAGAGTTTCGCGGATTTTCTTGGCTGCCAATGCTGGGTCATCTGGGCAAAACTCTTTTGTTGGCGGCGGAGGGGACACCATGGGCGCGGCGAGCCAATGTTGCGCCAGAGAGCCTTTATCTCGACTTGCCTCCTTCCGGTTCGGTCGTACACTTTTGGTTGCACGTCCGCGCCGCTCAGTCGAAGGATCGAGTTGTCGTGGTCTCTGCGGCAATTGACACTTCGCATATGCGTGGAAGGCCTTCTAGTGGCATTTCCTCTCGGCCTTGGTTTTCTGGCGTCGCATTTGCCCGGCGGCAGCCGAGTGCAACCTCAAGCCATGGTCGTTGTATGAGGAGTGATTTGTGTAAGACGGCGTTGCGATTTCCAAGGGGCGTATCATTGTGGGCAGTGTGCTGCGTGTTACCTAATAGCACGCGGAGGTGGATGTGAAGTTTTTGCGGAGAGTGGAGACAGAATCTGGAGAGATGGGCGATCGCAGCCGAGGGACACTTGGTGCTGCGTGTCTGGATGCTTTTCCGTCTGCTAATAAGATCTTCTGCTGCGACTGTTGCTGATTCTGCACAGCTGGCGGTAGCGTGTACAGCTGCGGTCTTGACAGCGGCCTGAATGTACAGATGTATCAGGTGGCCGATTACGTAAATTCGCAAACTTATAAACTCGCGATTTGATAGTATTCGCAGCTTATTAGCACTCTACCTACCCTACTATAACTGCTTTTATATTCGCTATCTATTCCTTATTACTCGCCTTATACCTAATTTAGTATAGCTAGCGGATACGTAGACCTAGAGCCGCTACGTAGACCGATAACGGACTAGACGCTTAGATTAAATAGCCCTTAGTATACACGATAGGAAGTTTATAATTGCCTTAAGAACGAGTATAGTATTCGCTATATAGTACTAATACTCGTAAGGCGCCTTATAAACTAAGGAGTTTCTAGAATTCCTAAGGCGCCTTATTCTAACTATAACCTCGACCTGCGAGTATAGATTATTAAGCTGTTCTATAACTACGTTATATTCGATAAAGAGATACTACGAATACTATATATAGATACGGATCGGCTAGATAAATATTACTATTAACTCTTACTATAATAGCTTTAAGGACTACGCCGTAAGCTAGGCCTATTTAAAAGGACTACGACTAAGAGGCTTCCTAAAGCGAATATCTAGGTTAATTAGGTACTTGCGGAGGTTTAGAATTATAGTAAGATAATAGACTATAAATATAAGATACTAGCTTAGTATATTCGTAGGACTATAGGCCTTATTAGGCGGTTAGCGCATGCTATACGCGATATCTATATATTCGCTAACTGCTTCTTAGTAACCGTATCTATTAGCTTATACGCCTTCGTAATCCTATACTATTTAAGTATTACTAGATTAATAAGCGGCGAATACCTATGCGTTTATCGCGGCCTCGTATAGAAGGGCCGGACGATATATAGTTAATCGATACCTTCTATAAGTTCGTATTCTTTATACTTAGCGTATACGCCTATATTAACGTATATTCGCGGAGGATTATCTAGTAGTACTATAGAACCTACGTAAAGACTAAATTCTCTATATTCGTATAGTATCTTACTACTACGGTCGCTGCCGGCCGTATACTACGAATCGTACGATCGGATAGTAGTATAGAAACGCCTATACTTGCGAATACGTACTTATAGTTCTACGAATAGTAAGAAGGCTAGTACCTACCGTTTAGCGAATACTTCTAGTATACTACGAGTAAAGGTAATAATACTATCGAATACTAGTAGGGTAAAGGCGCTAAGGCAGCCTTTAATATATAGCGTAACTAGTTCTATAAACTTAAGTCCGTAGGCCTCTTTAAGGATTCGTAAAAGGCGTACCGAATCGCCTTTCTCGCGATATATACGCTAATTATACGCAGTGTAATCGCGAACTTCGTTAATATATAAAATGCCTATAGTATTCGTAGGCAATATACGGAGTTAGTAGCCTCTAGAATTCCTAATATTAACTACTACTATCTAGAATTAAAAGGTAGCGAGCCTTATAGACGGCTACTAGATATTCGCTACCTAATAATCTAGTAATAGACTACTAAGACTACTTAATACGGTATATATTCGCTGCTACCTCGGCGATAATATAGCTTCCCCTCTCTAGTAGAGCTAGGTATTATAGCTATTATAGCTATTATAGCGTATTCGCTACGAGCTAATATATCCGCTAGTATCTATAGACCTCGACTCGTATCTACCCGAAGCTACTCTCGAATAGTATAATTAAGTACTCGTAGCTAGTAGATATCCGTACGTATTTAATAGCGGTAAGAATAGTAACTCGTTCGCTAACGACGGCCGCTACTTAAAGCTATATAGTTTAGCGTATATCTATCTCCGCGATTAAGTTAATAACTATCTACGATTAGATTATAATTTAAGGGAGTTTCTACGCGCTAATAAATTATCCTTATAGCCGAGTAATCGTATTAGAGCTATATTCGCTACTACGAACGAGTAGTTATAACTGCCGTAGGTACTATCGTTTTATTACTAACTATAGAAAGCTATCGAGAACTATACCTATCTCTTACTATAAATTAAATCCCTATTATTATTATTCGTATACTACTAGTAAAATAGCTAATAATAATAATAGCTAGATACTCTTCTGCTCTAAGACTAGTAATCTATACTTAAGCGAATATAGGTTCTATTTATACTACCGTACTAGACCTAATCCTTATTATTCTACGAATATAACTTAGGTTAAATCGGCCTTTCTACTAGAGGCTAGTTTACTAAGTACGAATCTAGCCGTACTAGCTAGTTTAGCTACGAATCTAGTTAAACTAGCTAGTATAGCTATAAATTAGGTATTTAGCTTAGCTCCTTCCCTCTTAAATAATAGCGAATAAGCCTAGCTACTACCTATATCTAATACTACTAAAGGTTTCTATAATATACTAGAACGTACGAATAGCGAGAAATAGCTAAATAATAAGCCGAAGGCTCGTAAGATAAAGAATAGCAGATACTATCCGATTTATTATATAAAGCGTAAAGAGTAATCTACTACTTAGGTAGCTACTAAGCGTATTTAGTCTAGTATAGCTAGCGGCTTAGCGAATATAGCTAATAAAGCTAAAGGCCGAGCTATATCTAAACGAGAGGTTCGCCTAAGTATAACGCTAAAGATCCTTAAGGCTAAAGATCGTCCTATTCGTAAGTAACTACCTAGAATACTAGCTACGAAGCGGAAGTTCGTAGAACTACGATAACTCGCTAGGTAGCTAGTTAAAGAGCTTATAGATATAATAAATTCGGAACTTTAGATCGAGCTATTCGATACGCTAACTACCTAGCTTTAGAGACTAGTTACTACGTATCCTACGTACGAATACTAGCTCTAGTAACCCTATTAAGAGGCGTATTTAGCCTATAGATTTAGCAAGGACAACTATTAGCCGATTAAACCTAGCTAATTTAGTATAAATAGCCGCGTAATTAATTATTAAGTTATAAGCTTTAATAAGATAAGGAATAACCTATAGTAGCTCTATACGAATATCGATATTACCTATATCGTTAATCGTTCTATAAAGCTAAATCTACTACTAGAAAAGCCTCTATTAGAGCCTAATATAGTAGCGAATAGACTAGCGAACTAAGCGACCGTATCTAACTATATAATAGAAGAGGACTTAGAATAATAGCTACTAGATACTAGGTTCTATAACGATAACGATGCGCTAGCGAATATATAGCTAATAGTAGCCGCTAGCTTACTCGAGAAGAACGATATAGATACGCTAGCGAATATATAGTTAATAGTAGCCGCTAGCTTACCCGAGAAGAACGATATAGGTATACTAGCGAATACCTAGCTAATAATAACCGCTAGCTTAAGCTATAAACGAGTAGCGAGCCGGCAGATTATTCGTTCGCTAACGCTAGGACTAAAGCTAGTAAATAAGAGCTTAAAGAATGCTCGATTCACGGATTATACGTCTAATAGTATACTTGTTATAACTATTAGCAGCGACGATAATTCTATATTATCTTTTAAGAGTAATCTTCTAACTACGTAGCGAATATTCGACTATATATTCGTAGAAAAGAGGGCTCTTAAAGCTATAGCTACTAATACGAACGAGGTAGCTTAGAACGTAGCGAATATAGTCTCGAAGAAAGCAGCTATATTAAAGGCTCTAGCGAACGCTCGATCGAAGGTTATAGTAGTAAAGACTAATCTAGCGGATAATACTATAATAGCCGCTAAACTACGAGTTAAGGTTTTTATAAAGCCTAATCTACTAGAAGCGTACGAGGTCTCTAAGGCTATAGCGAATAGTAACTCTAAGGCTACGGCGAATAGTAACTCTAAGGCTATAGCGAATAGTAACTCTAAGGCTACGGCGAATAGCAACTCTAAGGCTACGGCGAATAGTAACTCTAAGGCTACGGCGAATAGTAACTCTAAGGCTACGGCGAACGATACCTCGGAGGCTATAGCGAATATAAAACTACGACTAAGGCGGCGAATATAAGTGCCTAAGCTAGGAATGTCTCTACGTTCGAGGACTAAGGAAGGATAATCGAAGGGCTAATAGGAGGTAGCGAATATAATATAATATAAAAGGTTAGTATATAGCAATATATTAAGCGCCCCTAACTATACCCGTTAGAGATATTAAGAGACTAATTCTTACCGATTCCTCTATATACGTTTAGCGTGCTTTTATCTTGCGCCGAGCATACGCGGCGTAAGCCGGATACTTTAGCGTCTAACTTAGACGCCCCCTAAGCTATTAGCTCTCTAAGCTATCGCTCTTATAATTATCTCCTCTCCTCTATATAGCTGCCTTAGCTCGTAGGAGAGTCTATATTAATATAGTAGCCGGCCGCTTGCGTTCTTATTACGTTACGGTTACGTTGCTCTACTACTTTATAGTCGTACGCGATTTTTAGTAGTACTATAGTAATATACTAGATCTTAAGGGACTTTTATATTATAGACTCTATATAGGCCGCGTATTAATTATAGGGCGGGTGCGAGCTATAAGTTCGCGCCTTATTACGTTAATACTTATTCTAGTATACTATCTTTAAATAAGCGCTCTACTCCTACCTTATACTATCTATATATCTCCCTAGCCTTTTCCTAGTACCTACTCTATAAGTATTATGCCTCCTAAGAAGATTACTACTCCCGTAATCTTAGCTAATCTACGTACTATTACTAACCTCCCTACTACTAAAGATAATAACTATTATTATTATCTCTTATATTTAGTAATAGGTAAGTCCGGCGTTCTACGTACGTATTAGCTACGAGTTCCTTACTAATATAGTACGTATAACCGGCGTTCGGCTATATAATAGAGTTATAAAACTAGGTAAGAAGAAGAATTATTAGCGCTATAATAATAATAACTACTCTTACGAGCGCTATACCGATCCCGATATTATTACGTAGTTAAAGCGCTTACGCTTCTACCTCGCTAAGCTAGCCGAGGGCAGGCCGGCCGTATGCGCCGAGTAGCTCCGCTACTACTATACCGATCTATAGGCCCGGATCTCTAATAGCCTTAAGGTCCTATAGTCTAATAAGAGTAAGTCGGCTAAGGTCTTCGAGACCCTAAAGAAGAGCGAGGCTAGCGCGCTACTAGCCGGCAGCGGTCCTTCTACTACTAAGCTACTTATAGCTAGTAAGTAGATCGCCCTATTCTCTAAGCTCTTTAAGCTTAAGTACGAGGTATATCTTATAGGTTATATACTCCTCGTACGCGTTACTAATATTCTTCGTAGTATCTACGCCTGCTCGGCGCCTTAAAAGAGGCGCTTAATATAGCGGTCTATACCGCCTATACCGACTATCTTATTAGCTAAATAGAGGAGGTCTCCGACGACGAGGCCTTTATAGTAGAGAAGAAGGAGGAGAATAATAAGAAGAATAAGAAAGAGGAGGACGATAAGAAGAAGAAGGACGAGAGTATAGAGGAGTAAGCTAGCGTATCGCGCGCTCTTCTTATACTCTCTTCTTACGCTTCTCCTACGCTACTCGTATAGTCCGCTACCTTATTTTATACTTCTATTCTACGCCGGTACTATAGCTCGTTTGCGCTATGCCTATAAGCGCTATAAATAAATAATTTCTCTCTACTTTATATCCTCTATTCTTTTTAGTAGCTTTTTATAATATAACGTTTCGTCGTAGCCTTAGCGCTTAGCGCGTACTCGTCGCAAATTATAGTAGTCGCGACGGTTAATTAGTAGCGTAGTAGCCGCGATAGTCGACTTTACGGCTTACGTAAGCTCCTCTTACTCTATTCTTACGCCTTAAATTCCTCGAGTACTTTATATTCCCTAATATATTCGATCGGTTCCTACGTGTCGTATTCTTCTAGCTAGAGGTTAGAATAGGTCGGGACGGGTCCGGGTCGGGTCTAGGACCTAAATATATAGAACTATAATAGTTAGGTCGGGTCCTAGCCGGTTCCTACCTAGTTCCGGACCTATCTAATAAATATAGGTATTAGATAGGTCCGACTCGGGTTTAACGATAGGTCTAAAGATAGGTCCTAATAGAAATATAAGATTCGATAGAATACGGTATAGAAAATTAAGGGTTATAAATAAATAGAAACCGGAGGAAGTAGAAAGTATAGAAAGCAACGGGTTTTAAAGGTATATTTAATTTAATATAGCAAATTATACGTTTTAGGGCAACTATAGGTATGCCGACTACGAATGCCGACTATAGTAACCTCTCTACTTATACCGATTTTTACTATATATGCCCTCTATAGTTATAACGATTTTCCCTATATATATCGTAGAGATTTATCTCTTACTAAATATATTAATTCCCTAAGACGAGAGTAGGCTAATAATAAACTTTATATCCCTCTACTAAATAGTTACTCGCTTTACGTAAATCGTAGTAACGTTAGTACTTATAATATAGTTAATATCGATCGAATATAGAACGACTAGGAGCATATATACTCGAGAAGAGGTAGACTAGAGCACTCTTAGCGGCTTCCTATAGAGTACTAAGGGCGCTTGCCTACTAATAGTAACCTCCTTAAGAAATAGCTAAGCCTTTAGAAACGTCGTAGTAAACTTCGCGGACGAGGTAGCTAAAGAGTAGCTTTAGTATAAGTAGATCCGTAGACTTCTAGTACTTATAGATCTCTTAGAGCGCGATAGCTAGAGTATAAGTTAGTAATACTAACTATAAATGCCGACTATATAACTTACTACCTAGCTTATAGCGATAAGTCTTCCGTATACTAGCTCTACGAGCTAGACCTCCTCTATTTACTACTACTATTTTAGCCGGTGCTTTTCTAGCCGTTCTCTTTCTAGCTAGTCCCTTTTTCGCTACTCGTTTTCTACTTAGTAATCGTTTTCTACCTACTACTCCTCTAGCTACTACTACTACCGCTACTATTACTATATTATCCCTCTCGATCTATCTCTTATAGGCTATTTAGTAAGCGAGCTTCTGCTTATTAAGACGAGGCCGACCGCCTAGTATAGTTTTCTATAGAGCCTTTCTAGAAAGCTAAGAGGAAGGGGTAGGTAGTATAATACTCTCGTCGCTATTACTCTCGTCGCTATTACTTTTCTCGCTATTACTATCGTCGATAATAATAATAGAGACGTTGTCTTCGTTATTTCTATTATTACCGTTTACGTTTCTATAAGAACTCTTCTAGTCGTTTCTACTAGTAGCCTCTTAGTTATTACTATTATAAGTAGAGGAGTTAGAAATTAAAGGAGGAGGGGTAGAAGCGCTACGTTAGCTAGAAGACGGCGCCTAGTTACTAAGAAGTCTAGGGTCGATATTACTATTATTCGTAGAAGGATTTTCGAGTAGGAGGGAGTTTCTAGATAGAGAAGAAGTAGATACTATATCTTAGCTAAAGAAGTATTACTCGGCGAACTAGCTAGGCTTATTAGTAGGAAGTTAAGCTATTATAAATACGCGGAGGGCCGAGAGAAAAGCGGTCGATTAAGCTACGATTAATATATATAGCGATATCCTTCGTACGCGCGATATAAAAATTTATTAGGAGGTATAAAAAAGGAAGGCGATAATAATAGGCTAATAAAGCGCGACTACTAATAAGTTCTAAGGTAGTAGAGGTAGTAGTATTACTAATAGTTTAGTAAGAGTATATAGGTTAGCTAAGGTAGATATTAGGCTCGCTAGCGCGCTAGCTATAGCTTTACTCGCGCCGTATATATTAATTCTAAGCTTCTAAGTATAGTAACGTATACTAGGCTCTTTATAGTCGGTAATTATAGTCGGCAACCTAGTATTATATACCTATATTATTATTCCCTCCTTCGTCCTAGCTAGTAAACTAGCGGCGTAGATAACTATATAGGTATATATCCTTTACTTATAGAGTAACGCGCTTCGCGTAGATTGCTAGAAGGTTAGAAATCTCGAACTCTATAACGAGAAATGCCTCCGCCGCTTCCTATAAGTATTTAAGTGCTACTACCTAAATTCTAATAATATCGCTACTACCTCTATCTATTATAATCTCGCGGATAACGCGCTAAAAAGAGACCCTCTAAATATATAAAGCTATCGTTCGCTAAAGCTTACGAATCTCTCGTAAGGCTACTATCCCTAGTATTAACTACCTTTTTAAGATACCGGACTTACTAGCTCTCGTTCGTCGCTATATTATTCTTATAGCTATTACTTTTTTCCGTAGAACTACTACCTTCCTACGAGACTCGTTATCTAGTACCGTAGCCTTTAGTAGCTATATTCGCTACTACTTAGTAGCCTTATTTCCTATACGTAGAGGTAGTACTAATAGCGGTATATTAGTATCTATATTAGGATATACTCGTAGAGAAGGGCTCGAGTTAAACTCTATATTAGAGTCCGCTTAGGAAATAAGAGAAGGCATCGAGTAGTATAGATAGAGATATCGAAGGATTAGAAGAAGCGAATAGGTAGAGGTACGAGAGAGAAGGGCTAGGGTAGATAGGAGTACTAGAAAATCGTATACGACCGCTAGAATACGTAGGCCTATAAAGGGGGGAGTTAGAGTTCGATAGCGCTATATAGTAGAACTATATTATATTCTACTACTATATTAGGATACCTCTACCGATCTTTACCTAGTAGAAGTTATAGTTACGCGAACGCTATAATCGCTTTCGCTACTCTATAGAATATAGTAAGTTAGTAATAGACGCAAATATTTACTATAGTATAGATTATATCCGGGTATTATATAGATAATATCGACTATAGTATATATATTTCGTTATTCGAAGTTCTCTACGAATATATAAAATACTATAGAAGGGAAAGAGCTAGACTTACTAGTACTCTATAGTATTACTAGTTAAGTAGTCGTAATATAGTAGTAGAATAGAAAAATAGACTCTCTAGCCTATCTTTATATCGAGGAACCGAGTCGTTATAATAGTAGAAGAGAAGAAATAATTATTAATACTACTTCGATACTAAGAAGAGGAGTAGTTATCGATAGTATAAGCTAAGAAGTAACTATTAGCGCCGAGAAGACTAGTAGTCGTCGATAGTATAAACTAAAAAGCAATCGTCTACGCTAAGAAGACGAGTAGTCGTCGATAATATAAGCTAAGAAGTAGCTATTTACGCTAAGGAGATAAGTAGTCGTCGATAGTATAAGCTAAGAAGTAACTATTAGCGACGAGTAAACGAGCGGTTATTAAGGGTATAAGTATATAGTAGTTACTCTTTTCGGCCGGCGATAGTAAGGTTAATCTAAGTAATATATACGATAGATTCTAGCTCTAGAGTACGTCTATAGCTATCGCTATTTATATATAGTCGTATATATTAGTATACGCTATATTCGGCAAGCGATATATTATATAATATCGCCGACTATAGTAGCTAACTATAGTATAGGAAGCTAATCTCTACGTATAGAGGTAAGCTAGTAGCTAGGTAGGAATAGCTACGTACTAAGCTTCTAGCGTACCTAAAGCTAGAATTCGTCGTACTTAGCTCCTACTATAATAACTACTACCTTAACTACTACTATACTTATATTACTACCGAATTTTAAGCGTATATTTACTATATACCTCGCGATACTTATCTCTTCTTAGCGACCGAACTTATAATAATAGCGTAATAAAAGCGACGTCCGATAAGTACTATGCCCTCTAATAGTCTATAGAAGCGTCCTCGCCTTATAAATAAGGATTTAGATAGTATAAGTACTTCTATACTTTAGATACGACTAGGCGCTATAAAGAAAGATATAAATAGCTATTCTTCTAATCTTAATACTCTTTACGAGCGTAGCTAGCGCGTAGATATATCGCCTAAGAGAGCTATAGTAGATAAGTAGCGCAAAGCTAGAAATAAGTCCTTTACTTAGCAGAAGAAGCTTTTAATCGGCTTTAATAATATATAGAGCTCCTTATTAAAGGAGTAGTAGTAGAAGAAGATTAAGGCCTAAAGAGAGGAGTACTACGCTTAGTACGACTAGATAGCGTAAGTAATAATCTATATAGTCGGCTAATATAGTTAGTAGTACTAACGTATAATAGGGACGATAAGAAACGTAAGCGCGCGCGAGATAGGCCTATTATATAGGTAGCGAACTAAGATAAGAAAAGCTTCTATTTTAATATCGAGAAGAAGAAGGGCGCGGACGACCTATACTATAACTATAACTACTAGTATAATACTAATTAGTCTAAGTCGGGTCCGGAGGTACCCTACGTATTATTAGTAAGGTCGGCTAGTACTAGCTATAAAATAACTAACTTCTACCTTCAAGTCGCTACCGAGAGCGAGTAGGCTATATAGAGGAGCTACGCCGTCTACGCCTTTTAGAATAAAGCTATTCGATAGTTTAAGAAGAAGGTATATACGCTTACGATACTATATATATAATATAGGAGTTAAGCTAAGTTTATTATATAACTAATTAAGGAGAGGCCGAGTTCCTTATAGTAAGAAATAGACCTTATTAAGAGACTATAATCTAGGAATAAGAGGAGATACGTATTCTAAGTGTCTAGAGCGGACGTAAGTAGCTCTTATTAAGAGTATATCGCCGCTAGAACTAATAGCTTCTTTAGGACGTATTCGAGTACCTCCGATTAGACTAGAAGTATACTCTACGCTCCGTAGAGCCTTATAGAGGGCTTATAAAATTAGTTCGTATATTAGTATCTATAGCGAAAGCAAAGGTAAATTAGTGCCGACTACGCCTACCGACTATATACTAACTAGTAGTAGGAGCTAATAGTAGAAGGCCGTCTTCTAACTATAATAGAAATTTTCCTACCCTATTACTACGTAGTATATCGTAACTATCTCTCTTAGAAGTCCTCTAAGTTTAATATAGCTAATCGCTTTACTTAGACTCTAGAAGTCCTAGATTAGCTTATCCTATTAGGATACGATTAGGATAGTAATAGGTTCTAGAAGCTAGTTACGTCTAAAGTATAAGCTAAGCGAAATAAGCTAGCGTTCTAGTTATACGCTTATAAGTTCGATATAAAGAAGTCGGTATACGGAGAGCTTCTATAGGAAATATAGCTCGATTCTAAGTAGGAAGGAGGACTTAGCTTTTAGGATATCGTCGAGTAGCTTCTAGGTACGTCTATAGATAAGCTCGCTATCTCCGAGACCTTTATACGTAAATTCTAGTTACTAGAGATAGGGTTTATATAGAAGCTCTATAACTCCTCTTAGGCTAGGTAGAATATAGATATATCTCGTAAGTTAAGATTAGTTATAGCCGCCGACGGTATACTAAGTAGATAAACCTATCGTAAAGAGAATTTAGAAACTACCTAAAGACTACGTAAAGCGATATAATACTATACGGTAGAAGGCTAGAAATAATACTAAGGATAAGAAAAGGAAAAAGAATATAGCGAGCTAGTAGTTACGCCTTCGAAGATATGTTACTACTTTATTTTTAGAGCTAGTACTAGATCTAGGAGCTCTAGCTATACCTTAAACTTCTAGCTCGCTATATTCTTTTTCCCCTTTTTACTTTTAGTATTATTTCTAGCCTTCTACTATATAGTATTATATCGCTTTATATAGTCTTTAAGTAGTTTCTAAATTCTCTCTACGATAGGTTTATCTACTTAGGCTAAGTTTAACTCTACTTTTTCGACTTAAGCTTTATTAACGCTACTAGCCTCTTATACTAGTAAGATACTTGCCCTCGAAGGCGACTATAGCGTTACTATAATTAAAGAGTACTTAGTACGTTTATTAGTCGCGACTATTACGAGCTTAATAAGAGTACTAGAGGTGCCCGTCTCTATAACGCTACTAGGATAGGCCGTCGGCCTATAATAGAGATACCTCGCTAGTACTTATACTAATAAAACTTAATCGCTCCTAGAAATATTATTTATCTCTATTACTCTACTAGCTTTTACTCTTTAGTTCTACGATTTCTTCTTAGTACTATATACTTTATATTATAGTATTACTAGTATATTCTACGACTCCGATACGATATAGTAGTACTATACTTCCTTCTTTCTTAAGATATATAAGTATATAGCTTCGCGAACGATAGACTAACTCCGAATCGTAGCTATCTCTCGTCGACTTTAGTTTAATTAAGAAGGTAGTATAATAGTAAAGGAAGGGACGCTATCCGATTACGAATACCTCGAGTAGTCGAGCTAGTATATAAGATAGGATACTATCTCTAGCTAACCTTACTAAGCCGCTAGAGGATTCTAAGGACTAGGTCGAAACTAATAGTATATAGATATAGCGGCGGGAGTATACCTAGTCGTTCGAGGGCTTTTACTACTATCGTTAGTAGCTCGAAGAGGTAAGGTATTACGATAAGTATAGTAGAATATCTTCGAACTCTATAAAATAGAACTCGAATACGCGAACGTTATAGGCCTAGAGATTTTTCGTTAAAGGCATAGACTAGGAAACGTACGCCCTAAGGGTTATATATAGGGGATATAATAGAGTTATTAAATACCTAGGACTAGGTAATAGAATAAAAGCTCTCTAAAAGCACCTCGATTTAGTAGGCTACGAAGGAGCCTCTTAGGAGTATAGAGTTACTAGAGAAGTTATTAAGGCTACTAAAGATTAATCTATAAGTTTAGTATTCGTTAATATAAGAATAAGGTACCGACTACGCTTACTAACTACGCTTGCCGACTACGCTCGCCGACTATACTTTATAGAGATATATAACGTAGATATACTAATAGCTCTTATTTATAGGAATAGCTTAAGAAAAGTTTTACTAGAATAGAGTACCTAGAACGATTAAAGTTTCTAGAGTTATATAGGCTTATAGTTTCCTAGCTAGGCTTACTCTTAAACTTCTTCGAAAGTCTTATAGTTTAGCGTACCTACGAATATCTATTAGAGGAGACTAGATCTATCGACTTTAAGAGCGCCGCTACGATTAAGTTATATATCTAGGACGCAGTCGATTACTCCGAGGACAATCTAAAACGTTAGCTATCTAGAACCTTCCGGGTAGCTATTGCCCTTAATAGTTAGTACGCCGGGGTGCTCCGAGTATTATTCCTTACGATACGAAGCTACTAGATCGATAGCGAGTAGGCCTAGTATAAGGCTATACTAGCCTTTCTATATATTTCGAGCTATTATATAGGCGAAGTCCTAGCGGACCTACTATTCGATATACTTACTCGTTTCGAGATCTCTAATAGGCTTATAGCGCTAATAGCGGATAATACTTCTAATAATAATATACTATATATAGCTATATACGTATCCTTACTATATATATACCTTCTAACTAACGAGTTCTAGCGTTAAGGCTATCGATATTTACTCCTATAAGCGTATACGTATAGCGAAGCTATTAGTCTCGATTAAATAACTTCCTCTCTAAGAAATAGATAGGGATATAGGAGAGATATTAGATACTAAAGACTACGAGTTCT
This sequence comes from Cercospora zeina, assembly GCA_022702355.1. NCBI lineage: Eukaryota > Fungi > Ascomycota > Dothideomycetes > Mycosphaerellales > Mycosphaerellaceae > Cercospora > Cercospora zeina. The sequence continues at coordinate 1,947,510 of JAKLWX010000005.1, forward strand.
CCCGTTTAGAATAGTTCTTATATTTTATATATATAATCTAGCTCTCCTTAAGGAAGTTCTTCGCTACTCTTAAGATCGAGCTAAGAAACGAGAAATAGGAACGATAGGACGAGAAGATAGATATAAACGCGTTATATTAGCTTAAAGTAGGAAGTTTAGCTATAGTTCTAATAAAGGTACTATTTATTATCCCTACGAAGTATATATAGTTAGTAAATATAGTTAGTAGAAGCTATACTAATAACCGCTCCCTATAAAGTTCTAGAAACTTATAGTTAAAGTAAACTCTAGTACTTAACGCTTCGAGAGTTTTATAGTACTATAGTAAAAGAGGATCGCAGATCTATATTCGTACTTAAAATAGTATAAATAGTAGAAGAAGACGCTTTAAAGGGTTTTACGCCTAATATAAGATATAAAGACCTATTAGAGCTTAACTACGATTATATTAATACGTAGTTCTTAACTACGAGATATTATCGACGAGTATATTAAGAATAAGAGTTAGCTTAAACTAAAGCTAACTACTATAGAATAGAAGAGGGTTAAATATATTATTAACCTTACTACTCCTTTCGTAGAGGCTATAATATAGATTAGTACGATAAAGGGGCTAATAATCTACCTCGTTCTTAGCTACTATAATACCTTATTCGATATTCTAGATATTATAGATAAGAAACTTAAATATAAAATATAACTCTAGTAAAAGGAGATTTATTCTACCCTATAGGCTATATAGATAAAGCTCGAGAAGTACTATACTACTACCTAGGAGCGATTTAGTAATATATATAGTATTACGATTCTTCTTAATCTAGTAATAAAACGGGCGTTCTAGGACCGCGAGGCCTTCTCTAGCGAGAGGCTCGATTCCTTCTTCGAGGATTACTACTAGTTAAAATTCTAGGTCGAATACGCGCGATATAAGCCTCTCGTAGCTACGTCCTAGTCTAGGCTAAAAAAGGCCTTATACCGCTCCGCGATATTATTCGTAATAGGTCTCTATAGCAGATTAAATAGTAATAACTCCGACTTTAATTAAAAGGTATCTAGACGGCCGTAGTAGACCGTATAGCCTTTAGCTAATTCGGACGAGGTATCTCGTTATCGCTATACTAGATTTAAGGACTCGGCTGCCTATTCTATAGAGTATCCGCTCTAGTTATAGAAGATAATCGTATTAGAATATCTAGGTTACGCGCTAATAGCCCGGGATATCCTCTTTATCTTAGTAGCTAGAACTAGTTATAAGCGCGACTTTAGTATAGCGCGTTATTAGAGCTAATATAATTAGTCCTACGATCCCTCGACGTTTAGTAATATTATATGCTATTATTCTTAAGAGTATAACGCGTAGTAATAAGCTCGGGATTCGCTTATAGAGAAGGCGCTACTAATATTAACTACGTTCGAGCCTTCGAATAATATAGTAAATTAGTAGTAGGAGTAGCTCGAGGCAGATTAGGAGACGTTAGTAACTACTATATAGAGCAACTTCGACTCGATTAGTAATAACGAGGAGGATATAGTACTAATATATCTTCGCTATAGTACTTAGTAAAGGAAGTATTTACTTTTACGTTATACTCGTAGAGTAGAGTAGACTTCGTAGTCGATATTATAAATAGTATTTAATTCTAATATCTCGTAGTTAGCAAGTATAGTCGGCAAGTATAGTCGGTATCTTTATTTTTCTCTATAACTATAGTCGCTAGTTTAACTAGCGCTTCTAATATACTATAACGCTTAGTTCTATATATACGTATATTTAGTATTAGAGCAATTCTATTATCCTCGCGGCGACTTAGTCTTATTCTCTAGTATTAGACCTATCTTTCTAAACTTAGGTCCCTATAAAGACCTATATAGGAACCGGTAGTATTTAGACCCGACCTATCGATTTCGTATTAGGTCGGGGACCTTATCGATTTAGGTCTTAAGTTAGTTCTCTTAGGAACCGATCTAGACCCGGAACTAACCTAAAGTCGGGGACCTATTCTAACCTCTACTTCTAGCTAGCCTTTCTACTAGACTAGCTACTTCCTCTTACTTTTCTCGACTTAGGTTTCTAGTACTTTCTCGACTATTTACTCGCCCTTATTATCTATAAGAGGCAAGCTAGTCTCCTAAGATTCGCTACTATACTAGAGTTCTAGGAGGGATACGTAGAAGATATTATAGATACGTAATCCCGTTAGAAGAGCTAGGTAGTACGCCTACTTCCCGACTACGTCGATTACTTTAAATAGTCTAGCGAACTTATCCGCTAGCTTCTTTAATAGCATCTTTAGTTTTAAGTTCTTCGTAGATAGAAGGACTATATCGCCGACCTTATATTCCTTTAGCTAATACTTCTAGTTATAATACTTAGCCTACGACTCGCTTACTTACTACTAGCGCTTTATTAACTCCTCGTAATTCTACTTTAACCTTTCTATAGCGTCCTTTACTACTAGTACTTCTTCTTATAGAATCGCGCCTCGAGATTCGGTTACGTCCCTCTTATAGGTCTTTATCGTTAGGTCTAGGTCGAATCTATAAATAATATAGAATAGCGATATCTTTAGTATCGTATTTAGGCTATTATTATACGCGAATTCTATAGAGGCTAGCATAGATACCTAGTCGTCTTAGTTCTCCCTATAATAGATACGTAGGTACTACTTAAGCGTCTAGTTTGCGCGTTTAGTCTAGCCGTCCGTTTGCGGGTAAAATGCTATACTTAGCCTACGTTTTATATATACCTCGAAATAGAAGTCTAACTAGAACTAGCTAGTAAATATAGACCCTCTATTAGAGATAATACTACTAGGTACACCTCGAAGTCGTATAACTTTATTAAGTAGGATGTCCGTAAGCTTTATACTTATATAGCGCTTTATCGTCCGAACGAAAGTTACTATCTTAGAATAGCGGTTAATAATTATAAGGATCGCGTTAAATATATAACTATTACGCTTGCTCGGTAGAAGGTCTATAATAAAGTCTATAAATAGATCTTTCTACGGCTATTCTAGTAAGAGAAGCGTAACTATCTCGCTATAGGGACGGTAGCGCCTCGCTTTTGCCTTCTAATAGCTACTATACGATTCGACGTATTACTTAATATCCTCGTTAACTTCTAGCTACTAGTACTTTCTCTTAACGAGTTCCGTAGTCTTATTCTTACTAAAATAGCTAGCTAGGAAGTCGTCGTAGTATATACGAATTACTTGCGTTCGTAATATAAAGTCGTAAGGAAGGTATAATACCCCTTCGCGATATATATACCTATCTTAAATAGTATACTTGTCGCCTTCGCCTCTATTACTCTTCGCCTACGTATATAGCTCCTTCGCTATTAGGTCTAGCTAGACTAGCGTAGCTACGTACCCGATTACTAGGTCTAAGGTATTAGCGTACGGCCGTTCCTCTATAATAATAGCGCTAGCGACTCGTATTAGTAGCGCGAATCTATACGGGCCTAGCTCGTAGCGTTCGGAGCTAGCAGACTATATCCTATTAGCCGCTACTATTACCGCCCTTTAGTTTATTATATACTAGCGGTTATAGGCGACCTTAATGCGGTTTATAACCGGTCCGCCTACTTAGAGGTCGCTCTAAACTTAGAGTTTCCGCTATAGCGATAGTAATATATTATTTATTGCCTACGTATCTTTTATATAATCGCTACGCCTCGATAGCGCGTTAGCTACGTTTAGCTTACCTGCTCTATAACTAATTATAAAGTTATACGAGGCTAAGAACGTAGCCTACCTAGCCTATCGGCCCGTTAACTACTTTATACCTATAAAGGCCTTTAGGTTAGCGTAGTCGACTAGTACCTCTACCTTATACGTAGCGCCTTCGAGGTAAGGCCTTTATACCTTAAAGGATTCTACTACTATAAGGAGTTCCTTATTATAGACCTTATAGTTATACTTAGTATTAATTATCTTCTATAAGAAGAACGCGATTAGGTACTATTCCGACTCGAATAGCTAGCTTAGAATGCCGGCGATAGCGAAGTTAGACGTATTAGTCTCGACTCGTAGGCGTAACGTAGAGTTAAAGTACCTAAGGAGCGGCGTAGTTTAGAAGCGTCCTTTTAACTTTAAGAAAGCCTACTCCTCGGCTTTGCTCTAACTAATAGGCCTAGGCTTCCTACTATTCTTCGCGCTCTTCGAAAGTATAGTTAGTAGTACTACGACCCTCGAATATCCGAAGATAAAGTAGTAGTAAAAGTTCGTAAATCTAAGGAATAATTAAACCTCTATTAGAGTAGTCGGCCTTAGCTACGAGGCGATTATAGCTACCCTACTAGGGTCTATCGCTACGCCTCTAGTCGTAACTACGAACCTAAGGAAGTTAACTTGTTTCTAGATAAACTTATACTTAGCGCGTTATACGTAGAGTCCGAATTTATAGAGCCTCTTAAGTATAGCGTATACGTCTCGTACGTAGTCCTCGTAAGTCTTACTATAGATTAGGATATTATCTAGATATACTACGTAGCTTATATCTACTAGCTCTACTAGCGCGTAGTTAATATACGCCTAGAACGTTACTAGGGCGTTCGTTAAACTAAAGAGTATTACTCGGTATTAGTAGTAACCGTATCGCGTGCGGAACGTAGTCTTCTAGCGGTCGCTTAGTTTAATATAGATGCGATAATACGCGTCTATAAGATCTAGCGACGTAAACTACGTAGCTCCTATAAGTCTATCTAGCGTTTCGCTAATAAGAGATAGTAGGTACCGATTCTTAATCGTAATCTTATTTAGCCCGCGGTAGTTTACGTATAACTATAGCTTGCCGTTCTTCTTTAGTACGAATAGAATAGGCGTACCCGCCTTACTATTAGAACGCTCGATCTAATTATACTCGAGCCTAGTCTTTAGGTACTCTTTAAGCTCTTCGAGCTCTCTACCTAACTAGTAGTATAGCGGCCTAAAGGGTAGTATAGTACTTAGCTTTAAGTCGATCGTATACTTAGCGCTATTAATAGGTCTACTTTATATTTCCTCTATTAGGTTAAAGACGTCGTCGAACTAATAGAACTCCTTTAGTATTAGAGTAGGCTCCTCGCCTATTCTACTTAAGCTAACTATAAATATAGCGGGTGCCTTCTAGAGGTTTTTAAGGAACTTATAGGCCTCTCGGACCTCGAATCGGCCGAAACGATCGTTACTATAATGCTATTTATTTATACTACTATCGATACTTACTTATTATATACGTCGCTATAGATAGCTAAGGATAATATCGGGATCTAGTATATTATATACGTAGAAGATCCCTCTAGTTACGCGCTCGATCCCTAAGGAGTCCGCGAGCCTTATACGTATATAGTACGTACTATAATAATAACCTAGTTTACTCGTAAAGGTAGTAGCCGGCAGTAAGGCCGCGTTCGGCCGCAAGGGCAACTTATACTAGAGCACGAAGGCTCGTAATACTATATTAATATCTATAGTATTATCGAGAAGGAACTTAGCTAGCCTACGGCCCTCCTAAGATTTAACTTCTCCTCGTACTCGTACTACTAGTACGTATTATATAGGTAGGTACTCTATACTATCTACTTTAGTAGTAGGGACTTACGTAATATCTCTATTACTTCTACTTTTTTCGACTTGCCTATAGCTACCTTACGGACTACCGGCTTATTACTATTCTTATCCTTATTTAAATAATCTAGACAGATATAGCCTATCTTATTATAACTATAATACCTAGGTTACTAGTCCTTATCTTTGCCTTTACGCTTGTCTTAAGAGTTCTTCTTCTTCGAGCTAGACCTATAACTGCCTTTAGAGGTATACGCGTTACTATTAACCCTCTTATACTTTAACTACTAGTGCGACGCGTCCTTATTATAGTCGCGTAAGCCTATATCGCGTAGTATTAACCTTTCTACCTATTTAAGGCGTCGTACTAGGGCGACGAGGTTAGCGCGCTTCGCTAGGATAATATAGTTCTTAATAATATCCTTCTATAGCGACAGCTTTAACTTTACGAGAAGCTAGCGAACTAACTACGCCTCGGTATAGTCGCCGAGCTATACCTCGAGGTTGCCGAGGTCTATTACGAATTATTATATACTCTAATTTTCGCCTTAGCGTATTATCTTATATTTAATAGTTACGAGTAGCTAGCGGTTCGCTTAATCCCCGACGATATCGTATAAGAACTTATAGAACTGCGCCTAAGTATACCCTACTAGAAGTATACTAGAGTACTCGTTATACTAGGCTTCTTACGCTTCGCCTATAAGGAATATAATACTAGCGATTACTTTCTAGTATTCTATTATAAACTTCCTTAGCGCGGCTATAAAGTTTACTTTATATACGTAGACGTATTCCTAGGCTTCCTTAACGGTCTCGCCTTTAAACGGCTTAGGAGAGCAGAGCTTAATAGATTCGTAGGGCGTATATTCGTCGCTACTATAACACGTACTATCCTTAGTATCTCTAGTAATGCTCGCCGTACTAAAGTACTCTAAGCTAAGGCTTCTTACTATTATACTTAAGTATATTAGTAGGGTAGTCGTCCTAACTTCTCGTATTAAGCGTTTATTCTCTACCTAGAGGGCGTAGAGTTCGAGCTATTCGCGTAGTATAGCGTTTTCTCGTTTAAGACGCTCGCGCCTTGCCTATATATCGTTAGCGTCGTTTATCTCCTCGTCTTCTTTAGCTTTAGAGTCTAGTAACTCTCCTACGTAGCTTAATAGTAGTGCTATAGACCTAGTACGTTCGCTATAGTCGCCTAGCTATATAGATACTCCTCGCGTAAGTATAGTAGGCCTTAATAGATCGCTACTCTTAATAAGATAGAAGAATTAGTATTATAAAAGGTTAGTATATAGTAATATATTAAGCGCCCTTAACTATACCCGTTAGAGATATTAAAAGACTAATTCTTACTAATTCCTCTATATACGTTTAGCGTACTTTTGTCTTACGCTAAGCATACGCGGCGTAAGCCGGATACTTCGGCGTCTAACTTAGACGCCCCCTAAGCTATTAGCCCTCTAAGCTATCGCTCTTATATATAAATAGTAAGAGATAATACGGAGTATACGTAAATCGATTCTAATTATTCTAAGAGCTATCTATATAGAGTATTATACTACGAACAACGCTATTAAACCTTACGAATATCTACTTATTACTATAGTAGAGTAGATAGCTATTCGTATTACGGAACTAGCTAGTAACGCTATAGTACGGACGCTCGAGAAACGCTAAACGCGCCTTAATCGCAACTAGGCTCCTCTTTATATTCGTAAGCTTAGCTTTATAGCTAGCGTATATATCCGTAGTATTCTTCGTAGTAGTATTCTTATTATTAATTTCGATCGGCGTATTCGTAGTAGCGCTAGCGCTAGCGTTACCTATATTCTCGTTAGCGCCTTAATTTATAGTCTCGTCTATTTACTTATTCTTAGGCTTAGCCTTTACGTCTCTCGCGTTATAGCTACTTCTATTATAGCGCCGATAATATACGTACTAGCGATCGCTACGCGAAGCGAATATAGTATAAGGCTCGGTATTAGAATCGCGAATATATCTATTATAGACGTTTAGTACTCTTATTCCTACTTAAATTAGTAGGCGAATATACTATAAACTCGTAGAATATAGATACCTTTATTAGTCTCTATTAGACGGCCGATAATATCGAACTTACGTAGGTTAGCTTTAGCGCTTTGTTTAGTAGTCGGATCTATATACTTAGTTAGCGAACAAGTAGAAGGTACTACGATTATAGAGACGTACTTTAAGTATCGCGAATAAAGCTACGCTAGGTAGCCTATAAATAGAACTAGAACTTCGTAGAATTAGTAGTAGTTAGATAGTAGAAGCGAGCTAGATTCGTAGGTAGTAAAGAGAGCGTTATAGTAGCGGCTACTAGTAGGTATAAGCGCTCGCGTACGAATTAGTCTTAAGTATTTATAGTAGATAGAAAGAAGGACGCGCGATTACGAAAGGCAGCGCTATAACCTATTAGTTAATATTTGCAAGCGGGTTTAAGCGACTTACTCTAGCGTAGTACCCTCGGTAGTATTAATAAGCTTAAAGGAAGTTATTATATATAGTTCTAAGTAGCTAGAGATACTACGAATATAGAATAACTAGTAAGTAAGTAACTAAAGGCAAAGAAGAGGTATATCGAACCGCTACTATTATCGCGGCGGCGCGCATTATTAACTCGGTTAATAATAGGAAGTAGCGGACGGCTTTAGCGAATACGCTAGATAGCTATTATAAGGCATTACGCTATTATAGTTGCGACTATTAATAATAGAGTAATAATACTAGTGCGAATAAGTAAAGTTCGGAACATTGCGAATACACGTAATTAGCCACCTGATACATCTGTACATTCAGGCCGCTGCCTCTTAGCCATGTCATCTCGCTAACTAATGCTGCTCACCTATCACGGTCGTCCGCTTGGCGGGAGGCCTGCATGCCGCAGATCTCGCATGCTCACGAGTCCACTACACTTCTTCACCATCGTGGCCGTAACACATCTGACTTTTGTGCTGCATGATCCGTATCGCGAGCTTCATTACAGTTGTTCGAACAGTCCCGTAAGTCGAATCGCTTGGCAGGCGGTAGGGTGATTCGAGACGTACCAGTGGTCGGAGAGGCGTAACCAGCTTGTCGTAGCCCGGGTGGCTAGCATCGAGCAGGTTGTACCTGTTCATCTCTTACAGGACAACAGTTGGGCAACGGGGTTGATGAAGGCTCTGCACGAGTAGCGAAGGCAGCTCCTCTGGTTTCGGAATTCAGCTCGTTCACGAGTGACTGAAAATACCGTCTTCTCTTCGAAGTGGGGGTTGTCAGGCGGTAGTGTAGGTTACGCGACGAGATAAGGTGAGGTGAGGTCGCGACACCCTGGTACACAAAGTGGAAAGTACGGTGGTGCGCTTGACAAGGAAGGAGCGCCCATGCATTTTAGGAAGGAGAGGCACACGAAATATCAATACATGCTAAGCAGCACTCTGTACAACTCCATCCCGGCTCTAGCGGATGACGGCGCGACAACATCAAAACAAGAATGTCTTCTCTGCAATATCTGCAAACGCTTCCCACCAGGTAGCTTCCAGATTCCTCTTCTCCCACGTCGTCTTCAAGAACTGCTCCATGATGGGGAGGCATCCAAACGCCAGGTACGACACCGTCGGCGATAAAGCACGTAGTATCATCTGTTGGTCCTCTCGTCGCACGCAATGTGCTCCAATGATGACCAGTGGCAGCACAATGCAATGCTGCAGCATGCCGGAGAACAAATCTTGGCCCAGCATCCATGCGGCCTTTTTGGTGTACTGTTGTACCGTGGCATCTTCGACCGGTTTCAACCTGATCGCTCGTTCGTAGAATATGCGTGCTGAGATATCCCAGAGCGCACAGAATGCAGTCCAGTCATCCATTTCTGCGCTACCCCGCTCCCGGATGTCGTCTCGTCCGGCGAAATGTGCGCGAAGCTGCGCACTGAGCATGATTTCCAAGTGTGAGAGACGTTTGCGCATGGCCTCCACGCCGTATACTTGGATACCGTCATTGACGATGCTTGCAAGTGCTGCCACCCTGCTCAAGTTCTCTGCAGCCCATATGATGGCATCATCTGGGTCGACCCGTCCGCACCAGGCTTCCGTATTGGCGAGCTTTCCGTAGATGGTCGGCTCGAAGTGTGGTTTGCGGCCACTGAGGATGGCATGTACCAGGTCCAGAGTGGCGAAGACGGAGAGCAGGTGACTTCGTATGCCGCCTTCAGCAATCATGTCGGGCACGATACTCCCCCAACGATCCAGGATGGCAAAGCCGCCTTTCAAGTGCAGGGTCGACGCACTCGTCTCCTCTGTAGGCTCGATCATGCCGTCCAGCAAGCAGAACAGGATGTTGGTCGAGAAGAGGTCTTCGGCAGCAGCATCTTCGCATGCGCTCGACGCTAGCTGCTTGCGGAAGGTTGCGATGGCACTCTGGCGGGTGCGGTTCCTTGCTAGGGCTGACCCGTACTTGGCCCGCATGTCGTAATGTGCTCGAGCCATGGCCAGCATGGCCTGCTGCAGGGCGTCATTCTGGAGCAAGACGTTGGGGTCCAGCGACAGGACAAAGTCCCCCAGACAGTAGCGAGGCAGGACGACGTTGGTGAAGTACGGCACCAGCGAGGCGCGGTCCACTGGTGAGGCCAGCAGCTTTGCCGGGCGCAGATCCTCAGGTCGCGACGACGACGATGGCGGAGCGTGTCGCCCTCGCAGTGCAATTCCCCCGACCCATTTGAAAGGCATGCCGCCATACGAACATTCGCGCTCGTCCCGGTGACATCGCCCACACGTCGGCTTGGCCAGGTCGCACTTCACGCGGCGCGTCTTGCAATGCCAGCAGGAGCCTTCGACGACGCGCGCGCGTCGGCCGGTCGTGGGCATAACAGGAAGCAGGATCGGGCTGCGGAGGTGTGATGGTCGGCGTCTTCCACTTCCCGCGCCGCGGCATTGCGATGCGACAGATCCTCGATCACGGCCATTGAGAGCTCTTGCGCGTCGGTGGTGTCGAGTGGAAAGGATTCGAGGTGTGCATGATGCCTTTGCATCCCGGCCCTGGCGAAAGTACAAGGAAGTTTGCTCGGCCCCCTCGGCATCAAGTTCTCCCGCTTCCGCTGCCCTCGGGTCCGATTTTCGCTCGTCTTGTTCAAACGAGATGCTGTGCGACGATGCAGCTTTGCATTGAGTCTTTTGACGAGCAGTACCATCAATAGATCGGTTCATGAGAGCCGGCCGCGCAAATTTAAAAATTCAAAATTGGTACATTCCACCGCATTGATGGCTACAAAGTAGATGTAACGCAAAAAGGTCGATACCAGAATCGAACTGATGTCTCCGGAAGATGCTGAGCGATCAGAATCCGACGTGATAGCCAACTACACTAATCAACCTCACTCGAATGTGGTTGGTTGCGGCGGAAAGTATGTCCAAAAATATGGTAGTCAATTTTAACCCCTCCGAGCTTTCGCCGATGCATGGATGCCGAGTCCCGCCCAGGGCAACCTAACGTCATAACAACAGCACCTCTGACAGCCCTCATCAAACGTCGCAGATGGAGGAATAGGCACGACAAGTTTTGCGAAGATAACAATACGAGAGAAATATCCAAGGTGTACCACTACATCCCTCTCCCATCCAGGGCGCCTCTAATCTAGTGAAATGAGACTTAACCCACCGATAGCCTTACCTCCTTGACCTTCCAAGCAATCCCCTCCGACCCCAATTATGGAATCAGAAAATCTAATGGACATTGTGAAAACCACTGATATCGCACTCGAGCGTCTCAACCGGCGCGCCTGGAATGACTCGGATACTTGGGGCCTGAGGAAGCCTCGGATCCAGGTCGTACGCCTTATCAGCGAGAGCTCGGGTCTTGGTCTGTAGTAGAGAAGGAAATGTGTCAGCCAGAAATGTTTCGATTCGTCCAAGACAAACAGGGTAGGATGAACTCACCACGAACTTTCTCGTTCGCAGCCCTCTTGGCGAACTTCGATCCATCATCTACGTAGAAGCATCCTTGGATTCCGCACGTGAGAGCTCGCACCGGGGCGCCGGGGACGACTCGGACGTCTGGAGCTTGAGGTATCGGAGGTTGGCGGTCGGGAGATGGCCCGCCGAGCGCAGCATCCCGAGCAACGACAACAGGGAAAGAAGGAGCAGCGGTGATGGTCGAAGCCGGCGGAGCGTCATTTGCAGGTTCGATGGGGGCCGGCTCAACGATGCTTGGAGTCGAAGCGGCACTTTGGGGCGTAAGGCTGAGGCCCATGGTGCTGAGATCCGAGACGGCGACGATCCAGGAAGAGTATGGGCAGGACTTCTGGCCGCATTCGTACTCGATCGCTCCCATCCAGACGCTCTTTGGCGGCCATGTCGAGGGGGATGTGGTGGCGGGCTCAGAGGATATGACGCCCAATGTGATAGGAGCAACGGACGTCTTTGATGGCATTGTCTTGTGCCCGTGGTGCTCGGTGAGGCGCCCAAGCAAGGTGCTGATTGCTTCCACTACAGGATCATCTACTTCACGCTTCGAAACAGGCAAGCCGGTGGCGGCGGCAGAAGAGAGGGTGGTTTCTGATCCCTTTGGCTGGAGGTCGGCCTCGGTCGTGCGAGCAGTATCGTTTGGAAGCGCGGAGACACGGCCTTCCGTGACGATCTCTATGACGAGCTGAGGTGCGGCCATGACGTGAGCAGCCAGGGCTGCGGCCGAGGAGAGAGTTGAGGGGCGCATGGCGGCTGTATACCGCGTAGTATGCTGATGCCTGAAGTGCGAAGTTTGAGAATGGATAGTAGAGAAGAAACACAAGAGGAAGCAAGGCGAGGCGCGCTTTTTATGCACTCTCGTCGATCTCCTCTTCGTGCGGATGTGTTGGAGTGTCCACTCCAGAGCCGTGTTTCCAATGCAACTCAGGTGGTCACGGGAAGTTCATTTTGGTTGGTTCGTTCGACGTCTTGGTTGGCGGACAAAGTGTTGTATGGCGCTCACAGAAAGCCCCACCTACCGTGTACGTAACAAGGAGCAGTCTGCTTCCAGAGGATGGAGAGCTGTTGCAAAGTTAGCCGAGTACTGTACCCGCTCAGAACATGAAAATGTTAGCTGGCGAGCGGCGTTATCGGGATGCCGAACCATGGGACTACATGAAAATGTGCTTCCGAGTGTCCCGAGCATCGCACAAATTTCCAGAAAGCTGCCGAAAAAGCCTCACGTGGTGTTATGTCGATGCCGACCGATGGTTGAGTGCTGGTACAGCAGTAAACTGGCTTCATCATGTCATACATATCTACACATCTATAGCTTAGCCTGGATCTCACTCGCGGGCTTGCCGCGGATATCTGCGGGGGGTTGCTTGTCGACAATGAGACTCGACGCCTGTTGCAAACTCTCAATAGCCTCTTTCTCTATCCTCGACACCAAAACCTCACAAGTGGGGATATCGTGAATCACGCCGATGACTTGACCCGCGGTCCATACCTGATCGACAACTGTCAGCATTTTCCACATCCGATCATCCGTGCAGACTTACGCCATAATCTGGGTCTCCGTTCTGGAAAACCTTCCTGCCTCGCTGCCCACTGACCAGAGGTCCGACGGAGGCAAACTCCTTCGTGTTGGGATCGTTCTCAATCTGGTATGCCTCGGTGCTGATCTTGTTCTTGAACAAGCGCGAAGTATTCTTCCATTTCCTCAACACCAATTGTGTATCCGTCTCTTGCGCGTTGACGATGCTCTCCTTGATGTTATGGTGGATGGGCGCCTCCAACGTGCACATGAACCGCGTGCCCATGTTGATGCCGCACGCGCCGAGATTCAAGGCCGCAGCCAGACCCTGACCGTCTGCGAAGCCGCCGGAAGCGATGAAGGGAACGGGCATGACTTGGCGGGCGCGGTTGAGGAGGATCAGGTTCGTGATGTCGTGCTCGCCCACGTGGCCGGCGCATTCGAAGCCGTCGATGGAGAGGAAGTCGACGCCCAGCTTGACGGCGCTCATGGCATGGCGGATGGTGGTGCACTTGTGCAGGATCACACACGGCGGGTCGGCTTCCTTGAGCTGCTTGATGATGGGGCCAGGCGAGTTGCCGGCCGTCTCAACAATGCGGATGCCCTCGTCGAGGATGGCCTGGGCGTAGGCGGGGTAGTCGGGCGGGTTGATGGACGGGAGGAGGGTCAGGTTGACGCCAAACGGCTTGTCGGTCATGGACTTGCACTTGCGGATCTCTTTGCGCAGGTCGTCGGGCGAGGGCTGCGTGAGGGCTGTGAGGATGCCGAGGCCGCCGGCGTTGGAGACGGCGGATGCGAGTTCGGCGTATCCCACCCATTGCATTCCACCCTGCACAACAGGCACTACTCCAAGTCAGCGGAATCCGAAGATCAGAGCAGCTCCCATATCGCACCTCGGATGCCCAGCTTGCGGGTGAGAGCGGTGTTGAAAGGCATGGTCGTAGCAGTGGAGAGTCTGTAGGGTCAAGGAACTGTCGAAGAGAGGCAGACAGACAAAGGGAAGGGAAAGAGTCCTACGACACGCTGCAGTCCAGTCGAGAGTCTCTGGTATGGGTGATCATGCCCGTCTGCCGTGCTAATTGTCTCGGGCACATCGACGTCTCGACACCGCAGGGCCGAGGTCATCAGGTCCCTGCGATTTTGCACATGCTGGTTGGTCCGGCCTGCTCTCCGTCCCCAGTCCTCGCGCATGTGACGGTAAATGCGGTTCGACCTTTGTCGTGGAATGACATCGCGCACCTCACGCACATCGTCTGCACAAAGTTAGGAGCGGCATCATGCTGTTCTTCCGCCTGTTTGAGCCATCGCCGAGCCATCGCGCAGGAGGAGGCCCCTTTGCAAGCAGAAAGAGCAGCGAGAGTCGATGTGGAAGGGAAAGCCGACATGGGGGTGAAAAGGTGGTCCATCGGCATGGCTGAAGAGTCGTGGAGAGAAATTGAAATGGAGGGCAGAAACGGTTCGTGGGCGTGGGTCCAGAGCCGTACATAGGCGCAAGACTGGCCGAGAAAACATCAGCATGGAGAATGTGCGACCAGGCATATTCAAGGCTACTGAATCTTCGCCCAGAAATCAGCGGTTCTCGCACATCGCACCCTGGTTGAATACGAATCCCAGTCTCACCGCCTCGAGTTGTCCTCGCTTCACCGTCACCACGCGCGGGCATACAGTGCTGATGGAGACATGCCAGACAGCAGAGCGGAAACATTCACTCAGCTAGCTGAAGCGGCCACGATGTGAAAGCTGTGGGAAATATGCAAGAACAGTTCTGAGGTGCAAACGCCTGAAAGCATCATCTGTATCCAAGACTTCGCACTGCAGCAAACAAGCGAGCCTCGAGTATCTGCACGACTCGACCACTCCGCAAAACTCCCATCCCTCCCACGCGAGTCAAAAGTACAACTACCAAGATGGTGAGACGTAGGTAACCACTCGCTCCACCATATGGCCCATCCGCTGACAGACAACAGGCAACGCACCTCGACTCACCCTTGGCTCCGAAGATGCCGTGTACAATCAAATGGCCGACAACCAAACCCTCACCGACAACTTCACCTTTCTGAGTTCCGCCGAGCAGTCCTTCGACGCCAAACTCTTCGACATCTGGATGACTGTCTTCGCCGTCTTTGGCGGGACAGCTGCTCTCGCCTGGCTGGTTCTCTACGGTACTGCTCTCGTCCAGACCAAAGTGCGCAAATTTCTCGAGCTCCCAGAACAATCGCCTTCTCGCTTCGACTGGATCAAAGTCGCCAAAGTGGCGCTCTATGCAGTGGCATACCACCTCACTGTTGCCGCGGTCTGGTACGCCATTCCTGACTCGAGCTGGGCAAGCGCTGGTTTGCCGCACGCGGCTGCGCGCAGTGCGAGATTGATTGTGAAGGCCGAGATTGCCCTTTCGATGATGGTGGGCGCGTTCGTGATGGGAGTAAAGTTGTTGTTTGATTGAAAACATCATGGCCGCCTGAAGACGTAGTGGAGGGGACAGGACTAGATGAATTGGTAAAGACTGGCTGATCAAGCACGACAGTGCCACAACTACCCAGCAATACGCTCTGAAGAAGACGCTCTGAAGAAAGTGATCACTCGAACACATCGCCTTCAGATCACCATATGCCACATTCGTACAGACTCTACCCCATCACCCGCACCTAAATCTCCCTCGACCGATTCAACCCCTTCAACCGATGTTCGAAATCCTCTTTCGGTATATCCTCCACCTGATCCGGCCTCTTCAAAACCACCCCACTCCTCTTTTCCCACCCGACCAACGCCTTCGTATGATCCGCACTCTGCTCCACCTCCTTCAGCGCATCACCCAAATACCTCCTCGTCAACCCAGGCAATTCCGTCTCAAACCCATTGTGCCGCATAAACTCCTCCGTAATCCCCAAATCCTTGACAAGCAACGCCAGCCCAAATCCAGAATTATACCTCCCCGTCAACCCATCTCTCCGAAACGTATCCAGCGTGGGGAAACAGACTCCCGTCCCCACATTCAACACATCAATCATCTGCTTCGGATCCAACCCATACTTCTGGCCCGTCACCAAACTATCGCTCAAAGCGCAAATCGACGATGCCATGATGTAGTTGTTCAATGTCTTCATCGCGTGTCCGTTGCCCAGCTTTCCCATGTGGAAGACGTAGCGCGCCATGGTGCGGATGATGGGCTCGGCTTTGGCGAAGACGGAAGGCGAGTCGGCGCCGACCATGAGCGTGGATTCGCCGGCGTCGGTGGCGTGCATGTAGGTTTGCGTGATGGGCGAGTCGACGAGTTCGAGTTGGTGTGCGGCGAGTTCTTCGCCCAAGGCGATTGTGTCGAAGGGGGAGGAGGAGGAGGTGTCGATTACGATTGTGCCTTTGCTCAAGCAATAGCAAGTTGTTAGTCTTGAAGATCGATGTGGGAGTTGGAAGTCATGTAGAAGGAGATTGTACCTGGCTTCAAGCATTGAGCAAAATTATCCTTTCCCAATAGGACCTCTCTCACAATCTTTCCTTGCGGCAGCATCGTGACAATCACTTCGCAATCGGCAAAAGCTTCAGGTTTCCCATTTGCAGCAGTGGTATTTGGCCATTCTGAAACTGCTTTCTGCACTTGCGCTTCGTTCACGTCGTGTACGACCACATGATAACCAGCTTTGGGGAGATTCGAGGCCATGCTGAAGCCTGCATTGCCGAGGCCGATGTATCCAACATTCTTCACTGCAGGTGGTTCTCCGTTCGTGGTAGGAGGCATCTTGCTGTATGTTTAGACGGTAGTACTATACTAGTGATTCGATGTGAAAGATGAAAAGAAAGAATTTCGGTCAAGATTCATCTCCTACCTCAACTGAGAATAAATGTCTACGCCATGTCATCATGCTCTGCGATCTCGGACGAGGGGCAGAAGTCGAATGGCAGAGGGGATGTCATTGTTGGGCCGATCATTTACTCTGCGGAGCCGAGAGCTTGGGATTCGCTCGAGACGGGGTCTTGGGAGGAAAGTCTGCCGGGAGGTGTCACCGCAGTTGCGTAGCTCTGGATTTCTGCCATATCGTCTGGCATTATTTTGCTGCCGTGTGGACGTCCGCTACCATTCATCTCCCCTATTTCCATGCCAACATTTCTCCCGCAGCGAAGCAGGTCTGCTTCACGCACTTCCACTCGCCTTCCAACAACCTGTACTCAACCTGGAAAAGACCTGACAACTCCAGGTGCGTCGCCAAACATCTCGGCCCGTGCGAACACTTCCCCGCGATCAAGGGAGCTGTTCATAGTGGTGTGCAAGTCGAAGAATCCGATGAGATAGGAATGCGTCGTCTTGTGACTTGTTCAAAATAATGCAGGAGGCCATGGACACTAATGTTTGCCCCGACATTATCGTGAGTATCGTGTGGTCGTATGCGACAGAGCTCCACGTTGAAGACTCCAGGTCGAAATTTCTTGTGTTGAGCGCTCCCGCGACTGCAAACATCATTCTCTCGAGGGTCTCGATGGCCGCTTTTCGATCATCAGAATGCAGTTCTCAAACTGATACCTCACCGACTCTTCTTGCCCTCAATAGATTGTTTCGATGCATTCTTGGCAGTGGCGCTTCTGTTTTCTGCAGCATGCAGCATACCCGTTCCAGAAAACAGTTTCCAGCATATCCAAGCAAAGCCAAGCACCACGGCGAGGAGCGTCCCAAGTGGCACCCAAGTGGCTTGAGTGGGATCCAAAACCGGTACTTGTAACTGCTCGACAAGACGTCCGTTCTCGGGATTGGCTGGCACATGATAGAACATGGTCTTTGGACCAAAAAGACCGTCATAGCCCAGATTGATACGATCAAAAGGGTTGGTGCTCATCTTCAAGCCCTCCTCAGCCTCACATGCCCAAAATACGACAGGCCATGGTGCATCGATGGTCGTATGTCCAGTCTCGGAGGCAGTAGCGTTGAGATATCGCAGATGCATGGGAATAGTGACAGTCCAGTTGCCTTTGGGGTGCTCGGTGGATGTCGGAGATGCTAGTTCGACCAGAGCAATAGAGCCCCATTGCTTTACTACCCAGTTCGGTGCTTCCAGATCTTCCTCGCCGCTCAGAACGCGCAGAGCCACCAGATTCTGCGAGGCCAGGAACAGCTTATCTTCAAACTGATACCGGTCCAGGAAAAGCGTGGAAGGAGTAGTCATGTATGCGTGGAGAGAACAGGTTTTCTCAGGACTGGGCGACTTGAGATCCTCGATCGGAAAGGTAATGTCGAGTTTGGGGTGCAGTCCTGTTGGCTGCTGATATCGCGCTGCATACGTCGTGTGATCGCTCAAAGGTAGAGGGTGATGTCTGGAGGGAAAGGCGAAAAGAACCGGCTTCGGCTTGTCGTCCTCGCCCACCACAGTCAGAAAGCCGCCGAATTTGAGCTCTTCGGGCTCATCTGCCTGCTCAGGTGACAAAATGCCCACTTCGAGTCTGTCGTCGGGCTGAATCTTATGTGCTCTACCTCGAACCTCAGACCCACTTTCCCTCGATAATGGAGGCGAGAGAATAGTAATGGTTACGGCGTGGTTGATGACATCAAAATCGTAGTCTACGCATGCAGCATCAGATGTATCAGCAATGACCTTGCATAGTTGTCCAGTCGTCGACGCTACTGGAAGTCCTGGACAGAGCTTTTCCGTAACGTGCCGCGAGATTGCATCCAAGTCATCCACGCCATGATAGAACTGGTATGTAGACGAGCTCGAGAATCGTTCTGACAAGACTGGTGGCTTCGGGAAGACACTCAGCTCGGAACTGCACATTAGCTGTTGCTCATCTAATCCCAACAGCTGGGCAAGTTCGGAGCAGAGCTTGTTCTCCAGTGAACGTGATCTGGTCGGTGGCGTGAAGGAAGCGTGGAGTCCTGGAGGGAGTGTTGATATTGCAGGCGAGCGTGCCGGAAAAGTGCGCGGCGACACGACGCGAATATGCAATTCGTGGAAATCTTGGAGGAAGTCCTGGACCTGGCGCCACCACATTCAGCACTTTCTTCTTGATAACATGATGCGCCGCTCACCGAAAGCGGCAACTCGGACAGGCCGAGCGTGATACGTTTCTCGATTGCGGCGTTGGCGGCGTGACTGAACGTGAGGTCGTCTTTGCCAGCGACGATGTCCGCCGGGTTCACTCCAGGACCGCGTGGCAGCAGATATGTGATTCTCTGCCTCATGCTGGGTTGGATGCGCGAGGTGGACGCAGGCGTTGATGGATTTGATGGTGAAGTGACGTTTGTTGAACGGAAGAGCAAGGGTGTGGCTTCATCTTGAGCACAGACGCGCACAATTTTCGACTTCCACCACTCTTCCTACAGCATTCCCACATATCACAGCGGCAAACCATGCCGGCATAATGCCATTCTCCACAGTAAGAAGGAAAGAGGTGCATTCCCTATTGTTCCTGGAAAATGACGCGCTGGTTACAATGAGCACGCAACGGGCCATGAATGATGAGCTACCAGCGTAGAACATGTCGTCAAACGTCGGAAACCATCTCGTCTTCCTCTGAAGAGTCGGCCGTATGAAAGACACACATCACCTTTTGGACGAGCAGATTGGTCTACGATGCTCCGGAGAACCTGCAAGTACGACAGGGCTAATGCATCTTCCTATCTGGGTTTGCGTCACGGCTTCTTCCATTCCGTGTGATGTGCGGAGGTGGCGCACTATTAATTCACCTCGGCGATCCGTTCGATGTCCGCTGTCCAGTCTCTTCCCATAAAGTGATGAATCATGGGCTTTGCGTGATTGCAGGGAAGGAGAAGTCCGGTCTCCAGACCTCTAGGTATGAGAATTAGCAAGTACGTGTGCGGCTGCAAGTTGAAACAATATGGTACAGTAATAGCGCCAGCAACGTTGAAATGCTTCCAGAGAACGCAAGATCAGCAAGGTTTAGTCACAGGATGCGGTAGCGCCATACGGCGTTCCGAAGCCAAGTGCTGCTCGTAGAGAAACCGAGGATCTGCGTTGGCCGCGTATTCGACACAGGTCTGATTGGGAATTACTGCGGTCATCTTGGGTTGTACATATACTGAGAGGAGTATCGCGCTGGAAACGGTCTATTCGTCTACAGCCAAAGCAACGATGCGCTTCTCATTCTCTTTGCTTGGCTTACTCGTTGCGGTTCATGCCACTCCGCTCGAGCAAAGACAAAACGCTAATCCAACAGTGACTATTAACAATGGACAAGTAATTGGCACCGTCACTGGCGTATCGAACCAGCCAAGTCTACCCCCTATCAAAGCGTACCTGGGCGTTCCCTATGCAAAGCCCCCGACTGGTTCTCGACGATTTGCTCCGCCAGAGCCTGCGACTTCGTGGAGTGCGCCACTGCGAGCACAAACTCTTCCTCCAGCATGTCTGCAGCAGTTCTGTATGAAGGATCCGGTCCACGCAGACTCTCCCCACTGACCAGTCGCTGTAGCAAGCGAGAAGACGAAACAATACTTCAACAACCCAACTCTATCCCCACCGGCCGAGAGTGAAGATTGCCTGTACTTGAATGTCTTCGCTCCTATGAGTGCGAGCCTGACCAGGACCAAAGCTGTAATGTTCTGGCTATATGGTGGCAACAATCAGTTTGGCACAGCGTCATTAGCATTCTACAATGGAAGCTCGCTTGCC
Source organism: Cercospora zeina (assembly GCA_022702355.1). NCBI lineage: Eukaryota > Fungi > Ascomycota > Dothideomycetes > Mycosphaerellales > Mycosphaerellaceae > Cercospora > Cercospora zeina. The sequence goes on from JAKLWX010000005.1 coordinate 1,968,154, forward strand.
GCCAATGAGGATGTTGTAGTTGTTGCAATCAATTACCGAACCAATAGTAGGTACCGTGAACATAGCACGAGGCATATGCTGACAAGTACAGTGTTTGGCTTCTCCAACTCGCCACAGATCCCCCGTGGTCAACAGAACAGCGCCTTCTTGGATCAGCGCTTGGCACTGCAATGGGTCCAGCAAAACATCAAGCAATTCGGCGGAGATCCTGCTCGCGTGACGATTTTCGGGGAGAGTGCAGGAGGCTACGATGTGAAGCAGCTTCTCGCGAATCCTCCCAGTCCCCTGCCATTCCGAGCAGCTATCATGCAATCGCAAAACCAGGCTTCCTCTGGAGTTGGCCTCGTCAGCTATAATCAGGTCGCTTCCAACTTTGGCTGCAGCGCCACGCCATCTGTCATCGATTGTCTGCGTCAGGTACCGGCCACTGATATCCTAGCCTACATCACGGAAGAAGGTCTCAGCTTCCCAGATGTCGCTGGAGACGGAACAAGTGTCGGCAAACAAGCACTGCCCAATATTCTCTCCGGCCAGTTCGCAAACGTGCCCGTCCTGATCGGCACCAACAACAATGAAGCTTCCGTCTTCCTGGACCTCCTTGGTCTCAACACTGGTTCGACCACACCCGCCACCCTCAACGCCACTCTCGCGAGTTACGGCCTCGGAGGCATCTCCGATTCTACTATCCAGACTTTTTATCCCACTCTCGCCAACGCCGGTTTTCGACTCATCGATCGCGTTGTGACTGATCTCTTGTTCACTTGCTCCACCAAGACGCTCGCCGATGCAATCGAGAGATCTGGTCGACCCATCTGGCGATACTGGTACGAAGGCGTCTTTCCCAATCTCAGTCTTTTCCCCAACGCTGGGGCGTGGCACAGCAGTGAGATTCCCTCCGTCTGGGGCACGTATCCCGCCAGTGGTGCGACTCGGACTCAGGCTGCGCTGAGCAAGTATATGCAAGGTGTGTGGGCAGGTTTTGCTAAGAATCCGAGTCGAGGCGCCCCCTGGCCCAGGTTGGGCAGTAATAATGGACTGGAGTTGGGTGTTCTTGGAGGTGAGGGCAGTCCGAGAGGAGAGGAGACGAGGCCGTTGATTGAGAAAGATGCGCCTTGTGCCGTCTTTTCGCCTTTGTTGATCGCTGCGGGGCAGGCGTATTAGGTGGCAGTTTCGCAATCACGTTGTTAATTCGAGTTGCAGAGTATAGAGAGTGGAGTGGAACGTAAATGAAGTGCAAAAAGTTGAGGTGTCGTTCAAGTGAAGCAAGTAAGGAAGGAGCGTGTGTCAATACGACTTCACCTCATCTCGCCACAGGCCATTGCACGCCGAAACTATGCCCGACACCCTCCCCACGCATGTTGTGCATCTGTGCTGTCCGATATAAATATCGGATTGCGGCCAGAAGTGTGGTACGCGCGAGGGACTCGTCGCCCATTGTTTCCACGCATCATTTCCGATGACATTGACATTCTACCATCAGAACGATGCCAGACAGTATCAAGTCGTCCCAATAACATTCTGGATCTGTTCAGAGGTCCGGTTGGTCGTGGAATAGGGTGCGTTGAAAGCAAGTCCAGGCTCATCCCAAGCAGCACTCCGCAGATCGATCAGATCATGGACCGTCGACTACGTACCGTTCGAAATCCAAAGCTAGAGCATCCGACTGTCTTATACAATACATCAAGTCCCCAAATCGAAGGAGAAGTCAAAAAAATCGAGGGGTAGGCACTCCGAGCAGGGTCCATGGCTTCACGCAATCGAAATCCAAGATCTGATCACCAGTTCACTTCCAGAGGTCCCAAAAAAGTGCAAAAAATGGCGATGAACGGATTGAACGTTCGGAATCGTTATGATCACGAGATTGGCGATACCGTGAATCGAACACGGGCTAACGCGGTTCTGTAGCTTTGACCACAACACGTCGTCATACCACTCTGTACTACAATTAGCACTTGTTTTGAGTGTTACAAAGACGCGGAGAGACTTGCAGACCATATCACCTCAGCTGTGCTGAGAGTTGCCCCATTGGATGGCGGCGGATGAGGTGTTGTTGAATATGCAGGCCTTACTTGAGCTGGCTCAGATGAGGGGCCGGAGGAGGCAGAGATCGAACGCTGCAGCCCCTCACCATGCTTTCTGACCTATCAGCTCCACGCTCCATTGCACAAAACCTAAAATTTCTGCTGGGGATGGGTCGAGAGGTGGAGGTGTTGCGGCTGGTGTGCCAAGCCCACACAGAGAAGCTCCACAATCTTTAGTCTTGACTCACTCCCTGATCCTCAGCGACAACAAGATCGAATCCAGACCATCAACACGACAGAGCATGGCCCCATAAGGATTGGAAAATCTCTACGGTGCAAGATACATGGCCGCTATCGCTTGCCTACAGTTCATCGCTCATACTGTATCGATAATGACTGCATCATGCTCCTTGACAGCACACTCGCAAACGAGACTGAGATTGATCTGCTTCCGATGAAGATTACTTTGCAACGTGGAATCGATCCAGTACTATACCAGCGGACTTCCAGACTTGCCTTGATCTACCACATATATCCTCAGTCATCAAGGACCGCGGACAGATCAAAACCGGTTTTCCGTATGGACTTCCGTTCCGTATAGGCTTCGGCTGCACAGTTCCATCTGACACTGCAGAAAGCTTCAAGGTCTGCGACAACTTCGTACTTTTGTGGCGATCGTCTGAATTGTCAACGTCCCGGACAGAGGTATTCGTGTCTCCGACAGTCCTCTGCGGCGTAATCGCAGCTCTTTGTCATGCTGAGAAGCAACAGCGTGCGTCTCGTTCAGAGAAGGGTACTTTCCAACGCAAGTCCTGATCGAGTCTCAGTCAGACGATGGACTCACGATCCGGACCATGGCCCAGCAAGGAGGCATTGAGAGCGTTCGATAGTCCGGAGAAAGACATGCTTGCGATCGCTCTTAGGCCAGATGTACGCGTATCTCAGACAGCCTTCGACAGCACAGTCGGACCTGTTCGCTACGCGGGAAGCCCTATCTTGTTGAAGACAGCTATTCTTTGAATACTGCTTCTAGCTGGGCACCGCTGCGTCGGACAGATCCTTGCAGTATAATCTCGTGCTTGATGAATTTAAGAGTGCGAGAGGAAGGTATGCTGTCGAGTGCTCGCTTTGACTTCGTCGGCATAGCATCCTCCGGAATGTCGACGACAATTCTGCCTCCCAGCCCGGATGCAGACAAGATCTGTTCTGCTCCTGGAACGTACTTCTGTCGAGCTCGTCCATTTTCAAAAGATATCTTCGGTCGAATGTGAGCGGATCTCAAGCAGCTCTTCTGGATTGCCGTCTGCTGTACAAAATCATGCTTGATAAAGCTCATGAGCAGGGCAGCCTTCATTATGCCGAAGAAAGACTCCGCCAAAAAAGCGTACCTTATGCCAAAGAAAACGAGGGCGCTGTGCAAATTAGCTTGACCTTGGTGGCAAAGCTTTCGCCAACTCTCTCATCTGTGACGATTTTATTTCACGTCTTCTTGGGACCGTAGACATCTGCTTTGAACCTTGGGAATGCTTCTTTGCACACCAATATATTCAGAGGCCTACGCCCCACGACAGCTCATCTCAACACCTGCCATCTCGTTGCTGTCTCCCAGCACACCTCACGCCAACGCACCTCACCCATCTGAAACCTCGCCTTCCACACCTTCCTACTTCGTCTCTGCATTCAGACCACTCTTGGTCCCCACAATACTCACAACATCCTCATCGCACACCACATGCTGCAAACCACACCTCTGCGGCACATGCTTCGCACTCGCACCCCACACCAGCGCATACTTGAAGCTCTCCTTCATGCTCCGATGCAATGAATCGCAGACATCCTCAATCGTACTTCCATGCCGTACGATCAATGCCTCGTTGAACTCAGGTTCCACGCCGCGCTTTTTCGTGTAAACCCGAATCAGATTCAATTCGGTCCAGCAGCGGTCGACGACATCTTGCACTCCGAGATCGAGCTCGCAGGACATGACGGCCGTGTTGGGTTCGCGGGCGAGTTTGTCCAGGAATTCGAGGTTGACGCTGTCGATTTTGTTGTACACGTAGAGGCATTTGATGTAAGTGCGATGATCCTTCATGATAACATCGATGAACTGGTCGACAGTGGCTGTTCTTTCAGTCAGTGTTGTTTGTGAGGAGTTTTCGGTCACGGCATACCATTCTCATCCCGGATCAGTACCTCCGCATTTAGAATGCGATAGTCTTTGAGAATGTTGTATAGCATCTTCTCGTCCAAATTCTTCGGTGGTGCCTGAAAGGTAATCTTCACGCCTCCCGCCTTCTTTGGCTTGAGATAGATATTTGGCGGATCCTGGTTCAATCGGATACCCACAGCTTCGAGTTCTGCCTCCAGTAAAGCACGCTGCTCTATCCGCTTCGTAGCATCGAGGACCATGACAATCATGTCACTCGTCTTGGCTGCAGAAATGACTTGCCGACCTCGTCCTTTGCCTTCTGACGCGCCTTCAATGATACCGGGAAGATCGAGAATTTGTATTTCTGCGCCTCCGTATTCGAGCACACCGGGAATGGCCGTGAGTGTCGTGAAAGCGTAAGAAGCGACCTCCGATTTCGTCTTCGTAATCTTCGAAAGGAAAGTCGATTTTCCGACTGAGGGGAAGCCGACCAGTGCTATTCGGGCATCACCAGATTTACTGACATCGAATCCAGTTCCTTCTGCTCCTGCGGTCTTGCCAGGTTCTAGGAGCTGTGCGCGTAGACGAGCGAGCTTTCTTTGACAACGTCAGTGAAGGCTCCCAGCTACCTCATCAGTGCAGGGAGGGCGACCACAATCCGCCGATCCAGTATTACAATCACTGCGACGTCCAGTTGCTTCCGCGGTCGGCGAGGCTTACCCTTTCAGTAGACCCAAGTGGTAGTCTGATAATGCTCAGCAAAGAGTCCTTGCGAATGGTCAATTATTCGTAAGATCGGAAACGTACTTGTCGCCTTATTCTCTTCGAGTTGTCAGTCCAGGTCGATGATCTCCAAGGCAGGCATCTCATACTCTGTGTCCTCGCCATCTCATCCTCAATCCTGAATCACCATCAGCCACCAAATTCGGGATCGTAAGGTTAAGGCTTCCTCACTCCTTGATCTTGTCCGTGATGTTCACCATCTTGGCAGGTGTTGCTCGCGAAGCCGCGAGCTGCTACTGACGTGTATTCGTGCCAACCGTGAAGGCGTGATGAAGAAGAAACAGACCGTGGGTGATGTTGCTCAAGGTGCAAAGTTGAGCTGCCGAAACGCAAGAACCAGCCACAGAAAGTGTGACGCCACATTTGCACCGCCACATCCGCTGCCCAGCTGACGTCTTCGAATCAACAAACCACTTTTTCCCTCTCTTCTTTCAAGGTGAGTTGTCGACAAAGACAGACATCATAAGTTGCAAAACAACACAGCTAACTAACTCATCATAAGAAGAACAATTGCAGTCTAACGCCATGGAGATCAATTCAATATAAAGCACTTCAAACATTGCAAAGAGCACACAAGTCGACAAACAAGAAGAAGAACAAGATGCTACCTCCCGGTCTCGAGTCACCGCGTCAAGTCAAGGCTCACTATGCTTCCGTGTACAATGATCTGATTTCGTCCGGGACATTTCAACCTTTTGTCTACCCTCAAGCCACTTTAGGGTTTGCCATAATTCTCGTCTACCTTCTCATCGACCACCGCCGACGACCTCTCCTGGCACAATTCCGTCTTCCGATTTTCGGATTCCTGGTGGCGTTTTCTACATGGACAATCGTTAACGTGAGAGCCAGAAGTGCTCCAGCAGCGTATGGTGTGGGGCTCATCTCATCCTGGGGAACGATGTGGACCGCAGCGGTAATGGCGTGGAACGACTGCCAGACGGACTTTCGAAGACTTGAAAGGGCCGATCAAGCAGCTTTGAGGAAAGTGAGGGAGGAATACCTTACTCATATAAACGCCAAAGACATCGCAAATGGGGGTATTGAGAAGCAGAAGAGGGTGGAGCTGTTGGAATTATCGGAAACCCGAGCTACGCAAGGACCATCGAAACGAACAGCGCCAATTTTCTGGCAAGCGTATCCTATGAGGCCCTTCATTGAAAGACTGGACTGGATCGCGGACGTATTCTGCTCGTTCCGAGGTGTAGGATGGTCATTCCAGACCAGCGGGATTCCGGAACTGCCCAAACACATCGAACTCGGACTCCTGCGCAACGAAGAAGAAGATGATGCCGATAGGCAGGATACGAGCAACAGCGACGAGATATCTCCGCCGACGACGAGCTATACCGGACTCATTCGTTTGTCCTCCCGCCATGCTCTCCTCCGCTTCCTCCTCCCCCGTCTCTTCCTCGGCGCGGCCGCTCTCGACATCATCAAAACGCTCATGCACCACGACCCCTACTTCTGGGGATACACCAACACCACCACATCCCCACCCTGGCTCCTCGGCATCACCTCACCCATCCTCCTCCGCTCCGCCCGCCTCCTCCTCTCCTTCCTCGGAATCAGCATCGCCCTCAACACAATCTTCCTCCTCGGCCCACTCTTCTTCATCTACATCCTCTCACCCAAATGTCTCGGCCTCCGCGGGACCCCCTTCCTCAATCCCCCAACATACTTTGGCTCCATCTCCCACGTCCTCAACAAAGGCCTCGCAGGCTTCTGGTCCAGCTACTGGCACCAAACCTTCCGCTACGCCTTCCAAGCCCCCGCCACCCATCTTCTTGCAGCCTTGCAGATCGAACCTCGCTCCCGCAGAGGAAGACTCCTATCCCTCTGGCTCGCTTTCGTACTTTCCGGCCTTTTGCACGCCAGCGGCAGCACGACTCAACTCGGCGATACACGACCTATCCGTGGTCCTTTTGCATTCTTCCTCTCTCAAGCGCTCGGTATCACGGTCCAGACTTTCTTCACTCAAACAACACAACATCACTTGTCGTACTTTCCTCGCGCTGTACGCCAGATTGGAAATCTTATGTTTGTGATAGTGTGGATGTACTTTACTGCTCCTCTCCTCGTGGACGACTTCGCCAAAGGGGGTGTCTGGTTATATGAGCCATTGATCATCAGTCCTTTGCGATTGTGCGGGTGGGGTCGACCAGATGACCGAGAAGACTGGATTTTGTGGAAGGACTTGGTAGGGTGGCGTTCAGGGAAGGGCTGGTGGGACACGGGACTCACATTTTGACTTTCTTCGGCGATAATTGTTGCACCGATCTTGGCTGCGGGTCTCTACAGTACGCGAGAACGATGGTCGGAAAGCATGGCGGAATGGATAGAAAGATGGCCTGAATTGCAAATGTACTGTACAAATTGACTGGTTCGACAAGAATATATACACGAGATCACGAATGTTGAACATGGTCACAATTACGCCTTCTTCTTCGTGCTCCCATTGGCTTTGGCAGCCGTGCCATTCGCGGACTCGTTCTTTGGCTTCTTCACCTCCAAGCCCTTTGGCGCCTTCAAGCCACCAAAGACCAGTCCACATACTGCAACCATGCCGGAGCCTCCAATCAGGTATGCGGTGTCTCGGCCTGCCCACCAATACAGAGAACAAAAGATCAATGGCCCCAAAGCTCTTCCCACTTGTCCGAAACTTCTGTGGTTGCCCAGCTTCTCTCCTCTTTCATCTCTACTCGCCTCAAAGGAGCTGAGACTGTTCAATCCTGTGACGACCGTAGAGCTTGTAACAGCAAGCAAGGTGGCGGCCATGTATAGCTGCTTCTCAGTCTGAGTCTTTGACAACAGGAAGAATGCCACAGCAGCGGACATGACACCGAGCTGCACTACTCGCAAGGGATGCATGCGCCGGGTCACGCCGCCTTGAAGAAGAGAGGCCACCAGCCCAATATAACCTAGCATCTTGCCCGATTGCTTGCTGCCGTAGGAGAACAGATCGTAGGTCATGAAGGGGAGGGAGAATTCCATGCCAGAGAAGAAGAGGATAAAGGTGAAGTGGGTCAGGTTCAGCAAGAGGTGGGAGTTGGTTCGCGTGTGGGTTTCGAGCGGATCGTTGTTCGCAGTCGCCTTCTCCTTCTTCCTGCGGGCATCTTCTTCGGCAGACTGGTGGGCGTGGTGGGTTTCGGGGAGGGCGAAGTAGAGGTAGAGGGTCTCGGTGACGATGAGGGCGAGCGAGACACCGGCGGCGGTGGCGAAGGGGTTCGCAGCGACGGTGCTGATGGTGGAGAGCCAGGCGCCCAGAGCGGGCCCGAAGGTGAAGGCGACGGAGAAGCAGGCGCCCACGAGGGCCATGGTCTTGCCGCGGTCTTGATCGGTGGAGATGTCGGTGGCTATGGCCAGCGCGAGCTGCACATTCCCTTCGCTCAATCCACCCACGATGCGGCTGGCGAGAAAGGTGCGGAAGTCGGTGGCCGCGCACCACAAGGCCACGGAGGCGATGTTGCCGCACATGGAGCAGAGGAGGGCGGTGCGGCGGCCATAGCGGTCGGAGAGGATGCCAATAACGGGCGACACGATGGCCTGGCAGAGGGAGAAGAGCGAGCCCAGCGCACCGCCCAGCAGCACAATGTCGTAGCGGTCGTTGATGGGTTTGGCGAAGCTGTTCTTGTACGCGTTCAGCCCGTACAGCACTTTGGCCAGCAGCGTCGAGTCGGATTGCGTCTCGACATTGCGGTAGAACTCGAGCAGCTTGGGAAACAGCGGCAAGATGAAGGTGAAGGAGATCTGGACGCGTCAGTCTCGTTTATCGACGCATCTGCCGACATGCAGCCACAAATACCAGGTCCAAGATCAACGAGATGATCAGCACACGGAGCACCTTTTTGCGCTGCTGCGGCGTGAAGTCGCCCATGGTGCTGTTCCTCGGAGTATTATCAAAAGCACAGCGAATATGTACAGAGATGGGCGCGAGAAGACAGATGGCATCACATCAACATCCCTCGGCTGGCCATCAACACGTCCCGAACGCGTTGGGCTTGGTGCGCGCCACGATCGACGTGTGTGGCGCACATATCCCCCGCCAAGCCGCCACGCCCCGCCCCGCCCCGCCCCGTCCCTGCTCCCGCGCAACCTTCTCCGTTCCGATCGGTCGCTCGTCCGATGACGGAAGGTGCAGCCCGGGAAAATTGTGAGCATGCATTGGAGAAACAGCAGGTGACGCCGACCACTCACCCGCCTGGGAACGGCAGCAGCACCTACAAGACAATCCATCGCCATCGCGTCGACGGCACCCGCAGTCACCACCACATTCCCCCATCATGCCACAGTGAGTGCGACCCCTCGTCCCGCGTCACGACACCGCACTAGTCATCCTTCGACTCAGCATCGCCCCCGACTAACGACATGACCAGCAAAGTATTGCTCCTCGGAGCCGGCTTCGTTGTCCGCCCAACTCTCGTCGAGCTCGACAAGGCTGGCGTGCAAGTCACGGTCGCCTGCCGCACGCTGGACAGTGCCAACAAGCTGGTTGCCGGCGACCTGAAGCACGCCAGTGCCATCTCTCTCGATGTCAACGACAGTAAGGCCCTGGAGGCCGAGATCGCCAAAAACGACCTGGTCATCTCGCTGATCCCATACACCTTCCACGCGCTCGTCATCAAGGCCGCCATTGCCGTCAAGAAGCATGTGGTCACCACCTCCTACGTCTCGCCTGCCATGCAGGAACTCGACCAGCAAGCAAAGGATGCTGGGATCACAGTGTTCAACGAAATCGGACTGGACCCAGGTATCGACCACTTGTATGCCGTGAAGACCATTGACGAGGTGCACAAGGCTGGTGGCAAGATCACTGGCTTCTGGTCCTACTGCGGTGGTCTCCCAGCACCAGAAGACTCCGACAACCCGCTCGGATACAAGTTCTCCTGGTCGCCACGCGGTGTGCTCCTCGCTGCCCGCAACACTGCTACCTTCTACCAAGACAACAAGAAGGCAGAGATCGAGGGCAAGGATCTGATGCGATCTGCCAAGCCATACTTCATCTACCCCGGCTACGCCTTCGAGGCATATCCCAACCGTGACAGCACTCCTTACAGACAACGATACGACATTCCAGAGGCCGAGACTCTCATTCGAGGAACACTTCGATACCAGGTACGTCGGACTCCTACCATTCACACTGGTCAAAACTAACGCATCCCAGGGCAACCCGTCCATCGTGCAAACATTCCGCGACCTCGGCCTCCTCAGCGAGGAGCCACAAGACTACCTCAAGCAATCGATCAGCTGGAAGGAGGCCTTTGCCGAGATTGTTGGCTCCTCCAGCCACGACCTCAAAGACCTCGAGTGGGCAGTGTCCTCCAAGACCAACTTCACCTCCAACGAAGCCAAGGACCGCATTCTTGCCGGTCTGCGATGGTATGGGCTCTTCAGCGACGACAAGATTGAGCCACGTGGCACTCCTCTCGACGTCCTCTGCGCTACATTGGAGAAGAAGCAAAAGTACGAGCAAGGCGAGCGCGATTTCGTCATGCTGCAACACAAGTTTGAAATCACCTGGCAGGATGGCCGCAAGGAGATGAGGACTTCTACATTGGCCGACTATGGTGAGCCTGAGGGCAGCGGCGGTTACTCTGCCATGGCCAGATTGGTTGGCGTACCTTGCGCCGTGGCGGTGCTCTTGGTGTTGAATGGTAAGATTCAGCAGAAGGGTGTCCTTGCTCCTGTCACTCCTGAATTGGCAGAGCCTATTCGTGTGGAGCTGAAGGAGAAATATGGAATTGAGTTGAAGGAGAAGACCTTGGCTTAGGTGGCGAGCCACTGCGAGTTTGGACGAGGATGATTATGAGAAGAACGACATGTTGCTGCTGCAACTCTAGAAACGAATACCGCCCTGCGCAACATGATGTGAACCACGCTGCTGGAGTAGAAAGCTTCTCTTGACGAGGAATTAGAACCATAGATTGCGGGCGAAAAAGCTCGTGGTTTTGCAGGGATATCAGAGAATACCAATAGACTTGGTTGCAAGCCTCCCAAGTCCACAGCAGAGTCTCCCGAGAGGAATCGCCTACAAGTGGCCGGTACTTCGAATTCCTTCGTACGATGCAACGGTCTCACTCTGATACATGAAACTCTCATTTCAAGAGCAGTGTGAGCGTTTGCGGACAAGTGATTTCTGTTTGCGAGTGGGTGGCTGAGCTGATGCAGGTTGACCGTTAGCGTCACTATGGCGGTCACTTCACTTCGTGTCAAACCCGCGGCTGATAAACAAACACAGCGCCCACCCGTTCACAACTTCAACCTGCTGCCACGACAGTCTCTGCCACCTTTGCAGCTCGCGCCTTTGTTCCTTACGGAGTCACTGCCAGCAACCTCATATTCGCACCACATTGCATGCTCGACCGCGAATGGGGCAAGTGCCACTCAAGTTTCCGCCTCTACGCTTCCTGACTGTTTGATCACAGCAAGTGCATCAACATGGCCCTTTACTCGTCCCCCACGCAGCCACAACCTGGAAAAGGAGGATCTTTGCTCTCTGCGCCGCGTGAGCCGCTCTTTGGCCAAGGACACCTTTGATGTCTTCGCGGAGAAGAACTTCACAAGCGTCTCCTACCACTTCACCACGTGGTCGCTTGAGCGTCTGCGCGATATCAGTGCTACTCCTGAATTCGCCCGATGCGTGAGATCGGTCACGCTGTGTGCCGAACCGGCTCACAGGCTGGGCTTTGGACTGGAAACTAAGGACTCACACCTACTCGATATATTACAGCCACACAGGCCTGGCCTTCTGCACCAACCCGAGCATGAGTCTGGCTGATGGATTGGGTGGATGGTGTGCGTGATGAGCTCAATCATCTCGAATTAGGCGACTTTCTTTAGTTGCAAATGCAGTCAAGATAGATGGCTTTGTGTGAGAAAATTCAGCACACACAGCTATGGAAGGTATTCGTAGTCTGTCTTGAAATGCAATTAACATGGTGCTCGTGTCGATGAACAAAACATTGCGTAGTCGTGAAGCCGAATGGCAAAGGCAACAAGGCGAAGACGCATTTGGTGATCAGCATTAGCACGTTATTCAAATATTGACGCGGAGTCATCTCCATCGGGCAAGCGCAGTTTGAAGCTTCGATGACGACTTCTCCAATGCTTCCATCCACAATTGCACGGCGGGATCAGAGATTTGGCGAAGATGCCGTAACGAAACACACGATCCTCTCATCTTGGCAGCAGCTCTCATGCCTGCGAAATGTCGGGCAAGCGGCTCATTGACGCCTCCAAACTCCTTTCCGCTGGAGGTTCGATAGCGAAGAACCACTTTCGGATACGAAAAGAGCAATATGACTTATTCACGAAGACATCCGGCGTGGCAAAGGCTGTCCAGAATCAGACCAGTCGCGTGACGGTCACTGTGGGTGCCGCGATAGAATTGGCTAAGAGGTTCAACGACGATCGACCGAGCTGGCAGAAGCAGGCTGAGGATGGCGTGGAATATGCCAAAGAGCAAGCTCAGACGGTGAAGAGGGAAGCTGAGAACATCGGGAAAGATGTCAGGACTGCAGCGACGAATGCTGGTTTCCAGTCATGGCCAGCTGAGGAGGGGAGAACGCAATATGATGGTACACTGGCGAGTCTACGAAAACGAGAACAGCAGCGGCAGGCTGAGGCACAGATACCAGAGAAAACAGCAGAAACACAACCTGGGATAAGTTCAGAAGGTGGCCAAGATACCTTCAGCGAGAGGTCAAGAGTCGTGACGCCCGAGCTCTCCTCTCTTCCTCGGACCAAGCTACCACGACAAGTGGAGGAGGTGCCAGAATCGAGCCAGGACCTTCAGCAAAAAGAGATCAACTCTGAAGTCTACCCATCACCTGCTCACTCAAAAGATGCAGAAACAGAAACGGTGCCAGAAGGCATCGACCAGGTCTTCCATAGCCCGCGAATATCGAAGATGCTAGGTGCGTCTGCAGGTACTAGCACAAATCCTTACGCGAAGAGGCAAAAGCTGCCTCCAAAGCCTTTGCCAGAGATGGTGGAGGTTGCAAGGAGGTGGGAGGAGGAGAAGAAAGCAAAGGCAGAGCAGAATGTTGAGAGTGCGCAAAGCGTATCACTTCCTGCGCAACCGGAGCCGACCAAACAGGCCGTCACCGAGGACCAAGAGACGCAGCAGCTCGCCGCGGAGATAGCGAACGCCACCAGCACACAAACTCCCAGTACCCCAGTGACTGACGCAGAGCAATCACAACCCAAAGCGTTCGAGATGCGCGAATCGCGAGTGCCATCGACGAGATTTGGGCGTATATGGCAGTACGGTGGCCTTGCTACGAGTATGGCATTCGGTGCAGTAGGCGAGAGTTTCAGCAGACTGGTGGGAGGCGGTAGCACAGGCAGTCTCATGCTGAGTGAAGGAAACATGAACCGGCTCGTTGCGAAGCTCAGCCGGATGCGAGGTGCAGCTCTGAAATTGGGCCAGATGATGAGTTTTCAGGACAGCAAAATCTTGCCGCCAACGATAAACGCAGTTTTGCAGCGAGTGCAAGACAGCGCCGACTACATGCCCTCGTCACAACGGGACAAGGTCCTCAGCAGAAATCTGGGCTTTGACTGGAGAGAGAAATTTGCGACCTTTGAAGAGAAGCCATTTGCTGCTGCCTCAATCGGACAGGTTCACAAAGCAACACTGAAAACGGACCAAGGTGATGTGAAAGTAGCCGTCAAAGTTCAGTACCCTGGCGTGCGAAACAGCATCGACTCTGACCTCAACAATCTCTCATTGCTCCTGACAGCTTCCAAATTACTACCAAAGGGCCTTTTCTTGGATCGCACCATTGCAAATGCCCAGACAGAATTAGGTTGGGAATGTGACTACGAAAGAGAGGCCAATGCATGCATTAAGTTTCGTGAAGAGCTGCTTACTGACGAGAAAGACACGTTCAGCGTGCCAAAGATCTACACAGAAGCTTCTGGCCCGGACGTGCTCACAGCTGAATTTATGGGTGGCACTGGAGTAACAAAAGTGCCTAACTTGACGCAAGAAGAGCGGGACTGGATTGGCTCCAATATCTTGCGCTTGTGCTTGCGAGAGCTAATGGAGTTCAAGTTCATGCAAACTGACCCCAACTGGACAAACTTTCTGTACAATCGATCGACGAAGAAGCTCGAGTTGTTGGATTTCGGTGCAAGTCGCGAATTCCCGGACAAGTTTGTCGTGCCATACTGCGAACTGCTCATCGCAGCATCGAAAGGCGATCGCGAGGCCTGTAAGGAGTTGTCTATTGAGCTCGGCTATCTCACAGGTCACGAGAGCTCGGCCATGTTCAAAGCTCACGTTGATTCGATTTTGACTCTGGCAGAACCCTTTGTAGCTGATGCTCCAGCGGTGTACGACTTCAAAGGCCAGACCGTTACTGATCGAGTGCGACAAAATATTGGGCTCATGTTGAGGGAAAGGCTGGCGCCTCCACCGGAAGAGACATACAGTCTTCACCGGAAACTGAGTGGTGCGTTTCTACTATGTGCTCGATTGGAGAGCAAGGTGCATGCAAGAGAAATGTTCGCCCAAGCTGCAAGAGTTTGGAGAGGATCAGCCGAGAAGGTAAAAGTGACATGAGCAATACGTATACACTTGTAGAGATAGACTTGTACATTACATCTATGTCCTCGAGAGTCTGGCACACTTCGTAGTCCGACGATTTTTTTGATGAGTGATCAGAACGGTCTTACCAGTCGGCTAACGAACTTGCGCACGGACATCCTAGCCGCGGCATATAACTGCTCGACTTCATCTCCCCAATTACCCTTGCAAGGTGCTATCCAGATCTCGCGTCTTCGACAATAGGCTTATTCAAACTGACCTTCGACAGCCAATACCCACAAAGATGGGTAAAGGCGGTAGTATCGATGTCTACCTCGACTGCAGTATGTCTCCAGCCTCGGGATCAATACCATATTTCCAGCATTCCATCACCCATCAACCAAGCACAGAAGAAAATGTACACAAGCCGAACAAGAATTCCACACAAACTGAAAACCCCAATTCGCAGATTCCCCATACTCCTACTTCACCCACATCCACCTCCGCCGAATCCGACCCCAACTCGCCAAGCACCACATCACAATCTCCATGCACCCCATCTTCCTCGGCGGCATCAACGTCGGATCCGGCAACAAACCCCCCTGGACGTTGCCGGCCAAGGCAGCCATGAGCCCATTCGACAACGCGCGCGCAATGCAATATTTCAAAGTCCCCGAGCCCGAGAATTTCTCCCGCCCCAGTTTCTTCCCCATCATGAGTTTGCTTCCCATGCGAGCGATGCTGTTCATTCGAGAGGAAGTGTGCGATGTGGAAGGGAATGTTGACGATAGAGAAAGGTATGAGAGGGCGTTTGGGGAGTTGTGGCATGTGCTCTGGAGGGAGCATTTGGATGTTAGTAAGCCCGAGGTGCTGGAGATGTGTCTGGGACGGCATTTGGGGAAGGACGTTGCGGAGAGGGCTGTCAAGGCTGCGAAGGAGGAGAAGTGGAAGAAGATGTTGACGGAGGAGACGGGGAAGTTGGTGGCCAAGGGGGCTTTTGGTGCGCCGTGGTTTACGGTGAGGAATGCGGAGGGGAAGGAGGAGCCGTTTTTTGGAAGTGATCGGTGAGTTTTTTTTTTTTTTGAAGTTTGACGTCGAACCAATATCGGGATGCTGACTTTTGGCTGATAGGTTCCATTATATGTACCAATTCTTGAATGTTCCCTTTAGGGACATTGAGGTTTTGCCGCCTGGTGGCGAAAAGGACGCCAAGCTGTAGACAAAAGAGAGCCAAAAATCCATTTCATGTTTGCTGATGAAGTTCGCTAGGCACAAAGCACAATGAAGCTTTACAAACATGACTGGGACCTATTTCATGATATGCGTGCTCGTCCCATCCCTGGGGTTTCGACTCTCTCGGATTAGCAGACGACAACAGGTTACTCGATGGTATACTCTTGACATAAGCAGAATATACAACACTACAATCATGAAACGACTGCGCCAACCGCTCCACGATATACCGCATGGCCGACAAGCCCACTTGGAGTTCGCAAGGCGCAGTGAATGGCAGTAGCCCAGGGCGTGACCTAAAGCAGGTGAATACAGCGCTGTTGCACGCGACAGGATGGTGAATAGTCATGCAGTGCTGACTTGGTCTTTGTCGATAAATGTATCCTTCCATTCGCAAACCTCATCGCAAGGCCTACGCTCAACGAATACACACTGGTTGAAGAAAGCTTCTCAATAATGTCGCATCCCGATCAACGACAAGACCTGTGTGGCGCATCGGCAGAGCCAAAGCCTCTGTACGACTGCATCGCGTGCGGAGACACCTTGCGCCTTCCGAGTGCAGCACTTGTTCATGGACTCGAGTTTTGCCAGCCATGTTTCGACACCGGTATCCGGCCTTTGTTCCAACGGTCTCTTGCCAATGAATTCGCACCGCTCAAGTGGCATGGTAATCCGGTCAATTTCGACGATGTGCAACATCAGTTCTCCGCGGAATTTGTTTCCAAGTTCAGAGAGCGCATGAGCGAGTACTCTGTGCTGCCAACGCATCGAATCTACTGCGCTGGCAGCCCGAACAGATCACCATGCCATAGATTTCTTGGCGACAAAAACACGCTGCTCGACGAGGCCGAGTGTCAAGGATGTGGAACCACGACTTGCACCACTTGTGCTGAGTCCATTAATCGAAGCGAGTCTCAGCACGAGTGTGCAACCCAGTCCGACCCGCTGGCCGATCTCGTGCGTGGCGCAGACTATCAGCTGTGCCCAAAGTGCGGTCTCAGGGTCGAGCTCGCAGAGGCCTGCAATCATATGCAGTGCCAGTTGCCCGCATGTAACCGCACATCTTTCTGTTACACCTGCGGGGAGCAGACATTCGATGGCGATAGACACTGGTCTATTGGCCGTCTGTGTCAAAGATATGGTTTACCGAGACCGTTGCACCGAATGAAACGCGACCGCTTGGCGGAAGGCAGATTCATGCAGAGCCATCCGACGACCATCGCAGCAACGGAGGAGGTTCTGAGGAGGAGACAAGACGTGGCAAACAGCAACGGAGGAAGAGAAAGCGATCGCCACTATTTACTGCACCACCCAGATGTCCGCCTGGCCCAGCAAGCTTTGAACGAAGCGATGGGGGTCTTGCAACAGGCATTTGACAGATTGGAAGCAAAGGTCCTGGAGTCTCCACCAGTGCTGAAGAAGCGAGCTGTCCTTGCACCAGCCATCAGAGAGGCGTATCTCTCTGGGGTCTCGAAGAAGGAGCATGCTACATTGCTACAGCATCCCGCTCTTGCTGCCGGATATGCAGATCTGGACACCGCAATCGCCGGAGCACCCAAGGAAGAGCTTCTGGCTGAGCTCTTCCATGAGTTGCGTGGGCAAAATTAGGATGTCTTTGGGAAGAAGTGGGACTTGTCGTTGTTCAGTGTATTCCGGGGGTGGAAATGTTGTTCATCGAAGAGAGAGGGAGAAACGGCCGTCCGAAGATGGAAGGTGTATACAGAGATGACATAGGTGCGGTGACTCAAAGGTGCAATAGCAAGACTTCTCAGCCTCTCCTTGCTTTCTCCATCAGTCTCGTGGGGTCCTTCCAATCGTGTAAAATCCTATTGCAGTAGCAAGAGCCACTGCTCCTACCCAAGACATCGTCTTTCCACTTCAGTAAGCGCAAGAGCCAGTCGCAAGCACCTCCAACCTCCAAACAGTATGAACACAACGAGTACATGTACATCAAGAAACCATCAACGCATCACTTTCTCACTCAACCCCAAACCACCTTTCGCTAGTTTCAGCAGCATGTATGAATGTGTTGCCTGCCAGGAATGGCTTGCTCAACCCGCTGCAGCCACTATACACGATAGCCAGATCTGCCAGTCGTGCTTCGACGATGGCATTCGGCCGGCCATCGAGCGCTACCTCGTCAACCAGCAGGATCTTCCAATATGGGCCGGCGAGACCATCGATTTCGAGACAGTGCAACATCAGTTTTCTGCCGACTTCCAGAAAGAGTATTGGGAGGCGATGAAGGTCTACTCTGTCCTGCCGCGCCTTCGCGTTTACTGCGCCAACGCCTGTGGCAGGTTTCTTGGGCAAAGGATACAGAATAACTCCAGGCTGTTCAGATGCGAGGAATGTGAAACTTACACCTGCACACGGTGTGATACGCTCGTTCCCGAGCTCGGGACATTTCACGTCTGCAAAAGTCCAGATATCAACATCCAAGCTCAATTCGAGGGGCAGACTCGAGGCATCGATTATCAACTCTGTCCCACGTGCGACATTGCTTTTTTCCGCGACAGCGGGTGCAACCATATGGCGTGCACATTTTGTGGAACGGATTTCTGTTACATTTGCGGCATTCCCGCTCCTCAAGGCGAAGGGCATTGGGACAAAGGGCGTTTATGTCCGCAATTCGGAGTTCCCAAATCTCTACCACCAGACAAGTCCGAGGAGCATAAGATAAAAACTCATTATCTCGTTGAAAAGGCTCTCCATTCCATGCAGACGGTGACGGCGCGCGTGCACGCAGGACTTCCTCCTGGTGACCAGGCCGCACTTGAATACGCCAACCAACACGATCCTGAGATATGCAACGCGAGGGCTGACTACCAGGAGATGAAGGAGCTTATCAGCTTCGCGTTCCATCGGCGACGAGAAGCAATGGAGTGCGATCTTCTAGTCTATCAGGCAACACGCAAATTGACCGACGATATCTTCATGGCGCTCCAACAAGGTCTAGTCCGAGACGCACTTCGCAATGGTGCACAGCCTACCAGAGACCTGTTGCTGCAACATCCGGATGTTGCCCAAGCAGAGAGAGCTATCAGCTGTGCTGTGGATGTATTTTGCCGTCTCTGGCTTAACATAAATTTCAATCTGGATCCGTGAATAGCATTATGAGGAGCGCCGGTTTTGAGTATGAAGTTCGCTTCAGACATATGGAGCGAAGGCCCACGACTTCGGCGCCGGGCCTTTCATTGGTCAACAAATCCCTTCATTCACTAGATAGCAGGCAGAAAGTATTATCATCATTTCATTGTCCTCGAGTGGCTCAGAAACTATGATCGTGATGTGTTTTCGCAGCGGTTTTGATCTCAGTGTAGAAACTTCCAATCCCTTCCACTTTGGAACGGCCGCTCTTCTGTGCTCAGTGTGCTGAGACACCTCTCCGCCTTCGGACGGCGGCCTCGCAAACATGAGCGCCTCATGCGACGCCCACATGGCTTGGCATCCATATGAAGAATGGTAGCTTCCGAATTGGGCTAGATGAGCACCATCGATATGCAGCCAAGGTGTATAGCCTCTCATGCACCGTCGAAGCTTTGTGGACCTCGGGGGCAGTGCTTGAACACCAGAGGTGCAACTTGACTTCAGCTGTTCACGCGTTCTGTAGATCTCTTCTTCTTTGCTTGCCACAGTTGATGCCCTTGACAGAAAATGTTCGATACACGACAGTTCCGGATAGACCGCTTGCTGCTGCGCGTACTGTTGCTCGATGTGTACACACTCGTCCAAGGCGGTGTCGCTCCGCTGATGACGCCCGCGCCGGTCGTACGTGAGAACGATGACATTCATCGAGCCTTGCGCAGACAGCTCACGACAACTTCTCTGGTTGATGTCTGTGGATATGTGGACGCAGCAGTGTGTAAGTCTCATCCGATTGAAGTGCTGATTTGGTCACTCCTAATCGGCAACCAGTACAACCTCGAGGCTGTCCCGAGGGGTTCACTTGCTACGTGGAAAGCAGCCTGAGCGTTGCGGGTGGTTGTTGTCGTCTTGGTGACGCTGCGAATTGCCAGCTCCCTACTGCTTGCGTCGCCCAGGCCGACAGGACAAGTTCTTGCGACAGTTCCTGTAGTGCCAATGAGCGGATAACGAAGTGGTACGTGTGCTGCTTGTTTCAAGACCTCACCCAACATGGACTGAGAATCGCAATTTGACTGACTTGCGCTTCCAAAGTGATCTCGCTTCGCCCTACTGCTATACCAATTACTGGCCCACATCAGGCCAAACATTCTCGGAAGTCGGATGTACGACCGCGCAGGGTCAGCTTGAGTACATCTATAGCACGTACACGGGTTTTGGAGCCGAGATCACGGATTTGATTGACGGAGCTCAGGCGACTGGTTCAATTACGAACATTGGTACTGGTGGATCTGAGCAGACTGGAAGCAGCTCGCCATCTGGAACCTCGGTCGGAGCTGGCAATAATGGCAACAGCGGCTCAGGTGGCTCTTCGACGAACACAGGCGCAATAGCTGGCGGCGTGGTCGGTGGCGTTGCGGTGCTTGGCCTAGTCGCAGCTCTGATCACCTGGATCGTGCTCCGTAATCGAAGGAAGGAGCGAGCAGCCACAGCAGCAGCAAGAGGCACAGGCGGTGGTCATGGAAAAGATGACAGCAATAATGAGCTCAAACCTCCGCAGGAGAACATCGCAGCTGTATCGCCAACTTCCTCGCATGCCGTCCCGCGAAAGCCAGTGGGGCAAGATTTGCACGCAGGACCTGAAACACACGAAGTAGCTGGCTATGCGGAGGCGAGAGAATTACAGCACCAGCCGAGGAAAGTTCCAGAGCTTCCGTGAGAGATCGACTTCACAAAGGATGCTTGAAAGAACCTCGTTTGGATCAGCAAACCGGAATCAGTTGTCTCGAATCCTCCCTGTCTGGTCTGTTTGCTCCACGAAGGAGGCATAAAAACCGACTGTCCGCTCTACTCCTTTCCTCCATCAGCCACTTGGCAAAGATATCCAAGTAAGTGAAACCAGAGACGACCTGGACCACTCACGTGGTGGAACATCATTGTTGATGACTGACACAGCAGAACCCAGATTGCAATCGCCCAAATGTGCAGCGCAACGCAATTACAGTGCCAGACTTGCAACGGCAGGCGTGTCAACGTCTTTCCTTGCGACAAGCACGGCAAGCACACACCAATCATGCCTAAACGGTGCCGCGACAACTTGAAGATCGCGCCCGAACACAAGATCAAGGTGGAGAAGTCGTGCCAGTGTCCAGGTGGAAAGGAGTATTGAGGAGTGGAGTCGGATGGATGCACGGTTGTCGGAGCTTACTGGATGATATGGAGGGGCCTGAAGCTGATGTTGAAGGAGGGGTTCCGGTTCGGCTCCATTTCACGCTTTTCACCCAGAAGATTGGGATAGATATCAGGTGTTGAGTCATGAGTGAGACTCTCCCTTGTCCATTATTCACGAATTGTTCAGGCCTGCCACTTTTTCACAAAAACGCCTTCTCTTCCGAGCTCCCATCATCCCATCAACCACGCGTTGACGCTCTGTAAGGTTGCCCGGCTAGGACTTGCATCTGGCATTGAGATTATAATCCAGCTCAACCTTTGCTTGATCAAAGTCTTGTTCACTGAAGATATCTCTGAAGTCTCCTTGACAGACCCGCTGCCATCGAAGCACTTACACAGCAGTGCGAGCGCCACTCCCACAGAAAGGTCTTTGCCATTGTGACATGTGGCTAATATCTTCGCTTTGCTGTGCAATTTCGGCAAGATCGTCTCCAATTTGGGCAATTCCGTGCGAAGCATTCGACTACCATTCTTGCCCTCTGGCAAGATGAGATTGATGTACCGATCTTTCATTGCCTTGAGCAGAGCTTCATCTGGCTTTGTGGTGCACGATATCACAAAGTCGTAATCCACAGGTGCTGCCGCTGCCATAGCTGCATTCGTGCCCACGTAGAGGTTGCAAGTTGGCTTGATCAATCTGGGAGCTGCTATGTCAACAGCTTTTCGGGCGTCGGCTACAATTTCGCCAATGAGCTGCGGCAACTCATCTTCCGATGCTGCGATCAGGTCTTCCCTATGTTTCCAAAACATTGTAGCATCCAGTCCCAAGGACCAGCTCTCCGGATCATCTGCCGCTCCTTGAACATAGTCGGATGTAGCCGAGGTTTCGTTGCTTGTCTGATTCGATGCCGTGCACAGAACAATCAGGTTTGCATCGTTTCTTTCGCTCCAATCGTCTTCCGTTGGCATCCCGTCCCCGGGCCTCTGCCAAGAGACTCTCATCGGTCTCTTGTCCAACTTCTTCCTCAGACCTTCGAGATCAAGACCCAAGCGTTCCACGTCTTCCACCCAGCCTTGCACACGACTTTCAATTTGTGCATGCTCACTCTTGCTCACAACGTCTGCTGGCGTCTGCAACTCCAGATATACTTCGTTTTGATGATCGGAGAAGAGTACACGATTCCAGACACAAACCCAGATCGGCACCGTTTTGCTCATGGCATCCGACATACTTTTGCCCCTTCGTGTGGAATCGATCACCATCACACAGCCTCCTCTCCTGCCGCTTGACTTCTCGTCGACATTGTACTCAACAGTGGTCTTAACATTATTTGCAGCACTTTGCAGATATCCAAACAGCGTCAGATTCAATCTCCTCAGACTGAAAGCCCATTGCCCAAAATGCCCATCTGTGCTTTTGAAGTACACACTTCCTTGTTTCCTGTCGGGAGGAATATACCAGCTTCCGCAGCGCTCGTTTGCTATGAGTGGTGCATCATTGTAAGCCTCGGAGACGGAGACCACGAATTCAGAATCTTGATAGATAGATTGTAGGCGGTTGCGGACAGTGAGATGTGATCGTTTGAGTTCGGTCAGAGTTTGTTTGAGGACTTGAGAAGCAGATGAGAAGATCAGATCTTGTTGTTGAAGAGCTTGTGGCGGTGACATTGTTTTGCGAAGGAGTGCAAGAACGACTGTGGCAAGCGAGATTCAGGAAGGTGTGAGGTGAAAATTGAGTGCCTGAGGTTGCTCACGTTCCGAATCTACTGGACGCTAATAACATCAATGATATTCGAAGAACTGAGAGCGGTGGTTGGTGAACACAATCAAGGAAGATAGGTCTGAGAAAAGAGCAGAAAGGATCGGCAGCTATCTTGTCATCTACCCCGGTGCAATTTATAGACGTATGTTCGTCCAAAGTGGAAATGCAGATAGTACAATTACCATTCGCTCTCCGTGAATAGCCCCCTTCAACTCGAGTACTCGAACGCGATGAAATGAAGCCTGCTCAGCTGCTCGAATGTGACCCTGTGCCGACGCATGTTCCCAGTAAATACATTCATCATCGTTCTGTTGTCAAGTCGTAAAATGTTTCGCAGCAGTCTGCAGAGCGACATAGCCATCGTCTGGGCCACGCCTGAAGATCTGCAAATCCCTGATCTCTTGGAGCAGTTGTCCGCAAATCCGA
Organism: Cercospora zeina; assembly: GCA_022702355.1. Lineage (NCBI taxonomy): Eukaryota > Fungi > Ascomycota > Dothideomycetes > Mycosphaerellales > Mycosphaerellaceae > Cercospora > Cercospora zeina. The sequence goes on from JAKLWX010000005.1 coordinate 1,991,313, forward strand.
AGCAGCCCAGCCCTGACGTTTGTAATGCGTCTTGTCCGATAGGACACTCGAAAGGTGCCCTGGCTGCTTACTGCGCTCGATATCTCGTGAGCCAGAGCGCGCTTGTGTTTAGTATCATGGAGTCTGCACTGATCCTACTTCTTGTTCGCAGCCGCCTCGACCTCCTTCAGCAACCCCTCCAACTCGCCCAGGTTCGCTTTATCGGGCCCAGCTCTCTCAAACTCGAGACCCGTCTTCACCCACTCGTACGCCTCCCCTACGCGACCCATCTCCTTCAAACACATTCCTCTCCTCCACCACGCCTTGACGTTCCCTATCCGCTTCAGTTCCACTGCAATTTCGGCATCAACGGCGGCTGCGGCCCAGTCTTGTTGAGCGTACAGCGCTTGTGAGCGATTGCCATATAGGGTGGACAGCTCTTCTCTGACAAGACCAGAAGCCTCCCAAGGCGGTCGCTCCGTGGCCATCTTGATGGCGAGGTTGTACATTTTCAGCGCATCGCCGTAGCTGCCCTTCTTGTAGGAGGCATTTCCCGAGTCTTTGAGTTTGGTGATTTGCACACTACGCTTGGGATTGACCGGCGCAGGCGGGGGAGTGACTTGATGCGGGGTCTCGATTTGAGTAAAGGCTTTGGCAAGGCGGTTCAGTTCGGCGATTTCGTCGGCGAGGCTCGGGTCGGACGAGGAAATCGCCTTGGTCACTGGGTCGATGGAGAGCGGGAGCTGCGTGAACACCTCTTCCGCCATGGTTTTGGCGTTTTGGCGTTACTTGGTAATGATTATTACAACAAGGCGCTGGAAGAGGGTGGCTAGAAGGAGAAGGAGAATGGAAGTTGACGTGGCAGCGTCCGTTTCGCGATTGAACAGATCGCATCTGGCCAGATCCTGCCGGCCGCCAAGCAATTATCGTGAAAAATTGCATCAAAGCTGACGACCGATTTCATTAAGCTACAGGAACTCAGGGTACGGTCAACAACTGCTCAAAAAAGCCGCCATAGTCCTTCCCCTTGGGCCTCAAATGCACTTCCAAGATCCAGTGCCTCCGATTGCCGTTCTTATCCACCTCGGTCATGCTTTGCTGATTGCCTCGAGTGATGTAGTTTGTCACCTTGTCATTCGGAATCCTTTCGTGCGGAAAGTCGCCCACGATATGGCCTGCTATAGGGGTGGCTCCCCATTCCCATCCATCCTCTGCCGCAGCTTCTAGCGCCAGCTCATACAGCTCTCCGCCCGTCATGCCAGGATTGGCGTCGTAGAGAGACTTGATCTTCCACCACATGGGCTCCAATGCGTCGCGAAGCTGCAATTTCACAGGATCGGATTCTGGCTGATCAAGAACATATGTGCGTCCGAAATCTGCTTCCCAGGCCTCGAAAACCGGCCCCAGATCAACCACGAGGATGTCACCAGCTTCGATCGTGCGGTCGGGAGGATTGTCTTGGAATGGGCGCAGTGTGTTGGCTCCGCTCCGAACAAGACGCTTGTGCCAGTGCGTGCGGACATTGCATGTTTCTTGGCCGAGTTTGTGGATCTCGTCGCTGAGTTGCTTCTCGGTGATTCCCGGACGGATCAGGCTTTTGCTGATGCTGTCAAAGAGCGTGACGGCCTGGGTCTCTGCCTCTCGAAGAGCTTGAGCACGAGCTTGTTCTCTTGATGCTTCTGCGGACATCTTGCCTGGCGGGCCCACTCAAGATGCTCGGGCTGCAATTCTTACCCACATTGACATCTCGCAGTCCTCTGGCGACTTCAGGACCGATGGACTTGAGAATGTATCGTTTGCTTGTGAGCAATCAAAGCTCGGTCCCTATACCCCGCTTTCGGCAATACCTCAGCGAGCATTTTTCGAACCGTACCTTATATCGAAGACAACACCTGCAGTACGTTGTCAAGCTATCATTCTGAGGCGAAAGGCCAAATCAGGCTTGCGTTGATCAGAGCTGGGGAATTTTTTTCCACCGAATGGTTAATTATCCGGATCGCGATATGGTGCACTTACCGGAACGAACGGCAAGAATGATTCAGGGCGCGTATACGAGGCCATCTACATATTGCCGACTGCGCGGTGCACGAACCGATGCAATGTTTCTCTCGTTCCTCAACTGGTAAACCGGAGGCGCCACATCAAAGTCTTGGGTTTGATGGACGCATGGCCCAGGACCTACTGTCGTTGCATGTTGTTTGCATTTGTTGAACCCTCTGGCTGCTGTCCTCGACTAGTCAAATTTGTAGCAGCCGGCTGACTTTGTTAGTTGCACAGCCCAGGGCGCCTTGTCATTAGTGATGCTCACAACCAGGATTTGAAGACCAGAAACCTTGTGCTTTTCAGGGTTCCGGAGCGCGTATTCAATGTTTATCAGCAACTCCGCCAGGATGTTTGTGTCAGGCGCGGGCCGTGCACTGTTCACGGTCTCCTGTTTCGCAGCACAACTAGGGATGTGGGTATACGGTATATTTAGCATCCGGGCCGTATACACAGTATACATACCTATATACAGAGGTAGATATACATACGGTGCTAAACCCAGGGAAGCATAGCGCCGGCAGCTACTGTAATCTCACGTTTTATCTCGCTATTAAGTATCTCTCGTATATCCTGCTTATTCTAACCTGTTCGCAACGCCCGCCGCCGCTCCTTAGCTCTTAACACAAACAATATGTCGTCGCTATTAGCTTAATATAGTTGTTTCTCCGGCTGCGTATTAAGGTGAATCTAATCGTCGTCCTGTCGCTAGCTAGTTGCCTCTCTTAATACGTCTTAGATACGTATATAGCAAAAGCGACTCGCAGTTAATTAATTGCAGCGGTTATACGCTAGCTATATATAGTAGTATACGCTATATATTAAGGCTGCAGGGTTATACGCCAATCACGCTATCTGCTAGTATATATACGACGCCTTGGTAACACGGCTGTATATACGTATATATACATTATATATATGGCTGTATATCTGTAGACAACATCCCTAAGCACAACTATTCGCAGTCAGCCACGTGGAGAGCATGGAGCTTCATCAACTTCGACTCTCTCAGCCTGTAATAAGGCTGACATCGCAAGCTCCGTTTCGATAGCCCTCGGTTTCTCGATAAGCCACCGAGGAGTCCATCAGCAAGGACCCATGGCGCGAGCTCTTGTGGCTCTTGCTGCGCTCGCAAACGTCGTGAGCGCCACCGTCGTGAGCGCCACCATCAATGAACAGGAGTTCCGAGCGGAGGATATCATCGTGACAGATGTTGCGATCTTGGGAGCTGGCTCCTCGGGCACGTACGCTGCCATTCGCCTTCGCGAAGATTACAACCTCAGCATCGCCGTTGTCGAGAAAGCCGATCGCATTGGAGGTCACACCGATACCTATATCGATGTAGAGACGCAGCAGCCGGTGGACTATGGAGTGCAGTCGTTCTGGGACTATGGACCTGCGAAGAGCTACTTTGCGCGCCTGGGAATCGAGACGATGCCACCACCGCAGGGTGCGGGCCCAACGGTTTACGTGGATTCGGAGACTGCCAGAAACTTGACCGACTATCAGATTCCTGCTTTTCCAGACATCTTGAAGTCGATAGCAATTTACGGTAACGAGTCTGCCAAATACAACGATATGCTTCTCCCGGGCTACTGGAACTTTCCTTCGGGCGATGACATTCCAGCAGACCTACTACTGCCCTATGGAGAATTCTCCGAGAAGTATGGCATCGACAATGACTTCCCAATGCTTCAAATCATCGCTGGGGTGGGGGTCGGCGGGATACGCGACATCCCAACGCTCTACGTAATGTATGTCTGCAGCAACCGTCAATCAGAAGAGCTACTGACACACGAGAAGGGGCTTTGGATTAGGACATCCAGCGACGCAGGGCCTGCTGCAAGGCGGTCTTTTTGTACCGAAGTCAGGCTCCAATTCCGAAATCTACGAGAAGGCGTACGCACGAATCGGAAATGACGTTCTGCTCAGCAGTACCGTCGTTTCAGCAGCACGCAACGATAACGACGAAGTGTGCCTCGTCGTGCAAACCACCGACGGTTGCAGAAAGCTCATCAAGGCGAAGCAACTTCTCGTAACAGCACCACCGAGCATTGAGAATCTGGGTTCCCTAGGCCTCGACAATCAAGAGTCCGCCGTCTTCGGTTCCGCTACCCCGCGGCCGCTACAGGTTGGCCTCGCGAAGATTTCTTCCATTCCACGGAACTACTCAGTACAGTATGTCTCCTCCAAGGTTGTGCCCAACAACTACCTCGACATGTACCAAGACATCAAGTATGATCTCAAAGTTCAGTCCACTGGACCCGAGGATTCACAGCTTTTCCGCACCCTGTTAGAGACAACGTCCGATCTCCCGCTCACGGAAGAGCAAGCAAAAGCATACATCACGTCTCAGGTGCAGAAGCTCGCGAGTACTGGGACGCTGAGCGACGACCAACATGAAGCCGAGGGCTCGGTTGATGTGGAATTCGTTGCTTTCAAGTCCCATAGCAGTATCATGTGGCGCCTGCCCGCAGAGGACATCAAAGCCGGATTCATGAAAAACTTGTACGCGCTACAAGGGCATCGTTCGATGTGGTATACAGGAAGTTTGTGGTGCACAGACTTTTCGAGCAATGTCTGGGCTTTCACGGACACGGTGCTGGAGAGGATGGTGGGAGGAAAGAAGAAGAAGAATTGACATGGGTGAAGGCTAATATCAAGACGGCATAGAGCGATGTTGTACGTAATTCTAAACATTTCTGCGGTGGAATATGATAATATGAGCGGTCGAGTTATGATATGTCCTTTGCTTTTTTCATTTGCTTGCTCGATAAAGCATCCTCGTGATGGAGCTGAGTAGGTAGATCAAGAAAAGTCTCTCGTGATTTGTCGTCCTTCAGAGCTTCACATTTCATGTGCAATGTGTTCGTTGAAGTTGGTGCTGCGTACGTGCGTTGTGTGGCCGAGATTCCCTGGCATAGATGACCATTACGCTGTGGTGCCTTCCCACAGCAGTGAAACCACACTTCACTCTGCCAGACCATTTGAGATCTATAGGTCGCTTTTGGCACCCGCGCTGCTCTGCGCAGTGAGTGGAGAGTGGAGAGCCTTGAGTCTTAGAGACGAGCAGCTGTGTAGCTTCTTCCGGAGAAAGTGTCAGACTGTATCAACCCCAGTAGCACATGATGCGCTGCAACAGGAGCGAGCACACCGCGGCCATCAGGGAGACGATCAAGTAGGCCTGCTGTCGTTCCCATGTTTGTCAGCCCGACTGTGGCATCCGACGAACAACAAAACTCTCGCGTTTTATTTATAAAGAGCAAAGCTCTAATTACTAAGTACTAGCTTGCTGCAGTTCGTCAAAAGGCATGTTGTACTTCTGCTTCAGTATGCTCAAATCAGCCTTCAAGCAGTCGAGCTCATGCTGGTTGTGATTCAACAATGATTTGAGCTGCTTATGAGCCCTCGCTTCTTCGTAACTTCTCAAAGTGGTGGTGTCCTGGTATGCGCGCAGGAGGTCGTTCTTCAGCTGCATGAGAGTGTAGTCCAGATCATCGTGATACTGCTTGCCCGATTCGGTGATCGTCGTTGTCAGGTCTTCCTTGAGGCCAGCAAGGACCGCCTCGAAGGGGCATGGCAAGTCATCGTCAGCATGAATCTCATCGAAAGTCTTAGACAACATCTTTTTCATGCGCTCAACGCATTCGGATCCGCGCTCCTTCTTGCAGGCATCGTATGTCTTTCGCAGCGCAATTTTTGAAGTAGGACGTGTCGACATCCTTGGTGGCTTTCTCTTTGATAATATCAAGTCTCCTGCCCAAGCCTGTGTTGCCGGTGGCTAGCTTTGCGTAAGCACGGCGGATGCATTCGATATATGATAGCAGTAAGCCTCTTAGTATCTTCACCCGCTCTGGATCGGCATTTGCTGGTCACTAGTCAGCCATACATGACTTTAGTGCTGCATGTTAGACAGCCTTCTTACCTGTAAGCTTCTGGAACATGACCTGAACGCATTCTAGCAGCTCGTCAACGTGCTTCTGGAACAGCTTCCGGAGTCCCTCCAGTAATGACGGCCAACGCTCGCAAATGGCAACGTTCTGGCCCTCTGCGAACTTTTCGTTCCAAATCGCACGCTTTTGTGAGGCAGTCGCATGCTTGCCATTCCTGAAAACGAATGCCCGGAAGGTGGTCTCGAGGTATTGCGTCCAAGTATCCTGCAATGCGTCTTGGGCCTGCTTGCGAAAGGTTGTTTGACCATCAGCGACGGCGCCCAACAATTTAATATCGAGCAGCTCGTGTACGTCGTGCTGGAGAGTCTCCGAAATAGACCTCAAGTGCTTGATAGGAGCATCGAGAATAGTCTCGAGGCCTCGGGGGCGCTTCGGACTCGCGGCGTTCCAAAGTGCGAGACCCTCAAACAGACTGACCGTGCTATCAATGCTGGTGTAGCAACTGCTGAACTTCGCGTCTCCGGCTAAGCTCAAAGCATGCAATCGCAGGCTGGGAATATTCGTGCAGTCGGTGCTCATGATTGTGTCGCCCGGATCGACACCTGCGACTTGTGCATTGAAATGCGTGCTTGATACGCAAAATACTCTGAGCTCCACTGTTGGCGGAAGTTGGTGTTGTTTGGCTACACGAGCTTTGGCAACAATATGGTTGTTTCGTGCCTTCACAAAGGCATCGAGCTGAGCTGTTTTGGCTTGTGGCAAACTTTCTGACTGAAGCTGCCAAAATTTCTGCGCCAGCTTTCCACAATCTTCAGTAGGTTGGGTGTTGGTAAGATGCGCATTGGTATCTGCGATTTGCTTGACGATATTGCAAACTTGAGCGCTCTCACGCCAATATTCTTGCATGTTTGCTCCTTGCGACTCCAGTTCTTTGGCAGTATTCGAATCGACGTTCGCATCAGAGCACGTTAAAACCAGTGCAACATCCTTTCCAAAACGCTGTTCATACATTGCAAGAATATCGTCGAGCTTCTTGTCTGCGCTGGCGCGACTGATACTGCCTACCGCCCATAGGGCCTGGCACCGGAGGAAGTGTTCGTGGGCGATGTTGGCGCGACTCTCGTCTGTTTCCGACATATATGGAAGATCAAGGATGTGGAAGTAACGGAGATGTGGTGAATCTGGACAGACCTTCTCGACCAAGTCGACTAGTGGCCATAGCAAAGACGTTGTGAGACCATCTCGGTGGTAGATGTACGGCTCGAGCTCATCGTTCAGGGCTGAAGAACTGTCATGCTCGATCTACGCAACCAATGGCCGTGAACGAGCCCAAAACCGGTGAGCATATCGGCGCACCAAGCCAAGAGCTGGTGGACGACGGCTGCGCTGTCATTGTGGCGAGTCCTGAAGAACTCCAATGCTCTGGCGTCGGTTGTGAAGGCAGCCTTGTTGTTGAACAGCGTCCGAAATCTGTTGTTGGCGAGATTCGCGAGCTTTTCGCACTCAGCAATCTCCTCTTCCGAGAGCTCAGAGTGCGGTTCGAAATGAAATCGGGTATAGTCCTGAACCCATTGGGTCACCGTCGTGCGGAGGCGGTCTTGATGTATGATGTGGACAATGGCGCAGTGCTTCTTCTGCTGATCTTGGAGAGGAGAAATAAAGAGCATCGCGACAGATGTCAGAGCATCGCCTGAGCCTGCAGACTTGGATGCATCAGACTGTTGGGTGATTGCGTTGACGAGTTCGCTCTTTCCCTGCCCAGTCTTCCCAAATAGGCCAATGACCGGCTTGATGAAGGGGGGATCTTGCGCGGACTTGCAAGCCACCTGGAAAGCATTCTCAAATCCCTTGCTGACAGTGCGTTGCTGAGCGAGAACCTGCATGATCGTGGAAGTAAGCAGTTGCGCACTGGTCTGCAGCTTGCTCGTCAACGGGTCGTAGGCTCGGTGCGTTGGAAATGCGGGCACAGGTTCTGCCTGCTCATCGCTACTCGTTTTGCGGCGCTTGGTTGTGGAAGGTGGTGTGGTGGGTTCGGGAGGTGGTCTCGGGCGTGTTGTCCGTCTGTAAGACGGTGTTTTCGGCATCTTGGCGTATTTTCAGTGGCAGTCCGAGTTCGCGCTACAATGGAATGAGAGTCAAGTGGTGAAAGTAGTAGAAGAGCGTTGAAGGAGAAAAAAGTTAATGATGAGGGCGGAGAAGAATGGAATCGTCGAGGGTATTTGAGTGATGAACGCATTCCACACTTGGTAAGTGAGGCACGATGTATGACACCTGCAGGCAGCAGGCAGTGTGCGTGCATGTGAGTCGTTGTGAAACGTCAGCAGCCATATTGTGGTTCTGCTTCCACTTGAAGTCCATGCGCTCATAGCCAGTTCGCGCTGTCTAGCCTGTTGTGACGTTCAGTAAAACCCGTCACGGGCGAAATCGTGAAGTTGGGAGTCGTGTCTCAGGTGAAGCTGAGTACGAAGTGAGCTGTTCTGATATGGAAACTGTATGGTTTGTCGCGAGGTTGCAGGAGCTTGCTCTTGACATTTGAAGATCGTTCTTTGAGTCCTTTTGCAAGTGCGGCTTTCAATGGACTGCTCACAACTGCAATGATATCGCCGCCTCTATGTTGTTGACTGCTGCGAGTGGGACAAGCAAGGAACATTGAAGGCTCGAGCTTGTCGCGCGAATGGTGACGCCACGTCTCGGAAATGCATGAAATGACGGTGGGTCCACGCGACGCGCCCAAGACATTTCTCTGTTTGCGCGTCAAACCAGTCATACTCGGGGCGACGAAGAGAGGAGCTAGGGGGCCAGCCGCAGGCAACTCCAAGTGCGCCCTCAGGGCCACCAGTGCAAGCTTCACGAAAGCCGCTGAGCGCCTGTGAAATGGGTTCGTAACGCGTGTTTCTCATCCTCGCTATCGCTTCTTCTTCTGGCCCTTCTTTGCTTCTACTACCATGTCAGCGTTCATTCACTCCCGCGCTCTGGCAATCACTCACCTGTCTTTGCGTTCTTTTTCTTCGGCGCGCCCTTGCCTCTCGATTTCGCAATCTGCAGATGCTCTAACCGATCCTCTTCAAAATCATCGTACAATTCGTAGCCTGGGTACAGTCTCTTCAGGTCCACAAATGTCGCTACCCGTCGGGGATAGTATGCTGCTAGTGAAGGGCCCTTTAATCGTTGTCGGAGGATTTTGTTGCCGAGTCGTTGCGCGGTGGGGTTGAAGGTGGTGTTGAAGATGCGGCATTGCACCTTCATGAGATCGAGGATGCGCGAGCGAGGGACCGACATGATGGCTGCGTGATGCGCGGACGAGGGATCGCAATGGCCAGGAGGATGCGATGAAGTCGTCGGCAGTCCGAACGCCAAGCCCGTCCGAGCTTCTCGACGCAGAAGTCGCGACCCGCGTCTCTTCCTTCCATCGTCACCACCATCACCACCGCTCATCTCGTCGCTGTCGTTGACACAGCGCAGAGGAGGGCGTGGAGCCACGATGAATCACAAGCGGTCTCGCCACGGCGACGGCGGCGGTTCGCCGAAGCGACAGAAGTTCGACTCCAACAGTTATCGAACCAAGAACGACGGAAGCCGCAACCACGAGCGCCAGCGAGAGCCACGAGCGCAGCAGAATGGCAGGCAAGACAGAGCACAGCAGAATGGCAGGCAAGAGAGAGCACAACACCACAGCTCCCTTCCGAACCCATCGATATCGCATGCGAAAGCAGTGCAGAAGCTGCCGCCGTCCACCTCGTCTCCGCATCACATGCGCGCCGAAGTGAGCACGAGTGTAGGCACCGACTTGCCGCAACTTCCTCCAGTGAAGGACGAGTACCGCCAAGCATCCTTTCGGCACAAGTCGCATTACCACTCCAGCCGCGAAGTGGCCGCAGGCGACGTCACCTACGAGCGGCTCGAATTCCTGGGCGACGCTTATCTGGAGCTCTTTGCCTCACGACTCATCTATGGCAGGTATCCCCATCTTCCCGCCGGCCGCATGTCGCAGCTACGAGAGCTGTTGGTCAAGAATGAGACGCTTGCCGAGTATTCGCGGGCCTACCGCTTCCATGAAATGGTCGAAGTCGGCGGTGAGGTTGAAAACATGATGCGCGACAGCCACGGACGCGGCAACAAGGGCTTTAATAAAATTCTAGGAGACGTGTTCGAGGCCTACGTGGCCGCCATCGTGCTGAGCGACTTTGATGCCAAAGGCTACGACACTGCGGAACAGTGGTGCGTGGCATTATGGGCCCCCAAATTACTCAAGGCGCTCGAGCAAGACCCGTCCATCCACCACAACGAGTCATCAAGCCAGGCGGATGCGAGGTCGACCTATGATGTGGACGCGAAGGCCAAGCTTCAGAAGCGACTTTGCGGAGCGAACCTTGTCCGACTCCACTACGACACTGACAAGCCGACCGTGGAGCTCAAGGGCGACAAGCTTGGTCAGAATGTCCACTTCATCGCACTGTACGTGGAGTCTGCATTTTTCGGGGTGGAGAGAAAGCTACTCGCCAAAGGCGAAGGCAAGAACAAGGTTGAAGCTGGTAATTGGGCCGCTATCAAGGCCATGTACGATCCGACTACAATGCAATTCGTCGATGAGCTGGAACAAAAGGTGCTTGCAGAGCGAGAGCGGCGGATTGAAGCCAAAAAGAGGGCCGAGGAGGAGGCCCATTCCAAGACTGTTGACGCTAAGGTCGACGGAGATTGAAGTGGGGGAGGGAAGTCTGGCATTCTGGAGACGACTGGCGGTCATGTGTATGGCCCATGGAATCCAACAATTCGCATCAGAGACGGGTCAAACGTTTCAAGCAGTCAGTAGCTGGTTCAAGTACCAGAGACCGTCATTGATGCTCCCGCGCCCTCTGTAGGGGAAGTACTCTGTCCTAGCTGAATGCTCAGCCGTCCAACTCTTCCCTTTCTTCAATCATTTCATCAACAACTGTTGCGGTCGCCTACTGTTCTCCGCCAATGCTCAGCAGCCGAGACCTGTTCCAATCAGATCGTTGCAAGCCTCCACATCCTTCTAGTAACGATAGCCCCAGATTCTAGGCCTGCGGCGTCGACTCGAGGGATCGAATTGAAACAATGAGCGTAGCTCCCTGAGCGCGCGCGCGCGCTGCGGTCTGGGTCACCGCAGGTACGGGTCTTGCTGCTCTCTTTCAGTGATACATCTCATATTCTATGCTCATGACTACCATACCCTCCCCATTGCGAGCAATAGGTCGCGGATTTGCTTGTGGCAGAGCGCCATCGTTCCACTGCAATGTCAGGGCATTTCACAGACCTAGCCTGCCCTCTTGGGGCATCACAACGCGACTTCTACCGTGGCATCGTGAGTCATATCGTTCTGTGTGAAGTATCGAAGGGGGCACAGTAGATATAGCCAAGGTGTGCCCAAGCTCAATACAGTCACTAACTTACAGAGATTCTTCAAACTTTCCATGACAAACATTCCCGATCTGGTCTGTGCCTCGCCACAATCATTGCCCTCAACACTACACCTCATCCCCATACGCCTCAACGATCTCGACCAGCCGCACTTTGATGTCTCTGTGTCGCTGCAGAGCACCCGGAAGCCACTTTTCCAGTTTCTTCCTGACAGAAGGGGAGATGGCATCGCCTGCCTTCTCCGCAAAAGCACCTTCGAGCCAACCTGTAATGTCATCGAATACCTCTTCGACGGCTTGAATCAGGGGGTTGAGCTGCGCATTTGCATCGTCCTCAATCGCATTCTTGAGGTCGTACACCACGCTTAGGAACGGGGAGCTGTTGCCCTTCGATGCGAAATGGCCTCCGAGCAATTTGACGATTTCTTTGCGATAGCCTCGTCCTAGCGTGTGTTAGCAGGCTCGTAGTGATTTGAGTGGTCGGGCGGGGGTTCGGGTACCTATAACTAGTTTGCACAGATCGTAGGCGTCGTCCATCGCCTTGTCGATGTAACTCTTCTGTGCGTTGATTCCAGGCTTCGTTGCCTCGGTCTTGCTTGATCTGTTCTTATGTTAGCGCATGGACTTCTAGCGGACAAGGGTAGACACCGACTCGAGCTTGAGGACGTATTCTCTCTTGGTTTTATTGCAGAGGCGCTCCACGGCTTTGATCTTTGCCTCGATCAATGCACGAAATTCGCCTCCCTTGCTGCCAAGTCGCTTCTCTGCACCTCGTTTGTTGGCATCAGCTACTACTCCTCTGATCTCGGCCAACAACGCTGTTTGTAGGCTGTTGAAGGCCTCGGTCTCCTCGCTGGTGAAGGTCTCCCAATTGCTCAGGACAAGTTTGCGGAACTCAGCAAAGAATATTCGATTCCAGTTCTGTCGACTGACTTTCTTCGTCTCATGAGACCCAGAATTGGCAATAAAAGCCTTAAGCGTCGACGGGTGCCACTTCATCTTCTCCGCGGCAATTTCGGTAGCTGTCTCAATGAGTGAGTCCATTCGTCGCTTTACTGGGCGGTGGAGGCTGTCTTCAATTGCCGAATCCAGGGTTGCAAAATAGATGCCGTGCTTGAGATCGCTAATTCGGCCTTTGCCTCGTTCGATGGTCAATAGGACATCCTGGTTACGCTTCAGATGCGCAGGATTGGCTACAAGACTGGCTCCGAGAAGGAATGCCTCGACCCCCGCGATGTGATCTTGCATAACAGCCATTTCGTCGGCGGCCGTCGTTTCCAGAACATGGCGTCTGAGGTCCGGGATGCCGGTGCGAGGCAGGTCTAAGAGGACTCCTTTGACCGACACCGCGCCCTTGCACCCCATGTAGTGTTCATTCGAGATGAGGAAACACTTTGCTGTGAAGCCCATATCGTCCAGCATAGATTCTATCTTGTCTCGATAGTATGGCCTATGAATGTCCCAGCCAAGATTGATCATTATCGCATCCGCTTCGGTCGCTCTGATCTTCAGCATGGTCAGGTCGGTCTCGTCGGCGTCGATCTCTTTCGCGGCGACTTGCAACTGCTCATCGGTGGCCCCGCGCGCCAAACCGCCGGCGTCATCCACAATGCATCCTGTCAACATTGCATTTCTGCGCTCGGTTAGGTCTTCCAGAAGGTCACCAATTTCGGTCTCGAGTTTCTGTCGCTGCTCAAACTGTGCCATGTAATCGGCATTCTGGAATCCAAGCGCTTGCAAGTGATTAAGCTCGCTCGAGTCGTCTGCACTGGCATCCAGGTGCGTGCATACAACTGAGCACGGTTTGGCAGCCGCATATCGGTGTAAAGCATCAGATACGGTCCTGTTGGTGCAGACACGGCTGATATGGCAGACTATCCAGATTTCATCGCAATCAGATACACGATGCGTAGAAGCTTTCGCACGAAGATCATTCGTGTCCCCCGCGCCTGGCCAGTCAACGAAGATTGCATGTTCCAGAATAGGTACATCGCGAATTCCGATGTGGATCTTACTAACAAGTGCCCACAGAGAAGCAGTTGAAACCTCGTTGGAAGCGGCATACAGCTTGAGCTGCGCTTGGAGCTCTTCCTGGGTATCTGCTTCGAATAGCGACACAGGTATCTGGTCGCCAGGGCCCTTCCTATTCTTGTTCTTCTTCTTCGCGTTTGCTGGCGCCTCCGTGCCCTGCGGCAAGAGAGTCTTGCACCATTTGATGAAGACGCTGATAGTTTGGTCTTCAGGTCCGTTGGCCGCCGATTTGAGGAAGGCCTCGGCCTGTTTAGTATCCTTAAACTCCGGCTGCTCGCAAAACAGCGAACGAAAGACCTCGAATGCCGAATGGGAGGCCTGGCGTTTGGTGTTCCGAGCGTGAAAGGACTCGTCATCGTCCAAGACGTTGGCGCATTCCGCATGAGGGGTGCGTGTTTTGTCAGCTTTGGCCTGAGCCCCTTTTGCCATGTCCGCCAGTTCCAATAGGTAGCTGCAGTAGTCTTTGTAGAGTGCTCTCAACTTGGCCCGGATCTCGTTGAGGGACAGGCAGACGATACGCGCCGCGAAACGACGTGTCTGGGCCGCGAACGGACCTTCGTACGAGGTTGCTACGCGTGTGACACTTTCTCCTAAACCAAAAGCCATCGCAAGGTTAGGCATTCCAAGGACGCAGTTGATTGTAGAGCTTTTACCAGCTCCAGAGTCACCAACTAAGCATATGCGCCGTTTTCGCTTTGCGGGAGGACTGGTTGCTGCCGCAGCATTGCGTAGCAAGTGACGGTATGCTAACTCGGTGCGTGCTGTCTGCGGGACGAGCTCTTTCGCGTCGAATCCAAGCTGGGCAAGCGCGTCTCGGAGATCTTTCAGTCGGCCATCGTATGCAGCCGACCGAACGGTTAGTCCCTCTTCTTCTCCTGAAGAGTATTTGAAGCCGAGTGTCTTTCCCTTTGTTCTGTCGCGCACTCTGCGTGCTCGCCTCTGGCTGGCCTTTGTGAGATCGTTATCCACTTTGGGTACGAAGAGTGCTTGTTCTGCCATTGCCAAGGTAGTCGAGGCAGATCGCTACGTGAACCAGCAACAGGATGTCAGTAACGAGAAGGTGTTGTAACGAGGCAGGTTGCGAACAGAATCGCGAAGCAACTTGTGCTTATGGGATGCAGCTGTGGGGCCAATTGTGATATGTTCACTTTCTGTCTGCAGATGACCTTGCAGGCTGTGAAATGAGGGTTCAGCTCGTGAAGGTGGAAGTGCAGGGAACTGCGAGACATCAGTGACATGTCTCTTTCTCAATTTTATGCAGACTATGACGGGTACTAGCACGATCCATCACCATGAGTCTAGTACGGAGCACTGGATACGGCCTGGATGAAGCGCGCCTCGCAGCCCTGATCGGTACCTTTCCACGATATCTGGGTCTGCATTAGCACACGAGCTCACTCTACAGCATGCCTCACTTACCACAGCTTGCTCACGTGCGCCAGGGCAGATGGTCCAGCCCTCACACTCTCCGTCCACGGCTAACAAGTATCCACCCTTCAAGCTCACATTACTTCCTTCCTCCGGCGTAGGGTCAAAGGCGAGGTCTTCTCCCGCCTCCACTTCGGTGCTCTCATACTCGTACTCGCCATTGCCGTGTGCGCCATAGGCGATGGTGTGGAGAGCGTTGTCTGTCAAGTTGAATCTGGGAAGACTGCCGTATCCCGGGCCAATCAGACGGAGCTGGTACAGGTCGCTGCTGGGTCCGTCGGCATCGAAGAGTGAGGTGGCGTTCACATTGGGCAGGAGAGAAGATTCCGAGGCCGGGTCGTGGGAAGTCGTGGTGACGAGGTAGAAATCGGTGAGGTCTTGGGCTGCTGGGAGAGCAGATGCGAGGGAAGCAGCGAGGGGGATGAGAAGCGCGGAGGAATGCATCTTTGAGGTTGAAATTGAGCTTGTGAAGACCGGACGAGAAAGACACGACTTATACCTTTCGTGGGAACGCGTCTGTGGGTGAGTACGACGCGGCTACATCATTGCGAACCCACATGCCACGCCAGACGAGCCACTCACCGCTGCTCTTTCGCCGTATCCGATTCGTGTCGGTGATGACGAGCTGTCGTGCATTTCCGATCCGAAAGCTTCTGCGTACTGACTGCCATGATCAGCTGCTGAAGGTGACAGATGCGGTGGATGGATGGTCGATGAGACGTCGTGTTGTTGCCTCGAGACGAGCCACAACAAAGCCTTTTCCTTCACTGCCATCGTATGAAGTACACATTGACATCATCCGCATCTCAACATGAAACCTGGTGCGGCGTCGAGACTGGTCGAGAGATTCGTACAGACGAGCAAACACTGTCTGCAAGCATGTGACTGTGAAGGTCATTCGGACCACAGCCACAATCCAAGAACCACCTGGCAACATGCCACCACGCCAGACTGGCCATGTGATTCGACTCCATACGGTTGTAGTCCAGGACACCAGGTGGTAGACCGGAGGTATAGCAAGTCACTGCAGAAATGGCAGCAGAAGAGATATCTCTGCTCAGTTCCCGTGGCATCTGCAGAACACTAGAGTCGACATCGCGTGTGCTGCTTGATTCCTTGCTGGAGTTCAATCACAGCACGACAATTCCCCGAGCAGACACAGTCATGACAGAACCACCTCAGCAAGTACCACCGCTGGTGAACGAGGACGCCCCCGAATGGGCGAAGAATCTGATCGCCAAATCCAATCGGGCATTCCGAGACGAGGAGAACGCCATCTATCTGGTCCGTCGTCCCTCCGCGCGAGCTTTGTCGACCTCACTGACCGCGTTCAGCTCGAGATGACCTGTGCACCACCCGGCAACCCAGTCGTCACAGAGTTGATCAACGCACTGGAAGGACACTTCATCATCTGGAATATCCGCCCCAAGTCCCATGTCGTCGCCTCTTCGACAGAGATGAAGCTGAGCTGGCTCGTACCCATCGGGAACAATGGAGTGATTCCTTACATTCCCGAACTCGAGTCGAAGGAGCTCAAGGTGACCAAGGTCCGTGACGGGGTGGTTCCACAGGCCGAACGCGACCAGAACCAGGACGAGGCTGGCTACGGGACGGATCACGAAGCGGGCGCCGAAGCTGCTGCCGACGCAGGTCCTGCTTTCCAGATGGATGAGATGGATGCGAATTGACGAGGGCACTGTTGATAAGATAAGATGCTCCGGGTTGGTTTTCCAAGAAAGATATTAGAGGAATTGCGACGACACGCTTGCCATATCAATGAGCTCGTTGAAGAGGACCTCCAGAGAATGCTAGGCCTCTAGATCTTGCGACAAAACAACCTGGTCTCGCGCCCCGGCGAACATTCTGAGCTCCTACCTCCTCTCCTGTGAGCACCGGCCCATGTCTGCCAAGCGTTCATATGAATGACGTTGCGGGGTAACTGTTGTGGCTTGCTTTGACTTTCGGCATCACGAACCTGTGAAGACTCCCCATCACATTCTCTCCACTGCGTTGAAGAATTCACTTTCACTCTCCCGTACTGATCCAAGAAGCAAACAAGCACATCAACTCACCACCATGTCCCACCAAGACCTCACCCACTCAATGACAGGCACCAACGGCGAATTCCTCCAACGTGCCTATGCCCTAGACTCCACATCAGCAGCTCACGACCTCTACTCCGCATGGGCAGCATCCTACGACCAAGACCTCTCCGCTGGCGCCTACGCTTCGCCCATCCGCGCAGCAGAAGCACTACTCCGCCACCTGCCCTCAGCAGCATCCTCAGAACAAGCAGAGAAATCCGCCATGACGGTCCTCGATGCGGGATGTGGAACCGGCATGGTCGCCGAATGCCTCATCCCTTCAACACAACTCACCGGACAAAATTTCGTCATCGACGGCGTGGACCTCACGCCTGGAATGCTGGATGTTGCGCGCGACAAGGATTTATATCGCAAGCTTTCGACTGCGGATTTGAATGAGCCTTTGCTGATTGTGGATGGGACGTATGATATTGTCATGTGCGTGGGGACTCTGACCAAGGGACACGTAGGGCCGAAGGTGTTGAGTGAGCTTGTGAGAGTGGCGAAGCCGGGAGGTGGTTTGATTGTGGCAACGGTGCACGATGAGATTTGGGAGTCGGGTGGGTATAAAGCTGAAGTGGAGCAGTTGGGGAGTGGCGGTGCTGTGAAGATGTTAAGCACGAATGGGTTTGGACTCATAGAGGGGCAGAGTAAAGGTGGGAGAATGGTTGTCTTGAGGAAGGAATGAAGGAACTGGCCCGCGATGATCGTGACTGCAAGTGGGTTCCATGGTTGCGTTCGACCAGGGCGCAGAAGAGAGAAGAACAGAGGGAAAGGGTCTTCTCATCGGCTACATGCATCACGCCGGCCGTCTTCCGTCTTGCCTGCAGCGCATGAGACGGAGAAGTCACGCTTCGGTTGTGGTGCTTCCTTCCATCTGCGACGCGATGATGGCAGTCACGACACGCATGGTGCGCGGACTTTCCCTCCCGCCCACACATCTCTGCTTCTTTGCGTCGAGTCTGCTTTCTTCAACGTCCGTCGCCTCACCTTGCCGACCTCGTTCCAAGACTTGCGTGTTGCTCCTTGCCACCAGATGGTCAATGTCATGATAGGGGAAGCGGTGAGAATCTGATGAGAGCGACTAGGCACCTTCTGCTGCAGGAGCAATCATTGCTTCGGGCATTGCAGTTACAATAGCGAATGTATTATCGCCATGGCGTTCCTGAGGCTTCAGCATTTTGCCTTGGCAACCGCTCCTGCACCATTTGTTCCGTGTCAAGTCATGGCTTGCCAATAATGAATAGACCACTAGAGCATAAGCAAACGCTTCGTGGTCTGTGACACTCGTAAGCCTTCATTTGACAAGCTGTCAACTGTCAAGGCCGGAACGTAAAGTCAATTCCTGGTCTTCTTCTGCCTTCTGTGCTTCAGGAGACTGCAGTGTCTCGCATAATAAGATAAGTGACAGCCACCTGTAATGCAGCTGTTGTGGCAACGGCGATCACGCCTCCCTTCATTTGCCTAGGCTTTGCTGACGCAACATCCGTGAAGAGTGCAGGTTGGGCAAAGCATGAAGTCGCCTGATTGGGCATGTGTAAAGGAGCGGTGCCGAAAGCAGAAGTGATCGATTCTTGGGCCCCGAAGTATGACTCGACGTCTGCCGTATACACCTGCAGTGGCGACCATCATTGCCGCTATCAGAGTGTGCGTCCACCGCCTCCTTCCCGGCAACCATCACCGTACTCAGCGCCAATATTTCGGCCTGTCGTGCCTGTCGTGCCAAATGCGCCCCAAGTGAGCCTTGCAACATCCGCATGCCATGCTGGTCACCGTCTGGAACCCTTGCACGCACAGTATTGAAGCCGTGGCGGTGTCTGGAACGTCTGGGACCGGGCTTCCCTGGATGCGACGATAGCAGGCTGCACATATTGCAGCTGTAACTGTCGGCCCAGGTTCACACACCTTGACCACTTTCTCACAGCTGGCTGGACTCCTGCAGGGCTGAAGCAGAATCTGCACTCTGCATTATTATTGCCAACGCCGTTGCCGTTGGGGCAAACTGTAGTGGTGGCCTTTGACAGACCGGACGGATTAGAACTAGAGCTGCACCTTTTTGGCACGCCGTTTGTGAGCCCCGTGATATTGCATCGCTGGAAGCCGGATCTGTCAGTGCTGGATACCCGAATGTGAAGCGTCACCTCTTTGCGTTACATACCAGACCCGAGTATGAGGCGACACGAGGATCGATAGCACCAGCGGCATAAGCAAATCTGGCCAGCAGATGCCCAAGTGTGCAGTCGCCCGGCGGAACACAGTGTGGCGTATGCTTCACAATTGCCCGACATGAAACGCCCCAAACGTTTGAGCCGCAGGTACGCACGTGGCCAGCAGATTCAGGGTGGCGGTGACGCAGATCAGTGGCGGCACTGCCGGGAAAATAAGTACCACCAGCACCCTGCGCAAGTGAGAAAAGCTTGCAACACAATTCAAAGCTTCCTGGTTTCCATCCACAATCAATCTCCCCACACAACGCAAGCTTGTCTTACCCAAACCACACTCATTTAGTGCCTACCAGAGCACGTTCAAACATAACGTCCATCATGTCACTCCTTTATCAACCAGGCTCTACGGGTCACTGGCAAGCGACAACAGACGAACGTGAATGCACGCACGAAGCAATCAGCGATCTGCTCGGAGTACGAATGCCCATCAGGCCAGAATCAATGAGGCGAGAGTCCATTCGACGGCTGTCTGTCAGCAGACCCATCGCGACAGTCGAGCTGCTGGGACGACCATATCGGATTCCAGAGCCCTGCCCGAAGCAGTTTTACCGCGAGCTCACCTACCTGAGCGACGAGGAAATCGTCGACAAGTACAAACTCGTCCCTTGCGAGGCTGAACTCTGCCGGGCCGCCCGGCGTCTCTCAGTGGCCAGCAAAGGCAGCGTCGCCTCCAGCAACGCGGCGCGATGATTACAACCAAGACAGCACACCATAGAACACATTCGACTGCTCCCACTTCCGGCAAGTGGGCATCCCCCAGGGCAATATCTATTTTCTCGGCGCTGGACGCGACAGATGCGTAATACTAGATGGCCATCCAAGGTCGACCATACTGGATTTAATGCTAGAGACATGGCCAGGAGCCAGAGCAAACGGGGAGGAGCGGGGGTAGACTTCGGTCTTCAATCTTGGGGCGAAGCCGTCACGATGTTGACGACTGCATGTCTTGGAACGTGGGACGGAATGAGATGTAGGACTATGTGAGAGATTCATCTTCTCACAGATTTTAAAACCATGTATTTTAGCGAACAATCCGGCTCAGCTCCGGCTTACGTTCTTCTGCCATCCTGTTCAACCTCGCACGTCACCTGCTGGGTCTCCTTATGCGGTCTAAAAAGTAGATGTTTTTGCAGAGTGCAACGAGAGAGGCCAAGGCGGGGAAGAGGAAATGCCTCCTATGAATAGCCCGGAACGTGGATAGCATTGGACCGGCTCCCAGGTCTGTGAACGTTGAATCCGACAGGCAATCCGAACAGGAGAGTGCCAGTCGGTGTGTGAAAAGCAGAAGAGACAGCTGCCGCGTACAAACCGTCCCGCATCTTGATCGACCTAGTCTCTGTTGCCAAAAGTCTTCGTTTCCCCACCCCTCCCTCTTCACATGCTGAGAAGAGCATCCTTCTTCGACCGCATTAATCCGTCGTGCTACCCCTACCCACGCCTACATGCCGGTCGCTAATGCGATGTTTCGTAGGCCGCTATGGTTAGCTACTGCTCCTGGAATGAAAAGCTCATTCCCACTGCTTATTCACTAACGAGTTTCAGGAACCACCTCGGTAGTACTGCCGCTGGCAAGCTTCAACGACTACCGAGCAACACTCCACCTCTTCTTGCTGCTACGAAGCGCATAATAAACACACGTCACAATGCAACGGCAGCTTCCTCTCAGCCTCAACGTGTCGACCACGATAGCCCTTTTGATCGACGAGGTGGCTCTCTACGAGCATGGCGGACCACTGCCAAACCCGATCATTACTTGAACTCTGATGCGTTACGGGTCAGTAATGGCGTGTCAGGCGGCTCGTCCGCTGCTGATATTATCAAGCATCCACTGCCCAGATTTGAAGACTCTGCCTCTTCTGCTCGGTCACTGCTCTACGAAAATGGCGAGCTCAAAATATACGATGAAGTCGAGAATAGATCGATTCGAATGTAGGTCATCTCGTCGCTCGTTTCTCGAGATTTCCACTCACTGATATTCGTAGACCAGGACAGTGGTTGAGGTAGGTGTGCCGCGATATACGTTCCTTCGTCAAGTCTGACTGAGCAGGGACAATTGTGCTTGTTCAAAATGCCGCAACACCGACACAGCGCAGAGGCAGATCAATGTATTGAAGGTGCGACTTGTCGATCGTTTGGATCGGAATCCCTGCTGACTGCGTACAGGGCTCTATCAACACGACAATCTCCAATGTTCGTATGGAAGATGCTCGACATGGGCAAGTTACAGCGACGTGTATGGATATATACTCGATATTCTCTTCAGCGCTAACATCCCAACAGTCAGCGATGGCCATCAAAGTGCGTACAATGCCCAGACTCTGCTCAACAGACGGAACAAGAATGTTACCAGAAGCAGAACCGGTGTAGTCCCGTACGTGCGAATACAGACCGATCTAGACAGCACATGCTAAGATTGGCTAGCATGAAGCTCTGGACGGCAGACATTGCCTCAACACGTCCAGCCGTGCAACACACAGATGTGCAAAGCATCAGTGGCATGAGTGAGCTACTTGCAAAGATTGTGAGACTACCAAAAGAGCCTCCGGATCTCGCACTGACGCGAATACAGCGCACATATGGGTTCTGCGTCGTTGAAGACATGCCTGCAACTCCAGAAGCAACCGAGGCCCTCCTGAATTTGATTGGTCCCATTCGCAACACACACTACGGTATGCTATTCATGCAGCGAAGGTTGAGCGCACCCCGCAAACACTAACAACATGAGCTAGGCGCATTCTACGATTTCACATCCGACCTGACAATGAAAGACACAGCCTACACTTCGGAATTCCTCGAACCTCACACCGACAATACCTACTTCACCGAACCAGCCGGAATCCAAGCATTGCATATGCTCTCTCACACCCAAGGCTCTGGCGGCGAGTCTTCACTCACAGATGGCTTCAACGCAGCAACGCAGCTCTTCGTCCAGGATCGAGAGGCATACCTGACACTTTCCGAAGTCGGCGTCTATGCTCACGCCTCGGGCAACGAGGGAATCAGCATCCAGCCTTCGCAGGCATTTCCCGTGCTGAATCACGACCCGGAAGAAGGGTGCTTGTTCCAAGTCCGATGGAACAATGCCGATAGAGCAGGCATCGCAGCAGATTTTGACATCGTGGAGAAATGGTATGCGGCTGCGGAGAAGTTCGACCGGCTGTTGAGCGACAAGAACAACCAATACTGGTTCCAGCTCCAACCTGGGCAGACGCTCTTGTTTGACAATTGGAGAGTGCTGCACGGCAGGAATGAGTTCACGGGGAAGAGAAGGATGTGTGGCGGGTATATCAATCGTGACGACTTTATTTCGAAATTTCGGATGACGAATATGAGCAAAGAGGATCTGGAGGTGTCGACTGTGTCGGGATGAGCGAATGGAAAAATTCCGCGACAGAGCTGCGATCAGAGCGGACGAGAGCCATTCCAATCTACGTTGATCTCATACTTTAGCAGGTAGATGATCAGAGGGTGTTTTTACACCGCGACAGTACCAAGTAGGGTGATTGCCGAGTTGCGCCCTACGACCTACGTCCCCATCGTTTATTGAAGCTGACGACGTTCTACTCACACCGATGCACAGTGAAAACCGACGATGAATCCCTCGCCAGTGCCGCAAGACTTCGCCGCTCGGAATGCGAGGTTGCCACATGCGCGATCTCTGGCAGAGATGGAGAAGTCAGCGAACATCCGCACGTTTGTAGTAGCTAACTCAGAGGAAAGTCGCCTGCGAAAAACTATGCATATTTGAAAGAACTGCAGGTGTTCCAAGATAAGCATATCCAAGTCGTGAGCCGGTATATCGTCATTCCGGCTCGTGAGGCGGCGAGGAAAGCATCTTATTCCGATTCGGATGGCCATCGGAAAGAAGTTAGAGGCGTTCGTGGCGCCCCATTGATACCATTCACGCGCGGAATGAGGGATGAGACCCGATCGGGGAGGGTACTCTCGAGAGACTCGTCTCGATTGCGATCTATGGGTTTGCATGAATCCGAGCTTCACTATTCGTGAAGGATAGTCGGGATTGATTGGAAACCCTGAAGCCATGACGAGAAGAAGCTTCATCCGGAAAGAAAGGTGTGTGATGGGGACAAAGATCCTGCCACTCGGGTGGGAACACAGCCAAGCTTCATGCGACTTCCTTTGCAGCAGAGTGTGCATGGCTTGGCTGAAACCGGGTGAACCAATTTCACGAGCGACATGTCCTCCGAGTTGGCGTAGACTCTGGAACGGAATGTGCTACAACAATATGGAGTAGGATATAAAGATCGGGCATGTCCCTTGAAGTCAATCAGTTCTCATCACACTATTCTTCCAAACAGACGAGATTGGTTTCTCATGACGACATGCAGTCTATACTGAGAGTCATCATTCTCGCATTCGCGCTGCTGACAGTGACAGCGGCCTTGCCCAGTAGGACCATCAGCCTTCCGTGGCGCCTCAGAATCTGCTGATTAGTTGTACAGCGCAAGTAGCAAGTAGATCTGCATCTCTGAAGCAGTATATTGGTGCTCTGGATCCCGGATCGTCAGTAGCGGCCTTGTGTCGAATGAAAGCACACGCTGACAGATCGTGAGCAGTTACTCGTTGGTCTTCGACATCCATGAAGGAGTGCTCGAAGAAATGACGCTCAAAGACAAGTCTGGGAAGATCTATGCGGACACTGCGCCGGGCTGGGGCTGGGGGCCAACGGGTATTGCGAACGAGATACTGTTCGATGTTGAAGATGATGTCAAAGAGATAGTGTTTACTGCTTCTGAGCCGAGGGGTCATGCCAAGCTTGAATATGAGTTGAAGAAGGTGTATGCGAAGAAGGCAGTATCGCTGCAGAAAGGCCGAATCGACTGAGTCCGGCGCGGTCTCGAAAATAGCAATGTCGCGAGGAGGACGGAGCGGGGAGGTGTGGCGGCTGCAGCATGGCATAGCTTCGAGGTGATATGAGTTGGCGCTCCGACGTGCATGTGCATGCATTTCAAACACATGGCGACTCCTTGGTCTCACTGGGACGCCGGAGTCATGCTGTGCGACCGCGTCCACCGGGCGGCTGCTCGTCACTGGCGTCTGCTGGCGGCGGCAGTCGTCGCAGCGGAGTCCCTTTCCGACACCGAACGGGGCGTCAATGATACCGTTGTCGCTGGCTGTGAGAGTCGTTGCGGAGGTGCATGGCATGGGCTGATGGAGCTAAGCTTGATCCATCGCGAGTGCTGCCTTGTCCGTCGTATCCTCAGCTGACGCGCCACAACCGTTGTTGGTCTGAGCAGAGCACATATAGGCGAGTGCTGCTTGCTCGGACATCCTCCATCCATTCACCACAGCACCATGGAGCGAAGAGACAGCGCGCTCGATGTCGTTCACGTCAACGCCAAAGATCAGCCTCGGCACATGCGGGAGGTCGCGCGCGGCTTGGCAACCTCCTCCCCCACCACGACCACGACGTGCCTCCTCAACAGGCTTCCCGACGAGCTGCTCTTGATCATCTGGGAATACGCCGTCGTCAACTCGGACCCGCTCCTCGTCAATTGTCCTTGCGACAGCTCCTTCGGCGGATGGAACGAGGAATACCACCACGAGCGCGATGCATGGAAGGAAGGCAGACATCACCCTCCCTGCCAGCCGCCATTGACACGCGTCTGCCGCAGCATTCGCTTTGACGCCTTGTCCATCTTCTACTCGCGCAATGCTTTCCGCGCTGGCTACTGCTACGAGTGCGACACCGACATCGTCGTTTCGTGGTTGCGCGTGATTGGGAAACAGAATCGCGAATTGCTGAAGGACTTCTTTTTCTGGGACGCCAATCCTGTTCACGACCAGTGCAGCCCCAAGTGTCTGAAGAAGCTCAAGAGGAGTGCCGTGGTGCGGGAGCTCGGCGGATGTGTGGACACCACAGACATGAGCGGGGCGTGCAGGCACGACGTGAGGTTTGGTCAAGAGCAGATGGACGAGCTTGAGGGCGTCGCGCAATTGTTCGAAGGGGTGCTGTGAGCCATACCAGACTGTCAGACGGTCGCAAGGAATGCGCCGCTGAAGGTTCTCGACCCACCGGGCATGGCATGCCCTAACCCGTTCGCATGGCGAGTCGTAAGGAGAGAAAATTATGGGAGCGCATTTGTTCTGCGCATAATGTCATTTTGGAAACGCGGCAGAGACAAAGGTCAGCTCTGCTGGTTCACGCCGGATTGGTCCTAAGGCTGGCTCTCAGTTCCCTTGGTGTGCATCCTCTGCCTCACCGGAAATAGTGGTAGTTGATGATTTCCCCTAATACGCATATTCAAAACGTCTCGCTTTTCTTCCACCGCGCCCATGACTCGCGGGCACCCTTGCGTGCCGCACTCGCTTAACACCACGGCTGGTCCGAATCTTCCCTGCTAGCTTTCAGCAAGGGTAAGCACTTCGATGGGCAATGCCCAAGCGACTCGAAGGACTTGCAATCCTGCTGAGACTGGACGGGTAGCTGCACGTGCCTGTCACATGCATTCCGGATGAAGTGAATGAAAGAGTGAACGGCGGACCCCACATAATCGTGCATATCGAGCAAGCCAAGTGACGTGGAAAGATGCAGCAGAAACAGCTGTCGAGCCGAACATGACAACAACACCATCCGTTCATCCTCGACCACCAAGCATCTCGGTCCAACGTCCGATCGAGCTGAAGGTGGTCATGTCGCAAACCCCCGCCCCCGACGAGCAACTCCTGGAGTTGCAGACTCTGCTCAAACGAGCCGAAACCTCCACTCGCTATGCCAAGGCGCAGTACAACGCAGCTCTTCAAGCCAGCAACGTCCGCCTGGAAGAAGCCAACAAGCAGCGGGCGATTCTGTTTGATATCGTGAAAAGCCAAGTGCAGGGCAGCACTTTATGGGACGCAAAGATAGCAAGTCAACTGGCCGAGAACCGATCCCAAATCGCCGCAGGACTTGTCATCGCCTCGAGGAACAAGTTGGAAGATCTGGAACGGGAAAGAGACGCCGCGAAGCAAGCACTCGACGAATATACTCGCGACTCGAGGTCGTTCAAACTGGCGCGTGAAGCGAAGGCGCGGAGAGAGGCGGCGGAGCAGAGGCAAAGAGAATTGAGGGCGAAGGAGACCTTGCCAGGTCCACGAACGCCACCACCTAAGGCGCCTGCCGCGGAGAAGCAGCAGCGAGACTTCAAAGCGAATGGGGCGTCGCCTACCAAGCAGTCGCCCTTCAAACAATCACCTGCCAAGCAGTCGCCCACGAAGCAATCCCCCACCAAGCAATCACCCACCAAGCAGTCTCCAGCCGGAGAGCCGGGGAAAGCCACCACGGGGTCAAGTCAGCAGCCATTCTACGATTTTCTCGTCCGGCACTGCCAACGAACAACGCCACAGGACGAGCGCCCACCTCCGGAGCCATTCGACCGCAAACCGCCAACTCCTGTCCGAAGCCACCCAAAACGCGCCCCATTACCGGCACTGCCACCAAAGTCACAGACGGAAATCTACCGTGAATGGCACGAACACACCAAGCTCGCTTTTGCCGATTACAGTTCATTGATCAACTTTCCGGCCCCGCCTCCTCCTCGATCACCGTGCGCCAAGCTCGAATGCGCAACATCCGTTTCGAGATGTCAGCTCGGCATCTGCGTCGACGACATCGAAAAGGCTTTCAAGTCTCTCGACCTGCCGTCGATGAAAGAGGAGAGGGCACGCTGGCATCCCGATCGGTTCGTGAGGTGTATGGAGAAGGACAAAATGCAGGGCATGGCGAAGGAGGTATTCCAGGTTGTTGATGCAATGTATCGGAAGGAAAAGGAACCGTGAACCGTGTAGGGGTTGTGTTTGCGGGTATGGCTTGTGGCGTCGAACGTGCAGAGGGTGGCAGCAGGCCGCTGCAAATAATAGAGCACACGGGTGTCCACTGACGATCCTCTGTGACTGAATGTTGAAGGTAGAAGGCTGTGGCGGCGACATGTAACATATCTCAGTGTCCACCACGAAAAGCCCGCGCACAGCGGGTCCTTCAACGCACCTCGTTTAGTCGAACATGTTCACCACGCACGGCAGGATTCGGCTCCCCGAACATGTGCCGCCCGGCCCACGCGCTCCTTCGGCCGGAAGCCGCGTCTCCACTTCCCCGACTCTTCGGTTCTCTCTTGTGCATCTCGTGACTCTTCTCCGCCAACGCACTTCATCGCTCACAACAACTCCTAATTGGACACTTCCGTCTGCAGTTCCGCTCCCAACAGATGCCTATGACGTGGAGCGACCGCAAGATGTCCATCCGGCATCATGCTTGCTCATCAGCAACTGTACATGCCGAGAGATCATCACTCTGCGCAGCAAAACGTCCGATTGCACCACGTGGTCACCGACCCGGAAGACATTGCCTCGCTGCCTACTTTCGAGTCTGCTGTCAGCGTCCAAGACTGAACGTGAACCAGCTGACCTGCTGTCACAAGGATTGCTGTAGCAAAGTCGGACCTAGAAGCCACTTCCTCCACCTTCTTGACCAGGTCCACTGCGCCCAGACGTGAGTCTACAGGCGGTCATGAAGCAGATGATCAATTATAGCGACATGTTCGTCGTCGCTTACTGCAGAGATCGTCGCAGTGGGTGTTGGCTGCGCTCATCGTATGCAATGTAAGTTTTCTTTGCAGTTCAAGCTGAACTATTTAACATTGCTGGGGAAAGCACATCGTATCTAGCGTTTTTACGCTATTGACTCGAACCTTGGAACGCGGATCCACGCTATTCGATTTCCAAATAAACTTGCCGCCTAACTCTATCTCATCGCCCATTCCGGCGTTCCCTCCTCCAATCTCGAAGGGCAATATTTTCGGCAGCCCGAGCTCGTCGCTATCGTCTCGTACCCCAGCGTGATTATCCGGTAATCATGGTGGTGTTCACATCAATAGCTGCAGGCGCACTTTCAATAAGCTACGCGGTAGCCACGCCTCTTGTGAAGCGCGATTATCCTCCCGTTGGCGAATGTACTGGACAATGTGAAGGAAGACTCCACGACCCAGCGGTGATCTATCGTGAAGACACATCAACATACTACCGCTTCGCCACAAACGACGGAATCAACGTTGCCATCGCCCCAAGCATATCTGGACCATGGACATTTCAAGGAGCTGCATTACCTGGCGGATCCTCCATCGACCTGCCTGGGAACCGAGATCTCTGGGCACCAGATATATTCAACTTGGGAGGAACATACTACCTCTACTATTCCGTATCCCAAATCGGGAGCATGAACTCTGACATTGGAGTCGCAACATCTCAAACTCTGGACGCAGGCGACTGGACTGATCGAGGGTCGATCGGCATCCCGGTATCTGCAAGCTACAACCGCATTGACGCAAACCTATACGCCTATGATGCCAACCGACTCGCGCTCAACTTCGGATCATTCTGGGAGAACATCTTCCAACTACCAATCCAAAACCCTCCGTTACGAGTCGAAGCTGCTGGGCCGCTGCAACATCTCTCCCGAAACACGACTGCCCGCCCGCAAGGGCTCTCAATTGGAGCTCAAGAAGGGGCATACATGTTCTTCTGGCAAGGATGGCATTATCTCTTCTTCTCAGCTGGAAACTGCTGCAACACGGCTGACGACCTTGCGCCTGCGGGAGAAGAGTACCATATTCTGGTCTGTCGGTCACAAGACCAATCTGGTGGCTTCATGGATCAGGGTGGCAGAGATTGCTTGACGCAGAATGGCGGGACGTTGGTATTGGCGGGTCATGATGATGTTTACGCTCCAGGTGGGCAGGGCGTGATGTGGGATGCCAGAGAGGGCAGTGTGGTGATGTACTACCATTACGTGCGCCCGAGTGTGTCGTACGACTACGATAACTTCTTCTTTGGTTGGAGCAAGCTGGATTTTAGCAGTGGTTGGCCGGTTGTGGTGGCATAGGAGCGGAATGAGATGGAATCTATCGACAGCAATCTGATAGTAAAGTAACATGAACATAAGACCGGTCTGGTAACTGGCACCACTTACCTGATCCTGAACACTCTTCTCTCAAGCCCTCAATGTCGGCCTATCACAAATCCATAATCTGATCGACAAGAGCATCGACAGGTGACTTTTCAAGCGCAAGTCTGTGAAGTTCAGCGTCCAATTCATCGATCGCGGTGCATTCTGCAGGGTTGTAAACCTGCAAATGGCCGTGCAGGTGCAAACCGACATGCTGAGGTCCAGCTTCGTCGCAACGACAGTGCACTAAGAAGTTGACCGCGCGACAGCACCATTTGTGCACAAACTCGACGTAGCCCGGACGTAAGAAGGATCGTCGAAGTTTCCTCTCGTCCAACATCTGCTGTTCAAGGACATTAAGCAGTTCTACCGGCACAACAGTCAAAGGCGATTCTAATCCGTTGCAAAGAACTCGCATTTGCTGTGTTATTTCACTCTTTCTTCCATGACTGCCATGGACATTGGTGCTGGTAGGATTAGCGATGGAGGCTTGAGTGACACCAGAGCGAGCTCGATTGCTGCACTCAAAGCATTGGGATGGACAGAAATGGTCTCGGAGCCGGTTGGCTCACGATTGGATCTGGACCATTGGGAGTTCATCTCAACAAAGGCTCCTCTGGTGTTGGTGTTCTCGTGACAAGCCTTGATTTCTTCAATCTCCGTGTCGGTCGGCAGCACTTTATCACATTCTGGACAACGCAGCGCCAGCATCTCGTCGAGATTTGTCCTTTGTAACCCTTGCCACGTGCTCGGCACGAAATCTTGACACGGAAGCGCGACGATAGGCAGGTGGCGCTGAGCATCACCAAAATTGTGAAAAGCGAGCTTGGCCAGGAAGTACTGGTGGGCAGTCCAGAAACGGCGGGAGCCCCAAGGATGCTGGTCGATTTCTGCTTCGACTTGATCGGGATCAAAATGTTTCGTCATCTGTTCTTCGACGTGGTAGCACGCCATATCCGACTTGCGTTCGATCAGATGCAGAAACATGGCGATCCATAGCACTTTCCTGTACTGAGGCTCTTCAAGTTGCATGACCTCAGCGGAAACCAGTGTCCATTCTTGTGTGTTGACGACAAGACCGTCTTGCATTGTGACGAGTCGAAAGGCATGCTTCCAGTATCGGTCCTCGCGTGCCAGTGTTCCTTCGACATACCATACTGCAGTTCGGATTCTCCGGGCAGGTGGCACAGCTGGGTGATCGCGTGCAATAGTGGCCCGAGGTTTGGCAGTGAAGAATGGACTTGTTCATCGAGACTCGAAGAGAGAACAACATAAAAGTCAGTCCCGAATGATCGCTGGAGCGTTCCGTCTCTTGATGGTCGGACTCGGTACTCTGCAAAAGCTGGCTCGGACAAGACGGGCAGACTTCCCTCCTGGTAGAGCAGCTCGCAGGCGGGATACTTGAAATGTAAGACGTGAGGATGAGAGGCGTCCATTGTCTTCTCTGTTTGCCGTTTTTCCAAGCTTGTTTGCGAAACTTCGACCTCGAGGCAATATATCATAAGCCATCCTGCAGACCACGAGAAAACGTAGGTAAAGCTCTGGTGGTTGGACGATCGTCGCGTGAAGGTCGGTCGATGCTTTTCGCCAGTGATTTGCTCGGCAGAGAAGTCAGGCACAAAGGGTGAGCCAACAAAAGGCTTGTCACGTGATATTCAGTGAAGTATAGCGAGGCCTCACCATTTAAGAAAAGATGATGCTCGAGGTCCGTGACATAGAGGAGTTCGCCCCGATTGGGTTCGTGAGTTCCAGTGAGCGCAGAAGGACGAGGCAAATGTCGCGATGATGTTTGAGAATGATGCTGGACAAGTTTCTACCGAAGAAGGTACAGTCATGGATGGAGTGTCACAGTGATGAGTCGGGGCTCGGGATTCGGGACGGACCGCAGTGATGCCAAGTCCGTGAGCCGGCCAACTCCACTTCCAGCACGCACCGCATCGATTACCTCATGCTGAATGCCACATGACTTGGAGAAACCAATGTAGCTTGAGAGACACGACTCCAAACTGAGCTGACAAGCTTGCTTCTCAGGGCTCCTTGATGGCGCTTGATGGAGGCCTCTGAAACCACAACTGGAGCCTGGTGTGCACGCTATGAAAGCCGACCGGAGGAACAGCCTGAAGGGGCTATTCGAGATAGTGGTAGCCGGCCTGATCGAAGCTCGTCTGAAATGGTGTCATACTTCCTACGCCAACCTCCTAGGCATCCGAAAGGTCATGGTAGCCCTTCCTTCTACAGCTCACTTGCCAACAGCTCGCTACAGCCAATGGCTTAGGAATGCCGCATTGTACAGGTTGGAAGCGGCAAGATGAGGCACAGAAGTGCACGACCGACATCCATGCCCATGCACAATTGATAGTCCCTCCGCTACGATGCCCAAAACAGAAGGTGTCAGTTGTGCAAGTCTTGGCTTTTCTTGGAAGCCTTCAGTGAGCCACTGAACGCCACTGTAGTTGCTTGATTGACAAGACCGACAAGACTTGTTCCGGGAAGGCACAAGACTCGATGGCGACAGACTTCTGTGGTCTTATTGACCGTATATATAAGTATGATCGCTCATCAAGGTGAAACTCTCGCCTCCAATTGCATCATTCATCATGAAATTCTCTGTGTTAGCTAGCGTTGCTGCTTCGGCCTTGCTGGTCGGTGCTCAGGAGGATGAGGCAAGGACAGGAAGTTCGAGAAGGGAGTCAGCAGCTTCAAAGGCCTTGTCGAGGCAGCTCCAGCGCTCGATAACCACAGATGGGTAAGCAACTGTACCATCTTCAGCCTGAAACTGTTATTAATATCGCAACAGCTTGATGGAAAATCTCCAAAAGCTAGATGATATCGCCAAGGCAAATGGTGGCAATCGCGCTTTTGGACTTCCGGGCTACGACGCATCCAGAGATTTCGTTCTCTCACGAGTGGGCAAGTCTCGATCTTGGAAATCATGGACTCAGGACTTCCCGGCATTGTACAACGACGTCGTTTCGATCACTTTCCGCGTCGGCGAGACAGAGTACTACGTATTTGGTCCAACGTATTCTCCCTCCACGGACGCCGAAGGCATCACTGCACCGCTTGTTCTTGGTCCAAATGGCACAGCTGCATGTACTGCAGATGGCTACAGCGGAATCGATGTGACAGACAAGATGGTGCTTGTCCAGCGTGGGACATGTCCAGATGGTTCCACGATTGCGGGTCGAATTCGTGCTGCTGTGGCAGCCGGAGCAAATAGTGTGATTCTATTCAACAACGTACCCACCAAAGTCACAGGCGGCACACTTTCTCGACCAGATCCGGAAGGGTTTCGACCAAGTGGATTCATCAACCAGGACGATGGTGAGGCTCTCAAAGCGCGTCTTGAAGCAGGCGAGCAGCTCGAAGGCTATCTTCAGCACACGCAGACCATCGAGGAGAGAATCACGCAGAATGTCTTTGCAGAATCCAAGGGTGGTGATCCACGAAATGTGATCATGATGGGAGCTCACCTGGATTCTGTCAAAGCGGGCGCTGGAATAAATGATGACGGATCGGGAAGTTCTCTACTGCTTGAGATCTTCGACGGTCTGCAGCGTGCTGGGTTCCGCAACAAAATCCGGCTGGCATGGTGGGGAGCTGAGGAGAATGGATTGGTTGGCAGCAGATTCTACACTGCTGGTATCAACAACACCAAAGAGGCCGATGACCTTGTTGTAAGTGGGGTTGTGAGAAGCTCGTACATCTCACTTACTCACCATACTTCAGACATACCTCAACTTCGACATGGTCTCGCGAGGGTATTACGGCGTCTTTGATGGCGATGGGAGCGCTCATGGAACAGCCGGCGCGCCAGGTTCAGATGTCATTGAAAAGCTCTTTGTTGATCACCTCACAGCGCAAGGCTTCAACGTGACTCCAGCAGTCTTTACCGGCGGCAGCGATTACGCAAGCTTCATGTCGACTCTGAACAAGCCAGTGGGCGGCCTGCATACTGGAACGGGCGTGGCTCAAGATGATTGCTACCACCAAGAGTGTGACGTTTACGGCAACGCAAACCCGGCCCAATTGACGACCAACGCTCGAGCGGCCGCGCATGTCCTAGCAACGCTTGCTATGGAGGGCCACAAGATCATCCCAAAGAGCCCCAAAAAGGCGACCAGAGATGAGCCTACCCCGGTGATTATGGAGCGCGCCATGCTTGGTGCTATGGAAGATCATGAGCTCTTCGGCTTCCCAGAAGTCGAGGGCGAGAGACACACTGGATGTGGGCATGATATTTAGCGCAGAGCTCAATGTTGGAATCCAAAGCAGCTTCATAATATTTCCGCGGGCCAATTGCAAGTCCAGGGCCATGTCATTTATTCGGCGAGGTTCGCACCAAGGTTGAACGTACTCGACGTCCGGAGAGTGATTGACCGTAGTTCTGTTAGCGCGAGCGAGCTGAGACTCATCAACCAAGTCGCAGTACGCACAGAATACGAATTTTACCTTTATCTTGCGCGCCAGT
This sequence comes from Cercospora zeina, assembly GCA_022702355.1. Classification (NCBI taxonomy): domain Eukaryota; kingdom Fungi; phylum Ascomycota; class Dothideomycetes; order Mycosphaerellales; family Mycosphaerellaceae; genus Cercospora; species Cercospora zeina. The sequence continues at coordinate 2,024,782 of JAKLWX010000005.1, forward strand.
TTCGGACAAAGAACAGAGATCGGATACCGGTCCACGAGGCAAAGACGTCGGCCGTGTTTCAGGTAGCAGAGATGAGGCTCGCGAAAGCGAATGGCTCGAAGCGACGAAGGGTATATTCCTTTCGTCTGAGAGCTATCGTCATGCTCTGCTTCGACATACTCTATACAAAGTCCTCATGGTACGAGGCAACCATCTCATATGCCTCGTTAATAGCACATTGCCAAGCTTGTACAAACATACAATCTACGCCTCCACATCCTCAGCCTCATCCTCACCCTTCAACACGCCACCGTCCTCGTTCTCCACCTCATCCTCCTCTCCTTCCTCGGCTCTGCCCTTCTCCACGACCGCCGGCGGCGGCAAGTCCACCTTCCCTTCCTTCAAAGCCTTCAGTTTCGCATTCGTCATGTCAAACACGTACTGACCCAAATGCTCCACATTAACCATTTCCACGACCTTTTCTTCGCCTTGAACTTTCTCATCAACTGTCCTTTCTGTCGGGAACAACTCTCCAGTAACAAGAGTCAACTTGTTGGACCTCTCAAAGAAAGCCGCAAAAGCCTCTCGCAACTCGAGAGAAGACTCGAATACCTCGCGTCTACCCAGGACGTACAGACCCAACCTCGCCCTCGAAAGCGCGACAGTTAATCTTCGCAGGTCACGAAGGTACCCGGGAGATTTCGTCCTCGTAAGGGACAAAATGATATAATCATTTTGCTCTCCTTGGTATTTGTCTACAGTTCCGACCCAGCCCGGTAACCCAAAAAGTCGATTCTTCTCGCAACGATGCTTCAGAACATCTTTCACAAGCGCTCTCTGTCCGGAGTATGCTGTCAAGATAGAAATCTTCTCTGCAGGGTATCCAAGCAGACGCATGTATTGAAACAATGCGACAGCATACTCAGCTTCGCCCAGATTCTGAATAAAGTGAGGCGAAGGCTCGGTTTCGCCGGCACCTTTGTAGTCGGGGACATCGATGAACTGATATTCGTACCGGAAGCCGGGGTTGGCGGTGACAAATTCCGGAGCGGCAGAGGTGAAGGGTAGATTGGTGAGCGAGGGATAGCGCCATTTGTAAAGGTCCGCAAGCGAAGGACGACTACGACCTTGCGCATCAAGAATAATGTGTGGTACGCCGAGACGTACCAGGCGCTGGAAGAGAGATTGTTCGAGGTTGGAATAGCTTTTGAGAGCGTTGTTTTGGATGACAGGTGAGTTTTGCAGGTGGTCGCCGACGAGCACAATACGCTGGAGAGGGTTTTCGGGTGTCTTGCCGTCCTGCAAACGTGGCTTTTGAAGCACGAATGGGACGAAATTCTCAATCTCCGTAATTTGCGCGGCTTCTTCCATGATCACATTGTCATATTTGAAGCCGAGCTGAGCAATGTCTTGACGGCGGATCGCGGCATGCGTCGAGGTCATGGCGATGATGCGTGCTTCTTTGACGAGGAGGTAATTGCTCTTGTCACGTTGTGCGCGCAGAATTTCGAAAGGCCGAATGTCAGCCAGCTCAGAAAAGATCCGGTTGATGTGCCTCTCGCAGCCCTTTGCAGTGTCGATGAGTTGCTCTCGCGACGCGTCGGGGAGGAATAGAGGTTGCGGTGCATCGGCGAAGAATGCATGGAAGGGGAATGTGGCGATAATCTGCTCCGGTGTGGTGTCGCTTGACTCGATGCTGTCCCAATAACGCTTCCAACGCGGCTGAATCCAGACCTGATCAAAGTATTCTGCCGTTTCGCACGTGCTGCCATGAGCGCCCGGAGCCTCGATACTGGAGGCAAGTCTTTGTACATCAGCAAGATAGCGTGCACCTCGCTCAAGAAAAGACTCGATACGGCCAGCTTTACTGAAGCTAGCTTCAGTAGTCAGTTCTTCCTCGCCGTGGCCAAGACGGAGCAGGTGGCGCTCGTCAATATCCAACGCGACAATCTTCTGGAAAAGTTGGTTGAGCGCTTGATTGGAATGTGCGACGAGCAGAGTGCGCTGCTGCGGGAAGTTGTGGTAAATGTTACTGATGACTTGGGTCGCCACATCAGTCTTGCCCGTCCCTGGTGGCCCAACAATGACTGTCAAGCCCGGCTGAGTCCCCACGGTGACCGCTTCTACCTGAGTTGGCGTGAAGCGAACATGGTTCAGCTTGGGCGCGTCTTCCGGGTATGGGCCAGCGTTGGGGGGCTGGTAAGTTGAGACTCTGAACGTCTCCGCTGAGGGTGCAGGATCCGGACCGTCGGGTTGGTCTCGTCTTCTCTTCTTGCCTTTCGCGGGAGGAGGCGCAGGAGCGGAGCCGGTATTCTCAAGCACATAGGGCGGCTTGGGAACGGAATCGAGTTTCGGGTCTGGTTCGACTGTTTTCCCAGGCAAGGACTCGATCAGATGCTGCCAATCTATGAACGTGTCTCGATAGTCAACACTCTGGAGCTTGTTGGGCAGTCTCTTGTACGTTGCAGATGCAGGATCGCCGATTCCCAGGAAGACCTCCTCGAACCACGACGGAAGCCGAGCATCCGAGGTGGCCAACTGTTTGATGCTGTCGAGCACAGGGCGGAAGTTGTTTTCTCTTGCTCGTCGTCGCACGATCAGATTGATGTTCTCGTATATGTCCGGTTTCCCACTGGCCTCTCGACCTTTGTCTTCCTTATACGAAGCGGTGTCCAGCCGGAGTAACAGCCTACGCTGTCTTGGCCGTGGCCCATCGTCGGAGAAGTCATGGCTATCCTGATTCTGCTTGAATACCCTGCTGTTATCGTCAAGCACACTAATCACTTCTGCACATCTGACAGTCTGTAAGCCCGACTTCTCAGCGATGGACTGCTTCTCGGCAGCGCCATTGGTGAGTTTGTGGGCACCGTCTTCAGGATGCAGCGCCAGTAGATAGACCGTGTCATCTGGCCGTAAGCTCTCCCACTCTCTTCGCAGCCCAGGCTGCAATCGACTGACGTCAAGAATGACTTCCACCTTGACCTCAGCCGGCATAGTCTCGCCAACGCGAGCAGGGACAGTTTCGATGATCGCAGGCTTGGGGATTGGAATCGCCATTCGCGAGAAGCCATCGAATCGAGTGATTCCTCCACCTCTTCGAGGTTGCAGTCTCTTGATTGTATCCTCCAAATGCTTGCGTAGGCTGTAAAAGGCTTCGTACCGGTAGAGGGTGAAAGACCTCCACAAGAAATCACCAATCGTCAGGTACTGCAGATTGAGCTTCGGTATCGCGAGAGGCTGACTGACCACATGCTCATTGGCAGGAAGTCGAGCATTTTTGTATAATGCGTCTTCTGTTGGCAGAGTCTGCAGCTTCCGCATGCGCTCTGTGTAGTATGGTCTCCGCTCGATTACAGCGACGAGAATCTCAACAAGGAACGGCCGATCCTGCACAAGTTGCGTCGAATCTGGGTATTCTCTGGTTCGAAGGCCCATTTCTTGACACAGCTGCAACAGCTCATCATCTGTGAGATCTTTCAGATGGCTCTCAAGCTCGTCACGCCGCCCCAAAGCGCCATAGTTGTTCAAGATCAAAATTTTCAGCTTTTCAGGCTGTAACTTCATGCCAACCTTTTGCAGTTTTGATATACTCGCGTTCTGAGTCTCCTCATACTCTTGTCGGCTGAGCTGGCGTCCGGTATGATCATCGATGGGGAAGTGTGTGTAGTGAAAGAGCAATTCGTAGAAGTCCCGTACGCGCGGTTCCTGTTGATACAACGGCGAGAGTGTAATTGCAGGCAGAAGGTTCAAATCCTGTAGCAGAGTATTCACATATCTCCGCGTAGGCAACTGACTCTGCAGGTCACAAAGCAATTCGAGAAATCGTTCGCAGTATGCCACATCTTCGCTCTTCTTGTTCGCAGCATAGAGCTTGTCAAGAAAGCTCAAAACCAACAAGTACAGCCAACTTCTCTCGAAGCGGAGCCTGGCCTGACCGGCTGCGTCTGCGTTGTCGAACTTCTTCCCTGATGCCCGCCATGCCTTCTGCAACTGTGTGCTTTTCGAGATCAGCTTTTCCCTTGCCGCGTCACTGTGCAAGTTATGCCATATCCCAATCGACACCAGCGGAGCGCACTCTTTCCGCACGATTCCACTGTCCAGACTCTGGTATGCGCAGACAACAAATGCGAGAAGATGGTCGCGTAGATTGGTGGCCAGACTGGCATCGACACTCAGGTGCAGCACTCGCCGGAAGAAGTCCGCAAATTCGTCAGGCGTGTTTGCGAAGATCGACCATGTGGGCAGGTTTTCGGATCGTTTCGTGTTGACCAGCAGGGCGATGAGGAGGACGTGGTGATTGGAGGCATTCTCGCTGTACCCGGGCCAGAAATAGCGCTCGAGGGCCTGCAGTTGTTCGAGGAGCAGCAGAGAGAAAGTCGAAAAGTGGTCGTCTTCAACAAGCTTCCAGAGCTCGTCGACAGTGGCCGGCTGCACTTTGGGCGCGGCAGCAGACGACAGCCACGTGTCGCGCGCGATCTGAGCGATGGCATTGTCGCCCGTCAGGTCACTGAGTCCTGGCCGCGCCATTCTGTGCTGTTTCGTCCGCCTGCAACGGACGGGCGCGTGAGAGAACGGCGGCACGTGAAAGAATTAATTGAACTTGACGTAGTTAGCCTAACGCTCTGATTGGTCAATGCCGCTGCCTACAGCAACACCACCACACGCACGGCATTGACAGCTTCCCACCGCACCGCGCCAACACCATACACGCACTCCACCATGGGCGAACGACAGGGCGAGGTTATCTCTGTCACCGAGGGCCCCGAGCTGGGCGAGACTGGCAGGCCTCAAGTGCCCGCGAAGCGTCTCAAGGGCGATTATCCCGTACGACCTCTCCCATCTCCCTCCTACTCCTTCGCTCGCATCGCTGACTCTCCTCGTACCAGCTGATTGACTGCGATCCACACTTCAAACGCGTCGTAGGCTATGCCCGACCCTCCGATTACGCCGGCGCAGCTGCAATGACCGCTGCCGGCCCAGCTCTCATGTTCTGGTTCGAGCGCATTTCACCTTCAGAGGTTGGCCGTGGTGGATTCGCGCAAATCATGCGGCTACAGGGCGCGATTGGAGTAGCCGCTGGCTTCTTCTTCTTGTACTCGCGCTCTATCAACCGTTTCTACGGCTTCTCGGAGAACCGCCGCGAGATCGAGATGGACATGCGGGAGATGACCGACAAGGTCAAGCGAGGGGAGCCACTATACGGCACATCGACATTGACCGAATACATGCAAGGCGCTGCCGCGAGACAAAGTCGTTATTCGGGCGTCTTCCTACACGTGATGCCGTGGTTCAACTTTGTGAACCACAACCAACATGGTGTGGACACTGCGAAATACTACCGGAATGCCGAGTGGGAAATGGAGCAAGAGAAGAATGGTAGAAGTGTAACAGAAATAGCCAAGGAGAAGTATCAGCAAGCGAAGGAGAAGGTTGGTGCGAAGTAGACGGGCTGATTGGGCAAGGAAGGGTCGGGCAGACGCCTTTTCCCCTGTGTTGTAAGAGGCTCGTGGACCAGGAAGCCGGAGCCATCTATCAATGAGAATGGCGTAGAAAGGGCGCAGTCAAGGAAAATGATGAAATGTACAGCTTCAACTACTCTTACACGGCGGAGGTGTCATGATGTACTGCAATGAAAAGGCTGCGGACTTGGCTTCTTGAAACTGCTGACAGCGGAAGATTTAGCAGTGTGGCTGCCTACTAGGCAAAATCGCGGACTCTCACATCGCAAACAAGGTGTGAGTTAGGCCATTTTCGCTGCCCAAGGAGCAACGCTCCTGCTTCTCGAAGCTTGACCTTGACCGCAGAAGCTGTGGCATTCGCATACCGGAAACCCCACAAGACTGGAGCACCCGCGTGCAGAGCAAGAATTTTGAACAGAACATCAAGTCGAAAACGGCGTCAGACTGCCTGGGCTCTCAAGTAGTCAGTCATGGCCAAAAGTTCGCTGTTTCCTTCGGCGCTGTATTTGGAAAATAGATGTAGCCGACGCTGCTCGATCAGCAAATGATTCCAGCACAAACCCATTCGAGCGCGCCTGATCATGCTACCAAGAATGGGAAATGAATAAGCAACAACAAAGCACAAAATTGACAAGTCCGACAGAGTCAACAGCGCAATATCGTAACAATACATCTTCTGCCAATACGCTCACAGCGACATAGAGAGAGCGCTAGCGGCCACAGCCTAATGTCCTTGCATTATAGCAAAAAAAAAGGAAAAAAAATGACACGGACCAGGATCGAACTGGTGCCTTCAGCTGCACTCGCTTTCACCCTCGCACGTTTCCCGCCCTGCCGGCCGCTCAGGACCACAACAAACGTTCCTCGTCTCAAGCGACGCTGGGAAGCTGACGTGTTGACCACTACACTACCGTGTCGATTCGATATGGAGGGTGGTGAGACACATCCTTATAATCAATGGATTGTGAGGGAGGTTGTGAGGAAGGTGCGTATGACAGGCTTTGTGAACCTTCTAAGGCCAATGCAGGTGCAGCAAGAATGCTTTATTACCATATAGAAGACTGCGGAAAAAGTGGAAGTGAAGATGATGTGTGGCCCACTGTTAGCAGCTTGCAGCCGAGCTGAGCTGGGAACGGGTCCTGAATCCTTCGGATCCTATTCTCGTTCATCTCATGTCCAGTTCTGTTCTCCGTTGTCTAAATCCATTCAAAACATACCATCTCCTTGGGTCGTAACGTACACTGCCACTGATTTAACACAGCACGCACATATTGCAAGCATGCCTCGCCGCGACATCGCATTCAAGACCATCGACCAAGTCACTCTGCGCGGATGGCTCTATACACCGAACAACGACCACCAGACATCAAGTGACACCACAAGCACTGCACTCCCAGATCGCGGAGCCAAGAACCTCCTACCATGCCTCATCATGACCCACGGCTGGTCCTGCGTCAAAGAAATGGACCTGCCCCGCTTCGCCGAGGCCTTCACATCTGCCCTCCCAATCGCAGTACTCATCTACGACCATCGCAGCTTCGGGACCTCAGACACCAAACCGGGTTGTCCCGAGCGCGAAATCGTACCTTGGGAACAGCAAAGCGATATGTCAGATGCTGTGACCTATCTCCAAGTCGAGTGCTCGAACTTGATTGATCCCGAGAGCATCGCGCTTTGGGGCTACAGTTTCGCAGGCGGGCATGCAATCACTGTGGGCGCGAGTGATCCTTAGAATCCAAGCTGTTATTGCAGCTGCGCCTGTAGTCAGTGGCTGGGGTCAGGCTCGACGGATCATCCGGCCAGAGGCCTTGGGGCAGACTGTGAAAGCCTTTGAAGCAGGTAAGTGTACGCAAACAAGTTCCCCTTCCGTTGTCAACCTCGTCTATGCCCTTCACGACATCCGTAACCATCCCCTGCATTCGCCCCCAACAGCTAATGAAACATTGCAGACCGCAAAGCCCGCTACACCGGCGGCGATCAACCAATAACCCGTATCCCAGTCATCTCTCCCGAGCCCAACGGCATTGCGTCTCTCGCGACCCCGGAAGCCTACGCCTACTTTTCCAAATACGAAAAGTCCAACAATCTTTCCTCGACCTGGGTGAACGACATGACGCTCCGCACATCATATCTTCCGTTATTCCTCGAAGCTCAGGGACACATGCAGTTCATCTCACCACGGCCGCTGTTGATGATCGTCATGGATCGAGATACCACGGCCATGACGCAATTGGAATTGGGAGCATTCGAGAAAGCTCGAGAGCCCAAGGATTTACAGATTTTGAAGGGAGGGCATTTTGATCTGTTTACTGAAGAGAATCTTGCAAAAGCGGTGGAGAAGCAAGTTGAGTTTTTGCGACGGTGGGTCATCAATTCATAGACAGCAGTCAGTGGGTTCAGATGGATATACCATCTATCCTCAATGACGCTCTTCACCGGAAAAACGGCATCAACACACCACCAAATCTCCATCTACCTCACCGATCCTTCCCCGTCCCCTCTGGGACTCAACTCCTCCACCATATTCTGCGGATCCTTCCACGCCAAACTCACATACTTCGTATGACTCCCCCTCGCCACCAACTCATCCTTTTCATTCCGAAATACAATCGACGTATACGCCAAAGTCTTCCCGACTGTATGTCACGTGCCATTCTCATCAGCATATCTTCCCCCACCTGTACAAAGACAGACAGACAGACATAGAGAGAGAGAGAGAGAGAGAGAGAGAGAGAGAGAGAGAGAGAGAGAGAGCCAGCCAACTCACATTTATCACACTTCACCTCCGCCCTGATCAAATCCCCCACTTTCCCACCCGAATTCAAATACGTCACATTCAAATCCGTGCTGACGCCCGTGGCGAACAGGCCTCGCGAAGCTACCGCCAGCGAGCCACCGAGATCGACCATGGAGGCTATGGCTCCGCCGTGAAGGATTTTGAGGCGATTCTAGCAAACCAGAGAGATCAGCTCGCAGAGTCGAACAAAGGCCAATAATAATACGCCGGGGAAAGGCTTACAGTGTGGTGCTTCTCAATCTCCAGTTCAAAATTCACCGTTCCTGGTCGAGCGGCCGTGATGTGAAGCTATAAAGGAAAGAAAAGTCGAGGACAAGGTCAGCCATCGCAGGACCCGAAAACCAACGCGCGAGCAAAAACGTCTTTCTGTTCTTGTGGTCCCTTGTGGGAAAGAAGCATGGCCCGCCATAATCGGCCATTTCCCGATACTCAACGGAAACAGAGGCAAATCTCGTACAGCGCCCTCCCCGTCGCCCTCGATAAGTTCGAATCAAGTCAGAGCAAAGAACGTGACATACACCATCGAGCAACCTATGAACCACCTCTGTCATCAGCACAGCGGAACATTCAAGAAGATAGGATGGGCGAGGCAGTACCTCGGCTCCAAGCCTGAATTGGCTCGGAAAGACTCCCAGACGGAGCGCACGAACGGGAGGCACTTGGAACTACTCATCGTGTGGCTTGTAGAAATGTAATAAAGACAGTATGGATCTCGATGGGCAAAAGGAAGGCAAAGGAAGCAGGAACGGACGGGTTCGGCACGGGGCGTTGATGTGCTGTGTCTGGGATCAAAGTGGGGAACGAAATCAATGCCGTAAGCAGACAGCCTTTCCCACCCCACAAACTGCCCAGCCAGAGGAAAAGAGAGGAATGTAACAAGCAAGAACGTCAACACCAATTCGCCAATTGAAGCATGTATCTGCACCCTATATCGACTGAGCGCAAAACTACTGCCTCTCGGTGCGTTACTAACCCAATGTCTCACGTCGATACACGCAACCCACCCTCGACTGGTCGTCAGAATGCATCAACTCGTCGCACGTCTGGGGAGAGAGTCTAGACATCAGAACCGTGATCGTCGACGGCATCCACGTAGCGAAACCCACGAAGCCGCCCCTGATCATCATTCCATCCGCATCCCAGCATCAGCTCATTCATTACCAGCAGTGGCTTTCAAAGCCGCCGCGCCCGAAGCCGATACCCCCTCTCCCCATCCGTCGTGTCGAGAAGACGTCCCAAAAGTAAAGCAAAAAAAAAAGAAGAAGCAAACGCACATCGCGATCAGTGCATGTCTAGAGCCCGTGATGAACGCCGTCGCCCGAAATCAGGTTTCCTGATCCCAAAATGTATCGCAGTTTGCCGCGATTCGCAAAAGTCCCGTTGAAGCAAACACCTCTTGTTGCCGTGCATTGTCGAAAAAGAACTTTTACAACACGCAAGAAGCGAAGCGGAAGCACGCGTCATACAGCAGCGATCCCTCTTTTCTATCCCTCGACCCCGCGGAAATGCAGATTAGTAGTCGTAATATTGGTAACACAGTCCGAAGCGTAGTGGATACAGTCGTACTCTCCTAAAAGCAGCGCAAAAGGGGTATCTCATACAGTGGTTTCATCTTTGTCAGCCGCCGTGGGTGATTTTGATCGGTTCCGAGCGGCTGGCGGTGATGCTGCTTCGGACTGTGCTTCCTCGGGTTGATCTCCAGAGGCATCGAGGCTAGCGAGGGCGCTGCAAAGTATGTCAGTAAAGATGGAAAGAGGGAGACCGCACGAGACGACTCACCTAAATGCATTCTGTGCAGTAGCTGGCTCTTCTTTCTTGTCGCCAACAGGAGGGGTGTTAGTTCGGGAGGTTCCAGTTGACCCAGGACCCAGCCCGCCAGCGCCTCGTCTGCTGCCCGTTCGAGGACCCAGACCAGCCGGACCCAGACTGCCACCGGGACCCAGTGAGCTGCCCGAGCGCGGGTTCGAGCCGCGAGCCTGCAATTTACGAAGATCATCCATGGCAACGTTGGTCCGATTGTAGTCCTGCGGCGGTGGCATGCCACCAGAGAAGTTACGGGCATCGCCGCGACCAGCTGGCATACGGCCGCCCGGTGCACCACCTCGAGGACCCTTGGCCTTCTCGGCCTCAGCCTTCGCTTGCGCGAGGGCTGCTTCGTCGTGAATCTCTTGGATGGTCTTTGGTCCCTTGGCCGCGTCCTTGCCCTTCCAGCCTGCTTTCCGGAGATCGATCAAGTCGAGGATCATGAAGCGCGGTCTGCTAGGCAGGTTTTTATTTTGCATGATTGCTTGGTCGATGCGGTCAAAGTAGGTCTTCATGAGCTGTTGACCCTGCTCTTCTTCGTCCATGGTGGAGCCAACGGACCGGAGCAATGTGGTCAAGTTCTCGATGGCGGCCTCATCTGGATCGCCCTCGAAATTGAGCAAACGCATCACACATTCGTGCATGATACGAAGCGTAAGCATACGCAGCTTGTACAGCTGGCCAATGAATTGGATCAGACCCAGGCCACGACGCTTGGCAGCAGCGGCGACGTAGTACTCGTCGGACAGCAGAACAGCCTCTTGCGACTCGCCCTCGGGCTTGTCGGGCAAGTTTGCCTGCCATCCACGCTCGAATTCCTCCTGGCAACGGTTGAGCAGGTATTTCCGGAAGAGCGCACCACCAACCACGGGGTTCCCATTCTTGTCCTTGATGGTCTCGTCGCGGATGTCGGTGCTCATGGTAGTCAGCATCTTGTGACAGAACTTGGCGTACATGCCAGCCCAGTGCGCCTCGTCACAGGCCTTCTCAAATGTGAGCTGGATGACCTGTCGCAGTGTGCGGCCATCGACTTCGTGCTTGGACTGCGCAGCAATCTCGAGAATCTGATCGGAGATCTTCTCGAACTTCTCCGGGGTCATCTTGTTCAGCGCAGCCTTGACCTTGCGCTGCACCATGTCAGGAGCCATCAGACCAGATGGATCGGGGCCGGAACTCGGGCCAGCAACGCCCTGGAGACTCATTGGCTTCCAACCGCCCTGGGTGACCTCAATTGGCTTGATTTCCATGTGAGCGGTGAGAGGCATCTTGCTGGCATCGGCTTGCTCTTGGCGCTTGCTGTGCTGGCGGTCATTCCTACTGCCGCCTCGGCCACCACCTCGAGAGCTCTGCTGTCGAGAGTTCATATTGCCCATTTGCAAACTGCTGTTAGTCCGGCTGATGCCACCAGCTTGACCCATGCCGACGCCAAGTTGACTCGGCACACGACCGGGTGGCATGCCAGGGCGACCGCCCATGGCGCCCATTTGAGCAGCCTGGAATCTCTGCTCAGAAGTAGTACCTCGAGCGTTACCAGTGCCCATCGGGCCGGCAAAGCTGCCCATGGCACCACCCATAGGTCCACCAAAGGGCTGCCCACCACGAGAACCTTGACGCGATCCCATGTTGGAAGGCGTGCGGGCGGGAGTGCGAGCAGAATCATCGCTCGGGCCGAGAGTGTCCTTGACCTTCTGGTCCCAATCAACAGATGGCTTCTCCTTGAAGATGGTCTGGAATTGCAGCAAGAACTTCTTGTCGTAGGCATGGCCCTTGCGAGCACCATTCGGGTTGAGTGCGGGGTTTGGCGATTTGAAGCCATCGGGGTACTTGGCCTCCTCTTGGAGTTCGAGGAAACGCGAGGACTTCAGCGCCTGCATACCAGGGGTAGGCTCTGCGCGTTCCACAGGCTTGTTGGTCTCCAGCTTGAGGTGAGCAGGCTTGGGCTTCGAGCTTCCCGCTCGTGGTGCGGCGGCAGCAGGAGTGGCGTCGGCGGGCTCTTCTGTCTCCTTCTCCGACGTGGGAGTCTCGGTGCCACTTGGAGTGGCTGCTGAAGAGCCTTGAGGACCGAGGTTGGTCTTCTTCAGCTGTGCGAACATGGACTTGGCCTCTTCGTCCACGGTCTTCTTGTCCGCAGCCTCGCGCTCACGCTCCCGAGCCTCCTCGCGCGCCTCGGCCTCACGCTCCTGCTGTTTGAGCTTCTCATCGAGGTTGGCCTTCTCCTTGGCCTCACGCTCTGCCTTCTCCTTGGCCTTCTTCTCTTGATACGCACGCTCGCGCTCTTCCTCTTCCTTCTCCTCGGCGGCATATTTGGCTTCCATCTCTGCGATCTCACGCTCCAAGCGCTCATCTTCTTCTCGCTGCTTGCGTGTCTTCTCGGCCTCCTCGTTCTCCAGAGCCTTCTTCGCCGCCTCGGCATCCTCTGCTGCCTTCTTGTCATCAGCAGCTTTAGCTGCAGCCTTCTCTGCCTCTGCAGCGGCCTCCTTGACCTGGTTGGCAGCGGCATCCTCGGCCTGCTTCGACTCGGCGGCCTTGTCAGCAGCGTCTTTCGACTTTGCAACCTCGGCTTCTGCAGCGAGGCGCTTGTCCTCGTCAATCTTCCTCTTCACCTGCTCGGCAAAAGCATTCTTGGTGCTTTCGGAAGATTGCGTGCTCTTGCTCTCGGCGCGGTTGTGGTTATTGCTAGCTGCTCGTGGCGGCGGCGTTGGGGCGTTGGGGGTCGAGACAATGACGGGACCTTGCGATGAGCTTTGGGCGGGCGTCGATGGCTTGGTGAAGTCGACGGCATTGCCGTTTGCATCTGTGATCTTGATCGCGTTACTCTTCTTCACGGGGCGAATGAAGCTGCTCGCCTGAGCAGGCGTGGCGGGACCAGGGCCTGGCGTTCCGGCGGGGACGGGAGCAGTCTGCGCAGGCGTCTGTGGGTGGCTCAGACTCGAGGCCGGGCGCTCGGATGCTTGTGAAGGTGTGCGAGCCATGCCGGGTGCGGCAGAGGGATGGAGGGGTGGCTGCATGCCGGCGGCATTGCCTTGATATGGGCTGGGGTAGCCCGGACGGGGGCTTTGTGGCGGTTGCCCATAGTACTGTGGTGGGTAGTAATATGGGCTGTAATGACCGCTGGAAGCGTCGTACGGCGGCATGCCGTACATTTGCTGCTGCTGCGACGACGTTAGATTCAGATATGACTCGAGATTTGTCGAAGACGATTGATGTGCGTCGCCGGTCAGCGCGCCCTCGTGCGGCGGATTGCCCGGCGTGTCGCTCGTTGAGCTGACTTGTCGGAGTGATCGCGCCGAATGAGAGGGCGCCTCGGTCGGCGCAGCTGGGGGAAGGGAGGGGGGATTTACTTGTTGGGGATGCATGGGGTAGCCGTGTTGCGGGTAGTGCATCTGCTGGCCTTGCATCTGTGGTTGTGCGTTCATCGGCACAGGACTCGCGCGCGCTGCTGGGCGACCATAAGGTGACCCGGGTGGCTGCTGAGGATTAAATTGTTGCGGGAACGAGTTGCGAGGTGGTTGTCCGGGAAGGTTTCGGTACTGCGCGCCGGGTGAACCCATATACTGCTGACCGGGAGTGAATTGCTGTCCCCGACCGCTGCCCCGGCCTTGGGGCGGGAAGCCGGGTCGCATGCCTTGGCTGCTCAAATCACTTTGCATCGAGTGCGATGACGGGCGTCTCTCGTGGGCGGCAACGTTGGTTGGGGGAATGTGACCGTGGCCGCGCATCTGTAAAAGTTGAAAGTTAGTTTGCGAGCACCAATCGGATGACGTGCACGAGTGATGACCTACCGTTTCGGTATCCGCGGGAAGACTGCCAAAAGCGAGGCCGCCGTTGTTCTGGTTCGGCAGGCTGGAGGGTGGACGGCCACCGCTGGCGGCCGGCTGCGGAATGGGCGAAGGTGAATGGGTCGGCGTAGTGACGCGTGGGTCCGGGCGCGGCTGTTGCAGCGAAGCAGCGTGCGAATGCTGCGGCGCGCTGGGCTGTTCGCCGCCTTGCGCGCTCATCATGCCGAAGTTGATGGACGGTCGAGTACCATTCTGGCCGACAGGACCGCCGTTGAGGAAGCTGCCGGAGGCGCCAGAAGCGTTGATGACGACGGAAGTCTTGCGAGTGTGATCGGTGCCGTTCGAAGCGCCGTGGTTGGGTGGCTGAGAGCCTCCTTGCGCCATCGAACCGTTCAGTTGAGCGTCGTTCGACTTTGCAGCATTTTGCGCTGGCGCGGAGGCTCCAGCCGATGTTGGTGGAGTGGCCGTTTTGGTAGCGTGGGCGTACGACTTCACTGCGGGCTGTGAGGACACAGCTTGCGGCAGCGAGGACGTCGTAGTGGCGGTAGTGGCGGAAGGCGTGTTGGCGGTGGGGGCGGCGCTGACTGGAACTGTGGAGTCCCCAGATGTCGCGCTTGTCATGAGATGATCGGGTCTTCCTCGAGCGGTCGCCGGGCGGAGGGCGACGAGCGGAGCGGGGCGGGCGGGCAAGGGCGAGGACGACGGCCGTGAGGGGACCGAGCGAAGCGAAAGGCCTGCTCTCGAGTGCGCGGAGTATTAGATGCTCGGACGGAGAGCGGAGAAGGTTGGGGTTGGGGAATGCGCGAACAGAGCGAACTGCAGCGAGTGGCCGTGGCGGAGAGTGCGGCGGCACGTGGGACGACGGCGGCGGCGGTGGAGTGGCGAGGCGACGGCGAGGGCGGTCGTGGTGATGCCGAACTGCACAGCGGGTGGTATCTCGACGATACGCACGCGAATATCTGACGGGCGGTGTCAGTGGTGGTGGAGGGCAGGAGCAAAGTGTGCGAGCTGCTCTTTCCAAAAATCTTTCATACAGGGGTCGGTCGGCTTGGCGGCGACCAAGTATTATGACTGCTGCATCGCTCAACGTGCTCTTCTGACTACATGCTTTCGTTCTCCGCCGTGTCGTCGCCGGTCACAGGCCGACTCATGCCCACGGCGCGCTCGACTCGAGCGGACGTCGTGTGTTGTCCACCCCCGGGCCCTTTGTATACTGTATCGCCTACACTTCGCTCTCCGCATCTGCCATTTCCAGCGTGCACACATCACCCCAGCTGCCATCGCACCGCGCTCGCCGTTGGTGCGTTGTTGTTGGTGCGCCGGCAACAATGGCGCGCCCTTCCACCACCCGCCCGCCGCTCCTCGTTTGCGTGTGCCGCTCCTCAACGCCCGGCTGGCCGCCGAGTCGTCGGGGAGCAATCGCTCATCACACACGGTCTCACATTGTTATCACCACGCCCTCGAGTCCTTGAGAGTCCTCGACTCATCCCGCCCTCCTTTCGCCTCGCCGCCCACATGCAAACCTCCATGACTCAGCGCTGTGACGTGTGGTGGAGGATGCGGCAACGTGCGGTCGGATGCATCAACGATGTTGTTGCTCTGCCGCGCACCATGCTGCCCGATTGGCTGCTCGTGGGTGCAGCCGCCACTCTCTGCCACACTTCCCACACTTCCCACACTTCCCACACTTCCCACACTTCCCACACTTCCCACACTTCCCACACTTCCCACACTTCCCACACTTCCCACACTTCCCGTCGACCGGTGGTTTGCACATGGACCGACAGCGAGACATGTCCGTCTTCGACTCGACTGGCGAAGCGGAACCCTCCGACGCCGCTGCTGTTCTCCCTCCACGCCCCGCTACATATGACATAGCTCCCCTCTCGACGCCCTCGCAAGCCTTCTCTGGCGCCGGTGCCCTCGCATCCGGAGACGGCGACGCTGCAGCTCCGTGAAGATTCGGATGTTTTTCATCTCGACTGAAACCGGCTGTCCAGGGTGTGCCTGCCGTGTGGCGTCGGTCCGCCGGCAATGGTTCCAAGAGCCGCGCTAGAAGGAGCTTGTTGCCCTTCACGTCTTCACGTGTCCCTCCATTCTGACCATGTCGTCGTGCTCATCCTTCCTGGCAGGCTGGCCATCGATACGACACGAGATATAGGCTGCCATCAGGTGGAACGGCGAAGCACATTCACGCGTGTCGCATGCTCTGCATCCATGCCTGACATGTGAAACGTCCATGTGTCAGGAACAGATCTGGTATTCCTCCGAGGCTTCCATGCTACCCAGCTCGGAGCTATAGCCAAGCCCACGCCGTGGAGTTGCTTGAGCCGACATTCGGATCGTACGTCAGCCGCCGACGTGCAGGTCACCACATGGGCATGTGACAGCACTCCTCCCTCAACTCTACTGCAACGTCATGGCGATCTTGCAGCGTACACAGGCATCGCTAAATGCGCCAAGGGTTCGATGTCTGCGGGTCCCGAGGATGTGCTTGGTCAGCCGCTCCTGGGCTACTCACGCTGCACTCGACCTTCCCACGCACCTTGCCTTTAGCCTGCGACCGAAGCGGCTTCTCTTCTAGAAGAGATCCATGTCGCCGTGCCCACACCATCTCCCGGAGAATCTGGACGTGGACAAAGTACATCCGCGTACGGCAACCCGACGACGGAAGAATCCCATGCCGACTTCGAAAAGACCGCCCCCCAAGTCCTAGCGATACTCCTGGACCCAACTCCACGATATACAAGGTACATCAGCACAGTAGTAGTATTAG
Organism: Cercospora zeina; assembly: GCA_022702355.1. Classification (NCBI taxonomy): domain Eukaryota; kingdom Fungi; phylum Ascomycota; class Dothideomycetes; order Mycosphaerellales; family Mycosphaerellaceae; genus Cercospora; species Cercospora zeina. The sequence goes on from JAKLWX010000005.1 coordinate 2,041,375, forward strand.
TAGTAGTAGCTCTTGACAGCTGCTGAATAACAGCCATTCCCAATAGTCCTAATACCCTTTTTCGAAGCATCCATCTCATCAAAACCAAGAAACGGAACAAAGCAATGACCGTCCGTCCACATTGTAGGCGCCTCGGAGCGCAGCCCGGAAAAACCCCCATCGTCACTCGCACAAAAACAACAACCCCTCTCAACACCGTACGTCAAAATAAGCGCGCGGTTCGCGCAAGCGGCGCAACAAGTGCCATCCGTGCCGAACGAGACTAAACGGCCTATCCCCTGGCTAGTGTATACAGTAGGGGGCCCAGAACGTCGCCAATGCAAGTGGGCAACCACACCCCCTTGCAAGTTTGCAAATCGCACATCGGTCCGTCGGGCGGGATGAGACCATGATCCGCAGGACCGCTGTTGGGGGCCAGCAGCAGCAGCCAGCAGCCAGCTCTTCTCTCCTGTCGACCGGAGCATGTTGCCCTGCTGCTGCTGCTGCTGCTGCTGCTGCCGCTGCTGCCGCTGCCGCCAAACCATCACAGCATATTGTACAAGTACGTGTAGCAGACCGATGAACCAGCAAGGCACGACGATCGGCAAAGGTCATCCGCCAACTATCAATAGTATACAGTTAAACAAATTCAGGCACCGGTACATAGCACGTCAAGTACAGTAAGGAACAAGGAATAAGAGCGGAGCAGAGCAAAAGCAGAGCAGCATGTGTGGTCTGTGGGCAAACATCCACAAACACACACACACACACACACACACACACACACACACACACACACACACACACACACACACACAGCCGTGTCACCCATCCAACTTTATGAGCAGTTCTCGCGTACTGCGACGGCCACGGTCGGTTGACGGCACGAACGCTCCGTCTCGTCCCACGGCCCGACTTTCGCTGGTCAGGAGTCCAGAAGAGTCGGAACGAGAGGGACACACAAACACACACTAATAATCACAATCGAGAGTTCGGCCAGCCGTTCATCATCATCATCATCATCATCATCATCATCATGCAACACAGATCCGGTTTTCTGCTTCCCGTTTCGATACATGCTCTTGTCCGTGTTGGGATGATGTGGCACGCTAGTTCGTATAGCGCTGTTTCAACATGTGGTCGGCACGGGTTTGGCAACTTGGCTTGGGATGCTGGTGGTTGATGTCAGGGGCGCTTCGTATGATGATGCATTGCATTGCAGGCTATCGTCTCGAGTCCGTCGCGCGAAGGCGATGTCGATGAACATGGTGCGACTGTTTGTTTGTAAACCGGGTCGTGACATCCCAGACGGCCTGATAGTAGTCCACATGGAAATATATGGTCAGCATCTCCCCTCTGCGATATGTGCTGGAGTGGAAGCCGATTGGATGATGTGTCACTCTCTTCAAATTTTCGGTGTCTGATTCGAGAGAAAATTAAGCTATACTATCCTACAAGTCCCAATGTAAGCCAACAAAATGGGACCGATGAGAAGAGAAGTCGGGGGAAAAAAGGGCGAAGTGGGTATCCGCGAAAAGCAACCGCTGCTCTCCCTTGTGACATCCAATTCTTGTGCAACATCCATCGTTATCAATAATGATCGTGATGTTGCCCTGGCCACGACCGTGAAAGGCGCTGCAAGCTCGTACGAGGGATACTGTCCTCGATCGACGTCCTGGTGCGACGCATCTTTGCCATGGCTGCTTGCGTGTTCAACCCGCAAACTCAAATCGTGGAGACGTAGATCGTGTGTTCGTTGGCGAGGCCGCCATCGGGTCTGCCCATCGTCTCTTGTCCTCATCAATGGGGGGGAGTGCCGAGTTTGCCCGATGCGAGTCAATACGAGGAAGGCAGAGTCTGGCTCTGACTACTGGCGACATGCTGTCCGTGCAAATGTGGATGCGCAGCTCCTTGCGGCGCATGGTAACCATGAATTTGCGGTGGTGGAGACACTGGTTCTGTCACCTGTCCATGTTGCGCGTAGTTGTTGTGATAACTTTCTGACAAGTAATTTCCACCGTAGGAGCCGTACTGCGAAGTACTACCTGGGAGATTCGTTGTGGGATATTGCGCGTACGACACTGGAGTCGATCTGCTGAATGGTTCTGGTTCTGTCGGTGAATAAGCGCCCGACACGGGCGTCTGGTACTGCTGCTCGCCCAATGGGCCCCCTTGTGAGTCTAATGGGAGTCAGCGAAGAGTGTGCATCGTCATCCGGTGTTGTGCTCACATGAGAAGCCGAGCCCGTGAAGCCCCGATTCACCCGTGCCATGACTAGCCGTGCTCTCATATTGTGAGCGGTGCTGCGCATAGCTGTGATCCGAAAACGATGCTGCACGCTCTGGGATATGGCGAGGCTGCGCGCTCGCACTTGTTAAGTGAGCATAAGAGAGGCTTGAACGTAGCGGAGACGACGTGGGCTCACCCATCGTCCTCCCAAGCCGTTCGTGCAACGGCATGCGTTGGAGCTGTTGCGCCTGTGACGGATAGGACGTGGGACCCATAGCCGGCAAGCCTGTGGGCGGCCGTCTCGAACTTTCGTAAGGCGCTGATGAGTTGTGTAGCACGTACGGAGATACACTGCCCGCCACAGATCCTGGAGATATGTGATCCGACGCAGATGGTGGTGGAGTGAAGGCGAATGCACTGAGGGCTGGACTGACACCCGTCGGACTGGCGTATTGCTGACCGTATTGTTCGTACTGCGGCGCGCGCCGGAAGGTGTCGAGTGTCAAGGGCCGGCCTGCAGCATTTTCGCCGTAATTGTACGCCCCGATCGTCGAGACAGACGCCCCCGTTGATGGCGCCTGCGCACCAAATGGCGAGTGCAGTGTCTGTGTCGTATCAAAGTCCGCAGGCAATGTGCGCGATCTCAGCATTCGCTCTCGGTCGTCGTTTGTCAGTCGTTTGAGCTTCGCTCGGCTGTGTTGGACGTCAGTGCACTTGCGCTCGCTGGAGCAAAGTGGGATCACTGTACCGATTCTGGAACCAGACCTGGACTTGCCTGGCGCTCAGTCCGGGAATTTCCCTCGCCAGTCGCTCGCGATGCGCCGCGTCAGGATGCGCTTGCCGCGTGAACTCACTCATCAGGAATCTCGTCTGGTTGTGTGTCAATCTAGAGGATGTTAGCGTTGATGCCCAATGAGTCGGAAGGCGTATGGCAAACCTAAAGCGCTTCATCTTCCGCTTTTGCGCACGGATCTCGGCAGCCGTCATGGGCGTCTTTTCGGTGTCGTCGTCTTCTTCCTGATCTTCGCCTCCAAACTCCTCGATTTCGTCGTCGTCGTCGCGATGGTCCCGAGACAGAGAAGCAGGCGAGTGGGGAGTCAAGCGGTCGTGTGGACTGGTTGCCGCTGACCCACCAGCTCCCGCCTGACCAGCGTGGGCGCCAACGAGGTGGTGTGTTGATGATGAGGTGCGTTGCTGCGGATAGTGGGAGCCTGCGTGAGCATGGTCCCATCCTTCATCATGGTAGGGCCCTCGATGAGGGGACCTCGACGTGGGATCAGTCACATTGTGCGAGCAAGAGCGATTGATGTCCTGGGCGACACCGAGCGACTCGTAGGGTCGCGGCGGCACCTGCTGGTACTTGTATTCGTGGTGGTTGGTCGCGGCGTCCGACATACGCGGAGATTTCGGCGGCGAGAGTGGCACCTTGAATCGCTCGTGAAGCATTTGAGGAGCCTTTTCCAGACCTGAGCATCATTAGCCGTGCCAGTCGCGTGATCGACTCCTGTACTCACCAGGTCGATGAGCTCGCGGTGGATCGTGCTCAGGGACTGCAGGTTTCGAGCGAGACAAGACGACGCAACACGAATCAAGTGAAATCGACCCCAGGTCCTTCGACGTGGATTCACCAACCCGACGTTTCAGATGGTGGTCGTCGAATGCCTGTCGCTTCGAAGACGAATGATGAGAGTCCCCAGGTGATCGATGGGGCGTTTGTCGAAGCAAGTGCGATGCTCCTTTGCAAGCAATAAGCGGGCCGGGGCGTCCGCAGTGATGCTGGGAAGAGGCGAATATAGTAGAGAGCAGATCGTATCGTCGAAGGAATGGTCGGTGGTGAAAGGTCGATCGTGGCTGCCGATAGCCTGCCAGGTACTTCAAGGGAGGCGCGTGCGGGAGCGTGATGAAAGGCTTGGACAAGAGTGGAGCCGAATGGGAGGTGTTCGAGGTCCCAAGCGGTCATACAGGGGAGTCGTCTGAACTAATGGTAGTGCGCTCGCGACGACCAGGTGCGCCTCCACAGCTGTGCCAAAGTGTTCAACGCCGGCGACCAGTGCCCTGACTGTCGGATTCTGCTGAAGCAGATAGATGATGGATTGATTGCGTGCGCTTCGAGGAGTGAAGAATCAGCGGATCCCGCGGGCTTGTGGCACGTTCCTTAATCTTGATAGTCCAGAGACGGTGAAGTGATGGTGTGTGCAAGCATGCGACTTCCAACAGCAGATGCCGGGCAAGGGCAGGCGAAGTAGTCCTTGAGAGCAATGCTCGGGAGGCACCGAGCGAACGGACGGGTATGTAGGCGAAGGAGCGAGCATCGTCGACCAGCAACGATGGAAGGCCCGCGCTCTTGCCGAAGATGCCCTAGACCGTGGTGCTGTGAGGTACAGTAGCGATCTCGACGTGTAGGCGTGCGCAGCGGGTCCAAACCCCTCCAACAAGGCTAGAGCGCCGTTTGAGTGCGATGGGGCCCGGGTGGACACCCACGTCGAAGTACCCTGTGCGGAGGCGCGCTCTCACGTCGTGTGGTTGGCTGGCAGATGGGCGTTGAAGCCCGGTTGTGCTAGTAGGGGTAGGATGAGCTGTGGCATGGACCTCTGCGGGGACGAGTCGCCAGGAACGAACGGCCTCTGTGCGCCTGTGGCATCGAGGCTGCAGTGTTCGGGCTGACGAGCTCGTTCGAGACATGCAGAATGGATGCTCCTGCCGGCGTGAGTCTTAGGCCATCCTTCGCCGCAGCAACACGTCCTCGGGCCGCAGCTGGGGCATTAGAGCAGCGGGCGCGGTAGCACTAGCAGCCGAGGACGCCTATTCCGGCGCATGATGATGATGAGGGTCGCCAGTGTGCCTGGCGGGTAGATCATACAGGATGATGCCGCATGACATCCTGGTCAAGGGCGCTCGCACGATCCACCCGAGCAACGTGCAAGCTGTGATGGGCGCAGGAGGTGCATTCGGAGGGTTTCTGCTCAAATCTCCTTCGCTCCTCCAGATCGAGCACTCAACAGCGGCGGACCGAGCCGGCAGTCGAGCAGCGGTATAGTATAATAGATGAAGCTGCGCGCACCAAGGTGCGAAGCAGGGCGAGCGACCCTCGGGCGCCCACTCAGGCGCCAACCCCGGGCTCATCAGGTGCGATTACCAGAAGCGGACGGGCAGCAGAGGCGGTGCGATTCATGTGGGAGCAGACGAGTCTGTGCGATGCACAGCAAGCGTGATGGGGTGAAGCAAGCAAGCACGCAGACCGAGTCGCACGGCACATGGAATTCGCGTGCGGGTAGGGCGCGGTGCCCACCGACCCTCGTGCTGCAGTGGTGATACGTCGGATGGAGGCTCTCACACGGCTGTTGTTTGACGTCGGCTCGCTTGGCTGGAGGGCGGACGGGCACGCGGAGCGGTGTGGCCGTGCGCTGCTGCTTCCGCTGCCGTTGCTGCCGCTGCTGCTGCTGCTGCTGCTGCTGGCGCCGACGTATGTACCGCACGGCGAGCGGTGATGGTCCGCCGTGGCGGAGATTTGAGGGCAGCTGGGTCGGTGCAGCGCTGGTTTGATGGGCGGCAGGGATGGCGTCGCTTGCCCGCTGAAACAAGGCCATTGGTCCGCCGGCCGCGCGAGTCTTGGTCGAGCGTGTTTGGCCAGTGGCGGCGTGGTGGAGGAGGAGGCAGCAGACGTGCAGGCGAGGAGAGTGCTGCGGGAGAGGTGCCAAGTGGTGTAGGAGAGTTCTGCGGATTGCGCACATCAGACTCTCGGGGAGCAGCGAGCCTTTTCGGAGCACAGGCCTCGTTGCCCTACTTGCCTACTACGCCAGCAATAACAATCCACATGCCAACACCGCAACAACGCCGTTCGGCGCGGACGCCTGCAGACGACGTGTCCGTCGCATGTCTGCTGCTGCTGTGCGCTCGCCCGCGTGGACGCTGTCGCACCGGCGTTTCCCCAGCACCGTCGTCCATGGTCGTTATTGTGGCGTGTCTAAACAATGGCGGAGCGAGCGTCGACGATCTCCCCTGCACGACATAACTCTAATAATCTGCCAACCACAGCGCGATGTCCGCCGTCCAGCGCTTATTCCGCCCCCTCATGTCGTCGACTGTTCGCTGGCTCGCGCCGTCGCTATTTGAAAGCTTCCGGAACGCGCCTTGTCCCAAACAGGCCCGCAAAGACGCCTCGATGCAGACCACCGCTGCTGTCTCCCTCGTCGCCAACGCCTGCATCGACAAACAACGACGCAGGAATACGACCCTGCCGCACGCCTTGCCGTCCGCCCTCCCCTTCGATAATACAGTTGGCCACTGGCCGACGGATGCACGCCGAGACCATTGCCGATGGACTATGGTCGTTCGTGGTCGTTTCGGAAGTCTAAATCCTACAGAAAACCCACTCCCCATTTCTACGCCTCTGCCGTCTGCACGACCGCGGAATAAGCAAGAGCAGGCGAAGCTGGGCTTCGTACAATAGTCGCCGGGTCTAACAGCCTCTATCGAAGCTTCATGATCAGAGCCGCATAGAGTCCGCGCGACGATCGGGCGAGCAATATAATCCTCGTCCACACGCCTCACGCCTCATCGCGGGACCGCACCCCACGGGAGCGCCCTGCTGCCCGGCAAACTAGTGGCCGTTCCACGCCGTTCAACGCCAGATCTCCAAGAACCGATACAGGCGTTGCAGATGGCAGACGCGAAGGCTGGCGGGAGCCATCTTTGACTTTCACAAGCCCGCCCGCCTGTCAGACCCAACCGAACGGACCCCAGGGCCTTCGTCTAAGAAACTTCTAAAAAGAAGCTTAACTGATCTAGCGATCGATCTCAAATACCTACAGGACTACAGGACTGTTACATTACGTCGTCCGGATGACTAGCCATGCCTCGCTACTGCTTGATTCGCCCGAATTTAATGCATTGTACTATACACCGGCGCGCCAGCGCAAGGAACACGCGGACCGGGCGAGCACAAATGCAACACTTCGCTGAGCAGGAACACGCACTCCAAAACTGGGCATTGCCCCGACATTTGGCATGCTAAGGACTAGTCGTGATCGACCAACTACATCCCCCATGTCGTAATCTCACTCCTGCCCACTTCAGTCTTCAGTACCCTAAGTATCACGCAGATGATCGTCTCCCTTCGGTCCCGACGTGAACTGTTTGTCAATGGAATGCGATGTTCATTCAACTGGAATAGTGGAACGCAAGACGTTCGTAATTTCTGTCCCTGACGCAGTGATCTATCGCCTGGCTTGACCCTCAATAGTGCCGCGTTAGGCCCCGCAACGATGAAAGGTGGCTGCGTAATCGTATACTGTCCAGCCGAACATGCCATCTTCGGACGACAACAACGACGCAGGACAGACCTCAGGCAGAAATACCCGTGGCTCGACCGGGTGTTACAACCGGCAAAGGACTCGCATGCCCTAAGCTGCTGTGGAAGTAATGGTACAGTGCCGCACATCATCACGGCGCTTCGGATCCCTCCATAACTTTGTCTTCCCCTCCGCCACTCGGCATGTCCCCTGGCTCGGCTACTGCTCCAGTTGTGGCTGTTGGGTCTTCGGCCATGGAGTCTGCGGAGCCTAGCGCATCCTCGACGCTGGGCTCGGCAGCCTCAATCTCGTTCGCAGGCTCGGGTGCGCTCAGGATGTCTTCCAAAAGATTAACGTTTTCCACTTTGTCCAGCAGCGCAAGATTGCCAGCACGAGCCTGGCGGAGCGCTCGCCACTTCGCATTCATGATGGCAGTGTCGATTGGTGTCTTCTCCTCGTCGGTCATTGCCATTTCCGCATCGAGCTTCCCCATTTTGATCTGATCTACAAGCTGCTCGAGCGACGGGATGGTATAGCGGGACTGATCCTTCAGAGCATCGAGACCGCCACCACTTCCTTCGTCAAGGAATGCGAGGTCCATGTTGCTTTGTGCAGTCTCTGGTATGCGGCGCGGTTGTGTGGCTTTGGCCACTGCTTTCCTGGCTTGTAGCTCTTCTTCCGTGCTGACGGGTCCTCGCACAATCGATGGGCAGCTTTCGACCTTCCAGCGGACCCAGTTCTTGTCGCGACTCAAGACGGTCTCGACCATGCGGCAATACTGCCTTCCATCATCTCTCGATTCAAGACCCTCTCGAATAGCTGCTCTCGTGGAAGTTGCCCACAATGTGTCTTCGTCGTTCAATGTGAACGCATACAACAGCGATTTGTTCGTCACTGAGAGACTCGCCAGGCGTTTCTTGGCTTTCTCTGTGAGTGACAGCAGGAAGTCGATTAGAATCATGGCTTGCACAAGGATATGTCGCTGGAAGGCGAGGTCGCTCAGCTCCAAATCAAACAGATCGCGACTGGTCAAGTACTTAGGATTGTAGTTATCCAGAAGGTGGTGATTCCCGTCGATTGCGCCGTGTTCGTCGAGTTTCCGTTTTGTTCCTCGCTTATCTTCTTCTCCAGCTTTGGTCTGCACCACCGTCGGAGTCTTCTTGAATTTGACCAAAGTGTTTGCCAGTCCCTTCTTGAAGGATTCAAAATTCGTCCGATCAAATAGTCGCGTGGGGTCGGAAAAGTCATGCTGCAGTCTCCAGAAAATGGGATACAGCTCATTGGTCGTGAGTGCAACTTCCTCTGCAGTCTGCTTCGGAGCCTTGATGGGGACAGCCTTGCTGCCTGCCTTGCCTGTTGCAGTGGGCGTGCTATCTTTGGAAGTGACAGAAGCCTCTGTGGGTTCACGATCGACTTGCATGTCCTCCCCGGCGCTTTCATCGACCTCGAACTTCGTCGCATTCTCCACATGGAATTCGCCTCGCAAATTGACAGAACTCTTGTCGCCCAGAGGAAATGTTTGGAAGAGGAAGAAAAATACCCGACCACAGAAAATGGCATCTTCAGCTCGACTGAGTCGCCTTAGGAGCTCGTTGCATGACCGCAGGAACACGAGATTTTTCTTGTGAAAGTCTTGCTGCGCCAGTCGATCGCGCCGAGAGTCTAGATAGTCGAACACCGTCCGACAACCGACAGTTGTCTGGCTATCCAGCAGTTCCTCCAAAAGCCAGCACACCAGTTCAGGTGTACACTTGCCGTGATCTCCGCACATGAGCACGATGTCGAGCAGGTTCCATACGTCTCCAAACGCGGGATCCTGGATATCTGTAGAATGAACCAGCGAGTAGAAGGCTTCCCGGGCGGCTGTCTCGACACACGAGAATCTATACGCCTGGTCGTACTTTTCGTCGAGCCCATCGTGCAATGCAGCGACCTCGTTGCTGAAGCTCGACAGTGAGAGCGCTGGCTCGACAGTAGTTTCGGGCTTTGCTTGTCTCGCACGCTCGAGAAGCGCTTTGAGCCTGTTGCCGATGATGGCCACGGGCTCCAAATCAGATGCTGATGATACCGCCATGATGGTGGTTCCGCAGCCAGTCCCGGCTACAAAGGTGTCCAGAGAAAATGTCTGTTCAACCTCAGCATGCCGAAATCACCCGCTGCCGATAGTACGTTCCGATCCAGAGTTCGCCGAGCGGTTTGACTATAAGTGATGATTATCTGGGAAGGCCACCACTTCGTTGGCTTGGTTGTTGCTCGCGAGAAACTGAAGTGGGTCCGCAACAAAGTTTCGGCCCGCTCGCTTGGCAGCGGCCTGAATGTACAGATGTATCAGGTGGCCGATTACGTAAATTCGCAAACTCACAAACTCGCGATTTGATAGTATTCGCAGCTTATTAGCACTCTACCTACCCTACTACAACTGCTTTTATATTCGCTATATATTCCTTGTTACTCGCCTTATACCTAATTTAGTATAGCTAGCGGATACGTAGACCTAGAGCCGCTACGTAGACTAATAACGGACTAGACGCTTAGATTAAATAGCCCTTAGCATATACGATAGGAAGTTTGTAATCGCCTTAAGAACGAGTATAGCATTCGCTATATAGTACTAATACTCGTAAGGCGCCTTATAAACTAAGGAGTTTCTAGAATTCCTAAGGCGCCTTATTCTAACTATAACCTCGACCTGCGAGTACGGATTATTAAGCTGTTCTATAACTACGTTATATTCGATAAAGAGATGCTATAAATACTATACGTAGATACGGATCGGCTAGATAAATATTACTATCGACTCTTACTATAATAGCTTTAAGGACTACGCCGTAAGCTAGGCCTATTTAAAAGGACTGCGACTAAGAGGCTTCCTAAAGCGAATATCTAGGTTAATTAGGTACTTGCGGAGGTTTAGAATTACGGCAAGATAATAGACTACGGATATAGAATACTAGCTTAGTATATTCGTAGGACTATAGGCCTTATTAGGCGGTTAGCGCATACCGTACGCGATATCTATATATTCGCTAACCGCTTCTTAGTAACTATATCTATTAGCTTATACGCCTTCGTAATCCTATACTATTCGAGTATCGCTAGATTAATAAGCGGCGAATACCTGTACGTTTATCGCGGCCTTATATAGAAGAGCCGGACGATATATAGTTAATCGATGCCTTCTATAAGTTCGTATTCTTTATACTTAGCGTATACGCCTATATTAACGTATATTCGCGGAGGATTATCTAGTAGTACTACGGAACCTACGTAAAGACTAAATTCTCTATATTCGTATAGTATCTTACTACTACGGTCGCTACCGGCCGTATACTACGAATCGTACGATCGGATAGTAGTATAGAAACGCCTATACTTACGAATACGCACTTATAGTTCTACGAATAGCAAGAAGGCTAGTACCTACCGTTTAGCGAATACTTCTAGTATACTACGAGTAAAGGTAATAATACTATCGAATACTAGTAGAGTAAAGGCGCTAAGGCAGCCTTTAATATATAGCGTAACTAGTTCTATAAACTTAAGTCTATAGGCCTCTTTAAGGATTCGTAGAAGGCGCACCGAATTGCCTTTCTCGCGATATATACGCCGATTATACGCGGTATAATCGCGAACTTCGTTAATATATAGAATGCCTATAGTATTCGTAGGTAATATACGGAGTTAGCAGCCTCTAGAATTCCTAATATTAACTACTACTATCTAGAATTAAAAGGCAGCGAGCCTTGCGGACGGCTACTAGATATTCGCTACCTAATAATCTAGTAATAGACTGCTAAGACTGCTTAATACGGTATATATTCGCTACTACCTCGGCGATAATATAGCTTCCCCTCTTTAGTAGAGCTAGGTATTATAGCTATTATAGCTATTATAGCGTATTCGCTACGAGCTAACGTATCCGCTAGTATCCGTAGACCTCGACTCGTATCTACCCGAAGCTACTCTCGAATAGTGCAATTAAGTACTCGTAGCTAGTAGATATCCGTATATATTCGATAGTAGTAAGGATAGTAACTCGTTCGCTAACGACGGCCGCTACTTAAAGCTATATAGTTTAGCGTATATCTATCTCCGCGATTAAGTTAATAACTATCTACGATTAGGTTATAATTTAAGGGAGTTTCTACGCGCTAATAAATTATCCTTATAGCTAAGTAATCGCATTAGAGCTATATTCGCTACTACGAACGAGTAGTTATAACTACCGTAGGTACTATCGTTTTATTACCGACTATAGAAAGCTATCGAGAACTATACTTATCTCTTACTATAAATTAGATCCCTATTATTATTATTCGTATACTACTAGTAAAATAGCTAATAATAACAATAGCTAGACACCCTTCTGCCCTAAGACTAGCAATCTGCACTTAAGCGAACATAGGTTCTATCTATACTACCGTACTAGACCTAATCCTTATTATTCTACGAATATAACTTAGGTTAGATCGGCCTTTCTACTAGAGGCTAGTTTACTAAGTACGAATCTAGCTATACTAGCTAGTTTAGCTACGAATCTAGTTAAACTAGCTAGTATAGCTACGAATTAGGCATTTAGCTTAGCTCCTTCCCTTTTAAATAATAGCGAACAAGCCTAGCTACTACCTATATCTAATACTACTAAAGGTTTCTATAATATACTAAAACGTACGAATAGCGAGAAATAGCTAAATAATAAGCCGAAGGCTTATAAGATAAAGAATAGCGGATACTATCCGATTTATTATATAAAGCGTAAAGAGTAATCTGCTACTTAGGTAGCTACTAAGCGTATTTAGTCTAGTATAGCTAGCGGCTTAGCGAATATAGCTAATAAAGCTAAAGGCCGAGCTATACCTAAACGAGAGGTTCGCCTAAGTATAACGCTAAAGATCCTTAAGGCTAAGGATCGTCCTATTCGTAAGCGACTACCTAGAATACTAGCTATAGAGCGGAAGTTCGTAGAACTATAATAACTCGCTAGGTAGCTAGTTAAAGGGCTTATAGATATAATAAATTCGGAACTTTAGATCGAGCTATTCGATACGCTAACTACCTAGCTTTAGAGACTAGTTACTACGTATCCTACGTACGAATACTAGCTCTAGTAACTCTATTAAGAGGCGTATTTAGCCTATAGATTTAGCGAGGACAACTATTAGCCGATTAAACCTAGCTAATTTAGCATAAATAGCCGCGTAATTAATTATTAAGTTATAAGCTTTAATAAGACAAGGAATAACCTATAGTAGCTCTATACAAATATCGATGTTGCCTATATTATTAATCGTTCTATAAAGCTAAATCTACTACCGGAAAAGCCTCTATCGGAGCCTAATATAGCAGCGAATAGACTAGCGAACTAAGCGACTATATCTAACTATATAACGGAAGAGGACTTAGAATAATAGCTGCTAGATACTAGGTTCTATAACGATAACGATGCGCTAGCGAATATATAGCTAATAGTAGCCGCTAGCTTACCCGAGAAGAACGATATAGATACGCTAGCGAATATATAGCTAATAGTAGCCGCTAGCTTACCCGAGAAGAACGATATAGATACGCTAGCGAATATATAGCTAATAGCAGCCGCTAGCTTACCTAAGAAGAACGATATAGGTATACTAGCGAATACTTAGCTAATAACAACCGCTAGCTTAAGCTATAAACGAGTAGCGAGCCGGCAGATTATTCGTTCGCTAACGCTAGGACTAAAGCTAGCGGATAAGGGCTTAAAGAATGCTCGATTCGCGGATTATACGTCTAATAGTATGCCTATTATAACTATTAGTAGCGACGATAATTCTATATTATCTTTTAAGAGTAATCTTCTAACTATATAGCGAATATTCGACTATATATTCGTAGAAAAGAGGGCTCTTAAAGCTATAGCCGCTAATACGGACGAAGTAGCTTAGGACGTAGTAAATATAGTCTCGAAGAAAGTAGCTATATTAAAGGCTCTAGCGAACGCTCGATCGAAGGTTATAGTAGTAAAGACTAATCTAGCGGATAATACTATAATAGCCGCTAAACTACGAGTTAAGGTTTTTATAAAGCCTAATCTACTAGAAGCGTACGAGGTCTCTAAGGCTACGGCGAATAGCAACTCTAAGGCTATAGCGAATAGCAACTCTAAGGCTACGGCGAATAGTAACTCTAAGGCTACGGCGAATAGCAACTTTAAGGCTACGGCGAATAGCAACTCTAAGGCTACGGCGAATAGTAACTCTAAGGCTACGGCGAATAGTAACTCTAAGGCTATAGCGAACGATGCCTCGGAGGCTACGGCGAATATAAAACTACGACTAAGGTAGCGAATATAGGTGCCTAAGCTAGGAATGTCTCTACGTTCGAGGACTAAGAAAGGATAATCGAAGGGCTAATAGGAGGCAGCGAATATAGTATAAATAGTAAGAGATAATACGGAGTATACGTAAATCGATTCTAATTATTCTAAGAGCTATCTATATAGGGTATTATGCTACGAATAACGCTATTAAACCTTGCGAATATCTACTTATTACTATAGTAGAGTAGATAGCTATTCGTATTACGGAACCGGCTAGTAACGCTATAGTACGGACGCTCGAGAAACGCTAAACGCGCCTTAATCGCAACTAGGCTCCTCTTTATATTCGTAAGCTTAGCTTTATAGCTAGCGTATATATCTATAGCATCCTCCGTAGTAGTATCCTTATTATTAATTTCGATCGGTATATTCGTAGTAGCGCTAGCGCTAGCGTTACCTATATTCTCGTTAGCGCCTTAATCCGTAGTCTCGTCTATTTACTTATCCTTAGGCTTAGCCTTTACGTCTCTCGCGTCGTAGCTACTTCTATTATAGCGCTAATAATATACGTACTAGCGATCGCTACGCGAAGCGAATATAGTGCAAGGCTCGGTATTAGAATCGCGAATATACCTATTATAGACGTTTAGTACTCTTATTCCTACTTAAATTAGTAGGCGAACGCACTATAAACTCGTAGAATATAGATACCTTTATTAGTCTCTATTAGACGGCTAATAATATCGAACTTGCGCAGGTTAGCTTTAGCGCTTCGTTTAGTAGTCGGATCTATATACTTAGTTAGCGAACAAGTAGAAGATACTACGATTATAAAGACGTACTTTAAGCGTCGCGAATAAAGCTACGCTAGGTAGCCTACGAATAGAACTAGAACTTCGTAGAATCGGTAGTAGTTAGATAGCGGAAGCGAGCTAGATTCGTAGGTAGTAGAGAGAGCGTTATAGCGGCAGCTACTAGTAAGTATAAGCGCTCGCGTATAGATTAGTCTTAAGTATTCGTAGTAGGTAGAAAGGAGGACGCGCGATTACGAAAGGCAGCGCTATAACCTATTAGTTAATATTCGCAAGCGGGTTTAAGCGACTTACTCTAGCGTAGTACCCTCGGCGGTATTAATAGGCTTAAAGGAAGTTATTATACGTAGTTCTAAGTAGCTAGAGGTACTACGAATATAGAATAACTAGTAAGTAAGTAACTAGAGGCGAAGAAGAGGTATATCGAACCGCCGCTATTATCGTAGCGGCGCGCATTATTAACTCGGTTAATAATAGGAAGCAGCGGACGGCTTTAGCGAACACTCTAGATAGCTATTATAAGGCATTACGCTATTATAGTTGCGACTATTAATAATAGAGTAACAATACTAGTGCGAATAAGTAAAGTTCGGAACATTGCGAATACACGTGATCAGCCACCTGATACATCTGTACATTCAGGCCGCTGTCGCTTGTCAGGACTAGCGCGTCAAAGTCGCGACTGTCGCGACTTCCGCCTGACGCGACATTCCCAGCGGACAACTCCAATCCAGGAACACCGACTATATTCACTACTGCGAGCATAGATCATGCCTTCAGCAGTATCGTCGAACAACCGAGCCGGCTCGCCACCGCCAGATGAGCTGGACCGACTCTTCAATGATGATCAAGCGATCGAGGAATTCTTCAACGACCTACCTCGAAACACCACGGACGACAACAACAACACTACGGAACGCGAGCGAACGCGGGACGAAGATCAGGAAGTCCAGGTGAAGAAAAAGAGAGTTCCCGTTCCGAAACTGGATGAGAATAGGTAGATTCGTACCAACAGATCAAGCGAGCCGTCACTGAGTCTTGTTTCTTTCAGGTTGTTGTCAGACGCAGGCATCCCAAAGCTGCGGAAAATTACCAAGTCAAGATTGAAGTTCCGTGGCAAAGGCCATGAATTTACTGATATTGCAAATCTCTTAAACACATACCAATTATGGCTGGACGACCTTTATCCTCGAGCCAAGTTCCGAGATGCGGTCAAAATGGTGGAAAAGGTTGGCCATAGCAAGCGCATGCAAGTGGCGAGAAGAGCGTGGTTGGATGACACGAAACCATACCGGAAGGAACTCACACCACCAACTGAAGAACGGATTTCTGGAACTACAACTGATGGCGCCGCGAACGAGCAGCAACACACTGCCACTTCGGCAGGCCTCGGCGTTGGCCCTCATCAACGGCAGAATCATGGTGGACAACCGGGAGAAGACGAGCTCGATGCTCTTATGGCTGACGCTGCGGATGCATCAACGAATCAACAACGTGCATTGAAGCTATCTGGGCCTTTCGAGGAAGACGACGATGAACTGGATTCATTGCTTGCCAATACTGAGACTGCTACCAAGACCCCACTTGTGCACAAATCCGGCCCTCGGATGCCATTCGAGGACGAGCCTGATGATGATGAAATAGATGCTCTGATGGCGGAAGAATCGACCAGCCTTTCCAAACCAAGCAAGACAGTGCCCACAGCCGCGCGCCAAGAGGACGATGATTTTGCTGATGACGAGGAGGCAATGAGGGACATGTGGTAGACCGGTGTGTTGTCCTCTGCACCAGCTCCGGTAGGACGACCACAAAGCGAGCACAACGTCTCACGCCATCTCATGCCACGCGTACCAATGTACAGAACACTGCGCCAGCTCCGATGCACTCACGACCGGGTAATGAAAACGCTGCGGTGCTGCTACGGCTGTCTCGG
Source organism: Cercospora zeina (assembly GCA_022702355.1). Lineage (NCBI taxonomy): Eukaryota > Fungi > Ascomycota > Dothideomycetes > Mycosphaerellales > Mycosphaerellaceae > Cercospora > Cercospora zeina. Next base: position 2,057,914 of record JAKLWX010000005.1, read on the forward strand.
AGTGCCCAACATTCGATTGCATCGCTTAGCTAAAGCCGAACTTAGCCCCGAGGTTCTACGAGAGCGTGCGTTGTATAAAACACGTTGGTGGCGTCCCATGGTGGTACAGCAGTGTCACTGATCTTGACACTTGGATTTCCAAGCGCTCGGAACGCAATGTCGCACACATATTGCAAGCATTGCAGCTCCCAAAGGTGGAGTTCCCGTCGCCGCCTGACCATTGCAGCGGGCCACTTCGGATACGATCTTCCAAGCCCGAGGAGGTGTGACAGATACATCCCACCCAGAATCTCCTTTCGAAGTCGGTCGACCGATGCATGCTGCACTGCCACAGCAGCTGACCAGAAAGCCGGACCCAGAGCAATGGAATGCTCCGCAGTTTACCGCAGACGTTCCATCCTTGGATGCCATGCGGTTTCACATTCAGGAAACTGCAACTCGGTCACTTGACCCAACGGGCCTCAGGAATTCCCGACTGCGCTCCTGTTTGTGCCACCTGCGCCTTCGAGGATAGTTTGTCTGCTTGTGCGGTAGCCCCTCCGCCCTATTCGCCATGAAAGCATGCACCAAGTCTGCCAGGAATTCCGGATGATTATACTCGACTTCTTTGGGTATCCATGCATCCAGGCCATATTCGACATACATGTCAACGACAAACTTTCTCGCAGGACATCCAGGCGGTGTATTGTTGTACAAGATCATGATGGCCGAATGCCCGGGGAATATGCGCGTGCCGCATTCTGCAATTTCGTCCGTTTTCAATACCATCGCTGTGACGCAGTCATCGCAGAATGAATCGGCCTGCACCTTCTCGCCAAACGCGTACATCCTGGCCAGGAGTTCATACTCGCCATCATCCATTGGCAGCTCCGGTGGTGATATGGGTTTGGTGGGGATTCTGCGAAAGTATAGCCACTGAATCCAAGCTGAAACGATTTCGGCGCTGTCTTCGGGTAGCTCGACAATGCGCGAAAGTCCTTCGCGCCATCTGCTGTCCAGAGCCGTGCGGAAGAATGGCGAGTGTTCTCTCAATATAGCCTCGTGAACAGAGAAATCCTTGGTAGGCGCACATCCAACTTTGAGCGTTACAACTCGATCATCAATCATGCTGCTCCTGTATCAGTCATCTCCTGGTACGATTCTGCGCCGGTATCTCTACCTTTCTCCTCTCGACACACGCAAGTCGCTGTCAAGCATGCCAGTGCTCCCGGCTATCATAATGTCCCTCGCAGGTAAGAATGACATGAACGTGAGCCCGCCAGTCTCGAGTAAGACCGCAATGCCTCCCAGCCTTGTCACCGGCGACTTCTCACTACTATATAAACACCCTCATCGCGCCGACTTCGTCACTCATCAGCCTGGCCTGGAACCGTAGCACCGGCGTCTATCACCGCGCAGCAACGCCAGCACATACCGCGCCAAACATCGTGTGGCTTGCAGACGCGCCTGTGGACAAGTTTCTCCGTGACTCTCACCAAAGATTTTGGTACTCTTGCACCGCCTACGAGCGCGCGTCTCTCTCCAACAGGGCATCGAGTGGATGTAGTCGCTCGGCGCAGGAGAGACAAGGCACGTGGCGAACTGCGTGTGGCTCGTGGGAACAAGAATGGCTGGACCAATAGAATTTGCGGAACCGCTCAAGACATTCAACATGGCGCGGTGAACAAGGCGGAAAAGCTACCGCGAGCCATTGGCTCGTTTTGACTGGAGGTCTCCGGTGTCGCGAGGAGAACGGAAAGAGGTTTTCGCGCTCTCTCATCATCGTCATCAAAGGGCCTGGAAGAGTGAATGTGGTCGTGTCGCTTGACGTGACGTCCGAAAGGGTCGCGTGTAATCAAAGCCTGTCCGGATCGGGAATGCTGGCGTTTTGGGGCCGCTCCAACTACCGTCTACCGAATGTCTAGTGCAACGGAAATAGTACAGCCGGAGGTGGAATTTATAGTTGACGTTTAGTGTACGTTCGCCCCGGCGATAGACGTGCAAACTATTGACCACGCAAGCCGGACTATTGACGGAAGGCCATCTGGTGGTGGAAGTTTTGGTTGATCGACGTCAGTAGTTCGAGACACGCAGATCTCGACTCAGGTGCCAATAATAACAGTAGGTCTGTTATGATTGTTGATTGACGATGGGATAGCTGTGTGAAGTTTCGGGGGAGGATAGACGAGGGAGTGGAGGATTGACGCGTGTACGGGCATTATTGATTCATGCATCGAATGGAGATGCCGAGTTGTCTGAGAGAACGGGTCTTGCACGACGTGAACGTGATGTGAAGATGTAGTGGAATGTTCTGGGCTGTCGATTGTCTGTTCAACTCCATGCGAAGAGTGCTCGTACGGAATGGGTAGCCACATCCAACACGATTCTCTGTAATTGGCGCTATCTTCGATCCCACGCCGTGCTCTCACACCTGGACTACTATTGTTCCCGTTCCGTGGGTTGAGGAGATCTTTAAGTACTGTAAGTACAGATGTGCAATCCGGTTGAGTAGACCAGAGCGTGAGTTATGCTGCTCAACAAGTCAGCAGTCATCCTGCATCGGGCGATTTCAACATACTCGTGATCAATGCTCTGTTCCTGCATCATCACATGTGCGACCTGCTTGCCACTTGCTTTTCGCTCATGTCGATATTCTGGGGCCAAGGTATGACTGGAAGCAAGATCAACACTTGCTTGAGCTACGATTGACGTGTGCAAAGGCAACAAGTGCGCAGAAGTACTTGAGATACCACAGGGTGCTGTGGTATTCACTCATTCCGGCTTCATCCAGCTGTCCTTCAGCTCGGTCCAAGAGGCATGCTTCCTTTCCCCTCGGAGCCCAATCAACTGCATGGCCAAATCCATCATGAACTCCTCTGGGTATTCCTCGGTAGAATCGAACCAATGTTGCTCGGCTTCCGAAACCCACATTCTTGCAAACATCTGGCGTACTGGCGAGCCGACGGGCGTGCCTTCGTACACGGTCTGGATGGCACACTCGCCTGGGAAGAATCCGGTGTTGTCGATGTAATCCAGCATGCGCGCGAGGACGGCATTGGAAAACCGCGCGTCTTGAACTTTCTCGCCGAATACGTACAGCTTAGCGAGTGTCTTCCACTGCTCACTCGGGTAATTCCCATTTTCATCTGCGCAATGCTCCATGCATATCGCGCGGTACAGCCAATCCACGTACTCGGACACGACTTTGATATCATCTTCAGGTATGACAATCTCGTCGGTGGTTCCTTCCTTCCAGTGCTTGTCAAGTGCCGCGCGAAAGAAGGGCGACGATTGACGGAGGTTGTCCTCATGGATCGTGAGCGTTTCTGACTCTTTGCCGACTTTCAGAGTGATGATTTGGCTGTTGTATCTGCACAAGACTGCATCAGCGGCGGCGATTTGTTCGTGCCCCATAGCAGGCCGCTTACCTCTTACGCTTTGCAGCATCCGCCTCGGACTCGGCCATGGATGGCAAGGACGTCAATTGGACTTGGTTCTGTGTGTCTTGCGTCGGTCCATTGGCACTCGAGCTGATGAGAGCGCGGTATGGAGGTCCGCGATCGAGGTTCAGCAAATCTGGTCAACTCGCGATCGTGAAGTTTAGTGAATCTAGCATGAAGAGTGTCGCTAGTCAGGGACAATAAAGGAAGTTTGGAGGTATGTGATGTATCTGTGCAAGCGAGGCCGTTTTGAACATCGGTTGCAGCATGCAGAAGACATAATGTCGCAGCCTCGCACGGCACCTCACCTTTGATGCAGCTGAAGACGCGATGAGTACATGCTCTATGATGCGGCAAGGACTTACTGGCGTTCCGTCCTTGCGATGCTTTCGAATATGATACAAGCTAGCTGCAGCTCTACCTTCTTCAATCCCTCCACTACTTCCACAGCTTGGCCAGACTCGTTTCCTTGTCGTCGTGCTTGTTGAGCACCTTGGCTGTGGCCAGATCGAAGTCTTCTTGCGTCACGTGCACTCTTCTCTCTCTCAGCGCGTACATGCCTGCTTCTGTGCACACACCCTTCAGCTCTGCACCTGAGCATCCGTTCATCTTCTCTGCAATCTTCATCAGATTGATACCTCTCGTCAGATTCATGCTCCGCGAGTGAATGCGCAGAATGTCTGCTCGTGCTTCGGCGGTTGGCGGAGGGAACTCGATCTTTCGGTCGATACGTCCAGGTCGTAGGAGGGCGGGATCCAGAATATCGAGACGATTCGTTGCCATGATGACCTTGATGTTCTTTGTGGGCTCAAACCCATCGAGTTGGTTGAGCAGTTCCAGCATGGTCCGCTGCACTTCCGAGTCACCACCTGACGAGCCCTCGACACGTGAGGATCCGATGGAATCGATCTCGTCCATGAAGATGATTGATGGAGCGTGCTCCCGTGCCATGACGAACAGTTCTCTCACCATGCGCGATCCCTCTCCAATGTACTTTTGCACCAGCTCTGACCCCGAAACACGAATGAACTTGCAATCGGTATGATGCGCGACAGCTCTTGCCAACAGGGTTTTGCCTGTGCCAGGTGGCCCGTAGAGCAGGACTCCTTTTGGCTGCGCGATACCCAGCGATTCGAACAGCTCCGGATGCTTCAGCCCCAACTCGATGACTTCCTTGATTTGCTTGATCTGCTCGTCTAGACCACCGATCATGTCGTATGTACTGTCGGGCACCTTTTCCACCATCATGAGCGATACCAGCGGGTCGACCGAGGAAGGTAAGAGAGAGGAGAGTTTGTATGAATCGGAGAGGAGGGTGACGCGCTTGCCGGCCGTGAGTTTCGAAATGTCGATGTTATCGGCCACGTCGACCACTGCCGTCTGTCAGTACATCGCGATGATACTGCATCGCCCAGCACGCAGTCTTACCATATTTGCCCTCCGGATGCACCTTCACCAGCACCTTCTTCGTGCCCATTACTTTGACTACCTCGCCCACATAGCTGCCCGGCTGCTGGAGTAGACCGAGCTCCTCGCGCAATAACCGGACCCTACTATTGTACTCGTTTCGCTGCGCTTCGAGACGTCGCAATACTGCTTGGCCCTGGATGATCTCGAGCTTCATGCTCTCAATCTTGTTGTGGAAGAAGGTATCGAGCGCCATGATTGCGCGGACGGCCCGCGGGCGAAGTGGTGACAAGTCGGTCCGTCGGGAGGCAGTGGCAGTGAGGGCGGGCGTGCGACGATGGTGATGTCCGCAGTGGTCGCCGTGATTGATGTTGATGGCGAGGTGTGTGCGGAGCTGGTTGGCGGCTGCGGCAGCCAAGCAGCGTCAGGCAAGCACGTCGGGCCGGGCGTGTTAACTTAGTTAGCGCCATGCAGCGTGAATCCCGCGGCGGGCTGTCATGGCTTCTGATCACCCACCACAGCACAGAAACACAGTGTCACGACGCCGGTCAAGTTTCTCCCTGCCTTGCGGCACGCTCGCGAACTGGCCGACTGCCCGTGCCCATACTCCGCTCGGGATCGGATGCTGCGTCGGCGTGGCGCGGGTGCCAACCAGCAGCTGTAGCGCTCGCTGTAGAGGAGGGTGGCCGATCACGAACCGTGATCATCTGCACCGCACGCTGCTGCGAGCTGCTCCTATCATGGACCAGCATCCTTCGACCGCTGATGGTATACGTATGCCCATCGCCTGCACATGGCGCGCAGCATCCATTTCTCCTCTTCTCCGCCCTCTGCAATCTGTACCATCATCGAGCCCGCCTCCTCGTCGCGCCTGAAACCTTAGCTCTCCGTGGCCTCGCCTCGCCCGAAGCTTTCTTCCTTTCCCACGCCGCCCGACCACGCTGTCCGATGCCCGCGCCTCTGTAGCCTCCGCAGCTCCAGCTCCCGCTCCAGCCTGCGCATTGCTCGTCGTCCTAGTGGACACTGCGGTGTCTGTGGTGTCTGGCGCGTGCAGCGCGGAAGCCAATCCATCGCCTGTTTCGGCCTTAGTTCTGCTGTTATTCTGGGCGGCATGTCTGGGCACGACAGCTTGACGTCGGACGGCCGACCCACCGCCGTCGATGCGCAGGACCACGCCGACTTTCTTTCCACCGCTCCTACCACGCGGCGGAGCTCCGTCGCCACCGAAGAAATGAGCCGCAGCCAGCACGACGCCGCCGAGCGGCAGTCGAGCTATGCAGACATCCAAGCCAGCCAGGCCAGCTTGCAATCACAGGCGGGAGACGGATCACAAAGCACTGCACGCCGCCCGCGAGCTCGGCATCAGGACTATGGTATGGACTCGACTTCATCTGACAGCCAGCATAGCACATGCTGAGACAGTCTAGGCTCCATGCAGGGTTCATCCACGAGCGCAATCCCAAGTGGAGGTCGCACTCCACAAGCACCACCACAACAAACGCCCAAGCGACCCAATGCCGGCGCGCGAAAACCATCGACGGCAGCACCACACCGCGGAGACTTGTTCTCAGTTGACGACGATGCCGTAGAAGTTGACGCAGATTTGCGGCAGCAGCGAAGTCATTCCAAGGCTGCAGCACAACGCGAACGACAACTCAGACGGAGAGACAGCACTATTAGGCGGCGGGTGACCCAGCCTGCGTTGCCTAGAGTAGAGAGTGAAGAGCAGGAGGAGGAAGCCGCGCAGGCGACGGGTACCGACACCGTCAGGTCGACAGCGAGGCCGAAATCACCACTCGACGCTGGCGAGCCCAGTTCGGAAGAGACACTACACGGCGAAGAGGAAGAGGAAGGCGAGGAGACGCCAGATGTTGATGACGACGATGATGATAGCGCAGACTTGAGCGACGCTGAAAGCTTCACACTGAAAGACCGACAACAAGCGATCAACGAGACACATCCTTTCGGCATCAGGATATGGAAGCCTGCGCTGTACAAGAAAAGTCGGTCCGTGCAGAGGAACGCAGAAGGTGACATCCATAGTGCTCCGGGCGGCAATGTCAGTCGGTGGCTGTGGGTATTCAACGCCCTCTGGACACTGATCTTTGGTTGGTGGTTGGCTCTGATCACAGCTGCCGGAGGGGTGGTTTGTCTGTTGTTCAGCATATGCCAGCCCAAATCGGGAACGCCTGGATGTCGTGAGTATGGGCGCGTATTGATCAATCTGGCGCACTATCTATTCTACCCTTTCGGCAAGTACATTCTACTGGAGCGCGACGAGCAATATTTGCATGAAGATGAAGGTGAGGGCAGAGATATTGCTGAGTACGAGCGCTGGCAAGCTGGCGACATTGAAGCAGGCCGTCTCTTCTTTGGGCCTACAGACATCAATCGATCATTGATTGGACGACGTCGTGAGGAGGTACCGGACCTGGAGGACAACGAAACCGATAGCCTGCTTGGCCGGGGCAGATCAAGTTCAGTGGCTCAACGTGCTCGGAGCAAGACCAAAAAGCGGCTGTTCGGGCGCGGAGAGTGGTCGCTTGGAAGAGTGATCTTCTTCCTCTTCTTCTACTTTCTGATCACGCCATTCTTGTTCCTCGTCAGTGGAATTTGCTGGTTCCTGGTCTTTACGATCCCGATGGGTAAAGTCACACTATTGCTGTTCTACCACTTGCGACGACACCCGCTCGCCATGAGTTTTCACACCGACAGCCATTACCGACGATTCGATTCGCAGCCTCGAGGGAGTTCCGACAGCGTCATCTTGCTATGCACATATCGAGCGGTCGGCATCAAGTACTGGAAGTACACAATCGACGGCACCAACATCTTCCTCATCAACCTTCTCGGGCTTGTGGCTTTCGCCATTGTCGATTACTTTTTGCTCTATGAGACTCTACACATCGACACATGGTTCACTTCCCCAGGCTTCGTATTCATTATCGCACTGGCATCCATCATCCCACTTGCTTACTTCATTGGACAAGCAGTGGCTTCGATCTCTGCTCAATCATCCATGGGTGTGGGAGCCACAATCAACGCCTTCTTCAGTACCATCGTGGAGGTCTTCCTCTACTGTGTAGCATTGGACGAAGGCAAGTCACAGCTTGTGGAAGGCAGTATCGTGGGCTCGATTTTCGCAGGTATCCTTTTCCTACCTGGATTGTCAATGTGCTTCGGCGCCATCAAACGGAAGACGCAGCGCTTCAACGTAAAGTCGGCCGGCGTTACCTCCACAATGCTGTTGTTTGCGGTCATCGCGGCGTTTGGACCAACATTGTTCTACCAGTTCTATGGTTCTCACGTCCTCAATTGTCGCCAGTGTGTCGATGCGCCGACCGGGCCTGACGAAGAGCGCGATTGTCGCAGATGTTACTTCACCCAAGTACCGGAGCTCAACGACCAGTTCTTCGTCTCGGCTGTTAGGCCATACGTTTGGTTCTGTGCGGTGTGCTTATTCTTATCCTACGTTGTGGGTTTGCTCTTCACCTTGCGCACACATGCAGCCGTGATCTGGAACAATGAGCCCGAAGAAGAGAAGAAAAAGCACTTGGAAATGCTCCACAATGGACCTCACCCGGGACACTTAAACTTGCCATATACGGCTGGTCTCGTTCAGGCAGACCATGGTTCATCGACGAGCAGGAAGCAGACTCACAGCACCGTCAACACTGCTGACATTCGGTCAAGCCAAATGTACAAACGAATCCTGAATCAGAGCCTTAAACAAGCCGGTATTGTCTCGACCGTAGCTTCCGCTGGGAAAGACAACCGGGACGGCGCTGCAGACGCTGAAGGACAAGGCCCGCACATTGTCCCACCGAAGAGTGCTGGTAATGACACAATTGCTGGTAGCATGATTGCAAGTGGCCTCAGTCCTGAAGACAATCGCGCCCTGGTGCAACAAGTAGCAGAGATGGCTGCCACGGCTGCTACCATCGCCGCGCGAGACGCTACTACCGCTCCACGTCGCGCGAGCCACATGGCGAACACCTCTGCCACTCCGACAGCGTCTCGGCACCAGTCTCACATCAAGAGCGGCTCTGATAGTAAAGATCAGCGTCCGCAAATGGGTACAAATGCTATCGACCATGCTGCCGGAGGTCTAGCGGCAGTGCCTGAAGAGCCTTCGGGAGGCCACGGTGGGCACGACGCACCCAATTGGTCCCGCATGAAGTCTGCTGTTATACTCATGTCGGCCACTGTTGCCTATGCCGTGATCGCGGAGATTCTGGTCGACACTGTTGACGTTGTTCTTACGTCTGTCAGCATACCAGAAAAGTTCCTTGGCATTACTCTTTTCTCTCTCGTGCCGAACACAACAGAGTTCCTCAACGCCATCAGCTTTGCCATGAATGGCAATGTCGCTCTGTCTATGGAGATTGGATCGAGTTATGCTCTGCAAGTATTCCTGCTGCAGACACCTTGTCTCGTTCTGTTTACCGCAATTTACAACAACTGGGTTCCGGGTGAACAGCTCGCCGAGCACAGCTTCAGTCTAATCTTCCCGCAGTGGGACATGGTATGTGTGCTTCTCAGCGTCTTCCTCTTCGGCTGGATTGTGGGAGAGGGAAAGAGCAATTACTTCAAGGGAAGTATACTTATCTTCACTTACCTCGTCGTTGTCATCGGCTTTTGGTTCACTGGCTACAACAGTAAGGTGAGTACACAGCGACAATCTATTCCGACCGCTCTTTGCTGACACGTAATTGCAGGCGATGATGGGCATTGACCGATTTGATACTTTGGCACTTGGCATTCAACCGCAAAAATTTCACACGATAGGGCAGTCAAGCAGTGGCATGGCTTTCCCTTTTCGTGTACGACCGAGAACAAAAGCTTGAGTTGTAAGGTCTGACGACTGAATTTGGTGCGTATTTTTGTCGATAACACGATCGACTTCGGAATGAGTGTGGTGGCATAGAAATGATAGTAAGCGTTCAGGGCATAGCGCTGGAGTTTTGCATGGAAGCGAAGAATGGGTAATGCATGGCCTCCCTAGATGTGCTCTTTCGCATAGCGAACAGGAGACGAATGGAATTCATCACTCCGGCACCTTCCAAGTGCGAGAACCGCTGACGTGATTAAAGTTTGGGCGCGCATGTGAAGTGACAGGGGTGCTTTAGAGCTTTATTGTGGCAAGAACACATCAACTTTCGATGACACTCCGCCAGTGACCGACATACGCACCCACAAGACTGGAGCCGCCCTCGCGCGATTCGGAACCAAGGGGTCATGGCTGGACGCAGGTTCACCATGAAGCACCCGGACATTCACATCGGACTGCGCGACAGTTCGGTGAGTGCTACCCGCCGCCTGCCTGGCATGATCGACTGACCTCCGCCAGCTCGCGTACAAAAAGTACTTCGTATCAGAATCGCTTCCTAAGGATGCGCCATTTTTCGAGCTCGGCCCCAACGGCTACCCCGTGGTCAACATCGGCGAAAGATTCTGTCGCTGGCGTCGCGAACACTGGAGCGGACGCGCGATGCTATGCGGCAGCAGCCATGTAAAACGAAACGGCCTTCTGAATCACATCGAAGAGCACCATGGAGTTTCACGGCAAGATCGACCACCAATGAAGACGAACCACACTAAAGCGATGTGTCTGGAAGCTGACGGTGCGATGGCTTCTTGCTTGGAGAACTCCATCATGGCTGCGCTGCTGACTACGTTGTAGAATTCTACCGGGCTGTGATGAAGCACGAACTGCAAGCTGTGTACGTGGAGGCTCCGTCGACAGGACAGTGGCACGACGAAGTGGCGGTCCCGGAAGAGGAGGCTATGGTTTATGAAGACTCGACTGCTGTGGCTTTGCGCGACAACACCGTGAGCGACGAATTCGAGCTAGCTGGAGAGAGCGACTTGGAATTGGAACTGAGGGAACTCGACGCGGAAATTGTCGTGGCGGATATGAGGGTGAAACGACTAGAAGCAGAAGAGCGACTTGCGGAGACGAAGCTGCGCAAAGTACGCTTGGAGTGCGGGAAGATCGCGATGCAGAGGCAATGCAGCCCATGAGTTGTCCCCCTGTTCATGACTGAATGGTTTACTGTGTGCGGCGAGAACAGGTGCAAACGGAGGCTTGAGAGTATTCTGGAGGTCTGGAGTATCACGGCGACCGTATTTACATGGGTCATGCACGGCCAGTTGCAAGAAGGACTACTGCTACTCATCATCCGAAGTCGTGGTATCGTCATGTACATATGTGAGTGAGGCAATGGTCGAACGATGTGGCGAGAGCGATGGGGTCAATCCGTCACGTGCTCACGCGGTCGAGGTTGCCATGTCAACCCTACTCAGCACCCCAGATGTCCAATCAAAACTGTATGACAAGGTCAGTGCCAACCAACACGTGCCCTGCCTTTTAGCAGGCTTCCCCTTTGTCTCGCTGCCGCCGACTTGTCGGAGAGCACTGCAGACAATTCTGGAAGACGTCTGTGCAGACGTTTGGTTCGTAGCTCGCCATGAAGGAACCGGTAGTTCAAGACCATTACAGAGTGCTCGGGGTAGCGTGTAATGCTACCGGAGCACAGCTGAAGAAGGCCTACCATGCTGCAGCCAAGAGACAGCATCCCGACAGATCGACACCATCCAAGGCCGCAAAGTGTACTGTGGCCTTCCAACATGTACGACAGCATAGGTTATTGAGAAATATTGTGTTGACTCGTGCGACAGCTCCAGGCAGCGTACGAGACACTCTCCGATACATCCTCCCGGAAAGCGTACAATTCAGGATACCCAACGATCAAAGCGCAATGGGATGACTGGGAGCGGCATCAGAAGATCAGAGAAAAGAAGCTTCAAAAACGTAGGCACTTCACGGAAGAGATTTTCGTGATTCACAGCGAGAATGATCAGTTCAAAGTGCACCTGCACTTCCTGACTGCGCGTTCGGCGTTCTTTCGAGACCAAGCCGAGACGGGGAGCCGGGATGAGATTCGCTTTGCAGACGAGGACGATGTCGTAGCTGCATACGTGCATTTCCTCTATCATGATGAGATCCACACGGAGCTGTCCGAAGCAGTTCTTTCAGCGACAGAGGAATCCGACGGCTCGACAATCGTCAAAGCCGAGCACGTCTTCTTAGCGAAGCTTTATATGTTTGGCGAAAAGGTGCAGGTATGTAACCACTCCTCTGCGGAACTGTCTCTGTACTCACAGAACTCCATCTCAGGACGACCTCTTCTGTGACCAAGTCATCACCGCTCTCGCCGCAACAATCGACAAACGAGACGGGCGGGGCGGCCGCACATTCCCAAACAGCAAAGTCGTCAAAGCCGTCTACGACGGAACCACTGCCGGGAGTCCGATAAGGCAGATGATGACCGAGATCTATGCCGAGAATTCTGGCCATCATTGGTTTCCGCACCAAGCGTACGAATACTTTCATCCCGAATTCACGTACGACGTGGTCAGAGAAGTTCTGCTGCACAAGACACAATGCCCGCCTAAAGGGAAGATGGTGGATCTCGCGCCCAAGTGGTATAAGCAGAAGCAGAAGTGAGGCTTCTTTGGCGAATTCGGCGCGCCAAACTTGGTTGGTCTTTGAAGCCCGGAAATGGAGGGTGGTGGCACACTGAGCTGTTTGTCGACTTTGGTTGTTTTGCTAATTGGATGCCTTGGCGCTGGTCGCCTAAGATGTGTATGTTCACGACTGTGGCAGAACTACCCCAGAACTTTTTGTGGAGGAAGAGCAGATCTGTGGTGACAGGCGGTGAGGGAAGCTCAATGATGGGGGGCATATCAGGATCATGCGTTACATTGCAGAATCGCGCCTCTTGGGCTCTCCAAAAGTCTCTTCTTCGACCTTCCACTTCTCACAAAGCTCGGTATATCTCCTCGCATATCCATCATGTCTCTTTCTGAATTCTGGCGCAGTCTTGAGCTGGTCTCGACCTACTTGGTGACGATGTGCAGCATCTGGTCCATCAGCAACTCGGACAAACCTGGCATATGTCCACATTCCAGGCAGCGGTGTGTGCTGCGTGAGGCCTTGTCCGCCGTACAACTGCATACAATCATCTATGATCTTGGCTGCCGTCTCTGGGACCATAATCTTGGATTGTGCAATGGCATACCGCCCAGCCTTATTGCCTTTGACATCCATGGTATGAGCAGCATTCATGACAATCAGTCGTAGAGAGTCCAGTTGCATGCGCATTGACGCGAGACGCTCGATGTTGCTGTCAAAGTCTCCGATAAAACGACCTCGTGGCTTCTTCTGCGGATCTGTGCAGCGTAGAAGTGCGAGCTCGTAAGCACGTTCTGTCTGTCCGATCAGACGCATGCAATGGTGGATTCGACCAGGACCAAGCCGGCCTTGTGCGATCTCAAATGCACGCCCTTCGCCTAGGATGATGTTTTCTGCAGGCACACGCGCGTTTTCGTACAAGTACTCTCCATGCCCCTCGGGTGCGTGATCGTAGCCCATGATGGTGAGATTACGGATCATGCTGAAGCCGGGTGTGTCTCTGGGCACGATGATCATAGTGTGTCGCTTCCAAGGATCTGGATTTTTGGGATCACTGCAGCCCATCAAGATGTAGAAGCCAAGCTCTTCGTTCCATTTGCAATTACCATATAGCTTCCTTCCATTCACAATCAGCCACGTGGGATCCTGGGGGTCCCGCTCGATGCGGCAGGAAATCTGCGTAGCATCGGAGGAAGCGACATCCGGCTCAGTCATGCTGTAGGCCGAGAATGTCTCGCCATTGAGCAGAGGCTCTAGCCACTTCTTCTTCTGTTCTTCGTTGCAGTATTTCGCTAGCAGCTCCATGTTGCCGGTATCTGGGGCATGACAATTCAGTGTCTGAGCAGCCCAGTAGCATCTGCCCATGATCTCTGCCGCACACGAGTATTCTAGATTTGTGAGGCCCGGCGAATACTTCCCAAAGCTCTTTGGCAAGAACAAATTGAACAGCCCCGCCTGTTTGGCGCGACTACGCAGCTCGGTGACGAGAGGCGGAGTTTTCCAATTCCCATATTGCTTGAGTTGAGCCTTGAAGATGGGCTCCGCGGGTATGCATTCATTTTCGACCCAGTCATGGACACGCTGGATGAAGTCTACTGCTTTTGGCGACAGCTTCTCTTGTACCCACGCGGGGATGCGTGCCAGAGCCGGGTGCTCGAAGGTGAGATTGGGTGCCATGGTGGTCAAAGTGTTTCCGTGAAGGGAGCAAGTGAGTCTACATTACCTCTGAGCGGTGAGATGTGTTTCTACAATCGAGTCGTCGCTTCAAGTGCCATGGCAAAAGCGGGTGTGTCGACATTGTCCCCTCGTCAGCCAGCACTGAGCAACGGACGGGAACAACGTGTTGCCGATACGCCGCCAACTTCCGCTGCTCAATTCCTCCTTCACAAACTCACTCCACAGCGCCGATACTTCTCTATTTCGAAAGCGACTGCGAAGGCCTCTCAAGGGCTTAAGAACGAGAAGGACAAGCCATATTGGCGCAAATCCAATGAAGAGCACCCATCAAGCACTCTACGACGATGAAGAAGATGGCCATGGACTGCAAACGACACTGGGCGGGGGCGTGGGATGTGTCGTGGTATGTCTATGTGATGCTCGTACACAGCTGCTGATGAGCCGAGGAGTCTGATCTGCTGTCTTCACGTCGCCCGGTGGCGCTGTCAACTGTGCTGATGACAGTCGTCGTGTGCCGTCTGCGGAGCGGAGGTGCCGTGTGCTCGCCGCACACTGCTCGGCCCATTTCCCAAAAGACACGCACGGCGCGACACAAAAGCCAGCCAAGCCGAGCGGTCAAGTGCGGAGAAGTCGCGACGCGAAAGTCCTGCTCCGGATTTCTCCAGACAAGACCTGCGCAGGGACCTTTGAAAACCTTAGGCCAACAAGAATTTGATGCCGTGGCTTGGTGCTCATCCTCTGTATGGAAGCCTCGGTCAAAAAGTTATCTGAGCTCTCTGGTGTGGCTGCTGTCCAGACCCACATGCTGCCTTTGCGTTGACTTTAGAGTTCGTCCGCGCAGCTTCCACCGCGCTCCCAATTCGTCCAAGGACCTCACATGCCCGCTTTCATGCGCATTGGCCGTACGTGCCACAACGCCAAATACCGCGGATGAGTTATTAGCTGATGGCCTGGCGAGAGCGAGGAGGAAGATGGTGTAGTAGTAAAAGTAGCGCGCGGGTGCACGCTTTCAACACCTGTCGCGCTTCTCGATCCTCTTCTGCGTTGTTGCACGTGAGTCGTGCGTCGCTGGTCAACAATTCACAAGCACTCGAGCTTGTGTCCACCGAAATCGCCTGCCGAACAATTCTGGGATTGCACGCGTGACGCGTGTGCGAAATTCACAATGGCAGCCCTGCTCGTGCTACAAGCAGCCCAGCTGGGGTTCATCACGCCTTCAGGTTTGGAGAACACCCTGGAGGCGGGATCGCAAGTCAACGTCAGCTGGTCATCGCCCTGGGCATTGACAACATTGCAGCTGTGGCGAGGTCCAAACGCCGATGATGGGAGCTACACTGTCGACATTCTTGGAGGTCTGTATCCGTTGCATGAAAGTTGCAAGAGAAGTGGCTGACTGTACTCCAAGAGAATCTGCCTCCCACCACGAACTCCTATCCCTGGATGGCTCCAGGAGCTGAGTCGGAGGAGAACGAGTTCAGCCCAGAAGTATACTTTCGGTTGCAGAAGAGCGATCTTCCCAACGAGTGCGAGCAGTGTGTGGCAAGTAGTCCTATTTTCACAGTAGCCGCTGCAGGAGCTGCTGCCGCACCCGTGGCAGCACCATCAGCATCCGATGACGCTACACCGTCTGCTACCAGCATGGTCGAATCTTCAGCAGCAGAGGAAAGCACAGCAGCAGCAGCAGCGCCGAGCATGACGTCCGGAACAGCCGCCAGCATGGCCACAGAAGACACTTCCAGCACGATGACCGACGAAGCTTCCAGCACGTCCGCCGAAGAAACACCAAGCATGACAACAGAAGAAGCCGCGAGCACGACAAGTGAGGCATCCGAATCAGACATGACTTCCTCGGCAACAGACGCAGCGACGACGGAGATGTCTTCAAGCGCAGCAGAATCCTCCGCCTCTGGCATGACCACAATGGTCGCATCGAGCGCTGGTGCAGGAGCATCACCTGATTCCACCACCTCATCCGAGCCATTCGTCTTCACGCCAGTAACCATGTCGGCATTCCCTCGCGGAACAGAACTTGGTCTCGGTCTGGGTCTCGGTCTCGGCATACCCGTCCTGCTTGTGCTCATGGGCCTCGTAGTTCTGCTGCTGCACCGACGCGAGCGCAGAAGGTTACAAGATGAGCAATTCGAAGGCGTCTTTCACGCACAAACACGATGATGATGACGATGATGCAGTACGATTTCAAACGATGATACAACAATAATTATTGGGATAATGAAAGAGTTTGCGAAGAAGTTGATGATGGTGATGATGTTTAGAGAGTAACGAGCACGATCATATATATATGACCGTTACGATGGTTACTATATTTGAACCTTATCTCACTTCCTTCACTGTTCGCTCTACACCTTCATATCGCAGGCCTCCCACAAGAGTCTCGCTACTGCTCACCTTATATCTCACCCTCGCGGCCTCTTCCCTTGTCATTTCGCCATCTCTAAATTCTCTTGATCTGTCGGGCATATGCTCCAGTGCAGAGATGAGGATGTCCGTAAGAGACCGATATGGATGTTCCGTATCTATGCCAGCGAAGAAAGTGGTGACAATGGCTACGATCATGCCCATTATCGCAATCGCTGCAGCAAAGTTCGATGTACGGGAAGACATGCTGTATGCCCAGGTGTAATACCTAGATTTGAAGCTGATGAGCGGATGGTCGGTATTTTCCCTGGCCAATTTGTCGATTGTCTGAGGCGCCGGATCCACTGTGTAGTCAATCATGGTGAGCATGTATTGCAAGCTACTTTGCAAGCCTTGTTGCAAGATGTTGTAGTCGCCAGTGTCAGCTGACACACGTATCCCTATACCCGGAGATTGAGTAAACGTCAATCCCAGGAGGGCGGTGGAGCGGTTCGCTGGGATTGTGCCTTCGCTGTCTACAGTCCAAGTTGCTAAGAACCATTGAGGATCCACGGGAATTGCAGTTCCGATCTCGGGCAGTCGACGGGTCTCTGCTAGCGATAGCTGATTGGCGGATCGGGAAGGAGTGTATGCGTATAGAGTAGTGTTACGATAGATGGTGTAGTCCAATGCAAATATCGCCGACTCAGATATGTTGGGAGTCCGCTGTTGCAGCTCGACAGTGTTTGCAAACAGGGACATGTTCAGTAATGGATGAATTGTCGATAGTAAAGAATTGATCCCAGTCACACTCAACGCCAGTGGGTACTGGTCCATTGACGAACGGTCGCAGGCAGTCTGGATCCATTCCCGATGGCAGCGTTCCATTCGGAAGAAAGGCCGCGCGGTCGGAGCTATACACTCTAATCTGGGCTTGTGGTCCGTCGCTGGAGCTATTGGCGAACAAGGTCGGGTGGGATGTCCGAAAGCTCTCATTCTTGGTGTTGGACCCCCATCCAGAGCCCATTTGTATGCAGCGCGTGTAGTTGTTGTATACAGGCACTGACTCCCAATCAAGATCTTCATATTGCATGTTCCAGTAGGAATTCTGCATGGCCCAATACGGACAGCAACGAATCTGGCGATCTTCATCTACAGTCGTCGTCCATATCCAATCCACACCATCAGGTGGATAATCGTTGTCTTGCACCCATTGCGGAGCTGGCCACTGATTGGCGACCACTCCGAGAATGGGGCCCTCGCGCAGGTTCTCCAACTCGATGGCTTTCTCAAACACCACATATCGCTGGTACAACTCTTCCGATATGTGATCTCCACCGGATTAGTTGGCATTGAGATCTGCTAGGCTCGTATGCCCGTTCTGCATCGCCCTGTAATACTGCACGTCTTGATTGAAGTCCCAAAGCAGTTGTCGATTGGGCTCCCAATACGGCACGGGGCTCCGATATCCTTTGCCACCACTTGAGTTTGAGGCGAAACTGATTGGTGCCTCGCTGAACAGGAGTCCTCTGGCGGCACTAGCGGTTGATATAAGCCAGTAGTCGAGTCGATAACTATATCCAGGCGACAAACAGGACCAGCGCTTTTCTTGCACCTCTGTATCAAAGCATTGACCCCTCATGTTGAGCAGAAATCCAGAAGTTGTGGGTGGGCTGGCAGAATCGATGCCACTCAGTTGGCCGAAAACGTAGTCCTTCGTCTCCAGCCATTGTTGAGTGGGAAGTACAAGAACAGCCGTTGCAGGGCCCATGAGGACACAAAGCATGCTCACCACCACTGATGTAATCACAAAAGTCCATAAGAGGGCCAGTCCTCTCGTGCTTCGATTGGCCAGCTTTGAGGATAGGGAACTCCATGTGCGTGGTCGAAAGATCTCAAAGAACTCGCCGAGGCAGTATGCGCGAGTGAGATATTCAATTGGCACGCCATGCCCCCTGCTTGCCATTCTCATGGTGAACAGGTAGACGAACCACAGGGCAATCGAGGCGAACCAGACCTCCAACGCCTTGGCAACGAGACGAGCTGAAGGCTGCCCAGCAGATCGCGGGATTCTTTATTGTACTTGAGAGCATTCAGCGCCGCCCGTCCTGGATTCAAATCGAAGGTGCCATTATTGCAACTCCGTCCTCCTGGGCACCATGCACTCTGCCCGATCACATGGGCACCGAAATTCAGGTACAGCAGAGCGATGATGGGGGCCAGCCACAGCAGTGAGGCGCTTTGCATGCCAAGTGTCGAAAGCCATGGCCGTGTCTCTAGGATTCTTCTCCCGGGCTCGATGGGTTCATAACCGTCTGATTCTTGCTCTTTTTCGGAGCCGCTGCAGTCCATTGCCATTGCACCCGCGTCGTAGTTGCGAGATCCTGGCGAAATGCTCTCATACCGCGCCGCCATTCGATCCGCCTTGGTCCCCGCTACCAATGCACGCGGTTGTGTGCGGAATGGTGCTTCATCATGAGAACGTGGTACAGGCGTCAGGACGAAGCCAAAAGCAATCCACCATTCGAAAGGATTTTGATCTTTCCATCCTCAAGTGCATTGACCTCCAATCATGTACAATCGTGTACAGCCACGACAACAAACCTGAGCCAGGCGATGCACGGTGAAGTCAGGTCGCAAATCTATACCACTTGCGGGAGAGCTTGGCAGATCCTTCGTCCGCTCAATTCAGAACCATTGGTAGGAATTCCGTCAGCGCTCATCTTCGCCATGTGATGAGCGCGTCGCTCTCATGTCGTATATTCCGCCGCCCTGTTTCGAACTTGAATGAGGCCGATCGTGGTGAAAGCCATGCTGCAGTCCGCAGGCGTGGCGTCCGCAGCTCCGAATCTCGCGTGGAACGGTTCCTTGTTGTGGATCACACAGTCGGGTCCAAGTTGTGCCTCTGGGAGATGCACGTCCAGACCATGTGTTGTGACGCGATGAGAGACTACCGTAAGACTTATTGTGTGCTCTGTGTGTCCGTGTACGCCAGTGGCAGGCCGACAGCGCGCATGTTGCTGCCGCAGAAGAGGTTGCCTCGCTGAGGCTCCGCGTGGAGTGGTGACCTCGAGATGGCATCGAATGAGGTGCTGTGTTGGTATGCAATAGACAGAGGAGGAGTGGGAGGGAGACGAGGGGACGCCTGAAGCTACTTCCTAGGCCAGAGCTCCAGACCCGGAGAAATTGAACGCCGACCAAGGCAGTCACTTGACAAGCGCCTTTCTGGGGCAACCGCGAATGACGACTGCAAACGGCTGACCATGTTGCACGACACTTACATACGACGTACCAAGCAGTGGCGTGCGACTGACCCCTCTGCGGAGCGTGGTTTGCATCCAGACAGCTGCGGGCAGTACGTACGTCGCCACGAACAGGTAGGGGAGCTGAGCTTTATATCTCGACACCCTCTGCGATGCCCGTTCCCGCCGTTTCCTGCTTTCAACCAGAGAGGCGTCCTCATGAGTGACCATTCGGTTTTTCGGCCGGAGTGGCTCGAGGTAATGTGCTTCGCGGACAGTCTCGGCTTCTCTGGAACTGTACTGACGACGCACACCAGTTCGAAAACGAGCTCGGCTTTCGACCTTTGCTTCTCGGCCCCACCTACGAAGATCTCTTGGAGCAGTACAGACATAACTTGTTCAAGGTGACCAAGAAGTACGGCTTGCCGTCCCCGGACCAGACGGTGTCGGTCTCGGATGAAACGACTGCGACTGGCGTGCGACTCCGAGTGTATTCGCCGCCGAATCACAAGCTCAACCAGCCCATAGTTTGTTATTTCCACGGCGGTGGACTTGTCCTCGGAACCGTTGAAGAAGACGACGCCTTGGTGCGCCGATATGCCAAGGATACCGGACTCGTGTTCGTCAGCGTCGAATATCGTCTCGCTCCTTACGATCCCTACCCAACCGGCTTCGGAGATTGTATAGATGCTGCTGAATGGTGCATTGGCCATGCAGCAGACTACGGGGCAAAGCCAGCAACAGTGCTGCTGATGGGCGTTTCTGCTGGAGCTACACTAGCACTTGCTACCTCGCTGAACCTCATTTCGCACCGCAAGACCGGTCAACTGCAGGGCGTTGTGGCAATACACCCATTCACCATTCATCCTGATGTAGTTCCGGGTGAAATCCAACGCAGTTACAAGAGCTACATGGAACACAATGGGCGTTCTGTGTACACCAAAGCTGCGATGAGAACACTTCTCGGTATGTGACGTTTGTGACTGAAGTGGACAGCCAACTGACGGCCCCTTGAAAGAGCTGCACGGATCTCCCAAGACTGACCCTTTCATCTTCCCCGCATATTCCAGGCTGCTGAAGAAACTGCCTTGCGTATATTTGGCGGGCTGCGAGATAGACACACTTCGAGATGATGCTCGAATATTCAAGGAGCTGCTCGTTGATGACCAGTAAGCATACGGTCTCCTCGGAAGCTGTGCCGGCTGATGTGCATCTGCAGTGTCCTTCACGAGTACCACGAGTACACCGGTCTGCCTCATTGCTTCTTCGCCTATCCCTCACCTTACTTGGAAAAGCCACGAGAAGAATACTTTCGGAAAACTGCTGCAGGCATCAAATTTGTGCTCGACTCGTCGGAGATCCCGGCAATTCCACTGAGCTGAAGTCGGCCAGAGCCCGGAAAGTGCGTGACCTTGAGGCTATTGACGATGCTGTGGATGCTGAATTTGCCACTGGGCTTCTGTTGGGCCGCATCCATATTGATATGTTACGGCGAGCGACAGCGTGCGTTCGGTTGCGAATCCATTTTGAGCGCGGTGCCTGTTTGGGAAAAGTCATGGAATCATCTTAGCATTTCTGAAGCGTCGAAACGCAGTCCACCATATCTCCTCTGTGCTCAATTCATCCGGTTTGCTCCCAACAGACCATGCCCGGTGCATCCTCGCGAGACTCATTTGTCTGTCGAAGTCCATAGAGGCCAAGATGCCATGTCCGAGTATGAGCGCGCTCTTTGCATTGACCTCTCCAGCGCTGACCAGGCCTCGGCTTGCCTCCAGCTTCGACCACTCCGCAGCATGATCAGCGAGATACTGGCTGACCAAAAGGCCTTTGCCCACTTGAGGAGCCGCCCCTTCTAGGCCGAAGAACTCGCACAGTACCGGCCACCGCTTAGACCATGACAGTGGCGAGTTTTGGGAAGCAACATTGAAAGTCTGGCCCGCACCACAGTGCTCAGGATGCAATGCCGCATGAATCGCAAATCTGGCAATGGTATCTTGTCCTGAATCATTCGACAAGCAATCCCAACTGCCCAGTGAGCGTGGGAAGGGACATTTGGCACCCTCGCCGTTGATCTCCCTGTATAGAGCAAGGAACTGAGCGAGGATATGAGCCAAGCAATAAGTGTTGCCGTTGGGCACATAGCCCACGACGACGTCCGGGCGAAGTACACAATACGTCCAGGACTTGTCGCGACTATGCGCGGTTAGCCAGTCGGTCTGCGCGCAGTAAAAGAGCTTGCTGCGGTGCGGCTCCGGTATCGAGGGCAGTTCTTCAGTCAATGGGAGCTGGTGTCGAAACGGAAAGTCGTCCATGAGATGTATGCCATATGCTTTTGTCCCAGTCCCATGCACTACGAAGTTGAGTCTCCTAGACAATGCCTCGACGGCCGTGATGGCATTCCTAAGTACTTTGAGATTGATAGCAACTTCCTGATGTCGGTCGTAGTTGTGAATGTAGGCGAAGAAGAACACAGTCGTCACTGTCGCAATGTCGGGCACTCGAGCAGCAAGCTGGTGCTCGACGTCGTCTCTCCGTAGATCAATGTCGCTCACGAGTTGTAATTTGGGATTCCGTGGCCAAAATGTATGACCTTGGACAGGCCGACATGTGAGCGCAGTGATTTTTCCGAATGTTTCGGGATCTGGGTAGCCATGGAGCAGTTGATTCGTGACCGCCCAGCCTTGTATACCACTGGCACCGAAGATGAGCGCGTGTTTGCTCATGATTGGTCTGGAGAGTAGTTCGCGAGAGGTACTCTTGACCTTCATTTCTTACGCCTGACACGTAGACGAGCTACCGCTCCTGTGCTCCGCCGGTGCGCATCGCTGTGAGGGCGCGAGAGCCTCGTAGACGTCGACTTTCACTCATTGCGCGCACTTTCTCATCAGACCTGACGGTGAGGGTGGCGACAGTAGGGTTCGCGATGCTGCCCGTGTTCATGAAGCGCTCGCGATGCTGCCCTCGAGCAGTTAGATCCAATTGTGCTTCTACAAGGATCGGAGTGCGGTCCGCCGCTTTGCCGACCAGTTTGGGATGACCTCGGTCTTTGCTGCATCACGACGCTCCAACAGCATTTGCAGTGACGTGACGCTGGAGTCTGTATACTTTGTACGCATAGATCTACACATCCAGAAATCCATTCTGCGACTCTTGGTAACTCATATCTCACTTCTACTGAACCTACAATATGGCAGGGCCCGTGCGACAGCAAATTGACCAAGCGGCATTAGAAAAGTACCTCGATCAGCATGTGCCCGAGATCAAGACTCCCGTCGACCTGAAGCAATTCGGCTTCGGACAGTCCAATCCCACGTATCAGATCACCGCGGCCGATGACAAACAATATGTCCTCCGCAAGAAGCCCCCGGGAAAGCTTCTGAGTAAGACGGCGCATCGGGTCGACCGCGAATACAAAGTCATTGCCGCTTTGCAGGACACCGATGTCCCAGTACCCAAGGCATATGTCCTGTGCGAGGACGACAGCATACTCGGAACGCCGTTCTATATCATGAGCTTCCTCGATGGCCGTTTCATCAAAAATGCTGCCATCGAAGGCGTGAACGAGCAAGACCGGCGGGAGATGTGGAGAGACGCCGTGCGAACACTGGCCAAACTGCATCGCATCAACCCAAAAGACATTGGCCTCGAGAATTTCGGTAAACCGAATGGGTTCTACAAGAGACAGATCAGGACATTTAAGGGGTTGGCGCAGTCCCAGGCTGCGGCGAAAGACAAGGAAACGGGCGAAGAAGTGGGTCAGCTGCCACATTTCGATGCCTTTATCGCCTTCTTCAGTCAAGAGCAGAATCAGCCATATGATCGCGGTGTACTGTTTCATGGGGACTTCAAGATTGACAATCTTGTGTTCCACAAGACAGAGCCACGAGTGATTGGAATCTTGGATTGGGAGATGGTCACGATCGGGCACCCACTGGCAGATCTGACCAACTTGATCCAAGGCTGGACAATATCAGACGCCACCCCTTCGTGGCCGAGAACGCATGCAGATCAAGCTTTTTTGAAACCTTCCAATCCCAAAAGTACTCGCAAGGATTGGCCCGGTCTTCCTGAGCACGCAGAGTGCGTTGAATGGTATCGGCAAGACACTGGCTTCGACATTTCACAGCAAGATCTTGCGTGGGCAACAGCTTTCGCACTCTTCAGGGACTCCATCATCTTTCAAGGCATCGCTGCTCGCTACGCAACACGTCAAGCCAGTTCTGCTTCGGCGAAACAGTACGCGGACGAAAGAGGTCCATTCGCAGAAATGGGGTATCAGAAAATGCTCGGGGCGAAGAAGAAGCTGGGTAGCCAGTCAAAACTTTAGGTAGTCCTCGTCGGACACCTAATGTTCTCTCGTCAACATATTGCTCCATCAGATCCACAACGACCGATATAGCACTATCACGTGCTCGCTTCTGTGAAGGTCGGGGCTTCAGGCCACATTAAAGCGGATCCCCCTGCCGGTCTATCGTTCGCTTCCTTGCGGTTGGGACGACGAACGGTTCTCGGCTGGTCTTCTGCCTGATGGGTCTCGCCATTTTCTGCAGAAAAGTCAGGCCCTGTTTCCTTGCCATCGGATAATCGATAATCGCACCATAAATAGTACCATATACCGACGGCAATTGACCCCCTATTGATTATCTAATTATCTAGCTTATGTTGTTTCCTATAAGCGACAGGGTTTATAGTTAATTATAGAGCCTATGTGCGTATTAGCGTCTTAACTAATCGGAATGCCTAATAAGGCAGTTCTATACGAATAATTAAATAACTAGCCTTTAACCTAATTTTTCTAATAGTAGGTCTTTTGCTATATAGCTACGACTATAGAAGTAGAGTTTATATAGCGAATTAGCTAGTAGTTTAGCTAGCCGTATCGAATTAATATAGCTATAGACTAAGACGAAGAAATATAGCTAGTTATAGGCGTAGCGGCTATAGCCTCTACGGCTCTCCTAATATACTATAACTACGACGACGAGATCTAGCGAAAGGTATACTATTCGCCTAGAATTACGACGGTTCGATCGGATTCTAGAGCTAGCTAGAGATATACTATAGAGTACCTCTATAGCTATACGCGGACGTACTACTAGCAGAAACGGTTAAAATAACTAGTACTCCGCAAGCTCGTTAATATACTAGAATTACTAGGGCTTAAGAATACCGTTAGTATTCTAGCTTCTAAGCGAGTCTATATATTCCTTAAATACTATACGTATTAGCGTATAACGCGTTCCTTAGAGTATTAATATTAGTACTTAATTAAGACGATTAGCGCTATTATTCGACGCGTTACGAGGTTACTCTATTGCCTATATAACGACTACGTCGTTCTACTACCTAATATAGTAACGACTACTCTAGAGATAAGAAATAATAGGAAGATTAGCGTATAGTTTTATAGCTGCCTCGGCGCGCTTAATAGTACGTACGTACTAGTTAATCCGAAGGGTACTAAACTAGAGGTTTAGTAGAATCGTAAGGGTTATCTATTTATAAACGTTATAGCCGTAGTAGATTTTAATATAAACTTCCTATACGTACTACCTAGGTTTAAAGGTATTACTAATAATTAGAAGGTACTTAAGGCAGCGAGAAATAAAGGGTTTATTATATCTCTAAACCGGTTCTTTCTCGTAGATAGAGAGTATTCTAAGGATTACGCTAGCGTTCTTATACTTTATTAGAAGATAAGATACTACCTTAAGGAGTTCGCTACGAGTAAATATCGTCTAAGAAATAAGGAGGAGTTATTTAATCTACGATACGCGTAATAGCGGAATGTCGTTAAACGAGCCTTTAGCGTTATTAAGATAAGATAGCTAATTCTACGTAATAGCGCGGCTCGCGGCTATAGTATCTAGGATTAAAGTCGCTTTATTATCGCTCTTCTAACTCTTTATAACTTTATAAAAGCGAACGGCTAGTCTATCGACGAAGACGTACGATTCTTTAACTAGAAACTAGCTAATATTAATATATAATTTAATTAAGGTACGAGTAATTATCCGGAGCCGAGTAATAATATAAAGATAAAAGGGTTCTATAAATACGTCGCGAAGAGGATATAGAAGGATTATATTAGAATCCTAACGGCTCGTAGAATAGCGCTAACTAATAGCGAGGCGAAGGACGGCGATAAATTCGATAAGGAGTAGTTTAGTAAGTAGGTCGAGGTTTAGGGCCCTAATAGTAGTTTTAGTATATAAATTAACGCTTATTATCCTAATTCCGCGATCCTTCTACTCGTAGAAGTACTATTTTACCTATTATTATAATATAGTAGTCTCTCGTTATCCTAGTATAAATTTAGCGTTTTAAGCCGGTACGCTCGCTTTACTACTATCGTCTTACGTAATCTACGCTAAATAGACTATATCTCTATAAATACGCTACTACTAGCTATATATATCTAAAGTTATTAAAGATTCTAGTCTCGCGCTTTAAAATATACTAAGAATCGTTAGAATTAATAATAGCGTTAGGTTATAATATTACGAGAGAGTTTCTTAAATTTAACGTTTAGAATAGCGATAGCCGTAGGGTGCCGGCTATACTAAGGGACGTATCGTTAGCCTCGGATTCGGTATTTTAGCTAAGGCTTTTTATTATAGCTAATTAGAAGCCGCGTATTACTAAGTACGGTTTTCTTAGCGAGATAGTATAGAGATTAGACGTCTAGAATAAGTAACGGTAGTAGGCGTTAAGGGGTTAAAATAGGCGTAAAATAAGGGCTTAGCGCCCGGCGTATAGTAAGAGATAGGATTTCGATTCTCTAGCTAGACTCTATTTAAAGAAACCGCTAAATAAGCGACTAAAGTTAATTTCCTCTATCTACTTCTACCTCTTCTATTATTCCGTCTTACTACTAGCTTATACTACCTCCCTATAACTACTATAACGTCGCCGCTATTCCGTTCTATCTACCGAGTAATATACGAGTCGTTTCGAGAGGCGCTAGTAGCCTTAGTATTAATAGTAGTAGCGAAGGCGGAGGTGCTATTAATAGTAGTAGCGAAGGCAGAGGTACTATTAATAGTAGTCGCTTAGTTATAGGCGCTACGGAAGACGCTCGCGACGGTATCTAATTATTAACTAAGGCGGTTCGGCCGCGGCGGCTATTAAGAGGTAGATTAATCTTAGATAATAACTTCTAGTAATAGGCCTCGAACTCCTTCTCGTTTATACCGGCGACTACGTTCTAAACTCGCGCTATCTCGTCTAATAATATTAACTTATCGTCTATTCCGAACCTTTTTAATAGCCGTATAATACGCGCTACCTATTCTATCTCTAGTAAACGAACTAGCCGATTACGCGCTATAGCGCTAGATTCTATAATCTTTAAGAAAGGCTTAAAGCACTTCTAAAGGCTAGAAATTAGGTCTTGTCTATACTAGTAGCTAACTATCGCCTTCTAAATACTAGGCGCTAGCTCTTTAACCTCTTAATAGTTACTATTAGCGGCGTTACTAATAATAATAGCCGGCGACGACGCGCCTAGTTCGACTACCTCTATAGCCGCCTCGCCTATCGCGATATTATCGCTAATTAGCCGTTCTAACTACTTATAATATTAAGGTAACTAGCTACGGAACTTAATATACGAAGGGCTCTATTTAAAGTAGTCGTCTTTAATCGACTTTATCGTAGTTAGTACCTCTTCTATAGTATATCCCTATCTACTAATATAACTATAATAAGTCTTCTACTAACTCTAGTACCTCTTTAAGGTAGTCTACTTATTCTTTACTTAAAGCGACGATAGCGGCTTATTAAACTCCTCTACTAACTTATAGGCTAGTATTCGATAGTCGACTTCCTTCTAGTAACTAGCTCCTAACTAATAGCCGTTTTCTATTAACTCGTTTATTCTATCTATTATTCGTATAGTTATTAACGGCGTCTATATAGTACTACTATCCTTCGCTTTAGAACTACGATATACTACTCGGTAGGTATTACTACGCGTATACGGCGACTTAAAGGCACGCTTATTAGCCTTATCTTTACGTAGCGAATCGTTCGAACGCTTAGAGTTCGAGGTAGAGGTATCGTTATCGCTAGCGTTAGCTATAGTATTAATAATAATATAGAACTGCTATTATCGTAACTATTAAGATAGACTATAATATACTACTAATAGCCTTACTATAGTAGATAACTGCTAGCGAATTCGAGTACGAGAGTATATTAAAGTTATACGATATAGTAGTAATATTAGCAAGATTCTAATTAGAAACGAACAAGTCTACTAATTATCTACTGTATCTGACGTTTCCTAATAATCGGGTGGCAAACGCACTCAAACCCCGGGACGCTAGCGACAAGACCCATAAAATGATGATCCGATTATTTGCTAGGGTGGTACCCACTACGGACCTGATTAACTGGTGCCGAGGAAACAGGGCCTCAGCAGACACTCTTCGCTATCGCAACTTGCGAACAGCGACGTTCAACCGCGCGATATATCCCGACCGACTCCGGCTGCCGCAATGTCCATAAGCATGGTAAATTCGCAGACTTTGGCAAGACAACACACCTCCTCCCACTTGCCTCTTTCGCCTGAATCCCACGTGAATTCGCACTCCAAATTGGATGTTTGTGCAGCCAGCGTTGTACAAAATGGATTTCTCCACCTTTCCCAAGCCCGCCAAGAAACAGAAGAAAAGCAAGTCGACTCCTGTGGTGACAGTTACTGAAATCCGTGACGAGAACGACGACTTCAATTATCGACACCAGAGCGATATTCGGAAGAGTTGTTTGAAGTGGTTCAAGCGCCAGCACAAAAGCCACGCCGCTCCACACGTGGTCAGTGTTCACCTCGCCGCCAACGAGATTGCATGAGTTCTGTCTGACCGTTGACCAGCATGGCAGTCATTTTTTCGAACAAGCGAGGGCATGTGAGGTTGTCGAGCCACTCGTGCCGTTGCTTGTGACAGAGAAACGGGCGGAATCATACCCTCAGCCTGTATTCGGCGCTCCGCTGTGATGACTGCAAGGTGACGCTTTCCAGTTCCGTCAACCGACAACTTCGATCGCCCGGACAACAGCACCGAGGAAGCATGAGGGCAGGTAACAGGGTCGAAAAGTGTGCGCTGGCTAAAAACATGGACGAAGGATCAACAGTACCCTCAACGATATGACGATTGACGATACAGAAGGAAAGAATATTGTATCATAGTAATGGATTCTCTTCTCGACAATTCGGCAAAAATGGTAATTTCGAATCAGAAAACCACGAGCTTACGTCGCATCGCGTTTCCAGCATGGAGTTCGTCGATCATATTATTCATTTCTTCCAGCTTGCGATGCTCGACGGCGGTCGTAATGCGATGTTTAGCAAAGAACTCGACGCCTTTCTGCATACGCTGGGCACTGCCCGTACTTTCACCCTTTATCCTTATCCTGCCTCCTATCAGGTCGTTCACGGAAATGGACATTGGGGTTCTCGGGATACCAACGGCCATCAGCAGTCCACCAAACCTCAAGAGTGATGGAGCGCTTGAGTATGCCTTTGATGATTAGCCCAAATCTTCCAAAAGAGCAACGAAAACTCACAGCAGTGGCATTGCTGATGACGCACACAGCATGTACTCCTCCCTGCGTCAGCTGCTTGATCTCTGCAGCAAAACCCTCGTTTGATCGCGAATTATAGACAGCGTCGGCGCCCAATTCCTTGCATAAGTCAAGTGTTTCATCATTGATGTCCACGGCAATGACTTTGAGCTTCATAGCTTTTCCAATCTGAATGGCGAATTGACCGACACCACCTGCCCCCACAACAGCCAGCCACTGGCCTTCGGTCAACTCGCAGCTGTCAACCGCATGAAAGGCAGTCTGTCAAAGTCAGAGCCGGAAACCGAACCACACAAAAGCTCTTCTTACCAGTCCAGCACAGAAATATGGCGCAGCGGTTTTAACGTCAATGGCATCCGGCAATCGAGCGCAATTCTGGGCATCGACAACAGCATATTCAGCAAAGAACCCATCGGTGTGATAACCATGCAGTTTCTGCTTTCCTGCAAGACAATGCCTACAGAGAAGTCATGAGCATCAAGATCCTCGAACCCCGACATTTCTCCAATTCGACCCACAATGGAAGTGCTCGACACGCTGCACATTGATTGCAGACACCATCGATGTACAAGAACCCGACTTTGTCGCCCTTGTGGAATCCCGCGTCGGCCACGGAGTCGTGGATCTCATCAATGTAGCCGGAACCTTCGTGCCCGAGCGTTTTCGAGTGGCCGTAGTCCATCAACATGATATCCGAGTGACACAGTGAGGCCGAGGCCATCTTGATGAGAAACTGGCCCGGGCCCGGCTGCGGTATTGGGATTTCGCGGATTACAGCCCTCTTCTCGTCCTGTGTTGATTTGTGAGCAGCGGCAGAATCCACGCATTGCGGAGCGACGGTACTGGATTCCATTGAGCTGCTTTCATTAGGCGCGGCGAGAGTTCTCCGTTTGTTTGCTGTTGGGAAGCCATGGTGGTGGTCCTCATTTCTCAAGCCTCAGAAGTGAGTAGGACGCAAGAAAAGAAGAAGCGTCCATTTCGACGTGGAGCTCTATGCTAATCTTCTGAATCGGCCTCGAGAGCATCACGCGCACCGGTTAGTCAGATGCGGATGCCGCGGAATGCCTGACGCTCGCTCTATGACACGTCTCACCGGCGGGGCATGGCGCTTTGAAGGCCTTCCTCGGCTCTCGTGGATGTGGAAGAGTGCACAAGCGTTTCTTTGGTCATAGTCAGCTCAAGTTTATTAGAGGGAAAGACCAACTTGCCAGAACAGGGTTCCAGGGACGAGATCACGAGCTAGCTCTCGCTGGCTTCTTTTCGTCTCCGTTCTCATCAGTGACGGTGAGAATTATGCTGCATTCAAGAATTTGGAGCGAAAACAATGAGGTCTGCATCGATTTGCATTGGTTCATGCATCAGTGCAAACGCCGTTGTAGGCGACATTACCGAACAATCGTCTTGAGTGCGGGGGACTTGTTGATTTCGGCATGTACGTGTACAAGAAGTCGTAGGAAGTAGTAGTAGCGCAAACCCTGAGGGTTCAACACTGAGATCGAAGCTCCTATTGTCAAGTCTTTATAGCTTCGTGAGACGACCAGCGCTCAGCCTTGCTCCGCCGTCAACGCTGATATACTCTCCATTGACATAATTGGCTGCTTTGGAACACAAGAATAGCATCACTCCAGCAATGTCGCTAGGCTCTCCCAGACGTTTCCTTGGATTCGACCTCGCAAGCTCTTCTTCGCCACCTAGAATCTCGATCAAGCCGCTTGCCAGCTTGGATGGGAAGAAGCCAGGCGACACAACGTTGACTGTGATGTTTCTGGGGCCCAACTCGACGGCAAGATTTCGGCCAAGGTGGTTAGCTGCAGCCTTGGACGCAGAGTACATTATCGTTCCATTGTCGCCAACATGCGCGACGTTCGTTCCAGCTACAGATGACACAATGACAAAACGTGAAGGGTCATCTGGCTTGCCAGCCGCTGCGAGCATCGGTGCAAACAGACGGGCGAGGTTGAAAACACCCCGAACGTTGAGGTCCAGAATTTTCTGGCTCGACCAGTCTGGGGTCGGTTCCAACGGTCCGCCCCATGTTGCGCCAGCATTGGCCACTAGAATATCGAGTTTCGACTCATGCTTCTGCACTTCCTGGGCTAGACGCTTGATATCTTCTTCTTGGGCTACATTGGCTGGGAGTCCTATGGCACGCCCTTTCAGACCTTTGCCCGAGCATAGCTTGTTGAGCCGGTCGACGGCCTGGTCGATGCCTTGCTCGCCACCAGCCTTGCGAGCACTGATGAACACAGTCTTTGCTCCAGCCAAGAGGAAGGCAGTTGCTGTGTGTAGACCAAGGCCTCTTGAACCTACGGCGCTGCGTCAGCATGGCGTCTAGATGCATTGCTCGTCCAAGGCGTCTCATGAAATCGCGACTCACCCCCAGTCACCAGTGCGACCTTGCCGTCGAGCGCGAAGAATCCGTCAATGCTAATGTCCGACATTATTGTGAGCGGTTCGACAAGGCCATTCCATCAAGCGCAAGTCTACTGCATCGGGTCAGCAGCATCACGTGCTGTTGAGATCGGAGCGCACGATGATGCAGGTTTGCCGTGAATGCCGTCGAACCCTACTTCCACGTTCCTGCGGCTGCACACCTGCCACGGCAGACGGCATCGGGATGACGCCGCTCCTCCACCATCACCACATTGGCACATTGCCATGCCCGAGGTTGTCGTGCTCCGTAACCTTGTGCTGTGCCGCAAATCGGCGCGGCGAAAGCACGTCGCTCCTCACCATGTTCCTGCGGCCAGCATCGCCACGGGAATTCAGGACCGCCATTTACACAAGGACGGGAATCAGGACCGCCATTGCATTACAAGAACGGGAATCAGGACCGCCATTGCATTACAAGAACGGTAGGAGAGACGACAGTGCTGTCTTTAGCCTCCTCATGAGCGAAGTCGGGGACATCAGACCCTAGCTAGGCATCGAGCATAGTAAGCCGCGTTTCAGCAGCAGACAAGGATGATCCATACTTCGCCAGTAGCCGATCTGGACATTCCCAAGGCGAGTACAGTAACATCAGCCAGCTCGCAAGGCTCGCGCTAACGTGCTGGGCCAGGTCAATGTCCTGAGCTACCTCTTCCCAAAAGGCCAGGAGCCTTCAGACGAGCCAGTATGGCACGACGCCGGCAATCCGAACAAGAACCTCAGTCCTCGACAGATGCTGCAATGGAGCAAGAGAGTGATTATCGGCCTGGACAACTTAGGTCTGAAGAAGGGCGAAGTATGCCTGATACACACTCCCAACAACATTCTTGTGCCTGCAGCATATCTAGGGATAGTTGGAGGCGGTCGATCGTTCAGCGCGATCAACCCCATCTA
Source organism: Cercospora zeina (assembly GCA_022702355.1). Classification (NCBI taxonomy): domain Eukaryota; kingdom Fungi; phylum Ascomycota; class Dothideomycetes; order Mycosphaerellales; family Mycosphaerellaceae; genus Cercospora; species Cercospora zeina. The sequence goes on from JAKLWX010000005.1 coordinate 2,090,400, forward strand.
TACCGTCGACGAGATTGTGCACCAAATGAAGCTTACCGAAGCGAAAGTTGTATTCGCGCACCCTTCGCTCGTAAAGAATGATGTGGAAGCCGCGAAAAAGGCTGGAACCAACCCCAAGATTTACCAATTCACAGATGACGAGGCGGAGCTGCAAGAAGCCAGCGGTGTGAAAGACTGGCGGCATTTACTTGGATCGGAAGAGGAAGCTCGCAATTTTCGATGGAAAGACATGACACCGGACGAATCAGTGAACACGGTCGCAACGATCAACTTCAGTTCCGGGACCACAGGCCTACCAAAGGGCGTCATGATAGGGCACCATGGACTCATCGCAAACGTGGAGCAAACTGCACGAATTCTATGGCAGGACGTTGACTACAAGAATGGCGAAAAAGTTCAAGAACGATGGCTGGGCTTTTTGCCGCTGTATCACGCCTACGGACAGATGTACGCAGTCATGATGGCGTGCAAGTTTTCGGTCCCGATATACATCATGAGGCAGTTTGTATACGAGGACTATCTTCGAGCAATACAGGACTACAAAGTCACGCATCTGCAAGTGGCTCCGCCGGTGCTGGTCATGATGGCGAAGCGACCAGAAACATCCAAGTACAATCTGAAGTCGGTACAGGCTGTGCTTTGTGGAGGTGCGCCGCTGGGAAAGGATCTACAGAACGAGATTGCCAGCAAATTGAACTGCACAGTCAAACAGGGCTGGGGAATGACAGAAGTCACTTGTGGCTCCATCATACAGTACGAGCCCAGCGATAGTGGCACCGTTGGCAGGCTGCTTCCGAACCACAAGATGAGACTCGTGGACGAGAGCGAGAAAGATGTCGGCTTTGACAAGCCTGGCGAAATACTCATTCACGCCCCGAACGTCATGCTGGGTTATTGGCGGAACGAAACCGCTACACGAGAGACCCTGAGCAACGATGGCTGGCTGAGGACAGGCGACGTCGCTGTAATCAGTAAGACCGGCCACGTTTGGATTGTGGATCGAAAGAAGGAGCTGATCAAGGTCAACGCGCTTCAAGTGGCTCCCGCAGAGCTTGAGGGCTTATTGCTCGACTGCGAGCACGTCGCCGACACAGCTGTCGTGGGCATCACGATCCACAGCGAGGAATGGCCGCGTGCGTACGTTGTCTTGACGGAAGAGGCGAAGAAGTCGAAGATCTCGTCCAAGGACATCCAGAACTGGTTCAAGCCGCGAGTAGCGAAGCACAAGGCGCTGGTGGGAGGCGTGCAGTTTGTCGATGAAATTGTAGGTGACCGTGAACCCATTCTTTAGCATTGCTAACGTGGCGCAGCCCAAGTTAATGTCGGGAAAGATCCAGAGGAAGGTCATGAAGGAGTGGTCGAAACGAGATGCTCCAGAAGTCGCCAAGATTTTTGATCGGGCGCGGCTGTGATCGGCTCTGAGAATGATTTGGTGTACGACCTGCAAACATTGTACTGTAGGTAAAGTCGACGATGCCGGCAGTGCAAGTTCTGAAGTGGATACAGTGGCCACATGAAAGATGATGTATGGATAGCGTCCTAACAGTTCAAATTGTCCTCAATTGCGAACGCACATTGGTCGGCGTCACGCCTGGTCCACTGCCAGGGCGTGCCCCGTCGGTCTCCAGCATCCACAAATAGAGGGGTCCTGGCCGAACATTCGCAGTCGTATTGCCGCACGAGCTGTCTCAGAGTATAGTCAGCGGTCACGGCTTCCCCCTCGCTCGGCGTGCAGATGCACATTGCAGGCAAGCAAGAGGGGAACAGGACGCAACAGGACCTAGACCCTTGCCAGGCACAGTAGCTGGCACATTGGTTTCCACCTCGACATGCAGTTGTCATATGAAAGGCGCGTGGAAGGGGCGAAGACCGGTGGCCGAGGAGCCACATGAGCTGATGACACGAAAGCCTCCAGTCCCCAGACGAGCTCACGTCATCGGGTATCCAGTCCAATGGCGTGCCAGTGATACAAGCCATGCCAGAAGTGGCGTGAGGCATTTGATGCTGCGACGATGCTTGCAAGGAGACTGTTGCGTGACTTTTCCTGCACTGATGGAAGAGGAATGTCCTCATCAGCCACGTCTGGCTCTCTGTGTAGACGACGCTGGATGATGATAACAGTCTCGCAGAGGCGCGTCGCCTAGCACCTCCACAAGGAACGTGGAGCGCTGATGATCGTCGGCCAGAGTCTGGGGTAAAACGAGACCAAGCACGGATGGGGAAGCGGTCCTTTGCGCGCCGCCGGCCCGTTGGAGATTCGTTGTTGTGATTGGTGGAATGCCTTGTTTCCCTTTCAGTCCGGTGTGGTGCTACAGCTCACGCCAACGCGGGGTCAACGAGGGTTTGTGCCAGACGATGCCGCCCAACTCCCAACTCGTGACCTCTCTCCTGCCTGGTGCTCCTCCCCGTACATATACCAAGTCCTTGTCACTTCGTACCTCTCTTCGCCCTGCCCTCTCTCCAACGCTTCCTTCCACCCAATCAAGCTCCCTCTCAACTCTGTCCCCCCACGCTTGGTGGACTACATATTGAGAACGACACCACTTACTACTTCGACCGACACTGTACACAATCCGCAATCAACAATCATCATGTTCTCCTCGGTCGCAGGCAACAGCCTCTTGTACAAGGGCGCTGCCCTGTACGCCACCACGACAGCTTTCGCTGCGTTCTGGATCGGACTCCGTCTGCCCGTGCAAAACAACAAAGCCGGACCGTACAACTACCACAAGCTATTGAAGCAGGGCCGTCGCGTGCCATGGCGCCGTCTGCCAAAGATCGTCTAAAATAAATGACCTTCTGGTACGCAGTCTCCAATGCGCTTGCCCTGTACGCTATACTCATACGCCAAAACAGTCAACTGTGCAGTCAGCCACTTATTCCTACCCTGCACAGCTACCCAGAGAGCGCACCAAAAACCCTCTCGCCTTCCCTCCGTCGCACGTTGCGACGCGACACGACAGCTCCATCCACGATACCCCAAACCCCACACCGACACAAGGCAACGCCGGACCAGCCCGCATCAGTCGCCTTTCCTCTCTCTCTCTCTCTCTCTCACACATTCACTTTCACGACCACATGACGACGTCAAACTACGCACGAACTTTCCAGCATACGGGCGTCGCTGGTAAACCCTCAAGCATAGCCCATTCCACCTCGAACCGAATTCCGACCTCAGACTCAACGCCATCTGCCCAGGTCATGCAAGCAAGTATGCAAGCATCGCACGGCCTGGATCACCTCTTCGTCGACAAGAGCCTCCAGTTCCTGTCAGTCGAAGAGATATCACGGAGTTTGTTGCTGTGCCTCTCTTCACGGATTACTTTGGTATCTGTTTCCTTTTTTTTTTGTTGTCGTGTTCAGCCAATGTCAGGATACAATTAGAAGAAGATCGAAGAGATCCGACACGCATAGCTCGAATGAAATTGTGACGTCAATGTTCTTTCCCATTCTATCATCATTAACGTCACCTACCAACTATGGTTTCCTCTTCGCTGCCCCGTAAGCACTTGACTTGACCGGTCAACTCCGGCGATGTCACATCATATTTTCCAGTCTCATCTACATCCCAACAAACAACGCACCCGCTGCGATAGCACCCAACACAGGAGCTTTCGTGACCATGGGCGCCACACCACCAGTGTACTGCGCCGGAGTTGACGCAGCAGTCACGTTGGCTGTGGTCACGTTGCCCATTCCACTCCCCGTCATGGTCTCAATCAAAGGCGTAGGGGTGTTGGGAGGTGGAGTAGTGCCCGCCGCATTGGTGGCAGAGAAGATGGGACTGTCCGTTGTTCTGATACCCTCTGTGAATGGAAAGACCGTCCCAGCGCTTGCCTCGCCGAACTGGCGTTGGCCAGCTGTGGCATCTGGTGGAGGAACTGCGGTCGTGTTGAATGGGTTGAGGATGCTGCGACAAGAGGCGGAAAAAATTTGTCAGTGTTTCAAGCTCGCAAACATTGTATCGCCCGAGTATGCAAAAGGTGTGAAAAACTTACCCGTCCACGCCGAATACCACTCCGTTCTCGATTGGCAGATTGAAATTTATGATTCGTACACCGTTGACAAAGACCAGGAAGTCTTCTGCGGTGATGCCCACGTTCTCGAAACCAGGTCCGTCTTGCACCGTGATGGTCTGATAACGAAATTAGCAGTTTGCAACATGATCACTTGCCGCCCTAGTGACCTACGAGCTCATTGCCGTTCAAAGTCGCCAGGCGGAGACCGTCTGTAAGGCCTTTGCCGTAAACTGTGCCATTTGTCACGGCAACGTGGTAGAGGAGGATCTCTCGGAGGTCATCATCAGACAAATCATCAATCGCTGAGCCAATGTTCTGGAAGGCTTGGTTGGTCGGTGCAAACAGCAGAATGTCACCGGCTGACTCCAGCGATTCTAGCAGACCAACACGTTGAATGGCGCCCAGAAGGGACTCGCGCTGTGCTGCGACCAAGTTGGTCGAGACGTTTGGTGGCAGCGTCAGTGGTGGGTTGATGCCGTGAATGAGGCCTCCATCGAATTCGAGGTCCTAGGCAATGTTAACAACGGGACACAAATGCCACCGAACAGTGAACTTACCAACAAGCCCTCGTCTGCCCAGTTCGAGTCAAGCACGAATCCACTGAAAAAGGTGACATTGGTCGTGTCTTCGATCCGGAAAGTTCCCGGCGCGCCTTCAACAGTCTGTCCGCCAGTCACGTTGCAATACGGACCAGGTTGAAGAAGCGTGGGGAAGAATTGGGCTCCGCGTGTGGTCGATTCAATTCCCTCAAAGTAGGAAGACGAGTAGCTGCCCTGGAGGACATGGTAAGAAAGAAGCGCTCTCGCGTACTCCGGATCAGCAGAGAATCTGGCTCCTTCTTCGGTCTCGAGAAATGCTGCTAGTGCGAAGTTGACAGGGGCGAGCACGGTGATGTTGCTCGTTTGGGAGACTGCCTCGACTAGATCTGGGAATTCTTGCAGGGCAGCTAGCAGAGAGCTCAGTTGTGGCTGTGAGGACAAGACCTCCACGAAGGATTGCGCCGAAGCGAGCGATAGGACGCCACAGATTGATGGAAAAAGTGCTAGTTTCATGATGGACTGCGCTTGAAAATGGCGAGGTTGTGTAGAGACCCTTTGGGCGACACTGCCTCTTTATGCTGCAATTTCCTGACCGCTACGACGCATACGCATTAGAGACGACATGCCACACGCAAGACCGCTCCATAGCCCCATCTTGTGCACTTTTGGGGCTGTTGAAAAGCCAATCAAGAGTTCTTTCACTCTCACGATTTGTGGCGGCGGGGCGTGAGTTCTGCACAGTGGCTTCATTTATTTTCGTTCCCCCAGTCGACTGCGGTTGCCCAGACATATTTCATGATGGATCTAATTTAGTCGGGCGCGGCATGCATCATGACGACTTTCCAAGAAAGTGTCAAGCCGGTGATATTAGGCCGGATGTTGAATCACCCAAACTTGCTCGCGGCCTGAGGCACATTTTGGCCATTCGTAAATTCTGCCTCTCAGCATCATAATAGCCGGATCCATAACGCCAGTGAAAGTAGTGTCACGGCAATGTTTCGCATTGGGTGATCCCTATTGCGTCGAGACTCCACCGAGCTCAGCCGTCATCGTCTCTTTCCTCCTTCTCGATGGCAACTTCAATGCGGTCGATCATTCCAGGTATGGAAGCGCTGACGACTTTCTCATTACCCGTCTGGTTATCAGTAGATGGCTCAGTGAGCTGAGCGGTGTCATTGGCCGCGCTCATCTGCCCGCTGAGCTCTTCTAGGAATTCGTCGGCCTTCCTCTTAGCATTCTTTTGCTGCACTTCCTGCCGCCTGGCTTCGATCTGTGCTCTTCTTTCTGCAATCTTGCTGTCACGCTCTTTCCTTCTCCTCTCGGTTTCAGCGCGTTCGTTCTCGAGATTCTCCATCTGCCTCTTTCGCTCTTCAGCATCCGCCGAGAACTGGAAGAAGCCGGTGCCTTTAGTCCTGATTTCCTTGTTGCTGTCAAAGTGCTCCTCGGGTGGAGGTGTCAAGCTCTTATCTCTCTTCTTTGCCAACTCAGCCATCAGTGCTGCCCTCGGTTCATCAAGGTCGAATGCCTCAGTCTGAATTGTGTCTCCTCGAATGACGCGGTCGGGAGCAGCAGGAAGAATCCCCGGTCCCTCTTCTGCGCGTTGTTGTTGCTGCTTGGCGCGTAGAACGTCAATCTTGGTCCCTTTCCTGGTTCTGCCAAACTCGTCGATGTATTCCACCTCCTCTTGCTCTTCCTCGTCAGCGTCATCGGAATCGGAATCGCTGTCCTTGCCTTTCGCACGGCCCTCTGCCCATTTCGCATCGAAATCGACAGCGTAACGCTCATCTGCGTCCTCGATATCGCCTCTTTTCATTGCAGCATAAAGTCGTGCTTTCTCCTCCATCTTGCGCTTACTTCGTTCCCACACACCTCTGTCCAGAGCCTCGCCATCTGTGGTGTGTTTTTGCTCGAACGCGGATGAGTTATCCGGCTCGAGGTCTCGTTTCGCTCGTTTGGCCGAGTTCCGGTTGTGCGTGGCAAAAATATCTTCCTTCTTCGATTTGGAACGCCCGGAAGAAGGTTTGGAAGAGCTGCCGCTGGTGTTGATGAGGGAGCTGAGTTGCGAGGTGAAGGAGAGTGTTGAAGATGAGGAGATGGGCTTCCCTTTGGACAGATTACGACGCTTTTCCTGGTTGTAGAGGTTACCGTCCTTGTGCGACTCCATGGCGAAGATGTGCGCAACTCGCAATGATCGAGAGGCAGATGAAAGTTGTCAGACGGTAGGAAGGCGCATGCACCGTGCGTGACTAGCGCCGATCTTCCGTGATCCGATTACGGCAGGACCCTTGCACTAGTGATGTGCCAGTCACCGTGACAACCATGTGACTGGGCTGTAACAGCCTCCCCTGTCACAAAACAGGCTATGTAACTAGGTGACTGAGGACTATCCGCTAATTAGGTAGCAACTCGATAAATTAATTTAAAAAGGCTAGGATCTTAATGAAATTTTATAGGGCTAGGATCTAGGATCTCGATACTTGTTACTAGAACTAACCCTAGTAGCTCTATACCCTAATCTAAACTCTAAGCTACAAGCTTCCTCGACCCTAAGCTAGAAGCTCTAATAGAACTACGGAATACTCTATACTATCCGCTATACTTCGTCTACGTATATATAGGACTAGTAACTAAAACTATATAGTACTACGAACTATATATAAGACTCTTAGCAGTATCCGAGTAGTAGCGAAAGCAGGAGATACGTACGAATCTCAGTTACACCAGTTACAAGCCGTTTACAGGGCAAAACGCTTAGTCACAGCTCAGTCACACGATTTTACCTAGTTACAAATTTGTGACTGTGACTGAGGCACAACACTACCTTGCACAGTGTCGGTGCCCCTCGTGCTTGCCCGAGCTGCCCCGCTTGCCCGCGTGGTTATCACAAGTTTGAACTTCGAAGCCATTGGCAAATATTCTCTTCACATTTCACGATCCTCGTCCTGAAAATGGTCAAGCAAGTCTATATCGCTGTCATCGGCCTCGGCGGTGTGGGGAAGGCCTTCCTCTCCCAGCTCGATTTCCTCCGCCAACGCCTGGCAACTCAGAACCCGCCGATCGACCTTCGACTCGTCCTGGCTCGCCGCAGCACCAAACAGCTCTTCTCGCAGGATTTCTCACACCTGAACATCCAAACGGTAGCCAACGATCTGGATAGCAAGGGAAGCCCCCCTCCACCGTTCAACGAGACTTTCGGGCAATTGGCACGAGCTCCTGGCAGAGTTGTGCTAGTTGACAACACGAGCGATGTCGGTCTCGCCAGCCTTTATCCTATGGTATTGCAGAGAGGGATCAGCGTGGTAACACCAAACAAGAAGGCATTCAGCGACAAGTACGAGTTGTGGGATAGTATCTTCAAAAGTGCCGCCAACGGAACCGGCTCACCGACCAACGGCTATGTGTTCCACGAGTCTACCGTAGGCGCCGGTCTTCCTGTGCTGAGCAGCCTAAGGGAACTGGTCGATACCGGTGACGAAGTGACAAAGATTGAGGTATGCTCGCCTCGATCGTGTAGAGAAGCAAGACTAATGCGCTCCAGGGTGTGTTCTCGGGCACAATGTCATTCTTGTTCAACTCTTTCCAGCCGCTCGGCGGCGGCGGCGGCAAGTTTGCTGCCGAGGTGAAGAAGGCGAAAGAACTTGGTTACACAGAGCCTGATCCACGAGATGACCTGAACGGCCTGGACGTTGCTCGGAAGCTCACAATCCTGGCCCGCATTGCTGGTCTGCCCGTCGAGTCACCGACTTCCTTCCCGGTGCAATCTCTAATTCCAAAAGAGCTCGAATCGGCCAGCTCGGGAGACGAGTTCCTGCAGAGACTGCCAGAGTTCGATGCTCAGATGGATCAAGTCAAAGACGAGGCCACCAAGGAAGGCAAAGTCATCCGTTTCGTGGGAAGTATCGACGTACCTTCCAAGCAGGTCAAGGTTGGGCTGGAAAAATTTGATGCCTCACATCCGATTGCTGCTCTCAAGGGCAGCGACAACATCATCAACTTCTACACAAAGCGCTACGGCAGCAACCCCCTCATCATCCAGGGCGCTGGCGCTGGAGGTGATGTGACCGCCATGGGTGTCAGTGCAGATCTCTTGAAGGTTATTCGAATGCTGTGATGGAGATTTAGTTGTACGAAACGAAAACGCTGACTGAATGTCCATTCTGGGTCTTTGCTCCCACAGCACCTCATACGCTTTCAAGATAGCTCACTGCTTCGTTGCCAGTCGTGATCGGTGTGCGGCGAATATACGTCTTCAAGTCACAGCCACCGGAGATTGGCAACTGTCATCGGCATGTTGCCTACACTGGCCATGTTCAGCTGTGCTCGAAGATTGCATCCAAACAGTTTTGTCATCTACGTCACTTTGATCGACCTAATCGAGTCAAGAAGCCACGACTCATGCGAGTGAAGCCCGGAGCGACAACAAGGCCCAGCACCCAAGTTTAGTCGATGATGATCATGTTCAACGTCACGTCTGGTTCCCAAACATACAAGGTAGGTCGAAACCCGAGCCTTCTGTCGAGGATGGAATGTGTTGGAGTCTCTTCCAGCGCCTTGTCCACAAAGCGTCTTTGCTTTGGGGAACTGTGATCGCAGTGCGTTCATCATACCTTGGGAAAACCTTCAGCTTCCAGTCAAAACTGTCACAATTCAGCCTCATGCCGTGCAACGTGCAAAGGCGTCTTCGCTGCAGGTTCTAGCGAGGTTCCCGCTCATGCGCCGATGCAAGGCATAGTTAGCAGAATGGGAGGCGAGAAGTGTCGGTAGCCGCGAGCTGAAGGTAGAAGAATACCAGGATTTTCACACCGTGACCCTCCAGAGTGTTTCGAACACCCAGCTGCTACGGTGCGGATATTCAAGTCACCATGGCCCTCCATTGCGAGGATGGGCGCTCAAGCGAGGTCAGATTGCAGGACATGGTTATGTTGTGGCATTCTTACCTAATTGAGAGCGACTCCGAGACAACACGAACTGGACATGTACCGCTGTGCTTGCCGCGTGTCACAGCGTGCTGGACTGTATGGGAAATGACTCTGCAAACGCGCTTCGAGACTGTCGCGCTCCAGCGTCCAGACCAATGGTGGATGCGAACCAGCATGCATAGTTTGCAGGAGCAATGCCTTGCGCCTCCATGCTGTGCCCCGCGCGACCCCGACCACGACCACGGGGCCTGGAAGACGTGCGGTGCCATGCAACGGAAGCCCTGACTGTGCCCATGTTCCGTGATGCCGAACCCAAACGCATGTTCGATCGGCGCGACCTTGGCAGAACCACGCCCTTCCCAACACCGCGTCTTGGCGGCAGCCCCGCATTGTTGACATCGCATACTGTACCTCCGTGCCTCTCCAGGTTCTCCCTACGGCCACCACCGAGGTGTGTCTCGATGCCAGCCGACATGGGCCCTGGTCGAGCAGCTGGCGCCGCCCGCGTCGCAATCGCGGGCGAGCACCAGCTCGAGCATTCTCGAAAACGCGACTCACCGACCACCATCGATGGCCCGCATCCGAGTGGAACCCATGGAGACGCCGTGAAGCGATCCGCATTGTTGACATGTCCTCGTGCGATGGCTCTCACGTAGCCGGCAAGCCCAAAAGGCGGCAGAACCGGAGTTGCGACCAGTGTCGCACGGGCAAGCGACGCTGCGACGTCCAGCCCGATGCACGCGACGTCTCCATCTTTTCGCCCTGCTCGAACTGCAAAAAGTGGAAGAAGAAATGCACCATCGAGTGGCTCAGATCGCGCGAAGACCGTCGTCAACGGACGCCCCAAGATGAGCAGAGCCGCCTCACTCCCACCGATCAAGATGAAGGCGTCTTCCTCTCCATTCCTCCCTCCAACCCGTGGATGGGCAAAGGTCCAGCGTCCCACGCCTCGGATTCCGCCTTCGGCCTCGATGTGAGCGGCGTGTCCTCCAGCAATTCGACTGCGTCCAGGCAGCCCTCATGGTCTGCACCCACCGGTAGCATGCAGGACGCCTCGACGCATCCACTACCCAAACCATTTCCCGTGCCACCAAATCTGAGCATGCCGTACCAGTGGCCGTTCGCCGGGACTAATTCTCAGATTATGGAGATCGACGAGGTTGTAGGCTACGACAACATCAGCCCAGTTCTGTCAGCCTTGTCTTCCAATGGCAACATGCCGCAGCTGAACACACGCGACTCGTTCAGTGTTGCTTCTGATTCCTACCTGGCCGATGACGACAGAAATGAGACGCGATCTGGACGAGGCCGCTACTTTGCCGGAGCCGCCCGTGATATGGCACAAGTCGGACAGAAGAGAAGGAGGATAGATTCCGTGGAAGAGGTGGATTCTGCGACGGACCTCACATCGAGCACCGACCTCACATTCGAGACCCCTTCCTGGAATTTCGCAAAGGCCTTCGTACGACCTCGATCTCCTTTCGCATCGCATTTCCTCTCGGAAGACTTCAACAGGATGCAGATCAAATCAGGCTTATTGAAAGTGTACCACGATTCATTCGAGGGTGCTTTAAGCTGCTGGCTCACGGAGAGGAATTGCCCCTACAGTATTTCCTCATTCAGCGACCAGAATGTGTGGAGCCGATCATGGGCGAACCGAATATTTGCCAGGACTGCTGCCTTGGATGACACGTACGCGGAAGCCGGTGCTTTATCAGCCCGGGATCAGAGACAAGCGTCGAAAGTGCTGAATGCTGCCGTGATGGCTTTTGCTTCTCAATGGAGTCGGCCAGAGCGGCACACAGCTCCCAGCCCGTCCGGCGCGTTCCCGCCCGATCAGCTCTTCGAGGAGATCAGCGAGCAAAATGGCAATGGACATGACTTCGGTCCGGCGCCGACCGCTACTTTCGGTCGCAACGTCCAGAAAACACTTTGGCACAAAGCAAAAGCCGCTTTGAACGAAGCCTCTGAGAATATGTCGTTCAGGGTCATATTCGCCGGCATTATCTTTGCACTCACTCAACGTCCCGTCGAAGCCGTAGAGATCAATTCAAGCACGGAAAGCGCTGAAGACAAGCTCTCAGCACTCTTCGACCTGCTTGATATCGATGGACCCACACTTTCCTTGGATGCTGCGCTTCGAAAATTACACGACCATAGACGACATTTGCGGCAAGCAAAGTTCTTGACATGTGGGGCACGGAAAGCACCAACTCCTCTCTCCACCGAGGAACAGGAGACATTCAACCTGCTTTACTGGATGGCAGTCATGTTCGACTCTCTGTCCGCAGTCATGAATAAAAGACCCTTCACGATTGACGATGCCGAGACACGGATCAGTCGCGACAATGTGCAACCAATGGCATCTGCATCACATATGTTTCCAGAGGCTCAGAACGAGCTGGCCGTACAGCTGATGGACGACACGAACTTGTGGGGAAGGTTTTTCATGCGCGAGCAGTCGCATATTGGAGACCTACGAAAACAATCAACTCGCTGGCCATGCTCTTACATCGATGCTGCGGCATGTTTGGCAGACGCTGCACCAGTGAAGGTGCTTTTATATCGGCGCGTTGGACATCTTCAAGGACTTTTCTACCAGGAAGCGGAGCCAGAGGAAGTCGAGAGGGGCCTCGAGTCTGTGCTGGAGGTCTACAATCACTGGTCTGCCAGCTACGGCCTGTTCATCAGCGATTGCATCAAGCACCACGAATCTCTCCCCGTCCGGATACAGTCATGGTACACGCTCTTGGCTGCGCATTGGAACCTGGCTGTTCTGATCTTTGCGGACCTCATCGAAACCCTAACACAAGCGGGCATGACGATGCCATGCAACACCGAACTCCGGCAATCCATGAATCTCAGCGCTTCAATCCGGCAACATGCGGTCGTGGAAATCTCCGACCTGGGTTTCCACGCCCGGCACACGGCCGAGCCTACGGCGTTTGCCCAATCTCCCGACTTTCATCACGCGGTGAACGAAGCGGCTTTACTCACAGAACCTTGGACGGTGGTGCTCATCCGAGCGTTTGGTTTCGCGGGAGCTATACTGGCGAAGCGGGTCAAAGCAGAGGGCAGCAAGGGTGAAACTTGTGTCGAGGTGCCATCAGAATCCAGAAGGCGGTTGCAATGGTGCGTGGATGCTTTGGCGCTCTTGGGGAGGAAGAGTGACATGGCCATGTGTGCGGCCGATGTTTTGCGGAAAGCTACAAGTTGAAGCCGATGGAACGAGCGTCAATGGAAAGGGGGCGAGAAGTGGGTGCGAGAGGCATAGACAAAAAGGTCATTGAGTCTAAATGACTGCGTACTCTCATTGATCACGGTCCGGCCTTTCCGATGCTGCCACCACGGCTGAGCTTTGTGACTTGCGCATGTGGCTCCAGATGCTGCATGGCCAGCATTTCTGGACTTGACGGCTTCTCACTTGCGAAGCCATCATCGCCGAGCAATTGCATATCGTGGAACGGTCGTACTGCGATACCATGAGACGTCGACCTGAGTCGCCAAACCAAGGATCGTAGTACAACGATCAGGAGCAGGCTCGCAGCGAGCGGACCACGAGAGCTGTGAGCCTTCTCTTGCCATAGTGAGGCCGTTCCTGGGACGACGCCACTTTGCGCTTGTAACAAAGCTCGTGTGAGTGGACATTCCAATAGCAATTTGAGTGGATAGATAGGGAACATTAGGGAGCGAAAGCACAGTCATACTCGCAGGCCTGGAGCTTGAAATTCCTAGGAGCTATGATGTTATCTCGCTCGCTATGGAAATGCCATTCAAGATTCTCGTGGCAGTGTGGAGAACGATCGTGATAGAGCGAATGCGTTTCATTCAGCTGAGACTCCACGTCAATGTCATCTTCTCCAATTCGAACGTGCAAGTAGTTAGTGGTGGGAGGATGCTGTCGGAGGGGCATGGCATGACTAATTGGATGCCTGAGGTATTCAACGCCCGAGTTTGCCCCGCGATGATGGGGTTTGATTGAGAAGGCGGTGTTCTGCGTGCTCCGAAACTTGATAGACAACAATTCTCCTGCAACACACACGGCCTTCCGCAAATAACTCCCTCCCTTTCTGCTTTCTCGCACGTTTCAAAGACCCTGTTCTTGCGCCACTCTTCCGCGCAGGCAGCACCGTCCTCATCGACCTCGCGCTCCCGTCGTCTGTCACTTCAGATCAACCGCGCACATCACACCACCGCTCACCATGTCCTGGCAAGGTATGTAGTCGACGTCTGCAGTTCCACCTCCCGTACTGACTCGCGCGTGCGCAGCATACGTTGATACCAGGTAATTCATCCTTCTCCCGCCTTCCACAGCGCCGCCCGCACCACTCATACTGACCCCCGTCCTCCAGTCTCGTGGCCACCGGCAATGTCGACCGAGCCGCCATATTCAACAGCGAGGGCAACAGCGTCTGGGCGACATCCGCCGGCTTCACAGTGAAGCCCGAGGAGATGCAGGCAGTCGTGGCTGCGTACAAGGACAAGGGCGACGAGTCGGGCGTGAAGAAGGTCCAGAGCGAAGGTCTGCATATCGCCGGCGATCGCTACGTGGTGATCAAGGCCGACGACAGGAGTATATATGGCAAGAAGGTGAGTTGTGGAACGCATATTTCTAACTGGACGCTTCGGACCAACGGATGGTCTGCTCCGTTGGTCCGCGAAAGCTCGAAGGAAATGGACAATTGGATAAGGAAAAGCCTGGCTGACGCTTTGTACACAGGGCCGTGAGGGTGTCGTTCTCGTCAAGACCACACAAGCCATCCTCGTCACACACTACCCAGAGACGGTCCAGCCCGGAGCCGCGGCCAACACTGTCGAGCAACTTGGAGACTACTTGATCAAGGTCGGATACTAAGCCGTCTTGTATCGAAAGGACGGAACATGGCGGTCGATGAAGAAAGCATTGCGAGGCTGGCAAAAGATGTCACATGTAGAGACTGTGCATAAAGCGAATCGTGAACAAGAAGATGCTCGAACAGCAGCAGTCGGAGCGAGGTGGTAGATGTGCATGCTCTCGGTCCTCGCTCACGGACGCAGAGTGAGGATGGTGGCTTTCGCATACGGCGGGTAGAAGTTAGCATAGTGACTCTACATCGAGAGCGTCGTTTCCCCTTCCTTCCGTGCGTGGCGTCACTTTGCTTGTTGCGGGCTCTAAAGGCATTGCCTGCCGACCTAGTGTTACGGGCCTGCGTCAACGTGAAGAATGGTCGGATCATTCACCGCCATGCCGCGAGAGACTTGTTGTGGGAGAAAGACCGATTTTCGCGACACCACACAAAAAATGGGTACGTGTTAATGTACTGCTGCTCACGGACATTAGTCCGAGGCAGGGACCAACAACATATGATGAGACGCAAATACTCACCTGTGAAGATGATGCTCTGGTGTTGGTATGAAACTTTCCTGCTCTCATCACCAAGGCACGATTTCCAGTACGATGATGAGGTGTCCGACTCACCCACCATTCGGCAGGACCTGGTGCTCAGAGTGAGGAAACTGAAGCAAGGTCGTCGGAAATAGACCTCAATGCGAGGGAACTAGATTGTGAGACAAAAGCAGTGACAACAGAACATGTCCACCCACCACTGGACCAAACAAACGTGACATCGCTAAAACTTTCATTTCAATGCATGCATACCTGGAGCATGGGCGTCTATCATGGCCTCCATCATGCTCTCATCATCAGATGCTGCCTACAGCCTGCCACAGAAACGCCAACACGCATGGAAAGCCGCATGATTTTTACTGAGCCCTAATGGCATTACCGAGTGCACCTCCCGTGAATCCAGAGCCGCCACCACCACCACGTGGTAGACCGCCGCGACCGCGTCCGCCACCTCCACGACCGCCTCGGCCACCGCGTCCGCCACGTTGCGGTTGTCTCTCGAATGCGTTCGATGTGCCTTGTGTTCGCTGCTCAAGTACCCGCTCGTTCGACTCGATGAGATGCTGTGCCTTGTCTGCGAGTGTGAGAGAAAGGCTCTGCAGTCTGCTGAGCTCCACGCCCTTGCGGAAGATGATGGCGCTGTTGACTTGGTCGAGGGCAGCGGCAAGATCTTCGTGGTGGATCATCTTGCTCACAATAGCGGCAACCTTTCGTGATTCGAGGTCAAACATCTCTGCCAGGTTCTGGATGGAAAGCGTGTCGTAGAATGGAGCGTAGGTGAAGAGATATGTTCGGAGTCCTTCTTCCTGTATTTGTCCCTCGAGCATCTTCTTGATTTCGACAGCTTGCGGCAGTAGGTCCCAGATCTTGATGCTTGTGATAAATTCAGCCGCTTTCTTCCACTCGCCAGCTGCAAGGGCCTTCGAGGCCTGCATGACGTGGTCACGAGTGTTCTCTGGTGGTCCGGTGAAGATCTGGCGTTCATGGTATTCGAGCATACGTCGGTACGATTTCGAGATGACACGCTTCTTGAGGTCTGGCGAAGACCCGGACTGTGCAAGGGTGGGAATCTCCAGAAGCATAGAGCAGGTCAGGTAGACACATTCCAAAAGCTCCAAGTTGACGTGCATGTGGAATGGTAGCTGCCGCTGTCGCTCCAAACGCTCTTGTTCAGGTGTGATTTGTGAGTAGCGTTGCAGTTGAAGACCCTGCGCAAGAAGTTCCTTTTGCCTTTGGCTGCCACATATATCCTGAAGACAAGTCTGGCACTCGTACACAAGTCCAGCACGGAAAGCGCAGAGACCGACCTGGGTCAAAGTCCGGTTGTAGAGAATCTGAGTGTTGACATCGAAGCTTCCAATTGTCTCCTGGAGATGCGACATGAGCATCATGTCGCGAGCGCGGTAGTAGTGGTCGTGAAGGGCAAGGTGGTAAATCTGGCAGAGCATGGCTCGTCCCTTGATGATGCCTTCAGCATGCTTGAAGAGGTAGCCGGCCAGAGTCTCGACGAGGTTGGTGATATCCGTGCTCTGTGCGCGTGGCGTGATGTTAGAGTCGAGCTTAGACGAGATTGACTTCCAGCTGTTCTCCTCGAGAATGGCGACAACTTGGGAAGGCTTGAAGTAGACGTGTTCGAGGCGGCGCATGACGACTCTGTTGACGTTCTCCTGCGATGCTTCCAACTTTGGAGTCGATCGCAAGCGTTCGGCGTAGATCGAAGCGCGGACGATGTTCGAGTACAGAATGCCCTCATCTTGCAATCGCTCAACGTATTCAGAGGTGTGAGGGTCAACGTGTTGTAGCACACGAGTGAGCTCGTCGTCAAGACGCTCGACAAAAGAGGTCACGCTGCCTGGAATTTTGAAGGTCTCGTCCGCAGTGATTGTGGGCAGCTTTTCGTCATCATCCCACTCCTCCGCATTCTCCACAACCACAATGGCCGTGTTCTTTTCCAGAACCGTCAAGAGCTGGGCAATTTCTTGCGATGCCAACTTCCACTGTTCTTGTGCCATCTGCGAGCCGGTGCCAGAAGTCAGATCGAATCGGGTCGCGATGAGCGTGAGAAGCACGCGGATTCTCTGGTAGTCGTTGACTGCGACGTCCAAGAGCTTCTCCATAATGCGGATCTGCTCCAGACGATCCGTGTTCTTCCTGCCACGAGACTCGACAATCGAGCGCAAGTGCTTGAGAATGCTCTCAGGTGTGTAGACCATGGCCTTGCCGCCAGCGCCGACCATGGTGAAGCCATCGTCGCCAGCGTCAATCGCATCGGCGTTGTCGACCAACGCCGACTTGGCCTTCTTTGCCTTTGGTGCCTTAGTCTCTTCCACCATATCCTCCTTCATGAAGTCATCGGGATCCTTCCTGAAAGCCTCAATCTCGGTGGCGTAGTCACGGTTGTTCTTCTTGATCTTTTGACGCACCGCATTGAGGCCCTTTTGTGCGATGGGGTTCATTTTCTTGCCGGGTGTAACCTTTTGCTTCTCAAATGTCTCAGCGACCAGGGTCTCCAGCTCGGCAATCGTCTTGATGTACATCTTTGGTGCCTTGCCGTCCAGATCACGAATGAGCGTGGGCAATTGTCGGTTCATTTTGTCGTAGTTCTCGTTGATCGCATTCCAGTCGCTGATCTTCTCGCCATTCTCGATGAGGCGAATCGTGCCCTCCAACTCATCCAAGCGCTTGTCTTTCGCAGACTTGACGATCGTGACTTTGTCCTCGTCGCTCTCCTCGTCCTCGGATGACACCTCGCGCAAGAAACGATTCGCACCCGTCTTTCCACCTTCGTCGTCGCTGCTGGAATCATCGTCTTCCTCTTCCTCGGAGCTCTCCTCGGAGCTCTCCTCCTCTGCCGCCTCCTCCTCGCTGTACAATTCCTCCTCATCGGAGCTGCTCTCGCTCGAGCTGTCTTGGCCGTGGAAGAAGCGCGACATCTTGATTGCTATTGACGTCGACGGCAAGTGTGGGGGCAGCCCCTGCCTGTTAATCCGTCGCGGCGTGGGTGAGTCAGGAGTCTCACAGGTCGTGTGGTCGCTGCGGAGGCAATCGCTACGACAGCCCACTTGAAATCAGGTCAAAGAATTCGAAGATCTTGGCAGAGGCGGCCACTCCCGCTCCCGCAAATTCGCCCAACTCTCTCCACACCGTGTCAAACAATCACTCGTCGTTCGCCTTTCATCTTCTGGAGCCTGCGACCTGTGGCGGGGCATGTTTATTCACTTGAACACCCTCTCTTATGCTGAGGATCCATAGAGGAATTTCGCGCGCTACCTGAACGAGAACACCCCTTTGTGGTACAATACGACCATCAGGCCTCTTTTAAGAAGGGCGATTCTGCAAGCCACCACAGGCCATTTCGATCGAAGCAACTGGACCAGGACGACCTCATCATATTGACGGGTGTTTATCAGGTCACGATTGTACGGTTTGGTGAAACGTTCCGCCAGGTCATCCTCGAATTCCCCTTTTAACGCACATGGCAACACCTTCGCGTTACGTGTATACACAATGAGCAGACCAACACGTCCACGATGATCGGCCACCAGATTGATTCCATACTCTGGAACATGTGCAATGACTTCATGCTATGCTCCTTGCTGCAAAGCCGTACATGGCACGCATGGAGTTTGCTTCGTGGTCTGACGTTCCCAAGTTGCTTATGCTTCAATCGGTCACCGGCCGGCCGTTCGTGATGTGCACTGAGGCAACTCAGGGCTAATGAGCAGTCTCGCTGCGCAATAATTTGACCGGTCAGATAGCCAGAGTGTGTTGATCTCGTGTAAACGCATTTGTGACGCCGTGAGGAACGTGCCAACTTTGGCTGTTTGTGGCACCTTCTGTCGGGTCGGGCTGAGCTAAAATTACCGTCGGCACGTGCGTTCGTTTTGAGCGCTGGTGAACCCGAAATCATCTCGTCTCGCTCCTGACCTGCCTCCTGCAACGACATCATTCAACACGACTCCAAATTTCACCTCGCTCCGTCCACACGTCGTCAGACCATCTGACGACTCCAGCAAACAATCCGACACATTTCCACTACCGTCGATGGGCTACTCCGCTCCTCCCGCTATCACCTTCTCTGTCTCTTCCGGCGCAAACGTCGCAGTGCTCTCAGGCGGCGTTGCAGGTCTCTCACGCGCGGACTCCAGCTTTGCGGCGCTGGACTGGCTAGGTGTACGAGGCCCAGTGTAAGGGTACTCCTGAAGCTGGGCGAAAAGGACCAAGAGGCTCGACGAACAGCCGGAACAAGACTCGAAAGTGCCGTGGACACTACCTAGGCAAATATTTACCGCCGCCGACTGCCCCATGCAATCTGCTTAATCGGGAGTCTACGCAGGACGGCTCGCGCGCTGTCATCCCGGACACGACTGCTACACCACATTCAATTCACATTGCAAACATGCCAGCTATGGATATCGAGCCCAGCCATGCCGATCTGGGCATTGAGCGCTCCCCTCCCATGCCAATCAGCACACCGCGCATGGCCCCCCGAGAATTGCCGACCGAGAAGCACCTCCCGATCCCGAAGCTCGATCACGAGGCTCTTCGGAAGAAGGCCAAGAAGCAGCGTAAAAAGGCGAAGAAGAAAGGCATGCCACCGGCAGCACCAGCAGTCAACGTGATCAAAGGCTTCGAGACCCCAGTGACCACGGATGGCGAGGGGTCAGATTTTTCGAGGGCGACGACCCCTCATATTGGCGCACTGAGCCCGGCGCTACGTCCAGCGACTCCTCAAGGAGGCATCAGTTGTCTCCGTGAGCGTCTCGATGCACTCAACTTGGACAACAGGAGACCAAGTCTGGCGCGTGTTATGTCAAATGCCTCGATGAACACTGCTACTGCATCATCTGCTGGTAGCGACGGCGACAGGACTGAAATGGAAACATATGATGTTCCCCTCGACAACGACTTTATCAGTCCACTTGCCGGCGCGCAGACTCCGATCTTTGCATCGCAGGCCATCGAAGGCGGCTTGAGAACTACCTCGATTCACCGCAAAATGCACGCTGAGGATTTCGCGCCTATGCGATGCCTTGGCAAGGGTGCGTTCGGCACTGTCCACTTGGTCAAGCAGCAGTGCACTGGCAAGCTGTACGCTCAAAAGCAGTTCAAGAAGGCCAGTCTTACGGTCCATAAGCGCCTCATCGAGCAGACTCGCACTGAACGCAACATTCTGGAATCAGTCAACCGCCACCCATTTGTGGTCAAGCTCTACTATGCTTTTCAGGATCAAGAGAAGCTCTACTTGATCCTCGAATATGCACAGGGCGGCGAACTCTTTACGCACCTGGCGATGGAGGGTATGTTCACAGCAGAAGTAGCAGCATTCTATATGGCTGAGATGGTACTCGCTCTCGAACACTTGCACCAGAATGTCCGCGTCATTTACCGCGATCTCAAGCCAGAGAACTGTCTGCTCGATGCTGAAGGTCATCTGCTCCTCACCGACTTCGGCCTGTCTAAAGTCTCTGCCGAAGAGGACGAGCGCGCGAACAGCATTCTCGGCACGATCGACTACATGGCACCAGAAGTTATTGAGGGCAAGGCTTATGACTTTTCAGTCGACTGGTGGGGACTCGGTGCCATAGGATGTGACTTGCTCACTGGCCAGCCTCCTTTCGGAGGCAACAATCACGCCAAGATCCAGCAGAACATTCTCAAGCAGAAGTTGCAGCTTCCCTATTATCTTGGCCCCGATGCGAAAGATATTCTTACTCGTTTGCTACGCAAGGAGCCCCACAAGCGTCTTGGTGGCACGACCGTGAAGGGCATCAAGGAGTTGAAAGCGCATCGTTTCTTCAAGAAGATTGATTGGAAGAAACTTGAACGACGTGAGATGGAGCCGGTGAGTTTACTGACTTGGCATGCGTGTAAGCGGGAGCATGCTAACAAAATCTAGCCCATCCAGCCCGTCATCACCGACCCTGAGCTTGCTGAGAACTTTGCAGCTGAATTCACCGATTTGCCTCTCAGTCCTGTCATCTCTCGTAACCAGAAATTCGAGGAGTTGATGAACGGTTCGTACACTGCTGCTGAAAATGATCCATTTGGCGGCTTCAGCTTTGTGGCGAGCAAGAGTCTTCTCGAGGACGATTTCATGCTCGAGGGCTGACTACATGGCTGTTTGTCCTTGGGAAGATATTGCTGTATACGTAGTACAGGAACTAATGTTATGTTCATATCCAGCACTATCTTGGTGTTTCTCTCCCTGATCCCGCATGTAATTGGACATTTCAACCTCGTGCATAATACACGACTGTGTTCACGTAGACGGCAGTATCCGAATGCACACTTCATTCATGACTCGTCCCTAAGCAAAGAAAGCGAGCCGAAACGTACTTCGCTCAAGAGCAATAGAATCATCGCACACATCACTTCCCATCACGAGACTGGGATCCGCACTAAGCTACCCTCCTCCCAATCCTCCTATTCTCCCTCTGCCTCAAACTCTTCCTCTCCTCCTTCCGTATCCTCTTCCAGCCCCGATTCAACGCGCCGCGATTCTCGTAAAACCATTTCCTAAACTCGCTCTCTTCTTTCTCCTCACCCGTAGGTCGGGCAGCACCGGCTTTCGCCTGCGGAGAAGCGCTGGCAACATCGTCGGCGTCAGCCATCTCTTCGTCTTCGTCCTCTTCCTCGGCTTCAGCCTCTTCATCCTGCGTGAAGCGAAAATCAAATCGTTTGCCTATCGCAGCGGTGTCTGGTGTAGGCGCGGCGGATCTCTGACCTCGCCATTCGAGATCTTCCTTTGTGCGGGGAGTTTGCGGGACGCGGAGTTCAGCGGTGGCGCCCACATCGTTGTCGTCTTCGTCCAATTCGCTGCCTTGAGCACCGAAGAAGCTGAAGGAGGTATCGATGGGCGTGGGCTTGGGTCTGGGTGAGAGATCTGTTGAAGGAGGGGCACGCTTGAAGAGGGCTTCGAGAGGGTGGACTTCCTTGTCTTGTACTGAGCCGACAGGAAGAGACGGAGCTTCTGGCGTCTGTGTATTCTTGTTTGAGGCTGTGTTGTCGCGAGCTTGTGCGAGTTGTGCGTCGAGATTGGCATCTGTGTCATCGTCTGATTCGGATGAGGAATCTGATTCGGATACGGATGAGACGGAGGAACTGGAGGCACTACCCTCATCGCCGGACCAGGCTTCTCGTGTCGGAAGACTGGCGTGTGCTAGCTCAATGCTACCTTCGTCATCCGGCTCGGAGTCCAATTCAGGTGCCTCGATCACGGAATCTTGTGGCTCTTGAGGCTCAGGTTCTGGCAGAGCCTCTTTGGCAGCCGCGCGCTCTCTCTTCCTTTTCTGCTTCTCTGTCTCTGCATCGATGACTTCGCCCTCATCGTTAACCCAGCCTTGACCATCTTCATATTTCAGCTCTCCAGATCTGGCCTTCCCACCAGCAGCAGGTCTGCTGGTCTTCTTACCCTCGGTAACGATGACCTCTTTACGTCCCAACTTCTTCGCTTCTTGCTCCTTTTTCTCTTTAGTCCTGCTCTTCTTGCCACTCTCCCTCTCCGTCTCGACTTTGTTTGGTGGAACAATAGTCTTGAATTTCATCTTTTTATCCTTGATACTCAGGCTGTCGTCATTCTTACTGCTCTTCTTGGAATTCGTTTTCTCCTCGGCCCAACCTCTTTTGACATGCCTCCCGTTAGGCAGCTCATGCCCTTCGACCACGAGCTCACCGACTCTGCGCTTCGTCTTCTCTTTCTTGGCCTTCTTCCTCGCTTTCCCATCATCCACATCGGGCGTGGCCTCTTCTCTGCTCTTGCGCTTTTTCTCCGGCTTGGCTTCCTCAATTCTGACCTTCGTGCCCTTCAACATGGTTCCGTTCAATTTACTCCTCAGCTTCTGTGCTTCGCTGACAGGTAACTCTACGTAGCCGAAGCCCCGCTCGGGAAAGGTTTCCACGGTGTGGAACGAAATGTTTGTCGCAACCGGTTTAAGCGAGGCCGGGACGAAGCGCTCAAGTATCGAGGGGTTGAAGGGGGTGATGTGAAGTCGAGTGCGGTCTTCGGCGGTCATGGTGTCACCAGCGCATATTTGGCGTGCAGATGCAGAAAGGATATGGAAGTGGAGAGCTCAGACAAGGTCCGAAAATGTAACTCATCCCTGCTTGGTGCTACGGAACTTGCCGTGCGCATGTGAATGGAACTTGTAACACCATCTCTCACAACATTATTTCTTCGCCATCAAGAATGCGTGAACGATGACGAGACCACGACCAGTGTGGCAGTATATGCTCCTCTTCTTCTCTTTCCTGTTTGTCGCCCTCGCATCCTGTAGGCCTCTCCCGATTCACGGAAGACCAATTCCCGGCTGACAGACGTGATCAACAGCGCCGACATCCTTCTGCAAATGCACCTGCTTCACAAATAGCACCATTATCCCTCTCGACGCTCCCCCGTCACCCGATAATCCAACCGAGCCAGATAACAGCCTACAGCGACTCACTCTCCGCGATGCCGAACCCGATCCCCTAGTACTCGAAACCCGTGACATCCTCCCCACCAACGGCTCCGAAGACCGGGTCCACGGCCGTACATGCGCAGACTGTAACAAACAATTTTGTCTATCATACAATCTGCCAATCTGTACGGGAGCAACGGAAGAGGATGTCCTCACGACATGCTTTCAGCGGGATAGTGTCAAGGATCAGTTGGTGGTTTGGATCTTCCTTATCGCGACTCTGGGACTACTGGCATGGGCGACGGTGAAGCCATGGTGGACGAAGTGGAGGGAGGGCTATGGGGCTGTGCCGGGTTGAGGATGGGCTCGATGATGTTCGCCTGAGAGAGATTGCGTGGCACAGTGACCATATCTCCAACGAAGAAATATTGAACATTTGAACGACTCTTTACACTCAGTGGCGCTGTATACATGCTTGGATCAGAGATAAAGTCTCTGACGTGAGTCGCTCTGCTTCCATGGCGTGCGCTATTCCCCAACGATTTGAAAGGTTTTTGGCTGTGCAACCAACCGATCCGCGGGGCTGCAGGACCTGAGCTTGAGCCTGTCCTCGATGCGATGACTTGTATTCTATTCGCTCGAAAATCTCCCACGTTAGTGCATTCGATGCGGGATGAACAGAAAACTCAGATCAAGATTAGCAGCATCTCTGGTTTTCTGACCTCGTGTCAAACTAGACCATCGCCAGCTCCATTGTCATGACCTCCTGAGTATTTATAGAGCCAAATTGCTCGCAGATTTGTTTTTCCCGGCGAGCTTGCAACGCCTCCACAATCTCAGGACCGTACTGCTTCATTACCCACACCTGCCCCCTCTCCAACTACCCTCTGATCAGCTTTTCGCATTTGCGGAGATGTTTTTTGCTCAAAGTCACATTCCCAAACCTCCACTGCTTGACCATAGTGGTAGTGGGATTCACAGCAGCCTCTCTCAGTTCTCGAAAGTGTTGCATTGTAGAGGAATCCTGCGTTACTACATCCGTTGGCAGAAATCGCTGCAAAGTCGCAGAGTAGCAGAGCTCGGAATGCGATGTCTCTGGTAATTGGATTCCGAATCTGAGTAGCTCGTCTATACATCTTGTAGCACTGTAGACGAGTTGAGAGCGGAAAAACTCCCCCAAAAAGCTTGACACTCACCGTCTCTGCTGATTCGATTTCAGGTCATAGTAGCTAATCAGTGCATTAGGTGACACCGCAGACGACTTGAGAGTGGGAGCGATATTCAAAAGGAGCTCGAAATTCAGCGTCTCTGCTAATCCGATTTCGACTTTCAACAGTCATTCTGTGCACCTAATGACTCTGTAGACGACTTACGAACAGAGAGACGCCCATAAGTCTACCATGAATCTGAGGAGAAAAGAGATTATCGATCAATTTCATTTGCTTTTCATACAGCAGCCAGCCATTGGCCGATGCTAAACTAAGCTACAAGCAAGAGCCACCCAGTTATGAGTTCAGTATGCAATCCTCCAACGCTCAGCCTCTACGACTCCTCCTTCAAAGCATCGCAACAAGAACCATCAAGCCGGTCAGAAACGCGCAAGCGCTATTCCCAGCCGCTCCTCCATTCTGCTCTCCTCCCAAGTTCCGAGTCGTCGAAGGCTGGAGACTAGTACGAGCAGCATTCGAACTGATGACCGAGGTCGACTTCGAAGTCGTGCATGCCGAAGGACTGACGAAAGTGAATGGAGTGGTCAGGTTGGCGGAGAAGGCAGTGAGTGGCATTGTGAAGTTCGAGTTGGCAGTGACGGCTGAGGTGTTGTAGGCCGGATAGCAGGTGCCGTTGACTTTGCAAAACTCCGCGATGAAAGTTGCGATCGGGCTGATCTTGGTGAAGTAAGAGGCACCGAGCTCGCTGGAGAAGGAAGGCGTGAAAGTGCTTGTCTCGTGATCCACGTCTGTCTTGGTCGATATGGTCGTATTGCTGGCCGATGCCATTGGGGAGGCCAGGACAGAGATTGTAGTGTTGCTGAAGTTGATGGGAGCTGCCCCGATGCTTGACAACGGTTCCGGCATGGTGATTACAATGGTGCTAATGTAGGCGGTCGTGGTTGTAGTAGAAGCGCCACTAGTCAAGGCAGAGGCCAAGTCCCGCTTCTTGCGCGAGTAGCGCGTGTTAGTGACAGTAGTGCCAGGGTAGTGGACCTCTGTGTCGATGTTGACTTCGTTCGAGGCAACATAAACGACACTGTCCGACGTAAATGTACGGAAGAGTGTGGTCAATGGCTTGCCATGATATGTAATGACGCGCGGTGGGTAAGTCACAGTGTATGTAGTCTTTGGCACACCGCACAGCGATGGACTGCCGTTGATGATCGTATCGTAGCAGCCTATAGCCCGCTTCGCTGGGGGCGCGGTGGCTTGAGCTTCGTCGCCGGTATTGGCAACGCGAGTGACTGTCTGAAGCACCGTGACTACGACAAGGCTTCCTTGTTGTGGTGGTGCACTGGGGGACTCCCAGGGGGACGGAGTAGTGACTGTCGGTCTCGGTGGCTCGTTGGGGCCCTCACAGGCGTCGCATACTGGACCTGTGCACTTCGAGCAGGCAGGGTTGGTCGTCTGCTTAGCAGATGTGGTGGAATCGCGGACGGTGTCGATAGTCACGCCTGGATCGAGAGACACGGTCGTTCCGTGCTCGAGGGGAATGCTGACACTGCCAAGCATGTCACCAGTCTCGGTGGAGGCAGCTGGCTCCAGCGAAATCGTGGTTCCATGGCTGAGGACAACCGTGATGGCGCTAGCTATGCTAACCACTTCGGTCGCGATGTGACGGTCGTTCGGGTGAATGGCAGATGATTGATCGTCAGGAGTGTTGAAGGCTTTGACGGCGGCAGCCATGGTGCTCACGATGACCACGAGCAGGGCAAGAGTGCGCCGAATGAACGCCATGGTGGATGTGTCCGGTACTGATGCGTGAGAGCCTGGCGGTTGGGGAAGGCTGGCGACTGGGCGGCGGCCAATCTCACGACTGTCGTCGAGGCGGACGGAGCGAATGTGGTAGCGAGAGATAGCGGAGGATGAAAAGCTCTGTAGAGTCGTGAGTTTGTGTTCAAAGTCTCACATCGAGTCGGCCGATGTTTGTTGTTGTGGTGCAGGTTGCGCTGCGAAGGGTGGAGCGAACTTTGGGCTAGTCACCAACTCACATACCTGTCTTTCAACCGACCATTCACCTTCGCAATCCTCCCAGTCGTTGGTACGAAGACCTCTAGACTGTTGTTGAGCGTGTACTCGACTGTGGGTAATCCTGATCAGTGGAAGTCCGCGGAGTGGATCGCTGCTGGGGGCGGCTGTACAGGCATGTCAGAATATCGATATGCCAATGCTAACCGCAACGACAAGCATCCAAGTGCGAAAACAGCGAACAAACGCTAACCGATCTCCTGATCAGCTGCTGTGACTGCTGGCCCGCACGAAGCCTCCGCTGGCCACAACTTTACGAGACCGACCGAAGCCCTTCCTTCGAGGCTGATGACCAGCAGCGCGAACGACGAGGCCACGGCCGTGGATCTGCCCGATGATGAACCAGAACGAAGCTAGAGCAATCGTACCTTGAGGAACGCCCAGTCATCCGGCAGACACAATAGCGCGAGCTGTCAAGCCCAGGAATGGCGAGGGCCGAGGAGCGCAAACCTGCTGGCTTTGTTGAACGAGCGTGGACCTGTGGCGCGTTGAGATGTTGGACAAGATGATCAGGTTCCGGATGGAAAACAAACACGCTTTTGTGCTCCCAAGCACGCAATGGGCACATGCGAGTGAGGTGGATTTGGGGACGCATCTAAGCCCATCTTTTCATATGCTTACAGTTTGACTGCCACTCTGAGCGGCTAGCTACGCACTTTTGGCAGCTGAAAGCTCGCTCTGTGTGCTACCGATCATATGGACAAGGCCTGAAACATGCCCGCCTTACAAGAAAAGGGCATTTTCGGCGACACGCGGTCAGTCGCGATACAAATCTTCGAGGAGATCCACCATCTTGCCTCGTAACACGGCCAACTCGCTTCTGGTCACAAGCGGACTATACTTGGGATGACCATCTGGCAACTTGCCTTTGGACAAGTCTTGGTCGTCAGGCACAATCAAGGACTCGCTCGTGCCGAAAAAGGGAACGCCCAGACTCTTCAGCTCCGCTGTCATGGCGGCCTCCATGGTCTCTTGGGCGGCGTAGATCTTTTGGTCGAACTCCGCAAGCTCACGTTCCTTCTTCTCCTCAGGTGTCTCGAGCTCAGGCAAGGGCTCATAGGAGTTCTGGTTCAGAGACTGGAGAATCGACTGTGCCTTGGCAGCTTCCGCAGCTCGGTTGGCCTGGACGTGCTTGAGGTTCTGTCTCTCGCTATACCAGCGCATCTCGTTGGCTCGCTGGTGCTTCATCATCTGTTCGACGTGTCAATGGGTTCTGCGAAGACTACAAGAGACGCACCAGCTTACCCGCTTGATGCTCGCGGCAAACTTTGGGTTCTGCGCTCCGATCTTGGTGACGCATCTCAAAGCCTCTGGCCAGACGGTGATGTTCGCTGGGTCGATCATCGGCTTTGGCGTCGAAGTGGCCGACCGACTCTGTGGGCGTGGCACGCGTGGGTCGTAGGACTTCGCAGGCTGCTCTTGCTCAGCTGGCCATCCGGCAGCGGCGGCAGAGCCTCCATTGTGCTGCGAGGCATTTTCGGACTGCGGTGTGGTGGTATTCGAGCCTGATGCTGAAGCAGACGCAGCATTTTGGGCAGAATACTGGGCGAGAGTGGCTAGAATGGTCTGTAAATCTGGCACGGCAGCGGCAGCGGCAGTGTTCTGGTCTGCCATGCTGCCGGCACGCGACACCTCTGCACGCGTCTGTGCTCGAGATGCACGACAGCACGCTCTGGCAGTGGTTTTCAGCTGTGGTGGCAGGAAGTGGCTGTTGTTTACTGAGAGCTTCGTAAATGTCAAAGGGGTCTAGCCCGACATGAAGTTGGATCGGAGCTCACTGGCGATTGGTCCGACCGTCATCGATTTGGACTTCAACTTTTCCAAGGAGATAGTCTAGAAGATCATCAAATGCAATGCATCACACATAGCCATTCGCCCCTCTCGATAACACACTGAACTATTCGCCGGACACCGATTGATTCACAATGGCGCGCTCGCCCTCAGACGCAACGCGCTTCACGGCAACAGGACCATACGCCTCCAGCTCATTCACATCCGCTGCTCCCGGCGCAACAACCTCATCACGAATAGACTTCGGCTCTGCGCCCGCAAACGAAACCCCCCAACAAAAGATTCAACGCCTCCGAGCAGCCGCCGCCCTCGCCAGACAAGGCCCCGAAACGACATTCAACAAGTCCGTCCGCATAGGCCGAGTATGGGCAGACCGAGCCCACCGCTTCACAGCCCTCAGCCTCATTGGCCTCACCATCCTCTCCGGAGCCGTAGCAACGGCAGGCGTCACGGACATGATTCTCCACAACCGGCGGAAACGGAAAGAGTGGTTAGCGCAGAAACAGATCGAACATGCGAGAGAATTAGCCATTGCGACGCAAGCTGCGAGCCAGGGCGCTGCGACAGAAGATCAGATATTGTTGATCAACCGGGAACGAAATGCGAGACAGGCGGAGTTGGACAAGCAGAATCGGCCGGGAATGTTCAAACGGGCGAGTAATTGGTTATTTCAGGACCTGAGTAAAGAAGAGCAGAAAGGTGGGAGATTAGGCGCGTCTTCTGCTTCTGCTGCTGCTGCTGCTGCTGCGGTGGAGACGATAGCGCAGAAGACAGAAACTGCGGCTGATGAGGCGAAGGAGCAGGCCAGGCATGTTTTGCAGGCGGTGGAGGATAAAGTTGATCAACACAGGAGGCAAGGCGAGAAAGTGCCGGAGATGCTGGTGCCGGCGGGAGGGCCTTTGGATCGTCAGGCACAGGTTGCTGTTGATAATGCTTCGCAGAGTGGGAAAGGTTGGGTCAACTGGCTCACGGGGCGGTAGTCATGCGAGAAGATGTATATGTGTGGCTTTTGCAAATCGGCATGGCGAGGGTGTTCTGATCCACCACCGGGCTTCTGTACAAAGTGTATGATCGATTAAGAGTAGTGCGAAGCCAGACTGAGCAATTATGATATGCTTTGTGGAAAGGCATGGTTCGAAGAAGACTTGAACATTGAAACGAAACATTGGACTCCACAAAGATTGCCATTCCAAGTCTCATTATCTAATTGTATGCGCGCCTGCCGATTGTCCAGCGGCGGGGGTATCAAGCCTCCTAGTCTACAATAAGAAGATCTGCCATTGTACAAAAACGTCTTCCCAAAGCTCGTTGCTGTCTTCCGTTGAAATGCACTTGGTATACATATTCACCCTGAACAGAAGTGCCCCAAACGCCATCGTCGTAAAAGTTAGTGCCACACTGCGGCCGCCTCAACAGCAACGCCCCTGCTTGATGCCCTTCTTGGACTCTTCTTCGGGGTCATGTTCACTATAATTCGTGATGCCTCCTGGCGTCAGAGCTCCGAGCCAACTTCGTCGCTTATCGGCGTGGCCGAGTCGGAGACTGCCGTGGCCACCATTTGGAAGGTCGAAGTAACATCCTGGCGTGCCCACGGTGCCGTCTGTGCCGGGTGTCTTGCCTATGGACATTTCCTCTAGCATTCGTTGCTTCTCCTGTCGCCTTGCGTTCTGTTCGATCAGCTTTCGGGTCACCACGCGGAAGACCTCTTCGATGCCTTCGCCATCCTTTGCACTGATCTCGTGACAGCAGTCCCAGACGAATGTGGTGTCGCTTTGGGCCCAAAATCCCGAACTGCGATTGCTATTGGGGCTATTGACGACGGCGTGGGCAGGAGCGTGGAAGCCATGCCGACTCGGCGGACAGCTGATCGGCTGCACTTGCGGACTCATCGGACCTCCTGGAGGGAGCAGCTGTTCGGCGACATAGCCTATACATCGCTCAAACGGCACTTCCCTCTTTGTGGGATCTGCTGCCACGACGTCGCTCTTGGTGCCAACGATGTGCAAAATCATGTCCTCCTCCACCTCGGGCCCCCCGCAGTTCTCTCGCAACTCTTTCAACCACGCACCCATCTCATCGAACGACTGCTTGCTGGTGACATCGTAGCACAGGATGGCAGCGTTGGCGCCGCGATAGTAGAGGCGCGAGATGGATCGAAAGCGTTCTTGTCCTGCCGTGTCCCATATCTGCAGGCGGAGCTGGGCACCGGACTCGGGATCGTTGACGCGAGTGGTCAGAAAGGAGGCCCCGACGGTGGATTGGGCTTTGTTGGGGTCGATGAAGGCGTTCTTGACATAACGATGCACCAGCGATGTTTTGCCGACGCCTTGCGACCCGAGCACGACCAGCTTCGCCTCGAGCGACGTGGGCGAGGTGGTGACGGCCATGGCGGCCTGGAGAGCGTGGAGTGGGCCTGGGCGTCACCGTCGGTCGGTGGGCGACTGCGCTTGACTCGAGCAACTACAATGTCCCGCGGCGACGGTGGTGAGATGTGTGATGGTGGTGCCAGTCCTCTCCCGCCATCCATGCTCGTCGGCGTGCGTGTGGAAATTTCGCAGTGACTCCACCCGTCTGCATCTCCCATCGCTCTAACTTACAGACACAGCATCATCACCAACCTGACCTGAGGCCTGCCGGAGCCGCAGTCTGGGCTTGAGACGCGATGATGCAAGAAAGTAGACACGCGACCGCGGCAGAGGAAGCGACACATCCAGCCACTCCTTTCCTGTTCTTCGGGTCGATCGAACGTGATGGATGCCCGGTTTCGAAGATTCATCAACGAGTACATGTAGCACGACGGCACTCGCTTTTCGACATCTGACGCGATATGCACACTTGTCTGAGACAGAAGTGCATCCGGTCAACCAAGCTCCGACTTCTGACGTGCGTGTGCGTCTCACGATCGCCGAATGCTTATTAGTCTCACATTTTGGGCTGGATACTGATCATGTCGGGCTCCCTCATCAACAAGGCAATGTACCGCGGGTGGAAGTTGAAGTGGAGAAGACTTGCTGCAGTCACCCAAGAACTCCTTCCTCCTCGTCTATTCACCCGACTGGTGGGATTGCCTTCTTTTCTTGCCCCGTCATCGCTTCCGTGGCTATGCAGTGTCTTCTGTTGCGCTTGCATGTCACTTCCGTGATGCCTGCCGCCGCTGAGAGTCGTGCAAGAGGTAAAGCCTCCCGCACGCTTTGTCTACCACATCAACGAGGGAGCGGCATTTCATCAGCGGAACCAGCATAAACAGCAACATTCCTCTCGAAGCGTGATCAGCACGCAGCGATTCCGCGCGACGCGGCGGCGATTCACCGAGACATCCGCCGAATTTGTATCGAAAGGCTGCCTCCGGACAGGCGTAGAGGCGCGAGAACACCAGCCATGAGCACACCAAAGCCGCCGTTCCATCGGTTACTGCCGACCGAACTCTGTTTGATGATCTACGGATTTCTCTTCGATGCAACACCGCATCCCAACACCGTCATTGATCTGGCCCACGCGAGACCACCACCATACGCCTTGTTAGCATCTTGTTCAGATATCTACTTCGAGGCGAGACAAACGTATCGGGACTCATACAAAAGATACTGGCGTCAGGGCAACTTCAGAATCCAGGTCGATTTGTCAGACGAAGACAGCATGCAGCCTGCACGTGCAGCGGTGCTGCGATCACCCTGTGAAGTCAACAGCATTCGTAATCTCACGTTCACCTACCGCCTAGACGAAACATTCGATTTTGAGTCTCTAGCTTACATCGACATGCGAGGCCTCATGTGCTCCCCAGGCGCGCCGCCAGGAAGTTCGAGCCACCATGTCATCGCACCGGAATGGGGACCTGGACCATTGACCAGGTCTGGCATATACTTCCGTTGTTCCCAAGCCAGGTTCGACCTGCTGCACTTCACGAACCTCACCAGTGCTTCAGCGCATCTCGCGAGTTTGGATCATACGGCATTGCTAGACGATCAACTTCTGTGGGCACTGGGTGAAGACTATCCGAAGTCAAGAGTATTGGTGGCAGCATAAGGCTGAAGTCGTTATTGCCTAGGTATCGATCAGAACAAGGTCGGAATGTTGATAGGCCTGAAGTTTGGTAGATGATGGCGGGGTGGAAAGCACAATGGTTGATATCCCATCACTTAGACTTCACTCCCACTTTGTTGCATATTTTGCGCAAGCTTTGGCTGTTGCTACGCTATGTTCAGTTGTGTGTAGTTAATGCTGTACAACCAAGCCCGTGCTCTGCTGATTGTCTTGGCACGTGCTCGCCGACTTCACGTGTCAGTCGCGCATCCCGCAGAAAAGTCGTCCATCCACGCGACACCGCACAGACTCACCGTTCGCCTTCAGCTCCAACTAACAACACAGCTCCCGCAGTACTACTCACGTACGCTGAAATCGCCACTCTCCAATCTCTCAGGACATTCGCCGACTAACAGGCAAAATGAAGACCGACAACTACCTGTCTCTGTGCCTGGAGGAGGCCGCGAAGTCGCCTCTTCACTACCGTCATGGCGCCATAATCGTGCGCGGTGGTAAAGTCATCGGACGCGGTCACAATGACTATCGTCCAGGCTTTAATGGTGGAGCTCTGAAGACTGGTCGTATCGCCAATGGGACCTACGACGGAGCTGCTGTGACGGAGCTGAAGAAGAAGCTCAAGGGAAAGCAGAAATGTAAGCAGGACCATCAGCAACAGCGGCAGGAGAGCCACGGCACTTTTGTTCCTTTCGAAAGCACCAACTCCGGCGGGGGTCACTCGGTCAATCAGCCGCTTTCGATGCACTCGGAGATGATGGCCATCTACTCCGCCCTCAACGCCTCTTCCACCCTGTCCTCCACGACCTTCTCCCGCGAAAAACCGTGCTTCAAACTACCGCGTGCGGATACACGCAAAGCTCGACTACGCCGCGCTGTGCTCGAAGCTTACGCTAAGGCCGTCTGCGACACCTCCGCCTCCACCGGCAAGCTTCAGGTTCAAGAGTGCGGTTTTGAAGCTTCCACATCTCAACCAGGTGCGCTTAGAGAACAAGAGCAACAACAAGGTCTTGGAGTACAACAACGACAACCACAATGTGGCCACGCAGACGCTGGCAGATTTGAGTCTGGCGTTTCACAAGGACGTGGGTACTCGGAAACATCATCAGTATCGGAAGAACGAGAAGAAAAATGGGAAGAAGAACCGGTACGAGTATCAGTACGACCGGTATGGTCAGGCACAACGGGATCATGGGCAGCAACGACAGGCACGGTTTGCGTCTAAGGCGGGGCAGCCTTCTAGCTCACGAACTGATGACCGCGATGTGCTACGAGATCATGATTCTACGAGTACTGATGATGACGATGGAAGCACGACTTTTGCGAAAAGTGTGAAGAATTCTCATCGGACTTCGGCAGGCAAAAGCTGCAAGCAGATTAGTACTGCAGCAGTCAACGCCAGCACGAGACCGATCGCTTGCAACGTACAGTCGGCGAAGATCAGGTCAGACGCTGCTTCGCAGACTACTCCTGAGTCCACCCAGCCTGTGCTAATGCCGACTGCTCGGGCAATCAAATCGAATGACCGCAAGCAGCATTCACGATTGCAAGGTGCTGACCTGTATGTCGTCAGAATTGGCCATACTGGAACGCCGCAGATCAAGCCGCCAAAGTCGAAAGCCGTTCCAGCACTTGCCCCGTCTCCGCTGTGTACTTCGGGCGACAATGCAGACGATGCCCTCTCATCTAGTATTGACTCTTTGTCAAGCCTATCAATCACAAGCAGCAGGTCGGGTACCGGATCGCTGCACGATGAATTGGTCAATCCTGAACCGTCGCCCTCGCCTTCTCACGCCGGCAGTGCTAAGCACGATTGCTCCTTTGACAGAGACAAGATACACGCATCAAGGCCGTGCTATCGATGCGTCGCTTTCATGCACAAAGTCGGCATCCGGCGCGTCTTCTGGACAAACGATGCTGGTGTCTGGGAAGGCGGCAAGGTCTCGGCTCTCATCGATGCCATGGATAATGGCATGGAAGACGGTGCCAATGGTGGGCCGACTGGCAACGGCGTGTTCGTTACAAAGCACGAAGTTTTGATGCTCAGAAGGATGATGGGTGCAAAGGCAAGTACGTAAAGCCGGACAAGTAGTTGATGGTAGGTAGGCCGAGGTTTCTCTACCATTTCGCATTCCTCCTACTCTCTGCACTGATACACATCGTTCTCACACATCAATCTCGAAGACGTAAGGAACCGCTAATACGGCGCATTCTATGTGAGACATCGCACAAACAAGGGAGAGGTGGAATATGTACCATCACCTGATATGGAACAAAGACAAACCAAGCACAAAGGAGAGAGGGTGAGAGTGACATGTTTGATTCGTTTGCCGAGCTAATTACACTCCGCAGGCCCCAATCGTAGAAGGCTGATCTTCGAATTCTTCATCTTACATCCGAAAACCTTTCACTGGCAACGGGGCCATCCTGCTGCTGTATCAAATCCCATTCTGTTGCACTTACGCTTGCGATGGCGTGGCCGAGGTGAGTGTTTGGAACCACGCTGGCCTCTGAGGTCATTTTGTCATGTAAGGTCAGCTTACAGACTCCTCTGCTGTACATTCTGGCTTGAGTCCGAACAGTGCACTGAACAAATGCGGTGTGTTTGGACAACCGATGGCGAGCTGGCCTCTTTGAGCGCCTAGCTCAAAATCGCAACATACTGCGCTGCCGGCATCACCGTCGTCTTCAGTGGCTTGGCGAGTCGCTGGGCGGCGAGACACCGGCATCGTTGCAGCTCCGGACAATTCTGGCCATGAGGAGATGCATGCTGTGTGGCACCTGTCGAGTGCCTGATGCGTATCTGTTGTGCATTTGGTCCACGACAAGGCCGACTTCTGGACGATCGGCGGCGGCTCCAAGGCTGGACTCAATCTCTTCGACGGTGGACAGCTTGGAAGCATCTGGCTCCAGATGGGCTGTGGTCGGCTGCTTTGAGTGCTCAGCGGTCTTCTCGGGGTGGGCTGTGTTCTCGTTCGGCTCCTCGGTTGGCGAAACACCACCTTCTGGCTCATTGCCGGCGGATTGGTCGTTGTTTTGGTCATTCGTGTTGCCAATGTGCATCAACCTGTTGATGAGGGCCCGGCGCGCTACCTCTCCGGTATCTGGCATGGACGAATCCGGCATGGGAACTGCCTGACCGGCGGTGCTCTCAATGTTCTGATCCATATCCTCCGACATGAGCGCATTGGCCTTGCGCTTGGGAAACTTGGTGGTTTCTGAGCCTTCGATACCCGCCGCGGTAACCCCCTCATCATCGACTGCGCTCTTCTTCGAACGCTTCGTCTCCGGCTCCTGGTCACTGCCCTCCTCGACATCGTCCCCAGCTTCCGACTCGGGTTGATCAGCCTTACGCTTGCGCTTCTGGATCGCGCCTTTGCGCCTGTGCGTAGCCCCAGACACCCCTGGAACCCAGCTCGGATGGCTCTCGTGCGCAACGCAGTCGGCGGTCGTGCCTCTCCTCACACATGCCGTGCACGGGAATCCTGTCATGTCGCTGGTGTTGCTACATTTCACTTGACGCGTGTAGCAGGGGTAGCATGCCGGGTACTGCTTCGAGTGTGCGCGATCGTACCCCTTTCTGGTGTTTGCCTTCTGCTCTTCGGTTGGCGAGGTTGCTGGCTGGCTGGCAGAAGCAGTCGCGTTGGCGGCAGACGCCTTGCGAGGAGGCGCCGTGCGGGCCATAGTAACGCTGCGAGCAGCTGGCGAGTTGGGAAAGATTGGGGATCTGAGAGAAGTCAGCCGCCTGGACTCGATTTGCTGTCGCCTTTGCCGCCGACCTTTTATAAGCCAAGACCGATGGTCGACTCGGGTCTGCTGATGTGCCGACGAGTCTTCTGTTTTCGGCGGAGGTGTTGTGTCGGCGACAAGATCTTGGTGAGCGCCAGGGCTCTTTTCAGTACGGCCCGCATCTCGGTTAAGATCTGGCATCGCGAGTGAATGAGTCCCGGCTTCGAACTGCACGGCGGCTTGTGCATCGGGTGATCTTCGTACTGGTCTCTGCACAACTAACGACCTTCACTGTTCAAGGGACTATGGCTATCTACCGTGCCCTTGAGGACTCCCTAATGTGTAAGAAGCGCATCGCTCAATACCGCCTGGTTTCCGAGAACACAAACATCATGGGATTCCCGCATGGCTTGACCTGGACCGCTTTGAAGCCTTAGTACATTGGAGACTGTCCGGCTGCACGAGCCAAAAGGAAGCGCATGCTAGATATTACGTTCCGCTCGCCTCTGTCCAGTCGCTCGTGCATCGTGTTCAGGATCATCTGCACCGCCGGCTGATGGCGACCTGGCCCTGCCGCAGCTGATGTACGTCCATCCGCTGCGGACGGACCTCGATCGACGGGCGGCATCAGGACATATAGTCGCTTGCAGCAGCAGTTCCAGTTCAGGGCTATGTTGCAAGCGTAATTCGGACATCGTATAGCTCGACCATGGACATTATACAAGAGTAATGGCAGAATGCAATGGCGATAGAAGCGAACCGAGACGTTATGTCCCTCGAGGCTACAGGATGTGTCAACCTCGACAAACAACGATACTACACACATCACGAGCAAGCTGAGCTAAACGACAATCAATTTGTCACCGTCGGCAGTTCCAAATAGCCTTGAGTACTTGCTCATATGCAAACCTAGCGCTGCAATTGCCACGCCATCTGCGACAATCATGGCAGAGCAGATTGGTGCATTGTTTACAAAACTAAACGGGACACAAAGGAGCAAAGAACTTTGTTTCGCACTGTGATGCGTTTTGGGAGAGCGCCGAATCTCATGGCGTGTGTCATTTGGACGAAGCGCTGGTGGTTACAATTAGGAGCAATTGAACAAGGGCACATTGAAGAAGTCATCAAATACTGCAGTACAGGGCTCTGCTCATGCTGAAGTTTCCTGTAAGATGTCACCTAACGAATCAAGCATCCGACCGCTCTTGCGGACAATGGTCGTGCCGTCTCATTCCATCGATAGAAGCGCAAAGTCCGCAGCTATGACCGCCTTGCCTTCTCGTTGCTCGCGACGAACAGCTTGTAGCGTCGGAAGCCACAAGAGCCATCGAATTCCAGCTTTCAATCTTCACCACCTATTCGCCCTCTCCACTGAGGAAGCCGGGCTCGAAATCAAAATAGAACCTCACCTGCAGCCCGTTCGCATCGCGTTCGATACCGTCTTCATCGACGTGGTCCACAGCAGGTAGCTCAGCACCTTCGGTTTCCTCTTGAACCTCTGGGCTTGTTGCATCTTCTTCGTGATCCGAATTAGCCTCCACCTCGACGCTACCGTCTCCTTCTTCTTCTTCGTCGCTCGCAATGTCGCTGTCGTCTCAACCTTCCTAAGATCCAGCCAGCGTTGCAGAGCTGTTTTGTTTGAGACGTGAGGAACGACGAAGAGGATATGCATCAGCTGAGTTGGTGTTGGATTTTAGAAGTCGCTGCTTAGCTGACTGTGGATGGAACTCATCGTCGTCAGATCCGCCATGCTTCGTCCCAGCTTGCCTATTGCCGGCGCCTGACTTCGATACTTTGGAGCCACTGATCGTTGCACCACTTCGAGAGCCGCTTGCCTGACCGATGTGCTTGCTGATCACACTGTGGTATCGTTTGCCAGCGTTTGGGTTGTTCCGAACTTTCGTGTTTCCCATCCCAGGTTGCCAACGAGGGTCCTGTTGATGGGCCATGCAAGTCGTGATGCCTTTCTGCTGGCACCTGTCACACGGGTATTGTCCCTGATTTGCCGTGGCGCTGCATCCTTGACGTTTCTTGTTACAATCAAAGCAGGATGGAAACTGCTTCGATTTGGCGTGGTCTTGGTTGTTGCGCTTGTGGACTTTGGACCGCGACGAAACGGCGCGCTTGGAAGCCATATCGAAGATCAAAGAATTTGTTGCTCTCGTATCAAAAGAAGCTCATGGTCGAGTCGTCTGTTGGTGTCGGCGGGTCGAATCGAGTGTCACGCATGTACGAAGGGGCGACAGGTCGGGGCGGGGTCCGCGTACTCGGTCTGGTTTCTATCACTTTGTCAACATGTCGCTCGTGTTGTGGCCACTGCGGCGCCGGGGTTATGGGCGACGAACCGATTCTTCACAGTAATATTGGACCTGCTATGTTGGTAATGGTCTCAGTAAGCGATCAAGAAGGCACAGAACTTCGAGGACGGCGTCATTCTGCTCATTCACCTGTTTCGGGCCGCTAGCCCAAAAGGGATTGCACCCCTGTCAGCAAAGCTTGGCTTCTTGTGGAATCTCGAGTCTCGCAGAACTGGATGCCGGATATTGCTCTGGATGTTATATATGGGACCGCTCAGTGTACATATAAAAAGGTAGGCTCGGTGAGTATAGATGATTGAACACGAAATCATGATTTCGATAGATGCACTAAATAAACAAACTGCTCGTTTGCTCAGACCCTACGTGCAACAAATGCAAGGCCGTTTGGGTTTGCTGCTCTCATCATCTCGTCTGCTCCTCTTCTTGTTCCTCTCCTTCTCTTGCACCTTTCGCTCACCAACATTCCTAGTCTGCATTCGTTGTCAAGCACATCAAGTCTACCGCAGGCACTGCTTTACGTGCTCTGTCGCGGTGTGCCTACTGTATGGCTGTCTCCCTGCCTGCGGACGGTGCAGCCCTGGCACATCTTCGAAGCGGTGCGCCATCTTGGCCTCGATATCCGTAGCACTGCTGCAGGCGATGTTGCGCACACTAATATTGAAGCCGCCGAGCGATGCAGCACATCGTGCTAGCCCTTAATGCTCACCATTCTGTTCTCTGGTTTTGCGCGCCACATGATATGCTCCTAATGCATATTGTGCCTCTCATTTCGAGGCAGCCTGCATGCCAGGCCTTCAGTGGCTCTCCTAACATAGTCCTGGCATAGAAGCAGCTGAATCAATAGCATCAAATCGTAGACATGCTGACATACTCCCAAGCGTAGAAGTACTCGTACGGGACTGATTCCAAGACTCTTGATAAGTACTTTTTAGCCCAGTCTGAGTGAGGCCCCACAACCGATTGAGACTTCAGCCATTCCCAAGGCTCAGGGTACCAGCCAGACTGGTGCCAGTCAATAATCGCCTTGATACGAACAGGGCCGTCTTGAGAATCAGAAAGAATTATGTTGCTGAAGTCGAGATCGGCGTGGGTGAAGACCACGGGTATATCGTCTCGAAGTCCAGCCAGTTCTGGGTTGCGCTTTCTGTAGCTGATCGGGTCAGCATGGGTAGTATCATGCCTTATCAGATTGCCGAATGCATCGTGAAACTCGCTGACATTTGCGAAAGGGCCAGCTGGGTAGCTCCCGGCATGGTAGAAGATAATATCCCTCAGCCCCTGCCCATTGATCGCGCAAAGTTGATACTTTGGGACCATCTCCGATGTCGTTTTAGGATAGAAAAATCCCACAACGGCTGCGAAAATTTGCTGAAATAGACCTTGGTCACCAGGGCCAGGTTTGATGCGACGCCATGATATGATCATGTTGTGAAGTTGGTTGCAAATTGAGAGCCTATCGTCTTCTGCGAGCTGATCCCATCTGGACGCCATCGAGTCACCAGCTGTCCATTCCAAATATAGGAATGTCTGGCCACCTTGGCTGCGCCATCCGTGAATAGTCGGCACTGGTACTTCTTCTCGCAGGTGCTGGCGCAGGAACCAAAGACACTGTCCTTCAGCAATGGTGATGTCCTTGCCCCACTTAACAATCAGGCCAAGCTCAGGAAAACGCACTGGATCAGGTCTGAAGGTATTCCTGGTATCGATTCCATCGTGCTCTGCCTTCGAACGGACCTGAGCAGGTGTTGGCAGTTCTATTCCCCGAGGGCCGAAAATGCAATTGTCCCCTGTTGGTAGTTGTTCCGAATCGATGTATATTGGATCCATGGCCGGAGGCTGTACCAGCGCCTCACTTTCACGCTATGCTAGCGCCTTTGAAGGCGCTATGGAATATGTTGATGAAGAGGAGGAGGAGGCACAGCTACTTCAGGCGCGCGCTTGCGAAAGCGTTGGCTTTTCGGAACCTTGTTGCGAGCCCCACTAACTAGGCCGCAATGGGCATAAACGTCATATCTAGCCGCCCAGGGCGGCACAGTTGCTCAAGCGGATTCAAACACTCGTCGAAGCCGAATTGCTATAAGAATGTGATTATATAGACACGTTCCTGCATATATTTAACATCTGCCCTTGTTAATACAATAATTGTTGACACCAATAACAACTTGAGATATTGTCACCGTTTTCGAAACTACTCAGAAATCAGATCTCTAAGTCACAAAATGGGTCTCTTTAATACGAAATCGGCGAAGCCAACTGGATCTGACGTTCAACAACAACCAGCATCGAAGCAAAAAGGCTCAAGCAACAACAACGCGAACTTAGTGGTACAGCAACCATCATCATCCCAGGCACCTCCGGGAGCAGCAGCCCAGTACCGTCCGATATTTCTACTCGTCTGGCCAAGCCCGCTATTCAAAGCTCATTGGGCTATCTTCATCCCGGAGGCAGGAGATAACACTTTCAAGAAGGGCAAATACGTCCATGTTGAGGGGCATTTGAGAGAAGGATTCCACTTCGGAATAGTCCGTGGGTGGGACTTGACTCTTACTAACAGACGTCCAAAGCCAGCAATTGAGATCGGATGGATTCGATCTGACCTTGTCGTTGACACGCCAGCCGATGGAAGCCTCATAAAGGATGCCACTCCGTGTGACCAATTG
The DNA here is from genome assembly GCA_022702355.1 of Cercospora zeina. Classification (NCBI taxonomy): domain Eukaryota; kingdom Fungi; phylum Ascomycota; class Dothideomycetes; order Mycosphaerellales; family Mycosphaerellaceae; genus Cercospora; species Cercospora zeina. The sequence continues at coordinate 2,131,434 of JAKLWX010000005.1, forward strand.
GAGACGTTTCTAGCCGCAGTTCCTGCGCCAGGTCAGAGCTTGAATAGTGTCTCGAGTGGAGGATCCTCTTCGGTAAGCTTTGCGCTATCATACCTACGAAGCAATATCTATAACGAAACTTACTGCAGGGAAAGAATGTTGAGTTATCCGATGGCCAGTGGTGGACGACGCGATGTATTCATGCTCTAGTAGAGAATGGGCACCTGGTTCCCCCGGCAAAAGGGCTCAATAAGAACAAAGACCCTCGAGATGTCGTTGCGGGCGCCCCGCGACATTGATATATACCCGTTCTGATGTCGATTAGAAAAGTAAATGGGCATTGTTCGGGTACGGGGTTTGTTCCTTTTTGTAGCTGCAGCACCGCTGGCGGTCTGCATGGCATCAATGCTGGGGCAGTTGGGCTACCAGATCAACCGGAATTTCGTTCTGACCCATCACGACATCCGATGGTTTCTCAAGCATGCCCTTTGTCATGAGCTCGTGGACCACTTTCCGGACCCAGTACTGGCAATCCCGCACTTCGAATTTTTCTTTCTGTCCTCTCACGCCACTGCCACCTCGCGAAACGGGATTCAGACTTGGTCCCGGTGCTTCGACTTGGGTGCAGACTTGCTCAAACTCATCGCGCGGCTGATTGTCAACGAAACCGGCCCCCTCCTCTTCGTCCTTTTCCACGCCAGAGTGGACGGCGCTAACGCGTGCAGAGGGCGGTAAGTAGCGGGCTGGCACGACTCCAATAGGGAATTTGCGTGATGCTACACCGCGATGTTTGCTCACGTCATACCCATGAATCATCTCCAGCTGAAACCCATTGAGCCTGTCGCCGGCAACGTGAATTCTCCTGCCGAGAGTGGATTCTTCGTGGCGCTTGCTGAGATTGTCGTAACCTGTTGGATCTGGCAGGAAGAATGACCAATGAGCTGCAAAGAGGGGAGACGGAGGTACAAGCACGTAGAGAGTGGTGCCGGGCGGCTCGTCGTTCATGTCGTGTAGCAGATGTTGGTGAGCAAGAAGTGGTGGTGTGCCACGAGGGTGCTTCTGCAATATGGTTGGTTCCGCGGACCCACATCCGAGCGCTGCCACGTGTTTCCTCCACCATTCGCCACTCATCAGCGAGATCATCGACTCCGAATACTGTACCTGTACATGTAAATCCCCACAGCTTCAGTGATGCCGGCAAAATCTCAACTTTGGCCTTGGCCATATATTTCCCTTCCAATGTTCCTTTCCGTGCGAAGACGAGCACAACTTCCAGGGTCATCGCAGCCTCAACCTCACCACCTACAATCGTCTTTCGTTACTACATTGCCCAGCCTCGGTAACATGTGAGTGAGTTTGTTGAGCTCATTGCAGCCCCAGAGCGCTGTAATACTGCCGCAGCAATATACAAGCGGTTGCATCTACTAGTGTGCCAATGTGATTTCGATATCTATACTCAAGCCACGAGAGGTGAAACTCTACGAAGTAGTATTCAGAAATGTCCTCAGTCCACTACTGCAACGCAACAGGATCGACGGTCATGGCAGCCTCCTCGCAGTCCTGCGGATCGAACCCGACATTCTGCGCACATGCCGAGTAGCCATCGACATCGCCATAAAACCCCGAACCATCTGGACTCGCCTGCTGGAAATCACTGCTCAACGGATTACTTCCACTGGCTCCAGGACCCAGAGTGACGTTGCCATTTCTGAAAACCGGCCCCGCGGTGGCGTTCCCGAAGTAGTAAGTGTTACGTTGGCACATGCCGCTGGGCAGGATGATGGGCTGATTAATGAGGCTTTTGAAAGTCTTGTCAGTATATCGTGAAGAGGAGGCCGTCCTGAAAATCATATCAAAGGCATTCGGGTAGACGCCTGGGCCAGAAACAGGATTTGGCACGATGGCCCAGGCGACTCTCGCGCCGAAGATGTCGTTTCCATTTTGCTGATAAGCATCTCCTCGGGGCTGGAATTGACCCAGACGGAGTGGATTACCACCAAAGAGCAAAGGCGATGCAACTGCTGGCACGAGACCATTGGGAAGAGGTCCATTCTGGCCGGCGACTATAGGAATGTCAATTTTGTGGATTTCCATACCTTGAGACATGCAACCTACTATATCCGTTCGTCGCAGCTCCAAGTGGCGTAGAGCTTCCACGTCGTCCCACATAGGTCACATAGATTTGACCTTGCAGAAGGCCTCCATCGATCTGTAGAGCGGACAGCCTGATATCATCGGTGAGTCCAGTATTTACTAAGACGGGCTGAGATCCAGCCGGCCACCCCTCTGGAAAGAGCGAGGGGTCGTTTGGCACATCAAGCATTGTGAGGCCTTGGCCGAGATACGATGCATCGACGGCAGCCTGAGCAGCTTCTTTTGGTATCGGAATTATAAACCAGGTAGTATTCGAGCTCATAGTTCGCAGGTTGGAGTTGAACTGTCCCACTTCGTTGAGACATTGTGCTGCCGCACCTGGTATGATGCTGCTGAGTGAGGCCACAAGGCCAGCCGCGAGAGTGATGAGGGAACGCATTTCGAGTGATGTGAAATTCTGTGACCTTGGCAGCATAGCAGCGCAGCATCTTGTATTTACATGGCTTCTTCTCTGTGCCAAGTTGGGAGCTAGAACAGCAGTGGATCGCACAAGCGGCAGTCGTCGTATGCTCGGCCTTGTTGTTCCAACCACTAAGAGCCCGTTCGGTTGACCGTGATCCAGTGGCGTTCGTTATTGACTTCTAGAATCTCAAAATCCAAATTACTGGATTTTCCGGCCTCGCTTAAGGTACGCTACTGCATTTTAAGATTAGATTCTAGAATGCTGCCGGGGAGCAGCATTCTAGACACAATTCTCGACGATGCTCGAGTTTAAGGTATAACCTAGGACGATTTTAGGACTAGAACTTAGTAGGAATACGTAGCAGATGCCTTTCGATCCTACCGAATAGCACTTTACTCGTCTCGACCTCCCGTTGCTATATAGTCGTCGTCGCTATATTAACCTAGTGCCCTTCTAAAATTTCATTAGAGGGCAGTAAAAGAAGGTTACGACTAAAGGGAAGATTAAACGCTAAATCGCAGATAATAGCCGTGCTTTGCGCTACGATAATAGAAACTCGATTTTGCAACCGAACGGGCTCTAAGGTTAATGTAGGATGCCGTTTGCCAACGATTGCCTCAATTCATCGGATGCATTCTTGGACGTGAATCGCAGATTCGAGTCATGGTTCACAAGAAATAAGCTTTTGGTGAGTGAGATCAGCCATAAAGGCCAATTGAGATAGCCAGTGGGCCTTGGTGCGTGTCACATCTGCGTGACATGACAGCTCGTCGAAGCTAAACCCAGTGTACAGTACAGTGCCAAGTGAGTGCGCGTCACCAAGTTTGGGAGCCCTCTTCTGTCCCGAAGCCGAAAGTATTGCTATTGCGTGTGAGCGAGCGAAGACTGATTGCGCAACGTGAAATCATTATGCCTCCGGAATCAGGAAACACCAGCCAAGAGACCGATGACGCATGAATTCGTAGATTGTGAAACTCCAGGAGAATGATGTGAGTCCGATATCAGACCGCCTTCTCACTCATCACCTCAGCACGAATTCCTTTTCGCGAAGGACCAGATCCGACATCACCTTCCTCAACTCATCATTCATAATCCCATTTACGCAACAGAAGCCCGAGAAGCTGTACCTATCCTTTCCAGTATCCGGCCGCAAAAGAACAGGATGTCGACTATCATACGGCAAAGCTATGACATCTCCTGCCTGACATTCACTGTGCCCAAGACCAATGAACCCATTGCTCGTGATGAAGAAAGTATCGCCGTGGCAGAGGTGGCGAAAGTATAGCTTCCACAAGCCATGCTGTCTCCAAGCGACTTTGGTGAGACCGGAGACATGTCCGCGTAGGAATCGGCGGCTCCAGACATCGAAGAGGCGGAAAGACAACATGGAGACTTTTTCTTCTGCTTCATCGTCGGTCATGGATGACTCGCAGTCCTCGTGGAGGTTGGACGTAGAGGCAGGATGTCCGATGTTTCGAATCAGCTTCTCGTAAGGATTTGCAGCTCCGTCCATCAGATCCAGCACGGATTGGAAGACTGCCTGCTCGTTCTTGGTCAACATGATCGGCTCATTAGAAAAGAGTCCCAAAGGTGCCTTGAGCAGATCCTTGGCACCTGTCTTCATGTTATCCCAATAAAACTTTCTCGTCCTCTGATGTATCGTCTTCACCACAACGTCAAACTCCAGACCTCTGAGGACCAGCAACCGTCTCCTAACACTCAAGCTCGCCTTGGCAGTCGTGCACTGGAGCCGATTAGTCCAAGGCAAGACCGTGCTATCCTCTCTTGCCCCACCAGCATCCACCGCCACCCCCTTCTTCGAAGAAACCTCAACAGGAGTGAACAAATACTGACTGAAATCTCCCGTGGTGACCCAGCTCTGGTCGATCGCTTTGCCAGCATAACCAAAGTCCACGCACCAAGACTGCAGCTCCAGCTCTGATTTGTCTCCCTTGACCAGCCCCAAAATGTGAATATTTCCGCTTGCCATGATGGAAGCATGGGTGGCTTCCGCATAGACCCACGACACCGGTTTCTTGTAATCAATCTCGATCAGAGCGCTGTCAGCCGGCTCAATCAGAGCCAGCATGCTGTAGACCTTATCCCTCGGGTCTGTCGCTTCCGTTTGGGAATACGCCCAGCCCATCGAAGCCAGCGTGCGCACACCAGTCGACATATATTTGATACGCTGAAAACTGAAACACGGCGCTCCAACAAGCTCGACAGGATCATCATTCTCTGCATCCTTCTCCGAAGGGGCGTTGTCGGTCTTCGAAAAGTGCTTTTTCACTGACCATGTGAGCTCGCGAAACTCACGATCGTCTTTGACTCGTTTCTCAATTCTGGACATTTCCGTCCAGCGCATGGAGCAGTCGGCGAAGACTGCCAAAGGGTCCTGCCGTGCCATCATGGATTCTTGAATACACCACGTCCGGGTCTACCAGGTAGCTTGCGCATTTTCCATGACCTTTAACAATCGCTCTGCAATCTGGCGCCGACCTTCGTGGCCACTGGCTTTCCTGCAGACAAAGACCCCGTTAGCAAGTCCCACTACCTCTGACAAGGCAGAAAGTGGTGGTAGCACTCACAGAGGCTCCAAATCCTCATCATCCAAATCCCCAAACCAAATCAACACGTCCCACGCCAAACTATAAATATTCCCCATCGCCCGGACCTGCCACGCTTTCTCCTCTTCGTCTTTCTGATTGATACAAATCTGATCCACCCACAAAGGGAATCACCACATCTGTCTCCCTCCGAATCCTCCTCAGCGCGGAAAACAAATTCTTCGTGACGGGGACCTCCACCGCGTCTCCGCTTTCCGAGCTCACGATCGTAATACTCATTGGATCGTCCCAATTGCCCCACGTATACGATAGAGCGTTGAATGCAGGCAGCGCCGAGTCGGCCGCGTGGGCCGCGACGAGTTTCTCGTCGTGACGTTCGCGGTAGGCTCTGGGCATCCAGGTTCGCAGGTCGCGAATCATCTCGTCTTTGTTGTTGTTGCGTCGGAAGTAGTCGATGACGCCTTTGGAGCTGAACATGTTGCCGATCATGTCGCGGTGGATGGTGGGAGGGGGCCGGCGCCGGGTGGTGAGATCAATGTCTTGGACGATGAGGTTGCAGATTATGGGGGAGTTGAGAGGGCCAGGTTGAATTTCGAGAACGCGGATCTGGGAGTCGGCTTTGATAGGTAAGGAGGTGTAGATCCCTTGTTGGGATGGGTTTTTTTCTTGATTGACTAGGGGGATTACGGTTGAAGAGATTCCGAGGTCATCTTCTAGTTCTTCGACGCTGGGCTATTTGTAGTTGGATTTGATGGTGATTGGTCGTGGAGGTAGTGCAGGTGGCCGCGACTGCGAATCTTCTTCTGGGAAGTCGTCCAACTCCCTGGTGCCGATGCTGACCTGTGCCAATTGAACTGTAGGGATGATCGATCGAGCTGACAGTGGAGGCGGTAGCTCAGAATATTGTCTCGAGTCATCTTCACCAAGTACGCCTGTCTCCGTGTAATTGATTCTGACGATGCTCTTCGAGACGACATGTACACGCCGCGCCGGCAGCGGAGGTGGTGATTGAAAGGTTTCCATCGTATATCTTCCATCAGCGAATTATAGCAGCGATGCAAAACGTGCTGGGATATTAGAAACCAGCTGAAGCTGAGTAAGACCTTGTAGACTGCAGAGGCCAGTCAGCTCTGTACGCCAATGGCTGAATCTAGGCTTGGTTCTTTATGCACATGATGCGCCACTGGAATTTTGGCGCATGCCTCAAAAGGGAATTAGTTGTGCTGGGCGCTCGAACATCACCAGTACATACGGGATGGGCTGAGAACGTCATTAACACTAGATGATATATATGCAAGAGTCTCGTTCTGTATGTCCGACACCGCATGGCTTTATATTGGTGTTCCTGCGACCTGAAATCCAGCGTCAGCATGCGAAGCACCAAATGCTCAAGTGCAATGTCCGCACCCACCTTAACCGGATGCGCCTCCGTGTTGAAGACATATTCGTTCTTACCCTCATGGTTCACTTGGTATTCTGCATCAGGAGCGTGAATCAAGTAGCTATACTTGAGCACTTCAGCGAACCAGAAACTCTCCTGGAAGTCATCGAAGCTGCCACCGCCTGGTGCATTGACATCGGAAATACTGCTGAACCCCGACCCGACACGGCAAGTCTCGTTGATGGCCCGGAAAGCATTCCATGCATAGTCTTGGTATCGGCGATCGCCAGTCACGCGATAAGCGTAGTAAAAGCTCTCAATGACTTCAGGCCGCAAAACATACGATGATGCGACAATCCAGAAACCAGCGCGTTCGTAGAACTCGGTCTGGTTTGCAGGCAGACTAGTGGTGTTCCATGAAAAGACTTCTGGGCCAATGCCGGTGAGTGTCTGGCTGTAAGTATCCTCGCAGGCCTCTACCAGCTCCAGACCAAAGTCGATGTATTTTTGCTCTTTGAGCACAAGTCCACCCAAGATGAAGTTACCGCCGTCAAAGCAAGCAAGATGTTGACTCCCGTTGATCAACCTACGTCCATTGTAGTCGGCCAGGAAAGTAAGATCCGGACGGGAGGAAGGGTGCGAAGCCAGGTACTGGATGCTGCTGTCTGCGGCCAATATCCAACGATCTCTATATTCGGCATATCGAGACGTATCATAAACGTACATCTTGATCAGGTATTCGTAGAAGCTGTCGGTTCCTCCAGTCCAGGCTCCGCGAGCATCTGTGAAGGAGCCATTGTTGATACCGACACTAGAACCGACGAGGCCGGGAAAGGGTTGTGCCTCTGGAGGTGATGGGTTCAAGAGATAGCTTTCTGCACGAGACGCGAGGTCACCATATGTCGGATCACCTGTAAGATCCGAAAGGCGCTGCCATTCTAGAATTAATGTTCCAATGGTCGCAAGACCGTTCGTGTCCGAGCCATCATTACTGCGATTGCCCACGTAGATGTTGTTGTACGGGATGCCAGTGGGAGTGTCAAATGCAAAGCTGAGGTTGTTTGCAAGATTTTGTGCCTGAACCAGCAGAGAAGCGACATTGTCCTTGTTATCAGCCAAGTCCGCCAACGGTCCATTGAGCAAATCGTATGCTGAGAGCAGACCTCCAAGGTAGCGGATGGTGGTTTCGAAAAGCGACACGACCTCGTCGTCGGCGCTCACACTCCAATCAATAGAAGGGACATAATCCAAGATCTGGTTTACAATCTCCTTCTCTCCCATCACCAATGCGGTCGAGAGGGCGTCTGCTGCAGAAGCACCCCATCCGTTCCTCGAATTACTGAAATCGTTCGTGACTGGTAGAAGCTCGTCATTGGGAAAAGCATATCTGTTTGGACGTTAGCTTATCGGCAGAGGAAGTTGGAAGAAGTACCACTCACTCCGAGTAACCTCGCCAGCTGAATTCGAATGCCTCTTTCACGGCATCTGCTCGCTGCTGGGCTTCGTCTTTGGGGGATCCATATCCATATCCATAATGTGGCAAAGCGGTAGTGAGTGACGCGGCAGAGATTGCCAAAATAGAAGATGAATAGCGCATGGTGAGATGCAGGAGAACAGGATGAAGGAGGAGCAGCTGGGAAGAGAGAGAGAGAGAGAGAGAGCTGCTCAGAGCGAGGCGAGGGAAGACGAAGGATAGATGAAGTGCAACGGCGCGTGCCGTTTCCTCAACCTCATCAGTAGCCGCGTGCGCATCTACACCGTGATGAACAGTCGGGGGATCCTGGCAGTAAGATGCAGCGTATTTCGGAGGAGATGGCCGTGATGCCTGCAGCATCTCCGGGATGGTTCACGAAACGGCAGCATGTTATTGGAGGTACAGCGTCACGTTCTGCAAGACACTGCGTCCAGAGCGCAGACGATCCTCCTGACCAGCCCCGAAAAGTCGCTGCTGGCAGCTGCAGAAGGTGAGGTCATGAAGCCGATGATTGGTTGGTGCGATTGGCGGGTGAGAGGAGCTTTTGGCATGATGATCAGAGAGGGTTGGTGGTAGATTCTAACATAACGGGGAACGGATTCAGAGGTATCCTTATCTGTTCAGCAAAGTCCGAGCGTTCCCAACCCTGCGGGAACATTACGCCTATAAACGCTAGTAATTAGCCTGCCACCTTGGGACCCACTGATCTCACCCTCCTTATTTCCGCTTATTTCCGCTAATTTCCATACTAATTTCTATAGTAACCTCTATAGAGAACGCCGGACCTCTATAGCGGTAGAAGACGGGCATTTTATAGTATACTAGCACTACAGAACGCCCGCCAAGTGCCCTTCTTAAAGTCCTTCTATCTCTAATATTTCTAATATTATAATTCCGGATATATAGACGCCTATAGTAGAGTAAGTAATATACGAAATACGCGATATCTTCGCGCGCTAAATAGCGCGATCTTTGCTACGCTACTAGTAATCGTTTAGTTGTCGTAAATAGTCGTCTTATCGCTGCTTAATATAGTTAGCGCGTTAATAAGAGTAGATTCCTTCTAGTATATCTACTTCTAGCGTAGAATACTCGTTAAATAGCTCCGGAATTAGCGACTAGCGTAATTATTAACGGTTAAGTTAAGAAGCGTTATGCGTAAGCGCTTAAGAGTAACTAAAGTTAATATCGTCGATAATACTAACGTAACTCTATAATCGTTTACTATAATTAGCTAGATAGTAAACTCGCTATATATATACTACCGTTACTACTACTAGTAATATATTATCGAATATTAACGCGCTAACGTCGAATTCGCTATCGTCGCTACTAGTAGCCGGCTCGAATAGGTCTACTACTACGCGATTAACGATAAGCGTCTCCTCTATTCTTTATAAACCGATAGTAGTAGGCTATAAAGAAAAGACTATAGGAGGAGGTAATACCTCTAGCTATAGTATATACCCGGAAACGTCCGCCGTAAGCGGCGTAGCCGTAAGCGGCGTAACTACTAGTATTGCTATTAGTAGCGGCGCTACTACTATTAGCCGCGTACGTATAAGAGTTATATAGAGGCGCGTAGCGCTATTATTCTTTATAGGCCCGCTCGCGGAGCGAATAGTAGCCGCTATAGCGATTTTACGGTATAATTCTACCTTCTTAATACTCCTAAGATAGGTATATATAGGAGTAGTATTAATCTCTACTTAACGCTTCTTTATAAGTATTAAAATACTCTTCTTAGCGCCTCCGGCGAGCTACTAATTAAACGTTATCGCGTATATTTAACGAATAGTCGTACGTAACTATATTATACGCTAGGCGAGGAACTATATATATTACGTAACTAGTAGTAACTCGTTATTCGCGATATTAAAGTACTTAGTTCGTAATTCCTCTACTATCGCGTTTAATTAAACCGTAAGGCTATATATACTCGGAGATGCGGTAGAATACGTCTTATACGCGCGTTTAGCAACTTATTTGTTATCTTCTATTACGAGGCGATTAAGCGTCTATTAAGAGTATATTATTCGCGAGTTAAATCTACCTAATTCGAGATACTATATTACGTATATACCGACCTATATAGCATTTATATAAACGTTATAAAATAGGTATAGCCGCTAAACGTACGCGTAGGGGAGGTAGAAACGATACTAGAATAAATACTAGTATTAAGTAACTTTAGTATCCGAACCTTATATAATAAGTACCTAGAGGTATACCGGAAACTACTTACTATTAGCCTCTACTTAATACGCCTTAGCGACCGCGTAGGTACGTATTTTATCCTAAGCGGCTCGTAGTAGATTATTAAATCCTTCGTAGCTAAGTTTAGCCTAGTAACGAGTTTCTTCGTAAATATCTCTAATTAACGCTTTATATATTTTATCGAACTATAACTACGTATAACTTAGTATATAAGTACTAAGGCCTACTAAATCCTATAAATATATCTTCTACTTATCGCTATAGGCCTTATATTATCGATATAATACTTTCTAAGAGCTCGTCGTTCTATACTATAGTATCGCTAGTTAGTAGGTATTGTCTAAAGTAACTTCCGGCAACGGCCGCTAAGCCGTATTAAGCGAATTTGTTTATATCTAAAGCAATTATAGATTGCGTATCCGGGCCTAGTTTACGAATAAGTAACTCTAATTAGGATACTATTTATAGTTTAGATAATTAACGTAATTCTGCGCATTACGCTAATAGTAGATCGCGACTACCTTATCGAATAATATAGTATATTTAGCCTTCGAGATAGTAGCGTATAATACGCGGCTTATAATATTAGTAACGTTAGCGAACTCTACGTAGCTAAAATAACCTCTTAATACCTATAGTTTATAGCGCGTATAGTAATAAAACTTCGCGTTTAGTATCGCTAACGCGTCTTCTAGTACTAATCGTTCCTACGAAGCCTTATCTATTATAACCTACTAGGGCTTCTAGTTCGGCGCGAATTCTATTAGATAACGTAGCGCGGCGCAGCAATAGCCTCTAACTTCTCGCGCTCGAGGATAAAGTACCCGTACGGCAGCTAAATATCGCGTAGATTACGGTATATAACGCTAAAGTTTAGCTACTTTAGTAACGAGGTTAAGTAAGTAGAATCTATAAGGAATAGCGCTAATGTTTCCAGTATATTTAATATATTAACCTACTAGTTTAGAGCGAATACGATTCCGCGATAGAAACTTTATATAGGGGCGCTAGATTTGCTATTATTTACGTTTACTCGGAACGTTCTATAGTAGACGACGTAATTACTCTTAACGCTATATAGATTAACGCGTTAGACGAACGTAGCGATCTAAGCCTCTAGATCCGCGCGAGTCGCCTTATTACTATTCTAGTTATTATACCTCGCTAGTAGCGCTAGGTTATATATATTATAATAGTCTAGGTAGTAGCTACCTACCTAGCGCTATTCTACGCTATATTTAATACGCTAATAGACTCTAGCGACGTCGTTCGTAGCTAATAACGCGTTCTTAATTCCGGCCGTTAAACTACTATAATTAAACTAGTAGTTATAAATCGCTAGTTCGTAGCTATACTATACTATCTTTAAACTATCGATTCCTTTACTACTAACCTATATTAATAATATACGGTCGAATTCTACTAGATCGCCGGCTCCTCGTTTATAGCTAATATAGTAATTCTACTACTATTTCCTATTATATAGAAATATAAGCGCTATAGTAGCATTATACGCTACTTAACGATTAGGTTAGCAAACGATTCTACGAACGATTTCGCGACTATTAATTACTTACGACTACTATTAGCGTTATTCTCCTCTACTTATACTCTCTTCTATACTAAACTACTACCTAAATTATCTCTATCTTTACTACTATTATAGTTAAACTAATAACTTAAATTCTACTATAAACTAGCTCCGGACGCGATACGGCCTTACTTAGTAGTCGCGAACTAGAAGTTATCGAAGAACTACTATAACGCGTTAAATTAGCGCTAGAAATATACGATTTTGCGATACTACTTTCTATACGCGTTAGCTATAGTACTAAATTCTAACTAATTAATACTAAACGCTTTTAACTATTTATTCTATAGGTCGGCTAGCACTGCTATTTTAGTAGAGTAAAACAATAGAAGGAATAATTATAAATAAGAGGTAGGTAGAGAGAGGTATAAGAGACGGAAGAATTAGATAATAAATAAACAAATAAACAATACGCTTACGCTACGTAATCTCGCGATTATTACGCTAATTTACTTAGTTAGCGCTAGCGCTAATTAATAAGTGACTTAGTGTTACGGCACGCAAGCGTGCGGATCAGCGGGTGCACGGACTTTGCTGAACAACTAAGGATACCAGGATTCAGGAACAGGCAATTGAGCGGCAAGTCTAATCTCCCGCCAACTGACGCTAACTAATAGCGGGAGTGGGGCGTGGACACGGCCGGCGGGTTGCAGATCCCGCCGCTCTCCAGTAACTACTACTTCCCACTTCTGCACCTCCGACGCATGACCCGGCCAGCTGTGATGCCTTGATTCACTTGGAGTCATCCTGCGCTTCCTTCTCCTCCTCCTCCTCCTCCACCACCTCCTCCACCACCTGCATCGCGCTGTCGTCCTCGCTCGGGACCTGGCATGTCTCCGCATACATATATCGTGAAAGATTCCCGTGCGCGGCAGAGAGTCTAGGCCGACCAGGATATCCAGAGTGTCGCGAACTCGTCTGAGAAGCGATACATGAGAACGAGGGGACGCGAAACAATATCTCTCGAAAGATACCACATCTGTTCGTTCTTTCAGCCAAGAGGCGGAGTCGGGATGTGAGGGTCACACAGAAGTTGCACATGGCGCTCTCGGCCTCGCTCCACCACATCGAAGTTGATCGAACCCACGCGACATCTGAACGTGACGAGACATGTCCCACACGTACACGGGTACTACCACGGGCACGCGAAGTGCAACCAGCGCACATGGGGCAAGTCACAGAAGGTGAAGGGAGACGAAAAGTCCAAGTCCAAATAATCATCATTTTTTGTTGATCATGCTAATCATACACACGTCTTCGTGGCTGTCATTGCAATCGTTCTTCCTTGCTTCGTCCAAGTGGTGTCGTTCATTCATGTCGCCGTCAGTGGAGTGCAGTGTACCGGTGACCATCAAGGCTTCATCGGCGCCGCCTCCGTCAGTCATCAGTGTCGTTCCAAGAATATTTTGTCCTTCGTCTCGTACAACCTCGTCTGCCGGTGCAACGAGTCGTCAGCCGCCAATTTACGCGATCCAGCGGTGTCCATCAGCTCGAAGCAAATCACAGGCCTCGTGCAAATTCGCTACAGCCCTTTCTCTCCTCCCCGCGAACCTGGAAGGGCTTATCCACAAAGTCGTCGGAAGTTGAGCGGAAATCGATCGGTCGGCCATTGTTGGCCATGACTTGCTGCTTGGCTTGGGGTGACAGCTGTACCGCCTCTTCTGATCGCGCATTTTCCTCGCTATTTCCCACCCAAGCCTTCTTCATCTCCTCGACTTGTCTCTGTTCCTTCTTGTTGACAAAGATTGCGCCCAGCATCCATACGGCAGCAAGTTTTTTCGTCTTCTCGGTGCCTTTGACTCGCACAGCGAAATCGGGAAGCCCGTATCCTGCAGGCCGCAATCCTGCATTGGCTGCTGCGACGAAGGTTTTCAAGATGTGCCTCAATCGCACGCCGCCGGTTTGATGAATTCGAACGCGCTTGGCTTCAAGAGGAGCGTAGATTCGCTGGCGCCGGAGGGCGCGATCGTGGTAGAAAAACACGAATTCCACACTGCTCACAGGAGGTTGGGTTACAAACATCTCGTGATGGAAAGCTGATCCCAGAGGTCTGTTCAGGTCAGGACGTGCAACGAAGCGGAGACTCTCGCATGTGCGGGCGCGGTCATGGAGATCAGGCACTTTCTCCTCATGCGTCTTGGAGTCTTTCTCTCGTGCAAACAGGAGCGGGTTGAGTACTGTAGGACGGCAGTAAGACTGCCAATCAACCCAATCTGTGCCGTGGACCTCCAACATGGACGACACATATGGTTGTAGAATGTTGTTCCTGCGGTCGTAGACCCAAAAGTCGCTGCGGACGGGCTCGGCATCCAGAAAAAGTGTGCGACGGGTCTCCGGAAGGGTGAGGATGATGTGATTCCACATCTTGTTGACCACACGAAGTTTGATGAGTGATTCCGCTGGGAGGCACACAATGATGTTTTCCAAAAGCTCGCCAGTGTCGAAGAGAGCGTTGTTGGTCATCAGTTTGGTGATTCGACGAGTGACCATTGAATGAACTGGGGTCTTGACGCGCTCATTGGTGGTGGCATCCCTCAAGCTGAGGGCGTTCTGGGGATGAAGATGTCAGTGAGGGAGGAGGCAACATCACTAGATCATGCTGACCTTGCAATGCTTTGCTTTGCGCTGTTGTTCATAGCTGTTGTCAGCCTTGCGCTTGCAGACCACCTGACTGGCCATTGTGTTGTCTGTATGCTCGTGACAGCGTGAGGGAAAAGAGGAGGAGGAGCACGTCCCTGGGCGGGAGCAAGTTGAATCCACATCGTAAGGTGAGGTTTCGAGAGATCGACAATGGCAGCCTGCCCGGGGACCCACCTGCGCGTTGGAAATTGAAAGTGAAAGTGAAGTTTTCGTGCATCAAGGCCATTGGCGGTTTCCAATTTGGGTATGTCCTATTCATTCGCAACAGTCCACCTTCACCGACCGTGTGGCGCTTCCGTATCACATTCCAGAGCGCGAAGTGTCATGGAACTGACAGAGCAATTGGCGGACCAGTACCTTCAGTCCCACTCCCTTTCCTCATCACCGTTGACCTCACAGACAATAGACTCCTAGTTCCTCGCAGTGGAAATGCCAAGGCCAATTCCAGGTGAGGTTCGCGCCCGTTTTGCGGGAGGTCCGTCTTCACTTCGTTCAACGTTCGACTTCCGAACTGCGCCGAAAAGCTTCGTCTGTCTGAGGTTGCTCCCGGAATCTAACATTCCCCTCCCCTTGAAGCTCTCACGCTTCTCCTTCAACTCTTCTCGACTTGTTCGCAACATTTGTGAAGCAGTCAGTGATGCTTGCGATTCTGGAACTTCGTCATGTTCGATGATATCAGTCTCAGCCTCACTGTCATTGGCTCCATCTTCCGAAGCAGAGACAGTGCCGTCAGAATGTGGGCCATCTTGCGACACTGGCAGTGATGGTTGGCTGTATATATCAGGTGTGCGCATGGCACTCGTCCTCTGCTGAGGTGCTGTTGCAGGGATTTGTAATGCTTGTCGATGAGCTTGAGGGGTCTGAAATGGAGGCTGCGCGCGCATGCCTTGACTGCGCTGAGGTGTATTCGGCAAGCTTGACATGCTCTGCGCATTGCGATGATGGGACTTCCTTCTAGCTCGCGCAGACTCTTGGCTTGCCATTTCGGATGCTTGCAGCAGCGCAGCAAATGGTTGTGACGGCTGGTGGGCTCGGTGCAGATGTCCACCCCGTTGCGGAGTAGTATAGAGTGACCGCGGTGTCTGATCCGTTCGCGACGACAGCTGTGGTCTGCGATACTTTTGCAACGACTCTCGGTTGGCTCGAATGCGCTCGGTCATCAGAGAGACCTTATCGGACAAGCTGGCGATCTCGTGCTCCTGCTGCAGGATTATTTTCTGTTGTTGGTGCGTTTCGCCTTCCAGGTTGTGATGGGCATCCCGCAACAGCTGGATCTGACGACACATGTCCTGGTAGAGGTCCTTTTGAATGGTGATCATGCCCTCTTCGGCGGTAGGCACGGCAGCAATTCGCGCCTGGTCGGCGGAATGAATCACTTCGTTCTCTGACTGCGCCATGCGCGCCTCTACCGACATGCGCTCGAGAGCAGCTGCGCTTGACTGTGCCAGCATTTGGTACTGCAGCTTGTGATGTGCCGCCGACATTTTGGCTTCCTGCAGTGCGGCCTGTAGCTCCACCACCTTCCCCTTCAGCTCCTCTGGTGTCGCTACTTCGAGCGCTTCGGGGCTCATGGCCGTCGCGAAACCTCCGATGCGGCCAGTGTGACTTGTGTTGGACGTCTCTCCCGTGGGCGGCGGAGTGGAGATGTGTGAGACAGGTGGTGTTGGAGTTCTGGTTTTGGCGCGATGCAACGGCGGCACCTGCGTCGAGAGCGGTGGGGTCAAGGCGGCGCTTTCAGCGCTCTGCTGCGACGACATGGCGGTGGTGCGATGCGAAGGGGTGATGGTGTTGGGTGCGGTGCGGTGGTGGGTTGCGATGAGCGCCGCGATCGGACGAAGCGCAGTCGGATGGAATGGGCGGGTTGTGCGACACGCGCGGCGGGTTCAACGGGCGTCGAGCATGTAGCGACAAAGCGGTTGTGGTGGACAATGGATGGCGTCGCGTGGCGGGCGACGTGCTCCGCTGGTGCAGATAAAGGCGATGGCTGGCGATAATTCCCGTGGTGACCGGACCGCCGCTCTAGTGCACAACACTCAACACTCGCGTGGCGCACGGACGAGCGACGACGTTTGGGATCCGCTATTCCGCCGACATTGATCGGGCCTAGTGAGGGGCAGTTCGTCTCAGCATTGTTGCCATTGGCATTGGGAAAAGGAGTGGCCGACTGCAGACTCTCCACAGCTGCACGATGCTGGCGGTGATCGAGTAGTTCGCATATGCCGCCGTGAACTGCTGCCTGCCTGCCTCCTCCCGCACGAACATGGATGCCGACAGCACCAGCAAGCCGTCGACCGGCATCCCGCGAGGCGCCTCCAAGCTGCCCACCACCAGACTGCCTGCCGTGCGATCCCGGCCTGCCTCGACGCCCACCGCCGCGTCCTCAGCGCTGCCGCCGCCGCCGCCGCCGCCGCCGCCGCCGCCGCCGCCGCCGCCGCCGCCCACCGCCCTGTCCAGGCCGTCTCCGTCTCCGTCGCCCGCCCTCGCCACGCCCAAGGGCCCCAAACGACCCCCCTCGACCACCACTGGCTTGGCACGCCCGACTCCCACCTCTGCGCTGAAGGCTCCCGCCAGCGCGCTGCAGAAGCCAGGAGCCACCGCTCGCACTGGCCTCACCAAGCCCAAGCCCGCTCCCACTGCTGCCAAGACTTCCACCACCTCCGCCTCAGGTCTTGCGGCCCCTCGAGCGAGGTCCGGGCTGCAGAAGCGTCCTGGGAGTATTGCACGCTCCACCGCCGCCACCAACGACGAGGATGTCAACGACAGACTCGGCTCCCTCGACAGCTTCCGCTCTTCTTCGCGCCAAGGCTTCAGCGATGAATCCGAGTCGTTCGACCTGGCCGAGGACCATGTCCCTCGAAGTAGAACCTCGCGTCCCTCGCTATCCGAAAGAACCATAGAGACACTGCAGTCCATGCCATCCACCCCCATTGACAGACGGCGATCAAGCTTTTTCAACCCCCCAGACAGTCCCATGGGACCACCTCTACGGCCAGCCTCCGCGATGAGTAGGAATGGCGGAACGGGCAGTAGACCAGGCACGAGTGATGGCTCAACTTCGTCGAGACCGCTTAGTAGAGCAGGCCCAACAAAGATTGCGCCTGCTAGCGCCAGACCGTCAACGCGCACGGCCGCGGCATCAGGATCGAAGATTAGCGCCCTGCCTTCTACGAAACGCAGCGTCAGTGTCGGTCTGACCAGCAAGCTACAGCATGCCAAGACGGATTCTCAGAGGAGCGTGTCACCGGTGAAGAAGCCTTCTGCATTGCCGAACGGCTCTGCAATAGGACTCCCGAGTGCAACGACTTCAAAAATCGGGGCCGGCAACAAGACGATAGCAACGTCACGCCCCGCGAAACCACGAACCAGGCTCACTGGTGCCTTTGCGCCACCGGTCAAGCGTGCTCCTGCGCCGAAACCAGTTGCTACAGCAGATACGGAGGAGAGTGAGCCTGTTGAGAATGCCCGAGTTGTGTCCAACTCGTCCGCCGCGCTGCGAGAGCAGATCGCGGCAGCCAAAGCAGCCGCACGGAAACAAAGAGAGTCCGCAGAGAAGCGAGAGTCGTTGTCGTCGCAGCCTCTTTCCACGAACGGTGACTCTGGAGTCGACTTTGAAACGCACGCCGACCCTTTCGGCCTGGCCCCCAAGGACGAGAAGCATGTGCTGAAATACCGCGTGCACAATGCGCGCATGAGCGGTAAACTCAACATCGCTGCAATGTCCTTGAAGGAAATGCCAGAGGAAGTGCTGAAGATGTACGATGCCGCCGCAATGGCCGAGAGCAAAGTCAATTGGGCCGAAGTGGTCGACTTGACCAAGTTCATTGCGGCAGATAACGAGTTTGAACGAATTGACGATGCCGTCTTTCCTGATCGATCCAATGAAGATCTCGCTGCTGATGAGGATGCGACGGGCAACCAGTTTGGTGGACTCGAACTCCTCGACTTGCATGGCAATTCACTTCAAGCACTGCCAATGGGGTTGCGACGTCTCGAGCGTTTGACACATCTCAACATCACCCACAACAAATTGGAATCCTCTGCTCTGGACGTCATCACACAAATCTCGACGCTGAAGGAGTTGAAGATCGGTAACAACAATCTCACAGGTAATCTCCCCAGCTCATTATGCGCTTTGACCAAGCTCGAGGTCTTGGATATACAAGCGAACCGCTTCCTCGGCTTGCCCGAAGCCATTGCAGATTTGACCAGACTACGAGTGCTGAACGTTTCTGGAAACCAATTGACGGCCCTTCCCATGGAAGCTCTTGCGCAGCTACCTCTCATCGAGCTGGACGCCAGCAGCAATGCGTTGATAGCATCACTGTTCCCGCTAGGAGCTCCAGGCCGACATCCCACGCTGCAGAGCTTGAACATATCCAACAACTCGCTGGCCGCGTTGACGTTTTCCGAGACGCTCGATATACCTAGCCTGAGGACTCTACACATTACAAACAATCAAATGACGCAATTACCGTCCGTAGCGAGCTGGCATGAATTGAACACGTTGCACGCTGGTGACAACAAAATCGTCGACTTCCCTGAAGGCTTCACAAGCTTGACCAAACTTCGAACAGCCAATTTCACCAGCAATGAGATTCGTATGCTGGATCCAGAAATATGCAGAATGGAGAATCTGGAGTCGCTCGTCCTGGCAGCCAACCCACTGCGCGAGAAGAAGTTTCTCACTATGAACGCCGCAGATATCAAGAAAGATCTGCGATCACGACTGGTTCCTGGGGATGACATGGGAACAGACGGGAGCGAGCCATCCAGTCCAATCACAGTTGTTGGGTCCGAATGTGGCGGCTCCCAGTGGTCTGTGAAGGGCAACGGGCTCTTGAGCCTGTCAGGCCAAGACTTGGCAGAAGACCTAGACGAAGACCTCAGCAGTTTCCTGAGCAACAACACTGTGCGACAGCTGGAACTGCAGGACAGCGGCGTCACGGTAATCCCGCCCGTGTTGTCATTGGTCAAAGACTTGAAGACGCTCGACCTTTCTGGCAATCCTCTTGCTGCCGAGTACTTGACGGACGAGATCGCGCTCCCCACTCTGCAAGAGCTCAACCTCAGCAAATGCCGTCTCCATTCACTAGACCTGCTCATGACCTTTCTACAAGCCCCAAACCTGAAGACCCTGAACGTGGGCGCCAACAGACTGACTGGCGACCTGCCAGCTCTTCGCACCGTCTTTCCGCAATTGACAACATTATTCGCGACCAGCAACAAGATCCGATCGATCAGCGCCGAAGCATTGCGCGGCCTGACAACGGTGAACCTGGCGTCGAACGACATTGAATCGCTGCCCGCAGAAATCGGCCTGCTTTGGGACGAAGGACTGAGGAACTTTGACGTTAGCAGCAATTCCTTCCGTGTGCCCAACTACCGTCTCTTGGACAAAGGCACAGAAGCCACTCTGCGATGGTTGCGCGACAGATTACCTGCTTCGGAATCTGGGAAGGGAGACGAGTGGGATTGAGCGAGGCACTGCTACAGCTGGACAGAAGGCATTGACGAATGAGATTATCATGGGTAAGAGCAGAAACGCTCACTTTCCAGGGACAGTCTGAACAGGGGCGATGATAGGGAAACATGGGTTGGTGTGTCAGTTTTGAGAAGTGAATTCAGCGGTAACAGTATTTTCGTATTTCCCCAAGCAAGCGCAACCAGCCATTAGTTCTACACTAAAACAAATCCAAAGCATATGTATGCAAAACAATGCCCGAAAGCCAACAAGCAATTACCAATCTAAGTTGGACACATTCCTTTGCACGAAAACACAAGCCAGCCAGATGAGCGAGCGACCAATCAGACCCCTGTAATCCTGCTTCGCGCTAGCCGATGTCTGTCGTGCAAGTTTGTCGGTGGAACGCACAAGCGGGGGGGCGGGCGGGCGGCCAGTCTGCAGCTCCTTGGTAAAGCATGTGCGCCAACGCACCTTTCGCATCATCACCCTTTCGAAATTCCATGACGATTCATCTCTCGATCAGTCTTCTTCTTGCAGCAAACACCCGGGTTACTTTCCCATCGCACCCAAGACTACGAAAACTTCCCTTGCCGCATTCTGGAACTCTTCACGCTTCTTGCTATCCTGCACTGCCGAGAACTTATCCGGGTGGAAACGTCGCTTCTCCTTGTTGGGATCCACCTTGAGCATACGGAACGTACTCTTGATAGAGCAGTCGCAAGCTGGGTTCAGACGGTCGAGTGCGAAGGCTGAAGTGCAGTCTGCGGTTGTGCAGGGGGTGAGCGGTGGGTAGGGGAATTCGGTGAGGGTCGGGAGGGATTCCGGGGAGAGTGTCGCTGTGAGCGACGCGGCCCAGTTTAGGATGTCGAAGGGGGTAGCGTATTGCGGGGCGGCTTTGGAGTGGGGTTTGGAAGACGAGGAGGGTTTGGCGGTACGATGGGACGAGGATGAGGTTTTGTGACGTCTGGAGCTTCGAGGAGTTTCGTCTTTAGGTGGAGAAGTCGGTGGGCGGTGGTCGGTTTTGCGCGAGCGATGAGATTGAGATCGGGACTCTTCACGTTGCGAGTACGATCGAGGCTCTTCTTGACGTGTCTCGTGAGAGTACTCAGATCGCGATTCGGAGTGCGAGCCAGATTCTTCACGACGCGAGTAGTTTCGAGAATGAGGTGGAGGAAAATCGTCAGGTCCAAGGTGTTGCCCGTAACGCGAGGAATGCGACCTTGATCGAGACGCTTCCCATGGGTAGTAGCTCTGAGGTTCAGATCGAGTTTCTGCTTCATAGTACGGCCGAGAGTCAGATCGAGGCACTTCTTGATAGTATCGACGAGAGTCAGATCGAAGCTCTTCTTGGGAGCGATGAGAACCAGATCGAGACTGTCCCTGACGTGCGTTACGAGAAGATTCAGGTCGCGGCTCTTGTTCGCGCCGATGATGAGAGTCGGGGCGAGATTCTTCGCGACGCGAGTGGCGAGGCAGAAAGGGCATGTCATCAGGTCGAAGGTATTCCCCGTAACGCGAGCGATAAGAGCGAGGCGCAGGCTCCTCGAACAGTGAAGGATTTGGCGAGGTACCTCGAGCGTACTCAGGTCGACGTTCTTCGTAGTGTGGCAGTGTAGGACCTCCATATGAGGGGTATCGATCGTCACTCATTCGCCGAAGATATCCATAATATGAAGGATCTCGAGTGTCGGGGCCGTCAGAAGTTGTGAAGATGGTGTCGTCAAAATCGAAGATGGTGGTTCGTATCGTGTCGAAGCTCACTCTTCTGCCGAGACGATGCCTCATGTCTTCTTCGGCTGACATGTCGCGGACAGCCCTATCTGCTCGTTCCCGTGCTCTCTCCAATAGGTCTTCGATTACAGCTTTCTCCTGGAGTAAACGTACAAGCTCCTGATCTCGGTCATGCTCCCC
Organism: Cercospora zeina; assembly: GCA_022702355.1. NCBI lineage: Eukaryota > Fungi > Ascomycota > Dothideomycetes > Mycosphaerellales > Mycosphaerellaceae > Cercospora > Cercospora zeina. Next base: position 2,153,215 of record JAKLWX010000005.1, read on the forward strand.
GCGCCGTTCACGATCACGTCGCGAACGTCGGTACTCGATTCTCTGTTCATGAAGATACTTTGATGCTGTTAGGCTCTCGATCGAGCTCTCGGCTTGCGAGAGCTCCTCATCGTAGCGGTAGCGTGGCGGCATCTTCGAGTCTTGCTGTGTCGGTGGAATGCGATGAGTCGGGTGGTGAGCTCGAGGAGTTGGTAGTATTTCTAAAGAGCCAGTGAGTTTGGCAGACAGTGAAGTGCTGCGCGAGTTATTAAATATGCCCTGTAGGGACCGACATTGTTCATGGCTGAGCGAGTGATGAGAACAAGGCGGAAATGCTTCAGTACAGCAGTGAACAAAGGTGAATGCAAAAGAGGGGTATCATTTTATTGTGATGCAAGTCGCGTCAATGCCTCTTGTCTTTCACATTAAACAATGCATTCTGCTTGATTGTATCGATGCTGTGGTATGTGTGACCATTCCAAAGTTGGCGAGAATCAAGGCACCGTGCACTTGTGAGTCAAACAATGTGTGGCCGTCTTGTTCAATTCTTGGTGAAAAGGAGATTTAGTCGACCGTGTTTGAAGCCTGCCTGCTAGCTCGAAGCTTTCTCTGCAGAGTGCAATTTGGCGCATATAGGCATTGTGTAAGATCAAAGGGTTTCTTTGTCGTATCCAAGACGATCCTAGCGTGGTCCGCGGCGCTTGATCCTCAACCGCTCTGTGGGAGTGTAACATGCATGCTAATCGCTCGAGCGATGAGCACGTTTGCCCGTTCAACCGCACCAGCTCCCATGCCGCCTTTATCGTGTATGGTATATCATGAGTCGCGGAATCTCATCTCGGAGGTTGCGTTACTTCGTTCATATCGTATCACCCGGTTACTGGATGGTCTGCTGCTGAGCCATGCGATCATGCTGGTCAATGTCCGTCGCCTCCCACGGATAGCAGATCCACACATCTGGCACCGTCCTCGCAGCCAAGTATCTGTTGCTGGCAATCATCTCGTCGGGCAGCGTGCCCTTCTTCGGCTTGTCCTTGTTGTGGAGGACAAAGATGGAGAACTTGGTGCTCTCGGCCTCTCTGCCAGCCTGCTTAGCTGCAGCATCGACGTCCTTCTGCAGCTCTTTCACGGCGTACTCGAGCGTTGTCCGCGTGTCGTCGACCTCGTCCACGATGAGCACGTTCTTGCCGATCAGGTTTGCCATCTCGAGACTGGTCAAGTCGAGCCATTGTGTGCGCGTGACTTTGGTGCCGGGCTTCTCGACCTGGGTGTCGGTGCCCAGCTGCTCGTACAGTGACAGGCCAATGGCTTGGATCGGGATGTTTGCAGCGCCGGGCTGCTTGAGGAAGGAGCGGAGCATGCGTGCGGGCACGTAGCCACCACCGCCGATGGCGATCATGAGGTTCGGCTGGAAGTCGTTGAGGATGCGCGGCGCGGCATCTTGGCACAGCTTGTGTACCTACGTTTGTCGTGTCAGCCGTTCTTTGCCATGTCGAGGGGAATCGAGGCGAGTCGAGTCTTTCCACGCCTGCATGCACTGGAGCCGAGTCGTGTGGCCGGCACGTGGGTATCCGCTTACCTGATTGTACGTGATCCACACCTTCTCAACCATTTTGGCTGCAACGGCAGTACGCTGTTGGTGGTGTTCAATGCGATGGCGACGACAGAGGGGACAAGTCAGCACCTTCACCACCGAGAAAGAAAATGGTATGAGTTGGTGTCAGGTCAGGCACCGAAGCTAATATTTTTCCCGCTATAAAAGTATCGGCCGCCTCCGAGGTGGGGCACCGGGTGAATACAGGGTCTCCAGACGCGTCCACGCACGCGTTCTATTCACCCCTCCTCCAGTAGCAACACGTGCAATCTCAGCAGTGTTCACTCACGCCATTTGCACACTGGCCGCCACACCTGCACTCGCAGCACCATACATCAAGCATGTCCGTGACACGGTCAGCTTCGTACCGCTCAAGCGCAAGCCACGCGAGCACACAGATCGTCTCACACTATCGATAGGCGCGTCGTCTGCGCTTATCAGGGCGCTGCACGATTGAACGTCACTTTGAACTGACCATTGTTTGCTACTCTTGCTGCTGTTGAAGTAACGCGTTGGAGGGCGATGTCGGATCTTAAGTATTTGTCGAGAGCTTTACGCATGCGGATAACTCTCACATACAGCTTCTGCGACTGGTAGCGTCCATGGGAACTAGTCACTTGCACTATTAGTCCGGAAGAATCATGTTCTGCGGCGCTTCTCCATCGCACTTCGCTCGACGCCTGCAACTTGTCCTGCGTGACGCTGGCTCTCAAGAGGAGTATCCCATCTCCGAGAAAGCAGCTGCGCCCGGCAAGAGACTGAGGGGCAGCATGAAGTAGATTAAGTAAGTGTTCGCAGAGAAGAGACTCCTGCTTCCGTGACGATGGCTCGGCGCGTGCCGCTCTGCACCTTCTACTCCTACGGCTAGTTAAGTTACGCATGACATCTGCTGCCTTATGCCTTCGCCCATCAACGCGCTTTCCGGATGCTATGCCTTTTCACCAGAACCTGCAACGCACTTGCTCTGTTCGTTCGATCGCTGTGACTCGACTTCACAGCGTTTGAACGGTGGACCACAATCATGGGACGTGCCACCCGCGACAACGAGAGATGTCGCGATGCTGGACCTTGCGACTTTCAGCAGCCGAGAACTGATCTTTGACACCGCGTGACGAGAGGCGGGACATGGACAGCAGGCTGATCGCTGATCTTCGCCACTGGCATTTCCTTCTTCGTCGCACGACCAAGCCCATGGTAATTCATGACACCATTGCGCCGTGGTCATGAGCCTACATTAGCTCTTCCCAAGAGCGGGCCTGCACACTGCACTACATGCGAGCGCTGCCTGAACTCCGGTCGCGATGATGGGGTATGCTACTCTTGGGCTGTATGCCGGGCATGCCGCATGACGACGCGAGCGACCAACTGTCCGAGACGGCGTTAAGACGGGCTTTGCCAGCGAACGGCACCCTCGAGCACGAGGAAGTGCTTTGGCGATGAAGCATGTTTGACGAGATCGTGGTCTTGGCCACGCTGTACTCTGACCGCCGGCCCTGCAACCTGCTGTGCCTGTTGGCGGGTGTCGAAAGTGTGAAACTCTCTGCGCTTGTCTCATTTCTCCAGACACCAACACGTCAATAGACATGGGGCATGCTGGGAAGCATAACCCGACCCTCGTCTCCATGCCAAGGCCTGGCCTGCAACCTCGACACTACCGACGCCCTACACTGCACCGGGATCTCGTGGGCTGTACTGTATACCCTTTCCACAAGGGATGCGAGATTGCTTAGATCATGGGCCAACCTCGTCTCTTCATCGGGCCAGTACTTCAATCCTCCACACCTAGCAAAAGGTTGCCGCCGAGTGCAGAGCGGAAGCTTACGGCTGTGTTGCACGACCAGCCTCCTCCATTCCTGCTGGGGACACTTGCACAACACATACTTTCGAGTTCAATATTAATGAGGATCTCCTGACAGTTGCAACGTCTGGCTTGTGCCGTGCTTGGGTTCGGAGTGCGATACACTCAGCTACAGCTGGTACCTGTTGATGCAACAATGGCATTGGGCCAATAATGCAACAGCAGCCGAACAGCTGGCATTGGACGTGATCATGGAGCGGTCGCGGACGTCTCTGAACGGCGGCCGGGGATGACATGAAAAGTCCGGAGCTTCTTGGAACGGGTTGCGTTGATGGCGGGAGATGGTACGTGGCGTCGGGCAGCCACTAAGCCTAGGGTTTGCTACAAGCACTACTGCAGCAGAAGGGAGTGCCATGAGAGCGAGGACGGAGAGCTGTTCCTCCGAATGATCGAGCTCCGATCCATCCGTCACTCCGTCCTTTGTGATTGAAGCAACGCCGCCACGAACATCACGAGGTCTGGCCCGGCTCTCGTGGCTGAAGGTACGAGAAAAGCAAAGGGCCGGGCCTCAGAACGAAGCCTGTCGAATAGCTTCTTCATCCGCACTGCAGCTGCTGTTGGGAACTTGAATCATTGCGATGGCTGCATTCAAGCAAGAGTCTGGACTCAGACCATCGGAGAAGGCGTGTGGTGAAGCAGCAGCTATCCGGGTTGCCTCGCTACCTTCAAACCGAGTCCATACTCGTACTCCGCCTCATAATATCTAGCCCAGCCATTCGCTTACGCTTGTAATGCATGGTATCGCCAAGCTCCGAGATTCACGCAGATGAGCAGGAATGGTCCAGCTGTGATGAATAACAGAGCTGGCGACTTGGAAAGATGGACGGGCTTCGACGACTACTCTTGACGAGGCGCTATGTGGCTGGCTTTCCGGCGTGTTCGGATCGCTTGCCCTTGGGTTACTGTATCTCGGTGGGTTTACTTCCGGCAATACCCAGACAAGCGTTCTGGCAGACAGTGGGGAGAAGGAATCCGCAAAGCCGGCTTGCGAACTTCGCGATCCGGTGGCTCTACAGGAACGTGTTTGTGCTTCTAGTTTCAGAGCATGTGTGGCACGTCGGCGAATATAGCCGTTTGCAGCACGTGTGACACACATGTTGGAGGGATGTTTGCGCCACTTGTGAAAGCCGACTCGCCCTACGACACAATCCTGTTTTGTGCCGAATTGGTGGCTGAGCTGGTTCGCAGGTGCAGTCACAGGCTGCGAGGAGGCTAGCTCGAGCGCAGCAGGTGCTGGTGCGATTCCAACATCAACGAAGGAGTAGTCAACGAAGGAATAGGCCTCACATGCTCCGTTGATAGAAGCTCGAAGGAGCCTGAGGAACACCAAAAGCGAGAGGAGCACACTGCCACCCGGCCGAGAAGTGTCCACAGCCTGACGAAGCACCCAGTTCTCTTCCTAGAGGTGTCGGGACCGACCACCGGACCACGTATGGTTTTACGAGCAATCGGCGCCACGGCCGAGACAAATCTCTGCAGACACGAGCTCAAGCTTTTACGCGCTCAGAGTGGCTGCGCCTTTCTCACTAGCGCTCCACTACAGCTTTCGGCACGCCACCACGTACGATCGAATCCACGGAACTTTCACACCTGTCCGTTTCATGGTTGGCCTTCTCAGTCTCTCACAGGCCGAATTAATTCTTTCCACGAATCTTCGATTTCGATGGCGGCTGAAAGTTCTGCGACATGATGGGCATCGTCACTCAATGATGGTTGCACGCTGGACGAACGGCGCACTGACTTCAAGAACCAGGCATGCACGCGACGACACTAGTGAATGATGAATGATTACACAGTGGACAAAGTATGCTAGCGACCGCAATAATAACTGAGACTGATGAACTGCGCGAGGAAGAGCGCGAGGAAGACGTAGCACCGTGAAGCAGCCGGCTTGCCGGCTTGATGATGGCACATGGAAGGTGGCAATCGTGGGCGTCAGCCGAGACGCGTTCTTTTCCCTGCGCGCGAAGAAAAAAGAAACATGGCGATGGCATCAGCTCGTCTCCGGAAGAGGGTGTCGTTCCAGCATCATTTGCTACTGCTGATGATGGATGGATACATTGTACCACCACCGATCGAATTGGTGATAGCTGCTCCAGTAGTACGCAAGGTACCAGGACGGACCGAGTGACATCGTCGAGCACTCACAGACTCGACTCGTACCGTCAGATTGACGTGACGAAGTTCTCCCCTCGAGCAAGGGTTCTCATTCCGCAGCGATTGTCGTCGCTAGTGCTCGTGATGAGTGAGATTGTTGATTGACGTGCGGCGGCGGCGGCGTGCAAAATTTGCAGCGATCCAACAAAAGTCTGCGGTTGTTGATCTGCGGTACCGCAGGCGCTGGACAGCACCGAGCGCAGCTTGGCAGCCACAGTGCCAGTGCTGTGACGGAGCACGCTGAGAGCTGTGCCACTAGCCTGCCGGTGGCAAGATCTGCACTCGCATTGATTTGCTTCGCGCGCTGCGTGGTGCGGCTGGCGTGTGGCGGATGGCGAAACTTGTTGGTCTTGGTTGCTGCCAAAGGAGGTGTGCGTACGGAAGCGAGCGGAGGCGCGCTTGCATCACGTGCCCGGCGTTCGACAGCTTTCCGCGCAACGTGATGGGCCAGGGAGGCTCAACCGGCCATCCACGAATTGCGATGTCGCGAGGCTGGAGGGCAAAGTACACGAGAGAGCAGGGCGAAATGCCTTGTTTGGGCCTAGCACGGCGCGAGAGGGCGCAGAAACTTCGTGTAAGCTTTCTCTGGGCGGGCGAGCGAAAGCGGGCGCTACTGCACAGCATCGTGTGCGGACCAGCGTCTCCAAGCCACACAGATGCGCTAGGCCACGAGGCCTAGACTTCGATTCGGTGCAGCGAGATGCAGCGCGGGAATTCTGTGACGCGGGCCTGGTAAGCTCCAGCGAATCCGGAGCGAGGTGCAGCGCGAGCTGTTGTAGCAGCATGCAACGGACATGAAGACGGTGGCAAGTGGCACAGCAACCAGGCATGTCTCTGCCTCTCTGCGCGTCGCCTGAGTCGTAACCGCCGATCGCAGCAGGCCGCCGATGACCCCGTCGCACGTGAAACCACTGGCCGAGGGAACAAGTGTTCATCATCACACCGGGCGCTGGGGTGCACGGGGCGTGGCGGGGCAGCGTTGTGCTCCCGCGAGGCTCGAGATGAGGATGGCCCGACGATTGCGATGGCGCAGCGATCCCATCCAGGACGGGACGGCGTGCGCATCATCACCGGTGACGGCGCTCGGTGAATGATGCGACGACGGACGGACGGACGGCGCCTTGGACGGGGGCTCGGCGGGGCACGTGACGGGCAAATGAACGATGCTGCCGAATCACCTTTCCACCGAGCATCATCCACAGCAGTCGGCTCGGGACTAGGATGCTGCTGTACATCATCTGCGAGTAGCGAGGCTCCCCCCCTCTGGCAGGCGCGATGATGATGCTGCGGGCCCGATGGATGGATGGACCTCGCCTGCATGCGTCCCCAACAGAGTCGCGCGCAGGCCACGGGCTGGCGACGGGAAGGACGGATGGGTGGGATGGGATGGAATGGAATGGAATGGAACGCGCTGCCGTCGTCGCACAAAGCCGTGGGACGCTGCAGGAGCAACGGTGGGCCGACTGACACGCAAGCAGGCGCGACCCATGCATGCAGCAACAGCCACGCCAGACCATGCCGTACGGTGCAGCACAGCACAGCACAGCACAGCACAGCACAGCACAGCACAGCACAGCACAGCACAGCGCAGGACAGACCGTGCCGTCGCGCAGCATGCAGGCCACGGCATGACCAGGCCGGGCGCGCCATGCCTTCCAAGGATCGGATGGGGATGTGTCGCGTTGACAGCAGCACCACGCACGCACCCATGGAGACATCCGCAGCGCTCGGACGCGCCTTGCGCCTATGTATGCATGCCTCCCGCCCCAGCAGCCGCCCATTCGCTCGCGCCCTCCCTAGCTCCCTCCTCCCTAATAACAGCATCTGCTGCCGCCCGGCCCAGGGTTCGCAACCATTATCACTCCCGCTAACGCCCCGCTATCGCCTTCACTACATCACTTGGACGACATCCTACAAACATCACTTCTGCAACGCTCCCTTGGACCAACGACCACAACGCCCACTCTCTTTGCCTGCTGCTGCCGATTGAGGACCTCCTCCATTGACTGCTGATCGATCCCCTGCTACACTTGCGTGCCCCGCGGATCATCCTGCTGCCGCCTTCCTATGAGTGTGTTGACACCCCGTGAGAAGTGATCCGCGTTCCATTGTCGGGGACGGAACATGGGCCTTGCGACCATGCTCCCCACGCCCCCAGCTTCTCCCAAACCATCTGGACTGCGCAGCCCCGAGGATCGCACCGGACAGATCTTGGCCGGTAGCATCCAACTGACGGGCATTCTGGGCGTCGGCGCATATGGCACCGTGTACCGCGCCCGAGACGTCCTGACCGATGCACACTACGCCGTCAAGGCCTTGAACAAGGTCGGACTCGACGCACGACAACGCAAATTCCTGGACCGCGAGATCCAATTGCACTACGCCGCGAGCCAACATCCCAACGTCGTTTCCTTGGTCAAGATCTTGGACTCGCCCGAGTGCACCTATGTCGTGCTCGAGTACTGCCCAGAAGGGGACCTGTTCACCAAGATCACCGACGAAGGCCACTACGTGGGAGAGGACTTCAAGGCCAAGCAGGTCTTTCTGCAGATCGTGTGTGCCGTGCAGCATTGCCACGCGCGAGGAATTTTCCACCGCGATCTCAAGCCCGAGAATGTGCTCGTGATGGACAATGGTTGGACCGCGAAGCTGGCCGACTTCGGACTTGCAACCCAGGAGCGTGTGACTTCGGACTTTGGATGCGGGTCTACTTTTTACATGTCGCCAGGTTCGTGGGACCCGCGCCATTTGCTTCGGAAAGGCCGTGTGCTAATTGTCCTGCAGAGTGCCAGACCCCCAATCCCAGGCCGTACGCATGTTACGCGTCGGCACCCAACGATGTGTGGTCGCTGGGCGTGATTCTCGTGAACCTCACCTGTGGCCGGAACCCATGGAAACGAGCTTCAATGGACGACCCCACTTTCCGTGCTTACATGAAGGACCGTGACTTTTTGCAGTCCATTCTTCCCATCACGGATGATTTTAATGCAATCCTGCAGCGAATTTTCGACGTCAACCCGTACCGCCGGATTGGTCTGGACGAACTCCGCGAGCTCGTGGTCCGATGCCCTCGTCTGACGACCCAGGAATCATCCACCGCAGTATCGGCGCCCATCTCCCCGCCATACAGCCCCGTGGAGCAGCCCGTGGACTCAGCGTTTGTCAACGGAGCCCATGAGGCCGTCCCGCACTTGGACCTGTCTGCACAGCCGTGCATGTCACCACGTCCGGACCATCTTGCACCACGATCGGCCCTCTACACACCACCTGCATCGGGTCCTTGCACCCCCCAGCCTACCATATATACGCCGCAGCCAAAGTCCGCGGTCCATTCCATGTACACTGGACCTTTCTTTGGCAACCTACCCGCATTCGGTGGCCGATGTGGGCAAATGTTTGCCAACTTCAACATGCCCAACCATGCCTGGGCCCCCACTTTCTAATTTTCGAAGCCCGTACGGAACGCTGGACCTTGGTTGGTTTCCATTGTCTATACTGTCCAGCTACATCTCCACAGCCCCTCGGACCACGATTTTGCGGGACCGGCGGGCGCCATGAAGCGACTTTTACACCGGCGTTGTTCCTTGTTATTGTTGTCCGCAAAGGAAATGTAAACGATACCCCAGTCTGTTTGTGGTTGAGGGAAACGGAGAGCAAAGTTTATTGCTTCTTGTGTTGGTTTTCGCGGGAGTCGGGCACCAAAAGGATTCATGTGTGCCACAGGATACGGCCATCGCTCACGAGGAGAGCATGATAGAACATGGGTCGTTGTTCTTTGTGGGGGGAGTGCATTTGACTGGCGTTGGAAACGAGCATAACGACTAGAGAGCAACGATGGCATGTGTCATGAGCACCAGTGTTTGTCGCTGGGGAGTGGTCGCAGGAGACCAGATCTTGTTGTATACTATGATAGCCCCCACGGGCAACAACAATCAATCTTCGAATTGTACATTCATATGAACATCGATCAGCATCTTCTTCACTCTCCCCCGGATGTTTTTCTTCACAGACAGCCTGCTCGGTTTCGCCCCTCGTCACATCGAGCGATTCCAGCAACCTTTTGTTCTTCCCTGGCCGTCACCGGAGGCAAAGCAGCAGTAAGGGGACAGACACGGCGTCTGGGACAGGGTGCGGTCGCAACTTCACACCAAACAGAGTTTTTCCCATGTCGCCCAATCCAGCTTTCCAGCAGTTTGCTGGCATGGATGACATGTCGTCGGCGTGCATTGAATTCGCAGTGGAAATAATGGCCGATTTGCGCACGTAGCCCGCCGTAGCTCCCAACGGGAAGGAGGGCGGCGCGCGACAGAAATGTGCGAGGCGACCACTGACGCACTCATCACACCTTCCACTTCTCACTTGCCGGGCAACAACCAAGCCAGCAGCCAATCGCTTTCTTTCTTTTTCTCCTGCAGCCAGCCCGCCGCGTCCGCATGGAATCACCAGCATGCACGTGGAATGTCGAGTCGAGCAGCCACACTCCCGAGGCCGCCGTTGTGGGAAGGGGCGTGCGACGTCTCACATCGCATCCGACTGGCCACCTCTCCACCACTCGGCACGCACTCCTTGCCGACGGGGCGGTGCAACAGCGTACAGGAGGAGGAGGAGGAGGAGGAGGATACAATACGCAGTACGGCGAGAATGAGGCCGCGCCGCCTGAATCAGAATCAGCGCCAATGCACGCACGTCGCAGATCAGGTGACGCAGGCAAGACACAACAACGGTGCGGATGTGCATACGTACTCGTGGACGCCAGACTAGAGCCGACCGCGGCACTGGCACTGCATTGCGCCGCCTGATTCGCCCGCACACTACTGGTCAGTGGTGGCCGCGCTGCTGCGACCGACCGAGCGACTGGTCGTCGACGCCGCGTTTCAAGCGACCACTAGAAGGTGAGAAGGCTGGCTCGAGGCTGGGAACATGGCTGTTGCATCGAGCCAAGACCCGCCTTTCATGCATGCATCTTGGGAGCACGCACACAGCGACTCAGGCCTCACAGCATCCTGTACCGCCCGCCGACCAGCCATATCGACGTCAAGACACACGCACGATGATGCGTTGCTCCGGAATCGCCACGCAACGACGTAAACGGCACACTGCATCCCGAGCTCTTTCCACACGCGCCTGTCCTACAACATAGCCGATCCTGTGTGGCTGTCAAGAAGGCAATGCGAAGGGACCCGCGCCTTGGTTCATCATCTATCCCTTCATGTCGGAAGCTCCGCTATAGCAGTCCGCGCCTGCGAACATTTGCAAAAGCAAGCGGGTACGACGGATGCAATGCACGCGAGAAACCCCGTCGTCGTGCCAATCGCAAGCGCTCCCAGTTCGGAAGACGCATCTCCCATTGTCAGCACAAAGCCAAACCTTTGTGCCACCACCTGCATTCCTGCAAGCGACACCTTAGTCGTCTGCTTGCATCAACCTGATTACACAACTCTGCTGCATACCGGAATCCTTCTGTGCCTGTCAAAGCTTTCACCCTTCCGAGATTGGCGACGAAGAACAAACCATCGTCGCGAGATCCGGCTTGCGCAATCGCTCGTCAGACGACCCGCGCACGGGGTCTGAAACCAGCATGAACATCTTTGACTCGACACGACGACTGACTTGCTCACGTATTGCGTCTTCGGCGTTGACGTTGCTGGGTCACAAGGCCCCTCCTAAGTTGACTGACGTCTTGACGTGGGGCTATATGTGGATGTCTTCAACGATGGAACGGCCAAGTCTCGTCATCGAGCCGTTCTCGCGCCTGGGGAACTCGATCTTGTGCGAGTCAAGAACACGAAAAGGTTTCTACGGACTCGTCGATGACGACCGCAGCAACGACACATCACATCAACATCTGCAGCAAGAACGGCTGCAGCGGCAACACCGACGTGCAGTTGCCTTGTGCAAACTCACAGCCCCCAGCTTCTTGCCGTTTGCCGGGTCTGGTATCGCCTGATTTAGGCAGGTCTCAGCATACCCCGCGGCACTGGTAACGCACAAGGCATCGACTACTCTGGGGATGCATTGGGAATTGCAGCCTAGACCAAAGACCCTTTCTCTTCCCAGCTCAGCGTGTCTCGCGGCAAAGACCTCGGAACGTCATGACCTGTAACAGTATGGCTGACGATTCGCTCCATTGCATTATCACGTGAACGGGCATATCGAACCTACCAAGCGAACGGAAAGTGTGCGTGGCACCCTGATCAAGTTCGTGTTCGTTTGAAGGGCCATGTCTCGTATCATCCAGCGGTGAAGCACGATGCAAACTTCTGGAGCCTGGCTCTATTCTTTCTTCCACTGGCCTCAAGACCGTTGGAGTCTCTACTTTGACTTTGCTGGTGATCAAGCCTTGTTGGCCATTGGTCGTTGTCCTGATCAGCTGCGACTTAGAACTCTGCTCGCCTGCATCCCCGTTACAGGCATATTACGGCATTCGTGACTCAATACAAACGGGCCTCAGGACCTGCAGGTCAAGGACACACTTCCCGTAGTGGCACTACTTTCCGCTGGGCATTCTGTCGATAAGGGATGATACTTTCTGTCGGCGGCAGAACTCGGACGACGTGTACCTACTTGGCTATGTATAGCCAAGCTGAGTAAGGTACTGCGGCGGGCAGGTAGCCTCTCAGGTAGGGTTCGAGAGCGCATTGCAAGCGAAGACGAAGACGCACTAGTTCCATCAGATTAAAGTTTGTGGATGACCATGTACTACGGTACGTACTTCCCCATCACATGTGATGAACACGAACCACAACCGACAGAAGTGCCAAAAATGAATGGCTGCTGCGGACAGCTCCTTCCTGCATACACTACTAGTACTACTGCGCTAGGAAGCATCGTCCAAGACTTCACTCCTTCTCATCTCATCATACATGATCACAGAGGATCACTACCTGGTTAGTCACGATACCATCAACAACTTCCAAGCATGTCAGCCCACCTCACCTCACCTGTCATGACCTCAACGCGCCAATGCGAAGGATCTTATACACACGATAGACAGAACTTTAAATCATCAAAAGGACGCTTGCCCAGTATGTAGTGCCCTCAACGCACTCTTCGTACTACAAAGGTAGATCTCGCATCACGCGAATGCGAGAAAGCACTACTGTACTGTAGACTGTAGTATCATGCCATGCCACTCGCGAGGGCAGAAGGCAGAAGGAGGCGTGAGGAGGGAAGAGAGCTCCCTGCCGTGCACAGCTGCCAAAGCTACAGATTACAGCCGTACCGCTACCGATAATAATACCACCGCATGCTTCTTCTACATACGTATGTACCGTAGTAGAGATAGTGGATACTTCCTAGCCAGTAGTTCTTGTACCGTGCGAGCGAGACGAGACGAGACGAGCAAAGCTCTTGTCTCATCATTTCTCGAAATCACTTATTAAACGCCCCTTCTCTCGACACATCATGTACCAAGCACCAAAGCAGCCCGCAACAAGAATCTTTGCTCTGCGCAAAACTGCAAAGCGCACCGATGATGAGAAGCGGCACACGAAGGAAGGGAATGGAAGGGTCCATTCCATGATGGAAAAAGGGAATAATGGCGGCCAACAAGCCCATCATCAGACCACAACCAACCCCAACCCCCAACCCAAACCCGACGACCCCGACCAGAACCTGACCTGACTTGACCGCCTTTCTCTTCTTCCCCCCCCCCTCCCTTCTTGAGATTTTGATTGATTCTATCACCTTCCATCCAGTTTGTACAGTTATACAGGTATATACAGTACAAAAAAAAAAGGGGCTTATGTATTAAAAAAAAAAAAAAAAAAAAAGGGTGGCAAAAACGCCACGTCACACCACCGTACACGCCACAGACAGTGCTTTGTCGTTTTTCTCTCTCTCTCTCTCTCTCTCTCTCTCTCTCTCTCTCTCTCTCTCTCTCTCTCTCTCTCTCGTTCTTCTCGTCTCGTCCGGGGGGGGAATACGCACCCTGCAGTTCCGCGCGCGCCAACGTCCAACCGATAACCACATCATATCTGCATCTGCACCTGCACCTGCACATGCGGAAATAAAACCAGGCGACAAGACGGACAGACGGCAAACAACGGTAATTTTATTATTACTGTGATGCCTAATGATAAAGCGAGGGGGTCAGGTAAGTAGGGCAAGACGAGGCGGGTACGGACTTCTCCCGTCTCGCAAAGGAAGAGAAAAAAAAAGGAACGGTACGATCGGGGAGGTTCTGTACCATTCATGCACAGCATTCTATGTGGATGTATCGGACGTCCGACTGTACCAGATCATACTCTCTACTCGCGCCTCTGCCTCCCATGCATTGTGTCCGTCTTCGTTGCTTCACAGAAATGCAACACGTCCACGGCCGCTCCACTCCACCGTATTGTAGCCCATCCAATGCGTATTCTCCATATGTCTCTGCAAAGCGCACTCCCAATTGAGGCCACAAACTGGACCCTCAACCTCCATTGGTCCTCGTATTGATGTTGCAGCTCGAGAGGCCATGCATCGTGAAGATACATTTCTTCGGCGATATGACTGCCCGCTACTACTTGTTTGGCAGCTGGACTTTGGAGGAACATGCATGGTATCGGACTCGATCCGGCTGTATCCACTTCCTCAGACCGCCTCTCATCCAGCGACAAGGTCTAGTTGACCGCCACTGTGCTTCACGTCTCCTCCATTCAACCAGCACGCTGCACAACTGCAGGACGGAAACCTTTGGGTAGAGTGGATTTCGTCGTCGTTTTGACAGGGGCAATCGGCTCGCGCATGACGAATGAATGCCTGAGCGCATCATTGGGCTTGATTCGTTTCTCAGGATCAAGCTGTAAGCACTTGTCCAGCAGATCGACAAAGGAATTGTGGAGCTTGAGCTGGGTAGCGTCCATCTTCTTCGTATTGGCACTCAACCTCGATTTGAGATCTTTGCCGCTGATGCCCTGAGAGAAGTGCATTGGTTTCGCCACGATGTTGTGAGTCATCGGATCCCTCTGGTCTGCATGAAAGATGTATTGCTCGTCAAAGTATTTGCCGGCAAGCTGTGACTTCTTGATTAGACGATTAGGAAGCTTTCCACGGCACTCTTGAATCACTCGCAGCATGTTGTTGTTGTCCGCTCCGTTGAAAAGGATTCGTCCAGTGTACAATTCGTATAGTGTACAGCCAATCGACCACATGTCGATTGCGTAGTCGAAATCCATGCCCATGATGACCTCCGGAGCGCGATAGAATCGAGACACGAGATATGGCGTAAGCTCGGCGTCTTGTTGCAGGGTGGCGGTACCGAAATCACAAATCTTGACAAGCTTGTTGTCGCTGCTCACCAGAATATTATCTGGCTTCAAATCGGCATGCAGCACTTCCATCTTCTTCATGTGCGACAGAGCGAGGAACATCTGCCGAGCATAGATCTGGATGGCTTCGGGATTGATCCCCACGTCTCTGCCAAACTTCTTGAGTGTCTCTCGAAGATCCATCTCGAGACCCTCGAACACGAGACACAGGTGGCCTTTGTGCATAAAGTCTGCCAGAAGTCGAATGATGCACTTCCTGTCCTCGTTGTCCGCCTCGTTCAGTCGATTGAGGAACTGCATTTCCTTCTGACCAGCTTTGAACATGGTATCATTGCGGCATGCGATCTTGATGGCCACCTTTCTACCACTTTGTGCGTCTGTCGCTCTAACCACGGTCGCGAACGTACCTTTTCCAATTTGTTGCTCAACGGCATACCGTCCATCCAACAGCTCGCCATTAATGATGCGATAGTGCCCATCAGGGTAGTCCCAGTTATCCAGCAAACTCTCGTCAAGCGCCTTGGCTTTTTTGGGGACATTGTTTACCTCTGGTGCATCGTCGGCAGCGAACATATCGTCGTCGTCGTCTGCAAACATATCAAAATCGGCAGCGGGCTTCGCAACCTTTGTCGACGGCTCTGCGGCGGCCTGCTCATTCTGCGTTGCGTTCTTGTGATCGGGTCGATCCTCATTGACGTCATGATTGGGGTCGTAGTCAGCGGCAGATTGTCCGTGTTCTTCGCTTGTCTCTAGGTGGATTGGGTTCGCAAGATCTACATCAGCAATAGCAGGTGATCCAGGCGATGCTGGCGAGCCTGGAAATGAGGGCTCCAAAGGGGTGCGAGGTGAGTTCAGGGAGCTTGGCGGTGACTGAGGTACTGACTCATGCCCGCTGCTTTCATTGTAAGGCGTGGTGGCAGTCGACGGAAGGTTCGATTCGAGCGTGGATCGTAGGAGGGAATCATTCGCGGATGCTGCCGCGTGCTTCTTCCTGATTGCCTCGCGCTTCTTCCGCCGTTCCTCAATCAGCTCGGCTTCGGATAGCTGCTTGACGGGCTGCGCAGTCTCTCCATGTTCCACTTGCGAATCGGCGACCGTACGAGCAAGAGCACCAGTCGCCTCAGGTTGTGCAAAGGACACGCTGCCTCGCTGCTTATCGTCCACCTCGGAACCTGCACCAGCCTGACCGGCTACTTTAGCACTGCCTTTTGGTGCATCTGCACGATACGGTGAGCGACTGCGATTGCGAGGGGCGGTTCGGGCGCGGGTATCTCGTTTGTCATGCGGCGGAGTGGGCTTCTGTCGTCTCGAATCACTGCTACCTTTGCCGTAGTGATCATCGTGGCGCCGTCGCTTCTCACGAGCGTTGTCCCGATCGGCCCTGTATGGCGATCGCGAGCGCGAGCGATCTCTTCTGTAGGGTGACCTAGAACGGTCTCTGCCATAACCATTGAAATGCGCGTTGGAGTCATGCATCAACGCCTGGCGTCCAACGAGGTGCGAAGGCCGAGACGAAGACGTTGAATGTCTGGCCGAGTTGTTAACACTGGTGTTTGTGCGGTACGATGTGTTCTTTGTGACCTTCTCCCCGTCCCCGCCTCCGCTGACTTCGCCGTCGGAGGGGGATGGCGAACGTCGACTCATGGCTGGCCGCTCCTCTGACGTCTGCGCGCGCGCGGTGCCAGTGAAGGAGCCTGTGCGCGCCGATGGATGGAGGTGAAAGGTTAGCAATCTGTCCCAACGTGCAGTGTGCGGAGCTGTGGCCCGCGATGCGCAAGACCAGTGTGGATGGCAATCTCACAGGACTGATGCAGCGCACACGACGTGCTGGCTCGGTCGTTCTGCCAGTCGCGATGCGGTGGAGGTGGCGAGGGCGGTGGACGCGGTATGTTCCTGCTGTCGCGCGCGGCGCTGGTCGAGTTGAGGTCGCTGTCGGCCATGATGATGGAAAAGGAACGGGCCATGCCGGAGCGCCAAGCCCATGTGACCTGACTCGATCAAGATGTGCGAGCTCTCCCAGCGCCCTCTCCATCTCTCTCCATCTCTCTCCATCTCCTTCTCCAAACAGCACTTTGACGGTCGATTGCTCCCACTCATCACAAACTCATCATTGCGCGACATCGCAGCGCACATTGCCGTCATCCGGCTGACGGCCTCGCTGCTTGGCAGGCGATGCTGATGCACCAAGTGTCCATCATGAACCTGCAACGTACTAGCCGCACAACAATAACAATGCCCAGACCGGCGAGATGAATTCGCAGTGCAATCACATTATTCTGGTCCACTGCAGGACATGCGGTTGCAGGTTGAGCGAGATGAGCGGATCCCGCATACCTCAGTTAAAGGCTGCGTGTTGCAAACCTACATCTACTTGAAGATTCTCCATACGCAATGTCCGGGAATACTCACTGCATCAGGCAATCCGAGTTGATTAATGCAGTGGTCTCCGGGCGATTCTGGCACTTGTACTGCACTTATATGGGGGACCACAAGACTATCGTCTCATCAGCCTTATTAGCCGATCCACACTTTTCGGCCGGAGGCTTGTTTCAAATTCATACGGCTTCATCAAGTACAGACACATCATCGCACGTATGTGTGTAATGGCACAGACAACTGTAAGTATATCTAGCCCTTCTTCTTCGTCGTTTTCTCTCATCAACAAGATCCTCATCGTCGCCTTCTTCACCCTTTGCCCCTTCTCGTTTCTGCTGCGCAGTCACTCATTGGATCTGGCATCCACAACACATTCCTTCGGACCATTCAAAGATTTCCGTCAAGCCTTGCACCCATTCCCAACATTACGGCAAACCACAACTTGAACATGAAGTCCGTCGCAATCCTTTACAGCTTCGCTGCCATTGCAGTCGCAGCTCCATTCCCGCCAACCATAGTCGATGGCTACGCTGGCCCAACTGGCGTTTCTCCACCCCCTGGCGAACTTCCTTACCCTCCATTCCCACCAAAGCCATCCGGTGGCTTTCCATTCCCTTTCCCGATCCCAAGCGGCGCATTACCACCTTTCCCATCCCCTCCATGCGCCAGTGACTCGCCTGCCGGACCGATTGGCACTGGAGTCGTCGGACCAGTGCCCACCGGCGCTACTCCACAATACAAATGGAAGCGCCAGCTCGGGTCTCCATCAGGCGGGCTTGGAGGTAGCCCCGGATCTGCTGGGCCAACCGGTGTCATTCCTGGCTCTGCCTCGCCCACTGGTGGTATTGGTGGGATCCCTGGCGCCGGTGGCCCTGGTGGCCTTGGTGGAAGTTCCGGTCCTAGTGCCCCGGGAGGCAGCTCGGGCCTTGGCGGGCTTGGAGGCTCATCAGGATCTGGTTCTGGTTTGGGAGGCCTTGGAGGATCATCGGGTTTCGGCGGACTTGGTGGCCTAGGAGGAGGTTCGTCGGGATCTGACTCCGGTTTGGGCGGACTTGGTGGCCTAGGAGGAGGTTCGTCGGGATCTGACTCCGGTTTGGGCGGACTTGGTGGCCTAGGAGGAGGTTCGTCGGGATCTGGCTCCGGTTTGGGCGGACTTGGTGGCCTAGGAGGAGGTTCGTCGGGATCTGACTCCGGTTTGGGCGGACTTGGTGGCCTAGGAGGAGGTTCGTCGGGATCTGGCTCCGGTTTGGGAGGCCTTGGAGGATCATCTGGACTTGGCGGGCTGGGTTTAGGCGGCCTTGGTGGAAGCACTGGCGGCTCATCTCCCCGGTGACTCCAGCTCTGGCACTGAAGGCGCTCCTTCTGGTTCGACTGGCACCGAGGCCCCAAGCGATGCTGCAGGTGGTGCCACATCCACTGGAGAGGACTCTGCTTAGACATTGAGCATCGATACCAGGCCTCAACACACTTTGACTCCCCACAACAGCCAACCAGCATCAATATCAGCCGCGTCGCTCGCTATGGAAACTCCACAGCCACACGCTTTCATTCGCTTCGTCCCAACGCCAAAGCTCAACAGGTCATGTTTTTCACTATTGTTGATAGCTGTATATTAAATGAACTTGCGCTCAAGCATACCGCAAGATAACTTGATTCATCCCCATCTCGTTATTCGATCGATGTGCATTGTAGTGCAATCGTATGCGCAGCGACCGACATCTGTTCATGCATGCAGTTGTGAGGTTTTGACAGGTAGTAGTCGAAGGATGACTTGACGCGATGGCGAAACTTTGATTCCAGGGATATATGTTGAGTATGCAGAAAATGTCTCTCGTCCTCTCCAGAGGACACATGGTCCGTGTAAACATACAGAGAAGATTAGAATTGCCCCTGCACAAGGACGACACAATGCTACAAAGAGTGCTCAAGCCATTTCTTGCTATGGGCAAGTGTTGAATCGACGGACGGGGGTCATAGGTCAGGAGATTCTTCTCG
Source organism: Cercospora zeina (assembly GCA_022702355.1). Taxonomy (NCBI): domain Eukaryota; kingdom Fungi; phylum Ascomycota; class Dothideomycetes; order Mycosphaerellales; family Mycosphaerellaceae; genus Cercospora; species Cercospora zeina. The sequence continues at coordinate 2,172,425 of JAKLWX010000005.1, forward strand.
GATTGTACGGAGTGCTGAAAGGTAGCGTGTGGAAATGTGGGTGATGGATGTTACGAGGTATATATACGGTGAGAGCTGAACCCGGCCGGATGGGAGAAGAGGATGATGGCTCAACAGCTCAAATATGTGCTTTGAGGCCTGTGTTGCCAGCTGAGAATGACGTGAGACAGAAGTAAGGCTTCGAAAGAACGATTTTTGAGCTCTCAAAAGTCCGCAGGTACGACGCTGCTTTCGCACCGCGAGCCAGTTTCTTCACCAGCGCGCTTGTCACATGCTTCAACGCGAGTCATGTCACCGATGACTCAAATGAGTACGTAGACCCTGTGCCCCCCCCCCATCTCTCTCTCTCTCTCTCTCTCTCTCTCTCTCTCTCTCTCTCTCTCTCTCTCTCTCTCTCTCTCTCTCTCTCTCTCTCTCTCTCTCTCTCTCTGTCTCTCTCTCTTTCTCTGCCACAGCGACCTCATCAACCGGCTGTGTAAAAGCGACTGATATGATACGTGAGCAGGACTGAGAGTTTCCAGTGGGACGTCGTAAGGTCATGGGCGGTTCCGCAGCTCCGGCCAGAGTTTGCGACTGCTCACTCGACCTGCAGCGACGCCCTTTGCAAGCTGATGATGGATTGGCAGATGACCATTTCAACCCCATGTCCTCGGAGCTCCGAGTACCAGTCTCTCAAGGAGGTCTTGAAGTGTATTCGAACGTGGAAAGATGATCATTGTCTCCGTATAATAACGCGCATACAGAGTCAGAAGATTGCTACGGAAGCCCACGCGGTACCTGAGCTGCGTTTGCTGCGAGCTCGCATCTCGAATAGGAGTAAGCATACAAGAGGAGGCGTCAAACCTTGTTCGAGCCATCGGTGAGAGCCTGTCGCTCTTTCTGAAAGAAAGAAGTCGCTGCGATAGCTATGAAGCGCACAGCGCCACAGGTGGCCATCTGTCGCAGGAGCCGACCCGCTCGACAATTTTTTCTGGGGCTTGCGCATCAGCAGAAATGCGAACATCGCCTTTGACAGTAGTGCGGCCGCCATGCTCCTTCAACACGCGAGTGAAGTCGTGCGGAAGCATGCTCAGCACCCCAGCTTCGATCCGGATACCGCGAATTGATATTGGGCCCTTGACTCCAATATTCTGCGCAACACCTATGCCGCACAGACTCCAAACTGTCTTTAGGCGAGGGAGGCAAGTCTGCGCGAGGCAAGCACGCCGTCTGCAGTACTTCTTCAGTATCTACCTCCGGGCCCGGCAAGGCGAGAGAGGCGCTCTATAGAGAGACTGTCGACTAGTCTTCGTTGCAGAGATTACCGAGAGACTACATTACCCCAAGCAACTCAAGGGCTCAATATCAATTCGCCCGGATACCGGGACACTTCTGCTTCGAGCACCTGGCAGATGGAGTGAGCCTTCTAGGATACCGGCCCTTCTTATTCGACACGCTTGCTGGAACTGAGCTCAGCCCTGCAGTGGCCTCTGGATACAGCCTTCCAGGGTCCAGCCTAGGGTCCTCTGAGGTACTGTAGGTGGCTAGCTGCATATCATGACTTGAAGTCCTTGCATAGTTCAGATGTGCTACCGCCCAATGGCTCCGCATCTTGCACTCCAGAGCTACTGTAGGACGCCGTGAAGCAGGTGATGCGGGTCCAACCCAATAATGCGGATGTGTCACCGAGCAAAAGAGGAGGCGATATTGGAGGATGCCAAGCCATGCATGGTAAGGAACTGCGATGCATGTTCTGTTCGACCGCAAGAGGTTGTCTGCCAAGTTGCCAACCTCGACAAAGCTCGAAGCTCAAGCAGGACCTTGTTCTCCACATTTCTCCGCGTTGTCGAGGTTCGTTGCACATTTCTCGATGCGGAACCGCATCGTGGGTGCTGATGCCATTAGGGAGGGGTACCGGACAAGGATCCTGCAGAGAGGTGCTATGGTGCTATCTCCTACATCACTATAATAGGCACACGAGATGCGTTGTTGTGGTGATTTTTTTTTTTTGCATCATCCAACAAACTGAACTCGAACGTCCTTCCAGTATCACGCAACCATGTCCATCGACGAGGCCACCAACCCCAAGCTCAAGACTCAGCTCTTCGAGTACGGGCAGCGTCGAAGAAAGGATGGGCCTTACAAGGACAACTTGGAGGTTGATGCACTCGTCGTTGGTGGTGGCTTTGGCGGCGTCTTCTGTTGGTGGTCTCTCAAACAAGCCGGTCTGAACACAGTCATCTACGAAGCTGGCAACGATCTTGGAGGGACATGGCGCTGGAACTGCTATCGTAACCTTTTCCCACCTATCCATGGTTTGGTGTTATTGCTGACGTTTCCCTCCAGCTGGCGCCATGGTCGACTCTGAGGTGCCCGAGTATCAGCTTTCCATTCCCGAAACCTGGAAGACGTATGCAAAACGATTGAGTCGATCGTCACAGGTTTGCTGACCAAGCTCAGGTACAATTGGCCAAACAATTACCCAACATACAAGGATCTGAGGGCTTATTTTGACCACTGCGACAAAGTCCTTGGGGTCAAGAACGAGACTGCATTCCACAGTGTCGTTGTGGGCGCCAATTTCGACACCAAGGCAGGTCGCTGGCACGTCAAGACTGCGGACGGGAGGACCTGTTTCGCAAAATATCTTGTTCTCGCCGCTGGCTTCGCAGCCAAGCGATACGTGCCAGAATGGCCAGACCTCGACAAGTACGAAGGCGTCGTCCACCACAGCTCCTTCTGGCCCGACGAGGAAATGGATGTCCGCGGAAAGAAGTGCGCCATCATTGGCACTGGTGCCACAGGAGTGCAGATCACTCAAGCCTGGGGACCGGTTGCCGGCGAGCTGAAGGTCTTTCAACGCACTCCGAATTTGACTGTCCCCATGCGTCAACGGCCTCTCACAGCCAGGGAACAGGAAGAAGCGAAGCGATGGTACCCAGAGCTCTTCAGGTATCGCGAGTGCTGCTTTGGCGGCTTCCTGTATGACTTTGCGGAAAGAGATACCTTCCAGGACACGCCGGAAGAGCGCGAAGCTTTCTTGGAGAAGTTGTGGCAAGACGGCGGCTTCAGATACTGGGTGGCCAACTACAGGTATGATGCAGCTTCGGGCCACTTGAAAAACTGACCTCGCTGATGCGGTATGCTTGCAGGGACTACCTCTTTGATGCCAAGGCAAATCGCGCAGTCTATGATTTCTGGCAGAGGAAGCAAGCAATCCGCGTCAAGGACCCACGAAAGCGTGATATCTTAGTTCCAGTTGAGCCACCCCACCCGTGGGGCGTGAAGCGTCCATGTCTCGAGCACTCGTACTTTGAGCAATTCAACCGACCCAACGTTGATGTCGTCAACATCAAGCACAACCCAATTGTTCGCTGGGACAAGAAGGGCTTCACCCTGGAGGATGGAACACACTATGACTTTGATGTCATCTGTATCGGTAAGTGCAGACCTGAACGATATCAATGCTAAGAAGTGATACTGACATGGGCTCAGCGACCGGCTTCGACATCACCACCGGTGGCATGACGGCAATGGGCCTGACTTCGATCAACGGCGAGAAGCTCAAGGATCAATGGAAGAAGGCGGCATACACTTACCTCGGCACCACCGTGGCTGGCTATCCCAACATGTTCCATCTCTACGGTCCTCAAGGCCCAACGCTGCTCTCGAATGGACCCACTTCGATCGAAATCCAAGGCCGATGGATCACGGACGCCATCAAGCTTTGCGAGCGCAACGGCATCAAGTACATCAACCCAACTGACAGAGCCAGCCGCGAGTGGAAGTCGAAGATCAACGAGTTGAGTGACAAGACCTTGTTCCCAACCACGAAGAGCACGTAAGTCATTCCCCCATCAACCTTACGAACGTCACATGATATGTTCCCCGACGCTGATCTTGATACGCAGGTACATGGGCGGTTCCGACCCAAAGAAGGCGTTCGAGCAGACGTGCTATTCTGGAGGAGAGTACGAATACTCCAAGACCATCAGAGCTGTTTTGCCAAACTTTGATGGTTTCGATGTCGTCAAGTATTGATGATGTTGTAAAGAGGGGAAAGCTTTTGTTTATGACTTTGTGTATAGTTGCAGTGTGGTAATGAGACTGCTGTATGTACGTAGCACGATGGTGTACTTACTGTATTGTTTCGCAGAAGGCGTTGGATTGTGTCAAAACTCCGCTCCGCTCGCTGGCGGAAGTCCAGTTTGGCGCTCGTTGTCCGAGAGACTGCTGTTGGTAGCCACTATTGGGCGACTCCGGCTCTGCGGAAGTATCTTCGCAGTATGCCGTCCCGACTTGTATCGTTCGCGGTCGTCGAAGAAGAAGTTTCCTCAAATGTGGAGGTCTGCCTGGCGCTTGCTCAACGTTCACGCGAGCAAATTGGGTCGTGTCGGGCTAGAAGCTTTCATTCTTGAGGTCATTGTTGCTGCGGTCTGTTCCTTGGTAGTCGGGTTGCCAGAACATGAGCGGATGCAGGCTTCCTTGTTCAGTAAGATCTGGGTTACGGCTGTATAGGGATGTGCTAAGGTCTTATATACACCCTTATAAGGGCGAAATTCCCTTATAAGCCGTATGTAAGCCTTATAAGGCTATAAGGCAGCTAAAGCTTAGCATTTTTGAGCCGCCTAATTAGGGCATTGATACTTAATTTAGACTTATATAAATATCTCGCAATCTAGAGAATCCGACGAACTTTATTTCTAGCTCGTCGCTTTGCAACGCTGCATCTCCGTCTATATTAGAGATATATACTTTAAAATACTAGAGTATAGAGAAAAAGTACCTCTCTACTATACTTAAGTATTAATAAAGCGCAAAAGATAGATCTGCGCGTATAATAGATAGATAATTCTTATACGCTGGTCTACCTCTTCTAACTAGAGTAAGCAGCACGCTCTATTTAATTCGGTCGAGGGAAAAGCCTCCGAAAAACCCCCGTATATCCCTTTGTTTGCAGCCTGCGTAGCCGCTTCCTTTGCTTCTGTTTTCCTTTGGACAATACTAGGTATCTAGCGAGTCCTCCTCTCACTGCGCGTATAAATAGTGTCCTTACGTAGCTTATAAGCGAGTTTTAGCCCTTGCAAGGCGACTTGTAAGGCCTTACCGTAAGTTACCCATCCCTACGGCTGTGTAGCTTTTAATCTATTGTGCGCGTGATGTGCTGACTTAGAAATTTCGAGGACAGTGTCGGTGTACCTACCGATCATGATGCAGCGTGAAAGAAAGAAAAAACGCCGAGGTCAGGTTGACGAGGCGGAATTATGTCGACGGTGCGATGGCGACATTGAGTAGAGACCTTGCCATTTAGCATGCAGCTTGCCATGGATACAATCAGCGCTCGAGCACACTAACTAGATGGTTCCTGCCAAAGAAAACAAGGTTTGTTTCAGTATCAACATCCAAAAGCCGTGGCTTACGTCTTTCACGATGCATGCTGAAATTTGCAAGCATGAAGGCGAGATCTGAACAACGCTACCTGCGGCCTGCGCAGGTGATTTCCATACGTTATTACCCAGACCTCTATTCTGCCCGGATACCGCACATACCACCTGAAGCCATCGGTAGAGTGTACATATGTTTGTGTTTCAGACAGCGCTCTGTAGCGCAGTCGTGCCTCTTATTTTCGCTGTTCTCCAATGCTACAGATTGCTGGTGCACAATTTGGACCTTAGTCAATGGCCATTATCGCGACTTCTCTGGATGCTACTCCGCCTCTCAATGAAAATCGTCGTCCTCCTGGTGAATTGTGTAATACGAAATTCTTCGATCAAGCCTGCCGTCATGATCGAAGCGCCTGCTCCGAGTGCGCCTGCCATCTAGGCGAACGGGTGAGTTCAACCGAGCATTTTCGATATCGAGCTCCGAGAAGACGAGTGATGGCAGCAAGGGCACGCCGTGGCTCTGCTCGGGACTGATGGAGCTCTTGTCGTCCATGGTATCATCCGGACCCCCGTCCCGACAGCTCCATCTGTCAAGATGTCGCAGGACTTCTCGACTCCAGATTCGAGGCATTACGAGGAGTCTGAAAGGCACAAGGCCGAGGATGACGATCGGGAAAGCAGGGCCAGCGATCGTCATTGTCATGATGAAGACCATGATGGTGATGAAGATCTGAAAGAGCGTATAGGTATGCAATGCCCAGTAACCCCGCACGCCAGCGAAGAGAGGAGGCAGTTGCGACCTTGGCGTGAGCATGTTGAGTGTCCTGCGCAGGATCGGATTGCTCGCAAGACTTTGTTGGCCCATGAAGATGAACAGTCCAGCAAGGACGCTCTTCGGCGTGAAGCCCAAGACGCGCTGAAGAGGTGGCGCAATGCAGGCTATGATTCCTCCAGCGTGTATGATCTTACTCCAGCGCTGCTCGTGGACGCGATGGACTGGCCGAGTGACAGTATGCTCAATGCCGTTACTGTCCCTGACAATTTCTTCCACCACCTCGTCTGGAGACGCATACATCAGACTCTGGGTGTGCAGCGGCGACTGTGGCAACAGGCCGTTTGCGGGTGGGATTCCAAGAAGCCCGCAAAGCGCAGTCGTTGCACCAAGCAGCATAATTTCGAGTGCGAAGCCACTGGGTTTCTGCAGACCAAAGCGCTTTGCGGTGCAGATGATGGTGCTAATCTCGTGATCAAAGAAGAAGAGCATGGCAATGATCGCTCCCGAGAGCATCGATGCGAAGACTGAAGTGATGTCGAGGGTCCAGAATTCGACAAAAAAGCCAGTTCGCTCCGGAGAAGATGGCGCGAAGCGGTCGGCGCTGGTTGACAGTCTGTTCTTTTGCAAGCGGCCCGCATCGCCTATGTACCCAAGGGCAACGAAAGTGATGACGGAAATCGCAGTCCCGTATTGACGCAGCGTACGGCGTACCCATCTGGGAAAGAAGCCCCAGCTCTCGGCGGTCGAGAGCAAGAGAGCCAGAAGAAAGGTTCCCACAGCATCGATTACCGAGAAGAGAAATGCGTCCATGGGGAATTTCTTGTGGGATCGTAGGAATTCTTGTATTGCCTTGTTGAAGTAGATGATGGAGTTGAGAAGGCTGAAGATTTCGCAAGTAAACTCTGTAACGTAGAGCATGGACCATTCGTGGGCATTGAAGATAGCCAGCGCCCACAGCATCCAGCAGCTGTGGAGCAGAGACCACGCCATGAAAGGCAAAAATGGTATTCCCATAGACTCAGTCACCAGATTGTGGAGATGTTCTGCAACGACGGTGAAGGAGCCTGTGACACCCAAAATGGTCAGAGGCTGCAGGCCGAACAAGGAGAATACCGCGTTGCAGATGCCAGTGCTGAGGACGATCTCGATAGTGCCCCATTGTTGTCCCGTTAAGTCGTACAGCTCGCTTGCAAAGGTAATTCCAGGAAGAAGATTCGTGAAGAAGACGAAGACGGCGCTCGACAGCACGACAGTGTTGAATATTGTCCAGTCGCCAATATATCGCTTTTTCAGGTTGATGAAATCCAAGCCGAGCAGCCGGAAGGGCCGAAGTTTTCCCTTCTTGGAGAGGAAGATTTTGAAAAAGTCCCGCATCTTTGATTGACTGATGCTCTGGCCGTTACAATTGAGCAGATGAATGATGTGCCGGAACAGCAGACAGTGTGTCATGTGCATGGATATATAACATCGCAACCGTTCCTGGTTCAAAGCATATCTCGTACATGGGATGATGAGGCGTCGCTCCGGCAGTGACACGTATAGTATGCATCTTGGTGAAACGTTCGCGGACGAGCTTGTTGCTCATATCAAACTACGCTGTGCATTGTTTTGACAGGACTTCAAGGAATGTACAACGATAGCATCTTCGGGCTGTGTTGCGGCTTGGCATTCGCATGGGAGAAGTGGCGAATGAGCAGTGGAAGGCTCGCTGAATGAAGATGATGCCAAGACATGACACGCAACGGAAGCCGGGCTTGTTGCTATCATTAACCGTGGCGGTGTACTTCGTCAACGATATGGCTGAGCTCCTTCCCGGCAAAGCTTCTGGGGAAGAGCTTTTCAGTCTTGTCTTGAAGAAGCCTCGGTAGCCTGGGCTTAGTTCCGCAGTCGTGCAAGGGCACAGCTCCGCCTCATGCTGTTAGCACGGGATTCTCGATCACAGTAAGTCCAGGCGCATGCGCAGATGAGAGGTGATTGATGCACACATGTTGCGATTGTGATAGCGCTTACGAGAGGCCAAGGCGCAGAGAACGACCGGGACGAGCTCGGGCGTGCTTTGGCTGCTTCGTGAGAGAGACTGCGCTCGATGAGGGCGCCTCGAGTACTTCTTGCGAGCCATTCAGTAGATCCGTCTGGGCTGTCCACAGGCGGGTGTGCGTTGGTGTTGCAGAGGGCTCTGGTGTCGAGAACGAGAACGACGCGTGCGATCACGGCCATCATGGCTACAGTATGTCGTCTCGCCCCGTCGGTTCTCCGTGACGTTCAGGTGCAGGGGACAGTTCGAGCAGAGTTTGCTGTTGGGCTGTCCGGGCGCTGTTGGTGCCCAGCGCGAATGATCGGCGGTGTGCGTGAGGGAGTGTTGCTCCCCGCGATGGCGATGAAGTCGGTGCCAAGAGACGATGTGAGGATCGCGGGGGCGGAGCACAGAGCGCGTTGGAGGTGAGGAAGAAGCTGGGAGCGCGAGTCGACGGGGAGCCAACCGAATCACGCGGGACGGCGGGCCGGCGCGCGCACCAACGAGGAAACCCTTGTCAACGGATGCTGGGCGACACGTGCTGGAACGAAGCGTCCGGACGGGACTACTTAACGATGATTGTCGCCCTCGCGGCACCGCAGCAGTCGCACAAGCACCGCAGCACGACAACCCGGCCACCCTCCTCTCCGTACGTACGTCCTTTACACGTCGCACACTCATGGCCGACGCCGTCCGGCTCGACCTGGACACCGACCGCATCAAAGAATGGCGCTCCATTGTCACGCTGATCATCTTCGTCATGGCCAGTAAGTCGCGAAACACCTGCCGCAACGTCGACATGCACGCGCTGACGCGCGCGCTCGGAAGACCTGATTGTGCTGTTTCCCTTCCATATCCCGCTCTGGCTTCCCCAGCGCCTGGTGGATGCCTCGTTCGCCGTCTTGGCACGGCTGCGGCTGCTGCCTGCGAGGCTGACCACGCGACAACGACATGTCTTCCGCGTCCGGGCGATCGCGTTCGAACGCTGGAACTTCCCCATGGATTTCGTGACTGCGCCGCTCATCGCAGACCTGTTCCTGCTCGCCATCGGAGCCATCGGGCGGACTGAAGTGCACGATGGCACGGTTGGGGCCAATCACATCGCCCCCATCGACATCATGGTCTTCTTCTTGTCCTTGGCCTACATTGCCCTGTCCATAGATGCCTCGGGACTGATTCGATGGCTCGCCTGCCGTGTCCTGCGGAGCGGAGGTAAGCATGGCTATCGGCTCTACTTCTACCTCTATACATTCTTCTTCACCATGGCCTGCTTTGTCGGCAATGATCCCATTGTTTTGAGCGGAACCGCCTTTCTAGCTTATCTCACACGGGTTTGTCGTCCTTCTGCCTGCGCGGCCAGGCAGCGATCGTTGCTGACCGTATCCAGGTGTCCCGGAACATCAATAACGCCACGGCTTGGATTTATGCGCAATTCGCAGTCGCAAATATCGGCTCCGCTGTGCTTGTCTCATCGAATCCAACGAATCTAGTCCTGGCGGGCGCGTTTGGCATCAAGTTCATCGCGTATACCGCGAACGTCATCGTTCCCGTGCTGGGCACCATCATCCTTCTCTTCCCTTTCCTGCTATGGGTCCTCTTCAGGAAGGGTGGCCTGATCCCCCACGAGATCGAGCTCGAGGAACTCCCAGAAAACATCAAGAATGCGGAGCCGGTCAATCCCAACATACCACAGGACTCTCACAAACAGTTGACTCCAGCAGAGCAGAGCGTTCTCGCGATATCGACCGTCCTGAACCCGTACCTGGATAAGAAGAGCGCCATTGTGGGCGTTGTCATCATGAGTGCTACTCTCGTGACTATTCTCGTCATGAACGCCACAAGCTCGAATGGACATGAGCATCCTGTATTTTGGGTGACTCTGCCTGCTGCAGTGTTGATGCTTTCATGGGATCTCTGCTATGGCTGGCTCCATCGGCACGAAACCCGTCAGATCGCGGCCAACTCGTCACATATCGGATCACCAGCCAAGAAAATCGATGAACGCGAGGATGCGACTCAGCAGGCTGACGATCGTGACAGCGTTGCGGAGCTCCCGGTAGATGTGGAGAAAAGCGGATTATCGCAAGAAAGCCTACAGGAAAAAGCGGATGAAGAGAAGCAGAAGCCGGTAATTTCGCACGACGCAGCGCCAAGGACAGAGGATCCGGGACTTTCGAAAGAGACCGCGCCGGACAAGATTGTTGTGCAACGCGAAGAGCCTACCAGCGCCGAGAAGTCGACGTCCCAACCGGCGACCGCATGGCAAGCGTCCGACCGCCGAACGCTTCACTCCGAGACTATTCGAGGCTGGAGATGGCTGAGGAGGACCTTTCCCGCGAGCAGCGTGGTAATGACACACCTTCCGCTCAAGTTGGTTCCCTTTGCTCTCTGTATGTTCGTACTCGTCCAAGCCTTGGTCACAAAGGGCTGGGTTGCAGTGTTCGCATTCGGTTGGAATCATTGGGTCGACCGTACCGGCGTTGTTGGTGCCATTGGTGGAATGGGATTCTTGTCAATCGTTCTATGCAATGTAGGTTGCAATGCTCCGACGCTGCCCTCTTGTACCGCGACTAACATGCAGACAGTTTGCGGGGACCAACATCGGCACCGCCATTCTTCTTTGCCGCGTGGTCCAATCATGGGTCGAGCTGCATCAGGAGAACGGATCGACCATTACTAACAGAAAATTCTGGGCGACGGTCTACAGCATGACCATCGGCTTGAACTATGGCGCTTTCTCCACTGCTTTCTCGGCTTCGCTGGCCGGCCTTCTTTGGCGCAGCATCCTCGATCGGATGGGCATTCATGTGCGAAGCCGCGATTTCGCCTGGATCAATATTCCGATCATCGCGATTGCAACAGTGATCGCGCTCGTCATTTTGATCGGGCAGATATACATTACGAGGGATACAGAGGCGTATGTTCCGAACATGTAAATAGATTAATGATGGCCAGGGAGAAGTCCTGGAGACACAGCTGGCTGTGCTCCAGGCGTAGTCGCTCCGGCGCCAATGTATAGGCACGACCTGCTTCTGTACAGATATATGAATTGATATCCCTTCTTTGGCGCACTTCGATCTCTTTCTCTGACAAAGCAAGCAGTTCAGCGCTCCTCGGTCGAGCGAAGAGTCCCGATAGCGCTGAAGAGAGCTGTCTGAGGTACATGCATATGTATCTCCTGCCGACAGATTCTCAACACCAGCCTGCAAAAAGTCTTAACGAACTGGGTCTGTCGTCCATCGCACCACTACGGGTACCCGCTTGAGAGGCAACTTTGGTCTCCGACTCACGGACTTTGCTCGCCGGATTCTAATATCAATGGTATCTTCTGTGTGAGGTGCTCGACAATCGCATCCGGCCCTCGTTCAACCTGTAGGCCGTGCGGAATCGCATAAGTCACGATGTTGGGTTTGACCCCTCTTGCAATACTCTGAATCTCGTCTGCTTCTTCTGCGCTCCACATGGACGCACAGAAAAGGACGTCGGGTTGGACTTGCGTCACCGCTGCTTGCACCTCGTCGATTTCTGCACGTGAGAATCAGTTCTGGACGGGCGGCTACTGGGCTGGCAATTCGACTCACGTTCGCAGTTGAAGAGATGTTGGATCTCGTATGTGTCCTTGAGATTTCGCGCCACTCGTCCCACGAGGCGTTTCGCTCGCTCGGGTGCTGTGTTCACTGTGACGAGCTTGAAGGGCCCTTTGGGCGCGTGTGTTGATACCATGTTTGGGGAGAAGCGCTGTGAGACTAGGAGCGAAGACCGGGATGCTGCAACAAGGACGAGATGAGGTCAGATAATAAAGCACCATGTGTCGCCATTAACGCCGAGCGTCATGTGGCGGTCGGTCCAATGACTTGCGGCTGTGTCGGTCGGAAAGGTGTAGACTATGGAGAACGAGAGCTGGACCGACGATGGGGTCTGCGTGGTGTCTGTCGCCCAGGATTTTATGTCCGGGCAGTCGGAGCGGCCTCCGGACTGGGCATCGCAGACTGTTTCTTGCGCCAGAGCTGGTCTGTGGGTTTAAAACTGCCTACGACGTGCCGCAGTGTACAGCCAGACAACTCGAACAACTGGAAACGCTGTGGAAAGGGTGGAGCGAGCTCGGATGTGTTCTCTCTGCTTTGTACTTATCTCCGACGTCTCGGAGAAGTGCTTTGGCTTGCCGAGTGGTCAGCCGAACGCGCAACTCGACCCATCGCGTGTTCGATGTCGTCAACTATTGTATCTCCGTGCGCCGGAGTAGGTAACATTGGGAGACGCTGACATATACAAAGACCATTGCGCGCCGGTCTGAGAGATCAGAACTCAAACTCTTCCTTTTTGCCAAGATGACGACCAACAACTCCAAAGAAAGCGTGGACGAGGGACTCGCATCCGCCTTCAGACAGCACCTTCCAGATCTCACCTCACCTCGCTTCACGACATCAGCGCAGCAGAGCCCATATGAGTATTCCGAGGCGTTCCAAAAGTCCGGACATCCGCCGTGGCTATACAAGCTCACCAAAGCATGGGAAGACCTTCTCGACGAGCCTTTTCAAGGAGTGACCACAGATGGTAGGCATTCAGCTTCGGATTTGACGCCTAGTCTAACGTCGAATTAGGTCATATTCGTCACGATGTTTTCAAAGAAGAAGACTTCGCCGGTGCTGACATTGACAAAATCGTGAATGCAACAAATACGATGCTCGATCACCTGGACTCTTCACAAAAGACCAAGGTCCAGTACTCACTCAATGCCAAAGAGTGGCGCTGCTGGTCCAACCCCGAGTTCTTACTCCGTCCTTTCGGCCTCCGACTGGAAGAACTTCCGGAAGCAACCGCACAAGCCGTTCTGGGTATCGTGGAAGCCACTTTCTCCGCGGCCGGCTATCAAAAGGCACTTGCTGCCATGCGCGTGAACCACTTCTTGGGCGAAGTGTGCAAGGTGCCCAGGATAATGAACCAATACTCATACAATTTCCTCCTCTTCGGCACACCCTCGGCAGACCAACCTTGGGGCTGGTCCATCTATGGCCACCATTTGTGCTTGAATGTGTACTTGAAAGGCTCTCAAATCGTGGTTGGCCCATACTTTACCGGTGCTGAACCAAATCTGATCGATAGCGGCCCGTGGAAGGGCACACAAATTTTGCACACGCAGGGCGATCTGGGCCTCAAGCTTATGCAAAGCCTGCCCAAAGAGCAACAGCAAGTCACGCAAACCTACAAGCTGCTGAGAGATCCTGCGATGCTACAGACCGGAGACTTGAAGGTCGATCGTTGGAACCAGGACGATCAACGACATCTATGTGGTGCATTTCGAGATAACAGAATGGTGCCATACGAAGGCGTCAAGGTATCCGAGATGACTGCCGATCAGGAGAACATCGTACTGGAGATTGCAGAAGAGTTTCTGTTGTACTATCCTGACAAGGCGAGAACGAAGCAGAAGCAGCTGATCCAGCAGCACTTTGACGAAACCTACTTCAGTTGGATCGGCGGTTACGCAGACGAGGACGCATTCTACTATCGCATCCAGAGCCCAGTGATTATATTCGAGTTCGGTAAGATGTGCAAGTCTACTTCTTGTATGCGTAATTCGTCACTGACTTCATCCTCTCAGATCATCACTCTGGCGTCTTTCTGACCAATACCGAGCCCGCCAAGTTCCATACACATACGATATGCAGATTGCCGAATGCTGGAGATTACGGCCAAGTTTTCCGCTCAGAGCAGAACCGCATACTATAGGCTCAAACGCCGATCATGGCAGCTCAATCGCTCCACCTGAATCTCCTCCAGACCTCTTCGCCCATGCCGCGTACCACACCACTTCGAACCCACTGCTCTCTGCTTCTTGCATCGCTTGCCCGACCAGTTCGTCGAAACGGTCTCCATCTGCTTTGCTTCGGCTGCCAGCCTTGTCGCCTTTGAGCTGCTTCAGCCACGCGAGTCCAAGCTCTTTGGCCGGCCCCTCGGCCCCTTCACCAATGCGGCTCGCGCTCTTCTTCATCCCAATATCGTCCAATCTGACCCTGGAGCTGTGGCTCGCAACATCGAGTATGGCAGGCAGATCGCCTCCAAGAGTACCCTCCATTCCACCTGAAGACAAAGCATTCCCGAGCATCTGGAACAGCTTGTTACTCGGCGTCTGAGCTGTTGCCACACCTGACTGCTCGGAGCATCGATCAACGAGCAACAACGTGCCACCTGGCTTGAGAAGGCGGAGAAGACGTCCCGTGATCTCGACCGCTTGCTCGAAAGTGCCCTCGCTCGATGATATCACATTTTGCCAATGTACGATATCAAAGTATCCATGGATATCATCCGGCCAGTCGTCGCGCGGGTTCTGAGCCAAGAACCGCATGTTGTGCGGTACGGTAAACGGACGCTGCTCAGCAGGCACGACAGCCGCATCGGTGCCGACCAAATCCGCGTTCTCCGCGTCATGTAATCGCGAACGAAGCCCATGAAGCCAAGAGCCGTCTCCCGTACCGACATCCAGAATCCGCATTGCGGACGCATCGAGTCTCACTGCCTCCGCTACCATACTCCCCCCAAACGCCCTCTGGAACAGTTCATGCTCGGCTTGGTCGAGGTTCGGCAGCTCGGCAGCAGAGCCTTCTTCATTGCCATCTCCGTTGACGGCCATCGTGTGATGAGCGAAAAATGGCGAGTAAAAACGGATCAAGAACGAACGAGGACGGGGGGCAATTGCTTGCTTTTTGTGATACGGCGCGCTCGAGCCTGTTTTTCTTTTGTGTTTGACGCTGCCAGGCAACACTCTCCTCCCTGCGACACACAAGGTCCAAGTCGCTGCGGACAGGATCTGAAACGCGGCGATTGCACTCTGCTACAGGCACCACCAATGATGAGGAGTTCTTTCTCATCAGAAGTTGCCCGCGTTGCCGTGATGTCCACGAGGTAGGACAAAGAGAAAAAAAAAACAACGTTTGAGACGAATAACATGGTACATACAGCGTTCGTGTTGCTGTGCTGTTTGTCGATGCACGCGGTTTTGGCTTTCTACTGTATTTTTGACTTTTTGTTGCCCTCTCTTCATCGATTGACATTTTGGGTCAGAGTCTCAGCATGAAACACTGGTGGCAGTGCTTGGATTCCGTGGAGTAAGTAAGAGATGTCTGATCTGCACACATGTAACAATGAGCAGTGCATTGATATCCGTGGATACTTCTCAATGCGATCACCTCTTACTGTAATGCAAGCACTGGCCACCAGACAGACCCAATGTAGGACGTTTTTCGACCGATAATGATGGACCTCGGCGGCTTCGAAACTGGTGCAGAATCCTCTTTCCGCTGCTCCATTAAAGCATTCGCGATAGGCTTAGTGACTCGCGCTTGCATTGAGAGATGATTGCATTGGAAGGTAACCACGGTTTGTGTATGAAAACGAACCATAGCTGACAAAGTCTTCATCTCCATCTTATTTGCCTACGAAGTAGCTTTTTCCTGCACACCGTAATGCAGGGACACCAGCACTGGTACAAAGCAAAATGTCGTCCATTACCAAACCTTGCCCTTGGTCTGCTTAAACTCATTGACCTTGATGTTCCGCCACAGGAGCACGGCGGGTATCGCAAGAGCCAGAACTGCAGTGGCGGCGATGGTCTGGTACTTCATTGCAACGCCATAAGCTTGGTCGATTGCGTCTCTCTCGGGCGTTCCCTTCAAGAAAACCTGCTGTTCTGCGATCGAGCCTGCAATGATTGTGGCGTTGGATTGCAGTTCCGGTGGGAGGAAGTCCGCCAACGACTGAGGGAAATATTCATTCCACAGTGGAGTGCTGATTGAGTATCCGATTGCTTGTCCCACGGAAAAGAACAGCGCTTGAATGGCGAGCACAACGGCAATGTGCTGATGAGTGACAGCGGCCATGACGGCTGTTTGAGAACAGATGGTCGTCAAGCCGCCGCCCAGAGCAATGAGCACTTGGCAGACGACCATGGGTCCAATACTGTATGAGGGTTGTCGAAACTCGACGAGCATTCCTACTCCAAGAATCACGAGTGGCAGGCCGATGTAGGCTGCCAGCCACTTGAACTTGCCAGACCAGCGGATCAGGATGCCCGCGATGACACCGGTGAAACAGGATCCAATGCTGTAGATGTTCTGCACGTAGCCGGCCTCGGTGACGGAGAGGCCGTACACGATTTGAGTGAAGGGGTTCATGAAGCTCGCCCAGATTCCAAACGACATTGCTGTCGAGAGCTGGACAACGTTGGCACCCATGACGGTGCGGTTCGTCAGGACGTGCCAGGGTGCGAACTGGACGGGGGCGAGGAAGCGTTCCCACAAGACAAAGACCACGACGAGCACGATTCCCAAAACGAGCATGGCGATGATGAACGGTGTGGCCCAGCCCTGTGCTTGCCGGCTGTAGATGTTGAAGGGCAGCAGGAAGAGCGCCAGACCTGAGCCGAGAAAGAAAATGCCGACCAAGTCGAATTGGATGGCGTAGTACTTGATTGACTCGAAGGTTGTGCGTCCCGAAGAGCCTTTGCGCAGTACTCCCTCACGGCGAGCCTTCCTCGTGTACCACATGAAGAGAGCGATCAAGGGAAGGTTCACGGCAGGCTCAATGACGGTGAAGACGCCATATCCCCAGCGCCATCCCGGTCCATCTAGGAAGGCCTGTGCCAACGGAGAGCCAATCCAGGTGGTTGCCAGGAAGGGAGAGGTCTCCAGAGCGAACATAAAGCCTCTGTTCTTAAGGGAGGTCATGTCCGACAGGAAGACACTGATGCACAGGTCTCTGCCCAGCACACCGAACCAGTAAAAGACCTGGGCGCCCATGTACATCTCGACCGAGTTTGTGCCGGCCATCATGGCCAGACCGATGGTGACGAAGAGGATCATGACTGCAAAGCCTTGCGGTCTTCCCCAGACGTCGAGTAGCTTCGCAACGCCCAGACGGCCCACGCCGGCGACCAGTTGCGACACGACACCGGTGGTGGCATACAGTCCGAGAGCGCTGAAATCGCTGACGACGTACACTTCGAGGCCAAAGCCCATCTGCTGTTGCAGCGAGCCGACGAAGGAGAGGAAGACGAGGAAGACGAGTGCGGCGACGAGCGTCTTCTTGGTCCACACGGTGGTGACGGCTTCGATGGCCTTCACGCCGTCTTGGGCGCCTTCTGTGAACTTTTCGCTGTCGCTGTCGGCCGCGGCTTTGATCGGGTCGCTGCCACGGCGGGAAACGGAGCCGTCGGCGTGCTTGAGCTGTTCGACATCGTCGCCGACGGTCGGCGGCGGGTCCGTCTCCGCTGGCACACCCACGACGTCGGGAGCAGCCGGCTTGCTTCGACTCAGAAATCCCGAGGTCAAGCGCGACATGGTGAGAAAGTGGGTTGGTGAGCGAGTGACAGCGAGGTGGAGCGGGAGGGAGAGATGATCTTATCAGATTGCCACCACCCGGTCGGGCGCCAGGGTGGGCAGAGAAATCCACTCATCAAGCGGCACTAGAAAAAGTAGACCGACGGTGCGTGAGGAGCGACCTCGGCTGACGGCTTGGCCCTCGTGGCGGCGGCTGCAAGGCTGGGCAGCAGGAGCGACTTGCGAGCAACGAGTGCTGAAGCTTAGCGAAGGCAGGCGCCATGGGAGCTTGTCTTCCTCCTCTCTTCCACGCGGGGAAGGGACGTCCGACACGGTCAGCGGTATCAAGTATCAAAATGGCTCATGGGCCGAGACGTGGCCGCTGTGCTTCGCTGCGGGATCGGTCCACAGCTCGTGGCAACGGTGGCATCCCGCGGGGGATGGGATGGACCTGCCATCGCCGTCAGACGCGGTCCCGATGCCTGCAGTGAGGCCTGCGAGGGCAATACAGTATACCACTTCATGTGCATGCGAGTGAAGTTGGGAGAATGGACAGTAGTCATACGGTGCACGACATCGGGGTCGTGGGCGGTAGCGGCCCTCGTGATGCCTCAGGTGTAAACGCCAAGAGATATCGTTCAACTGCCGCAGGAAAGTCGCGTCGTTCCGCGTGCTCGCATCGCACCCGCGAGAACACCAGCCACGCGCGCGCCCTTCGTCCCTCCTACCCCCCCAGCGCACCACGCCCGCTCATACGCACCCGCCGGCGCAATGCCGTTCAAGAAAGGCGGCGGCCACCACAAGGGCCGCAAAGCAAGCACGCGCATCAGTCTGCCTGCCACAAGTATGCTGCAGCTTCAATGCCATGCAGTCTGCCCCAATGCTGACTGACGCGCCGTACTAGGAACATCGACACCGCGCGTCGACGACGATAACGAAGAAATGCCCGACCACGACGAGATCCAGTACGATGCGCCCGAGCCCGATGCCGACGATGACGATGTCGAAGATGCTGCCACTCCTGCCGCGGAAGAGGACGACGATGACGATGACGACGCGCCGCGCATCACCACAATACCGCGACGAAGAGCCAAAGCCGGCCGCCGTGCATCGCGGAGAGGTGGTGATGACAATTCTCCCGAGCCTGGCGACGATGGCAGCGATGTGGGCACTCCACAGAGGAGACGGCGTGGACGACCGTCGACAGGCGGCGCGAGGAGGACGGGAGGCTTCCGTGGACGGCGCAAAGGCCAGAAGGACGAGGGCCCGAAGACCGTCATAGACAAAAACGGCACAGTACTGGAGGTGATTGACGATGAAGCCCAAGTCGATTGGGATCCCGAGGGCGAAAAAAAGGTCGATGCGCTGGGCTTCCTTCAAGGAGGCAGAGAATATCGCGTTCGCACCTTCACCATCACGGGCAAGGGCGAGAGACAGTACATGTTGAGCACAGAGCCCGCGAGATGTTGTGGCTTCCGCGACAGCTACCTATTCTTCACGAAGCACCCCAAGCTGTACAAGGTCGTGGTTGGCGAGGACGAGAAGAGGGATCTCATCGAGCGGACCATCCTACCGAGCAGCTACAAGGGTCGCACGATCGGCGTGGTTTCCGCACGATCAGTGTTCCGAGAGTTTGGCGCAAGGATCATCGTGGGCGGAAAGAGAATCATCGACGACTATCGCGTCGCAGATGCTCGGGCAGAAGGCGCAGTGGAAGGCGAGCTGGCAGACCCAGACGATTACGTTCCGGATAAGCGCGAAGAGTACAATCGCAACAGATACGTCGCTTGGTTCGGCGCCAGTGATGTGTACAAGCAGGGAGGGTCAACCGTGCCGAACAAACAAGGACCAGTCGGAAAGCGCCGAAACAACATCACGCTGCAGAATTGGCAGTTCATGCACGCACGAGAGGCAAGTCGATACAATTCTCTGCTCACCACATCTCGTGCCCAGAACCTGAACGGCGTCTACGACTTCAACACGAATGCAATGTTCTACCCCAAGATCATGCAGCCCACACATGCGAAATGGGAGTACATACCGCCGGGAGCAGACGCGCCCGCGGAGAGCACCCTCACGAATGGACTCACCAACGGTCACGCGAATGGAGATTCTGCGTCAACAAACGATAAGGAGCCCACCATCTTCACGCCTGTGCCTCCTGTGATCTCGCGGAACTTCAAAGTCATCGACACTGTATATTCGGCTCCGCCCATCTCTCATGCTGGGTATCCCGGACCGGATGGTCATGTGGAGGATCCAACGTCTGGACCAAATGGCTTGTCGAGTATACCGCAAGAGCTCGTGGATGAGTTGCCGCCCGAGTGCAGGGCAGCGTTTGAGGAGGCACGTGCTACGGAAATCAGCTGGAAGAAGCAGTGGGGTACCGAGACCAACAGTGCTCACCGCGGGCATCTGAAGATCGGCTTTAATGGGTATCCTGTTTGATGTTATCAGGGCGTTAGGCGAATGAGGCGTTTTGCGAGTATCCGTGGCGAGGAAGTATTGGCCACTTGGATTGGGTCTGATGTCCTACACAAGGCTGTGACTTTACTGTTCTGGGTTCACTCTGAATGATTTGCTGTCAATTTTGAGCCGCTTGCGCTCACGAACGTGGATGGTGTCATGGAGTAACAGACTTGGAAAGGACATCAGATCTAGGTAGAAGGTGAAAATGAGAAGAGCTCGAAACGCCATCCCTTCACGCGAAGCGAGCGCCGCCCGAAGCAGGTCCTGACTAACAGGATCGCAGCAGTATTGACGAGCGCAGCAGCTTTTGGCGTTCCACTGAAATGAGCAGGCGGCGAATTTTCATTGTCAATCCAAAGGACAAAGCCGCTTTCGGCCAAGACTTATTGGCAGTTACATTCCAACGCAATCCATCGGACAACGAGCCCTTTTAGGCCACTTGCGCTGGGGGCGACAACATACTGCATCGATTGCACCGCACCGAACATCCTCTCGCAGGTGCGATTAAGCGCCAAATACGAGCAACAAGCAACATGTCTTCAGGACTAGACCTGGGCGATCTCGGCGGCTTGAACATCACCTTTTGTCCCCCGCCGTTCGTTCCCGAAGCAGATTTCCCCAACACAGGCGGCTGTAAGTGTTTGGCCATGAGAGGATGGTGTTGCGACTGACGGACTGGGTTTGTGTAGATCTCGGAGGACGCTACTGTGGAAAACTGTCGGACACATTATCATGCTGTTTGCCATGTCCGTTGGAAAATTTGGTCTACACGGATCATTTCCTCCACTTGATGGACGCCTCGCGTTGGCTCAATATCCCGAGTTTGGCGTTGCAATGTCTCCTGCTCATCACTTTTCTGCTCTTGCCGGCGGATGTGGGACATCGGAATTATCTTGGCGTTGGGCTATGCATATCGATCATCATGCTCCAGGTACGTCAGGAAATTTGGCTCACGTGTATATCTGAAGATGAACTGATCCGATTCATGATGATCATCAGCTCGGCTTTCTGATCCCTCTGGGCACGAAACCTGAAATGTGCCACGATACGATTACGCCGAACGATATGCACTCTTCCATGTCTTGCGCCTGGACCGGCGCTTTTCTCGTTACTGGGGCCATGGCATGTGCGGTCTGGGTCATGCTGCGATCTCTCTGGACACACCTCCGCATCTGCTGGGATTTCCAGCACACCAGGATGTTTTTCTGGTTCGCGCAAGGCGTGGGCTGGGGTTTACCGATTTTGTTTCTCACCCTGACGCTCCCCATCACTGGCGTCAGCTATCGACTCGGGCCCAGCTGTGTGCCGAATCAGAAGAATTCGTTTCTGACCTGGTTCGGGTGGCTGATTGCTTTCGGTTGCATCGCTGCTTTGCTCACGACGAGTACCACGATTTTCTGTCTCTGGGTGTACTTGAAAGATCTGGGAAGACACGGCCGTAGCGGGAAGGGACACTCGACGACGGGTCAGAGTCACACCGCGAGTGCTACTGAAGATGATGGCATTGCTCCGAACATGGAATCTGGCTGGGAGAGTCGCAATAGCACCAGAAGGTTGGCTTGGACTCGCGTCAAGAAGATTCTGCTGATGCAGTGGAGAAGTATGCTACTTTCCACTCTCGTCATCGTCATGGTCATGTACTACGGCACTGTCTTCATCAAACAGACGAACACGAGTCTCGACGCCGTGAACCCGGCCAAAAGAGAGGGACTGACCCAATGGGCAATTTGCATGGTCTTGAACTCGGGCGACAAAAATCGATGCGACGCATTATCCAAGACTCTAGGACTTGACGAAGATGCTGTCATCGCAGCGTGGTTCATCGCAGGGGTAAGGATCGCGTTCTGATGAGAGAAAACCAGAACACTACAAGCTAACACGAATTCACGCAACAGCTCGTGGGAACCTTCACCTTCCTCCTCATGTTCCGCCGCTCGATGATCGGAGGCTGGTGGTTCCTCCTCCGGCACCCACGCCAATGGGGCCGCACCCAAAGCGTCGGAGGAGAAGACTTCTTCATCATCGAGCCCAAATCGCACCACAACAAGACGACTCTCACCGCCGACGGCACGCAACGCATGTCGTTCGGCAGACAGCTGCAATCGGAGAAAGAACTCGCCAATATCAACGCCATTGACGAAGGAGACGAAGACGGCGAAACGGAATCGCTCGATGAAATTGAGCCCCTGCCTCGGCACCGGAAGCACGCACACGGCAGATCTACCATCAGGTCACCCGTGTCGCCGATCTCGCCTGCTGTAGCGAACTCTCAGTATTTCAGCCATTCGCGGCATGCGATGAATACCGAGACCGCGACCCCCGTGTCCGCAATCCTACCAGAAATCACAGAGATTCCACAACGCAACGTAGCAGGCGCCAACAACAGCAAAACCGAACACGCGAATTTGGTCGGCGGACCGCAAACCCGATGGTCAGACAGCACAGCTTCGGAAATGGAATTTGAGCCCGGCGATGTCAGTAGGAGACACGAGACGACCGACTTGTTCGATGTGAGACGGGGGGGAGAAGAGGAAGATCATCATCATCATCATCATGATAGTGAAACTGATGAGGATTCTGCTGCTGCTGCCGCTGCTGCTGTGAAGAAGAAGAGGAATGCGAGATTGCATAATATGTTTTGAGTCAGGTTCGTACGGTTTACCATCAAATCGCTTGAGAAATCTACATATCACCACGAGTCAGCGAAGGGGGCACTCGCCGACGACGTCCTTCGTCTCTCGAACAGAAGGGACGTCGCAACGTTTTGTACGGTGACAAGGGTTCACGAGACGCGGGCCGAGCCAGAACGTCAGGCCGTCGTGTCATCAAGTTCCGACCAGCCTCGCGAGGAAGGATTGCGATATGCCTATGGTTGCTTCGAAGACTTCACAATCGACACGGAACAGCTTCTCGTTCTCTGCAGTGTTTTCATAGACTAACGTAGGCGTTGTAACGTAGCTCGCCAGCTCGTTGCTTGGCTCTCAAATAAGCATGTTTGTATGCGCAATGTTGAACCGAAGGCCAACCGTTAGTGCACATGGCGTGTCAGCCAATGCAATCTCGACGAGTGATGTACGGTAACATCTGCATGTATGATTATGAGCGCAACCTCAAGTATCCTTCTCGAACCATTCGCGACATGCTTCATGCAACTCCTGCACACCTGCACACGACGCCACCAGGCGGCTGTAGAGGTCCTGGCGGATCCGTTTCATCGACTCTGCCATAGCCGCAATGACGAAATCACCGTAGCAGACCTGACTGCCGAGTATGAACGCGCCGTGGTCTCTCTTGTTCTCCTTCAAGAACTTCTCCATCGCCTCGAGTCCGGGCTGTGCTGCTTGCCAAGCTGCTTCACCGCCCTTGGCAGCCTCAAACTCCTCCACAGTAGCACCAAAAGTAGCCTCTCGCTTCGCGCGCCAGTACGGCACGATATCGTCCAACAAGACTTCGCGCATGATGAGCGGATATACAACACCAAGTAGCGGGCGGAGTATCTGTCCGAGGATTTTGTCAACCTGGTCATGGAGGCCATTGTCCAGGCGCAGAGAAGGTTCGGGGTGGCTCTGTTCGAGAAGTGCGGCTATGTTCGCCGAGTCCATGACAACTGTGTTGTCGGGAAGCTGGATTGCTGGAACAGTGTAACGAGACTGCGGACCAGTCGGGCCCATGGGTGGATTTGGAGGGACACCGATTGATGACAGCGTAGGCTCAATGTCTGGGTGCTTGAGAAATGTTGTGTTGTATGGGATGCGTTTGTAGTTGAGGACGAGGCGGGTCTTCCAGACATTGGGCGACCAGCAGGTGGGCGGGGTGGTCTTCTTCGTCGGCAGGTCATACAGTGTGATCTGGGATGCCATTTTGGGAGTTGCTGTATTGGTCGGTGGAGCGGAGTCGAGGAGTGCGTGAAAAGTGAGTGTCTTGGGGATGCCCCACCTCTGTCTGCAGCTCGAAGGGTTTAACTTAGCACGCTTTGCAGATCGAGCTTGTGTTCCAGACCACATGCAGATTTGCTCGCCTCTGCCATCACGAAGACTCGGTCAAGCGAGGGACACTCGTCTGGCGCAGTACGGCTGCACAGATGGGATTGTTGCATGTGGAAGCCGAGCAGTATCGAATGCTACCACCCAATGCGCGGCCGCGTGATATGTCAATGACAGGACGCCGAATATGCAAGGCGCTGGTCGAAGAAGGACGGCTGTCGAGCATTGCCGCGACGGGTCTCGGATTGCCAAAGTGGCTGGTCAAGTGAATGCGTTGTCGGTCTTCGCGCCTGCAAATCGAGCAAGGCTGCAGGTGGATGCAGCTTCGTCCAAACGCTCGAGCGCCTGCCAACGGTAAGTCTCTGCTTTTCCGCCATGTTCGCCGCACCACCGCCTCCTCGCCTCTCCCACACGCCCGCCGCCGTGAGGACGTGGCAACTTGCCCAAGGATGGCGCAGCCTCGCAAGCCTCAAACCCACGACACGCACTCAGAGCCTCGCCGGAGTTCGTTGCGGCGCCTGTCGTCCATCGCATCGCTCCACACGCTCAACCCCTTCAACCGCCGGCGCAGCAACAACAACGTCGAACACTCGCCATCGACGACCGCCAGCAATGTCTCCCTCTGCAGTATCATGGCTAATGCCTCCGACCACCAAAAAGACACGAACACGTCCGACATCTCCACCGAGAGCGACAAGTTCGACCAGGTGCCGCCTCTTCCCGCACTGTCCTTGCGCAGGAGCAGCTACATCTGTCTGCCCGATGACCCCATCGGTGGAATGCCGAGAAGCAGAACGTTTAGCAATCTTCCCTTGCCGACTCGAGCGAAGAAGTCGGCCAGCAAGCTCCAGCAGTCCAAGTCGCACGCACGCCTGCCCTCGTACGGTAGCAGCAGCAACATGCCGCCATCGCGACTGCCAACGCCCACCATTTCAACCCGCAAGCACTCTTCCAGCCGTCTGGTCAGCGTGAATAGCAACACGTGGAATGCGGGCAAAAAGCTGATGCGATCTGACACGGAGCCGCTGTTCCCACATGCGCTGCAGCGTGAGATGAGCGTGCCTCGCTCGACTGCATTCAAGGAAAACATCTCCTTGAGTCCGATCAAGCCACTCTCTCCGTACGACGACAACTTGTTTGGCTCTCCGTCACGGAACTACCGCAGTAGGCAGGACTGGTCGGAAGATGGCGAGGACGACTTTCCAACCTGCGCGGAGCCTTCGTCCGGGCTGTCATACCAGAAGACCGCCGAGCCACGCGGTGTTGCCACTCGACGGCTTTCGCAGAAATTCGAGAGCAGTCCAGCATATCGTGGTCTGACGGAAAGACCGCCGACGCCAGGCAAACCAGTGCAGCGATGGCACTCCCAACCCATACTGGCCAATGCGACCAACTTCCGCAATTCCTATGGCTCCGAGATCAAGCAGACTCGCCTGATGTCTGCTCGTCAGGCGCCTACGCCGCCTCCCGCAAAGTCGCCTTCGACCGAACTTCTTCTCAATACCGCGCGTGCTAGAGCCTTGAGCAACTCGTCTAGCCACCACCTCCGCATTGTCTCTTCCCAAACTGCGAGAGTTGCCGAGGGGCACTCGCAGAAAACCATTACCAGGACCCGAGCAGGCTCATCCAAGGCCAAGCCCGGAGCAGTAAGTCGACCAGTCCCACAAGCAGAGCACCAGCTGACTATGCATTCCCAGGTCACATCTGCGCAACCTCTGACGTACTGGACGGGCCGCTTCTCCTCTCTCAACGACCGCTATCGCAATGAAGAGCTCGCTGCGACTGATCTGTCCAACCCTTCCATTGCCAAATTCGAAACAGACAAGATGCATACAACTGCAGCCAGCCACCGCCGCATGCGCAAAGCGATTCAACATTTGCACTCTCTTTGCGTCACTGCTGAAGCCGAGCAGTCTTTCTTCGTCTGGCAACAGGCTGTGGCCGGTGCTCTTGCCATCCCCGAGTTGGCTCGCTCAGTGCCCGTCACGGAGTCGCGCACTTGCGCTCTCGAGATGAGTTTGAGAAGCGACGAGAGCTTCACGCCACCGAGCGAGACGCGGAAGTTGAACTTCATGGATCGCCTGCTGGGTCGCAGGCAGAAAATGGTCGCGGACCGCCCTTCGATGGCGCCGGCTGTCGGTGGATTTCAAAGCTTGATCGAGTAAAGTCCAATGATTGCTACAATTAGGTGTACGATATCCAAGCCAGGAGGCGGGAGGAAGGGTTAATGCGCGTGAGATGCTGCTGAACAGATATTTCACTGACTGAAAGCAAATCACCATGTTGGTACACGTTTAATACTCACGAAATTATCGATGCATTACGCCAAATGCTGCTTGTGAGACCCACCAACCCCCCTGTATCCCAAATTTTGAAGCAGAGCGGGTCATGCTCGTTGAACCAGATGCTCCAAAAGCGCCTCGCTATGCATTGCCTCGTGTCGATCTCATGCTGTCTTGCCAAAGCCAACCACATTATGATTTGCCTGCAGCAGCAGCCTCTTTTGCCTCTCTCTTTCTCGCTGCCTGGCTCTTGAAATATGTGCTCATCTGCTCCATTCTGGTCACGAAGAACGATTTCTTGTGCGGAAATTCCTTGACCAAGATGCCCAGAGCTTCTGCGTACTGGACTGCTTTCGTGTAGTCATCATCCGTACCGACGTCGCGAATCAAGAAACCCTTAGTGCTCTTCATCCGCTCGCCTTCAATCTGCCATAGCCGGATCTGATCCACGACCGTGGGCGGCAGAATAGGGGCCGAGTGCAACGCTGCCTGGCGGCGCAAAATCGGATGCGCGTGGTTTTGCAGGTACGAGATGATCTGGTCGCTGGTGATGCCGCTGGCGATGGCAGTCTGAATCGAAGGTTTGGTGATTTTGGCTGTTACGAGGTTCGGGTAGCGGGTGTGCAAGTTGGCAAAGAGGGAGAGAATGGAGATCGGCAAGGGCGAGGAGGTGTAGGCGTAGAGTCGGTAATTGGTTTCGAGAATGATGTAGCCTTTTTCGGAAGCGGTCGATGCAGGGTCGTTGGGGTCGGTGGTGGTGGCTGCGAAACTGTTGTTAGGCAGCGCTGGCGCCTCAGATGTGAGTGTCGTGGCTAGGCGTGTGGGATAGTATCGATCGGAATTGGGAGAACGGCGATAGACTAGGCCAAAGTCTGTGAGGTCCTCCAGCATCTGCAGTTGCGTAGGGGTCAGGTTTGATGTCGAATAGCTGATGCCCAATTCGAGGGAGCCGAGTGTGAAGAGGAAGGATAGCACATCAACGGAGTCCATGTGCAGCTGTCATCACGCAGTCAGTTGGTTTTTCTCATGGGTCGTGAAATCGAGACCTACATCGGCAGATACTTCCAGATACACAATCAGCAAGGACCAAATTTGAGCATTGACATCCTGCAGCAGGAACGTGAAACCGTCCTGCGTAATGGCCCTACTTCGTCCTCTGACCACCACGAATCTGCCCTTCTCTAGCAGTGTCCTCGTGCCAGTTGAGATCTCAATACCAGCACCCAAACCAGCAGAAGCACTTCCGACCACGTAGTAGAGAATGGCCTCCCACTGCTTGCGGGCGAAAGTGTCCAGGTACTCGGCGGTCACTGGCGTCTTGTCCGGCTCTGAACATGGCACGCCGAAGCTACTATGCTTGCCACCGCCGGTCAGAGCCATGCGCAGACTCTTGCCAAACGCAGGACTCAGGCGAAACGCCTGGCGTCCCTTGTACTGCTCCTCGTACACAATCTTGAGCCGTTGCAATATGCTGAGGGCACGTTCCTTGACTTGTGTGCTGTGGTGGTCCGGCTTGACCCATGCGTCGAGCTCCGATGCCGCGAAGGGGTGTGGGAGGTAGAGCATGGCCATGACAATCGTCTTCGCCAGGTGCGGCAGCATGCGGCGGAAGATGGCGAGCGCTGTGGATGGCTGTTGATACAGCTTCGTGAAGGTCGTTCCGGGCAACTGCTCAAGGTACTCGAGCGCCCGCTGCGCCGAGGACGACATCTTGCGGAAGACGTCGGTGCCGCTGGCGAGCGGTGCAGGAGTTTGAGGTGCGTGCCATCGTTGATGCACAAGGGAAAGTTGCCTATGACACTCGATTCGCGAAGCCGCAGCGCTGGGACGTGCCGCAGTCCGTGCGTCGGATAATAGTCTACTCAGTGATCTCACCTTTCCTCGAACAACACACATTAATCTTTTTCGAGACCATTACATGCTATCAATGATTATCTCTGGGCATCGACACCTTCTGCGCGACTCTCTGGAATTGCGTCGCCCGTCGGAACACCATACCCTCACTTAAAGGGCCGACCTCCCTCCTGAAGAAGTCTTGATACGGCGTGTGGCTCTCCACCATTTTATACCCACCCTTTGCCATCAGTTCCTCCCTCCTTGCAGCAATCTCCTCTTCAGGAATCAACATGTTCACTTTTCGCCTGGTCAAGTCCACTCGCAAGAGATCTCCGTCTCTCAGAATCGCCAGGTTACCGTTATCAGCTGCCTCTGGGCTTGCATTTAGAATCGAAGGGCTCCCGGAAGTGCCAGACTGGCGCCCGTCTCCTACGCATGGCAGGGAGTATTTCAAGCCTTTCTTCAACAGGTGACCCGGCGCGGTCATATTGACCACTTCTGCCGCCCCAGGGTAACCCAACGGCCCAGCACCACGCATCACAAGGATAGTCCGCTCGTCAATCGGCGCAGTCTCAATTCTAGCGTTGTAGTCCTCCGGGCCATCGAAGACTACAGCCTTCGCTTCGAAAGCATTAGGATCATCAGGATTCTCGAGAAAGGCCTCTCTGAACCCGGCGCTGATAACCGAAGACTTCATGATGGCGCTGTCGAACAAGTTGCCGGTCATGTGCGCGAAGCCGGCGTCAGTCTTCATTGGTTTGCCGTATGGCAGAATGACCCTTCGATCCCACGTCTGTCTCCGCTCAACATTCTCCTGTATCGTCTTGCCGTTTGCCGTGATGGCGCGTGCATGCAATTTCCCTTGCTCAAGGAGCTCCGCCATTACCGCCGGAAGACCTCCGGCACGGAAGTACTCTTCGCAAAGATATTCGCCTGCAGGCTGAACGTTCACCATTAGAGGGACGCTAAAACCGATGCGATCCCAGTCATCCAAATCAAGCGGCACGCCGATATGCTTCGCAATAGCGCATAGATGGATTGGAGCATTTGTCGACCCACCAATCGCCGTGTTCGCCACAATCGCGTTCTCGAAGGCTTCCCTTGTCATGATATCCGATGGCTTTCTGTCCGCGCGCACCATTTCCACAATCTGCACTCCAGTCTTATACGCACACTGTGCCCGCTCCTTGTACGGGGCTGGGATAGCAGCAGATCCCGGTAATGCCATACCAAGCGCCTCAGCCAGAGCATTCATGGTCGACGCAGTCCCCATGGTGTTGCAATGCCCAACACTCGGCGTGCCTCTCGTGATCAAATCCGTGACTTCCTCATCATTCAAATCGCCCGCAGCATGCAATTCTCTCGCTTTCCACACCACCGTTCCCGATCCCACTAACTCATTACTCATCTGCCCATATCCATTCAACATGGGTCCCACATTCAAACAAATGGCCGGAATATTCACCGTGGCGGCCGCCATCAGACAAGCCGGCGTTGTCTTGTCGCAACCTGTCATGAGAACGACCCCATCGAATGGATACCCATACAACAACTCGACCAACGTCAAATAACTCAAATTCCGATCCAATGTTGCTGTCGGACGACGAGAAGATTCCTGAATCGGATGCGTAGGAAACTCTATCGCAACCCCTCCCGCGGAACGAATGCCTTCCCGCACGCGGTGTGCCAAGGTGGTGTGGTATTGATTACAAGGCGTGAGATCGGAGCCCGAATTCGCAATTCCAATGATTGGTTTACCTGACATGAGTTCTTCTCTTGTGAGCCCGTAGTTCAAGTATCTGTCGACGTACAAAGCCGACATGGCTCGATCATCTGCGCGATTGAACCATTTCGCCGAGCGGAGGGTAGACTTGTCGCTTGCTTGGATCGTGAATTTGGAGAGCTGGGCTTCAAGTTCTTTCGTTCTTGCCCGAAGCGCTGAAAGTTCCGTCTTGTAATCTTCAATGTCAACGAGTTGATGAGTCGTTCCGTTGGCGTTGGAGCATCCGTTCGATTTGTCCTGCTGGCAGCCGTTGCAGGCTTCACTTGTAGATTCACAACCCATGTTGTTGCTGAGGAAAATGCTCCCTACGGCTTTTTAGGCTGTCACGATCTCAATTCTCTGTTATTTCAACGCGCAGGCAGGATTTGTCGTTGAATCAGAATATGCAGACTATAAGCATCCCGCTACAATCAAAGGCCGACGTGACCAAGGTCGGCCCCACTTATAGCAGCAGTAGGCTAAATATAGTTGCTAAAAGAACAACTCACGGCTGTTTAACAGCACTCCTTCACCTCTGTCTACTGGCATTTTTCGCATTCATACTGCTGCTTAATACTTATGGCCAAGTCTATGTGAGCCTCAGCTATTAATGGCGATCAATGAGGTCTCCAAATTGACTGATTTCAGTGACGCCTTCTAAGTTCGCCTCGGAGCTTGTGGGGCAGGTGAACATGTTCCCGAGTGGGTACTTGGAATAGACAGCTCCGATTAGCACGGCAAGTTATGCAGCTCTCACGGTGTTGCGCTTGGAAGTCTGATACCATTGATCCACGAGCGCTGCTACTCTTCAATATTGCGGACTAAGGTCGGTATTTGCCCTCATTCAGCATGATGCTTGGTAAAGGACAACGATACCGTTGTGTTTCCATTTCCTCCTTGCCTCACGATCTTCAACTTGCACAAGGTATGGTACATGTCTCGATGACAAAAGCGTCTCCCGCTCGCTGGTTTGCAAGCTTGATCGACGGTATCCGGCCGGCAATCCCCAGCGTTGTCATGCTAATGGGTATCTTCAGTAAAATGCTCGTAGAAAACCCCAACGCCTGTTCTGTTGTCCAACTTCCCCAATCCATATACATTGTTGCGCCTTGCGACACTGATCTCTGTTGAAGCGGCGGCTTGGCACATTCGTCGTAATCCAAGCGGGATGCCTCAGCTGCAACGAAGAGCAAGAGAGACCGCCCACCGGTCTGCGATGCTGCAGGTTTAAGCAGTGCTATCGGATTCGAGAAAATCGAGGCGGACCCCATGTCGAGTCGTCAGCCCGATAGCATCGACATCATCGTCATTGTCGAATGATGCTGACCTCCTAGGCGTGCGATTTTCCTCATTACTGCTACGAGCACTTGAGCTGTTGTCGTCAGTGTCAAGCATGTCGAATCGATTGGTTAGCGGCACATTCTTGGCTGCCGGCCCCTTTGGCGCGGTCTTCGGCGCAGCAGGACGCGTTGGTAGCGGTACGTCGCACTCATCTGCGAAGAAGGAAATTTTGCAACCGCGGTACGTCTTGCGGCTCATCATGCAAGTGCGAGCAAAGAGTGCGTTGTGCACGGCATTCGTGTACACGTAGGCATTGCCATCACGAAACTTGACGTCGATGACGACCAAGTTGTGAATGTGCTCCAGGTCGTCACGAATCCGGATTTCTGTAAGCCCCCTCTCGGTGGCATTGCGGATGAGAATATTGCGGGTAGCTCCGGTGTCAATCTTGTTCTGAATGTGCGAGTTCAAGCGGAACTGACGTTCGGCCCATCTGACATCCACACGCTTGCCGTGAAGGTAGATATCGTTGCGCTTGACCCAGGCAAGATAATCTGCTGCAGCATCGAGAAAGGTTACGGTCGCGCTTTTCTCGGGTCGCAGGGAGACGTTGAGCAGCTTGCCGCCTTTGATGACCGAGAGCAGGTCGCGATAACTCGTGCGGCTGTTGAAACCCGTGAAGTATAGGGTTCGAAGAGTTTGGCCAGGTTCAGCAAGAGTCTCTTCGATGTCATTTCCCTCATCCATAAAGCTATCAGCGTCGATACAAGTGCCATCGACAATCGAAGAAGGAGGATTGCCATGGCTGACGTAGCGGTGCGAGGCAGACACATTGTTGAAAGTGGGCTGCTTCGACGCAGGAGCGTGCTGGGCTGAGCGGCTGTGAAAGCCGGTGATGCCAGATTTTGAATGAAAAGAAGCGGACGCACCAGATTTGTCCGGTACAGAGCTGTAAGATGCATGGCGGTGCAGATGCACGGGCGGTTGGTCATCGAACTCGTCGGCCCAGGCTTCAACCCCGGGAGTGCTGTTCTTCTGTGCTTCGGGCGACATGCGGCCGGCGATCAGGAGACAGAGCGTGTCGGGCGTAATGCCACCCGAGTAGAGGGCGCTCTTGAGCGCGTGGTACTCTCGAGACTCGCGCAGCTATCACCACGACTATGTCAGCGCTGCCATCGACACGGGATCGCGGAGACGAACCAGGCCATCGTGCTCGGCCCTCGGGATGGTGACGCTGGCGGGATCTTGGCGAGCAGTGTGCTTGAACGACATGTCAGCTGCAAAGCATGGGTACTCCAGGTGGAAACTTGACGGAATCCATGTGTACTCACAAAATCGGCTCTGCAGCGCACAAACGGGGTCAGCGCCTCATCACCAGCATGCACTATCGACATACCTGCGCAGCAAAGCATCAAAGTAGGCCTTGGCGACGGTGACCTGCTGGGCGGGCGCCGCGGAAGCCATCGACGTGCGAACAACGACGTCCGGCGGCGGAGCGTCGTGCACAGGAGAAGTGTGAAGTGTTGTGCTTGCGTGCAGCTCCTTCTGACTTCCGTGATGAGAGACGAGGCAGGCCCCAGAAGCTCTAAGTTAGCGTCCCCGGAGCAGGGGCGATCCCTGCAGCCGGAAAGCTTGGCGACTGCAGCCTCCGTTTGCACTTTCGACGCGTCGAACGCTTCCCGATGCTGTTGCTGTTTCATGGATCAACATGCACCCGTGAGCGTCGCACCGCCGCCATCACCGCCATCACCGCCGTCGCCGCCGCTCGATCCGCGGACCGCGCAACAGGATGCCATCAAACAGCTGGCCGAGGCCGGCAGCGGCGACGGCTCTGTCTGGTCGCAGCTGCTGAGTAACCCGTTCTTCACTGCAGGATTTGGTCTGGCCGGGCTGGGAGCTGCCATGAGATATGGCGCTCAGGGCCTGCGGAGAGCGGGCGGCCTGCTGCGACATCGAATGCTGGTGGACCTGGAAATCACTAGACATGACAAGTCGTATCCCTGGGTCTTGGACTGGATGACCACCCATTATCAGAGTCAACTCGCTTCCCCTGCGTCTAGCAGGCAAGTCGGTGCTCTGGAGGCCATCATTCGCCGTTTCACCCCCGGTCTGCATCATCTTCAGATCAACACAGAAGTCGTCAAGACTGCAGGCGGGTCGGTGCAGACCGCGTTTGCCCTCGTTCCTGGCCACGGCCGTCACATTCTGCGTTACAAGAATGCCTTCATTGCAGTCAATCGAGAGCGCGAGGGACGCAGCTTCGATAGTTCTGGACAGCCTTTTGAGACCGTGAAGCTGACGACCCTCTACGCCTATCGTCATATCTTCGAAGACATTTTCCGTGAAGCACAAGCCATGGCCATGCAGAGGACGGAAGGCAAGACTGTAGTCTACACTACTCGCAACATGGGCTGGGAAGAATCAGGGCAGCCAAAACGTCGTAGGCCATTTGATTCTGTTGTCCTTGAAGAAGGTCTATCCGAACGCATTTTGCATGACGTGCAGGAATTCCTCAACGCCCGAACTTGGTACCTGGATCGTGGCATTCCGTACCGCCGAGGATATTTGCTGTAAGATCTGTCGCCGATCTTGGTAGGATTGTTTACTGAACACGTGCAGATACGGACCACCAGGCACAGGGAAGACTTCTTTTGTGCAAGCACTTGCGGGCGAGCTTGATTTCAATATTGCGATGCTTAGCTTAAGCCAGCGCGGTCTCACAGACGACAAACTCAATCACCTTCTGTTGAACCTACCCGCGCGTACTCTTGTTCTGCTAGAGGATGCGGACGCTGCCTTTGCCAATCGCCGACAGGTGGACGGAGACGGATATTCCGGTGCCAACGTCACTTACTCCGGCCTACTGAATGCACTTGATGGTGTGGCTAGCGCAGAAGAGCGCATCATCTTGATGACGACTAATCACATAGACCGTTTGGACGATGCACTCATACGGCCAGGCAGAGTTGACATGACACTTTACCTTGGAAATGCTACGGAATGGCAGATCGCAAGACTTTGGGATCGATTCTACGCCGACAAGGACCCCAACGGCGAAGGTAGAACCCGTTTCGTGCAGAGAGCCAAAGAACTGGACTTGGTCGGCAATGTGAGCACTGCTGCATTGCAAGGCTTGTTCCTGTACAATAAGGATGATGTGGAGGGAGCGATAGCACTTGTTGACCAGCTTGCAGCACTTCGGCCTGGTCAGCAATCTGCTCCTGATGCTGATTGAACATCACTGATGTTCTGGTCTCCCACAACTCGCCTCAATTCTGAACAAGCTGCACGAGAACGTCATGCAAGCTTGGCTCGAAACTTTGCCGCTCCCACGCCAAGTGTGGGGCCCACGCGGCACTCTTGGTAGGACTGCAACCTGCAAATGTCGCGTGCTAAGTTAGAGCAAGCACGTGGGTGCCATGTCGCCGTCCGCAAAGCTGCGAACGGAAAGTCAGATCTTGATATCAGGCTTCATCTCCCAGCACGCAACATGAGTGGGCATGAAAGCTATGCCACTTGTCTTGGCAAACATGGCACCAACCATGATCCGGCTGAGATCTCAAGCGGCAACTCAAAGACTGTACATAAAATGATGTCGAAATAGGCCAGTAGCACACGGCTCGTTGCTCTCAGCTTTCTCTGCATTCACCGCCATGCTTTCACGCAGTTTATTTGCGGCATTGCCGGCTCTCCTCGTCTGTGCTCAACAATACAGCCTCACTGAAATAGGTGGACGCAACACTCTAGATTACCGACTCCATCTCAAGATCGACGGAAAGCCGGCGTCATTCTGGCACGATGTCGCCGTGTATCCTCAGCAAGGAAACGCATCCATCGTGAACTTCGTCGTCGAGATTCCCCGCTGGGAGGACGGCAAGATCGAGATCCGCCGCGACGAGCCTTTGAACCCTATCTTTCACGACGACAATGATGAAGGACCTCGCTTTGTGGAGAGCGTCTGGCCACATCGCTCGTATCCGTTCTTGTATGGCTCCATACCGCAAACATGGGAGAGTCCCAATTTCAACCACTCTTTCACCAGTGTTCCTGGCGACAACGATCCAGTGGATGCGTTTGACATTGGACAGAACATCGGCTATGCCAGACAGATCAAGCAGGTGAAGATTCTAGGAGGTCTCGCTGTGATTGACGGCGATGAGACAGATTGGAAGATTCTGGTCATCGATGTCAATGACCCTGTGGCGCCATATGTGAACGAGATCCGGGATCTTGAACAATATCGACCGGGTGTTGCAGAGAGCTTCAGGCAGTGGTTCCGAGTAAGTGGCATCGACTTCGCGAAAGCTCTGTCGCAAAGTCCATTCGCTAATCAAAAGTACATGCAGACATACAAAGTGCCGCGCGGAGACGGCATCCTCGCTATCGCCGGCGAAAATTACCAAAATGCGACCTTTACGTCTTCCATCATCGCCGAATCGCATGCGTGGTGGCAGGAATTGGTTGCTGGCGAAGTCGACAGCAATGAAATCAATTACAATCAAACAAGCTCGGCAGAATACGAAAACAGCTATGTCGAACCGGGAAGTGCGTGGGACGAGTTGGAGATCCCGAGATGGTCCACGTATGGTCAAGCTGCGCAGAAGCCCGAACGCTTCAACCGCTAGTATTATCTTGACGCTAATGAGGAGCTCATCGTGTTGCCTGGAGACTATTCGCCACCAGAGGAGGACTGAGCAAGTTGGGAACTGCTGGTATTACTACTCAGCTGACCGGGAGAACGGACGACTGAGAGAACAGCCATCTTATCTCATATATTGTACATTGATCAGACGCCAAACATATCTCATCGTGTGATCAGGCTGGCACAATGCTACCCTTTTTGATCAGATCCTCCGGAAAATCCTTCAGAGGGTCTTCGTGGTCGAAACTGTATTCTGCCCTCTCTTCTCGTGTCCAATGACAGATATTGAAGCTCTCACCGCCCCAGAAAGGCGCACCAACATGATGTCCTCGCCACCAAGAATTCAACTGCAATCACTACATTAGCCCAGTCTCCGCGCACTGCCGTTGGGCGGTTTATACCCACCGAAGACGAGAATTTCCAATTTCCGTTCTTGCGATCGAAAGGTTTCGTTTGTACACGGCTGAAAGCACCTTCAATGTCTGCCACTCCAACTTCGAGCAAATCGATCTCGGCTTTCATGGCATATCCCACGATGGCTTCTTGCCAATTCATATCCAAACAGTTTTCGAGTTCCAGCTCGAAATCTGTAAAATACAGGGAGGCGTTGAAGAACAAGCCCATGACGAGACCAAGATCCTGAAACTTTGACTCTTTGTGCAATTGGCCGACATGCTGAATGGCATCGAGGGCTGTGAGGATGGTGCGCCCGATGATTTCTGTCAGTATTTGAACACCTTTGCCATCGTCGGCGTGAAGCCACATGTGCCGATGGATGCCGTGATTCAGGTAGTGGCCGAGTGCTGCGACGGTAGCCCACGCTTTGTGGAGATCTCGCGCTTTGAAGGCCTTGTCGGCAGATTTGCACTGGATTGGGACGGTTAGTGGAGACGGATGTGAGATTAAACAGCTCTGACGATACCAGGTTTCCGATGAGATCAATGATGGCATATGGCCAGTAGTCTGTGTAGACGTGCAGCCCGTAGCGATCCGGATTGCGCTGTGATGTCTCGATGCAATTCTCGTCGGCTATTTCGATGGCCTCACGCATAGCGATCCATTTGTGGGCAAGATGCTTTGCTGCTGGAGCTTTGAACAATTTTTTTTTCGATTCTGGATCATTGGAGTCGGCATCATTCTGCTCATGGCATTCCTTTGCCCAGCGAGGCTTGGGGAGGCATAGGTATTCGTATTGACCTTCGAATTTCTGCTTGTTGAACTTCTGGTTATAATTTGCAGGCATTATTACAAGTAGTCAGCTGGAATCTGGGAAATGATTGCAGTATGGCGATGAAGTGAGATGCCCATAGGCCAGAGGCTCCGCGAGCCGGACATAGGATAGTGAAATGGGATTGTGTGCATGACGTGTGGGCGGATATGACGCGTTGTTTGAAGGGTCTACGGGTTCGTGACACGCTAAGAACGCGTGCAACACGTGCCGGAAAATTGTGAGCAGTCACAAAATGCTCATGAGAGAGGACGGATTCTTGCACGTAAACCGCGTCGCTGTTCCTATCTGGATCTTGGCGAGCGTGCGAGGATGGAGAGTCTTGCCCGCCAGTGCGTAGGCGTCGTTCTCGTCGTGTACCGCAGCTTTACTTTGTAGAGGACTCGACCTTCAGCTGGGACAGAGCCTCAGAGGCCAGTAGCCATGGCGGAGTCCGCCTGTGTTCAATACCGCTCGGGCAAGCGCGAACTACTTTGGAGACTTACTCCTACCAAGGCAACCGCTTGCATGCCAGTATCCGCGCTACGAGGGGCACCCATCCGGTGGGTCGAGCATTTCTCCTCGTCGGGCACAGCAACACATGCCCTTGTCTGCTGGCATATGTCCCAAAAGTCCTCTTAGTCGTGGTGGTTTGAACGCTTTTCAGAACCTTGTCTCCATTGTTGCGAAGTGCTGGTGCCAGTAGTCATCCACCACCTGCCGCGGCGCCCGTCTTCGGTGCGAAGAACATATCCCTCTGCCATCTCGCCTCTTCAATGCTCTCCAGTATGTCTGCCTTCGCTTCATGCTTCCCTGCTTTCATCGGGCTCTTCTTCAGCACGTCTTCTGGCGCAAATCTCCTCGCGGCCTCTTTGATCGCACTGACGTCGAATATCCTGTGATGCAGATGCCTCACGACTGGGTTCCACGGCTCTTGAATGAGAAATGCCTTGTCCGCATGTACTGTGTTTCCCGCTAGCAAAGCCTTCTTGCGTTCTGGACAATGCTTCTTGATATACGCGAGCAACTCCTCCGACGCTTGTTCGGCCGTGGTGGTGCTCTCCAGACATTGCTGTGTCAGACCAGAGGCGCCGTGGTGCTCGGTGCACCACTCTCCCATTTCATCCAATTGCTCTTTCGTGTGGCGGATTACAGCTTCGTAGCCGGTCTCGTCGAGGAGGTTCAGTTCGTAGTCGGTGATGAAGCACGCGAGAGACATGATGGTGTCTTTGTCCGTCAATCCGGTCATCTCACAATCAATCCACACCAAGTGTTCTTTCGATCGTGATTCGGGCATGGCGCGTGGATGGTGTGTCGACGAAATGGGCAGAATCGGAGGCGCAGAGGTGTCATGTAGTCGTGCAGGCCTGCGGGATGGCTAGAAAGGCTTGGCTGAAACATGAACTAGTTAACGCAAAGTGATTGACGACGACATACATTCTGCGAGATTTCACCACAATTGCTGCATCGGAAAGGGTGCGTATTCCAGACTGTGTTCGCCGCCCCGGTGTCACCAACGGCACTTTTGGCTTGGGATAATGCTGCCGGCTAATGAGCAGCTGTATTACCTCACGGAGGACGCCCTTTCTACAGATAGCTCCGAGTGCGATCACATCTACCAATGAAGACAACCGCATTGACTCGCATCACGGCTGATAATCTTCTCTGTCGCGGGTCAAATCAATTTCCCAGCCCGTCGCTGCAACAGGCAGTCATTCTTTCTGTCATCTATAGCTAGGGCTGAGCCAAAGTGCTTGTCGTGCGTGCTGAGCAGTGCTCAAGATGCGTGCGGAAACTAAAGCGTGCCAAGTGCATTGTCACATTCATCGCACTAACTTACAGGCGAGGTCGGAGCGGAAGCGTGACGGCATCTGCATCTAGCCTTCGTGAAACAAACAGAATCACGCTTCGTCAGGGAAGTAGCTAAAGCATTACTTCTGTATGCCACAGAACCCCGTCTGCGTTGCGCAGACCCTTCCCTTTTGTTCTTTTCCGCCAATATTTTGCTGGTCTCGGGTTCGAATCTCGGGAATTGTTGTTTTGCTCCCAGTTTTGCTCATCAACAACTTGCGGCCCATTGCTCCTGCGCAAGTGCGTCCCTTCTGTTCTTGTTCTTTTGTGTCCCACTTATCCGGTCAGGCCGATACCTTTTGCCATACAGCACCTTCGTCTCTTCATCAGATCGGACCCAGAGTATGTCATAATCGCTCGCCGCGGTCATGGCAGCATCTCGTTGTGTGTGCCATCCCTTGACGACTCGCACATTCAAGCCCTGTTTTCGATACTGCTCAAGTATAGCGTCTCCAGTCCGCAATTCGTCGATCGCCCTCATATTCGCGTTCGAGCTTTTCTGGCGGCGTTCGGGTGGGGTGTGGATGTACACCGTGATCTGGGTAGGATCCACGCCGTTGCGAAGAAGGTACTGCAGTGCAAGGCTATCTGCGCCTTCAGCATTGGATACGATGAATTGGTCCTTTGCGTCGATGGCACTGTCTAGTGCTTTTCGGTAATGCTCTAGGAACTGTGCTTCAGGCAGGTCTATATGGCCAGAAACGAAGGCGACTCTGTGCTGTTTCTCGGTAGTCGGTGAGTTCATCATGGCATGAGAATGAATACTAAGTCCTTGCTAAGTTCCCAGCGTGTGGCTCACAGACTGATATATCTCCACAACCAGAAGGGTACCGGCGGTGTCCCCTTTAGGGGCCAGAGCCAAGGCATCATTGCGGCGCAGCATCATGATCTTACAGTAGGATAACGTACTATGGCACCCTTTTCACCTCAAGATTGAACGACACTCTGCTCGCCGAAAGAATGAGAGGTAAGACTTCGTGTCCACCAGGCGACAGCTGCAGTGCAGTGCAGCGATACCAAATCGTGCCAAGTTGCGGGCCGTTCTCACAGCATGCGCACGAATGGCAGAAACGCCTGCCAATCCACACCCTGCAAGGTTCCCATGTTTGCATCTACCACCTACCACCTTCATCACTTCACACGCCACACAGCACATCCGAAGTCAGTCATTCTTGGTTAGCTATTGAGGGACTTCGTCAGAAGGACGAACTTTTCAGCAAAGAAACACCCATTGCCCCATGTGACACCATCTCTGTGCGCAGACACAATCTAGCGTAGCATGCCAGCAAGACTCTATGCCACTACAGAGACCGAGAAAAGGCTAGTGCGACCTGGTCAAGAGCTCACAGTTAGTATGCTGGAGTGCGGTCATCCGTCCCAGATGGTGGCGCGTTGGTGCTCCGCGGTATTTCAAACAACTTCCAAGTAGGCATCGCGGCACGATGACAAGAACTAGCTCTGCCTTTGAGAAATGAAATGCAATAACACCAGGGCATGATCTATCAGAATCTTTGCCGCTGCACTGCAGTGCTGTCACGATTGTTGTAGGATGTTGGCTTCGACGTGAGCTGCGTTCCGTGTGTGGTCATCACAGGTCCCGCAGACGCCGATAGCATCTGGATGAGATCAACACAGATGTTCTGGATTCTGGATTCTGGGCAACTCAGCTGCGGCAGACCCTGAAGAATGCTTTTTCGCAGCTATTGAAACAGTCGCGGCCGGCAGAGTGGCTCCGCTCGTCAGCGCATAGCAGGAAATCGTGTTCCGCAGAATTGAGCAGCCTCTCCACAACCTGTGCAAGCTCTGAAAGAGTACACGGCCTCATTTACATCGTCCGCATATCTCGCCGCAACTTTTATCGAACAGATCTACATATCCTCTTTACGAAGGTGTAGTAATGGGCTCTGACTGCCTTCTCGTGGCAGTCACCGCAACAGCCAAGACTTTGTGGCTCGAATCTCTAGCTCCCAAAGTGTAGTTAGTATCCACGGTCACATGTGTGATTGACTCACAAGTTCTACGCCATGGGTAGCTCAAGTAGACAAGGAATCCATTGGCTAACCTACTAATGCCTTATCATCACGCATCGAATTTTGCTTGTCTTCGCTTCCCCAACGAACATTCCAGAAGCCTTCTCTCACCACAACGGCACCCGCAGCGATCCGACAAGTCTTTCCCATAAGATGACAATCCAGCAACACGCATCGGCACCCACAAGCATCAATCATGACGAGGATCATTCACAGGCCAATCAATGCAGTCCAGCATCCTTGACCGGCAGCGATCTAGTTAAGCATCTGGAATGGATTGTCTACTCCTTCGCGGACGCGGTCAACCGTCGTGATCTCTCATGGCTCGAGAACAAGGGGCCCTTGTCAAAATACATTTCTCTAGATTTCGTCGGCGACCAGGAACGCTTTCCCGGAAGCTCACATATTGGCTTAGTTGGGCGCGAAGAACATGCCAAATTCATGCCAATGGTTACGAAGTGGTTCCCAAACTACAAAATCCGCGTCTTTGACTTCAGCACTTGCGTTGATGAGAAGCTGGGGAAGGCCGTGATGTTTTACAATGGCCAGTCGGAGGGAATAGGTGACCTTTCTATGCCCAGTACTTGCACGATGGAGCTCCAGAGGTGTGACGATGGTTATTGGAAGATGCGTAAATTCCGCAGCGTTCGAGGCATGGTTGACGGATGTGAGCTTGTCAGTCCCGAGGTAGACTGTTAAGGAGCAGTTAGATTCCAGCTCTTTCTTCTGATACTGTCCGTTTTCTGCGAATTTCAACGTGTGGTGGAAGTTATCAGTAGAATTTACCTAGATCAATGTCTCAGGCGGCACTGTACGTTACAGTCGTAGTTAGTGTTATGCCTGGGCCACGTCACAAAATTATGTGACCGTGTGACCGACGTGACCGAGCTGTGACCGACGCTTTTGCTATGTGGCCGGCCTATGACCGAAGTAACCGAGATTCGTAGGCATTTTATCGACTATCGAGGGACCTTCTAGCTCTAGAAAGCTAGTATATACTAAACAATACTCTATATAGTTTATATCTCGAGTTCTAGGAGCCTAGCTATAGTATAGCGTATAGTATTTTAGTCCTATTTTCGAGGCATTTCTCGTCGCGTTACTCTAATATCGATTTAGTATACTTAGCTAACTAGTTAAATACTTACTATAAGAGCGATAGCTTAGGGGGCTAATAGCTTAGGGGGCGTCTAAGTTAGACGCCAAAGTATCCGGCTTACGCCGCGTATACTCGGCGTAAGATAAAAGTACGCTAAATATATATAGAGGAATCGGCAAGAATTAGTCTCTTAATATCTCTAACAGGTATAGTTAGGGGCGCTTAATATATTGCTATATACTAACCTTTATAATACTAATTCTTCTACCTTATTAAGAGTAGCGATCTATTAAGGCCTACTATACTTACGCGAGGAGCATCTATATAGCTAGATAACCGTAGCGAACGTACTAGGTCTATAGTACTACTATTAGGCTATATAGGAGAGTTACTAGACTCTAAAGCTAAAGAAGACGAGGAGATAAACGACGCTAACGATACGTAGGCAAGGCGTAAGTATCTTAAATAAGAGAACGCTATACTACGCGAATAGCTCGAACTCCGCGCTCTCTAGGTAGAGAATAAACGCTTAACGCGAGAAGTTAGAACGACTACCCTATTAATACGCTTAAGTATAATAATAAGAAGCCTCGGCTCGAGGTACTTTAGTATAGTAAGCATTACTAGAGATACTAAGGATAGTACGCGTTATAGTAGCGACGAATTTCCGCCCTATAAATCTATTAAGCTCCGCTCTTCTAAGCTATTTAAGAGTAAGACCGTTAAGGAAGCCTAGGAATACGTCTACGTATATAAAGTAAACTTGCCTACGAAGTCCTATTATATATCTCTACGTAGTCGTAGGTAGAAATAGGCAGCTCCGGCTATACTAGCAAAGTATAGGGCGGCTAGATACCTATAAAGAAGTAGGGAGAAAGCGATAAAAAGTCTAGAATTTTAACCTAAGGAGATCTAAAGAGCTTCTAAGAATATAATAATAGAGTTAGCGCGGCTATTACTAATATAAGACGCTAATACTCGACTAAAGAATAGCCTTTTTAGGTAGTAAATACCCTTATAGGCTTAGAGGCTAGAGTAGTAACCTAGCCTTACTATAAGCTAAAGAGAAGAAGCTAAGTATACCTAAGAGGAAGCTTTAATATAAAAGAGTAAGGACGGAAGGAATAGAAGCAAAGGAATAGTAATACCCTTAGAGATACTAGGATAAATAGCTACTAGGAGCCTTTATTTAAATAGGAGACTCTAAGGTAGGATTAGTCCTCCTACTCTAGAGCTCTTTAAAACTTTAAGTCTAAAGGTAGAGCATCTAATATAAGCTATCTCTATACTATACTTAGGGCTGCCTATAAAGATACTACTATTCTAGATACTCTAGGAAACTAGAATTTCTTTAGATATAAGTTATATAACTAGATACTAAGTAAGGTAAAATCTAAGTAGGATTTATATAGGGAGATACCTACTCTAAGAACTAGTAAGAAAGAGTTAGATATAGATTAATATAGGTACTAGTATAGAGGCAAAGGCTATATATATAAGCTAGAGCCCTTAGGCTAGTAGGTAAGAGGATAGGCTCTTTAAGTACTAAAGATATAGATACTATAAAGGAATATATAATAAGGGAATATTAGACTATTAAGATAACGTTTATCGTCCTATAGAGCTTAGATACTACGGAAGCGGCAAGCTATATAGAGCTTGCTATAAAATATATAGATATAAGGAGGTTTTTATGCCGGAGTACTTTATATAAGGGCTTTTCTACCTACGAAACATATAGGGCGTGCTACTTACTCTATATAAAGAGGTAGACTAGCGTATAAGACTTATCTATCTATATAAAGTAAACTTTATAGCCGCGCCGAGGAAGTTTATAATAGAATACTAGAAAGTAATCGCTAGTATTATATTCCTCGTAGGCGAAGCGTAAGAAGCCTAGTATAATAAGTATCCTAGTATACTCCTAGCGAGGTATACTTAGGCGTAGTTCTATAAGTTCCTATACGATATTATCGGGGATTAAGCGAACCGCTAGCTACTCGTAACTATTAAGTACGAGATAATACGCTAAGGCGAAAATTAAAGTATACGATAATTCGTAATAGACCTTAGTAATCTC
Organism: Cercospora zeina; assembly: GCA_022702355.1. NCBI lineage: Eukaryota > Fungi > Ascomycota > Dothideomycetes > Mycosphaerellales > Mycosphaerellaceae > Cercospora > Cercospora zeina. Next base: position 2,216,413 of record JAKLWX010000005.1, read on the forward strand.
GAGGTATAGCTTAGCGACTATACCGAGACGTAGTTAGTTCGCTAGCTTCTTATAAAGTTAAAGCTATCGCTATAGAAGGATATTATTAAGAACTATATTATCCTAACGAAGCGCGCCGACCTCGTCGCTCTAGTACGACGCCTTAAATAGGTAGAAAGGTTAATACTACGCGATATAGGCTTACGCGACCGTAATAAGGACGCGTTATACTAGTAGTCGAAGTATAAGAGGATCGATAGTAACGTATATACCTCTAAAGGTAGTTACGAGTCTAGCTCGAAGAAGAAGAATTCTTAGGATAAGCGTAAAGGCAAAGATAAGGACTAGTAACCTAGGTATTACGGTTATAACGAGGTAGGCTATATCCGTCTAGATTATCTAAATAAGGATAGTAATAAGCCGGCGGTCCGTAAGGTAGCCGTAGGCAAGTTAAAAAAAGTAGAAGCAATAGAGATATTACGTAAGTCTCTACTACTAAAGTAGATAGTATAGGGTACCTACCTATATAATACGTGCTAGTAGTACGAGTACGAGAAGAAGTTAAGTCTTAGGAGGGCCGTAGGCTAGCCGAGTTCCTTCTCGATAATACTATAGATATTAATATAGTATTACGAGCCTTTATACTCTAGTATAAGTTGCTCTTATAGCCAAACGCGGCCTTACCGCCGGCTACTACCTTTACGGGTAAACTAGATTATTATTACGGTGCGTACTATATATATATAAGGGCCTACGAAGTTCTATTATATACCTCTACGCGGTCGTAGGTAGAAATAGGCAGCTCCGGCTATACTAGTAAAGTATAGGGCGGCTAGATACCTATAAAAAGGCAGAGAGAAAGCGATAAAAGGTCTAGAATTTTAACCTAAGGAGATCTAGAGAGCTCCTAAGAACATAATAATAGAGTTAGCGCGGCTATTACTAATATAAGATACTAATACTCGACTAAAGGATAGCCTTTTTAGGTAGTAAATACCCTTATAGGCCTAGAGGCTAGAGTAGTAACCTAGCCTTACTATAAGCTAAAGAGAAGGAACTAAGTATACCTAAGAGGAAGCTTTAATATAAAAGAGTAAGGACGGGAGGAATAGAAGTAAAGGAATAGTAATACCCTTAGAGATACTAGGATAAATAGCTACTAAAAGCCTTTATCTAAATAAGAGACTCTAAGGTAGGATTAGTCCTCCTACTCTAGAGCTCTCTAAAACTTTAAGTCTAAAGGTAGAGTATCTAATATAAGCTATCTCTATACTATACTTAGGGCTGCCTATAAAGATACTACTATTCTAGATACTCTAGGAAACTAGAATTTCTCTAGATATAGGTTATATAACTAGATACTAAGTAAGGCAAAATCTAAGTAGAATTTATATAAGAAGATACCTACTCTAGGAACTAGTAAGAAAGAGTTAGATATAGATTAATATAGGTACTAGTATAGAGGCAAAGGCTATATATATAGGCTAGAGCCCCTAGGCTAGTAGGTAAGAGGATAGGCTCTTTAAGCGTAAAGAATATAGATAATATAAAGGAATAAATATACTATAAGGGAATAGTAAAATATTAAGATAACGCTTATTATTCTAAGGAAAACTAGATACTACGAAAGCGGCAGGCTATATAGGGCTCGCTATAAAAACATATAGAGATATAAGGAGGTTTTTATACTAGAGTACTTTATATAAGGGCTTTTCTACCTACGAAATATATATAGCGTACTACTTACTCCGTATAGAGAAGTAGATTAGCGTATAAGAATTATTATTATTATATATATATAAGGCTCGCGGACTCCTCGAGGATTAAGCGCGTAACTAGAAGGATCTTCTACGTATATAATATACTAGATCCTAATATTATCCTTAGCTATCTATAGCGACGTATATAACGAGTAAGTATCGATAGTAGTATAGATAAATAGCGTTATAGTAACGATCGTTTCGGCTAATTCGAAGTCCGAGAGGCCTATAAGTTCCTTAAAGACCTTTAGAAGGCACTCGCTATATTTATAGTTAGCCTAAGTAGGATAAGCGAGGAGCCTACTCTAATACTAGAGGAGTTTTATTAGTTCGACGACGTCCTTAACCTAATAGAGGAAATACGAAGTAAACCTATTAATAGCGCCGAGTATACGATTAACCTAAAGCTAAGTACTATACTACCCTTTAGGCCGCTATACTACTAGTTAGGTAGAGAGCTCGAAGAGCTTAAGAAGTATCTAAAGACTAGGCTTAAGTATAATTAGATCGAGCGTTCTAATAGCGAGGCGAGTACGCCTATCCTATTCGTACTAAAGAAGAATAGCAAGCTATAGTTATATATAGACTACTATAGGCTAAACGAGATTACGATTAAGAATTAGTACCCGCTCTCTCTTATTAGCGAAACGCTAGATAGACTTATAGGAGCTACGTAGTTTACGTTACTAGATCTTATAGACGCGTATTATTATATCCGTATTAAACTAAGCGACTACTAGAAGACTACGTTCCGTACGCAATACGGTTACTACTAATACTAGGTAATGCCCTTTAGTTTAACGAACGCCCTAGTAACGTTCTAGGTATATATTAACCGCGCGCTAGTAGGGCTAGTAGATATAAGCTACGTAGTATACCTAGATAATATTCTAATCTATAGTAAGACTCGCGAGGACTACGTACGAGACGTATACGCTATACTTAAGAGGCTCCGCAAATTTAAACTCTATATATAACGCGCTAAGTATAAGTTCTTCTAGAAATAAGTTAACTTCCTTAGGTTTATAGTTACGACTAGAGGCGTAGTAATAGACCCTAGTAGGGTAGCCGTAATCGCCTTATAGCTAAGGCCGACTACTCTAATAGAGGTTTAATTATTCCTTAGGTTCGCGAACTTCTACTACTACTTTATCTTTAGATATTTAAGGGTCGTAGTACTACTAACTATACTCTCGAAGAGCGCGAAGAATAGTAGGAAGCCGGAGCCTATTAGTTAGAGCGAAGCTAAGGAGTAAGCTTTCCTAAAGTTAAAAGAACGCTTCTAGACCGCGCTACTCCTTAGGTACTTTTCTCTTATATTATGCCTATAAGTCGAGACTAATATATCTAACTTCGCTATCGCTAGTATTCTAAGCTAGCTATTCGAGTCGGAATAGTACCTAATCGCGTTCTTCTTATAGAAATAATTAATATCGAGTATAACTATAAGATCTATAATAAGGAACTTCTTATAGTAGTAGAATCCTTTAAGGTATAGAGGCCTTATCTCGAAGGCGCTATATATAAGGTAGAGGTGCTAGTCGACTACGCTAACCTAAAGGCCTTTATAGGTATAAAGTAGTTAATAGGCCGATAGGCTAGGTAGGCTATATTCTTAGCTCTATATAACTTTATAATTAGTTATAGAGTAGGTAAGCTAAACGTAGCCGACGCGCTATTAAGGCATAGCGATTACGTAAAAGATACGTAGGCGATAAATAACCTATTACTATCGCTATAGTAGAAACTCTAAGTTTAGAGCGACCTCCGAGTAGGTAGACCGGTTATAAATCGTATTAAAGCTACCTATAACTACTAGTATATAATAAACTAAAGGGCGGTAACGATAGCGGCTAATAGGACGTAGTCTACTAGCCTCGAACGCTACGAGCCGGGCTCGTATAGATTCGCGCTACTAATATAGGTCGCTAGCGCTATTATTATAGAGGAATAGCTATACGCTAATACCTTAGACCTAGTAATCGGGTACGTAGCTACGCTAGTCTAGCTAGACCCGATAGCGAAGGAGCTATATATATAGGCGGAGAGTAATAAAGGCGAAAGCGATAAGTATACTATCCGAGATAGGTATATATATCGCGAAGAGGTATTATACCTTCCTTACGACCTCGTATTACGAACGTAAGTAATTCGTATATACTACGACGACTTCCTAGCTAGCTATTTTAGTAAGGATAAGACTATAGAACTCGTTAAGAGAAAGTACTAGTAGCTAGAGGTTAATAAGGACGTTAAGTAATACGTCGAATTATATAGTAGCTATTAGAAGGCGAAAGCGAGGCGCTACTATCCCTATAGCGAGATAGTTACGCTCCTTCTACTAGAGCGGCTATAGAAAGATCTATCTATAGACTTTATTATAGACCTTCTACCGAGTAAGTATAATAGTCGTATATTTAACGCGATCCTTATAATTATCGACTACTATTCTAAGATAGTAACTTTCGTTCGGATAATAAAGCGCTATATAAGCGTAGAGCTTACGGACATCCTACTTAATAAAGTTATACGACTTCGAGGTATACCTAGTAGTATTATCTCTAATAGAGAGTCTATATTTACTAGCTAGTTCTAGTTAGACTTCTATTTCGAGGTATACGTAAAACGTAGGCTAAGTATAGTATTTTACCTATAAACGGACGGCTAGACTAAACGCGTAAACTAGACGCTTAAGTAGTACCTACGTATTTATTACGAGGAGAACTAAGACGACTAGGCGTCTATACTAGCCTCTATAGAATTCGCGTATAATAATAGCCTAAATATAATACTAAAGATATTACTATTCCGTATTATCTACGAGTTCGACCCGGACCTAATAATAGAGACTCGTAAGAGGGACGTAATTAAATCTTAGAACGTAGTTCCGCGAGGAGAAGTACTAGTAGTAAAGAATACTATAGAAAGGTTAAAGCGAAATTACGAGGAGTTAATAAAGCGCTAGTAGTAAGTAAGCGAGTCGTAGGCTAAGTATTATAACTAGAAGTATTAGCTAAAGGAATATAAAGTTAGTAATATAGTTCTTCTATTTACGAAGAACCTAAAACTAAAGGTACTATTAAAGAAGCTAGTAGATAAGTTCGCTAGACTATTTAAAGTAATCGACGTAGTCGGGAAGTAGGCGTACTACCTAGCTCTTCTAATAGGATTACGTATCTATAATATCTTCTACGTATCTCTTCTAGAACTCTAGTATAGTAGCGAATCTTAGAAGACTAGCTTGCCTCTTATAGATAATAAAGGCGAGTAGATAGTCGAGAAAGTACTAGAAACCCGAGTCGAGAAGAGTAAGAGGAAGTAGCTAGTCTAGTAGAAAGGCTAGCTAGAAGAATATAATATATAGGAACTAATCGAATATATTAGAGAATATAAAGCGCTCGAGGAATTTAAGGCGTAAGAGTAGAGTAAGAGGAGCTTATATAAGCCGCAAAGTCGACTATTATAGCTACTACGCTACTAATTAACCGTCGCGACTACTATAACTTATAACGAGTACGCGCTAAGCGCTAAGACTATAACGAAACGTTACGTTACGAAAGTTACTAAAAGAAATAGAGGATATAGAGTAGAGAGAAATTATTTATTTATAGTACCTATAGATATAGCGTAAATAGGCCGTAGCGCTAGCGTAGAATAGAAGTACGAAATAAGGTAGCGGACTATATAAGTAGTATAAGAGAAGCGCGAAGAGAGAGTATAAGGAGAGCGCGCGATACGCTAGCTTACTCCTCTATGCCCTTATCCTCCTTCTTCTCCTCGTTCTTCTTATCCTTCTTATTATTATTCTTCTTCTTCTTTATTACGAAGGCCTCGTCGTTAGAGACCTCCTCTACTTAGCTAGCGAGGCGGTTAGTATACGTAGCGTAGACCGCCGTATCGAGCGCTTCTTTCGAGGCGCCGAGTAGACGTAGACGCTACGAAGAATATTAGTAATACGTATAAGAAGTATATAACTCGTAAGATATACCTTATACTTAAGCTTAAAGAGCTTAAAGAATAGGGCGATCTACTTACTAGCTATAAGTAGCTTAGTAGTAGAAGGACCGCTACTAGCTAGTAACGCGCTAGCTCTACTCTTCTTTAGGATCTTAAAGACTCTAGCCGACTTGCTCTTATTAGACTATAGGACCTTAAGGCTATTAGCGATTAGAGCTTATAAATCGATATAGTAGTAGCGGAGCTACTTAGCGCGTACGGCTAGCCTGCCCTCGGCTAGCTTAGTAAGGTAGAAGTATAAGCGCTTCGACTACGTAATAATATCTAGGTCGGTATAGTAGTTATAGGAGTAGTTATTATTATTATAGCGCTAGTAATTCTTCTTCTTATTTAATTTTATAACTTTATTATATAGCCGAACGCCGGCTATACGTACTATATTAGTAAGGAACTCGTAGCTAATATATACGCGGAACGCCGGACTTACCTATTACTAAATATAAGAGGTAACAATAATAGTCGTCGTCCTCTATAGTAGGAAGGTCGGAAATAATATAAGGATCGGCTAAGATTATAAGAGTAGAGATCTTCTTAGGAGGTATAGTACTTATAGAATAAGTACTAGGAAAAGGCTAGGAAGATATATAGATAGTATAAGGCGAGAGCGGGGCGCTTATCTAAAGATAGTATACTAGAATAAGTATTAACGTAATTAGGCGCGAACTTATAGCTTATACCTACCTCGTAATTAATACGCGGCCTATATAGGGTCTATAATATAAAAGTCCCTTAAGATCTAGTATATTACTATAGTACTACTAAAAATTACGCACGACTATAAGCGGCAGAGCAACGTAACCGTAACGTAATAAGAACGCAAGCGGCCGGCTACTATATTAATATAGACTCTCCTACGAGCTAAGGTAGCTCTATAAGAGAGAGGAGATAATTATAAGAGCGATAGCTTAAGGAGCTAATAGCTTAGAGGGCGTCTAAGTTAGACGCCGAAGTATCCGGCTTACGCTACGTATACTCGGCGCAAGATAAAAGTACGCTAAACGTATATAAAGGAATCGGTAAGAATTAGTCTCTTAATATCTCTAACGGGTATAGTTAGAGGCGCTTAATATATTGCTATATACTAACTTTTATACTTACCTAGTACTTTAATAGACTCTAATTAAATCTACTAGGCACTAAATTTTAACGAGACTAAACTAAATTATAAATAAAGTAGGTATTAGTACCTAGGTTCGGTTATATAGTTATAAGCCCTATTTATAACTAAAATAGCGGTTACGGCCCGGTTACGGCCCGGTTATAGTAACCGGTACATTACTAACGTATTTAATAAGTATATAGATTAGATAGGTATATAGATTAATTTATTAGGTAGACTATATACTAAACTTAATTTATTATTTATTCTGCCTCTAATTATAGTAAAACTAGGTCTATAGATTGTTTAGAAGTTACTCTATCTAATAGATAGTTCCTTAAATTATATCCTTAAATACTATACTTACTATAAGTTAGTTTAGCTCTTAGTTTCTTCTTAAGGTTATTAATTATCTATATTACCTAACGAGCCTATGCCTAAGAGGTGTCTCTAAATGCTAATTTATCTATATTAAGTCTAAGTATTAGTTTAACCTTCTTCCTTAGAGCTTTATAAGACTATAATTCTAAAATAATTATCTTTATATTCTTATATTTAGACTATAGAAGAGTTATAGCTACTTATAACCTTTAGAAACCTCTTAATAGTATTAACTAGTAGCCTACTACGGTTCTAATAGGGGTTCTAAAAAGCTAAGAGTACTTAGAATATAGAATAAAAGTAGAAAAAGAATATCGAATAAGTAAGAAGGTACGAAGATATTAACGTCGAGCCTTCGAGCGACTCGAGGAGATTAGATACCTTACTACTTTATCTATACTCTTTACGACTTTTCTTCTACGATTAGATACTTTCGGAAAGCGATTTACCTCTCTATCTACTACTCGTTATATTATTAGAGACCTCTAGTATAACGATTCCTCCTTTTACTTATAATAATAGGATACCTATACCTTTTAGCCTCTATCTTAACTATCTACTACTTAAATCTTATAACTCTAAGATTAGAACGAATTAGAAAGTCGAGCGTATAAGGCCTAATATTAAGAAGTAATATATTAAGAGGTTTACTTTACTATTAGGTTAGAAATTAGCGTCTTCTAGATATAGGATAAGGTCTCGGCGTCGTCTATAGGTCTTTTAGGCATCTCTAGTATCGGGGAGATAATATAATATAAGGGCAGATATTATATAATACCGCTACTCTTACTAGAACTAGCGTACGTATAATAAGCTACCGATTTCGATATATATAGGTTTAGGTCTATATTTTTAGAGCTAAAGGTAGGGCCCGACTAACGTAAACGCCTACTTTACTTTAAAGGATCTTCTAGAAGAACGATATTTATTTCTAACTATTACGAACCTACTTTCTAAACGACGACGACCTCGGAAAACTATAGAGAAGCCGGGCTTCTCTCGAGCTCTATAGTAGGTATACGAAAGACTCTAACGAGCGCGATAGCTTGCTACTATCCGATTCTAGAAGCTATACCTAAGTAGAAAATCGTACGACTTTATATAAATACGAACTTTTTCTAATAGCTTTTTCTTTCGAGAAGAGCTAAGAGACGTAGAGTAGAGAGCGTTTAACCTTACTACTCTCTACTCTTAACTAATTACCTTTAGAGACTCGATTCTAGATAGTAGGGCAGAGAGCGTTTAATATCGCTACTATCTAAGATCGATAGATTGCCTTTCTAAACTTATCTAGACTATAAGGTAGAGAGCGTTTAATATCGCTACTATCTAAGACTACTAGATTGCTTTTCTAGACTTAGTTAGACTAGCTTTACTTTATAGCTACGACGATATAGCCCCTCTCGAGTACTAAACGTAGTATCTCGAGAAGAGAAAATAAGAATCTTACTTATATAGCTTTCTTCTATCTAACTCCGAGGCTTCTAATACTTTCTAGACGACTAGGCGATAGCGCTAGATCCCCTAGATACGATTAGAGACCTTAGGATCGAAACTAGACCCTTTAGCTTCTAACGACTTTTTTCTACTTCTAAGGCGTACTATACTAAGTAGTAGCTTCTAAGAGTAGTATTCTAGTAAGGTGTCCTACGATATAGGTATAAGGGCTTATATATATACTCGATACGAGCCTACTAGCGTTTATTAGCTTCTAAACGAACTTCTTTAACTTCTAGACGTACGACGGGTAGTAGAGTATTCTCTAAGGACTAACTAGTCTTCTAAGAACTAGAGAGCTTCCTACTCTTATTAGAGGAACCTAGAAGACGTACTACTACCTTTTAGTAACTTATATACTTTCTTAACCTTCTAATCGATCGCGACGGTAAGTCTTACGAATATACTTACGACTTTAAAGATAGGGAGAAGAGTATAAAAAGAGGCGATCCCTTATACTCTTCTAAAAAAAAAAAAATAATTAGGCTCTCGTATTTACTTTTAAGCTTCCTACTCCTAGTATTAAACCTCTTAATACTAACGAACCTAATTACTTCTTCTTAACTTAACTAACGCTTGCTTACTACCTTTCTTTCTTTAATTTTAAGTACTTTCGAAGGCTAGTAGGCTTCTAATTGTTTCTAAAATTAATCTTTTCTCCTCTTACTTTATAAAACGACGACGACTCTCTTCTCTTTATTAGACTTCTTCTTATAGCTCTCGCGGTCTAACTATACCTCCGGAAAACCTTCTAATTCTTTAGTTAGACTAAGAATCTTCTTTTATCTCCTTACTTCTTTCTTCTTTATATCTAGACGTCTCTAGATACAACCTATTCTTTAGATAGATTAGTAAATAAACTTACTAATTCGTCTAAAGAAAGTAGATTTAGATTTATCCGACTCTAATACTACTAAAATTAATCTATAAAACCTTCCTTTACTAGAATTACTTTCTTTAGAAGACGCTTAGCTCTATAGTATCCTCGAGATAAGTACTTCTACTATAAATATATCGGACTCTCGAAATAATTACGATTAGCCGATTTCGGCTAAAGATAGACGTACTATAGCTCTTACGTAATCTCTTATCGAAGCCTTATATAACTCGCTTAAGAATCTTAGACCTAATATTATAAAGGGATTAGCCGAAAATCTCGGAACTCTAATAGCTCGACCTCTAGAAAAGAATACGCCTAGAAATCTAAGTTTTTCGGGCGCTAGCGTATTAGAATAGCTTTTTAGAATAGATAAGTTTATCGAGGACTATCGTCTAAACTAAGAGGATTCTACTAGAATTAAATGTCTTTTAGATAACTACGACTATATTATTAAAATCGAGATTAAGACTCTAGACGGGTATTTAGATAATAACTACCCTATCCTTTATAAGTCGATTCTAGATAGATAGGCTAAGTTTAATACTTAGATACTTTTCTAGATACGCGCAAGCCTCGAGACCTTATTAAAAAGGGCTTAAGCGAAAGGAAAAGACACGAATATACTCGAGTACTATAAGTAATTTAAGCTAATTTAATCTACGATTCCTACTAAAGAGCTAGATAACTATACGAGGTATTAGCTTTTTCTTTCTAGACTTCTAAACTAGATTATAAAGAAGGTCTTTAACTATCTTCGAATCGATTATACCGAAAAGCTCTCTAAATCTTTTTCTAAGGTTTATAAAGAAGCTTATAAGATTGCGACCGGAGATAATAGCTTTAAAAAGTTCTAGACTAGTTAAGGATCGATACTTAAAAAGATTTAAGAAGTCGTTAACTAGAAGCGACTAACCTTTACGCTAAAGTTTAATATAGAAATAAGACCCTCGCTACTAGTCTCTAAGCTTACTAAACTCTTTAAGAGTCTAGTAATAAATTAAGCTTCTCTCTAGGCGTAAATTAATTAAAAGACCGCCGCGGCTATACCTATTAATCCTCCTAGGCTTAACTCGTACTATACTTCCCTTTAGAACTAATTAGAAGCCTAGACGACTAATTAGAGTAAAGTATACCTCGGTTCCTACGCTACTAGTTTCTAGAAAAGAAAGGTCGACCCTTCTATCGAAGGAAAATACTATATATACGGCTAAGGGTCTTACTTTTAAGAGGAATATAGTTCTACTCTTAACTTAATTAATAGAGGCTATATATATAAAAGCGAACGGAATATCCTATACTTTAGCTATACGAATACTAGCTATCTAGAAAAGATTATCTTTAGCTAAGACTAGAAGACGCTAAAGCTAAAGTTTATTACTATATAGATCTAAGAACGAATTAGAAGTCCTATTAAGTAGACGTATCCTAAGGAGATTAAGAGGATTATAGAAAGTTAGCTATCGCTACGAGATATATCTTACTACTAAGATACGCTTTATAATCTAGGATACTAGGTCCCTACTATAAAGCTTAACTATTCTAATAGTAAGTAGCTAATTATTCTTTAGCGATAAAAAGAATTAGAGACAAAGTCTTTAGCCTCGGTAATAAGCTATTACTAGATACTATAGTTCGAGAGTTCGCCGATTTCCCTCGTCTTCTCTACTACTTAGATAAGGAGTCGTATATTACCTAAACCTAGCGTAAGCTCTACTAGCGCGGCTATCTCTAAGAGAGACTAAAAAACGGTATAAGAAAAACTCTAAGAGTAGAGTCGTACTATAAAAGTAAAGGGAAAATATCTCGAAGAAATTATACGTAGTATTAAAACCCCGATAATTCTAGAAGTCGTAGAAGAGTTATCGGAGGAACCTAAAAGCTAGACTTAAGGCCGAGAAACTACGAAGACTCTTTTATTTATCTAAGAATTTCTAAACGATATCGAAGATATAAATATACTTAAAAGCGAAGAAAACGAGCCTAAGCCTATTAATCTACCGAAGCAAAAGGTTCCTAAGAAACGTTCTTTTAAGAACTATCTTTAGGATTAGGCTAAAAAGGTTAACGAAGATATAGGCTATAATATCGGCGAAGTCTAGACTCTAAGTAAGCTTATATAAGTAAAGGTCGAGTTCTCGGTTAGTAAGCTACTAGCCTACTATAATATACTTTCTAAACTCCTCTAGAAGAGAGTAATAAACGATTAGAAGCTTCTTTAAAGGCTTTATATAATAGACGTCTAGAATACTAATATTTTTAAGAGTTTAGAAGTTCCTAAAGGATCTAAACTATCCGCGAATATAAATCTAATTAACGTATTAAGCCTTCTAAGTCGGGAATCGGCTCCCTCTACTAAGGATCTTTACGGTCCTAGTAAAGAAATCGATCTATTTACTATCTTCGAAGATTTTATACGAGTACCGTTAATCTAGGTACTAGTAGAAGTCGGAATACCTACTAAAATAGTTAATACGCTTATCGACGAAGGTTCTAAGTACTATATTATTATAGATTACTTTATGAAATAGTATAAGCTAGCGATTATTCCTTAGAAGTAGAGTATTATAATATATAGTACTATCGGAAACATATAGATTATTAGCCTTACTAAAGATGTTCGGATAAACGTTTATAACGTTATTATTAAACTTTCTTATATCGTCGTACGAGGAGAAGTAGATGCGGCGATCTAGCTTATCCTTAGGCGTTCTTAGACTCGTAGAACCCGACTTACTAGTAGAAACTACGACGATAGCTTCTAAGAAGGAACTATTACTACCGCAGGAGGTAAACTTATTACCTTTACTACTCTAGACGGCAACGACGGCTATATAACTCTCGACTAGCTATTAGGAAAAGTAGAGGGCCGAGAATCGAAGCTATAACGATCTCTGCAGCCCTACTTACCTTAGCGGAAAATAGACTTTATTAGAAGTTATTAGAAGGCTAGCGCTACTACTATCTCTAGTACTCGAAAGAGCTTAAGTAACTAAGTGCTCTAGAGAGAGAGGACCTCGCTTATTAACTTCGAATTCTTACGATATATAAATCTAGAAGAGTACTTGCGCGCGCTTACGTAAATAATAAGGACGAACTAGTCGAAGAAAACCTTTTCGACTCGGTCTTAGACGTTAATAACCTCTACTACTAAAATTAGGAAGAGTCTACTTTCTAGTTTACTTTCTACCTTACTAAACTTACTCGAAAGGCCTAGTAGCTAATAAGAAAGGTTCTCTATAATATACTCTATAAAAGAGTAGCCGATAAGGTTAAACTAGTTAACGTAGATGTCTTAATAACGAATAGTAAGGCCTTAGAAGCAAATCTAAAGTAGAAATAAAAATACCTCGACTACGAATCCCTTCTACTTAAAGGTTCTAAACTATTCGATTAGAAGTATATTATTTAGAAGTTCTCGACGATAGAAAGAGGTAGCCGGCTAACGCTATAAGTCCTATCTACTCTCGACCTTAATATAGAACTTTTAGAAAACGAATTATATCTACTCTATAAGATACTCTTTAACTAAGAAGCTATTTTTGCTTTAGACTTTCGATATCTCGGACAGCTAAATCTAGAAGTAGCGCTACCTTAAAAGATTAGAATAGTACCTTATTCGCTATAGTAGCACCTAGGTTTTCGGCTTAATTCGGCTCTAAAAGAGATAATAGAAGAAATAATTAAGTAGCGCTTAGACGCTAGCACGCTCGAGTTCTACTATAGATCTTATAGTAATCCTTACTTTCTAGTTTATAAAGTAAATACGAATAAGTATCGTCTAATAAACGCCGCTTAGAAGATTAACGAGGTTACTATCCGAGATATAAATACGCTATTAGATATAGATAGCTTTTTAGAAGAGATAGCTAGCTATATAGTCTTAAGCCTTACTAATATCTTCTCCGAATACGATTAGATTCCTCTAGATAAAGGAAGCTATAACCTAATAGGTTTTATAACGCCTCTAGGGTTAGTTCGATAGACGACCCTATCTTAAGGAGCTACGAATTTAGTTGCCTAGTTCTACTAGATTATAGCTATTATACTATACGACTATTTCTCGTATACGGCTATTCTCTTCCTTAACGATATTACGATTAAAGAGCTAAAAAGTCGCTATAACGATAAAGAAATTAAACTAGGAATCTGCCGGTTTATTATAGAAGCGGTTACTATACTTAATTCTATTCTTATAGATCTAGAGCGAGCTAGTTTAACAGTAGCATTTAAGAAGTTTAAAGTCTTCTACGAATAGCTAGAAGTCGTCGAGTATATTAGCGAGCCTAAAGAATAGTAGCTAAATATACGACGAGTATAGAAGATCTTAAACTAGCTAGACTCTACTTATTAGAAAGATATTCGCGTATATCTCGGGCTTCTAGTCTACTTTAAGTTTATAATCGAGATATATAGCTTAATTATAGCGCCTCTCTATAAGCTCCTTCGAAAGAATACTAAGTTTATCTAGACTAAAGCCTATTAGAAGGCAAAGGCAGCCCTCGGATACGCTCTAGTTAACTATCCTTAGCTTATTTCTATCGACTACGGACCTAATAGCGGCGAAATTATTCTAGCTATAAATATAAGTAGAGATAGATACGGCTATATCCTTATATAAGTTATCGACGGCCGTCGCCGCTTTATATATTTCGAAAGCGGCCTTTAGAACGATATAGAGAGAAGATACGATATAGGAAAACTTAAATGCCTCGTAGTTCTAAAAAGTCTAAAAAAGCTAAAACCTTAGCTTTTTAGCGTCTACTTTACTCTAGAAGTAGATATAAAGACTCTAGCTTACTAGCTTAGTCGACCTACTTCTAATCTCCTAAATTCTATAATAGTACGATAGGTAGCCTAGATATAGCTCTTTACGTTTACTATCCGATACGTTCCGAGTTCGAAATATACTAGACTAGATACCTTATCTTAACGACTACTAAATCCCGATATAGATATAGAATCTAAGGGTAAATATAAGTCGGCAATTAATAACGACTTATTCTAAGACTAGGAACTAATTTCTACGGTAGCTACCTTTAGAGATTATAATCTAATAGGTTCTACTAATCTTCTAGAGGAACCTAATAGCTCTACGCTAGATAGAGAATAGTCCTACGACTCTCTAGTCTACGCTTATATCCTTTCTAGAGGTCGGAGAGTCTATACGATTAGCCGCGGAAAATAGCGTATTTATACTCGAGAATTACGCCGTTTCTTTATTCGAGAACGATGTCTTTAGAGATAAGAACATCTAAATTTACTAGTTATTCGAGTCGTTAATAACCCTTAGAAACGATTAGAGATTATATAGGAAATCTACGACGTTTCTAGATATAGAAGTGCGGATTTATACTAGTAGATAATTAGGCGGATATACTAGTAGTCCGGAATATACGGCGACGTTTCTAATTATATCCGAAGATACCGACCTTATAATCTAAGAGATAGTCGGCGCCGTCCTATATAAATAGTCTTATAGTAGATTTAAACTATTAAAGAAGTCTAGTATTACGATATAGTCTACTATATAGGTAATATTCTAGGGACCGGAGTTAAGAAAGGTTATCTCTTTATTACCTACGAAGGCCTTAGCTAATAGGTCGAAGGTAAAACGTTTTTCTACGTAGCGAAGGACTTAATAGCTAAGTAGATCGCAAATTTTATCCGACGCTAGATCTTTTATAGATAGGGTCTACTATATAGAATAGTTCTAGACGGCGCTCGGGCCTATTTAAAAGAAGTCGAAGACCTTCTAAACTCGTATAGCGTTAGGCGTACTAGGATCTCGCCTTATAATTTAGAATTAAATAGCCGCGTTAAAGTTAGGCATCGTCCTATCCTTTAAACTTTTAGCTCTTATAAAGATATTAGATAGCACTTAGAAGGGCTAAATAAAGTACGTTCTAGCGGTACTTTAGGCCGAGAGGACTACTATCTATAGCACGACTAGCTAAACTTCGTTTTTACTTATATATAGCCGAGAAGCGGTCCTTCTAATCGAGCTCTCTATTACGACCTTTAGTCTTCTAGATTAAAGGAAGGTTAGAACGTACGAAGACCTTATTTAGAAGAGAGTAGAAGCTCTAGAAGCTATAGACGTTATAAAAGTAGAAGCGCTAGCCTACGAAGAACGACTTTAGGAATAAGCTTCTTTTTATATAGACGATAAGAGGAACGTAACCGACGTAGTCTTTACGAAAGGCTAGCTTATCGTTCTCTAGAGAGGAGATATTAAAGATTTACGTTCCTAGAAGCTTTCTTTCCGGTAGAAAGGCTCTTACTAAGTATTAAGTTATACGAAGAACTATTCTACTTACTATCTAGAAGAGCTTAGTAGCGCTAAAATTAATAGGATAGTTAATAAGCGAAATCTAAGAGCTATACTTCTATTTTATAAGTAAGAAGACCTAGTAAGATACTAAGTAAGAGAGGCGTCTTAAAATCTAAAAGAGGAAAATAAGATCGAACTAGTTCTAAGAGGAGTTTATAAAATCTCGAGTAGAGAGGATATAGTCGACGAAGTCGAATACAAGGAAGAACGATATCCTATAATAGTATAACTCCGATATATTCTAGAAGAAGAACTATAAGAATACGAGAGAATATAAAAACTCTTATTTTAGCGTTTAGCGAGGAGGGATAGGCGGTATCTAGCGTTTAATAGTCTTTAGAAATAGTTAGAAGCTCCGACCTTACTAAAGAAAAAATAAACGTCTAAAATAACGTTAAACTAAAGAAAGCTCCGACCTTACTAAAGGAAAAATAAACGTCTATAATAACGTTAAACTAAAGAAAGCTCCGACCTTACTAAAGGAAAAATAATTGTTCGTAATAACGTTAAACTAAAGAAAAGAAAAATATCCGACGAAGGCAATCGTCTAAGACGACGTTAAACTAGCGATATAGCTTAATAATAGTCTTTAGAAGTAATTAGAAGTTCTGCCCTTTTTAGAAAATATATCGACTAGAGTCCGAGACGACGTTAAACTAAGTCTTATATAAAGAAGACTAAAAACCTTAACTAGTTTTAAGTTTCTAGAACTTAGAATTAATCTCCCGGAAATAAAACAAATCGATAATACCGAATATAATACCTAGGCGATATACGTGTCCGTAAAGACTTAAAACTACGGACGAAAAACATAAAATACTATATAGTATTCTTAGCTTTCTCTTTCTAGAATAATTAGACCTTCGTTTTCTATCTTTCTACGAATATCCGACGACCTAGACATCTCTCTAGATTTACTTCTTAACTCTTCTAAGATTTAACTACTTCTAAGACTATATACCTAGGTATACCTTCTAGATCTAGAAGTCTAAAGACTAAATCCCTAGCTCTCTTCTACTTAGACTTTAGTTTCTCTTTCCTAGCCTTCCTTAGGTTTACCTTCCCTAGCTTCTTCTATTACCTAGTCCTTAGCTTAGTTATTAGAATCTAAGTTAGAATTAGAATTAGAATTAGATTTAGTATCTAAACTATTTTTAGACTAGGTATTAGATTTACTAGTAACTATAGCCTCTAGGTTCCTCTTAGGTACCTTTTCTAGATTAGAAGATTGCTCTATTATAGGGCTAGTTAGTACTACTTTCTTCTTCCTAAGTTAAGAAGAGGATTAACTTAAGGACTAGGAACTAGTAGCTCTAGTTACCTAATTAGCTAACTTTACTAAGGAAGTACTAAGACTAAGCAAATTCTCTTCCTTTAAAACCTTCTAATCTACTAGAAAGAGGAAGGTTAGATAGCTAGAACTAAAGGCTATACTATCTAGATAATTCTACTTAGTATAGTAAAACTAGTATAGAGGCAAAGAGCCTATTTTTAGAATATAATCTAAACTAGTAGGATTTAGTAAGTTCTCTAAGTCTAGGAATTTCTAAAATCTATTAAAGGCTATATAGTATCTAGTAGTATCTAGGACAATCCTATTAGCCTAGGCCTCTAAACTTAAGACTTAGACTATTAGCTTAGATCTAGTTAATCTATTATGCTTTATATTAGAAAGAACCTCTTTCTAAATAACTTTAGGTCCTCTAACTGCTTTTAGCTAAGTACTTAGACTATATCTAGAAGAGGAAGATTAGTTATACTAGCTATTATATAGGTAGTTAGTATAAGTACCTCTAAAAAGCTACTTATTATCTAGATCTTCCTAGCTAAAGCTTAGCACTCTTCTATAAGCTAGAAATAGAGTAGTTTTGCTCTTTTTATAATAGTTATAAGGACCTTTAGAATCCTTAGCTTACTCTAGAAAATAAGTAATAATAGATACTACTCTATAGAGGGAACTATAGGGCCTATACTCTCTAACTCTTATCTAGGAACCTTTAGATAGCTTTATCTTAGAAAGAAGCTAATATTCTAGCTCTAGGATTCCTCTAATACTTAAGTATAGCCTTCTATTTCTATAAGAATTTAGGAATAGCCTAGGAAATATATCTAGGATACCTAGTAATCTAAATAGGTCTAAGAAGTAGCTAGCTCTTTCCTAGATATCCTAATTAGAGAGTATAGTCTTATCCTACTAGCCTTAAACCTTCTTAGAATACTACTTCTTCTAGACCTTCTTTAATAGCTTTCTAGCCTACTTATCCTTCCTAAAGACCTAGTACTTAGAGTTTATCCTAATAATATCCTCTAGAAAGAGCAAGGTACTAGAGGCCTTTAAGCTCTTTAATAAGATCTAAACCTTAGCCTTTAGCTTCTAGATAGACTTTATTAGTACTATTTAAAAGTAGAATATAGAGTTTAGAGGAAGTAAGAAGATATTAAAAAAAGAAGAAATTAGGTAGAAGATAAAGGTTTCTAAATTTTAAAGTAGTAGAAGTTAGCTAGCTACTTAGTACTTAATTAGCGAAACTTAAAAAGCTAAGGCTACCTAATTTAAATAACCTAGACCTTAGAAACTTCCGGAGTATCTAAACCTTCCTAGTAGTTCTAGAGCAGATCTAAGATAAGAAATAATACTAGAAGTAAAGAGGAAACCTTTTCTATTACTAGATCTAGGCGAAAACCTCCCTCTATTTACTTATAGTAGAAAAGAGCCGTACCTATATTCTAATCTCCTTAGAATAAGTAGAAAATAAGAAAATAGAACGCTAAAAGACTTTTCTCTAAAAACTTCTAGGATTAGAAGGTATTAGATCTAATAAAACTAGAGAAACCGTTTTCTTTACTAGATATCGCTATTCTCGTTACTAGAGTTATACTCTAACTCGGTACCTAAACCTCCTTCGATTACGTTACTATATCTATTAATAGCTTTACTACCGAGGTTCGGTAGACCGCTCTCTACGAAGGCCTCTAGACGGGTGTCTAAAATAGCCTTAAACGCCTCTTCTATTATAATTACTATTCTTTAAAGAATACGTAAGGTACTATTAGAACCTAGGTTATAGGGCACGCGGATAATAATCGGGATTATTACGGCCTCGGCTAGTAGAACTAGAGGAATAGCGGTCGGAACGTATTAAAACGCCGAACTAGTCTAATCCTCGAGACTCTTAGGAATAGAATTAAGTATATTAATCGTAGAACGAAGTTCCTAACGAAGGTTCTACGCGGCGTTACTCGTATTATTTAGCGCTATACCTTATAGTTCTAATAGAAGATTAGAAGCCGATATCGGAAAAGCTCTTCTAGTAGGCGAATCGTTCTAAAGGTTCCGAGAAGTACTAGAGATTAGAGGAATAGAGGTAGCAGTGCTCTAAGGCGGTAGATTCTAACGATTAGCGCTATACTAGCGTATCGGCGCTCGACTAGAAAGAGAATAACCGGATTCTACCTTTATATTATACGTAGTCTTACCGTCGTAAACGTAGTTCGTATAAGTACTATTCTAGAAATACGGCTAATTAGTCGAGGAAGCCGGGACTCTTAGATTATACGACTAGTCTAGAACGTAGATATAAATCTTAGCCTTACTAGACTCCTTTCCGTAGTATATATAGATATCGTCGTCTAATATATACTCTAAATCTATACTATACGAACTAATAAGAGTAGGAAGTCGATACTCTATCGATCTTAGATTTATTTCCTAACCTAAAGGAAAGATTAGTCTTAATAGCTAGTCTAGATCGATAAGACGAAAATTCGGATCGAAGAAGTTATCGATACTACGATATATCTTTCTACTAGTACCGCCGAGAAAGCTATAGATTATTTCCTAGAAATCGCCCTAATATACGCCTCTCTAGATTAAAAGGACTATCTTTTCTAGAAAGAAGCGTAGATCTTTTTAGTTTAGAAATTTAATTAACGAAGCGCGGAACTACTTTTCCTAGAGTATATTTAGTAGATTTTCTATCTAACTCGAGCTATACGTAAGAGCGCGCGAGCCCTAGTTTAGCTTCTTTAGAGGATCGCCGCTACTACTAGAGCTAGAACCGAGGCTTAGACTAGTAAGTTTCCTACTAGACGATCCGCCTACGCGCTAGGACCGACGCGAAGTAGTAGTTATCTTAGCCGACAATTCTAATAAGCTATTAGTATACTCGAGAAAGGGTTTACGTATAGGGAAATCTTACTATAAGCTGCCGCGGATATTAAGAAAGCTTTCTAGAGTCTTCTAAAAAGAGTACTATTAGGCCGAGAGGGTTCTAAAAGCTAGAAGAGGTTATTAAAGTTATTATTCGGAAGTAGATATTTAAAAGAAAGTCGGAAGCGAAGGGCTACTTTTATAATAGGCTCGCCGGTATATAATTAACGTTTTCTAATTATTATAAGCATTAATTATAGGATAGCAAACATATAACGCGTTCTAAGGGTTTAATTCTAGAATTACTAACGTTCTAATTAGCTACCGGCTAGGTAGTAGGTTTATATAGTCTTCTAATAAACTATAACTTTCTAGAAGTAAATAAAATTACGAAAATTAAATAAGTAAAGAATTTTAAGGATTCTAACGACTTCTAAACTAGTTCTAGGCACGCGGTAGAAGGCGTAGTAGCATTTCCTCGGGTTACCTCGAGTTCTTCGGAGAGTATACGCTATCGTTTAGAGCTAATACGGCTAGTAGAGATAGGAACTACGTCGTTGCTCGCGATCCGCGCTATATCTCTAAGAAGATATTCGAGTAACTTGCGCTCTTCGGAGAGTATACGCTATTATTCGGAGCTAATACGGCCGGCAGAGATAGGAACTACGTCGTTGCTCGCGATCTACGCTATATCTTTAAAGAGATATTCGAGTAAGGGAGGGATATATTAACTAGTAGCCTACTACGGTTCTAATAGGGGTTCTAAAAAGCTAAGAGTACTTAGAATATAAGATAAAGGCAGAAAAAGAATATCGAATAAGTAGGAAGGCATAAAGATATTAATATCGAGCCTTTAAGCGACTCGAGGAGATTAGATACCTTACTACTTTATCTATACTCTTTACGACTTTTCTTCTACGATTAGATACTTTTAAAAAGCGATTTGCCTCTCTATCTACTATCTATCGTATTATTAAAGACTTCTAGTATAACGATTCCTCCTTTTACTTATAATAATAAGATACCTATACCTTTTAGCCTCTATCTTAACTATCCGCTACTTAAATCTTATAACTCTAAGATTAGAACGAATTAGAAAGTCGAGCGTACGAGGCCTAATATTAAGAAGTAACGTATCGAGAGGTTTACCTTACTATTAGGTTAGAAATTAGCGTCTTCTAGATATAGAATAAGGTCTCGGCGTCGTCTATAGGTCTTTTAGGCGTCTCTAGCATCGGGGAGACGACACGATATAAGGGCAGATATCGTATAATACCGCTGCCCTTACTAGAACTAGCGTACGTATAATAAGCTACCGATTTCGGTATATATAAGTTTAGGTCTATAATAGTCTATCTACTACTTTAAGAATTAGTATTAGTAAACTACCTCTATACTAGATAACCTTATCCTTTAGCTTAGTTATATATTTATTAACCTGCCTAAGATTCTAAAGTATATACTATAGCTTAATTAAGGATAAATATAATAGTAGAGGTAGTGTTTTTTAACGGAGTATTAGCTTAGATAATACTACTTATAGATTAAATAGAATTAAGCCTAAGCCTCTAAAGGATACCTTAATAGTCTTAGGTATAAATATAGCTTAATAAGCAACCTTAAACTCTAGAAGGAAGTCTTCTTTAATTAAGTAGTAATATCTAACTATACTAAGCCTTATTATCCTTTTTAAGTAAGTCTTCTTAAGTAGACTAAAATAGCTAATATCTAAAAGCTATAATAAGTAAGATAAATAAGCTAGTATATAGAGGGTAATAATACTCTCCTACTTATAGAACTACTTAAACTCTAGAGTTATATAGCTATTATAACTATCTAAAATTAAGAGCCTCTTTAGACTAACCCTTCTATACTTTATATAGTTATTAAAGTACTTAATCTAAGCTAGTCTATAATTATATAAGGTCTAGCCTTTTAGACTAACTCTAAGCCTTTATAATAGTAGAAGGTAGTAGAACTAGGCCCTATTTATTTCCTTACTAAAGAAGATAATATAAGGTAGTATAGACTAGCTCTTTATATTAATATAGGTAATAATAGTTTGCTATTAAGTTAAGTTAGAAACTAAGGCCTTAGGTCGTTACCTACGCTCTATAGTAGTAATAACTATTATATTCTAATAGTAGCTAAGCCTAAATCTACTCTTATTAAAGTTATAAGTATTATTATCCTAGATACTATAGAAGGTTTTAACGTTATAAACGAGCCTAAACTATTTAGACAACACCTCTAGATCCTTATTCTTTGCCCTTTAGCTTAATAACCTCCTTAATAGCTTAGTTTCTAGTTCTAGATAACGATTAATAAAGTTATAAGCCTATCGCTCTTTAACCTCTTAACTACCTCTTACCTTAACTATTAAGGATGCCTACTCTCTAATTATAGCTTATATTAGCGAATAACTACGTAAATTAAGGTCTAGAATCTTCTATAAAACTACCTCTTCTTCGACTAGAGTTAAGGCTTAATTAACTAGAGGTATGCTATGCTTTAGCTTAATACCCTTAAGTCTGCGATTAATAGTCTAATAAGCGACTCTATAGGCAGTTATAGCAGCCCTAACGCTATTAAAACGACCTAATTAATAGGTACGGACAGCCTACTAAACAAGCTCTTTATTTAGAGGCGCTATAGTAATAGTTTATAGAATAATAGAGGTAGTTTGATAGAGGTTCTAATGACTTTATAATTCTGATCCACATGCCTATCTAATCTACATGCTTATTAAACACGTTAGTCGTACTTCTTCGTAAAGCTAGGCAGCCATGGCCTCGCTCTCCTTCGTAGAAAGGTGGCCTCTAACGTTATAAGAGTCACAGCTCAGATGAAACGCTGCTGCATAGTCTAGCCCTGAGCCATTGAGCAAAGCAAGGAGGCCAAAACCTCTTGTAGTCCGGAGAAAAGTATGTTCTGTTGCGATTAATATGGATCGTTCGATGAGCTACCGTGAGTCTTAATGCTCTAATCGACCAATGCCATGCCGCTAATGCTCACATTTCCTCCAATCTATGCCATTATTCTTCTATTACATCAACATGCTCTACAATATCATCTACGCATATCGTTCATGGCTTCGTAAGCTGTTCCTTTCGGAAGAATTTGTAAAACCCAACGCACAACGCAAGATTTGCAATCAAGCCCACCCAAAACCAAGCTTGCCAAATGGCTTCTGCGCCCCCACTAATGTCTGGTGAGATCGGTCCAGATCCGAGTCTGTTCGGTCCGACGCCTCGACCAAGCATCGTTGCGAGAGATCCCATGACTTGCATCGCTGTCAAAGCGAATGCTACGTGTGTTCTTGTCAACGTGCCAAGCATGATCATGCCCAGACCAACGCCTTGTATGGCATCCAGGACACCGAGCCACAGCCACAGAGATCGAGATAGCAGGGCACTCGCAATGTAAATGGTACCCGTTTCGATGCTGCCAGGTGTCCAAGGGAGCCAAAGACCAATATTGCTTGTACCCCACCAGATCTGAGCCCAGCGAGGCGCCCCAAGTCCAAACAGTAGTAGAATCCAGGAGTGCGACTTAGACAAATATGCAAATAACCCGCAGAATACTGCCCAAACGCCGATGAAGAAGAATGCTACAAGAGCAAGCACTTGCCAACCGGAGGCGTGCTGGCTGCTGAAGAGAAACGCCCAGTTGCGCCTACAAGGTGCACTGAGGAATAGTGTTACGCCTTAGTTATAGTCACAAATTTATAACTAGGTAAAATAGCGTAACTAAGCTATAACTAAGCGTTTTGCCCTGTAAACGGCTTGTAACTAGTGTAACTAAGATTCGTACGTATCTCCTACTTTCGTTACTACTCGGATACTACTAAAATTCTTATATATAGTTCGTAGTACTATAGAGTTTTAGTTACTAGTCCTATATATACGTAGAGCCTGCGAAGTCCTATTGCACACCTCTACGCGGTCGCAGGTAGAAATAGGCAGCTCCGGCTATACTAGTAAAGTATAAGGCAACCTCTAGGCGTAGTTTTTCGAGCGCACGGCAGGTTTAAAGTTTAGAAATCCGTAGAAGCGTAAACCGGGCGAACTCTAACGAATACTATAAACTAGAGCTAGCGCGGCTAGAACTAATATAAGATCTAGTACTAAGAGACTAGACTAGAATCTCTAGATAGTAAATTCTATTCTAGGCTTAGAGGCTAGAGTAGTAACCTAGTACTAAAATAAGCTAAAGAGAAGGAAGGAGTATACTATAATTAAAGCTTTAAAGTAAAGTAGAAAGAGTAGAGAGGAGCATAGGACAAAGTAGCTAAAACCTTAAAGAAAACGTCCTAGTCTAAGTAGAAGGTAGGATAATAAGCTAAATAAGAGGCCTAGTATCCTCTTAAGAAGTACTTTAAGAAGAAAGGAAGATATACCTCTACGTGCTAGTATATACCTCTAGCGCTACTAGGTTTAACTACTTATTCTAAGAGATTAGGAACCCCGTCTATAGAGCCTATTTACCTACTAGGTCCTATAGTAGAATTATATAATAACTAGTAGAACTATAAGAATAGAGATATTTATCTAAGGTCTAGCTTTCCTAGATATCCTATAATAACCCTAAAGGTAGAGTATCTAATAAAAGCAACTCTTATTCTATATTTAAAGCTACTTATAATAGAAGGGCTAGTTTAGAATACTACTACTTAATATAATTTCTATAAATATAGGTTATATAACTTAGATACTAAGTAAGGTAGAAAGTTTAAGGTAGGAGTATAATATTAAAAGGGGCTTCTACTATAGACTAGTAGCACCCTTAGTATAAGGTAAATAATAAGTAGCTAAAGATAAGAATAAGAGTATAAAGAGGAAAAGAGAAGAGAGTACTGCCCTAAACCTAGCTTCTATAGTACCTTATAAAAGGAGGGCTAAGTAGAAATAATAAATAAATACTAAGAACCTAATCTATTAGTAATATAATCTAAAGGGAACTATACTATACTAAAATATAACCTAAGAGATACCGACCCTAGGACTTACGCCTCTAAAGCTATAAGATAGATGTAAGAAAAGAAGTAATACTACTACTAAGGTACCTAAAAATTATAATATAGCTACTATTATTATCTAAAAGAAATATATACCCCTAATATAAGAGCCTAGCAACCTCTTAGTTATATATAAAAAGAACGTAAGGAGTTTTTATAGCTAGGGGCTTGCCCTAAGATTTTCTTCTCTAGATAAATATATAGTGCACGCTACGTACTCCTTAAGAGAAATAGATCGGCAAATAAATTTATCTATCTATCTATATATACGTAGACGAAGTATAGCGGATAGTATAGAGTATTCCGTAGTCTATTAGGGTAGGGCGAGCGTCTAGCTTAGGGTCGAGGAAGCTTATAGCTTAGGGTTTAGATTAGGGTATAGAGCTACTAGGGTTAGTTATAGCAACAAGTATCGAGATCCTAGATCCTAGCCCTGTAAAATTTCATTAAGATCCTAGCCTTTTTAGATTAATTTATCGAGTTGCTACCTAATTAGCGGATAGTCCTTAGTTACCTAGTTATATAGCCTGTTTTATAACTAGGGAGGCTGTTACAGCCCAGTCACATGGTTGTCACGGTGACTGGCACATCACTACTAAGGAAGAAGTTTGTACAACTGCAGTCACGAAGAACCAGAGGATGACTTTTCTTCGTGCGATGGATCGATAGAAGCTGGGCGTCTTCCCTGGTGCTTGTCGATAGTAGGCCGGTAGCCCCATCCACATGACGACACAAATCAGCCAGAGCACAGCGCCGATAGGTAAAGTGATGGCGGTGACCTTCCACGTGCCGATGACCAGTTCGCTATCAACAGTCAGACCTGAAGACGTGCGGCGGGAGAGAAAGCTGCCCCAGTACCAGAGGGCTACAACGTAGATTTGCTGGAACCCTGGATGAGACAGGCGCGGAACACCCATGATTTGATAGGTGCGCCACCCTCGTCTCCAAAGTTCAGTGCGAAGAACAGAGCTCCGGATGCTGAAGCCAGCGCATAGAATCCCGTTCCTACGTTCTGAACCCAGCCTACGCCAAAGTACGTAGGAGCGAATCGCGCCAAGCCGACAACGAAGAATGCCAGTCCATAGAAGAAGAATGGTAGGGACAGAGCCACCACAGAAGCGAAGCGTCGGAACAAGTACCAGCATATCATGGAAGCAACCAAGTAGATCGACGCGACAGTGTACAGCTTGGTCTCTGTTTGGCCAACTTCTCCCGTGAGCAATGTGATCTGATAGCTGTTGGCAGCGATGATTTGACCAAGAGCCAGGAAGTACGCGTAAAGAGGCCATGTGAACAGCTTAACTTGCATCCACTTGCGGAGACCTCTAGGCGGCTTGTACTCATCTCCAAGTGCGAAAGCGGATGTTGTAATGCCCGATTCCTTGACCGAGCTGTCATCGGCCGTGATGGGCTCAGAGGGTGCAAAGGATACTGGACGCGACTGCCGCGTAACAAGAGTGGTCGTACTCTCATGCTTGAGCGTACCAAGTTTCGCGTTTCTGAACTCATTGAACCATTCTTTCTCGGACTTGACAACGAACTCTTCGATGCAATGATCGCTCTCGGAATTTTTCCCATCTAGAGCCTCCAGCCTCCGACTGAAGCGACGATAGAAATGGCCATTTGAGTCCGTAAAGAATGGATCGACCTTTTGTAGATTGAAGTCGTTCTTCTCCCCAACCACATTTATGAGGGAGAGCCTTGAAGCTGGAAATGAGTTGCGCTTGTACACATCAGGGATCTCTGGTACGGGTGGTGGATAACTGCTCCTGTTGCTCATCGATGTTTCTCCGGGTGTGGTGGGCGTAGAAGGTCGCAATGGCGTTATCGCATCTCCGTCCGTGCCTACTAGTGATGGTAGTGACTCCATAGAGGCGCGGGACACAAGACCGCTTCGGCATCCATCGTCGCTGTGGCCTGGCCGATCGGAGTGTCCGTGAGATGCATGTCTGGCATTAGCCAGCGTGAGATGAATGCTGGGGTGTGGGTGTGCTAAAGTCACTGAGGACCAGCCATTTCTTTCGGAAGCAATCCTGTCATGAGTCCGAATGGCCGTTGATTGCAAAATTTCCAAGTCTTCAACCCATTGAGCGACTGGAAATCGCTGCTTTGCTGAACGAGCTCTCATCAACGCCCTAGTCTTCTGCGATGAGCTCATGGCGCTACGAATAGCGTCTTTGAACTGGTGAAGCAAATGCGCCGCGCTACTAGATTCGACTGTGTACCAACAACCTGGCATTTGTCCTAGACCACCTAGAATAAGTGTCAGTTTTGTCCCTCGCGAAGCATCGAACCGTCCGCTACTTACCAACCCGTGCACCAACGCCCAGCGCTCCTTTTCTGCCAAACTCGACTGCGACCAAGCCGAAAGGCTCATCACGAGACGGAATAAGAGCAAATTCTGCACCGGAAAAGACGAAAGGCGGCAAAGCTGTGAAGACTGGCTTTGAGCACACTCGCCGCGGGTAGAGCTTCATAAGTCTGTCAAGCTTGAGTGCCGCAAATTTGCCGTGCAAGTCGATGACAGGTCCAATCGCGATGAGCTGCACGTTAGCATGAGACTCCAGAATGGCAGGAAATGCGTCTGCAATCAGATCAATACCCTTTTGCCTGTCGTTTATGTCAGTACATGCCTCTTGTAAGCCTCGTCAAGACTTCTCATTAGCAACTCACATCGACCAGCGCCCTACAAAGACGAAGAGCTCTGCCCGCGCGTTAACCTCTAACCCCGCCCATTCTTGCGCCTGTACACGCCATTCAAGACGTTGATGTTCGAAGTCCTCGTCGATTCGGATGTCCTTCTCAGTGACAGCTTTTTTGTCGTACGCTGCGGTATCAGAAGGATCTGGATTCTGCAGTGATTGCACTTCCTTCGATCCCCAGAAGATAGGGTAACGAGTATATGCTCGAGATCCATATTTCTTCGATACGCCAACAGCGCCAAAACTGTCAAAATTGTGTCAGTTGCTTCCACGTTAGAGGGCGCTGCTGGGCCACTTACCCCTCTTGGTGAATTCGCAGGTATGAAGCACCAGCGTGGAGCAAGTTGAAAATTTCGCCAAACTGAACGTATTCCGACACAATATTTGGGGGCAAGTTGAAGACACTGCAGATTTCCAAACGTTCCTTTTTCGTACGCATTGGCCACAAACCCTAAGAGCGAGTCAGTAAATGCGCACAGACTAGAACGTAGGTGAATAATTGCCTGGAACTTCGCATTGCTATAGGAAGTTAGCACTGATTATAACAAAGGCACGTCCTGTAGACTCACTGAAGACTCAAACACACTGGAATAGTGCGAGGGAGAAGGTAAAGAGGTGCGACTGTTCCGTGGTAGTCATTGATGTGATACATGTGGACCGGGAATCGAACTGTGAGAGGGCCAGAAAATGTACGATTAAAGAGTCTCATCACACAACATACCAAGCGCTTGTGCAATGCACTGATTCCACGCGGAGTAGTATATTGCCGAGTCCAAATCATCCATGCGGGCCGGGTAAGGTTCCTCGCTCTGTTGCCTAAAAATCGGAGCATTCAAGAGCACATATGTGATATTTCGTAATTTGTGGTACTGCACGTTGACGTTGTACGTCTGACCAAGAATCGCCACTGTCATCGGTAGAGCGACTTCGTCGATGGGATAATCGATACCTCCAACGCAAGGCACAACCCAGACGAGGTCCTGGTGCTCGAGATTCTTACCCATAAGCTGAGCCATCACACCAAGATCGCCAATCTTGATTTTAATGGCCCAATCCTCGATGTCGTACTCCATGGTCGCAATGAGGACTTTCCGCCTTGACTCGGACTGAGCCATGATATCTTCAGTTTTGCGCGAGAAGAGGAGTGACTGACGCTTGAGCTTCGAGAAAAAGGACTCACCCTCCTCACCGGGCATGGGCTGTAGTCGCCTCCTTAGTCCATATGGAAGCAAGCGAATGAGACCAAGCTTCTCAGTGATTCCGACCTGGTTGAACTTGATCTTGTAGAAGCTTCGGACAAAGATCCACACCGAGAGGGCAGCGAAGAGGAGTGGGGCCACCCACAGGGTCAGATAAAGAGCCAATTGTTGCCACATTGAGCCCGCGGGCTCCAGTCGAAATCTCAGGCTCCCATCGTCTACCACATACTTCCATGCAATGAAAGGCTTGGGTGGGGGCGCGGCAATGTTTAACACGACCTGAGCAAGTGAGGAAGGCGGAAGTCGATCCAGGACCGAGTCGCCGTCAATGTCTCCCATGACCATGCTTTGGTCGGGTTGCCCGTCGGAATTCATGTCCCAGATGTTGATTTGTGTAACAGTTCCATTGTTGCTCCATTCTGTGGCAAATGCCTTTTCCCAGATGTAGTCTTCTGTGAGTCGGAATTTATTGTCCAGGCCTGCGTCGAAGCCATAGGCATTGTATGGTCCGTTCAAATGCATGTAAGGGAACCTACGTGCTTTACTGCGCAAATCCGCTTGTTGAACATGGCTACTAGATCCTGCGAAACGGCTGAAGTACTCGACACGGACATGCTCGCCATCCCAAGATTTTCGATTCGTGCCGGTGTGCGTGATGTTTTCCAAGCCTCCTTGGTATGGCACCTACGCGGAGAACGAGCTATAGAAGTCTATTTAGTATAGGGATGTGCTAAGGCCTTATATATATCCTTATAAGAGCGAAATCCCCTTATAAGCCGTATACAAGCCTTATAAGGCTATAAGGCAGCTAAGGCTTAGCTTTTTTATACTACCTAATTAGAGTATTAATATTTAATTTAGACTTATAAAAATATCTTATAATTCGGAGAATCTAACGAACTTTATTTCTAGCTCGTCGCTTTATAACGCTATATCTCTATCTATATTAGAGATATATACTTTAAAATACTAGAGTATAGAGAAAAATACTTCTTTACTATACTTAAATATTTATAAAGTACGAAAGATAGATCTACGCGTATAATAGTATCCTTACGTAGCTTATAAGCAAGTTTTAGCTCTTATAAGACGACTTATAAGGTATTACTATAAGTTACCTATCTTTAGTTAAGTAACGCTATAGATCTTCTTACTTTACTAATAGTATAGTAAAGTAGTTAGTAGATAGTAGCGGCCTAAATATATAGATATATTAACCTCGTAACTTTATATTTTCGTAAACTTATAAAAAAGCTATTTTTAGATTATTTCTTTAATTACGTACGTAATAGATAGATCGATAAATTTAATTGCTATTCTATTTTCTATAAAGAAGTATATAGTATATACTACTTATTTATTTAAAAAGGAAAAGCTTAGAGCTAATACTCTTAGCTATAAAAATTTCTCGCTCTTCTTTTATTTCTATAAGTTAGTAGCTCTATACTCTAGAGTATATATTTCTTTTAGATAAGTATAAGTACTCTAGAAGTCCTTCCTTTTACTAGGTCTCTATTCCTTTTTTATCTTCTTTTAGATTCTTTAAATTTTCTCTTCCTTTATTAAAAAGAATTACTCGAGTACCTCTTTCTAGATAAGCTATCTAGCTATTACTAGTAGTCCTCTCTTAGTATTTATAAGGTCCTTCTAATTACTTAATCCTATAGTTATAAATAGTACCTATCTATTCTTTTATCTTTCTAAGTATAAGATATAAATATACTTTAGTATTAGTAGCCTTAGTTATATATATAGTCTAAGGAAATACCTAGGACTCTTCTTTTAGCTAAGTATATCTTAAGTCTTATATATTTAGTTCTTAGAAGTTAGGAGTATAGCTATTATACTTTCTAGCCTAAACTATTTTTTATATAAGTATCTACTTATACTATTCTTATCTAATATCTAGGCTACTATCTAGGCTCTATTCCTTTAGTTCCTTTTTATCTTAAGCCTACTTTATATATTTTCCTATTCTTAGTATATCTACTAGTCTTTCTTAGATACTTCTTATAGAGCCTCTTAGTCTTTAACTACCTCTTAGATCCTTTCTTATCTTATACTTTAAGTTAGTTAGGAGTTCCCTTACCTTTATCTTTTAGATCTTTATACTTATCTTATAATATCCTTATACCTTTCTTAGATATATTAGTATACTTTCTAGTCTTTATATCTTTTAGCTACTTAATTTACTAGGTCCTATATATATAGATAGATTAGTAAGATATCTACTTCTTTTTAGAGGTTAGAATAGGTCGGGACGAGTTCGGGTCGAGTCTAGGACCTAAATATTATAACCTTAAACTATATATACTCGGGTAGCTTATATTAGTATAGATAGAGTAGGTCGTAAGGCAGGTAGGTAATAGAATGCCCTACGTAGCTAGTCCTCGGATACTATCTCGTCTAGCGTACCTATCTCTAGTAAGTATACGTTAGAAGCTATCGTAACTACTTCTCTACTATCCTCTTCGTATATACGACTCCGTAAGGGTTAAAGGTTATAGCTATACGTAGTCGTTACGTTGCTATCTATATTAGTATATATTTATCTATTCGTATTCGAACTATAAGCTATAAGTATACCCGCCTTACTAATTAAACTCCGACTCTCGAAACTACTAAAGTAAGCCCCGAATTTAAGTTCCTATAGTAGTAGTATATCTTAATTCTCGTATAGAAATAAGTAGCTAGTTAGCGTATATTAGCCGGCTAATATACTCTACCTCTATTATAAACCTAAACCTACGATATTAGTTAAATTCTAGTCTAGTAGAAGCAAAGGTACTTATATAAAACACTTATTATTTATAGTCTAACTTATCTCTCTCGTATCGTCTACTACTATTAACTTTACTAAGTCGAGGCCCTAGGCCTTAGCTTCCCCCTATACCTCGTTCTATACCTAACTATAGATCTCTAACTAGTCGTTAATATCCGCGTCTTCGTAAAACTAAGCTATAGGACGCTTAGAATAGTTAGCTTAGTATAGAACGTAACTATTATTTCTAAGAAACATTTATTCTAGTTTTAATACTAGAGGCTAGATACGAGTATACTTCGTAAGTACGCGGTCGTAGTAGTCGAAGGCCTTAGAAAAGAAGTCTTCCTTAGAATAAGTTATCTACTTATAGGCGTTCTTAATAACGGCTAGGTTATCCTACTATAACTAGCTTACGAGTATAGCCGATAGAGGACTCTATAAAGTAAAGTAAGTAGAGGCTAGAAACCGGAAAGGTATAACTCTATACTTATTCGAATAGCTAAATAAGATACTAACTCCTAGAAGGAGGTTACGGTATACGTTACGTAGTTTAGTATAGGTTCTTAAAGCTTTACTTATTTCTAGGCTATTATTCTTAATATCGACCCGAGTAAACTAAAGGAGTATAGTTCGGCGAGTCTTCTTAGAGGCCTTCGTACTATATAGTAGGTATAGCGACGAGATACGTACTTAAAACGCGTTATAGACCTATAGCTTTATCTTATAACCGATTAGAGTATAGTCTTCTTCTATTAGTTAGTTAGAGCTAATAGCCTCGATAAATAGGCCCTTATTATTCTTTAGAACCCCCTACTTCTCTATACGCTTATAAGAGCGATAGCTTAGAGAGCTAATATCTTAGAGGGCGTCTAAGTTAGACGCTAAAGCATCCGGCTTATGCCGCGTATGCTCGGCGCAAGATAAAAGTACGCTAAATATATAAAGAGGAATTAGTAAGAATTAGTCTCTTAATATCTCTAACGGGTATAGTTAGAGGCGCTTAATATATTACTATATACTAACCTTTATAATACTAATTCTTTTACCTTATCGAGAGTAGCGATCTATTAAGGCCTACTATACTTACGCGAGGAGCATCTATATAGCTAGGTAACTATAGCGAACGCGCTAGGTTCGTAGTACTACTATTAGGCTATATAGGAGAGTTACTAAACTCTAAAGCTAAAGAAGATAAGGAGATAAATAACGCTAATAATATATAGGCGAGGCGCGAGCGTCTCGAATAAGAGAATACTACGCTATACGAATAGCTCGAACTCTACGCCCTTTAGGTAGAGAATAAATGCTTAACGCGAGAAGTTAGGACGACTATCCTACTAATATACTTAAGTATAATAGTAAGAAGCCTTAGCTTAGAATACTCTAGTATAGCGAGCATTACTAGAGATACTAAGGATAGTACGCGTTATAGTAGCGACGAATATATGCTCTACGAATCTATTAAGCTCTACTCTCCTAAGCTATTTAAGAGCGAGACTATTAAGGAAGCCTAAGAATACGTCTACGTATATAAAGTAAACTTTATAGCCGCGCCGAGGAAGTTTATAATAGAATACTAAAAAGTAATCGCTAGTATTATATTCCTCGTAGGCGAAGCGTAAGAAGCCTAGTATAACGAGTACTCTAGTATACTTCTAGTAAAGTATACTTAGGCGTAGTTCTATAAGTTCCTATACGATATCGTCGGGGATTAAGCGAACTGCTAGCTACTCGTAACTATTAAATACGAGATAATACGCTAAGGCGAAAATTAGAGTATACGATAATTCGTAATAGACCTCGGTAATCTCGAGGTATAGCTCGGCGACTATACCGAGGCGTAGTTAGTTTGCTAGCTCCTTATAAAGTTAAAGCCGTCGCTACGAAAGGATATTATTAAGAACTATATTATCCTAGTAAAGCGCGCCGACCTCGTCGCCCTAGTATAATACCTTAAATAGGTAGAAAGGTTAATACTACGCGATATAGGCTTACGCGACTATAATAAGGACGTATCGTACTAGTAGTTAAAGCGTAAGAGAGTCGATAGTAACGCGTATACCTCTAAAGGTAGTTATAGGTCTAACTCGAAGGAGAAGAACTCTTAAGATAAGCGTAAAGGTAAAGATAAGGACTAGTAACCTAAATATTATAGTTATAACGAGGTAGGCTATATCCGTCTAGATTATCTAAATAAGAATAGGGATAGTAATAAGCTAGCGGTCCGTAAAGTAGCTATAGGCAAGTCGAAAAAAGTAGAAGCGATAGAGATATTATATAAGTCTCTACCGCTAAAGTAGATAGTATAGAGTACCTACCTATATAATACGTACTAGTAGTACGAGTATAAGGAGAAGGTAAATCTTAGAAGGGCCGTAGGCTAGCCGAGTTCCTTCTCGATAATACTACGGATATTAATATAGTATTACGAGCCTTCGTGCTCTAGTATAAGTTGCCCTTACGGCCGAACGCGGCCTTACTACTAGCTACTACCTTTACGAGTAAACTAAGTTATTATTATAGTACGCACTATATATATATAAGGCTCGTAGACTCCTCGGGGATCGAGCGCGTAACCGGAGGGATCTTCTATATATATAATATACTAGATCCTAATATTATTCTTAGCTATCTATAGCGACGTATATAATAGGTAAGTATCGATAGTAGTATAAATAAATAGCGTTATAGTAACGATCGTTTCGGCCGATTCGAAGTCCGAGAGGCCTATAAGTTCCTTAAAGACCTCTAGAAGGCACTCGCTATATTTATAGTTAGCCTAAGTAGGATAGGCGAGGAGCCTACTCTAATACTAAAGGAGTTCTATTAGTTCGACGATATCCTTAACCTAATAAAGAAAATACGAAGTAGACCTATTAATAGCGCTAAGTATACGATCGACCTAAAGCTAGGCACTATACTACTCTTTAGGCCTCTATACTACTAGTTAAGTAAAGAGCTCGAAGAGCTTAAGGAGTACTTAAAGACTAGGCTTAAGTATAATTAGATCGAGCGTTCTAATAGTAAGGCGAGTGCGCCTATCCTATTTATACTAAAGAAGAATAGCAAGCTACGGTTATATATAGACTACTATAGGCTAAACGAGATTACGATTAAGAATTAGTACCTACTCCCTCTTATTAGTAAAACGCTAGATAGACTTATAGGAGCTACGTAGTTTACGTCGCTAGATCTTATAGACGCGTATTATCGCATTCGTATTAAACTAAGCGACTACTAGAAGACTACGTTCCGTACGTAATATAGTTACTACTAATACTAGGTAATACCCTTTAGTTTAACGAACGCCCTAGTAACGTTCTAGGCGTATATTAACCGCGTACTAGTAGGGCTAGTAGATATAAGTTATATAGTATACCTAGATAATATCTTAATCTATAGTAAGACTCGCGAGGACTACGTATAAGACGTATACGCTATACTTAAGAGGCTCCGCAAATTTAGACTCTACGTATAACGCGCTAAGTATAAGTTCTTCTAGAAATAAGTTAACTTCCTTAAGTTCGTAGTTACGACTAAAGGTATAGCGATAGACCCTAGTAGGGTAGCTATAATCGCCTTATAGCCGAGGCCGACTACTCTAATAGAGGTTTAATCGTTTCTTAAGTTCGCGAATTTCTACTACTACTTTATCTTCGAATATTTAAGGGTCGTAGTACTACTAACTACCCTCTTAAAGAGCGTAAAGAACGGTAGGAAGCCGGGGCTTATTAGTTAGAGCGAAGCCGAGGAGTAGGCTTTCTTAAAGTTAAAAGAACGCTTTTAGACCGCGCTACTTCTTAGGTACTTTAACCCTATATTACGCCTATAAGTCGAGACTAATACGTCTAACTTCGCTATCGCTAGTATTCTAAGCTAGCTATTCGAGTCGGAATAGTACCTAATCGCGTTCTTTTCGCGGAAGATAATTAATACTAAGTATAACTATAAGGTCTATAATAAGGAACTCCTCGTAGTAGTAGAATCCTTTAAGGTATAAAGGCCTTACCTCGAAGGCGCTATATATAAGATAGAGGTACTAGTCGACTACGCTAACCTAAAGGCCTTTATAGGTATAAAGTAGTTAATAGGCTAATAGGCTAGGTAGGCTACGTTCTTAGCCTCGTATAACTTTATAATTAGTTATAGAGCGGGTAAGCTAAACGTAGCTAACGCGCTATCGAGGCGTAGCGATTAGGTAAAAGATACGTAGGCGATAAATAACCTATTACTATCGCTATAGCGGAAACTCTAAGTTTAGAGCGACCTCCGAGTAGGCGGACTAGTTATAAACTATATTAAGGCCGCCTATAACCGCTAGTATATAATAAACCGGAGGGCGGCAATAAAAGTAGCTAATAGAACGTAGCCTACTAGCCTCGAACGCTACGAGCCGAGCCCGTATAGATTCGCGCTACTAATATAGGTCGCTAGCGCTATTATTACGGAGGAACGGCTATACGCTAATATCTTAGACCTAGTAATCGGGTACGTAGCTACGCTAGTCTAGCTTAACCTAATAGCGAAGGAGCTATATACGTAGGTAAAGAGTAATAGAGGCGAAAGCGATAAGTATACTATTCGAGATAGGTATATATATCGCGAAGAGGTATTATACCTTCCTTACGACCTTATATTACGAACGTAAGTAATTCGTATATACTACGACGACTTCCTAGCTAGCTATTTTAGTAAGGGTAAGACTACGGAACTTATTAAGAGAAAGTACTAGTAGCTAAAGATTAACGAGGACGTTAAGTAATACGTCGAATCGTATAGTAGCTATTAGAAGGCGAAAGCGAGGCGCTACCGTCCCTATAGCGAGATAGTTATACTTCTCCTACTAGAATAGCTATAGAAAGATCTATTTATAGACTTTATTATAGACCTTCTACTAAGTAAGCGTAATAGTCGTATATTTAACGCGATCCTTATAATTATCGACTACTATTCTAAGATAGTAACTTTCGTTTAGATAATAAAGCGCTATATAAGCGTAGAGCTTACGGACATCCTACTTAATAAAGTTATATAACTTCGAGGTATACCTAGTAGTATTATCTCTAATAGAGAGTCTATATTTACTAGCTAGTTCTAGTTAGACTTCTATTTTAAGGTATACGTAAAACGTAGGCTAAGTATAGTATTTTACCTATAAACGGATAGCTAGACTAAACGCGCAAACTAGACGCTTAAGTAGTACCTATATATCTATTACGAGGAGAACTAAGACGACTAAGCGTCTATACTAGCCTCTATAGAATTCGCGTATAATAATAGCCTAAATACGATACTAAAGATATCGCTATTCTACGTTATCTATAGGTTCGACCCGGACTTAATAATAGAGATTCGTAAGAGGGACGTAACCGAATCTTAAGGCGCGATTCTACGAGAAGAAGTACTAGTAGTAAAGGACGCTATAGAAAGGTTAAAGCGGAACTACGAGGAGTTAATAAAGCGCTAGTAGTAAGTAAGCGAGTCGTAGGCTAAGTATTATAACTAGAAGTATTAGCTAAAGGAATATAAAGTCGGCGATATAGTCCTTCTATCTATAAAGAACCTAAAACTAAAGATGCTATTAAAGAAGCTAGCGAATAAGTTCGCTAGACTATTTAAAGTAATCGACGTAGTTAGGAAGTAGGCGTACTACCTAGCTCTTCTAACGGGATTACGTATCTATAATATCTTCTACGTATCCTTTCTAGAACTCTAGTATAGTAGCGAATCTTAAGAGACTAGCTTACCTCTCGTAGATAATAAGGGCGAGTAGATAGTCGAGAAAGTACTAGAAACCCGAGTCGAGAAGAGTAAGAGGAAGTAGCTAGTCCGGTAGAAAAGCTAGCTAGAAGAATACGATACGTAGGAACTAATCGAATATATCGGGGAATATAAAGCGCTCGAGGAATTTAAAGCGTAAGAGTAGAGCAAGAGGAGCTTATATAAGCTATAAAGTTAACTATCGCGGCTACTATACTACTAATTAACCGTCGCAACTACTATAATTTACGACGAGTACGCGCTAAGCGCTAAGGCCGCGACGAAACGTTACGTTACGAAAGCTACTAAAGGGAATAGAGAATATAAAGTAGAGAGAAATTATTCCTTTATAGCGTCTATAGGCGTAGTATAAACGAGCCGTAGCGCTAGCGTAGAATAGAAGTATAAAATAAGGCGGCGGACTATACGAGTAGCGTAAGAGAAGCGTAAGAAGGGAGTATAAGGAGAGCGCGCGATATACTAGCTTACTCTTCTATACCTTCGCCCTCCTCCTTCTTATCTTTCTTATTCTCCTTATTCTTCTTATTATTCTTCTTCTCTTCCTTCTTCTCTATTATAGAGGCCTCGTTATTAGAGACCTCCTCTACTTAGCTAGCGAGGCAGTCGGTATAAGTAGTATAGACCGCTATATCGAGCGCCTCTTTCGAGGCGCTAAGTAGGCGTAGATACTATAAAGAATATTAGTAACGCGTATAAGGAGTATATAACTCGTAAGATATACCTCGTACTTAAGCTTAAAGAGCCTAGAGGATAGAGCGATCTACTTACTAGCTATAAGTAGCTTAGTAGTAGAAGGACTACTACTAGCTAATAGCGCGCTAGCTCCGCTCTTCTTTAAGGTCTTAAAGACCCTAGCCGACTTACTCTTATTAGACTATAGGACCTTAAGGCTATCGGCGATTAGAGCCTATAAATTAGTAGAGCGGCGGCGGAGCTACTCGGCGCGTACGGCCGGCCTACTCTCGGCTAGCTTAGCGAGGTAGAAGCGTAAACGCTTCGACTACGTAATAATATCTAGGTTAGTATAGTAGTTATAGGAGTAGTTATTATTATTATAGCGCTAGTAATTCTTCTTCTTACCTAATTTTATAATTCTATTATACGGCCGAACGCCGGCTATACGCACTATATTAGTAAGGAACTCGTAGCTAATACGTACGTAGAACGCTAGACTTACCTATTACTAGAGGTTAGAATAGGTCGGGACGGGTCCGAGTCGGGTCTAGGACCTAAATATATAGAACTATAATAGTTAGGTCGGGTCCTAGCTAGTTCCTCCCTAGTTCTAGACCTATCTAATAAATATAGGTATTAGATAGGTCCGACTCGGGTCTAATAATAGGTCTAAAGATAGGTCCTAATAGAAATATAAGATTTAATAAAATATAGTATAGAAAATCGAGGGTTATAAATAGATAGAAACCGGAGTAAGTAGAAAGTATAGAAAGCGACGGGTTTTAAAGGCATATTTAATTTAATATAGCAAATTATACGATTTAGTGCAACTATATATATACCGACTATAAATACTAACTATAGCAACCTCTCTACTTATAACGATTTTTACTATATATACTCTTTATAGTTATAACGATTTTCCTTATATATACCGTAGAGATTTATCTCTTACTAAATATATTAATTCCCTAAGACGAGAGTAGGCTAATAATAAACTTTATATCCCTCTACTAAATAGTTACTCGCTTTACGTAAATCGTAGCAACGTTAGTACCTATAATATAGTTAATATTAATCGAATATAGAATAACTAGGAATATATATACTCGAGAAGAGGTAGACTAGAGCACTCTCGGCGGCTTCCTATAGAGTACTAAGGGCGCTCGCCTACTAATAGTAACCTCCTTTAGAAATAGCTAAGCCTCTAGAAACGTCGTAGTAAACTTTACGAACGAGGTAGCTAAAGAGTAGCTTTAGTATAAGTAGATCTATAGACTTTTAGTACTTACGGATCTCTCGGAGCGTAATAGCTAGAGTATAAGTTAGTAATACTAACTATAAATGCCAACTATATAACTTACTATCTAGCTTATAGCGATAAGTCTTCCGTATACTAGCTCTATAAGCTAGACCTCCTCTACTTACTACTACTATTTTAGCCGGTACTTTTCTAGCCGTTCTCTTTCTAGCTAGTCTCTTTTTCGCTACTCGTTTTCTACCTAGTAATCGTTTTCTACCTACTACTCCTCTAGCTACTACTACTACTACTACTACTATTACTATATTATCTCTCTCGATCTATCTCTTACGGGCTATTTAGTAAGCGAGCTTCTACTTATCGAGACGAGGCCGACCGCCTAGTATAGTTTTCTATAGAGCCTTCCTAAAAAGCTAAGAGAGAGAGGTAGGCGGTATACTACTCTCGTCGCTATTACTCTTATTACTATTACTATCGTCGATATTAATAACGGAGCCGTTATCTTCGTTATTTCTATTATCGCTATTCGCGTTTCTATAAGAACTATTCTAGTCGTTTCCGCTAGTAGCCTCTTAGTCGTTACTATTATAAGTAGAGGAGTTAGAAACTAAGAGAGGAGAGGTAGAAGCGCTACGTTAGACGAAAGAGGGCGCCTAGTTACTAAGAAGTCTAGGGTTAATATTACTATTATCCGTAGGAGAGTTTTCGAGTAAGGAAGAGTTTCTAAATAAAGAAGGAGTAGAGGCCGTATCTTAGCTAGAGAAGTATTACTTAGCGAACTAGCTAGGCTTATTAGTAGGAAGTTAAGCTATTATAAATACGCGGAGAGGCGAGAGAAAAGCGGTCGATTAAGCTTACGCGGAGGGGCGAGAGAAAAGTAGTCGGTTAAGCTATAATTAACGTACGTAGTAGTATCCTTTATACGCGCGATACGAAAATTCGTTAGGAGATATAAAAAAGGAAGGCGATAATAATAGGCTAATAAAGCGCGACCGCCGATAAGTTCTAAGAAGGTAGAGGTAGTAGTATTACTAATAGTTCGGTAAGGGTATATAGGTTAGCTAAGGTAGACGTTAGGCTCGCTAGCGTACTAGCTACGGCTTTACTCGCGCCGTATATATTAATTCTAAGCTTCTAAGTATAGTAACGTATACTAGGCTCTTTATAGTCGGCAATTATAGTCGGCAATTATAGTCGGCAACCTAGTATTATATACCTATATTATTATTCCCTCCTCTATCCTAGCTAGTAAACTAGTAGCGTAAATAACTATATAGGTATATATCCTTCGCTTATAGGGTAACGCGCTTCGCGTAGATCGCTAGAAGGTTAGAAATCTCGAACTCTATAACGAGAATTGCCTCTGCCGCTTCCTATAAGCATTTAAGTACTACCGCTTAAATTCTAATAATATCGCTACTATCTCTATCTATTATAATCTCGCGGATAACGTACTAAAAAGAGACTCTCTAGATATATAAAGCTATCGTTCGCTAAAGCTTACGAATCTCTTATAAGGCTACCGTCTCTAGCTTTAACCGCCTTTTCGAGATACTAGACTTACTAGCTCTCGTTCGTCGCTATATTATTCTTATAGCTATTGCTTTTTTCTATAGAACTACTACCTTCCTACGAGACTCGTTATCTAGTACTATAGCCTTTAGTAGCTATATTCGCTACTACTTAGTAGCCTTATTTCCTACGCGTAGAGGTAGTACTAATAGTAGTATATTAGTATTTATATTAGGATATACTCGTAGAGGAGGGCTCGAGTTAAACTCTATATTAGAGTCTACTTAGGAAATAAAAGAAGGTATCGAGTAGTATAGATAGATATATTAAAGAGTTAGAAGGAGTAGATAGGTAGAGGTACGAGAGAGAAGAGCTAAGGTAGATAGGAGTACTAGAAAATTATATACGACCGCCGGAATACGCAGGCCTATAGAGGGGGAGTTAAAGTTCGATAGCGCTATATAGTAGAACTATATCGCATTCTACTACTATATCGGGACACTCCTACTAATCTTTACCTAGTAGAAGTTATAGTTGCGCGAACGCTATAATCGCTTTTGCTACTCTATAGAATATAGTAATAGACGTAAATATTTACTATAGTATAGATTATATCCGGGTATTATATAAATAATATCGACTATAGTATATATATTTCGTTATTCGAAGTTCTCTACGAATATATAAAATACTATAGAAGGGAAAGAGCTAGACTTACTAGTACTCTATAGTATTACTAGTTAAGTAGTCGTAATATAGTAGTAAAATAGAAAAATAGACTCTTTAGCCTACCTTTATATCGAGGAACCGAGTCGTTATAATAGTAGAAAAGAAGAAATAATTATCGATACTACTTTAATACTAAGGAGAGGAGTAGTTATCGATAGTATAAGCTAAGAAGCAACCGTCGGCGCCGAGGAGACTAATAGTCGTCGATAGTATAAACTAAAAAGCAATCGTCTACGCTAAGGAGACGAGCGGTCGTCGATAATATAAGCTAAGAAGTAGCTATCTACGCTAAGGAGATAAGTAGTCGTTAATAGTATAAGCTAAGAAGTAACTATTAATAACGAGTAGACGAGTAGTCGTCGAGGGTATAAGTATATAGTAGTTACTCTTTTTAGCTAGCGATAGTAAGGTTAATCTAAGTAATATATACGACGGATTCTAGCTCTAGAGTACGTCTATAGCTATCGCTATTCGTATATAGTTATATATATTAGTATACGCTATATTAAGTAAGCGATATATTATATAATATTACCGACTATAGTAGCCGACTATAGTATAGGAAGCTAAACTCTACGTATAGAAGTAAGCTAGTAGCTAGGCGGGAATAGCCGTATACTAAGCTTCTAGTATACCTAAAGCTAGAATTCGTTATACTTAGCTTCTACTATAATAACTACTACCTTAACTACTACTATACTCGTATTACTACCGAATTTTAAGCGTATATTTACTATATATCTCGCGATACTTATCTCTTCTTAGCGACTAAACTTATAATAATAGCGCGATAAAAGCGATATCTAATAAGTACTACGCTCTTTAATAGTCTATAGAAGCGTTCCCGCCTTATAAATAAGGATTTAGATAGTATAAGTACTTCTATACTTTAAATATAACTAGGCGCTATAAGGAAAGATATAGATACCTACTCTTCTAATCTTAATACTCTTCGCGAGCGTAGCTTATATATAGATATATCGCTTAAAAGAGCTATAGTAGATAAGTAGCGCAAAGCTAGAAATAAGTCCTTTACTTAGTAGAAGAAGCTTTTAATCGGCTTTAATAATATATAGAGCTCTTTATAAAAGAAGTAGTAGTAGAAGAAAATTAAAGCCTAAAGAGAGAAGTACTACGCTTAGTACGACTAGATAGTATAAGTAATAATCTATATAGTCGGCTAATATAGTTAGTAGTACTAACGTATAATAAGGACGATAAGAAACGTAAGCGCGCGCGGGATAAGCCTACTATATAAGTAGTAAACTAAGATAAGGAAAGCTTTTATTTTAATATTAAGAAGGAGAAAGGCGCGGACGACTCGTACTATAACTATAACTACTAGTATAATACTAATTAGTCTAAGTCGGGTCCGGAGGCACCCTACGTATTACTAGTAAGGTCGGCTAGTACTAGCTATAAAATAACTAACCTTCGCCTTCGAGTCGCTATCGAGAGCAAGTAGGCTATATAGAGGAGCTATACCGTCTACGCCTTTTAGAATAAGGCTATTCGATAGTTTAAGAAGAAGGTATATATACTTGCGATACTACGCGCGTAATATAGGAGTTAAGCTAAGTTTATCGTATAACTAATAAAGGAGAGGCCGAGTTCCTCGTAGTAAGAAATAGACCTTATTAAGAGGCTATAATCTAGGAATAAGAGGAGATACGTATTCTAAGTATTAGGAGCGGACGTAAGTAGCTCTTATTAAGAGTATATTACTACTAGAACTAATAGCTTCTTTAGGACGCATTCGAGTACCTCCGATTAGACTAGAAGTATACTTTACGCTCTGTGAAGCCTTATAAAGAGCTTATAAAATTAGTCCGTATATTAGTATCTATAGCGAAAGCAAAGGTAAATTAGTGCCGACTACGCCTACTAACTATATACTAACTAGTAGTAGGAGCTAATAGTAGAAGGCTATCTTCTAACTATAATAGAAATTTTCCTACTTTATTACTATATAGTATATCGCAACTAACTCTCCTAGAAGTCCTCTAAGTTTAATATAGCTAATCGCTTTGCTTAGACTCTAGAAGTTCTAAATTAACTTATCTCGTTAGGATACGATTAGGATAGTAATAGGTTCCGGAAGCTAGTTACGTCTAAAGTATAAGCTAAGCGAAATAGGCTAGCGTTCTAGTTATACGCTTATAAGTTTAATATAAAGAAGTCGGTATACGGAGAGCTTC
Source organism: Cercospora zeina (assembly GCA_022702355.1). Lineage (NCBI taxonomy): Eukaryota > Fungi > Ascomycota > Dothideomycetes > Mycosphaerellales > Mycosphaerellaceae > Cercospora > Cercospora zeina. The sequence continues at coordinate 2,260,345 of JAKLWX010000005.1, forward strand.
TATAGGAAATATAGCTCGATTCTAAGTAGGAAGGAGGACTTAGCTTTTAGGATATCGTCGAGTAGCTTCTAGGTACGTCTACGGATAAGCTCGCTATCTCTAAGACCTTTATACGTAAATTCTAGTCGCTAGAGATAGGGTTTATATAGAAGCTCTATAACTCCTCTTAGGCTAGGTAGAATACGGATATATCTCGTAAGTTAAGATTAGTTATAGCCGCCGATAGTATATTAGTCTACGGTTTACGTCGTAGTACTAGCTAGCCCTCTTTAACTTATATCTCTTATCTCTACCTCTCGCTCTATAGTAGCTTACTAAATATATAATTCTCCTTTATAATTCTTATAGACGGCTTAAGTCTTATCTTCGATAGCTAAGTATATTTAATACTAGCCTTATTCTCTTATATAGTAGTTATACCTTTAGAGATATACTACTACTTTTTCTTTAGAGCTAGTACTAGATCTAAGAGCTCTAGCTATACCTTAAACTTCTAGCTCGCTATATTCTTTTTCTTCTTCTTACTCTTAGTATTATTTCTAGCCTTCTACTATATAGTATTATATCGCTTTACGTAGTCTTTAAGTAGTTTCTAAATTCTCTCTACGATAGGTTTATTTACTTAGGCTAAGTCTAACTCTACTTTTTCGACTTAAGCTTTATTAACGCTACTAGCCTCTTACGCTAGTAAGATGCTTGCCCTTAAAGACGACTATAGCGTTACTATAATTAAAGAGTACTTAGTACGTTTATTAGTCGCAACTATTATAAGCTCGATAAGAGTACTAAAGGTACCTATCTTTATAACGCTACTAGGATAGACCGTCGGCCTATAATAGAGACACCTCGCTAGTACTTATACTAATAAAACTTTATCGCCCCTATAAATATTATTTACCTCTATTACTCTACTAGCTTTTACTCTCTAGTTCTACGATTTCTTCTTAGTACTATATACTTTATATTATAGTATTACTAGTATATCCTACGACTCTAATACGACGTAGTAGTACTATACTTCCTTCTTCCTCGAGATATATAAGTATATAGCTTCGTAAACGATAGACTAACTCCGAATTGTAGCCGTCTCTCGTCGACTCTAGTCCGATTAAGAAGGTAGTATAATAGTAGAGAAAGGGACGCTATACGATTACGAATACTACAAGTAGTCGAGCTAGTATATAAGATAGGATACTATCTTTAGCTAACCTTACTAAGCCGCTAGAGGATTCTAAGGACTAGGTCGAAACTAATAGCGTATAGATATAGTAGCGGGAGTATATATAGTTATTTAAGGGCTTTTACTACTACTATTAGTAGCTCGAAGAGGCGAGGTATTATAATAAGTATAGTAGAATATCTTCGAACCCTATAAAATAGAACTCGAATACGCGAACGTTATAGGCCTAAAGATTTTTCGTTAAAGGTATAGACTAGGAAATATACGCCCCGAGGATTATTTATAGAGAATATAATAGAGTTATTAAATACCTAGGACTAAGTAATAGAATAAAAGCTCTATAAAAGCACCTCGATTTAGTAGGCTACGAAGATACCTCCTAGGAGCGTAGAGTTACTAGAGAAGTTATTAAGGCTACTAAAGATTAATCTATAAGTTTAGTATTTATTATTACGAAAATAAGGTGCCGACTACGCTTGCTAACTACGCTTCCTAACTACGCTCGCCGACTATACTTTATAAAGATATATAACGTAGACATACTAACGGTCCTTATTTATAAGAACGGCTTAAGAAAAGTTTTACTAGAACCGAGTACCTAGACTAGTTAAAGTTTCTAGAGTTATATAGGCTTATAGTTTCCTAGCTTAGATTACTTTTAAACTTCTTCGAAAGTCTTATAGTTTAGCGTACTTACGAATATCTATTAGAGGAGACTAGATCTATCGACTTTAAGAGCGCTACTACGATTAAGTTATATATCTAGGACGTAGTTAATTACTTCGAGGACAATCTAAAACGTTAGCTATCTAGAACCTTTTAGATAGCTATCGCCCTCGACGGTTAGTACGCCGGGGTGCTCCGAGTATTATTCCTTACGATACGAGGCTACTAGATCGATAGCAAGTAGGCCTAGCATAAGGCTATACTAGCCTTTCTATATATTTCGAGCTATTATATAAGCGAAGTCCTAGCGGATCTACTATTCGACGTACTTACCTATTTCGAAATCTCTAATAGGCTTATAGCGCTAATAGTAGACAATGCTTCTAATAATAATATACTATATACTACTATATACGTATCCTTTCTAGATATATACCTCCTAACTAATAAGTTCTAGTATCGAGGCTATCGATATTTACTCTCGCGAGCGTATACGTATAGCAAAGCTATTAGTTTTAATTAAATAACTTCTTCTCTAAGGAATAGATAGAGATATAAGAGAGATATTAGATACTAAAGACTATAAGTTCTCCTATCCGGAATAGTTCTCGTACTTTATATATATAATCTAGCTCTCCTTAAGGAAGTTCTTCGCTACTTTTAAGATCGAGCTAAGGAACGAAAAATAGAAACGATAAGACGAGGAGATAGATACGAACGCCTTACGTCGGCTTAAAGTAGGAAGTCTAGCTATAGTTCTAATAAAGGTACTATATATTCTCTCTACGAAGTATATATAGTTAGTAAACGTAGTTAGTAGAAGCTATACTAATAACCGCTCCTTATAAAGTTCCGTAAACTTATAGTTAAGGTAAACTCTAGTACTTAACGCTTCGAAAGTTTTATAGTACTATAGTAAAAGAGGATTGCAAATTTATATCTATACCTAAAAAGATATAAATAGTAGAAGAAGACGCCTAATAGGGTTTTGCGCCTAATATAAGATATAAAGACTCGTTAGAGCTTAACTACGATTATACTAATACGTAGTTCTTAACTACGATTATACTAATACGTAGTTCTTAACTACGAGATATTATTAACGAGTATATTAAGAACGAGGGTTAGCTCGAACTTAAGCTAACTACTACGAAATAGAAGAGAGTTAAATATATTATTAACCTTACTACTCCTTTTACTAAGGCTACGATATAGATTAGTGCGATAAAGAGGCTAATAATATACCTCGTTCTTAGCTACTATAATACCTTATTCGATATCCTAGATATTATAGATAAGAAACTTAAACATAAAATATAATCCTAGTAAAAGTAGATTTATTCCGCCCTATAGGCTATATAGATAAAGCTCGAGAAGTATTATACTACTACCTAAGAGCGATTCGGCAATATATATAGCATTGCGATTCTTCTTAATCTAGTAATAAAACGGGCGTTCTAGGACCGCGAGCGGCGAGGCGTTCTCTAGTAAGGAGCTCGATTCCTCCTTCGAGAATTACTACTAGTTAAAATTCTAGGTCGAATACGCGCGATATAAGCCTCTAGTAGCTACGTCCTAGTCTAGGCCGCAAAAGGCCTTATACCGCTCTGCGATATTATTCGTAATAGGTTACTATAGTAGATTAGATAGTAATAACTCCGACTCTAATTAAAAGGTATCTAGACGGCCGTAGTAGACCGTATAGCTATTACCTAATTCGGACGAGGTATCTCGTTATCGTTACGCTAGATTTAAGGACTCGGCTGCCTATTCTATAGAGTATCCGCTCCGGTTATAGAAGATAATCGCATTAGAATATCTAGGTTACGCGCTAATAGCTCGGGACATCCTCTTTATCCTAGTAGCTAGAACTAGTTATAAGCGCGACTTTAGTATAGCGCGTTATTAAAGCCGATATAATCGGTCCTACGATCCCTCGACGTTTAGTAATATTATATACTATCGTTCCCGAGAGCGTAACGTATAGTAATAGGCTCGGGATTCGCTTATAGAGGAGGCGCTGCCGATATTAACTACGTTCGAGCCTTCGAATAATATAGTTAGTTAGTAGTAGGAGTAGCTAGAGGCAGATTAGGAGGCGTTAGCAAGCACTAAATAGAGTAACTTCGACTCGATTAGTAATAACGAGGAGGATATAGTACTAATATATCTTCGCTATAGTACTTAGCAAAGGAAGTATTTACTTTTACGTTATACTCGTAAAGTAGAATAGACTTCGTAGTCGATATTATATATAGTATTTAATTCTATATCTCGTAGTCGGCAAGTATAGTCGGCAGCCTTATTTTTCTCCGTAACTATAGTCGCTACTTTAACCGGCGCTTCTAATATACTACTACGCTTAGTTCTATATATATATATATTTAGTATTAGATTAATCCTATTATCCTCGCGGCGACCTAGTTTTATACCGCGTTATTAGACTTATCTTTTTAAACTTAGGTCTCTATAAAGACCTATATAGGAACTAGTAGTATTTAGACCCGACCTATCGATTTCGTATCGAGTTAAGTACCTTATCGATTTAGGTCTTAAGTCGGTTCCCTTAGGAACCGACCTAGACCCGGAACCGACCTAAAGTTAAGGACCTATTCTAACCTCTATTCTAAACTTAGGTCCCTATAAAGACCTATATAGGAACCGGTAGTATTTAGACCCGACCTATCGATTTCGTATTAGGTTAGGGACTCTATCGATTTAGATCTTAGGTTAGTTCCCTTAGGAACTAACCTAGACCCGGAACCGACCTAAAGTTAGGGACCTATTCTAACCTCTACCTATTACTAAATATAAGAGGTAACGATAATAGTCGTCGTTCTTTATAGCGAGGAGGTTAGTAATAGTATAGGGATCGGCTAAGATTATAGAAGTAGAGCTCTTCTTAGGAGATATAATACTTATAGAACGAGTACTAGGAAAAGGCTAGGGAGATATATAGATAGTACGAGGCGGGAGCGAGGCGCTTATCTAAAGATAGTATACTAGAACAAGTATTAATATAATTAGGCGCGAACTTATAGCCCGTACCTACCTTATAATTAACGCGCGGCCTATATAGAGTCTATAATATAAAAGTCCCTTAAGATCTAGTATATTACTATAGTACTACTAAAAATCGCGTACGACTATAAGTAGTAGAGTAACGCAACCGTAACGTAATAAGAACGTAAGCGGCCGGCTACCGTATTAATATAGACTCTCCTACGAGCTAAGGTAGCTTTATAGAGAAGAGGAGATAATTATAAGAGCGATAGCTTAAGGAGCTAATAGCTTAGAAGGCGTCTAAGTTAGACGCCGAAGCATCCGGCTTATACCGCGTATGCTCGGCGTAAGATAAAAGTACGCTAAACGTATAAAGAGGAATTAGTAAGAATTAGTCTCTTAATATCTCTAACGGGTATAGTTAGAGGCGCTTAATATATTGCTATATACTAACCTTTATAACGCTTAAACTAAGCTCGGAAAACATCTCTCTTATATAGGCCTCTTACTAATATAATAGTATTAACCTCGTTTTCGTTAGTAAGGAATACGCTTCCTTATATAAGATTAATACTAGTACTCTAGTATAGCTTATTAAGGGCGATATTAATATAGTAGAACTTGCTCGTACTATTCGCTTCCCTATAATCTATAGCTCTATATAAGAACTTTATATAATATAGGTAGGAATATAGGTACGTCGTATAGTCTAGTTAGATTACTATATAATATAACTAGTATATAAAGTCCTAGCGGAATATCTATTAGGTTAAACTATAGTATATATTCCGTAGCTAACCGAGATTCTTACGCCTATTAGCCTCGCGGAGGTACTAGTTATAGATATTAAACTCTCGCTTAATAGCCTTATCGACTAGCCGAAGCTAATCGAAAAGAGTAATTACGGTCGTACTAAAGTCCTTAAAATCTTAAAGTACCTTCTTATTTAGCCTTGTTTTTAGAGCCGCTAAGGTATTAGTATTCGTAATATATTCTAGTAGAGGATCCTAGCTTAGAGTAGGTCTATATCTAAAGATACCTAAGGCGTCTACTATAATAGAAGGACGACGCTTGCCTTAAAACTACGTAGGATTTATTCTCTTAACCTCGTCGATATTACTATATAGATATACTACGAAGCGACCTCTAAGCTAGTCGTTCGTAATATTCGTATAAAGACTATATATTCTACTACTCGCGCGTCGAGAATAGTTCCTATATAGTAGCTTATAGCCGTTAGGTATATCTTATCGTACTCGCTTATAGTGCTACTTAATTAGTACTATAGTCTCGGATAGCTATACTACTATAGTACTCTTAATTATATTAACTATACTAATAAGCTTAGTATTTTCCGTAGAGTAATCCTTATATACTTAAGGAACTTACTTCTATAGCCTTAGAGTATTACTAGTCGAAATTCTAAAGTATAAGGAACCTAATAGAACTAATTACTAAGAGGCTATAAAGGTAGCTCGGCTACGTATAGCTAACTCTTAACTCTAACTACTTTACTTACGACTCGGAGGCTCTAATCTACGACGATCCTATAGTCCTTAAGCGTACGGCCCTATAAGTACGCTTAATAAGAGACGATTCCTAGTCGGGGCCCTAGGCCCTAGCTTCTATAATCTAGTTAGGGCCTCGGGCTGCGACTATATATTCTATAGTACTTACTTATAAGACCGAGTAACTAGACGACTAGTCTATTACTACTATAAGTTAATAGTTATAGAACGAGGAGCGGGCGCTAATAGGGCTAGTCTAGTAGTAATATCTCTTTATAAAGAACTAATAAAGTTCGGAGTAAGTTATAGGCCTCGATCTCGTAGAGCCTATTATATAGTAGCGCTATTAATATTTATATAGTTAACTTCTTCTCCGGCTTTACGAATCTTATTAAAGTTACTCTAAGTAGCCTCGGCTAAGGTAGATCTATTAGCTATTAGATAGAGTAGCCTCTAGATAATAGCCTTATAGAGGACTAGGGCGGCCTTATTCTACTTCGGGTTCTTACCTATAAAGGCAAATATCTACTTTGCCGTTCTTAGATACTAAATCGTATTTACGAGTAGAGGATACTTAGCTCGCTCTAGTTCTTAGAAACTAGTAACTATCTTATAATATCTCTCTCTTTAATCTTACTAACTTTCTCTAGCCTTATAGGCCTTAGAGTATTTAAGGAAGTACGAGGCTACTTCTTTAGTTATACTCTTAAAGTTATTAGAGCAGAGCGTACTACTAAACTCGAAGGCTAGGTCGTTCTAGTAGAATAGGCGCTTATTAATATAGCGAATATATTCGCTAATAATATCGCGCCGCTCGTTATCGTTTTTAATTAGGTTAATATTCGCGACTAAGTCGCGAATATTAACGGCTCTAGTCTTATAGTTCTATACTTATAGTAATAGGTTCGTATTCGTAAAGATCTTAATAGCGAGAGATATAGTTTAAGTATTAAAAGAAAGAGAGGTATAGAAAAAGGAAGGTAGGTTAGTAAGAAAAGAAGAGAAGGTTTCTAAAGAAAGAAGAGATACTTTTATAGTAGTAATATAGCTACCGCTAAGACCGGTAAATAGTAAACTAAGTAAATATTAAGCTTACTAGCTATAATTACGAGTATACTTAACCCTTATACGTGCTATAGCTAACGCGTACGCGTAACTAACCCGCAACTAATTATTCCGTTATATACTAAATTATAAGCGCTTAAGGCTTATACGGTTCTATATACTAGTTAGGAGTATACTATCTAGTTCTTCGAGCTTATAATATAAGGCCTTAGGCGTATACGCGGCTACTCGGTACGGCCCGCGCTATCGGTATACGAGTTTATTTAATCGCGAATATTCGAGCTAAGTATAATAGATTATTACTATATCTCCTATACGAAAGTCTTACTTGTCGACGTTCTAGACCGTATTAAAATACTCCTTTATCTACTCGTAGAACTACTTATTCCTATTCTTTACTTCTTCTATTATTTCCTATATATTCTTAAGCGCGAGCGACTATATATATAGGAGATCTTCTTAAGTCCGAACCGACTACTAATTTACTACGCTATACGTTCGTATATCTAGCTTAATTAGTAGTACTACTTCCCTTCCGATTATAAAGGTAGCTAGAGTCTAACTAGTAGAAGATACTATAGTCGTTCGATCGGCCTATAATATAAATAGAACGTATAGAATCTAAGGTTTAGAACCTCCTTCTAAGTACTTAAATAAGGTAGCTAGTGCCTACGAAGTCCTATTATACGCCTCTACGCGGCCGTAGGTAGAAATAGATACTCTCGAGTATACTAGTAAAGTATAAGGGCATATAAGATAATCCTACTTCGCTACTACTAGCCGTATAACCGATAAGATAAGAACTACCCTAAGATAACCCCGAGACTACTAAGATAACCCCGAGACTACTTAACGAACTAAGGTAGAACCCTACTATAGAAGAGGTAAAAAAGAGAAAATAGAATAGAAGTAGGTAGGATAGGAGTAGAGAGAGGAGGTAGCTACTAGGTAAGAGATTAGCTATTTACTCGCTAAAAAGAGCTATAAAAGGAAGGGAGAAAGGCAGACCCTTCCTACCTAGAATATATATTCCTAGAGACGACTCTCTAGGTCCGAGACGAATAGAAATAACGGCCTTCTATACCGACTCGATATATTATACTAGCTATATCTGCTATAGAACTAATTTTAGATGCTAAAATTCTATATAGGGGGCTTGGCGCTTAGCGCTAAGGCGCACCGAGCGAAATTCTAGTTCCTCTAGGCATCGGCCTATAATATCTGTTTTTAGCGCGAATAAGACACCCCCTACGACTAAAGAGTTTTTATAGCCTAGAAGGCTTTTTCTCTTACGACTAGATAGGCTTCGGCCTACCCGTACTATATAGTCTTCGACTTCTATAGTATGTTAATAGAATAAATAAACAAATAAATAACAAATATAAGGTAGCTAGTATTAGTTTATAACCTACCTCGACTAAGCTATTAGATTCCGAATAATACGGAGATACTCGTAGTCGTCTAACTATATAGCTCTTAAGAAGATTAGTAATATCCTTAAGGTTAGCTTTAGTATTATTTATAATAACTTTCTATAAAGCGCCCTATTAGTAGAAGATATCCTTATAAATAAATTTAGTAATCTATAGTAAAGTAATCTCCTTCGCGGTTTTATATATAACCTTAGCCTCGATCTACTAAGAGAGTCCTTCTTTAGCTACGATTAAGGATCCCCTCCTATTTATATATATAGGATCTAAATACTATTTCTCGCCTACGCTTTAGACCTAGACTTCCTATATAGAAGTAGAGCGCCGTACTCTATTCTAGAAGCTATATTAAGGATACTTCCTATAGTATATAGTATATTCCGAGTATATCCTATTCTACTAGTATAGGTAGGATAGTATCTAGTATATATCTTCTATACTACGATAGCCGTTCCCCTTATATATTACTTAAAGGATCTCTATATAGGCGTAGTCCTAATCTACTACCCTTTATAATAGTATATCTATATATTTCTAGCGATATAGCTTCCGATCTACGACTACGAACTTCTAGCTAAGTTTAAGGTACCTCTTATATTCTAATAAGGTTATCTCTTCTATATACTTTTTATAAAGAAATACGAAGGCGATAGACTTAGTCGTATACTTATAGTCGTCTAAGGTACCTTCTAGTTTATTAAGGAAGATAGAATCTAGAGATTTAGAGGAGTTAGAGCCTTAGGCCTTAGCTTAGTAAACTTACTCTATAAATATATCGAAGAAGATACGGTCGATTATATTATTATCCTCGTAATCCGGAACTATATTAGCCGTCTACTCTAGTTCCTTATATTTAGGAAAGGTTTACGGTCGTCTTAATAACGCGTCTAGCCTCTAATATCTTACTTTAGATATATATTAGACCTTAAAGTCGAATAGTCGAATTTAAGCGATCTATCTAGTTATAGTCGTATTAAGAAGGTCGGTTAAGGCCTTACTAAGCTAATAAACTAATATATTAGCATCGATCTCGAGTACGAAGTATACCTTAAAGAGCTATAGCTTAAAGTTCTTTAGCGCTTAGAGTATAGTAAGATATTCTCGCTTTCTAGCGTCGTACTTCCTCTACTATTTATTCTATATTCTACTCTTATACCTAGACGGATATCTCTTATCGTCGACCGTCTATATAAGTATAGCTCCCTACTTTTTAATACTAGTATCTACCGCGACGTAAATAACTCCCGTTCTAGAGCCGTATCGTATAGTAACTAATATAAGAGTAGTAATTAGTAACTATATATAGTACTTCTTTACTTCCTTATAGATAACCGTCTATTTAAAAATAGCATCCTTACGTAGAAGCTAATATAGAGGTTTAGCGATAATAGTAAAACGAGGAATCTAGATCTAGAAGTATACGACGATTCTAATAAATATATATACTTCTTTCTAGTTAACCGGCTATAGCTACCTTAGGAGCTTAGCTATACGAATCTCGTTAGTATATCTACTATCTTAATCTATTACGTACCTTATAACCTTAATCTTAGTTTAGAGGATCTATAACTTCTTAATAGTAACTATTATCCTAGCTCGCTTAATATCTACGAGAACTTAATCTAAGTCTTAAATATATTCGACGATATACTATCTTATCCCTAGCTCGATTTCCTTATTTCTATACGTAGTATATAGTCCTTTTACTTTAAAATTATTAATAAAGAGACTAGCTTTATAGGAGAGATAATCGTATAGGACTATATTTACGATCTACGCGAACTAAAATACTAAGTTCGTCGCTCCTTATAGTAGTATAGTTATTCTTAAAAGACCGAATAGAGAGCCGTCGAAACTAGTTAGATCTCTACTCTTCTTAGTTAGAGGAACTTAATCGTATTCTAAGAAGAGGTTAAGAAGACTAGCTACGATATGACTTATAAATTATTCCGAGAAGGAATCTATATCTAGAAGTAAGAAGGTATTCTTAATTATAATCTAGTTAATCTCTATAGCTATATTAATTAATCTATACTTCCTCGTATTTCTTTTTAAAATTAAGAAATAAGAGTTCGTTTATTTGTTTATTTATTTATTTATTCTATTAACGTGCTATAGGAGTCGAAGACTATATAGCACGGGTAGGCCTAATGCCTAACCGGTCGTATAAAAAGAGAAAAGCCTCTTAGGCTAAAAAACTCTTAGTCTTAGAGGTATCTTATTCGCGCTAAAAATAGATATTATAGGCCGATGCCTAGGGGAACTAGAATTTCGCTCGGTGCGCCTTAGCGCTAAGCGCTAAGCCCTATATATAGAATTTTAGCATCTAAAATTAAGATTAGTTCTAGTAGTAGATATAGCTAGTATATCGAGTTAGTATAGAAGGCCGTTATTTCTATTCGTCTTAGACCTAGAGGGTCGTCTCTAGGAATATATATTCTAGGTAGGAAGAGTCTACCTTTCTCTCTTCCTTTTATAGCTCTTTTTAGTAGGTAAATAGCTAATCTCTTACCTAGTAGCTACCTCCTCTCTTCGCTCCTCTACCTACCTCTATTCTATCCTCTCTCTTTTCTACCTCTTCTATAGTAGGATTCTACCTTAGTTCGTAGGGTAGTCTTAGAGTTATCTTAGGGTAGTTCTTATCTTATTAGGTATATAGCTACGTAGCGGCGAAGTAGGATTGTCTTATATGCCCTTATACTTTGCTAGTATACTCGAGAGCATCTATTTCTACCTACGGCCGCGTAGAGGCGTATAATAGGACTTCGTAGGCAGAAATAAGGGTTCCTATATATAGTATAGTTATACTCTAAGGTTCCGACTTCTATATAGATTCGTAAAATCCCTTCGACCTATACCTTCTATAATAGGCTTATATAGAATCCTAGGTACTACTATAGTATATATAGTATAGTATAGATAACTTATAGTAGGGCTACCCTTAGGTAAATACGACCTAAGTATTTAAAGGACGAAGCGAGTACTTTCTTATAGTTAAATAGTATATAGATTAGTAGTTTCTTTTCCTTCGGCTAGAGTTTAATCCTAACTCTATTTAGTATTAGGCTAAGTATTTCTAGTATTAGCCTACTTCCTCGCTTAATATTAAATAACTTCTTAATTAAATATCGTCTATTATATAGGCTTGTTCTAGGAGGCGTTAAGGCTTCCTCTCTTAGATACTCCTCCTTTTATTTTAGTATTCCTCCTAGATCTTCTCTAGAAGTTTTATATACGCTAGTAAGTATAAGTAGTACTTTATTAGCTTTCTTTTTATAAAGAGTATATACTTAAATAATAGTAGAAGCCCGAGATACCTTCTTCTATCTCTTTTATATTATTATAGAAGCCGATAGTATCGTCTAGATTAGGATCTCTTCTAGATTCTTAAATTTCTTTTTAGCTAAGTAGGAACCTCTATTAGCTTAAGTATCTAGTTCTATATCCTAATATAAGCTAAGGCCCTAGGCCTCGACTTTCTTTTTCTTAAAATCTAATAGTATTATAGCTACTTACTTTTTAGTAGTTATCGTTATAGCTACGAAACCGCGTACTAGTTTCTTAAGGCTAGTTTCTAAAGGTAGTCCTAGACTAAAAGATACTCCTTAGATCCTTTCGGCCTAATAAAAGTAATCGATTTACCTTTCGTATTACTAATAGTTCCTTCCTATATTCTATCGTCGTAGTTTCTCCCTACGAGTCTTATCTTATATAATTAAGTTCGTCCTAGAAGTAAAAGTATAGGTATAGCTCCTATAACTAGTCTAAAGACGAAAACTAGTACTTTAATCTCGATACTAAAGACGCTAGTAACTAATCTTCTACTAATCCTTAAGATAGTAACTAGCTCTTTTATAGTAATTATTTTACTCTCTAGAATATTCTAGATTAAAGCAATTCCTATTTCCTATACTTAGTTCTAGTCGACGATATAAGAATTCGTACTCTTATTAACTAATACTTAAACTTCTAGGTTTAGATTCTTACTCGTTCTAACTATATAAGGAACCTAAATAAGAGGAGCTACGATAAAATCGTCTATTACTACTAATAGGTCTACTCTAGATAGAGTCTTATATAGTTCCTCGATAGTTTATACTTTAGACTATATAACTACGTAAGCGCGATACGTATTAATCTCTTTATTCTAAAAAAGCTTCTTAGAAAGAGCCTTCTTAGTATTAGGATCCTAGTCTTAGAAGGCTTTATAAAGGAATTTACTAACTTAATCCTTACTAATATTATTTAGTTCTCCGGCCTACTATATATTCTCTACTAGCTAGTTAATACTTATAGGCTCGGTTTAAAGTACGTTATATAGCTTATTATTATTAGTATAGAGCCTATAAAGACCGATTATACGCCTCTACGCGGCCGTAGGTAGAAATAGGCGGTCGAGCTCGCAACTCGACTATACTAGTAAAGTATATAGTATAGTAGAGCGGAGTAGTAGAGTGCGAAATCCGGTATAGTATCGCTAAGACTACTCCGAATAGAGGACTACTACCGAAACGGGTACGAAAACTATCTAACGACGACCTACCTACGTTAGAAATAGGTCCGCTCGATCGTAAGTATACGAAAGAGCTATAGAAGTTACTCCTAGGCGTCGATAGGACACCTCTAGTATATAGGAGGAATCCTTAGCTAAGGGTATTTAAAGCTAAAAGGATAATAAGTTACCTAATATATAGCTCCTAGATCTAGAATATCTACCTCCCGAAGGTTTTAAGAAGAATTAGAGAGCGAACGTATTATTAAGGCCGGAAGCAAATGCGCTATATACTTAGAAGAGCCTAGGTAGAAGAGCTAGAAGGAAAGTATTAGTTAGTAGGTAATAGAGCTCGAAGTAACGCTATAAAGCCTATAGGGGCCTATTAATTACTTAAGTACGAGTAGGAGGGTTTTATCCGGAGTATAGCCTTATAAAGAGGGACACCTAGTCTAGTAGCTACCCGGAAGAGCTCGGAAACCTAGGAAGGCCTATATAGAGAAGTAGGTAATAGAGATATAGAGAGGCGAGCTAAAGAGGGCACTTAGAACGAGAAGGAGAAAGGTATAAGGTATAAGAGAGCGAGGAGGAGGCGATATATTAGTTAGTAGGTAGAAACGTAAGGGCACTACTATCTAGCTAGGAGTAGGAGCCCGAGCAAGCCTACGAGATATAGCTAGCTATAGCTAAAGAGATATAGTATAGTAACGCGAAGGGAGTTATTCTCCTAGAGTATAGTAAGTAATAGTAGCGACTAAGATACTATCTACTTAGCCTAAGAGGACGGATACGCATATCGGTTTTAGAAGAGAGGCAACCGCTCTCTAGTTCGCTAGAGCCTAAAAGAGTATAACTAAAGCTTAAGGAGCAAATAGGATATAGAGCGTAGAGTAGAGATTTTAGCCTAGGATCCCTTTCTCGAAGCGAGAAGGTATATAGTAAGCTACTTATAGCAAAAGTCGAAGCCTATAAGTAGGAAAGCGTAGGTAGGCCTTGTCTACCTACCTTATATAGGTTCGTAGGAACGTATATAATTATATACTACTAGATCCCTAGCTTTAGAAGTAAACCTATCCTATCCCTAAGACTATTAGGAGTTTAGGTAGATACTAAACTTAAGTAGGGCCTATATATTAAGAAGGTAGCTAAGAAAGGCATATACTAGATCTAGTCCCTATAGAGGCTATATAAGTCTACCTAAGGAGTATTATTTAAGAAAGCAAGACATATCTATACTATAGTTATTAGGCTAGCCCTAGTATATAGATACTAAACCTAGTCTAACCTAGAAGGAATAAGCGAATATAATAAAGGCCTTACTAAACTAATTAAGCAAGTCTAGAACTAAGCTCTAAGGAATATTATAGGTATATATAAGTTAGTTGTAGCTATAGTCCTTTAAAGGGAAGCAAGTATCTCTCTAATCTAGCTCTATACTTAAGATCTTACTAGATAATATATAAGGAACAAAGTAGATAACTTAACCTACTAGTATATTAAGTAAGTATATAAAGGAATTACCTAAAGAGAATAAAAGGTAAGGAGAAGAGGCAACTAGTATAGTAGGTAATATAAGATAAGAGTATAGGAAATTTAGAAGATAACTCTAAGCTAGAGGCTACCCTAGATAAGGATAGGAGTTAAGAACTAGTAGGAGCTTACTAGATAGGACTAAGAATAGGAGAAGGCTAGATAAAAGAGGGATATAACAAGGGAGCAACTAGTAGTATAGGCTATAGCAGAACAATTTAAGGCTAGAGAGATTTATAAGGAGGCCCTAAGGCCTATAAGCACGATAATTACCCTAATTAGGACAGGATATATTAAACTTAGAGTATACCTAATAAAGAGGAGAGTCCTAGGAGTTATCCTAATATGCCTATATAACTAAGGTATCTAGGATACTAAGTATATTTGCATATCCTACTAAAACTATTAGAGTAATAGATATTAGCTATTTATAGTAGTACGAACTAGCTTATAGGAAGACATATACTTAATACTAAGAGGCCTTAATGCTATAGCTAGGTAGCTAATCTAAGAGGGATTATTAGACTAGTTCTTCCTAGCTAGAGAAGAGATTAATAAGAAAGAACGAAGCTATAGAGGGATAAGGAGATAAAGAGGAGTCTAGGAAGGAGAGTAGGCCTATAGAGTAATAAGAGAGCCTAATTTTGCTTAAAGAAAGGCAAGATAGAAGAAGTAACTGCTAACTATAAATATAAAGAGGAAGATAAGGGGTTTTTTATAGAATTTTCCCTTTTATATAATACTAGAGCAAAGCTACTTACTCTAGATAAAGAGGTAGACCGGCAATAAGATTAATCTATCTATTATTAGTATAGATCCTATCCTATAGTAACTTAATCGCTAGCTTAGAGCTTCCGAGAAGGATAAATTCCTCGAAGGTAATTAGAATCTTATAGTAGATTAATCTCCTAAATAACCTAGTCTTTAGTTTCTTAGTAAATAGTAAGTTCTTCTTATTCTTTCTTCTTTTTAACTTTATATAGTTATCGAACTATTATTTCTTCGAAGAGTTCCTAGCCTTCCTTATTAAAGAATTAGTAGGTCTAGTAGTTAGAATATCCTCTATATCTTCGTCTTCTATACTCTTCTTTCTATAGCTAAATATATCTTAGGTTTACGATCTCGAAGATCTAAGGCGAGAATTATCGCGCTTATCTTCTTAGGAAGCTTAGTTTTATAAAGCCTAGTCGGAGATCTTTACTTATAGCTACCTCGTCTTTATAGCTCTCTTCTATTTCTTAATTTTATCCTCGGCTATACGAGCTAACTATTTATCTCGGCTTAGAATTACTACGCTACCGACCTTATCCTTACTTTTTCTTTTAGTATCTACGACCGTAGTAGTAGCTATATTAAGGCCTTCTTCGAGTTCTTCTTTTATAATATCCTCGATCTATTCTCTATTATAGTCGTATTTATCCGCCTCTTTTAGAGGTTAGAATAGGTCGGGACGGGTCCGGGTCGAGTCTAGGACCTAAATATATAGGACTATAATAGTTAGGTTAGGTCCTAGCCGGTTCCTACCTAGTTCTAAACCTATCTAATAAATATAGATATTAGATAGGTCCGACTCGGGTCTAACGATAGGTCTAAAGATAGGTTCTAATAGAAATATAAGATTCGATAGAATATAATATAGAAAATCGAGAGTTATAAATAAATAGAAACCGGAGGAAGTAGAAAGTATAGAAAGCGACGGGTTTTAAAGGCATATTTAATTTAATATAGTAAATTATACGATTTAGTATAACTATAAGTATACCGACTATAAATACTAACTATAGCAACCTCTCTACTTATAACGATTTTTACTATATATATCCTTTATAGTTATAACGATTTTCCTTATATATACCGTAGAGATTTATCTCTTACTAAATATATTAATTCCTTAAGACGAGAGTAGGCTAATAATAAACTTTATATCTCTTTACTAAATAGTTACTCGCTTTACGTAAATCGTAGTAACGTTAGTACCTATAATATAGTTAATATTAATCGAATATAAAATAACTAGGAATATATATACTCGAGAAGAGGTAGACTAGAGCACTCTTAGTAGCTTCCTATAAAGTACTAAGGGCGCTCGCCTACTAATAGTAACTTTCTTAAGAAATAGCTAAGCTTCTAGAAACGTTATAGTAAACTTTACGAACGAGGTAGCTAAAGAGTAGCTTTAATATAAGTAGATCCGTAGACTTCTAGTACTTACGGATCTCTTAGAGCGTAATAGCTAGAGTATAAGTTAGTAATACCGACTATAAATACCGACTATATAACTTACTACCTAGCTTATAGCGATAAGTCTTCTATATACTAGCTCTACGAGCTAGACCTCCTCTACTTACTACTATTATTTTAGCTAGTACTTTTCTAGCCGTTCTCTTTCTAGCTAGTCCTTTTTTCGCTACTCGTTTTCTATCTAGTAATCGTTTTCTACCTACTACTCCTCTAGCTACTACGCTACTATTTATTTCGTTATTTATTATATCTCTATCTATTACGTCTCTATCTACTATATTTCTAGCTACTACTACTACTACTACTACTATTACTATATTATCTCTCTCGATCTATCTCTTATAAGCTATTTAGTAAGCGAGCTTCTACTTATCGAGACGAGGCCAACTACCTAGTATAGTTTTTCGTAGAGCCTTCTTAGAAAGCTAAGGAGGAGGGGTAGGCGGTATAATACTCTCGTCGCTATTACTCTCGTCGCTATTACTCTCGTCGCTATTACTATCGTCGATATTAATAATAGAGCTATTATCTTCGTTATTTCTATTATCGCTATTTACGTTTCTATAAGAACTATTCTAATCGTTTTCGCTAGTAGCTCTTTAGTTATTACTATTATAAGCGAAGGGGTTAGAAATTAAAGAAGGAGAGGTATAAGCGCTACGTTAGTTAGAAGAGGGCGCCTAGTTACTAAGAAGTCTAAGGTCGATATTACTATTATCTATAGGAGAGTTTTTAAATAAAAGAGAGTTTTTAAATAAAGGAGGAGCGGACGCTATATCTCGGCTAAAGAAGTATTACTCGGCGAACTAGCTAGGCTTATTAGTAGGAAGTTAAGCTATTATAAATACGTAGAGAGGCGAGAGAAAAGTAGTCGATTAAGCTACGATTAACGTACGTAGTAGTATCCTTTATATACGTAATACGAAAATTCGTTAGAAGATATAAAAAAGAAAGGCGATAATAATAGGCTAATAAAGCGCGACCGCTAATAAGTTCTAAGAAGGTAGAGATAGTAGTATTACTAATAGTTTAGTAAGAGTATATAGGTTAGCTAAGGCGGACGTTAAGCTCGCTAGCTACGGCTTTACCCGCGCTATATATATTAATTCTAAGCTTCTAAGTATAGTAACGTATACTAGGCTCTTTATAGTCGGCAATTATAGTTAGTAACGTAGTATTATATACCTATATTATTATTCTATCCTCTATTCTAGCTAGTAAACCGGCGGCGTAGATAACTATATAGGTATATATCCTTCGCTTATAAGGTAACGCGCTTCGTATAGATCGCTAGAAGGTTAGAAATCTCGAACTTCGTAACGAGAAATACCTCTACTACTTCTTATAAGTATTTAAGTACTACCGCCTAAATTCTAATAATATCGCTACTACTTCTATCTATTATAATCTCGTAGATAACGCGCTAAAAAGGGACTCTTTAGATATATAAAGCTATCGTTCGCTAAAGCTTACGAATCTCTCGTAAGGCTACTATCTTTAGCTTTAACTACCTTTTTAAGATACTAGACTTACTAGCTCTCGTTCGTCGCTATATCGTTCTTATAGCTATTGCTTTTTTCTATAGAACTACTACCTTCTTACGAGACTCGTCGTTTAGTACCGTAGCCTTTAGTAGCTATATTCGCTGCTACTTAGTAGCTTTATTTCCTACGCGTAGAAGTAGTACTAATAGCAGTATATTAGTATCTATATTACGATATACTCGTAGAGGAGGGCTCGAGTTAAACTCTATATTAGAGTTCGCTTAGGAAATAAAAGAAGGTATCGAGTAGTATAGATAGAGATATCGAAGAGTTAGAAGAAGTAAATAGATAGAAGTACGAGAGAGAAGAGCTAAGGTAGATAGGAGTACTAGAAAATTATATACGACTACTAGAATACGCGGGCCTATAAAGAGAAGGAGTTAGAGTTTAATAGCGCTATATTATAGAACTATATCGTATTCTACTACTATATTAGGACACCTCTACCGATCTTTACCTAGTAGAAGTTACGGTTACGCAAACGCTATAATCGCTTTCGCTACTTCGTAGAATATAGTAATAGACGCAAATATTTACTATAGTATAGATTATATCTAGGGATTATATAGATAATATCGACTATAGTATATATATTTCGTTATTCGAAGTTCTTTACGAATATATAAAAGACTATAGAAGGGAAAGAGCTAGACTTACTAGTACTCTATAGTATTACTAGTTAAGTAGTTATAATCTAGTAGTAGAATAGAAAAATAGACTCTCTAGCCTACTTTTATATCGAGGAACTAAGTCGTTATAATAGTAGAAGAGAAAAAATAATTATCGATACTACTTTAATACTAAGAAGAGAAGTAGTTATCGATAGTATAAGCTAAGAAGTAAATATTAGCGCCGAGGAGACTAGCGGTCGTCGATAGTATAAACTAAAAAGTAATCGTCTACGCTAAGAAGACGAGCAGTCGTTAATAATATAAGCTAAGAAGTAGCCGTCTATACTAAGAAAATAAGTAGTCGTCGATAGTATAAGCTAAGAAGTAACTATCGGCGACGAGTAGACGAGCGGTCGTCGAGGGTATAAGTATATAGTAGTTACTTTTTTCAGCCGGCGATAGTAAGGTAAATCTAAGTAATATATACGATAGCTTCTAGCTTTAAGGTATATTTATAGCTATTACTATTCGTATATAGTCGTATATATTAGTATACGCTATATTAGGCAAGCGATATATTATATAATATCGCCGACTATAGTAGCCGACTACGATATAAGAAGCTAAACTCTACGTATAGAGGTAAGCTAGTAGCTAGGCAGGAATAGCCGTATACTAAGCTTCTAGCGCACTTAAAGCTAGAATTCGTTATACTTAGCTCCTACTATAATAACTACTACCTTAACCGCTACTATACTCGTATTACTACCGAATTTTAAGTATATATTTACTATATACCTCGCGCTACTTATCTCTTCTTAGCGACCGAACTTACGATAATAGCGTAATAAAAGCAACGTTTAATAAGTACCGCGCCTTCTAATAGTCTATAGAAGCGTCCCTACCTTATAAATAAGAATTTAAATAGTATAAGTACTTCTATACTTTAGATATAACTAGGCGCTATAAGAAAAAATATAGATATCTACTCTTCTAATCCTAATACTCTTCGCGAGCGTAGCTAGCGCGTAGATATATTACTTAAGAGAGCTATAGTAGATAAGTAGCGTAAAGCTAGAAATAAGTCCTTTACTTAGTAGAAGAAGCTTTTAATTAGCTCTAATAATATATAAAGCTTCCTATTAAAGAAGTAGTAGTAGAAGAAGATTAAGGCCTAAAGAGAGAAGTACTATACTTAGTACGACCGAATAGTATAAGTAATAATCTATATAGTCGGCTAATATAGTTAGTAGTACTAACGTATAATAGGAACGATAAGAAATATAAGCGCGCGCGGGATAGGCCTACTATATAAGTAGTAAACTAAGATAAGGAAAGCTTCTATTTTAATATTAAGAAGGAGAAAGGCGCGGACGACCCGCACTATAACTATAACTACTAGTATAATACTAATTAGTCTAAGTTAGGTCCGGAGGCACTCTACGTATTACTAGTAAGGTCGGCTAGTACTAGCTATAAAATAACTAACCTCTACCTTTAAATTACTACTAAGAGCGAGTAGGCTATATAGAGGAGCTACGCTGTCTATACCTTTTAGAATAAAGCTATTCGATAGTTTAAGACGAAGGTATATACGCTTACGATACTACGCGTATAATATAAGAGTTAAGCCGAGTTTATTATATAACTAATAAAGAAGAGGCCGAGTTCCCTATAGTAAGAAATAGACCTTATTAAGAGGCTATAATCTAGGAGTAAGAGGAGATACGTATTCTAAGTATCTAGAGCGGACGTAAGTAGCTCTTATTAAGAGTATATCGCCGCTAGAACTAATAGCTTCTTTAGGACGTATTCGAGTACCTCCGATTAGACTAGAAGTATACTCTAAGCTCTATAGAGCCTTATAGAGAGCTTATAAAATTAGTCCGTATATTAGTATCTATAGTAAAAGCAAAGGTAAATTAGTGCTAACTACGCCTACCGACTATATACTAACTAGTAGTAGTAGCTAATAGTAGAAGGCCGTCTTCTAACTATAATAGAAATTTTCCTACTCTATTACTACGTAGTATATCGTAACTATCTCTCCTAGAAGTCCTTTAAGTTTAATATAGCTAATCGCTTTACTTAGACTCTAGAAGTCCTAGATTAGCTTATCCTATTAATAAGCGGAACCTATACTACTTAGTAGGATAGGGGCCTATAAAAACTCGTTATCTAGTAGCTCTTCGTAGAACATTATATCTCTACGACACGTTTTATACCTATTTTAATTGCTATAGTTCCGTTTCTTAAAGAGCTAGCACGCGTATACGAGTAGCGGTTTAGCTAGTAACTATATAACTAGGTATAGGTATTTAATAGATTACTAACGCTATAGGCACGGTTATACCTATCGATTCTAGAGCGATTTAGTTCTAGCTACGCGTAGATAGCACCTCGGAGTAGTATATTATCCGCTTATTAAAATAGAGCCGAAGGTAGGGCTATATAATAACTTCTATAAGTAAGATTATCGATAATAAGA
The DNA here is from genome assembly GCA_022702355.1 of Cercospora zeina. NCBI lineage: Eukaryota > Fungi > Ascomycota > Dothideomycetes > Mycosphaerellales > Mycosphaerellaceae > Cercospora > Cercospora zeina. The sequence continues at coordinate 2,282,103 of JAKLWX010000005.1, forward strand.
AGAAGATATTATTCGTAGCTTAAGGCGCGAACCGCGGCAGACGAAGAAATTAAGCTACTAAGATAATAAGCTATTATACGGGCGCAATACTATATAGGCTATAGCAAGCGCTAGTAAGCTCGAAGGCAAGTATATCTTCTATACGAGGAGCCGCTAGAACTTCGAAAAGTCTAAGAACCCTTAATCTATTACGACTTAGAACGCACTAGTTATATAACCGTATATTAGTATAGAAAGGAATAGTACTATAGTATTAGATAAATCCTAGCCGTTAAGGAATCGCTTAGGGTTACTATACTTATATAAAGGGATTACTTAGGCTTTTAGGCTAAAAACGGTAATAATACGAGCTATAGGAGATAATAGGAACGAACTAACCGCGTAGAAGTCCTATATTAGCCCTCTCTCCCTAGAAACGCTAGTAATAGCTCTATATAGTAAATTACTATTTGCCCTTATTACTATAGTATTAACTACCTCGAACTAGCGAAGCTAATACTAAGCCCCTCGTTAATAGAGCTAAGAAAAGGGAGATCCTCGCTCTCTTATATTAGTTCGCTCGAAAGGTCTAGAATTAGCTACCTAAGGAATAGCGCGCTATTAGAATAAGATAAAAGACTATAATATAAGCCTAGAGTGCTCTTATATCGTCCCTATTACTTTAGATTAGAAGGAAACCTACTCGCTAGAAGAGGAGAAGCTATCCGAATATAGGCTCGTTACTTACCTTAAAGATATATAGGACTAACCTTCCCTACTATAAATATCTAGAGGATACTACTTCGTAAATAATACTTAACGATAATACGAATCCCTTATATTTATTACTATTCTTCCTTTATTCCTTTTATACTAATTTATAAGTAGTTAATAACTAGAACACGAAATAATAATAAAATATCTAACTTTTAATTAAACTAACTAGTTTAATTACTAAGTCCGAATATCGGCCGAATAATATCTACTATACTAGATAATAAAAGAGCCTTCGAGGCCTTCTATAGAATAGGTATCGATAGTCTAGAAAGACTAGAAGTTATTTACGCTAATAATAACCCTAATTACTCCCTACTCTACTTCTCTATCTCTATCTTCCTTATTTTAGTAGAAATCGACGACTTTAAAGAGAATAGTAATAAGGACCGACTACTACTATAGGGAGGTCTTTTCTATATATATTTATTTGTTTATTTATTCTATTAACGTACTATAGGAGTCGAAGACTATATAGTACGGGCAGGCCTAATGCCTAACCGGTCGTAGAAGAGAGAGAAAAGCCTTCTAGGCTAAAAAACTCTCGGTCTTAGGAGTGTCTTATTCGCGCTAAAAACAGATATTATAGGCCGATGCCTAGGGGAACTAGAATTTTACTTAGTGTAGCTTGGCGCCAAGCGCCAAGCTACTAAGTGCCAAGCCCTATATATAGAATTTTAGTATCTAAAATTAGTTCTAGCAGATATAGCTAGTATAGTATATCGAGTCGGTATAGAAGGCTACTATTTCTATTCGTCTCGGACCTAGAGAGTCGTCTCTAGGAATATATATTCTAGGTAGGAAGGGTCTGCCTTTCTCTCTTTCTTCTATAGCTCTTTTTAGTAAGTAAATAGCTAATCTCTTACCTTAGTAGCTACCTACTCTCTATACTCCTATCCTACCTACCTCTATTCTATCCTCTCTTTTCTACCTCTTCTATAGTAGGGTTCTACCTTAGTTAACGATCGTTAGGTAGTCTTAGGGTTATCTTAGGGTAGTTCTTATCTTATTAGGTATACGGCTAGTAGTAGCGAAGTAGAATTATCTTATATGCTCTTATACTTAGCTAGTATACTCGAGAGCATCTATTTCTACCTACGGCCGCGTAGAGGCGTATAATAGGACTTCGTAGGCGTCTTTTCTATATAGGCGCCCTTAGAAGAGCTAATTAGGACTTAGACTTAGTTAGAAAAGCTATAATAGCCGCAAGCGAGCTCTACTAGGATCCTAGTAGTATTAATCTAGATTTCCGTATTCTATATACGCTAGTTCCTAGCGTTACTATTATTAGAAGATTCGGTAACTACCGAGTTAAGTATAAGGCCTTAATTAACGAAGAAGTAGAATATATTATTATAAGTATCGCTAGCGCTTAAGCTATATGCTTACCTATCGAACACGGGAGCTTTATAAGGATATATAGTATTTTAGGGCTAGTAGCCTTTTCTAGGATCTATAAAGATATTCGCGTCGAAGTTTACGGTATAGTAGTTAGGACTCTAGTTTTTATTACCTCTATTCCGGACATACTACTACTTCTAGGAAGACCCTAGATACGTTAGGTCCGCCTAGCGGTTTAAAATTATAATAACGGTTTATAGGAGGGATCCCTAGCTAATAAGAAAGGCAACTAGGTATTCTTTTATAGTATATAAGAAAATACTAGATACCTAACGTTAGAAGACGTTTACTAACGCTCGAAAAAAGAGCGCGCGCTAAGGGATACTATCCGGGCTAGTCTCTAAGCGCGTCTAAGCCTATAGCCTACCGTTAGCGAAATAATACTAAAAGTATAATAATCGCGAGAGTATTCTCTACTCTAAACGCGACTATATTTTTATAACTTATTAGCGAGGTACGCTAAACCGATCTAGATCGGTTTAGAGATTCTATATAAGAAAACCTACCGAATAGTCCTCTTTTCTTCTTTAAAGACTTACTAGAGTATAACTTTCTCTACCTATACTATATCTTATTTTTTAGAGATCCGATACTAGAAGACCTTATATTTAAAAACTCTATATAGTACGAGCTCTTTCTATTCTACTATATAGACCCTTTAAGCTAGGACCGCTCTAATAAAATAAGAGAAAATCTAGGCTTATAACGCCGATTTGCCTTATAGCTACTCCTAGCTTCGAAACCGTTAGTTAAGCCCTAGAACCTATAGTATCGGGCTTAGTAGTTTAAGTATACGTAGAATCTAGACTTAATACTATAACTTCTAGAGATATACTCTCGAGAACTTATATACGCCGACTAAAGCAACTACGTACGTAGTATTAGGCTCTTACTAGAGAAAGTACCTACTAGATCTAGAGACGAATAGAGTTAGAATAAGGTCGGGAAGATACTAATAGCCTTAAGGGAGTATTAGATAGACTAGGAAGAACGCTCGGGATTAGGCGCGCTAGCTATAGATAAAGCTAGAGGAACTAGCTAGGATACTACTAGGATACCTATAAGAATAGCTAGGCTAGTAGAAGGGCAAGCTAGGGAGCTAGCTAGGCAAGCTAGGGAGCTAACCGGGACACCTATAGGAATAGCTTAGGCGGCTATTAGGCAGGCCTAGAATATATATATAAATATAAGTAAACGAGAAATTAAGAGCCTAGAGCCTTAGGCCGAGCCGAATAAACTAATTAGTTTATTTAACCGATTACGTAATCGCTTAGGCAACCTTACTTTCTCGGGGTATAGAAATTAGCTAGAGCAGCTAATAAGGCAGGCCGGGATTAGTAGCCTAACTCTAGATTCTAATAATCGAGAGATTCCTAAATATTTTTAGGTACCTAGGTAGGTAATCTTAGGGATAGCTATTATAAAACCAAATATACCCTTAGTAGAAACTATCGAAAACGACCTAGAATAGTAGGAAAATCTAGTATATTTGTTTATAGTACGGAATAATTAAATAATCGAAGAGGAATATAGAAAGTAGGACTAGAGGCGTATAGATCCCTCTTTAATTATACTAGAACGAATCTAGAAGTTCCTAGAACTATCGCTAGAGATTAGAGTATTTACTCTATATAAGAGAGTAGCTAATAAGATTAGGCTAGTAGATATAGATATTATAATAATAGATAGATTTATATCTAGAAAGGATCCTAGCTAGAGGGATAAGGCGCTCGTACGAGAAGCATCTATGCCTCTAAGGACGGGACCGTTTAACTAAAAATATCTAATTAAAAAGTTCTCGAATATACTTCGAGGATCTCGATTAACCTCGGAAATTCTAGGTTAGATCGATACCGGAATCGAGCTACTACTTAAAGAGAGGGAGCTTATACTAGAGATAGCTTTTAATCGAGAGAAGGTCTTTACTAATAGCTAGTCCTACGTTAGAGGAATCCTACTAGAAGTCTTCCTACTATAGAAGATCCTTACTATTCTATATAAGCTATAGTAAGCGAGACCGTTTTATCTTCCGCCCTCGTTAATATAAGAAGTTAAATAGATAATTTAAGAGCGAGAAAATACTAGCACGCTAGAAAGATATTATAGATCGTACCGCAATCTATACTTCTTAGTTAGAAAGAAGATAGAGCCCGGAAAGAAGTAGAAATTCCGACTTATTAACGCTACGTAACGGATTAACGAGGTTACTATCCGTAATACTAATTTACTACCGGATACGGATAGATTTTTAGAAGTATTTGCAGGATACGTAATTACGTCGCTAGTAGATATATTTTCTAGCTACGACTAAATTCTACTTAACTCGAGCTATAGGGACCTAACTAGTTTCGATATACCTCTAGGACTCTACTACTAAACTACGCTACTATAGGGAGCGACGAACTCTCTAGCTTAGTTTATAAGAGCGATATGCACGGTCCTATATAAGTAGATCTCGTATACTACGAAACTCTTTATAGATAATATTAGAATCCTTAGACCTAAGACACGATATAATAATAAAGAAGTAGAACCTAGCATCCGCTACTTTATTTAAGAGCATCTAATAAACCTAGATAACGTTCTAGCGGATCTTAAACGAGCTAGATTAACGGTTTATACGCGAAAGCTTTAGATTTACTACCCGCGAATTAAGATTATTAGCTATATTACGGACGCTAATAGTAGATACCTAGATGCGCTACGAGTAATTAAGATCGTAGAATAGCCTAAACCTAAGGATTAGAAAGGCGTTCGCGTGTTCGTTAGCATAGTAGTTTACTACTAAATCTAGATTAATAAATTTATAGTTATTCTTTAACTCCTATTTAAGTTACTAAAGAAGGATACGGAATTTAAATAGACCGAAGAATATAGATAAGCAAAGCGAAAGGTTACGGAAATGCTTATTAGCGCTCTAGCGCTAATCTCTATTAACTATTCGTACGGTTATCGCCTAATTATTATAGTAATTAATACTAGTAGAGAAGGTTAGGGAGCTATATTATCCTAAATCGGAGCGGATAGACTTCGTTATCCTACTCGATTTAAGTCTAGGCTATTCTTAGTATACGAGCGCAAATACGACGCTAGTAAGCGCGAAATACTTAGAGTATTAAAAGTATTAAAGAAGTGCCGGCCGTAGCTATTTAGAGTTTTCTTCTAGTATAACCCTAAACTATATATACTCGGGTAGCTTATATTAGTATAGATAGAGTAGGTCGTAAGGCGGGTAGGTAATAGAATACTCTACGTAGCTAGTCCTCGAATACTATCTCGTCCGGCGTACCTATTTCTAGTAAGTATACGTTAGAAGCTATCGTAACTACTTCTCTACTATCTCCTTCGTATATACGACTTCGTAAGGGATAAAGGTTATAGCTATACGTCGTCGTTACGTTGCTATCTATATTCGTTCTTATATCTCTATTCGTATTCGAACTATAGGCTATAAGTATACCCGCCTTACTAATTAAACTCCGACTCCCGAAACTACTAAAGTAAGCCCCGAATTTAAGTTCCCGTAGTAGTAGTATGTCTTAACTCTCGTATTAGAATAAGTAGCTAGTTAGCGTATATTAGCCGGCTAATATACTCTACCCCTATTATAAACCTAAACCTACGATATTAGTTAAATTCTAGTCTAGTAGAAGTAAAGGTACTTATAGGAAACACTTATCGTTTATAGTCTAACTTATCTCCCTCGTATTATCTCGTATCGTTAACTTCGCTAAGCTAGGGCCCTAGGCCTTAGCTTCCTCCTATACCTCGTTCTATACCTAACTATAGATCTCTAACTAGTCGTTAATATCCGCGTCTTCGTAAAACTAAGCTATAGGCCGCTTCGAATAGTCGGCTTAGTATAGTACGTAACTATTATTTCCGAAAAATATTTATTCTAGTTCTAATACTAAGGGCTAGATACGAGTATGCTCCGTAAGTATACGGTTATAGTAGTTAGAGGCCTTAGAAAAGAAGTCTTCCTTAGAGTAAGTTATCTACTTATAGGCGTCCTTAATAACGGCCGAGTTATCCTATCGTAGCTAGCCTACGAGTACGGCTAATAGAGGACTCTATAGAGTAAAATAGGTAGAGGCTAGAAACTAGAAGAGCATAATACTATACTTGTTCGGATAACCGGATAGCGTACTAACTCCTAGAAGGAGGTTACGGTATATATTATATAGTTTAGTATAGGTTCCTAAAGCTTTACCTATCTCTAGGCTATTATTCTTAATATCGACCCGAGTAAACTAAGGAAGTATAGTTCGGCGAGTCTTCTTAGAGGCCTTCGTACTATATAGTAGATATAGCGACGAGATACGTACTTAGAAGGCGTTATAGACCTATAGTTTTATCCTATAACCGATTAGAGTATAGTGTTCTTCTATTAGCTAGTTAGGGCCGATAGCCTCGATAAATAGGCCCTTATTATCCTTTAGAACCCCTCGCTTCTCTATACGCTCGAACTAAGCCCGGAAAACATCTCTCTTATATAGGCCTCTTACTAATATAGTAGTATTAGCCTCGTCCTCGTTAGTAAGGGATATACTTCCTTATATAAGATTAATACTAGTGCCTTAGTATAGCTTATTAAGGGCGATATCGATATAGTAGAACTTGCTCGTACTATTCGCTTCTCTATATCCTACGGCCTTATATAAGAACTTCGCGTAGTATAGGTAGGAATATAGGTACGTCGTATAGTCTAGTCGGATTGCTATATAATATAGCTAGTATATAGGGTCCTAGCGAAAAATCTATTAGGTTAAGCTATAGTATATATCCCGTAGCTAGCCGAGATTCTTACGCCTATTAGCCTCTCGAAGATACTAGTTATAGATATCGAACTCTCGCTTAATAGCTTCCTCGACCGGCCGAAGCTAATCGAAAAGAGTAATTACGGTCGTACTAAAGTCCTTAAAATCTTAAAGTACCTTCTTATTTAGCCTCGTTCTTAGACCCGCTAAGGCGTTAGTATCTATAATATATTCTAGTAGAGGATCCTAGCTTAGAGTAGGTCTATATCTAAAGATACCTAAGGCGTCCGCTATAATAAGAGGGCGACGCTTACCTTAAAACTACGTAGAGTTTATTCTCTTAACCTCGTTAATATTACTATATAGGTATACCGCGAAACGACCTCCGAGCTAGTTATTCGTAATATTTATATAAAGACTATATATTCTACTACTCGCGCGTCGAGAATAGTTCCTATATAGCGGCCTACGGCCGTTAGGCATATCCTATCTATTTATTTATTTATTTGTTTATTTGTTCTATTAACGTACTATAGGAGTCGAAGACTATATAGTACGGGTAGGCCTAATGCCTAACCGGTCGTATAAGAGAGAAAAGCCTCCTAGGCTAAAAAACTCTCGGTCTTAGAGGTGTCTTATTCGCGCTAAAAACGGATATTATAGGCCGATGCCTAGGGGAACTAGAATTTTACTTAGTATAGCTTAGCGCTAAGCGCTAAGCTACTAAGTGCTAAGCCCTATATATAGAATTTTAATATCTAAAATTAGTTCTAGTAGTAGATATAGCTAGTATAGTATATCGAGTCGGTATAGAAGGCCTCTATTTCTATTCGTCTCGAACCTAGAGGGTCGTCTCTAGGAATATATATTCTAGGTAGGAAGGGTCTACCTTTCTCTCTTCCTTCTATAGCTCTTTTTAGTAAGTAAATAGCTAATCTCTTACCTAGTAGCTACCTCCTCTCTCTACTCTATCCTACCTACTCTATTCTATTCTCTCTTTTCTACCTCTTCTATAATAGGGTTCTGCCTTAGTTCGTTAAGTAGTCTTAGGGTTATCTTAGGGTAGTTCTTATCTTATTAGGTATACGGCTACGTAGCGGCGAAGTAGGATTGTCTTATATGCCCTTATACTTTACTAGTATACTCGAGAGTATCTATTTCTACCTACGGCCGCGTAGAGGCGTATAATAGGACTTCGTAGGCGGTATATCCTATCGTGCTCGCTTATAGTACTACTTAATTAGCACGATAGTCTTAGATAGCTATACTATCGTAGTACTCTTAATTATATTAACTATGCCGATAAGCTTAGTATCTTCCGTAGGGTAATCCTTATACGCTTAAGGAACTTACTTCTATAGTTTCGAGGTATTACTAGTCGAGATTCTAGAGTATAAGGAACCTAATAGAACTAATTACTAAGAGGCTATAGAGGTAGCTCGGCTACGTATAGTTAACTCCTAACTCTAACTACTCTACCTACGACTTAGGGGCTCTAATCTATAACGATCCTATAGTCCTCGAGTATACGGCCTTATAAGTATACTTAACGAGAGACGATTCCTAGTCGGGGCCCCGGGCCCTAACTTCTATAACCTAGTCGAGGCCCCGGGGCCTAACTATATACTCTATAGTACCTACTTATAGGACCGAGTAACTAAACGGCTAGTCTATTACTACTATAGGTTAATAGTTATAGAACGAGGAGCGGGCGCTAATAGGGTTAGTCTAGTAGTAATATCTCTCTATAGAGAACTAATAAAGTTCGAAGTAAGTTATAGGCCTCGATCTTATAGGGCCTATTACATAGCGGTACTATTAATATTTATACGGTTTACTTCTTCCTTAGCTTTACGAATCTTATCGAAGTTACTTTAAGTAGCCTCGGCTAAGGTAGATCTATTAGCTATTAGGTAGAGTAACCTCTAGATAATAGCCTTATAGAGGACTAAGGCGGCCTTATCCTACTTTAAGTTCTTATCTACGAAGGTAGATATCTACTTTACTATTCCTAGGTACTAAATCGTATTTATAAGTAGAGGATACTTAGCTCGTTCTAGCCTCTAGAGACTAGTAACTATCTTACGACATCCCTCTCTTCGATCTCGCTAACTCTCTCTAGCCTTATAGGCCTTAGAGTATTTAAAGAAGTGCGAGGCTACTTCTTTAGTTATACTCTTAAAGTCGTTAGGGCGGAGCATACTACTAAACTCGAAGGCTAGGTCGTTCTAATAGAATAGGCGCTTGTCGATATAATAGATATATTCGCTAATAATATTACGCTACTCGTTATCGTCTTTAATTAAGTTAATATTCGTAACTAGGTCGCGAATATTAGTAGCTCCGGTCTTATAGCTCTACGCTTACGATAATAGGTTCGTATTCGCGAAGATCTTAATAGCGAGAGATATAGTTTAGGTATTAAAAAAAAGAAGAGGAAATACGAGAAGAGGAAAGTAAGTTAGTAAGAAAAGAAGAAAAGGTTTCTAAGGAAGGAAGGGCCGCTTTTATAGTAAAGGTATAGCTACTACTAAGACTAGTAAATAGCAAACTAAGTAAATATTAGGTTTGCTAACTATAATTATAGGTGCGCTTAACCTCTATATATACTAAGGCTAAGGCATGCGCGTAACTAGTTCGTAACTAATTATTTTCGTTATATACTAAATTATAAGCGCTTAAGGCTTATACGGTTCTATATACTAGTTAGAGGTATTCTATCTAGTTCTTCGAGTTCGTAATATAAGGCCTTAGGCGTATACGTAGCTACCTAGTATAGTCCGCGCTATTAGTATACGAGTTTATCCGATTGCGAATATTCGAGTTAAGTGCGATAGATTATTACTATATCTCCTACGCGAAAGTCTTACTAGTTAACGTTCCGGACTATATTAAAGTACTCCTTTACCTACTTATAGAACTACTTATTCCTATCCTTTACTTCTACTATTATTTCCTATATATTCTCGAGCGCGAGTAACTATATATATAGGAGATCTTCTCGAGTCTAAACCGATCCCTAATCTACTACTCTATACGTTCGTATATCTAGTTTAATTAGTAGTACTACTTCTCTTCCGATTATAAGGGTAGCCGGTATCTAGCTAGTAGAAGATACTACGATCGTTCGATCGGCCTATAATATAGATAGAACGTACGGAATCTAAGGTTTAGAACCTTTATCTAAGTACTTAGATAAGGCGGCTAGTATTAGTTTATAACCTACCTCGACTAAGCTATTAGATTCTAGATAATACGGAGATACTCGTAGTCGTCTAACTATATAGCTCTCGAGAAGATTAGTAATATCCTTAAGGTTAGCTTTAGTATTATCTATAATAACCTCCTATAGAGCGCTCTATTAGTAGAAGATATCCTTATAGATAAATTTAGTAATCTATAGCGAGGTAATCTCTTTCGCGGTCTTATATATAACCTTAGCCTCGATCTACCGAGAGAGTCCTTCTCTAGCTACGATTAAGGATCCCCTCTTATCTATATATATAGGATCTAGGTACTACTTCTCGCCTACGCTTTAAACCTAGACTTCCCGTATAGGAGTAGGCCGCCGTACTCTATTCTAGAAGCTGCATTAAGGACACTTATTATAGTATATAGTATATTCTAAGTATATTCTATCCTACTAGTATAGGCGGGATAGTATTTAGTATATACCTTCTATACTACGATAGCCGTTCCGCTCGTATATTAACTAAAGGATCTCTATGCGGGCGTAGTCCTAATCTACTACCCTTTATAATAGTATATCTATATATCTCTAGCGATATAGCTTCCGATCTACGACTACGAACTTCTAGCTAAGTTTAAGGTACCTTCTATATTCTAATAGAGTTATCTCTTCCGTACGCTTTCTACGAAGAAGTATAAAGGCGATAGACTTAGTCGTATGCTTATAGTCGTCTAGAGTACCTACTAGTTTATTTAGGAAGATAGAGTCTAGAGATTTAGAGAAGTCGAGGCCCTAGGCTCTAGCTTAGCGAACTCGCTTTATAAACGTATCGAAGAAGGTACGGTCGATTATATTATTATCCTCGCGATCCGGAACCGTATTAGCCGTCTACTTTAGTTCTTTACGTTTAGGAGGGGTCTACGGTCGCCTTAATAACGCGTCTAGCCTCTAATATTTCGTTCCGAGTACGTATTAGACCTCGAAGTCGAATAGTCGAATCTAGGCGATCTATCTAGTTACGGTCGTATTAGGAAGGTCGGTTAAGGCCTTACTAAGCTAATAAACTAATATATTAGTATCGATCTCGAGTATAAAGTATACTTCGAAGAGCTATAGTTTAAACTTCTTTAGTACTTAAAGTATAGCAAGATATTCTCGCTTTCTAGCGTCGTACTTTCTCTACTATTTATTCTATATTCTACTTTCGTATCTAGATAGACATCTCTTATCGTCGACTATCTATATAAGTACGGCTCCTTATTCTTTAATACTAGTATTTACTACGACGTAAATAACTCCCGTCCCGGGGCCGTATTATATAGTAACTAATATAGGGGTAGTAACTAGTAACTATACGTAGTACTTCTTAACTTTCTTATAGATAACTATCTATTTAAAAATAGTATCCTTACGTAGGAGTTAATATAGAGGTTTAGCGATAATAGCGAAGCGAGGAATCTAGATCCGGAAGTATACGACGATCCTAACGAATATACGTACCTCCTTCTAGTTAATCGGCTATAGCTATCTTAGGAGCTTAGCTATACGAACCGCGTTAGAGTATCTACTATCTTAATCTATTACGTACTCTATAACCTTAATCTTAGTTTAGAGGATCTATAACTTCTTAATAGTAACCGTTATCCTAGCTCGCTCGATGTCTACGAGAACTTAATCTAAGTCTTAAATATATTCGATAATATACTACCTTATCCCTAGCTCGATCTCTTCGTTTCTATACGTAGTATATAGTCCCTTTACTTCGAAATTATCGATAAAGGGACTAGCCTTATAGGAGAGGTAATCGTATAGGACTATATTTACGATCCTCGCGAACTAAGATACTAAGTTCGTCGCTTCTTATAGTAACGTAGTTATTCTTAAAAGACCGAATAGAGGGCCGTCGAAACTAGTTAGGTCTCTACTCTCCTTAGCTAAGGGAACCTAATTATATCCTAAGAAGAGGTCGAGAAGACTAGCTACGATATAACCTACGAATTATTCTAAGAAGGAATCTATATTCGGAGGTAAGAAGGTATCCTTAATTATAACCCGGTTAATCTCTATAGCTATATTAATTAATCTATACTTCCTCGTATCTCTTTTTAAAACTAAGAAATAGGGGTTTCTATACGTAGTATAGCTATATTCTAAGGTCCTAGCTTCTATACTAATTCGTAAAATCCCTTCGACCTATATCTTCTATAATAGGCTTATATAGAATCCTAGGTACTACTATAGCGTATATAGTATAGTACGGATAATCTATAGCGAGGCTACTCTTAGGTAAATACGACCTAAGTATTCGAAAGATAAAGCGAGTACTTTCTTATAGTTAAATAGTATATAGATTAGTAGTTCCTTCTCTTTCGGCTAGAGCTTAATCCCGACCCTATCTAGTATTAGGCTAAGTATTTCTACTATTAACCTACTTCCTCGCTTAATATCGGATAACTTCTTAATTAAATATCGTCTATTATATAGGCCCGTCTCGGGAGGTATTAAGGCTTCCTTCCTTAGATACTCCTCTTTCTATTTTAGTATTCCTCTTAGACCTTCTCTAGAAGTTTTATATACGCTAGCAAGTATAGGTAGTACTTTATTAGCCTTCCTCTTATAAAGAGTATATACTCGGATAATAGTAGGAGACCGAGGTACCTCCTTCTATCTCTTTTATATTATTATAGAAGCCGATAGTATCGTCTAGATTAGGATCGCTTCCGGATCCTTAAATTCCTCTATAGCTAAGTAGGAACCTCTATTAGCTTAAGTATCTAGTTTTATATTCTAATATAAGCTAAGGCCCTAGGCCCCGATCTTCTTTTTACTAAAATCCGATAGTATCGTTTATTTATTTATTTATTTGTTCTATTAACGTACTATAGGAGTCGAAGACTATATAGCACGGGTAGGCCTAATACCTAACCGGTCGTAAGAGAGAGAGAAAAGTCTTCTAGGCTAAAAAACTCTCGGTCTTAGAGGTATCTTATTCGCGCTAAAAATAGATATTATAGGCCGATACCTAGGGGAACTAGAATTTCGCTTAGTGCGCCTTAGCGCTAAGCGCTAAGCCCTATATATAGAATTTTAGCATCTAAAATTAGTTCTAGTAGTAGATATAGCTAGTATAGTATATCGAGTTAGTATAGAAGGCCTCTATTTCTATTCGTCTTAGACCTAGAGGGTCGTCTCTAGGAATATATATTCTAGGTAGGAAGGGTCTACCTTTCTCTCTTCCTTCTATAGCTCTTTTTAGTAGGTAAATAGCTAATCTCTTACTTAGTAGCTACCTCCTCTCTCTACTCTTATTCTACCTACTTCTATTCTATTCTCTCTTTTCTACCTCTTCTATAGTAGAGTTCTACCTTAGTTAGTTAGGTAGTCTTAGGGTTATCTTAAGGTAGTTCTTATCTTAGTTCTTATCTTATCGGGTATACGGCTACGTAGCGGCGAAGTAGGATTATCTTTTATGCTCTTATACTTTACTAGTATACTTAAGAGTATCTATTTCTACTTACGGCCGCGTAGAGGCGTATAATAGAACTTCGTAGGCAATCCGATAGTATCGTAGCTACTTACTTTCTAGCGGTTATTATCGTAGCTACGAAACCGCGTACTAGTTTCCTAAAGCTAGTTTCTAAAGGTAGTCCTAGACTAAAAGGCATCTCTTAGATCCTTTCGGCCTAGTAAAGGTAACCGATTTACCTTTCGTATTACTAATAGTTCCTTCCTACGTTCTATCGTTATAGTTTCTTCTTACGAGGCTTACCTTACGTACCTAAGTTCGTTCTAGAAGTAGAGGTATAGGTATAGCTCCTATAACTAGTCTAGAAACGAAGACTAGTACTTTAATTTCGATACTAAAGACGCTAGTAACTAATCTCCTACTAATTCCTAAGATAGTAACTAGCTCTTCTATAGTAATTATTTTACTTTCTAGGATGTTCTAGATTAAGGCAATTCCTATTTTCTATACCTAGTTCTAATCGACGATATAAGAATTCGTATCCTCGTTAACTAATACTTAAACTTCTAGGCTTAGATTCTTGCTCGTTCTAACTATATATAGAACCTAGATAAGAGAAGCTACGATAAAATCGTCTATTACTACTAATAGATCTATACCGAATAGAGTCTCGTATAGTTCCTCGATAGTCTATACTTTAGACCGCGTAACTATATAAGCGCGATACGTATTAATCCCTTTATTCTAAAATAGTTTCTTAGAAAGAGCTTTTCTAGTATAGGGATCCTAGTCTTAGAAGGCTTTATAAAGGAATTTACTAACTTAATCCTTACTAATATTATCTAATTCCCCGGCCTACTATATATTCTCTACTAGCTAGTTAATATTTATAAGCTCGGTTTAGAGTACGTTATATAGTTTATTATCGTTAGTATAGATCCTATCCTATAGTAACTTAATCGCTAGCTTAGAACTTCCGAGAAGGATAAATTCCTCGAAGGTAATTAGAATCTTATAGTAGATTAATCTCCTAAGCAACCTAGTCTCTAGTTTCTTAGTAAGTAGTAAGTTCTCCTTATTCTTCCTTCTCTTCGACCTTATATAATTATCGAACCGTTATCTCTCTAAAGGGTTCCTAGCCTTCCTTATTAGAGGATTAACGAGTCTAGTAGTTAGAATATCCTCTATATCTTCGTCCGCTATATCTTTATTTATATAGCCGAATATATTTTAGGTCTATAATCTCGAAGGTCTAGAGCGAGGATTATCTCGCTTATCTTCTTAGGAAGCCTAGGTTTATAATACTTAGTCGGAGATCTTTGCTCGTAGCTATCTCGTCTTTACGGCCCTCTTTTATTTCTTAATTCTATTCTTAGCTATACGAGCTAACTACTTGTCCTAGCTTAGAATTACTATACTACTAACCTTATCCTTACTCTTCCTTTTAGTATTCGTAACTATAGTAGTAGCTACGTTAAGGCTTCTTCTAAGCTCTTCTTTTATAATATCCTCGATTCGTCTTCTACTATAGTCGTATTTATCCTCCTCTTCTATACTAGCTTATCTAGACTAGTATATAGCCGCTCTAAAAATAGTAGGCGTAGATACGAAACCGAAATAAATACTTCTAATAACCTAAGGAGGTACGGTCGTCGTAGTATATATAGGTTCGGGCGTTAGAGGAGTTAGAATCGTAGTTAGGGCCCCGGGCCCTAACTAAATATCTTTAGGTATATACGATAGTTTCCTATATAGTATTTAATATCCTAGGTTCGAGATACTTCTAGGCGCTATATTAGTTATATCCCTTCGTGTCTAGAGTACTAATAACTAATTCGCCCTTAATAGGTAAGCTAGCTATAGAACGCGATCGTATAAAGAGAATAACCTCTATACTACCGAGTATATCTAAGCTATTCGTAGTATCTAGCTATCCTACTTCGGTATACTAATTAGCTAATAGTTTCTAGTAGGAGGACTATAGTACTATCTCCTCCGTTTATTCTACTAGATATATCTACTTCCTTAGAGCTAGGCTATAATCGGATATTTCCTTACGTAGTAGTCTTAGTCTCCGTAGTTAAAATACTTATTCTATATCGTTAGGTATACTAGGATCTACGTCGCGAAGGTTGCCTACGAAGTCCTATTATACGCCTCTACGCGGCCGTAGGTAGAAATAGATGCTCTCGAGTATACTAGTAAAGTATAAGGGTATATAAGACAATTCTACTTCGCTACTACTAGCCGTATACCCGATAAGATAAGAACTATAAGATAACCTTAAGACTACCTAACGATCGTTAACTAAGGCAGAACTCTACTATAGAAGAGGTAGAAAAGAGAGGATAGAATAGAAGTAGGTAGGATAGGGCAGAGAGAGGAGGCAGCTACTAGGTAAGAGATTAGCTATTTACCTACTAAAAAGAGCTATAGAAGGAAGAGAGAAAGGTAGACCCTTCCTACCTAGAATATATATTCCTAGAGACGACTCTCTAGGTCCGAGACGAATAGAAATAGAGGCCTTCTATACCGACTCGATATACTATACTAGCTATATCTACTACTAGAACTAATTTTAGATATTAAAATTCTATATATAGGGCTTAGCACTTAGTAGCTTAGCGCTTAGCGCTAAGCTATACTAAGTAAAATTCTAGTTCCCCTAGGCATCGGCCTATAATATCCGTTTTTAGCGCGAATAAGACACCCCTACGACTAAGAGTTTTTATAGCCTAGAAGGCTTTTTCTCTTACGACTAGATAGGCTTCGGCCTACCCGTACTATATAGTCTTCGACTCCTATAGCACGTTAATAGAATAAACAAATAAATAAATAAATAAACGTCGCGAAGGTTCTAACTATACCTACGTACGCGAGTAGTTTATTTCCTAAGCTTACGATATTTGCCTAATAAGCTTACTACGTTCCTATTTCTATAGGAGGGTTTACGGGCACGGGGCTAGTTCCGGTCTACGGAGTAAGTCCGTATAGAATCGATATCTTCGCGAACTTACGAGTAAAGTCGTTATTAATAAGGGTATTACTTATAGGTACCGCTAGAGCTCTTTCTAGACGGCTAGCCGAGATAGAGTTCTATAGCGAGGTTATCTATTATTTATCTCTATTTTTAGTAAGCCTAAACCCTTTAGATCCTTTAACTATTTCTTCTACCGACTTTAGAATCTTATTAAACGGTCGGAAGGACTCTAGCTTCTAGGAATATAGGCTATACTTCCTATAGATCCTTCTACTAATACTATCTAGCAAATCTTTTAGTAGTAGTATAGATCGTTCTCTATTACTTAAGTCTTCGGAATCGATATAGTTAGAAGCTAATCGAAACTATCGCAAGAATTTATTTAGATTATCGCTTTCTAACTATTAGGTCTTATAGTACGACGTAAGGTACGATACCGATTTAATAATATAATACGTATTACTATTAGCGAAGTAGTCTAATAGGGACTTCCTAAATTTAGTCTAGTTATATTTAGGCACGCCCTTTAACTACTTTAGTTCTAGTCGTAGGATAATCTTAGTATTAGCGATAACGCTATTAATCTTTTCCTAGTTACTACGCCTTTCTAGATCGAACTACTTCTAAAGACTATCGAACCGTTCGAGGAACTTAGTAGTATTCTATTCTCTAAAGAACGGGTTCGCTTTAGTTCTAGGTAATAGTAGCTTTAGCTTATAGGTATCTAGTACGCTCCTTAGGACTTCCTATAAAGTTAAGAGCTACGTTATATCTATTACGGTAGGCGACCGCAAGGAGGGTCCTTAATTAGGTATATTACTAATAGTACCTATTATAGCGGCGGTAAAGTCCGCTAGTTAGTTCCTTATATCGAACTCCTAGGTACTATAATAGATCCTATCTTCCTTAGTACTAGAAACTATAGTAGCTAGCCTAGGTTCTATACGATCGTCTTAATTACCTAGTATAGCAGCTCTCTCGGTTCTTAAGTAGTTATATCTTAGCGGATTCCTTCCTTCTTTTATCTATATAAGCTAAGGCCCTAGGCCCTAGCTTTAATTTCCCTACCTAGTAGATATTTTATCTTACTAGGAAATAATTTATCGTATATTCCTAGGTTGCCTTTACCTAGTCTGCGTCCGGATTAGGTTAGACTGCCTAGTTTCTACTTACTACTCCTTTATAGTAGCTTCTTATCTCGTATTACCTATAGCGTATACTTAGCTCGTCTATATACTATTATCCCTTATCGCGAACTATATTTATAAGAACGGAGCGTAGTCTTCGTTTATTTTTAGGGTATAGGCAATGCCTATACTACCTATATTCTAGTACTAGTCTCGACCGCGACTTCTAAACGCGTATTATATTAGATTCTAAGTCTATATTATCCGCGACTCCTAAACGCGTACTATATCTAATCCTAAACGCTATATATATAGTAGAAGTAGCTAACTTCCCGCGAATTATATACGTATACGTATGCAAATTAAATCTAAGTCTTATCTATAGTGCCTCTTTTAGTAACGTAGTATCTTTTTAGTCGTAGTCTTACCCTACCTTCGGCTCTAGAATATAACCCTAAACTATATATACTTAGGTAGCTTATATTAGTATAGATAGAGTAGGTTATAAGGCGGGTAGATAATAGAATGCCTTACGTAGCTAGTTCTCGGATACTATCTCGTCTAGCGTACCTATTTCTAGTAAGTATACGTTAGAAGCTATCGTAACTACTTCTCTACTATCTCCTCCGTATATACGACTTCGTAAGGGATAAAGGTTATAGCTATACGTCGTCGTTGCGTTGCTATCTATATTCGTTCTTATATCTCTATTCGTATTCGAACTATAAGCTATAAGTATACCCGCCTTACTAATTAAACTCCGACTCTCGAAACTACTAAAGTAAGCCTCGAATTTAAGTTCCCGTAGTAGTAGTATGTCTTAACTCTCGTATTAGAATAAGTAGCTAGTTAGCGTATATTAGCCGGCTAATACTAGCTAGAGGTCGACGCTAATACGCTCGTATACTAACTTAATAGCGCTACGTTAGACCTGCCTAACGTAGTAACTACTCGGTAGCTAGCGCAGATTTAGCTATTCGATTTTAACGTAGTCTACGTTCTAGGGAAGTACTATACTAGCCTAGACGTATTATCTCGCAAGCTACTAACTAACTATAATTTAGAGGAGCTTTAAGGTAAATTAGATATCGACGATCTAGTCGATAGCGCCTTCTTTACCTACTTAGCTATAGTTAAGCTAGATGCCTTTCTAGCTAGAGTAGATTAAGATAAGGAAATACTAACTAGGATATATTTGGACGATTTAAAGAATATTACTTATTTCCTTATATACCTTCGGAAACCTTAAGGACTAAGCGATACGTAGTACTAGTCTTTAAGGAAACGTGCTCGTTTCTTTTATATTAGCGACGAAGGTTAGCTAATATAATAGCTATCTCTAGAAGCGATCCTCTAAAGAGTAGTAGATAATCTAGAGTATTAGAATCGAATTATTAAAGCCTACTACGACTTCTACGGCTACCCTAGCCTAGAACGTACGTTTCGTATAGTGCGAAAGCGCTAGTAGTAGGATAGTATATATACGTTCGTTTACTAGTAGTATAAAGGATATCTATAATACTTATACTAGAATAGTACTCGTAGGCCTAGACCGCTATTCCTACTAGAAAAATAGTTCTTAGGAGAACGTTAGTATATCGATACCGTCTAGCTATACGAGCGCTTAATCTTAATTAATACGAGAGAAGCTATTTCCTAATAGCTAGAAGTACGAGTAGTATAAGTCTAACTAAACTAGAAGGTTTCTACTACGTAGTATATAAGGTTTATCTATAAAGAGCTTTTCTACTAATAGGGAGTAATAGCTAAGATCGTAATAGACGGCGGCCTAGAAAATAGGAAAGAAGTTCTACTTTTGCTAGCCTCGTATAGAGTACGGAATATTAAGATTTCGACGCATTATTCGTAATTAAATAGAATAATCGAGCGTAGCTATCGGACGATACTCGTAGCGCTTTCGAAGCTAACGAACAGTAGATTATAGAACGCTCGATCTTATATCCTAGCGCTACTATAGGCTATTAGGACGATAGTAGTATAAATAACGGGGCTAACGCCCGTAGAGATTATAATTAGAAGGGATGCCGTTCTCTTATTAGAGCTAGAATTTCGGACGTATTCTATTACCGATTAGGGAAAAGTTAAAGACTAGCCTTCGCTACTCGCTATAAGAGCTAGATTAGTAGCGAAGATAAATACGACTTTAGAGGAAGCTTATTCTAGGTAGAAGAGACTATAGGAGCATAATGCCGAGTATTTCTTTAACTATATACGTATAGATTAGCAGATATTAAAACTAGGGGATATAGTTATAGTTTTTCGTTCGAAGCTAAAAACTAGCTTTACTAATAAGCTTAACTATTAGTAGAGAGGGCCGTACCTAGTATACGCTATAGTCCGGGAGAGTAAGAGCTATAAGCTCTAGGAACTTAATAGAGTAGTATTATAGTATACCTTCCTACGGTTTAATCTTAAGCCTATACTATACTAGAAGGATCCGAAGGAGCGGCCGCTAGAGAATATAGTCCTAGAAGGCGAGGAGTACGTCTATTCGTAAGTATATATTAGTAAGCTATTAGGTATAACTTAAGAAGAAAGGGAGGAATATATCTAGTAGCTACCTACGAACCTAGAATAAGATTAGAGGAAAATTTAAAAATTTAGAAAACCTAGTAAGGGAGAACTAATACGGGCAATACTTACTCTAAACCGGCTAATAGCTACCTAAATAGGGCCGGAGTTAAGAGGAAATTACGTTACCTTAATAATTTCCGATAAATAAACTAATTAGTTTATTCGTCTAATTACGTAATCTTCCGGACTTTACTTTAGATAAAGGCGTGCGACGCCCCTACCTTAGTAATACGGACGAAGTAGTATAAGAATAGTAGACTTCGAACCTCTCTAACTAATCTATTAAACCCCTCTAATAACTAATAAAGAACCTAGTTACTATAGTAACTACTTTAAAGGACTCCGCCTAAACGGCGACGTTACTAGGATAGCGCGTCTATTTATTTACTATAATAAGCTTAGATAAGCGCGTCGTCCTAGGCTACCTATAAATAACTAGCTAGCACCTTACTAAAAATACTAACTACGCGTATATAAAGACTTTTTTAGTATAATAGTTCTCGCTTCGCCTAGCTATTATAGCGCCCCTTTTTAGTACCTGCCCGCTATCGCTCCTCTAAATATAAGAACTCCGCCTAGTAAAGATAGCTACTCCTAGTAAGGTTATTAAGCTAAAGATCCCGTCGGCGAGACTAGCTTATATACTATCGAACTACTCTACTCGCCTGTCTCTTTCTCTACTTGCTTGCCTTCTAGAACCTATACTCGCTATTACGTAACTATATACTAAGACTATCTAGACTACTAATAACGCTCTCGACGTAGTCGGCTAGGAAGAAGCCCTTGCCTATAAGAGATTTAAGAGCGTAAGTAGTATAGAAGAAATTATTCGTAGAATTAGCGCTCTCGCGCCTAAGGCCTAGTTAGAGGCTATTAAATAATTCTATACTAATATTAAGACTACTATAAATTAAGTCGCGTTAAAAGTATATAACCTAGATAATAAGCTAGAGGAATTCGTTAGTAAAGAAGAATATAATCGAATTCTTAGTAAGAATAATATAGTAAAGGAGCTCTAGAAGAATAGTAAAGAATAGTTAAGAAACCGCGTCTCGATTAAAGATACGCTAGATAGTCGCTTTAGTAATAAGAGCGCTTTTACCTATCGCGATATATTCTTTAAAACTCGCTCGCTTATAGAGAAGGCGTTACTATAGCTTCGCTACTTTAATATTCTCGAACCGCAAGACAATCTCGTCTATATTAGGCTTATATTAGCGAAGGCTATTTATTTTCGGCATCTTAAGAATAAAGGAGGCCGGAAGCGGCTAGATATAAGACCTACGCAAGTAGAGATAACCGTACGTTTCTAGAGGAAAGATAGATAGTCGGTTACGTATAAGATTATATAGATTAATATATAGAATAACAAGTATATATAGTTATATAAGGAATCGAGGACGCGCTTTAACGCGTATTACTTCTTAGTAGACGATAATATCTACGATCCGGAGAATAAAAGTAATATACTTAAAGACTATAAGCTCGGCTATAACTTCGTAGGAAAAATTAAAGTAGATATAGAAGCTTTCGTCGCGCTTTATAATAGAGGGCTATAATAGCTTAAGAAATAGCTAGGAACTAAGACTAATAAAGAGGATCCTATATATATTACTTATATCTACTAGAAAATACGCTAGTTATACTTTAAGGACCTTATCGCCCGAGATTAAGAGAAAGGCGAAGGATCTATAAAGCGTACTCGGAAATAGCTCGCTACGCCTACTAAGCTAAGAGGCGGAATTACTACTCCCTCTACTTCCGCTTCTTCTATACTTAAAGAGGATATCCTCTACGCTAGCTATAGCTATAGCGCTAAGCCTCTCCCGAACTTATTAGTATATAAGAATAGAGACTATAATACTATAGAGCTGCGCTAGGTAATGCTAGCAATTCCGTATTATTAGCTACTAGAGAGACGCGCTAAATTAGGTCTCTACGAGCTAGAGGATCTCGCGCTAGCTAATCTATCGTTAGAAGTTTTAAAGCCTCCTCTCTACTATTCTTATATAACTTAATTAGTAGGAATTCTAGGCGTTCTCTACGACTCTAATAAAAAGACGGCTACGGAGAGACTAGAAGATTCTTAAGATATATCTAAGGCTATCTACGCGCTTAGTACCTCTCGTAGAGAGAATAAAATAAAGAAGCGTATACTAGGAGATTAGGTCTTAGATCCTTCTCGATTTAAGCCTTCTATAATAGACGACTTAATCCCTAGTTAGTATTCGGAGATAATCGCCCTCTGCTCGCGCGACCCTAAGCTTAAGCCTACTAGTATTAAGAAGAACGTATTACCTAAGAAGCTATAGCTAAAGACGCTAAAGAAGAAGTCTAAGACTAAGCCGCGCCCCTAGACTAATAAAGGATAAGCTTTAAAGGAGTAGAATAAGAATAATAACGTAGAGATAAGTAATATTAAAGACGAATTAAAGCATAAATTAGACGCCTCGCTACCTAGTAAGAAGAATATTTTTACTAGTTCTCGTTTTAGGTACGTTACCTCTACTTACTAGCTCTCTAATACTAAGCGAGACGAGCTACGCGAACGCTAGCTAGGCTCTTCTATTCCTCTAATATATATAGGTATATAGCTCGTCCTAGAAGCACGCGACTAGCTATAGGATCCCGAGATCCTAGAAATTATATAGATAGAATTTAAGCTTTACTATTACTATAATAACCGCACTAGCTCCGCCTATAGCAACCTATAGAACATATTCTTCTCGTTAACCTAGTAGTTATTACGCTAGGACATTATACTATAGTTATATAATATCGTTCTATAGAATAGCGACTCTAGAAATACGGTCTAGTCGCTAATTTCCTTTCTAATAGCCGCTCGCTACTACTAACTAGGTAAAATCGTATACTATAGCGATAACTAGGAGCTATAACTTAATAGTAATATAGGCCTTAGTTCTCTATTTTTATATATAGACGTCGCTCGCTTACTTTAATCTCGCCTAAACCTTCTTATCTCGACTATTACTCTAGATAATAATAAGACTAGCGATGCGCTTAGTTTAGTACTAAGGAAACCTAGTAGCTACGACGTAACCGACCTACGCGACTACCTAGGATACGTTTTTAAGACTTAGGTCGATCTAATAGGCGACGAACCGAGTGCTAATATTAGGTTACTCTATATACTAAGAGTAGTAAAAGAAGAACTAAGAAATACTAAGACAGTTTTTCTTCGAGGATTTAGCGTTTAGATTAGAGATACGCTCTTCCTATACTCTACGCTTTTCTATAGTAACCGACCGAGCTTAAGAGTACGTCGTATCGTCCTACCTATACTAATAAAAGTTAAGAAAGGCTAGCTACTTATCGATAATAAGGATCGGCTAAAAGAAGTTAGAGCTATATACGCCTCTTACGAACCTCTAGCGTTTTCCTTTACTAGGCGCGAACTCGACTATACCGTCTACGGTTAGATTCTTCTATAGGAGCACCGCATCTACTATATTAATATTATATCTAATACTATTATTAGAGTTCGAGACTAGTTAGAAAAGTAGGTATAAATAGAGGCTCGACGCCTACTATATTTGTCCTATAATAAGTTCCTCTAGACTTACTAGGACTAGACCGAGGCGGCTAAAAAGAAGCTTAAGACGACTTAGGCTTAGGTCTAGGCCGCTAAGAAAGAGGCCTTTAGGGAGGATAGCTTCTTCGCTATTAAAGAGCGTATTATATAGGAAGACGCTACTATATTATTTAAGTAGGAATTATAGAACTAGTTTAAAGAAGATCTAGGCGTTCTACGCGAGTTCGATTAGTATAGAGATAAAGTATAGTAAATAAACTAGTTAGTTTATTCGGGTCCGTACGTAGGCCTAACTTTAAGAAAATAATAGATAAAACTTACGAAAGTTAAAGCAGGATTTTATAAATTCTAACTAGTTTTAACTATTTATTTACTTTAATTAATATAGAGAGTATCTAGTTAGATACTAAGAAAGGGAGGATTAATAAGCGGAACCTATACTACTTAGTAGGGCAGAGGCCTATAAAAACTCGTTATCTAGTAGCTCTTCGTAGAATATTATACCTCTACGATACGTTTTATACCTATTTTAATTGCTATAGTTCCGTTTCTTAAAGAGCTAGCACGCGTATACGAGTAGCGGTTTAGCTAGTAACTATATAACCGGGTATAGGTATTTAATAGATTACTAACGCTATAGGCACGGTTATACCTATCGATTCTAGAGCGATTTAGTTCTAGCTACGCGTAGATAGCACCTCGGAGTAGTATATTGTCCGCTTATTACTATTAGGATACGATTAGGATAGTAATAGGTTCCGGAAGCTAGTTACGTCTAAAGCGTAAGCTAAGCGAAATAGGCTAGCGTTCTAGTTATACGCTTATAAGTTTAATATAAAGAAGTCGATATATAGAGAGCTTCTATAAGAAATATAGCTCGATTCTAAGTAGGAAGGAGGACTTAGCTTTTAGGATATCGTCGAGTAGCTTCTAGATACGTCTACGAATAAGCTCGCTATCTCTAAGACCTTTATACGTAAATTCTAGTTACTAGAGATAAGGTTTATATAGAAGCTTTATAACTCCTCTTAGGCTAGGTAGAATACGGATAGCTAATTAGTACTACTATATCTCGTAAGTTAAGATTAGTTATAGCCGCCGACGGTATATTAGTCTACAGTTTATATCGTAGTACTAGCCGGCTCTTTTTAACTTATATCTCTTATCTTTGCCTCTTAGTTTATAGTAGCTTACCGAATATATAATTCTCCTTTATAATTCTTATAGATAGCTTAAGTCTTACCTTCGATAGCTAAGTATATTTAATACTAGCCTTATTCTCTTATATAGTAGTTACGCCTTTAGAGATATACTACTACTTTTTCTTTAGAGCTAGTACTAGATCTAGGAGCTCTAGCTATACCTTAAACTTCTAGCTCGCTATATTCTTTTTTCTCTTCTTACTTTTAGTATTATTTCTAGCCTTCTACTATATAGTATTATATCGCTTTACGTAGTCTTTAAGTAGTTTCTAAATTCTCTCTACGATAGGTTTATTTACTTAGGCTAAGTCTAACTCTACTTTTTCGACTTAAGCTTTATTAACGCTACTAGCCTCTTACGCTAGTAAGATACTTGCCCTCGAAGGCGACTATAGCGTTACTATAATTAAAGAGTACTTAGTACGTTTATTAGTCGCGACTATTACGAGCTCGATAAGAGTACTAGAGGTGCCCGTCTTTATAACGCTACTAGAATAGGCCGTCGGCCTATAATAGAGATACCTCGCTAGTACTTATACTAATAAAACTTAATCGCCTTTATAAATATTATTTACCTCTATTACTCTACTAGCTTTTACTCTCTAGTTCTATAATTCCTTCTTAGTCCTATATACTTTATATTATAGTATTACTAGTATATCCTACGACTCTAATACGACGTAGTAGTACTATACTTCCTTCTTTCTTAAGACGTATAAGTATATAGCTTTATAAACGATAGACTAACTCTAAATCGTAGCCGTCTCTCGTCGACTCTAGTCCGATTAAGAAAGTAGTATAATAGTAGAGAAAGGGACGCTATACGATTACGAATACCTCGAGTAGTCGAGCTAGTATACGAGATAGGATACTACTTCTAGCTAACCTTACTAAGCCGCTAGAGGATTCTAAGGACTAGGTCGAAACTAATAGTATATAGATATAGTAGCGGGAGTATACCTAGTCGTTCGAAGGCTTTTACTACTACCGTTAGTAGCTCGAAGAGGCGAGGTATTATAATAAGTATAGTAGAATATCTTCGAACTCTATAAAATAGAACTCGAATACGCGAACGTTATAAGCCTAGAGATTTTTCGTTAAAGGTATAAACTAAGAAACGTACGCCCTAAGAGTTATTTATAAGGGATATAATAGAGTTATTAAATATCTAGAACTAAGTAATAGAATAAAAGCTCTATAAAAGCACCTCGATTTAGTAGGCTACGAAGATACCTCCTAGGAGCGTAGAGTTACTAAAGAAGTTATTAAGGCTACTAAAGATTAATCTATAAGTTTAGTATTTATTATTACGAAAATAAGGTACCGACTACGCTTACTAACTACGCTTCCTAACTACGCTCGCTAACTACGCTTTATAGAGATATATAACGTAGATATACTAATAGTTCTTATTTATAGGAACGGCTTAAGAAAAGTTTTACTAAAACCGAGTACCTAGACCGGTTAAAGCTTCTAGAGTTATATAGGCTTATAGTTTCCTAGCTTAGATTACCTTTAAACTTCTTTAAAAGTCTTATAGTTCGGCGTATCTACGAATATCTATTAAAGGAGACTAGATCTATCGACTTTAAGAGCGCTACTACGATTAAGTTATATATCTAGGACGTAGTCGATTACTTTAAGAATAATCTAAAACGTTAGCTATCTAGAACCTTCTAGGTAGCTATCGCCCTCGATAGTTAGTACGCCGAGGTACTCTAAGTATTATTCCTTATAATATAAGACTACTAGATCGATAGTAAGTAGGCCTAGTATAAGGCTATACTAGCCTTTCTATATATTTCGAGCTATTATATAGGCGAAGTCCTAGCGGATCTACTATTCGACGTACTTACTAATTTCGAAATCTCTAATAGGCTTATAGCACTAATAGCGGATAATACTTTAAATAATAATATACTATATACTACTATATACGTATCCTTCCTATATATATACCTTTTAACTAACGAGTTCTAGCGTCGAGGCTATCGATATTTACTCTCGTAAGCATATACGTATAGCGAAGCTATTAGTCTTAATTAAATAACTTCCTCTCTAAGGAATAGACGGAGATATAAGTATAAAGGTTAGTATATAGTTATATATTAAGCGCCCTTAACTATACTCGTTAGAGATATTAAGAGACTAATTCTTACCGATTCCTCTATATACGTTTAGCGTACTTTTATCTTATGCCGAGCACGCGCGGCGTAAGCCGAATACTTCGGCGTCTAACTTAGACGCCCTCTAAGCTAGTAGCTCTCGAGCCTCTCGCTCTTATAATTATCTCCTCCCTTCTATAAAGCTACTCTAGCTTATAGAAGAGTCCGTATTAATACGATAGCTAGTCGCTTACGTTCTTATTACGTTATAGTTACGTCGTAACGTACGCGATTTTTAGTAGTACTATAGTAACGTACTAGATTTTAAGGGACTTTTATATTATAGACCTTATATAGGCTATACGTTAGTTATAAGGTAGGTGCGGGCTATAAGTTCGCGCCTAATTACGTTAATACTTATTCTAATATACTAACTTTAAATAAGCGCCCTACTCTCGCCTCGTACTATCTACGTAATTTCCTAGTATCTTCTTAGTACTCGCTTTATAAGTACTATAGCTCCTAAGAATAACGCTACGCTCGTAATCTTAGCCGACCCTCGTACTATTACCGACCTTCCTACTACTAAGAACGACGACTATTATTATTATCTCCTATATTTAGTAACTAGTAAGTCTAGCGTCTCGCGTACGTATTAGCTACGAGTTCCTTACTAATATAGTACGTATAGCCGGCGTTCGGCTATATAATAGAGTTATAAAACTAAGTAAGAAGAAGAATTACTAGCGCTATAATAATAATAACTACTCTTATAACCGCTATACCGACCTAGATATTATTACGTAGGTAGAGCGCTTATACTTCTACCTTACTAAGCTAGCTAAGGGCAGGCTAGCCGTACGCGCTAAGTAGCTCCGCCGCTACTCTACTAATTTATAGGCTCTAATCGCTAATAGCCTTAAGGTCTTATAGTCTAATAAGAGTAAGTCGGCTAGAGTCTTCGAGACTTTAAAGAAGAGTAGAGCTAGCGCTACGCTAGCGGCTAGTAGCCTCTCCGCTACTAAGCTACTTATAGCTAGTAAGTAGATCGCTCTATTCTTTAGGCTCTTTAAGCTTAAGTATAAGGTATATTTTATAGGTAGTATACTCCTCGTATACGTTACTAATATTCTTCGTAGCGTCTATACCTACTTAGCGCCTTCTAGGAGGCCCTCGATATAGTAGTCTATACTACTTACGCCGACCGTCTTAGTAGCTAAGTAGAGGAGGTCTTTAACGACGAGGCCTTTATAGTAGAGAAAGAAAAGAAGAAGAAGAATAAGAATAAGAATAAGAGAGGCAAGGCTAGTAAAAGTAGGAAGGAGAATAGTATCGAGGTTAATAATAGTATAAAGAAGTAGCTAGCGTATTATACGCTCTCCTTCTACTCTCTTCTCTCGCTTCTTTTATACTACTCGTATAGTCCGCCGCCTTATTTCGTACTTTTATTCTACGCTAGTACTATAGCCTATTTACGCCGCGCCTACGGGCGCTATAAATAAATAATTTCTTTCTACTCTATATCTTTTATTCCTCTTAGTAATTTTTACGACCTCCTCGTAGTAATATAACGTCTCGTCGTAGCCTTAGCGCTTAGCGCGTACTTATTATAAAATACTTAGTAGCGTAGTAGCTACGATAGTTAACTTTATAGCTTATATAAGCTCCTCTTACTCTACTCTTACGCCTTAAATTCTTCGAGTGCCTTATATTCCTTAATATATTTAATTAGTTCTTACGTATTATATTCCTCTAGCTAGCTCTTTTATTAGACTAGCTACTTCCTCTTACTTTTCTCGACTTAGGTTTCTAGTACTTCCTCGACTATTTACTCGCTCTTATTATCTACGAGGAGCAAGCTAGTTTCTTACGATTCGCTACTATACTAGAGTTCTAGAAGAGATATATAGAAGATATTATAGATACGTAATCCTATTAGGAGAGCTAGGTAGTACGCCTACTTCCTAACTACGTCGATTACTTTAAATAGTCTAGCGAACTTATCTACTAGCTTCTTTAATAGTACCTTTAGTTTTAGGTTCTTCGTAAATAGAAAAACTATATCGCCGACCTTATTTTCCTTTAGCTAATACTTCTAGTTATAATACTTAGCCTACGACTCGCTTACTTACTACTAGCGCTTTATTAATTCCTTATAATTCTACTTTAACCTCTTTATAGCGTCTTTTACTACCGGTACTTCTCCTTATAGAATTACGCTCTAAGATTCGGTTACGTCTCTCTTACGAGTCTCCGTCGTTAGATCTAGGTCGAACTCGTAAATAACGTAGAATAGTAATATCTTTAGTATCGTATTTAGGCTATTATTATACGCGAATTCTATAGAGGCTAGTATAGACGCCTAGTCGTCTTAGTTCTAACTTCTTCTTATAATAGATACGTAGGTACTACTTAAGCGTCTAGTTTGCGCGCTTAGTCTAGCTATCCGTCTACGGATAAAATACTATACTTAACCTACGTTTTATATATACCTCGAAATAGAAGTCTAACTAGAACTAGCTAGTAAATATAGACTCTTTATTAGAGATAATACTACTAGGTATACCTCGAAGTCGTATAACTTCGTCGAGTAGGATATTTATAAGCTTTACGCTTATATAGCGCTTTATTATTCGGATAAAAGTTACTATCTTAGAATAGTAGTCGATAATTATAAGGATCGCGTTAAATATATAACTATTACGCTTACTTAATAGAAGGTCTATAATAAAGTCTATAGATAGATCTTTCTATAGCTATTCTAGTAAAAGAAGCGTAACTATCTCGCTATAGGGATAGTAGCGCCTCGCTTTTGCCTTCTAATAGCTACTATATAATTCGACGTATTACTTAACGTCCTCGTTAATCTCTAGCTACTAATATTTCCTTCTAACGAGTTCCGTAGTCTTATCCTTACTAAAGTAGCTAGCTAGGAAGTCGTTATAGTATATACGGATTACTTACGTTCGTAATACGGGATTATAGAGTAGGTATAAGGCCCCTTCGCGATATATATACCTATCTCGGGTAGTATACTTATTGCTTTTACCTTTATTACTCTCCGCCTACGTATATAGCTCCTTTATAGTAGGGTCTAGCTAGACTAGCGTAGCTACGTACTTAATTACTAGGTCCGAGGTATTAGCGTACGGCCGTTCCTCTATAATAATAGCGCTAGCGACCCGTATTAGTAGCGCGAATCTATACGGACCTAGCTTATAGCGTTCTAAGTTAGTAAGCTAGGCCCTATTAGCCGCCTTTATAGCTACTACCCTCTAGCTTATTATATACTAGGAGCTATAGGCGGCCTTAATACGGTTTATAACTAGTCTACCTACTCGAAGATCGCTCTAAACTTAGAGTTTTTACTATAGTAATAGATAGATAGATAAGTCTTATACGCTAGTCTACCTCTTTATATAGAGTAAGTAGTACGCCCTATATGTTTCGTAGGTAGAAAAGCCCTTATATAAAGTACTCTAGTATAAAAACCTCCTTATATCTATATATTTTATAGCAAGCTCTATATAGCTTGCTGCTTCCGTAGTATCTAAGCTCTATAGGACGATAAATATTGTTTTAATAGTCTAATATTCCCTTATTATATATTCCTTTATAGTATTTATATCCTTAGTACTTAGAGAGCCTATCCTCTTACCTACTAGCTTAGGGGCTCTAGCCTATATATATAGCCTTTGCCTCTATACTAGTACCTATATTAATCTATATCTAACTCTTTCTTACTAGTTCCTAGGGTAGGTATCTCCCTATATAAATCCTACTTAGATTTTACCTTACTTAGTATTTAGTTATATAACTTATATTTAGAGAAATTCTAGTTTCTTAGAGTATTTAGAATAGTAGTATCTTTATAGGTAGCCTTAAGTATAATATAGAGATAGCTTATATTAGATGCTCTACCTTTAAACTTAAAGTTTTAGAGGGCTCTAGAGTAGGAGGACTAATCCTATCTTAGAGTCTCCTATTTAGATAAAGGCTCTTAGTAGCTATTTATCCTAGTATCTCTAAGAGTATTACTATTCCTTTGCTTCTATTCCTCCCGTCCTTACTCTTTTATATTAAAGCTTCCCCTTAGGTATACTT
Organism: Cercospora zeina; assembly: GCA_022702355.1. Classification (NCBI taxonomy): domain Eukaryota; kingdom Fungi; phylum Ascomycota; class Dothideomycetes; order Mycosphaerellales; family Mycosphaerellaceae; genus Cercospora; species Cercospora zeina. Next base: position 2,313,339 of record JAKLWX010000005.1, read on the forward strand.
AGCTCCTTCTCTTTAGCTTATAGTAAGGCTAGGTTACTACTTTAGCCTCTAGGCCTATAAGGGTATTTACCTCTTAAAAAGGCTATCCTTTAGTCGAGCATTAGCGTCTTATATTAGTAATAGCTGCGCTAACTCTATTATTATATTCTTAGGAGCTCTTTAGATCTCCTTAGGTTAAAATTCTAAACTTTTTATTACTTTCTCCCTACCTCTTTATAGATATCTAGCCGCCCTATACTTTGCTAGTATAGCCGGAGCTGCCTATTTCTACCTACGACCGCGTAGAGGTATATAATAGGACTTCGTAGGCTTACTATAGTAATAGTAATAGGTTATTTATCGCCTACGTATCCTTTACGTAATTACTACGTCTCGATAGCGTATTAGCTACGTTTAGCTTGCCCGCTTAGTAACTAATTATAAAGTTATACGAGGCTAAGAACGTAGCCTATCTAGCCTATTAGCTCGTTAACTACTTATTCGGAATAGGTCTCTATAGCCGATTAGATAGTAATAACTCCGACTCTAATTAAAGAGTATTTAGATAGCCGCGGTAGACTATATAGCCGTTAGCTAATCCGGACGAGGTATCTCGTTATCGCTACGCTAGATTTAAGGATTTAGCTACCTATTCTATAGAGTATCCGCTCTAGTTATAGAAGATAATCGTATTATAATATCTAGGTTACGCGCTAATAGCTCGGGACATCCTCTCTATTCTAGTAGCTAGAACTAGTTATAAGCGCGACTTTAGTATAGCGCGTTATTAGAGCTAATATAATCGGTCCTACGATCCCTCGACGTTTAGTAATATTATATACTATCGTTCTCGAGAGCGTAACGCGTAGTAATAGGCTCGGAATTCGCTTATAAAGGAGGCGCTACTAATATTAACTACGTTTAAGCCTTCGAATAATATAGTTAATTAGTAGTAGGAGTAGCTCGAGGCAGATTAGAAGGCGTTAGTAAGTACTAAATAGAGTAACTTCGACTCGATTAGTAAAAATAAGGAGGATATAGTACTAATATATCTTCGCTATAGTACTTAGTAAAGGAAGTATTTACTTTTACGTTATACTCGTAGAGTAGAATAGACTTCGTAGTCGCTACTCTAAATCGTATTAAATTCCGATATATTATAGTTAGTAAGTATAGTTAGTATCCTTATTTTTCTTTATAACTATAGTCGCTAGTTTAACTAGCGCTTCTAATATACTATAACGCTTAGTTCTATATATACGTATATTTAGTATTAGAGTAATTCTATTATCCTCGCGGCGACCTAGTTTTATTTCCTAGTATTAGACTTATCTTTTTTAACTTAGGTCCCTATAAAGACCTATATAGGAACTAGAAGTATTTAAACTCGACCTATCGATTTCGTATTAAGTTAGGAACTCTATCGATTTAGGTCTTAGGTCGGTTCCTTTAGGCCTAGAACCGACCTAAAGTCGAGGACCTATTCTAACCTCTATTCTTTAGTATTAGAGTAGGCTCCTCGCCTATTCTACTTAGGCGAACTATAAATATAGTAGGTGCCTTCTAGAGATCTTTAAGGAACTTATAGGCTTCTTAGACTTCGAACTAGTAGAAACGATCGTTACTATAACGCTATTCGTCTATACTACTATCGATACTTACCTATTACGTACGTTACTATAGATAGCTAAGAATAATATCGGGATCTAGTATATTATATACGTAAAAGATCTCTCTAGTTACGCGCTCGGTCCCTAAGGAGTCTACGAGCCTTATACGTACGTAGTACGTACCGTAATAATAACCTAGTTTACTTATAAAGATAGTAGCCGGCGGTAAGGCCGCGCTCGGCCGTAAGAGTAACTTATACTAGAGTACGAAGGCTCGTAATACTATATTAATATTTATAGTATTATTAAGAAAGAACTTAGCGAGCTTACGACCCTCCTTAGACTTAACTTCTTCTTATACTTGTACTACTAGTTCGTATTATATAGGTAGGTACCCTATACTATTTACTTTAGTAGCGGAGACTTACGTAATATCTTTATCGCTTCTACTTTTTTCGACTTACCTATAGCTACCTTATAGACCGCTAGCTTATTACTATTTTTATTTTTATTCGAATAGTTTAGACGGATATAGCCTACCTTATTATAGCCGTAATATCTAGGTTACTATTCCTTATTCTTATTTTTATACTTATTCGAAGAGTTATTCTTCTTCGAGTTAGACCTATAACTATCTTTTAAGGCTTATATATTACTATTAACCCTCTTACGCTTCGACTACTAATACGATACGTCCTTATAATAGTCGTATAAGCTTAAGTCGCGTAGTATCGACCTTTCTACCTATTTAAGGCGCTACGCTAGAGCAACGAGGTCGATACGCTTCGCTAGGATAGTATAGTTCTTAATAATATCCTTTTATAGCGACGGCTTTAACTTTACGAGGAGCTAGCGAACTAGCTGCGCCTTAGTATAGTTACTAAGCTATATCTTAAGGTTACTAAGGTCTATTACGAATTATCGTATACTCTAATTTTCGCCTTAGCGTATTATCTCGTATTTAATAGTTACGAGGAGCTAGTAGTTAGCTTAATTTCTAACGATATCGTATAGGAACTTATAGAACTATACCTAAGTATATCCTACTAGAAGTATACTAGGGTACTCGTTATACTAGGCTTCTTACGCTTCGCCTACGAGGAATATAATACTAGTAATTACTTTCTAGTATTCTATTATAAACTTCCTTAGTGCGGCTATAAAGTTTACTTTATATACGTAGATATATTCCTAGGCTTCCTTAACGGTCTCGCTCTTAAATAGCTTAGAAGAGTAGAGCTTAATAGACTCGTAGGGCGTATATTCGTCGCTACCGTAGTATATACTATTCTTAGTATTCGTAGTAACGCTTACTACGCTAGAGTGCCCCGAGCCTAGGCTACGTACTATCGTACTTAAGCGTATTAGTAAGATAGTCGTCCTAACCTCTCGCGTTAAGCGTTTATTTTCTACTTAGAGAGCGTAGAGTTCGAGCTATTCGCGTAGCGTAGCGTTTTCTTATTCGAGACGCTCGCGCCTCGCCTACGTATTATTAGTATCGTTTATCTCCTCGTTTTCTTCTTTCTTAGCTTTAGAGTTTAGTAACTCTTCTATATAGCCTAGTAGCGGCGCTCCGGACCTAGTAGTCTCGCTAGAGTTACTTAGCTATACTAATGCTCCTCGTATAAGTATAGTAGGCCTTAATAGATTACTACTCTTAATAAGATAGAAGAATTAGTATTATAAAAGGTTAGTATATAGCAATATATTAAGCGCCTCTAACTATACTCGTTAGAGATATCGAGAGACTAATTCTTACCGATTCCTTTATATACGTCTAGCGTACTTTTATCTTACGCCGAGTATAAACGGTATAAGCTAGATACTTTAGCGTCTAACTTAGACGCCTCCTAAGCTATTAGCTCTTAAGCCTCTTACTCTTATATAGTTTAAATAGTTTTCTTTTCCTAGGTAGGTACTATTTCTATCTATCTTCTTTTATTTATTTTTTTATCTTCTTTTATTTCTTTTCTTTTACTAGGTCTAGTCTATATCGGTTAAATAAGTAAGTAGCTCGAGGCTATAGAGTTTTATTTATTATATACGCTTAAAAGGAGGTTATCTTATATGCCTTATACTTTACTAGTATACTCGAGAGCATCTATTTCTACTTACGGCTACGTAAAGGCGTATAATAAGACTTCGTAGGCTAGATCTTAGATAGTATCTACGTATATACTATAACTTTAAGTAAGATAACTAGGCTACGCTACTATTAACGGCGGAGTTCGCGTATAATAATAGCCGTTACGCGTCTATAGAGTATATACCTTTCTAGGTAACCTACGTCTAGAACTCGCGGCGCCTAAACTAGCTTAGAATATACTAGGCTACCGGCGAAGTCCTTAAAGCGGATACGTTAGTAAATTAGGTTCTCGTAGTATAGAAATAGCTACGTTTAAGACTAGCCGTCGTACGTAAGTAGTACGTAATAGCGTATAACTAGTACTATAAGAATATAGTCTTTCGCGTAAGAGATTAGATTTACTTCTCGACGAAGAATATTAAGTTACTATAGCTATTAAAGAAGCTAGACTATAAATACGTAAGACCTTTTCTAGTCGATAAAGTAGTAAACTATATAACCTATCGTCTAAAACTACTATCTAATATATAAATATACCTAACCTTCTACGTCTTATTACTAGAAAAAGCTAATCTAGACTAGGATAGCTAAGAATAGGTACCTATATAGAGATTCGACGTAGACGTAGGCGAGATCTATAAGGTTACCTTAATAAAGGAATAACGTATAGACGACTTAAGGAATTAGGAATACTTAGTCTTATAGAAGAGGTACGAATTAGATAATAACTCCTAGGAACTCGTAGTCTATATTAATAAGAGCGCGATAAACGATTATAAAAAGAGAATAAAATAAAAAGTACTAAAATAGAAAGGGCGTCGACGCTAAGAGGTAGTAAAGCGTAACTATAACTACTTAGGTCTAATCTAGGCTAGTAGAGACTAGAAGTAGCGAGGTACGACTAAATAGTAAAGGTTACGCTCTAATAACCTAAACTAAGTTAAGATAAGCTAGTAAGAACTAGTAGGCGCTAAGAAATACGGCGAGACTTAGAGGAATTTTAACTAGAAATCGTAGAAATTAAAGAGTTTAAGACGAAAAGAAAGGAGCGATCGAGGTATAATTTACGTAATTTAGTTTCTATAGAATAATAACTAGGCTTAAGAGGAAGGGAGCTAGGCTAGCCTAGCTTAGAATAGCGTAGGATATTATATCCTTACTCTTATAAAGTATCTACGTACGTTAATAGAATAAATAAATAAATAGATAACTATATTATTCGAAGGCTCGAATATAGTTAATATTAGCGGCGCCTCCTCTATAAGCGAATTCTAAGCCTATTACTACGCGTTACGCTCTTAGAAATAATAGTATATAATATTACTAAACGTCGAGAGATCGTAGGACCGATTATATTAGCTCTAATAACGCGCTATACTAAAGTCGCGCTTATAACTAGTTCTAGCTACTAGGATAGAGAGAATATCTCGAGCTATTAGAGCGTAACCTAGATATTCTAATACGATTATCTTCTATAACCGGAGCGGATACTCTATAAAGTAGGTAGCCGAGTCCTTAAATCTAGCGTAGCGATAACGAGATACCTCGTCCGAATTAGCTAATAGCTATACGGTCTACCGCGGCCGTCTAGATACCCTTTAATTAGAGTTAGAGTTATTACTATCTAATCTACTATATAGACCTATTACGAATAATATCGCGGAGCGGTATAAGGGCTTTTTCGGCCTAGACTAAAACGTAGCTATAAGAGGCTTATATCGCGCGTATTCGACCTAGAATTTTAACTAGTAGTAATTCTTAAAGAAGGAATCGAGCCTCTTACTAAAGAAGGCCTCGCGGTCCTAGAACGCCTATTTTATTACTAGTAAGAAGAATCGTAATACTATATATATTACCGAATCGCTTCTAGGTAGTAGTATAGTACTTCTCGAGCTTTATCTATATAGCTTATAAGGTAGAATAAATCTCCTTTTACTAGAGTTATATTTTATATTTAAGTTTATTATTCGTAATATCTAGGATATCGAATAAGGTATTATAGTAGCTAAGAACGAGGTAGATTATTAGCCTCTTTATCGTATTAATCCGTATCGTACCTTAGCGAAAGAAGTAGTAAGGTTTATAATATATTTAACTCTCTTCTATTCTATAGCGGTTAGCTTAAGTTCGAGCTAACTCTCGTTCTTAGTATACTCGTCGATAATATCTCGTAGTTAAGAACTATATATTAGTATAATCGTAGTTAAGCTCTAACGGGTCTTTATATCTTATATTAGGCGCAAAACTCTATTAAGCGTCTTCTTCTACTATTTATACTATTTCGAGTACGAATATAGATCTACGATCCTCTTTCGCTATAGTACTATAAAAGTCTCGAGCCTACGAAGTCCTATTATATACCTCTACGTAGTCGTAGGTAGAAATAGGCAGCTCCGGCTATACTAGTAAAGTATAGAGCGGCTAGATACCTATAAAAAGGTAGGGAGAAAGCGATAAAAAGTCTAGAATTTTAACCTAAGGAGATCTAGAGAGCTCCTAAGAATATAATAATAGAGTTAGCGCGGCTATTACTAATATAAGACGCTAATACTCGACTAAAGGATAGCCTTTTTAAATAATAAATACCCTTATAAGCCTAGAGGCTAGAGTAGTAACCTAACCTTACTATAAGCTAAAAAGAAGGAGCTAAGTATACCTAAGAGGAAGCTTTAATATAAAAGAGCAAAGATAGGAGGAATAGAAGTAAAGGAATAGTAATACTCCTAGAGATACTAGGATAAATAGCTACTAAGAGCCTTTATCTAAATAGAAGACTCTAAGGCAGGATTAGTCCTCCTACTCTAGAGCCCTCTAAAACTTTAAGTCTAAAGGTAGAGCATCTAATATAAGCTATCTCTATACTATACTTAAAGCTACTTATAAAGATACTACTATTCTAAATACTTTAAGAAACTAGAATTTCTCTAAATATAGGTTATATAACTAGATACTAAGTAAGGCAAAATCTAAGTAGGATTTATATAAGGAGATACCTACCCTAGGAACTAGTAAGAAAGAGTTAAATATAGATTAATATAGGTACTAGTATAGAGGTAAAGGCTATATATATAGGCTAGAGCTCCTAAGCTAGTAGGTAAGAGGATAGGCTCGTTAAGTACTAAGGATATAGATACTATAAAGGAATATATAATAAGGGAACATTAGACTATTAAGATAACGTTTATCGTCCTATAGAGCTTAGATACTATAGAAGCGGCAAGCTATATAGAGCTTACTATAAAATATATAGATATAAGGAGGTTTTTATACTAGAGTACTTTATATAAGGGCTTTTCTACCTACGAAATATATAGGGCGTGCTACTTACTCTATATAAAGAGGTAGACTAGCGTATAAGACTTATCTATCTATAAAAGTCTCGAAGCGTTAAGTACTAGAGTTTACCTTAACTATAAGTTTATAGAACTTTATAGAGAGCGGTTATTAGTATAGCTTCTACTAACTACGTTTACTAACTATATATACTTCGTAGAGAGAATTAATAGTACCTTTATAAGAACTATAGCTAGACTTCCTACTTTAAGCCGACGTAAGGCGTTCGTATTTATTTTCTCGTTCTATCGTTTCTATTTCTCGTTCCTTAGCTCGATCTTAAGAATAGTAAATAACTTTCTTAAGAAGAGCTAAATTATATATATAATATACGAGAACTATTCTAGGCGGGAGAACTTATAGTCTTTAGTATCTAATATCTCTCTTATATCTCTATCTATTCCTCGAAGAGAAAGTTATTTAATCGAGACTAATAGCTTCGCTATATGCGTACGCTCGCGAGAGTAAATATTAATAGCCTCGACGCTAGAACTTATTAGTTAGAAGGTATATATATAGAAAGGATACGTATATAGCTATATATAGTATATTATTATTAGAAGTATTATCCGCTATTAGCGCTATAAGTCTATTAGAGATTTCGAAATAAGTAAGTACGTTAAATAGTAGGTCTACTAGAACTTCGCTCGTATAACGGCCTAAAATATATAGAAAGGCTAGTATAGCCTTATACTAGGCACGATAGCCTAAGTCTAAGCCTAATAGAGAAGGGCCTATTAAGCTCTTTAAAGAAAGGAAAGGAGAGAGGAGTTAGAGTAGTCGTAGGGAGAGTTAAGGGCTTTTTAGATAGTTTCTATAAGGGTTATTAGGTTCTTTTAGAGCTAGGTGCTTACTATATTAGTCTCTAGTAGTATCTTCTAGCCTTAAGGGCTAGTTTAGTAGTTTCTAAGGGGTTGTCGCTATTCTTAGGTTCTAAAGGTACTAGCCTCTTCTCTCTCGGGTACTATAACCTCTCTAAAGTTTTTCTATCGCTCTAGATAGATAGTCGCATACTATAAGGCCTTAAGGCCTCCTAGTAGCTAATTCTTCGCCTGCTAGAGGTATATGTTTTTGTTACTCTACTTACTTACGTTTATAATACGAGATCGTAGAGAAGGTATAACGCCTCTTTATAATATATATACCTATCTCGGATAGTATACTTATCGCTTTCGCTTCTATTACTTTCTACCTACGTATATAGCTTCTTCGTTATTAGGTTTAGCTAGACTAGCGTAGCCGCGTACTTAATTACTAGGTCTAGAGTACCTACGAAGTCCTATTATACGCCTTTACGCGGCCGTAGGTAGAAATAGATACTCTCGAGTATACTAGTAAAGTATAAGGCATATAAGATAATCTCCTTTTAAGCGTATACGATAAATAAGACTCTATAGCCTAGAGCTACCTACCGATATAGAACGATATAAACTAGATCTAGTAGAAGAAGAGGAATAAAAGAAAATAAAGAGGAGATAAATAGGAGAAGATAGAGAGGTAGTACCTACTTAGGATATAAAGATAAAAGTAGCTCTCTTAGACTAAATAACCTATCTCTAGAAGATCCGGCTTCTAAGTATTACGAGAATAAGTAAGAAGGCCTACTATACTATATCTCTCTCTCTTTTTTTAGCTTACGTACCTACCTACTAATTTAAATACTAATTTATTTACTATATATAGAGCTTAGCGCCTTAGCGCTTAGCGCTAAGGCGTATAGCTATAGAATTCTAGCTTCTTCCCTAGGTATCGGCGTATAATATATATTTTAGCGCGAATAAGGCACCTTTAAAACTAGAGAGTTTTTTAGCCTAGAAGGCTTTTATCTCTCTAACGACTAGCTAGGCTTTAGCCTACCTATACTATATAGTCTTTAACTTCTATAGTACGTTAATAGAATAAATAAATAAAATAAATAAACAAACTAGGTCTAAAGTATTAGCGTATAGTCGTTTCTTTATAGATAGATTAATCTTATTGCCGGTCTACCTCGTTATCTAGAGTAAGTAGCTTTGCTCTAGTATTATATAAAAGGGAAAATTCTATAAAAAACCCCTTATCTTCCTCTTTATATTTATAGTTAGTAGTTACTTCTTTTATCTTGCCTTTCTTTAAGTAAAATTAGGCTCTTTTATTGCCTTGCTCTCCTTTTTAGACTCCTCTTTATCTCTTTATCTCTTTATAGCTTCGTTCTCTCTTATTAATCTCTTTCTTAGCTAGGGAGAACTAGTCTAATAATCCCTCTTAGATTAGCTACCTAGCTATAGTATTAAGGCCTCTTAGTATTAAGTATATATCTTCTTATAAGCTAGTTCCTACTACTATAAATAGCTAATATCTATTGCTTTAATAGTTTTAGTAGGATATATAAATATACTTAGTATTCTAGATATCTTAGTTATATAGGTATATTAGGATAACTCCTAGGACTCTTCTCTTTATTAGGTATGCTTTAAGTCTAATATATCCTGTCCTAATTAGGGTAATTATCGTGCTTATAGGCCTTAGGGCCTCCTTATAAATCTCTTTAGCCCTAAATTATCCTACTATAGCCTATACTACTAGTTACTCCCTTATTATACCTCTCTTTTATTTAGCCTTCTCCTATTCTTAGTCCTATCTAGTAAGCTCCTACTAGTTCTTAACTCCTATCCTTATCTAAGGTAGCTTTTAGCTTAGAGTTATCTCTTAAATTTCCTATACTCTTATCTTATATTACCTACTATACTAGTTACCTCTTCTCCTTATTCTTTATTCTCTTTAGGTAATTCCTTTATATACTTACTTAATATACTAGTAGGTTAAGTTATTTGCTTTATTCCTTATATATTATCTAGTAAGGTCTTAAGTATAAAGCTAAATTAAAGAGATACTTACTTCCCTTTAAAGAACTATAGCTATAACTAACTTATATATACTTATAATATTCCTTAAAGCTTAGTTCTAGACTTGCTTAATTAGTTTAGTAAGGCCTTTATTATATTCTCTTATTCCTTTTAGGTTAAACTAGGTTTAGTATCTATATACTAAGGCTAGCCTAATAACTATAGTATAGATATGTCTTACTTTTTTAAATAATACTCCTTAGGTAGACTTATATAGCCTCTATAGGGACTAGATCTAGTATATACCTTTCTTAGCTACCTTCTTAATATATAGGCCCTACTTAAGTTTAGTATCTACTTAAACTCCTAGTAGTCTTAAGGATAGGATAGGTTTACCTCTAAAGCTAAGGATCTAGACTATAGCCTAGAGGTTATAGTTCCTTCCTTTTATAAAGTAAATAAGCTAATACTTCTATAGTATAAAGGCTGCTCTATATCTTATTACCTACTTTATATATTTATTATAGGCTTTCTCTAGTTATTTATAGTTCTCCTCTATAGATATACTATATATAAGAATATTAGAATTATTAATAAACCCTATTACTATAGTATTACCTTCTTAGAATTATAGAAGAAGTATAGATATAAAGAATAAGAATAGGATTAGCAATAGTATTAATCCTTAGAGGATTCTAGTATCTTGCTTTCTCTTTTAGTTTATAAATTCTCTTAGCTTAAGGCAAGTTATCCTATCTTAGAGGAATAACTAGATAAACCTAATTAGCTAGTCTAGATAGCCTTGCATCCTAATATTATAAAGGAGTCTCTAGTAGGATACTTTATTAAATACCTTAGATATATCTAAGTAGAGTATTAAGGCTACTACTCTAAGCTTAGCTTTCTAGATTGTCCTAACTTATTTAGTAATAAGGTTAAGTACTATAATCGTAGATCTTCTTAGTCTTATACCTATTTATAATTTTAGTAATAAGCCTCTCTCTTCTACTACTTTAGATATTCTCTTTATAACTACTACTTCTAGCACTTTAGTTAAAGTATTAAGAAGTGCTATTAGCCTATATACTCCTAGCTTAGTATAATTAGGCTTCTATAGCTTCTTAATAACTATAGTAATAGAGTATTTAAATAGCTTTAAGTAGTATACTTAGCTAATATAGGCTATAAAGAGCTTAGCTAGGAATAGTATAATCTCTTATTAATATTTTTTAAGTAGTATATTCTAAATCTAGTCTAGGCTTAAAGCCTTCTTACTTAGGATCTTTTTAAGTATTATAAAGACCTCTTCTTTAGATACTTTATCTTCTATTTAAAACTAAGCTAAGAGGTCTATATTTAGGATATCTTCTAAGTCTACTTTAACTAGTAGTAGGAGGAAGTAGTTTATAAAGATTCTTACTTTACTTTTATTTATATAACTATTTTAGTATATATTACTACTTAGTATAGGAAATTATAGTAGTATATATCCTTATTATACTTTTTCTCTTACTTATCTTACTAGCTTTTATATCCTACTTAAGTCCTTAGTAATCTTACTAACTATTTGCCTTTAAGATATATTTATTACCTTCTTAACTAGCTTATTCTTCTTATAGCTAGTATTTAAGTAGTATTTATAGTTCTCTTTAGACTTTATAGCCTTTTAGGCTCTTCTTACTACCTTAGTAGCTTTAATTGCTTTATTATACTCTACTAGCTATTCTACCTTTATATATTATAATAGCTTTATATATAAGACTACCTCCTTTACTACCTTTTAAAGGGCTTTCTAAAGAGCTTATACTACCTTATCTAGCTCTTAGTAGTTCCTAAGTAGTAGTAGCTTTAGCTTCTTTATAGCTTTTTAAACCTTCTACCTTACCTTCTTTTACTTTACTTTTATCTATTATAGTCTTAGGCTCTAGTTTTTCTAGTATAGGTTTATAAGCTAGTCTATAATAGTTAGAATTAAGATATAGTCTAATTTAAATATATTATTAGCTATTGCCTTATAGCTTTATAGTCTCTATTAGATAGCTTAGCTAGCTAGGATTAGGTTAAGTGTTTAGTAGCTAGAGTTATATCTCTCCTATATTATAGTTCTTAGTTCTAGTAGGAGATATAGGCCTGCCTATATAGCTATCTAGATAAGGGTATCTGCTATATTATATTATAACTAGACTAGGTTTCCTCCCTATAGTAGGTAATAGAGATTAAAGTCTCTAACTACTATAGTCTTACCTATAGCTGCTTCTTAGGCCTCTTAGATAGCTATTTTTAGCTATATAAGTATACCTATTATATTATAGGATTTAGGGCCTAATAGGTTATAGTATTTATAGATAGTAATAGGTTTCTCTTAGGTTATTACTATAATAAAGAGAAGGTCTCCTAACTAGCTATTTATAATGTCCTACTTTAATATATTTAGCTCTTCTAATACTAGGAATATAACTCTTAAGTACCTATTCGTTAGAAGAACTTAGTAGTAACCCTTTTTTGTTTTAGTTTTCTTATTTACTAGGTTAATCTATAGTTCTTATAGTACTATAATCTAAGTAGTTCTTAGGTTTAGGCTATTTACTCGTAGTACTTAAGTAGTAGGTATATAGTTTATATTATATTAGTAGATTTATAGGTTGTATCTATTTATCTTATTTAGTTATAATAGTCTCCTCTAGCTTAGCTCCCTCTTCTTATTAAGCTTCTTATATACTCTTAGCTTATATATATATTAAGAGCTTATTTATCTATCTCTTATTATTTATAATAGTAGAGTTAGATCTTAATAGCTTTCTTAGTAGCTTATTCTATCTTACTTAGCTGCCTTATAGTACCTCCTTAGCTTAGAGCTATTCTACTAGGCTTATTAGTTTCCTCTTCTTATTAGTTACTATAGTAAATCCTTCCTTATTATAGGTTAGTTATACTAGAGTTTACTTTCTTCTAAAGAACTCTAAGAATATTCTAGCCTTAGCTATTACTACTTATTTATATTTATATATCCTTACTTATACTAAGTAGTCTCCTTTATAGTTATAGTATTTCCTCTTTTATATAATATAATTAGATATTTTATAGTTTATAAAGCAGGCTCTATATCTATCCTTAGCTTCTTTATAGTATATAGTAATATATTTAAACTTATTATACTTTATATACTATATAACTCTTTATTATAAGTAGTAGATTTCTATTAGGTAGAAGTTTACTTTAATAATAAATCCTTTCTAAGCTATAGCCCTTACTATTTACTTATCTTAGAACCTAATAACTATTATAGAGTATCTCTAGCTTTCTTTAGCTTTAGAGCTCTTTATTTATATAGCCTATTTAATCCTTATATTTAGGAACTATAAGATGTTTTCCTCCTCTATTACCTTAATATATTCCTTAGCTCTAGTATTCTAGTTTGCTTTAACTCTATATATAAGTACTTTATATAAATGTTTAGCAACTTAGGCTTTAAGCTAGGCTATATATATCTAATCCTAGTTCTTCTCTAGCTTTACTCTTTCTTACTCTTTATAGAGGAGTACTTTAAAGTCCCTACTAGATAGCTTCTAGACTATAGTTACCTACTAGATTCTAAGCTTTGCTTTAATTTCCTTTCTACTTATTTCTCTAATCTTATCTCTTTCTTCCTATATACTTATCTTAACTATAATTACTATAGTTACCTAAAGTATTATTTATATCGGGGTCTAGATTTCGGCTGCCTTTTAGGCCTATAATTATCCTATATTATAGCTATCTAGCTTCTTCTAAAGGGTTCTCTAAATACTTTAGAGGGTAGAGGAGATAGCTTAGGTCTAGGCCTAATAGAGAAGAGCCTATTAGGCCCTTTAGAGAAAAGAAAGAAGAGAGGAGTAGGAGTAGTCGTAGGAAGAGTTAAGGGCTTTTTAAATAGTTTCTATAAGGGTTATTAGGTTCTTTTAGAGCTAAGTGCTTACTATATTAGTCTCTAGTAGTATCTTCTAGCCCTAAGGGCTAGTTTAGTAGTTTCTAATAGGTTGTTACTATTCTTAGGTTCTAAAGGTACTAGCCTCTTCTCTCTTAGTCGCTATACCTTCTCTAAAGTTCTTCTATCGCTCTAGATAGATAGTCGTATATTATAAGGCCTTAAGGCCTCCTAGTAGCTAATTCTTCGCCTGCTAGAGGTATATGTTTACCCCGCGACTATAATATCGTTTCTTTATAATAAGAGCGCTAGCGACCTATATTAGTAGCGCGAATCTATACGGACCCGGCTCGTAGCGTTCTAAGCTAGTAGCCTATATCTTCTTAGCTACCTTCGTAGCTACTACCTTCTAGCTTATTATATACTAGAGGTTATAGGTAGCCTTAATATAGTTTATAACCGGTCTACTTACTTAGAGGTCGCTTTAAACTTAGAGCTTCTACTATAGTAATAGTAGTAGATTATTTATTACCTACGCGTCCTTTACGTAATCGCTACGTCTTAATAGCGCGTCGGCTATATTTAGCTTACCTACTTAGTAACTAATTATAAAGTTATACGAGGCTAAGAACGTAGCCTATCTAGCCTATTAACCTATTAACTACTTTATACTTATAAAGGCCTTTAGGTTAGCGTAGTCGACTAGTACCTCTACCTTATACGTAGCGCCTTTAAGATAAGGTCTTTATACTTTAAAGGATTCTACTACTATAAGAAGTTCCTTATTATAGACCTTATAGTTATACTTAGCGTTAATTATCTTTCGTAAGAAGAATACGATTAGGTACTATTCTAACTCGAATAACTAGCTTAGAATACTAGCGATAGTATAGTTAGACGTATTAGTCTTAACTCGTAAGTATAATATAAGGTTAAAGTATCTAAGGAGTAGCGCGGCCTAGAAGCGTTCTTTTAACTTTAGAAAAGCCTACTCCTCGGTTTTGCTCTAACTAATAGGCCCCGGCTTCCTACTATTCTTCGCGCTTTTTAAGAGTATAGTTGCCTACGAAGTCCTATTATACGCCTCTACGCGGCCGTAGGTAGAAATAGATACTCTCGAGCATACTAGTAAAGTATAAGGGCATATAAGACAATCCTACTTTGCTACTACTAGCTATATACCCGATAAGATAAGAACTACCCGAAGATAACCTTAAGACTACCTAACTCGAACTAAGGTAGAACTCTACTATAGAAGAGATAGAAAAGAGAGGATAGAATAGAAGTAGGTAGGATAAGAGCAGAGAGAGGAGGCAGCTACTAGGTAAGAGATTAGCTATTTACTTACTAAAAAGAGCTATAGAAGGAAGAGAGAAAGGTAAACCCTTCCTACCTAGAATATATATTCTTAAAGACGACTCTTTAAGTCTAAGACGAATAGAAATAGAGGCCTTTATACTAACTTAATATACTATACTAGCTATATCTACTACTAGAACTAATTTTAGATACGAAAATTCTATATATAAGGCTTAGCGCTTAGCGCTAAGGCGTACTAAGCGAAATTCTAGTTCCCCTAGGTATTAGCCTATAATATACGTTTTTAGCGCGAATAAGACACCCCTACTACTAAGAGTTTTTTAGCCTAGGAGGCTTTTCTCTCTCTTTTACGACTAGTTAGGCATTAGGCCTACCTATACTATATAGTCTTCGACTCCTATAGTACGTTAATAGAACAAACAAATAAACAAACAAATAAGAGTATAGTTAGTAGTACTACGACCCTCGAATATTTGAAGATAAAGTAGTAGTAGAAGTTCGTAAACCTAAGGAATAATTAAACCTTAGTTAGAGTAGTTAGCCTCGGCTACGAGGCGATTATAGCTACCCTACTAGAGTCTATCGCTACGCCTCTAGTCGTAACTATAAACTAAAAGAAGTTAACTTATTTCTAGAAGAACTTATACTTAGCGCGCTATATATAAAGCCTAAATTTATAGAGCCTCTTAAGTATAGCGTATACGTCTCGTACGTAGTTCTCGCGAGTCTTACTATAGATTAGGATATTATCTAGATATACTACGTAGCTTATCTCTACTAACTCTACTAGCGCGCGGTTAATATATACCTAGAACGTTACTAGGGCGTTTATTAAACTAAAGGGTATTACTTTATATTAGTAGTAACTATATCGCGTATAGAACGTAGTCTTCTAGTAGTCGCTTAGTTTAATATAGATACGGTAATACGCGTCTATAAGGTCTAGCGACGTAAACTATATAGCTCCTATAAGTGTATCTAGCGTCTTACTAATAAAAGAAAGTAGGTACTAATTTTTAATCGTAATTTTATTTAGCCTACGGTAGTATATATATAGCTATAGTTTATTATTCTTCTTTAGTACGAATAGAATAGGCGTACTCGCCTCGCTATTAGAACGCTCGATCTAATTATACTCGAGTCTAGTCTTTAAGTACTTCTTAAGCTCTTTAAGCTCTCTACCTAACTAGTAGTATAGAGGCCTAAAGAGTAGTATAGTACCTAGCTTTAAGTTAATCGTATACTTAGTACCTTTAATAGGCCTACTTCGTATTTCCTTTATAGAGTTAAGAATATCGTCGAACTAATAGAACTTCTTTAGTATTAAAGTAGGCTCCTTACTTATTTTACTTAAGCTAACTATAAATATAGCGAGTACCTTCTAGAGGTCTTTAAGGAACTTATAGGCCTCTTAGACCTCGAACTAGTAGAAACGATCGTTACTATAACGCTATTCGTCTATACTACTATTAATACTTACTCGTTATATACGTCGCTATAAACGGCTAAGGATAATATTAGGATCTAGTATATTATATATATAAAAGATCCCTCTAGTTACGCGCTCGGTCCTCGAGGAGTCCGCGAGCCTTATATATACGTAGTACGTACTATAATAATAGCCTACGAAGTCCTATTATACGCCTTTACGCGGCCGTAGGTAGAAATAGATACTCTTAAGTATACTAGTAAAGTATAAGGTATATAAGATAACTTCCTTTCGAGTATATATAATAAATAAGACTCTATAGCCTAGAGCTATCTACTAATATAGAACGATATAAACTAGACCTAGTAAAAGAAAAGAAATAAAAGAAGGTAGAAAGAAAATAGATAGGAGAAGATAAAGAAGTAGTACCTACCTAGGATATAAAAATAAAAGTAGCTCTCCTAGACTAGAATAACCTACCTCTAGAAGACCTAGCTCCTAGATATTACGAGAATAAGTAAGAAGGCCTACTATACTATATCTCTTTTTCTTTCTTTAGCTTACGTACCTACCTACTAATTTAGATACTAATTTATTTACTATATATAGGGCTTAGCGCTTAGCGCTTAGCGCTAAGGCGTATAGCTATAGAATTCTAGCTTCTTCCCTAGGTATTAGCCTATAATATATATTTTAGCGCGAATAAGGCACTCTTAAAACTAGAGAGTTTTTTAGCCTAGAAGGCTTTTCTCTCTCTAATAACCGGCTAGGCTTTAGCCTACCCGTACTATATAGTCTTTAACTCCTATAGTATATTAATAGAATAAATAAATAAATAAATAAATAAACAAATAAACTATAATAATAACCTAGTTTACTTATAAAGGTAGTAGCTAGTAGTAAGGCTACGTTTAGCTAGAAGAGTAACTTATACTAGAGTACGAAGGCTCGTAATACTATATTAATATCTATAGTATTATTAAGAAGGAACTCGGCGGGCTTATAACTCTTCTAAGACTCGACTTCTTTTCGTACTTATACTACTAGTATATATTATATAGGTAGGTATACTATACTATTTACTTTAGTAGCGGAGACTTATATAATATCTCTATCGCTTCTACTTTTTTTAACTTACCTACGGCTACCTTATAGACCGCTAGCTTATTACTATCTTTATTCTTATTTAGATAGTTTAGACGGATATAGCCTACCTCGTTATAGCTATAATATCTAGGTTACTATTCCTTATTCTTACCTTTACGCTTATTTAAAGAGTTATTCTTCTTCGAGTTAGACCTATAACTGCCTTTTAAGGCTTACGCGTTACTATTAACTCTCTTACGCTTCGACTACTAATATAATACGTCCTTATAACGGTCGCGTAAGCCTAAGTCGTATAGTATTAACCTTTTTATCTATTTAAGGCGCCGCGCTAGAGCGACGAGGTCGATATACTTCGCTAGGATAATATAGTTCTTAATAATATCCTTTCGTAGTAATAGCTTTAACTTTATAAGGAGCTAGCGAACTAGCTACGCCTTAGTATAGTCGCTAAACTATACCTTAAGATTACTAAGGTCTATTACGAATTATTATATACTCTAATTTTCGCCTTAGCGTATTATCTTATATTTAATAGTTACGAGGAGCTAGCGGTTAGCTTAATCTCTAATAATATTATATAGGAACTTATAGAACTACGCCTAAGTATACTTCGCTAGAAGTATACTAGAGTACTCTTTATACTAGGCTTCTTATACTTCGCCTACGAGGAATATAATACTAGCAATTACTTTCTAGTATTCTATTATAAACTTCCTCGGCGCGGCTATAAAGTTTACTTTATATATATAGATATATTCCTAGGCTTCCTTAGTAGTCTTACTTTTAAATAGCTTAGAAGAGCGGAGCTTGTTTATTTATTTATTATTTATTTGTTCTATTAACGTGCTATAGGAGTCGAAGACTATATAGTACGGGTAGGCCTAATACCTAACTAGTTATAAAAGAGAGAGAAAAGCCTCCTAAGCTAAAAAACTCTTAGTAGTAGGGGTGTCTTATTTATACTAAAAATATATATTATAGGCCGATGCTTAGGGGAACTAGAATTTCGCTTAGTACGCCTTAGCGCTAAGCGCTAAGCCCTATATATAGAATTTTAGCATCTAAAATTAGTTTTAGTAGTAGATATAGCTAGTATAGTATATCGAGTTAGTATAGAGGCCTCTATTTCTATTTATCTTAGACTTAGAGGGTCGTCTTTAAGAATATATATTCTAGGTAGGAAAGGTCTGCCTTTCTCTCTTTCTTTTATAGCTCTTTTTAATAAGTAAATAGCTAATCTCTTACCTAGTAGCTGCCTCTTCTCTCTACTTTTATCCTACTTACTTCTATTCTATCCTTTCTTTTCTACTTCTTTTATAGTAAGGTTCTACTTTAGTTCGAGTTAGGTAGTCTTAGGGTTATCTTCGGGTAGTTCTTATCTTATCGGGTATACGGCTAGTAGTAGCGAAGTAGGATTGTCTTATATGCCCTTATACTTTACTAGTATGCTCGAGAGCATCTATTTCTACCTATAGCTGCGTAAAGGCGTATAATAGGACTTCGTAGGCAAGAGCGGAGCTTAATAGACTCGTAGGGCGTATATTCGTCGCTACTATAGCGTATACTATCCTTAGTATTTATAGTAACGCTTACTACGCTAGAGTACTCTAAGCCTAGGCTACGTACTATTATACTTAAGTATATTAGTAAAATAATCGTTCTAACCTCTCGCGTTAAGTATTTATTTTCTACCTAAAGAGTATAAAGTTCGAGCTATTTATATAGCGTAGCGTTTTCTTATTTAAGACGCTCGCGCCTTATCTACGTATTATTAGCGTCGTTTATCTCCTCGTTTCTTCTTTCTTAGCTTTAGAGTTTAGCAACTCTTCTATATAGCTTAGTAGCGGCGCTCTAGACCTAGCGGTCCCGCTATAGTTACTTAGCTATACTAATGCTTCTTACGTAAGTATAGTAGGCCTTAATAGATCGCTACTTTTAATAAGATAGAGGAATTAGTATTATAAAAGGTTAGTATATAGTAATATATTAAGCGCCCCTAACTATACTCGTTAGAGATATTAAGAGACTAGTTCTTACTAATTCCTCTATATATATCTAGCGTACTTTTATCTTATACCGAGTATATATAGTATAAGCCGGATACTTTAGCGTCTAACTTAGACGATCTCTAAGCTATTAGCTCTTAAGCCTCTTGCTCTTATACTTTCTTAGTCTTTTTATATCTCTTTCTAGAGCTCCTTTATCTTTTTAAGAAGCTCGATAGAGGTACGCCGGCCCTACTTAACTATTTTTAATATATTATAGGCTCTCTAGCGTCGCTCGAATAGCGAACCTATAGAGTTAATTATAACTTTCTTTATTATAGGCTAGAATAAGGTAGTTCCTAGCGCTAACTAGTCTATATATTACTTTTAGTAGTCTTACTAGAGCTTACTTATATAGTTAGTAGCGTAATTAGTTTTTCGGTCCTCGCGACTATTAAAACTTAAATACCTATAGAATAAGCGTTCTATAGCGCGAGTCTAGTCGTTATACTATACTTAGCTCTTTCCTTTAAATATAAAAAGTTCCTTAGCCTTTAGAAGCTAGTTACTACTAGCTAGGCTATTTAGGTCTAGTACGACGAGTATAGCTCTCCGCTAAGCTAATTCTACCTCTAGTCGCCTAATATTAGCTTTAACTTAAAGACTTATTACCGTAGTCTCGCGAGACGTAGTCTCTTCTACTCGCTCGCGACCTTTTTATTTTCTACGAGTATATCTAGTATAAGTTCGCGCTCTTATTTATCGTTATCCTTCGACTAATATTTCTAGTCTTCTATAGCGTTGTCGTCGTCTTCTTTACGTAGCGTCTCGAATAGAGTGCTCTCTATAGTACTATTCTAGTTTATAGTAGCGTTATTTAGCGTAGTACGCGTCCTTCTACCTAATATTCTTTAAGCTATTATATAGTTTTAAGAGATATTTGCGTATTAGAGTTAATAGCTAGGTACTATAAGCTAGTACGAAGAATAATAGGCTCGGATTAAGACTATACGAATATCTACCTCGTTATTCTAAGTATAATAGTAGTAGCGAGAAGTATCTCTCTACTAAGCTAAGTAAGCTTAGTACGTCGTATAAGAGTTTAGCTAAAAATAGGCCGGG
Source organism: Cercospora zeina (assembly GCA_022702355.1). Classification (NCBI taxonomy): domain Eukaryota; kingdom Fungi; phylum Ascomycota; class Dothideomycetes; order Mycosphaerellales; family Mycosphaerellaceae; genus Cercospora; species Cercospora zeina. The sequence continues at coordinate 2,334,039 of JAKLWX010000005.1, forward strand.
CTAGCCTATTCTACTCGTACCTATATAGTATATTCTTATAGCAAGCAAAAAAACATATACCTCTAGTAGGCGAAGAATTAGCTACTAGGAGGCCTTAAGGCCTTATAGTATGCGACTATCTATCTAGAGCGATAGAAGAACTTTAAAGGGGTTATAGCGCCCGAGGGAGAAGAGGCTAGTACTCTTAGAACCTAAGGATAGCGATAACCTCTTAGAAACTACTAAACTAGCCCTTAAGGCTAGAAGATACTACTAAAGACTAATATAGTAAGCACCTAGCTCTAAAAGAACCTAATAACCCTTATAGAAACTATCTAAAAAGCCCTTAACTCTCCTTATAACTACTCTAACTCCTCTCTCCTTTCTCTTCTCTAAAGAGCCTAATAAGCCCTTCTCTATTAGGCTTAGACTTAGGCTATCTCCTCTACTCTTTAGAATATCTAAAGAACCTTTTAGAAGAAGCTAGATAGCTATAATATTAAATAATTATAGGCCTAAAAGGCAGCCTAAATCTAGACCCCGATATAGATAATACCTTAAGTAACTATAGTAATTATAGTTAAGATAAGTATATAAGAAGAAAGAGATAAGATTAGAGGAATAAGTAGGAAGGAAATTAGAGCAAAGCTTAGAATCTAGTAGGTAGCTATAGTCTAAAAGCTATCTAGTAGGGACTTTAAAGTACTCCTCTATAAGGAGTAAGAAAGAGTAAAGCTAAAGGAGAACTAGGATTAGATATATATAGCCTAGCTTAGAGCTTAGATTATTAAACATCTATATAAAGTACTTATATATAGAGTTAAAGTAAACTAAGATACTAGAGCTAAGGAATATATTAAGGTAATAAAGGAGGAGAACATCTTATAGTTCCTAAATATAAGGATTAAGTAAGCTATATAAATAAAAAGCCTTAAAGCTAAAGAAGGCTAAAGATACTTTATAATAGTTATTAGGTTCTAAGATAAGTAAATAGTAAGGGCTATAGCTTAGAAAGGATTTATTATTAAAGCAAACTTCTACCTAATAGAAATCTACTACTTATAATAAAGAGTTATATAGTATATAAAGTATAATAAGTTTAAATATATTACTATATACTATAAAGAAGCTAAGGATAAATATAGAGCCTACTCTATAAACTATAAAACATCTAATTATACTATATAAAAGAGGAAATACTATAATTATAAAAGAGACTACCTAGTATAAGCAAGGATATATAAATATAAATAAGTAGTAATAGCTAAGGCTAGAATATTCTTAGAGTTCTTTAGAGGAAAGTAAACTCTAATATAACTAACTTATAATAAAGAAGGATTTACTATAGTAACTAATAAGAAGAGGAAACTAATAAGCTTAGTAGAATAGCTTTAAGCTAAGGAGGTACTATAAAGCAGCTAAGTAAGATAGAATAAGCTACTAAGAAAGCTATTAAGATCTAACTCTACTATTATAAATAGTAGAAGATAGATAAATAAACTCTTAATATATATATAAGCTAAGAGTATATAAGAGGCTTAATAAAGATAAGGAGCTAAGCTAAAGGAGACTATTATAACTAAATAAGATAAATAGATATAACCTATAAATCTACTAATATAATATAAACTATATATATACTACCTAAGTACTACTAGTAAATAGCCTAAACCTAAGAACTACCTAGATTATAGCACTATAAGAACTATAGATTAACCTAGCAAATAGGAAAACTAAAACAAAAAAGGGTTACTACTAAGTCCTTCTAATAAATAGGTACTTAAGAGTTATATTCCTAGTATTAGAAGAGCTAGATATATTAAAGTAGGATATTATAGATAGCTAGTTAAGAGACCTTCTCTTTATTATAGTAATAACCTAAGAGAAACCTACTACTATCTATAACTACTATAACCTATTAGGCCCTAAATCCTATAATATAATAGGTATACTTATATAGCTAGAAATAGCTATTTAGGAGGCCTAAGAAGTAGCTATAGGTAAGACTATAGTAGTTAGAGACTTTAATCTCTATTACCTACTATAGAGAGGAAACCTAATTTAGTTATAATATAATATAGCAGATACCCTTATCTAGATAGCTATATAAGCAGGCCTATATCTCTTACTAGAACTAGGAACTATTATATAGAAGAGATATAACTCTAGCTACTAAACACTTAACCTAATCTTAGCTAGCTAAGCTATCTAATAAAGACTATAGAGCTATAAGGTAATAGCTAATAATATATTTAGATTAGACTATATCTTAATTCTAACTATTATAGACTAACTTATAAACCTATACTAGAAAAACTAGAGCCTAAGACTATAATAGATAAAAGTAAAGTAGGAGAAGGTAAGGTAGAAGGTTTAAAAAGCTATAAAGAAGCTAGAGCTACTACTACTTAAAAACTACTAAGAGCTAGATAAAGTAGTATAAGCTCTTTAGAAAGCTCTTTAGAAGGTAGTAAAGGAGGCAGTCCTATATATAAAGCTATTATAATATATAAAGGTAGAATAGTTAGAAGAGTATAGTAAAGCAATTAAAGCTACTAAAGTAGTAAGAAGAGCCTAAAAGGCTATAAAGTCTAAAAAGAACTATAAATACTACTTAAATACTAGCTATAAGAAGAATAAGCTAGTTAGAAAAGTAATAAATATATCTTAAAAGCAAATAGTTAGTAAGATTACTAAGGACCTAAGTAAGATATAGAAGCTAGTAAGATAAGTAAGAGAAAAAGTATAATAAGGATATATACTACTATAATTTCCTATACTAAGTAGTAGTATATACTAAAATAGTTATATAAACGAAGGTAAAGTAAGAATTCTTATAAACTACTTCCTCCTACTACTAATTAAAGCAGACCTAAGAGATATCTTAAATATAGACCTCTTAGCTTAGTTTTAAATAGAAGATAAAGTATCTAAAGGAGAGGTCTTTATAATACTTAAAAAGATCCTAAGTAAGAAGACTCTAAGCCTAGACTAGATCTAAAATATACTATTTAAGAAATATTAATAGGAGATTATACTATTCTTAGCTAAGCTCTTTATAGCTTATATTAGCTAAGCATACTACCTAAAGCTATTTAAATACTCTATTACTATAATTATTAAAAAGCTATAGAAGCTTAACTATACTAAGCTAGGAGTATATAAGCTAATAGCACTTCTTAATACTTTAGCTAAGGTACTAAAAGTAGTAGTTATAAAGAGAATATCTAAAGTAATAAAAGAAAGAAGCCTACTACTAAAATTATAAATAAGTATAAGACTAGGAAGATCTATAATTATAGTACTTAACCTTATTACTAAACAAGTTAGGACAATCTAGAAAGCTAAGCCTAAAGTAGTAGCCTTAATGCTCTACTTAGATATATCTAGGGCATTTAATAAAGTATCCTACTAGAGACTCCTTTATAATATTAGAATATAGGGCTATCTAAACTAGCTAATTAAGTTTATCTAGTTATTTCTTTAAGATAGAATAACTTACCTTAAGCTAGGAGAATTTATAAACTAGAAGAGAAAGTAAGATACTAGAATCCCCTAAGGATTAATACTATTACTAATCCTATTCCTATTCTTTATATCTATACTTCTCCTATTACTCTAAGAAAGTAATACTATAGTAATAAGGTTTATTAATAATTCTAATATCCTTATATATAGTATATCTATAAAGAAGAACTATAAATAACTAAAGAAAGCCTATAATAAGTATATAAAGTAAGTAATAAGATATAAAGCAGCTTTTATACTATAGAAGTATTAGCTTATCTATTTTATAAGAGGAAGGAACTATAACCTCTAGGCTATAGTCTAGATCCCTAGCTTTAGAAGTAAACCTATCCTATCCTTAAGACTACTAAGAGTTTAAGTAGATACTAAACTTAAGTAGGGCCTATATATTAAGAAGGTAGCTAAAAAAGGTATATACTAGATCTAGTCCTTATAGAGGCTATATAAGTCTACCTAAGGAGTATTATTTAAAAAAGTAAGACATATCTATACTATAGTTATTAGGCTAGCCTTAGTATATAGATACTAAACCTAGTTTAACTTAAAAAGAATAAGAGAATATAATAAAGGCCTTACTAAACTAATTAAGCAAGTTTAGAACTAAGCTTTAAGGAATATTATAAGTATATATAAGTTAGTTATAGCTATAGTCCTTTAAAGGGAAGTAAGTATCTCTTTAATCTAGCTTTATACTTAAAACCTTACTAGATAATATATAAGGAATAAAGTAAATAACTTAACCTACTAGTATATTAAGTAAGTATATAAAGGAATTACCTAAAGAGAATAAAGAGTAAGGAGAAGAGGCAACTAGTATAATAAGTAATATAAGATAAGAGTATAGGAAATTTAGAAGATAACTCTAAGCTAAAAGCTACTTTAGATAAGGATAGGAGTTAAGAACTAGTAAGAGCTTACTAGATAGAACTAAGAATAAAAGAAGGCTAGATAAAAGAAGAGTATAATAAAGGAGCAACTAGTAGTATAGGCTATAGTAGAACAATTTAGAGCTAGAGAGATTTATAAGGAGGCCCTAAGGCCTATAAGTACGATAATTACCTTAATTAAGATAGGACATATTAGACTTAGAGCATACCTAATAAAGAGGAGAGTCCTAGGAGTTATCCTAATATACTTATATAACTAAGGTATCTAGGATACTAAGTATATTTATATATCCTACTAAAACTATTAAAGTAATAGATATTAGCTATTTATAGTAGTAGGAACTAGCTTATAGGAAGATATATACTTAATACTAAAAGGCCTTAATACTATAGCTAGGTAGCTAATCTAAGAGGGAGTATTAAACTAGTTCTTCTTAGCTAAGGAAGAGATTAATAAAACAGAACGAAGCTATAGAGGAATAAGGAGATAAAGAGGAGTTTAAGAAGAAGAGCAAGGCTATAAGAGAGCCTAATTTTACTTAAAGAAAAGCAAGATAGAAGAAGTAACTACTAACTATAAAAACAAAGAGGAAGATAAGGGGTTTTTTATAGAATTTTCCCTTTTATATAATACTAGAGCAAAGCTACTTACTCTAGATAAAGAGGTAGACTAGTAATAAGATTAATCTATCTATATTCTTATAGCGATATTATTCGTAATAGGTCTCTATAGTAGATTAGATAGTAATAACTCTAACTTTAATTAAAAGATATCTAGACGGCTATAGTAGACTATATAGCTATTAGCTAATTCGGACGAGATATCTCGTTATTACTACGCTAGATTTAAGGACTCGGCTACCTATTCTATAGAGTATCCGCTCTAGTTATAGAAGATAATCGTATTAGAATATCTAGGTTACGCGCTAATAGCTTAGGATATCCTCTTTATTCTAGTAGCTAGAACTATTTATAAGCGCGACTTTAGTATAGCGCGTTATTAGAGCCGATATAATCGGTCCTACGATTCCTTAACGTTTAGTAATATTATATACTATCGTTTCTAAGAGTATAATACGTAGTAATAGGCTCGGGATTTACTTATAAAGAAGGCGCTACTAATATTAACTACGTCCGAGCCTTTAAATAATATAGTTAATTAGTAGTAGGAGTAGCTCGAGGCGAATTAGAAGGCGTTAGTAAGTACTAAATAGAGTAACTTCGACTCGATTAGCGATAATAAGAAGGATATAGTACTAATATATCTTCGGTATAGTACTTAGTAAAGGAAGTATTTACTTTTACGTTATACTCGTAAAGTAGAATAGACTTCGTAGTCGCTACTCTAAATCGTATTAAATTCTAATATATTATAGTTAGTAAGTATAGTCGGTATTCTTATTTTTCTTCGTAACTATAGTTACTAGTTTTACTAGCGCTTCTAATATACTATAACGCTAAATTCTATATATACGTATATTTAGTATAAGAGTAATTCTATTATTCTTACGGCGACCTAGTTTTATTCTCTAGTATTAAACTTATCTTTTTAAACTTAAGTCCTTATAAAGACCTATATAGGAACTAGTAGTATTTAGACCCGACCTATTAATTTCGTATTAAGTTAGAGACCCTATCGATTTAGGTCTTAGATTAGTTCCTAAGGGAACTAACTTAGACCTAGAACTAACTTAAAGTTAAGGACTTATTCTAACCTCTACTAGAAGATTAGAAATCTCGAACTTTATAACGAGAAAAGCCTCCGCTACTTCTTATAAGTATTTAAGTACTACTACTTAAATTCTAATAATATTACTACTAATTCTATCTATTATAATCTCGTAGATAACGCGCTAAAAAGAGACTCTTTAAATATATAAAGCTATCGTTCGCTAAAGTTTACGAATCTCTTATAAGACTACTATTTCTAGCTAGAGGTTAGAATAGGTTAGGACGAGTCTAGGTCGGGTCTAGGACCTAAATATATAGAACTATAATAGTTAGGTCGAGTCCTAGGCTATAAGGTAGGTAAACTAAGTAGCGAGCTCGCTTATATTAGTATTCTAAGAGCCGCTTAGTAATAAACGGTAGGGTAGTAATAACTATAGAGTTAATAACGTTTTATAATATAAAGATATAAGAGCTTAAAAGAAAATAGAGATACTTAAAGGCTATAAAGTACTAGGAACTTATAGTTTAAGCTATAGGATAAAATATACTAAAGAAAAAGAAGTATAAGAGGTACCTTAGACTAAATATAATACGCGCGCTATATAAGAGCGATAGCTTAGAGAGCTAATAGCTTAGGGGGCGTCTAAGTTAGACGCTAAAGCATCCGGCTTACGCCGCGAATACTTAGCGTAAGATAAAAGTACGCTAAACGTATATAGAGGAATCGGTAAGAATTAGTCTCTTAATATCTCTAATAGGTATAGTTAGGGGCGCTTAATATATTGCTATATACTAATCTTTATAATACTAATTCTTCTACCTTATTAAGAGTAGCGATCTATTAAGGCCTACTATACTTATACGAGGAGCATCCGTATAGCTAGGTAACTATAGCGAACATACTAGGTCCGTAGTACTACTATTAGGCTACGTAGAAGAGTTACTAGACTCTAAAGCCGAAGAAGATAAGGAGATAAACGACGCTAATAATATATAGGCGAGGCGCGAGCGTCTCGAATAAGAGAACGCTATACTATACGAATAGCTCGAACTCCGCGCCCTCTAAGTAGAGAATAAATACTTAATATAAGAAGTTAGGACGACTGCCCTACTAATACGCTTAAGTATAATAGTAAGAAGCCTCGGCTTAGGGTACTCTAGTATAGCGAGTATTACTAGAGATACTAAGAATAGTACGCGTTATAGTAGCGACGAATATACGCCCTACGAATCTATTAAGCTCCGCTCTCTTAAGTCGTTTAAGGGCGAGACTATTAAGGAAGCCCGGGAATACGTCCGCGTATATAAAGTAAACTTTATAGCCGCGCCGAGGAAGTTTATAATAGAATACTAGAAAGTAATCGCTAGTATTATATTCCTCGTAGGCGAAGCGTAAGAAGCCTAGTATAACGAGCACCCTAGTATACTTCTAGTAGGGTATACTTAGGCGTAGTTCTATAAGTTCCTATACGATATTATTAGGGATTAAGCGAACTACTAGCTACTCGTAACCGTTAAGTACGAGATAATACGCTAAGGCGAAAATTAGAGTATACGACAATTCGTAATAGACCTCGGTAATCTCGAGGTATAGCTCGGCGATTATACCGAGGCGTAGTTAGTTCGCTAGCTTCTTATAAAGTTAAAGCTATTACTATAGGAGGATATTATTAAGAACTATATTATCCTAGCGAAGCGCGCTAACCTCGTCGCCCTAGTACGATACCTTAAATAGGCGAAGAGGTTAATACTACGCGATATAGGCTTACGCGACCGTAATAAGGACGCGTCGCACTAGTAGTTAAAGCGTAAGAGGGCCGATAGTAACGCGTATGCCTCTAAAGGCAGTTATACGTCTAACTCGAAGGAGAAGAACCTTTAGAATAAGCGTAAAGGCAAAGATAAGGATTAGTAACCTAAGTATTATAGTTATAACGAGGTAGGCTATATCTATCTAGATTATCCGAATAAGGATAAGGATAGTAATAAGCTAGCGGTCCGTAAGGTAGCCGTAAGTAAGTTAAAAAAAGCGGAAGCGATAGAGATATTACGTAAGTCTCCGCTACTAAAGTAGATAGTATAGGGTACCTACCTATATAATATATACTAGTAGTACGAGTATAGGGAGAAGTTAAGTCTTAGGAGGGCTATAGGCTAGCCGAGTTCCTTCTCGATAATACTATAGATATTAATATAGTATTACGAGCCTTCGTGCTCTAGTATAAGTTGCTCTTACGGCCGAACGCGGCCTTGCCGCCGGCTACTACCTTTATAAGTAAACTAGGTTATTATTATAGTGCGTACTATATACGTATAAGGCTTGCGGACTCCTTAGGGATCGAGCGCGTAACTAGGGGGATCTTCTACGTATATAATATACTAGATCCTAATATTATCCTTAGCCGTCTATAGTAACGTATATAATAGGTAAGTGTCGATAGTAGTATAGATAAATAGCGTTACGGTAACGATCGTTTCGGCCGATTCGAAGTCCGAGAGGCCTATAAGTTCCTTAAAGACCTCTAGAAGGCACCTACTATATTTATAGTTAGCCTAAGTAGGATAGGTAAGGAGCCTACTTCGATACTAGAGAAGTTCTATTAGTTCGACGACGTCCTTAACTCGATTAGAGGTTAGAATAGGTCCCCGACTTTAGGTCGGTTCTAGGTCTAAGTCGGTTCCTAAGGGAACCGACCTAAGACCTAAATCGATAGAGTCCCCGACCTAATATAAAATCGATAGGTTAGGTCTAAATACTACCGGTTCCTATATAAGTCTTTATAGGGACCTAAGTTTAGAAAGATAGGTCTAATACCGAAGAATAAGACTAAGTCGCCGCAGGGATAATAGAATTGCTCTAATACTAAATATACGTATATATAGAACTAAGCGTTATAGTATATTAGAAGCGCTAGTTAAACTAGTAACTATAGTTACGAAGAAAAATAAGGATGCCGACTATACTTACTAACTATACTTGCCGACTACGAGATATCGGAATTAAATACTATTTATAATATCGACTATAAAGTCTATTTTACTTTACGAGTATAACGTAAAAGTAAATGCTTTATTTACTAAGTACTATAGCGAAGATATATTAGTACTATATCCTCCTCGTTATTACTAATCGAGTCGAAGTTGCTCTATATAGTAGTTACTAACGTCTCCTAATCTGCCTCGAGCTACTCCTACTACTAATTTACTATATTATTCGAAGGCTCGAACGTAGTTAATATCGGTAGCGCCTCCTCTATAAGCGAATCCCGAGCCTATTACTACGCGTTACGCTCTCGGGAACGATAGTATATAATATTACTAAACGTCGAGGGATCGTAGGACCGATTATATTAGCTCTAATAACGCGCTATACTAAAGTCGCGCTTATAAATAGTTCTAGCTACTAGAATAAAGAGGATATCCTAAGCTATTAGCGCGTAACCTAGATATTCTAATACTATTATCTTCTATAACTAGAGCGGATACTCTATAGAATAGGCAGCCGAGTTCTTAAATCTAGCGTAACGATAACGAGATACCTCGTCTAAATTAGCTAACGGCTATATAGTCTACTACGACCGTCTAGATATCCTTTAATTAAAGTCGGAGTTATTACTATCTAATCTACTATAGAGACCTATTACGAATAATATCGTAGAGCGGTATAAGGCCTTTTACGGCCTAAACTAGGACGTAGCTACAAGAGGCTTATATCGCGCGTATTTAACTTAGAATTTTAACTAGTAATAATTCTTAAAGAAGAAATCGAGCCTCTCGCTAAAGAAGGCCTTGCGCTTCTAGAACGCCCGTTTAATTACTAGATTAAGAAGAATCGCAATACTATATATATCGCCGAATCGCTCTTAGGTAGTAGTATAATACTTCTTAAGCTTTATTTATATAGCTTATAAGGTAGAAAAAATCTCCTTTTACTAGAATTATATTTTATATTTAAGTTTCTTATCCGTAATATCTAGGATATCGAATAAGGTATTATAGTAGCTAAGAACGAGGTAGATTATTAGCCCCTTTATTATACCGATCTATATCGTAGCCTTAGCGAAAGAAGTAGTAAGGTTAATAATATATTTAACCCTCTTCTATTCTATAGTAGTTAGCTTAAGTTCGGGCTAACCCTCGTTCTTAATATACTCGTCGATAATATCTCGTAGTTAAGAACTATATATTAGTATAATCGTAGTTAAGCTCTAACGGGTCTTTATATCTTATATTAGGCGCAAAACTCTATTAAGCGTCTTCTTCTACTATTTATACTATTTCGAGTATAGATATAAATCTACGATCCTCTTTTATTATAGTACTATAAAACTCTCGAAGCGTTAAGTACTAGAGTCTACCTTAACTATAAGTTTATAGAACTTTATAAAGAGTAGTTATTAGTATAGCTTCTACTAACTACGTTTACTAACTATATATACTTCGTAGGGAGAATATATAGTACCTTTATTAGAACTATAGCTAGACTTCCTACTTTAAGCTAATATTAGGCGTTCGTATCTATCTTCTCGTTCTATCGTTCCTATTTTTTATTTCTTAGCTCGATTTTAAATATAGCGAAGAACTTCTTTAAGGAGAGCTAGATTATATATATAAAGTACGAGAACTATTCTAGATAGGAGAACTCGTAGTCTTTAGTATCTAATATCTCTCCTATATCTCTATCTATTCCTTAGAAAGTAAGTTATTTAATTAAGACTAATAGCTTCGCTATACGTATACGCTTATAGAAGTAAATATCGATAGTATCGACGCTAGAACTTATTAGTTAGAAGATATATATATAGGAAGGATACGTATATAGTAGTATATAGTATATTATTATTAGAAGTATTATCTGCTATTAGCGCTATAAGCCTATTAGAGATTTCGAAATAAGTAAGTATATCGAATAGTAGATCTACTAGGACTTCGCCTATATAATAGCTCGAAATATATAGAAAGGCTAGTATAGCCTTATGCTAGGCCTACTCGCTATCGATCTAGTAGCCTCGTATCGTAAGGAATAATACTTAGAGCACTCTAATATACTAACCGTCGAGGGCGATAGCTACTTAGAAGGTTCTAGATAGCTAACGTTTTAGATTATCCTCGAAGTAATCGACTTCGTCCTAGATATATAACTTAATCGTAGTAGCGCTCTTAAAGTCGATAAATCTAGTCTTCTCTAATAGATATTTATAGATACGCTAAATAACGAGACTTTCGAAGAAGTTTAAAAGTAAGTCTAGCTAAGAAACTATAAGCCTATATAACTCTAGAAACTTTAATCGGTCTAGGTACTCTATTCTAGTATAAATTTTCTTAAGCCGTTTCTATAAATAAGGACTATTTATATATCTACGTTATATATCCTCGTAAAGTATAGTTAGTAAGCGTAGTTAATAAGTATAGTTAGTATATTATTTCCGTAAAAACAAATATAGAACTTATAGATTAATCTTTAGTAGCCTTAATAACTTTTCTAGTAACTCTATACTCTAGAGAGGCATCTTCGTAGTTAGCTAAATCGAGGGACTTTTATAGAGCTTTTATTCTATTACCTAGTCCTAGGTATTTAATAACTCTATTATATCTCCTATAAATAACTCTTAAGGCGTACGTTTCCTAGTCTATATCTTTAACGAAGAATCTCTAGGCCTATAACGTTTATATATTCGAGTTCTATTTTATAGAGTTCGAAGATATTCTACTATACTTATCGTAATACCTCGCTTCTTCGAGCTACTAACGGTAGTAGTAAAAGCCCTTAAACGAGTAGGTATACTCCCGCCGCTATATTTATATACTATTAGTTTTAATCTAGTCCTTAGAATCCTCTAGCGATTTAGTAAGGTTAGCTAGAGATAGTATCCTATCTCGCGTACTAGCTCGACTACTCTAGGTATTAGTAATCGTATAGCGTCCCTTTCTCTACTATTATACTACCTTCTTAAGCCTACGAAGTCCTATTATACGCCTCTACGCGGCCGTAGGTAGAAATAGGTACTCTTAGAGTACGCTAGTAAAGTATAGGGTAAAATAAGATAATCCCCCGCTATAGTCGTACTAAAACTACTAAAATAACGACTAAACTAGAACGATATAAACTAGAATATAAGGGAGGGAAGAGAGAAATAGAAAAAGAAGTAGAGAAGTAAAAAGAGAAAATAAATAGATAAAAGGAGAAGTAACTACCCTAGCTTAAGAAATACTATTTAAACTATAGTAAGGAGCCTTAGAGAAAAGGGATAAAGGCAGACCCTTTTTAACTAGAATAACCTACTACTTAGGACTAGGGGCCCTAAGTATTACTCTAAATAGGTATAAAGGCCTATATAACTCTACCTGCCTACCTATACGACTTAGACTATAATACTACTAACCTTTCTAGATTCTAAATTTATTTCTATATATATAGAGCTTAGCGCGCTAAGCCTTAGTAAAGCTTAGCGTATACTACTATAGAAATTCTAGGAATTCTTAGATATCGGCCTATAATATATATTTTAACGCGAATAAGAGCAAATAAGGAGAGAGTTTTTTAGCCTAGGAGGCTTTTCTCTCGTAAATAAGGTAGTTAGGCTTACTAGTAAGCCTACCTATACTATATAGTCTTCGACTCCTAAAGTATATAAATAGAACAAATAAATAAATAAACAAACTACCTTCTTAATTAGACTAGAGCCGACGAGAGACGGCTACGATTCGGGGTTAGTCTATTATTCGCGAAGCTATATACTTATATATCTCGAGAAAGAAGGAAGTATAGTACTACTACGTCGTATAGGAGTCGTAGAATGCGCTAGTAATATTATAATATAAAGTATATAGTACTAAGAAGGAATTATAAAACTAGAAAGTAGTAGCTAGTAGAGCGATAAAAGTAAATAATATTTATAGAGGCGATTAGGTTTTATTAGTATTAGTACTAGTAAGGTAGCTATATAGTAGGCCGACGGCCTATTCTAGTAGCGTTATAGTAGCGCTAATTAGCTATTCTTATTCTATCTCGCCTAAGAGGAGTTATAGAGCTTCTAGATAAACCCTATTTCTAGCGACTAGAATTTACGTATAAAGGTCTCGAAGATAGCGAGTTTATTCGTAGACGTACCTAGAAGCTATACGACGATATTCTAAGATCTAAGTCCTCCTTTCTACTTAAAGTCGAGCTATATTTCCTATAGAAACTCTTTATATACTAACTTCTTTATATCGAACTTATAAGCGTATAACTAGAACGCTAGCCTATTTCGCTTAGCCTAAGCTTTAGAAGTAACTAGCTTCTAGAACCTATTACCTTTCTAATCGTATCTTAATAGGAGTAGCTAATCTAGTACTTTAAGAGTCTAAGGAAAGTAATTTGCTATATTAAACTTAAAGGACTTCTAGAAGAGATAGTTACGATATACTACGCGTTAATATAGTAGGAAAATTTCCGTTATAGTTAGAAGACGGCCTTCTACTATTAGCTCCTACTACTAGTTAGTATATAGTTAGTAGGCGTAGTCGGTACTAATTTACCTTCGCTTTTACTATAGATACTAATATATAGACTAATTTTATAAGCCCTCTATAAGGCTCTATAGAGTATAGAGTATACTTCTAGTTTAATCGGAGGTACTCGAATGCGTCCTAAAGAAGCTATTAGTTCTAGTAGCGATATAGTCTTAATAAGAGCTACTTACGTCCGCTTCTAATACTTAGAATATATATCTCCTCTTCTTCCTAGATTATAGCCTCTTAATAAGGTCTATTTCTTACTATAAGAAACTCGGCCTCTCCTTTATTAGTTATACGATAAACTCGGCTTAACTTCTATATTACGCGCGTAGTATCGCAAGCGTATATACCTTCTTCTTAAACTATCGAATAGCTTTATTCTAAAAGGCGTAGATAGCGTAGCTCCTCTATATAGCCTACTCGCTTTCGATAGCGACTTAAAGGCGAAGGTTAGTTATTTTATAGCTAGTACTAGCCGACCTTACCGGCAATACGTAGGGTGCCTCCGGACCCGACTTAGACTAATTAGTATTATACTAGTAGTTATAGTTATAGTACGAGTCGTCCGCGCCTTTCTCCTTCTTAATATTAAAATAAAAGCTTTCCTTATCCTAGTTCGCTACTTATATAATAGGCCTATCCCGCGCGCGCTTACGTTTCTTATCGTCCCTATTATACGTTAGTACTACCGACTATATTAGCCGACTATATAGATTATTACTTACGCTATCTAGTCGTACTAAGCGTAGTACTTCTCTTTTTAGGCCTTAATCTTCTTCTACTACTACTCCTTTAATAGAGAGCTTTATATATTATTAGAGCCGATTAAAAGCTTCTTCTACTAAGTAAAGGACTTATTTCTAGCTCTACGCTACTTATCTACTATAGCTCTCTTAGGCGATATATCTACGCGCTAGCTACGCTCGCGAAGGGTATTAGAATTAGAAGAGTAGGTATCTATATCTTTCCTTATAGCGCCTAGTCGTATCTAAAGTATAGAAGTACTTATACTATCTAAATCCTTATCTACGAGGCGAGGATACTTCTATAGACTATTAAAGGGCGCGGTACTTATTAGATATCGCTTTTATCGCGCTATTATTATAAGTTTAGTCGCTAAGAAGAAATAAGTAGCGCGAGATATATAGTAAATATACGCTTAAAATTCGGTAGTAATACGAGTATAGTAGCGGTTAAAGTAGTAGTTATTATAGTAGGAGCTAAGTACGACGAATTTTAGCTTTAGGTACGCTAGAAGCTTAGTATATAGCAATTCCTACCTAGCTACTAGCTTACCTCTATACGTAGAGTTTAGCTTCTTATACTATAGTCGGCTACTATAGTCGGCGATATTATATAATATATCGCTTACCTAATATAGCGTATACTAATATATACGACTATATATAAATAGCGATAGCTATAGACGTACTCTAGAGCTAGAAGCTATCGTATACGTTACTTAGATTAACCTTACTATCGCTAGCTAAAAAAAGTAACTACTATATACTTATACTCTCGACGACTACTCGTCTACTCGTCGCTAATAGTTACTTCTTAGCTTATACGATCGACGACCGCTTATCTCCTTAGCGTAGACGGCTACTTCTTAGCTTATATTATCGACGACTACTCGTCTCCTTAGTATAGACGATTGCTTTTTAGTTTATACTATCGACGACTACTAGTCTCCTCGGCGCCGATAGTTGCTTCTTAGCTTATACTATCTATAACCGCTCCTCTTCTTAGTATTAAAGTAGTATTAATAATTATTTTTTCTCTTCTACTATTATAACGACTTAGTTCCTTAATATAAAAGTAGGCTAGAGAGTCTATTTTTCTATTCTACTACTATATTACGACTACTTAACTAGTAATACTATAGAGTACTAGTAAGTCTAGCTCTTTCTCTTCTATAGTCTTTTATATATTCGTAAAGAACTTCGAATAACGAAATATATATACTATAGTCGATATTATTTATATAATACCTAGATATAATCTATACTATAGTAAATATTTACGTCTATTACTATATTCTATAGAGTAGCGAAAGCGATTATAGCGTTCGCGTAACTATAACTTCTACTAGGTAAAGATCGGTAGGGGTGTCCTAATATAGTAGTAGAATACGATATAGTTCTACTATATAGCGCTATTAAACTCTAACCCCCCCTTATAGGCCCGCGTATTCTAGCGGTCGTGCACGATTTTCTAGTACTCCTATCTACTTTAGCTCTTCTCTCTTATACCTCTATCTATCTACTTCTTCTAACTCTTCGATATCTCTATCTATACTACTCGATACCTTCTTTTATTTCCTAAGCGAACTCTAATATAGAGTTTAACTCGAGCCCTCCTCTACGAGTATATCGTAATATAGATACTAATATACCGCCGTTAGTACTACCTCTACGCGTAGGAAATAAGGCTACTAAGTAGCGGCGAATATAGCTACTAAAGGCTATAGTACTAGACGACGAGTCTCGTAGGAAGGTAGTCGTTCTATAGAAAAAAGCGATAGCTATAAAAACGATATAGCGACGAACGAGAGCTAGTAAGTCCGGTATCTTAAAAAGGTAGTTAAAGCTAGAGACGGTAGCCTTACGAGAGATTCGTAAGCTTTAGCAAACGATAGCTTTATATATCTAAAGGGTCTCTTTTTAGCGCGTTATCTACGAGATTATAATAGATAGAAGTAGTAGCGATATTATTAGAATTTAGATAGTAGTACTTAAGAAAGTAGTAGAGGCTTTTCTCGTTACGAAGTTCGAGATTTCTAACCTTCTAGCGATCTACGCGAAGCGCGTTACTTTATAAGCGAAGGATATATACCTATATAGTTATCTACGCCGCTAGTTTACTAGCTAGAATAGAGGAGGCAATAATAATATAAGTATATAATACTAGGTTACCGACTATAATTCCCGACTATAAAGAGCCTAGTATACGTTACTATACTTAGAAGCTTAGAATTAATATATATAGCGCGGGTAAAGCTATAGCTAGCGCGCTAGCGAGCCTAACGTCTACCTTAGCTAACCTATATACCCTTACTAAACTATTAGTAATACTACTACCTCTACCTCCTTAGAACTTATCGGCGGTCGCGCTTTATTAGCCTATTATTATCGCCTTCCTTTTTTATACCTCCTAACGAATTTTCGTATTATATATATAAAGGATACCGCCGCGTACGTTAATCGTAGCTTAATCGACCGCTTTTCTCTCGCCTCTCTATATATTTATAATAGCTTAACTTCCTACTAATAAGCCTAGCTAGTTCGCCGAGTAATACTTCTTTAGCTAAGATATAGCGTCCGCTCCTCCTTTACTTAAAAACTCCTCCTTACTCGAAAACCCTCCTATAGATAATAGTAATATCGACCTTAGACTTCTTAGTAACTAAGCGCCCTCTTCTAACTAATATAGCGCTTCTACCCCTCCTCTTTTAATTTCTAACCCCTCTACTTATAATAGTAACGACTAAGAGGCTATTAGCGGAAACGACTAGAATAGTTCTCGTAGAAACGCGAACGGCGATAATAGAAATAACGAAGATAACGGCTCTATTATTAATATTAACGATAGTAATAGCGACGAGAGTAATAGCGACGAGATTATTATACCGCCTACCTCTCTCTCTTAGCTTTCTAGAAAGGCTCTATAGAAAACTATACTAGGCGGTCGGCCTCGTCTCGATAAGTAGAAGCTCGCTTACTAAATAGCCCGTAAGAGATAGATCGAGAGAGATAATATAGTAATAGTAGTAGCGGTAGTAGTAGTAGCTAGAAATATAGTAGATAGAGACGTAGTAGATAGAGATATAGTAAATAACGGAACAAATAGCAGCGTAGTAGCTAGAGGAGCAGTAGGTAGAAAACGATTACTAGGTAGAAAACGAGTAGCGAAAAAGGGACTAGCTAGAAAGAAAATAGCTAGAAAAGTACTAGCTAAAATAGTAGTAGTAGGCAGAGGAGGTCTAGCTCGTAGAGCTAGTATACGGAAGACTTATCGCTATAAGCTAGGTAGTAAGTTATATAGTCGGCATTTATAGTTAGTATTACTAACTTATACTCTAGCTATCGCGCTCTAAGAGATCCGCAAGTACTAGAAGTCTATAGATCTACTTATACTAAAGCTACCCTTTAGCTACCTCGTCTATAAAGTTTACTACGACGTTTCTAGAGGCTTAGCTATTTCTTAAGGAGGTTACTATTAGTAGGCGAGCGCTCTTAGTACTCTATAGGAAGCCGCCGAGAGTGCTCTAGTCTACCTCTTCTCGAGTATATATATTCCTAGTCGTTCTATATTCAATCGATATTAACTATATTATAGGTACTAACGTTGCTGCGATTTACGTAAAGCGAGTAACTATTTAGTAAAGGGATATAAAGTTTATTATTAGCCTACTCTCGTCTTAGGGAATTAGTATATTTAGTAAGAGATAAATCTCTATAGTATATATAAGGAAAAGCGTTATAACTATAGAGGGCATATATAGTAAAAATCGTTATAAGTAGAGAGGTTGCTATAGTTAGTATTCGTAGTCGGCATACCTATAGTTATACTAAATCGTATAATTTGCTATATTAAATTAAATATACCTTTAAAACCCGTCGCTTTCTATACTTTTTACTTCCTTTAGTTTCTATTTATTTATAACCCTCGATTTTCTATATCGTATTCTATCGAATTTTATATTTCTATTAAGACCTATCTTTAAACCTATCGTTAGACCCGAGTCGGACCTATCTAATACTTATATTTATTAAATAGGTCTAGAACTAGATAGGAACCGGCTAGGACCCGACCTAACTATTATAGTTCTATATATTTAGGTTCTAGACCTAACTCGGACCCGTCCCGACCTATTCTAACCTCTAATTAGTCTATAACTATATTCTTAGAGGTTTAGTTAATATCGTTATTCTAGTACGTATTAGAAGCGCTAGGCTTATAACCTATTATAATATAGGTTATAACTAATTAGAGTAAGTTAAATAAATTAGAGGAGATCCTTATAGGATATATAAAGTAAGTAGATTAAGATATAGAACTATAAGCTAGTATAAGACTAGCTTAATAATATAGTTAAAGACCTCTAAATTAGTATTACCTAATTAGGTATATATATAGCTAACTTAGTAGCTTCTATATCTTTTTAAGGGAATAGTTAGCGAGTTATTTATAGCTAATTCTAGACTCTTAGCTAATCTATAATAATATATATACGAATTAGCTCCTATAGTAATACCTACGTATCTTATAAGACGATAGCTTTATTTATTAATAAAGCGTATAAGGAGATAGAATCGTTATCGGAATATCTACGAAACTCCTAGCGTATACTTACGCTTATAGGCGCCGGACTATTAGCCTCTACCTACGAAGTCCTATTATATACTTCTATATAGCCGTAGGTAGAAATAGATACTCTCGAGTATACTAGTAAAGTATAAAGTATATAAGATAACCTCCTTTCGAGCGTATATAATAAATAAGACTCTATAGCCTCGAGCTACTTACTTAATATAGAATAATATAAACTAGACTTAGTAGAAGAAGAGGAATAAAAGAAGATAGAAGAGATAAATAGAAGAAGGTAGATAAAAGTAATACTTATTTAGGAAGAGAAAACTATTTAAACTACTATATAGAGCCTTAGAATAGAGAGATAAAGGTAGGCCCTTCTAGACTAGAATAACCTACTACCTAGAAGAGTCGGCTCCTAGATATCTCGCGAATAGATAAGAAGACCTACTATATAGTACTATATCTCTCTCTCTTTCTTTCTTCGGCCTATCTACCTACCTACTAATTTAGATACTAATTCGATTGCTATATATAGGGCTTAGCACTTAGCGCTTAGCGCTAAGGCGTATAGCTATAGAATTCTAGCTTCTTCTTAGGCATCGGCCTATAATATATATTTTAGCGCGAACAAGGCACCCCTAAGCCTAGAGAGTTTTCTAGCCTAGGAGGCTTTTCTCTTACGACTAGCTAGGCTTTACTAAAGCCCACCCGTGCTACATAGTCTTCGACTCCTACAGCACGTTAATGGAACAAACAAACAAACAAACAAACAAACTGTCGGCCCCTTCTGGGATCCCCCCATTCAAGATTTGCCTCCACGATGGCAAGGCTACACGTATGCCAGCATATCCTCTCAGGCGACGCTGAACAGTGATCCTGCCGTGGTCTGGAGTTTTTATGAGCATATGCGTCGTATAGCGGAGCGTGCTCGACCGAACAAAGCTCACCAAGCCTTGGCGGAGCTAGCACGCGTGAAGCCACAATTCATGACGATCTCGCAAAACATTGATGGTACGCGTCGGCCGGATCATTTCAAGCTCGTTATACTGATATTAGAGTCGAGCAGACCTACTAGAGCGTGCTGGATACCCAGAAAATCGGCTGGAGAGAATTCATGGCTCGCTACTCAGAGTGACATGCTCAAGTTCACGGTGTTCCTATCAACAGGCAAATCGAGGTCCCAACACATTAGCAGCGGCTTCGATCATTCCAGATGCGGAAGACATGGATTCGCCAGGAGCAAGGACCGTCCCCATCTGTCCACAGTGCACCGAGCATATAGTCCGCCCAGCAATTACTTTGTTTGGAGAGATGCTTGCAGAGGGCACACTTGAACGGATCGACCATTGGATGGACTGCGCTGCAGACATAGATCTGTTGTTAGTTATCGGAACGCGAGGCCATACCTCCTCGAGCTTCATTGCTGAAGCTCGAGCACGAGGAGCACGTGTAGCGCACTTCGATTTGGAATGGCAAAGCGCACTATTCGAGGAAGGGGACTGGTTTATGCAAGGAGATGTTGCAATAATGCTTCCCTCGATCGTAGAAGCAGCCCTTAGATAGTTCTTGCATGCGTGCCCTGCCAGGAGCAGTTATGCGAACTTCCCGAGCAGCCGTTCTACTCAATCAGTCGGATTCTCTGTATCCGTAGCATCAACGTTCAGCTCGCATGCGTCTGTACCACAAGCCGGTGTTGAGCAACATTACGACCAATAGAAACAAGGATACAACCTGATGAAACATTGTCCTGCGTCGCCGAAAAGAATCGCATCCCCGACAGAAGCTTCCCAACGTGTCAGGCGGCCAGTCTTCATGCATCCCTGCGACGCAGGTCTCTGAAGTTCATTTCAGCTCTGCGTCTCAGCTATCGCGAACTGTAACAAATGCTCAAGATGCGAAAGCTCTACCGAGGCGTAGCTATACTACAAATGTTGTACGCATACTTCGTCTGGTCGAAGGGCCGGGCTAGCAGCTGCGGACATACAAAACAAGCGCTACAGAGACTACAAGCGCTTCAGGCTAGAGCTACGAGAACAATCTGTGGCGCTTAACGGGCGACATTGGCGGCAGGCCACTTGAGACCTATGGCGGTCGCTCAGATGCACACAGTTCCTTCTTACTTCGAACTTCCTCTTCGATAGTGAGTTGGTATCTCCAATGATCGCAGTCAACCGATTGCAATCAATTAAAGGCCTTAATTGAGTTGCCAAGGCAAGTAATTGCAACTAGAGGTTATTTCAATTAATCGATTAAGCCGGATTAATTATAAGTAAGCAAAACTATAGTTCTTTATAGGCAAAAAGAATATAAAGAACCTAGGTTTTAATTTTAATACCGAATTAAGAAGTTTACTAATAATTATATATTTAGGCCGTACCTTTACTTACTAACCGAGCGCCTCTGCAACTACCCGGCACCCTGCATCGTCTAATAACCTACCTCTAAGGATCCTTACTTTATATAGCGGCCTCTACGAACGGTAGACGTATAAGAAACTAATAATATAGAAGAGGGGGCTAATATAGCTAGTATTATGCCTAGGCTACGTTATAAAATTATATAACCGTATAAACGACGTAACCGAGCTATAACCGACGCTTTTGCTATATAACCGGCCTATAACCGAAGTAACTAAGATTCGTAGGTATGTTTTCGACTATCGAGAGACCTTCTAGCTCTAGAAAGCTAGTATATACTAAATAATACTCTATATAGTTTATATCTCGAGTTCTAGGAGCCTAGCTATAGTATAGCGTATAGTATTTAGTCCTGTTTTCGAGGTATTTCTCGTTACGTTACTCTAGTATTAATTTAGAGTTTATACTAAGCTAACTAGTTAAATACTTACCTAGTACTTTAATAGACTCTAATTAAATCTGCTAGACACTAAATTTAAAAGAGACTAAACTAAATTATAAACAAAGCAGGTCTTGGCACCTAGGTTCGGTTATACGGTTACAAGCCCTATTTGTAACCAAAACAGCGGTCACGGCCCGGTCACGGCCCGGTTACAGTAACCGGCACATTACTAAATATAGCTAACCGGAGGCCTTCTAGAGGCCTTCTACGAACTATTTCTTTACTTAGCTACGTTGCTAAGCCTCCGTTTAATTAATTATACGACTCGGTTGCAACTATTCACTTGTTCCGGCATATGATTGCAACTAATTATAGTGCTAGGTTGGGTTGGAATTAATCAATCGATTGATCAATTAATTGCTGGTTGACGGTTGACTGCGATCATTGGGTATCTCGATAGTTCCCTGCAGAATCGTAAGTTGGTATTCTTACAACACGTTCATGCTACAAATATACCACATTTTCCATCATTCTGCTCCACCTCACTCACATTCCGGTGACGAATTTGGTAAGTCTCGGTATATCTTGCACCTTATGCTGTTTAGTGTTGCTCCTGTTGCGGACGTGGAATGCTCAGCACGGGACCTCGTTACTCGATAAAGAGAACTCTAATGTTCGAATCCATAAACCCACTTCTGTCTTGGTCACACTTTGAGCCGCGTCCAAGAGCCACTGGCAACCACGTCTCATGCTTACGCAGGTGTCAGCATCATGGACCAAGCCCTTCACTCCTGGCGCGAGTGGTATGGAATCGACCAAGGAGCCTATCTCGAGCTGCTCTCCATCCTCACGACATTTCGAGCATTTCAGCAGGGCACTTCTAACCAAACTGAGTCCGCGGAGACGTTTTTGATGGAATCTGGTCCCGCGGATGTATTGAGCGGTCAATGGGCGACCTTCCAAGATCATCATGACAGGCACCAGCAGCTGAGCGCATCCGTCGTGCATTGGCAAGGCTCTCTGCTCGATACAGTCGCTGACATGTACACAATCAATACTATTATCTCGCACGAGACACCATACCGCGAGCCCGTCAGTCTGGACCATGCTGTAATGAGTCAGGGAACCGATTCATGCCAGCCTCCGCAAACAACTTCATTACCCTCAGCACAAAGGCGGGCTAATTCAGCGCCTTCTAGCACATTCTTGGACTGTCAACCAGCGTGTATTCGATGTTGGAAAAGAAAGTCAAAGGTATTTCAAACCCACTCAGCTTGTTTTGACACCAAGGCCTTACTTGTATGCAGTGCATCACACAACCTGGCGGTATATGCGGCGGGTGTTCCAGGAATGCGGTGCCCGCCCAGCTATGTATACGTGAGCGACTTACACGTAACCCAATCTTTGCGAAATGTGAGTCCCTCTTGCGGCTTTTACTCTCTCACTTTGACGACGAGATAGGGACGGACTGCAGCTATCGGCGCAAGCTAGCGTGGGAACATTTATGTCGGGCATCTGACTCAAAGAAGGCGACACTTTGTCATGACCGAGCAGGGCCCACTTTGAGTGTCATATGCTCCCAATTCCTGCCTAACTCGTCTGAGCAAACGCGTTTGTTCTATAAGTATGAGAAAGGCTGGACGCACATCGAATCCACCCCCTATGTGCTTTGCGAGCACCCGCCACAGATGGTCGCCACTTACGTATCTGAGTGCGTGAAGTTCTACCTTAATCATCTGACCGAGGCGAGCGACTGGTTGATGTCGGTGTTCGAGGTTGCCAAGAGGAACATTGATGTAAGTCGTAATCCTCTCGCGGCCTGAACTATCTTCTCATTACTTTGGAGGATCGCTCTGTACAGCTTGCATTGCATTTGTGGGCAGCTAACCGACTTTTGATGAAAGGCTGGCAAATCTCTGGACCCGAGCATTTGGGAATGGAACGTAACAACGACACGAGATGTCCATTCTATGGCACAATACCAGCTCCTCGAGTGTTACAGAACCAACTTGACCACATGCTCGAGGAATACATTGCCAGCATTGAGAGGCAAGTTCTCAAGACATTGTCAAAGGCAATGCTTAGTCGAAAATGCGAATATGCTGCGATCTTCGCAGCAGCTCTCATCCTACTTCATGTTATGGAGCGAGATATCTGAAGACTTCAATACTGGGTTATTAATCCCAAAGTGGTACCGAAGCATGCCATACCACCATTCGAGAGTAATCTAACTGTTGTGTATTCTTACCAATGGAGACACCCTGACATGCCCTCTACCCTCATCCAAAAAAGTATCCACTCAAGCAACGTGTTGCTAAGCCATCTTCATTTATGCGGAGAGGTTCCCCGAGAGCTCTACTTTGTCGAGCAATGGGTCCAGAACTGCGCTATTGAAAAGGCAATTGTACGATACAACGAGTCAGATGAGAGCAGCATAGACTTCGCTCTATGCCAGTTCGTGTTTAGATCCAGAGGTCATAATTACGGTGGGCCGGCGGGTGCCGAAGAATTTGGTTGCTGAACTCGGTGTGTCTGCCCAGATTTGAGAACTTGTTCAATCATCTGTCGCATAGATTGGTGGACTGCATCAACTGAACGGGCAGCGTCCACCTTTACCATATATTAGCGTGATGCTGGAGGAGACGAAATCAAACCAGCTTACATAATGCACTGGTCCATGCTCTCGCAGATACTCTAATACTGGGGCGTTGTTCTCTTCATACGTGTGAAATCTCCTCAGCACGGCATCAGAGTTGTCATCAATCCTTTCGGACGACTGGGCACGCTGCTCCAATCGCTCTCGCATCGTCTCCTTGGAGCAGTCCAGAGATATCGTAGAGTAGCGGTCGGAGATCTGCAAGCCTATTATCGGCCTGTGAGCATAACTGTGGCTCAAGGGACACGCACCTTGATACCAAAACTAGCGGCTTGATCTACGCTTCTGGGAAACCCATCAAGCAGAAACCGCTGCGCTCCTTGTGCTTGAGCTTTTTGCATCTCTTGTCTGAGGAGGTAAGTCGTTAACTGAGCAGGAAGCAGTACTGACTTTTGCATGCTCTCGGTTATGAAGGCTCCGTAATGGGACAGAGGAGAAGCCGCTTCTTTTCGCAATAAATCGCCAGCGGAAATATGGCAGAAGCCAAATTCCGCTGCAATCAAAGTGCACTGTGTCCCTTTCCCAACGCCAGGCCCACCTACAGAGAGTAAGCCCTGCCTATTGCGTACTGGCAGTAAACTTACCAGAGACAAAGACGATGATGGTGTCTGACATTCTCCTTGATTTGAGCTCTTCGTAGTCCTGTAACACTACGCTCAGCCATGGCTGAAGCTCTGGTAATGTGACACAACTTCGCAGTGCCATGAATTCCTCCATATCTTGTCCGGATCGCTCTTCATATATGGCGGCCTGATTCATACACTCGAGTTTGTCTATCTGTCGGACCAATTGCGACACTTGCGTCTTGCCAGCCTCATACTCATTCCAAAGCTCCAACACCATATCGGCGAAATGGGGGTTCGAGGGGCGGACGGTGCAGCTCAGGAACTTTACCGCTAGCTCCTCTCGTAAACGTTTCTCGTCTATTGTGCAATTAGTCGCGAACTCGATTGTGTCACTAATCACCTGCCTGGGCTTATCCCATCGTAGGGAGTAATGTCACCAATGATTGCTTCACCCATGTCGTGAACTAGCGCCATCGCAGCGGCTTGCGCTCGCACCGTCTCACTAAACTGCTCGGTCTCAGTAGAATCAATGAAGCGAAAAGCCTGTAAATCCCACCCCAGGTGCCATGTGGCACATAACGGCCATCCGGTACATGTGATCTGAGACGCTTTCGGTCCGCGTCTGTAGCTCTTGACGGATCCAACCCCCCCTTTTCGTAGTTTTGAGTGTTTCAATCAATTCCCAGAACGGGAGAGGTGATGTTGGCGCCGACATGGTCGTGATTGTTTGGAGTGTTGAGAGTTGGAAGGGGCTTGGCGCTGGACTGCGTCCGATGCTTTCATTAACGTGTTTGATAAGCTAGTGAGACAGACACGCTAGTGAGACAGTCAATGACGATTACGAACCCACCTTCTGAACGCGTTTATTACACTACAACTACATGCAATGGGTTTACTAAATGAAGAGACTATTTATTAGGCTATCCGTACCTATTAATTAGGCTAATTTAATAGCGTACGTAGTACTATAACTGCCTATAGAGTGCCTTATACTACTATTAGCCGTAGGCTTAATAGAATTCGTCTATAAGCTAGCAACCTAGCTGCAACTCGAGCTCTAACTAAAGTAGAAGAAGAGGTAGTTTATTAGAAGATTTTAGATCTTAATTTACGTAGTTATTCGCTAATATAGGCTATAATTAGAGAGTAGGCTTCTATAATACTTAAGGTACGCTATAGACGAGAGGTTAGATAGCGATAGGCTTATAACTTTATTAAGCGATACTCTAGCTTAGAAATAAGGTTATTACGAAAGCTATTAAACTAAAGAGTAAAGAATAAGGATCTAGAGGTTTTAACTACTTAGTTTAGGCTAGAGGTTAGAATAGGTCCCCGACTTTAGGTCGGTTCCGGGTCTAGGTCGGTTCCTAAGGGAACCGACCTAAGATCTAAATCGATAGGGTCCTCGACCTAATACGAAATCGATAGGTCGGGTCTAAATACTACCGGTTCCTATATAGGTCTTTATAGGGACCTAAGTTTAGAAAGATAGGTCTAATGCCGGAGAATAAGACTAAGTCGCCGCGGGGATAATAGAATTGCTCTAATACTAAATATATATATATATAGAACTAAGCGTTATAGTATATTAGAAGCGCCGGTTAAACTAGCGACTATAGTTACGGAGAAAAATAAGGATACCGACTATACTTGCCGACTATACTTGCCGACTACGAGATGTCGGAATTAAATACTATTTATAATATCGACTATAAAGTCTACTCTACTTTACGAGTATAACGTAAAAGCAAATGCTTCCTTTACTAAGTACTATAGCGAAGATATATTAGTGCTATATCCTTCTTATTATCGCTAATCGAGTCGAAGTTGCTCTATATAGTAGTTACTAACGTCTCCTAATCTACCTCGAGCTACTCCTACTACTAATTTACTATATTATTCGAAGGCTCGAACGTAGTTAATATTAGTAGCGCCTCCTCTATAAGCGAATCCCGAGCCTATTACTACGCGTTATACTCTTAGGAACGATAGTATATAATATTACTAAACGTCGAGGGATCGTAGGACCGATTATATCGGCTCTAATAACGCGCTATACTAAAGTCGCGCTTATAACTAGTTCTAGCTACTAGGATAGAGAGGATGTCCTAGGCTATTAGCGCGCAACCTAGATATTCTAATGCGATTATCTTCTATAACTAGAGCGGATACTCTATAGAATAGGCAGCCGAGTCCTTAAATCTAGCGTAGCGATAACGAGATACCTCGTCCGAATTAGCTAAAGGCTATACGGTCTACTACGGCTATTTAGATACCCTTTAATTAGAGTCGGAGTTATTACTATCTAATCTACTATAGAGACCTATTACGAATAATATCGCGGAGCGGTATAAGGCCTTTTTCGGCCTAGACTAGGACGTAGCTACGAGAGGCTTATATCGCGCGTATTCGACTTAGAATTTTAACTAGTAGTAATCCTCGAAGGAGGAATCGAGCTCCTCGCTAAAGAAGGCCTCGCGGTCCTAGAACGCCCGTTTTATTACTAGATTAAGAAGAATCGCAATGCTATATATATTACTAAATCGCTCTTAGGTAGTAGTATAGTACTTCTCGAGCTTTATCTATATAGCTTATAAGGTAGAATAAATCTCCTTTTACTAGGGTTATGTTTTACATTTAAGTTTCTTATCTATAATATCTAGGATATCGAATAAGGTATTATAGTAGCTAAGAACGAGGTAGATTATTAGCCCCTTTGTTATACCGATCTATATCGTAGCCTTTACGAAAGGAGTAGTAAGGTTAATAATATATTTAACTCTCTTCTATTCTATAGTAGTTAGCTTTAGTTCGGGCTAACTCTTATTCTTAATATACTCGTCGATAATATCTTATAGTTAAGAACTATATATTAGTATAATCGTAGTTAAGCTCTAACGGGTCTTTATATCTTATATTAGGCGTAAAACCCTTTAAAGCGTCTTCTTCTACCGTTTATACTATTTTAGGTACGGATATAGATCTATAATCCTCTTTCGCTATAGTACTATAAAACTCTCGAAGCGTTAAGTACTAGAGTTTACCTTAACTATAAGTTTCCGGAACTTTATAAGGAGCGGTTATTAGTATAGCTTCTACCGACTACGTTTGCTAACTACGTATACTTCGTAGGGATAATAAATAGTACCTTTATTAGAACCGTAGCTAGACTTCCTACTTTAAGCCGACGTAACGCGTTCGTATCTATTTCCTTATCTTATCGTTCCTATTCTTCGTTTCTTAGCTCGATCTTAAGAGTAGCGAAGAACTTCCTTAAGGAGAGCTAGATTATATATATAAAGTATAGGAACCGTTCTAGACGGGAGAACTCGTAGTCTTTAGTATCTAATATCTCTCTTATATCCCCGTCTATTCCTTAGAGAGAAAGTTATTTAATTAAGACTAATAGCTTCGCTATACGTATACGCTCGTAGGAGCAAATATCGATAGCCTCGACGCTAGAACTCGTTAGTTAGAAGGTATATATATAGTAAGGATACGTATATAGCTATATATAGTATATTATTATTAGAAGCATTGTCCGCTATTAGCGCTATAAGCCTATTAGAGATCTCGAAACGAGTAAGTACGTCGAATAGTAGGTCCGCTAGGACTTCGCCTATATAACGGCCCGAAATATATAGAAAGGCTAGTATAGCCTTATGCTAGGCCTACTCGCTATCGATCTAGTAGCCTTATATCGTAAGGAATAATACTCGGAGCACCCTAGCGTACTAACTGTCGAGGGCAATAGCTATCCGGAAGGTTCTAGATAGCTAACGTTTTAGATTATCCTCGGAGTAATCGACCGCGTCCTAGATATATAACTTAATCGTAGCGGCGCTCTTAAAGTCGATAGATCTAGTCTCCTCTAATAGATATTTATAGGTATATCGAACTACGAGACTTTCGAAGAAGTTTAAGAGTAAGCCTAGCTAAGAAACTATAAGCCTATATAACTCTAGAAACTTTAATCGTTTTAGGTGCTCTATTCTAATAAAACTTTTCTTAAGCCGTTCCTATAAATAAGAGCTATTAGTATATCTACGTTATATATTTCTATAAAGTATAGTTAGCGAGCGTAGTTAGTAAGTATAGTTAGCAAGCGTAGTCGGCACCTTATTCCTATATTAACGAATACTAAACTTATAGATTAATCTTTAGTAGCCTTAATAACTTCTTTAGTAACTCTACGCTCCTAGAAGGCTCCTTCGTAGCCTACTAAATCGAGGTGCTTTTAGAGAGCTTTTATTCCGTTACCTAGTCTTAGGTATTTAATAACTCTATTATATCCCTTATATATAACCCTCGAGGCGTACGTTTCCTAGTCTATACCTTTAACGAAAAATCTTTAGGCTTATAACATTTACGTATTTAAGTTCTATTTTATAAGGTTCGAAGATATTCTACTATACTTATCGTAATACCTCGCCTCTTCGAGCTACTAATAATAGTAGTAAAAGCCCTCGAACGACTAGGTATACTCCCGCTACTATATCTATACGCTATTAGTTTCGACCTAGTCCTTAGAATCCTTCGGCGGCTTAGTAAGGTTAGCTAGAGGTAGTATCCTATCTCGTATACTAGCTCGACTACTTAAGGTATTTATAATCGGATAGCGTCCCTTCCTCTACTATTATACTATCTTCTTAATCGGACTAGAGTTAACGAGAGACAGCTACGATTTAGAGTTAGTCTATCGTTTACGAAGCTATATACTTATACGTCTCGAGGAAGAAGGAAGTATAGTACTACTACGTCGTATCGGAGTCGTAGGATATACTAGTAATACTATAATATAAAGTATATAGTACTAAGAAGGAATCGTAGAACTAGAGAGTAAAAGCTAGTAGAGCAATAGAGGTAAATAATATTTATAGGGGCGATTAAGTTTTATTAGTATAAGTACTAGCGAGGTATCTCTATTATAGGCCGACGGCCTATCCTAGTAGCGTTATAGAGACGGGTACCTCTAGTACTCTTATTAAGCTCGTAATAGTCGCGACTAATAAATATACTAAGTACTCTTTAATTATAGCAACGCTATAGTTGCCTTCGAGGGCAAGCATCTTACTAGCGTAAGAGGCTAGTAGCGTTAATAAAGCTTAAGTCGAAAAAGTAGAGTTAGACTTAGCCTAAGTAGATAAACCTATTGTAAAGAGAATTTAGAAACTGCTTAAAGACTACGTAAAGCGATATAATACTATATAGTAGAAGGCTAGAAATAATACTAAGAGTAAGAAGGGGAAAAGGAATATAGCGAGCTAGAAGTTTAAGGTATAGCTAGAGCTTCTAGATCTAGTACTAGCTCTAAAGACAAAGTAGTAATATATCTCCGAAGGCGTAACTACTAGCTCGCTATATTCTTTTTCCCCTTCTTACCCTTAGTATTATTTCTAGCCTTCTGCCGTATAGTATTATATCGCTTTATATAGTCTTTAAGCAGTTTCTAAATTCTCTCTACGATAGGTTTATCTACTTAGTATACCGTCGGCGGCTATAACTAATCTTAACTTACGAGATATATCCGTATTCTACCTAGCCTAAGAGGAGTTATAGAGCTTCTATATAAACCCTATCTCTAGCGACTAGAATTTACGTATAAAGGTCTCGGAGATAGCGAGCTTATCCGTAGACGTACCTAGAAGCTACTCGACGATGTCCTAAAAGCTAAGTCCTCCTTTCTACTTAGAATCGAGCTATATTTCCTATAGAAGCTCTTTATATACCGACTTCTTTATATCGAACTTATAAGCGTATAACTAGAACGCTAGCCTATTTCGCTTAGCTTATACTTTAGACGTAACTAGCTTCTAGAACCTATTACTATCCTAATCGTATCCTAACGAGATAAGCTAATCTAGGACTTCTAGAGTCTAAGCAAAGCGATTAGCTATATTAAACTTAGAGGACTTCTAGGAGAGATAGTTGCGATATACTACGTAGTAATAAGGTAGGAAAATTTCTATTATAGTTAGAAGACGGCCTTCTACTATTAGCTCCTACTACTAGTTAGTATATAGTTAGTAGGCGTAGTCGGCACTAATTTACCTTCGCTTTCGCTATAAATACTAATATACGGACTAATTTTATAAGCCCTCTATAAGGCTCCGTAGAGCGTAGAGTATACTTCTAGTCTAATCGGAGGTACTCGAATGCGTCCTAAAGAAGCTATTAGTTCTAGCAGCGATATACTCTTAATAAGAGCTACTTACGTCCGCTCTAGATACTTAGAATATATATCTCCTCTTATTCCTAGATTATAGCCTCTCGATAAGGTCTATTTCTTACTACGAGGAACTCGGCCTCTCCTTAATTAGTTATACGATAAACTTAGCTTAACTTCTATATTACGCGCGTAGTATCGCAAGCGTATATACCTTCTTCTTAAACTATCGAATAGCCTTATTCTAAAAGGCGTAGATAGCGTAGCTCCTCTATACGGCCTACTCGCTCTTAGTAGCGACTCGAAGGCGGAGGTTAGTTATTTTATAGCTAGTACCGGCCGACCTTACTAGCAATATATAGGGTACCTCCGGACCCGACTTAGACTAATTAGTATTATACTAGTAGTTATAGTTATAGTATAGGTCGTCCGCGCCCTTCTTCTTCTTAATATTAAAATAGAAGCTTTTCTTATTCTAGTTCGCTACCTATATAGTAGGCCTGTCCCGCGCGCGCTTGCGTTTCTTATCGTCTCTATTATACGTTAGTACTACCGACTATATTAGCCGACTATATAGATTATTACTTATACTATCCAGTCGTACTAAGCGTAGTGCTTTTCTCTTTAGGCCTTAATCTTCTTCTACTACTACTTCTTCGATAGGGAGCTCTATATATTATTAGAGCCGATTAAAAGCTTCTTCTACTAAGTAAAGGACTTATTTCTAGCTTTGCGCTACTTATCTACTATAGCTCTCTTAAGCAATATATCTACGCGCTAGCTACGCTCGTAAAGAGTATTAGGATTAGAAGAGTAGCTATTTATATCTTTCCTTATAGCGCCTAGTTGTATCTAAAGTATAGAAGTACTTATAATATCTAAATCCTTATTTATAAGGTAGAGACGCTTCTATAGACTATTAGAGGGCGCGGTACTTATTAAACGTCGCTTTTATCGCGCTATTATTATAAGTTTAGTTACTAAGAAGAGATAAGTATCGCGAGGTATATAGTAAATATACGCTTAAAATTCGGTAGTAATACGAGTATAGTAGCGGTTAAGGTAGTAGTTATTATAGTAGGAGCTAAGTATAACGAATTCTAGCTTTAGGTGCGCTAAAAGCTTAGTACGTAGCTGTTCCCGCCTAGCTACTAGCTTACCTCTATACGTAGAGATTAGCTTCTTATACTATAGTCGGCTACTATAGTCGGCGATATTATATAATATATTGCTTACCGAATATAGCGTATACTAATATATACGACTATATATAGATAGCGATAGCTATAGACGTACTCTAGAGCTAGAATCCGTCGTATACGTTACTTAGATTAACCTTACTATCGCCGGCCGAAAAGAGTAACTACTATATACTTATACCCTCGACGACTACTCGTCTACTCGTCGCTAATAGTTACTTCTTAGCTTATACTATCGACGACCGCTTATCTCCTTAGCGTAGACAGCTACTTCTTAGCTTATATTATCGACGACCGCTCGTCTTCTTAGCGTAGACGATTGCTTTTTAGTTTATACTATCGACGACTACTAGTCTCCTCGGCGCTAACGGTTGCTTCTTAGCTTATACTATCGATAACTACTTCTCTTCTTAGTATTAAAGTAGTATCGATAATTATTTCTTCTCTTCTACTATTATAACGACTTAGTTCCTTAATATAAAGGTAGGCTAGAGAGTCTATTTTTCTATTCTACTACTATATTACGACTACTTAACTAGTAATACTATAGAGTACTAGTAAGTCTAGCTCTTTCCCTTCTATAGTATTTTATATATTTATAGAGAACTTCGAATAACGAAATATATATACTATAGTCGATGTTGTCTATATAATGCCCGGATATAATCTATACTATAGTAAATATTTGCGTCTATTACTAACTTGCTATATTCTATAGAGTAGTAAAAGCGATTATAGCGTTCGCGTAACTATAACTTCTACTAGGTAAAGATCGGTAGAGGTGTCCCGATATAGTAGTAGAATGCGATATAGTTCTATAATATAGCGCTATTAAACTCTAACTCCTTCTCTTTATAGGCCCGCGTATTCTAGTAGTCGTATATAATTTTCTAGTACTCCTATCTACCTTAGCTCTTCTCTCTCGTACTTCTATCTATTTACTTCTTCTAACTCTTCGATATCTCTATCTATACTACTCGATGCCTTCTTTTATTTCCTAAGTAGACTCTAATATAGAGTTTAACTCGAGCCCTCCTCTACGAGTATATTCTAATATAGATACTAATATACTACCGTTAGTACTACCTCTACGCGTAGGAAATAAGGCTACTAAGTAGCGGCGAATACGGCTACTAAAGGCTATAGTACTAGACGACGAGTCTCGTAGGAAGGTAGTAGTTCTATAGAAAAAAGCGATAGCTATAAGGATAATATAGCGACGAACGAGAGCTAGTAAGTCTAGTATCTCGAAAAAGTAGTTAATACTAGAGATAGCAGCCTTACGAGAGATTCGTAAGCTTTAGCGAACGATAGCTTTATATATCTAAAGGGTCCCTTTTTAGTACGTTATCCGCGAGATTATAATAGATAGAGGTAGTAGCGATATTATTAGAATTTAAGTAGTAGCACTTAAATGCTTATAGGAAGCGGCGGAGGCATTTCTCGTTACGGAGTTTAAGATTTCTAACCTTCTAGCGATCTATACGAAGCGCGTTACCCTATAAGTAAAGGATATATACCTATATAGTTATCTACGCTACTAGTTTACTAGCTAGGACAGAGGAGGGAATAATAATATAGGTATATAATACTAGGTTGCCGACTATAATTGCCGACTATAAAGAGCCTAGCATATATTACTATACTTAGAAGCTTAGAATTAATATATATAGCGCGGGTAAAGCTATAGCTAGCGCGCTAGCGAGCCTAACGTCCGCCTTAGCTAACCTATATACCCTTACTAAACTATTAGTAACACTACTACCTCTACTACCTTAGAACTTATTAGCGGTCGCGCTTTATTAGCCTATTATTATCGCCTTTCTTTTTTATACCTCCTAACGAATTTTCGTATTACGCGTATAAAGGATACTACTACGTACGTTAATCGTAGCTTAATCGACCGCTTTTCTCTCGGCCCTCCGCGCATTTATAATAGCTTAACTTCCTACTAATAAGCCTAGCTAGTTCGCCGAGTAATACTTCTTTAGCCGAGATGCGGCGTCCGCTCCTCCTTCGTCTAGAAACTCCTCCTT
The DNA here is from genome assembly GCA_022702355.1 of Cercospora zeina. Classification (NCBI taxonomy): domain Eukaryota; kingdom Fungi; phylum Ascomycota; class Dothideomycetes; order Mycosphaerellales; family Mycosphaerellaceae; genus Cercospora; species Cercospora zeina. The sequence continues at coordinate 2,368,342 of JAKLWX010000005.1, forward strand.
ACTCGAAAACCCTTCTATAAATAATAGTAATATCGACCCTAGACTTCTTAGTAACTAGGCGCCCTCTTCTAGCTAACGTAGCGCTTCTGCCCCTCCTCTCTTAATTTCTAACCCCTTCGCTTATAATAGTAACGACTAAGAGGCTACTAGTAGAAACGACTAGAATAGTTCTCGTAGAAACGCGAACGGCGACAATAAAAATAACGAAGACAACGTCTCTATTATTATTATCGACGATAGTAATAGCGAGGAGAGTAATAGCGACGAGAGTAATAGCGACGAGAGTAATAGTAACGAGAGTATTATATCGCCTACCCCTCCCTCTTAGCTTTCTAGGAAGGCTCTATAGAAAACTATACTAGGCGGTCGGCCTCGTCTTAATAAGTAGAAGCTCGCTTACTAAATAGCTCGTAAGAGATAGATCGAGAGGGATAATATAGTAATAGTAGCGGTAGTAGTAGTAGCTAGAGGAGCAGTAGGTAGAAAACGATTACTAGGTAGAAAACGAGCAGCGAAAAAGGGACTAGCTAGAAAGAGAACGGCTAGAAAAGCACCGGCTAAAATAGTAGTAGTAGGTAGAGGAGGTCTAGCTCGTAGAGCTAGTATACGGAAGACTTATTACTATAAGCTAGGTAGTAAGTTATATAGTCGGTATTTATAGTCGGCATTACTAACTTATACTCTAGCTATCGCGCTCTAAGAGATCCGCAAGTACTAGAAGTCTACGGATCTACTTATACTAAAGCTACCCTTTAGCTACCTCGTCTATAAAGTTTACTACGATATTTCTAGAGGCTTAGCTATTTCTTAAGAAGGTTACTATTAGTAGGCGAGCGCCCTTAGTGCTCTATAGGAAGCCGCTAAGAGTGCTCTAGTCTACCTCTTCTCGCGTATATATGCTCCTAGTCGTTCTATATTCGATCGATATTAACTATATTATAGGTACTAACGTTACCGCGATTTATATAAAGCAAGTAACTATTTAGTAGAGGGATATAAAGTTTGTTATTAGCCTACTCTTGTCTTAGGGAATTAATATATTTAGTAAGAGATAAATCTCTACGGTATATATAGGGAAAATCGTTATAACTATAGAGGGCATATATAGTAAAAATCGGTATAAGTAGAGAGGTTGCCGTAGTCGGCATTCGTAGTCGGTATGCCTATAGTTGCTCTAAAACGTACAATTTGCTATATTAAATTAAATATACCTTTAAAACCCGTCGCTTTCTATACTTTCTACTTCCTCTAGTTTCTATCTATTTATAACCCTCGATTTTCTATACTATATTCTATCGAATCTTATATTTCTATTAGGACCTATCTTTAGACCTATCGTTAGACCTAAGTCGGACCTATCTAATACCTATGTTTGTTAGATAGGTCCGGAACTAGGTAGGAACCGGCTAGGACCCGACCTAACTATTATAGTTCTATATATTTAGGTCCTAGACCCGACCTAGACCCGTCCCGACCTATTCTAACCTCTAGTTTAGGCTCGTTTATAACGTTAAAGCCTTCTATAGTCTTCTAGATAATAATACCTATAACTTTAATAAGAGTAGATATAGGCTTAGCTACTATTAAAATACTATAGTTATTACTATCTCTAAAGGTAACGACTAAAGGCCTTAGTTTCTAATTTAACTTAATAGTAGACTATTATTGCCTATATTAATACTAAAGGCTAGTCTATACTACTTTATATTATCTTCTCTAATAAAGAAATAAATAGAGCCTAGTTTAAATACCTTCTACTAAACTAGAAACTTAGAGTTAGTTATAAAGGCTAGACCTCTTATAACTATAAAGTAGTATAGATTTAGCACTTTAATAACTATATAAAGTATAGGACTATTAGTTAAAAAAGGCTCTTAATTCTAGATAGCTATAATAGCTATAGTACTTTAGAGTTTAAGTTATTCTATAAATAGAAGGATATTATTACCCTCTATATACTAGCTTATTCTTCTTACTTATTATTATAATTAGAGGTAGAATAACTAAGAAATTAAATTTACTATATTAACTATGCTATAAACTATCTTACTAGCGTATCTATCTTACTAGCTTATTAAATACGTTAGAGTTTAGTACCCTACTAAAATATTTTTCTTACGTACTAAGTCGTATTTAGTACTAACTAGACCTTAAGAATAAGGACTACGAGTCTTAGAGTTTAGTAGTCGTTTACTACGTTAAACGTTTTAAGATAACTATACTAAACCTTAGAAGGCTAATATATATTAACTAAGGATAATAAGCTATCTACTAAGGATAATAAGCTACCTACTAAGAATAATAAGCTACCTACTAAGTCCTTACGGCGGTCTTAGTAGATATAGACTCTATATTAACGTAGCGATATTACTAGTAATATACTAGTTACTATAACCGAGTCGTAACCGGGCTGTAACTACTATTTTAGTTATAAATAGAGCTTATAACTATATAACTAAACCTAGGTACTAAGACCTACTTTATTTATAATTTAGTTTAGTCTCTTTAAAATTTAGTATCTAGCTATAAAAGGTTAGTAAATAGTAATATATTAAGCGCCTCTAACTATACTTATTAGAGATATTAAGAGACTAATTCTTACTAATTCCTTTATATATATCTAGCGTGCTTTTATCTTACGCTAAGTATACGTAGTATAAGCTAGATACTTCGGCGTCTAACTTAGACGCTCTCTAAGGTATTAGCTCTTAAGCCTCTCGCTTTTATAATTATCTTCTCTTTTTTATAGAGCTACCTTAGCTCGTAGGAGAGCCTATATTAATATAGTAGCCGGCCGCTTACGTTCTTATTACGTTATAGTTACGTTACTTTATTACCTTATAGTCGTACGCGATTTTTAGTAGTATTATAGTAACGTACTAGATTTTAAGGGACTTTTATATTATAGACTCTATATAGGCTACGCGTCGATTACGAGATAGGTACGGGCTATAAGTTCGCGCCTAATTACGTTAATACTTATTCTAGTATACTAACTTTAAATAAGCGCTCTACCTCTATCTTATACTACTCTTATATTTTCCTATTACTTCCTTAGTATCTAATCTATAAGTACTATAGCTTCTAAGAAAAACTTTACTTCTATAGTCTTAGCCGATTCTTATATAGTTATACTATTACTAACTTTTAGATACTTTCTTATTACTAAAAGCGACGACTATTATCGTTATCTCTTATATTTAGTAACTAGTAAGTCTAGCGTCTCGCGTACGTATTAGCTACGAGTTCCTTACTAATATAATATATATAGCTAGCGTTCGGCCGTATAATAAGGTTATAAAATTAAGTAAAAAGAAGAATTACTAGCGCTATAATAACGATAACTACTTCTACGACCGCTATACTAATCCGAATATTATTACGTAGGTAGAGCGCTTACGCTTCTACCTCGCTAAGCTAGCCGAGAGTAGGCCGGCTATACGCGCTAAGTAGCTCTACCGCTACTCTACTAATTTATAAGGTTTAATCGCCGATAGCCTTAAGGTCTTATAGTCTAATAAGAGTAAGTTAGCTAGGGTCTTTAAGACTTTAAAGAAGGGCAGAGCTAGTACTACGCTAGCGGCTAGTAGCCTCTTTGCTACTAAGCTACTTATAGCTAATAAGTAGATCGCTCTATTCTTTAAGCTCTTTAAGCTTAAGTACGAGGTATATCTTATAAGTAGTATACTCCTCGTATATATTACTAATATTCTTCGTAGCGTCTACGCCTACTTAGCGCCTTCTAGGAGGCTCTCGATATAGTAGTCTATACTACTTATACTAACTATCTTAGTAGTTAAGTAGAGGAGATCTCTAACGATAAGGCCTTCGTAGTAAAAAAGAAGAAAGAAAAGGAGGATAAGAAGAATAAAAGTAAGAAGAAGGATAGTACCGAGGTTAATAATAGTATAAAGAAGTAAGCTAGTATATCGCGCGCTTTTCTCCTACTCTTTTCTTACGCTTCTCTTATACTACTTATATAGTTCGCTACTTTATTTTATACTTCTATTCTACGCTAGTACTACGGCCTATTTACGCTACGCCTACGGGCGCTATAAATAAATAATTTCTCTCTACTTTATATCTTCTATTCCTTTTAATAATTTTCGCGACCTTCTTATAGTAACGTAACGTCTCGTCGTAGCCTTAGCGCTTAGCGCGTACTCGTCGTAAAATATAGTAGTACTATAGTAGTTAATTAGTAGCGTAGTAGCTGCGATAGTCGACTTTATAGCTTACGTAAGCTCTTTTTACTCCGCTCTTATACCTTAAATTCTTCGAGCGCCTCGTATTTCTTAATATACTCGATTAGTTCCTACGTATTATATTCCTCTAGCTAGCTCTTCTATTAGACTAGCTACTTCCTTTTACTTTTCTTAACTTAAGTTTCTAGTACTTTCTTAACTATTTACTCGCTCTTATTATCTACGAGAAGTAAGCTAGTTTCTTACGATTTACTACTATACTAGAGTTCTAGAAAGGATACGTAAAAGATATTATAAATACGTAATCCTATTAGAAGAGCTAGATAGTACGCCTACTTCTTAACTACGTCGATTACTTTAAATAGTCTAGCGAACTTATCTACTAGCTTCTTTAATAATACTTTTAATCTTAGATTCTTTATAAATAGAAGGACTATATCGCCGACCTTATATTTCTTTAGCTAGTACTTCTAGTTATAATACTTAGCCTACGACTCGCTTACTTACTACTAGCGCTTTATTAACTTCTTATAATTCCGCTTTAACCTCTTTATAGTATCTTTTACTACTAGTACTTCTCCTTATAGAATCGCGCTCTAAGATTCGGTTACGTCCCTCTTATAGGTCTCTATTATTAAATCTAAGTCGAACTTATAAATAATATAGAATAGTAATATCTTTAGTATTATATTTAGGCTATTATTATATACGAATTCTATAGAGGCTAGTATAGACGCCTAGTCGTCTTAGTTCTTCTTATAATAGATACGTAGGTACTACTTAAGCGTCTAGTTTACGCGCTTAGTCTAGCCGTCCGTCTATAGGTAGAACGCTATACTTAGCTTATATTTTATATATATCTTAAAATAGAAGTCTAACTAGAACTAGCTAGTAAATATAGATCCTTTATTAGAGATAATACTACTAGGTATATCTCGAAGCTATATAACTTTATTAGGTAGGATATCTATAAGCTCTACGCTTATATAGCGCTTTATCGTCCGGACGAAAGTTACTATCTTAGAATAGCGGTCGATAATTATAAGGATCGCGTTAAATATATAACTATTACGCTTACTTAGTAGAAGGTCTATAATAAAGTCTATAAATAGATCTTTCTATAGCTATTTTAATAGAAGAAGCGTAACTATCTCGCTATAGAGATAATAGCGCCTCGCTTTCGCCTTCTAATAGCTACTATACGATTCGATATATTACTTAACGTCTTCGTTAACTTCTAGCTACTAGTACTTCCTTTTAACGAGTTCTATAGTCTTATTCTTACTAAAATAGCTAGCTAGGAAGTCGTCGTAGTATATATAAATTACTTGCGTTCGTAATATAAAGTTATAAGAAAGATATAATACCTCTTTATAATATATATATCTATCTCGAATAGTATACTTATTACTTTCGCCTCTATTACTTTCCGCCTATATATATAGCTCCTTTACTATTAGGTCTAGCTAGAATAGCGTAGCCGCGTACCTAATTACTAGGTCTAACCGTCTAAGGTATTAGCGTACGGTCGTTCTTCTATAATAAAAGCGCTAGCGACCCGTATTAGTAGCGCGAATCTATATAGACCCGGCTCGTAACGTTTTAAGCTAGCGAGCTATATTCTCTTAGCTACCTTTATAGCCGCTACCTTCTAGCTTATTATATACTAGAAGTTATAAGTAGCCTTAATATAGTTTATAACTAGTTTACTTACTTAGAGGTCGCTCTAAACTTAGAGCTTCTACTATAGCGATAGTAGTAGATTATTTATCGCCTACGCGTCCTTTACGTAATCGCTACGTCTCGATAGCGCGTCGGCTACGTTTAGCTTACCCGCTTAGTAACTAATTATAAAGTTATACGAGGCTAAGAACGTAGCCTATCTAGCCTATTAACCCGTTAACTACTTTATACCTATAAAGGTCTTTAGGTTAGCGTAGTCGACTAGTACCTCTATCTTATACGTAGCGCCTTTAAGGTAAGGTCTTTATATCTTAAAGAATTCTACTACTATAAGAAGTTCCTTATTATAGACCTTATAGTTATTAGAGGTTAGAATAGGTCCTCGACTTTAGGTCGGTTCTAGGTCTAAGTTAGTTCCTAAGGGAACTAACTTAAGACCTAAATTAATAAAGTACTCGACTTAATACGAAATCGATAGGTCGGGTTTAAATACTACTAGTTCCTATATAAGTCTTTATAAAGACTTAAGTTTAAAAAGATAAGTCTAATAACGCGGAATAAAACTAGGTCGCCGCGAGGATAATAGAATTACTCTAATACTAAATATACGTATATATAGAACTAAGCGTAGTAGTATATTAGAAGCGCCGGTTAAAGTAGCGACTATAGTTACGGAGAAAAATAAGGCTACTAACTATACTTACCGACTACGAGATACGGAATTAAATACTATATATAATATCGACTACGAAGTCTATTCTACTCTACGAGTATAACGTAAAAGTAAATACTTTCTTTACTAAGTACTATAGCGAAGATATATTAGTACTATATCCTCTTTATTATTACTAATCGAGTCGAAGTTACTCTATTTAGTACTTACTAACGCCTCCTAATCCGCCTCTAGCTACTTCTACTACTAACTAACTATATTATTCGAAGGCTCGAACGTAGTTAATATTAGTAGCGCCTTCTTTATAAGCGAATCCTAAGCCTATTACTACGCGTTACGCTCTTAAGAACGATAGTATATAATATTACTAAACGTCGAGGAATCGTAGAACTAATTATATCGGCTTTAATAACGCGCTATACTAAAGTCGCGCTTATAACTAGTTCTAGCTACTAGAATAGAGAGGATATTCTAAGCTATTAGCGCGTAACCTAGATATTCTAATACGATTATCTTCTATAACCGGAGCGGATACTCTATAGAATAGGTAGCCGAGTCCTTAAATCTAGCGTAATAATAACGAGATATCTCGTCTAAATTAGCTAATAGCTATACGGTCTACCGCGGCCGTCTAGATACCTTTTAATTAGAGTCGGAGTTATTATTATCTAATCTACTATAGAGACCTATTACGAATAATATCGCGGAGCGATATAAGGCCTTTTTCGGCCTAGACTAAGATATAGCTACGAGAGGCTTATATCGCGCGTATTCGACCTAGAATTTTAACTAGTAGTAATCCTTAAAGAAGGAATTAAGTCTCTCGCTAAAGAACGCCTCGCGGTCCTAGAACGCCCGTTTTATTACTAGATTAAGAAGAATCGCAATGCTATATATATCGCCGAATCGCTTCTAAGTAGTAGTATAATACTTCTCGAGCTTTATCTATATAGCTTATAAGGTAGAATAAATCTCCTTTTACTAGAATTATATTTTATATTTAAGTTTCTTATTCGTAATATCTAGGATATCGAATAAGGTATTATAGTAGCTAAGAACGAGGTAGATTATTAGCCTCTTTATCGTACCGATTTATATCGTAGCCTTAGTAAAAGAAGTAGTAAGGTTAATAATATATTTAACTCTCTTCTATTCTATAGTAGTTAGCTTAAGTTCGGGCTAACCCTCGTTCTTAATATACTCGTCGATAATATCTCGTAGTTAAGAACTATATATTAGTATAATCGTAGTTAAGCTCTAATAGGTCTTTATATCTTATATTAGGCGTAAAACTCTATTAGGCGTCTTCTTCTACTATTTATACTATTTCGAGTATAGATATAGATCTACGATTCTCTTTTACTATAGTACTATAAAAGTCTCGAAGCGTTAAGTACTAGAGTTTACCTTAACTATAAGTTTATAGAACTTTATAACCTACGAAGTCCTATTATATACCTTTACGCGGCCGTAGGTAGAAATAGGTACTTTTAGAGTACGCTAGTAAAGTATAGAGTAAAATAAGATAATCCCTCGCTATAGTCGTACTAAAACTACTAAAATAACGACTAAACTAGAACGATATAAACTAGAATATAAGGGAGGGAAGAGAGAAATAGAAAGAGAAGTAAAGAAGTAAAAAAAGAAGATAAATAAATAGAAGGAGAAGTAACTACTCTAGCTTAAGAAATACTATTTAAACTATAGTAAGGAGCCTTAGAGAAAAGGGACAAAGGTAGATCCTTTTTAACTAGAATAACCTACTACTTAGGACTAGGAGCCCTAAGTATTACTCTAAATAGGTATAAAGGCCTATATAACTCTATCTACCTACTTATACGACTTAGACTATAATACTACTAACCTTTCTAGATTCTAAATTTATTTTTATATATATAGGGGTTAGCGCGCTAAGCCTTAGTAAAGCTTAGCGCATACTAGTATAGAAATTCTAGGAATTCTTAGGCATCGGCCTATAATATATATTTTAACGCGAATAAGAGCAAATAAGGAGAGAGTTTTTTAGCCTAGAAGGCTTTTCTCTCGTAAATAAGGTAGTTAGGCTTACTAGTAAGCCTACTCGTACTATATAGTCTTCGACTTCTAAAGTACGTAAATAGAATAAAATTATTAGCTACTATAGTTAGCGATATTATATAATATATCGCTTACCTAATATAGCGTATACTAATATATACGACTATATACGAATAACGATAGCTATAGACGTACTCTAGAGCTAGAACCTATCGTATACGTTACTTAGAATAACCTTACTATTACTAGCCGAAAAGGGTAACTACTATATACTTATACCCTCGACGACTACTTATCTACTCGTCGCTAATAGTTACTTCTTAGCTTATATTATCGAGGACCGCTCGTCTTCTTAGCGCGGACGATTGCTTCTTAGTTTATACTATCGACGACTACTAGTCTTCTTAGCGTCGATAGTTACTTCTTAGCTTATACTATCGACGACTACTCGTCTCCTTAGCGCTAACGGCTACTTCTTAGCTTATACTATTAATAACCGCTCCTCTCCTTAGTATTAAAGTAGTATCGATAATTATTTTTTCTCTTCTACTATTATAAACGACTTAGTTCCTCGATATAAAAGTAGGCTAAAGAGTCTATTTTTCTATTCTACTACTATATTACGACTACTTAACTAGTAATACTATAGAGTACTAGTAAGTCTAGCTCTTTCTCTTCTATAGTCTTTTATATATTCGTAAAGAACTTCGAATAACGAAATATATATACTATAGTTAATATTATTTATATAATACCTAGATATAATCTATACTATAGTAAATATTTACGTCTATTACTATATTCTATAGAGTAGCGAAAGCGATTATAGCGTTTGCGTAACCGTAACTTCTACTAGGTAAAGATCGGTAAGGGTATTCTAATATAGTAGTAGAATACGATATAGTTCTACTATATAGCGCTATTAAACTCTAACCCCCCCTTTATAGGCCCACGTATTCTAGCGGTCGTGCACGATTTTCTAGTACTCCTATCTGCTCTAGCTCTTCTCTCTCGTACCTCTATCTATTTACTTCTTTTAACTCTTTAATATCTCTATCTATACTACTCGATACCTTCTTTTATTTCCTAAGCGAACTCTAATATAGAGTTTAACTCGAGCCCTCCTCTACGAGTATATCGTAATATAGATACTAATATACTACTATTAGTACTACCTCTACGCGTAGGAAATAAGGCTACTAAGTAGCGGCGAATATAGCTACTAAAGGCTACGGTACTAGACGACGAGTCTCGTAGGAAGGTAGTCGTTCTACGGAAAAAAGCGATAGCTATAAAAACGATATAGCGACGAACGAGAGCTAGTAAGTCCGGTATCTTAAAAAGGTAGTTAAAGCTAGGGATAGTAGCCTTACGAGAGATTCGTAAGCTTTAGTAAACGATAGCTTTATATATCCGAAGGGTCCCTTTTTAGCGCGTTATCCGCGAGATTATAATAGATAAAAGTAGTAGCGATATTATTAAAATTTAGGTAGTAGTACTTAAATACTTATAGGAAGCGGCAGAGGTATTTCTCGTTATAGAGTTCGAGATTTCTAACCTTCTAGCGATCTACGCGAAGTGCGTTACTCTATAAGCGAAGGATATATACCTATATAGTTATTTACGCTACCGGTTTACTAGCTAGAATAGAGAAGAGAATAATAATATAGGTATATAATACTAGGTTACCGACTATAATTACCGACTATAAAGAGCCTAGTATACGTTACTATACTTAGAAGCTTAGAATTAATATATATAGCGCGGGTAAAGCCGTAGCTAGCGCGCTAGCGAGCCTAACGTCCGCCTTAGCTAACCTATATACTCTTACCGAACTATTAGTAATACTATTACCTCTACCTCCTTAAAACTTATCGGCGGTCGCGCTTTATTAGCCTATTATTATCGCCTTTCTTTTTTATACTTCTTAACGAATTTTCGTATTATTTATTTGTTTATTTATTATTTATTTATTCTATTAACGTGCTATAGAAGTCGAAGACTATATAGTACGGGTAGGCCTAATACCTAACTAGTCGTAGAAGAGAGAGAAAAGCCTCCTAGGCTAAAAAACTCTCGGTCGTAGAGGTGTCTTATTCGCGCTAAAAACGGATATTATAGGCCGATACCTAGGGGAACTAGAATTTCACTTGGTGTGGCTTGGCGCCAAGCGCCAAGCTACTAAGTGCCAAGCCCTATATATAGAATTTTAGTATCTAAAATTAGTTCTAGTAGTAGATATAGCTAGTATAGTATATCGAGTTAGTATAGAAGGCTTTATATCTATTCGAGTTATCCTAGAAGGCCTCCTAATACCTCTAGGCTATATATATTCTAGATAGGAAGAGTCTACCTTTCTTTCTTTCTTTTATAGCTTTTTAGCTATAAGATAGCTTCTCTCTACCTTAGTAGCTACCTCCTCTCTTTACTCCTATTCTATCTATCTCTATTCTATCCTCTCTTTTCTACCTTTTCTATAGTAGGGTTCTGCCTTAGTTCGTAGAGTAGTCTTAGGGTTATCTTAGAGTAGTTCTTATCTTATCGAGTATATAGCTAGTAGTAGCGAAGTAGGATTATCTTATATACTCTTATACTTTACTAGTATACTCGAGAGTATCTATTTCTACCTACGGCCGCGTAGAGGCGTATAATAGAACTTCGTAAGCGAATTTTCGTATCGCGCGTATAAAGAATACTACTACGTATATTAATCGTAGCTTAATCGACTACTTTTCTCTCGCCTCTCTACGTATTTATAATAGCTTAACTTCCTACTAATAAGCCTAGCTAGTTCGCCGAGTAATACTTCTCTAGCCGAGATATAGCGTCTACTCCTCCTTTATTTAAAAACCTTTCTTTACTCGAAAACCCTCCTACGAATAATAGTAATATCGACCCTAGACTTCTTAGTAACTAGGCGCTCTCTTCCGACTAATATAGCGCTTCTATCCCTCCTCTTTTAATTTCTAACTCCTCTACTTATAATAGTAATAGCTAAGAGGCTACTAGTAGAAACGACTAGAATAGTTCTTATAGAAATACGAATAGTAATAATAGGAATAACGAAGATAACGGCTCTATTATTAATATCGACGATAGTAATAGCGATAAGAGTAATAGTAACGAGAGTATTATATTACTTACTCCTCTCTCTTAGCTTTTTAGGAAGGCTCTATAGAAAACTATACTAGGCGGTCGGCCTCGTCTCGATAAGTAGAAGCTCGCTTACTAAATAGCTTATAAGAGATAGATCGAGAGGGATAATATAGCTATAGTAGTAGTAGTAGTAGTAGTAGTAGTAGTAGTAGTAGCTAGAAATATAGTAGATAGAGATATAGTAAATAACGGAATAAATAGTAGCGTAGTAGCTAGAGGAGCAGTAGGTAGAAAACGATTACTAGGTAGAAAACGAGTAGCGAAAAAGGGACTAGCTAGAAAGAGAACGGCTAGAAAAGTACCGGCTAAAATAGTAGTAGTAAGTAGAGGAGGTCTAGCTTATAAAGCTAGTATATAGAAGACTTATCGCTATAAGCTAGGTAGTAAGTTATATAGTCGGCATTTATAGTTAGTATTACTAACTTATACTCTAGCTATTACGCTCCGAGAGATCCGTAAGTACTAGAAGTCTATAGATCTACTTATACTAAAGCTACCCTTTAGCTACCTCGTCTACGAAGTTTACTACGACGTTTCTAGAGGCTTAGCTATTTCTAAAGGAGGTTACTACTAGTAGGCGAGCGCCCTTAGTACTCTATAGGAAGCCGCCGAGAGTGCTCTAGTCTACCTCTTCTTAAGTATATATATTCCTAGTTATTTTATATTCGATCGATATTAACTATATTATAGGTACTAACGTTACCGCGATTTACGTAAAGCGAGTAACTATTTAGTAGAAGGATATAAAGTTTATTATTAGCCTACTCTCGTCTTAGAGAATTAATATATTTAGTAAGAGATAAATCTCTATAGTATATATAAGGAAAATCGTTATAACTATAGAGGGTATATATAGTTAAAATCGTTATAAGTAGAAAGGTTACCGTAGTCGGTATTTATAGTTAGTATATATATAGTTATACTAAATCGTATAATATACTATATTAAATTAAATATATCTTTAAAACCCGTCGCTTTCTATACTTTCTACTTCCTCTAGTTTCTATCTATTTATAACCCTCGATTTTCTATACTATATTCTATCGAATCTTATATTTCTATTAGGACCTATCTTTAGACCTATTATTAGACCCGAGTCGGACCTATCTAATACTTATATTTATTAAATAGGTCCGGAACTAGGTAGGAACCGGCTAGGACCCGACCTAACTATTATAGTTCTATATATTTAGGTCCTAGACCCGACCTAGACCCGTCCCGACCTATTCTAACCTCTAGTTCTTAGTCGTAAGTAAAGTAAAGTCTAAGAGTAAGAGGAAGTTAGAAGCGGCCCGTCTCTATAAAGCTAGCTCTAAGTAACTAGGAAACTAGCTAGAAGGAAGAGTAAATAGGATAAGTAAATAGTAAATAGCGGGCCGCGCGCTAGCGCGCGTATTATATTTAGTCTAAGGTGCCTCTAGTATCTCTCTTCCTCTAGTACGTTTCGTTCTATAGCTTAAACTACGAGTTTCTAGGACTCTACGGCCTTCGGGCACCTCTATTTATCTTTAGGCTCTTACGCCTTATATAGGACGAGAGCTACTAGTAGCTAGTACCTTATATATAAGAGAAAAGCTTCTTAGGCTAAAAAACTCTCGCGTTTTATTTATAAAGAGCAAAGCTCTAATTACTAAGTACTAGCTTCTCTAGTACGAAGGCTTAGCGTACTAACTTGGGGGGCTGGAACTATGCTATTCCAAATCAGGTGCTAGCAGAGGGTAAAGAGATCATTACGCAGTTCTCGAGGTCTCGAGGAGCTGCCAGGTCTGCGAAAAGCCGCGTCGTAGTCATTGACCTTGACCTGATACCGAGTGACGACGAGGAAGACGAAGAGCCGCCGGAAGAAGAGAATCCATCCTCATCCAACGTTCCCCCCCAGCCAGCACGATCGAGCAACAACCTGTAGCGGAGACGAATTGGACGCCATCCTATCGACTATCCGACTCGTTGTTCGATGCTGCATTCGTCCGGGTGAAAATCCTGTCGTGTCCCTTCGCGGCTGTTACACGTCTGCGAAACTGTTCGAGCGAATCCAAGCCAGTATTCCTGGAAACACGGGACAGGCGAGACGAATTCAGGACCTTCAAGTGCTTGTGGTCCGCCTTCCTGGAGAGCGTAAATTTCGTGTTCGCAAGGGCCAGGAGCTGGACTTCCAGATGCTCGTCCATGAAATGGTCTGCGAAGGGGTGCGCGAGGCCTTTGTCGAGATTCACCGATCCCTGGCGTGAGGAGGGAACAAAGGAATCGGCCTCTGGTGCTGCTGTGTCTATCGCATGCTTGACCGTACAGCAAGCAATACCTGGATATATCTCAGCGGCTTCGTAAAATGCAGCGTACCATGCAGCGCTGGCGAATACGTCGCAAACGAAATGATGACAACTGCAAGGTGGCTACAGCAACAGAATTGCCTCGACTCGTACCAAATGCTACATGCTTTTGTCATGCGCCGCAACTGGCGGCTTCAATACTGTACATTACAACTACTGCTTGGCAGAGCCTACTTCTTCAGCAACTCCTCGGCCTGTTTCGACCTCTTCTCAAGCACCTTGGCTAACTCGTCGACCGTTTCCTTCCCAAGCTTCTGTGCTTCCGGTCCCTTGGACTCTGCAGCTTCCTTGAGTTTCATGATCTGGGGGATGATCTGAGAGCCATTCGGCACTGCATCCAGCCAACTCGATAAAGCCCCGCCAGAATACTGGTCGGCCTTCTTCTTGGCGCTGCTTGGACGTTAGTAATCGACACAGTAAATTGGAGAATGGAGAGTGGCTTACTCCTTCACATATTGCTCTAGGCCGCGAGTGCTGCCGCTCTGCACAGCAGTTCGGACCTTGTCGACGATATCCGAAACATTCCCGGACTTGATCGTGTCCATGTTCTCCTCGACAAACTTCTTTACATCTTGGTTCTTCTCCAGAAGTGGCTTGATCTGTTCATAGCCAGCGTCCCAGCTCTTGCCACCAAGCTTCTTCAGCTCTTCTGTCTTTTCCTGCAGTAGCTTGTAGGCACGCGTGACGGCATCTGCGCTTGCGCCCGACTTCACAATGTCGGAGACTTGGTTGAATGTGTCGTCGACTTGCTTCTTCGCCTCAGGGCCAAGTCTGTCACCGAGCTGCTTGAGCTGATCGAATGAGCCGCCAAGCTTCTGCTTCAGCTCTGGATGGTTGTCGAGGATCTGCTGCGAAGCATCTCCAGCAAGATCGGACAGCTGACCAAGGCGCTTGGAAAGGATGGACCAGATATCGTTGATAGTCTCGATGCCTGGAGAATTGTTGTTAGGCTAGGTATACAAGACGAGAACGAGGCATGGGTCAAATGCTTACTGGCACCCTTCTTCTGTGCGGCTTCACGCAGCTCCTCATATGTAGCTCGAGCAATTTCGTTGAACTCCTTCTCATGCTTATTGCGGATCGCTTCGAGATCCTTGAAGGAGGAGTCGACGAGCTGGCGGCCACCGGGCACGAAAGCCGAGTACTTTTCAGCGACCTGGCGTATCGAGCCTAGTACATCATCGTTTTGCGGCTTCAGCTCTGCAAGCTGTTGCTTGATTTGCTCTGCCGCATTGTCGACATAGCTCTTTGCCTGTTGGGAGGTGTTGACAACGGTCTTGGCGCCAGAAAAGTAGTAGTACGAATAGCCGAGAGCGAAGACGGTTGCGCCTCCGATGAGACCGCCCGTGAGTGCCTGTCCACCTCCGCTCTGTGGTGCTGGCGAGGGCGCCGAGTCTGCAAAGGTGCGTCGGAGGGACTGGCGGGGAATGGCGGAGGTGCGAACGGCGCGTGCGGCGCGTGGTGCTGTGCGTGACCCGAACATGATTGCGGCGGTGAAGGAAGTAGAAGTGGAAGCGGGTGGAGGGAAAGTGATGAACAGAGTGACCTACCGTGGCAGCGTGATGGAAGCCTTTTCTCCCATCGTTATTACTACGTGTTGATGACGGAGTGAGGCTGGGAGCAAGCAGAACGGCGGGCAATGACGATGAGCGTTGAGTCTTGGCGGGCAGGCACATCTCCACCTCCACTTCTCCTCCCACGCACAACACTCGCACACTCGCACTGACATCATCGCAATCAACAACATTGAATGCATTGACAGCAGGAGACCGTAACCACGAAGCCAATCTGCATAATGCCTGAGGCGTCTTTGATGTGGAGCATTCCCGGGCCGAGCGAGAGGAATGGGGAACGTCTTACACAAAGCCATCCATTCTCGGCGAGCGGAGGCTATCTTCCATCCATCATGCTATTCACGTCTGATGAGCACCGACGGCTGTTCCAAGATGTCGACCTCTTGCACGAGACTGGCCGAAGACAGCGCTTCAGATCACACCCCATCTCGTCCACCACGTCCTGGTCGCCGGTGGCTTCTTCTGTAGACAAAGGTGAGTGGGTGCTAAACTTCTCGAGCAGGTCTTCTGCCGAATCCGGAAACATTGAATTGTGCTTCCTGTGCACAAAGAAGAGCACTACGTAGAATTGGAGCGGAAAGATGGCAAACCGCCCTCGTTGTCCAGAGAGCATCACCCTCATTCAACTGTGCCTCACACATGACTTCGATCGTCTGACATGGCACCACTCACCCGGGCGAGGTCAGCAGCAGCGAATGCATCTGCGTCGGTGCCAGCTCCAGCAGCTCCAGCAGCTCCAGTACCGGCACCGGCGCCAGCAAGCCCACGAAGACGTGCACCAAGGGCAGCTGCAGCGCCTGCACAGTCGTATACTCCCTCTTACGCCCCGTACGCTCCGCGTACCAGGCATGCAGCCCCGATCTCACTCACGACCGGCAAATTCAGAACACCCGAGCCAACGGATGGTCCACCCGTCACTGCAGGAATGTTCACTCCCCTTGTTAAAGTACCAACAACAACCCCAGGGTCGACGGCGAGAGCGTATCGACAGGTCATTGGCGTCAGCTTCCCCAGGCTTGGGCCTCTCCTGAGAGAAGGCTATGTACGCTATGTTGGAGACGAACATAATCAAAGGGGGAGAGTTGAACAACTGCCGACCTTGCCCATCGGCGCTCGAACAGTGCACGAAACTCTTGGTCCACGATTTTCAGTACCGATTGCAAGAACCGTGTCGAGCTCGAGCTCCAGCGACTACGAACCTGAACCAATTGTTCCACCCTACATTCCACCGGAGACGCGAGAGCATAGGCTTCAGAAGGCTTTCGTCCCATCTCGGCGTGGGACGCTAATCTGGCTGGCTCTCCTCATGTTTGCTTGGCTGGTTGTTGTTGATCCTGGAAGCTGGAAAGCAAGTCTCAACCTGAGGAAGATTGAAGTGGGAAGTGACAGCAACGTCACCCGAATCATGATTGACCCCCTTGGTACATCTCACATTGGAGAAGTCTCCCGCATCACGCTATCGGTCAATGAATTCTGTAAGCCTCATGGCGGCGGGCCAGGAACCACTTCAGGCATTGCGAACAAAGTCAATCTAAGTGTGAGGAATTTTCTGCAGTGGATTGATCTGATGAGGCAGTCAACAGAACCTAAGCTGAGGTATGCTCACGTTCCCTTGCGCATGTTTGGATCAGATTCCGACTTACACATGCATAGATACCTCTACGACATGTTTTACGAAAGGGTCGAGGAAGCCCACATAACCGCGGAGCTTTCCGAAGATGTAGAAGCTCGCATGTGCAAGTTTGCTGATGATCTCAGGGATCAAGGTCTTGGTTACGAGGATACTCGCTCATTTGCGGCAAGACTCCGAGGCTACCGAGAGAGAGCGAAGAGCTTGCGACCAGCCAAGGGCCACGAGCATGCAAATCAGGCGTGGGGTGTTGCAAAATCCAGCGATTGGGACCACAATTTAGTCGAAGGCGTCTTCACAGATCTCAAACAATACTTATTGAAACAGCAGCAGCTCGCAGACACCATGGCCTTGGAGTCTCGCGAAATATTCCAAAAGTACGCAAGATTCATCGGGTCCTACCGCATATACCAGGAGCATCCCGGCAACGCCGAATATCATCGACAGCGTGCTTGTAACAGTATCAATGCGAGGAAGCGGCTGCGGTTTAGCGTCAGTTGTGACAAGATATCTCATCCTGAGCTACTCTCTGAAGTCAAAGGGGGCCGCGATTCTGTCATACGGTGGTCAGTGGCGTCCCAATGCTACCTCAAAGAAGCTCAGACTATCTGGGGAAACTACGCCAAGCACCTTGAAGACGGACTTTCGCTCCTTGAAGACCTGCCTAAACTGAAAAGAGAATTGTCCGCTGAAGGCATTCCAGCCAGGATCGACCACCTCACGTCTCTTGTCGACAGCTTGGCGAATCAGGCCGATAGAACAGCCATGCTCTTACAAGACGCCTACGAGAGGAAGTACACTGTTCCCGTGGACTTGGAGGCGGAACTTGATGATCGAATCACCCCTGGCAGCCTTCCCAAGCCAGGGCCTTGCACTGCTTGTAACGAGCGCTCACTGTCTTCATGGTCGTCTTCGTCATCGATGGCGGCTTTGTTGGATGAGGCATTGTCGAGCTCGACTGATAATGAGCGATCTGCGGAGACGGCAATACCGACGTGGGCCTCAATGAAGGCTACACACCTGACAGATTCGAAGGATCCTCAGAAGGGTCCAGAAACGACGACAGCGACGCAACGTGTGAAAGTCGTCAATGTTATGGGGTAGTTGTGTACCTGATTCTGATACACTTTCCTTTCTCGTAGCTGATATTACCAGAATTTTATTCTTGCAGCTTTCAGGTGACAATCAGATGGCATTTGCGTGCAGTAAAAGTAGTTGTCATTTCCCATGTCTTCCACCATCGTGGCACGAGGCGCGCTTTGACTCTCTTTCAATTGGAGTGGAACTTGCTACACCGCCCGTACACAAGAATAACATTCACTTGCTATATGCAACTGCAGCCCATCCATACATCCAACATCTCTCGAAGCCCAGACCCTGTGCCCGGGAGAACAAAAAAAGAAAACAGAGATTTCTCCAAGCAAGACCTTACTCGCGCTTTAAGCGTAGAAGAAACGATAACTTCGCTTTGCCAGTGTCGAGTTCCCGTCAGTGCCACTGCCCGGGGCAGGAGGGCTTCCTCCAGAACCACCGCTTCCGCCAACAGTGAAATCAATACAGCTCTCGTACGTCTGGTCCACAGGCGGCGGAGCATTCCAGTACATCTGGATCACACAATCGCCCGCGGTCGAACACTTGCTGCCGAGGTTGTCTGGGATGGTGATGGAGAATTCCTGCAACAAAGAATGGGAAGTTGTTCATTAGTATCGAAAAGGATTTTTCGTTGTTGTTGTTGTTGTTGTTGTTGTTTTTTTTGCTGCTTTGTCGTTGGGAGGGGGAACTAAACGGCAGAAAAGAGAAGCGGGGAATTATTGGGGGGAATTCGGAACGTACGGATTCGCTCGCCACGCTAGGACGAGATGTGAGAGCGTACTCGTCCCATTTCTTCAAATCTGCGGCGATGATGGAGTTGGTCGCCGTTTCGACGATGGAGACGTTGGCGTAGCCGGAGTGAGGAGCGCGAATGGCGAAATTGAGAGGGACTTCTTGGCCCGCTGTGTATTTTTGAACATTGTCCGTGTTGTCGTCGTACTCCATGCCCTGTTTTCGTTTCGTTAACAATGAACGGATGCGGTTTTCTTGTATGTCAGTTGGCTTGGGGATGATGCATACTTTGCAGAGCCATAGGCCACAGGCCTCAGCGTCGAAATCTGGTTGGTTGGCGACCATTTGCAACAGGCCCTGGATGTTGCCGTTGACTGCAGAATGCAAGAAATTAAATATCAGCATGTGTCTCTTGGATTTTGCTGCATCAGTGCTTGTCTGGCCGAAATTCCTTACTGTCGCCTTTCATCATGTTGTAGGCTTGCGAGCCGCATGCGGCTTCGTAAGCTGGACCGGGCTGGCGGGCAATCGGGGCCACAAAATAACCATGAGCAGAGACGAGCTCGAGGAAAGCGGCGATGGCGGCGAGATACTTCATCTTTGCTGCTATTTGTCGAAAATCTGTGTTAAAGAGCACCCAGTGTTCGTGCAATGAATGTGATTCAAAAAGAAGGTGATGCTCACAGAGCTGTGGAGGTGCTGGGCTGAATGATGAGTGTCATGTCAAAGCAAGCACAGTGCTTATATATCGAGTAGGTTTGGAAATTCCACTCTGTGTAGTCGGTTAAAGGTGCCGCTGCAGTCTCGCATATACATCATGGGCGCTACGGGTAGGGTGAGGTTGGAGCGGAAGACATGACGATACGGGAGAAATCTGCAGCCCGCACTCAAGAGCGATTTGGATTGATCTGTGGCGAGAGCTTGTGCGGGACTTGTCTGCCTTAGTGCTCATATAGGTGCGGGAACTCAGTGATTCCGCGTGTTGGTCTGGTATCAGGGTAGCTGTATCTGAAACCGACGGAAGCGAACATGGCTTGGCTTGTTGAGAACGTGAAGGCAATGACTTAACAAGCAATGCGCATCGGTTCGTGATGTTGAGTATAATGAGGTGTACACATTACATTATATGCATCGCTGGCGAGCAATCTGCCTTCTTGGCCGTAGTTCGACCCAGCGCTCCATTGAGGTCGACACTCGTTGGGATGGAGGTGTTAGCAGAGCGAGCGCCACTTCGAGCGCATTTGGGCTGCGTGACGTAGACAGAGGTGTTACAGCTTGAGAACATCAATGCTCTTAGCCACTGCTTCGAGCTTCGGGTAAATCTCATCGATCATGTCCTTTGCGTCTTTGAGCAGAATGTCGCTGTTCGCCATCGTTTGATGATACATTTTCTCAATCATCCGACCAAACGGAGAGTCTTTGCCGAATGAGAAGTCCAGCATTTCCCGCGTCTCCATCAGGAACATCATATACACGACCCGAAGATCCAGTCCGCCCTTAAGAGTCTCGGCGAAAAGTTCCCGGTGGTGTTGAATATTCGGGTTGCAAAGTGAGTTCGTTACAGTTGCCATGACGAATCCATCAATCACGCGATCTGGATAGAACTTCTCTAGCTGGCCACTCAGGAATGGCGTGATTTCAAAGTACATCTTGAGGCCAACTCGCCATGCCTGGTACGTCCGAGCTTGCGATATGTACAGGACGAGCAGTTGTCGGAGCAGATGTGGCACAGGCTGGCGCGTGATATGCCACATCCCACTATTGATAACCAGTTTCAAAGCATCCTTGATCTCATCCTCGCTCGCAGTCTGGTTGGCTTTGTTGTGGTCGAATGTGATGCCAGAAGTCGAGAAAGCGTCTGCCTGGATTGCTGCTAGCCTCTTTTGAGCAACATCGCTGTTCGCAGGGATGAAGAATTTGGCCAGTTGGTTTTGATGCCGTTGCACCAGTCCATCAGCGACTTTTAGAAGTTTCTCGTCCACTCGTACCGTAGGACTAGAATCATCGCCCCACGCATCGGCGGATTTCAGGAACTTGTCTTCAACGTGCACGGCTCCTTTCTTGCATTTCGGACAACGGCATGAAAAGAAGTAAGACTCCTCGAGCTCGGCCTGTCGTACAGAGAACGGATTTGTGATGTCGACATATTTCATGAAAATCTCCTCGCCTTTCTTGATCTTCTTTTGCGCGCGCAGCAAAATCTTTGGCTGATTGAATGTGACTGCTGTGTTCGGGAAATCGCAAGAATGGTTCGCACTGCACAGGAT
Organism: Cercospora zeina; assembly: GCA_022702355.1. Taxonomy (NCBI): domain Eukaryota; kingdom Fungi; phylum Ascomycota; class Dothideomycetes; order Mycosphaerellales; family Mycosphaerellaceae; genus Cercospora; species Cercospora zeina. Next base: position 2,389,718 of record JAKLWX010000005.1, read on the forward strand.
CGGATCGAATCCAATACCGAGCTTGGTGTCATCCATGGCACTGCTGAGTTGCAGCGTGTTGCTCATGATGTTGAAGAAGAAAGCCTTGGATATGGCATTCGTATCCATGTCGCCCACTTTGGGCTCGCCAGAGTACTTGTATGCGCCGTACGCGAGCATGCTGAAGTCTTCAAATCTTCCAGCATCCCAGTGCTTGATCTCGTCCAGCGCTTTCGTGTCGGATGCCGGCTTGAATTGCAGAATGTCGAGCAGAAGTTCGTCTTTGCCTTCCGGATCGGCCTTCAGTCGACCGAGCAGCTTGATGACAGCACGCACGCCATGAGGCAGATCAGGTCTCTCCGCGGGTGCGATGATCTTGCATTCATATTTGTGCTCTCGCTTCCAAGCACGAGTCTGGCAGATCTTGGAGCAGTATCGAACGCGTTTGCAACCTGTACATTGCTTCGTCTCGATGTTGGAAGCCGGAAGTCCCAGAGCAACAGCTTTCGCTCGTTCTTCCGCAGTCACTCCTTTCAGGAAACACCATGCACAGGTGTCGGACAAGCGGTCGGTGTCAAGCTCGGCAACATAAGGTCGGTCCAGCGAAAGGACGACTTCGCCCGGCTCAAAGTCCCTTTTCGCGAACAAGCCACGTCCGGCGTTGTCGATGCCGCTCTTCTTGACTTCAATGTTGGCGGCCATCACGGTTCCGTGGCGTTTCTGCGGGTGACGAGTGGTGTGAGCAGAGCGAAAGACTTGCAATTTCGTCCTCGTTCTTTTGCAAGCCAGGGTGTCCCCCGTTGTTCTCACCTTCTCCCCTCTTTTGTGCTCCACTTCACGCTTCCCTTTCGCCTCACATCAATAATCGCTGTGCAATGTTCACTTTCAGACATTGTTTGTTACATGCCCGCGATCATCATTCTATCTGTCATTTGTCGATTGACAGTCTGCGAAAGAGACCTGGGCATTTCAGGTATACGTAGCGAGTTGTGTGTTAAAATCAAAGCACGGCACATCATACTAATGGAACAAATACTGTCGAAATCGTTTTCTCATCTCGTACAAACGTTTCGGGGTTGATAAATTTTCCTCATGTCCCACGAGTCATCATAACTCGCTCTTCCTAAGCCCCCAAGGCTTTGCGAATAGCTGTGAAGTCTGGAGTTCCCCATCCACTTGCAGCATCCCAGCCCCTGGACGATGGGAAACCACCGGTTCCGCAACCCGTCACACTCCCCTTGGTGATATCATTGAATCCCTTGCCTTGACTCCGATACAACAGAGGGTTCAAGAAACCCAAAGGCCTCTTTCCAGCCGCGAGCAGCGCATCATTGACATTAGTCAACACACCTGCGGCAACAGGCGAAGAAACACTCGTGCCATCAACGGCGGTCAAAGCTCCCTTGTAGAATATCTGGAATCTGTATCCTTGGGCCGCAATGTCTGGGTAAGCGCGACCATTTGGGTTGTAAAGGCCCTTGTTCGCAGCGCCAAGGGTTCGAAGGTAAGACGACACGGCTTGGTTCTGGTATGAAGGACGAGAGAAGTACTCTGAGAAACCGCCTCCAGCGACATAGCCGTTTGTGGTGTCAAAGGCCACTTGCTCGGGGTTGACATCGCGGGTGCCGCCAACAGTAGTGACATAGGGGCAGGAAGCTGGAAATGCAGGGAGGAACTTGGTCGTGTTCTCGCCATCGTTGGAGACGCATGTTCCATTCTGACCGACGCCGTTGTCGCCAGAGGAGAAGAGGAGAGTGACGCCGCGGGCACCGAGTTGGGCCAGTTCGGCGCAGACACGGTTCGCATAGTTGCGAGGCACAGTCTGTTCGTCGTCACCATAGGAGGTCGAGATGACGTATGGGATATCCTTCTGCTTCAAGACATAGTCGAGCCAGACGAGATAAGGCTCGTTCATGTTCGTCGGCGTCAGAAGATCTGGTATGAAGGGAGGAGAGCCCCCGGTGCTGTAGGAAGTAAATCGCGTTGGGTAAGCAATGCCTCCGACAGCTTGCACATCCAGGTTGGCTTCCACGCCCTGGTCATTCTGATCATTCGAAGCATCTGCAATGATTTGGCGTGTGAACAAGTAGGTGGGATCAGAGCCTGGACGTTGCGCAGCCATGTACAGCTTGAAGTCGCTGTCGGATGGCGTCTCGTTGAGGTAATTCGTGATTCCAGCGTAATTCTTCCGTGGTACCTTTGGGGTGTAATCTACCGTGTTGTAGAGGGAACGGACGCACAAACTGGAGACCGTCTGTCCTGCAACGCAGACGAGGCTGACGTTGGCATTGGGGTTCGCGGCAGCAGCATCGACAGAGGCGACGCGGCTGGCACCAGCTGCAGGAAGCTCGCTGTCTGGCACGCCAAAGCTTGCAATCTTGACAGTACTCCCGTGATGCTTTGGGTTGCCAAAGTAGTTGGTGGGCTGGATCACATCAATGTGGCCATGTAGAGATCGTGGCAGACTGTATTGTGTTGTGCGGACGACCAGCTTGCCATCCTCATGCCGATATTCGTGGTACTCTGTGTCAAGCAGGCTTTCGACCTTGGAAAGCGGCAGGGCAATGGTGATCCAGTCCTTGGGCGGGCTGTAATGCAAGTTGTCTGCAGCAATGCCGTGGCTCTGTCGTCATCTCAGCGGGAAGAATCGTCAACGACGCTGCTCGGTGCACTCACCTCCAGCCACTGCTCAACAGCGGACAGCGTCTCCTCTTCCGGAGCAGTGAAAGTGTGGATGTCGCTCATGGACAGATGCTGCCCGTAACGCTCGTGCTCGGGATCGCTGACTTCATACAGCTCTTGCTCTAGGTGACCAAAAGCGGACTGCTTCAATGCAATGCGCAGGCTGACTGCACGGTCCTGGAGAGGGGTGAGCTAGTTGTACGAATGCTGAAGAGGCGTCGTTCGTACGGGACGGGGCTTGCCAATCTTCTGCCACCCCGGAGGCACAAAATGAGAGTTGTGCACCGCATAATCGGAACGATCGAGGACGGGTGCAGCCAGGACAGCCGCGAGGCCAGAAAGAGCAGCAGCAGAGATCGACTTCATCTTCACGCACAGTGCTCGCGCATGCAAAACGTGGACGAGATGCGCGCGAGGCAAGGGACGTTGGGTACACTTTATACCAGCCGCGGCCGCGGGGGCGACGATCTTTCCAGCGCGCAGATGGCAAGTGATGAGCTTCCAGCGTTGCCCGAGTCGACATCAGGTGCGCGGCCATGCCGTCCGCGCTGCCTGTTTCGTGCATCGCCGTGACTTGATTGCTCGTCCTGAGATGAGCCTCGTGCTAGCGTTGTGCAGGTACGACAGCTTCTGGAGATGCACACTGCGTGCAACGTGCAGCAATGATGAACGGTGCATCGTCTGGCGCGCCACTCACGTTGCACATGTTGCGAGCGGCCATCCTCTGGGCCCGCGACGCCAATAGAACACGACTCTCAGATGTCACAAGACATGCCGCTGCCGCCTTATCGCAGTCAAGCTAATGCTGCGGGCGTGCTTGGCCCACTCGGCGTCACGCTCCTTCCTGTTGTGGCCAAGCCGCGGGGAGGACCTCCTCCGACGTCATGAATGGCACGGAGGCGGTTCTCTCTGCTTGTGGCAACGGTCGTGCCGTCGCTGGGAAACCTGCTGCCCATCATTTCACTTGCCGTGCGGCTGTTTCGCAAAGGAAAGAGACTTGCCCAGCTGATCGGCATCAGCGTCAGAAACGAGCCGCCGGAGGGCGGTCGCAGAGGGAACATGAATGATGCACACGAACCACCATCGATATGATACACGTACAGACCTCGTCCTGCAAGATCCATCTCTTCTAATCCGTCTCCCCGCTCAGCTGTACACTCACTTCCCACCGCAAGCCCGCCAGCCTCCTGTGAATCAATTTGGTCACATTTTGTCGTATCCTCGTAAGATCATCAGTCGCCATGCCATACCCTCCTCTGCTCTTCCGGTACCGTAACTTCAAATTCGCCATGCCACTCCCGTAATGCACTTGCCAAAAGCAGGCTTCATCCACGTGCGTGATGTTGGCGTCGCAGTTCGCCAAGTCGTCCGCTATATTTCGCAGCGCGTGCTTGTCGTCGGGAGGACTACGTGCAGACATCAACAGCATCGAAGAGAGCGATGATCCGAGCCGGGTGCCAGTCAAGACCATGAAGCAGGCAATGATGACGGAGAGGACGAAGTCGAACGCTGCATAATACCGAGTTGTGAGGAATGGCAGGAGGAGGATGGCCAGTGAGCAGGACAGCGTGAGGAAATGCGAGGGGTTGCCCAGAATTCGACCCCATCCTGCGATGAGCCCTACGCGCATCGCTTTGCCCATACGTGCGTGGTTCTTAAGAAGAACCGCCGAAACCAAGGTGCTGCCGATAGACAGAAGACTGGCAAAGTCAACGTTCGCCGTTCCCACCCTCTCATGTGCGTGCGGCGAGTGAGCAACATGTGTTCCCAGGTTCTCCAGCGAGTGTTGGATGCCGTGGCTGATCACATCCAGTCCCATGAAGCCGATGAAGACTGCCATGCCGAACCCTGCCAGCACGTCTGCACGTTCCAGCCCGAATGGATGCTTGATAGAAGATCGCTTCCAGACCTCAAAATTCCCCATTACATCTACCACCACGCAGACTGTCGCGCCCGCGGCATCGAACAGCAGCAGCCGGCTGAGGGCTGTCATGGCCAGGGAGCCTGCTCCGGAGAATTGCACGTAGCCTGCAACGAGGAAGTGGCACATGCACCACGTCAACCGCGTCGTCTGCTGTTTCGTCATGCTCCACCACGCCTCTTTGCGTGTCGGCATAGGCAGACTGGCCGGCACCGACAGCGGCGTCCTGCTCGCTTGTGGTGCCTTAATGATGCCTTCCATGTGACTGGTGTGGATCGAGGAGTGCCTATACTTGTGTCCTCTTCTCCCCACCAGCTTTTCACTTTTGGCACCAGGCACTGCGGGGCTTCGCTCATATTGCACCGGCGTAAAGTTGAAAGGATTCATCCCAGTCGGGCTGCTTGCGGTGCCGTCGATGCTTCCGAAGCCGCCATCGGTCGAGGCAGTCTGCGGGGTGTAGGGGCTGTAAGTCGTGCCCGCGGGACTCAACCCATTTGTGATGCTGAAAGTCGCACTTTCGGGCGACAGCATGGAGGCAGTGGAGACTGTCGCACTGGTGTCTGGCCCTCTCTCGACGTACTGCGCCTCCCTCTTCCTCCGCTCGGGGCTATCATTGATGCCCGCCGTCCAGTCGTAGTCGTGATGTTCTTCGATGCTCGGCGTGAGGCTGCTCGTGCTGCCGTTGTTGCGATGCAGACCCAGTCCTATCGGCGCCGGTCGAGGCTTCAGTGCTGTGGGAGAGGGCGGTATGGGCGTGGGAGGCGTGGGAGTCCGAGGAGGCAGCGGGACGGGCAACGAGTCGGCAGACATGGCGGCGAGTACAGCGTCCCATGGGGAATAGAGCACAACGACATACACGTGCCGCCGACTTGTCCAAGCTCGACGGTGACGGTGGACGTGGTGATTCAATGTGCAGTGACTTCGGGGACGACATTGGATTTAGTTTATTCTAGGGGTAGTTCTACGCGCGGCGGAGCGGGCGCCGATGATGCCTGTCGATTTCCCGCGAACCCTCTCTCACGACACGCGGACCGCATCACATCCAACGCGACTGTGGCTGCCACCTGAAACCTGTGAGATATCGCTCGATCCGCACTTCCCGTCCGCCCAATGCGCCTGTCCGATGTCCGACTCCAGACCTGGCAGCGGCGACCGCCGTAGGACGACCGTGTCTGGTCCGCTCCCGAATCTCGACATCGCCGCCGACGAGGGTGACATGAGGCCGGCAGGCGTCAAATTGACCTGGGTTCCGCCGTCTGCCCCATCGTCGCCGATAGACGCACAGCATGCAGCTCCCCTCGCCAAGCGATCTGAACATCGACGCAGCCTCAGCGGCAACCTGTTGGCCAAGTTCAATTTCCTCAACCGTCACGGCGACGATGATAAGGACGGAGAGCTCAGACCGCCCAAGAGCCCGAAGAGCCGGAAGAGCATCGACGATGATGAGCCCACCACGTCGCCCGTCTCGCCCGTCAAGGGGGATGGCGCCATGGCCGCGGCCCTGAAGGCCACAAAGCAGCGCACAAGAAAGGGCTCGTTGCGCAAGACGGCCCTGCTGGGTACGAGGAAATTCGTGACTGAGACGAGAGAGCGGCGGAATAGTGTTCTGCAGCGCTCGCCTTCGACCAAGCAGGTCCAGCAGGCTTCAGCGGCGCACCTGAGCAATTTTGGCGGCGAGCTGATTTCCCAGCCCGCGCCTGCCCGAGAAAATGGCAGCGACACTCTCGCCAAAGGCATCGATTATGGCAACATTCCCGCGCCTGGCGATCACGATCACGATCGTGACGGCGAGTGGGATGGCTCCATTGCTGCCACTTCGAGACGACTTTCTCTAGTAACAGACCACGTGCATCAGCACGAGCAGCGCAAAACGCCGACGGAGCTGAAAAGTCCCCTTGACATGAAAAGCCCAACAAGCAACGGGAGTTACGCGAGCACCACGGACGACGACGATGTCCTGACCTTCCATCGTCCATCAACAAACTATTCCAAGTCTCATGCCTCCTCGACAAGTTACTTTCCTGAATCTTCTGTCTCACGCCGACCTAGTCATCGCAAGCACTCCCGCTCGCCTTTGTCACAGAATTTGACATCCACTCTTTCAACGTTTCCCTCGTCACCTCTCGCCCTCGAGCCTCACGATTACACGGAGACAGAGTACTGGGGTTGGGTGATCCTCATTGTGACCTGGCTTCTCTTCACCGTGGGAATGGGAAGTTGTCTGGAACTATGGAGTTGGGCTTGGGATGTTGGCGAGACGCCATACGCCCCGCCGGAGTTGGAGGACGATCCCACGCTACCAATCGTGGGCTACTATCCCGCTCTGATTGTCTTGACTGGTGTTGTTGCATGGGTATGGATCACTGTTGCGTGGATTGGCATGAAATATTTCCGGCACGCCAAAATCGAAGTGTGAGCGAGCATGTGGCGAGAATTGGAGAACACTCGGCTCCTTCCCCGCCTGCTAAATTTACAACAGTACCTGGGTCACTCCCAATAGATCCTATGTGTGGCGCAGGATGTGTCGACAGCCAAGTCAACACAGAGCCTTTAGGGGCGGGTTTTACGAGCTTCGAAAGGCCATGATGCCAGTGTGAAGCACTACAATTATGTCCATGGTACAGAAGTGACCGGCTACACCCAACGCCGCACAAACCAATTATCGAAACCATCCTTCGTCGGCCAGACGAACCATTTCCCCTCGGCGGCCAATTACATACTACCCCTGTACTGCTGGGTGACAAACAGAATTTCAAGCTTTGCATGCGAAGACTGGGCGGGGTAGTAAATCTCGGGAAGCGAAAGACGGAGGTTGGGAAGTTCGAACGAAAGATACCAAGAAACAGGAATTGTGCCCTGGGACTTTTGAATTCGAAACGAGGTACTTCGTCTGGGAAAACGAGGATGCTAAGGAGACTTGGCTGTCGAGTAGGAAATGGGGCTTCGAGACACTTTACGGGACAGGAGGATTGGGAATGAAGCTGAAGGAGCATATCCTGGCCAGTCAGATTAGCAGGTTGATGTTATGACAGTGCCGCCAATGCAAGGTTTGGCGGCCTTGGAGGAAGGGACCATGGCTTTGACTGCAGCCACTGGTTTGGTCGCTTTGGGTAGTTTGCTGGGCTGGTAGAATCAGAGAATGAGTCACAAGCAACTGATCAGTGTGTGAATGAAGTGAGCTGTTGTTCGTGATTTGCTCGCTTCATTCGGTCTTTGACTCGCCACTCAATATGCTAACGCACATTCCTCACACTTCGTCATGGCGAGGACAGGACAGAGCAGCAGAGTCAAGGAAGTCCCGAAACGAACGAGCAAGAATCGCCAGTCTACATCCAAGAAGAAGAGCAGCGAACCAGCACTCTCGGTGAAGAGCAAGATCACCAAAACCAGAAAAGCGCCGCCTGCAAAATCAGCAGAACCTGAACACCTTCCCAGCCCAACTCCCGACTCAAACAACAGTTCTATCGCAATGCGGACGCTCTCCTCCGACCAACATGGCACCATCCATCTCCCCCGACAACTTCTCCGCGACAGATCGTTTGTCATCGATCCCAAATGCCTCGAAATCAATTCCCAGCACCTAGACAACCTAGCAGCCTCAGCAGCGCCATCGGTGCCTCGAACACGTCGTCCTACAACCAAGCAAGTGGTAGATCACCACGACGATCCGCCACCTCCTGACGACAGAATCGAGCTTCTGGATGTCAAGCATCACATTTTATCAAGCTACATGCTGCTTCTGACGACGGATTCCATCGAGCTTGATTTCGCGTATGCGCCGCTGAGGAGTACTGATGAGGCTTGGAGGAGGCTCGTGGAGCTTTATTTACTTTGTGAGAGGCTTGTGGATGAGGTTTCGATGAGGTTGGTGGGTGATGCTGTGAGGGAACATGTTGAGATTGAGTTTCCGAGTGAGGAAGGAGTGGGGTTTGTGTATGAGAGGACCCAGGGCGGTGAGGGAGGAGAGGAAGGAGGAAATGTGTTGAGGGGAATATTGGTTGATCAGGTCTTGATGGGTTGGGGTGATGGAGAGGTTATGGGTTTGGTGTTGGGGAGAGTGGGTCTCGGGTTGAGGGCGCTGAGAGAGGATGTGGTGAGACGGTTGGTTGAGGGGAGAGGGTAAGGCAACGGCCGTACAGCATGTGAAAGCCGACGAGACTGACAGAGTCGAGGTGCATTTTCGCGAAGGCTTAACTAACATATGTGGCTCAAAGGGCTTTCCGCTCGACCACTTGCTACGCGCACCAAGCTCTGCCACATGCTCATCAAGTGGCGTGCATTCGAGTCGTGAGAGGGGAAATATCCACAGCAAAGGGGCAGGTGAAGTTTACAACGATCCCCTCACAGATACGATCTCTCACTAAATTCCCCAGTAATCTCAATATGCTTTCCATTTTGCAGTCCGTCCTTGATAAACGTCAAGAGCATCTGTTTGAACTTCGGTGCAAGCCGATTGACAACATCTTCGGAACCCTTGCCTGCCACCAGGGGTGCTGCCGCCCATTCCGCCCAACCGCCAAACATGAACGGCATCTCGATACAATGACAAGCACCGTATGGACTCTCCTTTGGATACCACTGAAACTCATATGTAGTGACTTTGCCCCCGTTCTGCGACCATTTCCTCGCCAACTCCCGACTACCATTTTTGAACACTCGATTAGATCCCACCTTGCCGAGCGCATGCGCCAAAGCGCCGCCTATGAGCGGCAGAGAGATGATCGCTTTGGTGGTTGGCATCATATGCAGATAAGGTGTCACCTCGTCCGCCGTCCACCCGATGAGTAAATCAACATCTCTCCTTTCCGCAAGTCTTTTCTCTAGATCGGCAGGAAACGGTGCTTTGGTTCGATCTGGCAAAAAGGACTCGACCCCCGGCATTTCTTGCGAGCATTTCTCCTGAATCTCGAGCAAGTCTCCGGGAAGTTTCTTCTTCACTAGCTCTCCATATCCAGTATTTGGCTTGAGATCCAGCGAAGCGGAAATCAAGATCGCTTTTTGGAACAGACCATCGGTCGGCGCCAGCAGCAGATTGTACACCGCCCACGCCCCAGCCGATTGCCCGATAATAGTCACGTTCGCCGGGTCGCCTCCAAACGCAGTAGCATTTTCCTTCGCCCACCGCAAAGCTTCGATCTGATCATAAACATGCAAATTCGCAGGCGCATGGCCCGGAATCTCCACGCATCCATAGACGCCCAAACGATACTGCACCGCGACAGTAACCAATCCCAACCTTGCCAAACCACTCATATCCATAATATCGAAATCCGCCCCGCCCGCAATATTCGCCCCACCATGGTACCATACCAACACAGGAAGATTTTGCGCATGTTCGGGAGCGACAACGGTCACGTTAAGGCAGTCTTCTGAGAATTCGCGATCTTTTGCTGACATTTCGCCCAGGACGAATTCGAATCGGAATTCATTTTGTGGACATACTGCTCCTTGCTTCGTGCAGTCACGGACTTCTGTCCATCTCGATGGGACGGGAAGTTTCCAACGTTCCGCTGTGGCGAATTGTATGTTTCTGGCGTAGACGAGGCCGTTATCTGCTTTTGTGAGGATGGGACCTCGTGGGGTGTCGATTCGTTTGTCCATGGAGGGTTAATGCACCAGAACGTTAGTCAGCAGTGGCACGATTTACGAGAAAACAGTGACCCCGCTAATAAGTAGTAACAGCGAGAGAGATCCAATATTTTCTGTTGGTCATATGGATCGAGCATGTGTTTAGGGCTTCGGTAGATAGCCGCTAAAGGAGTTTTCTTCGTCTATAGAAGTAGGGTGCGCGTAAGGCACGGAACTACGTAACGCTATACTTTAATCAAAATACCCTCTAATATAATTAACTATAAAACACTTAATATAGATCTAGTATAGTAGGTAGTTAATAGAGTACTAAATAGAGAGTTTACGACAATTACTAAAGTAGCAAATTACTATTATATATACCGTAGTACTATTAGTAAGAGGCTTAATAAGAAGGCTACTAGCTAAGCTATAAAGATTAAATTCTAGCGTATTTTAACTACTCTATAAGAGGCTAACCTTATCGCCTATATTAATACTTTAACTCTTAGAGGCCTACCTCTAACCTCTTTAATAGTTCTAAACTTTATTTATAAACTATATAGTTATAGGCCTATAGATAACTAGGTTACTAGATTTATTAAGAGATAGTAGGGATCTATTAACTCTCGTTATCTTAACCCTATTAAATACTTAAGGTTTAAGGCTAATTTAAAGTAGTTATATAATTAGTAGTTTAAGCTTCTAAAGGCTAAGATTAATAATTATAAGATTCTACCTAAGAATATATATAATATTAATAAGAAAGGGTTTATAATTAGCTTTATAAATAAGACTAAGAAGGTTTATAGCAAGGAGGTATTAGAGACTAAGAAAGTACTTAGAAATATCTATAGTAGTAACTATAAATAGATTATAATACTAGTAGTAATCTATATAAATAGAATAGAGCTATAAATAACTATAATATTTAAGGCTTAAACTAGTAATATTTAAGATACCTAGATATAGGATTTTAATACTAAAGTATATAATATTAGTTAGTAATCCTTAGAGACTAGCTAGACTAATAACTCTATTAGTTTTATATAGCTTAGAGATATCTTTAATAGATATACTAAGGCTAAGGCAAGGAGGTAATAGAGGCTCTTAATTCTTAATAGCTATAGCTCTTATATAACTATATAGTTTATTAACTATACTCTTAAATAGAAGATTATAGTTATTATATTTCTACTATATAGTACTTACTACCTATAGCTACTAGATATATTACTATTTAGGCCCTTATCTATTAGATATAGCTAAGAGCTTAATAAGCTTAATATAAAGTACTAAAGGTTAACTACTATAAGGAAAAGGGACTTCCTTAAGCTATTTTAGCCTATATTTACTTAGGCCTTTATATAGAAGAATATTCTAAGCTCCTTTAAGTTTAAGAAGACTAGTATTAATCTATATAATCTAATATATATACTTAGTATATAGTAGCTAGTAGCTAAGGAGTTAAGACTAGCTACTTCTAGCTCTTCTAGCTTCTCTAACTCTTCTATTAGAAGTATATACCTTATAAGGAGTATATTTAAAGAGGTTTTAACTAAATTTATTACCTCTAGCTAGTAGGAATAACTATAAGGCATATATAGCTAAATATTTACTCTATAGTCTTAAAACCGGCTTCTTAAAGCTAAGAATACTAGCTTTAGAGAGGCTATTATAAATAAGAAGAAATATAAGACTAAGAGCAAGAGCCTTATTACTAATTAGCGTTAGTTAAACTAAGATAGTATAGTTATTTATAGCCCTTAGAAAGTCTAAGAAGCTAAGGACTAGAGGTTAGAATAGGTCTCTAACTTTAGGTTAGTTCTAGGTCTAGGTCGGTTCCTAAAGGAACCGACCTAAGACCTAAATCGATAGAGTCCCTAACCTAATACGAAATCGATAGGTCGGGTCTAAATACTACCGGTTCCTATATAGGTCTTTATAGGAACTTAAGTTTAGAAAGATAGGTCTAATACTAGAGAATAAGACTAAGTCGCCGTAGGGATAATAGAATTGCTCTAATACTAAATATACGTATATATAGAACTAAGCGTTATAGTATATTAGAAGCGCTAGTTAAACTAGCGACTATAGTTATAAAGAAAAATAAAGATGCCGACTATACTTACTAACTATACTTACCGACTATAAGATATCGGAATTAAATACTATTTATAATATCGACTACGAAGTCTATTCTACTCTATAAGTATAACGTAAAAGCAAATACTTCCTTTACTAAGTACTATAGCGAAGATATATTAGTACTATATCCTCCTTATTATTACTAATCGAGTCGAAGTTACTCTATATAGTAGTTACTAACGTCTTCTAATCTACCTCGAGCTACTCCTACTACTAATTTACTATATTATTCGAAGGCTCGAACGTAGTTAATATCGGCGGCGCCTTCTCTATAAGCGAATCCCGAGCCTATTACTACGCGTTACGCTCTTAGGAACGATAGTATATAATATTACTAAACGTTAAGGGATCGTAGGACCGATTATATCGGCTCTAATAACGCGCTATACTAAAGTCGCGCTTATAACTAGTTCTAGCTACTAGGATAGAGAGGATATCTCGGGCTATTAGCGCGTAACCTAGATATTCTAATACGATTATCTTCTATAACTAGAGCGGATACTCTATAGAATAGGCAGCCGAGTCCTTAAATCTAGCGTAGCGATAACGAGATACCTCGTCCGAATTAGCTAAAGGCTATACGGTCTACTACGGCCGTCTAGATACTCTTTAATTAAAGTCGGAGTTATTACTATCTAATCTACTATAGAGACCTATTACGAATAATATCGCGGAGCGGTATAAGGCCTTTTTCGGCCTAGACTAGGACGTAGCTATAAGAGGCTTATATTACGCGTATTCGACCTAGAATTTTAACTAGTAGTAATCTTTAAAGAAGGAATCGAGCTCTTTACTAGAGAACGCCTCGCGGTCCTAGAACGCCCGTTTTATTACTAGATTAAGAAGAATTATAATACTATATATATCGCCGAATCGCTCCTAGGTAGTAGTATAATACTTCTTAAGCTTTATCTATATAGCTTATAAGGCGGAATAAATCTCCTTTTACTAGGATTATATTTTATATTTAAGTTTCTTATCTATAATATCTAGGATATCGAATAAGGTATTATAGTAGCTAAGAACGAGGTAGATTATTAGCCTCTTTATCGTACTAATCTATATCGTAGCCTTAGCAAAAGAAGTAGTAAGGTTAATAATATATTTAACTCTCTTCTATTTCGTAGCAGTTAGCTTAAGTTTAGGCTAACCCTTATTCTTAATATACTCGTCGATAATATCTCGTAGTTAAGAACTACGTATTAGTATAATCGTAGTTAAGCTCTAATAGGTCTTTATATCTTATATTAGGCGTAAAACCCTTTAAAGTATCTTCTTCTACTATTTATACCGTTTTAAGTACGAATATAGATCTACGATTCTCTTTTACTATAGTACTATAAAACTCTCGAAGCGTTAAGTACTAGAGTTTATCTTAACTATAAGTTTCTAGAACTTTATAGGGAGCGGTTATTAGTATAGCTTCTACTAACTACGTTTGCCGACTACGTATACTTTATAAGAAGAATAAATAGTACCTTTATTAGAACTATAGCTAAACTTCCTACTTTAAGCCGACGTAACGCGTTCGTATCTATCTCCTCGTTCTATTATTCCTATTTCTCGTTTCTTAGCTCGATCTTAAAAGTAGCGAAGAACTTCCTTAAGAAGAGCTAGATTATATATATAAAGTATAAGAATCGTTCCGAACGGGAGAACTCGTAGTCTTTAGTATCTAATATCCCTCCTATATCCTTATTTATTTCTTAGAGAGGAAGTTATTTAATCGAGACTAATAGCTTCGCTATACGCATACGCTCGTAGAAGTAAATATCGATAGCCTCGACGCTAGAACTCGTTAGTTAGAAGGTATATATATAGTAAGGATACGTATATAGCTATATATAGTATATTATTATTAGAAGTATTATCTACTATTAGCGCTATAAGCCTATTAGAGATTTCGAAACGGGTAAGTACGTCGAATAGTAGGTCCGCTAGGACTTCGCCTATATAACGGCTCGAAATATATAGAAAGGCTAGTATAGCCTTATACTAGGCCTACTTGCTATCGATCTAGTAGTTTTATATTATAAGGAATAATACTCGGAGCATTCTAGCGTACTAACTATCGAGAGTAATAGCTACCTAGAAGGTTCTAGATAGCTAACGTTTTAGATTATTCTTAGAGTAATCGATCGCGTCCTAGATATATAACTTAATCGTAGTAGCGCTCTTAAAGTCGATAGATCTAGTCTTCTCTAATAGATATTCGTAGGTATACTAAACTATAGGACTTTCGAAGAAGTTTAAGAGTAAGCCTAGCTAGGAAACTATAAGCCTATATAACTCTAGAAACTTTAATCGTTCTAGGTGCTCTATTCTAGTAAAACTTTTCTTAAGCCGTTCCTATAAATAAGAGCCGTTAGTATATCTATATTATATATCTCCGTAAAGCGTAGTCGGCGAGCGTAGTTAGTAAGCGTAGTTAGTAAGCGTAGTCGGCACCTTATTCCCGCATTAATAAATACTAAACTTATAGATTAATCTTTAGTAGCCTTAATAACTTCTCTAGTAACTCTACGCTCCTAGGAGGCTCCTTTATAGCCTACTAAATCGAGGTGCTTTTAGAGAGCTTTTATTCTATTACTTAGTCCTAGGTATTTAATAACTCTATTATATCCCCTATATATAACTCTCGAGGCGTACGTTTCCTAGTCTATACCTTTAACGAAAAATCTTTAGGCCTATAACGTTCGCGTATTCGAGTTCTATTTTATAGAGTTCGAAGATATTTTACTATACTTATCGTAATACCTCGTCTCTTTAAGCTACTAATAGTAGTAGTAAAAGCCCTCGAACGACTAAGTATACTTCTGCTACTATATCTATATACTATTAGTTTCGACCTAGTCCTTAGAATCCTCTAGTAGCTTAGTAAGATTAGCTAGAAGTAGTATCCTATCTCGCGTACTAGCTCGACTACTCGAGGTATTCGTAATTAGATAGCGTCCCTTCCTCTACTATTATACTACCTTCTTAATTAGACTAGAGTCGACGAGAGATAGCTACGATTTAGAGTTAGTCTATCGTTCGCGAAGCTATATACTTATATATCTTAAGAAAGAAGGAAGTATAGTACTACTATATCGTATTAGAGTCGTAGGATATACTAGTAATACTATAATATAAAGTATATAGTACTAAGAAGGAATTATAGAACTAGAGAGTAAAAGCTAGCGGAGTAATAGAAGTAAATAATATTTATAAAGGCGATTAAGTTTTATTAGTATAAGTACTAGCGAGGTGTCTTTATTATAGGCCGACGGCCTATCCTAGTAGTATTATAGAGACGGGCACCTCTACTACTCTTATTAAGCTTGTAATAGTCGCGACTAATAAACGTACTAAGTACTCTTTAATTATAGTAACGCTATAGTCGCCTTCGAGAGTAAGTATCTTACTAGTATAAGAGGCTAGTAGCGTTAATAAAGCTTAAGTCGAAAAAGTAGAGTTAGACTTAGCCTAAGTAAATAAACTTATTATAGAGAGAATTTAGAAACTACTTAAAGACTACGTAAAGCGATATAATACTATATAGTAGAAAGCTAGAAATAATACTAAAAATAAAAAGAGGAAAAAGAATATAGCGAGCTAGAAGTTTAAGGTATAGCTAGAGCTCCTAGATCTAGTACTAGCTCTAAAGATAAAGTAGTAGTATATCTCTAAAGGCGTAACTACCGCGTAAGAGAATAAGGCTAGTATTAAATATACTTAGCTATCGAAGGTAAGACTTAAGCTATCTATAAGAATTATAAAGGAGAATTATATATTCGGTAAGCTACTATAGAGTAAGAGGTAGAGATAAGAGATATAAGTTAAAGAGGGCCGGCTAGTACTACGACGTAAACCGTAGACTAATATACTATTAGCGGCTATAACTAATCTTAACTTACGAGATATATCCGTATTCTACCTAGCTTAAGAGGAGTTATAGAGCTTCTATATAAACTCTATCTCTAGCGACTAGAATTTACGTATAAAGGTCTCGAAGATAGCGAGCTTATCTATAGACGTACCTAGAAGCTACTCGACGATATCCTAAAAGCTAAGTTCTCCTTCTTACTTAGAATCGAGCTATATTTCCTATAGAAGCTCTCCGTATACCGACTTCTTTATATCGAACTTATAAGTATATAACTAGAACGCTAGCTTATTTCGCTTAGTTTACGCTTTAGACGTAACTAGCTTCTAGAACCTATTACTATTCTAATCGTATCCTAATAAGATAAGCTAATCTAGGACTTCTAGAGTCTAAGTAAAGCGATTAGCTATATTAAACTTAAAGGACTTTTAGGAGAGATAGTTACGATATACTACGCGGTAATAGGGTAGGAAAATTTCTATTATAGTTAGAAGACGGCCTTCTACTATTAGCTCCTACTACTAGTTAGTATATAGTTAGTAGGCGTAGTCGGCACTAATTTACCTTCGCTTTCGCTATAGATACTAATATACGGACTAATTTTATAAGCTCTCTATAAGGCTCTATAGAGCGTAGAGTATACTTCTAGTCTAATCGGAGGTACTCGAATACGTCCTAAAGAAGCTATTAGTTCTAGCGGCGATATACTCTTAATAAGAGCTACTTACGTCTACTCTAGATACTTAGAATACGTATCTCCTCTTATTCCTAGATTATAGCCTCTCGATAAGGTCTATTTCTTACTATAAGGAACTTAGCCTCTCCTTTATTAGTTATACGATAAACTCAGCTTAACTCTTATATTACGCGCGTAGTATCGTAAGCGTATATACCTTCTTCTTAAACTATCGAATAGCTTTATTCTAAAAGGCGTAGACGGCGTAGCTCCTCTATATAGCCTACTCGCTCTTAATAGTAACTCGAAGATAGAGGTTAGTTATTTTATAGCTAGTACTAGCCGACCTTACTAGTAATATATAAGGTACCTCTAGACTCGACTTAGACTAATTAGTATTATACTAGTAGTTATAGTTATAGTATAGGTCGTCCGCGCCCTTCTCCTTCTCGATATTAAAATAAAAGCTTTTTTTATCTTAGTTCGCTACTTATATAGTAGGCTTATCCCGCGCGCGCTTATGTTTCTTATTGTTCCTATTATACGTTAGTACTACTAACTATATTAGCGGACTATATAGATTATTACTTACGCTATCTAGTCGTACTAAGTATAGTACTCCTCTCTTTAGGCCTTAATCTTCTTCTACTACTACTTCTTCGATAGAGAGCTTTATATATTATTAGAGCCGATTAAAAGCTTCTTCTACTAAGTAAAGGACTTATTTCTAGCTTTACGCTACTTATCTACTATAGCTCTCTTAGGCGATATATTTACGCGCTAGCTACGCTCGCGAAGAGTATTAGGATTAGAAGAGTAGGTATCTATATCTTTCCTTATAGCGCCTAGTCGTATTTAAAGTATAGAAGTACTTATACTATCTAAATCCTTATCTATAAGGTAGGGACGCTTTTATAGACTATTAAAGAGCGCGGTACTTATTAGACGTCGCTTTTATCGCGCTATTATTATAAGTTTAATTACTAGGAAGAAATAAGTATCGCGAGGTATATAGTAAATATACGCTTAAAATTTAGTAGTAATACGAGTATAGTAGCGGTTAAGGTAGTAGTTATTATAATAGAAGCTAAGTGCGACGAATTTTAGCTTTAAGTACGCTAGAAGCTTAGTATATAGCTATTCCTACCTAGCTACTAGCTTACCTTTATATATAGAGTTTAGCTTCTTATACTATAGTCGGCTACTATAGTTAGCGATATTATATAATATATCGCTTACCTAATATAGCGTATACTAATATATACGACTATATATAGATAGCGATAACTATAGACGTACTCTAGAGCTAGAATCCGTCTTATATATTACTTAGATTAACCTTACTATCGCCGGCCGAAAAGAGTAACTACTATATACTTATACCCTCGACGACCGCTCGTCTACTCGTCGCCGATAGTTACTTCTTAGCTTATACTATCGACGACTACTTATCTTCTTAGCGTAGACGGCTACTTCTTAGCTTATATTATCGACGACCGCTTATCTCCTCGGCGTAGACGATTGCTTTTTAGTTTATACTATCGACGACTACTAGTCTCCTCGGCGCTAATAGTTACTTCTTAGCTTATACTATCGATAACTACTTCTCTTCTTAGTATTAAAGTAGTATCGATAATTATTTCTTCTCTTCTACTATTATAACAACTCGGTTCCTCGATATAAAAGTAGGCTAGAGAGTCTATTTTTCTATTCTACTACTATATTACGACTACTTAACTAGTAATACTATAGAGTACTAGTAAGTCTAGCTCTTTCTCTTCTATAGTATTTTATATATTCGTAAAGAACTTCGAATAACGAAATATATATACTATAGTCGATATTATCTATATAACGCCTAGATATAATCTATACTATAGTAAATATTTGCGTCTATTACTATATTCTATAGAGTAGCGAAAGCGATTATAGCGTTCGCGTAACTATAACTTCTACTAGGTAAAGATTAGTAGAGGTGTCCTAATATAGTAGTAGAATACGATATAGTTCTACTATATAGCGCTATCGAACTCTAACTCCTCCTTTATAGGCCCGCGTATTCCGGCGGTCGTATATAATTTTCTAGTACTCCTATCTACTCTAGCTCTTCTTTCTCGTACCTCTATCTATCTACTTCTTCTAACTCTTCGATATCTCTATTTATACTACTCGATACCTTCTTTTATTTTCTAAGTAGACTCTAATATAGAGTTTAACTCGAGCTCTTCTCTACGAGTATATTCTAATATAGATACTAATATACCGCTATTAGTACTACCTCTACGCGTAGGAAATAAGGCTACTAAGTAGTAGCGAATATAGCTACTAAAGGCTATAGTACTAGACGACGAGTCTTATAGGAAGGTAGTAGTTCTATAGAAAAAAGCGATAGCTATAAGAACGATATAGCGACGAATAAGAGCTAGTAAGTCTAGTATCTCGAAAAGGTAGTTAAAGCTAGGAATAGTAGCCTTACGAGAGATTCGTAAGCTTTAGCGAACGATAGCTATAAGAGCGATAGCTTAGAGAGCTAATAGCTTAGGAGGCGTCTAAGTTAGACGCCGAAGTATCCGGCTTACGCCGCGTATACTCGGCGTAAGACAAAAGCACGCTAAACGTATATAAAGGAATCGGCAAGAATTAGTCTCTTAATATCTCTAATAGGTATAGTTAAGGGCGCTTAATATATTACTATATACTAACCTTTTATAATACTAATTCTTCTACTTTATTAAGAGTAGCGATCTATTAAGGCCTACTATACTTACGCGAGGAGCATCCGTATAGCTAAGTAACCGTAGCGAACGTACTAGGTCCGTAGTACTACTATTAGGCTACGTAGGAGAGTTACTAAACTCTAAAGCTAAAGAAGACGAGGAGATAAATAATACTAATAATACGTAGGCGAGGCGCGAGCGTCTTAAGTAAGAGAACGCTATACTACGCGAATAGCTCGAACTCCGCGCTCTCTAGATAGAGAATAAACGCTTAATATAAGAAGTTAGGACGACTACTCTACTAATATACTTAAGTATAATAGTAAGAAGCCTCGGCTTAGGATACTCTAGTAAGGCGAGTATTACTAGAGATACTAAGGATAGTACGCGTTATAATAGCGACGAATATACGCTCTATAAATCTATTAAGCTCTACTCTTCTAAGCTATTTAAGAGCGAGACTATTAAGGAAGCCTAGAAATATATCTACGTATATAAAGTAAACTTTATAGCCGCGCCGAGGAAGTTTATAATAGAATACTAGAAAGTAATCGCTAGTATTATATTCCTTATAGGCGAAGCGTAAGAAGCCTAGTATAACGAGTACTCTAGTATACTCCTAGCGAGATATACTTAGGCGTAGTTCTATAAGTTCCTATACGATATCGTCGAGGATTAAGCGAACTACTAGCTACTCGTAACTATTAAATACGAGATAATACGCTAAGGCGAAAATTAGAGTATACGATAATTCGTAATAGACCTTAGTAACCTCGAGGTATAGCTTAGTAACTATACCGAGGCGTAGTTAGTTCGCTAGCTTCTCGTAAAGTTAAAGCTATTACTATAGAAGGATATTATTAAGAACTATATTATCCTAGCAAAGCGCGCCGATCTCGTCGCCCTAGTACGACGCTTTAAATAGGTAGAAAGGTTAATACTACGCGATATAGGCTTATACGACTATAATAAGGACGCGTCGTACTAGTAGTTAAAGCGTAAGAGAGTCGATAGTAACGCGTATGCCTCTAAAGGTAGTTATAGGTCTAGCTCGAAGGAGAAGAACTCTTAAGATAAGCGTAAAAGTAAAGATAAGGACTAGTAACCTAGGTATTATAGTTATAACGAGGTAGGCTATATCTATCTAAATTATCCGAATAAGAATAAGAATAGTAATAAGCCGGCGGTCTATAAGGTAGCTATAAATAAGTCGAAAAAAGTAGAAGCGACGGAGATATTACGTAAGTCTCTACTACTAAAGTAAATAGTATAGAGTACCTACCTATATAATACGTGCTAGTAGTATAAGTACGAGGAGAAGTTAAATCTTAGGAGGGCCGTAGGCTAGCCGAGTTCCTTCTCGATAATACTATGGATATTAATATAGTATTACGAGCTTTCGTACTCTAGTATAAGTTGCCCTTACGGCCGAACGTAGCCTTGCTGCTAGCTACTACCTTTACGAGTAAACTAGGTTATTATTACGGTGCGTACTATATACGTATAAGGCTCGCGGACTCCTCGAAGATCGAGCGCGTAACTAGAGGGATCTTCTACGTATATAATATACTAGATCCTAATATTATCCTTAGCTATCTATAGCGACGTATATAATAGATAAGTATCGATAGTAGTATAGATAAATAGCGTTATAGTAACGATCGTTTCGGCCGATTCGAAGTCTAAGAGGCTTATAAGTTCCTTAAAGACCTCTAGAAGGCACCTACTATATTTATAGTTAGCCTAAGTAGAATAGGTAAGGAGCCTACTCTAATACTAGAGAAGTTCTATTAGTTCGACGACGTCCTTAACTTAATAGAAGAAATACGAAGTAGACCTATCGATAGCGCTAAGTATACGATCGACCTAAAGCTAGGTACTATACTATCCTTTAGGCCGCTATACTACTAGTTAGGTAGAGAGCTCGAAGAGCTTAAGGAGTATCTAAAGACTAGGCTCGAGTATAATTAGATCGAGCGTTCTAATAGTAAGGCGAGTACGCCTATCCTATTTATACTAAAGAAGAATAGTAAGCTATAGTTATATATAGACTACTATAAGCTAAACGAGATTACGATTAAGAATCGGTACCCGCTACCTCTTATTAGCGAAACGCTAGATAGACTTATAGGAGCTACGTAGTTTACGTCGCTAGATCTTATAAACGCGTATTATCGCATTTATATTAAACTAAGCGACTACTAGAAGACTACGTTCCGCACGCGATATAGTTACTACTAATACTAGGTAATGCCCTTTAGTTTAACGAACGCCCTAGTAACGTTCTAGACGTATATTAACCGCGCGCTAGTAGGGCTAGTAGATATAAGCTACGTAGTATATCTAGATAATATCCTAATCTATAGTAAGACTCGCGAGGACTACGTACGAGACGTATACGCTATACTTAAAAGGCTCTATAAATTCGGACTCTATATATAACGCGCTAAGTATAAGTTCTTTTAGAAATAGGTTAACTTCCTTAGGTTCGTAGTTATAACTAGAGGCGTAGTAATAGATCCTAGTAGGATAGCCGTAATCGCCTTATAGCCGAGGCCGACTACTCTAATAGAAGTTTAATCGTTCCTTAGATTCGTAAACTTCTACTACTACTTTATCTTCGGATATTCGAGGATCGTAGTACTACTAACTATACTCTTAAAGAGCGCGAAGAATAGTAGAAAGCCGGGGCCTATTAGTTAGAGCAAAGCCGAGGAGTAGGCTTTCTTAAAGTTAAAAGAACGCTTCTAGACCGCGCTACTCCTTAGGTACTTTAACTCTACGTTACGCCTACGAGTCGAGACTAATATATCTAACTTCGCTATCGCTAGTATTCTAAGCTAGCTATTCGAGGTAGAATAGTACCTAATCGCGTTCTTCTTATAGAAGATAATTAATACCGAGTATAACTATAAGGTTTATAATAAGGAACTCCTCGTAGTAGTAGAATTCTTTAAGGCATAGAGGCCTTACCTTAAAGGCGCTATATATAAGGTAGAGGTACTAGTCGACTACGCTAACCTAAAGGCCTTTATAGGCATAAAGTAGTTAACGGGCCGATAGGATAGGTAGGCTACGTTCTTAGCCTCGTATAACTTTATAATTAGTTATAGAGTAGGTAAGCTAAACGTAGCTAACGCGCTATCGAGGCGTAGCGATTACGTAAAAGATATATAGGCGATAAATAACCTATTACTATCGCTATAGCGGAAACTCTAAGTTTAGAGCGACCTCCGAGTAGGCGGACTAGTTATAAACTATATTAAGGCCGCCTACGACCGCTAGTATATAGCAAACTAGAGGGCGGCAACGAAAGCGGCTAATAGAACATAGTCTACTAGCCCCGAACGCTACGAGCCGGGTCCGTATAGATTCGCGCTACTAATACGGGTCGCTAGCGCTATTATTATAGAGGAATAGCTATACGCTAATACCTTAGACCTAGTAATCGGGTACGTAGCTACGCTAGTCTAGCTAGACCCGATAGCGAAGGAGCTATATATATAGGTAGAGAGTAATAGAGGCGAAAGCGATAAGTATACTATTCGAGATAGGTATATATATCGCGAAGAGGTATTATACCTTCCCTACGACCTCGTATTACGAACGTAAGTAATTCGTATATACTACGACGACTTCTTAGCTAGCTATTTTAGTAAGGATAAGACTATAGAACTCGTTAAGAGAAAGTACTAGTAGCTAGAGATTAACGAGGACGTTAAGTAATACGTCGAATCGTATAGTAGCTATTAGAAGGCAAAAGCGAGGCGCTACTATCCCTATAGCGAGATAATTACGCTTCCTCTACTAGAACGGCCGTAGAAAGATCTATCTATAGACTTTATTATAGACCTTCCTCTAAGTAAGCGTAATAGTCGTATATTTAATACGATCCTTATAATTATCGACCGCTATTCTAAGATAGTAACTTTCGTTCGGATAATAAAGCGCTATATAAGCGTAGAGCTTATAGATATCTTACTTAATAAAGTTATACGACTTCGAGGTATACCTAGTAGTATTATTTCTAATAGAGGGTCTATATTTACTAGCTAGTTCTAGTTAGACTTCTATTTCGAGGTATACGTAAAACGTAGGCTAAGTATAGTATTTTACTTATAAACGGACAGCTAGACTAAACGCGTAAACTAGACGCTTAAGTAGTACCTATATATTTATTACGAGAAGAACTAAGACGACTAGGTATCTATACTAGCCTCTATGGAATTCGCGTATAATAATAGCCTAAATACGATACTAAAGATATCGCTATTTCGCGTTATCTACGAGTTCGACCTAGACCTAACGATAGAGACTCGTTATTACGGTCTAGCCGGGCCTATACGGACGGCTTAGTACTTAGTATATAGACGCTTCCTTCGATAGACGTAGATAGATAGACATTAACCTTTAGTATACCTAGTCGTCCGATATAGACGTAATAACTAGTAGCTCGGAGGCGTTAATCTTAACCTTATTCGAATACCTAACCGATTAACGAACGAGGCTACGCCTATTCGGACGACCGAATATCGAGAACGTACCGATAGCTTAATTAGTAGCCGGACCCGCAATCCGCGTAGATCGCGGACGCCCTATATATTCTATAAGATTATACGAGAACAACGAGGCGTATATATATAAGAACGAGCAGAGCGGTTAGAGAGTTAGCCGTCGGTTATCCGTAGCCTCTAGCTACTTAGACGCCCTCTATTTTTTTCCTAGGGCTATCTATAGGTAGTCGCGACGAGCTACGTAAACAACGGCCCCTACTAGTCTAGATATACCTATTCTACGAGAGTAGGAACTAGCCCTACTACCTATCTTAGCGGCTCCGATCCTACTAGATATCGACGTAGCTTCCTTATTAACTACCTTCTCCTTCTAAGTCTTCTTAATATAGGACGCGCTCTCGAGAAGGATTAGACGTAGTAAGCCTAACCTCTAGCGGTTAGTAGCGTTTATCGCGAACAACTACGTACTACTACCTAAGTACGAGCCCTTAGTTACCTCGACGGAGTATAGGATATTATAGCTAGAGTATCCCTAAGACTAGGTTATAAATTTATCTAGCGTTAACGAAGTAGCGAAACTCGTCCTTATATACCTTCCGCTTATTTAAGACCTACCGTAGTATATAGCGACCGCGCCTTAGCTAGCCGCCTTCGCCTTAGACGAGATACTATAAGTAGTTATTCTACGTAACTGCCTAATAAAGGCTTAGAACGAAGCCCGACGTAGATAAAGCCGCGTAGCTAGACGCCTACGCTAACTAGCGGATAGGGTCCTACGAGTAGAACTATATCCTATCTAAGGATAGCCTAACGATCCTATTTAGTAGCGCCTCGAGCGACCTCTATAGACGCTAGTACGGGAATAGAGCCGGTCCTCGAACTAGCTAGTAGCGCCGCCCCGGGAACGATAGACGGTTTACCTAGTCTAGTAGCTATATATACTACGTAACCTGCCCGTAGAGACGTCCTCTAATTCCTCCTTCTAACGCTTACTACTAATAGACTCCCTGCTCTAGGAATCGTCGGCACGGGCGTTGCCTAATACGACTATTCTATACTCGCTAGTTACCTCTAGCTCGAGGGCACGTATACCGGAACATCTTCCGATTACGCTACGTCGAGCTCCTTCGACTTCGCCGTACGATATACTATATAGTAACGCTACTAGTCGCAATAATATTAACTTTCTATACTAGTATAGAGACGAGTAGCGTCGCGGACGCAACTATAACGACTACTACGACGCCCTCTTCGGACGCCGGCCTCGCTATAACTCTACGCCTCTAAGGATATCTTCTTATAGGAACGTACCGCTAGGTAGCGCTCTACCGCAAGGGGACGCACTGCCTTAAGAAGTAGATACCGGCCTAGCTCCGCTGCCTTTACTACTATAGCGACCTCCTACGCCGGCTCCGGTAGTTCCGGACCTAGATCGCTTCCTAACGTAGATTAAAGATACGCTTAGAGCGTACGCTATATAAGCTTAGGAGCGTTTTAACGAGTTCTAGAGCTGTTAAGATAAGCGGCTCGGCTATATAGAACGTAATTTCGACGCTCGTTTTAAGCGTTTAGAAGCGCACGCTAGAAGCTAACTACTAGACGCTCTACGATACGGTATTAACTTAAAGGCTAATCGCTAGCAACGCCTATAGCGAGCGAGGCTAGTCTCTCTCTCTAGTAGAGGAGACCTACTACTACGTAGAGAGGACGGAGGAATATACCTACGTTATAGAGGACGCTACGACCGCGGTCGGAATAATTATAGCCGCGACTAGAGGCGAGATAGCTACTATAGCAGACGGAGACGCCGAGATCCCTCGTCGTCTCCTAGCGATAGTAATAGCTCCTCGCCCGATCTATATCGTAATAGTAGTTAGCGTCCTAGCCGCTCGCTAAACTAGTTACGTAGCCGTAGTCGATCTAAAGATAGCCGCTTTAAGCCGGAGGAAGTAGGTTTCTTCTATCTAGCTGCTATAACTACCGAGCTCCCTATAGGGGATATAGCCGACCGAGGAGGCAAAACCTTCTATAGGTTAGTCTACTTATTCTTAGACTCGGCTAAAGATTACGCGATAACTATAGGGTCCTAGACGACCCGATAATAGCTAGTTAAATGCCTTCGTAGTTCGGTAATAACCTAGTTCTTCTCGGAGCTTATAGAAGACGACCGCTATAGAATCTATAGTAGGAAGGGCATCGAGCGTTAGGAAAAAGCCCTCTGCGATAAGTTCTCTCTCTATCTAGCTAAAGCCTTAGTACGACTAGCCGACGAGCGTTTCGGCTAGGAGGAGGTCGCTACTAACCGTCCGCTAGCCGAGTTCGTCTTAAACGTAGTTCGCTAGATAAGAGAGGCTAAGACGATTAACCGGACTACCTAGTTAAACGTAGCGTAGATAAAAATCTATCCGGACCTCTAGCTTAATATAGACCTACCTATAAATAGAACGACTATCGACGCCTTTATAGAAAGTATAGAAATGCGAATATTCTCCTAGCGCTATCTTAACTCTAAAGCGAGAATAGATAAGTATCGTACTAAATGTATTAATAGGAGGGATAGGCGCTACTAATAGGATGCCTTCTACGAGTACGACCGCACTTATAGACGATACTCGGACGGGCTCTAGTAGTATAACGACCGTCTGCGTCGGAATAACTAGAACGCTACTAACGACGGACTTTAGCGCTACGAGAGACGAGACGACCGCCGAAGTAAACGCGATTAAGATCGCCGGGACTACTATCTAAAAGAAGATACGCCTAATAATGCTCGGGCTAAGGCTCCTAACCTAGACCTAGTAAAGCGAGAGCCTATATACTATAACTATAATAAGTTTAGCTACTACTCCTACGAATATAAGGAACCGAGATATTAGCGCTCCTATAGTAGAGATCTATCTCGTAGAAGGAAGGATAATAATACGTACGTCGCCTAAGGCGATCGGTTAGTATTATACGATAGCGACTATACTATCGTCTTACGGCCGTCTAGCTATAGCCGTAGCCCCTTACTCGTCGACGCGTACGCTAGACTAGTATAGATAGTAGACTTTATAGATATAGGCACCGAACTCGTAGCGACCTCCGCTCTTATCTATACGTCCGATATAGCCTCCTTCTTAGGTCCTTTTACTCCGGCCTTATTATTACGCGTATACGAATACCCTACTTACGACGAGACCTTCCCCTTTACGAAAGCGCTATTCGCTTATAGGGATAGTACGTATCCTAGTAGCTATAAGCTAAACCCGGACCCGTCTCGCGTAGTTAACTCGTCCGCTATACTTAGCTACTTACTAGGTCCCCCTATCTATTCCTTTTAGTATTTGCGTCTAGCTCTATATACGAGTATCGACGGCCCCGATTTCGAGATTACGCTCGATATAGGCGCTAGCTACTCTATCGTTAATCTTTACTTTCTAACGAAGTACTACCCGGACGTATAGCTTCGTCCTCTAAACCGGCTATTTAAGATTAGCGGGATCTCTAGCTTCTAAGAGTATACCTAATATACGGTAGTAGATATATAGGCCCTAGCTCTAATCGACGGCGACTACGTCCTAGTATACTTCCGCTACGCCGCGTACGTCGTCGCGGATCTTCTAGTTAAGATCCTCCTCGGTATAGATATAATCGTAATAGAGCGTATTCTTATTAACGTTCCTCGATAGCAAGCTACTCTCGCTTCGTACGAAGGCGCTAAGGTACCCCTTCTAGTCGCTAGGAAGGCGTAGACGCCGTTCTATACTATACTAACTACGAGAGACGCCTTTACCGTCCCTCTATATACTAAGTCTAGGGTCCCTATTATTCTATAGTACCCGCTACTAAACGACCGCGACTTTAACTTTATACCGGAACCCTAGTACCTCGGCGGCCTTTAGAAGAGTTTAGACGTCTATTACTCCCTAGTAGACTTATAGATAACCTACGTTTTAATCGCTAACTAGATAAATATAGAGATTATCCTACCGCTAGCCGCGCGTCTCGGTATAGTAGGTAAGGCTACGTTCGAGGGCGCCTTCGTAACGACCCCGACGTCTAACTAGGAAGATCTAGCTATAATACTAGATTTTCTATAGTAGAGTTTAAACTAGCTCGTAAGCCCGAGACCCCTATGCTAGTGCTACCTACTACGCCTCTATCGGATATAGAAAAGAGGATAGTAGAAGGCTATATACTATACGGCACGGCAGATAGGTAGGCTGCGTACGCTACTCTCGTATAGAGGTAGTAACGCTTATAGGTCGATAAAGGTATAGTAGTCCGAGTCCCGGAAACTAACTATATACCTATCCTACTACTACCTAGTAGCGATGCCTATTGCCTCCCTACTATAGTCTACCTATTATCTAAACCTAACTAAGAGGTCGTCGATAAGGCCTTCGATAGCCTATATTAATAAGGTAAAATATTATTTACTACTAAGCCTACTCTATTCGGCTTCTTAGTCTTCGTAGTATAGAAGACGGTACTATTAAACGGCTAGTTAGTACGAAAAGGCAGGGCTATAGTTAATATCCGCGGCTTAAATAAGATAGCCGTTAAGGACTCCTACTCGCTACTATAATAAGACGAAATCGTAGACGCGCTAAGGGGCGCTAAGTATATTACTACTATAGATATAGTTTCTTTCTTTTACTAGTAGGCGGTCGCAAAGGCCGACTAGTATAAGCTCGCCGTTAACTCCTACCGAGGATAGGAATTAATATACGTCGCTACTATAGGCTATTCGGGTAGTATATAGTACGTATAGAGATAGCTAGATAGAATCTTAAAGCTATATAGATCCTACTACTATATATATATCGATAATATTATAATCTTCTCCTATACGTTCGACGACTATCTACTATACCTCGACTAGCTATTTTAGCTACTCGACTCGTACGATATTAGTATCTCCTCCTAGAAGATATTTATCGGTTACCCGTTCGCGACCCTACTTAGTTAGCGCGTTAGTAGCCTAGGCTATACTACGTATAAGGAAAAAGTTAAGGCTATCCTCGACCTTCTCTTCCTCTAGACCCTAAAAGACCTCGAATTCTATATTAGCCTAACGGGTTAGTAGCGATACTATATTCCGTACTTCTCGTAGATCGTCGCTTTATTCGAAGAGCGTAAGAGATAGCTCCTTCGTCGGGCTCCTACCCGTAGTAATCCTAGGAAGAGGTTCGCTACGAGGACGTAGGTATAGAACGAGGACGATAACTTAGTAAGATAGCATCGCAGTTATAATATCCTACGCGAGATATATAGGATAGCCGATTTCCTATACTATTCGGATCTAGATCGTCTACTATATATCGACCTAGACTTAAGTGCCCTCGGCTACGCTACCGTCGCGTATATAGTCTAGGATAATCCTACCCTAATAGATAGTAGCAAAGCCGTCTAATTCCCTACTACTAAGGTCTAGCCGGTAATATACCTTAGTAAGGCCTTGTCCGACATAGAATCTCGGTACCCCGCTATAGAATTAGAGGTCTCGGGGCTCTTATAGATAGTTCGGAAGCTCCGTTATATCCTATAGACGGCTAGGAGGCCGGTCTTTATATTTACCGACTATACGGCCGCCTTAGGTATAATCGGGTCCGACTTATTAACGTCTACTACGTCTCTAGATAAGATAAACCTTCGCCTTATCTAGGCTAGTTAGTATCTTTCGTAGTTCCTCGAGTTAGTAGCCTTCTACTACTCTAGACGGCTATACGGTATACCTAACGCTCTTAGTCGCTTTATTAACGACTCTAGAAAGGGTAATACGGATACCCTAGATCCGCTCGCATATAATAACCCTAACTAGGCTAGGGATATAATCGATAATCCTATCTACCTCTATCTAGGGGTTTACGAGAACGCTTAATACTTCCTAGCGTCCTTAATTAACGAGTATAGCGGCCGCCCCTTTACGTCCCTAGAAGCGCTCGTCTTCTATTCCCTACTCGTCGAGCTATTCCTTAAGTTTAAGGCCGATTTAGTATAGGGCTACTAAGACGACCCTACTTAGTTATAGTAGCTATAGCAACTAAGAGCTGCGGAGGATCGATGCGTTCGTAAGTTAGAAGAGGACGACGATAATCGAGAATAAAACGAACCTAAGGCTATACTATTAGGCTTATAATTTTTCTTAAGGGATAGTTTAATTTATTTTAAGGACGATATAGATAGTCGCGAACGCCTATATATCCCTATAGCTATATATAAGGAGGTTTTTAAGATAGTATACGACGACTACTACTATTTAAGCTTCTACCGCGCCTACGCCTATGT
This sequence comes from Cercospora zeina, assembly GCA_022702355.1. Lineage (NCBI taxonomy): Eukaryota > Fungi > Ascomycota > Dothideomycetes > Mycosphaerellales > Mycosphaerellaceae > Cercospora > Cercospora zeina. Next base: position 2,420,061 of record JAKLWX010000005.1, read on the forward strand.
TTTTACGTCGTTCTATATCCGCTAACTTTCGAGGGAACTCCGCCGTTATATTAAATATTACCTAGACTACCTACTTAACTAGACTTATCGGTATAGGCCTTATAGCGAATTAAACCCGATCTATATAGTCGCCGTACCTAACTATACGGTTACCGCAGACTAGGTCTATAGCTTGCTACCTATCGGCGATTACGACGGCTTCCTTACTAAGATATATAAGTTCTCTAAGAGGGTAATCCTTACTAAAGTTTAGTCTACTTAGACCGCTATAGAACACGGCGCGGCTTAGATCTATAGCTATATAGTGTCCGAACGATCCCTCCTATCTATTATAATCGGAGACCGCGACCCGATCTAGATATCGGACTTTATAAAGGCGGCCTTTTAGAAGCTAGGTACTCGGTTCCTTACTACTACTACCTATTACCCCTAGGCCGATAGCTAGAGTAAACGGACAAACTAGACCGTAGAGATCGCGCTACGCTACTTTATTACGTCCTTTCTAGACGCTAAGTAGCCCGACGCGCTTCCGTTTATCTAGGCCGAGCTAAATAACTCTAGAAATACCTCCTCGGGCGAGATCCTAAACGTTATTCTATAGGGTTTTAAGAATAACCTAGACGCGTTACTCCCTTTAGTAGAGCTACTAATAGCCGACTATATCGCCTTATAGTAGGAGGCTAGGGACTAAGTAGTAGACGCCTTAGGGTAGGCAGCCGCTATAATAAAGGATAGGTACGACGCGATATACCGCCCTATTCGCTTCTATTCTAGCTAATAAGTACTACTTCGCCTATATAAGGGATACCGGAACGCTAGCTAGACTAACCGGAAATTCGGTTACTAGCGCTCTAGCCTCTATACGATCGACTACCTAGTAGGACGGTTAGCGTACCGACTCTACCTGCCGCTAGTAATAAAAATATACCCTATCGTCTCCGTAGTATAGTTAGAACCCTAGCTAGAGGGCTAGGACCTATACGACTAATAGCTACTAGAGCCCGGCCTAGTCGAGGCTAGTATAAACGCCGACGATAGGGCGCCCTTATACGAGATCGAGCGGCTACTTAACCGCCGCACGTCTCGCGGTCGTCTATAGTACCTCGTTAAGTAGAGAGACTAGTATTACGGCTATAACGTCTAGTACGATATTAATAACCTTAGGGACGCAGCCGACCTAATCGTAGCTTACGACTACGCCTATCCTTTTCGCCTACTACGTCGGTACTATAGCCGTAGATAACGTCGTAGCTCTTTTTTAGACTATTAGTTAGCGTCGCTATCGCCGCCCTAATCCCTACTAGTAGACGCGAACGTCGCGCGTCGCGCGCGCGTAGAACGCCGGCTACGCCGTTAACTCTTCTATTTACTTCCTCTACTTTAGTATTAGTTTTATAGTACGCTAAGCGAATAAATAGTCTACCTATTACTTTCTAGTAATATAGTTCTCTCTATACCTTACCTCTTCTATCTCTATATCTTTCTACTACTATCGCCGCTAATAGTACTACTTATATAGCTACCGAAGATAGCGCTACCGATACCGTCGCCGCTACTACTCCCGACGACGCCGCCGCGTAAATCGTAGTAGGCACGCGCGGAACGCCGGCTACGCCGTTAACTCTTCTATTTACTTCCTCTACTTCGGTATTAGTTTTATAGTACGCTAAGCGAATAAATAGTCTACTTATTACTTTCTAGCAATATAGTTCTCCCTATATATTACCTCTTCTATCCCTATATCTTCCTACTACTATCGCTACTAATAGTACTACCTATATAGCTACCGAATATAGCGCCGCCGATACTATCGCCGCTACTACTCCCGACGACGCTACTATCGCTTATCGCGCTACTATTACTTATCGCGCCGCTACGTAAATTGCCGTAGGTATATCTAGTAGCTATTTCGATAGCCGCGATATTATTCTTAGTAAATCTACTACTTCGGCAAAGTCTAATAACTGCTAGCGCTACGTTCTCGCCTCGCGTAACGATAGTACCTAGTAATACGACCCGCTCTACGAATACGACTCTAAACGCACTCTAGCTATAGCGACGACGGGCTATACTAGCGCCTTAGCGCGAATGCGCGTCGAGATCTATAGTAAGTTCGACGCTAGCTAGGCTATAGTTATCGATATCGCGGCCCTACTATATATCCCTATTATCGCTTAGCTAATACTATAAGTCGACCCTTTAATAGCTAGCTATATATCGACGTATACTATCGAATTTACGTACTTTATTAGGGTCGTAGAGGTTAAGAGCTAGTAGATATAGTAGTCGCGCGACGCGGTATACCCTTCTCTAGTTATACCTCTTATACTACCGAACCCGATAATAGCGCTACTACTAGAGACGAAGGAATTCCTCGATACGGTCGCTACTATACTAGCGTCTAGTCGTAGCGACGTCGTTCTAGCGCACGCCTATATACCGGAGGAAGCCTAGGTCCTCGCCTACTATTTTCTTAGTACTTAGACCCTCCTCTTCTTCTAGTACGAGCCGCGCGACTTCTTCCGCCTATAGGAGGTTTCGGACGCCTCGCTCGTCCTCTCTTATCTACTACCTAAGGCCTTATTCGCCGGCCGCGACTATATCCTCCTAATAACGACCTCCTAAATATATAACGTAGTTATATACGGCCTAGTTATACTACTTCTAGAGATATAGGCAACGAAACTAGATACGACGACGTTCCCTTTCTAACTATAAGACTCTATACTACTAATAACTAGCATCTCGTAGGCGCTCCTACTCTAGCTAATAGACGACGGTGCACTCGACGACGTAGCTATACTAACGGCGTTCTTTAACTATAGCGCTAACTTTGTCTTCCTCTCTTATACGCGGCTTATATCGGTACCGAAGCTACGTATTTATCTCCCGACTATATAGGAAATTTAAATAGTCGTCGATACGCGAGATAGTTATACCTACGTCTTCTATTATAACTCGTAGCTCGCGCTCTAGTTCCTCTCTCGCCTACGACTTCGCTATACTTAAATAGCTCGACTATTAGCCGACGTACTTATCTTCGGCTTTAACTTTACTCTCTTAGTAGTCCGCTATCTATTAGCGCTAATCCTCGTCGACTCGACTTAGGAGCTCGACCTTATTAGTATAGACGACGCGGTCGACTAGGTCGCTATAGTCGCCTATATAGAAGGCTATAACTTTAGTAGGTCGATAGATAAACTAAAAGCCCCTAGGGTAGCCCTACTCTTCTACTAGCTTAGAACCTTCGCCTCCGGCGATATACGAGCCTTCTAGGTCGCGGCTAAGACGGCCGTTTACTAGGCACGCATCGGTAGGCTACTAAAGTAGGACTCTTTCGCTAACTTCTTACTCTAGTAGACCCTACTACTAGCGTAGACTAACGCCGCTAGATTTAACGAGGTGTTTCGATATTATACTATACGGACGACAGTTTATAAGGACTATAAGCTTGCCCGTAAGGTCGGCAAAGACGGCGTCCTAGACTAGTTAATTAGTAATAGGGAGGGCTAGAGCAACGAGGAACTTATAAGCGCTATAGGCAACGCCGCTAATAAGGCCTTAGAGGGACCGCCTCTACCGCCGACGAGTAAGAGTAAGGATAAGGCCCTAACTAGTAAGGACAAGGCCGTTATAAGACCGTCTCTACCGCTAACGAGTAAGGATAAGATCTCGATAGGTCTACTACTAATACTACTACTACCGCCTCTATTAACTAACCTGCCCGCTCGCTACCCTATTAACGATACTATAGGGCAGGAAGCTAACTAGGCGTCCTTCGACGAGGCGACCCTATAGCCTACCGACGACACGGCTTAGCGGACGGCGCTAATTACTATAGATGTCCTCCGCGGTCGAACGGTCGTACTATCCCGGACGCTATAATATAGTATAGTAGCTAAGGGTCTAGTAGACCTCCTTAACGCCCTCTAGACCATCTAGCTTACTATATATCCGTACGTATTAACCGGCTAAGCGCTCCTTCGCGATAGCGACTACCTTCTAATCTTTATCCTACCCGAGTTTTTATAGCCGTACGAGTAGACTACTAACTACGACGAGGACTAGCTAATAGACTACGTTATAGACGCTATAAAGCGATATATAAAGCAGGAGAGGGCAGCCCGCTAGGCTACTAACGATAGTATAACTAAGCGATATAACCGCGAGATCGTAGTACTTCGCGCTCGATACGCGTATAAGCGCGACGGTACTATCCCCCCCTAGGCCGTAACCGAGGATAGCTTTTTCGACCTTATCTACTAATAATTCTATATAGGCGTCTAGGCTAACGCCGATAGCTAGGTAGTAGTATAAGTCGCGACGTCTTACCTTTTATAGTTAACGTAGACAGCTATCTAGAATAGCGATTCCTAGCTTAGTATACTAGCCGGCCTTAACCGTATCGCCGACGATCTTAGGTTCGATATTAGCGACGTCTATTTAGTAGGTTTCTAATTCTAGACCCGCCTATATATAATCGACTCTATTATTTAGCACGTTATAGACAAACTCTAAGTCTTACTCTCCGAGCCTTACTAGGGTAAGCTAGTAGGAGCGCGATCCTTACTTTATCGCCTTTATACCTATACTACTAGCGACCTAGTTAATCTCGTTAATAGCGACTAGCCTACGTACGTTAGCTTTACTATACGCGACGGAGCAGCCTATCGCCTAATAGAGAACTCGTCTCTAGAGGTAGTACTATTACGCCTCTTAGCTAGAGATAGTAGTAGACGTTAGGTAGTTCGTAACGACTTCTTCTAAACGTTATTTAACGATAACGGTATATAAAGCAGAGATAGCCTAGTAAAGGCCTCCGATATACTAGGCTACGAGGATAACGTCTATAATCCCGCGCCTATAGTCTCTAACGCCCTCGCTCCGCCCTCGAGCGACGACCTACTACCCGATAGCTAAGCCGCTACGCCTACTCTTAACGCTACTAACGACGCTACTAGCGAAGCCCTAGCTTCCCCTAACGCGTCCGATAAGTTAGGCGACTCCTTCTACTAATACTAGGGAGACTCTATCTAGTATAAGGATATCGAGCTATAGTAGCGCTTTAGTTAGGATATCGATAATTCCTACTACGTTTTCGACTATATTATCTATTTTAAGGCCTTAGGGCTTACTTATACGGATATACTACCGCTAGACGGCCTATAGATAGAGGACTATTACGTCGGTCGCATTTACGAGCTACTCTAGGGAAAGCACATTTCCGTAGACTCTATATATAAGATATAGCCTGCCGTTTTCGACTCTAAGAAAGGCGTATTAGACGCCTACCTACCTATAGGGCGCCCCTACGTACTTAACGAGTACTACGCTATAGTATATAGCCGTCGTATCCTCTATAGTAGCGCTAAATTCTAGAAGCTCCGCGACCGCGGCACTAACTAGAACTACTTTATTCTTAAGAACGGCTACTCCTCTAACTATAAGTTCGCCGATACTATAAAAGGCGCCCGACGTATCGGACTATCCGCGTTCCTAGCCGCCGGCGACCCTATCGATTAGCCTATCTATATCGACTACGTAGGCATCCTCTCTAACGTCCTTAATAACCTCTATCGGCAGCTAATAATACTAGTACTAAAGTACTTCCTTAGTACTATCTGCGTCCTAGACGCTATAGCGGACGCCTGCGGCCTACCGAGGCGCGGTAAGTTAGTAGAGCTCGGTATTAACTCCTATAATTTCGACTATAACGTAGGCTCCGACCCCGACTCTCTCGGTCTATCCGCCTATTCTATCCGCGGTCGTTACTAGGCCCTAACGCCTAAGTAACGCGACGACCCTGCCCTAAGCGTCTACCCTAAGCTCTATCCTAGTACGTATAGTAGTAGACGAGAGACCTTAAGTAGCGGGTAAGAATTAGATAGCGAGGACCTACTAGGCGACCTCGAGCGCGCCGCGATACTAGGCGACGACGATACTATAGAGCGTACTACTATAAGTAGCGACGATACTATAACCGGCCTCCTTATTAATAATAGCGACGACTAGAAGAAAGCTCCTCCGCTAAAGAGAAAAGCTATAGCTAACGCTACTATACCTAAGAGGAAGAAGGCTAAGCTATCGCTAGCTATACCTAAGACGAAGGATATACTAGTACTACGCGGCGTACGTAGCACCCCGAAAACTACTAGAACTCCGAGAACGACTAGAGCCGCTAGCGTAGATATACTAAAGAAGGATAGTAGGAAGGCGAAGGGCTCGACCGTTACCGGCTCTATCGCCGAGAGGCGGTTATCCTACTTAAACTAAAGTACGAAGGAAGTTTAAGAAGAGTACGGAAGAACTAGTTTAAGAAGGGTATAGAAGAACTAGAGAATAGTAAGAAAAGCGATTAAGACACAGATTAGTATAGATTAAGAAAGTAATTAAGACATAGATTAATATAGATTAAAATAGGGGGCTTTACGTCGCGGACGACGCCTTTTTTCTAAACGAACCGGGGGAGATTATTACGGTCTAGCTAGGCCTATACGGACGGCTTAGCACTTAGTATATAGACGCTTCCTTCGATAGACGTAGATAGATAGATATTAACCTTTAGTATACCTAGTCGTCCGATATAGACGTAATACTTATAAGAGGGACGTAACTAAATCTTAGAACGCGATTTTATAAGGAGAAGTACTAGTAGTAAAGGACGCTATAGAAAGGTTAAAGCGGAATTATAAGGAGTTAATAAAGCGCTAGTAGTAAGTAAGCGAGTCGTAGGCTAAGTATTATAACTAGAAGTATTAGCTAAAGGAATATAAGGTCGGCGATATAGTTCTTCTATCTACGAAGAACCTAAAACTAAAGATACTATTAAAGAAGCTAGCAGATAAGTTCGCTAGACTATTTAAAGTAATCGACGTAGTCGGGAAGTAGGCGTACTACCTAGCTCTTCTAACGGGATTACGTATTTATAATATCTTCTACGTATCTCTTCTAGAACTTTAGTATAGTAGCGAAGCTTAGGAGACTAGCTTGCCCCTTATAGATAATAAGGGCGAGTAGATAGTCGAGAAAGTACTAGAAACCCGAGTCGAGAAGAGTAAGAGGAAGTAGCTAGTCTAGTAGAAAAGCTAGCTAGAAGAATATAATACGTAGGAACTAATCGAATATATTAGGAAATACGAAGCGCTCGAGGAATTTAAGGCGTAAGAGTAGAGTAAGAGGAGCTTACGTAAGCCGTAAAGTCGACTATCGCGGCTACTATACTACTAATTAACTATTACGACTACTATAATTTATAACGAGTATACGCTAAGCGCTAAGGCCGCGACGAAATATTACGTTACGAAAATTACTAAAAGGAATAAAGGATATAGAGTAGAGAGAAATTATTTATTTATAGCGCCTATAGGCGTAGCGTAAATAGGCCGTAGTACCGGCATAGAATAGAAGTATAAAGTAAGGCGGCGGACTATATAAGTAGTATAGAAGAAGTATAAGAAGAGAGTATAAGAAGAGCGCGCGATGCGCTAGCTTACTCCTTTATACTCTCGTTCTCCTCCTTCTTATTCTTTTTATTCTTCTTATTATTATTCTCCTTCTTCTTCTCTACTATAGAGGCCTCGTCGTTAGAGACCTCCTCTATTTAACTAGTAAGGCGGTTAGCGTAGGTAGTATAGACCGCCGTATTAAGCACCTCTTTCGAGGCGCCGAGTAGGCGTAGACGCTACGAAGAATATTAGTAACGCGTATAAGGAGTATATAACTCGTAAGATATACCTTATACTTAAGCTTAAAGAGCCTAGAGGATAGGGCGATCTACTTACTAGCTATAAGTAGCTTAGTAGTAGAAGGACCGCTACTAGCTAGTAGCGTACTAGCTTTACTCTTCTTTAGGGTCTTAAAGACCCTAGCCGACTTACTCTTATTAGACTATAAGACCTTAAGGCTATTAGCGATCTAGGCTTATAGATCGGTATAGTAGTAGTAGAGCTACTCGGCGCGTACGGCCGGCCTGCCCTCGGCTAGCTTAGCGAGGTAGAAGTATAAGCGCTTCGACTACGTAATAATATCCGGGTTAGTATAGTAGTCGTAGGAGTAGTTATTATTATTATAGCGCTAATAATTCTTCTTCTTACTTAGTTTTATAACTCTATTATATAGCCGAACGCTAGCTATATATATTATATTAGTAAGGAACTCGTAGCTAATACGTATATAGAACGCTAGACTTACTCGTTACTAAATATAAGAGGCAACGATAATAGTCGTCGTTCTCTATAGTAAGAAGGTTAGTAATAGTATAGGGATCGGCTAAGATTATAGGAGTAGAGATCTTCTTAGAAGGTATAATACTTATAGAACGAGTACTAGGAAAAGGCTAGGGAGATACGTAGATAGTACGAGGCAGAAGTAGAGCGCTTATCTAAAAATAGTATACTAGAATAAGTATTAACGTAGTTAGGCTCGAACTTATAGCCCGTATCTACCCTATAATTAACGCGTAGCCTATATAGGGTCTATAATATAAAAGTCTCTTAAGATCTAGTATATTACTATAGTACTACTAAAAAATCGCGTACGACTATAGGTAGTAGAGTAACGCAACCGTAACGTAATAAGAACGCAAGCGGCCGGCTACTATAGTAATAAAGACTCTTCTACGAGCTAAGGTAGCTCTATAAGAGAGAGGAGATAATTATAAGAGCGATAGCTTAGAGAGCGTCTAAGTTAGACGCCGAAGCATCCGGCTTACGCTACGTATACTCGGCGTAAGATAAAAGCACGCTAAACGTATATAGAGGAATCGGTAAGAATTAGTCTCTTAATATCTCTAACGAGTATAGTTAGAGGCGCTTAATATATTACTATATACTAACCTTTTATAATAGCTTTATATATCCGGAGGGTCCCTTTTTAGCGCGTTATCCGCGAGATTATAATAGATAGAGGTAGTAGAGATATTATTAGAATTTAGATAGTAGTACTTAAATACTTATAGGAAGCGGCGGAGGTATTTCTCGTTATAGAGTTCGAGATTTCTAACCTTCTAGCGATCTACGCGAAGCGCGTTACCTTATAAGCGAAAGATATATACCTATATAGTTATCTACGCTACTAGTTTACTAGCTAGAACGAAGGAGAGAATAATAATATAGGTATATAATACTAGGTTGCCGACTATAATTACTAACTATAAAGAGCCTAGTATACGTTACTATACTTAGAAGCTTAGAATTAATATATACGGCGCGGGTAAAGCCGTAGCTAGCGCGCTAGCGAGCCTAACGTCTACCTTAGCTAACTTATATACTCTTACCGAACTATTAGTTTATTTATTTATTTATTCTATTAACGTACTATAGGAGTCGAAGACTATATAGTACGGGTAGGCCTAATGCCTAACTAGTCGTAAAAGAGAGAGAAAAGCCTCTTAGGCTAAAAAACTCTCGGTCTTAGAAGTGTCTTATTCGCGCTAAAAACAAATATTATAGGCCGATACCTAGGGGAACTAGAATTTTACTTAGTGTAGCTTAGCGCTAAGCGCTAAGCTACTAAGTGCCAAGCCCTATATATAGAATTTTAGTATCTAAAATTAGTTCTAGTAGATATAGCTAAGTATAGTATATCGAGTCGGTATAGAAGGCCTCTATTTCTATTCGTCTCGGACCTAGAAGGTTGTCTCTAGGAATATATATTCTAGGTAGGAAGGGTCTACCTTTCTTCCTTCTTTCTATAGCTCTTTTTAGTAGGTAAATAGCTAATCTTTTACCTAGTAGCTACCTCCTCTCTCTACCCTATTCTACCTACTTCTATTCTATCTTCTTTTTTCTACCTCTTCTATAGTAGGGTTCTGCCTTAGTTAACGATCGTTAGGTAGTCTTAGAGTTATCTTATAGTTCTTATCTTATTAGGTATACGGCTAGTAGTAGCGAAGTAGGATTGTCTTATATACTCTTATACTTTACTAGTATACTCGAGAGTATCTATTTCTACCTACGGCCGCGTAGAGGCGTATAATAGGACTTCGTAGGCACCGAACTATTAGTAATACTACTACTTCTACCTTCTTAGAACTTATTAGCGGTCGCGCTTTATTAGCCTATTATTATCGCTTTTTTTTATACCTCTTAACGAATTTTCGTATCGCGCGTACGAAGGATACTACCGCGTACGTTAATCGTAGCTTAACCGACTACTTTTCTCTCGCCTCTTCGCGTAAGCTTAATCGACCGCTTTTCTCTCGCCCTTTTATATATTTATAATAGCTTAACTTCCTACTAATAAGCCTAGCTAGTTCGCCGAGTAATACTTCTTTAGCTAAGATATAGCTTCTACTCCTCCTTTATCTAAAAACTCTTCTCTATCTAAAAACTCTCCTACGGATAATAGTAATATCGACCCTAGACTTCTTAGTAACTAGGCGCTCTCTTCTATCTAACGTAGCGCTTCTACCTCTTTTTTCTTAGTTTCTAACCTCTTCGCTTATAATAGTAACGACTAAGAGGCTACTAGTAGAAACGACTAGAATAGTTCTCGTAGAAACGCAAATAGTAATAATAGAAATAACGAAGATAACGGCTCTATTATTAATATCGATAATAGTAATAGCGACGAGAGTAATAGCGACGAGAGTAGTATATCGCCTACCCCTCCCTCTTAGCTTTCTAAGAAGGCTTTATAGAAAACTATACTAGGTAGTTAGCCTCGTCTTAATAAGTAGAAGCTCGCTTACTAAATAGCCTATAAGAGATAGATCGAGAGAGATAATATAGTAATAGTAGTAGTAGTAGTAGTAGTAGCTAGAGGAGTAGTAGGTAGAAAACGATTACTAGGTAGAAAACGAGTAGCGAAAAAGGAACTAGCTAGAAAGAGAACGGCTAGAAAAGCACCGGCTAAAATAGTAGTAGTAAGTAGAGGAGGTCTAGCTCGTAGAGCTAGTATACGGAAGACTTATTACTATAAGCTAGATAGTAAGTTATATAGTCGGCATTTATAGTTAGTATTACTAACTTATACTCTAGCTATCGCGCTCTAAGAGATCCGTAAGTACTAGAAGTCTATAGATCTACTTATACTAAAGCTACTCTTTAGCTACCTTATTTATAAAGTTTACTACGACGTTTCTAGAGGCTTAGCTATTTCTAAAGAAGGTTATCGTTAGTAGGCGAGCGCTCTTAGTACTCTATAGGAAGCCGCTAAGAGTGCTCTAGTCTATCTCTTCTCGAGTATATATATTCTTAGTTATTTTATATTCGATCGATATTAACTATATTATAGGTACTAACGTTACCGCGATTTACGTAAAGCGAGTAACTATTTAGTAGAGGGATATAAAGTTTATTATTAGCCTACTCTCGTCTTAAGGAATTAATATATTTAGTAAAAGATAAATCTCTATAGTATATATAAGGAAAATTATTATAACTATAGAGAGTATATATAGTAAAAATCGTTATAAGTAGAGAGGTTACCGTAGTCGGTAGTCGTAGTTAGTATATATATAGTTATACTAAATCGTATAATTTGCTATATTAAACTAAATATACCTTTAAAACCCGTCGCTTTCTATACTTTCTACTTACTTCGGTTTCTATCTATTTATAACCCTCGATTTTCTATACTATATTTTATCGAATCTTATATTTCTATTAGGACCTATCTTTAGACCTATCGTTAGACCCGAGTCGGACCTATCTAATACCTATATTTATTAAATAGGTCTAAAACTAGAGAGGAACTAGCTAGGACCCGACCTAACTATTATAGTTTTATATATTTAGGTTCTAGACCCGACCCGGACCCGTCCCGACCTATTCTAATCTCTACTAATATAAGAGCGATAGCTTAGAGAGCTAATAGCTTAGGGGGCGTCTAAGTTAGACGCCGAAGTATCCGGCTTAGGCCGCGTATACTCGGCGTAAGACAAAAGCACGCTAAACGTATATAGAGGAATCGGTAAGAATTAGTCTCTTAATATCTCTAACGGGTATAGTTAGGGGCGCTTAATATATTGCTATATACTAACCTTTTATAATACTAATTCTTCTACCTTATCGAGAGTAGCGATCTATTAAGGCCTACTATACTTACGCGAGGAGCATCTATATAGCTAGGTAACCGTAGCGAACGTACTAGGTCTATAGTACTACTATTAGGCTACGTAGAAGAGTTACTAGACTCTAAAGCTAAAGAAAACGAGGAGATAAACGATACTAACGATACGTAGGCGAGGCGCGAGCGTCTCGAGCGAGAGAACGCTATACTACGCGAACAGCTCGAACTCTACGCCCTTTAGGTAGAGAATAAACGCTTAATACGAGAAGTTAGGACGACTACCCTACTAATATACTTAAGTACGACGGTAAGAAGCCTCGGCTCGGGGCACTCTAGTATAGCGAGCATTACCGGAGACACTAAGGATAGCACGCGTTATAGCAGCGACGAATATACGCCCTACGAATCTATTAAGCTCCGCTCTCCTAAGCTATTTAAGGGCGAGACCGTTAAGGAAGCCTAGGAATACGTCCGCGTATATAAAGTAAACTTTATAGCCGCGCCGAGGAAGTTTATAATAGAATACTAGAAAGTAATCGCTAGTATTATATTCCTCGTAGGCGAAGCGTAAGAAGCCTAGTATAACGAGCACCCTAGTATACTTCTAGCGGGGTATACTTAGACGTAGTTCTATAAGTTCCTATACGATATTATCGGGGATTAAGTAAACCGCTAGCTACTCGTAACCGTTAAATACGAGATAATGCGCTAAGGCGAAAACTAGAGTATATAATAATTCGTAATAGACCTCGGTAACCTTAAGGCATAGCTTAGCGACTATACCGAGGCGTAGTTAGTTCGCTAGCTTCTCGTAAAGTTAAAGCCGTCGCTATAGAAGGATATTATTAAGAACTATATTGTCCTAGCGAAGCGCGCTAACCTCGTCGCTCTAGTACGATACCTTAAATAGGTAGAAAGGTTAATACTACGCGATATAGGCTTACGCGACTATAATAAGGACGCGTTGCACTAGTAGTTAAAGCGTAAGAGGGTCGATAGTAACGCGTATGCCTCTAAAGGCAGTTATAGGTCTAGCTCGAAGGAGAAGAACTCTTAGGATAAGCGTAAAGGCAAAGATAAGGACTAGCAACCTAGGTGTTATAGTTATAACGAGGTAGGCTATATCCGTCCGGATTATCCGAATAAGGATAAGGATAGTAATAAGCTAGCGGTCCGCAAGGTAGCCGTAGGTAAGTCGAAAAAAGCAGAAGCGATAGAGATATTACGTAAGTCCTCGCTGCTAAAGTAGATAGTATAGGGTACCTGCCTGTGCAATACGTGCTAGTAGTACGAGTACGGGGAGAAGTTAAATCTTAGGAGGGCCGTAGGCCAGCCGAGTTCCTTCTTAATAATACTACGGATATTAATATAGTATTACGAGCCTTCGTGCTCTAGTATAAGTTGCCCTTACGGCCGAACGCGGCCTTACCGCTAGCTACTACCTTTATAAGTAAACTAGATTATTATTATAGTACGCACTACGTGCGTATAAGGCTCGCGGACTCCTCGAGGATCGAGCGCGTAACTAGAGGGATCTTCTACGTATATAATATACTAGATCCCGATATTATCCTTAGCTATCTATAGCGACGTACGTAATAAGTAAGTGTCGATAGCGGTATAGATAAATAGCGTTATAGTAACGATCGTTTCGGCCGATTCGAAGTCCGAGAGGCCTATAAGTTCCTTAAAGACCTCTAGAAGGCACCTACTATATTTGTAGTTAGCCTAAGTAGGATAGGCGAGGAGCCTACTCTAATACTAGAGGAGTTCTATTAGTTCGACGACGTCCTTAACCTAATAGAGGAAATACGAAGTAGACCTATCGATAGCGCTAAGTATACGATCGACCTAAAGCCGGGCACTATACTATCCTTTAGGCCGCTATACTACTAGTTAAGTAGAGAGCTCGAAGAGCTTAAGGAGTACCTAAAGACTAGGCTCGAGTATAATTAGATCGAGCGTTCTAATAGCGAGGTAGGTACGCCTATCCTATTTATACTAAAGAAGAATAGCAAGCTGCGGTTATATATAGACTACTATAGGCTAAACGAGATTACGATTAAGAATCGGCATTTACTACCTCTTATTAGCGAAACGCTAGATAGACTTATAGGAGCTACGTAGTTTACGTCGCTAGATCTTATAGACGCGTATTATCGCATCCGTATTAAACTAAGCGACTGCTAGAAGACTGCGTTCTATACGCGATACGGTTACTACTAATACCGAGTAATACCCTTTAGTTTAACGAACGCCCTAGTAACGTTCTAGGCGTATATTAACCGCGCGCTAGTAGGGCTAGTAGATATAAGCTGCGTAGTATATCTAGATAATATCCTAATCTATAGTAAGACTCGCGAGGACTACGTGCGAGACGTATACGCTATACTTAGAAGGCTCCGCAAATTCGGACTCTACGTATAACGCGCTAAATATAAGTTCTTCTAGAAATAAGTTAACTTCCTTAGGTTCGTAGTTACGACTAGAGGCGTAGCGATAGACCCTAGTAGAGTAGCCGCAATCGCCTTATAGCCGAGGCCGACTACTCTAATAGAGGTTTAATCGTTCCTTAGGTTCGCGAACTTTTACTACCGCTTTATCTTTAGATATTCGAGGGTCGTAGTACTACTAACCGTACTCTCGAAGAGCGCGAAGAATAGTAGGAAGCCTAGGCCTATTAGTTAGGGCAAAGCCGAGGAGTAGGCTTTCTTAAAGTTAAAAGAACGCTTCTAGACCGCGCTGCTCCTTAGGTACTTTAACCCTACGTTACGCCTACGAGTCGAGACCGATGCGTCTAACTTCGCTATCGCCGGCATTCTAAGCTAGCTATTCGAGGCAGAATAGTACCTAATCGCGTTCTTCTTATAGAAGATAATTAATACCGAGTGCAACTACGAGGTCTATAATAAGGAACTCCTTATAGTAGTAGAATCCTTTAAGGCATAAAGGCCTTACCTTAAAGGCGCTACGTATAAGGTAGAGGTGCTAGTCGACTACGCTAACCTAAAGGCCTTTATAGGTATAAAGTAGTTAACGGGCCGATAGGCTAGGTAGGCTACGTTCTTAGCCCTATATAACTTTATAATTAGTTATAGAGTAGGCAAGCTAAACGCAGCCGACGCGCTATTAAGGCGTAGCGATTACGTAAAAGATACGTAGGCGATAAATAATATATTACTATTACTATAGCGGAAACTCTAAGTTTAGAGCGACCTCTAAGTAGGCGGACCGGTTATAAACCGCATTAAGGCCGCCTATAACTACTAGTATATAACAAACTAGAGGGTAGCAATAGTAGCAGCTAATAGGACGTAGTCCGCTAGCCTCGAACGCTACGAGCCGGGCCCGTATAGATTCGCGCTACTAATACGGGTCGCTAGCGCTATTATTACGGAGGAACGGCCGTACGCTAATACCTTAGACCTAGTAATCGGGTACGTAGCTGCGCTAGTCTAGCTAGACCCGATAGCGAAGGAGCTATATATATAGGCAGAGAGTAATAGAGGCGAAAGCGACAAGTATACTATCCGAGATAGGTATATATATCGCGAAGGGGCATTATACCTTCCCTACGACCCTATATTGCGAATATAAGTAATTCGTATATACTACGACGACTTCCTAGCTAGCTATTTCGGTAAGGATAAGACTACGGAACTCGTTAAGAGAAAGTACTAGTAGCTAGAGGTTAACGAGGACGTTAGGTAGTATATCGAATCGTATAGTAGCTATTAGAAGGCGAAAGCGAGGCGCTACTATCCCTATAGCGAGATAGTTGCGCTTCCTCTACTAGAACGGCTATAGAAAGATCTATCTATAGACTTTATTATAGACCTTCTACTAAGCAAGCGTAATAGTCGTATATTTAACGCGATCCTTATAATTGTCGACCGCTATTCTAAGATAGTAACTTTTATTCAGACGACAAAGCGCTATATAAGCGTAGAGCTTATAGATATCCTACTTAATAAAGTTATACGACTTCGAGGTATACCTAGTAGTATCGTCTCTAATAGAGGGTCTATATTTACTAGCTAGTTCTAGTTAGACTTCTATTTCGAGGTATATATAAAACGTAGGCTAAGTATAGCATTTTACTCGCAAACGGACGGCTAGACTAAACGCGTAAACTAGACGCTTAAGTAGTACCTACGTATCTATTACGAGGAGAACTAAGACGACTAGGCGTCTATGCTAGCCTCTATAGAATTCGCGTATAATAATAGCCTAAATACGATACTAAAGATGTCGCTATTCTACGTTATTTATAGGTTCGACCCGGACCTAACGACAAAGACCCGTAGGAGAGACGCAACTAAATCTTAGGACGTAATTCTACGAGAAGAAGTACTAGTAGTAAGAGACGCTATAGAAAGGTTAAAGCGGAATTACGAGGAGTTAATAAAGCGCTAGTAGTAAGCAAGCGAGTCGTAGGCTAAGTATTATAACTAGAAGTATTAGCTAAAGAAATATAAAGTCGGCGACGTAGTCCTCCTATCTACGAAGAACCTAAAACTAAAGGTACTATTAAAGAAGCTAGCGGATAAGTTCGCTAGACTATTTAAAGTAATCGACGTAGTTAGGAAGCAGGCGTATCGCCTAGCCCTTCTAACGGGATTATATATCTATAATATCTTCTACGTATCCCTCTTAGAACTCTAGTATAGTAGCGAATCTTAGGAGACTAGCTTGCCTCTCGTAGATAATAAGAGCGAGTAGATAGTCGAGAAAGTACTAGAAACCTAAGTCGAGAAGAGTAAGAGGAAGTAGCTAGTCTAGTAGAAAAGCTAGCTAGAAGAATACGATATATAGGAACCGATCGAATATATTAGGGAATATAAAGCGCTTAAGGAATTTAAGGCGTAAGAGTAGAGCAAGAGGAGCTTACGTAAGCTATAAAGTCGACTATCGCAGCTACTACGCTACTAATTAACCGTCGCGACTACTATAATTTGCGACGAGTACGCGCTAAGTACTAAGGCTACGACGAAACGTTACGTTACGAAAAGCTACTAAAGAGAATAGAGGATATAGAGTAGAGAGAAATTATTTATTTACGGCGCCTATAAGTATAGCGCAAACGGGCTATAGCGCTAGCGTAGAATAGAAGTACGAAATAAGGCAGCGGACTATATAAGTAGCGTAGGAGGAGCGCGAGGAGAGAGTATAAGAAGAGCGCGCGATACGCTAGCTTATTCCTCTATGCTCTCGTCCTTCTCCTTCTTATTATCCTTCTTCTCCTCGTCCTTCTTATTATCCTCCTTCTTCTTCTCTACTACGAAGGCCTCGTTATCGGAGACCTCCTCTACCTAGCTAGTAAGGTAGTCGGCGTAAGTAGCGTAGACCGCTATATTAAGCGCCTCTTTCGAGGCGCTAAGCAGGCGTAGACGCTATAAAGAATATTAGTAACGCATATAAGGAGTATATAACCCGCAAGATATACCTTATACTTAAGCTTAAAAAGCCTAAAGGATAGGGCGATCTACTTACTAGCTATAAGTAGCTTAGTAGTAGAAGGACTGCTACTAGCTAGTAGCGCGCTAGCCCCGCCCTTCTTTAGGGTCTTAAAGACCCTAGCCGACTTGCCCTTATTAGACTATAGGACCTTAAGGCTATCGGAGATCCGGGCCTATAGATCGGTATAGTAGCGGCGGAGCTACTCGGCGCGTACGGCCGGCCTGCCCTTAGCTAGCTTAGTAAGGTAGAAGCGTAAGCGCTTCGCCTATATAATAATATCCGGATCGGTATAGCGCTCGTAGGAGTAGTTATTATTATTATAGCGCTAATAATTCTTCTTCTTACCTAGTTTTATAACCCTATCGCACGGCCGAACGCCGGCTATACGTACTATATTAGTAAGGAACTCGTAGCTAATACGTACGTAGAACGCCGGACTTACCCGTTACTAAATATAAGAGATAACGATAATAGTCGTTATCTTCGGCGGCGGGGAGGTTAGTAATAGTACGTAGATCGGCTAAGATTATAGAAGTAGTAGTCTTCTTAGGAGGTATAATACTTGCGGAGTAGGTACTAAGAAAAGGCTAGGGAGATGCGTAGATAGTATAAGGTAGGAGCGGGGCGCTTATCTAAAGATAGTATACTAGAACAAGTATTAATATAATAAGGCGCGAACTTATAGCCCGTACCCGCCCTATAATTAACGCGCGACTTATATAGGGTCTATAATATAAAAGTCCCTTAAGATCTAGTACGTTGCTATAGCACCGCTAAAAAATCGCGCACGACTATAGAGTAGTAGAGCAACGCAACTATAACGTAATAAGAACGTAAGCGGCCGGCTGCTATATTAATATAGACTCTCCTACGAGCTAAGGCAGCTCTATAGAGGAGAGGAGATAATTATAAGAGCGATAGCTTAGGGGGCTAATAGCTTAAGGGGCGTCTAAGTTAGACGCCGAAGCATCCGGCTTAGGCCGCGCATACTCGGCGCAAGATAAAAGCACGCTAAACGCATATAGAGGAATCGGCAAGAATTAGTCTCTTAATATCTCTAACGGGTATAGTTAGGGGCGCTTAATATATTGCTATATACTAACCTTTTATAACTAAGGACTTTATAGCTAAATAAGAGGTAGCTAAGAAGGCTTAATATACTAAAAAGGAGGCTTAAAAGAAAGCTAAGAAGCTAGCTAATATTAAGGCTAATATTAAGAAGGAATAGCGTAAGTTAAATAGGCTTAGATAATATAATATTAAGTAAGAATAGGCTACTAAGACTAAGGATTAAGTAGCACGTATAAAGGAAGTAAAATAAGCTAATAGATAGTTCTAAAACAACCTTAATTAGTCTATTAAGGCTACTAGAAGGTTTAAATATATAGTTATTAAGGAGCTAGTGCAATAACTAGTATTTAAGGAGCCTTAGAAGGTTATAGCTAGCTTATAAGCTAGCTCTTTAAGATTAGGTAGAATACGATAACTAAGCTAGAAGGCTATGCTAAATTTATAGTTTAAGAACCTCTCTATATAGCGATAGCAACGCAGTTTAAATTATCTAATTCTATGCAGTAATAGTTAAGAAACAACACCTTGAAGATTAAGCCAAAGTGTAGCGTTACGTGGTTCCGTGCGGCACGCGCACCCCACTTCTACGAATCCGAGCATGCCTCTTCGTGCCTCGGCTTGCGTACAACGCTGTCACGCTGTCAGAAGCGCCTACATTGTTTCATGCAAGACAAGTCTTGACCTCAGGCATGTGGGACTTCGCTTGCTCAGCAAGTTTACACGGCCGCCGAGGCGCAAAGAAGAGAAGAACGCTGCTTGTCAAACGGCAGCACGGAGTCGATTCCGGAAGTTTCCAACGGCGCATTACTACCTCCTACCACGGCACGGCACCGCTCGCGATATATCTCCCCAGACGCGTTCGCGAAGATCCTGGCGGTTCGTTCCCTCGTGTCGCAAATCATCAACCGGTTGCGCGCCTCGTGGCGGACACGCACGAGTCGCTTATTGTACGAAACGCGGCCGAGTCGTAGGCATCATCCTTGCGCCACCTGCGAGAATTCAATGGCAGCCGGAGAAGCAGAGATGCACTGCAAATTGCACTGGTCTGCTGAACGCATATTGGAGCATTTTGAAACAGGCGCCGCATTCCGCATCACCTGTGTCGACCACAAGCAGCCGCTGCACCGCTTCAGTGATTGCCCGAAAGGGAAGCGTTCTGATTTATTTTGGTCTTGACTTCAGCTATGCATCCGCCTCTCTTAGCAGAATCATATGTGGCACTCAAGACTGGAGGTAGGAGGGACGACCGCCCAGCACGCAGCAAAGCACTTTGGTTCTTCACTACATCTCTCATTCTATGTTTCTTGTACAATGGCCTTTCGATCGCAGAAAGCAGCAAACCAAAATGACAGCAAGCAGGAGCTCATTGTCGCTGTGTCCATCACGCTCATGGCTGTAAGCTTAGTCGGGATCAGTCTGCGCATGTATGCAAGATTAGCAGTGCTCCGGAAGGTCTTCACAGACGACGGTGGGGCCGGACATCTCAAAGACATTCAAGAATCAATGCTAACTTGGTCTAGCGCTCATGCTATTCGGAACGATCACAGCCTTTGGCCTCTCGGCTTGCATCACCGCAGCCACCTACAATGGATTCGGAGGATATGCCTTTCAAGCTACACCAGATGACTTGCGCGCCTTGCGGAAGCTCGCATTCGCTGCTTTGATATTCTACGTCGTTTCTTCACTTCTTGTCAAGTCGAGTTTCTTAGTACTGTACCTCCGGCTCGACCCGAGACCAGCAATGCGCGCATGTGTTTACTTGTTGATGTTCTTTGTCGGCGCTCAGAATATTGCATTCTTCGTCGTGCAAGCTGTTTCTTGCGTGCCACACAGCTTCGAACCGGCCGATGACGGATCGACCGGCCGGAAGTGCTGGAGTCCGGAGACGATACAGCAATCCTTCAATATCAACGGCGTTGTCATCGCCGTTATAGACACGGCACTTTTCAGCATCCCTCTGTACATGCTGCATGGGATGCAACTGCCGACGCGCCAAAAGTTTGCTGTCGGAGCTCTATTCGCGCTGGGCTTCCTCCCGATCGTCGGTATGTGGGCGAAGACTCTAAATCAAAACTGTGGCTAACCTCGAGCTTCGCAGCTGGCGCTCTTCGATGCTTTTATACTTGGAACGCGATTCAATCCAACGACATCTATTACGACCTCTCCGAAGGCGGCATTTTTGTTCAAATCGAGCTACATCTCGCTATTCTCTGCGGTTCCGCTTCCACGTTCAAAGTTCTGCTTAAATGCGTGTCACCCAGTTGCTGCTGCAACAATGACAGCAACAAACACTCGTGCGCCGAAATTCGTCAAGGAGCGGTAGAACTTCCGGTGCCGTGGCCGACAGAACAGCATAAGTCTGCGAAATTTCATGTATCGGAGACGGAATCACCGATGGACACCGAATGCAGCTCTAGGACCCAGACGCCACCTCTACCGGAACTTTCTGAGGAAGGAGAGAAGTCGTCTCGGCACATGTCGTTCCGGCAATTATCGAAGATCGTGAACAGAAAAAGCGCAGATGTCGCGAGGTTACCAGCAGAGCTGCAGCTGAAGTTCCCAAGCATCGAGAGTAGGCTTGGCGGGCGGCATGCATGGTTGGAAGATGCCACTGGGGTGAAGAAGCCCGCACCACAGAGACGGCCATTGATACACACTCGACCGAAGTAGTGGAAGAGGCTCATTAATGGTCTGCCTTTGCTTTGATATCCGTGCAAGGCGAGACACCCAGACGCGTGAGGGTGGACAATTTACTAACCAACAATCATGGCGACTTTGATGTATGCAATAGAAGCTAGAGGCGATGCCGAGATGAAGAACAAGATATCTCAATGACGGCCGTAATGATACTACATAGACTCAAGAAAGCCAATTAAGAACCCAATAATGTCTTCATCCAACCTCATCAGCATCCACCACCACCGCCCAGAGACAAAGCAAACACGCCCGTCGCTCCATAGCCACCCCTGTTCAATCCCAACTCTCCCTTCTCCTTCTTGCGAAACTTGCTAGCGACCCCCCAGAATGCATCTTCCATCCGCGAACTCTGTCTCGCGCCCAGAACGCTCATCAAGCAGAGGATTTGCAGCTCGGAATCAAGATCGACCAAGAAGTCCAACCTCGCGATCTGGTTCCGACTCACAGCTATGCGATCGGGGAGGTAGGTGACCAGTACAGTGTCTCCATCCCCCGCAGCGACGAGTTCGAGATCGGTTTGATGGATGGAGGTATGGTCGATGTTGATTTTTCTGTTGTTCAAGTTTCCATATTAGCGTCTCCCGCTCATGCGAGGAAGTCGGCCGAAAAAAGTTCCACCTACCTCCGCCATAGATATCGCGTCGCATTGTGTTCGAAGATGAAAATTTGATGAGCGTCAGCAGTGTGCTGAACTTGCGTCCATGCTGCCTTCCCCTCGTTCGGGTCGCCGAGCATGATTTTACATTTGCCACTGTGGGGCTGGAGTTTCGCTGTGGCTACGACGGATTCGCCATCGACTTTGGGAGTTGTCAACTGTAGGGATGGACTACCGAGGGTGGGTTTTGTGGTTTTGGCTAAGAGTGCTGTCCGACCTTTCTGTTGGATTTCGAGGTTCGACGAGTCATTCTTGGCGTTCGCTATGATGTGGTATGTTGATAGAGCCTCGCCTATGCCAACAGAGGCAGATCTCCTGCGGCCATCGTCCGAGCCTACTAGCGTTTTTGTCACGCTAAGCTGGGAAGATCGTGGGGAGTCGGTTTTGAGAGACATCTTCGGTGCAGAAAGTGACTGGAGGTCGAAACGGAGGATTCAATGGGTACATATCCAGAGCGTGGGAACACATGTACATATCACGTACCCGCGCAGTCTTGAATCCTGATCACGAGGTGGAGACAATCCGCATGCCGGAGCACATGGCGCAGGGGATCGGCCATGGCAGTGAAGTTGGCATACTTCCAATCGGCGTCTATGGGGTAGCGAAGCTCGAGATCTGGCGCATCCTTTTGCTTTTTCATACCACACAGTTCGTCATAGGGTGCGGGCAGGACCCGACGCGAGCGAGGCAGTGTCGTATTTGTCGGAACCTGACCCGGTACGCCAATGCCGCCAAGTGAATGCCTCTTCCTATATGCCTCAGGCAGATACGGATCTCGGCAAACGACGCCGAAGCTCCGAGCGAGATCTTTGAGAACCCACAGCCAGAAAGTCTCGTTGACATCCTTCGCATCGCCGCTGTCGTTCATTTGCCCGGTATGGCGCATCGCATTGTCACGCAGGTGCTCGTGAGTATTTCCGGATGCTAATGATGAGGCTGTGCTAACACGATCAGGTCACCGGCGCCAGAGTCTTCGGGAGAGCATTCGCGGAGGCGTAAGTCCTCGAACCACGCTCGAGTCGTCGAGGACTATCATACTAATACATACCAGCTACAAGCAAGCCTCAGCATCACAAGTACGATCGACTCCATTTCGAAATGGCAATAGAGCCTAATGGAACCCCAGAAATACCAACAGTCGATGCAAGGCAGCGCAACCGCAACCAATACCCTCTCCTCCGCCGGCCTCACCCTCGACGAAGCATGCCGAATCCTAAACGTCGCCCCTCCGAAACAAGGCCAAGCCGACCTTAGCAAAGTGCACGATAGCTTCAAGCGGTTATTCGATCAAAATGATCCCAAAAAGGGCGGCTCCTTTTATCTGCAGAGCAAAGTGCTCCGAGCAAGAGAGCGAATAGAGCTGGAGGTACGTGAAGCCGAAGCGGCAGCCGAGCTGGAGCAAGAGTTGCAGGGAGGCTGGAGACCAAAGCTATTCCGGAATTGAGTGTGAAGAGGAGAAACTGGTATGTGAAGTGCGCTAGCTGACAGGATATCGGTGATTGTAGGCGCAGAGGCTGAGAGCGCAAAGTGCAGAGAAGCCACCTTCCGAGTCGCCTTCGAGTGACTGATACGAGGAAAGAAGGACGAAAAAGGGATGGATATACCCCATGTACGAGATTTTGAGGGCATAGCGTGGCGTTTTTGGGATACTAGGGGCCGTTCTGCATTTGCAAACAAGAAAAGGCGCAAGCACAGCATGGTGTGAGGGGAGCAGAGGACGCGACACTACACTTTCTCTCCGCTCTCGAGGCGGATGCGATACGATTGCAAAGATCCAGCTTTCTGAAGGAATTCGGCAGGCAACAACACTGTAAGAAAGGAGCTGTGTATGATAGCTTCGGAATGTACAAAAATCGATACCCTGATACTGCGAATCATCCCGGAACTACCGTGCCTGGACGCGCAGAGCAAGGACAACAATAGTAAGTGCCAAAGGTACCATCGATGAAAGACCGATTGGCTGGATAAAACCAATACGAAAAGTCAAGATTGACCCGAACGTTGACAAGGAAGCGGACCATAACTTGCTCGAAGAGAACGCTACTACGACGGGGTAAGCACAATGTGGTGTATTGCAGTGTGTTCGAACGGGATAGAAGAATTTGATGTGCATACAATGAGCTGGATCACAGCTTTGTTGTTTGCCTCAGGGGACGCGAAAATTTGTGTGCCTCGTGAAAGCTCACAAACTTCTGCAGACTTTGTACCTGCGACAAGATTCGATTCCGTCGTTACTCAAGATACGGCAGGCTTGACTTGTCCCTCCAATAAGATGCAGGGCGAGTTGTCGAAGAAGCGATGCCGCTCAGCCACGCCTCCCGGGCGATGGTGAAGCGTCCACAGATTCGCAGCACCGAGCAAGATAGTCCAAGTCGCGCAACGTAGACGCGCGCTGTACTCGATGGTACAATGAGGTCCAATAGCGCAGCGTCTTCATCGATGATTCGTCCTCGGATCTCACTGAAAGCCCGTTCGGTTGGCCAGAGGGCTTCACTTCACATTACGTCCCAAAGGACGCCTCTCTCTGTTCGAAGCCCCTAACAGCCGTTTGTGTATTGTGCATAGTCGTTACCTCTGCATTACAATTTTCTCCGGAGCCGCAGAGCTTCTCGCTTGTCGTAACAATACGATTCACAGAAGCTATATGCTGTACTCCAAGAATTCGCAACTTCTCGGCACTCCAGGGTCGCCTTCTGTTTACTTTAGTCGCCTATAGTTCTCCTGAAAATCGACCAGACTGACCAAGAAGGAAGGGCCGCTAATTTCTGTAAGCAAGCAAGCAAGCACTCTTCTATTCGTTTCTCACAACTGTCTGCTCCAATTCTCTCCTCTACAAGAAGAAGGCACCAACCAATCCCACCATACCAGCAGCCCACCAGCGCAAGACCGACACACTCGGAGCTGCACTTTCGTCCGAAGAACCTCCGTCACCACCCTGAGATCCCTCAGAATCTCCAGATCCACTGGTACCATTACCGCCCGCCGATGTCGCAACCGTGAAGTCATTGACAAGAGATCCGTCCTCTCGATATACAATGTAAATTTCTCCAGATGCATCGGCCGTCATGAAGAGTTGGCTCCCATCAGCAGTCCATTCCAAACCTACTGGACGGAAACACGCATCTGGGCAATTTCCCTCATCCTCGTTCGCCATTATGGTCTCATACCCGTCTGTACTATTCGGTGGTGCGCTGGGGAGTCCGGTTTCGGTGTTGAAGGGGATGGCGGAAAGTTTGTAGCCGGCTGGGTTCTCGCGATTCCAAGATCCGCGGAAGGTTATGTATAGGGTCGTAGCTTCGTTGTTGAAGGCAAGGTCCATTGGCGCCATGCTGTAGTGGTAATATTGTCAACATGTATATCGAATCGTTCTCGGCGAATGTTGACTTACTGGGCAGTGAAGCTCAAGGCAGGAGGAATGCTGTTCTCGCGACACCAATCATCCGTAACAGTGTCATTGAAATTCGCCGCGAACTGCTGTCCGGTCTGCAGCCCATCGGCATCGGGCACAGTATCAGGATCCCAAGCTGGGTAGCAGTCCGGATAACCATAGTATCCGCCCAAATTTGACGTCTCGGTGCCATTGAGGTAGCCGTGGAAGTTCTGAGGGAAAGATAAAAGTCAGCAAAGGATGCCCTACCCCTAAAGACTTCTGCAGGAAGTGTCCCAAACAGCCCAGTCTAGCGCTCCTCTGCCTCTTCGCTAGGCCAGTCGCAGGAAACTCCTTGTGTTTTCAGAGACGGGGACGCTTTGAGTGCTAAGCTGAATTTCGTTCTGTGCAGATGATCCGGTCTTGGTTCGGTGTATGGCCAGGCTGCGCAGCTAGGAAACCTCAATTGCACGAGAGAATGGCGTCTTCCTGACGATCGCTTCGGCCGAAATTCAGGGTGCGCAAGGAAAGATCAACTCACCAATTCCTCAGCAGGATTTTCTTCAGCAATGTTCACTCCGTCCCTCTCCAACTCATCGACACTATTCTCGTTGCTGAAAATGCCTCCAGTAACCGGATTCTGTCCCAGTCCGACGGAGTTCCTCAAGCCCCAACCCACCATGATTCCGTCAGTAGCATACTCATACACTCGGCTCGTGTCGCTGATGTTAAATGCTCGAACAGTGCTGTAGCCCGATGTTGGCTCGCGAGCTTGCGCATCGACGTTACCGTCACTACCCCAACTAACGAGCAAGTACTCTGGGTTGAGAGGTGGGAGCAGGAGAGTTCTGGTGGCGTGAGATCCATCTCCTCCTAGATTGATGATACGACGTGCTTCGCCAGAGACAGTGCCGGTTTCAGGATTGTAGTCCCATGCGTACACGGCTTCCTGGCTGGAAGCATAGAGCACTGAATTGTCCGGTGAGAGCTCGAGGCCATGATTGAGCTGGGCAAGTGTTAAAGTCTCATCCTGCAAGTACCACTTTTGTTCTTCGGATTGGACTTACCGAAGAATTCGAAATGATCTGCTGCCTGTCCGCAACAGTCAAGCAGGGTGCTTCACCTTCAAATGTCAATCTGGTGATTCCGA
Source organism: Cercospora zeina (assembly GCA_022702355.1). NCBI lineage: Eukaryota > Fungi > Ascomycota > Dothideomycetes > Mycosphaerellales > Mycosphaerellaceae > Cercospora > Cercospora zeina. Next base: position 2,446,473 of record JAKLWX010000005.1, read on the forward strand.
CGCCCTGATCCGCAACAAGCAAATGTCCATTGATATCGCGCTTCAAGGATCTCGGCTTCTCCAGGTCATTGGCGATGATATGAGCTCTCCAGCCACTTGCAAGAGACGGAGCAGGATATCCAGATGCAGAAATGGTGCTGGTACATTCTTGTTGCTGTGCATATGCGCGGGTCGCGCATAAAAAGGCGAACGCCGCCGTGCGAGAGGCGAGGGAAGTCTTCATGCTACTGTGCCACTTTCCGATAGACAGATGGTTGTCAGCTAAGCAGGGATGATAGCGGCGTGTCAGTCACTTGTATGGATCACACGAAGTGAAGTGAAGTGCGGATCAGAAAGTGCAGCCTGCCACATCTTAACGACATCAAAGACGAGGCCAAGCATTCCATGTCTCTAGCGGCGATCTTTTCCTGCGATGGGGGAACAGAAACAGCCACGGCTTTGCTCTTTCTCGCGACTAATGTTTGTTGTTCGGCCGCGGGGGCTGGCAGTCAAGAAGTCGATAGCAGCGAGACGCGTGGACACTAAACCGAGATCAGACGCTGATGCTGCTTGGCCGTAGTACTCCATGTGCAACTGTGAACTCTGTGCGGCGTGTGTTTGATCTTGTACGACAAACGGCTCTGAAGTGGCGTGCGCGCAGCATTGGCGCCGAGAGACAATGACATCGGCGGTTGGAGGGGTTGCGGGCCCGAAGCTGTTTTGGCTGCATGCTCTCTCAGCCTCTCCTCTTTGTCGTGGGCCGTTGGCGGAGTGTTTGCCAGGCTCTGCCGTTGTGCAGGCAATGCATCTCGAATGGTCAAAAGGCTGCACGAACGTCAGCCGAGGTGAATCAAGAGTAAATACAATGATATATTTGTTCAAAACAGCCTTGCCAAGCTGCGCCTTTGAGAACAATTCCGCTGCACTGCGCCGCTGCACAAGTGCAGGTATGTTCGCATATGCTGAAACCGGTGCCCAATTCCTCCGTAGAATGATATGGACACGCAGTTGTCCCTAATGCAAAGTTCAGGAAAGAAACCCCTGCGCCGTGCCAGCCTTCTCTCAGGCGGCGTTGAATGCAACAGTACGCTCACAATGCTTGTAAACTCTCATTGATCGTCAGCAGCCACGGCCCTGATCATGACGGCCTTTTGAAGACCTCTACACCCAACGAGGGTGTCTCCACCCATTTGCGCCCCGGCACGCCTTCCTTCAATCTTCTATCAAAGAAGCTCCCATGTTCTCCAACGACGACGGTCCATTCCGCCAATGCCCTACCAGCATATTTCGCCCTCGCAAGACTTGCACCAAAGGGCTGCACAGGAAGACTCACTTGCGACACCACATCCGAGCGCTCTAGAAGTAACCGATGTGCCGGTCCAGGAAGCCTTGGAGGAGACAAGCGCATTGGCGGAAGAGGCTTGTTACTCGGATGGAATTCGAGCGAAAATTTGAAGCTCAAGCTTCGATGTTTCGGCTTCTCTGCGCATTGAATTGGACTTGATGATGCAGTGTCGACAGGTGGTGATGCATCTGTCCCGCTGCGTTGAGGACTGGGGTGCTTAGGCGAATCTCGCAATGCAGGCATTGCTGACTTGGGTCTCGTGCCAGTCTTCTTCGTGCCAGCCCCCATCATCTTCTTCAAAGTGCCCAAGAAGCCCTTGCCACTCGACTCTTGGTCAGAATCCACGTTCGATGAAGATGAGTCAGGCCTTAGGTCGAGATTTTCGAGAATCCCAGGTGCAGCTGCCGTCCGTTTGGCCATTTGTATGTTGGCATCCTTGATAAGACCATCGAAGGTGATCAGAGAACCTGCAGGACTGATGATGTTGTCAGTACGCATAATGAGCAGTCTTCGGCCAGGGGCTGGATGGCAAGGGTAGGACTCTGGGCGCAGACTGTTTTCGCGTTCGGCCTTGTCACGAAGGTACATGTAGTGCGACCAGGTATGTGTCAGGCGTTGCTGCAGGGTTTCCAGGATATCGAGATCCGGGGCGTCTTCTTCATCGTAGCGGCCCAGACGCCAGCAGAGGAGACGCATGTAGTACGCACGGACCATTGGACACCAGTGGTTAAATCTGCTCTCGAAGACACCCGGCTCAAGCAAGAGATCCCCGCAAATGTCTCGCTTGCGGTCGGCATTGCCAATGAGGACATTCCAAATAGTGAAGAGAAAAGCGTACAGGCGGATTTCCGTCATTGTGTTCTCGCTCTCAATCATTTTTTTGAACACGGTCTGCCAGAACTTGGAATCGACTAGCGAATCGGGCGAAGGGCGAAGACTGTCGTAGCGCACCAGAAGTACAAGAGCTTCCTCGAGAAAATCCAGCATTGTGTAGCAAGCAGAATGGTCGAACATCGACGTTCCACGGGCCGCCGCTTGCAACAGGTCATTGAACGACTGTGCGAATAGCTCTCTCGCAAGTGGATGATCCGCAGTTCGTTCAGAAAGGAAGTCTCGAATTAGCATTATCAGCCGATTCTCGGCCATTAGTCTTACAGCATTAGTTGGTGGTACAGGTAAGGAAGACGCGTGAATGTCGGGGTCTCCCAGGACATCGTCAAAGGTCGGCGTCGGTACTGCATTGAGATCTTGTTGCGCGTGGTTGGCATCGCGATGAATGGTCAACTGGAGGTTGGCTAGGATTTGCGCATGAACTGGGACCATGCAAGGAGCGCAGATCCGTTCCAGTTTCGTGGTCGTGGGTGGCAAGAAGTCAACCGCAAGAATGTGATAGTGTTTGACGAAGACGTAGAACAGATCGCTTTCCCGCCCGCTCCAGCGTTCAATCCAGTGTCCCCACCATTGTATATGTGATGTGCCGGTGGGCAGCGGCGGAGGTGTCCGCAACTTTTTCGAAAACTTCGTGAGCGACTCGAAGCCCAATTGTTGCAGAGCTGGAGGAAAATTAGGCACAATCGTCGCAGAAACGTGCTCTGGCACACGATCAAATTTGCCAATGCCATTTTCCTGCAACACGCGGCGCACATCATCGATGGGCAATTCCCACAGTCGCACCAGAATATCGGCCATCCCAGGAACGAAGACAAATGCGTACGCGCAAGCCTTGCCGCAAAACGTGACAAGACTAGCAGAAGCGTTCCGCAACGACATCTTGTCGACAACAAAAGCCATTTGCGAAGTCAGGTTCGCAATGAAAATATTGCGGACATTGTGACGCACAGAATCGGCCAGGAAGTCCGACGAGCTGGACGTCAGAGACGTGTTGGATCGAGTGCCGGTCCCGAGTGAGACTTTGACGCGCTCGTTGAGAGGACAGAACGGCGAAGGGGATAAGCTCCATTCCGATCGCTCCATGATCCCAGAAATGCCGTCGAGGACCACGGGCCGATCGGTCCCAGAGATCGACTGGTTGTTTCTGCCAGCGAGCATCTCAAGCAGGCCAGTCCACCATTTGTTGAGAATGTTCGCACGGCGATCGAGATCCTCCGGGCGAAGCGTCTTGTCGGATGGATGGCAAGAGTATGTTCGCAGAAACGGCATCAGAGTAGTACGGACAACATTCGCCTTGAGCGCGCTCGACTTGGACTCAAACTTGGAGAAGTCTGCGTCGAGCGTTCGAAACTGCGTCCAGAGCTCATCTTTTTTCTTATTGCTCGACAGTGGACTCATGTGATACTTCTCGGAAGATACGGTTTTCGGCATGGGTGACGGTTGTTCGCTTTTGCTAGACGCTGTGAATACACTTGGCAGCCGATCCGTCGAGAACGACTTTGACAGTTGCGGCACAGCTGGAGCACTTCCCAGTGAAGGAGGCAAGTTTTCTTGGTTGCGGCTCTCGTCGGTCGCATGCGTCAAGGCAGCTGTACGAGTCGCCTTCTTCCGGAGAAGCGTTCCCTTCCTTGCCACCGCCTCCGCAGGCTTCGTCTCGGGCTTCTCATCGCCTGAACTTAGTGAATCTTGCCTGTCTTTCTTCCCTTTGCTTTCCTTCGCCGGTTTCGAAGTTTTCTTCCGGAGCTGGAAGGATTTTCTACGCCCAGTAACGGCCACCTGTAGAGTCGCATCGCCGTTCGCTTCTTTGACCGCTTCAGCGATAGGCTGCTCGACAATGCTGTCCACCTTTGTCGGCGAAGAAGATCGCGGAGAGGGCGTAGAAGAAGAATGATACCACGACTTTCCGGAGAAGCGGCGGGAAAATGATTTGTTGAGTGAAGGGCGCTGACTAGATGAAAGAGTAGTGGCGGCAGTAGATGCGGTCTTGTTGGACTCTTCACTTGCCCTAGAGTCGCGAGCGGTGGATTGTGCGGTCGAACTGCTACTACGTGCACTGGGCGTGTCGCTGGGTTTGCCGCTTCGTGTGCTTTTTTGTAGCTGGGCCGCGATGTCTTTGGCGCGTGGCAAAGCCTCGAGCCGCCCGCTCTCCTCTGGTGTATTCCAGCCCGAAGTATCCTCCGGTGGGGAGGCTTCAGAAGGGGAGATGTCGACGGTGTCGTTGTCCGAGTCGGCTGCGAAGTCCTCCTTTGTAACTCCCTTGATCTCGAAGACGGCATGGCTGCCGAACTCGCCAGATTTGGTATCTGGCAGATAGGTGTACGAGGCCGCACGCGGCAGTGCAGCTCCACTGTTGGAGGCTGGTGTCACATTCCCCGTGTTGCCACTCCTGCCTGTCAAAGACGCACCGCGTGGGCGCCCACTGCCCTTTTCACGACCTGTCGCGCCATGCTGTCCCACGTCAGTGGTCGGCCTGCTGAAGTTGACACGATCTGCGGCGGCCACGGCCATGCTCGATAGCGCGGCGACGTTGAACAGCGGACTTTGTTGAATTAGATGTATCGGACCCTACGAGTCCATCTTGTACAGTGTCAAGCGAGTGGCAGAGCTCTGAACGAGCTACAGAGTGGCGGGAGCGAGAGTCGTCGGCGAGTGCTCGGGTGGGTTTTTTTTCGCAGTGGCTAGTAGACGTTGGCGGGCGGAGCAGCAGTTTCGCGGGGGCTTGGGGAGTCGCGGTCGGGAGATGCGTGGGACCAGCCCGGTGCGAGGTCGTTGGCGTCGAATGCGCAAGCAAGTCAACAATGAGCAGGTCGAGGTGGAGTGGAGGGAACATGAAGGCAGGCGGGCGTGAGGCATGATCAGTGAGATGCACCTTGCCGCTGGACTAGACTAGCTCCTGGCGAAAAGAGGAAGCGAGCGCCCGAAATAGCAGGGGCATTATCAGCCTCCTCCTCCTCCTCCGCTGCAGACTGCATGTGGCAGCACATCATCACGTCGACGGCTGGTACGGCATCAGACTTGTCATGCCCGTCCTGCGCACTTCCGCCTCGTCACCTCGCACTCGCCCGCATCCCGCCCTCGCCCATCGACCCGCGAGCGAGCCATTCCATTCGGCGCATCCGGAGATGCTGCGTGAAACCGGCGGCGGATCTACGCTGCAGCACCAATCCTACCGTCCGAAGCACGGTCACACACGCACAATTCCCTTTGGACTCATGTTCCAAATTGCACGTGAGGAACAACGCGCGCCAGCCTCCACCTTCCAGCAGAAGAAACGGCGAGCGATCGGTGGGCATGATCGGCGAGGAGCTTTTACAGGTCACAGGACGCATGAGAGAGCGAGGAGGCTTCATTCCACATGCATGCCACCATACGCTGATAGCCTGCAATATGGCGTACATGCAAAGACATTACAGAGATGCTCTGCTCGTTGCCGAGACATCTCGAACGCTCTGACGAGCCTAAACGCATGAGGCGAATCATCCCCCCAAAGTTTCCCGACATGCGACGTTGACAAATGCACCAGAGATTCTACGATCGGCGTTGACTTGCTAATTAACGCACATGGAGAAAACACATAGATCGTATCGAAAATTGCACAGGTCTGGCAAATCCGGCATTCGCGCGAAGCCGAAGCAGTATTCAACCTCCAAAGTATCAGCTGAGAGATTTCCGCTTTCGGATGCAAGATCATCTTGGCCAACGCCTTTTGGCTGCTTTAGACAAAAGTCTCGTTCCCATGGCACGCTCCCATTGGCCAAAGAATACACTAATTCCTTCTAGCCTGCAATATGGCGTACACGCAAACACATTACAGAGATGCTCTATCACCAGCACGTGGCGGCCACGCGACATGAGGTTGCGAACTTTCTGATTCAGACGTACGATCAACAGCTTTACTCTACCGGCCTTACACTTCTTACAACGGGTCAGATCTATGCGGGATGCAGCGATAGACCTTCCTCTTCTGCAATGAGAGTCTGGCAATCAAAATTTCTCCATTTGTATCAAGCGGTCACACTTCGCCATGCACCCGCTACACAGATCACAGGAGGTGATGAGCTGCGAGTCGCAATCGCTGATATCGGCGACGCGGCTGGCGATGTGCAGCTCGATGGAGGAGATGGAGGAGGAGGCTTTGACATAAGGGTAGTCCGCAAGCGTGTAGCATTTCAAATTGTCCCTCCAAGAACAGTTTCCAATCGGAATCGGTGTTCATAATCAAATGCTTTGAGCAATCCTGAAAGATGCGCCGCGGCTGCCAGCAACACCATTACGTGGAAGATTTGATGCGAGCTTCCCAACAGATCAAACTGGCCGGGTTTCCATCGCTCTGGTACTCGGGCCTGTACATTGTGTTATTGAATGGAATTAGTCGGAGCAGCGGAGTGACTTACGGCATATATCACAGCGCCGATGATGTACAGCGCGCCTTGCAGAACAAGCCAGCTCAGTCCAATTTGTCGTTGCATCTGCTCGAGTCCATAGAGCTTCAGACCATGCAAAACAGGCACGACGGCAGAGAGACCCATCATGATGAACATGACAGCTCGAAACGGCCTCCAATCCGAACTTCGAAATTTCGGATGCATGACTACGATGAACGTTCCCGCGCCGATCGTTGTGATCTAAATCCGATAGTCAGCGACGGAATAGAATGGATGTTGCTCCCTGAACCTCGCCGCAACTCACCATCGACCAATACAGCTTCCTCAGCGCCTCCTCTCTCGCGAAACCGTAATAAATGCTCGGGATGAAGCTTCCCCAAATCAAGAATATGATGCCCATATAGTCCAACCGATTGCCGAATTTCTGCACGGGTGCCGAATGGTTCGAGATTGTGTGGAACGTAGCACTCATACCCAGGCAGACTGTGGCTCCGAGGAAGAAACAGGCGAAGACGAGGACATCCTGCTCAGTAGCTTGTTGGAAGCGGGGTTTGAGAGTGAGGTAAAGAAAAGAGCTGGAGATGATTGCGAAAAGAGAGCCGAGGAGATGGGTCCAGATGTTGATTGTTTCGTTGTGCAGGGAGAGAATGCTGTGGAAGGACTTCTTGTAGGAGTTCGAGGCGGGTCGGTAGTGGGAGGTTATGTAGTGGTTATCTTGTTGCCACGGTTCGATTTGGGCCCAAGCGAGCGTCCTGGAGAGTTTTTGTTCTGCTTTGTGAAGGACAGAGTCTTGTTCTTCAGAGGGCGAGGTTCCCGCTGGTCTGGGTGACGTCTTCGAAGTCATCTTTCTTGGATTGAGTTGAAAGAGGGATCGTTCGAGGAAGGTGGACTGCCTGGACTAGAGGCGAGGAAGTGAGGCCATCTATATATATGTATTGATGGCACGGGCGAGTCTTGGCAGTGAGGAAAGCGAGAACGACGAGATCCGACCGTCCCTCCCTCTCCCGTCGTCGAACAACAACAACAAGCGCCTGCAGCGGAGGCAGCGATCCACCATTCTCCTCTCGCTTGGATGCGCTTCACGGCCGTAGGACCATCTGTAGCTTCGCACCTCAGCGCAATCGGGATCGCGCCGCATGTCCAACTACGCACGTCCGCCTCCTCGGCGAGGCGCGTCCGGAGCATGGAATCGGCTCAAACATGGCGGTCCGACCGACCCGTTGGACGTGTACGGACTGCCCTCCAAGGGAGAAATGAGGTGCTTACACCTGACTTGGAGCAATAGACTCTCGTAGCTGACACGTCGTGGAGATTGCACGACTACAAGGCACAGGAGAGCTACTACGCCAAGATCGTTGAGCGTTACATGAAGTTCTGTGCATCTTCCGGTGGTGGCGACGAGCTGGAGGCTGCTTTTGCATCCGTGTCCGTGCAGGACACAAATGCATTGTCCAGTGCTGGAAATGGGACCAGCAACAAGAGACCGCCACTCACACAACGGCCTTCCGATACTGCTCGCACTAATGACTTGCCCAATATCCTCCTCGCCATGCGGAAGCTTCGAGAGGGGATCCTTGGCTCACGCCGAAAGGACCACTTTGCGCAGCGTGCATACATGTTCATCATTCACGCCAGCATTCTGACCAAGTCCTGGGAGTCCTACCTTCCTGCCCTGCACTACTTGCTACGCACCATACACAGGCACACCCCTCTTTCTCTGCCAGAAATGCAGGAATTCTCCGGCTATCTCATACTCGACCTGGCGTGTCGTCAAGACGAGCTCCTGGAAGCGTTCGCAGCTCGACTGAGATCCAAGAACCGAGATCGAAGGGTTGCTATTGTGCTTCACGCTCTCGTGCATGACGACTGGGTGAGATACTGGAGGATGAAGAGAGCTGTTGATGGTTACCAGCGAGCAATCATGGAGTACGCAGTGGAGCGAATGCGATTGCACGCCTTGAAGTGCCTAGGCAGAGGATATCTGAATGCTGATCGTGCCTTTGTCGAGCGGAGTGGCGATAAGGTATGGGACGAGCTTGTGAAAAGCGGCGTGGGCTGGCAATTGCAAGAGAGCGGCAATGTGGTTATTCGGAAGCCAAAGCCGAAGTGATGATGAGTGCAGTGCGACTTCGAGGAAGAGGACATTTCCAAAAATTCAATTCCTGCCCGTGCTAAAAGTGCGGCCACCCGCAACATGCCACTGGTCTGGGATGAGCACTAGCCTTCTCCGCTCTTGAGCTACAATCTCACGGGATCACGGTATTATTCAACAGAATTCTTGGTACCTTAACAAAGACTGCTTTCCGACCAAATACCCTCTCCAGTCTTCGTATAGCCTGTTCAACAAATTCGCTACCGATGGCAGTTTGATCCGTAATTTTCCTGGAAGCGGCCGTCCCTTCCAATGCACACCCTTTGATCGCCTTCTGCAACACCCTCCCAAGCGTCAGTCCCGAACAATCATCAACTTTCACAGCCGAGGAAATCTCCTTTTTGCCGGGGATCGTAATGGGATAGGCTACTTGACAAGATGCGGCCATCGGACTAGGATTATATATGTTCTCCCAAGACTGCCGTTCACCGTGCAGGTATCAATACAGCGACTTGCGGAGATGCGTTCGTAAATTGACCCTCTCTCCTGATCGGGCTCCGTCTTTGATTCTGTTCGACACACTGGAGCAAGTCGCTGGGGGCTCTAGTGTAAGACTACACTGGGTCAGAAGAACAAGCAACGACGGAAAAGGCTACTAGGTCCGTCCGTGAAATGCATCTTGTCAAGCAGTGGTGCCTGATTACCAGCCAGAATGTGTAGCAGCCCCTTCAACAACGTCGGCCCGGCAGACATTTCGCCCCTGCACAGATCCTTGAGCAAGAGAGCCCGCTCGGGTCGGACCAACAGGCTGTTGATTGCGCTGGGCACCCAGCGCTTCTCGAAGTCGAAGGACTCGTCGTTTTCTGGCAAATCGTAGGTATCGGAGACGAGTCTTGCAGAGATGAACTTTAGCTGTGGAGATCCATGCGACCTCACTCGCCACGTCTGGCCTTTGTTGCGGAGTCGAGTGAAGAGCTTCTCTTGAATTATGACTGTTGATGATGATTAGTGCAAATTTGGCGGCCACTCTTCTTGAACAGCACAGCATCCCTACCTGATGAAGCGATCCCATCGCGGAAGTCCTTGGAGATGCGCTGCGCTAGGACAATCTCGCAGATGTCGAGATGGACGAGTATGTTCTCCACCAGTTCTGCGGTACGGAAGACTGCATGCGCAGCAGGTGTCTTGACTGTGAGGGCGGCTCCTTGGGGTTTGGTCTGTCTGTGTTAGCTAAAAAGGCTGCAATTCGAGAAGCTGCGACATACTAAAGCGGCATGTTCGGCGCCGGCCCCAGTCGCGAGACTCGACATCTCACAGGTTTATGCTGTGATCTGCTTTCGAGTAACCTCGAGGATCGAGTCGTTAGCTTCAAGTGGATACGTCTTGCAGTAAGATTTATGTACAGTCGGAAGCCTTTAGCACGAGTTGGGCTTGAGTAGTGTTTACGTTGTCGCCAAGGTGAATGGTTGGTTAGCGAGCCAGCACGTGCTTCCGGACCCACTTTGGTGAATGGCCGGGACGCGCTAGCCACATTTCTATTTGCTTCTGCTGTGTGCTGCTCTATGTGAACACCCACATTTGCACATCGCCAACATGAAGCGCAAACACACTTTCCCAGCGGGCGACAGTGGCCGCACATCAAAGGTAATACGCGCTTTACCGCAAGGCGGCATAATTCGATGTGCAAGAAAGTGGACTCGAAGACCTCGATGCTGATTTGTCGCTGCAGGTCAAGTGGCAGAAACGCGTGATCGAGCGTTCATATCTGTCCAAGCCAGCACTGCCCAGGCGCCAGGAGGACGACATAAGCGACACAGACTCGGTGGCAAGCGCTGATGATCTGTCACCTCAGAAGTCGCGCCTATTGAATGCCGACCTCAATACGCCCGTGCTCGAACGAGAAAAGCTTAAACGAACAAGAGATGCCCGTAAAGCTGTTTTCGATACAGTGGAGCTGCTCGAGAATATCCTGCTTCACCTCCCACCCAACGACATCGTCAACGCGACTCGAGTCTGCAAGAACTGGAACGATGTCATCAACGGCTCAATTGTATTCAGCCCGAAGCTTTTCCGCACCCTCTATAACTCCGGCAAAGTCAATCCGCTCTTCACGCGAGGCATAAGTCCCAGAGGTCACACAATGAAGCAAGCTATTGAAGGATACCTGAGGCGGAAAGTGAAGGAGCAGGGCAAGCGAGGCGGCGAGATCCTAGACGGGATGCACTTCATCGATAGACCGGCTCCGAAGATTAAAGTATTCCTCAATTGGCGAGTTCGTGAGGTGGTAGGATATGCCCTGGTCTCCCTGCCTTTCAAGAAGACAGGTTGGACAGTCGGCGAGGCTTTGCGCATGGCGATGACAACGAAGCATCCAACGAGCTGGGACGACCATGCTCGACATTGCGGTGGGAGCGAACACAGCAGTCTGATAGACTTGTTCGCACAGCTTCGTCTAGATGGTCCAGATTTTGAGATCGAGTGCGTGGAGATCGAATTCCGGCTGCAGTCGCTGCTTGCTGGCGCTGGTGGGCACCATTAGGCGGTGCAAAAGGGCGAAGAGACAGCGTGGGAATGGGCGGAAGACGAAGGACCATCTTGGATCCGAGCGCAAGATGATCTTTGAAGTGTTGGCGCATGCCTGACCTGGATGCGTCTGCCAGCCGGAGGACATGTGTACTGAGGTCGGACGAGGTTTACGCTCATGAAATGCGATCGAGTATCAGCAACGGTCCGATGCTGCATTCAAGACGCGATACATTCTGGCTGTTTCATAGCGCTTAGCACGAGGCAAAGTAATTCAGATCTTCTGGGTTCCACTGATTTCAGACATCAATTCCTCATATGTGGCGTTCAGGCGTGCGCTGCATCACCGCTTACTCTGCGATAATGGCACGGAAAATCCTCTCGTCATGAAGTCGGCATTGTTCCCATTGGTGCTATTCTGGTCCTTCGTTGAGAACAAACTCTTAACGTTGTCGTTGTCCATTTTCCTTTTCTTCGCTTGCTCCTGCTCCTTGACGACCTTCGCAGCTATCGAAGCGGCAGATGAGTTGTTGATCCCATTGCTGCCGTTCATATCGTCCTTGGTCTTCTTTTCTCCATTACCCTCCGCTTTGTCATCCCCGTTGTTCTCATCCTTGCCTTTCTTCCTCTTCTTGCCCCCGCTCGCCTTCTTCAGCGAATGCGCTAGGCCCTTTTCTTGCAAGGTCTGCACCCTCAGTGCCAGTCTTGCAATATCTGTTGCAGCAGTGGGCAGAATCGGGATAACGTCGTTACTTGCGTACTCAGTCTCGCAGGTCAAACACTTCTCGCCCGAGACTTCCTTGATCGCGCTCCCTGAGAATGCATGTCCGCAGGGAACCAAGTACGCGGCCTTTGCTCCTGGACCAAATTTGTCGCCAGTCACAGGACACTGCCACACTTCTTTCTTCAGGCCACCGTCCGTTGCGTCTGTGTCCACTTCAAACTTGACCTCTACAACATCTTTCAGTGACTTAATTGCACCTTGCGTAATGACGTCTGCATCTTCTTTTCGCGCTCCCTCGACAAGATACTCCAAGATCGTTGATTTGTTGTACAACTTCCCCGATGAGTCCGACACAACAGGCTGCGCGAGAGGTTCGCGGGAGATGGGATCCGTTGACCAGTAATACTCCTGCTGCTCGTGCTGTACTTCTCTGACTTGGGCCGTAGTCTTGTCCTTTGCCGCCTCTTTCACCAGTTCGCGCCGCGTCGGGATGCTGCCGCCATCATTACCCATGCTTGCGATGCGCGTGTCGATGGAGCGTGTGAAGGTCAAGTTGTCAGGTCAGCGATCCGAGAACGCGCGGAAGAAAGTTGAAGCGTCTTGGCGCCGGATGTCTCACTTCACCAACTCTCCACATGGTCGTCCTAGACTACCTTTTATCAAAGCATCTACACAGCCCATCCTCACTCGTATTTCCCTGTGCCAAGATCGAAACTGCCGGTCCAGGAAGATCAACGACTTCCCCACGCAAGTTGCCAGGCCCAGAACTTCGCCTTGTACCACCTCTTGGCATCCACCACCAACGACGCTGTTCTACGACAGCCAAACCGCCCAGCGTGATCCAGAAAGGCTGCATTTGCGTCTAGTCATCTTCGCAAGATCCGTCACGGATCGTCCGAACAACTACTAGAGGTTTCTATTGGTCAAAGAGCCGAGATATCGAGCAGATGCAAGAAGTAGATGTCCTCGAACGCTACCGCTCAGCCCCCGAGGCGATGCGTTGCACAGCAGATCAGTGACAGACGTGGAAGTCCGGCGAGGCTCCTCTATACATACACACAAATCCTGTGTTAATGTCCCGCTCATTTTACCGCTTGCCTTGACACAATCTTGACCAGCAACACCTCGGGAAACAGTTGGCAAACCTGCCATGTGGAGATATGGAATCCTCGCCTTTGATGCCGCAGGACGCTGAGAACGATGCCATTTCACCAATCACTCCCCAGCAAGCTATGTCGAACGACAAGACTCAGGCACACCTTTCGTCGAAACACATGACAACAAAATCCCTCCGTAGCATCTCCGACAACGTGTCTACTCTCGAAGACCACAGTAAAAACCCTCTTGAGTCCTCTCGCAAGCTTCGGCGATTTTCACTCACTTTGTGGTTGACTGTCACATACGCCATACTGTCCATCGTCGCCTGGACCATCAGTAAGTGTAGTTGTCTACAATCCGTAGGGAGTATTGTCCCAAGTCCCCTCGCACTGGCCACTGACTGTATTGCTAGCTTGCACCCTCGTGCACGAACCTCTCAATGCGTCCCACTACGGTAAGGTCTACCATCTTCATTTACTTCGCAGCTACTTATCAGCTACAGGGTTGTACCTCAAAGATGGTGATGTTTATGCCAATGAATACCCCGCCCGATCCATGTACACGCTCAATGAACGGATTTTACAAGTGGCACGAGTCGTGCAGGCAATCGTTGCTGTATCAACCGTCCCCCTCACGTCTGCGGTCTGTTCTACTGCGGCCGTTACTTTTATGCAACGAGCGCGTCAGAATCATATATTATCGTTACGCAAGACAATGGTCGTTGCGGACAAGGGATGGGCCGACTTCGAAATTTATCTGCACCTCTTACGAGGCAGACTAAGTACCTACGACTCGATCCTGCTCTACCTTGCAATTATACTTATTGCCATGGGTAAGCAAGCACGGCCCACAGACAACTTTGCTGCGTGCTAACCTTGTGATGGGCGCCTCACTCTCCCCGCTACAATCCGTGTTCTTGACATCGAAGACTGTGCAGACTCCAACCAGCCTTGCCCGCCTTGAGAAGATTACGGATCTGCTCGACCGCTTTGACGACGATGATCCAACTTATAACATACTTGGTCCTGCGCAATTGCGATCCGCTCTCATTTCTACAACAAGCACCGATCCTCAAATACGGCTGTGGACCTCTGGTGGGGCGTTGAACTGCACCGGCAGCCTTGGAAACAACAACACGGCATGTGCGTTCGGTCAAATCTCTCTTGCAAACATATCATAACTCAATGAACCCTTCATTGCTCAGCTGCCTGCGGGGCTCAGCACCGGACTGGTGCGCCAATTTGCCCCTCGCATCAACTCTTCAATAATGAGGGAACGAATTGACGCTGCTGAATTTCCTGCAGATTGCGAGCGTCGAGCCAATTCGTTCTTCGCCAATTACTCGACAGTTGTGCGTTATGGGTACGCTAATGGCTCCGAAGTGGGAATCTCCTGGAGTTTGGAGGCCTGCATGCCCGCTGACCAGAGAGAATCATTGTGGAGTAGGACACGGAGCAGACAAGACATCTCAGAACAGCTCTACCTGAATCTTTCCGCTTGCTCTCCATCTCCAGATAGAAACGGTTGGTCAGCAGATGAGTGGAGTGGCCACTTCAGAATCACGCTCAAAACGACCGCAGGATATTTTGAGCTGCCTAATATTATGAATGGTCAGCTACCTGGTCGCCTTCTGGACGACGATCCAACTTTGCATTGCGGTCGAGACTGCATTCTTCAAGGTGACTCCCCAGGAGAACCGATTTAGTGAGTTTCTAACTGGAGTGCAAAGGTCACCAGCTGACGTTCCAAGTGACCAGAACAACACCCTACGCCGAAGAGATGAAGTTCAAGAATCGAATGGAACCTACAAAATTGACGATCAGTCGTTCGCTCTCTCTACCGTCAAGAAAAAAGGACCACTGCTCACCATTGCGATGGCTCTGTTCGGTCAAAGCTCCTGGATCGCCGACCGGGCGCAACATCCCGAAATCTATGTAAACAAAAATGTTACTGCCACAAGTGCATCCTGTACCGAGAGGGTTCCGTTCGCCGGGCTTCTGACATCCATGGATGACGACTATTCCAACGATGCCACTGACTACAACAGCATGGTCAGGTGTGTATCTAATAATGCCTGGCATTTTGGCCACTTGCAAGACGACCTGCGCATCTATGTGCAAATGTTCATTGGCCCTGAAACCCGCGATGACAATCGCGGCCCCTCATACGAAACAAAGCTGGAGAACGCATTCGAAGCGGCTGCTTTCTTAGCGAACGAGCGCTGGTTGACAGCTCCGTCACGTGCTACATTGACTGTCAAGTACGATGCGGGAGCTCCACTTCAGGTTCCACACATCTCACGAGCAGGCATGATATTCATTTCTGTGCTCTTGAGCATATATCTGGTATCTCTACTTGCCATGGCGGTATACGGCAACTGGATCCACATTGGACAAGTCGTCTTGATGCCTTCACCATGATGCAGCTGGGTGCTGCTATTGCGGAGCATCTGCCATTCCAACTGGCGAATGACACTCACAAGGTCCGAATACCGGACGAAATTCCCGGCTGGATCGGTGATGGCGGAGAGCATCCGGAAGACGATACAACCGTGGGTGAGATTGGGCTCGGTGCAAGCGGAGCTCTGCGATTGACGAAGAGGTACAAATGCTACCCCGGTAACAAGGAAAGAACTAAAGAGAAGACGCATACATGACTAGATCGCCGCAAATTAGAACACGCAATAATACACAAGTGATTTGCAATCGGCATCCCGATTTTGAGGAAGTATCAACCGGATCGAGAGCCCTAATGGGTCATCCTGGCCGACGAACCAGCAGGAGTTCATGTTATCGTAGCCGTGCCTCTCCGATCATATGTGTTAATAGCACGGTACGATGCGAGCGGCCAGAGACTGAAGTTTGGAAGTGGTAAAGTTGAGGCAGCGCTCCCAAAAGTGGCTATTACCACGGCACGTAGTGGACCGCACTAAACCATAGACAGGCACTGCAAATGATTCACCTATAACCACACCGTCTACCTTGGAATGTGCTACAAATCGAGCTACGATTTTTTTGAGAGTCTACTTGGAGACCTTCGTGATGTCAACCACTCAGTCAGTTCGTTCTACGGGACATGCGGAAGGATCATCGAGAGATTGTGACGTATAAGGACCGTATTTCTCGCATTCTTCCTACTTTCTTTTCCCACAGTTCTCAGACGGTCGAACAAGAGCACAACAATCAATCCTCCCTCTCAGACGATCAAAGCTTCTCAGGCCATCAGGTTAGTCACGGTAGACAATGGTCCCATGTACGATGGTCGGAGACATGACTGACTTTAGTGAAAGCCACCTCAGAAAGTCGTCCCTTTCCAAGACGCCTATGTTCAAGTCTCTGGTCATCGCGTCACTGACGCTGGCATCGACGGTCCTGGGCCGCCCTGCTGCTCCATCTCCCTCAGCTGGGAGTGTCAAGCCAAATACCTCGACTGCCAACTTCTCAGGCCCTTACACGCAGGCCTCCAACCATACCTTCGTCGCTGCTACAGCAACAGCCTGCCCAACGCCTGTGAGTCGACACGGTGGTCTAATCAGACACAACCTGAGGGACGACCTACCAGAAGACGTGAGCGACATGCTGTCCATAATCGAGGAAACTCTGCAAGATAACGAGGGCGCGACAAGCCCAGTTCCGATTCTTGATGAGCAGGTCAAGTTCTTGCAAGAAACGAAGAAATTCGCACAGGAGCTTGCGTGGGCGAAGGACCTGTCAAAGTACCTCAATATGACTGATATGGGGGCGGAGGTGGAGAAGTGGGTGTGAGATTCTGAAGGTTTCGGGCCTCTGGAGTCATGCGGCGACGAGTCTTGCTGCGTAGGAACTGGCGTGGGAATGCGTCGATTTTTGCGTAGCTTGTAATTTTGGTAGTCGCTGCAATGTCTTGGTTCTTGAAAACTTGAGTGCAGTTCCCATGCGCTATCGTAATTGTTCTTGAGACGTCCCGTCCTGGCATCTTTCGAATATCTTAGGAATGCTCGCTCTTAATCAACAAGACAAGAGCACTGGAAATGATGCCTCGAGTAGCCTTCAATTCACGGGGCCATGTTGCGACGCACCGCCAGGTATCTAATCTTCTCATTGTGGTGAGACTCGTACCACGCATTGATATGTGGCATCCGTGTCCTCGAGGGCGACGCTCGAACTGTGGCGGTATTTTCATTTTCAACGCCATAACACCTTCGCTGAAATACTGTAACACACTTTCTTCCTTTGCAAATCATCGCTCGTGCCTTCTATCGCCGGTCCTTGATGACGTCGCGCTCCGCGGGGTTGTATCTGCGCATTGCGCGATTAGCTATTGTTCTCTGCCGGTCGCTCTTTGTCTGTACATACCGCAAGAGCTTCTCGATCAGGTCCACGTGTGTGAGCATCATCCGTCTGCAGCAGTATCTGTTGAGCCCCAGTTGGTCCATCGCGTCGCCGTCAGACATGGTGTCGCCGTTCTCTTGTACTGTGCCGATGAGTTCGACGTAGCGCTCGTAGAGGTCGGCAATAACCTAAGAATAAAGATCACATTAGCGTTCGGACTTCAGGTCTGAGACGCGCTCGAGTCGTACCTTGCCGCAGGAGAAGCAACGTATTGGAATGATCATGTTTGCGTTGGCGGAAGATGTGCGAAGGGCGCGAGATGCGGACTGTAAAGCAGTGGCTTGTCGCGCAGGATTGAAGTCGTGTCGCGCCCGTTAACTTAAAGCCGAAATGTGGCGCACGGACCTCTGAACTTTTTCCAGTACAGAAAGCTAGCTTGGGCACACGAGCAAATGCAGCAACGGCCTCTATATTTTGCTATTCACTTTGCTCGCCACGTGATACGATCACGCCGACACCATGGCCCGAGACACTGAGAGGAAGAGGAAGCTGGAGCAGCAACAGGCTGACAATGCGACGTCGAAACGGGTCAAGTCGTCCGCGAAATCCGATGGCAAGGCGAATGGCACCTCGAATGGAAGTCCTCAAGTCGTCGTCCCCAGGCAGAACGGTGTCGCGAGTCCTTCCCAGCACGCAGACTCGCAAAGACCAGGCAGTAAGCCGAGGAACGATGCTGCAAGTGGAAGCAAAATCGAGCAGCCTGTGGCCGAAACCGACGAGCAAGGAACACCATCGTCCAAGAAGGCTAAGAAGAGAAGAAGTTCTCAGAATGGAACTGGGGCGGCGGCATCGCTCTCATCAAAACCATCAATGTCTAGAGAAGGAGATGTGTCGATGGCGGACGTAGAGGCAGCTGCAGCGAAACCGCAAAAGAGCAAGAAGCAGAAACAGCAAACCAAGGAAGAGAATGGCAAGGATACAGAGGCGGGCGCGGAACAGCGCAGCGAGAACGGCACTGTGATATCGACCAAGGATAAACGACAGCGTGCAATTGAGAAGAAGGCCCGACGGAATGCGCATCGCGAGATCAAGGCAGGCTTCAAAGAGGATGAAGAGCTTACAGCACCCAACGAGAATGGCTGGTGGCTGTCTCAACCCAGCGCCGGGCGATACCTCGCTCATGACCCCATCTTCGTCGTCGACGAGAATGGCGACGAGAGTCTGATCGCAGCCACGATCCGTGAAGTCCAATTGTTGAACCTGGAGAGCTCTCTCATTTCACGAACACACGCTGTGCCGGATGGCAGATCTGTTCTTGCGTACACAATGAGTGCCGAATATCCGGACCACGTAGAGATTGCATACGATAATGGAACCAAAGTGGAGTGGAACTGGACGACGGGCTCGATCATCAAAGGCAGCTTCCCAGGCAATGAGACCACCATTGCTTCAACCACTGCCGCCCGTGGAGATGGACGACCAGAGGTATACTGCATCGCCCAGACGCAGGGCACGTATACTGTTGTTGGAGAACGAAAGTCCTTGTACTCGACATATCGTCGTTTGACGAGCATACACGTCCTTGACGGCGGCGACTACATTATATGTCTGGGGACGACTGCAATGCTGCTGGGAAAGAGAAAGGACACCATTCAGACCGCCGACTATATCTGGATCGAGATGCCGACAATGGTGCCGATTCAGTGTCTCGACGCCAGACTAGTGGCGACGGCTATGGGCAAGGCCGGCTCATCTACCAAAGATCAGAAGAAGTCTATACCTGATCTTGCCCTTGCGGTAGGCAATGCAGATGGCCAGATACACTTCTACTCCAGTCTGATATCCTTATTCGCCAAGCCATCACAGTCAGCTCTTCCCACGCCCCGGATCCTGCACTGGCATCGCGAGGCTGTCTCGGCTGTGAAGTTCTCAAGAGATGGAAACTACCTCATTTCAGGTGGTAGAGAATCTGTGCTCGTGATCTGGCAGCTTGAGACTGGCCACAAGCAATTCTTGCCCCATCTTACAGCAGAGATCGAACGTATAGTCGTCTCGCCAACTGGGACGCAATACGCTCTGCAGATGGGTGACAATTCCATTATGGTCCTGAGCACCACCGAGTTGAAGCCAATCGCAAACTTTGCTGGCCTTCAGTTACCAGTGCTATCAGAAAAACTTGAACGACAAGAAATAGCTCTACCAGCCGCGACAGCGGTATTGCATCCCAGCGACCCCAAGCAGCTTCTCTTGGCCGTGCCAGCAACACAACCGAAGCATACCAGAGATGTCACAACCCGACCTTTCCTGCAGAGCTTTGACATTCGGAATTCCCGACATATCAATCGACAAGCTCTCTCACGGAACAACGTGACTGACTTCAATCGAGGACCTGAAAACACACCGATAATTCCTCCAGATGTCAATTTGCTCGCCATCAGTACGGACGGGAAATGGCTGGCCACAGTTGATGAGTGGTTTCCGCCTGCCACGGACCTGGAGCATGCAGTGGCCCGCACGACTGGCTTTGACGCCATCGATGTTGAGAACATCCAAGAAGAGCAGCTGAAACGACGTGAAGTGTACCTCAAATTCTGGAAGTGGGACGAAGGCCAGTTTATGTGGACGCTGAGCACAAGAGTCGATGCTCCACATGCGCGCTCTTCCGATGCTGACCTTGGGTCCGGAGCAGGCCGTGTTTTGCAACTCAAATCTGACCCAGCCTCGAATGGATTTGCAACAATTGGTGAAGATGGCGAGGTCACAATCTGGAAGCCAAAGACTAAGTTCCGACATGGCGTTCCTCTGAAAGAGCCCAATGGCGATAACTTGGTCGAGTGGACGTGTCGTAGAACCATCAAATTGCCCATCGCAGCAGATGGCGAAGAACGTGCTGACTCGCCAATGGATGGCGAGTCAGACAAGTCGCTGGCTGCTATCGATGCCTGCCTTGCCTTCTCTCCTGATGGCTCGATGCTTGCATGCTCCACGACCACTTCGACCGAGGCCGTGCAGCCTCTCGTCCATTTTGTCAACCCAGAAACGGGGCTCATCACCTCTAGCAGTACTGGCATTATCCCCGCCGACGAAGATGTTTTGGATTTTGGATTCCTGGATCGATACCTTATAGTGCTCAGCGTAGGGCACGTTCGCGTATGGAATCTCGTTGACGACAACGTCCATTACACGATCAAGCTTCCCGGTACAAATGGGGAGCAAGAAAATGCAAAGCTTGCTGTCAACCAAACGGACGAGACCTTTGCGGTGACCTCGACCATCATTTCCTCGGCGGAAGTCGACGAGCCTACCCCTCAAATCGCAGTATATGCGCCCAAGAACCCCGATGCGTTGTTCGAAGCGGACCTCGAATCAACGCCCGTCGCAATCCTTGCGGGCCAGGACACCAAAGGCTACACGATCATCTTTGAAGACGGCACAATCCGTTCCCTAAGCAGCACCCAACAATCTTCCCGCATCCTTGCTGCGCCCGAAGCTGTCGACGCGCTTGAGGAACCAATATCGACTGATGATGCAGAGACCGCATCATCCTCTGCACTCGCACTTCTCAGTGCAAATCCTGCCGAACAAGACCAAGAAATGTCCGATGGTCTAGCTCCGCTCACGTTGACAGAAGTCGGAGAAGATGATCGACCGGTCATCAGACCTGAACAGCTGTCTAGTATATTTGATGTAGGCAGTGGGAAGGGCGGCATTGCAGCTGTACCGCCAGTAAGAAATATGTTCAGAGATGTTGTAGGCCTGTTTGCGAGGAAGCCGAGAGGGAGTTTGTTGGAGGATGTAGAGATGACGATGTAAAACAAAATGAATGTCTGGGAAGTCCAAGACTGTCATTTCACGTGGATCTGCTCATATCTGTACTATTCAAGTCACTTCACCCATGGCAACAGCCCGCACGAGCCGATACACTTCTATCACTTCACACTAACTGTGCCTGATACTTGGCTGATGGGCATCGACAAAGAAGCTGCAATAAACAGGAGAAGGATATGATCATGAACATGGCTGCATGTACGAGGACAGTAAAGTGCACATCGAAAGCACCAAAGCTCTACAACTTCGCCCCCTTCTGCCACACCGGCCCTGCCAAAGCATCATACGCGTTCAAACTCAGCGTATCGCCCGGCACACCAGTAACATGCATTCCCAAGCCCCTTGTATCAATCATATCCGGCGTCAATTCATCCACGGACGTCGCACCAATCAACCGCATATTCATCTCCATCTCATCCTTCAACAGCTGCATCGCGCGGTCCACGCCAGGTAGGCCGTACGCTGACATAGCGAACAAGAACGGCCGTCCGATTCCCACGCCTGTTGCTCCCAGACACAGCGCTTTGATGATATCCGTCGCGCGACGAATACCGCCATCGACAAAGATTTCGATTTTGTTTTCTAGGCCCAAGCGACGCAGTTCCGGCATGACTTCAGCCAGGACTTCGATTCCTGAGCGAGCGAAATCGAGTTGACGACCGCCGTGGTTCGAGAGTACCACGCCTTGGACACCGGCGCTGATGGCGCGAATGACGTCTTCGACGCGTTGGACACCCTTGAGGATGATGGGCATCTTGGTCACGGAGAGGAACCATGGGATATCTTCCCAGCAGAGGCCTGGGTCGATGAAGGAGGAGATGGCTCGCGCGGCGCCTTGAGAGCGGTCGACGTTGTCGCCGGAAGTGTTTTGTACGTTAGAGCCTGTGTCGGAGAACTTCGATCGCATGTCCTTTTCTCTGCGACCGAGTTGCGGGGCGTCGACGGTGATGAAGAGGCCTTTGCAACCGCGCTTTTCGGCGTGCTGGATGATGCGTTTGGTGATTTCGCGGTCTTTGTTGACGTAGAGTTGCAGCCATTGGACTTGGTCGTCTTGTCTGGCATCGACGATCTCGTCGAATGAGCACGATGCCAGCGTGGGAATCATTTGAATCACGTTGTGCTTGTGGGCGCCTCGTGTGAGGACGACCTCGCCTTCCGGGTTGCCGAGTTTACCTAGGGCGGTGGCGGTCACGTAGAAAGGGATGGAAACTTTGGTGCCGAGCATGGTGGTGGAAAGATCGATTTTCTCGACGTTGCGGAGGATTCGAGGTCGGAACCAGATCTTGTGGAAGGCAGAATGGTTCTCGCGCATGGTCTGTAAGACTTGATGTTAGCTTTGTCGCAAACGTAGGACATGTGGCGTGCACTCACAATCTCATCGTCTGCACCGCTCGAGTAGTATGCCCAGGCTGTCTTTTTCATTACCCTCCTCGCCACTGCTTCAAAGTCCATCAGGTTGTAACATTGTTCCAGGATGGGCATATGCTTGATGCGTTCTTGTCGCTCAATCTCTTCTGGGTCTTCCTCTTTCTCTTCTTGTTCTACTGTTGACATATCCACCTCTCCCAAATGCTTGCTCTTATCGAGGAACTTGTCGAGTGTGTCGGGAGGGTGGATGGGCTCATACTCCTCGGTGGCGTCCTTGCCGGCATACTTGAGAATGATCTTTGGCCCACCAGGATGTTCAGGCAGGACTGGACGTAACATTAGTATAGCTGCTTTCTACGGCGTCTTGTGTGATACACACATTCTGTGACGTCGTATGCTTTGCCGTGTACGATGACCCAACACGACTCTCGGCTGTTGTGCTTTGCAATCTCAGCGCCCGTCAGCTGCGAGCTCTGTGTGTTATTGCCATCGCGATTCATCTTGTCTATGCTGTGATCCGGTTATGCAAGATGTAATGTACAGAACAGTGTGGAGGAAATAGAAGGCAGGGAAACAGTAGAAGAAACCGCAGCTCGATACAATAGACCCGATCGTGGATTGGCGATCTCTGATGAATACTTGAGCGGCTCTCGTCAATGGCGTAGATGCACAGTCCAGCCTCATGTCTTGTTTGCCGACGACGGAAGGTCTGCCTTTCCACTGCGCCGAGAATGTGGAGAACTGAGGCAGGTTCAGCGAATAGCGACGCACGGATTAGCACGTCTCGTCTCGGTGACTCCGCAATTCCCGCCGAGCACATAGTTTTGCCAAGGGCCAACCACATCCGTGGTATGCCGCTCATGGGTGACAGCGCTCCGCAATACCCGTTCGATCGTTGAGGCAATAGGCAGCGAGGACTTTCTGGATTGAGGCTCAGATATCATCCTGGCGACGTCTTGAGTAGAAACGAGATGTTTGGAAAAATATGCAATTCTCGTGATTGGTTGGGAAGGACGGCGCGAGACATGGAAGTGAGATGAGGTAGGCCGAGACGAATAGGGTGTAAAATTGCAATCGAACAACTAGCCCACTAATCCGTCCATTGCGAGGAAGTGAAAGGATCGGATGAAGAGACATACTGTTCCAGCACCGTATCCGACTGGCTCGATTTTCATCTCCCGAACAGAACCTTGAGCCTGGCGATTCGAGGCACAGAGGTCATATTGCACTAAGGCACATTCATGCCTACAGACAGAACCAAATCCATCGGCATAGCCAAAGTGTGGTCAACGTGTTGAAGTCCAGACTCTGCTCAACAAGCTTGTTCTTGTCGTATGTGCAACCCACCATGCCGGATGTGTCGCAGACGCATTCAGGTCGCCGGCTGGGAATGCGGAACATGTCCTATCGTGATCCTTCGAGACGCCCTCCAGCAGTGTACGGTTGATCGAGTTCGCACATCGTAAGCGAGCGGCAACGTGCTTATCACTCGCAAGCCATGTGACGTCCTGAGCCATGATTGATGCATCAATTGCATCTTCCAGCGTCCGGGCATGCAGTATTCTTGCGCTGCGGTCCTCAAAGTCTCGAATTTCCACACGGTCAGACCAGGTGCTTGCCACCTCTCAGCCTGTCCTTTTTTTGCCGGATACTTTAGTAAATCCGTCGTCATCAACTTCGGGGATGGGCTTCTCCTTTGGCACCTTTGGCGCGCTGACCAGAGCTGGCGCTTCTTCCATATCCTCATCGTCGTCGAATCCTTCCAATTCCTCCTCATCTGCATCCTGATTGACTTCCTGTACCACAACCTTGTCGGTCTTCATACTCCCTCGGTTCTTCCACCTCTGCTCAATGTCTAGTGCAGCCTGTAGACTCCTCGTCTCCATCATGCGACTTCGGACTTTCAGAATATCCCCCGCAACAGCGATCTCGCTTTCGTCTTCCACATTGCACTCGAACTCATCACCCATGATCTGGAGCAGGAAGAGCTCCAGATCCTCTTGATCAGTCTCGGGACGAGTAGTCAGGAGGTCTGAGACGGCGCCTGCGAACCAGTCGCGTTTGTCTGCGGAGTCGGGCCCGCCCCAGGCATTTTGCACAGCGATATGGAGTGGTTGCCAAAGCGAGAGGAGGTACCAGATGGAGTTGTCGAAGGCGGTCTGGAGCTGCTCGATGGTGGCTGCGCCCGGTGCGACGGCTTGGGGCCCGTGAGAAGCAGGGAGGGAGGCCATTGCTGGTATTGCTGTGCGGCAGACTTGCTGGTCTGTGGTGGCACCTTTTTGGTCGGAGATATGTCCAGCCAGAGGCCGACATGGCTTGGCGTGGGCACCTGCACGGAACCGACCGGCGATCTTGCACCGGTGGCAGCAGTATGCAGCAGGGATGGCAGAAGCAGAAGCTGGGGAAGTTTGGCTGCCAGCGATGATGACGATGCTCGTGAAACACGCACCATGTTTTGCGACGCTCTCTCGCGGCGCGTGTGTATCGTCGTCCAGGCTTTATAAGACGTTGATTCTCGAAGCAGCGGATGACGCAGGGGCAGCGTCCACGCGAAAGCCTCTCTCCTTTTGCCGCGACACTTGACACCACCGCGCCTTGATGCGCGTCGCAAACGTCGCTCGCCCGGACCAGCCCTCCGCCAGCCATGTCCACGACTAGCCTGTCCTCGATCCGGTGAATCCTCCCTCTACACCGCGTCTCTTCCTTGTGCCTGCGCCGTCCTCGACCTTCACAGCCTCTGGTCAAAGGCACTGCGAAGTCCAACACGAGCGCCCTGCTTGCCTTCCGGACACGAGGCGGATCGTCATCCACGGGTTAGCGCACCATGTGCTAAGACCTCGCATCTACCCCTTCGCCGCCCATCCAGTCGCACCGTCTGCTGTGAACAAGAGAAGAGCCGGGTGGTGGAAGGAGCGGAAGCTTCGATCTGACACCGGTGAGCTCATTCGGCATGCCTTTCAGCACATTCGGCGTCGCTACGGCAGTGACTCCATCCGTCATCGAGACCTACTTCTCCCATTACTTGAACCGAAAGCCGCTCAAGCAGAAACCGACTGCCCACATTTCCTACCATGAGGGCCTAAAATTAATCCGCCAATTCCTCGACTACAGCTCCAAACATACCGTGGAAGAGCTTCAGGCGTTCACGGCGCAATGGGTGCCAGTACCGACATGGGTGCGGACTCAGGGTGTGGAGGTGCCACCCCAATTTCTCAAGCGATCTGCCAACCTACTCAGGAAACAGCTGGGTAGTGACGGCATTGAACAGGTGGGAGGCGAGAAGTGGTGGCAATGGAGGAAGTCGGACACTCCACTGCACGCAGAATGGATCGAAATGAAGAAGGACCACCAGGAGCGGAAACGAGAAGGGAGGCCCTGCGACCGCGTGATTTTGTACATTCACGGAGGCGCATACTACTTTGGCTCTGTCGACGAGCACCGATACCAAATGCAGCGACATGCTCGAAAGCTGAAGGCCCGCGTGCTTGCCCCGCGATACAGGCTTGCACCGCAATTTCCATTTCCCTGTGGACTCCACGATTGCATTGCAACCTACTTCTATCTACTCGAGCACTTTGACCCTAGCCAAGTCTTGTTTGCGGGCGACAGCGCTGGTGGTGGCATGGTCTTGAGCATGCTGGTCACACTACGAGATCAGGGCTGCCCACTACCCGCGGGCACAATCCTCTTGTCGCCTTGGGTAGATTTGACTCATTCGTTCCCTTCAGTCGCCGGCGAGGGAACGGGCGACTATATCCCAGCCCACGGGTTTCACCACAAACCCTCTATGGCGTGGCCACCGCCTCCAACCACGGACGAGGCGCCCAGGAAGAAGCGACCGGAGCGACAATTCACACAGCCTGTGGAACAGCCATTCGATGTGGTCGAATTGCCAGCTTCCTTCGACGCGAGAATGATAGCCAAAGATAGTCGTGAAAATCTTCGGGGAGAGCACTCGCAAGAAGGCGCGGAGGCAAGCAAAGAAACCAAAGAGAACAATCAGATCCCGGGAATGGGGCCACGGCTGGAGATTACAATTGGTGACAAGCTGGTGATCATTCGCGAACAATTCCAAATGTATGCGAAGAACGATCTTCTGGCACACCCATTGGTCTCACCAGTGCAGCAACCATCGTTAGGTGGCCTGCCGCCAATGCTGATCCAGGTGGGGGGAGCGGAATTGTTACGCGATGAGCAGATTTACCTTGCACACAAAGCGGCAAACCCGAGGCAGTATCTTCCTTGCGAAGCCGTTATGGAGCAGTACGATCCAGAACGCACCATCCTCAACCAGTATCCGGGTACCGATGTCCAGTTGCAAGTGTGGGAAGACCTGTGTCATGTACCGCACACACTGTCTTTCACGCGTCCGGCCAAGTACATGTATCGATCCGTCGCTCAATTCGGTGCTTGGGCACTCGCACGGGCGCAGCACAAGTCGATTGAGATTCTGGGCGATGATGCGATTTCAATTATCAGTGACAAAGAAGACCCGAACGAGTATGGGAAAGGTAGTCATGAGTCCTTTGGAAGCATCGGACAAGAAGGGGTCAGATCTACGCAGTTCAAGCTGTCGTCGATAGGTTCCGTGGGCAAAGCAGGAGACGATCTCCCACCATTCAAAGATCACATGATCCGGCAGCGGGTCAACAGGCACGGCGTCATCTTTCCCCTGCCACGCGTGGTCGACATCGCTTGCTTGAATCTCGATCGCAACACGATTGGAGCCATCAAGAAAGGACCTGTGCAGAAATGGCTAACGAAGCGTGGGGAGTACGATGTGAAGTTTGCGAATGATTGCAAGAAGCTCCAGAAGAAGAAGCTTAAAGAGGCCAAGGACTACGATCGGCCGGAAGCCGGCGAAAGTCCTCCTGCCGCGGCACTCATCAATCGCAAGATCCAGGGCAATGTGGCCGGCGACAAGAAGAAGGGCAAGTCTTGGGGGCTTGCCATGTGGTCTGGATGGGGATCATCGCACGATGAGAGCACGATACACCGAGAAGAAAGGCTCCAGGACGCAAAGGAGGTCGAAGCTGAGAGGTCAGGAAGTGTGGCTGCCAGCACAAGGATTGCGACTGCCCCTCCAGGGAGCAGTAGCGCGCGTGCGGCTCCATGGTCTGGAGCAGACATATCCAGGAGCGCATCATCTGCCAGAAATAACCTCGCCGTGCCTAGCAACGACGCGGATGATGCGAAACGGCGACGTCGCTCCAGTGCGAGCGTGCTGGCCGCCGCCTGGGCACCCAAGCGCACTGGATCTCGAGCAAGGAGTCCGTATCGCAGCGTAAAGGACGAGGGCCAGGCGGAGAGCACGCGGGATCCTGGGTCGCCGGACAGTCCTTCGAAGCTGCGGGATTTCAGTCGGCGTTCGAGCGTAACGTCGACCAAGGTCAACCCCGCGAGGCCGATGAGCTCGGCGACGATGCTGTCGAGCAATCTGAATCCGCACACGAAGAGTGAGAAAGCGGAAGGCGGGGAGGCAGGCGGACCGAAGAAGGCTGGTCCGGCCAATGATGTTGCGCAGGTGAGTGTCGTGTGTTGTTTGCCGTGATTGCGTGCATCGCACGTTGATTACGGCGACGCGGTGACGGGGTGACTTTGAGTTCCATCGTGCGCCAGTCAGTCGCCGTTGGGTCGAGAGTCGGCGACCCCACTTTCGCGGGCAGGGGCTGACGAACATTCTGCTGTGCCACAGGTTGAGCCGCCGTCGTCGCCGACTACTGAGCCTCCTGCATCGCGCGCGCCGTCGATGGCAGACGCCGGCAAAGCTCAGGACGCCGTGCGCGTGCCAGGGTCGGCCAACACGTTCCTGAGCGCCGCCAATCCGCGCCCACACAACGGCCTCGTGGCGTATCCCTTCAAACTGGGCGCCGACGGCCGGAGTGCGTCGCCGAACCCGTCGACCATGACGCTGGACAGCGCCGCCGACGAGCGCGAGTTCGAGATGCCCACCGGGTTTGGCGTGGTCACGCCGGTCGAGCTGCCAACCGAAGACTGGCCCGCTCCTTCTGCTTCCCCGGGCCCGGTGGAGATGCCGGCGTCAGTGCGCGCGCCTGAAACCGACAGCGCGCCGGCGGAACTTGCTGTGCCACAGCCCACCACTCTCGATGCGACAGACGCCGTCACATCAGCACGCCCGCGTCCCGTGTCGGCCCTGCCCGAAGGCTCTCGTTTGTCCAGCATCGTCGCGCCTGAAGACGACCCGGTCAGCCCGCTCGACACGCTGCCCACGCCTGGCAGCGCCACTTCCACCTCCTCGTTCAAGCAGACCGAATATCGTTCTCGAGACTCCCGCCTGGGACAACTGGGCGCCGACGGTATGCCTACACACGCCTGGCCCGAGAGCGAGCCCGCCGCGGACAATGCAGTCCGCCCCACGCCTCCGCCCTTCAAGATCCGCAACCCAGTATACGATTCTCGAGCCCCGAACCCGCCGCCTGCTACTCCCGCTCCACCCGCTCCACCGGCCAGCGTGCCATTCAAGATGCGGCATACCGTCTACGACTCCAAAGTTGCACCACCAGGAAGTCAGCCGCCCGGGCAACCCCAAAGTGAGCATTCTCCAACTGTGTCAGAGCTTCCTGCCTCGAATGGCGGGAACGTCACGGACAAGCAGTCGGTGCCATCCACAGATAGTACTGCCGACTCGGCTCAATTGCCTCGCGGCCCCTCGCCGGCGTCGTCGGCATCGACGAGCCAACACACATCAACGTCGTCCACAGATGCAACGGATCTGAGTTCACCAGCTTACAAACCTTCACAACAGGCCAGTATCAGTACCACCATCGATCAGCCAGCACCCGGTCGGAACAGTCTCGACACGACCAATGGTCAAGCCAGCGTGGTATCGCCTCTGGCGACCCTACCACCTACACGGCCAGCCGCGATCCGAACTTCTTCAACCGACACCCCTCCACCTCCCCCTCGCAAGGATACACCACCTCAGACGTCTCCTCCGCCAACAACTCAGCCGACACATCCCCAGTCGACGATCAACGGAGGCATCACGCAGCAGTCGAGCAACAGCCAGCTCGACAGTAACGGCTCCCCTCACCCAGCAGGGAAGTCAGGTGTGGTGACCAAGAAGTATTCTGCCGATAAATTGAGCTTGGCCACGCAACTGCAATTCCCACAAAGAACAGATAGCATGCCCCGAAACACCGACGGCACAGATAGCAAGGCGAGATCTTCTCCGACTATCGCAATTTCGACTTCATCGCTATCAAGCTCCCTTCGTGAACGACCACAGCCCGATCGCTCAGCCGCTGCATCTTCCAAAAAGGTATTCAAGCCGGAAGCGACTTCGCATGCAGCGTCGCAAGTGGCGGTCGAGGGCGGTGACGCGTCCCCCGCCAGACCCGTGGATCGAAGCGCTGCCATCCCACCAATAATCCCCAGAAGCAAGTTCTCCGTGAGTGCTCGACGAAACAAGGTCACCGAACCTCCAATCAGAGAATCCCAGAGTCCATCTTCCCCGCCGCCGACAATTGGCAATCTCACATTCGAACACGAACCTATGAGTCCCTTGGAGAGTGGGAAGATGGAATTGAGTAGTAGTGATCGAGGGCTGGACACTTTCTTAACACCGGACGAAGAATTGAAAATCAAGGACTCGGTCATGGAAAACAAAATATGACGCAAATAATGCATACGTGAAGCGTTCTGGGAGAGGCTGCCACCAATACTATGTATGCATACACATCGGCGTTGGATCGCGAAAGAGTAGCGCGGATAAAGCTCGAGAACTCCTGTCTTTATGTGTTTTGAATAGATGTAGCATCAACACAGGACCTTGGGTCATCAATTGTACAGAGCACAGAATGTATAGTACCGGGTTTAAAATGAAACACACCAGTCGACGTTGAAATGAGCAAATGCTGATGTTACATGTTAACACTCTTGGAGGACGTTGGTGCAGCTGCTATTCACTTGTTGGTGTTGCCTGGGCAGATGTCTGCACGAACGAGCAATTGATAATCTTGAAGCAGATATGAAGCGCAGTAATTGTTCGGACTTGTTGCCCTTTTCGCAATAGCGACGAATCATATCCGAAACGTGCTTTCTCGCAGAAAAGCAGGAGGTTCTTGCTGACTCGTTGCAGGTTGGACGTGTAGCCAATCTATCGGGTTTCAAATGACACATGCTATCAAGCCACGTGGAATCAAGCTTTGGTAGGACTCATGCCGAAGTGTGGGTTCGTGCTTGTAGAGTGGTGGTGATGAAGTTACAAAACTGCAGTAGCGTAGGTCGGATAGTATCGTGCGACAGTTGATTTGTTATTATTACGCAAGACACGCTCGATCAAGCATTCCCTGACAAGAATGGAACGTTCAGGTTTCGGTTTGCGTGGACAAACGCGCGAAGCATATACCAAATGAAGCCACAATGCCGCGGAAAATTTGTCAATTTGTGTCAGTGGTATGAGGTTGAGTTATGCATTATCGAGGTTGCGCTGTAATAAGAAAGCGCAGAGTGGCTTCGTCCCATTGTCTCGTAGAAGCTCGAACGACGTGAACGCTTCTTGCAATCGCCGGTGGTCAGTACATGGCAGCCGATTCCTGTGGAAAAATGAATAACGGGACGGCATGCGAACAACGAACTACAAAGTACGACCTCGGAAGGCGACAGGAACGACGCAATCGAAGGGGACGTATGCGTCGTGCATGAACAATCTTGTCGGACACTTTGAGAGCCCGTTCGGTTGACCGTAATCCAGTAGCGTTATTGACTTCTAGAATCTCAAAATCCAATATTAGCATAGGATTTGGCTGCGTGTCCGGTAGACCTGATTCGAAATCTCAGAATCTGAAAGTTAATAACGCCACTATCTCGAATATACTTTAGCTAGCAGAGCGAGCTAATTACTGGATTTTCCGGCTTCGCTTAAGGTACGCTACTGCATTTTAAGATTAGATTCTAGAATGCTGCCGGGGAGCAGCATTCTAGATACAATTCTCGACGATGCTCGAGTTTAAGGTATAACTCTAGGCTCTATAGGATAATTTTAGGACTAGAACTTAGTAGAAACAAGTAGTAGATGCCTTTCGATCCTACCGAATAGTGCTTTACTCGTCTCGACCTCCCGTTGCTATATAGTCGTCGTCGCTATATTAACCTAGTGCCCCTCTAAAATTTCATTAGAGGGCAGTAAAAGAAGGTTACGACTAAAGGGAAGATTTAACGCTAAATCGCAGATAATAGCCGTGCTTTGCGCTACGATAATAGAAACTCGATTTTGCAACCGAACGGGCTCTGAATGTGGAAATATAGCGTATTGCCGCATTCGGAGTTGAAATAGCGAAATGCGACAACTTGCGTGCTGTCCCCGCAGTGTCCCGTATTCTGGGTACGGTGCAAATTCACTGAAAGGCGAACATGAGCTAGTGCCGGAGCTACCCGATAGGCTAGGATCCATCGCTCTGACTTCCAGTGTCACCACTGGAGCTTAAGTGAATTATTCGCGTTCTTGTGGGAGAAGCAAGATGCAAATATTGACGACGGGAAGGAGTAACGAAGGCGGTGCTCAGAACAATTCGCGACTCGCGAAGCATCATCATCGACCAAGCTGTTCTACCTTGTAGCGTTTTCATAAGTCTCACGTGACAGAAATGGGAGGCACCTGTTGGTATGCCGACCGGGCAATGGAACTTCCGAGCCACAGCTCGATTACCTATTCTGGTTGGGCGTCATCAATTGATGTGCTATCAAATATGGGAGCAGAACCTACACTACTTTTTTCAAGTTCCGTCGATATAGCCTAGAAGCGGAATGACGCTGGATTGCACCTTGCAAATCGATGCCGATCACACAATAAGAGACTTCATGCCAATGGGATGAGTGGGGTTGACAGGGTCGTGATCCCTAACAATGCACAGTCACGCACGCCTGGAACGTTGTGAGATCGTAGGACAAAGGTGGCAACAGTAGAATGAGTCTTGTCATCATTGAACACCAGAGTAGGATCGAACGCGAATCTGGATGATGTAGAGCTCAACACGTGGTGGAAAGGGTATGTCTTGCGAGGCCCACTGACCAATTGTGTCTCGCGGGTACCAGAAGACTAGATAGGCCAAGAATGCGAAGTGGTGTGAAGATGTATCGTGGTTGATATCGACACGCGGTGCCGGTAGACTAAAAGGCGAATGAACAGAAAGAAGGGCAGGGCACGAGGAAGTGAAGCGTCGACACGGCGAAAATGGCCGGATCAGATGCAATCAACGGGTCCATGTATCTTCGGCAGACACCAGCCGGCGCAAAGGCGTCGATTGGCACAGGCGATTCTCCGATCTGGAGCGCAGATGGTGAGGCTAGCGGGTGTGCACATCGTGACACACAGGTGCATCGCTGCATGTCATCAGAGATGTTGCTGCCTCAGGCGGCGCTTGGACTGGACGGAGACGGCTCTATGATCCTTGCTTATGCGGTTGATGATGATGTCGACCACTTGCATCCTTTCTCCAGGCCTCTCGTCGACTACTTGCACGCAGCCCACAACCACACCGCTGGCACGCCACCGCAACCAGCAGACACATCGTTGTCGCCGCCCGGACGTGGGACGAAAGTCGATTACGCCTGCCGCGCGCTGTGCCGAAGACGTCATAGTCTACCCTCCAGACCACCATCAGCACCCACCCCACGATCGCAAGACGACCGCAAGCCCTCCGCCCGACACCTGCACTGCACTGCCGAGACGCCAGATTCCGCGAGCTGGCCCACCGGAATACATGGAAGAGCGGTACAGGCACTGGTTCAGCGCATGAGTCTGGCAACTGTGCCAATTTGGATTCCACGCACGCAACGCTGGCCGAAGACCAGCCCGGCAGTCTGGCCACTGCCGCTGAGAAAGACTTGATGGGTCAAGATGGCGGCACAGAGGAGCATGTTGTCGGCACTCACGCCGTGACAACATCCGAAGACGCGCGAGAATTGGTGCGCCTCATACAATGTCCGCAGTGCTCCAGGCCGTTCAGGAACCCGGTCACTCTCCCATGCGGCAACTCTCTTTGCAAGGCGTGCTTGCCGGAGTCGCACCACCGAGAGCACATCTCCTATCCAGATCTACCTGGTCGACGGCATGGCATTCAATGTCCATTTAAAAATTGTGGCTCGGAGCACCCGGCCTCGGACTGTAGCATCGATGTGGTCATGTCGAAGATCATGGACTCCATTGCGGAGGTCGTCGCGCGGTATAGTTCAGTCGTGGACAGTGAGCCCATGCTGGTTGATGACGCCGCGCGGTATGACGAAGTCATGAGTTCCCAACCGGGGTCGGAAAAGCCCCATGTCACGGACATATCCATGGGACAGTTGATCGCCACATACAAGCTTGCCGCTCAGGGACTGCTACACTGCAAGACCGACCTCGTTTACCCGCTCGCAACGGATGCCACGAAAGCCATGGATGCCAATGTGGTCCAAGATGTGCTGGAGGCAGCTCAGAAAGAAGTTGACTGCCAAGTCTGTTATAGCGTGATGCTTGATCCGGTCACGACATATTGCGGACACACCTTATGTCGAAAGTGCATGGCACGGGTGTTGGACCACTCCCAACATTGCCCGGTCTGTCGACGAAGCCTTGCCATTCCCCCGTCTTTACAGCGACAACCTAGTAACAAAGCGCTCGTTGAATTTCTCGATGGCTGCTGGCACGACACGATGGTGGCCAGAGCAGCCGATGTCGCGCTACAAGAGCGAGGCGGCGAAGGGCAACCCTCGATGCCGCTCTTCGTATGCACGCTCGGCTTTCCCAACCAACCGACCTTCCTCAGAATTTTCGAGCCGCGTTATCGATTAATGCTGCGCCGCGCAATGGAAGGCAACCGCCAATTCGGTATGCTCATGTACAACCGATACAGCGAGCCACAAGGCGAGCTCGGTTCTGTGCATTTCTACCAATATGGGACAATGCTGCATATCATGCATTGTCAAGTCCTCGCCGATGGCACTAGCCTCATAGAAACGCGAGGTCTATACCGCTTCCGGGTCAAAGCTCATGGCACGCTGGATGGGTACACAGTCGGCGATGTCGAGCGAATCGATGACGTTAGTCTGGCTGAGGAGGAACGGATCGAAGCAGAAGAAACGTCTGCACCGCCGATGCCGGACGAAGACACGGCGGCACAGGTCAACCGAATGTCGACACAAGCACTTCACGCTCTTGGAAGAGAATTTATCGTGAAGATGCAAGCACGAAGCGCAAACTGGCTGCAGCAGCGAGTTCTAGATATTCATGGTCAGCCGCCGGATGATGCTTCCCTGTTCCCTTATTGGTTCGCAAGCGTCTTGCCAATAAGTGAAGATGAGAAGTATAAGCTGCTGGGCACTCGTACAGTTCGAGAGAGGTTGAAGATAACAGCTACCTGGATTCGGAGGATTGAGTCGCAAAGATGGTAAGTCTATGTTCGAACAGACTACGCCGTAGTGTCCATACACTCCGCTGCGCTGTCTTTCAACGTGGCACTGACCGTCTGCGCCAGGCGCTCACCATTGCCCGACGAAGACGGAGACTGACAGCTGTCAGGTATCAAACCAACTCCTGCCGCATCCTCTGACTAGCCGTGGCGAATTATCTGGCACCATTCCTCCTCCTTTTGGTAGCGATTTGTATACACTGGGCACGTCCCGGGCAATCATCACACACATAGCACTTTAGTGATACCCCGTGATGTGGGCGGCTTCGAGTGGTTTGGAGATTGGACAAAGCGGCATTGCGCAGGCGCATGGGTGCATTGGAAGGCGAAGATTGCATATACTGGCGTTCATATGCTGAGAAGATTATGAGATCGACTGAGCTGGTGTCACGATTAGCAATGTGTAACGAAAGCTTGCATGTGAGATAGAGTGGACATGTCCCGGAAGGAGTATAGAAGCATTCGACAAATGATTGACATTGACTGGTCGTCCACTGCTGATGTGATTGAGAATGGACGTGTGGGATCCTGTCTGCTCGAGAGGAGACCCGACAGCACTGCGCTTGCTTCGTCAACGGCAGTGCTCCGTGCCAGAATCGCATACACATGCTCGGCTCCGAGAGGCCTTTCTCACGATCGAGTCCAGAGTCCAGACGTCAAAACCAATTCCAAAGGGAGTCGACGAGGCGTTCCTGATCACAAGCTAATGTATGGTGCCATCACGCGACCAACGTGGTGATCTGGACGGATCAAGTCTCGAAGTGTGACGGTGCGTGCATCATATACCACCACTGCATGCGGACAATCGAGTGCTTTAAGCCAAACAGGAGCTGGCTTCTCTGCGCGACATGGACAGTCCTCCGTCTCGGCAGGCCGTGTCATGCCAGCCGGAAGAGCCATGTGCGAAGCTAAACTTGGTAGCTTTCGATTCGGCGTTGTGCGCGTTGCTGCAGTCGTTGCATTTGAGCCGTGTGAGTGGAGGAGGCGGAAGCATTCGCATCGTGTAGGAGGACCAACCCGAGGCCAGGGTTAAGCGCCCAGGGGATGCCACGCTTGGCAGCTGCGCGACCCGAGTGATGGGGTGAGATTTCTACTCCCAAGTGGGATAGCGAGCAGCGAGGTGTGATGAATGGTTATCCAGAAGTAGTTATCGCGACACTCTCTCATGCACAATCGTCGGAACGACATGGCGTTTGTATATGCGAGGGCACAATTCTCTGTCGAGTTGGTCGTACTGTACCTCGAGATGGGAATATATCCTTGTTATCGTCACGTAAGCGCCGTAAGCCACGACTGCATCCACTCTCTGCTTGGCTGGTCTCGTCGTTCGTGATCCCAAGACAGCCACCACTTTGTGCAATGTCGGAGCCATTCATTACGCGCGCTTGCTCTTCCGTGGCTGCTGTGCGCTCTAGTATATCGTATAGACTCCTGGATCGTGAGTTCGCCTCTCTTCCTGCCTCCGCACATTAGTGTCGTTGATCTGCAATGTCTCAACAACCGCATCCAACTTATGTGTAACCGACCCCACGAGCGCTCCACTACCGTCGAGCTTCAGGACGCAGCTCCGCTGGACTTCACCAGACACCACAGCACCGTACGCCGTAGGGCTCTCACAAGGCGTGGCTGTGCGCATGAAGAATCATGTCGCTCAAGCAAGAGATAGAGACATGGGTGGCGGCGCTGGCTGCTTACGACAACAACGAGTTCGATCATGCCATCAAGTGCTTCGAGCACATTGCGGACACGTCCAAGATCCTCTTCAACTGTGGGGTGATCCACGCTACGTTGGGAGAGCATGCAAGAGCCGTGCAGTGTTACCAGCGCGCGGTCCAGCTCGACCAGTATCTCGCCATCGCGTACTTCCAGCAAGGAGTCAGCAACTTTCTCATGGGCGACTTTGAAGAAGCACTTGCCAACTTCAACGATACCCTCCTCTACCTCCGCGGCAACAACAACATCGACTACGAGCAACTCGGGCTGAAGTTCAAGCTATATTCATGCGAAGTGCTGTTCAATCGCGGGCTGTGCTACATCTATCTACAGCAGAAAGGAGCTGGGATGCAGGATCTGATATTCGCGACTCGAGAGAAGACGGTGCCGGATCACGATGTGATAGACGAGGCGATACGCGAACAGGCTGACGGGTACACCGTGTTCTCGATCCCAGTGGGCATAGTATACCGACCGAACGAGGCGAAGGTGAAGAACTTGAAGGCGAAGGACTACTTGGGCAGAGCAAGGCTGGTGGCTGCGCAGGAATACCAGAGTTCTGATCCTCGGCGGGCTGCGGCACTGGCAGCCGCAGGCGTGGACGACCGGCCATCTGACAAGCTCTCCTATGCTGCACTCAATCTTGTCAGACCGGATCTCCGAAGTCGCGGACATCGACAGCAGTCGGAGCCTCCGCTGCGCAGGGACGTATTCCCACCAACACCACCACCAGAAATCGAACGACCAGACTCAGCACACGGCAGCCACCATCGAAGGAAGTCTACAGAGAGTACCAGCTCCGAGCGATCAAATCTACAAGCGGCGCGGCCGGCTGCGAAGGCATTGCGTCTCGAGCTAGGCGTTGCAGCCTTTGAGCAGCAGAAGTCACCGGAGAAACAACGTCCGGCGCCCAGGCGGGCAGAATCAGAACATCCGCCGATGCGACGAGAGTACTCCGGAGGAGCATCAAATCGAAGCAGCGACAGCAGACGGCGGGAGCACGAGCAACGGT
Organism: Cercospora zeina; assembly: GCA_022702355.1. Taxonomy (NCBI): domain Eukaryota; kingdom Fungi; phylum Ascomycota; class Dothideomycetes; order Mycosphaerellales; family Mycosphaerellaceae; genus Cercospora; species Cercospora zeina. The sequence continues at coordinate 2,484,151 of JAKLWX010000005.1, forward strand.
CAAGTCACCGAGATGTGCCGGAAGTGCGGATAGAGGAAGACCCGATTGCGGCTTATAGTGAGCAAGTGATGCAGCAACAGGCGTCCTCACATCAGCGCACACGATCTAGTGTGCAGCGGAATCAGCCGGTACCCATCGCGGAGGTCGAAGAAGATGACCAATACTCTCAGGTGGAATCTCCGTTGGCATTTGAAATCATCGCGCCTAGATCCGTGCATCAGAGACACAAGTCCCAGTCTCAACGGGCTCCGGAGTTGAGGAAGATACGCATCAAAGTACATGCGGAGGACATGAGATATGTGATGACCACGCCTGGTGTCACTTTCACTGAGCTCTCGGACCAGATACAGAAGAAGTTTGGTATCCAGGTCACATTCAAGCTGAAGATGAAGGACGAAGAAGGCGACCTCGTCACCATGGCGGACGACGACGATCTAGAAATGGCGATGGGTACATGCCGAGCGGCGGCCGCCAAAGACAAGGTCGACATGGGAAAGATGGAGCTATTTGTCCAGGAGACGATATGAGAAGGAAATGATATACCCGGCAGAATTTTTACTAATTCACACAGAAAAGGCTCCTTTGTTTCCTTGTCCCTCCCGGTCTCAGAGCATCGATGGCATCTACGATGCACTACGACTATTACAACTTGTCTTGTTAAGCATTAACGATAGCATTCGATCGAAAGTATCACAATGTGTGTCGATGTGTGTGCGATGTTCATTACGCCTCATCAGCCTTGGGTTTCATGTTATGTCCACCGACGTAGGAGGAGACACGAGCCGTGGAACTTGACAGAGTGGGCATCTTCCCGCTTTGTCTTTTCCTTCCAGCATGAACCCTGGCTTCGTATGTCGTTCGGGCGACGCCACATACAACCAACAAGATTGTCAGGCGTCGAGGCTCAGCTCAGCGTCCGTGATGAGTCGATGACATGTTGTCGAACCGATATATTGTTGTTGATTCGTGCGCGGTTCCCTTGGCAGCTCAGTGTTGCTTACTTCCAAGGCATGCAGCCGCCCGGGCGATGGAACAATACCTCGACGTGGCTGCAGCCAACGAGGGAGACAATATCTTGTCTTGATTCTATCGGTGCGCGGTACGATCACCGTGATCTGTCGATGTCCTGTGCTCACCAAGATCGCTTGTGCCAGTAGTATCCCATCATCGTCATCGCCATCATCTAATGCAAGATCTGCGTTCGCTTGACAACGCAGCAGCAACTGCAGGTACGCTGTCCACAGACCTTTGCGGCAGAGTGTGTAGCCTTTGCGCCACGCATGATCAATTGAAGCCGACGCTGCACTGCCAACTGCCATGCCATGCTGTGCAATGAGTCGATCGAGTAGTGGCTGAGGCGTGAGGCTATCAGAAATATGCTTGAGTCGTTGGAGAAGGCGCCACATACGCGGCGTGCGGCAGCGACGAAATTCATAGACTAGTTCCAGGTTGGCTGCAGCTCGCCCGAGGAGAACACGGCCTCGTTTGGAGAAGACGATCGGTACGGTAGTATGTAGCTTCCAAGGTGGAACCGAAGACGCGGGGTGGGCGCATGACAGCAAACAGCCGCGATCACAGTACCGAATCTCCAGAACGTCCCGGGACGATCATGCCATGCCATGATCTGATACGATGATGATGGCACACGCCACGACACGACCCAACCCAACCAAACAACCTGATGGCTGACGATGACCATCGGCGGTCGGAAACCAAGAAAACGCCGAAGAGTTCCAACGTGAACCATGTTGCATGAGGTCACCAGAAACCTTTCCAAAAAGCGTGGAGTAAGTAAAATAACGTAGTACACGTGCCCTGTCATCACGTTTCAACAAGCTGTCGTGGCTGTCTCCGACTCTCCGGTCCGGCAAGTAGTCTGCATGCAACACGCATCCCGAGCGTCTTCTGGTCATCATCATGCCATGCGTTGTTCACCGATGATGAGTCTCTCCCTTCTTCCTCCTGTCTCCCGGAATCGGCAAGCATCGGCAGGAGAGGGAAAGACTATTCATCCGCAAAAACATCAGTGCAATCCGTGAAGATATGATAACAAATGATGACAAGGACGACCAAGACGGGACAAATTCCGCAATCCGCCTCCGAGTGTCCCATACCCATCGCAATATCATGCAATGCAATGCAATACAGTGCAATCTTTTCAATCATCATTCGCAAACACCCACAGACCAACCACCAACGACGGATTCGAGACAGTGGAAACACTCATAAAAATTCCAAAATCCTGCCACCAGCCCAAGCCCCCCCAGACGTCAAGGGAAAGGATGAAAAAAGATTAAAAAAATAAAAAAAATAAAAAAATTGTGCAAGCATAGACCCAGTTTTGCACAAGAAAAAAAAATTCAATTCAAATTGAGTTTCACGATTCCGCTCCGTGCTCGTGGCCTGCCCTGCCCGCCTGTCTGTGCTTTCCCGCTGCGGTGACCGGTTCCCGGACCGCCGTACTGTGTAGCAACGTTGGACTGTACTGTACGGGAAACTGGATACAGTTTCAATACATTGCGGCGGTGTGCCGGAAGGGACATGGAACAGAAGAAAAGCATGCACGGATGATGATGGGGCGGAAGTATGTGTGGGTACACTGTGATGATGACGACGGGCGACAATGTTTTATTATTGATTCAATACCTGTGCTCTGTTATCGATTTTCTGAACTTTAGAGGACATGACAAGAAAAGAGACGAAACGAAAGTGTAGCAGAGTGTGAAATGTGTGTCTGGTTGTGACAGTGTGTGACATTGAGATACGATTTTCTGTTTGTTTCGAGTCGAGTAAAGATCTAAACCTCTCCTTTCCCACTCTCCCGGCGTTCTCCCGGCGTCCTCTCAACCTTCTGCGCCAGGGAGAACTGCCTGCTGCCATGCAAGCATGCATATATAACTGGTCTCAATCATCATGATCGTCATCGTACATTGAAAATCGAAATCAAAAATCCCTCCCTCGAGGTATCTCTGGGTACCGTTTTCCCACTGATGATGATGAAACTCCTTGCTGGAAGAATGAGCATGAACGCTCACTGAAACGCTCGACGACGACAAATCCCAAAGTATGACATCAGAAGAGGATCAAAGTCTTTTAGCAGGCCGCGATCATGGGTTGCTGATGTTGTTGTGCCAATAGAGCTTCGGATGATTTGACGTCGTAGTAGGCTGTCGTGGCTATTTGTTGTCGTTCCTTTTCGCTGTGCTCGAAGAGGGATTGCTCGGGCGAGGATGGCATGTCGTCTTCAGAGTCGGAGTCGGAGTCGAGAGTCAGTTCGGGGGGAGAGTGGCGGTTTGATGGTACTCGGCTGAGAGCAAGCTCCTCTTCGTACTCGTCATCGTCGGATTCCATATCCTCGACGATCTCATGTGATGAGATCTCCACAGGTGGTGATCGAATGTTGCCGATGGGGATGTTGAACATTTCCACGTCCTCCTCGGAGATGTCGGAACCATCGTCGGATTCGAGATCGGAGTCGTCCTCTTCGTCATTCTCTGCGATGGTGTCGATCCATTGCACGTGTCGTGGCTCTTCGGATTTGGAGGCCTTCTTGACCGATTGGCAGAACCATGCTTCTTGTTCGCGCTCGGCGTCAGCGAGCTCGACCATGAGAGAGTCCAACAGGTTGGCGTGTCCGACGAGCAAGCGCAAGTCGTGGTCGGCGCGGCCAGCTTCACGTCCCAGCTTTGTCCTCGCGGAGGAGGCGATGTAGTATGTTTGCGTGAGCGACATCTTCTGTTTCTTGGCTGGTGGCAGTGTGGGTGATGTCTGGTGGACAAGTGCGTTGGCGTGGAATGGTTCGAAAGTCGATTGGAGTCGTAGTCGGGAAGTCATTTTGAAGTGTCGATCCAGTGAGTCAACGTAGGTGTGAGTCTGGAGGGGAATGGCGAAATCGTCCAGGCTGAGTCACGCCGCAGCCAATAGAGTTGACCGGAGGAGAGCTAGGTTGTCGAATGCCGAAGTACTTGTGATGGCGAGGGTTGTTCTTCGGAAAGCAAGGCGTGGTCTGGGAGAGTGCTTTGGTGGTAGAGTGGTGAGAGATCCCAAGAGCACACGCTATGGGATGCGGCGGGTGTATTAATGTTTCGTGTTTGAAGGCTGCGAATCTCCGGTCGTGTACGTCCTAAACACCGTCGGCACACTTGGTCCGTACCCTTGCAAACCTTGCGTACGCCAGCACCCAGAAAGCTGCGCAGCGCCTCGGAGCCAATCGCACGTCGGCAGTCCGCAGGTCCGTGGCTGCCGTGCGCATTATTACCAACCGCGCGCGCTCTGTCAGCACGGCAGGAGGATTGCACTCGTCCGTAGGGCAGACCCGTCATCAGACTCATACCGTCGCGTTCCTGATCACCAATCTGCTGTCGGTCAGCCGTCTGGCAATTGCTCATCCAGACAGACGTGCGCACATGCGTCGTCCTTGGCGTCGTCGACTGCGCCATGTTTCTCACATGGGCAGCCGAGCAGGCATCGCTTTCGTCTCCAGGCCCCAGCATATGTACTACAACGCTACGCTCAGGCAGCAACTCATGGCACTTGGCACCATCTTCTTGCACAGCCCTTCGTGTCATGCTGTGCTGTGGCTCGCCCACTACGTCGTATGGCGCGCTTTGCGTGCGCGCACACATTGCATGCGCCCACACCGGTCCATTATCCATGGACATCGCGCGCTTCCCTTCCGGTGTGGCCCATGCGTGCGAGAGCGATGAGTCGATGGTCCGGAGCAACAGTTGACAGCGTCACGACCGCTTAAACTCCAGAACGGAGAGTCAATGCACTCGGTGCGCGGTAGCGAGGGAGCGAGCGAGCTCTCTCTCACGGCCGCAGCGCAGCTCCTCCAATCACACGTCGGCGAGTCTCGGGGCTCTGCGACCGCGCAATGCGTGGTGCGGCTGTGCACGACGAGTACACAAGACAAGACACCGCATCTGCTTCGATCGGCCGCCGCCTGTTCATCTTCACAATACAGCTGCCTGTTGCCATGCCTCTGCGCGCACGTGCCTCGGCCGTGTGGTTGCCCAGACAGGAACGCCGAGCACTGCTTCCGCGCTGTCCGTGAACGCCGACCGACCAAGTTGCAAGTCGGGTGAAGCGGGCGAGGGAAGCGGATGACGGCCGAAGCGAGCTCGCTGCTCGAGCCACAGGTCCGGGTGTGGAGATAGGGCTGCCGTCCGGTTGGCACGCGACGGATCTGCGACCAGGGTCGATGACCGCATTGCTTTCTAAACTCCGCTGACCAACCCCGTAACCCCGATGCTCGTTGTCCGCTGTGGGTCAACGTGATGCGCTTGGAATGCAAGAGAAGAAACATCCAGACGGATCGACTGGTGTGAGACAGGCATCGCATCGCTGTGGAGCTGCTCACATTCGGGCCCAGACATGAACACCACGCTCGTGGAAGGACGTTTTGTCACCCGCTTGCCATGCATCCGTCAGCCGTACCTGACCATCATAAAACCGCTCGCATTCACGATTCTGTTGACTGGGCGAGCTGCAGCGCGTGCTCAGTTCTTCTCGGAATCTCCGAGATCCGCTGGCGCTCCCTCTTTCGTGACAAGGCGTTCTGTGTGACAACGCACCGAATTGTTGTGGACTGCTGAGAGGACCCTTCTCGTGCATGCCACTGGTCAGTCGTCCACGCATGAAGATGCAGCGCCGTTGAGCTGAGATACAATTGGTGCTATCCACTGCACAGGCACTCTCGTCACATCCGTTCAACGAGCCACAAGGCCATGACAGGGGTGAGCAACCGTCTGTATGCACACCTTTGTTCCTTCTGTGAGGCCCAGTGTGGCGATAATATGCCCAAAGGCAGTCCGCTCCAACCCGGAGCTGCAGAGCTACGAAAGTCTCGGGTGCGATTCGCGAGCTGCGGTCTGGTGAAGAACGCCGGAGACCGGGCCATGTGGCATTCCGCTTGCTCGCCAGATACGCGAGAAGAGTCTCCATATTCCGCAACATCCGCCCAGAGCCAGCCTTGTGCGCTGCATGAGCAGCTTTGACCGGGAGCGTGCAGCAAACCCGTCTTGTACCTCCTCCATCGCAGTCAGACTCGCTGATACAGGTCGCATGGCAGAGGCAGAGGGATATGATTTGTCGCGACGGACACCCTACCAGACAGCTGACAGCTGGACGGCGCGAAGAGCGAGAAAGAATTGCATGTTCAGTACCGAGAGTCCATGTCTTCCAAATCTTGCATTTCTTCTTCGTCACTCGCATCAAGACTTTGCAGCTGATCACGATCGCTGGCTGACTCGTCATCAGTGTCCACGACTTCCTGTGCAGGCTCGTCGAGAGATGCCTTGCTAAGATCTATCCCCAGCTTCCGTGCATCGTCTGGTGTAATGTTGAGAAGCTTTGCTTGTTCCGGCGTCAGGTCCACAATTTGTGGTGCGTATTCGCCAGTTTCATCGTCTTCATCGTAAGTGGTACTGTCCACATGTAGCTGTTCGCCATCTTCAAGCGCGAGGACTCCGGATCGAAGATGGTCGCCGCCCAACGTCCAGCCATGCTCCTGGCCCAAGTAGTCCTCGAGGTCATCGAGCTCGTCCACGACATCCGAAACACCAGTCCCAGTCATGCCTTCTAAGCCACTTCGGAATCGGACGAGCAGAGCTTTGAGCAGGGACCCGCCATCATCTGCAAGATCGATGAGACCACCCTCCGCATCTTTACAATGCTGCAATTGTAATCGCAGTGTTGCTATGGCGCTGACAAAGAAACCAGAGCTCTCTGAAACGGCGGTCTTGCATGTGAATAGCAGAGACCAAAGTCGTTTCCACTGCTCCAGACAGCTGAAGTTGTTAATGGTGAGAATCATGAGGAAGCAGAACTGTAGCTCGCCGATGATTTCTTTGATGTCTCCATCAGTGCAGTGCCTTTCGACCAGATGCGCCAGCGCCCAGGATCGATCTTGCGCCGCTTCTGTTCTCTCGCGGCCAGTAGCTCCCTCGCGCCAGGTCTTTTTCAGATCCACCGGCAAGAAGTTCAGCTCTTTGTCTGCCTGTAATGCTTTCTTGTCTTGTTCGTCAAGCCCGGGAATGTCCTCGATGTCACGGCGTGCCGAACTTGCAGACGAAAGATACCAGTGATCAGAGTCACCGCCTGTGATCCTCGATAGAAGCGACGCGGAGATGGCTGATGTCAAAGTCGGCCAGTCGTTGAATTCTTCATCAGCGCTCATGGTGGTGTCGGTACTCGTTTGTCGATATGGTGTCAAGCCTTCCTTCCAGATCGATCCCAAATTGCCTCTCCATCGAAGACGGCTGGTCTCATCCGTCACAGCGCCAAGCATCTCATTTGCGACATCCCATTTCGCAATGAATAGAGGCGCTCCTTCTGCTGCAAGAGAGCCGCCCGCCACATAAAACCAGAGCCCATGGCGCTCAGAGTATGCTGTGCTCGTTCCGCAGAACGCAAAGTGAAAGCCTGTCGGCAGGTCTTTGACGCCGCAAAAGCGAGGCGTCACAGTGAAAGAGAGGAGATCGATGCCTGCGAGTGCGGATCGCGGCAGGTCGACAAGTAAAAGAGTGGGCGCGTTGGCGACTTCCATGTTTTGCGGATGCAAGTCACCGTTGCTCTTGCTGTCTGGAATTCGTCGCGAACCGACCTCACCTCATCGGTGTGCGCCCGCTCTCCGCTTCTCCGGACCTCACCTCTGGAGCTCGACCTATACGCAGAATGCAGTCCTGTCAGAGAAGCCCCAGAGCGTCGTGCAATAGTGGTTCCGCGAGTGCGAGGTCACGCAACGGAAATGACGCAAAGAGATCTGATTGCGAGTATCCTTACTGTGACTCAACGAGTGTTGTGACAGGAGGCAGCACAAGTCGGCAAAACAGATCATGCAGGAATTTGATGTCGACTGCGATTCTTGCCGCAAAGCTGCACGACGACGGCAAAACCTTTATTGTATGGAACTCGTTTTGCTTCCGAGCCTCCGCGCACGTGACTCAACACTCTCTATGCTCGTGCATCAGGACCACTATTCTATGTCTTACTGGCCACGATGACGGCATCTGCGAGCTCAATGACAAAAAAAAGACGTCGAACAGTCCAGGTCGCGATGTCGTCCATGGCAAAAAGATTTCAATCATGGACGCTGTGGGCTATTCCATGGTTAGAATATTGTCCCCACACAAGACGTGCTGAGGAGAACTCACAATTGAACCCACGACCTTTCACAATGCCAGACCTCCTCTATAGAGAATTGATGCGAAGCGAAAATCATACCCCTAGACCAAGCTGATTGGGTGTCAGCGGGAGTGCAGACAGAAGACGTGGGATGCGACGAACCGCCCAGAGTCCAGGACAGAACCGGGACACGCGATTAGACCAGTAAAATTTTGCATATATGTACCCTGAATTACGCCGTCGAACTCTGCTGGCTCTTCGCTTCGGTACAACAGCTTCTGTGTCCAGGTATCGGCGATGCTTTGCGAGCATCGCAGAAATCACGAGAGAGGTCAATAGGCAGTCGAGATTTGAACTAAAGCACACGAGTAGATTTCACGCTCTTCAACTCCAGTGTTCTGAGAGAGCTCAGTCTACCGTATCTCAGTTTGACTGCTTGCCCATAAAAGAGTCCATTGCTTTCCTGAGCCACTATTCAGCACTTATTATCCTATAACCTCACCCACTGCCATCCCCAGATTCCCCGTCTCCGCCAGCCTCCCACATCTCCTCACAGCCTCGACCAAAGCCACCGCACTCATCATCACTTCCTCCCATCCCTCCTGCCTCTCCAAGCTCATTCCCTCGAACACTAGCAAGTCTCCCACAAGCCTCGCCACCACCCTACCATGTTTCTTCTTATCCTCCACTTTCGCTTCTCTAGAAACATTATCTTTACTCCAAAAATAAGCCATCTTCTTCTGCTGCCGCTTGCGAATCGTGTTGTCGGAAAGACGAATCGTAGACTCAAAACTCCACCGGTCGTGTATGAGGCCACCAGAGTGCGATAGAGTGGTGGGGCGTCCGCGGATGGTCAGGTCGATGGAGGAAGTTATGATGCCATGGTGGAAGCGAATATGAGCTATAGATTGAGAGGTGGATGTGCGTATTTGTAGGATTGGTTTGCTGGAGAGGAAAGCGGGGACGTGGGGGCTGGACTCGCGGGCGAGGGTGTAGAGGATGGAGCCTGTATGTGCGTCGCAGACAGCGTCGTGCGTGAGACGAAGTGGTGGGATCGAAGACGAGGTCTGGAAGGCGTTGCTTTGGGTTTGTGTTAGGGATTGCGGGTTCGATGTGGTGGGAGAGGATCTGGTTCGATTGGTGTTGTCGGGATCTGGGAGACTCGTGCATGCTCGTTAAGATGAGGCTGGGGTGACGGATATTGCTGTACTATTGGTTGGTAGCATGAAAGTGGTTGTTGAGGCTCCGGAGCATAAGCCCCATTCACAGATGCCTTCACACCTGCAAAATCGTGTGGAATTGTACCAGAAGCTGGAGTCGACGGGTAGGAACTTCTCGAGGCCTGCTTCTCGGGTGCCCATGATGGAGCGCAGTCTTGCACACTCTTACCCTGACTTCGTCTTCTGGCGTCCTCAAGCGCATGCGTGAGGGAGATGGCCATTCTCGTACACCATTACACTGATCCCACTCGTGTGACAAGTCCAGTCGGTCAACTGCTTTAAGCCTGTTCGAAAGGCGTCCCGAGGTCGAGAAGACACCAATTCGCGTCTTGCCTCCCGACTCGAGCGCGTGGTGCGAACTATGATTTACCATCTCGCACTCGTTGCTTTCGCGGTAAGATGACATCGCTGTGCAGCTCAGCCGCTCTTGCTAGCGATCCTTTGCATACGCGAAGGATGAAGGATTCAATCTGCCGACAACCGGGTCTGTGCAACACACACTGTGCACCGAGAACAGGCACGAGTCGCCTTGTTTTCGCAGTAATGTACACGATGCAACCACTGCTAGTACTTGCTATTTTTCATACAGGCGAAGCCCTTCTTTAGCATTCTGCCATCTGCTCCCCGTCACTGGCAAGTCTCGTCTCGATAGTTCTTCTTCAATGATCTTCCATCTTCCAATTTGCTTCTCCTTGTGGATCGGAGTCCTTCGGGACTTGTGCACAGTCACGTTGGGAAGTGTTGCAGCAAGTTCCTGAACCTGAGGGGCTTGTGCCAATTTCTTTGGCTTTTCCTTGGTCTTGAATGCCTCATAGAGGTCGTTGAGGCTTTGAGAATTGTTCATCCGAATGTCTGGGATTCGCTTGCCGGAGAGCTGCATCGCGCGTTTGAGGAACTGCGAGCTGTTAGTCCAACTTTTGTAGCTACGAATACTGTGCACTCTTACCGCAAGCTTCGTCTCTGGGTCAAGGAACGTGAGATCAACCCAGTCCACTTCCAACTGTGATTGTCGGATCTGCATAAGCTGCAGCGCAAGGCTTTCTGGCGTGACGTCTGCCTTCTGCATCGCCTTCTTTTTGGCTTTCTTCGATGTGGTGCGCGGTCTTGTGCGCTCAATGCCTGCTAGTACAGCCGCCTCATGTTCAGGATGTGAAAAGCGAACTTGCAATGTACCATCCGGTCCCTGAGACACGCTGGCTTTTCCAGTCCGCTTGATTGAGCTGCCCTCGGGGTGCGCGTTGCAAACTTCCATGGCGCTGCGACCGGCCTGGTTCAGCACAGCAATCTCGACGGCAATATTGTGCAACAGACGCTGCCATTCTGTGTTGGTAAGCTCCACCTTCTTCTCAGGCAAGAAGCTATACTCATGTTAGCGTCTCCACATGATGTTGGCTCGGTCATCCTCACCCAGTGTACTGCTCGCCCATGTCGAGACGCCTCTTCGCCCATTGCTCCCCACCAACGCGCTCCAGCCCATCCCATGTCGTCGATTGCAGGTAGTCCTTGTCGGTGGTAGGATCGTAACGCTTCGCAGGACGATAAGTCACTCGATTGAGCCTTAGGCGCTCTGGTATTCCCGGCTTGTTGGCAGCAAGTCCCCCTTCCGCAGCTCTCGCCAGGGCCTTCGCTTTCCTCTCCTCTTCCTTCTTGTCACCAAACAGCATGTTGGCCATTTTCTTGAAAAAGGGAACTTCGGCGGCGCGTCTGGGCGTGGTCGTGTGTAGCTGGCGTGCAGCGTGTGCCAGGCATGACCGGCAGACATAGCGCTGGGTCGCAGGCTCACCGGCGACCCTCAATGCCTGCTCGGCCACTCGCAGATGGTGCATGTTGGATGTACGATGATGGAGATGCGTCCTGGGAGCTTCGGAGGAGAGATGGTTTGCCGCAGGCGGAGCCAAGCCACAGGCCAGCTCTCAGACGGCAACGCACTCACACCTCAGGCCCGAACACGACGAGCAACGCACTCACACCCCAGGCCCAACACGACGAGCAGCGTCCTCATCAAGCTGGGCTAGTAGTGATGCGTACTGGCCATGCTGCACGTGTCGACACAGAATGGAACACCGATCTAGCTGCCCTCATCGCAGCTGCCATACACGCTCGCGGCCGTTACCGCCGAAGAAGGCACGGTATACCGGTTCTCAACTGTCTTCCGCGTCTTGCCTTCCAGACGCGATCGAGGCAAGTACGCGTAGTCTCGGATGAACTGACCTCATGCCCGCACAGCTCATCCGCATCGTTCTTCTCCGCAACCATCTCCATCTCGTTTCCCGCCATCTCCATCTCGTTTCCCGCCATCTCTCTTCTCTCACCGCATTCCTCCCCATGCGCATGTCTACGGCGCCATGTACACGGCAGAAGGTATTGCTTTGGGTGCTGTGCTCTACATTGTTCTGCTACCATGCATCCTCGTCCCATTGCTCATCCGTTTCGTGGACCGACGACGGAACCCCAGGCAGTGGGTGAAGGACAACAGGACACGCAGGCTCGACAGGAACGGCATCCTGCTGACCGGGACAAGTGCATCATGGCGGCCACGAAGCCCGTGGTGTCATCTCAAGCGACGTCCTACCAACGAGAGCATCTCGACTCCGAAGTAGGCTTGCAGCCAACGTTGACCCCTGTCAACACAATGAGAAGCAATCCATCCTTGGATGCAGATTCCGGATCCGAATATTCAGAGACAGTTTCAGCATACGAAGATCAAAGCGTTGTGTTGCATACGAGACGGGTCAGTTCGTCCTCAACTCCGGCAAAAGGACCTAGTAAAGGCATACTGCAGTCACCGCGACCAAGAAGCCCATCGGGTGGGGACGGCAGGACCGATAAGCAGAAGAGAGCGCGCTTCGACGAGCATCTACTGGAATTGGACGCAGCCATTCGTCGAGTTGCAACGGACCCATCTCATCTACATTCGACAAGTCCTGACTGTCTGCATTGGCGGCCATCCGCGCGGGAAGCAATGCCTCGAGCATAGAGTAGTACGGGACTAGAACTTCCCGCAGCCCAGGCAGCATCTCCCTGGGACGAAGACGTTGATGAAAATGACGACTATGTTCACCAACGATGGACCATCGAGGACTTTTACGATCCGAACCGTGGCCACATCAAGGAGGCGGCGCAGAATGGTAGCGAAGTCGATGCAGATGACAATGGTTCTGGGCGAAGTCAAGCGCCTGATGACGAGATCAGCATTTATTCCGACGTCGATCACGTTCCCGATCTTGACGAAAGTGTAGAGAGCCACGCATGGACACGATCTGCCTCACGCGGATCAGCTTCGTTGGAGGTCTGCACGAGTGATGAAGCTCGCAGTGCTGAACAAGAGAGCGACCACTCTGACGACACTTCCACTCAGCCCGACACCGAACCTGATACTAACTTGACCCGCGATGTCTCTGTTCCACGTTTACAGTTTTTGGGGCTATGGGACGAGCAAGACTTCACGCCTCAGGAAAGGATGTACGCGATGCCATCCATTACCGAGGAGAGCTTGCACACGTATGAGGCCCATGCAGAGGGGAACGCAGTGGCGACTCCCAGCCAAGAAGGGGAAAGCTTCCCGGCATATCAAGAACCAGAGTGCCTCTCAGTGAATGGAACAGCTGATCTTGGTCTTGAGCGCATACCCTCTGAGACACGTTCTGCGCCGGCGCCCACGGACCGGCGAGGTCGACGCATGACAAAGGCTGAGCATCACCCTCGCCATTCATCCTTGACCGAGGTTCACAGGATAAAAGACAGAGTGAGAAGACCATCTTGCGTGTCCACAAAAGCCAGTCCTGCGCGGCCGGCTATGGCCACAGTCAGTGTAAAAACTGCTGACTCACCTCGCCTCAACCCAGTCTATGCTCACCCAGCAGCGCGATACATGTCTGTAAGTCATCACAAGGAGCCTGTAAAAACAGCACAAACAATCAGCTCGGACCTTGGCACATACAAGATGATGTGGGAAGACGAGCCATCCTCTAGCTCAGGAGAGAGTAGTGGGACGATGCTCGGGCAGTGTCTTCCTGGCGAACATCTGCCGCCAACAGTTTCCAAAAGTGACGATCGTCTCGTAGCACCAACGCCCATGATGGAGAAGGTCAGATCCCGACTGACGGCGTGGACTTGGGAGAGGCAACAATCACCGGAAAGGGGTTCTTTTTGGCTGCCGCTTCTCGATATTGCTGGTCCGCGACGTGTGATGACGTCCGATCACAGTGACAGTTATGAACTCCCACCTGGCCCTCCAAATACTGCTCTACACTCTGAAGAGCCTTCTCGGCCGCATTCGCCTGGAAAATCTCCCATGGAGGAAGACGACGAGCCAGAACAGCCGATAGAACTCCGGAGCAGGGGAGTGATCGCGACTAAGCCCAAACTCAGACTGCCCACCAGACTCGTGCCTCGTCCTCAGTGAATGACGACGATCCTGCCCCTCCGCGAAGGAACAGTCTGCCTGCCTCACCGACGATACCTCGCCAACTCTCGAATCTTGCACTAGAAGATTTGCGCTTCGAATCGCATCGCGACTCGGTGGAAATTGCTCGTGGGCACATGTGGATCGAAGGGCTCGACCATCGGAACCGAGAAAAACCGAATAGCCTTTTATTGGCAACTAGGGACTCATTCAAGCTGGCCAAGAACAGAATGGACCGTCCATGGCTCAGGACCGCTGCTTCAGAGACTCACACTTATTCGAAGCCAATTAGTTCCAGCATCCAGTGGTCGCGATTTGGCGGACTCAGCCCTATACCTGATAGTAGTCCACCTAATGCTAGTTCACGCAGTTTCGAACAACCAAGCCCCCAATCCAGTGTGCAGACTGGTTCTTCGAATGCGGAGCACCAGAAATCTCCAGACGCCAGTCCATGCAAACTGCCTGCCAAAAAGCAAGATGTGGTAACCGATGAGCAGTTCACTGAGCACTTGGAGTTGCACAAACGCCTTGAGCGACTAGAGCAGCGAATGCAGATGTTGGAAGATCAAATCGCACTCGATCGTCGGAAGTGATCGACATTCCAGAGCGCTTTGGGGAGCACAATCAGCTTTGTACCTAGCAATTTGTCACGTCTCTGCCCTCAATGAATTAGAACCTGAGGTGTACCTGCCATCGTTGTCAGTCTTCGTGAGTTTCAGATCTGTGTCGTTGCCGTCTAACCAAGTGATTCTCAGTCAGGCTCTCGTCTTTGAATCATCTCCCGTAGGGAGTTCCAGAGCATGTATCCGAAGTCCTAACCTTGGTGTGACTTGCTCTGTCTGTTTCTGCAAACGAATATTGCAGCATACATGTGGTATAGTATTCGTCAGGATGGTTTTATTTCTCCCATGCCACGAGCGGATTTCTCTCATTTGCGCCCCCACCAGATATCTGCCTCCAAGACGCCTCGCTCTGTTGTCCCTGTCTCATCCTCACGAAAATCGCTGTCGCAGTACGTGAGTGTTCCCTTCCTTATCATTGCCATTCCATCAATCAATCACTTTTATCAGACGAGACACTGCATCCACTTGCTTGCATGCTTGCTCGCTCGCTCAATCAACATCTACGCCCTTGGTCTTCAAATCTTTCCGCGCTTCCTGAATCTGCTGCATCAATTCCTCGTGCGCTTCGGGGACATCGTTGAACGTGAGAACGCCGTAGCCGAGTTTGCCGACGAGGTAGGCGCCGAAGGAGATGAGGGCCCAGAAGGGGAGCTGTGGAAGTGTTGGATTAGTTGGACAGATAGGTAGATGGAAAATAAGTAACGGGATGGAACGGGATGGGATCGGATTGGTTGAACATACGTATGGTATTATTTCGGTTTGTAGTGTGGCTGGAAGAGGCAAAAGGCCTGCGAAGAGGATGGTGTAGAGCTGGGAAGGGAGTCGGTGTTAGTGAGTTGAGCGCGTTACATTGCATTGCGTTGGATTGGGATGGTGGGTGGATTTACTGAGGCGGCGAGGAGAGCGAGGGAGATTTGTTGTTGGGCGCGCGTCATTTTTGCAAAAGGCTTTGTGGTTGTGGAAGGAATGACTGGAAGAGGAGCAGAAAGCGTTGGAGTTCGTCGCGGTTATGGATGCGACAGTCGCGCGCGCTGCTTGATCGAGGGTCGCGACTTTGGAGACGTTGCAGCTTCGACAGGGGTTCAATTTGAGTGCCTCAGGTATACAACTACTTTTTGCATGTGAAAGAGTGCAGACCATTGGCTTTCTCTACATGTTCGATTTTGAGACTGAGCGAACGGACTAAGAACATTCCAATTCTCCCAGCCTCGACTCTATTGCCTCCTCCATCATCCAGCATTAACTGTGCAACTGTGCGTAATCATATGTCTTCTCAGATCCTTCGGAAACAGGAAAGCTCGATCACACTTCTCGCAAGTGTGCTTTCTCTCACCAACGTGGTTCTTCTCATGCTTGCGTCTATCTCCGTCTCGATCGAACACCTTATCACATCCGGCGATCAGACAAGGGAACCCACCTGAAATCTTTGGCATCCGCTTTCGCTTCTTGGTAGCGCTTCCTTCACTGTGATCTGAAAGCATCAAACTCAATGCTGAGCCTCCAGACGCGTAGCCGGCATCTCTCGAACGAGATGACTCATTCGATGCCAAGCGTGAGACGAAGCGTTGCACTGGCATTGTGAGGCCTGGTGATTGACACTCATCGCCTTCTTCCGAGTCGGAATATAGTGCACATTCTGCACCTTGACCGATGAAGCTGGTGTTTCTGCTTTCATGTTGATAGCATGCCGACTCCCTCAAAAGCTGAGGAAGCACATCGAAGTTTGCAAGTAGCCTGTTATCAAGGTCGGTCCCCGGGCCGAATCGAACATAATCGCATTCAATGTACCCGTCATAAGCATTCCAATTCGGCTTTGAGTGGTCAAGCGATAGAAGAACAGTTGCTGCATCATCTGCTGTTTCGAAGCATGCATAGATAGTATTCCACGGTGGTGCTTGCTCCGAGCCGTGACATTGACCACTGTCGATAGTCATGTGCTTGGCCTGGGGTAAACCTGCATTGTAGAGATGCTGTTGCAAGCGGACCGCCGTGCCGGTGAGACCCTCAATGAGGACGACGCGAGGATCCACCAGGCCGCGGGACCAATTGTGGCGTGTTGGGTTCCAACGCTTTTCGCGAAATGCGCTGCTCGAGCTTGCAAGCTCGCATTTGCTGATCAGAATTTGTTTGCTCCTGCCCTGACCTAGACTCATGTAGCTAAGACCGAGAAGGTTTGCCATGGAGTGGACTTTCCTCCGCTGTCTCGTCTGCAGAAATGAGGTGATGATGGCTGTTCGCTCCTTGCAGCGGCGGAAATCGGCCAGGTGCTCGCGTAGGCTGTTGCACCAGGTTTCAAAATTATCGGACGCCGTCCAAGAGTGATGGCTATCACTATCTTCGAAGACTGTTTCCGGGCCATGTGTAGATGTACCCGCTAGCAGTCTGCCTCTGCTTGGCTTGGCCGTCGATGAAAATTGCGGAGAGCCCGCAGAGGAATGTCGAATGGAAGAGATCGAGTTGTCTCGAGACAGAGCAAGCTGGCCGTGACTGGTGCGTCTGTTCGATGAGCTGGCTGGAAGCGGGTTCCACCGCCAGCCTACGTCGGGAGGACTGGTGGACAGGAGGGAAACTCGAGAGTGTTTGGGTAGGCTTCGCAGCCGCTCAATGGGCGTTGTCGTGGTAGGTACTAGAGCGATGGGCTCCATAGGCAGCTCGAAGGGGTCATTGAAAATGGACAAGTCCCATATGTCAATGGCGCTCAGTTCTGCCGAGTTCACGCTGCCGGGCGCGTTGATGTCCCACGACCCAGCAGAAGCCAGGTAAGGATCCATGGTACAATGGCTTTCTTGCTGAAGCTCAAGAGGATAGATGCAGATAATGGGCGGGGCAGGGCCGAAGACGACTTACATTGGGAACACAGCGCCACCAGCACAAGCCGATGTTGGCGGCGCGAGCAGCTCACTCATGCCGGCTGACCGACTCGGCTGGAGCTGAGTGCGTCCTCCTTCGCCTTTGCCTTCACAGCGTGCAGCCGGACCGAGCTCGACACACGTTGTTGTGAATGCAGAGAGATGCGATGTCTGCACCGAAGTAGATGCAGTGAAGAGGTGAAGAGACCAAGCATCCGTGGTCAAAGACCAGGCCGAGGAAGTCAGTTCCCCTTCCCCGTCGCTGACAGAGCCGCCGCTCTGACGTCACGCCATAAGATGCACTTCGTTCTGCTCGCCAGCAGAGACTCACAACCCGCACAAGAATGCGAACAGCCCTCACTTCGCTCGCCAGAGCCGCGGAATCGTTAACAGTGCCCTCGAGAGCCTGCTGTCCACGACCATGGCTGCAGACGAGACGCTTCACCCGTACACCACAACGCCATGACCTCCTCACATCTCCCAAACCCTCCACCTTCCCAGGCTACGAACCCGACGCCCTAGATGCTCCCCTCCACGGCGAGAGACAACATGTCGAACGCCCGTACGCCGATCCCTCCCCCGAAGACCTCTATCCCATGACGGCCAAAGAATCCCCCAAACCACCACAAGACACCACCCAAGACGAATCCACGCTCGCGCGCGCCAAACGCGTATTCGGCGATCGCGAGCTCGACGCCCTCGAGCGCAAGCGCCTCGCAGAAAGCAGATCCCGCCTCATAGCCGGCGTGCTCGTGCCGCCCAAACCCTCAGAACCCGACAATTGCTGCATGTCCGGCTGCGTGAACTGCGTCTGGGAGCGCTTCCGCGAAGAACTCGAAGAATTCGCCACGCGGATGCAAGAAGCGAAAGCAGCGCAGAATCTGCAGAGGCTCCGAGGCCAAGCGACGGGCATGATGGCTGCTGAAGCGAGTGCGCCGGCGCACGTGGCAGTCAGCATGGATGATGATGGGGGCGGGAGCGAGACGTTGTGGAGTGATGCGGTGCCGGGCAATGTGGCAGAAGTCGTAGATGGGGATGCGGGAGGTGTAGACGAGGATCCTTTGGCGGGGATACCGATTGGAATACGAGAGTTCATGAAGACGGAGAAGAGGGTGAAGGAAATGCACCGGGAACGAGGAGAGAAGATTGAAACGGCGTTAGATACGGAATTGAGGCCCGCGGCGTGGAGGACGTCGTCGCGGTCCTCGTCGACTACCGCGAATGCGAGTACTACATGATGAAAGGAGTCAAAGAGAGGGTGGCGTGACGAGGCTGGATGATGGATCATCACATCGCCCCACACCCATTCTTCCTCCCCACGGCCTCATCCCTCGGATTCCCACAGTTCGGATCTGCCGGCCACTTCTTCACATGATCCGGAACTATGACAGCCAACTCCTCCCGAGGAAGCACGTCTCCTTTCTTCTTCCTCTTCCACCTCCAACGTGCGCAATCCGGACAAACGGCCTCGAACTGCTTCTCAAAGCCCTCGTTCGATACCGGGCCGTGACAATCTTGGCCATTGCTCTGGATGCTCTCCAGGCATCGAGCAACCACCTGGACGCTGTGGCCGCAGGCGTACAAGGATGTTTCTGCGTGGCACATTACCCCTGGGCTTTGCGGAGCATCGTACTGAACGAAAAGGAAATGTCGCCAAGCACACGACGCGAGATGACAGTCTGGCAATGGGAGTTAGAGATCGAGGGTTGAAGTATGCGTCGCACGGAAGATCTCGACTATTTACCGCAGTCAGCGGCAAACATCCTCTCGGCGAGACAACATTGCATAGCGTCCGTTTTTTCAAGCAAGCATTGCACAGTGAAACAAACCTTGGAAGCCATGTATCACACTTTCCTTTTGTATTTCTCCTTACATACTAAGTAAGGTAGGCGAGACAGAGCATGAATCTCTTGCACGCTCAATTCAGAAGAAACACAGACACAGAGCTCTGGTGGTATCGTGCAGTCGCTAAATCCATGAACAAGAACAAAGACGAAATGCCAAGATGTTTCTCGCGTCTCGCACGCCTTGCTTTGTTATTACCCCCTTCATCTCTGCTGTTTGTCGCTGGTCAGGGAGGTGCTCTCGTTCGACACAGCAGTCACTTTGCGCTCCCAAAAACAAAACCCAAGGAACTCCTGTTGAAGTGCATAATTCGTCGTCTTATCATATTTGTACACGGGAAATGGATGTATGTCGAGACTGGGCAGTCACGTGGGACGGTACGTTTCGAGCAGCTGTTGCTGCTGGTGCGCAATTTTCTTGTCTTGGGCAATCAGAACATGCCACCGTCCACCGCAGCACCGCCGACTGGGGCTCGTGTTCTTTCGGTGGGCGAGCTTGGATCAGGCGAGGTGGGCATTGGCTGATCGAATGCTTGAAGTCGGAGGACGCTGCCCGACGGGGTCTGTGCGTCTCGCATCGGCGAGGTCGGTAGCGATGGGTTGGAGTCGGACTTCACGCCCTGGGACGATGCTGAGTCGTGTTGCTCCTTTGCTCCGAGGCCAAAGAGTTTGCGAGTGGTGCCCTTTCGTCGTGGGTTGATGGGGGGTATCGGAGGCGGATCCGTCATGCCATTCTTCAGAGAAGCTCCGGGCGGCAGGTCAACAGTGTCGACATTAGAAGTTGATGATATGAGAGTCGGCTCCGAAATGTCATACTTCGTGACGGTCCGCTTGCGCATTCCCGCAGTGCGAGGTGGGAACGTCACCCCGGCTGTGTAGGCGGAGGGGCTGTCACCAGGACTCGATCCTGACAACGGTGGGGTCGGGGTTTCGCCGAGATTGGTGGCAACTGGGACTGAATGACCGGGTCCATAGAGGTTGGGCGGGATGCTGGACGGCGTCAAGGTGGGTGAAGGGCCGTTGTTCGCCAGATGCGTGTTGACTGACTGGAGTGGTCGGCCGTTTTTGATCTCGAAATATCCTTGCCTGCCGGGGCGGGACTCATCACTGGAGCGTTCTGAAGCCGCCAGTGCAGGAGAAGCTGCAGGCGTGAATTCAGACGAGGGTATGCCGGATCTTGCACCCTCGACCATGTTCCTGTCGAATTCATCACGATAGCGACGTGTACGACTTCGCGAACGACTCGACGAGGCCGCGCCCGAGTTGGAGCGACTCCGGATGCGGTCATTCAAAGATCGAGCAGATGCAAGCTGACGCTCTCGCGGAAGCTCACTGCTGTCGCCATCCCTGAAGCCTTCTGGGGGGTCATTCTTGAACGCAGGATGCTGCGAGGTAGGCGGCATTGGCAGCCTCGTGGAGGAGTTGCCACGAGATCGTGCCAGTTCCACGTTGTATCCATTGCGGTCGCCTTGCATGAGACTGGACATGCTGTGATTGCCAACGGCGCCCAATGCCTTGGGCGACTTGGACGGCTGCTCTCGTCCATGTGCGAGCGTTTCCCTGCTAATTTTGGAGCGCAACACGCCGAAAGCGCGCAAGCCACTATTTCCTGATCCCGGTGTGGGAGCTGGGCTGTGGTCTCTGGAGCTGTTGACGTCGACCACGCTGCGCAGATTCTCCTTCACGGCTTCTCTCCGCGCCGCGAGCTCTCTTGAGAAAGCATCACGACCTTCCTGCGTTGCTGTGCTGCCGTCCCGCGTGTGTTGTCCTCGAAGCTGGTGCTGCCAGGAAGGAATGGCCTCATCCAGCTGGCGCGTGATGTCAGAAGCCCTCGCCTCACTCCGTTTGTCGTGCTCCGGTCCTGCAGAGCACCGAGTCTCGTTGGTGTCCCAGGCATTCGAGCCAGTGCTCTGGGAATCACGTAATGCCGGGATCGGATCGATGGCGCCTCCCACAGCATGGCGACGGGGATCTGTGTTGCTGGCTGCATGTGGTGCCTCTTCTCCATGGGTGCTGCCTTCGTCAAAGGGATAGACTGATGACTGATTGCTGTTCTGACGCAGATGGTGCACCATGGTGTTGATGCCGCCCAACGAACCAGCGCCTGGGCCTAGCGTGGGCGAATCTAGTGTTTTCGCACCACCGCCTGCGTCTCCTTTGTCTGCGTCGGTCTTCAAGGATCGTGCCGACGTTGCATGTTTGAGAGCTCGTGGCGCGACGTCCTCCTCCGACTCTTCGGCCATGGAAGTCCGAGATCTGTTGCCCCTGAGAGCGGGGTGCTCCGAGACAGAGTCCAGGATTGTGGGCTGCCATCTGCTGGGGAAATTACCGTACCCATACTCTGGCTGGTTGAAGGATTGCGCGATTCGCGTTTCCTCATCATCTTCCTCGTCGTCACTCGCACTGATGTTGCCAAAGAATGTGCGATGCGTGTCGGGCAGTGGGGATTTATTCGCAGGCGCGACTGGGTGATTGGCCGGGATCTGGCTGGCCGCATTCTGGAATACATTGTAGGCCTTGTTGGCTTCGTGCTGACGGGGAGCGGATTGTGACGCGGAGTGTGAACGAGCTCGCGTCGATGCTTCGGGCGCACTGGACGCCTGTTCCGGTTGCACTCCACCGTACATGTTGATGCGTTGCTGCAAAGCAGATGAGGGAGACGCCTTCGTCTTTGCCGCCGTGCTCGAGGCGGACCTTTGCAGCTGCTTTTGCCGCTCCAGGTATTGTTGCTCGTCAAAGGCCTGGGCGGGTTTGTTGAAGGCGCCCATCGCAGTAGCTTTGCCCCGATCCGCGGGTTCTAGCGCCTGCGCTAGGATAGACGATTCATCCGCTTGCTCGTCCACTGGTGATTGCGGTACGCTACCGGGATGCGGACTGGATGCGCCCGAGTTAGCATTCCTGACGCCAGATATAGTCAGCGGGCTGAGTGGTGAATGTAACGCTGGGGATTGCGCGTGCAAGGCCAGGGTGGGGGACTGCGGTCGCTCGTGCAAGCTGCCAGCGCTCTTAGTGCCGTGCAAACAAGGAGTCATCTTCTTGCCGCTCATCGCGCGATGACGCTGGATCGAAGTTAACCGGCTCATGGCGGTGCTCTGTTGCTCGTGAAGGTGCTGATCCAGACCTTGTTCATACAATCTCTTGGGCTTGGTGGTGGACCGATCTACTGGGAGCGCACTGGCTGAGCTCATTGAGGCGCCCGTCGTCGGAGCATGGGCAGGAGATGGCGCGGCACTCACCGGGGTTTGGGAGGCGATGGAGGTGGCTGCCGTCGATGAACGCGCGATGGAGTGGGTATCGGAAGACGTCGTCGATCGCTTGCGGTCGTAGGAGGACAGCGAGGGCGAGTGACAGAGGTCTTTGGCAAAGTCGTCGAGCCCAGAGTGCCGAGTATCGTCATCATCCTGGGAGGCTCTCCCGGGTTTATCCAGCCCCAAGTCAAAACCCTGGCTTTCATCTGACGGCCGTGACAGGTCGCTTTCGTTGAGCTCGCGCTCCCGCTGCCGGTATCTCTGAAAGGCAGACATGCCAACATCATCGTCGTACATGAGCTTTCCCAAGCTCTTGGTCGAAGTGGTGCCCGACCCCGAGATTTTGTAGATTTTCTGACGCCCGCCAAACAGAATGTTGCCTTCTCCTGGTCGCGATCTGCTCATGATGCTCGCGGTGCGTTCGTTATCTGCTTCGCTGGCGTCATCATCCTCGGACATGCACGAATTCCCTCTGCTGCTGCCGGTCTTGGCGAAGGGGGGTCGTGTGGAGCCCGACAGGGAGGAGACCTCGGCGATGTCACTCAGGCCTGCCGGGCTGTAGCCAAAGTCCATCATGCGTGAGCGTCTCTTGGGTTGCAACACGCTGTCATCGCTGGCCTTGCCGAGAATCGATTTCGGGTCGTCTTGCTCTCTAAGCATGCTGAATCGAGTCGACAAGCTCGGCATGAGCAGACTCGTTCGGAAGTCGTCCGAGGGGGGGAGGACGACGGAGAGATCGACCTGCGGGACGGGAGCAGGCTCTGGCTTCTTGCTCTTCTTCCATCGGTTCGTCGAAGACTTTTTGAGCACCGGCGACGGCGGTTGCGAGAGGGCGCGAAGGGCATCTTCATTGGACGTGGGACCATCGGCGGCCTTTTTCTTTAAGAATTTGTTCATGGTGATACTAAGCAAGTCAGCATTGGTGATGCGATCGTGGGATTGCGTCCACCACGCGGCGTCGTCAACCATGGCGCGCGCGGAGGTTCCAATGTGCGGTCGAGGGGTGGATGACATACAAAACGAGTGTGGGCAGCGGGCGTGGGGCCTTTTGGGACGCTGCGGGTGGCGGAGCGAGCTCGCGTCTGGGGAGAAAGAGAGCAATGTCCTCTCACGACGCAGGAACAGTACGCTGTGCGCCGGGCTGTCCTCGGGTGGGTAACGTCGCTAGCTTCCAAATTCTCCAAGTGAGCATTGCCAATGGAATCGAAGCGACGAGCGAGAGGAAGCCGGGGCCGGGCAGACGTGTGCTCGCGTGCGGAGCGTTTGGTTGGCGGCGAGGAGAGAGGGGGGGTGCTGCGGGTAGCCGTTTGCTCGTGCTGCAGTTGTGCTGCGGAATGCTGGATTCCAAACACGGCGCTGGTGCAGGGCGGACGCGGGATTCGCGTGGTCTGGGCGGGCGGCGTCGCGAGTGCAGCCGGCGGGCGGTGGTTCGCTGCTGGCGGCAGCGCTGGGTCGCGGCGGATTGGGCGGAAGAGGAGAGCGGTGGTACGCGCAATGCAGGCGGAGGATCGAGTAGTGATGTGTGATGATGAACGAGCGGCAATGGACCGCGGGCGGGCGTCGTCGTTGGACTAGTGGCTCACGGCGCTTCGATGGAAGTCCGGATCACGCCTCCCGCGAGCTCTTTAATCTCTGCCACCCGTCGAGCGAGCGAGCGAGCGATGCGATGGTGGTTGCGCCGGGGAGCGGGCGGGCAGGCGGGCGGGCGGGCAGGTCGGCGGCGGCAGCAGCAGCGTCGACAATGCGCACACGGCAGCAAGCAGCACGGCTGATGATTGCTGGGACGGTCGGTCGGTCGGCAGGTGCAGGTGGTGCCTTCATCATCCTCCCTCGACGTTTTGCAGAGTTTCACGCTGCTGTGCTCGACCAGGGGCCGCGAGCGCGCGTTCGGCGTTCCTGCATGGGCCGGCCAATAACAAGCTCCTTCCTGCAGCCGATCTTCTCGCGCCGCCGGACCAGGACCAGCTCAGCCGGCCCAGCCCGGCCCAGCACCCAGCTGCCAGGCTGCCAGCATTCAGGAACAGGAACAGGAACAGGGACTTGTTGGTGGCCAGCGTTCTGCACGACTGCTTGCTTGCGACTTCGTCCGCCCGTTTGGGGTCGTCTGCACGGCATGCATGATGAGTGCGTGGCCAATCCATGGCCTCCGTGCCTCGCTTCGCCGACAGCCGAACGTCTGGCGTAGATGACATGCCGTTCACGAGCCCGCCCGAAATGGAGCCTTGCATGCTCACCTTCTGGTGCCACACCGTTTCCGCTTCTGCGGCATGCTTCTCAACTGCGCATCACTCCCGATCGTGCCTTCCCATCTGCACCGTCCCGTTCACCACTGCCGCTGCCACTGCCACGGCCAGATGAGCAGGCACCCGTTCCCAGCGTGAGCGAGAAGGCGCCACGTCCGGTGCAAACAGACTTTGGCAAGCGCGTCGAATGCGCGTTGCAAGGCAGACGCGTGAGGTCCGGCCCGTCAACGCCACCATCGCGAAGGAGTTCGCCTCCATCGGACGGGGTGCAGCCGTCCAGACTACACTACTCTACACCAAGTCAGCACACCGGAGCTGACTGCGAACGAGCTCAACCTCGACAAACTTGGCCCGCTCACCGGGCCAACGACACGCCGACGAACGACCCCCGAAACGCCTTCCTCATGACCCGAGCACTGACATCTACTCGCCTACTCACTTGTTGGTTCCTCTACCCGACCAACGCTCTCATCAGCACGCGTTGCAGATGCGCGTCACGCCTGCTGACAGCCAGCCTCCAGCCCGACACGATGACAACTCGTGAGGGGGGTAAAGCTCACGCAGCCAACGAATGCGACTTCTGCCCTGCACACCATGTCCTCTTGCCATCATATCCGCGAGATGGAATATGCGGGCTATCGTGCCCGCGAGTCGAGCAGAACCCAAGCCAATGCGCAACTGGCCATATGCGATGATGCCCAGTGCTACAAGGGGAGTGTTTATTGGGAGGAGAGATGTGACCCGTGCGTCGCGGGCAATCGCCGATTGTTTTGGCTGGGCGCACCACCTATAGATATCTCACCGCTCCCTTCTATCTCGTATCTCTTCTCTTCTATATTAACCTCGCCGTTACTAATACGCGCTAAATCGTTCGAATACTCTATCTTCTTAATTAATACCTCTCGTTATTATACGCCTTTATTCTATCTCTAATTTGCTACTACTACTACTAACGTCGCTACTACTATAATAGAGTTCTTTAATTTTAATACTACTACTATTAATACTAAAACTAACGCGATTCTTAATAGAATAAATAATATAGTATTCTATTAAAGAAATAAGTTAGGCTATACTATCTTAGGTATAAACTAGTACTAGGTCCTTAGTCGTAAGTAAGATAAAGCTTAAAAGTAAAAGAAAGTCGGAAGCGGCCTATTTTTATAAAGCTAGCTCTAGGTAACTAGAGAACTAACTAGAAGAAAAGATAAATAGGATAAGTAAATAGTAAATAGTAGGCTACGCGCTAGCGTATAAAGGTTAGTATATAGTAATATATTAAGCGCCTCTAACTATATCTATTAGAGATATTAAGAGACTAATTCTTACCGATTCCTCTATATACGTTTAGTATACTTTTATCTTATACTAAGTATTTATAGCGTAAGCCGGATACTTCGGCGTCTAACTTAGACGCCCTCTAAGCTATTAGCCCTCTAAGCTATCGCTCTTATAATTATCTCCTCTTCTTTATAAAGCTATCTTAGCTCGTAGGAGAGTCTATATTAATGCAGTAGCTAGCCGCTTACGTTCTTATTACGTTACGGTTACGTTACTCTACTACCTTATAGTCGTACGCGATTTTTAGTAGTATTATAGTAACGTACTAGATCTTAAGGGACTTTTATATTATAGACTCTATACGGCCGCGCGTTAATTACGAGGTAGGTACGGGCTATAAGTTCGCGCCTAATTACGTTAATACTTATTCTAGTATACTATCTTTAGATAAGCGCCCCGCTCCCGCCTTATACTATTTATATATCTTCCTAGCCTTTTCTTAGTATTTATTCTATAAGTATTATACCTTCTAAGAAGAGCTCTACTCCTATAATCTTAGCCGATCCTCGTACTATTACCGATCTCCCTACTACTAAAAATAATAACTATTATCGTTACCTCTTATATTTAGTAACGGGTAAGTCCGGCGTTCTACGTACGTATTAGCTACGAGTTCCTTACTAATATAGTACGTTTAGCCGGCGTTCGGCCGTATAATAGAGTTATAAAATTAGATAAGAAGAAGAATTACTAGCGCTATAATAATAATAACTACTTTTATAACTACTATACTAACCTCGATATTATTATATAGTCGAAGCGCTTACGCTTCTACCTCGCTAAGCTAGCTAAGAGTAGGCCGGCCGCACGCGCCGCGTAGCTCTGCTACTGCTCTACTAATTTATAGGCCCTAATCGCCGACGGCCTTAAGGTCCTATAGTCTAATAAAAGTAAGTCGGCTAGGGTCTTTAAGACTCTAAAGAAGGGCGGAGCTAGCGCTACGCCGGCCGGTAGCGGTCCTTCTACTACTAAGCTACTTATAGCTAGTAAGTAGATTACTCTATCCTCTAGGCTCTTTAAGCTTAAGTATAAGGTATATCTTATAGATTATATACTCCTCGTACGCGTTACTAATATTCTTCGTAGCGTCTACGCCTACTTAGCGCCTCGAAAGAGGCGCTCGATACGGCGGTCTACGTCGCGTATATAGTCCGTATACTAACTACCTCGCTAGCTAGATAGAGGAGGTCTCTAACGACGAGGCCTCTATAGTAAAGAAGAAGAAGAATAATAATAAGGAGGATAAGAAGAATAAGAAGAAGAAAGAGAATAATAATAAGAAGGATAAGAAGAATAAGAAGAAGAAGAAGGATAAGAGTATAGAGAAGTAAGCTAGCGTATCGCGCGCTCTCCTTATACTCTCTCCTCGCGCTTCTCTAGCGCTACTTATATAGTCCGCCGCCTTATTCTATACTTCTATTCTATACTAGCGCTACGGCCTATTTATATAGCGCCTATAGGCGCTATAAATAATTTCTCTCTACTCTATATCCTCTATTCCTTTTAGTAATTTTCGTAACGTAATATTTCGTTATAGCCTTAGCGCTTAGCGCGTACTCGTCGCAAGTTATAGTAGTCGCGACGGTTAATTAGTAGCGTAGTAGCTACGATAGTCGACTTTATAGCTTACGTAAGCTCCTCTTACTTTACTTTTACGCCTTAAATTCCTCGAGCGCTTTATATTCCCCGATATATTTAATTAGTTCCTATATATTATATTCTTCTAGCTAGCCTTTCTACTAAACTAGCTACTTTCTCTTACTCTTCTCGACTCGAGTTTCTAGTACTTTCTCGACTATTTACTCGCCCTTATTATCTATAAGAGGCAAGCTAGTCTCCTAAGATTCGCTACTATACTAGAGTTCTAGAAGAGATACGTAGAAGATATTATAGATACGTAATCCCGTTAGAAGAGCTAGGCGGTACGCCTACTTCCCGACTACGTCGATTACTTTAAATAGTCCCGCGAACTTATTCGCTAGCTTCTTTAATAGTACCTTTAGTTTTAGGTTCTTTATAGATAGAAGGACTATATCGCCGACCTTATATTCCTTTAGCTAATACTTCTAGTTATAATACTTAGCCTACGACTCGCTTACTTACTACTAGCGCTTTATTAACTTCTCGTAATTCTACTTTAACTTTTCTATAGCGTCCTTTACTACTAGTACTTCTTCTCGTAGAATCGCGTCCCGAGATTTAATTACGTCCCTCTTATAGATCTCTATCGTTAGGTCCGAGTCGAACTCGTAGATAACGTAGAATAGTAATATCTTTAGTATTATATTTAGGCTATTATTATACGCGAATTCTATAGAGGCTAGTATAGACGCTTAGTCGTCTTAGTTCTCCTCGTAATAGATACGTAGGTACTACTTAAGCGTCTAGTTTACGCGTTTAGTCTAGCCGTCCGTTTATAAGTAAAATGCTATACTTAGCCTACGTTTTACGTATACCTTAAAATAGAAGTTTAACTAGAACTAGCTAGTAAATATAAACCCTCTATTAGAGATAATACTACTAGGTATACCTCGAAGTCGTATAACTTTATTAAGTAGGATATCTATAAGCTCTATACTTATATAGCGCTTTATCGTTCGAACGAAAGTTACTATCTTAGAATAGCGGTCGATAATTATAAGGATCGCGTTAAATATACGACTATTACGCTTACTTAGTAGAAGGTCTATAATAGAGTCTATAAATAGATCTTTCTATAGCTATTCTAGTAGAGGAAGCGTAACTATCTCGCTATAGGGATAGTAGCGCCTTGCTTTCGCCTTTTAATAGCTACTATACGATTCGACGTATTACTTAACGTCCTCGTTAACCTCTAGCTACTAGTACTTTCTCTTAACGAGTTCTATAGTCTTATTCTTACTAAAATAGCTAGCTAGGAAGTCGTCGTAGTATATATAAATTACTTACGTTTATAATACGAGGTCGTAGAGAAGATATAATACTCCTTCGCGATATATATACCTATCTCGAATAGTATACTTATTGCTTTCGCCTCTATTACTCTTTACTTACGTATATAGCTCCTTCGCTATCGAGTTAAGCTAGACTAGCGTAGCTACGTACCTAATTACTAGGTCTAAGGTATTAGCGTATAGCCGTTCCTCTATAATAATAGCGCTAGCGACCTATATTAGTAGCGCGAATCTATACGGGCCCGGCTCGTAGCGTTCGAAGCTAGCGGACTACGTCCTATTAGCTACTTTCGTTACTACCCTCTAGTTTATTATATACTAGCAGTTATAGGCGGCCTTAATACGGTTTATAACCGGTCCGCCTCCTTAGAGGTCGCTCTAAACTTAGAGTTTCTACTATAGCAATAGTAATATATTATTTATCGCCTACGTATCTT
This sequence comes from Cercospora zeina, assembly GCA_022702355.1. Taxonomy (NCBI): domain Eukaryota; kingdom Fungi; phylum Ascomycota; class Dothideomycetes; order Mycosphaerellales; family Mycosphaerellaceae; genus Cercospora; species Cercospora zeina. The sequence continues at coordinate 2,513,421 of JAKLWX010000005.1, forward strand.
TTATATAATCGCTACGCCTCGATAGCGCGTCGGCTATATTTAGCTTACCTACTCTATAACTAATTATAAAGTTATACGAGGCTAAGAACGTAGCCTACCTAGCCTATCGGCCCGTTAACTACTTTATACCTATAAAGGCCTTAAGGTTAGCGTAGTCGACTAGTACCTCTATCTTATACGTAGCGCCTTCGAGGTAAGGCCTCTATACCTTAAAGGATTCTACTACTACGAGGAGTTCCTTATTATAGACCTTATAGTTATACTTAGTATTAATTATCTTCTATAAGAAGAACGCGATTAGGTACTATTCTAACTCGAATAGCTAGCTTAGAATACCGGCGATAGCGAAGTTAGACGTATCGGTCTCGACTCGTAGGCGTAACGTAGAGTTAAAGTACCTAAGGAGCAGCGTAGTCTAGAAGTATTCTTTTAACTTTAGGAAAGCCTACTCCTTAGCTTCGCTCTAACTAATAGGCCTTAGCTTCCTACTATTCTTCGCGCCTTTTAAGAGTATGGTTAGTAGTACTACGACTCTCGAATATTACCTACGAAGTCCTATTATACGCCTCTACGCGGCCGTAGGTAGAAATAGATACTCTCGAGTATACTAGTAAAGTATAAGAGTATATAAGACAATCCTACTTCGCCGCTACTAGCCGTATACCCGATAAGATAAGAACTACTCTAAGATAACCCTAAGACTACCCTAAGACTACCTAACGAACTAAGATAGAACTCTACTATAGAAGAGGTAGAAAAAAGAGAATAGAATAGAGGTAGGTAGAATAGAAGTAAAGAGAGGAGGTAGCTACTAAGGTAAGAGATTAGCTATTTACTTACTAAAAAGAGCTATAGAAGGAAGAGAGAAAGGTAGACCCTTCCTATCTAGAATATATATTCCTAGAGACGACCCTCTAAGTCCGAGACGAATAGAAATAGCAGCCTTCTATACCGACTCGATATACTACACTAGCTATATTATCTACTACTAGAACTAATTTTAGATACTAAAATTCTATATATAGGGCTTAGCGCTTAGCTTAGCGCTAAGGCGCACTAAGCGAAATTCTAGTTCCTCTAGGCATCGGCCTATAATATTCGTTTTTAGCGCAAATAAGACACTCTAACGACTAAAGAGTTTTTATAGCCTAGGAGGCTTTTTCTCTTATAACTAGATAGGCCTCGGCCTACCCGTACTATATAGTCTTCGACTTCTATAGTACGTTAATAGAATAAATAAATAAATAAACAAATAAACGACCCTCGAATATCCGAAGATAAAGTAGTAGTAGAAGTTTGCGAACCTAAGGAACGATTAAACCTCTATTAGAGTAGTTAGCCTCGGCTACGAGGCGATTGCGGCTACCCTACTAGGGTCTATCGCTACGCCTCTAGTCGTAACTACGAACCTAAGGAAGTTAACTTATTTCTAGAAGAACTTATACTTAGCGCGTTATACGTAGAGTCCGAATTTGCGAAGCCTCTTAAGTATAGCGCATACGTCTCGTACGTAGTCCTCGCGAGTCTTACTATAGATTAGGATATTATCTAGATATACTACGTAGCTTATATCTACTAGCCCTACTAGCGCGCGGTTAATATATATCTAGAACGTTACTAGGGCGTTCGTTAAACTAAAGGGTATTACCCGGTATTAGTAGTAACTATATCGCGTGCGGAACGTAGTCTTCTAGTAGTCGCTTAGTTTAATATAGATACGATAATACGCGTTTATAAGATCTAGCGACGTAAACTACGTAGCTCTTATAAGTCTATCTAGCGTTTCGCTAATAAGAGAGAGCGGGTACCGATTCTTAATCGTAATCTTATTTAGCCTATAGTAGTCTATATATAACCGTAGCTTGCTATTCTTCTTTAGTACGAATAGGATAGACGTACTCGCCTCGCTATTAGAACGCTCGATCTAATTATACTCGAGTCTAGTCTTTAGGTACTCCTTAAGCTCTTCGAGCTCTCTACCTAACTAGTAGTATAGCAGCCTAAAGGGTAGTATAGTACCCGGCTTTAGGTCGATCGCATACTCGGCGCTATCGATAGGTCTACTTCGTATTTCCTCTATTAGGTTTAGAGGTTAAAATAGGTCGGGACGGGTCCGGGTCGAGTCTAGGACCTAAATATATAAATAGATAAATTCATTTGCCGATCTATCTCCCTTAGGGAGCACGTAGCGTATACTATATATTTATCTAGAGAAGAAAATCTTAGGGCAAGCTCCTAGCTATAAAAACTCCTTACGTTCTTTTTATATATAACTAAGAGGTTACTAGGCTCTTATATTAGGGGTATGTATTTCTTTTAGACAATAATAGCAGCTATATTATAATTTTTAGGTGCCTTAGTAGTAGTATTACTTCTTTTCCTATATCTATCTTATAGCTTTAAAGGTATAGGTCCTAGAGTTAGTATCTTTTAGGTTATATTATAGTATAGTATAGTTCCCTTTAGATTATATTGCTAATAGATTAGGTTCTTAGTATTTATTTATTGTTTCTACTTAGCCCTTCTTTTATAAGGTACTATAGAAGCTAGGTTTAAGGTAGTACTCCCTCTTCTTTTCTCCTTTATACTCTTATTCTTATCTTTAGCTACTTATTATTTACCCTATACTAAGGGTACTACTAGTCTATAGTAGGAGCCCTCTCTAATATTATACTCCTACCCTAAACTTTCTACCTTACTTAGTATCTAAGTTATATAATCTATATTTATAGAAATTATATTAAGTAGTAGTATTCTAAACTAGCCCTTCTATTATAGGTAGCCTTAAATATAGAATAAGAGTTGCTTTTATTAGATGCTCTACCTTTAGAGTTATTATAAGGTATCTAGGAAAGCTAGACCTTAGATAAATATCTCTATTCTTATAGTTCTACTAGTTATTATATAATTCTACTATAGGATCTAGTAGGCAAATAGGCCCTATAGACGGGGTTCCTAATCCCTTAGAATAAGTAGTTAAACCTAGTAGTACTAGAGGTATATACTAGTACGTAGAGGTATGTCTTCCTTTCTTCTTAAAGTACTTCTTAAGAGGATGCTAGGCCTCTTATTTAGCTTATTATCCTGCCTTCTACCTAGACTAGGACGTTTTCTTTAGGGTTTTAGCTACTTTATCCTATGCTCCTCTCTACTCTTTCTACTTTACTTTAAAGCTTTAATTATAGTATACTCCTTCCTTCTTTTTAGCTTATTTTAGTACTAGGTTACTACTCTAGCTTCTAAGCCTAGGATAGAATTTACTATCTAGAGATTCTAGTCTAGTCTCTTAGTACTAGATCTTATATTAGTTCTAGCCGCGCTAGCTCTAGTTTATAGTATTCGTTAGAGTTCGCCCGGTTTACGCTTCTATAGTAGTATATAATTATATACGTTCCTACGAACCTATATAAGGTAGGTAGATAAGGCCTACCTATACTTTCCTACTTATAGGCTTCGACTTTTACTATAAGTAGCTTACTATATACCTCCTTACTTTAAGGAAGGGATTCTAAGCTAAAATCCCTACTTTATACTCTATATCCTATTTATTCCTTAAGCTTTAGTTATACTCTTTTAAGCTCTAGCGAACTAAAGAGTAGTTGCCTCTCTTCTAAAACTAATATACGCATCCGTCCTCTCGGGCTAAGTAGATAGTATCTTAGTCGCTACTATTACTTATTATACTTTAGAAGAATAACTCCTTTCGCGTTACTATACTATATCTCTTTAGCTATAGCTAGCTATATTTCGTAGGCTTACTCGAGCTCCTACTCCTAGCTAGGTAGTAGTGCCCTTACGTTTCTATCTACTAACTAATATATAGCCTCTTCCTCGCTCTCTTACGCCTTATACCTTTCTCCTTCTTATTCTAAGTATTCTCTTTAGCTCGCCTCTCTATATCTCTATTACTTACTTCTTTATATAGGCCTTCTTAGGTTTCTAAGCTCTTCTAGGTAGCTACTAGACTAGGTATCCTTCTTCGTAAGGCTATACTTCGAGTAAAACTCTCCTACTTATACTTAAGTAATTAATAGGCCCCTATAGGCTTTATAGCGTTATTCCGAGCTCTATTATCTACTAACTAATACTATCCTTCTAGCTCTTCTACCTAGGCTCTTCTAAGTATATAACGTATTTACTTCTAGCCTTAATAACGCGTTCGCTCTCTAATTCTTCTTAAAACCTTTAGGAGGTAGATATTCTAGATCTAGAAGCTATATATTAGGTAACTTATTATCCTTTTAGCTCTAAATACTCTTAGCTAAGGATTCCTCTTATATACTAGAGGTATCCTATCGATACCTAGGAGTTCTACGGCTCTTTTATACGCTTACGATCGAGTAGACCTATTTCTAACGTAGGTAGGTCGTCGTCGGATAGTTTTTATACCCGTTTCGGTAGTAGTCCTCTATTCGAAGTAGTCTTAGTAATACTATACTAGATTTCGCACTCTACTACTCTACTCTACTATACTATATACTTTACTAGTATAGTCGAGTTACGAGCTCGACTGCCTATTTCTACTTACGGCCGCGTAGAGGCGTATAATCGGTCTTCGTAGGCGACCTAAATATATAGAACTATAATAGTTAGGTCGGGTCCTAGCCGGTTCCTACCTAGTTCTAGACCTATCTAATAAATATAGGTATTAGATAGGTCCGACTCGGGTCTAATAATAGGTCTAAAGATAGGTCCTAATAGAAATATAAGATTCGATAGAATATAGTATAGAAAATCGAGGGTTATAAATAGATAGAAACCGGAGGAAGTAGAAAGTATAGAAAGCGATAGGTTTTAAAGGTATATTTAATTTAATATAGTAAATTATACGATTTAGTATAACTATAGGCATACCGACTACGAATACTAACTATAGCAACCTCTCTACTTATAACGATTTTTACTATATATGCCCTTTATAGTTATAACGATTTTCCTTATATATACTATAGAGATTTATCTCTTACTAAACATATTAATTCCCTAAGACGAGAGTAGGCTAATAATAAACTTTATATCCTTCTACTAAATAGTTACTCGCTTTACGTAAATCGTAGTAACGCTAGTACCTATAATATAATTAATATCGATCGAAAATAGAACGACTAGAAGTATATATACTCGAGAAGAGGTAGACTAGAGCACTCTCGGTAGCTTCCTATAGAGTACTAAGAGCGCTCGCCTACTAATAGTAACCTCCTTAAGAAATAGCTAAGCCTCTAGAAATATCGAAGTAAACTTCGTAAATAAGATAGCTAAAGAGTAGCTTTAGTATAAGTAGATCCGTAGACTTCTAGTACTTACGAATCTCTTAGAGCGCGATAGCTAGAGTATAAGTTAGTAATACTAACTATATATACCGACTATATAACTTACTACCTAGCTTATAGCGATAAGTCTTCTATATACTAGCTCTACGAGCTAGACCTCCTCTACTTACTACTACTATTTTAGCCGGTACTTTTCTAGCCGTTCTCTTTCTAGCTAGTCTCTTTTTCGCTACTCGTTTTCTACCTAGTAATCGTTTTCTACCTACTACTTCTCTAGCTACTACTACTACTACTACTACTATTACTATATTATCCCTCTTAATCTATTTCTTATAGGCTATTTAGTAAGCGAGCTTCTACTTATCGAGACGAGGCCGACCGCCTAGTATAGTTTTCTATAGAGCCTTCCTAGAAAGCTAAGAAGGAGGAGTAGGTAGTATACTACTCTCGTCGCTATTACTCTCGTCGCTATTACTCTCGTTACTATTACTATCGTCGATATTAATAACGGAGCCGTTATCTTCGTTATTTCTATTATCGCTATTTGCGTTTCTACGAGAACTATTCTAGTCGTTTTTACTAGTAGTCTCTTAGTCGTTACTATTATAAGTAGAGGAGTTAGAAACTAAAGGAGGAGAGGTAGAAGCGCTATATTAGACGAAAGAGGGCGCCTAGTTACTAAGAAGTCTAGAGTCGATATTACTATTATCTATAGAAGGGTTTTTAAGTAGGAGAAGGTTTCTAAATAAAGAAGGAGTAGAGGCTATATCTCGGCTAGAGAAGTATTACTCGGCGAACTAGCTAGGCTTATTAGTAGGAAGTTAAGCTATTATAAATACGTAGAAGGGCGAGAGAAAAGCGGTCGATTAAGCTTACGCGAAGGGGCAAGAGAAAAGCGATCGGTTAAGCTATAATTAATATACGTAGTAGTATTCTTTATATACGTAATATAAAAATTCGATAGGAGGTATAAAAAAGGAAGGCGATAATAATAGGCTAATAAAGCGCGACTACTAATAAGTTCTAAGGAGATAAAGGTAGTAGTATTACTAATAGTTTAGTAAGGGTATATAGGTTAGCTAAGGTAGACGTTAGGCTCGCTAGCGCGCTAGCTATAGCTTTACCTACGCTATATATATTAATTCTAAGCTTTTAAGTATAGTAACGTATACTAGGCTCTTTATAGTCGGCAATTATAGTCGGTAACCTAGTATTATATACCTATATTATTATTCCCTCCTCTATCCTAGCTAGTAAACTAGTAGCGTAGATAACTATATAGGTATATATCCTTCGCTTATAGGGTAACGCGCTTCGCGTAGATCGCTAGAAGGTTAGAAATCTCGAACTCCGTAATAAGAAATGCCTCCGCCGCTTCCTATAAGTATTTAAGTACTACTACCTAAATTCTAATAATATCGCTACTACCTCTATCTATTATAGATAGGTAGATTAATCTTATTACCGGTCTACCTCTTTATCTAGAGTAAGTAGCTTTGCTTTAGTATTATATAAAAGGGAAAATTCTATAAAAAACCTCTTATCTTCCTCTTTATATTTATAGTTAGTAGTTACTTCTTCTATCTTACCTTTCTTTAAGTAAAATTAGGCTCTCTTATTACCTTACTCTCCTTCTTAGACTCCTCTTTATCTCCTTATCCCTCTATAGCTTCGTTCTCTCTTATTAATCTCTTTCTTAGCTAGGGAGAACTAGTTTAATAATCCCTTCTAGATTAGCTACTTAGCTATAGTATTAAGGCCTCTTAGTATTAAGCATATATCTTCCTATAAGCTAGTTCCTACTACTATAAACAGCTAATATTTATTACTCTAGTAGTTTTAGTAGGATATATAAATATACTTAGTATCCTAGATACTTTAGTTATATAGGCATATTAGGATAACTCCTAGGACTCTCCTCTTTATTAGGTATACTCTAAGTCTAATATATGCTGTCCTAATTAGGGTAATTATTATGCTTATAGGCCTTAGAGCCTCCTTATAAATCTCTCTAGCCCTAGATTATCCTACTATAGCCTATACTACTAGTTGCTCCCTTATTATACCCCTCTTTTATCTAGCCTTCTCTTATTCTTAGTCCTATCTAGTAAGCTCCTACTAGTTCTTAACTCCTATCCTTATTTAAGGTAGCCTCTAGCTTAGAGTTATCTTCTAAATTTCCTATACTCTTATCTTATATTACCTGCTATACTAATTACCTCTTCTCCTTACTCTTTATTCCCTTTAGGTAATTCCTTTATATACTTACTTAATATACTAGTAGGTTAAGTTATCTACTTTGTTCCTTATATATTATTTAGTAAGGTCTTAAGTATAGAGCTAGATTAAAAAGATACTTGCTTCCCTCTAAAGGACTATAGCTATAACTAACTTATATATACCTATAATATTCCTTAAAGCTTAGTTTTAGACTTGCTTAATTAGTTTAGTAAGGCCTTTATTATATTCGCTTATTCCTTCTAAGTTAGACTAGGTTTAGTATCTATATACTAGAGCTAGTCTAATAACTATAGTATAGATATGTCTTGCTTTCTTAAATAATACTCCTTAGGTAGACTTATATAGCCTCTATAGGGACTAGATCTAGTATATTCCTTTCTTAGCTACCTTCTTAATATATAGGCCCTACTTAAGTTTAGTATCTACTTAAACTCCTAATAGTCTTAAGGATAGGATAGGTTTACTTCTAAAGCTAGGGATCTAGACTATAGCCTAGAGGTTATAGTTCCTTCCTCTTATAAAATAGATAAGCTAATACTTCTATAGTATAAAGGCTGCTCTATATCTTATTACCTACTCTATATATTTATTATAGGCTTTCTCTAGTTATTTATAGTTCTCCTTTATAAATATACTATATATAAGGATATTAGAATTATTAATAAACCCTATTACTATAGTATTATCTTCTTAGAGTAATAGGAGAAGTATAGATATAAAGAATAGGAATAGGATTAGTAATAGTATTAATCCTTAGAGGATTCTAGTATCTTGCTTTCTCTTTTAGTCTATAAATTCTCTTAGCTTAAGGCAAGTTATCTTATCTTAGAGAAATAACTAGATAAACCTAATTAGCTAGTCTAGATAGCCTTATATTCTAATATTATAAAGGAGTCTCTAGTAGGATACTTTATTAAATGCCCTAGATATATCTAGGTAAAGTATTAAGGCTACTACTCTAGGCTTAGCTTTCTAGATTGTCCTAACTTGTTTAGTAATAAGGTTAAGTACTATAATTATAGATCTTCCTAGTTTTATACCTATTTATAATTTTAGTAGTAAGCCTCTCTCTTCTACTACTTTAGATATTCTCTTTATAACTACTACTTCTAGTACTTTAGCTAGAGTATTAAGAAGTACTATTAGCTTATATACTTCTAGCTTAGTATAGTTAGGCTTCTATAGCTTCTTAATAACTATAGTAATAGAGTATTTAAATAGCTTTAGGTAGTATACTTAGCTAATATAAGCTATAAAGAGCTTAGCTAGGAATAGTATAATCTCCTATTAATATTTCTTAAGTAGTATATCCTAGATCTAGTCTAGGCCTAGAGCCTTCTTGCTCGGGATCTTTTTAAGTATTATAAAGACCTCTCTTTTAGATACCTTATCTTCTATTTAGAACTAGGCTAGGAGGTCTATATTTAGAATATCTCCTAGGTCTACTTTAACTAGTAGTAGGAGGAAGTAGTCTATAAGGATTCTTACTTTGCCTTCGTTTATATAACTATCTTAGTATATACTACTACTTAGTATAGGAAATTATAGTAGTATATATCCTTATTATACTTTTTCTCTTACTTATCTTACTAGCTTCTATATCCTACTCGGGTTCTTAGTAATCTTACTAACTATTTACCTCTAGGATATATTTATTACCTTTCTAACTAGCTTATTCTTCCTATAGCTAGTATCTAGGTAGTATCTATAGCCCTCTATCTATTATAATCTCGCGAATAACGCGCTAAAAAGAGACCCTTTAGATATATAAAGCTATCGTTTGCTAAAGCTTACGAATCTCTCGTAAGGCTGCCGTCCCTAGCTTTAACCGCCTTTTCGAGATACTAGACTTACTAGCTCTCGTTCGTCGCTATATCGTCCTTATAGCTATCGCTTTTTTCTATAGAACTACTACCTTCCTATAAGACTCGTTATCTAGTATTATAGCCTTTAGTAGCCGTATTCGCTACTACTTAGTAGCTTTATTTCCTACGCGTAGAGGTAGTACTAATAGCGGTATATTAGTATCTATATTAGAATATACTTATAGAGAAGAGCTCGAGTTAAACTCTATATTAGAGTCCGCTTAGGAAATAAGAGAAGGTATCGAGTAGTATAGATAGAGATATTAAAGAGTTAGAAGAAGTAAATAGATAGAGGTACGAGAGAGAAGAGCTAGGGTAGATAGGAGTACTAGAAAATCGTATACGACCGCCGGAATACGCAGGCTTATAGAGGGGGAGTTAGAGTTCGATAGCGCTATATAGTAGAACTATATTATATTCTACTACTATATTAGGACACCCCTACCGATCTTTACTTAGTAGAAGTTATAGTTGCGCGAACGCTATAATCGCTTTCGCTACTCTATAGAATATAGTAATAGACGCAAATATTTACTATAGTATAAATTATATCCGGGCATTATATAGATAATATCGACTATAGTATATATATTTCGTTATTCGAAGTTCTTTACGAATATATAAAATACTATAGAAGGGAAAGAGCTAGACTTACTAGTACTCTATAGTATTACTAGTTAAGTAGTCGTAATATAGTAGTAGAATAGAAAAATAAACTCTTTAGCCTACTTTTATATTAAGGAACCGAGTTATTATAATAGTAGAAGAGAAGAAATAATTATTAATACTACTTTAATACTAAGAAGAGGAGCAGTTATCGATAGTATAAGCTAAGAAGCAACTATTAGCGCTAAGGAGACTAGCGGTCGTCGATAGTATAAACTAAAAAGCAATCGTCCGCGCTAAGGAGACGAGTAGTCGTCGATAATATAAGCTAAGAAGTAGCTATCTATACTAAGGAAATAAGTAGTCGTCGATAGTATAAGCTAAGAAGTAACTATCGGCGACGAGTAGATAAGTAGTCGTCGAGGGTATAAGTATATAGTAGTTACTCTTTTCGGCCGGCGATAGTAAGGTTAATTTAAGTAATATATACGATAGATTCTAGCTCTAGAGTACGTCTATAGCTATTACTATCTATATATAGTCGTATATATTAGTATACGCTATATTAGGCAAGCGATATATTATATAATATCGCCGACTATAGTAGCCGACTATAGTATAGGAAGCTAAACTCTACGTATAGAGGTAAGCTAGTAGCTAGGTAGGAATAGCTACGTACTAAGCTTCTAGCGTACCTAAAGCTAGAATTCGTCGTACTTAGCTCCTACTATAATAACTACTACCTTAACTGCTACTATACTCGTATTACTACTAAATTTTAAGCGTATATTTACTATATACCTCGCGATACTTATCTTTTCCTAGCGACTAAACTTATAATAATAGCGTAATAAAAGCGACGTCTAATAAGTACCGCACCCTCTAATAGTCTATAAAAGCGTCCCTATCTCGTAGATAAGGATTTAGATAGTATAAGTACTTCTATACTTTAGATATAACTAGGCGCTATAAGGAAAGATATAGATACCTACTCTTCTAATCCTAATATCCTTTACGAGCGTAGCTAGCGTATAGATATATTGCCTAAGAGAGCTATAGTAGATAAGTAGTATAAAGCTAGAAATAAGTCCTTTACTCGATAGAAGAAGCTTTTAATTAGCTCTAATAATATATAGAGCTCCTTATCGAAGAAGTAGTAGTAGAAGAAGATTAAGGCCTAAAGAGAGAAGTACTACGCTTAGTACGACTAGATAGCGTAAGTAATAATCTATATAGTCGGCTAATATAGTTAGTAGTACTAATATATAATAGGGACGATAAGAAATATAAGCGCGCGTAGGATAGGCCTACTATATAGATAGCGAACCGAGATAAGGAAAGCTTCTATTTTAATATCGAGAAGAAGAAGGGCGCGGACGACCTATACTATAACTATAACTACTAGTATAATACTAATTAGTCTAAGTCGGGTCCGGAGGTACCCTACGTATTACTAGTAAAGTCGGCTAGTACTAGCTATAAAATAACTAACCTCTACCTTCGAGTCGCTATTAAGAGCGAGTAGGCCGTATAGAGGAGCTACGCTATCTATACCTTTTAGGATAAGGCTATTCGATAGTTTAAGAAGAAGATATATACGCTTACGATACTACGCGCGCAATATAGGAGTTAAGCCGAGTTTATCGTATAACTAATAAAAGAGAGGCCGAGTTCCTCGTAGTAAGAAATAGACCTTATTAAGAGGCTATAATCTAGGAATAAGAGGAGATACGTATTCTAAGTATCTAAAGCGGACGTAAGTAGCTCTTATTAAGAGTATATCGCTACTAGAACTAATAGCTTCTTTAGGACATATTCGAGTACCTTCGATTAGACTAGAAGTATACTCTACGCTTCGTAAAGCCTTATAAAGAGCTTATAAAATTAGTCTATATATTAGTATTTATAGCGAAAGCGAAGGTAAATTAGTACTAACTACGCCTACCGACTATATACTAACTAGTAGTAGGAGCTAATAGTAGAAGGCCGTCTTCTAACTATAACGGAAATTTTCCTACTCTATTACTACGTAGTATATCGTAACTATCTCTCCTAGAAGTCCTTTAAGTTTAATATAGCTAATCGCTTTACTTAGACTTTAGAAGTTCTAGATTAGCTTATCCTATTAGAATACGATTAGAATAGTAATAGGTTCCGGAAGCTAGTTACGTTTAAAGTATAAGCTAAGCGAAATAGGCTAGCGTTCTAGTTATATACTTATAAGTTCAATATAAAGAAGTCGGTATATAGAGAGCTTTTATAGGAAATATAGCTCGATTTTAAGTAGGAAGAAGGACTTAGCTTTTAGGATATCGTCGAGTAGCTTCTAGGTACGTCTATAGATAAGCTCGCTATCTCCGAGACCTTTATATATAAATTCTAGTCGCTAGAGATAGAGTTTATATAGAAGCTCTATAACTCCTCTTAGGCTAGGTAGAATACGGATAGCTAATTAGTACTACTATATCTTATAAGTTAAGATTAGTTATAGCTGCCGATAGTATATCGGTCTACGGTTTACGTCGTAGTACTAGCCGGCCCTCTTTAACTTATATCTCTTATCTCTACCTCTCGGTCTATAGTAGCTTACTAAATATATAATTCTCCTTTATAATTCTTATAGACGGCTTAAGTCTTGCCTTCGATAGCTAAGTATATTTAATACTAGCCTTATTCTTTTACGTAGTAGTTATACCTTTAGAGATATACTACTACTTTTTCTTTAGAGCTAGTACTAGATCTAGGAGCTCTAGCTATACCTTAAACTTCTAGCTCGCTATATTCTTTTTCCTCTTCTTACTCTTAGTATTATTTCTAGCCTTCTACTATATAGTATTATATTACTTTACGTAGTCTTTAAGTAGTTTCTAAATTCTCTCTACGATAGGTTTATTTACTTAAGCTAAGTCTAACTCTACTTTTTCGACTTAAGCTTTATTAACGCTACTAGCCTCTTATACTAGTAAGATACTTGCTCTTAAAGGCGACTATAGCGTTACTATAATTAAAGAGTACTTAGTATATTTATTAGTCGCGACTATTACGAGCTCGATAAGAGTACTAGAGGTGCCTATCTCTATAATACTACTAGGATAAGCCGTCGGCCTATAATAGAGACACCTCGCTAGTACTTATACTAATAAAACTTAATCGCCTCTATAAATATTATTTATCTCTATTACTCTGCTAGCTTTTACTTTCTAGTTCTACGATTCCTTCTTAGTACTATATACTTTATATTATAGTATTACTAGTATATCCTATAACTTCGATACGACGTAGTAGTACTATACTTCCTTCTTTCTTAAGATATATAAGTATATAGCTTCGCGAATAATAGACTAACTACGAATCGCAGCTATCTCTCGTCGACTTTAGTCTAATTAAGAAGATAGTAGAATAGTAGAGGAAGGGACGCTATACGATTATAAATACTTCGAGTAGTTAAGCTAGTACGCGAGATAAGATACTACTTCTAGCTAACCTTACTAAGCTACTAGAGAATTCTAAGGACTAGGTCGAAACTAATAGTATATAAATATAGTAGTAGGAGTATACCTAGTCGTTCGAGGGCTTTTACTACTATTATTAGTAGCTCGAAGAGGCGAGGTATTACGATAAGTATAATAGAATATCTTTAAACCCTATAAAATAGAACTCGAATACGCAAACGTTATAAGCCTAGAGATTTTTCGTTAAAGGTATAGACTAGGAAACGTATGCCCTAAGAGTTATTTATAAGGGATATAATAGAGTTATTAAATACCTAGGACTAGGTAACGGAATAAAAGCTCTATAAAAGCACCTCGATTTAGTAGGCTACGAAGATACCTCTTAGGAGCGTAGAGTTACTAGAGAAGTTATTAAGGCTACTAAAGATTAATCTATAAGTTTAGTATTTATTATTACGAAAATAAGGTACCGACTACGCTTACTAACTACGCTTCTTAACTACGCTCGCTAACTATACTTTATAGAGATATATAACGTAGATATACTAATAGTTCTTATTTATAGAAACGGCTTAAGAAAAGTTTTACTAGAACCGAGTACCTAGACCGGTTAAAGTTTCTAGAGTTATATAGGCTTATAGTTTCCTAGCTTAGATTACTCTTAAACTTCTTCGAAAGTTCTATAGTTCGGCGTACCTACGAATATCTATTAGAGGAGACTAGATCTATTAACTTTAAGAGCGCTACTACGATTAAGTTATATATCTAGGACGTAGTTAATTACTCCGAGGACAATCTAAAACGTTAGCTATCTAGAACCTTCCGAGTAGCTATTACTCTCGATAGAGGTTAGAATAGGTCCCCGACTTTAGGTCGGTTCTAGGTCTAGGTCGGTTCCCTTAGGAACCGACCTAAGACCTAAATCGATAGGGTCCCCGACCTAATACGAAATCGATAGGTCGGGTCTAAATACTACCGGTTCCTATATAGGTCTTTATAGGGACCTAAGTTTAGAAAGATAGGTCTAATACTAGAGAATAAGACTAAGTCGCCGTAGGGATAATAGAATTACTCTAATACTAAATATACGTATATATAGAACTAAGCGTTATAGTATATTAGAAGCGCCGGTTAAACTAGCGACTATAGTTATAAAGAAAAATAAGGATGCTAACTATACTTGCTAACTATACTTGCCGACTACGAGATATCGGAATTAAATACTATTTATAATATCGACTACGAAGTCTACTCTACTCTATAAGTATAACGTAAAAGCAAATGCTTCCTTTACTAAGTACTATAGCGAAGATATATTAGTACTATATCCTTTTTATTATCGCTAATCGAGTCGAAGTTGCTCTATATAGTAGTTACTAACGTCTTCTAATCTGCCTCGAGCTACTCCTACTACTAATTTACTATATTATTCGAAGGCTCGAACGTAGTTAATATCGGCGGCGCCTCCTCTATAAGCGAATCTTAAGCCTATTACTACGCGTTACGCTCTTAGGAACGATAGCATATAATATTACTAAACGTCGAGGGATCGTAAGACCGATTATATCGGCTCTAATAACGCGCTATACTAAAGTCGCGCTTATAACTAGTTCTAGCTACTAGGATAGAGAGAATGTCCCGGGCTATTAGCGCGTAACCTAGATATTCTAATACGATTATCTTCTATAACCGGAGCGGATACTCTATAGAATAGGCAGCCGAGTCCTTAAATCTAGCGTAGTAATAACGAGATACCTCGTCCGAATTAGCTAAAGGCTATACGGTCTACCGCGGCCGTCTAAATACTCTTTAATTAGAGTCGGAGTTATTACTATCTAATCTACTATAAAGACCTATTACGAATAATATCGTAGAGCGGTATAAGGCCTTTTTCGGCCTAAACTAGGACGTAGCTACGAGAGGCTTATATTGCGCGTATTCGACCCGGAATTTTAACTAGTAGTAATTCTCGAAGAAGGAATCGAGCCCCTCGCTAGAGAAGGCCTCGCGGTCTTAGAACGCCCGTTTTATTACTAGATTAAGAAGAATCGCAATACTATATATATTACTAAATCGCTCTTAGGTAGTAGTATAGTACTTCTCGAGCTTTGTTTATATAGCCTATAAGGTAGAATAAATCTCCTTTTACTAGAGTTATATTTTATATTTAAGTTTCTTATCTATAATATCTAGGATATCGAATAAGGTATTATAGTAGCTAAGAACGAGGTAGATTATTAGCCTCTTTATCGTACTAATCTATATCGTAGCCTCTACGAAAGAAGTAGTAAGGTTAATAATATATTTAACCCTCTTCTATTTCGTAGCGGTTAGCTTTAGTTCGAGCTAACTCTTATTCTTAATATACTCGTTAATAATATCTCGTAGTTAAGAACTATATATTAGTATAATCGTAGTTAAGCTCTAACGGGTCTTTATATCTTATATTAGGCGTAAAACTCTTTAAAGCGTCTTCTTCTACTATTTATACTATTTCGAGTACGAATATAAATCTACGATCCTCTTTCGCTATAGTACTATAAAACTCTCGAAGCGTTAAGTACTAGAGTTTACCTTAACTATAAGTTTCTAGAACTTTATAGAGAGCGGTTATTAGTATAGCTTCTACTAACTATATTTGCCGACTATATATACTTCGTAGGGAGAATAAATAGTACCTTTATTAAAACCGTAGCTAGACTTCTTACTTTAAGCCGACGTAACGCGTTCGTATCTATCTCTTCGTCCTATCGTTCCTATCCCTCGTTTCTTAGCTTAATCTTAAGAGTAGCGAAGAACTTTCTTAAGGAGAGCTAAATTATATATATAAAGTATAGGAACTATTCTAGACAGGAGAACTCGTAGTCTTTAGTATCTAATATCTCTTCTATATCCTCGTCTATTTCTTAAAGGGGAAGTTATTTAATCGAGACTAATAGCTTCGCTATATACGTACGCTCGTAAGAGTAAATATTAATAGCCTCGACGCTAGAACTCGTTAGTTAGAAGGTATATATATAGTAAGGATACGTATATAGCTGCATATAGTATATTATTATTAGAAGCATTGTCCGCTATTAGCGCTATAAGCTTATTAGAGATCTCGAAACGGGTAAGTACGTCGAATAGTAGGTCCGCTAGAACTTCGCCTATATAATAGCTCGAAATATATAGAAAGGCTAGTATAGCCTTATACTAGGCCTACTTACTATTAATCTAGTAGCCTCGTATCGTAAGGAATAATACTCGGAGCACCCCGGTATACTAACTATTAAGGGCAATAGCTACCCGGAAGGTTCTAGATAGCTAACGTTTTAGATTGTCCTCGGAGTAATCGACCGCGTCCTAGATATATAACTTAATCGTAGTAGCGCTCTTAAAGTCGATAGATCTAGTCTCCTCTAATAGATATTCGTAGGTACGCCGAACTATAGAACTTTTAAAGAAGTTTAAGGATAAGCCTAGCTAGGAAACTATAAGCCTATATAACTCTAGAAACTTTAATCGTTCTAGGTGCTCTATTCTAGTAAAACTTTTCTTAAGCTATTCCTATAAATAAGAGCTATTAGTATATCTACGTTATATATCTCTATAAAGTATAGTCGGCAAGCGTAGTCGGTAAGCGTAGTTAGTAAGCGTAGTCGGCACCTTATTCCTATATTAACGAATACTAAACTTATAGATTAATCTTTCGTAGCCTTAATAACTTCTTTAGTAACTCTACGCTCCTAAGAGGCTCCTTCGTAGCCTACTAAATCGAGGTACTTTTAGAGAGCTTTTATTCTATTACTTAGTCCTAGGTATTTAATAACTCTATTATATTCCTTATATATAACTCTCGGGGCGTACGTTTCCTAGTCTATACCTTTAACGAAAAATCTCTAGGCTTATAACGTTCGCGTATTTAAGTTTTATTTTATAGAGTTCGAAGATATTCTACTATACTTATTATAATACCTCGCCTTTTTAAGCTACTAATAGTAGTAGTAAAAGCCCTCGAACGACTAGATATACTCCTACTACTATATCTATACGCTATTAGTTTCGACCTAGTTCTTAGAATCCTCTAGCGGCTTAATAAGATTAGCTAGAGGTAGTATCCTATCTCGCGTACTAGCTCGACTACTCGAGGTATTCGCAATCGAATAGCGTCCCTTCCTCTACTATTATACTATCTTCTTAATTAGACTAAAGTCGACGAGAGACAGCTACGATTCGGAGTTAGTCTATCGTTCGTAAAGCTATATACTTATATATCTCGAGGAAGAAGGAAGTATAGTACTACTATATCGTATCGGAGTTATAAGATATACTAGTAATACTATAATATAAAGTATATAGTACTAAGAAGAAATCGTAGAACTAGAGAGTAAAAGCTAGCGAAGTAATAGAGGTAAATAATATTTATAAGGGCGATTAAGTTTTATTAGTATAAGTACTAGTAAGGTGTCTCTATTATAGGCTAACGGCCTATCCTAGTAGCGTTATAGAGATAGGCACCTCTAGTACTCTTATTAAGCTCGTAATAGTCGCGACTAATAAACGTACTAAGTACTCTTTAATTATAGTAACGCTATAGTCGCCTTCGAGGGCAAGTATCTTACTAGCGCAAGAGGCTAGTAGTATTAATAAAGCTTAAGTCGAAAAAGCAGAGTTAAACTTAGCCTAAGTAGATAAACCTATCGTAAAGAGAATTTAGAAACTACCTAAAGACTATATAAAGCGATATAATACTATATAGTAGAAGGCTAGAAATAATACTAAGAGTAAGAAGGGGAAAAAGAATATAGCAAGCTAGAAGTTTAAGGTATAGCTAGAGCTCCTAGATCTAGTACTAGCTCTAAAGACAAAGTAGTAATATATCTCCGAAGGCGCAACCGCTAGCTCGCTATATTCTTTTTCCTTTTCTTACCCTTAGTATTATTTCTAGCCTTCTACTATATAGTATTATATCGCTTTGCGTAGTCTTTAGGCAGTTTCTAAATTCTCTCTACGATAGGTTAGAGGGCCGGCTAGTACTACGACGCAAACCGTAGACTAATATATTATATACTATCGGCGGCTGCAACTAATCTTAACTTACGAGATATATCCGTATTCTACCTAGCCTAAGAGGAGTTATAGAGCTTCTATATAAACTCTATCTCTAGCGACTAGAATTTGCGTATAAAGGTCTCGGAGATAGCGAGCTTATCCGTAGACGTACCTAGAAGCTACTCGACGATATTCTAAAAGCTAAGTCCTCCTTCCTACTTAGAATCGAGCTATATTTCCTATAGAAGCTCTCCGTATACCGACTTCTTTATATCGAACTTATAAGCGTATAACTAGAACGCTAGCCTATTTCGCTTAGCCTATACTTTAGACGTAACTAGCTTCTAGAACCTATTACTATCCTAATTATATCCTAATAGGATAAGCTAATCTAGGACTTCTAGAGTCTAAGTAAAGCGATTAGCTATATTAAACTTAGAGGACTTCTAGGAGAGATAGTTGCGATATACTATACGGTAATAGGGCAGGAAAATTTCCGTTATAGTTAGAAGACGGCCTTCTACTATTAGCTCCTACTACTAGTTAGTATATAGTTAGTAGGCGTAGTTAGTACTAATTTACCTTCGCTTTCGCTATAGATACTAATATATAGACTAATTTTATAAGCCCTTTATAAGGCTCTACGGAGCGTAGAGTATACTTCTAGTCTAATTAGAGGTACTCGAATGCGTCCTAAAGAAGCTATTAGTTCTAGTAGCGATATACTCTTAATAAGAGCTACTTACGTCCGCTCTAGACACTTAGAATACATATCTCCTCTTATTCCTAGATTATAGCCTCTTAATAAGGTCTATTTCTTACTACGAGGAACTCGGCCTCTCCTTAATTAGTTATACGATAAACTCGGCTTAACTCCTATATTGCGCGCGTAGTATCGTAAGCGTATATACCTTCTTTTTAAACTATCGAATAGCCTTATTCTAAAAGGCGTAAACGGCGTAGCTCCTTTATACGGCCTACTCGCTCTTAATAGCGACTCGAAGGCAGAGGTTAGTTATTTTATAGCTAGTACTAGCCGACCTTACTAGTAATACGTAGAGTACCTCCGGACCCGACTTAGACTAATTAGTATTATACTAGTAGTTATAGTTATAGTACGGGTCGTCCGCGCCCTTCTCCTTCTTAATATTAAAATAGAAGCTTTCCTTATCCTAGTTTACTACCTATATAGTAGGCCTATCCTACGCGCGCTTACGTTTCTTATCGTCCCTATTATACGTTAGTACTACCGACTATATTAGCTAACTATATAGATTATTACTTACGCTATCTAGTTATACTAAGTATAGTACTCCTTTCTTTAGGCCTTAATCTTCTTCTACTACTACTTCTTCGATAGGGAGCTCTATATATTATTAGAGCTAATTAAAAGCTTCTTCTACTAAGTAAAGGACTTATTTCTAGCTTTGCGCTACTTATCTACTATAGCTCTCTTAGGCGATATATCTACGCGCTAGCTACGCTTACGAAGGGTATTAGGATTAGAAGAGTAGGTATCTATATCTTTCTTTATAGCGCTTAGTCGTATCTAAAGTATAGAAGTACTTATACTATCTAAATCCTTATTTATAAGACGAGGACGCTTTTATAGACTATTAGAGGGCATAGTACTTATTAGACGTCGCTTTTATCGCGCTATTATTATAAGTTCGGTTACTAAGAAGAGATAAGTATCGCGAGGTATATAGTAAATATACGCTTAAAATTCGGCAGTAATACGAGTATAGTAGCAGTTAAGGTAGTAGTTATTATAGTAGGAGCTAAGTGCGACGAATTCTAGCTTTAGGTACGTTAGAAGCTTAGTATACGGCTATTCCTACCTAGCCGCTAGCTTATCTCTATACGTAGAGATTAGCTTCCTATACTATAGTCGGCTACTATAGTTAGCGATATTATATAATATATCGCTTGCCTAATATAGCGCATACTAATATATACGACTATATATAGATAGTAATAGCTATAGACGTACTCTAGAGCTAGAATCCGTCGTATACGTTACTTAGATTAACCTTACTATCGCCGGCTAAAAAGAGTAACTACTATATACTTATACCCTCGACGACTGCTCGTCTACTCGTCGCTAATAGTTACTTCTTAGCTTATACTATCGACGACTACTTATCTCCTTAGCGTAGATAGCTACTTCTTAGCTTATATTATCGACGACTACTCGTCTCCTTAGCGCGAACGATTGCTTTTTAGTTTATACTATCGACGACCGCTAGTCTCCTCGGCGCCGACGGTTGCTTCTTAGCTTATACTATCGATAACTACTCCTCTTCTTAGTATTAAAGTAGTATCGATAATTATTTCTTCTCTTCTACTATTATAACGACTCGGTTCCTCGATATAAAGGTAGGCTAGAGAGTCTATTTTTCTATTCTACTACTATATTATAACTACTTAACTAGTAATACTATAGAGTACTAGTAAGTCTAGCTCTTTCCCTTTTATAGTATTTTATATATTCGTAGAGAACTTCGAATAACGAAATATATATACTATAGTCGATATTGTCTATATAATACCTAGATATAATCTATACTATAGTAAATATTTGCGTCTATTACTAACTTACTATATTCTATAAAGTAGCGAAAGCGATTATAGCGTTCGCGTAACTATAACTTCTACTAGGTAAAGATCGGTAGAAGTGTCCTAAAATAGTAGTAGAATACGATATAGTTCTACTATATAGCGCTATCGAACTCTAATCCCCCCTCTATAGGCCTGCGTATTCTAGCGGTCGTATACGATTTTCTAGTACTCCTATCTGCCCTAGCTCTTCTCTCTCGTACCTCTACCTATCTACTCCTTCTAACCCTTCGACATCTCTATCTATACTACTCGATGCCTTCTCTTATTTCCTAAGCGGACTCTAATATAGAGTTTAACTCGAGCCCTCCTCTACGAGTATATTCTAATATAAATACTAATATACCGCTATTAGTACTACCTCTACGTATAGGAAACAAGGCTACTAAGTAGCGGCGAATATAGCTACTAAAGGCTACGGTACTAGACGACGAGTCTCGTAGGAAGGTAGTAGTTCTATAGAAAAAAGTAATAGCTATAAGGACGATATAGCGACGAACGAGAGCTAGTAAGTCTAGTATCGCGAAAAGGTAGTTAATACTAGAGATAGCAGCCTTACGAGAGATTCGTAAGCTTTAGCGAACGATAGCTTTATATATCTAGAGGGTCCCTTTTTAGCGCGTTATTCGCGAGATTATAATAAATAGAGGTAGTAGCGATATTATTAGAATTTAGGCGGCAGCACTTAAATGCTTATAGAAAGCGGCGGAGGCATTTCTCGTTATAGAGTTCGAGATTTCTAACCTTCTAGCGATCTACGCGAAGCGCGTTACCCTATAAGTAAAGAATATATACCTATATAGTTATCTACGCTACTAGTTTACTAGCTAGGACGAAGAAGGGAATAATAATATAGGTATATAATACTAGGTTGCCGACTATAATTACTAACTATAAAGAGCCTAGTATACGTTGCTATACTTAGAAGCTTAGAATTAATATATATAGCGCGGGTAAAGCTATAGCTAGCGCGCTAGTAAGCCTAACGTCCGCCTTAGCTAACCTATATACTCTTACTAAACTATTAGTAATACTACTACCTCTACTACCTTAGAACTTATTAGCGGTCGCGCTTTATTAGCCTATTATTATCGCCTTCCTTTTTTATACCTCCTAACGAATTTTCGTATCGCGCGTACGAAAGATACTACCGCGTACGTTAATCGTAGCTTAATTAACCGCTTTTCTCTTAGCCCTCCGCGTATTTATAATAGCTTAACTTCCTACTAATAAGCCTAGCTAGTTCGTCGAGTAATACTTCTCTAGCTAAGATATAGCGTCTGCTCCTTCTTTATTTAGAAACTCCTCCCTACTCGAAAACCCTTCTACGGATAATAGTAATATCGACCCTAGACTTCTTAGTAACTAGGCGCCCTCTTCTAGCTAACGTAGCGCTTCTACCCCTTCTCCCTTAATTTCTAATCCCTCCGCTTATAATAGTAACGACTAAGAGGCTACTAGTAGAAACGACTAGAATAGTTCTCGTAGAAACGTAAACGGCGATAATAGAAATAACGAAGATAACGTCTCTATTATTATTATCGACGATAGTAATAGCGAGGAGAGTAATAGCGACGAGAGTAATAGCGACGAGAGTATTATATCGCCTGCCCCTCCCTCTTAGCTTTCTAGGAAGGCTTTATAGAAAACTATACTAGGCGGTCGGCCTCGTCTTAATAAGTAGAAGCTCGCTTACTAAATAGCTTATAAGAGATAGATCGAGAGGGATAATATAGTAATAGTAGTAGTAGTAGTAGTAGCTAGAGGAGTAGTAGGTAGAAAATAATTACTAGGTAGAAAACGAGTAGCGAAAAAGGGACTAGCTAGAAAGAGAACGGCTAGAAAAGCACCGGCTAAAATAGTAGTAGTAGGTAGAGGAGGTCTAGCTCGTAGAGCTAGTATATAGAAGACTTATTACTATAAGCTAGGTAGTAAGTTATATAGTCGGCATTTATAGTCGGTATTACTAACTTATACTCTAGCTATTACGCTCCGAGAGATCCGTAAGTACTAGAAGTCTACGGATCTACTTATACTAAAGCTACTCTTTAGCTACCTCGTCTACGAAGTTTGCTACGACGTTTCTAGAGGCTTAGCTATTTCTTAAGGAGGTTACTATTAGTAGGCGAGCGCCCTTAGTACTCTATAGGAAGCCGCCGAGAGTGCTCTAGTCTACCTCTTCTCGAGTATATATGCTCCTAGTCGTTCTATATTCGATCGATATTAACTATATTATAAGTACTAATATTACCGCGATTTACGTAAAGCAAGTAACTATTTAGTAGAGGGATATAAAGTTTGTTATTAGCCTACTCTCGTCTTAGGGAATTAATATATTTAGTAAGAGATAAATCTCTATAGTATATATAGGGAAAATCGTTATAACTATAGAGGGCATATATAGTAAAAATCGGTATAAGTAGAGAGATTGCTATAGTCGGTATTCGTAGTCGGCATACCTATAGTTACTCTAAAACATATAATTTGCCGCATTAAATTAAATATGCCTTTAAAACCCGTCGCTTTCTATACTTTCTACTTCCTCTAGTTTCTATCTATTTATAACCCTCGATTTTCTATACTATATTCTATCGAATCTTATATTTCTATTAGGACCTATCTTTAGACCTATCGTTAGACCCGAGTCGGACCTATCTAATACCTATATTTATTAGATAGGTCCGGAACTAGGTAGGAACCGGCTAGGACCCGACCTAACTATTATAGTTCTATATATTTAGGTCCTAGACCCGACCCGGACCCGTCCCGACCTATTCTAACCTCTAACCCTCGACGGTTAGTACGCTAGGGTACTCTAAGTATTATTTCTTACGATACGAGGCTACTAGATCGATAGCGAGTAGGCCTAGCATAAGGCTATACTAGCCTTTCTATATATTTCGGGCCGTTATATAAGCGAAGTCCTAGTAGATCTACTATTCGACGTACTTACTCGTTTCGAAATCTCTAATAAGCTTATAGCGCTAATAGCGGATAATACTTCTAATAATAATAGATAGATAGATAAGTCTTATACGCTAGTCTACCTCTTTATATAGAGTAAGTAGTACGCCCTATATATTTCGTAGGTAGAAAAGCTTTTATATAAAGTACTTTAGTATAAAAACCTCCTTATATCTATATATTTTATAGCAAGCTCTATATAGCTTGCCGCTTCCGTAGTATCTAAGCTTCGTAGGACGATAAACGTTGTCTTAATAGTCTAATATTCCCTTATTATATATTCCTTTATAGTATCTATATTCTTAGTACTTAAGGAGCCTATCCTCTTACCTACTAGTCTAGGGGCTCTAGCCTATATATATAGCCTTTGCCTCTATACTAGTACCTATATTAATCTATGTCTAACTCTTTCTTACTAGTTCCTAGAGTAAGTATCTCCCTATATAAATCTTACTTAGATTTTGCCTTACTTAGTATTTAGTTATATAACCTATATCTAGAGAAATTCTAGTTTCCTAAAGTATCTAGAATAGTAGTATCTTTATAGGTAGCCCTAAGTATAGTATAGAGATAGCTTATATTAGATACTTTGCCTTTAGACTTAAAGTTTTAAAGAGCTCTAGAGTAGGAGGACTAGTTCTACCTTAGAGTCTCCTATTTAAATAAAGGCTCCTAGTAGCTATTTGTCTTAGTATCTCTAGGGGTATTACTATTCCTTTGCTTCTATTCCTCCTATTCTTACTCTTTTATATTAAAGCTTCCCCTTAGGTATACTTAGCTCCTTCTCTTTAGCCTATAGTAAGGCTAGGTTACTACTTTAGCCTCTAGGCCTATAAGGGTATTTACTACCTAAAAAGGCTGTCCTTTAGTCGAGCATTAGCGTCTTATATTAGTAATAGCCGCGCTAACTCTATTATTATATTCTTAGGAGCTCTCTAGATCTCCTTAGGTTAAAATTCTAGACTTTTTATCGCTTTCTCCCTACTTCTTTATAGGTATCTAGCCGCCCTATACTTTACTAGTATAGCCGGAGCTGCCTGTTTCTACTTGCGACCGCGTAGAGGTATATAATAGGACTTCGTAGGCTCTAATAATAATATACTATATACTACTATATACGTATCCTTCCTATATATATATCTTCTAACTAACGAGTTCTAGCGTTAAGGCTATCGATATTTACTCCTACGAGCGTATACGTATAGCGAAGCTATTAGTCTTAATTAAATAACTTCCTCTTTAAGGAATAGATAGAGATATAGGAGAGATATTAGATACTAAAGACTACGAGTTCTCCTATCTAGAATAGTTCCTATACTTTATATATATAATCTAGCTCTTCTTAAAGAAGTTCTTCGCTACTTTTAAGATCGAGCTAAGGAATAAAGAATAGGAACGATAGGACGAGAAGATAGATACGAACGCCTTATATTAGCTTAAAGTAGAAAGTCTAGCTACGGTTCTAATAAAGGTACTATATATTCTCTCTACGAAGTATACGTAGTTAGTAAACGTAGTCGGTAGAAGCTATACTAATAACCGCTCTCTATAAAGTTCTATAAACTTATAGTTAAGGTAAACTCTAGTACTTAACGCTTCGAGAGTTTTATAGTACTATAGTAAAAGAGGATCGTAGATCTATATCCGTACTCGAAATAGGATAAATAGTAGAAGAAGACGCCTAATAAGGTTTTACGCCTAATATAAGATATAAAGACCTATTAGAGCTTAACTACGATTATACTAATACGTAGTTCTTAACTACGAGATATTATCGACGAGTATATTAAGAACGAGAGTTAGCCCGAACTTAAGCTATCTACTATAGAATAGAAGAGGGTTAAATATATTATTAACCTTACTACTCCTTTCGCTAAAGCTACGATATAGATCGGTACGATAAAGAGGCTAATAATATACCTCGTTCTTAGCTACTATAATACCTTGTTCGATATTTTAGATATTACGGATAAGAAACTTAAATATAAAATATAATCCTAGTAAAAGGAGATTTATTCTACCTTATAAGCTATATAGATAAAGCTCGAGAAGTATTATACTACTACCTAGGAGCGATTCGGCGATATATATAGTATTACGATTCTTCTTAATCTAGTAATAAAACGGGCGTTCTAGAACCGCGAGGCGTTCTCTAGCGAGGAGCTCGATTCCTCCTTTAAGAATTACTACTAGTTAAAATTCTAGGTCGAATACGCGCGATATAAGCCTCTCGTAGCTACGTCCTAGTCTAGGCCGTAAAAGGCCTTATACCGCTCTACGATATTATTCGTAATAGGTCTCTATAGTAGATTAGATAGTAATATTTCCGACTCTAATTAAAGAGTATCTAGACGGCTATAGTAGATCGTATAGCTATTAGCTAATTCGGACGAGGTATCTCGTTATCGTTACGCTAGATTTAAGAACTCGGCTGCCTATTCTATAGAGTATCCGCTCCGGTTATAAAAGATAATAGTATTAGAATATCTAGGTTACGCGCTTATAGCTCGAGATATCCTCTTTATCCTAGTAGCTAGAACTAGTTATAAGCGCGACTTTAGTATAGCGCGTTATTAGAGCTAATATAATCGGTCCTATAATCCCTCGACGTTTAGTAATATTATATACTATCGTTCCTAAGAGCGTAATACGTAGTAATAAGCTTAAGATTCGCTTATAGAGGAGGCGCTACCGATATTAACTACGTTCGAGCCTTCGAACGATATAGTTAGTTAGTAGTAGGAGTAGCTAGAGGCGGATTAGCAAGTATTAGCAAGTACTAAATAGAGCAACTTCGACTCGATTAGCGATAACGAGGAGGATATAGTACTAATATATCTTTGCTATAGTACTTAGTAAAGGAAGTATTTACTTTTACGTTATACCTATAGAGTAGAATAGACTTCGTAGTCGATATTATATATAGTATTTAATTCCGTATCTCGTAGTTAGTAAGTATAGTCGGCAGCCTTATTTTTCTTCGTAACTATAGTCGCTACTTTAACTAGCGCTTCTAATATACTACTACGCTTAGTTCTATATATATATATATTTAGTATTAGAGCAATCCTATTATTCCCGCGGCGACTAGGTTTTATGCCGTGTTATTAGACCTATCTTTTTAAACTTAGGTCTCTATAAAGACCTATATAGGAACTAGTAGTATTTAGACTCGACCTATCGATTTCGTATTAGGTCGAGTACTCTATCGATTTAGGTCTTAGGTTAGTTCCCTTAGGAACCGACCTAGACCCGGAACTAACCTAAAGTCGGGGACCTATTCTAACCTCTACTTATTTTCTATCTAGTAATCGTTTTCTACCTACTACTCCTCTAGCTACTACGCTACTATTTATTCCGTTATTTACTATATCTCTATCTACTATATTTCTAGCTACTACTACTACTATAAGGATATACTATATAGGTACTAGTAGAATAGGCTAGCCCGGCCTATTCTTAGTAGTATCCTCGTACGACTTACTAAGCTTACTTAGCTTAGTAGAGAGATACTCTTTACTACTACTATTATACCTAGGATAACGAGGTAGATATTCGTATAGTCTTAATCTAAGCCTATTATCCTTTATACTAGCTTATAGTACCTATCTACTAACTCTAATACGCGAATATCTCTTAAAACTATATAATAGCTTAAAGAATATTAAGTAGAAGGACGCGTACTACGTTAAATAACGCCGCTATAGACTAGAATAGCGCCGTAAAGAGCACCTCGTCCGAGACGCTATATAGTAAAGGCGACGACTCTACTATAGAAGACTAAGAACGTTAGTTAGAGAACAACGACGAATAAGGGCGCGAACTTATACTAGATATACTTATAGAAGACGAAGAGGTCGCGAGCGAGTAGAAGAGACTACGCCTCGCGAGACTATAGTAGTAAACCCTCTAAGTCGAAGCTAAGATCGAGCGACTAGAGGTAGAATCGGCTCGATAGAGAGCTATATCTATCGCGCTAGACCTAAATAGCCTAGTTAGTAGTAACTAGCTTCCGAAGGCTAAGGAACCTTCTACGTTTAAAGAAAAGAGCTAGGTATAGTACGACGACTAGATCCGCGCGATAGATCGTTTATTCTATAGGTATTTAAGTTTTAATAGTCGCGAGGACCGAAAAACGGATTACGCTACTAACTATATAGGCAAGCTCTAGTAAGACTATTAGGAGCGATATATAGACTAGTTAGCGCTAGGAACTACTCTATCCTAGCCTATAATAAAGGAAGTTATAATAGACTCTATAGGTTCGCTATTCGAGTAGCGCTAGAAGGCTTATAACGCGTTAAAAATAGTTAAGTAGGGCTAGCGCACCTCTACTAAGCTTCTTAAGAAGATAAAGGAGCTTTAAGAAGAAGTATAGAAAGACCGAGAAAGCTATAAGATCCTAGCTTTCTATTCGGCCCTATTACTACTACTACGATACTAGGTATAGTTATATCTAGCGCCTACTAAGTCGCTTAAGGAAGTAGAAGAACGGGCTAATTAGGCCTACTATCTAATCGAGGATAGTATAGAAGGCGAAGAGTAGCGCGAAAGTAGATAGGAGGCTTATAACCGTAAACGTACTAATATAAAGACTACTACTTCCCTATTAAAGAGTAAGTACGCGAATAAGTAACGTTCGCCTAGGCTATTCTAAGGAAAAGATACGCTAGAACGGCCTAGATTCCCTCTCGTATATTATAGTTATAAGTAGATAGGCTATAAGAAGAAAGAATGCTCTAACTCTAACTTTTAGAACTATAACTCGAAAAAAGAGAAGGCCTATTACTAGAGGCTATAACGGTAGTAGGCTATATATAATATAGCGAAGAATAGAGGCAAGCCGCGGAGCTAGGTCGGCCTAAGGCTTAGATCTACCCGACGCTTATCGCTATAGGAATTACGATTGCTAGGCTAGACGAGCTTAGAGAGGTCTTAGGACTAATCGACTTTAGCGTAGTAGTAAACTTTATAGACGCGCTACTTATAAAAGAAGTTAGGTAGGACACTACTCTTAGTAACGATACGCGCTTCGTAGCGCTTAATAGCTAGAACCTCTAGGTCGCGAGTAGTATAGAGGAGTTACTATTAGTTCGGGATAGTATAGGCTAGGTTCGGGAGTATAAGGCTACTATATAAGTAGGCCGCATCTACGAGTTCTAAGTCGTCCTCGGAATACTATAGCTAGAGGCTTTAAACCTATCGATTAACTTTATAACGAAGATAGTAACCTAGAGATATAAACTTTAGAAGAGATAGACCGTAGTAGTAGTAGGCGCTATACGCTTCTAGTAGGACTATAAATCGTCCTAAGGCGATACGGTCTACGCTATATCGGTCTAGAAAGTAGTAGGAGAGGCTACGGTAACCTAAGATAAGATCCCTATAGCTTTCTACGACTTCGCTACTATATTCTTAGAGTAAAGTATAGGGGAACTACTAGAATATAGGCTAAACGATATAGCTATCGACCTAGTAGAAGGTAGCTAGGCACCTTAGAGCCTAGTATACCCTATATCTAAAGCGGAGCTATTATATACCTACGACTACGTAGAAAGTAACCTAAAGTCGGGGTTTATATAATACTCTACGTTATCGGCCGGCGTATCTATCCTATTCGTACGTAAGAAGGACGGCACTCTATAGCTCTACGTCGACTATAGAGAACTAAACGCGATAACGATTAAGAACCGTTACCTACTACCTCTAATTATAGAATTCTTAGACTAGCTAGTAGGAGCTACTATATTCTCGAAGCTAGATATTAGGAATATATACTATAGAGTTCGTATCTAGAAAGAGGACAAGTAGAAGATAGTATTTAGGACTAGGTACGGCTACTACGAGTATACTATAATACTATTTAAGCTATCGAACGTACTAGGTATATTTTAAGGATATATTAACTAGGTACTCGCTAGCCTTATTAACGTATTCTACGTAGTATACCTCGACGACATCCTAATTTACTCGAAGAACGAGGTAGAATACGAGGACTATATAAGGTAGGTATTAGCCCGCTTATAATAATACGGCCTCTACGCTAAGCTAAGCAAGTACGAGTTCTACTAGGACTAGGTAGAGTTTCTAGGTTATATAGTTAGGCGTAATAGGGTCTAGATTAACCTAGAAAGGATTAGGGCCGTATAAGAATAGCTAATACCTATATCTATTAGGGATATCCGAGTATTCTTAGGCTTCGCTAACTACTACTATAGATTTATTAGGAGGTTCTCTAAACTAGCCGTGCCTCTTAACTAGTACCTTAAAGGAAAGAAGGGTCTATTTAGGCGCAAGGAGGAGTTAAGACCTCTATAGCTCGACGCTAGCGCCCTCGTAGCTTTCGCTAAGCTAAAGTAGGCGTTCTTAGTAGTACCTATCTTGCGCTATTTCGACCTAGCCCTACCTATTCGGGTAGAGACGGACGTATCGGAGTCGATAGTCTCTAGTATTATAACCTAATAGCACGACCTTAACGGTAAGAGGTAGTAGTTTCTAGTAGTATACTTCTCGTAAAAGATAGTCGCTATAGAAAGGAACTATAGTATAGAAGATAGCGAACTACTAGCTATAGTAGCGTCTTTTAAACACTTCCGTTACTACCTTAAAGGTACCTAATACTAAGTCGAGCTCCTAATAAATTATACTAACCTCTAAACTTTAATAATAACGAAGATACTATTTAGGCGCTAGGTACGGTAGGTAGAATAGCTATCTACGATCGACTTCTATACGATCTATCGTCCTAGGCCTACTAATAGGGGCGCCGACGCGTTAAGCTATAGACTAGACTACGAGGAGGCTAATTATTTAGATAGGTAGGCTATTAAGGAAGAAGTTAGTATAAGCCGGCGGTTTCTATAAATAGTATTAACGCTAATAGACTAATCTACTCTAGTCTACTTCGTCGCTATAGCAAAAGTAGACACTACTAGCCCGCTCGATAGTACGCCTATCTAAGAGCTAGATTATATAGTAGCGCGCGTAAAGGAAGTATTAAATAGGGACGATACGCCTACGTAGGCCTAATAATAGTCGCTAGAAGGAGATAGTCTATACTACGAAGGCCGAGCGTACGTATAAGAAGAGCTAGAACGGCTTAAGTTGCTCTAAGAGTATTACGACGACCCGCTTAGTAGCTATTTTAGGTTCGCTCGTACTCTAGAGCTACTATAATAAAGCTTTTACTAGCCTAAGATACGCTAGTACGTAAAGGACTTTATACGAACGTACGAAGTATACGCTAGAGCTAAACCCTAAAGATACCTACTCTACGAGTTACTATATCTAAAGAAGCTATCCTCGGGTCTATAAGAAGACTTAACGATAGACTTTATTACGGACTTGCTACCTAGCCGCCTCTAAGACCGCGTATACGACTCTATTCTTATAGTTATAGATAGATTTACTAAGATAGCCTATTATATTCTATACTATAAGAATATTATAGTAAAGAGGCTAGAGGAGCTACTATTCCGAGAAATTATACGGCTATATAGAGTCCCGTGCTCTATTACCTCCGATAGAGAGCCTATTCTAACCTCTAAATACTAGAGTACGCTATACTACTACCTAGGCGTACGCCGGAAACTTAGTACTACGTTCTACTCGTAGATAGATAGATAGATAGAGCGCTAGAACTAGACCTTAGAGTAGTATCTACGGACTTACTATAACTTCGAGCAAGATAACTAGGCTATATTACTATTAACGGCGGAGTTCGCGTATAACGATAGCCGTTATACGTCTATAGAGTATATACCTTTCTAGGTAAACTACGTCTATAACCCGTAGCGTCTAAACTAGCCTAGAATACGCTAGGGCGCCGGCGAAGTCCCTAAAGCGGCCGCGTTAGTAGATTAGGTCCTTATAGTATAGAAATAGCTACGCTTAAGACTAGCCGTCGTATATAAGTAGTATACTATAGCGTATAACTAGTATTATAAGGACGTAGCCTTTTACGTAGAGAATTAGGTCTACCTTTCGATAAAGAATATTAAGTTACTATAGCTATCGAAGAAGCTAGACTATAAATATATAGGACCCTTCCTAGTTAATAAGGTAGTAAACTACGTAACCTATCGTCTAAAACTACTATCTAATATAAAGGTATACCTAACCTTCTATATCTCGTTACTAGAAAGAGCTAGTCTAGACTAGAATAGCCGGGAATAAGCTCCTATATAGAGGTTTAACGTAGATAGGAGCGAGATCTATAAGGTTACCTCGATAAAGGAATAACGTATAGACGACTTAAGGAACTAGAAATACTTAGTCTTATAGAAGGGATACGAGTTAGACGACGACTCCTAGGAACTAGTAGTCTATATTAATAAGAGCGCGATAAACGTATATAAAAGAAGAATAGAATAGGAAGCGCCTAAGTAAAAAGAGCGTCGACGCTAAGAGATAGTAAAGCGTAACTATAGCTAATTAGATCTAGTCGAAGCTAGTAGGAACTAGAAGTATCGAGGCGCGACCGAATAGTAGAGGTTATGCCCCGATAACCTAAGCTAAGTTAGAATAGACTAGTAAGACCTAGTAGACGCCGAATAATATAGCGGAACTTAGGGGAATTTTAACTAAAATCGTAAAGATCGAATAATTTAGAACGAAAAGAGAAAAGAGGAACTATCGAGATATAATTTATAAGATAGAGCCCTATAGAATAATAGCTAGGCCCGAGGAGGGGGAGCTAGGCTAGATTAGCTTAGGATAGCGTAGGATATTATATCCTTACTCTTATAAGGTGTCTACGTCCTTATTTAACTCGACCTTGCCCTCTAAGTCTACGTTCGTTACCTCTAGAAGTATACCGGCTAAAGCTACCTTAGACGAGCGCTTGCTAGCTCTATTTAGGGCCTTAGCATTACGGACTATAGCAGCTATAACCTTTAGGCGGGTAGCAAGGGCCTAATTCTTATCCTCTAAGGTAGTACGAGACTTAGTACTCGATTCTATAAATTTCGTACGCTTCTTAGGCGTAGGTATATCCTATTCGGGTTAGCCTATACTAGAATAATCTAGCCCGTTTTTAACTAACTATATTCTTAAGGAGCGCTACTATAGAGTAGTCTCTCTTAGCGACCTTAGAGCTAGACTTATCTTATACGTCTACGCTAAGGTACGTACTAAGGCTATCCTCTTTACGGACGCTACTGCTAAGACTACTAAAGATATAGATAGATAGATTAATCTTATTACCGGTATACCTCTTTATCTAGAGTAAGTAGCTTTACTCTAGTATTATATAAAAGAGGAGGGAGTATTAGACTAGTTCTCCCTAGCTAGAGAAGAGATTAATAAGAGAGAACGAAGCTATAGAGAGATAAGAAGATAAAGAAGAGTCTAAGAAGGAGAGTAAGGTAATAAGAGAGCCTAATTTTACTTAAAGAAAGGTAAGATAGAAGAAGTAACTACTAACTATAAATATAAAGAGAAAGATAAGGGGTTTTTTATAGAATTTTCCCTTTTATATAATACTAGAGCAAAGCTACTTACTCTAGATAAAGAGGTAGACTAGTAATAAGATTAATCTATCTATAAAAGAGAAAATCCTATAAAAAACCCCTTATCTTCCTCTTTATATTTATAGTTAGTAGTTACTTCTTCTATCTTGCCTTTCTTTAAGTAAAATTAGGCTCTCTTATTGCCTTACTCTCCTTCTTAGACTCCTCTTTATCTCCTTATCTCTTTATAGCTTCGTTCTTCCTTATTAATCTCTTCCTTAGCTAGAGAGAACTAGTCTAATAATCCCTCTTAGATTAGCTATTTAGCTATAGTATTAAGGCCTCTTAGTATTAAGTATATATCTTCTTATAAGCTAGTTCCTACTATTATAAATAGCTAATGTCTATTACTCTAATAGTTTTAGTAGGATATATAAATATACTTAGTATCTTAGATACTTTAGTTATATAAGTATATTAGGATAACTCCTAGGACTCTCCTCTTTATTAGATATACTCTAAGTCTAATATATACTATCCTAATTAGGGTAATTATTATGCTTATAGGCCTTAGGGCCTCCTTATAAATCTCTCTAGCCCTAAATTATCCTACTATAGCCTATACTACTAGTTACTAACTTGCTCCCTTATTATACCTCTCTTTTATCTAGCCTTCTTCTATTCTTAGTCCTATCTAGTAAGCTCCTACTAGTTCTTAACTCCTATTCTTATCTAAGGTAGCCTCTAGCTTAGAGTTATCTCCTAAATTTAATAAGGGAGCAACTAGTAGCTAAGGGAGCAACTAGTAGTATAGGCTATAGTAGGATAATCTAGGGCTAGAGAGATTTATAAGGAGGCCCTAAGGCCTATAAGCATAATAATTACCCTAATTAGGACAGTATATATTAGACTTAGAGTATATCTAATAAAGAGGAGAGTCCTAGGAGTTATCCTAATATACTTATATAACTAAGGTATCTAGAATACTAAGTATATTTATATATCCTACTAAAACTACTAAAGTAATAAATATTAGCTGTTTATAGTAGTAGGAACTAGCTTATAAGAAGATATATACTTAATACTAAGAGGCCTTAATACTATAGCTAAGTAGCTAATCTAAAAGGGATTATTAAACTAGTTCTCTCTAGCTAAGAAAGAGATTAATAA
Source organism: Cercospora zeina (assembly GCA_022702355.1). Taxonomy (NCBI): domain Eukaryota; kingdom Fungi; phylum Ascomycota; class Dothideomycetes; order Mycosphaerellales; family Mycosphaerellaceae; genus Cercospora; species Cercospora zeina. The sequence continues at coordinate 2,548,091 of JAKLWX010000005.1, forward strand.
GAGAAAATGAAGCTATAGAAGGATAAGGAGATAAAGAGGAGTCTAAGAAGGAGAATAAGGCAATAAGAGAGCCTAATTTTACTTAAAGAAAAGCAAGATAGAAGAAGTAACTACTAACTATAAAAACAAAGAGGAAGATAAGAGGTTTTTTATAGAATTTTCCCTTTTATATAATACTAAAGCAAAGCTACTTACTCTAGATAAAGAGGTAGACTAGCAATACAATTAATCTATCTATATTATAGGATTTAGAGCCTAATAGGTTATAGCAGTTATAGATAGTAATAGGTTTCCCTTAGGTTATTACTATAATAGAGAGAAGGTCTTCTAACTAGCTATCTATAATGTCCTACTTTAATATATCTAGCTCTTCTAATACTAGAAATGCAACTCTTAGGTACCTATTCGTTAGAAGGACTTAGTAGTAACCCTTTTTTATTTTAGTTTTCCTATTTGCTAGGTTAATCTATAGTTCTTATAGTGCTATAATCTAGGTAGTTCTTAGGTCTAAGCTATCTACTAGTAGTACTTAGGTAGTAGGTATATAGTTTATATTATATTAGTAGATCTATAGGTTGTATCTATTTATCTTATTTAGTTATAATAGTCTCCTCTAGCTTAGCTCCCTCTTCTTATTAGGCCTCTTATATACTCTTAGCTTATATATATATTAGGAGCTTATTTGTCTGCCTTCTACTATTTATAATAGTAGAGTTAGATCCTAATAGCTTTCTTAGTAGCTTGTTCTATCTTGCCTAGCTACCTTATAGTACCTCCTTAGCTTAGAGCTATTCTACTAGGCTTATTAGTTTCCTCTTTTTATTAGTTACTATAGTAAATCCTTCTTTATTATAAGTTAGTTATACTAGAGTTTGCTTTCCTCTAAAGAACTCTAAGAATATTCTAGCCTTAGCTATTACTACTTGTTTATATTTATATATCCTTGCTTATACTAGGTAGTCTCCTCTATAGTTATAGTATTTCCTCTCTTATATAGTATAATCGGATGTTTTATAGTTTATAGAGCAGGCTCTATATCTATCCTTAGCTTCCTTATAGTATATAGTAATATATTTAAACTTATTACACTTTATATACTATATAACTCTTTATTATAAGTAGTAGATTTCTATTAGGTAGAAGTTTACTTTAATAATAAATCCTTTCTAAGCTATAGCCCTTACTATTTACTTATCTTAGAACCTAATAACTATTATAGAGTATCTCTAGCCTTCTTTAGCTTTAGGGCTCTTTATCTATATAGCCTACTTAATTCTTATATTTAGGAACTATAAGATATTCTCCTTCTCTATTACCTTAATATATTCCTTAGCTCTAGTATCCTAGTTTGCTCTAACTCTATATATAAGTACTTTATATAGATGTTTAGCAACTTAGGCTCTAGGCTAGGCTATATATATCTAATCTTAGTTCTTCTTTAGCTTTACTCTTTCTTACTTCTTATAGAGGAGTACTCTAAAGTCCCTACTAGATAGCTTCTAGACTATAGCTACCTACTAGATTCTAAGCTTTGCTCTAATTTCCTTCCTACTTATTCCTCTAATCTTATCTCTTTCTTCCTATATACTTATTTTAATTATAATTACTATAGTTACCTAAGGTATTATCTATATCGGGGTTTAGATTTAAGCTGCCTTTTAGGCCTATAATTTTCCTATATTATAGCTATCTAGCTTCTTCTAAAGGGTTCTCTAGATATTCTAAAGAGTAAAGGAGATAGCTTAGGTCTAGGCCTAATAGAGAAGAGCCTATTAAGCTCTTTAAAGAAGAGAAAGAAGAGAGGAGTTAGAGTAGTCGTAAGAAGAGTTAAGGGCTTTTTAGATAGTTTCTATAAGGGTTATTAGGTTCTTTTAGAGCTAGGTACTTACTATATTAGTCTTTAGTAGTATCTTCTAGCTTTAAGGGCTAGTTTAGTAGTTTTTAAGAGGTTATCGCTATCCTTAGGTTCTAAGGTTGCTAGCCTCTTCTCCCTTAGGCGCTATAACCTCTCTAAAGTTCTTCTATCGCTCTAGATAGATAGTCGTATACTATAAGGCCTTAAGGCCTCCTAGTAGCTAATTCTTCGCCTACTAGAGGTATATATTTTTTTTACTAAAGATATAAAATAGTTAGAATAAGCTAGAACGAGATAGGATAGAGTAACTTATAATATAATACTACTAGCCTAGATCTTAATACGGTCTTAGAGGTCCTTTATAGCCTTATCGTCTAGGATAATACTACTTATAAATAAGTCGTCGATCTCTACCTTAAAAGCATCCTACTTAGCCTTATCTATAGTAGGGAGCTACGGAATTAGCTTATAATAACGTAAACTAGAGTAGACTAGACTAACCTAGAGATAGTTAGTATTCTTATTATCTTAATAGGATAGGTAGTTATAGATAAGGCCGGGCAGGGCCTTCTCGCTAGCGATCTAGTATAAATCGCGTAGGTCTACGCACTTCGACGCCTAACTAATATAGATAAAGTAGGGATTATTATTTTTAGGGCTAGTCTTAGCCTTCTCTAAGTAGTTCTTATAGAATTTAGTAGCGGCGGACGATATATTAAGCGTGCTAGTCTAAGTTAGTATAGTTCTAGCCTATTCTAGCGCTACTTAGCGCAAGTAGGGATTACTAAAATATAGGCGAGTTAGTAGTAGGGAAAAGAAAATAAGGTTAGAATAGAATAGCTAAACCTTAATAAAGGCAAATTCTAAGAACTAGCTATAATTAGCCGAATTTTTTAGGACGGCCCGCAACCTCCGTCGCTTCTAATTAGCTAACTTAACCTAGTAGATTTACTATACGGATCCTAAAATACTTAGCGGAAAACTAAGGAAGTATAATAGCTCTATTATACTATAACGGATACGCGCTATAGATAGCGCCTATAGAAGAGAGGAGAGGATAATATAAGGATATACTATATAGGTACTAGTAGAATAGGCTAGCCCGGCCTATCCTTAGTAGTATCCTCGTACGACTTACTAAGCTTACTTAGCTTAGTAAGAAGATACTCTTCGCTACTACTATTATACCTAGAATAACGAGGTAGATATTCGTATAGTCTTAATCTAAGCCTATTATCCTTCGTACTAGCCTATAGTACCTATCTACTAACTCTAATAACTACTACTACTACTATTACTATATTATTTCTCTCGATCTATCTCTTATAGACTATTTAGTAAGCGAGCTTCTACTTATCGAGACGAGGCCGACCGCTTAGTATAGACTTCTATAGAGCCTTCTTAAGAAGCTAAGAGAGAGAGGTAAGTAGTATAATACTCTTATTACTATTACTCTCGTCGCTATTACTATCGTCGATATTAATAACGGAGCCGTTATCTTCGTTATTTCTATTATCGCCGTTCGCGTTTTCGCGAGAACTATTCTAGTCGTTTCTACTAGTAGCCCCTTAGTCGTTACTATTATAAGTAAAAGAGTTAGAAATTAAGAAAGAAGGAGTAGAAGCGCTACGTTAGTTAGAAGAGGGCGCCTAGTTACTAAGAAGTCTAGAGTCGATATTACTATTATTTATAGGAGGGTTTTTAAGTAGGAGAAAGTTTTTAAATAGAGGAGAAGTAGACTTTATATCTTAGCTAAAGAAGTATTACTCGGCGAACTAGCTAGGCTTATTAGTAGGAAGTTAAGCTATTATAAATACGTAGAGAGGCGAGAGAAAAGCAGTCGATTAAGCTACGATTAACGTACGTAGTAGTATCCTTTATATACGTAATACGAAAATTCGTTAGGAGATATAAAAAAGGAAGGCGATAATAATAGGCTAATAAAGCGCGACCGCTAATAAGTTCTAAGGAGGTAGAGGTAGTAGTATTACTAATAGTTTAGTATATAAGTTAGCTAAGACGGACGTTAGGCTCGCTAGCGCGCTAGCTATAGCTTTACCCGCGCCGTATATATTAATTCTAAGCTTCTAAGTATAGTAACGTATACTAGGCTCTTTATAGTCGGCAATTATAATTAGTAACCTAGTATTATATACCTATATTATTATTCCCTTCTCTATTCTAGCTAGTAAACTAGTAGCGTAAATAACTATATAGGTATATATCCTTTACTTATAGAGTAATACGCTTCGCGTAGATCGCTAGAAGGTTAGAAATCTCGAACTCTATAACGAGAAATACCTCCGCCGCTTCCTATAAGTATTTAAGTACTACTACCTAAATTCTAATAATATCGCTACTACTTCTATCTATTATAATCTCGCGGATAACGCACTAAAAAGAGACTCTCTAAATATATAAAGCTATTATTCGCTAAAGCTTACAAATCTCTCGTAAGGCTACTATTCCTAGCTTTAACTATCTTTTTAAGATACTAGACTTACTAGCTCTCGTTCGTCGCTATATCGTCCTTATAGCTACTACTTTTTTCCGTAGAACTACTATCTTCTTATAAGACTCGTCGTCTAGTACTATAGTCTTTAGTAGTCGTATTCGCTACTACTTCGTAGCCTTATTTCCTACGCGTAGAGGTAGTACTAATAGTAGTATATTAGTATCTATATTACGTTATACTCGTAGAGGAGGGCTCGAGTTAAACTCTATATTAGAGTTTGCTTAAGAAATAAGAGAAGGTATCGAGTAGTATAAATAGAGATATTAAAAAGTTAGAAGAAGTAAATAGATAGAGGTACGAGAGAGAAGAGCTAGAGTAGATAGGAGTACTAGAAAATCGTATACGACCGCCGGAATACGTAGGCCTATAGGGGATAGGTTAGAGTTTAATAGCGCTATATAGTAGAATAATATCGTATTCTACTACTATATCGGGACACCTCTACTAATCTTTACTTAGTAGAAGTTACGATTACGCGAAGTTCGCGAACGCTATAATTGCTTTCGCTACTCCGTAGAATATAGTAATAGACGCAAATATTTACTATAGTATAGATTATATCTAGGTATTATATAAATAATATCGACTATAGTATATATATTTCGTTATTCGAAGTTCTTTACGAATATATAAAAGACTATAGAAGGGAAAGAGCTAGACTTACTAGTACTCTATAGTATTACTAGTTAAGTAGTCGTAATATAGTAGTAGAATAGAAAAATAGACTCTCTAGCCTACTTTTATATCGAGGAACCGAGTCGTTATAATAGTAGAAGAGAAAAAATAATTATTAATACTACTTTAATACTAAGAAGAGGAGCGGTTATTAATAGTATAAGCTAAGAAGTAACCGTCGGCGCTAAGGAGACTAGTAGTCGTCGATAGTATAAACTAAAAAGCAATCGTTCGCGCTAAGAAGATAAGTAGTCGTCGATAATATAAGCTAAGAAGTAGCCGTCTACGCTAAGAAGATAAGTAGTCGTCGATAGTATAAGCTAAGAAGTAACTATTAGCGACGAGTAGACGAGTAGTCGTTAAGGGTATAAGTATATAGTAGTTACTCTTTTTAGCTAGCGATAGTAAGGTTAATCTAAGTAACGTATACGACGGCTTCTAGCTCTAGAGTATATCTATAGCTATCGCTATTTATATATAGTCGTATATATTAGTATACGCTATATTAGGTAAGCGATATATTATATAATATCGCCGACTATAGTAGCCGACTATAGTATAGGAAGCTAAACTCTACGTATAGAGGTAAGCTAGCGGCTAGGTAGGAATAGCCGCGTACTAAGCTTCTAGCGCACCTAAAGCTAGAATTCGTCGTACTTAGCTCCTACTATAATAACTACTACCTTAACTGCTACTATACTTATATTACTACTAAATTTTAAGCGTATATTTACTATATACCTCGCGATACTTATCTTTTCTTAGCAACTAAGCTTATAATAATAGTATAATAAAAGCGACGTTTAATAAGTACTACGCCCTCTAATAGTCTATAGAAGCGTCCCTATCTTATAGATAAGGATTTAGATAGTATAAGTACTTCTGTACTTTAGATATAACTAGGCGCTATAAGGAAAGATATAGATACCTACTCTTCTAATTCTAATATCCTTTACGAGCGTAGCTAGCGTATAGATATATTACCTAAGAGAGCTATAGTAGATAAGTAGCGTAAAGCTAGAAATAAGTCCTTTACTTAGTAAAAGAAGCTTTTAATCGCCTTTAATAATATATAAAGCTCCCTATCGAAGGAGTAGTAGTAGAAGAAGATTAAGGCCTAAAGAGAGGAGTACTACGCTTAGTACGACTAGATAGCATAAGTAATAATCTATATAGTCGGCTAATATAGTTAGTAGTACTAACGTATAATAGGGACGATAAGAAACGTAAGCGCGCGCGGGATAGGCCTACTATATAGATAGCGAACCGAGATAAGGAAAGCTTCTATTTTAATATCGAGAAGGAGAAGGGCGCGGACGACCTATACTATAACTATAACTACTAGTATAATACTAATTAGTCTAAGTCGAGTCCGGAGGCACCTTATATATTTCCGGTAAGGTCGGCTAGTACTAGCTATAAAATAACTAACCTCTACCTTTAAGTTACTACTAAAAGCGAGTAGGCCGTATAAAGGAGCTACGCTGTCTACGCCTTTTAGAATTAAGCTATTCGATAGTTTAAGAAGAAGGTATATACGCTTATAATACTATACGTATAATATAGGAGTTAAGCCGAGTTTATCGTATAACTAATAATAAAGAGGCCGAGTTCCTCGTAGTAAGAAATAGACCTTATCGAGAGGCTATAATCTAGGAGTAAGAGGAGATACGTATTCTAAGTATTAAGAGCGGACGTAAGTAGCTCTTATTAAGAGTATATTGCTGCTAGAACTAATAGCTTCTTTAGGATATATTCGAGTACCTCTAATTAGACTAGAAGTATACTCTACGCTCTATAGAGCCTTATAGAGGGCTTATAAAATTAATCCGTATATTAGTATTTATAGCGAAAGCAAAGGTAAATTAGTACCGACTACGCCTACTAACTATATACTAACTAGTAGTAGGAGCTAATAGTAGAAGGCCGTCTTCTAACTATAACGGAAATTTTCCTACCCTATTACTACGTAGTATATCGTAACTATCTCTCCTAGAAGTCCTTTAAGTTTAATATAGCTAATCGCTTTACTTAAACTCTAGAAGTCCTAGATTAGCTTATCCTATTAGGATACGATTAGGATAGTAATAGGTTCTAGAAGCTAGTTACGTCTAAAGTATAGGCTAAGCGAAATAGGCTAGCGTTCTAGTTATATACTTATAAGTTTAATATAAAGGAGTTAGTATACGAAGAGCTTCTATAGGAAATATAGCTCGATTCTAAGTAGGAAGGAGGACTTAGCTTTTAGGATATCGTCGAGTAGCTTCTAGGTACGTCTATAGATAAGCTCGCTATCTCCGAGACCTTTATACGTAAATTCTAGTCGCTAGAGATAGGGTTTATATAGAAGCTCTATAACTCCTCTTAGGCTAAGTAGAATACGGATAGCTAATTAGTACTACTATATCTCGTAAGTTAAGATTAGTTGCAGCCGCTAACGATATATTAGTCTACGGTTTACGTCGTAGTACTAGCCGGCCCTCTTTAACTTATATCTCTTATCTCTACCTCTCGGTCTATAGTAGCTTACCGAATATATAATTCTCCTTTATAATTAGAGCTCTAGCTATATCTTAAACTTCTAGCTTGCTATATTCTTTTTCCTCTTCTTACTCTTAGTATTATTTCTAGCCTTCTACCGTATAGTATTATATCGCTTTACGTAGTCTTTAAGTAGTTTCTAAATTCTCTCTATAATAGATTTATCTACTTAGGCTAAGTTAAACTCTACTTTTTCGACTTAAGCTTTATTAACGCTACTAGCCTCTTACGCTAGTAAGATACTTGCTCTCGAAGGCGACTATAGTATTATTATAATTAAAGAGTACTTAGTACGTTTATTAGTCGCGACTATTATAAGCTCGATAAGAGTACTAGAGGTACCTATCTCTATAACGCTACTAGGATAGGCCGTCGGCCTATAATAGAGATACCTCGCTAGTACTTATACTAATAAAACTTAATCGCTCCTATAAATATTATTTACTTCTATTACTCCGCTAGCTTTTACTCTTTAGTTCTACGATTCCTTCTTAGTACTATATACTTTATATTATAGTATTACTAGTATATCCTACGACTCTAATACGACGTAGTAGTACTATACTTCTTTCTTTCTTAAAATATATAAGTATATAGCTTCGCGAACGATAGACTAACTCCGAATCGTAGCCGTCTCTCGTCGACTCTAGTCTAATTAAAAAGGTAGTATAATAGTAAAGGAAGGAATACTATACGATTACGAATACCTTAAGTAGTCGAGCTAGTATACGAGATAGGATACTACCTCTAGCTAACCTTACTAAGCTACTAGAGGATTCTAAGGACTAGGTTAAAACTAATAGCGTATAGATATAGCAGCGGAAGTATACTTAGTCGTTCGAGGGCTTTTACTACTACTATTAGTAGCTCGAAGAGGCGAGGTATTATAATAAGTATAGTAGAATATCTTCGAACTCTATAAAATAGAACTTAAATACGTAAACGTTATAGGCCTAGAGATTTTTCGTTAAAGGTATAGACTAGGAAACGTACGCCTTAAGAGTTATTTATAGAGGATATAATAAAGTTATTAAATACCTAGGACTAGGTAACGGAATAAAAGCTCTATAAAAGTACCTCGATTTAGTAAGCTACGAAGATACCTCTTAGGAGCGTAGAGTTACTAGAGTAGTTATTAAGGCTACTAAAGATTAATCTATAAGTTTAGTATTTATTATTATAAAAATAAGGTACCGACTACGCTTACTAACTATACTTCCCGACTACGCTCGCTAACTATACTTTATAGAGATATATAACGTAGACGTACTAATAGTTCTTATTTATAGGAACGGCTTAAGAAAAGTTTTACTAGAACCGAGTACCTAGACCGGTTAAATTTTCTAGAGTTATATAGGCTTATAGTTTTCTAGCTTAGATTACCCTTAAACTTTAAGTCCTATAGTTTAGCGTATCTATAAATATCTATTAGAGAAGACTAGATCTATCGACTTTAAGAGCGCTACTACGATTAAGTTATATATCTAGGACGTAGTTAATTACTCTAAGGACAATCTAAAACGTTAGCTATTTAGAACCTTCTAAGTAGCTATCGCCCTCGATAGTTAGTACGCTAGGGTACTCTAAGTATTATTCCTTATAATATAAGGCTACTAGATTAATAGCGAGTAGGCCTAGTATAAGGCTATACTAGCCTTTCTATATATTTCGAGCCGTTATACGGGCGAAGTTCTAGCGGATCTACTATTCGACGTACTTACTCGTTTTAAAATCTCTAATAAGCTTATAGCGCTAATAGTAGATAATACTTCTAATAATAGATAGATTAATCTTATTGCCGGTCTACCTCTTTATCTAGAGTAAGTAGCTTTGCTCTAGTATTATATAAAAGGGAAAATTCTAAAAAAAACCCCTTATCTTCCTCTTTGTTTTTATAGTTAGTAGTTACTTCTTCTATCTTGCCTTTCTTTAAGCAAAATTAAGCTCTCTTATTGCCTTACTCTCCTTCTTAGACTCCTCTTTATCTCCTTATCTCTCTATAGCTTCGTTCTTCTTTATTAATCTCTTCTTTAGCTAGGAAGAACTAGTCTAATAATCCCTCTTAGATTAGCTATCTAGCTATAGCATTAAGGCCTCTTAGTATTAAGTATATATCTTCTTATAAGCTAGTTCTTACTACTATAAATAGCTAATATCTATTACTCTAATAGTTTTAGTAGAATATATAAATATACTTAGTATTCTAGATACCTTAGTTATATAAGTATATTAGGATAACTCCTAGAACTCTCCTCTTTATTAAGTATACTCTAAGTTTAATATGTCCTGTCCTAATTAGGGTAATTATCGTACTTATAGGCCTTAGAGCCTCCTTATAAATCTCTTTAGCCCTAAATTATCCTACTATAGCCTATACTACTAGTTGCTCCCTTGTTATACCCCTCTTTTATCTAGCCTTCTTCTATTCTTAGTCCTATCTAGTAAGCTCCTACTAGTTCTTAACTCCTATTCTTATCTAAGGTAGCCTCTAGCTTAGAGTTATCTCTTAAATTTCCTATACTCTTATCTTATATTGCCTACTATACTAGTTGCCTCTTCTCCTTACTCTTTATTTCCTCTAGGTAATTCCTCTATATACTTACTTAATATACTAGTAGTAGTATATAATTATATACGTTCCTACGAACTTATATAAGGTAGGTAGATAAGGCCTACCTACGCTTTCCTACTTATAGGCTTCGACTTTTGCTATAAGTAGCTTACTATATACCTTCTCGCTTTAAGAGAGGGATCCTAGGCTAAAATCCCTACTCTATACTTTATATCCTATTTGCTCCTTAAGCTTTAGTTATACTCTTTCGAGCTCTAGCGAACTAAAGAGTAGTTACCTCTCTTCTAAAACCGATATACGTATCCGTTCTCTTAGGCTAAGTAGATAGTATCTTAGTCGCTACTATTACTTACTATACTCTAGAAGAATAACTCCCTTTGCGTTACTATACTATATCTCTTTAGCTATAGCTAGCTATATCTTATAGGCTTGCTTAGGCTCCTACTTCTAGCTAGGTAGTAGTGCCCTTACGTTTCTACCTACTAACTAATATATAGCCTCTTCTTCGCTCTCTTATACCTTATACCTTTCTCCTTCTTATCTTAAGTATCCTCTTTAGCTCGCCTCTCTATATCTCTATTACCTACTTCTTTATATAGGCCTTTCTAGGTTTCCGAGCTCTTCCGAGTAGCTACTAGACTAGGTATCCTTCTTCGTAAGGCTATACTCTAAGTAAAACCCTCCTACTCGTACTTAAGTAATTAATAGGCCTCTATAGGCTTCGTAGCGTTATTCTAAGCTCTATTACCTACTAACTAATACTATCCTTCTAGCTCTTCTACCTAAGCTCTTCTAAGTATATAACGCATTTATATCCGGCCTTAATAACGCGTTCGCTCTCTAATTCTTCTCGGAACCTTCGGGAGGTAGGTATTCTAGATCTAGGAGCTATATATTAGGTAACTTATTATCCTTCTAGTAGTATATAATTATATACGTTCCTACGAACCTATATAAGGTAGGTAGATAAGGCCTACCTATGCTTTCCTACTTATAGACTTCGACTTTTACTATAAGTAGCTTACTATATACCTCCTTGCTTTAAGAAAGGGATCCTAGGCTAAAATCTCTACTCTACGCTCTATATCCTATTTGCTCCTTAAGCTTTAGTTATACTCTTTCGAGCTCTAGCGAACTAGAGAGCGGTTACCTCTCTTCTAAAACCGATATGCGTATCCGTCCTCTTAGGCTAAGTAGATAGTATCTTAGTCGCTATTATTACTTACTATACTCTAGAAGAATAACTCCCTTCGCGTTACTATATTATATCTCTTTAGCTATAGCTAGCTATATCTCGTAGGCTTACTCGGGCTCCTACTCCTAGCTAGGTAGTAGTACCCTTGCGTTTCTACTTACTAACTAATATATAGCCTCTTCCTTACCTTCTTACGCCTTATACCTTTCTCCTTCTTATTTCGAGTATCCTCTTTAGCTCGTCTCTTTATATCTCTATTACCTACTTCTCTATATAGGCCTTCCTAGGTTTCCGAGCTCTTCTAGGTAGCTACTAGACTAGATATCCTTCTTCGTAAGGCTATACTCTAGGCAAAACCCTCCTACTTATACTTAAGTAATTAATAGGCTCCTATAGGCTTCGTAGCGTTATTCCGAGCTCTATTACCTACTAACTAATACTATCCTTCTAGCTCTTCTACTTAGGCTTTTCTAAGTATATAACGTATTTATATCTAGCCTTAATAACGCGTTCGCTCTTCGATTCTTCTTAGAACCTTTAGGAGATAGGTATTCTAGATCTAGAAGCTATATATTAGGTAACTTATTATCCTTCTAGCTCTAAATACTTTTAGCTAAGGATTCCTCTTATATACTAGAGGTATCCTATCGACGCCTAAGAGTTCTATAGCTCTTTTATATACTTACGATCGAGCAGACCTATTTCTAATATAGGTAGGTCGTCGTCGGATAGTTTTCGTACCTATTTTAGTAGTAGTCCTCTATTTAGAATAGTCTTAGCGAGATCGTACTAGATTTCGTACTCTACTACTCTGCTTTACTATGCCGTATACTTTACTAGTATAGTCGAGTTGCGAGCTCGACTGCCTATTTCTACCTACGGCCGCGTAGAGGCGTATAATCGGTCTTCGTAGGCTACTTCTAATAATAATATACTATATACTACTATATACGTATCCTTCCTATATATATACCTTCTAACTAACGAGTTCTAGCGTCGAGGCTATTAATATTTACTCCTATAAGCGTATATATATAGCGAAGCTATTAGTCTTAATTAAATAACTTTTTCTTTAAGAAATAGATAGAGATATAGGAGAGATATTAGATACTAAAGACTACGAGTTCTCTTGTCTAGAATAGTTCCTATACTTTATATATATAATCTAGCTCTCCTTAAAGAAGTTCTTTACTACTTTTAAAATTAAGCTAAGAAACGAAGAATAGGAATAATAGGACGAGAAGATAGATATAAACGCCTTATATTAGCTTAAAGTAGGAAGTCTAGCTACGGTTCTAATAAAGGTACTATATATTCTCCTTATAAAGTATATATAGTCGGTAAATATAGTTAGTAGAAGCTATACTAATAACTACTCTTTATAAAGTTCTATAAACTTATAGTTAAGGTAAACTCTAGTACTTAACGCTTCGAGAGTTTTATAGTACTATAGCGAAAGAGAATTATAGATCTATATCCGTACTCGAAATAGTATAAATAGTAGAAGAAGACGCCTAATAGAGTTTTGCGCCTAATATAAGATATAAAGACCCGTTAGAGCTTAACTACGATTATACTAATATATAGATAGATAATTTATTTACGTAGGACTACCTCTTTCTATAGAGTAAGCTACACTCCCTATATGTTTATTTTATCGAGAGAAAGCTAAGAAAACTCCCGTGCTTCTATATATCTTATAGGTCGCAACCTCGCTACCCTTATTCCTAAGTTCCTTTAGATAAAGATAGGTCTCTTAGAGTCCTCCGTCTTTATCGCTCTTTCCCTACTCTTTATTCTATTCCTTCGCCTTTAGTTCTTCCTTTATAAGAGAGAATTATTCTAGAGTCCCTTACTATATAAGCTATCTTACTATTACCTATAGTCCTCTTCTTATAGTAGTTAGGTCCTTCTAGTTTATAGATCCTATAGCTCTAAATAGGTATTGCCTTATACCTCTTATCTCTAGGTAAAACATATAGATATACTAAGGTGTTTTATAGCCTCTTCTATAGCTATAAAGTAGAGTATAGCTAGGCACTCTTCTCTTAGTAAGATACTATCTTATTCTAATATACTCTATTCTAATTAGGGTAATTATTATACTAATTAGTCTAGTTGCTCCCTTATATATAGTTACTATAGCTAGGCTATGCTTTGCTATATTCTATATAGGTAGGATATATCTAGCTATCCTTTCTTTCTTAGCTTACTTATCTACTTCTTAAGCTATTTCTTATTTATATTTTAGCTACTATGTCCTTAGGCTTACGTATTATAGTACCTCTATCTCTTATCTCTAGATTATAGCTAGGATCTCTTACTATTTAGTTTGTCCTAGGTTTATAAGTAAGGTATATTATCTTTATCTTCTTAGGGCCTAGAGTTTCCTTCTAATTTCTATATATCTAGATCTAATAAACTTATAGGCTTCTTAGTTATCCTACTTCTTTATAGCCTATTTTACTAGGTCCTAGGTATATAAGTATAGTAGAGGAATATTAGCTTCCTTCTATAATATAGCTATTATAACTAATTTATAGGCTCCTATAATTATCCTAAGTGCCCGTATTTAGACTTTCTTAATTAGGACGGTAAGGCTCCTAGTATAGCCTAAGGTATATTCTAGGTTAGACTAGACCTAATATCTAAAGGTAATAGCTAGCCTAATAATTATAGTATAGATATATCTAGCTTTTTAGAAGGATGCTCCCTATATAGACTTATATAACCTTTAGAGGGAGTGTATCTAGGTTGTCCCCTTTACTACTATCTACTTAATATATAGCCTCTATCTAAGCTTTATATCTACCTAAACTCCGAGGATCCTAAGAGATAGAGATAGTTCTCTATTAAAGCCCTATATTCTTACTATAGCTTTTAGATTATAGCTTCTACTTCTAGTAAAGTAGATAAGCTAGTACTTCTAGGGAGCAAACTCTACCCTATATCTCCTAGCCTATTCTTTATATTTCTAGTATACTACTTCTAGTTATTTATAGTTCTCCTCTATTATTATACTATAAGTTAAGATATTAGAGTTATCTATAAATCCTATTATAGTAGTATTTCCTAAGTATAGTATTAGTAGGAGTATAGAGGTAAAGAATAGGAATAGGATTAGTAATAGAGTTAATCCCTATAGGATACCTATATTCTATAGCCTTAGGTTGTCTATAAATGTGCCTAACCTAAGGTATATAGTTCTATCTTATAGGAATAATACTATAAACCCTATAATTTATTCTAGGAAACCTTTTATCGTTATATTATATAGGAGTCTCTAGTATAATACCTTATTAAATACACCTAAGATATCTAGATATAGCATTAATACTATAGCTCTTAGTTTGCTTTTCTAGACTATTCTAACCTACTCTATAACTAGGTTTAGAGCTAATATTATAGATCTCCCGGGCCTTGCTCTTATCTATTCTTTTAGGAGTAGTTTCTTGTTTTCTATTTCTTTAGAGATCTTCTTAGCGATTACTACTTCTAATACCTTAGCTATTATATTAAGTAGAGCTATTAGCCTATATGCTCCTAGTTTAGTATAGTCTAGCTTCTAGGGCTTCTTAATAACTACTATAATAGAGTGTTTCTATGCTCTTAGGTAGTATAATATTCTTATATATATATTAAAGAATCTTATAAGTATTAGTACTACCTAAGTCTTATATTCCTTAAGTATAATATTAGGTATCTAGTCTAGCCCTAGGGCTTTATTTATAGGTAACTTTTTAAGGATCTATTCTACCTCTTTAGTAGTAATATTAGAGTCTATATAAAATAGTTAGGGCGGGGTTATATCTTAGATGTCGCTTAAGTCTGCCTCTCTTAGCTCTAGGAAGAAGTACTAGGATAGGATCTCTACTTTGCTCTAGTTTATACATTCCCTATTGCCTTATAAGCTAGTAAGGTCTAGGAAATATACTAGTTAATGTCCTTAATATACTCCTTCTCTTGCCTACTTTACTATCTTCTAGATCTTACTTAGGTCTTCTATAATCTCCTCTTATAAGCTATCTTTATACTAGGTTCTTCTCCTTCTTAATTATATAGCTCCTTATATAGGAGGCCTATAAGTATTAGCTATAGTTATATTCTATAGGGTTGGCTCTCTATGTCCTTCTCTATTATTTAGTAGATCTAATAGCTTCTCTATATTCTCTTATCTATCCTATCTTTATATATATAGATAGCCTTACTAGTAGGACTTCCTATTTAGCTATAATCTAGATTATCTACTATAGCTTAGAGGCTATCTTATCTAGGTTATCCTTAGTTTAGAGTAGGTACTATATAATTAGCTAGATGTATTTGTCTACTAGCTTCTAGATGCGTTCCTAGTCTGCTATTCTCTATTATCTCCTCTTTTCCTCTACTCTAGGCTAAGTTTTAGTGCTAATTATAGTCTAGATTAGGAGATAGTTAAAGCTATATGTCTCTTCTAGCTTTGTTTTATATTCCTAGATCCTATTCTAGAGTAAGTAGCTAGCAAATACTAGGTTAAGAGTCTAGTAGCTAGCTATATATCTTTCCTATATAACTGTTCCTAGTTTAAGTATAAGGTATAGGTCTGCTCTTATAGTAATTTCTATTAGTTTGTCGGCTATATAGTATTAGCTCTAAGTAAGGTTGCCTCCCTATTATAGATAGTAGAGGTTAAAGTCTCTAACTACTAGGTGTTCTAGCTCTATTAGGCAGCTACTAGGCTATGTTATCTCTTAGAGTAGTATAAGAATCCTATCTTGTCTATAGCTTTTAGGCCTATATAGGTTATAATAGTTATAGATTTATATAGGGCCTCTATCTATCTAGACCTCTACTAATATTATGTCTCCTAACTAGTAAAGTATCGGTCTCTATATATCTATATATATTTAGTCTAAAATTAATATTGCTACCCTCGAGTTCTAGTATTCTAGGAGGATTATATAGTATCCTCTCCTTAACTTAGTTCTTCTATTTTAGGTATTAATCTATAGTTCCTATAGTGCTATAATTATTACCTCTATAGCGTCTAGTATTAGGGTCTAGGTAATGTTTAACCTATTTATATTCTATTATAGGACTATAAGGGTATAACTATTTATTAGAGTCTTAGGAGATAAGCTTAATTAGGTCTAGGTCTATGTCCTATTACGGATATTCTAGGTCTCCTTAGGTCTCTAGCTTATCTAAGTTAAGGAAGAAGTAATAGAGCTTATTGCTCTATTTTCTTCCTACTATTACGGCTATAGTTATACCTACTAGTCTGCCCTTATACTAGGTTGCGCCTTAGAATAGGTTTATAAGTAGGATTTTCTACTTTAGCTAGCTTTACTCTAGAACTAGTCTTAAGATCTAGGTAAGGTTAGATTCCTACTATCTAAGGAACTATATAGAGAAGTCTCTCGCCCTTGCTTTTATTACTACCTTAAAGCTATATTATATAGAGTATGCCTTATAGTCTCTCTTATAGTTACTATACTTAACCTTTATCTCTTTATAAGTATTAGTCCTATACTACTCTATATATTTTCTATATATGTCTTCTACTACTTTATAGTACTTAGTAATATAGCTAAATATATTATATTTTATATACTAGGTTATCCTTTACTAGGGGTAGTATAGTTCTATATTATACTATATAGATCTAATAGTAACCCCTTTTATATATATTTCCCTAGCTATATATTTGTTCTATACTACTAATACTACTAAGGAGATCCTAAGGTCTACTCTTACTTTCTTACTCCTTAGCTAGAAGGCCTTCTTAATCTTAATACTCTATAGGAACTAGGTTAGATTGTCTTACTCTATTTAGGCTTAGTTCTTCTTATCTTTAAGGTCCTAGCTAGTCCTAATACTATATACTAGGACCTAGGTAGTAGGTATGTCTATCTAGGCTCCTAGGAATATATTCCTAAGCTATAACTAGTCTTATTCTAACCTATGCTTTTTAGCTTTCTAGTATAGGATAACCTTAAGGTCCCTACTTAGAAGCTTCTATATAGCTTTAACCTATTATATTTCTAGTTTGTTTTTTAGCTCTTCGTAGCTAAGCTTCTTTACTATCTCTCTTTCTTCTTAGTTTCTTATCTTAATAGAGATAGTAACTACTACTTAAGGCTATAGCTTTAGTATTATATATATAAATTAGGCTATTTAGGCCTATATTTTTAAGATAGTAGTAGGTAGGGGTATGCGGCTCTAGAGTGTTTTCTAGATAGCCTAAATAGCCGAGGATTCCTCTTAGTCGAGGATATAGTAGAGTAGGGCCTATTAGGCCTACTAGAGAAGGAGAAGAGTAGTAGTTAAAGTAGAGGGTTAGGTAGAGTCGAGTTAGCTCTAGATCTACTTAGTAAGTATTTTAAGGTTCCTTCTAATAGTTAGTCTTAGTTATATAGTATTAGTAGTTTGTTTCTAGCCTATTAGGCTAGGTAGTTATTATAGGTAGATAGGAGCTACCTAGGAGTTAGAGATACGACCTCCTTCTCTTAGGCTCTCCTCTCTATCCTTAACGTTACGTCGCGTATTAAGGTAATCTATTACGTATTAGGAGGCCTCGAGGCCTCCCTTTGTCGTCGTCGTTGCCTACTAGAGCTCGTTTATTATCTTATACTAATATATAGTTCTTAACTACGAGATATTATCGACGAGTATATTAAGAACGAGGGTTAGCCTAAATTTAAGCTAACTACTATAGAATAGAAGAGGGTTAAATATATTATTAACCTTACTACTCCTTTTACTAAGGCTATAATATAGATCGGTATAATAAAGGGGCTAATAATATATCTCGTTCTTAGCTACTATAATATCTTATTCGATATTCTAGATATTATAGATAAGAAACTTAAATATAAAATATAATCCTAGTAAAAGAAGATTTATTCCGCTCTATAAGCTATATAAATAAAGCTCGAGAAGTATTATACTACTACTTAGAAGCGATTCGGCGATATATATAGTATTACGATTCTTCTTAATCTAGTAATAAAACGGGCGTTCTAGAACTACGAGGCGTTCTCTAGCGAGAAGCTCGATTCCTTCTTTAAGGATTACTACTAGTTAAAATTCTAGGTCGAATACGCGCGATATAAGCCTCTCGTAGCTACGTCCTAGTCTAGGCTATAAAAGGCCTTATACCGCTCCGTAATATTATTCGTAATAGGTCTCTATAGTAGATTAGATAGTAATAACTCCGACTTTAATTAAAGAGTATCTAGACGGCCGCGGTAGACTATATAGCCGTTAGCTAATTCGGACGAGGTATTTCGTTATCGTTACGCTAGATTTAAGGACTCGGCTACCTATTCTATAGAGTATCTACTCTCGTTATAGAAGATAATAGTATTAGAATATCTAGGTTACGCGCTAATAGCTTAGGATATCCTCTCTATTCTAGTAGCTAGAACTAGTTATAAGCGCGACTTTAGTATAGCGCGTTATTAGAGCCGATATAATCGGTTCTACGATCCCTCGACGTTTAGTAATATTATATACTATCGTTCTTAAGAGCGTAATATATAGTAATAGGCTCGGGATTCGCTTATAGAGGAGGCGCTACCGATATTAACTACGTTCGAGCCTTCGAATAATATAGTTAGTTAGTAGTAGGAGTAGCTAGAGGCGGATTAGGAGGCGTTAGTAAGTACTAAATAGAGTAACTTCGACTCGATTAGTAATAATAAGGAGGATATAGTACTAATATATCTTCGCCGTAGTACTTAGTAAAGGAAGTATTTGCTTTTACGTTATACCTATAGAGTAGAATAGACTTCGTAGTCGATATTATATATAGTATTTAATTCCGTATCTCGTAGTCGGCAAGTATAGTCGGTAGCCTTATTTTTCTCTATAACTATAGTCGCTACTTTAACTAGCGCTTCTAATATACTACTACGCTTAGTTCTATATATACGTATATTTAGTATTAGAGCAATCCTATTATCCTCGCGGCGACCTAGTTTTATTCCGCGTTATTAGACCTATCTTTTTAAACTTAGGTCTCTATAAAGACCTATATAGGAACTAGTAGTATTTAGACCCGACCTATCGATTTCGTATTAGGTCGGGTACTCTATCGATTTAAGTCTTAAGTTAGTTCCCTTAGGAACCGACCTAGACCCGGAACCGACCTAAAGTCGGGGACCTATTCTAACCTCTATTATTATCTAGTACCGTAGCTTTTAGTAGCTATATTCGCCGCTACTTAGTAGCCTTATTTCCTACGCGTAGAGGTAGTACTAATAGTAGTATATTAGTTTATTTATTTATTTATTTATTTATTTATTTATTTATTTATTCTATTTACGTACTTTAGAAGTCGAAGACTATATAGTACGAGTAGGCTTACTAGTAAGCCTAACTACTTTATTTACGAGAGAAAAGCCTCCTAAGCTAAAAAACTCTCTCCTTATTTGCTCTTATTCGCGTTAAAATATATATTATAGGCCGATGCCTAAGAATTCCTAGAATTTCTATAGTAGTATACGCTAAGCTTTCCTAGCTAAGCCTTATATATATAGAAATAATTTAGAATCTAGAAAGATTAGTAGTATTATAGTCTAAGTTATATAAGTAGATAGGTAGAGTTATATAGGCCTTTATACCTATTTAGAGTAATACTTAGGGCCCTTAGTCCTAAGTAGTAGGTTATTCTAGTTAAAAAGAGTCTACTTTTATCCCTTTTCTCTAAGGCTTCTTATTATAGTTTAAATAGTATTTCTTAAGCTAGAGTAGTTACTTCTTCTTCTATCTATTTATTCTTTCTTTTTATTTCTTTACTTCTCTTTCTATCTCTCTCTTCTCTCTCTTATATTCTAGTTTATATCGTTTTAGTTTAGTAGTTATTTTAGTAGTTTTAGTACGACTATAGCGAGGGATTATCTTATTTTGCCCTATACTTTACTAGCGTACTTTAGGAGTACCTATTTCTATCTACGGCCGCGTAAAGATATATAATAGGACTTCGTAGATAGTAGTATATTAGTATCTATATTAGAATATACTTATAGAGGAGGGCTTAAGTTAAACTTTATATTAGAGTTCGCTTAGAAAATAAAAGAAGGTATTAAGTAGTATAAATAAAGATATTAAAGAGTTAGAAGGAGCGAATAAATAAAGATACGAGAGATAAGAGTAGAAGTAGATAGGAGTACTAGAAAATTATATACGACCGCTAGAATATATAGGCCTATAAAGGGAGGTTAGAGTTTAATAGCGCTATATAGTAGAACTATATCGTATTCTACTACTATATCGGGACACGCCTACTAATTTTTACTTAGTAGAAGTTACGGTTACGCGAACGCTATAATCGCTCTAGCTACTCTATAGAATATAGTAATAGACGTAAATATTTACTATAGTATAGATTATATCTAAGTATTATATAGATAATATCGACTATAGTATATATATTTTAATATTCGAAGTTCTTTACGAATATATAAAAGACTATAGAAGAGAAAGTACTAGACTTACTAGTACTCTATAGTATTACTAGTTAAGTAGTCGTAATATAGTAGTAGAATAGAAAAATAAACTCTTTAGCCTACTTTTATATCGAGGAACTAAGTTATTATAATAGATAGATTAATCTTATTACCGGTCTACCTCTTTATCTAGAGTAAGCAGCTTTGCTCTAGTATTATATAAAAGGGAAAATTCTATAAAAAACCCCTTATCTTCCTCTTTATATTTATAGTTAATAGTTACTTCTTCTATCTTGCTTTTCTTTAAGTAAAATTAAGCTCTCTTATTACTTTGCTCTCCTTCTAGACTCCTCTTTATCTCCTTATTCCTTTATAGCTTCGTTCTTTCTTATTAATCTCTTCTCTAGCTAGAGAGAACTAGTTTAATAATCCCTCTTAGATTAGCTACCTAGCTATAGCATTAAGGCCTCTTAGTATTAAGTATATATCTTCCTATAAGCTAGTTCCTACTACTATAAATAGCTAATATCTATTACTCTAATAGTTTTAGTAGGATATATAAATATACTTAGTATCCTAGATACCTTAGTTATATAAGTATATTAGAATAACTCCTAGGACTCTCCTCTTTATTAGATATACTTTAAGTCTAATATGTCCTATCTTAATTAAAGTAATTATCGTACTTATAGGCCTTAGGGCCTCCTTATAAATCTCTTTAGCCCTAAATTATCCTACTATAGCCTATACTACTAGTTGCTCCCTTATTATACCTCTCTTTTATTTAGCCTTCTCCTATTCTTAGTTTTATCTAGTAAGCTCCTACTAGTTCTTAACTCCTATCCTTATCTAAGGTAGCCTCTAGCTTAAAGTTATCTCCTAAATTTCCTATACTCTTATCTTATATTACCTATTATACTAGTTGCCTCTTCTCCTTACTTTTTATTCTCTTTAAATAATTTCTTTATATACTTACTTAATATACTAGTAGGTTAAGTTGTCTGCTTTATTCTTTATATATTATCTAGTAAGGTCTTAAGTATAGAGCTAGATTAGAGAGATGCTTGCTTCCCTTTAAAGGACTATAGCTATAACTAACTTATATATACTTATAATATTCCTTAGAGCTTAGTTCTAGACTTGCTTAATTAGTTTAGTAAGGCCTTTATTATATTCGCTTATTCCTTCTAGGTTAGACTAGGTTTAGTATCTATATACTAGGGCTAGCCTAATAACTATAGTATAAATATGTCTTGCTTTCTTAAATAATACTCCTTAGGTAGACTTATATAGCCTCTATAGGGACTAGATCTAGTATATGCCTTTCTTAGCTACTTTCTTAATATATAGGCCCTACTTAAGTTTAGTATCTACCTAAACTCCTAATAGTCTTAGAGATAGGATAGGTTTACCTCTAAAGCTAAGGATCTAGACTATAGCCTAGAGGTTATAGTTCTTTCCTTTTATAAAATAGATAAGCTAATACTTTTATAGTATAAAGGCTACTTTATATCTTATTACCTACTCTATATATTTATTATAGGCTTTCTCTAGTTATTTATAGTTCTCCTCTATAAATATACTATATATAAGGATATTAGAATTATTAATAAACTCTATTACTATAGTATTACCTTCTTAAAGTAATAGGAGAAGTATAGATATAAAGAATAGGAATAGAATTAGTAATAGTATTAATCCTTAGAGGATTCTAGTATCTTGCTTTCTCTTCTAGTTTATAAATTCTCTTAGCTTAAGGTAAGTTATCCTATCTTAGAGGAATAACTAGATAAACCTAATTAGCTAGTCTAGATAGCCCTATATCCTAATATTATAAAGGAGTCTCTAGTAGGACACTTTATTAAATGCCCTAGATATATCTAGGTAGAGCATTAAGGCTACTACTCTAGGCTTAGCTTTCTAGATTATCCTAACTTATTTAGTAATAAGGTTAAGTACTATAATCGTAGATCTTCCTAGTCTTATACCTATTTATAATTCTAGTAGTAGGCCTCTCTCTTCTACTACTTTAGATATTCTCTTTATAACTACTACTTTTAGCACCTTAGCTAGAGTATTAAGAAGTGCTATTAGCCTATATACTCCTAGCTTAGTATAGTTAGGCTTCTATAGCTTCTTAATAACTACGGTAATAGAGTATTTAAATAGCTTTAGGTAGTATGCTTAGCTAATATAGGCTATAAAGAGCTTAGCTAGGAATAGTATAATCTCCTATTAATATTTCTTAAGTAGTATATTCTAGATCTAGTCTAGGCCTAGATAGTATATAATTATATACGTTCCTACGAACTTATATAAGATAGGTAGATAAGGCCTACCTATACTTTCCTACTTATAGGCTTCGACTTTTACTATAAGTAGCTTACTATATACCTCCTTACTTCGAGAGAGGGATTCTAAGCTAAAATCCCTACTTTACGCTCTATATCTTATTTGCTCCTTAAGCTTTAGTTATACTCTTTTAGGCTCTAGCGAACTAGAGAGTAGTTGCCTCTCTTCTAAAACTAATATACGTATCCGTCCTCTCGGGCTAAGTAGATAGTATCTTAGTCGCTACTATTACTTACTATACTCTAAGAGAATAACTCCCTTTACGTTACTATACTATATCTCTTTAGCTATAGCTAGCTATATCTCGTAGGCTTGCTTAGGCTCCTACTCTTAGCTAGGTAGTAGTATACTTGCGTTTCTACCTACTAACTAATATATTATCTCCTTCTTACTCTCTTATACCTTATACCTTTCTCCTTCTTATCCCGAGTGCCCTCTTTAGCTCGCCTCTCTATATCTCTATTACCTACTTCTTTATATAGGCCTTCTTAGGTTTCTAAGCTCTTCTAGGTAGCTACTAGACTAGGTATCCCTCTTTATAAGGCTATACCTTAGGTAAAACTCTCCTACTCGTACTTAAGTAATTAATAGGCCCCTACGAGCTTTATAGCGTTACTCCGAGCTCTATTGCCTACTAACTAATACTTTCCTTCTAGCTCTTCTACCTAGGCTCTTCTAAGTATATAGCGTATTTGCTTCTAGCCTTAATAATACGTTCGCTCTTCGATTCTTCTTAAAACCTTTAGGAGATAGGTATTCTAGATCTAGGAGCTATATATTAGGTAACTTATTATCCTTTTAGCTCTAAATACCCTTAGCTAAGGATTCCTCCTATATATTAGAGGTATCCTATCGATACCTAGGAGTTCTATAGCTCTTTTATATACTTACGATCGAGCGGACCTATTTCTAATATAAGTAGGTCGTCGTCGGATAGTTTTCGTACCTGTTTTAGTAGTAGTCCTCTATTTAGAGTAGTCTTAGCGATACTATACTAGATTTCGTACTCTACTACTCCGCTTTACTATACTATATACTTTACTAGTACGGTCGAGTTACGAGCTCGACTGCCTATTTCTACCTACGGCCGCGTAGAGGCGTGTAATCGGTCTTCGTAGGCAAGTTATTATAATAGTAGAAGAGAAAAAATAATTATTAATACTATTTTAATACTAAGAAAAGAAGTAGTTATTAATAGTATAGGCTAAGAAGTAACTATCGACGCCGAGGAGACTAGTAGTCGTTAATAGTATAAACTAAGAAGTAATCGTCCGCGCTAAGAAAACGAGTAGTTATTAATAGATAGATTAATCTTATTGCCGGTCTACCTCTTTATCTAGAGTAAGTAGCTTTGCTCTAGTATTATATAAAAGGGAAAATTCTATAAAAAACCCCTTATCTTCCTCTTTATATTTATAGTTAGTAGTTACTTCTTCTATCTTATCTTTCTTTAAGTAAAATTAGGCTCTTTTATTGCCTTGCTCTTCTTCTTAGACTCCTCTTTATCTCCTTATCTCTTTATAGCTTCGTTCTTCTTTATTAATCTCTTTTCTAGCTAGAGAGAACTAGTCTAATAATCCCTCTTAGATTAGCTACCTAGCTATAGTATTAAGGCCTCTTAGTATTAAGTATATATCTTCTTATAAGCTAGTTCCTACTACTATAAATAGCTAATATCTATTACTTTAATAGTTTTAGTAGGATATATAAATATACTTAGTATCCTAGATACCTTAGTTATATAAGTATATTAGGATAACTCTTAGGACTCTCCTCTTTATTAAGTATGCTCTAAGTCTAATATATCCTATCCTAATTAAGGTAATTATCGTGCTTATAGGCCTTAGAGCCTCCTTATAAATCTCTTTAGCCTTAAATTATCCTATTATAGCCTATACTACTAGTTGCTCCTTTATTATACCTCTCTTTTATTTAGCCTTCTCTTATTCTTAGTCCTATCTAGTAAGCTCTTACTAGTTCTTAACTTCTATTCTTATTTAAGGTAGCTTTTAGCTTAGAGTTATCTCCTAAATTTCTTATACTCTTATCTTATATTGCTTGCTATACTAGTTACCTCTTCTTCTTACCTTTTATTCTTTTTAAGTAATTCCTTTATATACTTACTTAATATACTAGTAGGTTAAGTTATTTACTTTATTCCTTATATATTATTTAGTAAGGTCTTAAGTATAGAGCTAGATTAGAGAAATGCTTGCTTCCCTCTAAAGGACTATAGCTATAACTAACTTATATATACCTATAATATTCCTTAGAGCTTAGTTCTAGACTTGCTTAATTAGTATAATAAGGCCTTTATTATATTCTCTTATTCTTTTTAAGTTAAACTAGGTTTAGTATCTATATACTAGAGCTAGCTTAATAACTATAGTATAGATATATCTTACTTTCTTAAATAATACTCTTTAGGTAAACTTATATAGCCTCTATAGGGACTAGATCTAGTATATGCCTTTCTTAGCTACCTTCTTAATATATAAGCCCTACTTAAGTTTAGTATTTACCTAAACTCTTAGTAGTCTTAGGGATAGGATAGGTTTACTTCTAAAGCTAGGGATCTAGACTATAGCCTAGAGGTTATAGTTCTTTCCTCTTATAAAATAGATAAGCTAATACTTTTATAGTATAAAGGCTACTCTATATCTTATTACCTACTCTATATATTTATTATAGGCTTTCTCTAGTTATTTATAGTTCTCCTCTATAGATATACTATATATAAGGATGTTAGAATTATTAATAAACCCTATTACTATAGTATTATCTTCTTAAAGTAATAGGAGAAGTATAGATATAAAGAATAGGAATAGGATTAGTAATAATCCTTAAGGGATTCTAGTATCTTGCTTTCTCTTCTAGTTTATAAATTCTCCTAGCTTAAGGCAAGTTATTCTATCTTAGAGAAATAACTAGATAAACCTAATTAGCTAGTCTAGATAGCCCTATATCCTAATATTATAAAGGAGTCTCTAGT
This sequence comes from Cercospora zeina, assembly GCA_022702355.1. NCBI lineage: Eukaryota > Fungi > Ascomycota > Dothideomycetes > Mycosphaerellales > Mycosphaerellaceae > Cercospora > Cercospora zeina. The sequence goes on from JAKLWX010000005.1 coordinate 2,574,216, forward strand.
AGGATACTTTATTAAATACTTTAAATATATCTAGGTAGAGTATTAAGGCTACTACTCTAGGCTTAGCTTTCTAGATTATCCTAACTTATTTAATAATAAGATTAAGTACTATAATCGTAGATCTTTCTAGTCTTATACTTATTTATAATTCTAGTAGTAAGCCTCTCTCTTCTACTACTTTAGATATTCTCTTTATAACTACTACTTCTAGCACCTTAGTTAAAGTATTAAGAAGTGCTATTAGCCTATATGCTCCTAGCTTAGTATAGTTAGGCTTCTATAGCTTCTTAATAACTACAGTAATAGAGTATTTAAATAGTTTTAGGTAGTATACTTAGCTAATATAAGCTATAAAGAGCTTAGCTAGGAATAGTATAATCTCCTATTAATATTTCTTAAGTAGTATATTCTAGATCTAGTCTAGGCCTAGAGCCTTCTTGCTCGAGATCTTTTTAAGTATTATAAAGACCTCTCCTTTAAATACCTTATCTTCTATCTAGAACTAGGCTAGGAGGTCTATATTTAGGATATCTTTTAGGTCTACTTTAACTAGTAGTAGGAGGAAGTAGTCTATAAGTATTCTTGCTTTCCCTTCGTTTATATAACTATCTTAGTATATACTACTACTTAATATAGGAAATTATAGTAGTATATATCCTTATTATACTTTTTCTCTTACTTATCTTACTAGCTTCTATATCCTACTTAGGTCCTTAGTAATCTTACTAACTATTTGCCTCTAGGATATATTTATTACCTTCCTAACTAGCTTGTTCTTCTTATAGCTAGTATCTAGGTAGTGTCTATAGTTCTCTTTAGACTTTATAGCCTTCTAGGCTCTTCTTACTACCTTAGTAGCCTTAATTACTTTACTATACTCTACTAGCTATTCTGCCTTTATATATTATAATAGCTCTATATATAGGACTGCCTCTTTTACTACCTCCTAAAGGGCTTTCTAGAGAGCTTATACTACCTTATCTAGCTCTTAGTAGTTCCTAAGTAGTAGTAGCTCTAGCTTCTCTATAGCTTTTTAAACCTTCTACCTTACCTTCTCCTACTTTACTTTTATCTATTATAGTCTTAGGCTCTAGTTTTTCTAGTATAGGTTTATAGGCTAGTCTATAATAGTTAGAATTAGGATATAGTCTAATCTAAATATATTATTAGCTATTACCTTATAGCTCTATAGTCTCTATTAGATAGCTTAGCTAGCTAAGATTAGGTTAAGTATTTAGTAGCTAGAGTTATATCTCTCCTATATAATAGTTCCTAGTTCTAGTAGGAGATATAGGCCTACCTATATAGCTATCTAGATAAGGGTGTCTGCTATATTATATTATAACTAGACTAGGTTTCCTCCCTATAGTAGGTAATAGAGATTAAAGTCTCTAACTACTATAGTCTTACTTATAGCTGCTTCTTAGGCCTCTTAGATAGCTATTTCTAGCTATATAAGTATGCCTATTATATTATAGAATTTAGGGCCTAATAGGTTATAGTAGTTATAGATAGTAATAGGTTTCCCTTAGGTTATTACTATAATAGAGAGAAGGTCTCCTAACTAGCTATCTATAATGTCCTACTTTAATATATCTAGCTCTTCTAATACTAAGAATATAACTCTTAGGTACCTATTCGTTAGAAGGACTTAGTAGTAACCCTTTTTTGTTTTAGTTTTCCTATTTACTAGGTTAATTTATAGTTCTTATAGTGCTATAATCTAGGTAGTTCTTAGGTCTAAGCTATTTACTAGTAGTGCTTAGGTAGTAAGTATATAGTTTATATTATATTAGTAGATCTATAAGTTGTATCTATTTATCTTATTTAGTTATAATAGTCTTCTTTAGCTTAGCTCCCTCTCCTTATTAGGCCTTTTATATACTCTTAGCTTATATATATATTAGGAGCTTATTTATCTACCTCTTACTATTTATAATAGTAGAGTTAGATCCTAATAGCTTTCCTAATAGCTTGTTCTATCTTACTTAGCTATCTTATAGTACTTCTTTAGCTTAGAGCTATTCTACTAGGCTTATTAGTTTCCTCTTCTTATTAGTTACTATAGTAAATCCTTCTTTATTATAGGTTAGTTATACTAGAGTTTACTTTCCTCTAAAGAACTTTAAGAATGTTTTAGCCTTAGCTATTACTACTTATTTATATTTATATATTCTTATTTATACTAGGTAGTCTCCTTTATAGTTATAGTATTTCCTCTCTTATATAGTATAATTAAATGTTTTATAGTTTATAAAGTAGGCTCTATATCTGTCCTTAGCTTCTTTATAGTATATAGTAATATATTTAAACTTATTATACTTTATATACTATATAACTCTTTATTATAAGTAGTAGATTTCTATTAGATAGAAGTTTGCTTTAATAATAAATCCTTTTTAAGCTATAGCCCTTACTATTTGCTTATCCTAGAACTTAATAACTATTATAGAGTATCTCTAGCCTTCTCTAGCTTTAGAGCTCTTTATTTATATAGCCTACTTAATTCTTATATTTAAGAACTATAAGATATTCTCCTCCTTTATTATTTTAATATACTCCTTAGCTCTAGTATCCTAGTTTGCTCTAACTTTATATATAAGTACTTTATATAGATATTTAGCAACTTAGGCTCTAGGCTAGGCTATATATATCTAATCCTAGTTCTCCTCTAGCTTTACTCTTTCTTACTCTCTATAGAGGAGTACTTTAAAGTCCCTACTAGATAGCTTCTAGACTATAGCTACCTACTAGATTCTAAGCTTTGCTCTAATTTCCTTCCTACTTATTCCTCTAATCTTATCTCTTTCTTCCTATATGCCTATCTTAATTATAATTACTATAGTTACCTAAGGTATTATCTATATTAGAGTCTAGATTTAGGCTACCTTTTAGGCCTATAATTATCCTTTATTATAGCTATTTAGCTTCTTCTAGAGGGTTCTCTAGATATTCTAGAGGGTAGAGGAGATAGCTTAGGTCTAGGCCTAATAGAGAAGAGCTTATTAGGCTCTCTAAAGAAGAGAAAGGAGAGAGGAGTTAGAGTAGTTATAAGGAGAGTTAAGGGCTTTTTAAATAGTTTCTATAAGGGTTATTAGGTTCTTTTAGAGCTAGGTGCTTACTATATTAGTCTTTAGTAGTATCTTCTAGCTTTAAGGGCTAGTTTAGTAGTTTCTAAGAGGTTATCGCTATCCTTAGGTTCTAAGGTTACTAGCCTCTTCTCTTTTAAGCGCTATAACCTCTCCGAAGTTCTTCTATCGCTCTAGATAGATAGTCGTATACTATAAGGCCTTAAGGCCTCCTAGTAGCTAATTCTTTGCCTACTAGAGGTATATGTTTTTTTTAATCTAGTCGTTAATAATATAAGCTAAGAAGTAGCCGTTAGCTATAATATATACTAGAAAAGGCGCGAGCGCTAGCTTAAGAAAGAGTATTAGATTAATAAGTAGTTATAGATAACGCGTAGAAGGTTTATTCGTCGTAGAATCTATCTCTATTATCTTAATAATAATAATAGTCGCTATTAAAAGAGCTAAATAAACGCGTTAGATAGTAATTATAGTAAAGATAGTAGTAAGGTTAGTAGTAGCGAGATTAGTAGCGGCGGCGGCAGCGAATTAGAGGTAGAATAAAGGCGTACGATAACGAGAGGTATTAATTAAGAAGATAGCGTATTCGAACGATTTAGTACGTATTAGTAATAGTAAGGTAGTTAGGGAAGGTATATAAGAAATAGTAGTCGGTAGAATTGTTTACTATGGCGCGTGCTGCGGAATTAATCGGCTCCGCTATCGCGGAGATTAGCTGGCCCCACCTCTCCTCCTAATAAACACTCCCGCTACCAGCCCGTTCGCTCCTGCTTCCCCTCAGCTCGGAGCTGTCCAGAACATATGCATCGGAGTTGCTTCCACACACCCACCGCCACAGCCTCAGTTTAACCGTGCATGCATACACATGCTGCAAGCTGCGAGTCATGGCCCGGGCGTACCGAAAGACAAATCCAATATTCTGTGCTTGACACTGCATGGACACCGAGACTAATCGTTATCACCATAACTATTCCCTATCACAGAGGATACCGCATAGTCGTTGGAGCTAGAGGGCCTACACTTCCCCATACTCAAGCACGGAGGCCGCTGTTGGCAACAGCACCATCATTCTACACCTCATCTCGGGTCGTTTGACGCATGAACGGCCCTTGGAACCTTACGCCAGCGGCTTGACCGCCACATGAACGGCTTCTGGGACGTGAAGAACACCCTTCGGATGCTAAATTTCAGAGTGACCATTGAACATGACGCAGATGGGAGTGCATGGGCCACCAGGAGTAGGTGTGTGTAGTGGTACACCACTCATCCATTGTCGTTCGACGAGTGATGGCGGACTGCCTGTAAAGATAGTCGTCATCTTGAGATGATTATCATCGATAGGGTGAGGGACCATCACAGTGGATGTCGTTGTTACTGTCTTCTGGGCACCATGTCTGTGCTGCTGCGGCGGAAGAGGATGTTTGTGCTGGACATGCCTGGCCTGAGTGGTACTCATACCATCTGATGTCTGCATGTTGACGATGAATCGGAAAGGGTTTACCGGTGGCTGGGTTTTCGAAGATAAATACTCAATTCTCAATAGACTAGCTATCGTGAACAACTTCCCTTTGAACCCGCTGTCACTACACATCATACCACACCGCCGCATAACCCCAACTTCCAACTTGAAACGCACACATGCACGCCACCAACTCAATCCTCAAACGGCCAATGGCACTCGCGTCTCCCAAGGCGTACACTTCACATACTGCCTCGCCTCAATCCTATTAGGACCAACCTGCGTCGTCGCAGTCGGCACGTCCTCCACCCCAACCTCCTCCCCCACCACGACCCCCTTCTCCCGCCAATCCCCACTACAATCACACACATATTTCTGACAAATATGTCTCGGATCAATAAACGTACAAACAAGTCTACAATCCGGTTCCTTCTTCTTCTTCTTCTTCTTCTTCTTCTTCTTCCTCTTCTCCTCTCTCCCCTCGACCGACACAGCAGCAGCCTGCACCCCCCAACCAACCCTCTCCGGCAACCCCGAAGCAAAAAGCATCAAAACACCCAATCTCCAATCCACCATTCCAGCCGTGAAACCACCAGCAAGAACCGCAAGGACGCGATCTTGAGGCGCGAGTTTGGTGAGGCCGGAAGCATAACCTGGCGTAGAAGAAGCAGGAGGGTGGGAAGGAAGTCTCCTAGCCAGATCCTTGCCGCCGATGCGAGAATGGTGATTGCAGCTGCTGTCGACGGTTTCGGAGAAGCAGACCCCGCTTGGTGAGAAAGGAGTGCAGACGGGGCCGCATTCGTCGTCTCGGGCTTGCAGGGTGGAAGTGGAGAGGTGGGCGAGTGGGTCCACGGGGTCTCCCTCGTTGGAGGTTGCGGAGGTTTGGAGGGAGGATTTGACGATTGGGCGTTGAATGGGGATTGTAGAAGCCGACGAGACAAAAGTGTCAGCTACGGTGGTGATGGAGGAGGAGGAGTCTGGTGGCTTTTCAGCTGTAGCTGCCAGGAGTGACAGACTGCCGAGGACGCCGAAAACGGAGGTGAGGAATTTCATGTTGGATTGGGGTGAAGAGTCTAAGTCGGTCGAGGTATGCCAGTGAGGGACGAGAGACAAGTCGATGCAGAGTCTGGAGTCAGGTCAGTACGTTGCGCCACTGATATACCTGCCTCCCGCCGAGCCACAAAGTCCAGTGAAGGATGCGACGTTCGAAAGCAAACATTTGGGACATCACTTTGTGGCACTCGTTAGGCATGGAATGATGTTGTATTGGTTTCAACTTAGGTATACGACAGCACAAGCCCATTCGATTCCGGTCATTAGGTGGCATATGTCAACGAAGCATCAACAGGATAGCGCCTCTCCAAGTTACGCCACAAAACCTGCTCGTTCCCTTCACTGTCCCACCACCAGTCTAGAAATTTGAAGACCAAAGGCGTACATTCTCTCATCAGTCAGCGTCAAGATTTGTCCAATGAGGACGTCAGACCCAGTAAAAGTCATCGTCTTGTGAAAAGACCAGTCCATCGTCGTAATGCCCCAGGAAGTGATCATCGGCATCGAGTGTCGGCTCTTCACTGCGCGAGGAATTCGATGAGTACAGCTTGTCGTCACCAGGAGCGACCCTTGCCAATCGACCGGCACCACGTGCATCCTCGTCTTCCCTTTCGGTGGCCGTTGCGGTAAGTGGCATGGAGGTCGTAGATGATGCCGTAACCTCGTTCTCGTCCCCCATCGTCGACCAATTAACCCAATCGTCATTGTCGTCAGTCGCTTCCTTCTCTTCAACCAACTCGGGAGCTTCGATGCAGTCGCGACACCAACAATTCTCAACGTGGCCCATGGAAAGGAACGTGTTCAAGTCGCACGGGCTTTGCGGACGACTCTTAGGCAGTGGCGCTTGGTCTGGTCGGAAGAGGTCTTGCTCGCTCGCGAAATGCTCAGTCGATCTGCTCATCTCGTCGCGGTACACTGTCCCAGATGATGAGGTATGAGTATACGTTGGCAGGCATGCGCCGGCTGCCAGCGTGTGCAACATGGGTGAAGAAGGAGTATACGGTGGTAGCTCGCAGCATGGCGTTCTCGAACGTGGTGTAGCGAAAAAATCGGCGAGGTAAATTGCGGATTGGATCAGATCCTGCTGGTTGATGGACGGCGGGTATACAGCCGGCTCATTCGCAATCCCAGTGAGACGGTTGGGTTGCACATGCGGGATCTCGTTGTTTGGAAGCTCATACGGCTGTTCATTAACGGGAAAAATTGGAACGCCGCCACAGTCATTCGAGTCGTCCCAGCTTGTCAGTAGCTTGTGCGGCGGTTGATCATCTCTGCCAGACTGATCATCTCCGAGAGCTCGATCCTGGCTGAGGATCCGCCACAAGTTGGCAGCACTCGACAACGCTGTAAGCTCCTCTGGTGGCTCGGAGGTACAGCACTGCAGTTCGGCAATGTGATTGTCTTTGGAAGCAACCGGTGTGTTTCCTTTTTGATCGCACGTATCTCGCTGACCGGCGAACGTAGGGGGATCTGCACATGGCATTGTCCAAGCCGAAGACTTCGGATCTTGCGTTTGTTGATCTGAGAAGTGCAGTCTGCAGCCAGAGGGCGGCAGCCTGACAACCGGAGCAGACACAGAAGTCGTCAAGGGTGGAAAGAATCGCGAGCTTTTCCTGGGCTGGTACGTGCGCGATGGGCGCCAGATTTGGATTTTTTTATCCTCGGGAGGTTCCTTCTGTTCAGGAAGGCTTGAAAGATCGGTGAACCTTGGGACTTCTCCGTTCCAGCCACCGCCCTGCATCAAGGACGGGATGAAAGGACACCATTCGGGCACCTGAGATTGAGCAGACCGTGGGGTGAAGGGAATAGCTGACCTCGGTGCGGACAAATAAGGCAAGTCTTGGAATGCGAGTTGCCCAAAGTCAAGGGCAGGCAGCTGCGGTGGAGTTGGAGGAATCTGACCCCACGATGGCCAAGTGAAGGTGAGGCTTGGCTTGGGGGGCTCCGGCGTCGCAGTGATCGCTGGCAAGGGTGTAGAATTGGCTTTGACATCGGCCAAAGCTTGGTCAATGTCTCTGGAGAGCTGTTCGTCCAGTATTTGGGTGATCAACCTTCTTCTGTTCCGTCTGGCATCTCGACGCTTTTTGGCTTCTTTTGTTCCTCTGCTATTTCTCACACGTCGATGGTGTCCAGAAACGTGGTACTCACGGTCTCGAGGCATAGTGGGGGCGGGAACCGCCAACGTTGAGAAGCGGTTGCCTGTCCGTCGATCAGTACATGGTCTGCTGTGACCACGTGGAGAGGAACTCACTGGAGTGACCGCAGGCATGGTGGATGCTCAAATCGAGTCCGCCATTCATTGCATCGGACGCCGCGGAGGGACACTCACGTCGACGTCGGTGCAGGCTGGGAGGCACATCGCGGTGATTCGAGGCAGACAAGTTGCGAAACATGTCTGGGAGATGGAGACGGGCGTGTCTCTTCTGCTGTGCTGTAGGGATATTGACCGCAACCGAGAAGCAATGGGCGTGCTGTGTTTGCGGGCAAGGTAGGCGGCTCAGGGTGATATGTTGAGAGTACTAGGGATTTGTTGTTTCGGCTGGTAGGTTGCAACGAAAGAGGGTCGAGTAAGGACACTTCGGCAAGCCGAATATGCCGTGCGGGAGGAGCATATCAGCTGTCCATATCGCTCTTGCGCCTCCGGTATAGTTGCGGCATTCAGTAGGAACGATGCACCTTTATGTAGTTAATAATGGCGAGAGCTGCGCCATTCTTGCGACTTTTCCTGCTGTTCGGCGGTGACGACATGATACTTGCCAGCAATCATACATGTGCGTGTAGTCCATAATGCTCTTGACGCTGACATGAGCGCACAGCATACCGAACCAGATATTTGACTGAGACTAGTTCTCTTCTGCGAACTGTCAACGAGATCTTGGGCGCTTACTACCATTGCTCAAATCCGTACCAGACGCGCCCCGCCTCGAACCATGTGGCTTTGTGACTCAACGAACATGCTACAGGACTCAAAGGACAGCTGAGGCTTCTGTGCGACGGCTGTCAGATGCCGGACTGTATTTTGCATGAAGCAAAGGCTGTTCCTAAGCGGGTCATCGTGCCATCCATGGTACAAACCTGGACAGCATGGATGAATGGTCCCTCAGATAATTCGAATAGTTGATTGAAATGGCCCGAGGTAAGGCAACCCGACAGCGCTTGATCTGCTTCGATTCCTGGAAGTCGTGGCGCATGGTCCTGGTTGCGGTGAGTACTGCAGTAGCAGGTCAGACTACGCGGGAGCCCTGTCCAAGCATTGTAAGTGTGCTTTGCAAGGCGTGTAACGATCCACCATTGCCCATACCAGCGGTGGTGTGGCGACAGGGACTGTCTGATGACGGCGCGTGGAAGTGAAGTCGCTGTGTCCGGCAAAAGTGAGAGTGATTGATGATTATTCATCCGCATGCGGCGCTTTGGTGCTGGAATGCTCGGGATGACGCCAGACTCCACCAAAGTTTGAACAAGCGGAGAAATGAGTAACCACTACCGCATTGCCGGTCCTCTCTCCCACACAACTCTCACTTCCTTCTGTGAAGTGAACCTGCCACGTGCAGTCGTCCTGCCACCGGCGCTCCAGGAGTTTTCAACTACTGATCAACACCCAGCTCCTGGGGTCGCCCATCAACGACATCATCGGCCGCGGCGGAAAACTGGCCGGCAAACAGCAACCACGGCCATTTTGCAAGTGCTGTCACTCTGCTCACCATGACGCCGCTGCAGAATGGCAATGTCGTCCACGGCCCGAACGGACACCGAGCGACGCGCAGCACTGGTCGCGTGCTGCCTGCCATCCCACTCGCCCTCAGCAAGCCGAAGCAGCAGCAGCATGTTCGGACATCGGCCCAGAAGAATGCAGCTGCGAAGGCGAGCACTCCGGCATCCGTTTCGCCACCAAGGTCCGAAAAAGGTCGGAATGGGGAGACGGAAGCAGAGGCGGTGATGAAGGAGGCACGAGGGTTGGAGCACCCGCCGGCAGCGGGAGCACTGCAAGAGCAACAGCCAGAGGAGAAGGAGAATCACAATTACGCTCGACCATCAGCAGAGACACCCGTGTCGCGAGGAAGTGGCGCTGCGTCACTATCTAACGGAGCTACGCCGGAGCCTGTGTCGAGCGGAGCGCCTTCTCATGTCACTCCCCTTACAAACGGCCACGCTCCTGCCTCCAGATCCACCGGCCCGAACAGCCCAGCATCTGGACGAAGACCGGTAGACCGATTTGACATGCGGCAGATTCGCACGGAGCTGCCGCCCGCTTTCATACCATCTGGAGAGCAGCACACTCCGCTGTCTGCAGCATCAATGCAATCCCGACCACCCACTTTGTACCGCGGACATCCCGTGCACCCGAGTGCTGGCAGCATTGTGTTTGGTGGAAATGAGTCCTCTGGATCATCACCAGCGCCCCCGCCAGGCATGGGCTCGGCCTTCATGCCACCTCCGTCCGTCCCGCCGCAAGCACAAAACTACAAGCATGCGCATTATGCTTCAGAGCCGCCTCAGCGCGTTCTAAACGGAACTGTGCCACCCTCGCAGTTCGCTCCTCGCCAGGGATTCGCTCCGCCGCAACATTTCAACCATCCTCCCCCGCAGATGCCCTCCCGTTACCCAACGAGAGGAGACTTTACGCCCAATGGAGTTGTCGCTGCGAATGGCTATGGACCACGATCGCGTTCTGGCTCGCATGCATCATCACGAGCGGGCATCGATCTGCAATCGCCCATTGGGCTCGACCAAAGCATCGATAGTGCTCAAGCAATCTACTCCGACCACAAATCTTCTTACGGAGGCAGGAACATTCCACCTCCTTTCCCACACCAGCTGGGTCCTCCACCACCAAACTTCCCCAATCCAGAGATGGCAGCTGGCTTGGAGAATGCAGAATTGATGCGTGATCACATTTTATCACTGTTTCGCAATCCCGCCTTTTCTGACTGCCAGATCGTCGTATCTGAAGAAGAAACGTCCACACGCATCGAGCTGGACGGCCACAGACTCATACTGGCACGCAGTCCTCGTTTATCCGAGATCATCCGCCACGACGCAACATCTGCCTCGTCTACATCCAAAACACAGCTCGATGTCCCGCTGAGTGGACGTTACGTGCGAATCGGTCCATTCGTTGAGTCTATCCGCTACCTGTACGGCGGACCACTGCCGCCCTTTGATCTATACAATTTGGGACCGAATACCACGGGCGAGGATCGAGTAGAGGTTGCTCTGCAATACATCGCCACTGGCGCCTGGCTCAACATCCATACAGTGGCCCAGCGCGGTGTGGAGATTGCTGCGCTCCACGTACAGTGGGACACAATTACACCGATTCTCGCGTTCGCGCTCGAGGGAGGGTTGGGACACATGTGGCCCATCGAAGATGGCGGTGAGGAGAAGACGAGCACATGCTCAAGTGACGACTCGTCAACGAAGCCAGAAGCTGGTGGATCGCCGACCTACGAGCCTCACTCCTCTGCTCTGCTTGCCCGTGTGCTCGAGTTCGCTGCTCACAACCTGCCACCCAATTTCTACATCGATTCCTCCGCACCTCAGTCACCCTCATGTCCCCGACTACCGGTGTACACGCCCCAGCATGAGAGCAAGGCGTCAAGATCAGACCCCCGATTGAGCAAAATTCGGTTTGGTGAAATGGCCAACGACGATCATCAGCGCCCGTCATTTGCGACAACTGCGGTGTCCTCGGTCCTACTTTCACTTCCATTTCCACTGCTGAAATACTTGCTGGAGCACCCTGCCTTAGCTGGCCGCCTGGGAGCCGACACCGTGGGCAGCATCATGCGTCAGGTCGTCAATGAGCGTGAAGTTCGACGACACAAAGCGCTGAAAGCCCGCGCCCTGGGTCGCGACGATGGGGCTGGAGAGACTCAGCAAGTCCAAAATCTATACTGGGAAGAAGCTGTGGAGCCATCGCACCACACGCGAGCAGGCTTCCGTCTGTCGCGCCGGAGACGCGGCATCGATACTCCCAGCAGTTCCTCCGACGCCGACGTCGCTAAGTGAGGCACGGAAACTCGGATCGATTCAGACCAATCAGCGTTGTTTTGTGCTTACGTTCCCCAAGAGAGAGGCAAGAAAATCTTGAGCGTGTTGTTTTGTGGTGCATAGCAAGCGGGCGGCGTTTCAGCGATGGGCACGAGTCTTTTTCATGGGCTGCAGAGAAACGATACCATATTTCTCACATGCTCCACGCGAGGCGCTTTGGGTAAGTGGAAATATCTGGGGTCTCTCACGTGCATATGAGGAAATGAGCTGCTTGAGAAAAAAATGATTTGCGTGGCGTTGGTACGACATTTTGGAATAGGGAAGGGGCACGCTGCTTCGACACAATTCGAACGAAGTCTTATGATGAACGAGAGCGATACACGATGGGCTTGGCGTCGTGTGCTGAGGACTGCGACTGCTAATATGTAGCGACGGCTGGGCAATCTCTCGTTACAGGCGACTTTGCTGACACGGCAATAATGACGGAAGCGATGATGGGTCTCTGGCGCTGCAGCCTGGCCTGGTCACTTCGGACCATGGAACGAAAATCAGGAAAATGGAGCTTCAAAAGCTGAAAGACATGCAACCGGTAGCAGAGATATATAGTATTGCATATACTTCCTACCTCATCCTCTAACCCTGTCGCATACTGCTCTATCAGGCGCCACTTTGTTTAATTCACAACTCGTCGTGCCCGGCCTGGTCTTGCGTCTTTACAACCTCAACGCCACAGACGGCTGGGGTTCCCACCTCCATCCTATACACACACTTTTCTTCCTCCATAATCTTCCAAATCTCGTTCTCCTCACTACACGCCAAAATGACCGTGGTGGAACGATTGGGCCCGTTCCAGCAATGCTGGCCATTCTCGTGCTTCATGGCGATCCTCTCCCCTCGGCCCAGACCTTTCCCATTCGTGGGGAGATCCTCGTCCACCGTGATGGTTTCGATGCGATTGTACGAGCCCATATTCGTGCCTCCGCCGCCCTTTTTGGATTTCTGATTCGTGCGGCCCATGAAACAGAATTCATAGGTGTATTCGCCGGAATCTGTGGACACGCAGACGTCTTTGAGAGCGCGGAAGACGTCGTCGGGGCCGAAATGTTTGGCGAGGTCTTCGGTGTGCTCAGTCTGGGACTTTTTGGCATCTTCGAGGGCTTTTGTTGCGGCGGCGAGGCGTTCGCGGGCTTCGGTGACTTTTTTGGTTTCGGTGCCAGAGGTGGCGCCATTGTCGGCGAGAATGCCATTGGTGATGAGGGTTTGGCGGAGGTCGTGGAGTTTGGCGTCGACGAAGGTGCGGATGGAGGGTGGGAGGTAGCTGGTGAAGGAGTAGACTGGGAATTGGTCAGCTTGGAACGATTGGGAGGGGTGGTCACTTGAATCGAGCGAACGAGAGAGTGCTCGACTTACGGATGGCAGTCTCGTCTTCCTCTTCGATATACTGCTCCCAGTCAAGCCCGTTCTCGGAGTCCTCCTTGATGAGCTCCTGGACATCCCGTTCCTGCGCGTCGTTTGGCTCAGCTCCGAGAGCGTAGCTCGCAGCGTAGTCTTCCCAAGCTCGGACGGCTCGCTTCACTCCTTCATCGTTGAAATTGGGGTTGTATTCCTCTTTGAAAGTTGTGAGCAGGCTCTCCAGCTTGCTCATTCTGTCACGGACAGCGGACAGCTCAGTTCGTGTCTGGACCAGGTTGTGCCTCAGATCGTCCATTCTCGTGCGTGCTATTTCGATGAGCTGGCGCAATTTGCCGCCCTTGCCAGGACCAGCCTTGACAGTCTTGCCTGCTTCGCTCCGTTGCACCTCTTTCAACTCTTGCTCCATGTTCTTAGCCTTGAGCTCAGCCGCCTCAACCTCTGCCCCCAGGCTGTGCAAGCGATCTTCCACCGCCTTCCGTAGTCGTTGTGCCTCTGTAACCAATTCCGCTCGCTTCTTGTTGGCAGCGTTGAGACTTTTGGTCCTTGCCTCGTCGTGCTTCCTCCACTCCTTGCCAATCTCGGCACACTTGTCCTGGCACTGGACAATGCCTTCCCACTCCTCACTGCCATCGCAGCAAAGCTCGTAGTCGCAAATGCCGTCATTCACATGGGTGAAGGGGACATAGCTCGGCCTATGTCCCTTGTTCTTGCAGTAGAAGCCTGGCAGAGCATTCGAGACATTCGGAGGGTTCTCAAGAGTGTGTGGGGACAGCGAGGAGAGATGGGCACACGCGGCCGTGCCGGGCTCGTCTGACCCGTCCGGACAGTCGCAGTAGTCGTCATTGACCTGCGAGGCGGAACGCGCGACGGAGGGATTTGTGATGCACGTGAAGGTGGTCGTGTCTTCGTAGAATTTGGCGACTGGGCGTCGTTGTCAGTCCAGCAGTCCAATGGAGGTGACTAGGATGCAGTGATCAGACGTACACTCCGGACCAACTCCACGCGGGCGAGCGGCATGAGAAAGGGCGGCACACTCGAGGGCCGCCAGGGCCACGGCTACGCCCTTCATAATCGCCCGCGAGTGACTATATTGTCTCGAGGGAAAGGAGGTGAGGAACAGCGACGGCCGAGTGTTTCTGAACAGACAGCTTGCACATCCCAGCAAGTGAGCCGAGTCGACGCCAAGACTTCAGCGACCGGAGGCGGCGATGAACCACAAACATCAACGCTCACCCAGAAGCGCAACACGTGCCCTCCTCAGTCCCGACGAAGTCAACGAACATGACCGGCTCGCTGCAATCGCTGCCAGATTGCAGATGCCACTGGCCGCTGTCACAGTCGCCCATCGCCGCTGGGCGTGGCTCCGAGAGCGCTGGCGGTTGGGAGCTTCATCACGCTCCACCGTGATCGCTCCTGTTGGGTGGCCGTAACCATTCTGGTCGACGGCGATTGTCGATTCGCTATCAAGGCCGGAGGTCACACCCCTTGGCCTGGAGCTCACAACATCAATCATGGTGTTGTAATCGACCTGTCCTTCATCAACCGAACTGCTCTTTCCGAAGACAGAAGCTATGTTCGGCTCGGAAATGTATTTACGATTCCCCAGGTATTCTGTCGCAGACGCACGCATGTCAGCGGTTCGACGATCTCGACAACACAGCAGGCCCTGAACCTTTCTGCTTACCATGAACAAGAAGAAACTTGATACAACTTGCAACCAAGCCCAGAGACCTCCATTCGGCACGCTTTTGATGTTATTCACACTGGGTTCCGACGAAGCCTTGGTCGCGACTCGGTCCAGATCATTTGCTTGGCCATCTTTCTCGTCATCTTCGCGTTCAGTGAAAGGTGGTTCGGTGGCTTCGATTAATTCCTTTTGACCAGCAGTGAGATCTTCTTCGGTATTGTGTTGATGATCGTTATTATTCCGACTGTCGATGTCCTTCCCCAGATCACTCGCCGACGACCGCGACATCGCTGTGCTGTTATTGAATGTCTCGGCACACCGAGAAGCGTAGAGCTGCGTCTGCGGCGCGGATGGGTCTAAACTTTCGCTTTCGGTATCCACCACACTGTGTGTCTGTTTGGGCGTTCTGTATGTTCCCTCGTCTGTGGCTGCACTCCGGTGTCCCGGATCATCGTCTTGCAAAGCAGTTACGGATGATGATGAAAGACACGACTTCTCTTCATGATTGTTAATCGCCGCCGAGTAAGGAGTGTCGCTCGCGCTCCGTCTAAAGTCCGCCATTCATCACGCCCGCCGAGCCCAAAAGCGGGCACCGTCTACCCGCGGCAGATGGGGTTCGACTCGCTACATGTACCGCATTGCCGGGCTGTTGTTAGGTAAAACTATGGGAGGTCCACCAGAAAGTACTGTACTCCGGTCTTGGTTTCGTTCATCACAGGGCGTCCTTGAGAGCATTGGTCAGCTTGGTCCGCCTTACTCACATTACGCGCTGGTGCCGTTCTCGTGCATAGACGCGAGACTGAGAGCTCCCCCAAACCGTGTAGGAGATAAGGAGGCTCTCGTGCGAGAGATGAGACGTTGTGATCGGCAGAACCTCTTGTCAAGCATGCTTGCATGCATCATGCTGCATACGCCACGTGCGGCGGGACACGTACATCTGCCGCGTGCTGAGATGATGCGAGATATCACAGAGGGGGTGTTCGAAAGCGGCAATTTTTTAGCATGTTTTCAGCTGACTCCGTCGACTTCATGCTGAGCATCACGGAACTCGAAAGAAGGAGACCCATCACACATTTCAGGATACGAAGCCGAAGATAGGAAAGAAGCGCCGTTGATGAACTAATTACTGCACATATTATGCCTCTTCTACTGCTGATACAATAGCCACATGGTCATTGCGCGACCAACTTGCATCCCCTATTACTTCCAGTGACCGCCACGCGCTATATGGGTTCGTCCCTCGGCTCGATCAGAATCTCATTTACGGCAATGTGTTCTGGCTGCTTCAAACCATACACAATCGCATTCGCCACGTCCACTGGGTCCATGATCTTCGCGCCACTTGGCTGCCCGTACGCCTTGATAGCCTCTTCATCACTGGACATGTTGAGGAGATCTGTCTGCGTGTTTCCGGGCTGCACGGCTGTGACTCGAAGGCCCTTGCCCGCGGTCTCTAGTCGAAGCGACTGCAGCGTGGCTTCAACGAAGAATTTGGAGGCAGAGTAGACGCCGAGACCAGGGAAGACTTTACGTCCTGCGTCGGAAGAAATGGCCACGATGTGTCCAGAACCACGCTTCAGCATACCAGGCACAGTCGCCGCGAGACAATGCAGTAGGCCTTTGCAATTGACGTCCACGGTGGTGTTCCACTCATCCGTATGGGCGTTGGCCATCATGGTGAAATACATCACGCCAGCGCAAGAGACGAGGATGTCGACCGCGCCAAGTTCCTTCTCGGCCGTTTGCAGCAAGTCATCGACCTGAGTCTTGTCCGTGACATCAGTCTGCTTGACAATGATCTTGCCGTCCCTGACTGCAAGCCGGCGTTTGAGACTCTCAAGCGCTTGCGTCCTTCGAGCAGCGAGGACAAGATGGCAACCTTCCGCCGCCAAAGCACCAGCAACAGCGGCACCGATACCTGACGACGCACCAGTGATGACCGCGACGCGACCCGTGAGGATACTCTTGCGCACTCTGAGCGCCGATCCTCCAGGGGCACTGTTTCGCGCAGGAGGCTTCTCCAACCATCCTCTGGCGAACCAGTGACGGGCATACGTCTCGAGCAGTACAGCATCAACCTTTGGTCGTTCCACAATGGCGCGGAAAGGTCTGGTCTGAGCGTTATTGAGCACCACAATATCACGCAAGAAGCCAACACTTGGCATGCCACTGCGCATTATGTCGACTGTGAATGCTCCCTCGCCACCCTTCATTGAGCCTCGTTGTTCGGTCCACAGGTTTACCCACTTGTCGAAGTCCATGGGCTCGGTAGGGTAACCGAGCTCCGTGAAGTGCTGGAAAACTTCCTTCGTCTCGATTGGATCTGGATCGCCGAGATGGAAGACCAGTTGCTTCGCGTGGGTTTGGTTGCCGAGATGAACAATGGCTTTGCTCACGAAGTCGACCGGTGTCATTTCTGCTCTCCAGCCTCGCACGTCCGGGTAGTAGCCCAAGTGTATCGATTCGACGAACAACGCGGTAAGCAAATCCCACGCGTTAGCAGCTCCTGTCAAGCTGTGTCCGGAGATGGTGCCAGCGCGCAAGATTCTCACGGGAAGGCCTCTACGGCCAGCTTCGAGCACGAGCTGTTCTGCGGCCCACTTGGTCTGACCGTAGCCGTCAGGAATCTTCTCAGGTACCGCATCAACGTAGAGCATAGCGTCTTCGGGCCAGCCATGGCCAGATTCGGAACGAGGCAAGACTCCGTTGGTCGATACATATTGCACAGTGGCGCCGCCCATGCATGCCAATCGCAAGATCTCCTTCGTACCATCGACATTGCTTGCTCGCAAGGCAGCATACGGATACACGAGATTGACTTGCGCAGCGGCATGGACAATGACCTGCACTCTTTCAGCGAGCTCGCTAAACTTTTGAGGTGTCAGCCCGAATCGCTTCCTAGGTAGGTCAGCAGGCAACACTTCGACGCGCTCCATGACGGAGTCACTCCACAATCCGAGATCGATGAGGTTCCTTCGTATTCTTGCAGTGCATCCGGGCTTGTCCTCCTCCAAAGAGTCGGGAGAACGCACGAGACAGATGATCTGAGCTGAGGTGCCTTCCAAAAGCTCATGGAGTAGAAAAGCACCAAGGAAGCCTGTCGCTCCCGTGAGCAGCACTGTCTTTGCATCCTTCAAAGCACAAATCTTCGCCCCGTCTGGCTCGATATCGCGATCTAGATTGGAGTCTTTGCGCAAAGCAGTCGGGAGATCGGATTGCACTGCGGCAATGGTTCCATCTCGTACCTCGCGAACAGTGTGCAGATGGCTCTCAAGAGTAGGTGGATCAGCCAATCTTCCCACAGGGATGCGGAAGCCAAAGCGTCGGGAAAGCTTCGTAGCCAATGCAGCTAGAGAAAGCGAGTGTCCGCCGAGATCAAAAAAGCTATGTTCCGGATTCAATAATTTGCGCTCCGCGCCTAGAGTATTCGCCCATACTTCCGCAATATCGTCGATGCTGATTGGATCCTTGGCAGGTTTTGCGCCGTTTGTCGCTTTGGCTGGAAGAGGCGAAGGGAGGTTCTTGAGATCGATCTTTCCAGATACGCTGTGCGTGGGCAATTCGTTCAATGCCACCCATAGCGTGGGAAGCATGTATTGTGCGAGATATGGCGTCAGGATCTTTCTTGCAGCTGCGCTGTGATTCAGCTCATCGATGTCCACAGAAGGCCGATCAGTGCTAGCATTAGCTTCCTTCACAATGTAGGCCACCAGCTGGCGCTCCAATCCATCTCCATGCGCAGTGACCGCACACTGTCTGACAGCCAGGTACTTGATGATTGTATCTTCGACTTTCGCAGGGACGACAGAATAGCCACGAAGCTTGATCATGGTACCAGTGCGTCCGGTAATTTCCAGCAGGCCGTTCTCGTGCAGGATCGCCAGGTCACCGGTCCTGTAAATCCGCGAATCTGGGTTGCCACTACTGAAGTGGTCTGGCAAAAATGCCGCAGCGGTGGTCTCGGGACGATTCAGGTAGCCACGAGCTAGCAAGGAACCGCCGACGTACAGCTCACCGCTGCTTCCACGCTCAACTTCCTCTCCATCCTCGCCAAGGATATGAATGTGTTCAGGTTCGAAGGGCTTTCCAACAGGGCAGTTGACCGCGTCGTCACGAACCATGTCCGCGATATCACCACAGGCGATTTCGTGTGTCTCGCAAGCGCTGTAACAATTCAGCAGTCGGACGTGTGGAAGCGCATGAAGGGCTCTGCGAGCGAGGTCATCTACGAGTAATTAGCCAATGGTAAGCATAAATTTCTGGCAGGTCTTTGCAATCAAGTTGTGCATGCAGTGAACGACGTGGTTCAGATCCAGACTTCTCGATCGCAAGAATGGAGGAGTTTCTTAGACTTACTGCTCACGACCTCACCGTTCAGCCACAAGGTCTTTAGATTTGCAAGTCTCGAGCCAATGTCGGGGAATCGAGCAAGCACGGCCGCAAGCAATGTCGGAGTCATCAGAGTCTCCGTGATCTTCTTCGCAGATAGTAATTCTACTAAAGCGGCTGGATCATAGCTGGACTCGTCTGGCACAGTCACGACAGTAGCACCTCGAAGGAGAGGTCTGATGACTTCCCACACGAAGAAGACATTGCAAGCCACACGTGCGCCAGGCCGGACATCTGAGATGCCGAAGCGAAGGTTGTATGACAGTACGGAGGCACGGTGGGGATTTGCGATGCCCTTGGGCCTGCCAGTGGTGCCCGAAGAGTATGCAACGAATGCTAACTTCTCGAGATCATCAGGTTGCGGCCCGTCTCCATTGATCTCCGCATGACCGTTGGTCAGTACTTCCTGCTCCTCGTCGAGTACGATGCGGGGAATTTCAGGTTTGATTTTGCCGGTCTCGGACTCGTTGTGGATGACTACGACAGGTAGAGCATCTTCGATGACATCGGCCAGCAGACCCGGAGGATAGGCAAGCTCGAGCACGAGATAAGCACCTCCAGCCTTGAGAGCAGCAAGGCAGGCGATAACGTAGTCCGCACTTCGTGGCAACAGCACGCCAACGAGGCCGTCTTTCTTTACTCCATGTCTGTGGAGTCTGTGGGCGAGCTCGTTGACCTTCTTTGCGAGTTGTGCGTACGTGTATGTAACTTTCTCGTCCTCGAGCGCTACGGCGTCTGGTGTGGCCTGCGCTTGCGTGTCAAACAGCGTTGAGAGGTCCTTGGTAGTGTCAATAATATTCATGGTCGATGTAATGTCATCTGGAAGTGCAGTAGAAGAAGTAAGTGCGCCTGGAAGCGTGGAACTAATTCTATGCCAGGATCTATGTGGCTTGACCTAGTCTCAACATCGGTTGAGAACACAGCGCCCAGTTGAAGAGCGTGCCGAGTTTGCGTGCCACGCGTGGCGTGTAGACTGCAAACACCCACGTCACAATGGGGAAAGTATTGCCTCTTTGAGGCAATTCAATGGATGTCCCAGGACGAAGTATCACAGTCGTTTCACTCGTTTGCCGTCTCTTTCCACGTTGCATTTGGACCGATTGCGTGCACAGAATGTGTGCTGCTGGGCAAGATGTACGCGTCTCTTATGGCCGCAATTGACCCGGTCAACGACCTGGTCAACGCCTCGTCAGGCGGACCGAATGTTGCGGAGGCACAATAGGTCTCTTCCTCGACGTGCCAAGCAACAGTGTTTCCGAGCGGCGAAGGCTTTGCAAAATTCTTCTGATTTGGGTCAGGACCTTGACCAAACGCGCGAGGTCCTTCTCCAATTGGCGGTGGTGGTCAGCGTGGGACGAGCCCTCGTCTAGTCCAGAGCACCCGCACGCGCATAGCGCGCGCTAGTAGTGCGAGACCTTGCGACCATGATTGTGTCGAAGTCGTGTTGCTCTCCAGCCAGTCACCAGCAGCGCCTGTCTGCTCGGACCCTCGCTTGAAATGTCGTGATTCGAGCTACAGATGAGCTGAGACAGCCGAGACAGCGTTATTCACCTCCCACGAACCACTTGACTCCAGCATCCCGCTCCTTGACCTCGATCACCACGCCCTTTGCTGGCGCCGGACGTGCTGGGCGGCGTGCGCGTGACGCTTTTGGCAGACTGGTCGTCATTCTCGTGGGCGGAATGTGCAAGCGGGGTGGCACGCAAGCGGAATGGAAATGCGCTGGAAAGGAAAGGTCATCGTCTGGCATCGAAAGAGCTATTACACATCAGAGCTGCGATGGTGCGCTCACGGACGGGAAGATGCAGAGAATAAACGTGAAGAGGTGAAGTGGCACATTACATTACCACTGGCGCCACGATCTCCACGTGACCAAGATCCTCGGTGCGGAGTCCCTTAAGAAGACTTCCTGAGTCTCCTGGCTCTGGATGCATCGAAGATGGAACAGAGACGGTTGGCCAGTGAATCAAAAGAAGAGTGCGGCTTCGAGCCGCCCAGCGATGGCTTCAAGAGCTGGAAGATCTCGCAGCTCTGAACCTCTCACGGTCACCAAGACGTTTCGCTTCCGCGGCATGTCGAATAATGCACTCCAGCAAGCCTACAACAAATCCCGAAGGTCAGGCATCAGCGTAGGAAGAGGGGACGCTCACGTCGCTACGATTTGGGGAGTACTTCGCGTTACGACGAAGATACGAGGTCAAAACGTTTAGGACATCATAAGGTACTGTGCTCTGCTCCAAGTCGTTGAGTAATCAGATCGGCGAGTACAAATGGTAATCTGTGAGGCGCGGCAAGCAAATGCAAGCCGACCCGCTGCGGCGCCGAATTCGATACAAGCTGGAAAGGCCTCTGCTTCATCGAGGATGCGACGAACTGTTGGCAATCGCATCACGATGCTGCGGCATCTTGTCACATCGATGAACGAGATCGCGCATTTCTGGTTCCAGAATGTTGCTCTTTGCTACTCTTGTGCAACCTAGGGCTCCCACATCATGATGTGCACAGAAAAGCCTCAGTCGAGACGCAGGTAGGATGCAATGCTTGTCTTTGCATAAGCACTACAAAATGGCATAGCTTGAATTGGCTCAGAATTGTTGCCCTGGATGCACGAAGGACTGTGTGCAATTCATCAGCCAGGTTGCAGCTCCTGCTCTAATCTTCCGGAGTTTCGCAGAATCCTTTCAACAAACTGCCTCACGAATCACTCGAGATCAGCTCGTGAGCTTGTTGGTGTTTACTTGCCTTCACCGGAATGCTCTGTATTCCCTTCATGAGATCCTTCGTGGGAACAGAAAGGATCCAGCAAAGGGAAAAATTGTTGTAACAGAGCCATGTGCGGTTTTGATTGGCTTCGGCCTATGTTCGCCAGGAGTCCAGCTTGACCATCGCTACGTGGACCATGCCTTTGGACGGTGTCGATGCGTCCTGTGATTGCAGCAGAGCGTTGGAGGCGATGCTATAAAGATGGCTCAGAACCACATCTGTTCCAGCATCGGCCTCAACCAGCAGCATCCATACCGTTGGCCTGACAATCTGCACCTTTCATCTACGAATCTCTTCAGCAATCATGCACGCCTTCAGCATCGCGACTACTGCCATCCCCCTCGTAGCATCGGCCCTCGCCAGCCCAGCTGCAGAAGCAGTCTTCTTGAACACTCGTGCGAACTCCAAGCTCAACCAGTACTCCAACCCAAACTGCCTGGACAACAATGGTGGCAACACGCCTACCTACCACGCGAGCCCACCAGCACGAAAATGCTACAACATTGACCCTACGACTGTGTCTTTCTACTGGTAAGCTGGTTGAAGCAACGAAATCTCGATGATCCTGAAATTGACATCAGATCACAGGGGCCAAGGACCATTGTCCCAGGTCTGGGCCTATTCGAAGGCGGGATGCACTGGTCTTTCGACCAACCTTGTGGGCGGAGATAATTGCGTTCCAGTGCACATCAACAACAGCAACGAGTTCCAGAATGTCTTGAGCATCATGATGGATTAGAAGAGAGAGGATGGTTGATAGCAGAAGCGAGCCCTTGGGTTCACAGAAGAGGAAGTCGTTCGTTTGCATATAGTCGTGTACGATGGCCCTCGGTATCGCGCTCGAGACGGTTGGTCATGTTTGCCGAAGCGAATTTTGTGAAGGTTGCAGCACAAGCGACTTGATGAAGTGTCGAGCCTATGGAGAATGTCATCAGCGGACTCTGATTGAGAGAAATAGGAATGAGCTCCGGTTTCATCAGCTGTGGGGATGGCAGTTGCCCGTCCAACCAATCTATTTTTGGCATTGTTGGTTCTCCCACACATTACATTCTGTGCGCGTTGGCGCTAGACACATCGATACCAAGACATACTGCACATTCCATCCGATCAAATCAAGCCGAATAAGCGATGGAGTCCCCATCAGCTCAAGCCCAACCACGTGTGGAGGAGAGCACCTTCGCATTCGACCACAATGAGCCCAGCTCACCATTCGTGTCCGAAGCTAACAGCAGGCTGATGAGCAAAACATGGGACACCCCAATCGCACAGACAGAAGAGGAGCAGCATACGATGGATATCTTTGCGACACCAATGAAGCACGGACTCGAGTGCGTGGCGGAGGACAAGGAGAACGTGCCAGAAACTGGGAACACAATTACAAAGCTCAGACCGGCGACACCGCCGGAAAGCAAAGCCTTGCCAGACTCGCCAGTCAACGCTGAGACGCGACGAGGAAGCACAGACTCCGACCTCATGCCTCCTCCGCCGTCGACGCGCAAAGCGCAGACACCGAAGCGGTCGCCGCTGAAGCCGGCGCGAAATGCGACGGGCAATGCGCAAACACCACGCGCGACGACGACGAGCCCACGTAAAAACTCCTTCGGGTCAGAACTGACGCAATCTACGCCCCGAGGCTCCAACAACATATCTGACTCACGCACGACGCAGCATTGCGACTCCAGCTTTGATGACACCTGCTTCAGCGCCTTTTCCGAGGTGCCTGATATGACAACGTGGGCAAAGATGGGCCAGAGTCCTACCAAGCGCGGCGAGGCCTCGCGAACGCCGGGCCGCCAGACAGATGCCACACCACGCACCTCTCGCAAGCGGGCATCTACTTCACGCTCTCCCTCTCCAACCCCGCGGAGATCTCGAGTGGGATCCAAGAGCGGCCACGGCCACTCTTCGAGCCACGATGGCACGACCTTCCTCATTGACTTCACGCAGCAAATGGACCACATGTCGGGTTACAGCCGGCATGCCTCTCCAGCCAAATCAAGCACACAGCCCGATCTTCTCAAATTCATGAACAATCAGCGCTCGCCGCACAAAAGCACGCGCCAGAGCTATGCCACACCTGCAAAACAAAGCAGCATCATGAACCTCCTCGACTTTGAGCTCCCACCTGCGCCCACACCCCGGTCTGTGCCCACGATTACTGTTCGAGAGCTCGAATCGCTCAAATCTTCCTACCTCTCGCAAATTTCGTCCCTGAAAGCGACACTCAGCGGTCGCGAAGCCGAAGTGGAAAGTCTCAAGCGCGCAGTGGGAGATGCGGAGCGACGAGTCGGTGAGGCGCAAGAGAGGCTGCGAGAGGAGAAGAACAGACGCGAGGATGCGGAAGAGCAGAAGGCCGGATGGGAGAAGCGAGGGCAGGAAGTCGAGCACTTGCTCAAGGACGTCAAGGAGGAAGTCATGAAGTCGGAGGCGGAGAAGGAGGAGCTGGCGCGCAAGGTGGAAGAATATGAGCGCAGAATGGAAGACTCGGAAGCGAGAGCGGTCAAGGCGGAAGAGCGGTATGCGGACGCCTTAGCAGCCAGAGCAGCGGCGGGAGATGGCGGCGAGATTGATCCTTCTGCTGTCGAGGAACGTGTGCAACGGCTCGTCGCGGCTCAGATAGACAGCAAGATCGAAGCCGTTTCGCGCGAGCTGCATGCGGTCTACAAAGAGAAGCACGAGCGCAAGGTTGCCACGCTCAAGAAGAGCTACGAGGCTCGCGGCGAAAAGAAGTGCGCGGAGCTGCAAATCCGTCTCCATCAGCTCGAGAAGCAGAACGAAGACCTCTTGGCCGCGAAGGACGCGACATTTTCTGGCCCCGTTGCAGGCGACGTTACATTCTCTGGCGAGGCCGAAGCGGAACTCAAAGCTCAAATCGAACAGCACCGTGCACAATTCGCTCGCCTGGAAGCAGAAATGTTGACTTCGAGGCAACATCAGGAGCAGCTCGAACGCGAGCTGGCGCAGGAACGGATCGAAAAAGGTGATCTGGTCGCCGCTGTGGATGAGATGCTACTCTTGCAGTCCGAGCAAGGTCCCGCGCAAGGTGCCATGTCTGTGGTCGAAGACTTCAGGAAGAGTATCAGTAGGCCCGCTTCAGCGATGTCCAGCGGACTTCGAGCCCCAGGGAGCAAGATCGGAGGCGTCGGTCGACCAGCAAGCGGCATTGGGAAAGGTGGAATGATGTCGAGGATCGAGAAGATGGGAAGCAGCAGGAATGGTGGCGGACACGATTAGCTGGGGTCGAAAACCTCACATTGACGACTTGTTCTGCCGTAGTCTTGGGAAGCCACTGCTGTGCGGGGCCGGCGTTTTCTGGCGGGCTGGGATGTGACGAAGACATGGATAGCGAAAGTTGCCGTACTGTATCACAAGATTCATCACGCGGTCTTGCTGCATCCTTTGCATGGTTCATCTTGGTCGAACTTTGGTTGTTCAACAGGTCTGTTCGATGCAGTACACGGGCAGATGGTCTGTGCTGGTGATAAGCAACTGAAGCTTCGCCAACACCGCCAATCTTGAAAAGGTAGCCAAGCAGTCGTGCCAAGGAGGAGATCTAGACAATAGCGTGAGTGCCTGCCGTGGCCCGTGGGCCCGTGGCTGGTTTTCCGCCAGACGTCCTAGGTCGTAATCTGGACTGGATCATCAAACGCCCTCTGCAAGGCTGCACTCTTCCATAATGCTGTGTGCCTGGGTGGCGGCATGAAACGATACGATAACGACACATTCGCAAGAAGCATGTCCGGGTTTCATCGGCCGCAGAGCGCTATGCATGTTTCGTAGCACTTATTGGTCATGACAATGCATGCATTGTGCTGTGCCGAAGTTGTGATGAGGTGTGATGTGGTGAGGTCCTTTGCCACCAGAGTCTAATCGGACTTCAGCCTGTAGGCTGTAGGACGTACGCCGAGACAATGTTCCACCACCAACCACGGCGGCATATGGCATAGCGCCGGGGAGGCGGGCGATGCAGACCGTGAAGAACTTCGGGCATCTCGTGCGCCACTAATAAGTCATGCAGGCTGGCATGCCTACGCCGTACCAACGCGAAGCGTCGTCGTAGGCCAACCGGGGTGCGCGTGGCTCTGGCCGGTTTGCGATGACAGGAAGGCAAGAAGGCATCTTGGGCCATGGCTCGCAAGGTGAAGGCTCGCAATCGGTACACGTTCACGAGGATCGCCGATTGGAAGTGATGCTGCTGGCTATGGTTCCCACCTGACAGCCGATCATGAGAAGTCGCGATTGTGATGGCGGCCCTGCGGTGACCACATCGGTGGCTTTGGAGCAATGCATGTGTATCCGTATCCACTGGGACCGGTCGACAGATGCCGAGATGCGCTCGCCTGTCGACCCGGCGTCCCGAGAGGATGGACGAGCACACGCAATGTTCCTGCGCTCTCTTCGTCACGCGGTCTGAGAAAATGTTCTGCCGTACCTCCGACTGCGCCGGCCATGATGAGCCTGAGACAGACCGGGCGCGGGTTGCGGGCACACGCCACGGTGCCCATCACACGCCCGCGAGGTCGTGGGTGTGTTGCCGGACAAGTGCCGCGACGGCCATGTTCCAGCAGCGCTACGGAGGTAGAGCCGGCGCGGTGGTCTGAAGCCTGGAGGGAAGAGAGGAGGGAATGATGCATCGCAGAGGTAGATGTGCTCAATGGAAAGCTGCATCTTCTGCTAGTATCTCGCGGCCCTTGCCTGCAGTTCGCAACAGCCCGTGGGAGATTTGCACCAACACGCGAAGAAAACCGTATCAGGCTACTTCCGAGTCGAGATTCCTCCGTGGCGTATTACGATGGGGCATGCCGCACCTGTCACTTGGTAGCCTTACTAGAGCATTCTCAACAGCAACACCCGGAGCAGCGTGCTCTAACGCAGTCTGTCGAGCAATGCATTCGTATCCGTGTCTCAGCAGCGGCGCTGCCGATGCACTCCACCAGCAGCGCGAGCCCGACGGCGCGGCCACTGCCTCGTCCGCCACCACGCGCCAGAAGAGCCGGCACCGCGCCTCCATCGCATGCGCCACCTGCCGCGAGCGCCGCATCCGCTGCGTCGTGCCGCCCGGCGACAGCGAGTGCGTCCAGTGCAAGCGCTCTGCGACCGAGTGCGTGATCAAGAACGACGATGAACGCCGCAAGCCCATCTCCCGCGCCTACATGAGCGCCCTCACCGAGCGCGTGTCGATGCTGGAGTCGATGCTCAAGGACCAAGGCACCGACGTCCCGCGCGCCTACTACCCCGCCAAGACCACCAAGGGCAGCTTGCGTGCCGACGACGACGACTCCCCCGTGCGCCTGGCCGACACGCAGCTGCGCGTGCCCCCGAAGCTGGAGCAAGCGAGCCCGCCGTCTCTCCAGGACACCGCGGCGGGCCATGCCGACCCGCGCGCCGCCAAGACCACCCACGTCGGCACGCCCATCGACGACAAGAACCAAGGCCTGGTGACTCGGCTCCTGTCCACGCGCGGCCATCTCTCCTTCGACCAGCTGAGTGGCCGGCTCCGCTTCTACGGCGGCACCGTCAATTGCCACGTCTACTCGGAGCTGGTCGACGCCGAGGATCGCAATGGCCGCAGCGCGAGCGTCGAACAGGCCCGCCGAGCGGCACACTGCATTCGCGCGCTTTCCATCCCTACCCAGGAATATCTGATGGAGCTGTTCTGGCAGCACTACAACTCGGTCTTGCATGTCGTGCATCAGGACGCCTTCGTCGAAGACTACCAGAATGGCAGGACGCAGTACTACTCCGGCTTCCTGCACGTTTGCATCTTGGCAATGGCTTACCGCTTCTCCGACAAGGCCCGCCCAGACATCAAGCTCCTCGCCCTTCCCAGCCGAGAGAGCGTGTTGCATCGGGAGGCGAAACACATGCTCGATCTGGAGCTCCAGAGTCCTGGAGGCATCCCATCCATCGCAGCGCTACTGATCCTCGGCGATTCAGAAGTCGGCGTCGGGCGAGATAATGTGGGCTGGATGTACGCGGGGATGGCAATGCGCTTGTGCTACGACCTGGGCTTGCAGCTGGACAGCAGGAACACGGGACTGTCGCAAAGAGAAATGGACGTGCGGAGAATGACGCTCTGGGCATGTGTGATCTACGATCGTTACTGGTCGCTCTTCCTGGGCCGACCCCTCACCATGAAGAGTTGCGATCTCGAGGTCTATTCGCTGACGAATCAATTCGAGAGACTGGGCACATGCATGCCTGTTGGAGCTGGGCAGAGCATGCACACTAAAATCTACGAAGCTCTGATCGAGCTCATGGAGATCGCCGGGAAGATAGTCGAGGAAGCCGAGTTTCGGAATCATCATGACACCGATCACACTCCGGACCAGTCAGCATATTTCAAGATGGCAGCGTTGGATCGCGAGATTCGCAACTGGGCCGCCCGCCTGTCCCCGGAGCTGCGCTATACCGAAGAGAACAAGCGGAATGCGCCCCTCTCGTTTTATCTGTTGCACCAGCAATATCATGCCGTGTTGATCCTGCTGCACAGACCCTTTGCAAGATACGATGATGTGAACAGCACTGATTCGGAGGAGGGAAACGCTTTGGATAGCCATTTCTCGCAGGCGAGTCGAGCAATATGCACCAAGTCTGCTGTCGCGATGGCCAAGCTCTTTTGGCAGCACCGACAACGATTCGACGGCAAGACCATATTTTGCATAGGAATGCAGCACGCGGGAACTGCGGCAATAGCTTTGATTGCTGCCCTCGCCTACATGCCAGATGCAGCGGAGCGCAACAACAACCTGCAGTATCTTGAAGTCCTCCACGCTGCCTTGCTGGACATGACACATGCCTACTCGCCTGCGGAACAGATGGCAGCAGTGTTGAATGCCGTGATGATCGAACTTCGAGGAGGCCCTATCTCTCCCGTTGATTCTTCCATGCCGACACGCCGAGGCAGTGGGGATCTGGATGCGGACAGAGGGCAGACCAAACGCCGGCAAGTCAATCGGAGTACGAATGCTGAATCTATGCCACCCCCGCCCGTCAATCATAGCGGAAGTCGAAGGCCTAGTGTGACGATTGCAGACAACAACTACCATCCGCTGGCACAACAGATGCCGCCTGTGGAATATACCGCGATTCCACCTCAACCGGGCATGTGGCATGGAAATGATCCGCACGATCAGTCTCAAATGACCGCGTCAATGATGGCGCCTCATAACATCCCGTTGCCACCATCTCCAAATACCCGACAAACATGGACGCACACGCCAGTCCATCCACACAATTTCCCACAGTACACCAATGTCGCGGGTGTTCCTGGCGTGATGACTGGTGACCTGGCGCATCTCGAGTTTTTGCACGGGCTGCCGTCTGAGCAGACCTGGTCCGAATGGCATAATCCATCGGACATGACAGCTGGTGCACCACAACATATGAATAACTTGCCGCCTCCTGGATGAAGCAGACACTGGAACGGATTGACCAGATTGACGGCGGACCGTGTATGTGTATATGGATGTGAAGCGGAATCTCCGAGTATTGTTCCTCTTGCTTTTTCTTAGCGCGGCGCTGGTTGGAGGGCACTGGACGGATGTTTCGCGATGTAGCAATACGTCTGATGGGGTATGTGCTGTTTACTTTCGACAGCAAGATCAGCAATTTTCAACTGCGAAAAAAAATTCTGTCATTCTCTCATTATTCTCCTCTTCTCATCTGGATGTTCCTCGTGTCCAGTCCGAGCAAATACGCTGTGCCTTGGTAAACTTCTCCATCGCGTTTTATTCGCGAGGCTGATAGAAATCGAATTTGGACAGCCAAAAGGTATGCTGATCGTTATTCCCGTTTTCTCAGACTCGATGAAGCCACTTCTCCCGCGTCTCGTATAGGCTCTGATGGCCACCAGTCCGGGATTTTGGCGTGTAGGCACGCGCGAGGTCGAGCAAGAACTCTGGATACTGAAGTAAGCCGGCCTCGCATCCGTCTACGTCAAACCACCCGGACCTCCCGCAAGTAGTCCAGACATGAACGAGAAATTGGCGCGCAGGACTGCCAGATGCTGTGTGCTCATAGATCACTTCGACACAATCAAGCGAAGAATATATTCGTTTGGAACCGGCCCGTGGCTCATCGATGTACATTGTCCAGGCTTCCATGACGGCATTTGCGAAGGAGAGGTCTTGGATCTTGTCACTGAAGACGTAGAGATATGCCCAGAAGACGCTCCGCATCCAGCCTGAGTGACGTGCTGCTTCGGGAACAGCGGCTTCGATCTTGCCGCCGTACAGCCACTGAACGTAGACGTCGACCACATCCGGGTTGTCCTCAGGTAGCTTGATCTTTCGTTCCTGGGCCTCTTTCCACTGGCCGTTCAGAGCAGCTTCGAAGAAGCCCTGTGTCCAATTAGCCGTGGGTGTGACGCCCCGACTTTAGCGAACGTACAGAGTGCTCTCGCAACAGGTCTTCGTGCACATGGAACTCAACGGGGAGCTCGCCCTGTCCCACGGCCACTGTGATGATGGCACTGGTGAACCTGGGCCAGGTTAGCATTGATATTGGAGAGGACGTCCTTCAGAGTCGCTGTCACGCACCTGCGCTTCTTCGAGGCCTGCGGGTTATTCGCCAGATTGGATCAGTGGAGACTTGGCTGTCGAACGCGGCGACAGGCGCGTTTGTTGCTCTGAGTGTCGGTGTTAAGGTCAGGTCTATCATGCGGACAGGCAACTGAATTTGGTTTGACGCATGGTGCGCGCTAGCGAGCGTGTGCATCCTGAAGTGAAGCGCTAACGCTCACGCATCCGTCTTCACCTTACTGACACAACGAATACGTCAGACAGAACTGACCAGATCTCAAGACATTCCATTTCAGCGACAGAATCGACAGCGAAGCTGCGCCATACATATCAAACATCTTCCTCTGACTCCGCCAAACTTTTCTTGCCAACCAGCTCGTATCGCCGATTTTCAGGTCACATTCAACAGCTCGCAAAGTGGCAGGAGCCAATACTCAGTAATATATGTACAATCAAACGCTCACCCACATGCGAAAAATCCCATAAGAATGCGCCGAAACACCATGCATCGAAACAAAGATTTGTTGACGAGACTGAGGCGATCAGCGTCCTGAGCGATCTCTCGTTCTTTGTCTCCTCTCCTTCTCCTTTTTCTCGTCGTAGACCAAGAACTCGTGGAGAGCGCTCCCTCCGGGCACCATAGGCAGCACAGGGATCTTCTGGTCGACCTTGACCTCGAGGAATGCTGGGCCCTCGCCAGAGCCGTAGCACAACCATTCGAGATCCTCTTTCAGACTGGCGAGCTTCGTGGTCCTTCGTGCTGGCACGTACATGGCCTCTGCAAGTTTGACGAAATCTGGGTTGCGCTGATGCGTGTGCGCGAAGCGGTCGTTATAGAACAGGGACTGCCATTGGGTGACCATGCCTTGCTCCTCGTTGTTCAAGACAATGACCTTGACGCCAATGCCGAACTCCGAGGCAGTTCCAAGCTCAGTCTGAGTCATGAGGAAAGATGCGTCACCGTCAATGTCAACAACGAGTTTCTCAGGTGCAGCAACCTTAGCACCGATAGCAGCTGGCAGACCGTAACCCATGGTACCGAGGCCACCAGAGGTGATCATAGATCGAGGTTGCCGCCATCGGTAGTGTTGCGCTGTCCACATCTGGTGCTGGCCAACACCGGTAGCAATCAGAGTCTCGTGCTTCTTAGGAGCAGTGAGGTCGGAGAGGGCAGAGATGACGGTTTGGGGCTTGATAGCACCATCGGGACCATCCTCTTTCTCGTACGCCCAGGGGAATCGCTCTTTCCAGGCGTTGATCTGACCAAACCATTCCTTACGGGACTCTGCAGACTTCTCGTGGACGTGAGGAAGGAGAAGGGCAAGATTGGCCGTCACGTCTCCCTCGACAGCCTCATTGGCCTGCACAACCTTGTTGATGTTCTTTGGCATGATATCGAAATGAACGATACCACCCCTTCCTTCTTCCGCCGCTTTGCGCGCTTGAGGAGCGAAACGGGGAACATGACCGGTGATACGATCGTCGAAACGTGCACCAAGAGCGATAATCAGATCTGCCTCTTGCATCGCCATGTTCGCGAATGCGGACCCGTGCATACCGAGCATGTGCAAAGACTTGGGGTCAAGCTCGTCGAAGGCGCCGAGGCCTTGCAAGGTGGTGGTCACTGGGATCTGAACCTTATCCGAGAGCTCTTTAAGGTACTTGGGGCCATCCGGGTGACCGAGAACACCCTGGCCGGCATAAATGACTGGCTTTTTCGCAATGTTGATCAAATCTGCAGTCCGCCTGATGCTGCCATGCAGTTGCTTCAGCGAAAGTTCGCGGGCAGCAATGGTGGCTGCAGATGGGTGGGTTGGCAGAGTAGACATCATTGGAATTGGGCGGTTCAAGGTGCCCCCGGTTACGTCCTTGGGCAAATCCACCAAGACTGGTCCTGGACGGCCAGACGTAGCAATTTCAAAGGCCTCGTTGATTCTTCGCGGCAACTCGGCAATGTTCTTCACCATGACATTCCACTTGGTGCATGCTCTTGAGATGCCAATAGTATCTGCTTCCTGGAACGCGTCCGAGCCAATGGCGGAAGTTGGCACCTGTCCACAGAAAACGACCATAGGGGTGCCGTCCATGAGGGCATCTTGCATGGGAGTAACGGTGTTTGTCGCGCCCGGACCCGAAGTCACCAAGACAACACCTGGCTTGCCTGAAGCTCGGGCATAGCCCTCTGCCATGTGGCCCGCACCTTGCTCATGCCTGGGAAGAATGAAGTTGAAATGTGAGCTATTGTAGATGGCGTCGAAGACGGGAAGAATGGCACCTCCAGGATACCCAACTGCAGCCGTGTTAGCTCGCTCGCGTGACTCACGGCTTTCACGCCTCTATCGTGGCACATTGGCCCGACGCTGCACTCACAGATGTGCTTCACGCCATGCCTGAGCATCATCTCGTGGAAGATCTCGCCTCCCTTCATGCCCACGAAGCTGTGATCCATTTCGGGCTGGCGGAAGGGCTGCAGAGGCTGCGGCTCTCGCGACTTTGGCTCGTCGCGGTTGAAGGCTGGGCTGGGAACCGCTCGTTGCTGGTTTGGCGCGGGTTGTGCAGCTGCCTGGGCGCTGCTCTTTGAGGTCGCAGAGACATTGCGTCGGGCGTGCTCGTTCACGAGCTGTGAAGCGTGTTTTCGGTAGGGTGAGATGGCGGCAGCGGTGGGCGTCGAAGAGAAATGGCGGGCCTGGCGAGCGATCTTGGCCGCGGAGGCCGCTCGTGAGGGAAACATGGTGACGGCGGTCATGCAACAGTCGAATGGGCGAGACTGCGCGGTGCGGTATATATGAAGAGCGGCGGGAGAGGTGTGAGTCGGAGACGGTCAGACAGTCACAATGGATGCGGCGCTGGCCTCGGCGAGAGTCAATTTTGGAGAAGCTGGAGAGAAGCGTGCGGATTGGTCCATGCGGGGCGCGCAGAGACCCACATGGGCCGAGATCGCATTGGCGGCGAGGTGGCAAACTGACTAACTACTGTACACACCAACACACGGCGGCGATCAGCGTCACGAATGGAATCGCCCAGGTCGTCGGGCAGCGTGCGCCGCCATGCGAGGAACATTTCCCATCCCACGCCGCTGGAAGCCGCTACAGACGAGTGAGTGCGCAGGTGAGAGTCCGCGCTGGGCAGCACACGCATCGCTGAAGCCCGCTGCAGCCCGCTGGCCGATGCGTCGACACGTCCTGACGACGACGACGACGACGACGATGATGATGATGATGCCCCTCCTCCTCCATCCGCTGCTGCTGATGCGGAGAACACGTCGAGCACACCGCAGAGTCCCGCGCCCGTTGCCTTTCCCCGCGCCCGACCAAACGTCGACCTTCGCTTTCTGCAAGATCGACACATATACCATTCCGTCACCACCGGAGACGTCCCTAGCGCCTTCTTGAATTCCAGCCATCGCCCGCCAGTGGACACCCCCTTGCCGCAGCTCGTCCAGCATGGCCATTTCAGACGTGCGGCAGAGCTCGCCCTTCGTTCACTGCTGCAGAGCCCGCCAACAGCTGCTACCCAAATTTTCCACTTGCTATACACTCGCCTGGCCTGCCTCGTCCTCGTCTCACGTCCGGATGTCGCGGCTGCAGAAGCACTACCGTTGTTCGAGCTTACCTCGCGAAGCGCGCCAGGCTCGCAGCACGTGGTAGAACTCATTCCATGGGATCTTCGTCTCTTGCTGGTTCGACTGCAAACGATTGGTACTGCCGATGGTGGTCGTAGAAGCATCATGGCACTGTATGCGCTTGCCAGCGAGGTCCGAGCGAACGTCCGTTTGGCGCAGAAGGATGGAGATGCGTCGGCAATCGAGCTCTGGAATAGCAGACTACGCGATCTGGGACTACGTGTCTGCGATGCACTCGTGGAGATGGGGGAATTGGAGAGCGCCATCCGACATCTCGAGACCTTGCC
Source organism: Cercospora zeina (assembly GCA_022702355.1). NCBI lineage: Eukaryota > Fungi > Ascomycota > Dothideomycetes > Mycosphaerellales > Mycosphaerellaceae > Cercospora > Cercospora zeina. The sequence continues at coordinate 2,608,491 of JAKLWX010000005.1, forward strand.
GGACGTGGAAGCGGACGAGCTGCCGTACAGACAAGCCGTCTTGCGCGCCAGGGTAGGCGATGTCGCGACCGCACGACAGTGTTGTTCTGCGATCCAAGACGACATGAAGCGACGCGAAATCGAAGCTTTGCTCAAAGTCGCTGATGGCGACCATGATGGTGCTCTCGTGAGCTGGCAAGCTCTCGTGGAGGACTTTCCAGACCGCGAACATTTCGCGCTCAATGCCGCTGTTTCGCTGTTGTACGTGGGCCAGATTGCATCTGCAAGCACTATGCTGGAAAGCTTGACACGAGAGGTCCCGGCATTCTCGACCATACTGTTCAATCTGAGCACCATCTACGAGCTTTGCACAGAACGTGCCCCGGAAAAAAAGGCTTCACTCATCCAGCAAGCTGCGACGCGTCAGCCAGTTTCTGCAAGTGGCGGTTGGGAACGCGCAACGTTCGAATTCAAGCTATAGGTCCCCAATGCTGCATCCGCGGAACGGCAGCCAAAGTGGATGTCAAGCTCGACTCTCGACAGGGGAATTTGGAGTCGATCCTGCTACGGCAGTACATATTCATCCCATGGTCGACCTTTGTGTACTTCTAGGATTGTGGCCACTAATCATAACGCAGCGGAGAGACTGTGAGTAGGGCCCCCAAATCAATATTCACCCTGGCTACCTTCTCGCGGATGCAGCAGTAAGTTTTGACGCTCTGCAGATGCCAGTACGTGCATCAAAGTCAATGATATACCCACGTGCGACTGGGAAAGAGTCGCAGCTCACATGCCAAGCGGATGCTCGTGTCATGATTCTTCGCAATGGACTGACCAACGCTGGTGATGTGTAATAATCGCGGCCGTTCTGACTATCGATCGCCCGATATCCCAGCATCGACGCTGAGAAGACGAGACTGTTGTGTTGGTCATGGCCAGACCAACGCAGGTACGACCAGGTGTGAAGTCCTGCCATCCTTGTTGGCGGCCAATGGGGAGGGGTATCACAGTTTCAACCCTCACCCTGTTCGACTCCTGAGAACTACTTCGATGCTGGTTCGTACACTCATTCCCACCAAATCATACAATTTCGTACCCTTTCATTGAGTTTTCGAAAGGGCGGGGGGAAAGTCAGCAACAAATATGAGTTCCGCTTGCGACCGGCTCCATGCCTCGAGGCCGTCGCTCAACTTCGCTCGTCGGATGCTATGCGTTCTCAGCGCAAACGCGTCGCCGGAGCACGTCAACATCAGCTACGGTCGATGAGAGGCTCTTCATTGTAAGATGGCACCTGCTGCGGCGACACAGTCCGAGAACCCTCCTCCAGCGGGCACAACAGACGTCGATCAGAGTTCAGCCACACCGATCAGTTCGCCGTCATGTCAGCTTTCCGACCAAGTTCTCGCAACAAGCGATGCCACCCAACAAGGTCCAATTTTGCCAGATGCATTACTACGACTACTTCGCAACCAAGTTTGCAACGATGACCTATGCCAGCCTCCGCAGGGCATAGACCCCAGTGCCGTGGTCGTTGCCAAAGATGACATATCTCTATACAAGAAATGCGAGATATCCGTGGGCCTGGCACACGGGCTGGAAGGCTATGTTTTCCGACAGACAGAACCTATTGGCGAGCTTCAGAACCAATGTTCAACGAGCATCGACAATATGATCGACGATATTGGGACTCTTGCCAAAGCGTGCTGGTGGGTTGGGTAAGTGTCGCGTGCTGTAGCAGACCAAATATGTCAGCGTGACTGACGTACACTCAAAGCTCTTACAAGAACCAAGTCTATCAAGCCGGGTTTCGCACTCTGAATCCTTCTGACAACTCATCTCTCCACATGCAACAACACATCCCGATCACCGGAACGCTTGCAGACGCTTCGCCGCCTTGTGAGGTCGAGATCACTCGCAAAGGCAGCACGCCAAAGCAAGTCATCCCGATAGTCGTGGCTGTAGCGGTCGGTGTGCTCTGCGTTACCATAGGTCTGGTCATATTTCTTATTTGGAGGCGGAATAAGCGCGAGCGACAACGATGGCGAGCCGCACTTGAGAGACGAGCCCGAAGAAAGGCCAGAAAACACACACCTGGGCATGCAAACACGGCAAGCGCTCACAGTACTACTCTCCTGGGCAGCCTCACGAGTGGGAACAAGAGCTGGAACGTTCTCGGAACAGCTCATAATCAGACTGCGGCATTGCCCGCCGAAGGAAGCCAATCGACCACCGAGACACAGGAAACAGAAAAGATTCCTGTCACCGACGAGACAGTTGCAGCAGGTCTACACGACGAGGCGATAGCAAGAAAGTTGCAGAGAAGATATGATGCAGCCCATGAGCGAAACCTTCAGGCTGCTTGCGGCGGCAATGGCCGAGACGAACGTGTGCAAAGCCCGCAACCGCCCAATTATGACGCGGTCAACGCCGGAAACGCCATGGATATGGTGCAAGGCCCCATGGCCAACAGAATTTCGCATTTCGCTCCAGCCCTAGGTCCTGACAGATATCGGTTCTCCAGCGTAACTCGCGAGGACGAACCGCTTCCGCCACCTCCTCTGCCACCGCTTCGGACCACCGGCGGCGTGGTGGGAAGCATGGCGGCTGGGCATGATTCTGATGAGCATATCATTCCACCCGATGAGCCAGCAAGAGTCCGATATCCCAATGTCTGGCGTGGTAGGGGTGAGGACCGTCACCACTACGTGTTTCCACCACAGCGTCCGCTCCCAGAACGGCCTCTTCCCGAAAGACCTTCTCACTCACCCGTCGGCTGGAGAGAAACGATTGACACTCTACCAGAACAACGTCTCCCTGAAACATCTGAAGTCAGGAGCCCTCGAGGCTGGAAAGCTGCAGAGGACGACTAAGAAATGCTCCATCTTCTCGCGCTTTGCCAGACCCGCTGACTACAACATCTTTCTTCAGCTCCCTCGCCCATCCCAGTAATCCAGATGTTTCCACGACAGCGACTCGAGGCAATTCGCCTGAGCCTTCGGAGGGAAGGGTGCGGACCGCGACGAGTGAGGAACTGGCACTGAGTCTTTTGTACGCGGGCATGAATACACCGAGACCGCGAGAAAGGGGTGCATCGCAGTGAGGGGAAGATAGTATTATTGTTACATGCTGTGCAGATTGTGTCGTTGGCAGCCAGCCACGTGTAGATGTCACGAGCCGTATACCTTTCCTTAGTTTGTTGTAAGTGGGTTATTCCGGGGTGATGCGATACTTGCAAACCATGCCCTGTATGGAGTGGCCGCCTCGATGCCGCGGTGGTAGAAGGACCATTGTCCAGTACAAGCCAACATGGCGAGAAATAGGAACCAGCCTAGCCGCGGAGTCTGTTCAGTGCCGGCATGATGTCGCCCCAGATGCCGGAGCAGGGTCCCGCAAGCTTTCTGCCGCCATCGCGTTTCGCATCGCGTTGTGATGACCTTCACTTGCTCGACCGCGTCGCATCTCACCAACAAGCCATATCAACATCATGTCACAGTGTTCTCAGTCGTGGAAACCATGCCACTGACGACTGATAAGCTGATAACCGAGCACGGTTCACCGATGGCGTAAAGAAGCAACATCACGCGTCTGCATATCGATGTCGTCACTCATCGATCAGACGTGCCGTTTGTTGGTCGTGCAGAACGTCTCCTCATTGCACCTCATCCCCCTTCATCATTCTGGACCCCCGACTACTACCAATCCAGCAAGCATAAGCTACGACAATGTTTCTGTTACGTACCTCCCGCACCGCTACTGCAGCACGCGTCGTGGCTGGCCCAGCTACCTCTCGAGCCGCCTTCACCACTTCATCCCTCCGCTTCGCGTCTGGCGACTACGGCTCGGGTGCGCACAAGCACGGCAAGGAGCTAGACAAGGAGAGCCACGACAGAGAACACCCAGGCCCACCTCCCCCTTCCACTGGCGGCAGCAGCAAGTCCAGCGAATCCTCACAGCCGTCGAGCGGCAGCGGAAAGTCACAGAGCAATGATGGCGCCCCAGCTCAGCCAAAGATCTTGGACGACGCGCGCCCAAAAGAGGGTCAGGAACCCGAGGAGGTAAGGAAGCACAACGAGGAATTCCGCCAGCGTGCAGACCGCCCGCGAGAGGGCGTCAAGGAGAACGACAAGGTCGACAAGGAATTCTGGAAGGTTAGTATGCTCCGGTGCGGCTGACGAATGTTGTTCGCAGAAATGATTTCCTTCTTTTGCACAAGAGTACGATCTAACTGCTGCAAAGGGTCAAGGTGGCGTGGACAGAGAGCCCTAGATGGCACGATGGAAGGGTAAGTGGTATCGCATGGCTGCAATGCTTTGCCCGTGCTGATGAATGGCCAGATATTACACACAGAAGCGGTTCTTCGGCGTTTGGGCACTCTGCGTTACCGATCGGCAAGACGGCACACGACATTGACAGCAGCATGGATTGTACAGTAACACCAGAATGTAAAGAGGGCTTCATACCCAGAATAACACTCGAACTTCATCGGCATTTTTGATGCTCTGCTGCAGCGAAGTCAAAGCTTACTTCGCTTGATTCCATTTGAGTTCAGGTAAAGTTCCACTTTGACGTTTGAACTGAAGTGTCACTACAGCACCGGCTTTGACTTCTGATGTGTTACCAGTACCCTCACCTGCTTTCTATCGACATCTGGTGTGGAGATAATTTCGCAGCGTTGGTGGTCTCAATTGAGCCTGCCGAAAGAATGACAGCAAAAGCAAATTCTTCAGAAGCTCTTTTGGGCGAGCGACATGGGATCTTGACACAAACCAAGTGAAAAATCTCACAGCCAACGCGTGCACGTCTAGACCCATCTGGCATTCACGAGCTGGACCGCGGAAAAGATGTCTGGCGACGAGAAGAGTATTTTCACCTTTGCACGTTGCATGTCTCGGAGAGGAGAGGCTGGGCAAATATGTCTTGTGGGATGCTTATCAGCAGTGCCACTCAACGAACGGACAAGGATGTGCAGGACCCCCATCGCGCGACAAAGGTCCCACCGTATCCCCACGATAGAACAGTAATCCCAACCGCTTTCGACAGCGGCTCCGCTCGCTCGCCTGTGCTGTGTCTTCCGGTGAATACTGCATCATCCCTCGGCGAAGGGAATCGATACCGAGACTTCGCCCGACTGTTTCCTCAGAACAATGAGGAACGAATGTGTTGGACATGAAAATGCCCCATCGAAGCCAAGAGGCCCACGTCAGAAGTAAAGAACGGCACCACCAAAAGACCACTGTCCAAACATCTCGGAGGCTCATGCCAGGATCGCACCCGTGTCTCGTGCAGGGAATCATCCCACGCGAAAGAAAAAAAAAAAGAGCTCAGCCATCGGACAATTCTCATCATGGCGGAATGATTGTGTGTGGGCTCTGCTCGGCACACACCCACTGCCGCTCGGGTCGAGGTTCCGAGTTTTATGCAGACCATTCCGAGGATATGTAATAATAAGCACCGAGACAATCCCCATCTCATCTCACCCATCGCAACAAAAGCTCGGCGGCTCGAGCACAGCCTCTCCCACCTTCAAATTTACTGGTGACGAAACCCAAACTTCTTGGCGTCAGCTATTGCTTGCCAGGTAATAGTCCTGATACGACTCGGCGGACTTGTTTTTAGTTGCTTGAGAGAGTCGAGACCAGCGGAGCAATTTATTAGAGGGGAATACGGCATGCAGCAGCGAACAGGGTGCCACATGCCGCCGCCGCCGCCGCCGCGCCTTTTAGCTTGTCGTTTGCTTGGTGCGGGAAGCGAATAAATAAGGGGTCTTTTTTTGGGGGTCCTGGTAGCGTGATGGTGTCGCAATTTATTATCATCACATGCAACATGCGCGTGTACAGTAGTATTCGCTGTGTCGGCAGCTACTGCTGGATTTTTTTTTTTTTTACAAGCATGATACATATAGTTCCTTGCTCCTGTATATGTATAGCGTTGGCGTCGTATAGGTGGCGCTTGCCCGTCAGCATTCCTGAATGCCAAGAAGAATGGTGCAAGGATCTTCGCTAGGGGGGACCTATGAGAAAGAGCGAATCGAAGCTCGAGCTGACGATGATGTGACAGTGTGATGAGGTGGGAGAACAGGATGTGAAGCTCTTGTTGGAGTGATCGGAGAGCATGTGACAGTGAGATGATTCGTCGAGCATTTGCAAGTATGTACAATAATACCATGCGTGTGTCGATCCTCGACCGACCGTGTAGGATTTTCTTGTCGACTCCATGTGATGATGATGGAGGTTTTACCAGAGCTTGCACTAGCTACATAATTTAGTCGGTCTTCCAAAACAACCAACGCAAGCTCTAAGAAGAATACGCGATGAGGGGTATCTCTTCTTCTGGTGTTTTGTTGACCGTTGTTGTTGGTGGTGGTGGTAAGAAGCAGCGATGATATTCAATCGTCATCGCTTGCAGTAGTTGATTTCACGGATCCGACCTCTGGCTGAGCTGCAGAATGTCACTGCCGCCAGTGCCGCTCTTTCCGATTTCTATTTTGTGTGTGTGCAGTGCATACACATCAACCAGGTTGGCATTGCTCATCCTTCGTCACGAGCTGCAGAAACGACAGACAGGGCGCTCTTTTGCCATAATCAGCAACGAAGCCGACTTTCTCCACCTCCACTTTTCCCCCTTATCGTGGAAGGATGCACATACACCCCACGAGAGTTGACTATTCGGAACACCCACGCTTGTGTCCCCAAAGTGCCACGCCGTCGCTGCAATGAATGCAGCAGCACAGCAGCAGCACCATGATGTATGTGAGATTGCGGATCCTGGCCGATGATGATATTCCCTCGCAGTATGTTGTTAAAAGGGGCTAGAACCCCAGAATGTCTGATGATGATGATGACGAGATAATACCGTACAACGCCACTGCATGTGCCTCTTCCCCCTCCCCTCCCGATAATCCAACGTGTGCCAGTCACGTTTTGATCTTCTCGGTGACCAAGACCGCCAAGCGATACACCGCTGTAGTTGGCGTCTGGGCAACGAAAGCGGGCGGCGCGGGTCCGTCGGCCAAGACACCACGCATGCATGCATGCGCAAGCCACGCGACACGTAGTTGGTCTCAAAGTTGTCCCCCTCCGTGGGCAATAATGTGTGATTGCCACTGATGATGGGAGATGGTCGGACGAGCAGAATGCTGTGCTGTGTTGCGTACCAGAGAACGCGTTTTCTTTCGCCTGTCATCGAGATGTCGTCTCGTTCATGCATCCTGCGAGCCGATTTCTCGGTCGTGGTGCAATGGACCGTCCCAGGCATTTCTTGTCTCCTTGGCGAGATTGACTTGAATTTTTGCCACGTCCTCGAGGATTACGCCAAGGTTTAGGTGAATCATTTGCTTTGATGATGAGGAGTCTCTCGGGGGTGTGGGGTGATTGCTGGATCGAGGGTCTGATCCTGTGATGCTATGAGATGCAGATCGCCGCTTGTTCTGAGGCTGTGTTCTTGGTATTTTCAGACATGCTTGAACATATCCGAGCCGATACTGAAGCGCTTTGACAACCGTTTGATGCCTCGCGTGACGGCGGTGAGTGAGTCGGTGCGCCTCGGCTTCCCGTCGGAATCGTTGCCAGCTGCGTTCTCGGCCTTGGAAATGGCTGTGGAGTATGTCGGGTAGTTCTTCGTAGCCGAGGGAAGAATCTCGTGCGGGTCTGAGAAGAGATACATATGAATCCGATCGTTCATGTCTCTCGCTCGTGTCGCTCGGTCCAGCTCGATACTGCAGTTGGTCGTCTCGCGCGACAGTGGACCCATGGTTCCCGTGGAAGTCGCGCCACTGCCTCTGCGGCTGTAGCGATTGAAGCCCATTTCGGAAATTGTGGGAGACGAGGCGACGGAGCTGGCAGAAGATACGCTGCCGAACAGGCGATGCGTCGAGCGGCTATGCTCTGTTCCGTCGCAGAAGGGACACGAATCCTGTCGACGCTCCCAGCCTTCGAGTCGCAGTCGTTCAGGACAATTCTGGAGGTTGTTTGCTGGATTGCAAGGCCGGATGAGTTCGTACCATCGATGCGCACACGTTTGTGTGGTGACATTCAGCCCGGCGATGCACATGCCAGGCGGTGGAAGTGGAGGTCGTTGGAGTGTGTTGCTGGTGGGCAAGCAAATGTGGAGTGCAGATTTGTGTCGCGTGCCAGGTCAGAATGGCAGGCGCAGAGGTTATAGTGGAGGATGGTCAAGAATCCGGCTGTGAAAAATAGGCTTCGCAAGGATGACGCCGAATGTCTTGGGTTTGGAAGCTTGCAGGAGAGCAGAGGTAGGGGTGTTAGATGGGTTTGGTATTGACTCCGCTGTGTCTGACGATCCCGTGCTTATCGCGCGTGGGAGAGACAAGTCGCCAAGGTGTGGTGATGCGCAATGAAATCAAGGACGGTATTGCTTACCGAGCTCGATGCGTGCGACCGAGGATCGTAGTTCGTGGCGTGAGGGCTGAAAGAGCGAGATCCGTCCGCGCGGTACAGGGTGGGAGGGCGACAATGCATGACCTCGCCGCGCTCCCTTTCTCGCCCATTCTGCTCGCTCCCTTAGTTCTATTAGACGTTGCGCCCACGGAAATTCATGTAGTAGGTCAGATCCATCGGCAATCCTATGCACCCCCCAACGGCGGGCGGAACATCATGCAGCCGCCCTGCTTAGCGCCTATGTAGTAATAAAGCGGTGGGCGTGGTAGGCCATGCCGGATCTGCAAATCTGGTTGCACGAACATGCCGCAGATCAGCATCCTGTCAAGATTAGAACTACACGGAGCTCGGAAACTCGTCTTTCGCAGACCGTGCGCCCCGTGTGGGTTGGGCAGCAGTCTCGGCCGGGGAGCAGGAAGATGTCGACTAGCAGCAGCCGCATCGTCTCGCCGTCTGCAGCCTACAACTTGACCACCGTGCTGCTTCACCATACCGCCGTGATTGTGAGTGAGTAGTCGGCACGGCTTCATTGGACCGTGTGGTGCGGGCTCGTGGCCTCACACGCTGCGGTGCGGAGAGCGATGACATGGGGCCAGGCATCTCTCATGGTCCGGTGGAAGATGAAGTCAAGGAAACTTTGCACACGGCCTGGTCGATGACGGAACTACCAGGCAGGGTGAGAGGGAAAGCCTTTCTCAAGGTGAGCTCATATGACAACGGACATCTCCGTTCCGTATGATGAGGTATTCCACCCCTCGTAGCGAGTGCTACTGTTGACAGGTGGAAAACGGCGCATTTGAAAACGGAGCCGACGAGCTAGAACTACGCCATGCTCTCCACAGTCGTTATGGGAGCAGCCGAGTCCTGGGTTCTGATGAACACCAGATATAGGCGAGGATCAGTGTTGAAGAGGCAATGGAGGAGCCCTATTCAAGCCGGGATGGTGGAGACGCAGACCCGAGAATGCCGCCGCCCGCCATGTGGAGGAGGGGAAGTCGCGAGTGCGGGCGGGCATTGACGACTGACCTGACGTACTGAAATACTGTACCGCAACACGCCTTTACACGACTTTCGCGCAGCCTTGTTGAAAGCATTTGAGAGCAACCGATTTGATGTCATAAAGATGGACGTCCCTGCGGCAAAATCAGTGCCTGAGACTACGAGTCTGGCAGATGTGTATCCAGAGGACGCACTGCAAAAGCAGACGACAAGATGGAATGCTTTGCTGAAGCAGTTCCGCGAAACATACAACAAGAGCCCAGACTTTGTGTCTCGAAGCCCGGGCAGAGTAAACATTATTGGCGAGGTATGTCTCCAGTATACGCGCTCATGAACTCATTGATGGCAACTTCTGATAACAGAGATAGCACATCGATTACTCCTTGTACGAAGTCTTACCGATGGCAGTCACCGAGGATGTTCTGCTCGCAGTCTCCATCCACAAAAACGAGTCCGGACCCAGCACGATACGACTCAATAATGTAAACTCGCACAAATTCGAGGCGCGAGAGTTCGATATTCCCGACACGGGAGACGTACACATTGATTCAACGACACTCGAGTGGACGAATTACTTCAAGTCCGGCCTGCTTGGTGCAACAGAATTACTTCGCAAGAAGTCCCGAGAGTTCAAGTGCAGTGTGGGCATGGACATACTTGCCGATGGAACAGTGCCATCGGGCGGCGGGTTGTCGAGCAGCGCAGCGTTTGTCTGCGCGAGTGCTTTGGCAGTGATGAAGGCCAATGGAGTGGAGCAGGTGGACAAAAAGGAGCTGGTTGAGCTGGCCATCGTATCTGAGCGAGCTGTGGGTGTGAATTCCGGGGGTATGGACCAGTCTGCCTCTGTGTTCCCTCTGCAAGGCTCAGCTCTCTATGTGTCTTTCGTGCCTGGGCTTTCAGCAACCAACGTAAAGTTCCCAGAGCTGAAGTCACCACTCACATTCGTCATTGCCCAATCCTTCGTGGCGGCCGACAAGCACACTACAGGCCCAGTGTGTTACAACTTACGGGTCGTCGAAGTTACGCTTGCGGCTCTCGTGTTGTCCAAGATCTTTCGATTATCCAATCTACCTTCGGATTCTGGCCCACTCGGCGTGAGCTTGCGAGGCTTTCACGATACGTACTTTCAGGAGAAAGAAGGCATCAAGGACAACCACCAGATCTCGAAGGCAGATTTCCGCCAACAACTCCAAGATCTTATTCACAAGGTCGACCAATACTTGCCACAAGAGGAGGGGTACACGCGACAGCAACTCTCCGACATCCTGGGCATCAGCATTCCAGATCTCGAGCAACGATACATGTCCAAGTTCCCAATCCGAGCGGAGAAATTCAAGCTCAGACAGCGAGCACTGCATGTATTTAGCGAAGCCACCCGCGTCCTCGCGTTCATGGATCTGCTGACCTCGCCGGCCCCTCAGACGGATGCTGAGAATGCAGAGCTCTTGAAGTCTCTGGGCGAGCTCATGAATGAGACACAGGACTCATGTCGAGACATTTACGAGAATTCTTGTCCCGAACTTGATGAGCTTTGCACGCTTGCCAAGTCCGCTGGGTCACACGGGAGCCGGCTGACTGGTGCTGGCTGGGGTGGCTGCACTGTACATCTCGTGCCGGCCGACAAAGTGGAGGCTGTCAAGCAGAAGTGGATCACGGAATATTACAAGAAAAAGTTTCCGGACATCACTGACGAGAAGCTGAGTGAGGCGATCGTCGTGAGCAAGCCAGGCAATGGCAGTGCTGTGTTCAAGGTCGATGGGAGGGAAACGGTTTGAGAGGTCCATTCATGTTGCATATTTTCAACTTTTCCCGATCCCAAGCCACCTCTATGTTGACTGATTGCGGAACTGAACGAGACGAGTGCATGTTTCAGAGGCCGTTGCCTTTGTCTAAAGAGGTTGTATTCAAGCGATGCTGTATTTCTCGCCGAAACTTGCTGGCTCATCCAACACAGCACACGAATTGTGCTTTGGGCCCCACCTACCACTCGATTATATCTTCATGTTGCCAGAATTCTCCCGTCTTGCCGCCAATGTCGTGGAGAGCCAGTAAAACGGGTGTCTGCGCTCCCTGATCGACGGATTTCCTGCCTCCACCTCGTGTCATATCTGTTTTGACGTAGCCTGGACAGCAAGCATTGATGAGCACATCTCGACCCTTCTTCTGCTCTCCCGCAGCAATCGCCTTCGTGATAGCGATCTCTCCGGCCTTCGACACGGCGTACGCAGCCGACGGGAATCCGTCTTCTTTCTCCCGCCCTTCATCCACCGCTTCCTGGAATCGCTGCATCACAGCGGTGACATCGGGAACACCCGCTTTGCTCGCCTCCAGAAAGGCTTGTCGCACTTCATCGGAGTACTTGTTCAACTTGCCGGCCATACTGCAGACATTCACCAATCTGCCTCCCTGCCTGATGAGTGGGAGGAAATCTTGTGTCGCCTCGAGTGAGCCGTAGTAGTTGGTCTGGAGCGTCTCTTTCACCACATTGCCGTCGAAGCCTTGCATCGCGATGCCGGCGTTGTTGATGACCACGTCGATGCCTTCCGGATGTTCTTTCTGCAAGTAGTCGCGGAAGTCTTGCACGCTTTTGGTCTGGCTGATGTCGAGAGGGTGGTAGGATATGGTCGTCTGCCCGCCATCTTGTTGTAGGACTTTCGCGTCTCTGAGTTGAGGGTCGTCGTGGAGTTCTTCGACTGCGGCCGCGCCTCGTTCTGCTGAGCGTGCGGTAAGGTAAATCAAGAAGGGGCCTGATCGCAGTGGCGATTTGGGATATTGGAGGGCGAGTTGTCGGACTGTCTCGCGTTAGAGTGTCTATCGACGAGGATGGCCTGGAAAGAGGAATACCGATGGCGAGACCAATGCCCTTGTTGGCGCCTGTCACGGCGGCCACGCGTGAGGAAACCGGCATGGTGAATGTGGTTGGTGGTTGTCAGTCATCGCGGGCGTTGACATTGACGGCGCATTGATTTACGCGTCGCTCAGAAGATGTCATCGTCAGAGACACGCGATGATCGTCGCTGAAATGGCTTGGCCGTCGGACCTGCCGCATGCACGATGACGAAGCGCCCATTCCCTGCTCTCCCGCCAAACAGACCTGCTTTGTTGCTCGTCGCATTGGCTGGTCCAGCTGTAGCCGCGCCCCTACTCTGCTGAGTATCACCGATCCGACCATTCCTTTTCCTCCCACTGCCATCCGCCTGTGGATGTCTGAAGACGCGGCCGGCGACGAGCTGGGACCGCTTGACAACAAAAGCATCAGCTCCGGTGCTCCACAACCATTCAAGAAGCGGGCCACCTTTCCACGATCTATCAGCGAGCTGGTGACCAACCAGCTCGTCCCAGGCAACATGGCGAAGAGTCAGGCGCTCAACACCAACATGGGCGTGGACTTCATCATCAGCTATCGATTTGAGCCTTCAGGTGCGGAGGGCGTGGCCTGCAGGCATCCCAGTCTCAACTGACTGACATACAGAGAAAGCCCAGGCTGCAGCCGGCTTTGAGAAGCTATGTGAGAAGCTTTCCGCTGTGGGCCTGGCCACAGAAGCCCGCAATGGAGATAAGAATTCCGTCTTGCTGTTTGTGCAAGTCGCCAGCGAGGAGCACATGTTCGCAGAAGTCTACCGAAGCAGAGTCAAGGACTGGATCCATGGCGTGCAAACCGGCGAGCCCCCGCAAGACGTGCGAGCATCGCTTGAGCAGAACCCGCTAACCGAAGCTGAACGTCAACGCATTGTCTACCAGATGATCACCAATCCCGAAAATGAAGGCGGCGCTGGAATCCGGGTGAAGTCGGCCGAGTGGGAGAACGTGGAGAGCATATTCGCTCTGCACGACCACACCTTCAACAAACACTGGCTTAAAAAGTGGGCAACTCAGTGGGCCATCTCTTCCGAGGACCTGGACGACATTCGCAACCGTTTCGGCGAGAAGGTCGCCTTTTACTTTGCCTTTGAGCAAACCTATTTCAACTTTCTTCTTTTCCCTACAGGCTTCGGCGTGTTCGCATACTTCTTTCTAGGTTCCTTCAGCGCCTTCTATGCAATCGTCCTGTGCCTGTGGTCGATCGTATTCGTGGAGTGGTGGCGACACCAGGAGCAGGATCTCTCGATAAGATGGGGTGTTCGTGGGGTGAGCAGCATTGAGAGCAAGCGCCACGAATTCCAGCCTACGAAAGAAGTCGAGGATCCGGCCACAGGAGAGCTCGTGAAAATATTTCCATGGGACGAGCGACTGAAACGCCAGGCATTGCAGCTGCCATTCGCCATCATCGCCGTCTTGGTCCTTGGTAGTCTCATTGTGCTTTGCTTTGCGATCGAAATCTTCATAGGCGAGATTTACGATGGCCCTGGCAAGTCGGTGTTGACCTTCACGCCGACTGTCATCCTGACGACATGCTTGCCTCTACTTACCGGCGCACTCACCAACGCCGCAAAGCGCTTGAATGACTTGGAGAACTATGAGACCGAGACCGCCAATGGACGAGCTCTGACTGCGAAGCTCTTCATCTTGGACTTCATCACTTCCTATATGGGTATTATCCTTACAGCATTTGTGTACGTGCCGTTCGGCAGCGTGCTCATTCCTTATTTGGATGTGTTCAGTAGGATGTTCGCAACCGAGGCGGCCCGGGCGAAGACTACCAAGAAGGGGCATTATACCATCAACCCTGACCGTCTTCGCAAACAAACCATCTACTTCGCTGTGACTGCTTCGATTGTGAACTTCGCGATGGAGGTCGTTGTGCCATATCTCAAACGACAAGGCGGTCTCAAGTTCAAGGAGATCCAGGCAAACCGCAGCGGCAGCGGCCCTGAGGTTTCCGATGCAGTTGCAGATGCGCCACAAGAAGAGAAAGAATTCTTGGACCGCGTACGCAGCGAGGCCGAGCTGCCTGCATACGATGTCTATACCGATCTGCGGGAGATGATCATCCAGTTCGGGTACCTCTCTCTGTTCTCAGTCGTTTGGCCGCTTGTCCCTGCTAGCTACTTGGTCAACAATTGGTTCGAGCTGCGAGCAGATGCCGTCAAGATTTGCGTCGAGATGCAACGTCCTACGCCATGGCGTGCTGACAGTATCGGGCCATGGCTTGACGCTCTGAGCTTTTTGACTTGGCTCGGCAGCATCACTATGGCTGCATTGACTTACATGTTCTCAAACGATGGAGTCGGGCCTGATGGTACACCACATGATATCAAAGCCTGGGGTCTTTTGCTCTCCATCTTCTTCAGCGAGCATCTGTACCTGTTTGTGCACGCCCTCGTTCGCAGCGCAATCCAAAAGATCGACTCTCCTGGTCGTCAAAAGATGCGTCGAGATCGCTACTTGACGCGACAACAACTGGTGCAGGACAGCCTTTCCAAGTTACCAAACGTTCCAAACATCAGTGACAACGACACACCAATCACTCGAGAATCTCTGGAGGAAGACGCTAGGAAAGCGAGTCTCAAGGCTGCAACACCAATCGAACGATTTTGGTCACGACAGCGTGGCTGGCGCGAGTCGGCAAAGATGGGCAAGGTATTCATCGAGAAATACCAAGACGAAGCTGCAGCTGCAGACCAGAAGAAGGAGCTATGATTCAACCTTCCTGATTGAGCGGACCGATGCGCGAAACAAAACGCGCGACCTGGGTATATTGTTACTACAACATTGACAGCGAGGCGTTCTGGACGACCAAGGAACCACATGTGTGCATATCTGCATCAAGCAGACCTACAAAATCTCTCTCCCGAGGCAGATATCCTACTCAATGCTTCATGACTGGTGCGTTGCCTCAAACTTCAGCTACGGTCTTGCATGTGGTCGGAGTATGCTTAAGACGCCTGCGCGCCACAAGCATGTAGCGTAGCGGGGGAGAGCATGGGCGATCGCACTCTTCTCATGTTCTCTTGCATGCCACATGCGGCCCGTATATCCATATCCTTTTCGAGCAAAGCAACGAGACTGATCTGTATTCCTCCATCGTGGTACCTGGCGATCCGTACTTTCAGAATCTCTTCTCCGACCAATATTCTGCGAACAAGTCCTCCCTCCTCAAAACAGCGCTACGCATGCCCAAATAGGAAAGATGCGCGACATGCTTCCACCATTTGCCAAGAAGGTGGCACAGTGGCAGACTCCGAGAACTCATGCAGGTGCCACATGATATCTTGCTCTGAAGCGTGGTTTATTTTGCAGATCACCCCAGCCTCGGCTCGTGGAGCATCTTGGAAACCGCAGCCCTAGTCCAACTGTATAGAGCTTTCGAAGCACAGAAGCACCTAGCGAATCAGGCGGAGCCAGAATGTGTAGTCACACGAACTATCGAAGTCTTATTGCGCTGTATCTGGTTACTTTCATGTCGATCAGCCAGGGAGATGAGAGGTGAGAAGGCTGAATTATACGGCATAAGCCGTGACACTAAATGTATCTCCTGCGTGTTCGAGCAATCTGACCGCGGAAGCAGAGAAGAACTGGCGTTGTGACTTGTGGACGAGATATATAAAACTGAACGTTCAGTATTGTCGAAGATTTATCTACCCATCACCAGCAAAACACCCAGATCTTCCTCATCGACACTCTCCAAGCATATCAAGTCTCGATACGGCGACCGTCGATCATACAGCAACCATGCAGTTCACACTTGCCATCCTCGCCTTCGCCGCCTCCGTACTGGCCCAAGAACTCGGCGGAGGCCTCGACGGAAACGCCGGTCCTTTCTCCGGCACCGCAGGAGGAGCCATCAACGGCCCCACAGGTTTCGTGCAAGGCTGTATCGGAGGCGGAGCGGGCCCAGGCGCTGGCGAAACAGGATGCTTCCCCGTGGAGACCGCACCAGCCGCAACTTCGGTAAGTCCTGCTTGACAATTCTCCAACATGTGGTTATGACGGCAAGAAGAGTGTTGACGTTTTTGGGTTGTCTTGTAGACTCGAACTCAACCTGGTGGGAAGGCTGCTGGTACTGCGGGCCCTGCTTCGGGCTTTTTGGACTCGGAGGGACTTTGTGGTGGTTTGGCTTATTCGACGAATGGTTTCACGTTCTGCTTGCAGCCGACTGAGGCTGCGTAGAGAAAGGATGTTGTTATAAGATGGCGAAGAGGAATTTGTGCGGTGAAGCATGGCATTTTGATTGAAAGAAACTCAAATGAACCTTTTTTTCGTTCGAAGTTGTTGGTCTCTTTTGCGTTCGTCGACCCTAACCTACGGGGTTCGATAGTGTGGCTAAAGGATCTGCCACGACAACGTTGCACCAAGCAGACGAGTCGTCGGTAAGACTCTTACTACAGGCCTATCCAAAGTGCACCAGATGCCTGCGCGGTCCATAGAGCGTGCGGGCCGCCCTGCAACTCGGACGCTTCTTTCATCTCCCAGTGGCCTGCCCGTGCGCACAACAACACCGAGTATGTATGTCTACTCAGGCCAGACTTTCTCTCTTCGTCTTGAAACAGATACTTTCATCCGTCCGTCTTCATAACAGGTCCATCTTCCCCATGCACTCGGTCTTGTCGCCCACGAAAGTGACACCGTAGAGCTCGGAAATGCCGGCCAAGATGCCAACGTACTCGAACGGGATCGAAAATTCCATGTGACCATGAGCCCACACTTCTTCGCCCTTCACCTTGTGCGCATGCGTCTCGGTCTCGCCTACGCCAGTGCCACACTCCTGGCCGTGGAGACGACGGCTCTGCTAACGAGCATGATTAGCCAGCTGATCTTCTTGTAACGAATGAGGCACATAGCCTGACTGATTGCTTAGACTTACCGTGCTGAAGGCCTTGCGCACTGGAGCCAAACGCTTCTGAACCTCCTTCTCCAAATGGTAGATCTGCTCGAGATTGAGATCTTTGAACTCGACGAGGATGCGCAAGATCCTCGGGTGTGATCGAATGAATGGAGGAAAGTAGATCTGGACAGAAGGAGCCTTGGCGACAGCGTACTCATCGAGTTCGAAGATTTGTTTGGCGCGGTACTCCTGGAACGTCTTGCAGGAGGCACTCGAGGCTTTGGTGGACTCGATCAGGGTCAATTTGCCATTCGCGCGCTGCGATACTACCGGCTTCTTGTTCTCGAGGATGGGTTTGGTGGCATTTTCGAGAGTGGCGCCGGTGTGCCGACGAATAGGGGATCGATGTGGGAGGATGGTGGGGATGAATGTGCGTCCGGCATTGCGAACGATGGCGGTTGATCGAAACATAATGCGAATGTATTCGGTGGTTGTATTGTTGGGTAGGCAGATAGTGCAGGCTGTATAGTAGTGGTGTGGTGTCGAGTTGGAAGTTCAAGAGAGGACAGAGCAGGCTTTTTAAGTACTTCGACCCACAAAGAAGTGAACGAAGGAGTGAACGAGTTCGTTTGCTAGGATTTCACAGCGCGGCTTCGCTCTTCACTTGTTGCACTGCGGCTACTTCCGGAATCGACGCAGAATTTTCACAGGTTGATGATGGTGTTGTGATTACAGCTTCAAAATTGTACCTGTGGTGATCAGCCCTGAGTAAATGAGTGACATATCAAATCAATGCCGCAAGATCGAATGAAATAAAAGAATACCTACAACATGCCGCGTTCTCCTCGAAGCATACAGTGAGCTACTGAGGGCAATCGCGAGCTCGAGAGGCCTGGCATCGCAGTGCACTATGGAGGCAGCAGAAGCGGCAGTGATCGAAATCTGCTTCGTCGGTACGAACCAGCGCCACGATGAGAGAAAGCTGTTGCTGTTTTTCATGCCCTTGCCAACGTCTTAAATCGAATGCGTACAGGACACGAACAAGTCTCGCATCTTCCACATCGATCACGGTTCCAACAGAGATGGAATTGCGAACAGCACGCCTCGGTATGTCTTGTGACGCCGAAAAGCGACTACAGAGAAAATACAGGTTTTTCATTGTGAAAAAAGTAGCGACTCCAAAAGAGCTCTCGATACCACGCCTCGCCATGCATTGAGCGCAATCCACTGCAAACAACAAATATCCTCTCGCTCCGAACGCCATGCTATACAACAGGCACAATCGAGCCAATATGCAACACAAGATACGAAAATCGCGCTTTTCAAGCGGGATCTAACCTCCTCAATACATCATCATCTTCTTTCCCTTGCTTTCCAATTGATCTATCGCAAATTGCAGGATTTTTGCAGCCTTCAGAACTTGATTCTGGGCAAGACTCCAATCACCTGCGTCGAGCGCATCTCTGACAGCCGGGAAGTAAGCCTCATCGTATCCACTCCATGCCTGTGGGCCGAAGACCACGTGCTTGAATTGCTCCCGACCTGGTACGCCATGTTGATCTTCATCTTTGTCTGACTTGGGGATGTCGAGCAGATCTGTCTCGAATTTGGATAGCGCATCGTTGTAGTCTAGCCTCCGCATAGCATAATTAGTGCTCTCCAGCCCACCCGTTCCAAGAACGTTTGTCGTCCAGATATCCTCGAATTTTTGGAATTCACCCGCGACCTCTTTGAGACGCTGCGCAGCTTGCTTGAGAGGTGTGATGTCGAGTGAGGTGCCATCACGCTTGCCACCCAGCTTCTTAATCTGGGAGGCTGCGTACTGTTGTAGATTGTCGACATATGGCCCTCCCAGCGCATCCGCATAGCTTTTCAAGTCGAAGGGAACGATCGGACGATCGGCCACTTCCAAGATGAGCAAGGCCCATATCTGAGCGAGTGTTCGATGCCAGCCAAACTCAGGATCGCCAAACTTCTTCATCCAGTCGAACGTTTCGTAGCATGAGTGATATGGATAGCCGTAGGTAGCCCCTTCGAAGCCAAAGTCAATGGAGGACGTGCCGGCCATGTCCTGGAAGGCAACATAATCGCTTCCGGCACCAAGACCTTCGAGTTTTGACTGCCTGTCATCCCAGACCTGGCGTATCGTGGCTCGTCCACCTGGCGTGCCTACTCGATCTAGCACGTGCAGAAGAGTCCTTTTCCATACCGGGGAACCTGCAGCTCGAAAGACCGGGTCTGGGCCGTACACTCCGACGTCCACATTTAGGTACGCCACAGCATTTTTTCGAAGTTCGTCCATGTTGTCTTCCACATACTCAGTACTGCCCACCAGATTGTACTCCTCGGCGTCCCAGCTCACGAATTCGATTGATCGTAAAGGTCGCCATCCTAGTTTCCGCAGAGCGCCAAAGATTCGCACCATCTCCATAAGGACCGCACTGCCACTACCAGGATCCACAGAGCCGAAGCACCAACTGTCGCGGTGATTGCCAACGATGATCTTCTTCTCTGGCTGTTCCAGACCTTGAATAGAGCCGTGCAGGTTCCAGATTTGCTGTTTATCGTTCTCATCGTTGTGGTTCTTCAAATTCACAACAGGAGCATCAGCAGATGCAGAAGTTGCAGCTCCAGAAAACCACTTTTTAGTGAAGCTCTGGTCCCCTCCCACCCATTCCTTCGGCACTCGGACACCATGTCCAGACAGAGATTCGATCAGGACTTTGGCATCTCTCCAAGCGAGAGGTAGTGAAGGGATATTGACCAATCCTGGATTATTCTCGTGTTCGTGCTGTTTGGCATCCAGTGTGCTTGCGAAGCCTGGCGTGAGAGGGTCACCCACTACCCAGCTCATTAAGCTGACGGCTCCCCTCTGTAAGCTGTCCTCTGGTCTCCAAGGTCCATCTGGCCAAACTGGGCCTTTCGCTGACCCATCGTCTACAGGGTCTGAGTAGACCAAAGCTCCAACACAACCTGCCTCTTCTGCAGCCTTGATCTTCAGCGCTCGATCTCCTTGCGTGCTGTAATACCGCATGAGCGCGATACTGCCATTCAGCAAGACTCCCTGCTCTTTGAGCCACGCAAAATCCTCTCTGCTTCCTCCGTTTGCGTAGATCAGGTGTCCTTGTGCCAGGCCGTTCTTGCTATGTCCGTGCCACGCCCACGTCTGCTGCTTGACAGGATCCGCTCTTTCTTCTTCCAACTTAGCTCTCCATCTTTTTCCCTTGGGCTCTACGATCTCGACACTCCTGCCGTCCTGCTTGGGATAATTCAGATAGACGTAGTAGCTCTTGAGACTCAGCTCATCCAAGTATCCCTCCTCCCTCCACTTCTCCTTCATCCATTCCGCCATGTACAGATCTCCTTCTGTTCCTGCTACGTGGTCGTAGCCTGTGATGTGGTACAAGTACTCCTCTATCCGCCCAGCGTCCACATTGTCCTGCACGTATGCGCGTACGGATTCCGGATCGAATCGAGTGCCTAGGTAGCGTCCGCCGTTGGGGAAGATGTCTAGGACGAAGAGAACGTAGATAAATATGGCGATTGCCATAAGTCCGCACAGTCGTGCTGCGGTTGCGGCGCCCATGCGGTACTGGTCGGGAATGGGAGGGAGTGGTCGGTGGAGCCAGGACATTCGCTGTCGAGGCTCGGCTGGAGTTTCGTTTTCATTGCTGTCGTTGCGGTCCTCGTCCGGCGGTGATTGTACAGGGGTATATAATGATCGAAAGGAAGGTAATCGGATAGAAGAGAGTGTTGCGCCCAGGTTGGACAAGTGTTGAGTGAATTTGCTTCGTAATCGAGCGCGATGGTATAAGCCAGCTCTCCTGGAGTCTGGGTCGGGTGTCGAGGGATCGAGATAGTCTAGTTCTTCCACTCGCCGTCGCTCATCGTCGTCGTCGCCGTTCACTTCGGGAAGTCGGAGGTCGCTGTCCTCGCTCGATCGTGGCGACTCTGCAGTAGGGGGTCGGTATGTGCTCGGACGACCATCTTGGCCCAGCAGTCCTTCTCGCTCTGCTTCGCGGATGTTTTGGGAGGAACTGGGGCGATTGATGGCGTCTTCGTAGGAGGGAATCGGCACGTGGGCATAGCGGGCGTACTTGTCGTCGTCCTCCTCCATGGCTCGCGTGATCGATGGCGCTCAGGGCCGGATGGATGCGGTCGGTGTATGGCTGTCTGACGCTACTTTGTTGCCGCCATTGCGTCCGATAGTCCAGCGCATACAGGGCCTGTGAATTGCTTCATGCAGTTGTGCAGATGTGCCTCCAAACTCCTTGCCAATTCCCCGATGAACACGACGGGAGTCGTCAGCCTGCCGTCTCGGCAGCCTTGAGTGAGCATGCCGAGACCCGCTTGTCGCTACCTCCCAAACGAGCTTCCTCGCCTCTTCCTCTTCCACCTATCCCGTACACAGACAACGCGATTCTACCGACGACACGAAGGATATCGAACGCGATATATCATCATCCGCAGCCCGCTTAAAGGAGACCTTGAGAGTGACAGGAGACATCACCACACATTCGAGAACATTGATCCGATCACAAGCCACCGGAGCCTTCCTTCACCTGCAACTTGACGATGAAGTCGCGGTCACCTTATTCTGTAGTCGCATGTGTATAACGTACCGGCAGGCTGCCGAATCAGCCCACGAGCTTCTCATTTGAACCACATTCCTATGTCCTGGCGGCCTGGGCTCGCGAGGCGTTTGGCACTGCATCCAGTGGCGCTCACAGCCTCACCTCGAACTATGTAGTCCTGCATTAGGCCCTCGACCTTCATACCTTTTCACCCCTTCACGTTTCTGCGACCAATTACTCAGACACGGTCAAGCTCAACAGATATTGACATGCGTCTCATTCACACATCAACACTGCAGTTCAGCGACTTCCTGGGGTCCACGATACCCAAATACGCAATCCTTTCACATGTCTGGTCAGACAGCGAAGTTTCGTACGAAGATTTCCTGGCCGGTCGCAAACAGGACGGTTATGGCTATCAGAAAATTGTCAAATTGTGCGAGTTCGCTCGCAAGAAGCATGACCTGCAATGGGCGTGGATTGACACCTGCTGCATTGACAAGCGATCATCCGCCGAGCTGTCCGAAGCGATAAATTCCATGTTTGAATGGTATTTAAAATCTACCATCTGTTTGGTCTTCCTCTCGGATGTTCACGAACTGTCTCAGCATGATCCCGGTGACATTGTGCAATTGCAGAATCACTACAAACCATCACCGACTCGAACATCCTCCTTCGAGGATGTCAGAAGCACATTCACGCGGCTCAAAGTCTACACTGACGGAGCTTCTTTCGTCAAATCTGGAGAGTTCGTGCCCTTTGCGGCCGAGGAGTTCCTCGCAAGCAAGTGGTTCACTCGAGGCTGGACATTGCAAGAGCTTATTGCACCTCACGCCATCGACTTCTACAATACATCTTTCCAGAAAATAGGTCACTGCAACAAAAGCACTTCAGTCAATCCACAGTCCTCGGAAATCAAAGAACTATCTCTGCACTTCTTGGTGCAAGAAGCGACAAGTATCTCATTCGAGATGCTGTGGGCGCCCAGGAGAGGTAAACCGTGCATAGCGCAGCGCATGAGCTGGGCTGCCAAAAGGACAACGACACGACCCGAAGACATGGCGTACTGCCTGCTCGGCCTGTTCGATGTCAACATGCCTCTCCTCTATGGCGAAGGAGGCGAAAAAGCCTTCGAAAGACTGCAGCTGGAAATGCTCAGTCGAAGCACGGATCAATCCTTGTTCATGTGGAAGTCCGACGCAAGCCAATACTATCAACAAGAGAACTTCAACCTTCGATGGAACGGTTTCTCTCTGCTCGCCTCCGGCCCCGCTCCCTTCGCGAAATGTAAAGAGGCTGCAATGGAGGATGAATACAATACTCACCTCGCGGGCCACGTCCTTCCCCAAGCTGTTTTCACACGCACACAGAGGGGCTTGGAAACCAAGATCCTGTTACCGGACGGCTTGGCGCCTCGACTCGGAGATAATTTCTGGCTGCTTTACCCCCTACGCTGCAAACTTGACGCCAACAGTGCGTCGTGTTACCTTGCCATCTACGTCGGAGTTCGCCACAACGCGCACAAGATCTATTACGCGGACGGTGCATTACGTGCTCGTGGCGCCGTTGTCCTACAATTTAGTCCTCGCGAGGAAAGGCGAATTTTGCAAGACGTATTTGGAGATCCGCAATTCAACATCGATTCTCTCGTCACGATGGCGAGGCCTGGTCACACCTTGAAGACTGCTCAAGATATTCTTCCTCCTCATCGCAAGGCCTGGTATACTTTGCGTAATCATGTACCGACGCAGAAAATCAAGCTGTACTTCCCGCCTGACGCAGAGATGGGAGAGCCCTTGCCGAATTCCTGAATAAGGAAAGATTGAATCGCGTTGAGTAGGGGATCAGCAGAACGGAGCGTGCGACGACAACCTTGTATCCAAACAGATTTGCTCAGCAGCGTGATCAGCCGATGCATCGTGGTTAGTAGCTACATGTGTATATTACATTTAACAGTCAGTCAACATTCCTGTGCGAAGCATGCATCGGGAAGTTCATAACCAACCTCATCCGGCATCATAACGTTGCTAGTTTGTACGGCGTTTGGACGGGAAGAGGAAAATTGTTTTTCGGGTTTATGCTGTACAGAATTCGCGTTGAGAACCACTTCGTTCCTCAGAGTCCTCGATGGCAGCTTGCTCGTTGACATAGCAAGACGCGCAGTCGAGCCTTGGAGCATTCGAAAGTGTCATGCTCATCACACCAGCACGTTGCTCCGACGCTCAGGCAAACACGTAGCGTGCGATTGGCGAAGCAGACATTCTCATTTCTTCGCTGTGGCAGCTTGACCAGACGTAGCTTGTGCCCTGGCCTTGTGGAACGCTAGCGAGGCAGCACTTGCCACCCCATTGCCACTACCAGTCCCATTCGCAGGTGTTCCAGGGGGTCTCGGCGTCTTGTGAGCTGCAGCAACGTTCGACGTGTTCGAAGTTCCAATGGGGCCGATCTCTTTCCATGGATATTTCAACTCATCATCATTCCTCATGAAATGCTTTCTCCTCTTCTTTGTCGTGACGTGCTCTACCATCAACTCTCGTGCCCTCTCGGCCATGAATTTACGAATGAAACGAGGATCCCAAAGCTCGGAGGCGATGCCGAGGTCTTTGCAGCAGCGCATCATGGCGTTGGATTTGCAGCCTTCGGTGGCAGTGGGGATCCCATCGGGGTCGAAGTATTGCTGTTCACCTCGGGCGATGGAGACGAGACTACGTCCATGTCAGCATCAGAATCGACGATGAACGGTCACTGCCTGCCCTACCGTCCTCCACAGACGAGACCATACTCCCTCGTCACGATCTTGGCAGTGACAATGGTCTCTCCTCGTGGTGCTAGTCCCCAGCCTCCTGGCCCAAACGCTTTATTCAGCCTCCTCCTGTACTTGATCTCTGGCAGATAGACGATGCCATCCGGCTTGACCTCAATGTCGTCGAAGTCCAATGGCGCTTGCAGGATAGCGGCCTGCTCGGAGGTGAAGGGTGTCGCGGACAAGCCATGGAACGAACGTGTCCAGTCGACCTGCTTCTCGTCCTCGTTGAGCACCGGCGGCGGATCGTCCAGGCCTTCCGTCAGCGACCGCACCGGCTCGGACTCATCGCTCGGTGACAGGTCGTGCTGCACATGCGCGGCATTTGCGGCAGCATTTGCGGGAATCTTGGGCGCCGCCGCCACGGACTCTTGATGGCGCCTAGGGGCTGTGGACAGGCATCGCGTTCGCTGTGCGAGTCTGCATATCCTCGGCGCGGCGCGTGATGGCGGCGTGGACAGGGCGGAGGCGAATCTCGCGCCCGCGCGGTGTGCTGAAGACATGGTCGGAGGAAGCTGTGAGGATGGCCTGGGCTGCTCCGAAACATTGAAGTCGCAGCTCACGGCGGCTCATTCCCGCGGCGGCCACGTGTGAAGCACACACATTGCGAACACGACGGCGGTGTCGCGGCTACACTACGCTCCATCTACTTCTGCGGTGTCGAGATGAGGCTACGGTGGAAGACCATGCCGGTTGTGCAGAATCGCATGCACCATCTCTACGGTACACGGAGCGGTATCACATATGTACTCCTCCCACCGGCCGCTCTTCTCCCCGCAGTCGGGGATCACGCATCCTTCTGGTCGGTCCTGCCTTCGTTGCCCTGCCGCTTCCAGCATTGCTTGAACGCGTCCATCTGATGGCCGAGGGTCAGTAGAATGAATGGCTTTGGAAATGTCCGGACCGCAGTTCGGGGCGAATGGCCAGGAAGGCAAAGCACTGCCGAGCCCGGGCATTCGGACTCACCTCGTCTTTGCACGCTCTCCAGTCCTTCTTCGCCCGGAAACAGTCGTTCAGCGTCGCATTCTCGTCTGCCATCGGTCAGCAACGCAATCGACCACCTCGCCGCTCCGTCGCCCGTATACCTGCGCAGCCGGTGCTGAAGATCCGCTTGTCCCTGCACCTCCGAGTCAATTGTACTCCTTCGGACTTGGCCAACCGACACCATACCACTCGTCGGGCTCCTCGTCGCCATCGGCCTGCCCGTCGGTCGTTCGCTGCTTCTCCGTGTTTGACATTCCGGATTCTTGCTGCCGACTGTCGTTCGATGACGACGCAGAAGGACCAGTCCCCATTTTGCAAAAGCGCGAAACACATTTCCACCCTCACACGTGACTGCCTGCCACCACCATGGCCGCGAAGAGGATTAATGTCTTGATCTACTCTGGGCCTAGCACATCACTACCGTCAATACGGCACGCGACATGGACACTGCGTCGCCTGCTCGGCCCCAATTATGCGGTGCACACGCTGTCCGCCGAGCAATTGCTCCAAGAACCATGGCCCTCGACATGTGCACTCCTCGTCATACCCGGAGGTGCCGACATGGGCTATTGTCGTAGCCTCCATGGAGCTGGCAACCGCCGCATCAAGGCCTACATCCAAGGTGGTGGCAAGTATATAGGGCTTTGCGCGGGAGGCTACTACGGCAGTGCCAAATGCGAATTCGAACTGGGACGGAAAGGGTGGGAGGTGGACGGCGCACGCGAACTGGCCCTCTTTCCCGGCACCTGCAGAGGCCTGGCTTTTCCTGGCTTCGTATATGGAAGCGAGAAGGGTGCCAGAACGGTGAAGATAGCGACCGCCAATGGCACATTCAACTCATACTACAACGGTGGTGGCGTGTTTGTCGATGCCGATAGGTTTGCAGACCGAGGTGTCGAAGTGCTTGCCGTGTACGAGGAGGATCTGGCCGTGGACAGTGGTGCAGTAAAAGCTGCTGCAGTCTATTGTGAAGCTGGAGAAGGAGCTGCCGTGCTGACAGGGCCACATCCTGAGTATGTATCGCTGTGTGCATTCCGAATGAACGAGAAGCTGACAACATCCGACAGATTTGCTGGCATCAACCTCAATCGAAATGAACCGACGAATCCCGACTATGGCAAAATCGTCGACGCTCTTCTTGCCACTGACCAACAACGGACAGCCTTTCTCAAGGCCTGCTTGAGCAAGCTCGGGCTCGAAGTGAGCCAAGAAGCACAACCGGTACCGTCTCTCTCTCCTATCCACCTCACATCCATGTACCCCGCCGAGATCGACGAACTCGTCGTCTCATGGGTGAAGACTGGCTTGGTCACAAGTGAAGAAGGACGAGGTGTCCTCAGAGGCGAAAACGACACATTCCGCTTCCCATACAATGTGATATTTGGCACCGAAAGGCCGCCTGTCAATCCAGAAGAGCCTTTCGACCCAGTAAAAGATGCAATCAGAACAAATGGCTCTTCGCGCACGAGCAATGATGTTGGTAATCAGACTGACGGAGCTGCGGACAGGATCCCCGACTATAATGGCGTTGAGAAGATTCTCGTTGCGCATTCGCGTGGCTATCCCCATGTCAAAACCACGCCGCACTTTCGGCATCCGGAGTTTTACGAATGGCTGCTCAAGTATCGACAGAGAGATGGCAGTGGCATCATGGGCGACTTTGGTCGAGTGCTGCTTTACGGGGAGGTGGTCACATCTACACAGACACTTCTGGAGAAGAATGTCACCATGCTTTCACAACTTCCCATCGGCACGACAGCCGTCGCAACAACACAAGTATCTGGCCGAGGTAGAGGCTCTAACGTCTGGGTATCCCCTCCCGGTAGCATGATGTTCAGCACATCCTTCAAACATCCGTTCTCACTTTCTACATCTGCACCAGTGGTCTTTGTACAATACATTGCCGCCATGGCCATAGTGGCAGGTCTTCGGGGCTACGACCGCGGGTACGACAAACTCCCCATCAAGCTCAAGTGGCCAAACGACATCTACGCCTTGGCACCAAATACAAGCAAATCTCCTAGTGATCCTACGGCATATGTCAAGATCGGCGGCATTCTTGTCAACTCTTCTTACTCCGGGGGCGACTACACCTTGATCGTCGGCATTGGGCTGAATCTCTCCAACGCCGCTCCTACAACCTCCATCAACGACCTCGCACAGAAAGCCGGATTGCAACCGCTCAGCTACGAACGTCTGCTCGGGTCTGTGCTCACGAACTTCGAATCACTGTATGCTCGATTCTGTCAGTCGGGGTTCAACCAGAATTTCGAGAAACTGTACTACGAGCAATGGTTGCACAGCGGACAAATTGTGACGTTGGAAACTGAAGGCGGAGCGAGAGCGAGAATTAAAGGTATCACGAGCGACTGGGGCTTGTTGGTTGCCGAAGAGCTGGGAGAGAATGATCGACGGACGGGGAGAATGTTTGAGTTACAGAGCGATAGCAATAGTTTTGATTTCTTTCGAGGGTTGTTGAAGAAAAAGGCTTGATGGAGGAGACGACTAATGTGCTGGCGGCTACTGGATTGAGTACGTATTTGTATGGAATCATGAATGAATCAGATGAGATGTGGGAATAATTACTTGAAAGGCACTGTGCAGTGTCTGAATGAATAATGTGTGAGTGATCAACGTAGCTTCTGTAACGCAACGCCGTAAGCTCTAACTACTCATGTTTCTCCGCTACTGTCGTCATCGAAGCTTGCCACCTCCAGTCCTCACCATGTGTGCACCCTCGCCTCTCCCCTACGCAGCCTGCCCCACTCTAGCTCACAGGTACTTGATGATTTCAAAGCGATACACGGGTATTCCCGCGGTCGGGTGGCCTAATGGGTGAGTTTACCTCGATGGACGTCTCCCGTGGTCGTTCACTAACCTTGCATCTCTCGCAGTAAGGCGTTGCTTTCCGGTTCGTGGACCTGGCAAAGACTGCGGGTTCGAGTCCCGTCTCGATCGTTTCCTTTTTGGCGTGTTTGGCAGTCTCCCATTTGTTATTTTGGGTCGAGATGTACACGATTGGGGGTACACGGATGTGAAGGTGAAATTTTTCGTAGTGCGAGTACAAGGATCGCTGCCTCAGCTTTTCGTATGCTACTTCTATGCTAAAAGCTGTAATTTGTGGTCATGGAGAACGCATAGCAAGTTGTTTAACTAGCTGGCTTCTTTTTCTTCTGGTGGTAAGAGGATGAATTGCATGTGAAGGTGGAATGTTAAAGGTTTGGGATCAATCGTGCTCTCACGCTCACGCATCCACCCATAGTACGAGTGGGAATCGACTCCATTGACAATCGCATGAGACTGAGCAGGTAGGAGGTAGACAACAACGCATCTATGCGGGACATTGTTCAGCAGCCACCGGCGATTCAACGAAAGTGAAACCGATCAACAAGTCATATGTCTCATCAACGCGATGAATAGTACGTACTTCAAGACCACGTTCTAAAGTAATCTCTCCTGGCCGGGAACTTCGAGTGCAAGTGAGCCCTTTGCGCATCACATGCTAATCAGACCTTTCACAGCCAACGCAGGCAGCACAAAGTAGTCAATCTCCAACCCAGCCTTGTGACAGCCATGGTGAGACGTTGCTGCGCAGTAGTGGCGACCATGCCGTTGCCACGCCGGTAGAATCGCCTGCTCGTGACTATAATAGCACCGCCACCAAGCCACTGCCCATCTCCCATCCACGGCCCGGGACGGCCAGGCAACAATGGTCCGAACCAGGCTCTGTATTGGAAACGTCTTCCCCAGCTCAACGGGCAATGCAGGGCAATCAAAGACGACCATGGGAGAGGAAATCCAAGGCTTGAAGCAGATGGTCCTACAGTACCTTGTTCCTGGTCTGCAGCGCGTGAGAAAGGACAGCTCGGAAGATTGTACAAAGAGACACGGCGCCCAATAAGGCGCGGAAGAAGATGGTAACAGGACAGGCAGCGAGCTTGACTTGGCAGCATCGTTGTCTCGCTATGCGAAGGCAGAAACAATGGTCACCGGGAGGAGTTGCGCCATGTCCGAGACATTTGTGGCTTGCGGCGCGGTCAACAGCCGCTCGTGACTGTGCAAAGTCCGACGACGTCGACTTTCGCTCGCTCGCGGCTGTGCGTGAGACAGGGCAGGCTGCATAGTACTGTTTAGAGCAATGCGGAGCAGCCTTCGGTAGAGTTTTCGGAGGGCCGGCGGGAGTCGCCTGTGGGTTCCGTGGTGGGATGGGATGACGGCCGGCCGGGTGGACAGTACATATTGATACATACAGTGCAGTACACACACAGCAGAGCACGTGCAGCACATCACAACGGCGCAGACGTCGCTCGCCTCATCTCTTCCGCAAGCGTAGAGCAGAGGAGTACTGTGTGGACGGCGTCAGGATGGAAAGGGTAGCCACGTGTCACTGGCACGTCTCGCCGGTAGCATGCGGGATGAGCGAACGCTCACAGACGACACATCACCGCGCATGCTTTTTCCCTCGCCCGGGCATTTCGTCAGGCGCGCGATCAAGTACTCGACGGAGGTACACGGCTATATTCGGCGGAGTGGCAGACGCGATCACGAGCAGGAGAGGGGTGGGAAAGGTGTTGGACTGGGCAAAAGTCCGGAAGGCTGGAGAGTCACACGGCGGTGAGGCAGAGTTCCAGGCATGGATGGGCTCCTGCGGGCCAAACAATGGTCATGACGAGATGCATCGGCAGTGGCAGAGCAGCAGAATGGTCGGCGGAGAAGGCGCAGGCGAGCCGCGCAGCCTCATCACACCACACGAGACGAGGCCGGACAGAGTTCTGCTGTCGCCTGTCCGGTCTGTGTCTTCGGTCGCCCCGTTGAGACTGTCGTCGTAAAGTAAAGTCACAGTCATTACGAGGCCAATTTGTCGTCCCACCACTTTTGGCCCCGCTCGCACGGTTGCGCCCGGCGCGTTTCCTGACTGGCCCGCTATCCGAAAGTCATCGCAATCTCCTCGCGTTTCTGTCGCTGCTGCGCTGCGCTCCCTTACGGCCTCGCTCCCATCTCCCCATCGCCCTCCTCTCCTCCCTTCCGCTCCGCACCACGCTGCCGGCAACAGTGGGCGCGTGCAAGAGTCCCACCCACCGCGCTCTCGTCGCTGCTTCTTCTGCTGCCTCTCCTCCCGCTCGCCATCTGCCTGGCGCTGCGACTCTGCCACGTCAAAGCCTTCCTGCGCAAACGACCCACTCAGCCTACGACGAGCGAGCACGACACCCGCCCTCCCGCCGCCGCCGTCCATCTCGCCGCTCGACTGTGCCTACCGCCGCGCGGTCGTCTCCCTCACAACGGACGCGGAGGAGTCGCCACCGCACCTGCAGTCGCCCACTCCCGCGTGTGGTCTCCGTGCGCGACCTCACCTACGCACCCTCTTTCACCACCACAGCAACCCCAGCCCCAGGGCAGAACTATTCACTTAGCTTCGTCCCTTACTCGACTCATCGCATCACACTGCGTGCCACCAGCATCGCACGTCATCGCCTCCCTCGAAGTCCGCACACCCGACGCCCAGACAACTGCCGGCAAGTGCGACCCTGAGACACCAGCCGCGAAACACCAAGCACGCACCGGTCGCCTCGACACAGGAATCCATCAAGACATCTGCTGTTTGCTGCATTCGCATGGTACGCGGCCAGTAATCTTGCACCGCTCGAGCAGGTGCCTGGTCTTTGTCGGTGCGCTTGAAGAGAGACGCGGTGCGTACTTCGGAATCCCCTCCACTGAGGTGGAACCTTCGCCACAGGCAACTGACGTCGATATAGGTCGCTCTCACGCACCGTGTCTTCACTTCCGCCTCTTGCAACTGCAATCATGCCAGGCTACTATCAGCGGCCCATGGCCGGCCAACAACCACTGACTCCACCCGACTCGGGCTCGGGCTATGGATACAGCCACATGCACTACGGCCAAGATCTGTATTCACAAGCGCAGAGCCAGTGCCGTCAGGATAGTACCTACGACTACCAGCCACAAAGCTACATGCAGCCAGCAGTCGCGCCCGCGCCGCCGACATATCAGTACCAACCTCCCAGCTACCAGAACTCCACCAGTCTGCCGCCCATCTCCAACTTCTACGATTCCGTGGCCGCCCCGATTCTGCCACCTTTGCGGATTCACGATCGCCTGTCCTTCACCGACGAGTACCACCAGCGGCTCCAGCAAGAACAGCATTCCCAACGCGCACAAGAGCAGCAACGACAAGCGGCCAAGGACGAAAAGGCCACCGGCGGAGTGTCAGCACATCTCGATTACGAGATGGATACCATGACGGATTTTGTGACTCAGGCCGTGACTTCCATGTATGCCTACCACCTTTCCCCCATCAGCTTGGCTGATATTGACATGACTCGAAGCTTTCAACTTCGGCAGCCCATTTCCCAACAGTTTCGCAAGTGGGTACACCAGGTACTCTCCGCGACACGCCTGCCTGCAGCGACGATTCTTCTCAGCTTGTATTATCTCAACGATCGCATGATCCGGTTTCCCGACACCGTTCTCGGCGGCGACAACGAAATCTACCGCCTGCTCGCCGTCGCACTCATTCTCGGCAGCAAGTTCCTGGATGACAACACCTTCATCAATCGATCTTGGTCCGACGTGACTGCTATCAAGGTCGTGGAGCTGAACAAGCTGGAGGCCTTCTGGCTTGAGAAGTTGCAGTGGCGCCTGCACATTGACCCATCCGTTGGAAGTGTCACCGGCAACAGCTTCAAGTCTTGGTCCCAGGCATGGGAGTCGCACAAGGCTAAATTGATTGCCAAGCAGATGCCTGCACGTCTGTCACCGCTTGACACCAACTTGCATCGCCACCCTCACTCCAGCGCGAGCCGCGATAGGTACTCGCCATACCCATCGCCATACACTGCTGCATCCACTCGGTCCTTTGAGCAGCCGCAGCCACTGTCTGCAACGCTCTCCGCGCGCTCTTCGCAGTTCTCGACACCTTACAGCTCTGTCGACCCGTGGGCGCCAAGCACACGAAAGGTTGATGACTACTACAAGTCAACTTCCCGGTATGACGCCTATGCTGCCGAGGTCGAAGAAGCGAACCGTCGGGCGGCGTCCGAGGAACGTGCTCGCCAAACGGCGTATCAGTACGCTTCGAACGCTCACCAGTCATACTACCAGACGCCACCCTACAGCTCTGGCTGGGACACTGGTTCGTGGAACAATCACCGTTATGATTGCGCATGTCAGACGTGTGTCTACCAGCAACACTATCGGAATTATCCAATGAGCTCCAGCTATGCACCGCAGCCAGTGATGGGATGATTTTGCGGTACAGTGTCGCAGCATGGGTACGACCAGTGCAAAACAACCGCGCAATATCGCGCTTCTTTTTGGAGCCTTCTTGCAGCGTTCTCGCCCTCACCCAAAGTTCGACTTCACCGGATCCGATCACGTCGGGCGACCATGTCGCCTTCTTCCTGCATAAAGTTTTAGTACCCTGGGTTCTACTTCGACTATACGACCTATGCGACGACGTCCGCCGTTGGCTTGACTGGTCGGTCGCAATTCGCATTCCCGCATTTGCACACGCACGGTGCTTCACGTCTGGGAACCGATCGCCTCAAGACCTTCGCGCGTCGAGGTCACCATACATCACGTCTGCCGGCGCTCCGGCATTACGAGTGGCCCCTTACCTTCGTTTTTTGGGCGGTCAATGTTTCTTTCCTTATGGATGGGTTTCTTTCTGTTACGTAGCATGTGCATCGGATTTGGGGAGGGAACACCCTTCACGGGGCCCTGATTGTCACTATTATTCAACCACAGCACGGCGTTTTCAAAAAGGGGATACGGGGGATTAAAAGGGTTTTGCGGGATTCGACATGGGCAAACTTTCGCCGCGAGCGTTGCTGTTTTTTTTCCATGACGTCCTGAATGCATAGGGGTTGGGGAAGAGAAGTCCGAAGAACAACAGCGATTGCATCTCGAGGACCGTGATGGATAGTAAGAGGAATCGCATCGCTGCTTGTCGTCTTCTTTTTGCTACCCCACGCAGAGAGTGCGTTGCCTTTTTGCGTTCCACTGCTGCTTGCTAGAAGATACCACTTTTTGTTTCGCATCGGGACATTTGCGGTTTTATTTCATTATCACGATCGCTTTTTGGAATTTCAAAAGAAAATTGGGGATCGTTTTTGGAGAGAGGAGAGAGAGAGAGAGGAGATACCCCCGCGCGACCATCATCGACATTATTATTATCATACTCGAAAAACAACAATGAATCTTGGCAGGAATAGAGGACAAAAAATAGTCTTGGGTTCTTGATTTTTAATGCAACGAAAAATAAATAAAAGAGTGGACTGGCCCTACACAGTTCTCCATGTCTGGGCCAGGACCTTGGTTTTCTTCGGATGAGAATATGCTGGTTGTCACGCGTCACGCTCAACAATTTCTTCCTTCTTCTTCCTTGTTCGTTTCCGGAGACGGGGATTCGTGGGGCCGCGGGTGGGTGTTGGGATTGTTGGTGTGACGTGAGATGAGCGGGTGGTGTGATGCGGGTGGGCATGGTTGGGATACGTGTATATGTGTGCGTGTGTGAAGTGAAGAAGTGAAGTGAAGAGAACGGTTGGAAAGTGAAGGACGGTACGAGGATGATGATCATCCGTTTGCAGCATTTTCAGCGACATCTTCGAGACGCGAATGCTACTTTCATTTATTGTGCGCTGTTTTTTTTTTTTTTTTTTTTTCACTTCGCAGGGATTGACCAAGGTCCGTTTTCCCCCTTAGGACTCGAGGGGGGAGAGAGACTGTTTGCAGATATGCCGGCTCCTGCAGCAAAAACAAACATATTCCGAGTCTTTGCTTCTTATTGCTGAGATGCGGGAACTGGGACGCGATGATCACGAGTTTCGTGCGGTCGCTGGGCCGTTTTATTGCCGTTCTTGGAAGCTCCCTCGGCCACATGGAGGGAGGGAGGGAGGGAGGGAGGGAGGGAGGCAGGAACATCGGTCTCTCTCACACGGCTCGATGCTTGGTGAACTTTGTATGTAGGCAAATCTGCGTCTGCGCAGAATTGCTTGCTCATCATCTCAGAAAGTCTGGACTCTAATAAACATCTCTGCGGCCTGATGACTCCTCGAACCGTCGCAGCGCTGTAATATGAAAGCCCCTGGTGCATTAACCTTCCCTGGAGCGTGGCAGGTCATCTGCTCGCAGTGTGCAGTGGTTCGTCCGGTGGCTGCACGCTGCATATGCAAGGTCAGTAGTGTGTACTGTAGGGCGGAATTGGCAGCTTGGTACTGTATATACTGTAGCCGGGGGTTTCTGAGCCGTGTCGCGTGGGTGTAAGGGTTTCGTGAGTGTATAGCGCGTTGTTTTGAGATGTCCTGTATATGCACATTGCTTCAGTCGAGTTGCCAGAGTCATCGATGTTTGATGAGCCTCGGGATGGCGTGTCGACTACAGGATAAATACTACGTTCGAGCTTGATCCCGGTCGTCATCAACCGCGGCTCTTCTCTTCTGCTCTGCGTTCTTGCCACCAACATCCTCCGCGACACCTCATCCACGCCAGTACGAATTTGACCATGGACCAGTTCGAGAGCCTCACTAATACCCCACCGCCGCATGGTCCACAATCACATGGCATTAGCGCTGGCGCGAATCATATCGAACAAGCGATCAAGACGGCGGCGAGAGAGCGTGAACACAAATCGCCGCCCATGGAATCCTGCCAAAACCTGCTCTTATAAAACCAATAATCTAACACTCTTCACAGCTGATGATGAATTATGTCGCGCAAGCCATGCCATTGAAGCTCGCCATTAAAGTTCTTATCGAACGTGCTTGCGGGTACTCCGATCCCACCTAAGAGAGCTTCTTATGCATGCCGAGCATTTCTGGTGGGGGGGGGGGGGCATCGAAAAAAAAAGACGAGTGCCGTGGACATGCTTTTCTGGCAATTCAACACGAGGACACGCACACCCTTCTGAACAAACTCCCACTTCATCGGTTTACTCATGAAGATAGGCTATCTAACAAGCCCCGTATAGGCACAGGTTTCATCTCGTACAGATTGCCCCACCCCCCCCCGGCAGCCGATTCTTCTCCCGCTCATCAGCTCCTCCACCTCCTGCTAACTAGCCTTCTTGGCGCGTTCGGCCCAGTCTGCCATTCTCGAGGGTCCGAGCCAAGGCGTCGAGGCCAGGGTATCCGCCACTGGAGATGTCTTTGCACCTCGCAAGCTCGCTAGTGTAGTGTAGCTTCTTGTGAAGCCGGCTGGTTGCAGCGCCGTCTTATCAACGCATACGCGGTTGAACATGATGTAGTTAAAGTGGTAGCGGTCGCCAGGCCACTGCCGATCGATTTGTGAAGCGGGCATCTCTCTCTTGCTCATTCATGGTTCGCTAGTAGGACTGCTGGCTCTCGTTATTGCACAATGTCTGCTTTCAAGAACTTGGCCCACAGGTCGCCCTTCCAGCGGTCCCATACCGGCGGCGTCGAGAAGCCCGATTCCAAGGATAGCGTCACCGGTGTCACAGAGATCCCTCCAAAGTACGACAACCGTGATGTTGAACGTCGCGTCTCAGTCGCTTCATACAACATCAGCGGTATCCACGATGACACGCACCGGAAGCTCAAGCCTCGACATATTCAGTTGATTGGCATTGGGGGCACGATTGGGACTGCACTGTATGTTCAGATTGGTAGAGGTCTGCTGAATGGCGGACCCGCCAGTCTGTTCATTGCCTTCTCTTTCTGGTGAGAAAGAACTGATACGAAACACTGTTCGAAGAAGGAGGACGTACTGACGACCGACAAAGGTGCTCCGTTGTCCTCGCCGTCACGCTCTGCCTGGCCGAAATGGTGACTTATCTCCCCATCTCCTCGCCATTCATCCGCTTCGCCGGTCGCTATGTGGACGAGGCCTTTGGCTTCGCTGCTGGCTGGAACTTTTTCGTTTTCGAGGCAATTCTGGTACCATTCGAAATCACCGCGTGTGATGTGATCATCCATTTCTGGTCCACGGCGCTTCCAACATGGGCATTGGTCCTGATCATCATCATCTTGTATGGTGCCATCAATCTGGTCAACGTAAAATGGTACGGCGAGGTGGAGTTCTGGGCTGCCCTGGGCAAGGTGCTGCTCATTCTTGGCCTGATCATTTTCACATTCGTCGTCATGCTGGGAGGGAATCCACTGGGAGATCGATTTGGGTTCCGCTATTGGAACAATCCTGGCTCGTTCAAGCCTCTCTACACCGAAATTGTTGGCCAATCGAATCTGGCATACTTTCTCGGATTTTTGCAGTGCCTCATCCAGGCCTCATTCGTCATCGCTGGGCCAGACTACGTATCAATGTCTGCTGGAGAGGCCGAGAACCCGCGAAAGGTCATGCCGAGCGCCTATAATGCCGTGTTTTATCGTTTGACGACCTTCTTCTGCCTCGGTGCACTGTGCGTCGGCATCCTGGTGCCCTATGATGACGAAGAGCTGGCCGCTGCCTTTAACGACGGGCTCCCGGGCGCTGCGGCCTCGCCGTACGTGGTAGCCATGAACCGCCTGCGAATCCGAGTGCTGCCTCACATTGTCAACGCACTCGTTCTCGCCTCCGCATTCTCCGCCGGTAACTCGTACATGTACTGCGCCTCTCGCAGTCTCTTTGGTTTAGCACTCGAAGGCAAGGCCCCGAAGCTCTTCACCAGGACCAATCGCGTGGGAGTACCTTACAACTGCGTCATCGCCGTCCTCCTGGTCTGTCTCCTGGCCTTTTTATCCGTCAGCTCCGGCTCGGCCAAGGTCCTGGGCTGGTTTGTCAGCTTGATCACTGCCTCGCAGTTGCTCAACTTTGCCATCATGTGCTTCACCTTTTTGATGTGGTACCGAGCACTCAAAGCGCAAGGCATCGATCGCAACAGCCTCCCATACAAGTCTATCGGTCAGCCATGGGTCGCGATGTACGGCTTCGGCTGGACGGCCGTCATGTCCGTCGTCGGCGGCTATACTGTCTTCCTGCCCGGCAATTGGGACGTGGAGACGTTTGTCTTCAGCTACTTTATGATTTTCCTGACCCCGGCGCTCTTCGTGTTCTGGAAAGTCTTCAAGAGGACGAAGTGGTACACGCCTGAAGAAGTTGATCTCAAGGGCGAGGTTGCTGAGATTGAGGAGGTACGTATTTTCTTTTTTTTTTTTTCATCAGTTGCCCCTCCATTTCGCGATGCGTTCTTTTCTTCTTCGGTGCTAACTCATTCTTTCAGTACACGCGCAATTTCGTACAACAACCCTATAAAAACTTTGGGGATCAGTGGTTTAATAAGATGTTTGGCGGTTAGAGGCGGTGTCGTTGTGCCAACGACTTTCTGAACAATGAACGAAACCCCAATTTACATATTATACATATTCGAAGCAACGAGTTTTGACAACCAAGGCTTTGATCTTCCTGCTCCACATGAAGTCAGTGACACTTAGGTGCAGTGGGCTTGGCTGTAGCCTGTAGAAGTTGCACGTGAGGACAGCACAGCTTGACAGTGATCGTCAGCTCCGTCCACGCCGTGGCAAGTGGGGCGTTAAAGCTAAACGTTCTGCACTGTCCGAGTCATGATTGGCTCCGTTCCAATTTCCAAATCTCAACCATCTCTCGCTCGGAGCCTGAAACCTTGCCATCTCAGACACGAACTTCTGACTCTGCTTTTATTATTAATAATGCATGATTATGCAATGGCGGAGTTTCGACATCCCAACACTTCTGTGCTGCACGATCCAGCGCTAGACACCAAGATCAAAGACCTCCCCCCAGGAATCAGATACGTTGCAACGGGAGCTGTATTTCGTGAAGATACATCATCATCAACAACAACAGCAGATTCCCAACATGCCAGAGCACCACCACCAACGACACCCCAGCTCCTGACAGTCAAGCGTGCAGCGGACGAAACAGCGTTCCCCGATCACTGGGAATTACCAGGCGGGAAAGTCGATCCGGGGGAGACGATCCGGGAAGGACTGGTGCGGGAGATCCTGGAAGAAACGGGGCTGCATGTGCTGGAAGTCGTTGGGAAGCTTTCTGAAACACACTGGACGAGTCAGAGAGGTTCGCGGTGGCTGCAATACTCGTATGTGGTAAGAGTGCAGCAGCCGGCGGAAGTACGATTGGATCCTACCGAGCATGCCGAGTGGCGGTGGTGTGTCGAAGCAGATCTTGCCGATTTGCTTCGTCTGCCGAATCAGAAGAAGCTGATGGCTGAGGCGTTGAAGTTTGAGAATGAGCGTTTGACGCGCAATTTGGGTCGGTTATGATGAAGATCGGAGTGGAACTTGGGACTGGAAGCTGAGTAGTGGCATCCAAATTCCGTGTCATGCGAGATTGAACGCCGTCTCGTCATTCTCCCTTCTCGGCTTCCACGTTCTGTCGCGCCAAGTCTAGCAGCATCTCCAGGACGCCTTGGGTGTTGGCAGAAAAGGGGAAATGCTCCTCTCCTTCCAGGCAAACCACGTTGGAGGGCTGGATACTCCAGCTATCGGTTGTGACGGCTCGTCCTTTCTCTCGGGGTTCTTGCATGTAGAACTCGAAGGGTTGGTAGTGCTTGAAATTGTCGGTTTCATCTTTCGTCTAGAGGGTTCATGCGGTTAGCGTGGAACTCGAAGCGGTCGCATACTCGTGACCGTTTGTCTCTCCGCTCCTGGAGGCCGCTTGAACGAGAACAGAGGCAGACATACCTTGCTGAGACCTCCATTGAACCAGAGTGGCTGACCTTCGCGATCAAAGTGCAGAAGTTGTGCGGAACAGATGGCTTCGGATGCCTTTTTGGGTGCAGTCGTGTTGATGGTGCCCATGGTCCCGACAACACTGTCGTGGAACGTGTATCCCAAATCACCAGCCAGCTCCCAACTGAGCCAGAAGGTCTCTTTATCGCCGTAGACCATCTCGTAGACACCCTTCTTGCCCAAATCCTTGTTGCCGTCCCGGTCCGGACCGTTCATTCTTGTAGTCAAGAGCAGAGGAACGAAATGCTTCCATTTGTCGATGACGACTACTCCCGAATCTTGCTGGTGTCCGCTTTCGCCGGTCCACATTCGGCTCTTCTTCACATGGTCGGAAATGGGGCTCGGCAATATCGACTTGAGCCAGCCCTTTCTCTTCTCCGGATTCAAGTTTCGGTCCTTGAAGAAAAGTGCTCCGGTGCTCGTGTATTGCTCGTCATCGAACATTGATTCGGGGTTGACAAGGAAGAGCGCGTCGGCGTCGATGAATAGGACTTCGCGGAAAGAGGACATGAGAATGGCAAAGGGTTTCATGGCCCACCCTGTCGCTCGTCA
Organism: Cercospora zeina; assembly: GCA_022702355.1. NCBI lineage: Eukaryota > Fungi > Ascomycota > Dothideomycetes > Mycosphaerellales > Mycosphaerellaceae > Cercospora > Cercospora zeina. The sequence goes on from JAKLWX010000005.1 coordinate 2,648,180, forward strand.
GTTTGCATACGGAGGGCGAGCAGTCTGATGCTGCACCGCACCTTTCAAGGCCCAGCCTTCGTCATCTACCATCTGGCTCAAATCGCGGGTCAAGACTCCTGGCATGGCTTCCAGAGCATCTCGGTAGTCCTCGCTCAAATCCTCGTCGCCCAGGTAGAGGACTTCGATTGGCAACTGGCATCCGAGTTTTCGGAAAGATGGAATGCTGGTCAACAGGTATGGAGCTTGTGAGTCGCCTGCGGTGAGCACCATTCCTTTGCCTCCGCTGTAGAAGCTCGCATGCAACGACATGTGGTCGGGATAAAAGGCCATGGTCCACGGGAAGAGACGCAACGCAAGTTTGTTGATGTATGCGCGGAATTTGTCGTAGCTGTGCACCGCTTCGGCGAAGTTTTCGGATTGCGAGTTGGCTGCTCGCAATTGTGGGAGGATGGCTCTTTGGGTCAACGCCGGTCCATCGATGACAAAATGCAGCGTTTCCCACGCTGCCAAGGCTTCCCTGAAGGCTCGTGTCCTGAAGGCGAGGTCTCGCAGCAGTGCTTCTCCGGTCGTGGCAAGAGGCGACAAGAGGCCTTTGGTCCGGACCTCGTCGGGGTATAGCGACTTGAGCTTCAGCACCGCTTCCTCAACGTTGATGTCGGGCGTGTCCGGGACGAGGGGCGTTTGATGGGAAGGTGCATGCTTCGCGATGGCCGCATTCTCGGGATCGCGGATGTCTGCGGGCGGTGGCTCGGAGCGGGCGTCTTGTGGAGTGTATTCCGGCACATCGGGTGCCTGCCGAATCTCCTGTTTTCCGATGCTGCTTTTGAAGGGGGAAGGAGCGCCGTCGACGACGGAAGGAAAGAAGAGGAGGCCGAGGACAGAGCAGAGCAGCGTGCAAGCGACGACACGGCACATGATGACGCGTCTCTTGTGTCGAGACCAGTACGGGAGCTGGATCATGCCGCTGGTCAGAATACAATCATCCAACAAGACGGGCGGGCACACAGCGTGAAGGCGAGCGGCGCAAGAGAAGGAAAGGATACAGACCGCTTCGCACTCCTGGGGCACTACAAAAAGGCTGCATTGTCGACGACTCGCGGGTCCGGTGCGCGCTGCGAGCCGGAACCCGAGGACCCTCAAGACCGTGGCCGTGCGAGACCACTGCAAGACTGTGAAGCCGTTGCAAGTTGTGGTGGCTTGCTGCAGACCGGAAGTCTACTGCGGTGGCTACTGTACCCGAGACCGACGAGGTCTGGGCACGACTCGCGAGTCCAGCCCTTCCAAGCGACCGCACGTTTTCGGTTCACCCAATTATGCTTTCCTGATCATGCAATGCACATGCGCGACCCATTGGAGCTGGCGCGCTTGGACTTCCTCTTGGCCGAAGATTTGGGAAGCTTTTGGACACTTGATAGAACAGGAGGTTGTCGAAGAAGGAACATGGTGGGAAGCCTTGGCATTCCCGTCCCTGCCGATGCTCATTATACCAATTGCCCGTGCGCGGGAGGCGCAGTGACATATTAGCCGACTCCGATCCTGGAGAAACCTGATCTTGCTTCGAGAACGCACAAATTCACAATACACAGCATACGCGCACACGTCCGGTGCAGCGACGGCCAGCAATGTGGGCTGCACGTCCATGATCCGGGACCACGCACTCTCGCCGCCATGCTGTCATTCCTATTGTAGGACACCGTGCAAGCCACGCACTGAGTAGCTTCAACTCTGATCCCGGTTACATGGCTGTCTATAACAACAAGTCAAGTGCGTACGTTCGCTCCGAGACCTCTCTGACCATCTCCTTCACCGCATTCCTTTTCCCTGCTATTTCAACCGCCGCCATGGTGCAGCTCACCACATCCCTCGTTTTCCTCCTCGGCGCCCTCCGATCCGTGAGTGGCAGTGCGATCGCTGACCCGAATTATTCCAATAAGGGTGGGGTCTGCGAGTCGGCCCAGTACTCCAACTATGCCGAGCTGGCCTACTATGAGCCTGCGAAACAATACTGCCGGACGCAATACCCAGCCACAGTCACGGTGACTGCCAAAGGCCATGGATATCGCAGACCAAGGACCGCCTTGCCCGAGCCAGGTTATGAGCGACCGGCCGGCTACGCCTCAGCTAAGCCCGCCAAATGTCACAAGGGTCGCAAGGAATGCCTTTTGTCTTCTGTCAAGAATGGACCAAAGACTGCTGCCAAGACCGTGTGCTCTTGCTATGTGCCACAGAAGACGGTGACCAAGACTGTCTATCCACCAAAGTACTCTACAAAGACTACAAAGAAGTGCACGACTTCGTATGTTGCTCACAGGTACAATTATGGATAAACATGATCATTCGCTGACGGAGAGCTATCTAGGAGCACTACGAAGTCCACGACTACACGGTCCAGCACGACGAAGTCCATAACGACAGAATCCAGCACGACGAAGTCCATAACGACAGAATCCAGCACGACGAAGTCCATAACGACAGAATCCAGCACGACGAAGTCCATAACGACAGAATCCAGCACGACAGAACCCAGCACGACAGGGTCCAGTACCACTCAGTCCAGTACCACTCAGTCCAGTACTGCATCACCGGAAATAACTACCACAACTCAGTCTACGGTCAGTATCTCCCTTTCCTCTAATCAACGTAACTTGGAGCTGGCACAATGGCTAATGGCTCTTAGACAACAATGACGACAACTGAGCCATCAACCGTATGATCAATTCGAGTTTGTTGCGTGTAAAATGGGATGCTAATCGTTGTAGACAACTACGACCGCCGCAGCCACAACGACCACAGTGGGAGACGATGAATAATTTCTGCCTGATCTATTTCCATGCTAATCACTTCAGACGACAACTACGAGCCCAAGTACTACCACGGCAATGACCACCACAGCGACAACAGTGAGTCCCCGCTGCTTTCTCCTGTAAAAAATTCAATGCTGACACATCGTTTAGACCAGCTCTACTACTGTAAGCTCTCATCGTAGCGATCTATCGCCCTCCTGTCTCCAAGCATCAACGCCAGCGGGGAATACATCATCATCCCAAAAGTCGAAACCTTGTATCCGATCCGATCCAAACTGACAACCCCCAAGACCACCATAGACTGCCCCAACAATTCCTGCGGCGCCGCCGGACAATTCGCCGCCGCAACCGTCCTCCGCACCAGGGACGAACGCAGCGCAAAGACTTGCCAAGATTGGTGCATCGCAGTCCCAGGCTGCGAAGGCATCCTCGTGCTTCCCCGGGACGCCAGCGATGCCTTCGGGCCGAACGAGTGTAGTCAGGTCGCGGGCCAGGTGCAAAGAGTCGGGCCTGGTGCCCATCGCATTTTTGGACGGACTTGCGAGACGGATTGAAATGATTCGTTGAGTGATAGAATCCACGGATATCAGAAGCGGACTTCTACTTCAAGTACATAGCTAGCTGTGGCGTCGAAAGCTGGCGCATCTAGACGTGCTTGATGAGGAATAGAAATGGGTCTAGTTGTGTACGAGTCATGTCGGGAGTATACTCACTGGCATTCTTTCCAATACAAGTCGCATTCCAGAAATGTGGCTGGACTGTCTTGTGGTATAGGCGACGCTGCCCTTGGCTCGTGTAAAGTCGGCGCATGCTGAGGTCAAGTAAGTGTTAACTAGACCAAGGTGCCTGAACGAGCCGGTGCAGGTGGATTTGGTGACGGAATTTCAGGAGCCACCGTAGTTTGGGTTGGTGATCAGAGCACGGCGGTCTCCCTTTGTCGCGCGCCTCATGAGCTGCGTGAAGTTGGGAGCGATTGGCAGGAGAACGACGGTGAGACACGCGCCAACGACAAGCCCGGACACCGGACCAATCACGACGCGGGACGCTCCCTCTCGCTAAAAATACCAGGCTCCAGGCTCCAGCGCTTCTTCTCCTTCCTTACACAACAGCACCCTCCGGACCACAACAGCCTCTTGTGCGCCGGCCACGACCATCATCGAGCGTGGCTTCGCGTGCCTCGCCACCAAACCCTCCAGTCGTCGCTGAAGAGGATGAGGCTACCCACGTGCGTAGCATGGATGAATGCCTCGCGATTGACCACTGCGCAGGCTCAACAATACGTGACTCCATGACGAGGCCCAGCCAGATGATCGCATTGATCGCTCGGGATCGAAAGGAGCCTCCGCTTCTGCTTCTCCAGGACTACAGTGCAACTTGAAACAGGAGATCGGGGCCACAGTCTGCACCTGCAGTAGCCCAAATGCCTGTTCTGGACGAGCCAAGCGCCACATTCACCACCCACACCCTCGTTTGGCCGCGATGCAACCGCTTGTGCAAGCATGACACGCAGCACGGTCCTCGTCACACATGGCGCCGAGCTGCCACACACGCATACGCGAGCTCACGGCTGCGCCACGTGAGCCATCCGCGTCCAAGAACGAATATCTTGGTCTTGTACAGGAGCTCATGTTTGCGCAGCATACAAAGTCCGAGTGTTCCAGCTTGTCCTTTCCCTTCAGACCTCTCCGAATTCCCTTTCTTGTTGCTTGTCCGATTCCTTCTTTCCCTCAGAGCTGGCTCACTCGTTCCGCCACTCTACATCCCATTCCATACACACCACTCGACCAAGCACTAGCCTCCCTCGGAGCTCTGCTGTCACAAAATGCATTTCCCCTCTGCGGCATTTCTTGCTGCCAGTCTTTCATTCCACCAAGTCACTGCCACGGGTGGCACATACCGAGGTGGATGGGGCGGCCGCGCTTACTATTCGACTCCTGATACCACAGACAACAAGTGCTCGACCAACCAAACCAATGGATACGATTGGTCCAACCTCTCCACGGGATCCTTCAGCAGCTATGGCAGCAACAAATTTTCCGGCTGGACATGCGCAAACTCATTCGGAAAGCGCGACAGCCTGACAAAGAGGACTTTCCAAAGCAAGTGCATCACTGGAAAGCTAGACGATGAACCAGCTGTCGATTGCGATGGCGATGACAAGATGTCCATCAAGACCTATCAAGTCTCGTCAGACCAAGATGACGACGTGGACATTGAATGCCATTACACCATGCCTGACGACTCCGTTTGCAAAGAAGTGCACACCTGCGCTTCCACCGGGTCCACTATCGAGAACATCCAATGTGGTGGAGCCAAGAAAGTCACATTCAAACCGTACGGCAAAAGCAAAGGCAAAGGTTGCAATATTGGCGTCCATAGCATCGAGTTCGACTGCAAGTCTGCCTCGGTACCGCCAAGCTACTCGACGGCACCCGCCAGCAGGAGCACCCAGCCTCCTTCCTATGGCAGCACCACTGCTCCTTCTTCAGCGCCGACTACATCCGTCCCAGGCTATGCCTCCTCGAGCTCGGAAACGCCTCCACAGTACTCGACTTCTGAACGCGTTTCTTCGTACCCTACGACCAGCAGTGTCGAGACCTCACCAGTGGAGCCGTCCACGCCAGTTTATTCTAATCCGCCCGGCTATGGTAATTCGTCGACCGTGAAGGTGCCTGGCTCTGGCTCGAGCTCAACTCACACAAGCGAATCACCTGTGGAAACTCCTCCCACCTACCCTCAGCCTGAATCGCCAGACGTGTTGCCAAAGTGCATCAACAGCTGGCTTCACTTGACTACATGCAGTGGGAACACGGATTACGAATGCTTCTGCAAGAATAGTGATTTTGTGGGCAAAGTCTACAGCTGCGTCAGTGCTTGGTCTGATAGCGACGATGACACCAACTCTGGAGCGGGCTACTTCATGGGACTTTGTGCGAAGTATGTTCCAGAGAACCCAGCGATCATCACTGGCTGTCCATCGACCATCACTCCCGCCACGGGATACCACCCATCCACTTCAACCCCAGAGTCTCCAGTTTCTGAGCAGCCACCTTCGTACTCAGGCGGCAAGACTGCCACAGAGTACAGTACAATCATCGCAACTATTACAAGCTGTGGACCCGAAGTCAAAGACTGCCCAGCAGCCTCGACTCCTCTTCAAACATCCACGCAAGCCATCGCCACTTCAGTCGAGACCAGTCCCGCAGAGACAGCAGACGCCAAGCCACCGCCCGCAGTCCCTTGCACCACAATCACCTATTCCTCTGCACTCGTCATCCCGGCGACCTACTCCACCGGTGAATCTCAAGGCGCCACAATCCCATCAAGCAGCTGCACAACCCAATATGTCACTACTGTGACCGTTCCTCAGGTCCAAATCACGACATATACAGTCACTGAAAGCGGCAGCACCCACGACGTACCAGGCCTAGGCTACGAGACTCCACCTCCTGCTCCATCGCCTACAGCCTCGTCTCCCGCAGGCTATCCCTCCGCGCCACCTCCTGCCTCGTACCCAATCACAACCGCTTCGGGCCCAGCGCCTAGCGCACCAGTCTACACCGGCGGCAGTCCCAGCTTGGGAACTACTGACGTACCTGTGCAGTCGACGGGTTATATTCCGCAGCCATACACTGGCGGCGCAGGACAGACGTTTGCAAGCTCAACTTTCCTTGTCAGCCTCGTCTTACTTGCTTTCGCTGGAGTTTTGATATTTTGAACATAAAAACCAACTAGTCCCGACGAGTTCCATGCACACTTTTATGGAGAAACGGGAAGTTTCTAATGAGAAGAAGACAGACGATGAAAATGACAGGATCATCGATGAGATGAGCATGCAAGAAGCACGGGGAAAACATGTGGCGTTGCCCGATGCACAGAGCGGCACGATGTAATAAGAACAGATGGGTAATGAATGATCTATATATGATAACACATACGCAGGATGACGAATCGATGTTTCTCCGTCTTCTTCCTTTTTGCTTTCGGCTCTTGCCATTTGGCCCCAGAATCTGCTCGTCTCCATGGCTGTGTGTAACCACGTCTGGCGACGTCTCGTGGTCGAGCATGTTGTTCTATCAGCTCCGCCCAAGCTGTGGGTTCCATCAAATTGGCCACTGGCAAATTGACGAGCAAGGGAGAGTATCCAATGACAAGCAAAGTCATAAAAGAGTACAGTTTGATCGAAGGTGTATAGAGTGTCCATCAACTGGTGACTCGCGTCTGACGAGCAAGAGGGCAATGAAGTGAACAGCACAGGGGGAAAAAAAAAGAGAGAGAGCAAAGTTTGATCGCCTTTATAGGCAATAGCGAAAATAGCAGGTATTAATATATATATCCTTAGCACATATATATATGCATCTACGCAAGATTAATCTTATAGCGTTTAACATTACCATCGTGACTCGCTAGCTGCCTCGTCTGGCTTATTCCCCCACCCCCCAAGGCAAGACAAGAACAACTTTGCTCGTGAAGCGAACATCTCCCTTCCTCCTCCTCCTCCTCCTCCTCACCCCTCCACGCGGCAGACGAACCAAGTCGCTTCCATCATCTGGACACTCGTTGACTGATCAGGGTAATGGAAGCTCTGGAATCAGCCGCTCGGCGGGAACCACAAAGGCGGTGATAGCAATGCAAGTGGCATCATCAGATGCGAAATCAGCGCCGTCGCCGAGGAAGAAACTATTGTCCACACCGCACACATAAGGCGCAGTGAGAATCATGGGTGCCGGCTCTTCCTCACCGGGATCTGGGATCACCTCACCGGGTTCCGGGATCACGATTGGGGGAGTGGAGGGAGTCGTGGGAGGGGTGCCTGGGAAGCCGGCACACAATAGCTCGCATGTGTTGTCGTCGTTGGCGACGAGTTCACAGTTGATCAGGCTGGCGCCAGTTGGGAAGATGGGATCTTGGATCAAGCCGGTGTAGGTGACTTGTTGAGGGTTATTGCCCAGACCGTTGCTGAGGAAGGCCGGCAAGTCTTGGCCTACGGCCACGAGCTCGCCGGTCTCCGGATCGAGGGAGAAAGACGTGGGGAGCAGTGTGCCTGGGGAGAGGAAGTTGACTGGGTTGTTGTTCCCGGTGGTGGATACGAATGCTCGGAGACCTTCGACAGCGGCGACATTGTCCACATTAGGGGGGGTCGCTTGCTGGGGAGCGCCGAGCACGATGTTGAAAGCGTCTGTAGGAAGCGCGGGACTACCGGTCGTCACAGTAGAGGTGGTCGTGCTAGTGATTGTAGTCGACTATTGACTATATTAGCAAAGGCGTCGTTCCCACAACCGTTGACAACTCACAGTCACGGTAGAAGTGGTTGGTGCAGCGGTCACAGTGGTCGTCTGTGTAACAGTGGGAGTCACTGTCACGGTGCTGGTGGAAGTAGCCTGATTCAAAGTGAGCAAGCATCGATTGGAGTCCGTTGAAGGCGCCTTACGCTCTTGGTTGAGGTCACTTTCTTGGTCGTAGTCTTGTACTTGGTGGAAGTGCGCGTGGTTGGTTTCACGTTGACGCACTTGCAAGCCGAGCTAATGGCCTTCTTGTTGTTGTAATTCCTAAAGCACTTCGGCTTCGCCACCCCGTACGAAGGAGGATTGTTGCGAGGAAGGATCTCCGGAATCTCAATCTCAGGATCGGGAAGGTCACCAAGGAATGGGGGCGCAGTGCAGCTGGCTGCCACGGTCACAAGGACCGTCGTGCCAGTGCTGATGGTCGTCGTGACGGTCCTACAGTATCATTATGAGATTGCTGTTATTGCTACACCAAGTGCATCAAAGCTTACGTCGTAGGAGTCACAGTGGACGAGGTTGTGACAGTGATTGGACTGGCAGTCACGGTCGTCTTGCCCGGCGTCCTGGTGGAGTAGTATGTGCTCGTCCTGTCGATGGTGCATCAGTCGAGTTTCGGCAGCGATCTGAGGCTTCTTGTAGAATCAGGAGCTACGTACGATGTCTTGACCTTTGTGATGGTGGTAGTTTTCTTCGGCACCTTCATGTAGGAGCTGCAGTACGGTGAGGCACTTCTCTTGCACTCTTTGCCCGGGCAGTTATAGGAGGCATCAGCAACGGTGCTGAGGCCCACCAAGAGCGCGAGAGAGGAGGACACACGCATGGTGATGATCGAATTGGCGCCGAAAGGCAGGAATAGTAACGATTGTTATATCCCAAAACTCTGTGGTGCTTGCCGGCCGAACTGCTATCAAGACGGGAGATGGACGCAGTATTTGTATGAACCAACCTTGGCTGGGTATGTGACTGCACTGTTGATCATTGTTGCCATGCATTGAGGCTTGAAGACCAAGGGCTGGAACATGTCTGAATCGAGCGCAACATCATAGAACTTCAACGGCAAGACGGCAATCTCATCAAGCGATGCGCTGTGAAGAGGTGTACCAAGGCTGTGGAGGACCTGAGGCGTGCGCTACTTGCTCTCCGCGTAAGAATGAACATGATTATGCGAAGACGCCTTGCCGCAAATTCGTTGGCGGCCAGCTCATTCAGGACGGAGATTTCCGAATTAGGCTTTGACGGACAAGATGGCTTGCGCGCGCAAGACAAATTCGACTCTTCAAGCAGCAGCACGAGGCGGCAGGGCGAAGGGTCTCTCCGCACTACTAGTGTCGCCCCCACGTGTCCACCAGGTAGCTGCCGCGGAAGTTTGGCCAGTGGAACCCATGGCGTGAGCATTTCCGCAGCTCCTAGCGCTGGGGAACTCAGCACAGTGTTGCACAAGTGTAACACGAGAGCGCAGCATGAGCACCGTTCGTCATCCAGCGTGCCTGTCGCGGGTGGCGAAAAGGATATCATTCCAGTGCATATTTAATCCGAAGATTTGCAGCGGGACGTGGTATCAACCGAGGGGATGTTTCTTGTGAGAGACCGTGTGGAAGTGAAGGAACGAAGGTTTAGAGGCTTGCATTAAATCGAGGTGAGGTCAGGCGTCGCCAAGAAATGGCACTGGCCAGGCGAGATTGCACGGTCTTATTCTCTTGGTCTTCAGACTCCTTGCCTTCGTCCAACTTCCCATTTGGTCGTTCTTGTCGATGCACCAATAACGATGGAGTCGTCCCAATCCAGTGTTAGATGGAGAAGGGCCGGCATCGCCGGTGATTAAGCAGTAGCTTCGATGCGGAAGCTGAGGTTCAGACGATTGTGAGCCCGTCTGGTTCGTGAATTCCAGGATTATTCAGTGGCGCAATGCACGGACATTATTCACTCATTGAGTTGATTGAGCGTAAGCCACGATAATGGAGTGAATAATCGTCCGCGTTCGGTCCCGGCGTGGCATGTCGTTTGATTGAGTGGCGTTTATAGCGCTGTCGTGACTACCCCTTTCAGAACCGTCAGAACCATTAAGAGGGTGGAAGGGATAGCCATAGAGGTATATAGAGTTCGAATATTCCGCCACGAGCGCTGCTACGAGCGCGACAATTTCCGCGCGCTGGCGCCGAGAGAGTTCTTGAGATTTTCTTCTATACTGCAAGCCGACGACGCGCCACCGGAATCGCGTACAGAATGATCGCAGGGGTGTGTTCTAACTGCAAGGAGTCTCCTTACAATCCCCGCGGAGGTCTCGAATCCCCTTAAATCTACTCGAATCACGTGTATTCGCGCTGAACCGCGGCGACACAGAGGCACCTCCCTACATGCTGCATGCCAGCGTTAATTAAAGAAACAGTAGGTACATGGCGGCTTTCATAGCTAGCGATTAGATCATAACATTAACTTCTAATGGTAGGAAGTCAAAACGTAATTGTGGCTTAAATTAATTCACTTCAGAACGAACGAACCGAACACGATGTCAGTGAATAACTGAATCAATTCGTCAAGAAACGCGATAACGCTACGATAAATTCACGAATCAGACGGGCTCTGAGAGAATCTGTAGGATTCGTACGAGTGTGTGAACACGCAGCCGGTGCCGTGTGTTGGAGAGATATATCTGTGGTGCTCGTGGAGCAGCTCAAAAGGTATTGCTGATTGTATCTGTCAGCATTTACGCGTTCACATCAATGTTGCATCCGGAGTTCCAGACCAACGCGTTCGCGTGATAGCGCGCAATGATCCGTGCACGCCGGAGCTGAGCCCTGAGTTCTGAGCTATAGCACACAATTCCACGTCCCCGACCGACGACATGAACTTTGCGTAACAAGTCTTCCACTGCAGCCGCTGACCATGCCCTGAACGCCGCCTAGACAGTCGCCCAAATGCCGCACTACACCATCCCCATCAGCTCCTCCAACGGCCGCAATTCGCCCAAGCCTCCGCCGACCGACGTCTACACTGTCTCCGAGCCACCCTACCATGGCCAGCTCAAGACGACGTCGGACGCCTACCGGTCATCGTCTCCCGACACTGCCATTGTCATCGACAATGGCTCCTCCGCAGTGCGCGCCGGCTGGCAATCTGACTCGGAGCCTCGTCTGGCCTTCCCTCCACTCATGGCGCGGTACACCGACCGCAAATTGAATCGCAAACTGAATTTCATCGGCTCGGAGATCTACTTTGACGGCACTGCGAGAGGGCAGGCCAAGAATGTTTATGAGCCAGGGAGCGACATTGTTAACAACTGGGATGCACAAGAGGGCGTTCTGGATTACATCTTTCTCAAATTGGGCTTGGGGGAGGAGAACAAGACCGCGATTGATAGGCCGATTGTTATGACCGAGCCACTGGCGAATACGCAATACACGAGAAAGGTGATGAGCGAGATTCTCTTTGAGCTATATGGTGTGCCCTCTGCTGCATACGGAGTGGATAGCTTGTTCAGCTACCACTACAATGGAGGAAATACGGGCCTGGTGGTCTCGAGTGCCAACATGAGCACGCACCTGATACCAGTCGTGGACAAGCAACCCATGATCAGCGCGGCAACTCGGTTAGACTGGGGCAGAGCGCAATGTGCCGGCTTCTTGGAGCGACTGCTAAAGATCAAATATCCTGGCTTGTTGACAACAGGAAAAGTCAACGAGACGCAAATCGAGGACTTGGTCAAACAGCATTGCTATGTCAGCCGGGACTATGATGCGGAGATGAAGCAAATGCTAGAATGGACCGGTCTCGAGGATCGAGACCATGTTGTGCAGCTTCCATTCCAGGAGAAAGAAGTCGTCCAAAAGACCGAAGAAGAAATTGCACGCGCCGAGGAAAAACGACGCGAGGGAGGCCGGAGGCTGCAAGAGCAAGCTGCGAAGATGCGTCTGGAGAAACTCGTTCGCAAAGAGGAAGAAGTGGAATATTACAAGCAGGTCCAACAGCAGATCCAAGAAGCTACGACCAAGAAGGAGATTCGCTCGATTCTGGATGATGAAGAGTTCAAAGATGAGAACCAGCTCAATAAGAGAATTATCGAAATGGAAAAGAGCATACGAAAGCAGAGGAACAAGGACGTTGGCGATCTGGAGGAGGAAGTTGTCGAAGAGCCCACATACCCGCTCCTGGAAATACCCGATGCGGAGTTGGATGAGGAAGGCATCAAGGCTAAGAGACAACAAAAGTTGCTTAAAGCGAACCACGACGCTCGGGCGAGAGCAAAGGCCGAGAAGGAAGCAGAGAAAGCGCGCCAAGCGGAGCTGCAAAGGCAGGACGACTTGCGACGAGAGGCAGACCTCGACGCATGGGTGGAGGAGCGGCGCGCTGCACGTCAAGCCGTCATCCAAAAGATCAAGGAGCGCGAGCGTTTGAAGGCTGAGCTTGGAAACCGTAAATCTCAAGCCGCTCAACTGCGAATGAAGCAGATCGCCAATCTGGCCTCAGACCAACCCAGCAAGAAGCGACGGCGAGGTGGCAATGATGATGATGGATTCGGCGCCGATGACGATGACTGGATGGTTTATCGCGAGATTCAGGCCGGCAAGGAGGACGACGAGGAAGATGAAGAAGAAGATTATCAGGGGCAACTGAAAGCCATTGAGACACAACTGCTCGAGCACGATCCCCACTTCACGGTTGAAAGCACATTGGAACAGCAAAAAGACTGGACCAAGAGCTTAGTACATGCTTTTACCCGAGGACCCTACCCGTTCGATGCGGAAAGTGCCAGAGAAAGCAACCAATTCCACCTCAACGTTGAACGTATCCGCGTACCCGAGGTTGTGTTCCAACCCAGCATCGCAGGCGTCGATCAAGCAGGTATCGTGGAAATCGCAGAAGATATTCTCATGCAACGTCTCTCATCACACGCCGCCCGGGACGATATCTTGAAAGATGTTTTCCTCACCGGAGGCTACACGTTCTTCCACGGTTTCGAGGAGCGGCTTCGAGATGAGCTGCGCGCAGTCTTACCGACCGAAGTGCAGCTCAAGGTTCGCAAAGCGAAGGATCCGTCGCTCGACGCATGGAAAGGTGCGGCGAAGTGGGCGAGCTCGAGTGAGAGTCGGACGAGCTTTGTCTCGAAGGAAGAATGGGCGGAGAAGGGTGGCGATTATCTGCGTGAACACAATCTGGGTAATGTTTTCACTTGAGCTGGGCAGGTGCACAGCTGAGGGATTTGTATTTCTATTACGACTCTAGCGCTGGCGTTCGGATGTGGCGAGATGAGTTGCATGATTGCTAAAGGGTATCGAAAGTGGTATCCTCGCTACACGTAATGGGAAGCCTTGGAAGAGAAGACCAGCCCGATCAACGCGAATCGAGGTGGAGTCGAGGCCGGGTAGAGTGAAGCACAATATTACAGGACTCGACTTGAGGGCTGCTTATGATCTTACCAGCTCGGTCGGACGATTTTGTCTGTCCGCGTGTAGAGCCATAGAGCGAGTGATGTTACTGATGGCGCTGATTAAGACCGGGCGAAGTAATGGCTTCGTTACGTCTCCTGCATTCACTGTGACCTGCAGAGAGCGGTCACAACCACGCTCACAACATCCCCTTACCCCTCTGCTCCTTTCTCTCCTCCCACACGGTCTTCCCACTACAACTACAAACTGTCTTATCATTATCCCAAACTCCCGCCGACCTCGCTATTACTCCCACCAACGTATTCTCATCCTCCTTCTCCTCCTCCCCAAACTCCGCCCTGCTCACCACCATACTCCTCCCAATCAACTCCCAAATCCTCACGGACCGATCCACAAAAACACTTCCCATGCCGTTCCTCCCCACCTGAATCGTCCCAAAGACACCCTTCACATCTTTCCTCCCTTCCTCTTTCGCTTTCAACCAATCCCACACTCCACCCACACTCCTCGGACCCCGACTGATGTCCCCCGTCTCCCTCACACTCACATGGTACGTCCCCTCCGCAACGCCCTTCAACGTCATATCCGCCAAAACCAACGCCTCCCTCGCATCGTTTTCTTCCTGATCCTTCGGCACGACCTCCACCATCCTCACCAGCCCTCGGACTTGCTCGTGCAGCGCGACGCTCTCACAGTGCGTTTCGAGAATACACACGGCGGCGCTTTCGGCTTTCCCGCTTCCTCGCAGAATGGCATCGCGGCCTGTCGCTTCGATGGCGGAGACGATGGCCGAGGGTGCGGCGTTGCCCGTCACGCTGACGATCTGGTCTTGTAAGGACGCGGTGATTTGTTGGACGCCGGGGACGTTTTGTTGAAGAGCGGTGGTGATGTCGGAAATGCAGGAGTCGCAGGATAGAGGGACGGCGAAGGTGGTTTCGAAGGTGGGGAGCGGGGAGGAAGAGGAGTTGCGGCTTTCGTTGGGGGCTTCGGAGGATGAGGTGGCCATGGTGGGCGATGGTATGGAAGAGTGGTGACAGTGCCTGGGACTCAAGAAAAGTTGACTCTCATGTTTCGAGATGGAAGACACTCAATGTTGGAGGGGTCGGAGGTCAGATCGATTGGAAAGCAACTGCCCCACCTCTTCGCGTCTCGAGAGATACATGTATGCCATGGTGAGCGTGCTGCACCAGACATCAGCCATCTCTACTCTCCTCTTGCAAACTTCTTACAGAATGATGAATTATTTTGGAGCTGACGTCGAACTGTCATGCAATGGTTCGGCACAACGTCGCACATGCAGATCATGAGCATGTTTATGCAGGAACAGACACCGTGATGGACAACATATATTAAGACAGCCATTCTTGCGTATGCTATCTGGATACCATAACTTCGTGACAATTTTTTCCCGTCTCATGCAACCGGCGCCGGACCACTCTTCTCAATATTGGTACATCGTGGCCAATGACATCATTACAAGGTCGCCGTTCTGTCGATGCCTCCACTCACATGCCGCCCACTATTATGCCCTTGAAAGCACAGGCATTGCGGTGTGATTGTCGGCTCTAAGAGGAACGTGGGCAGCTAGCGCAGGCACACTTGCCTGGCTCGCAAGCGCACTTCTCATCGGCGCCACCGCAGTTGCACTTGGTCTTTTCAGTGCCTGGAATCTTCTCAAGTTCGGCTTCCTCTGCTGAGACGGCAGGCTTGCTATCATCTGGGTTCTTGCTGCAGCTGGAGCAAGCACACTCTCCCGGCTTGCAAGAGCACATGCCAGCCACGCTGCCGCAGTTGCATTCGGTACGACCCTCCTTACCCTCGACAGGGCGGTTTGGTGCCTTGCCGGTCTTGAGAGATGCAAGGTGCTTGGCCTCATTGTGGACGTCGAGCACCTGCTTGCTGCCTTGTTCGTAGAAGGCGCGGACCTTCTGGCCGGTGGGAGTGCCGAGAGCCTTCTCGAAGTACGAGTTGAGGCCTCTCCAGCCCTCGTTGGCCTTGGCAGTAATGCCATACTGGTTGTCGGTGGCCTGAGCCTTCTGCGTGACCTTGTACTTGGTGTCGAAATTCTGGAGGGCAGAGGTGAAGCGCTGGGAGATGCCGTGTTGCTGGTCAAGGGCAAGAGCCTTCTGAATGACCTGGTCGCTCAGGTTGTAGCCATGTGCCAGCATCTCCGCTGCGACGCGAGCACGTGGCTTGTCCTCTTGTGCAAGGTCATCTTCGGAGGCACCTGCAGACTTGCCACCGGCAGCCTCGTCGAGCGACTTGCCGGGTGTGACGTGCACCTGCGAGGGGCCGAGCTGGGTGTTGTCAAGGAGCAGGGCTGTCTTTGCTGCCGTCTCTTTCTCAAAGGTAACTGTGGCGGACTGCGTAGCCGATGCGTCGTTGGACTCTGGAGTTACGGAGATGGACTGGATCTTGCCGCTGGGTTGCAGGTCAGTGGTCGTGCTCCCAGAGCCATGGAGCGTTGGCGGTCAAACGTACCAAAAGCTGAAGAAGTCGCGGACCTCCTTCTCGCTGGTCTGACCGCTGATGCCCTGGACGTGGACGGTGTTCGACATGTTGGGTGGTTGTCGGGTGTGTTGGGCTTGCAGAGCGTCGAAGAGTTGCAGGTTGGAGAGGGAGGGATGTGTGGGAGGTTGTGGAAGGAGGTGTTCGGTGCACGAGGCAGGAGGCAGTTATACGCCGGGTGCCGCACGAGGCCTTTTTGCGCGGTTGGGTCGATCAAGCAATGTGCAATGTTGGCAGCGCACAAACACCGCAAAGCCTATTGAGCAGCTCCCACGTCATGGCGGGGCAAATCCCTCGCGACAACGTGGACGTGAACGACTGCGCCACACCAGCCTCGATTCTTCACGTCCACTCTCCTGCACCTTTCCATCGCTCTCGCGACAACGACGACTCGTCTGCTTCGTTCGCACTGTGTCGCTCTCGCGCAGACACCGACTTTCTGCGTTTCCCTTCCACATGCCATCCGGGACTGCCGCCGAGACCAGCCACGTTTGCCACGCTCTCCATGATTGGGCATGTCTCAGTGCAGGGCTACCATGTATCGGAGACCACAGACCTGATGGATGCGTTGTCCCAACCGGTGCATGATTCTCTACATTGCTTGCTGATTGCGAGGACTACTCGCGCTCGATACAAACGGAGAGGGTATCTCAAGACCAAGTCACTGCGACGCCAATCCTCTCACCCGCCCGTCAGTGTTCAGAATGCCCTGCGGACTGCTGTAATTACTAATCAGCCGCGCATGGAATCTAACAGGATGGCCATGTCTCCAGCAGTCGCACACAAGATCACGCTTTTGGTCCAGAAGGCTGCAAAGACGACGGGACTTCACCTGCAGCCTGGGTCGCATAGCCCAACTCACGTCTTCCCGTATCCTCCAGTTCACCAACCTCATGATTCCCACTATCTCGCTTCACGTCCGTGGCCGCCGGTCTGTATTCCGAATCGCCATACGACCCCTGCAGCTCTGGCTTCTCTTGCGAAAGGAGCCGTCTACTTGCATCCGACCCATCAAGTTCCGCCTTCGAATACGCAGCAGCACCGCTCTGATTTTTGACATCGAACAACTCGGCAGCCTGGTGATTGCCTCCACCACCTGCGTTTGGCAACCTTGCTCTCGAATCGTAGCGTGTCTGCTGCAACATCTCCCGTCTTCGTTGCCGCCGACGGAGCCAGAACAGTATTCCCGCGATCAGACCCAGCAGCACGACGACCGGTACAACCACTCCAACTACAGTCTTCGTGGTATTACTGCCCCCACTACCTCCGCCGTCACGCGGACCATCATGCACCAATAGCACCGCTGGCGTCGTGTATGCCACCATCGTCGACCCAATGCCCGTTCCCCTCGGCGTGGTGTTCGTATGGTTGAAAGTGCTGCTCTGCTGCCTGCAGACCTGCATTCTTGTCGAAGTGTCCACTCGCGAATAGCATTGCACTAATCCTCCTAACGTCCAAGCATTTGGACAGCAGACCACTTGCGTACCAGAAACGCCCTCGAGAGCCAGAGGTCCCTGTGATTTATTCCATATCCCCACAGTCGTGGGCGCAGGTCTGCTCATCGTCGTCGCAGCTTGCCAGCCTGCCGGGCAGGAATAGCCTGGCGAGTAATA
Source organism: Cercospora zeina (assembly GCA_022702355.1). Taxonomy (NCBI): domain Eukaryota; kingdom Fungi; phylum Ascomycota; class Dothideomycetes; order Mycosphaerellales; family Mycosphaerellaceae; genus Cercospora; species Cercospora zeina. The sequence continues at coordinate 2,665,756 of JAKLWX010000005.1, forward strand.
GAACTTCTGCTCGCCGGGAAGGAAATTGTTATCGCCGCCTGCGAACGCCGCAGGGTTCGGTGCTGTGTATGAAGGGTAGCAATCCGAACGGGGGATATCTGCCGTTCGCGTCCAAGCGCAGTCGTAGCCCCATGTGTTGCGTGCTTGAACGAAAAGATTGGTGCCGGCGGGTGTGTTACAACTTGCAGGTGGGGTGAAGACGGTGGTGAGAGGTCCCAGGTTGCTCCAGGTTACGGTGTAGGAGACTGTGGCAGGCTGGAAGATGGGATATGAGAAGACGGCGGCGTAGGCGCTCAGCGTGGTTGAGGCCATGATGATGGTGGCATAAGGTAGAGTGCTGTCGTTTCGTGTCAGCCTAGTCTACGCGCATTGTAGGTGCGTGAAGTCGGCGAAGATTGGACGCGATGAGAGAGCACATCGCGTCGCGAACGGCCTCCCAAAGATAGATGGCGATGCGCAGCCGTGCTGGCTCGGCTTGGAGCAGGAGGGGCTGTGCGCGAGCCGTCGCATCAAGACGTGTTCATCCAATAGTAGGACATAGTGGCGGAAGGCGGAGCTTCGAGGCGTTCTTGGAAAAAGTGAAATGTTGATCTGCCAATTGTGGCTTGCGAAGGATCGTGGGCAATAGATTCATCAGTCATGTGAGCTGTGACTAGAATGGACGCTCGAGCCTCGAGAAGAGACATGATAGCTTCATACGCACGTCCTGCTCCCAAATGCTTCACAAGAGACCATTCGGCCACGGCTGATCTCTCAGGCCGGCAGCCCAATTGTCGTGGAATCCATCCTCATATCGGATCTTCGTCTCGCTCAAATCAATGCCGTCTTGCGGCTGGTCAACAGTAGCCAGATTCACTGCGAAGAAGTCATGGCGCTGGCCTTCCCACTCGTAGTAGCCTTCCTGCCAGACGTGAGTGCCGCATCCTTTGCAGAAGTACTTTCCGCCTGTCTTCACGCGGGGCGCATAATTGCCCAGAGCCGGATCTTCTCTGGAGTCCGGACCAATGAGATGGAAATCTTTGGAGAGATTCTCGAGACTGTGTAAAGTGTATCCCAGTTTCCTACACGGCACCTGAGCACATGTCTGTTCTTGTGTAGTCGACCGACTTACTGGCAGAATGTGCAATTGCAGCGATTCGCCTTCAAGGGAAAAGAGGTGGCATCAAAGGTGTATTTGATGAAGCTGCGCGCGTCGCAGAGGTGTCAGTCTGTACGTGGAATATTGGGCGAAGCTCTACCCACCCGCAGTGACAACTTCCTTTGATGTTCTTCTTCTCCGAAGTGGATTCGTCATCCTGCTTTTGCTGCTGTGTGCTCTGTGCCATCTCTTCCTCAGCAGCGCTTTTCTTGCTATCGCTGTCGCTCGCCATCAAGTGTCATTCATACAGAAAGTGAAAGTGCCGCGCGCGGTATACACAATGCGAGGACGATGCCGGTCGTACTTGTGCTTCTCTTGCAGCGGTGAAACAGCTTGGCCAGCTCCTGCGCCACATCTCCTCAATTCGGTTCTGGCTGTGTCGATGAGGCATTGTCCTGCAAGCGAGGCGCGAGACCGATACTCGCGTCAAGCTCCTCGCGATGGAGCATCCCGATCTACCTGACGCGACCGGTCGTGGTCGTGAGGTTACACGATTGAGCTCGAAGGCTTTTGTCCAGCACCAACTAGAGTCGTTGCTCTGCAGAGGACACAACAGCGCCATGTTGTTTGATATGTCGCTGCTGCTATGAGTGGTGAAGCTACGCTACACCTCCTACCAAAGACATTGATGACCACCAAGAAGCAGGCTTGGCATCCAAGTCTTCAATCTGCTTTCAAGCTGCTGCATACCCTTCTTCTTCCTCCTTGATCAAACAACGCAAATTGAACATCGCGATCACTGACTGACATCACAGCATCTCAAATACCTCCTCCACGTGGAGAGTGGAGAACACGTCTTTTTCTAACAGGGCTGCAGAACGGTCTCCATCATATTCGCCTTGTCCGGCCCGACAGCCTGGATTGTTGAACCATCCAGAACAAAGACCAGCATTGTCTCCTTCTCTGCAGGCGATCCGCGCCGTGGAATGCGCACGCGAGGCCCTCCGCAAACGTTCACTTCACAAAGGCCATCTCTATGGGACGCTCCACACATTCCTCGCTACCGACTGCAAGCAACTGGAACAGAGCTTTGTAATTTCTTAAAGCATGGCCGAGACAATTCATATCAAGCAGTTGCTCGGGTACAGTCGACCACACTCTTTGCCGGCTTGTCCGTCTAGCTCTAGACTCTGGACGCCCTCTCAACGAGCGACAATGAGGTCGATAAGCATATACTTTTGTAATTTAAGTTGCTTGGTATCGGGATGCCGATTGAATAATTACCCTCTGCCTCGTCGTGCAGCCGCGTCTATATTTTGCCAGTCGCTCTGTGATTTCCACCAAGGCTTTTGATTCTCGAACCGAGACAGCACTACCAGAATGTCAGGGAACTCTGGAAAGCAGCTACATTGGACACAGCGCATCGCGTTGGTCAGACACAACCTACATGCCGCAAGCCGAAGTGGAGATTTTGGCTTCTTCAAAGCACTCCAAGCTGCAGGCATGTTGGAGGGCATTAACCACTTCGCAAGTCTTGCTGCTACACTCGGAGATGAAGCCGACACCGTCATGGCCGCGATGGACAACTTGAATGGCGGCATAGCATTCACTCACCAGGATGCGTTCCGAAACGTCTACGACAGCATCAAGGATAATATGAGAGCCGATGCCACCAAGGGAGCGGACGAGTCCAAACTCTACGTCGACATAGCGATGCAGAAGAACATGGCCGGTATGGCAATCGACAAGCTCTGCACTTCTGCCATCACATTGATCAACCAGCAGCCTGCAGCTCAGGTCCAAGATCAGGCCGCAAATGTCTTCGTCACTGGCGTCACTCTCATTGCGGACTGTGTCGAGGTGGTGATCAAACAACTGGACACCATCGATCAAAAGATGGACGACTTCATTCGCCTCGAAGAAAGCTGGAACATTGTCAAAGCCTCGGTCGTGTCCGCGAACGCTGGGCTCAAAGGGGTCTACTACATGCTTGATACACCGGAGCCACGCGAAGCTACACGATCGTCCAGTATAGCCAGCGCTGGCAGCTCCGTCTTCCGCAGACTCTCAACTGCTTTTCAAGGAGCACAGTCATCAGGTCCAGGCACGCGTGCATCGAGCATCGCCAGTGCAGGAGCTGCGCCGTCAGCTACCTATCGCACACCTGCGTACGTGCGAAACAGTATCACCACTGGCTGCCCTACGAGCATGCCATCGAACGTGAATGCTGCAGCGTTCAATCTCAACTCCTTCAACAGCAATGCCTTTGATAAGAATGTTTTCAACCACAGCCACCAAGCACACAAATTGAGCACCATCCCGCCAACGCCGCACTCCGAAGACCACGACCCTTTCGATACCGAAGACATGGAAGATATCCCACCAGTGCCTGAACTACCTGTAGCACTCAAGCCCAGCCTAGAAAGCCTTCCCGTCGCGTGACTCGTTGAGGCAGCCAGGAGGCAGCAGGACGAAATGGTGGGAAATGAAGCTATGACGAGATTGGATGAATACATAGAGATGCACGAACTGTACATGCAGATACTCGTATATAACTAGTTGAACTGCCTGCACATACATAGTTGAACATAGAGATGATACACAGAGAGCCGCTGAGCTTTCTCCAGTTCACTCGCACCTTCTACTTACGTAACAACGTTTGCACAAACCTTCAAAAGTGCAATCTCGACTTTACTTCAACTTCCTTTTTTTTTGATTCAAACGACGCAACTGACTTCTTCCCGAGCTCGAAAAACACTCGCCAAACATGGCTCCGCACATTTCCGTGCGCGACTTCATTCGCTCCCCCGTGACCGCCGACCCGACAGAACCCACTTCCACGCTGGTCCTCACCTCCAGCGGCAACCGTTTCGTGGACATTCGAATTCTGAAAGAAGGCGCTGGACTCATTCCGCAACTCGCAAAAGACGCAGGTACTATTACCATGGAGAGATGACGCCACTCCGCAAACGCGATCACCTCCTCCCCGCTAACCGCTTTCCTATCAGGCCTCCTGCCCCTCGCCCACCTCGACTGGGCTTTCGCAGGGACGTCGTCTTCGAGCAAGAATGACAAAGGGGAAGTCCAGTCTGTCTGGAAACACTGGGTGGATTCTCGAACTCTTCTGCTTCCCGAAAACGTGGCGGACTCCGGTGTCATGACTCCGATGCCGGATGGGAGGTGTTTGGAGAGTGGCGAGATGGCTGATTCGGTGACGGGGAAATTGGTGAGTTATGAGGAGATGTGGAGGGATGTTGAGGCTTCGGTGTGTGGGGAGAAGGATGGTGGGGTGAAGTGTCTCGTGTTGCAGATGGAGTGTGAAACTGGTGGGGAGAAGGAGGAAAAGGCGAGAGGGATGGTGATTCGGCTGGGGCAGTTTTGTCAGGGGGTTGTGAGGGTTGGGGAGGCGTTCGCGTTGGAGAGGTGGGTGTGGGAGGAGGAAGCGGCCGAGAAAGGTGGTAGGGGGTGGAGGAGGCAGGTAAGGATGGGAGACTTGTTTCTGCCGTGTGGACCTGCGATGGAGCATTTTGATAGATTGAAGGTGGGAGGGAAGATCACGTATGGAGGAGCTGAATGGCAGGTGATGGAATTGGAGGAGAGATAGTGAGAGAATAACGAGCCATGGATGTCAGAATGATTCAGACTCAAGCTACGCTATGGGGATATCACAGTAAAAGACAAGCAAATGCTATAGAGATGATGCAAATCATGGAAGGATGCGTAGCACGTTCCGAGCCGCCGGTGTGTACCTCAATCGCACTGGGTGAATGGGTGGGAGTCCCACTGGGCGCCTCAGTTGTCTGCGATGCGGAAGATCTGCTGCTCACAGCAGTGGTAGCATCAACCCCGTCCATGCTCGTCTGGCTCTGTTCCTGCACCACAGAAGAGACTGCGAGTCGCGGCAGACCATCGCTCATCATCGCGCTAATTTCATGCGACTCAACAATAACTGCCTCACCCATGTGAACGGTGACTGTCGTCTGCGCATTGAAGAGTACTTCATGGTCTGCGGCCGGACTTGCAGTGAGCGTCATCGCATTCAACGTCAAGATCGCATTGGCGTTGTGCATTACCGCCGCAGGCGTTGCTGGAGGCGCCTGTGCTGGAGAATCAGCCGGCGTATTGAGTCCTGGTGCCGGATTTGCTATAGAGACCGTATGCACTGTGAAAGCAGTCTCACCGTTCTGGAATACATGCACTCCTCCAGGTGCAGCACTCGGTGTCAGAGTCCACGAGTCGATTGTGACAGCTTTAACTGATTCGCCTGGTGCTTGGAGGGTCAAGGTCATTTCTGCATCTTGGAATACAACGCCAGTGGCACCAGAAGGTGCAGGTTGCTGGGTGAGTGTCACAGAACCGATTGCAAGTATCGGAGCCGGTGGTCGTTGCTCTTGCTGTCCAGAATCCTGACTCTGGTCCGTATCTTCTTGCACTGGGCCATGTGATGGCGCTGGCACCTCGCCATTGCCAGATGCACTGTCGTTGCCATGTGATGGCGGTCGTACTTCGCCATCGGAATTGCCGTTAGTCCCGGAACTGTCGTTGTTCGAGCCATTTGACTGTGGTGGCACCTCATCATTAGCCATTCCGTTCTGCAATGACGGGCTGCCCTCAGTTTGCTGCGGCGGTGTCGAGGCAATGTCCTCATTCTCTCCGGTGCTGGGCCGCGAGATAGCGTCCGGCACCGCGCTTCCAGTTTCGCGGAGCTGCGTGCCCACTGGCTGCGCAGGAGTCGCAGGAGTGGGAGCTGGGTCATTCTTACGAGTAGTCGTTGCAGCAGGAGTCGCAGGTCGAGCATTAGGAAGCGTAGGTTTTGCCGCAGCAGTCTGTTGAATGAGAGCTACGGGAGGGTCCCAGATCCCAAACTGTATCCAGCCTGCGTTGGTGCCATAGAGATCATGCAGCTCCTGGGTAAAGACCTCCTCCTCGATGATGTATGGCTCGTAGTCGTTCAAAATTGTCCAACTATCAACAATCGTTCCCTTAACGGCAGCTGTGTTGGGCAAGTACTGCATCCATTTCTGGGGACCATGAAAGTATGCTGCAGCTGGGACGTTCTGGTAGCAGTTCCCATCTTGCTGGACGTATTGCATGGTGTATGTCCCATTGCCCGCATCACACATCCAATTCAAATCGTTGTAGTCAAAAGGATAGCGAGGCGCGCCTCCCTCTGAATCTCGACGTATGCTCGACAGATGATCCGGCTGCATAGTGCGGATGGTCTTCGCGATCGTCGGTCCACATCCATCTGCACGATGTACACTTGTGTATACCATGGCAACCATAGGAGAGGTGATAGTGACGCCATCTGTCACTATTGTGTTGGGTCCGTCGCCAGTCCGTGTCCCAGGTATTGTCTCAGCCGTCCGCTTAACGCCATCTTCGTGTGCTTTGTAACAGAATAGGGTGTCATCGGTAGGCTCCTTTACCTGGACGGGCCAATACAGAAGCTGAGCATGTTCAGCCATGACCTGATTCATGAAATCGCCTGCGATTCAGCAAAAGAGATTAGCTAACTGTGATATAGATCTGTGGAAAACATCATACCGTAGCCTTCCAGGTATGGTGGCTGACACCATGCTTTTCCTGTCGGAATGGCAGTGCCAGAGGTAGGGCATGGCGGTTCATACAGAGTCTGGTTTGTGTATAGTACTTTGAGCTTGGCGGTGTCGAACCAATCATGCAATTCTGTACACTCCGCAGCTCCAATAGTACATGGAGCAGGCGTTGGGTATGGACCAGAGAGATGCGTGATCGTTTGGGTGTAATATTTTCCAGCGATGGTGCTCGAAGACAAATATAGTCCTGACCCAATTGCGCGAGGATTGCCATCACATAGGGTCGTCAAGCTGGCTGCCATGACCGCTCCACCAAGATTGGCCATTGTAGCGGGGCTCGTAAATGTCCATGTGATTTCGGAGAATTCAGAGTGGTAGCCTAGTGAGTCTGTCAGTCACAAGAGCCCAACGACCGTTATGCTAAACTCACTCGTTTCTGCCGCATGTTGGCTGAGGTAGATGCGAGAGGCATTCAACCATGAGAACAGATCTGCTTGACAACTGCTCGCAGCGGCGAAACCTTGCGCAAACCCGGTGATGTTACCGGAAATGGCTGTAACGTTGCCTCGTGAAGATGTGCCATTCTGCTTTGCAACGGAAAGAGTAGGGAAAGAGGATGACGGCGAAGACGATGTCGATGGTCTTATGGCCGCTGCTGTTATCGTCGCGGGGGTACTTGTTCTGCTGCTGCTTTTGCTCGCATACTCTCTAGAGGAAGATTCTGCGCTGCTCGTCCTGTCACCATCCTCTTCGCTAGTCCGACCAAGGCCCTGTAGGATGAAGTCGGCCACATGTGCGGTTGTACTCGTCGAAATTGTTGAAGTGCTGGAACTAGAATGGCTGCTTAATGCAATCGTGGCATTCGTGATCGTGTCATTACGCGCTCTGAGAGAGATGGCAGACGCGCAAACAGGGGCTAAAAGGACGGCCAGGCGCCACGACATTGCTGGCGCTCAAGACTGTAGGAACAAAACGAAGCGAAGATTCACCTTGATCGCTTGGACATTGGCGCCCTTCTGTGAGTGGGAACGACGTCTATAAGCAATCTGTCTGGAACAAGGAGTGCTTGCTTCTTCGCTGTGCAGGATGAGGATCCATCGCCTCTGGGCGCAGTTTCTCTAGTAGCGACTTATTAGCAGTTTACATAGCATAGTTCAAGCCACCGGGTTCCTTCATATTTCCGCATTGATCCTTCAGGGCGCTAGATGCCGCAAGCTAACTAGCCACGAAGGTCCCTAGCATACAAATGCTCAATCCTGCGGACGTCTCAAGGAGGCACAGATACGTGAGCTATACTACGTATAGCGATGCTTGAGTGACGAGCAACATGCGCCTTGCATGTAGCGTGTGTGCCGAACACGTCTTTTCATGGTTGCCGCGGGTTGGAGTTGGAGGTTGGCGATCGCACTTGTGTGTGAAGCTCGATGAGGAGTGTCGAAGTGGAGCTGGAGGAGGAAGGACAGAGTTCTGGAGTCAGCCGGACAATCTATTGACCCGATTTGATTCCTCAGGCACCCATGCCCACCGCTCTTCCCCTTCGTCAACACACCAACTTCTCCATTCGAGACAATCATGAGCGACGCGTAATCTCGCTCGCATAACACCACTGCCACGTATCAAACTCGATGCATCAGCTGATACAAGACAAAATTCACTGCCGAAATTAAGCTCCAAAAGACCAGACTGTTGGTAAACCCGACTTGCAAGTTGGGAGAATTCACTATCAGAGAAGCCGAGAGGTATGCGGCAACGGCACGATCTTTCATCAGCATAACGGGGCAGACCATGATGGGTATGTTGTTCGTAACAAGTGCCAATTTGCGCGACCGCAAGATGTCGCATGCAACATGATGCTCCACGTCACTGATGAAATGTGTCTTAGGAAAATTCGAAGCCACTATTCATTGAGAGTCAATGGCTTACCGTTGAGACCATGTGCATCTATTTTTGCAATGGATCAGGTGGCGCGTTGGCCAGTTCGTTACCTATTCCTCCAGCTCTCGAAGTCACCATTACAACACATACCTTTGGCCCACCTATACCTCCGAACACCTATACCTCCAAGCAGCTTCTGTATCTGAATATCAGGAAATGGCTCTAACAGGAGTCGATGCAGTAAGCAAGGGGAGCTTCATTATTCAATTTCCTTGCTAATTCCAGCACAATAGCTCCACAAATACTCACAATCAACAAAATTACTCGCTCGCACAACAAAGCCGCAAGCAAGAACATAGCTGGGCCCAACAAAGACCGCTGTCTTTGCTGGCGGAATACACAATGCCACTGTACTCTTCACGAAGCTTAACAAAGCATCTGCAAGAGACGAGCAGTGTGTCGTATATAATGCAGTGCCAGGCTCGACATGATTCCAAGACATCAACACACACTAGCAGCTTCACAATACAAGCCGACTGGAACTTCACATCTTGCTGGACAAGATCAGGCACAATTACATCCAACGTTCCAAGCATACACAACAAGCATATACAACAAGCATATACACCAAAAGCAAGCACACTTGACCGGCATACACAACGACAATGTCTCCACGAGCCAGGCCCAATCGCGTCCATTTCAACAAGCGAGGTACGCTGAGAAAAGAATGTGTGAAGCAAAATTGTAACCGCGAAAATTTAACTAATGAACAGATCCTCCACGGCGATTCAAAGCAGATCGCCTGGCGCAACCTGCTACAGCTCCTGGAAACAAGGGATCCGCGTGACATTGTGGAGCAAGCCAACCGCAATCGCGACGAGAACGACAAGATCTCGTTGCTACTGATTCGTGACAGATGCCGCACGGCCTTCCACGGATGGTTCAAAGACTCTGCATTACGCACGAGCATCAGGCTAGAGTACCTGTTGAATGACCGACGTGGGAAGAACCGACTCGAGCCATTGACAGCATCATGGTTCCCACACAGCGGCTCTCGCACGCATGAGCTGAGGCAGAACTGGGCGAAGATGCGGGAAAGGAATCCTGGACTCATTGATCCAGACCAGCCCGCTCCGTGGGATCCAGTCGACACCAACCTGCCCAAGGTCGAACACGTCGAGCGCTGGGTCGATCTCAGCATATATGACGGCAACCGCCGAAAGCCCCCACCGGCGCAGTCGCACGAAAGACAGCCAACTCCATCGCAGACCGCGCAGCCGTCTAGTGCTCGTGCACGAATGGTTCCAGAGCCAGCCGCCCGGCGTCCCCTAGCCACAGACGAGAACGGACTGCCGATAACCTCGTTCATGACTATGATGGGCGCAATCGGCAAGAAGCGGCCAGAGTGATGAAGCGCAAGCTGTCGGAGCGCGAGCCGGGTAAGTTCCGAGAGTTTCGGTCACATACCACAGATGGGTGTCTGGAGGCATGGATACTTTTAGGTCGAGAGTAGGCACTACTGTTCCTCTGTTACTCCTGACGGTCAACTAATACAAAGCATCAACCGCAGTTCCTGCCCCGCTTCACCATTTTATTTTGCACTTGTTTGACCTTGTCTAGTGCTGGTGCTTACTGTTCACACGTCTATGATTTGCTCCCATGTCGTATATTCACCATACTCGCGGCTGCTGTCGAGGTTCGAGCGGCGAGTGTGAGCGGATTGCTAGCCCTCAGACGTCCGTGAGGGTTGACAGGGGCTCCCAACAACCTTAGTATTCGTATGCTGCCAAGAACGGCCAATGTGTCAGGTATGCAGGTCCCGCGGCACTCCCGGCGCGCCACGGCAACGCATTTCGGCGGCCTGCAGCGGAGCAGCGATGCGCGAGGCAGGAGAGATGCGGCCGCGCTCTTTGACGCGGTGGAGATGGAGTGGTTCAACAGTGCTTCGATGATGAGCTGGCAACGTGACGCGAGGCCCGAAGCGTGTCTGGTGGGGCGGACGGGCCGGCGGGCTGCAGGCATCGGCGCAGGCTTGGCGGACTAGTGGTGCCGACACGTCGAGGAATGCGCTCTCCATCGTGAAACCGCGTTGTGCGCGCGCGCGCGTGCAAAACGGCGATTACGAAGGGTGCAGGCGCGAGGCAGCACGCGCCATCGATCTCCGGCGTTCGACGGCAGTGAGGGCGTGCAGATCGCCTCCGTCTCACTTCTTTCTCTCCCCATGTTCTTCCCCTTCTCCCTCCACCATCTCCATCGCCCTGCTCCCATCCCCCCTCGGCGCATACCTACGACTATGCCTTCCTGTGCAGTCCTCTGGTAGTCACGCAGCAGCTCCCAATAATCGCGCCATCGGATCCGCAGCATCCGGCATCCCCATCCGACCATGGCCACCAACAACACCACGGCCGCCGTCGACATGGCTGCGAACACGCGACCGACCGTGCACGGCGAGAAGGGAGCCTCGAAGGAAGGTAGTATTCCGACATCCTCCCACGGCTCTTCCACCGCCCACCAGGTCGAGGAGGGCTTCGTGCCGCAGCCCATGTACCACGTGCCCACCTACCATTCCGTCGACATCGAGGACTACTTTCGCGGCCCGCGCGATATCAACCGACACTCGAAATGGCCCCAGTTCATGCGCCTGCATGGCTCGATCACTCCCAAGATGATCTTGCCTCTCACCTTCCTCGCGGCTTGGGCAACTCTGATCGTATGCATCCACAATCTGGTCTGTCATCTCGCTGTCGATTCGGTCCTTCTGACCGTTCTGGGTTTCGTCGTCGGTTTGGCCCTTTCTTTTCGCTCTACTACTGCCTACGAGAGGTTCATCGAGGGTCGCAAGTACTGGGCGCAGCTCATGCTCAACGGCCGTAGCTTGGCGCGTTTGATCTGGGTGCACACTGCCGAGTACGTGAACTGCCGTGACGGACGTTCCACCAACGCTGACGCTTCTACAGACGCCATGCGCAATCTGAAGAGCTCGGGAAATATGATCTCCTGGCCAAGGTCTCCGCCCTTCAGCTCATCAACGCCTTTGCCGTCGCCCTGAAGCACCGTCTGCGATTCGAGCCCTCCACCGACTATCCCGATCTGGCGCCTCTGGTGGGCAGTCTCCATGTGCTAGCCTCCGACGCCGATCAGACCATGTTGCACGAGCGCCGAATGTCGAAACTGAAGTCCGCTGGCCAATTCCTGGGCGTCCCAATGGCCGAGTCAAATCCACGCAAGTTAATCAAGCGCTCCAAGGACAATCTAGGCAACACGCCCCTGGAGATTCTCACCTATCTGTCTGCATACGTTGAGAGTACAATTCACAACGGCACCCTCACGATTGGAGGTCTCCAGTCGCAAGCAATAACACAGCTGTTCAACCTTAGTGATGTCCTGGCCGGTTGTGAGCGCGTTGTCAACACACCACTGCCGGTGGCGTACAGCATCTCCATTGCACAGATTACATGGGCGTACGTGCTCATGTTGCCGTTCCAGCTCGTAAGCAAGCTCCACTGGGTCGCGATCCCAGCAACCATCATCGCCGGCTACATTATTCTCGGGCTCGCGCAGATTGGTCGCGAATTGGAAAATCCTTTTGGCATGGATGTGAATGATCTGCCTCTCGATTCCTTCTGCCACGAGCTCGCCAACGACATTGACGCATTGACCGCTCTACCACCACCAAACGACACCACCGAATGGATGCAGAATGCACGCTCGAGGCCGCTCTGGCCCATGAGCGACATGGAGTTCAAGGCACTGGAGAGCCGAAGCGTAGAGGACATTCGTGCTGCGCTGCGCGCCAAAGCCGCGAGTCGCGATGTGAAGAAAGAACGAATGGCGACTTTCTATCAAAGTGATGCAATGACAAACGAGGCATAACGAGCGGAGAAACGACTGTACCAACATTTTCTTTACAATAAAAGTAAAAAGTCTAGCGTTCTGGCACGGCGATGGTTGGACATGCAAAGTCCTGGGAATTACAGCTTCAACTCGGCACAAAAATCTCACTTTCCTTTCAAGCTCGCGCCTTGCGATTTCAACTGATGCTCCTCCTATTGCAGTGATGTTGAGAGACCGCCATCTATCGTCATCGGCCTGGGCACATTTCAAGATCCGGACCAACAAGAGATCGGTGGAATTCAGTTGAGTGATGGGGACGTCCAAAAGAATGATGCAATGGATCGCAAGCAGAGATTCAATTACCAGGGATTGAAAAATGGCTGGAAGCTGTAAATGGATCTGGAAGGCGTGGATTTGAGCGACCCGCTTCGGCTTTTGGGGGTTAGGAGGGCCGCCCGATCGCGTCTGAGTTGAAGCTAGTGATAGGCTGATAGCTCAATCCGGAATTGGGGACTGCAGGGCGTCTGTACACATGTCAACAGACTAAGACCGACCCCACCAGCTGTGCCTAATAAGTATATGAGCTGTCATCTCAGTTCATGATCCAATAACCCGAACATCTCGAAGGATACACGCCAGTCAATATGACAACCTTCACCCTCCACCAAACCTCTCGTTCCGGAAACTGCTACAAGATCCCCCTCACCGCATCCCTCGCCGGCATCAAAATTGACAAGATCGTCCAGTACGACATACACAAGGGCGAAACACGAACACAAGACTACCTCTCGAACATCAACAGCAATGGCAAAGCCCCAGTCCTGCAGATCGGCTCAGATACCTTCATCCCCGAAAGCAATGCAGCAATCTACTATCTCGCCGACAAAAGCCCTCTGATCCCTTCAGACCGGCTGCTCCACGCGCAAATGCTGCAATGGATGTCCTTCGAACAGTACTCTCATGAACCGGCCAGTGCGGTTCTGCGCTTTTGGGTGGCTTTGGGGGGATTAGAGAATTGCACGGAGGAGGAGAAAACGGCTAATTCCGGCGAAGAAGAAATCCGGTGAGGCGGCGTTGGATGTTATGGAGAAACATTTGGGTGATCAGGAGCGCGGGAGGAAGTGGTTTGTGGGTGATGGAGTCACTTTGGCGGTATGTGGCGCTGTTTGCGTATACGCATGTCGCGCATGAGTCGACGTTTGTTGATTTGAAGAATTGGCCCAATGTGAAGGAGTGGTGTGAGAGGGTCAAGGGTTTGGATGGGTTTGTGAGTATGCCATAGCTTGTTGTTTGGGGATATGCTGCTCGGTGGTGTGAGCATGCGTCTGGGTAGAATGTTAGGTCGAAGCTTTATGGTCATCTTCCCATGCTGCGTATCCGGTCATGACATGGCTGGGACCTTCTTTGAGAAGCGTGGTAACAGAACGAGGGAGGAGATTTCGTGTCAAGTTCGTGTCAAGCCCGAGCTCCCTCGGCATGACTAAGCATCTGAATGCAAGTCCCACCATCCACCGCGTACTGCTCCAGCCTACCCAATCGATGCCCACAACTGCCACCGCGCTTCTCGCAATACACTCCGACATTATATCGTAGCCGAATCTTCCTGGATCGTTTGGTAGCCGGACCTCGAAATCTAGACCCGGCTTTACGTCCCGCGAAACATTCTTCACGACTTGAGCATCGATATGCATAGCCATGGCTGCAAGCGAAGCAGCGCAACAGATCGGAAGGATCGCTGAAGTGGTAGCTAGCCTTGTCGAGCATCTCGACATGGTCGACTTGGTCAGAGCACAGCGAGTGTCTCGGACGTGGCGCTATGAGATCAATAGATCGCCGACATGTTCACATTGTTTTCAAGCATTGTATAGAAGCTGGAGCAGACCTCGTCTTGCAGCTTCGCAAGCAACCTCGACGCTTGGATCCTAGACGTGACAAGACTGGTGGTAAAGAGCTGGCTCGCTACTTCAATACGGGAGAATACATGGGATTTTTAAGTGAATACTGTCGACCAGGTGGTGCATACTATGGACCATGAGATTGTCCTGTCAATGGCTCAAGCGCTCCCGCACGAAGCATCTGGAACTCCGGCACTTCTTTGACGAGCGGTTTGTACCCTCCAAGGTCCTTTGCGCTGACCCAGTTGCCATGCACCTATCACTGTGTTAGCTACCGATCAAACACGGTCGTCGAAGGGAGGCAAACCTGGGCCTTCATATGCATAGGCAGCCGTACGAGGGCAATCTCCTCGCCGAATGCCCTGGTGTCCAGCACGACTAGGTCGCATCGATTTGCCTTTACCCTCTCAATCAAGGCTATAACCCAACCATCGGCTTCTTGAGCACCATCATGGCGCGGAACAAATATCGGCTCCTGCATATTGGAGTCATCACCTGCATAATACCACTGTGTCTCTCCGGTCTTGTTGTGCACCATAGCGAGGCCGTTCAATCCGTGAAAGATATTATCAGCTCCACTGGAGTTCCTTGGTATGAACACGTTCAAGAACACATAATTGTATTCTCGACCCATGAGGCGCTCGTCGATACGTGGAAATTCTGCCGGACAATCAAGTACCACTTTCGGATCCTCCATCGTTGAACCTGCTGCGGCTGTCGCATCGATATACCAGCGAACAAAATTAGCTTTGGCGCCTGGCGCAGGCATTCGACCATCGTCTGGTGGGAAGAATGGGAAAGCGTTTTCGTGGACGAGAGATGACTCCACCCAGATTTTGGAAGGACCTGAGGGGTCTTCCCATGCGCCAGCAGTGTGAATAGCCATAGCGTTGTCCCATTCATAATGTCTCACTTCGCCAGGAGCCCAGCCGGCAGGAGGCGACCTGTGATCGCGAGGCGCGACGAGGATCGTGCTTTTGCGCGAGTAGTTCCACGCCCAGTGATGACCGCCACGCTTCATGCGCTCAACATCGGCCTCAAATGGCCAGATGAAAAGCAACAGCCAGGACTTTGTGATTGCGCAGTCGTGGATGATGCCGGGTCTTCCGTCCGGAAAAGGTTGCGCAAACCAGAAGACGTTCTTGATAACTCCCGAACGGTCAATGGTATAGGACACGATATCGGTCGAGGCCATGCCTTTCGCCTCATACCCGTAGACTACTAGTTCGTCGGTGATGGGATCGTATTTGGGATGCGCACTGAATGTCTTCGCATTGACCTGGCCAAAGGGGTCGTATCCTATCGTCTCCATTGTTTGCGGATCGACATGATATGGCAACCCACCCTCCTTTAAAGCCAAGAGCTTCCCGGCCCAAAGCACCAAGTTCGTGTTCGCTGTGGAATCGACTGCAGCCCTTACGCAAGGATGATGGGACCACGGATTGCGATACAAGCCAAAAAGTGCTTTGCCAGCTCGCCTTTCGAGCATATATCGCTGAGTCTGCACATATTTTGTCTTCATATCAACTTTGCCATCATGGAACCGGAAGGCAGACATGTTTCCGTCGCCATCCAATGGTACATTGCCTTCGACGGGAGGCACGAACGGGTCGACCATGATCCTGTAAAATGTGCCATCGATCTCTTTGGGTATTTCTCCATGCACCACCAGATCTGCGACCTCGCCTTCGACTCGGAAGGGGATATCTGAGCCGTAGAGGTCCACAGCTACAGGCCATTTGCTTTTGAGCTCTTTTTGCTTTGCGCTCGACGTGTTCTCTGTCTGGGGTTCCAGCTTGAGCTGCTCAACAATCGTGGATTCGTTGCACGAATCGGCACGACTCGTTGCTGCAGCTGCCATTTCAAAATCAGAAGACGGTCTTGCAATGATTGTGATTATTGTAAATCTTTCTATGCTCTTGAAATCTGATCGCGATGCCGACGACAATGAGCTTCCATCATATACGAGCGTTAGCCCGGCCTAGAGCTGACAGCCAGCGACAGGCCGCCTCTCGACAGTGGCAATCGCAGCCCATCATCGTCCTCGAAGCTCTGATTACGATTCGTCTATTCTCATTGCTGTCTCACTTTGACACTTCCCCGCTTCTCCGCATGTCGCCAAGTGCGACTGTTCTGTAGTAGCATACAATGTAGCCCTCGCGATTGGTCCGTTCTCTACCGCAAAACAACTACCCGTGCAAACCATAAGATCAACGGTGCTCGGCAGTTGTCAAAAGTATGCCGGTTGCAGGTGCGATACCTCCGGAGGTCGCTTTTGCATGGAGCAGTAAGTGTTTGTCTAGGATATGCCGGCCGACTCCACAGTTGATCAACCTTGCACTAAACCTCACCTGTGTTCTGCTCTGACACGACTTTCAGCATTCCTCCGGGAGCACTTGGACTGAAACATGGGTTCTCCTTCCTCGAGAGCGACACGGACAGTCGAATGCCAGAGTCGTGCGGAAGAGTTCGGTCTCGCTGACAGATTTCGCCAATTGTTCGAATATTGCAACAGGAAAGGGGCCGGGCCAATAGAAGTGGGGTGGGTTCCGTGCGGCACGCGCACCCCACTTCTAAGAGCCCGTCTGGTTCGCGAATTCCAGGTTTATTCAGTGGCGCAATGCACGGACAATATTCACTCGGATAGTCGATTTAGCGTAAGCTACGATAATAGATTGAATAATCGTCCGCGTTCGGTTCGGCGTGGCGAGTAGTTTAATTAAGTAGCGCTAGTAGCGCAGTTATAACTATACCTCGTCGAACTATTATCGGAGTATTATTAGTAATATAGAGCGGTAGCTATAGAGGTATATACAGCCGGTTCGCGCATACGTTTAAGTATCCTAGATAGCTATTTTATTAGCAAATTATACCTCTCGCTATAGAATCGTAGGTGTTTACGCCGCCGCTAGCTACGCCGGAACCCTAGTTATAAGCTACTTAATATAATACCTAGCCGCTTGTCTTTCCGCTTAGTTAATAACAATAACACCTAGTAGTAACTAGACGGTTTAATTAGAAGGATAATAAGTTTAAGGCGCTTCTTAAAGCGTATATTAAATAGTATAACGAGTATAGAATACGTGCGGATAGTAGTATTAAGAAATAGGCTTAGCTAGCGATCCGTAACGTAGTCGTTTAGGTAGCGTCGTCGTCGTTAGCTACGTAGTAGATTAGTTATTTTACTAAGAGTACTTATAAGAATAAGGTAGGTCGAGAGTTCCGTATAAAATAGCTACGTAGTTCGATTCTAACCGTTCGTTATAGTACGCGTCCGCAAAAGGCGACTAGAAGATATAGCACGAGTTCCTAAATTAATTAGGTGCTAGTATCGACGAACGAGGCTATATTACTCTACTAGCGAAGGCAATAGAGGAGTATCTAGCTATAAATACTAGTAGTAATCCTCCTAATCTTTCTCTTTACTTACCGATTTAGTAGGTTTATCCTAGGGCTAGGAAGTTTACTAAGAAGCCGCTGCCTTATTAAACCGAGATAGACTAACTATTTTATAATACTACGGCGATAGGTAGTTACGTCCGGAGTATTTAGAACTTCTAGGCTACTAACTCTTCTCTTAATTTAGGTAATACTCGGCGAGATATTAGTAATAGCGGCCTAGCCGCAGAGGAGCCTAAACCTAGTTACGATATAGCGGCTCGTAGCGAGACTATAAAGCGCCGCTATATAGCCTATAAATAAGCTAAGGTAAATAAGCGATAGCGCGGTTACGGCCCTTCCTTAATTATAGAATCGATTAAGAGGTTAGTAGAGGTATTATCGCGGCCGCCGCCGGCCTCGTTCTCGACGTATTAGTAGCTCGTTCGGCTCGTGTTTAGTCGCGAGTTTAGTAATAGCGTAGAGGAGTTAGAGTCGCTTAGTAACCGTTAGAAGGTGTTCCTTTATAAGTTTATTCTCTATAAGAGCGATAATATTATTAAGATCGTATTAGCGATACTATAGGAGTCGGCGTAGGCGATAGTTATTAGTATAATAGAGGAGTTTAACGACGCCGGCGTACTATTAGAGTTCGAGGAGTTAGCCGACTAGCGCCGGGTAGTTATATAGGGACTATTAGGTTAGTAAATAGATTCGATTCTTAATTACTACTTCTATATAGCTTAATTTATATATAATCTTAGTATAGTTACTACCTAACGCCTATAGTTTATCCTAAACTACGATAATAATAACGGCTAATAACGCAATTAACGGCCGCTAACTACCTCCGCTACTACCTTATCTACTAATAAGTTAGGTCTCTATAGAATTCTACGCTATATAATTAATCTATATCTCCTTCGTAATTCTATCTCGTAGGCGGTCTATTAGGCCCTTAGGACGTACGTCTTCCTTGCTAGCGACATCCTAATCCGATTCCTATACGTTATTCGTAGAGTCTTCTATTAAATCTACCTCCTCTACTAGAGCGCGTATATCTTAAAGGAGGTTATATAGCGCCGCCGCCGCATAAACTAGCGCTACCTAGATATTAATTAAGAACTTAGGAGCACTCTAGAAGATACGGAACCGACGCTTAAGAACACTAAAGGTTCGCTTAACGACGTTACGGACGCTAGAATAGCGGAGGTTAAATAACTCTTTAGCGTTAGCTAGCCGCTACGAGACTAAGTATTACTCTCTAAGGTAGTACCTTACCCCCCTATATAGGACGAGATAGGGATAGTTATTCGAATATCTAGCGTCCGCAAGGTAGTAAGTGCCCTCTAGAGCCCCGAAACTATAGGTTAAACGCGCGTTCGTAAGTACGTAGCCGTCGTGCGCCGACCCTTCCTAGCTAGCTAGAACGTAGGTAAACTTTATATTATAATTAACTACTACTAATACGTTCTACGATAGTTTACCCTTCCGGTTACGCTACGCTGCCTACTAATTAAATAGTATATACGCCTTAATATACGAACTATCTAGCGCACCTATATAGCCTTTAAAATACGGCTAATATTTAGAGTTGTCGACGCGGCGGCGGATACTATTTTAATCGTTCTTAATAGCCGGAAGAACGAGCCTATCGTAAACCTATAATACGGCTCGTAATACCTTATAGAAACACGATCCTATAGTTTCTAGTAAATAATAGAAGTCTTCTATAATATCCTTATAATAACTATTCGTAGCTATAGAATAAAGGAACATTAATAGCTTCTATTCGTAGCTAATTATACGGCCGTCGCTAAGGTACGGCCGCACGAGCGATAATAACTCTATAAAGGCTAGTCGAGTAAAACGCGTATAGTAACGTAGGCGGCTACTATTACTTAGATCGAGTAACTTAGCGGTTATTTACTAGCTACGCTAACGGTTAGTATAGACGGTAGGAAGGCTACTACCTATAGAGTCTAAGTATTCCGCTACTAGTACTACTATAAGGGCGACGATAATAGCGCTATAACGCCGAGAGAGTTCTTAAGATTCTTCTATACTATAAGCCGACGACGCGCTACCGGAATCGCGTATATAATAATTACTAGAATATATGCTAACTATAGTATGTCTCCTAGAACCGCTGCGGAGGTTACGACTCCCCTTAAAATTACGTATATTCGCGCTTAACCGTAGCAACATAAAGGTACCTCTCTATATACTATATACTAGTGTTATTTTAAACGATAGTAGGTACATAGCGACTTCTATAGCTAGCGATTGGCCTGTTATATTAACTTCTAATAGTAAGAAGCCAAAACGTAATTGTAGCTTGAATTAATTCACTTTAGAATAAGCGAACCGAACACGAGCCGAATGCTAGTGAATAACTGAATTAATCCGCCAAGAAACGCGATAACGCCACGATAAATTCACGAACCAGACGGGCTCTAATAAGGTCCACGAGAGCGCGGGGAAGCAAGTGTCAATTCGTATCCCCGACACTGTGGAGATATTCGGACTGTCGATTTGGGCTGACATAACACCAAGCATCCATCTCCTGCCCATCACCATACCGATATGTCGCGGTGCCAAAATGTATCCAACCAAGCCGCTCATAAAGCTTCGCAGCTCCTACGTCCTTGGCTAATGCAAAGAGCACCAGTCGCAATTCCTCCTGTGCGCTCCATGCTACAGCAGCCTGCATCAGCTTCGCAGCGACTCCTGATCCACGATGGTCTGGATCAACAAACAGTCGTTCTAGCACGGCTATGGCAATGTCCTCGTGATGTGTTTCGCGCCAAAGTGCGACCGACACATCACTCGTCTTGGCTTTTCCAATCGCGACATGACCGACTATTTTCCCATCAACAGCTGCGACCCACGCTGGATGAATGTCCTGATTGCTGAGAAACTGTTCTGCCTCGGCGGTGCCTTGAACGGGATACCGGTCTCGAGCATACACTCGTTCCAGAAGTTTTACGCAGGCTGGGAGATCATTGTGTTGGCGGTTCCTGATCTGCACCGGTCGTTGGTTGTTGTTGGCCACGCTGGCTTGGCACATGTTGCAGTTCCACTGACAACAAGAAGGCCGGAGCGAGTGGCGGGGGTACGGTCCGGTCCGGCGAGGTGAAGAACGGTGTTGTTTCAAGAGTCAGGGTGAAACGTGCTGCGAAACGCTGTTGAGGTCGGTGGCGACAGCAGCTCCCGAGTGCCCAAAATCACGATGCGAGAAGAAGCAGGTTGCCCGACAAGTTCCGCTGCAGATCGCCCGCGCCTGCATGCCGACCACCCGACTCTTTCACAGCCTTTGTCCCCATTGATTCCGATGTCGATTCCAACCGCGCATGCTGCTTACGTACATGCACGACCGCTGATCCATGTGTCGGGCTACGATTGCGAGGTCGTTTGTCCAGACCCCAGCAATTCCATTTCCCACTCGCTGTTCGGATCTGTTGTACGACGCACGCAGCGTAAATCTCTTGGCCCTATAAAAGATATGTCGTCGTCATGTTGTTTCCAGAGCCAGAGTCATCGAGATGGCTACTCACGATCAGCCTGTCTACTTCGTTTCTTTGGGGATGGTGATTCTAGATGAGATCTACTTTCCACGAGGGCGCATCGAGTGCAATGTGCTAGGGGGCTCATGTGTCTTCAGCACACTTGGAGCATGCATGGTAGCTGAAGGAGATGCCAGACAGGTCGGCTGCTTCGTCTTAGGCGGCGACGACTTTCCCGTCGATGCTGAAGCCCAACTGCGGAGCTGGAATGTCAGCCTGCAAATCGACAAAGTGCCTGGTCGCAGGTCGATGAAGGGAAAGTTACATTACCATGATGAGAACTTTCACAGTAAGTTGACCTTTGTCACTGCTGGTCGCGTCTGCCGCTGATCAATGCTCTGTAGACAAGACGTTCGGATATACGACTCCTGTGCTGCAGCCGACTCCTGCCCATCTACCTGAGCGATTTCTTCATGCTATGTCATTCCACTTCCTGTCTAGCCCGGAGAAACTCAAAGAGTACACCACCGAATTGCTGGACCTCAGGAAAGCGCAAGGCAACACGGCGAGCCCATTGCTCGTGTGGGAGCCCTTGCCCATGCTCTGCAGACCCAACCAGCTCGCCTCCCACGTGGAAGCCAGCAAGCTGGTCGACATATTCTCGCCAAATCATTTGGAGCTGGCGGCATTATGCGGCCAACTTGCGTCCGAGGCGGATCTCGCACAGCCGGAGGTCGGTCGGAAGCACATTCAAAACTGTGCCGCCGCCTTCCTGAGTACGGAGGCTGTCGAGATGAAGCCCGAGCTGTTGTGCATCGTTCGAGCAGACGAGTACGGTGCCTTGGTCGCCACTCGGTCATTGAATGCAACGGGTGCTGTCCAGATCGACATGACTTGGATAGATGCATTTTACGGAGATACGGCTGAGCGGAACCGCGTGGTGGACCCGACAGGGGCTGGGAATGCGTTCCTCGGCGCTTTAGCGATGGAGCTGCTGCAGAACGACGGAGATGCGGTCGAGGCTGCGGTGAAAGCGAGCGTAGCGAGCAGCTTCGTGATTGAGCAGGTGGGAGTACCGGTCCTTAGCAGAGACGACACCACCGGTACCCTGCTGTGGAATCAGGTGTCCATGAGAGAGCGGCTGGACGAGTACGACAAGAGGACGCGCGTGGTTTGATAATACCCTGGCAAGGTTGCGTGATGTAAGATACAGTAGCAGCGGACCACAGTGAGAGCGAAGCGCGATAATTCATAATATAATTTTCAGGAACGTGCATCTTTGGCCCAAAATTTCCGTCGATGTCAGTTGAACACGGCAGCTGTGCCGCATGCCAGTAACTTCCGTAAACAGCTAAGATCAGCAAAGTCGTTTCTTAAAAGTGAATGACTTCAACTCGTCTCTAACGTGGACATGTGTTGCATCATTATTTCGACATTATTTCGACATTGACCATGAACGACTGCTTTTTGTTGTGCAAGAAGCTGTAGCTCGAACTGCAATGCGCGCGGCATTGTCTTGTCTTTAGCCGGCTGAGAAGCACTGCCACGTTGAATGCATCGTGCGGCTGAGAAAGACTGGGATCTGTATTCCTGCAGAGCGTTGTTCAGCTGCAAATGTCAGCGCAAAGACAGCCGCGCTGACTTCAGGATGCGATCCATTGTCTGTTCCCCCAACGAGTATGGAGCTGCTCAGCTGCCCTCCTTTGTGCTTGCTCATCCCAAATGATCAAACATGGCCTTCTGGAGCGGGCTGTGCGTAGTTGCGAGCGGGTCACACGATGACGGACACGGCCTCGAATGCAAAGAAGAAGTCTCAGATTCACATGACGCGACCGAAGCGTCTAGGATTGCTGCCCCAGTTTCGGGGTGGATTCAAGGCGTAAAAGCTGATGAGGGAGGAGCGAAAAAAGATATTGCAGATGCAGTGCTGCAAAGACGTCAGGATTCGTTCCAGGAATTTGTAGAATCGAAACACTCCGAAGCAGTGGCTTCAGCCCAGACGGCGGCAGCAAGTACAGCCAATGCGGCGGGTGGCAGTACTGCCGATGGTATGCATGCAACATTGATCGATGTACGAACAGGCCAATGTTGACTCTGAACTCAGCCAGTGTCACAGGTACGACGACGAGCATGACAACGAATGCAGCCACGACAGGACTCGTGATTTCTCCACTGGGAACGGGCGACACAACCACATCAGAGACAATCAGCAGTCAGACCGCACGGGCCGAAGAGCTGACTGCTTCCTCGGTCACTTCCGGCGGTCCCAGTCAAGCCAGCAAGATTGGTCTTGGAGTTGGTCTTGGTCTTGGAATACCGCTGCTGCTTGCCGGAATCGTATTCCTGTGCCTCCTGCGCCGTAGGAGACGAAAGGCGAAGCAGATGGGTGCCAATTACACACGTCAGGCGCAGTCGGACCTTTCAATGGTCGAACAGTTGCAGTCAGTACAGCCAAAGACTGATCGTGGTTTCGACCTTGAACCGGCGACAGGCATTTCGCTCCAAGAGTACCAGCCGGAGCAAGAAGATGCCCATCACAGCGAGACACATTACAGAACTCCTCCGCCGCCGCCGCCGCCGCCGCCGCAAGCTCCAGTTCCAACTCCAACGGGTGTCCTGGAGACGCCATCCGGCCACAGTGCGATCACGGGCATCGAAACAGCAGCCCGAAATCGAGACCACTCTGGCGTGCCACTGGCACTTGCGATTCCTGGGAAGGAGAGAAAATCCGATGTCTCGCGTGACGTTTCGCCTCCACGCTCGCATTCGCCAGTGTCGCCAGTGTCGTCGATCTCAGCCGTGTCACCAGTAAGCTCTCACCCGTCGTCTCCAAAGGTTCCGTAAATCTGGTGGTAGAAACAGCTGGCAGACCTCAGGTACCTTAGCAGCAGCGCATCTGTATGTTCTCTACATGTTCCTCTCCCGTGTGCCAAAAAAGAGGAGAAGGGTATCTTCGCGTACGATCAACGCCGACCCGTACTCGTACATTCGTTCATCCGAGATTGCCGCTCTTCTATTCATGCTTTCGCGTCCTCACAACCACCGCCCAACAATAGGAATCATCCTATACATCTCATTGTACTCTCTTGCGACCCAGCCGGCTGCTTCGCCCCCACGCGCGACCACACCGAAGCTGCCAGCCATCCACAGACCAGTGATAGCAGCAGCGACAGCATTGATCAAATACCATCTCCTCTTCTTCCTTAGCTCCCTCTTCGCTCCCACATCTGTAACCTGATCCGGCGTCCAGCCCAAGTATTTTGCGTATCCCCAGGTCATGTGAAAACAACCCACGCTCAACAGTGCCGCAAACCCAGCAAAGGATACCACAGGATGCTTTGCGAACGCGTGGCTCACGTATGCGAGATCCACATTCCCGCCTCCAGACTTGTATGCCTGTGGGATGGCTCGATTGAGCACAATGTGGCCCAGAGCAAGAGGCACGAGTATGTATCCCAGTCTACTGATGCCCGAGACCTTGGGCCAGAACTTCGTGAAGAAACTGGCCTTGTTTTCCTGACTGTACGCGTCTCCGTATCGTCTTGCATTTTGGTTCCTTCTGATGATGCGAATCGCTACACCGGACAGCACATGTCCCCACAGAGGCAATGCGACCATGAAGGGCTCCACGGCGGGAGATTGATAGTACGGCCTCGTGAGGAGGAGGTAGGGCTCCGACGCTGGAACGCTTTGGGTGAGCAGCGGTATTATCGATGTGTTGGTGATGTGCATCGTTGCGAAGGCTGTGAACACGTAGGACGAGTATTTCTGGACTCGTTGAAGGTACCATACTGCCGAATGCTGTGAGAGGCCGAGCCCGGTTGTGCTGGTTCGTGGTAGACGTGATTTGTCGTCGGTGGACGAGGCATCGTTGAGTGAAATCGTGTCTGTTGGTATGGGCTCCAGCTCGTGTAGCCCAGACTCGAGCTTCTCGAGCTCGCCGGGGTCGTCCATTGTGTAAGCTGCTTGAGTTCTGATGATGGTGGTGCTCTTCAATGCAAGACTACGCCAATAGGCGTAAGAGAAGGTGTAAGCAACGGAGCGAAGCCCGCTCCGGACAGCTGGGCCGCCTAAGTTAGTGAACACACTCTGTTGTTGACATCGTCCCAAAAACCATCAAACCTTCCTTTTGTGCATATCGGTTGGAGTACACCACTTCTAGATACCTTACGAGGACTATCGCGCGCTCGTTTCAAAGATGGCGCCAGTAGGAAGATTCCAACATCGCATCACCCAAGGCAACACTAACAATCATCTCAGCGAGGCCATACTCTGCCCGAAGCGGCAACAGAATCAGCACGAGAAGCACGCAAAGCATTCTTCTGCGAGTTATGCCAGAAAGGCTATGCGCGGATGCCCGAATTCGAAGCCCACGAGAATTCCTACGACCATCAACACCGCAAGCGGCTGAAAGAAATGCGAAACCTCACCAAGGATCCTTCTGCTGCTGCTCGTCAGCGCGCCGCAGAGGAGAAAGCAAATGCAGAATCTGGATTGAAGTCCATCTCGCTTGCTGGTGCTGGTACTTCGATAGCTTCCAGTGGCAAGAAGAAGCCAGTTTTCAAGTCAACATTGCAATCCAGAGATGCTCCGGCCGCGCCCGTGAAACTAGTGGAAGATGCAGCCGACGATATCACAGATCCCAGTGCTGCCGTCCGGAATGGATGGACCCATCGAGCATACAAACCAGGCGACTTTCCTCAAGGCACGTCGCGACTTTCACTGGAAGAATTCGAGAAGAAGACACAAGAGTTGCTGGAGGAGATTAGGCCAGGTGATCAGCAGAGACAATTGCTATCTGAGCGGCCCGACGAGTACGAAAGACACTGGCAAGAGAGTATGGTTGGCAGTGCTGTCGGTGCTCAGCAGGGCCTTTGAATACTCATGTACCGGTTCAGGCACTTCCTACGCGGTTGCTGGCGCGACTTCCGCGACTCTGCTTCAGTGGGCCTTCGCTTGTGCAGCGATTTCGAAGAGGATCTTGACTACCCAATAATTGTTTGGATCCAAGGAAAGACGGCCTGATGGCCAACGTCCACATCAGCCGTTGACAAGCTCTCGCCCTACCATCTGTGTTGGTACAGTCGCCAAACTTGCAGTGCACATACCATGGCAAGAGAATCCTTCAAAAGAGGTTCTATGGGCTGAAATCATGGTACTGCAGCTCTGTCATATCGATTCAGCTTGATCTTCCGATACCACAACTCCACGAGTGCATATAGCTCCCTAGAGAAGACGCCGCTTCTGGACCCCCTCAGTCACAAGCACAGCGAGATTGCGCAGTGGGTCGGCAGTATCACTCGATGCACCCATCGACCTGGCAAGCCACGCCTTGGCGACCTCGTATAAAGGGACTCTGTGTCACCACACCTTGTCAAGCTTCTCCTCAAGCTTGACCAGATCAGTGCCCAGTAAGTACAAATGGCGCAGGTCATGAGTCGAGGTTACAGCTTCCGCCCACCCAGCCCTGGAGACCTTCAGAGCATGATGGCAAATGAACTTCGATCGCGCCGCGTTCCAAGCGAGGCTGAAAGATCGCGTGAAGAAGCGAAGTTGGGCTAGATGCGAATAGACCTCCATAAACTGGATGTACACTTGTATAAAACGTAGACATCCAACACTCGAAAGTCTCTTCTGATCATTCTCATCGATACTCATCTTGATTCAGATCAAAACAACGCCTCAACATGAAGTCTTCTATCCTGTTGATCACCACCGCCCTCCTCGCATCTTTGTCCTTCGCGTCCCCATCCGAAAATGTTAGTCTTGAACACCACTTGATATCGGATGCTCCACAAAGATGATCCCGCTGACAACCTTCTTTCACCGCCCAGGTACTAGACAAACGCTCCTGCGTTCCCTGCCCAGCATATTGCTGCGCCAATAGGTGCAAAGCACCTTTCAATCGGAGCTGTGCAGGATCAATGGTGAGTTTCCCGGCCTGTGCGAGAAGGCACTGCGCCGGCACGGGCAAGGAGATATATCGACGAAGAAGAGTTCTGATACATGCAGTGCATTACGAACGCGGCGGGCTACTCGTACTGTCAATGCGTTTGCCGAGAGTAATGTGCCGTCGACGGGATCACGACAGCAATAAGAACGCCACAAGCACATTCACTGGATGGCCATGGAGCCCCGAACGGTAACAGAATGCTTGATAGCAATAACACATGAACAGAGATGGGACTTGATTGTGTAAAGTCGTTTGATTACGCAGTTCACCTCGTTCTACATCGTCGTCGTCGACGCAGTGTGAAGTCGCAGTAGCATTACGTTCAGCAGTACAGGTTCTCGCTCAGCCCAAGTATCTCACACCCAGACCTGACCTGACCGCCAGCCAGCCAGCCCGTAAGCATCGGCGGCAAGAAGAAAACAAACGCGAAGAAAGACAATGCCAGTGATGCAGTTCCAGTTCATGCTCAGAGAATCCATCAAATCAGTGAAGGGAAGGCCCAAAGGCTGAGCTGCCAAACGCACAATGCGCCTGAACTTCAATCACTCTTTCTGTACCAGTCTCCCGTCCTGAAACACCTGCGAAGCGCCATCGCTAAAGGCCATCCTAGTAGCCTCCTCCGCGATCAAAGCCATTCCGGAAAGGACAGCCGAATGCGGTGTGAGGCGAAGGTCGTGCAAAAATGCAAAAGCGCCATCCATGGGTATCCCTTTGTCGTGCGAAAAGAATTTGTGCGCCGTGTAGCCGTGTTGTGATGCATGTATGGTGGTATTAATGTATCGAACAGGTTTCGGTCGATCATTGAGGCCGTCAGAATCGCATGCGTCGAAGCTGGTCGGCTACCTAAGTCCGAGTGGGGTTCGAACGCGTGCTGCTGCGAGACCGCTTGACTGGTGCATCTGCGGCAGCGACAGCATCGCAACCGCGCTTCGTGCCTGGCTTCGTGCGCTGCCAGCTGTCGAACGGGCTGCGCTTGCTGCGACGGTCACTGATAGCGGCAGTGGGTGAGGTCTGACCAACTGAGGTAGGCTCCTCACTGCTCTCGACAATGGGAGTGAGCTGAGGCTCGTTGCGCTTGCTGCGGACGCGGGCTGGCGTTGATGGCATGGCGGTCTCAGACGGCTTGTCTTCGAAGACCGGAATGTCATCGATCGCAGCCTTCTTCTTGCGTGAGCTGCGCTGTGGAGTGGGCAGGGTAGCCTTGACGGGTGCTTCATCGTCTGCCTCGAGGGCTTCTTCAAAGCTTGGCACGTCATCAAAGCGTGAATGTCGTGTGGTGCGAGCCGTAGTTGGGGGGCTGACATATGGGCCGCGCTTTGGAAAGCGCCGCTTGACCGGAGTGGCGTCCACGGCTGGAGCGGTGAAAGGTCTACCATAGCCGCCTATCTGCCAGTTGGGCATCGTGGCGTGCGGCGCCGACGTGTCCACGTCAGTCTCTGCCTCCTCGTCGCTGTAGCTTGTCCGGTCGCTTCTAGCCCACAGCAGGCGTGGTGGGACGTGACTGCGGGTCAAGGGACGGTTGGCAGAATCGCCGACGGCGCGCTTGAGCTGCTGTTGTTCACGAGACGACGCGCCCGCATCCTGCACAGCGGGAACATCGTTGAATCTGCGGAAGCATTTCTTTCCACGGCTGTGCAAAAGTCAGTGTGAGTCACACGATGAGGGATGAGACACTTACAATACGTAGAACATGCCCTCTCCGCGATCGACGGCGGCCTCCATGAGGGCTTCCTCGTCTAGATCGTCGACAGACTTGCGCGGGCGCTGCGGACTCGGGGAATCCCAATCGCCGCCACGGCGGCCAAAGTTGGCTGGCTCTGAGATGGCGGAAGGGCGACCGCGAGGGACATCGCGAAAGACGTTGTCATTCGACGTGTCATCTTCTGGAACTCGAGCCTGGACCTCGGTGTAGATCTGGATGTCTGATTTGACTCCCTTCTTTTTTGGACGGCCAATGTCGAGACTGTCGTCGTCCAGACCACCGCCGTTCAAGTTCTTGTGCTTGCGAGCATCATGCGGAGTAGGCATACTGTCGTTCGGATTCTCTGGTTGAAAGTGCAAGATACGTGCTGAATCTTCCATGCCCGACTTGCGCGAACGTTGGAATGCTGGAGTCAAGGACGGAGTCTTGGAAGGAGTTGGCAACATGACAGAAGAATGGCGGTCTGGAAAGGAAGTTAGTATTGTGAGTACAAGTCGTATGGCCTATTGTCGAGGAAAGTTGCCGTTGACAACGGTTCGTGCCGACTTACTTCCGCTGTGCAGCTGCGGGTAAGCAGGTGGTGCAGGTGATGCGGGCTTGTAAGGATGCAGGCCGTTGTATGCATCTCCGTGGAGTGGCGTTGGCGGGGTCCGCGGGCGCGTGTAGCGCGGTGGCGGGGTGGAGGGGGCGCTCATCTTCGCGCAGCCGGTGAGGGGGTGCTGTCAAGGCACCAGCAGCGGTAGGCGGAAGGGGGCGCGAGGCGCAGAGACCGGACTGCTCAAATCGTTAGCCTTTTTCTTCTCCAATCATCACGTTGCGACGGCAATCGCAGCGGCGCAGTCTTCAGCCAGTTGGCAGAGAGACTCACGCAAACGTACTCTCACGTGGGCAGCGTGGGAGTGGTTTTGTATGTGGGAGGAAAGAAGAGAAAGCTCGCGAGCTCGGGCACGAAGATAATTCCAATGGCACCAAGGCCCACTCCCGGCTACTCCCTATAGGCGTGCGGCGTGCTGACTGTTCCCGAAGAGACCCGGAGCTGTACGTGCGCCGGTTTGCCGATGTCTGCTCTGGGTGTGCGAAGTGAAGCGGAGGCCGTTGGAGATGGCGGTCGGTCGTGCAGAATGCGCCGGCGAGGATATCTCGGTCGCGAGACGTTCCGGTGCGATCAGAGTGGCGGCGTCGTCGTGTCGCGGTCCTGATCTATGCGATACGATGCTCGTGAGCGGCGTTTGCGTTGGAATGGTATCGGATGTAGTAGCGCTTCAAACGTAGAATCGCGTGTGGTGAAGTTGGAGTTGAAGTCGGGAAGTCGCTTCCAGCCACCAAGGCAGGTGCGACCCACCTGGGGACGGGGGCCGAAATCTTGGTAGAGGCCACTACGAATTTCAATCAAAACATTAGGGTAAACACTGCCTCTATCACTCTATCTACTCGCAATACACTCGCTGTACACTCGCTATGCCTCGTTAAACTGCTAATTATAGTAACTAGCGTAAGTTTATTATAGAACGCGTTAAGAATAGTATATTACGCGCTATTATCGTCTTAGAACTCCGCGATTAGGGTATTACTATATTACTACGAACTCTTATACGAACGCTTAATCTATAGAACCTTAATTACGACACCCGCTATATTAACTATTAGCTTAATAATTAAGAATAGCTACGGCTATAAGTTGCCTAGATCTTTTACTATATACGTACTAGCGACGCTAAGGTAGTAGAGATACTCGAATATAAAGGATTCGCAATCGGCCCTTACCGCTATATACTAATACGTAAAGAGCTTAGTCTATAGAAGCGTAAATATAGTACTAAATACGAGGTAGAAGAAGACTATATCGCTAGTATACTACGTAATAAACTATAGAAGTCTATAGTAGAGTAATTCGGAAGGCGGAATCTATATACGTATCTAAAGCTAAAGTATAATATTATTAGACGGTTTATCGCCTTATACTACTACTATACCGCTACTATACTACTAATAGCTTAACTAGTAATTACGTATACGCTACCTTCTATAACCTTAACTCTAAAGGCCTATAGAAGCGTACTAAGCGTATCTATAAGTATTATAGCGCTATTATTACGCCTAGACTATTCTTTATAATCTTAATAGATATATACTATAAGTACGAGTATTAGGATATCTAAATATATATAGCAATTAACGTATATTCGCGCTATATCGTATAGATTTATATTAGAATTACTAGCCGTACGGCTATCTTAGTTCTCGCTTAATACGTCTAAACCCTACGTTTAACTCGTACGGTACTATAGATAGTTAAATCTAACCGTAGCGTAGAGATAATTCTAGCTACTAACTATTATTATATAGTTTATAAGGCCTATTACGAGGAATCGTAGAATCCGGCAGCTACGCCTATATAACTTACCTTCTATAAGGTATTTAAATACGGTATAAGTAAGATAAATTAGCGTATTAAGATATAGTAGAATTAATAAGCACCTGCGCTAAATAACTAG
Organism: Cercospora zeina; assembly: GCA_022702355.1. Classification (NCBI taxonomy): domain Eukaryota; kingdom Fungi; phylum Ascomycota; class Dothideomycetes; order Mycosphaerellales; family Mycosphaerellaceae; genus Cercospora; species Cercospora zeina. The sequence goes on from JAKLWX010000005.1 coordinate 2,697,030, forward strand.
CGTACGTACTTCTATAAATTAAATAATAACGGCTACTACGACGATAGATTAAAGGTAGATAAGATCGCGTTTCTCGCTATCTATATACCGATTATATAGAACGAGGTTTATTAGTTTATTAATATTTAGAACTACTATAAGATTAGGAAACAAACTAATAGGCCGTATTTAATTCTAGGTATTCTATATAAACTATACTATTACCCTAACCTCTATAGAGCTAGTAATTAAGAGCTACTACTACCTAAGAGTATATTAGATAGTATTAAAGAAGAACTACGAGATTTTAGTAGGAGTACTCGTAGCTATAGCTCTATATACTCGCTAATTTAACGTATCTAGATATAGACGCCTACCTACTAGAAGATATACTATAGTAGTGCCGCACCGTAATAGAACTATACGGCTTCTAGCTACTAATTAATAGTAGTATAATTAACCCTAACGGTAACTACCTTTACTGCCTTACGTATATATAGCTACGTAGTTTAATCGCTAATTACTTAGCCTCTAATTAACTACCGGAATTAGACGAGCTTAATAAACCTCTCGTAGTATATAACTAGGTGCCTTAACGCTATATTAATAGGATATTTAGCGCTAACGACAATTAACTAATTATTAATAAAGATATAAAGTTAGTTAAATTTGCTAATTATCTATAAGAGCTAGTATAATATAGCCTTAGAAGAGGCTATATTAGTTATAGCGTATAGCGTAGCGTTAAAACTCTAATCTCCTCGTAGTAGTACTATAGCGCTACTATAGCGCTTCTATAGCGCTACGTCTTCTTCCTTTATAACTATTCCTCGTTTCTATTTATTTACTACTCTAGCCTTATAGCTAATAATATACTTACCTAGGGACCTTACTACGCCGTTAACGGTAATAATTATACTAGATTATATAGTAAATACGCCTTCTATAGCGTATATAGCTTAAAGAATCTAAACGCGCTAACTAAATAGTTCTATCGCGAGCCTTCGATATATTTAAGTACTAGTAGCGGTTCTAGTAGCGCTATTACTATAGAGCCCCTAGGGTTCTAATCGTTCCCTAGCCTTCTAGTAGTCGCTAACCTATATTATAATATAGCGAATACGTAATATAGAACTAAGGCCTTAGCTAACGCTAGTTCTAAGGCTCTCTTATACTATAAGCTAATATCTACTATAGTAGCTTAGCTATAAATAAAGTTAATTTAGCGGTTCGGTTACGATATTACCTTATAGAATTAGGTAATCGAAGTTAAGTATAAGGATAATTCTAAGATATAGATATACTAAGAGGTACTAGAAGCCGACTACTTAACGTCTAATTTATTTACGAATAAGGACTTTAATACTACTAACCTTAATCTAATATCCTTTATTATTAACCGTATTAAACTCGAGGAGTTTATCTACTATCTACTATAGGAAATAGAGGAATTCTATACTATCTTATTTATTAATACTTTAATAAGAATATAGCTAAACTAATTAAGGTTAATACGAAGGTATAGTAATATAAGGATATTAACGAGGCTATATACGCCTTTAAGGACAATACTAGGCTAAATAGTCGTTATATATTTAACGTACTCGTTTAAACTATCTAGATAGATAAACGCTTATTAAAGAAGTAGTAGCGTACGAGTATAGCGAGTACTATACCTAGCGAACGTACGAGTTATAAAGGTTAGTATATAGTAATATATTAAGCGCCCCTAACTATACTCGTTAGAGATATTAAGAGACTAATTCTTACTAATTCCTCTATATACGTTTAGTATACTTTTATCTTACGCCGAGTATACGTAGTATAAGCCGGATACTTTAGCGTCTAACTTAGACGCCCCTTAAGCTATTAGCTCCCTAAGCTATCGCTCTTATAATTATCTCCTCTTCTTTATAGAGCTACTTTAGCTCGTAGAAGAGTATATATTAATATAGCAGCCGGCCGCTTACGTTCTTATTACGTTACGGTTACGTTACTCTACTACTTTATAGTCGTACGCGATTTTTAGTAGTACTATAGTAATATACTAGATCTTAAGAGACTTTTATATTATAGACTCTATATAGGCTACGTATTAATTATAGGGTAGGTATAGGCTATAAGTTCGTACCTAATTACGTTAATACTTATTCTAGTATACTATCTTTAGATAAGCGCCTTACTCCTACCTTATACTATCTACGTATCTTCTTAGCCTTTTCCTAGTACTCGTTCTATAAGTATTATACCTTCTAAGAAGAACTCTACTTCTATAATAGCCGATCCTCGTACTATTACTAACCTTCTTACTACTAAGGATAACGACTATTATCGTTATCTCTTATATTTAGTAACGGATAAGTCCGGCGTTTTACGTACGTATTAGCTACGAGTTCCTTACTAATATAGTACGTATAGCTAGCGTTCGGCTATATAATAGAGTTATAAAATTAAGTAAGAAGAAGAATTACTAGCGCTATAATAATAATAACTACTCCTACGACCGCTATACTAACCTAGATATTATTATATAGTTAAAGCGCTTACGCTTCTACCTTACTAAGCTAGCTAAGAGTAGGCTAGCTATACGCGCTAAGTAGCTCCGCCGCTACTCTACTAATCTATAGGCCTTAATTACCGATAGCCTTAAGGTCCTATAGTCTAATAAAAGTAAGTCGGCTAGGGTCTTTAAGACTTTAAAGAAGAGCGGAGCTAGCGCTACGCTAGCTAGTAGCGGTCCTTCTACTACTAAGCTACTTATAGCTAGTAAGTAGATCGCCTTATCCTTTAGGCTCTTTAAGCTTAAGTACGAGGTATATCTTATAGGTTATATACTCCTTATATATATTACTAATATTCTTCGTAGCGTTTATACCTACTTAGCGCCTTAAAGGAGGCCCTCGATATAGCGGTCTATACTACCTACGCCGACCGCCTCGCTAGCTAGATAGAGGAGGTCTCTAACGACGAGGCCTTTATAGTAAAAAAGAAAAAGAAGAAGAATAAGAAGAAGAATAAAAAGGAGGATAGTACCGAGGTTAATAAAGATATAGAGGAGTAAGCTAGCGTATCGCGCGCTCTCTTTATACTCTCTCCTCGCGCTCCTTCTATACTACTTATATAGTCTACTACCTAATTTCGTACTTCTATTCTATACTAGCGCTACGTCCTATTTACGCTACGTCTACGAGCGCTATAAATAAATAATTTCTCTCTACTTTATATTCTTTATTCTTTTTAGTAATTTTCGTAACGTAACGTTTCGTCGCAGCCTTAGCGCTTAGTATATACTCGTCGTAAGTTATAGTAGTCGCGACGGTTAATTAGTAGCGTAGTAGCCGTAATAGTCGACTTTATAGCTTACGTAAGCTCCTTTTACTCTACTCTTACGCCTTAAATTCCTCGAGCGCTTTATATTTCCCGATATATTCGATTAGTTCCTACGTATTATATTCTTCTAGCTAGCCTTTCTACTAGACTAGCTACTTCCTCTTACTTTTCTCGACTTAGGTTTCTAGTACTTTCTCGACTATTTACTCGCTCTTATTATTTATAAGGAGCAAGCTAGTCTCCTAAGATTCGCTACTATACTAGAGTTCTAAGAGGGATATATAGAAGATATTATAGATACGTAATCCCGTTAGAAGAGCTAGGTAGTACGCCTACTTCCTAACTACGTTAATTACTTTAAATAGTCTAGCGAACTTATCCGCTAGCTTCTTTAATAGCACCTTTAGTTTTAAGTTCTTTATAAATAGAAGGACTATATCGCTAACTTTATATTCCTTTAGCTAATACTTCTAGTCGTAATACTTAGCCCGCGACTCGCTTACTTACTACTAGCGCTTTATTAACTTCTTATAGTTCTACTTTAACCTTTCTATAGCGTCGTTTACTACTAGTACTTCTCCTCGTAGAATCGCGCCTTAAGATTCGGTTACGTCCCTCTTATAAGTCTTCGTTATTAAGTCTAGATCGAACTCGTAAATAATATAAAGGTTAGTATATAGTAATATATTAAGCGCCCCTAACTATACCCGTTAGAGATATTAAGAGACTAATTCTTACTAATTCCTCTATATACGTTTAGCGTACTTTTATCTTACGCTAAGCGTACGTAGTATAAGCCGAATACTTCGGCGTTTAACTTAGACGCCCTCTAAGCTATTAGCCCCCTAAGCTATCGCTCTTATAATTATCTCCTCTCCTCTATAGAGCTACCTTAGCTCGTAAGAGAGTCTATATTAATATAGTAGCCGGCCGCTTACGTTCTTATTACGTTACGGTTACGTTACTCTACTACTTATAGTCGTACGCGATTTTTAGTAGTACTATAGTAACATACTAGATCTTAAGGGACATTTATATTATAGACTCTATATAGGCTATACGTTAATTACGAGGTAGGTGCGAGCTATAAGTTCGCGCCTAATTATATTAATACTTATTCTAGTATACTATCTTTAGATAAGCGCCTCGCTCCCGCCTCGTACTATTTACGTATCTTTCTAGCCTTTTTCTAGTACTCGATTTATAAGTATTATACCTTCTAAGAAGAACTCTACTCCTATTATCTTAGCCGATCTCTATACTATTACCGACCTTCTTACTATTAAAAACGACGACTATTATTATTATCTCTTATATTTAGTAATAAGTAAGTCTAGCGTTCTACGTAAGTATTAGCTACGAGTTCCTTACTAATATAGTACGTATAGCTAGCGTTCGGCCGTATAATAGAGTTATAAAATTAAATAAGAAGAAGAATTACTAGCGCTATAATAATAATAACTACTCCTACGACTACTATACCGACCTAGATATTATTACGTAGGCGAAGCGCTTACGCTTCTACCTTACTAAGCTAGCTAAGGGCAGGCCGGCCGTACGCGCCGAGTAGCTCTACTACTACTCTACTAATCTATAGTAATCGCCGATAGCCTTAAGGTCCTATAGTTTAATAAAGGCAAGTCGGCTAGGGTCTTTAAGACCTTAAAGAAGAATAGAGCTAGCGCTATACTAGCCGGTAGTAGTCCTTCTACTACTAAGCTACTTATAGCTAGTAAGTAGATCGCCTTATCTTCTAAGCTCTTTAAGCTTAAGTACGAGGTATATCTTACGAGTTATATACTTCTCGTACGCGTTACTAATATTCTTCGTAGCGTCTACGCCTACTTAGCGCCTTAAAAGAGGCGCTCGATACGGCGGTTTATACTACTTATACTAACTACCTTATTAGCTAAGTAGAGGAGGTCTTTAACGACGAGGCTTCTATAGTAGAAAAGAAGGAGAAGAAGGAGGATAATAAGAAGAATAAAGAGGATAAGAAGAAGGAGAGCGAAAGTATAAAGGAGTAAGCTAGCGCATCGCGCGCTCTCCTTATACTCTCTTCTCGCGCTCCTCCTATACTACTTATATAGTCCGCTACCTTATTTCGTACTTCTATTCTACGCTAGCGCTACGGCCTATTTACGCTACGCCTATAGGCGCTATAAATAAATAATTTCTCCCTGCTCTATATCCTTTATTTCTTTTAGTAACTTTCGTAATATAACGTTTTATCGCGGCCTTAGCGCTTAGCGCGCACTCGTCGTAAGTTATAGTAGTTACGACAGTTAATTAGTAGTATAGTAGCTATAATAGTCGACTTTATAGCTTACGTAAGCTCCTCTTACTCTACTCTTGCGCCTTAAATTCCTCGAGCGCTTTATATTCCCTAATATATTTAATTAGTTCCTACATATCGTATTCTTCTAGCTAGCCTTTCTACTAGACTAGCTACTTCCTCTTACTCTTCTCGACTCGAGTTTCTAGTACTTTCTCGACTATCTACTCGCTTTTATTATCTACGAGGGGCAAGCTAGTCTCTTAAGATTCGCTACTATATTAGAGTTCTAAAAGAGATACGTAAAAGATATTATAGATACGTAATCCTATTAGAAGAGCTAGGTAGTACGCCTACTTCCCGACTACGTCGATTACTTTAAATAGTCTAGCGAATTTATTCGCTAGCTTCTTTAATAGTACCTTTAGTTTTAGGTTCTTTATAAATAGAAGGACTATATCGCTAACCTTATATTCCTTTAGCTAATACTTCTAGTTATAATACTTAGCCTATAACTCGCTTACTTACTACTAGCGCTTTATTAACTCCTCGTAGTTCTACTTTAACCTTTTTATAGCGTCCTTTACTACTACTACTTCTCTTTATAGAATCGCGCTCCGAGATTCGATTACGTCCCTCTTACGAGTCTTTATTACTAAGTCCGGGTCGAACTCGTAAATAACGTAGAATAGTAATATCTTTAGTATCGTATTTAAGCTATTATTATACGCGAATTCTATAGAGGCTAGTATAGACGCCTAGTCGTTTTAGTTCTCCTCGTAATAGATACGTAGGTACTACTTAAGCGTCTAGTTTACGCGTTTAGTCTAGCCGTCCGTTTATAAGTAAAATGCTATACTTAGCCTACGTTTTACGTATATCTCGAAATAGAAGTCTAACTAGAACTAGCTAGTAAATATAGACCCTCTATTAGAGATAATACTACTAGGTATACCTCGAAGTCGTATAACTTTATTAAGTAGAATATTTATAAGCTCTATACTTATATAGCGCTTTATCGTTCGAACGAAAGTTACTATCTTAGAATAGCAGTTAATAATTATAAGGATCGCGTTAAATATACGACTATTACGCTTACTTAGTAGAAGGTCTATAATAAAGTCTATAAATAGATCTTTCTATAGCTATTCTAGTAGAGGAAGCGTAACTATCTCGCTATAGGGATAGTAGCGCCTCGCTTTCGCCTTCTAATAGCTACTATACGATTCGACGTATTATCTAACGTCCTCGTTAACCTCTAACTACTAGTACTTTCTCTTAACGAGTTCCGTAGTCTTATTCTTATTAAAATAGCTAGCTAGGAAGTCGTCGTAGTATATACGAATTACTTATATTCGTAATATAGAATCGTAAGGAAGATATAATACCTCTTCGCGATATATATACCTATCTCGGATAGTATACTTATCGCTTTCGCCTCTATTACTCTCCGCCTACGTATATAGCTCCTTTACTATCGGGTCTAGCTAGACTAGCGTAGCTACGTACTCGATTACTAGGTCTAAGGTATTAGCGTACGGCCGTTCCTTCGTAATAATAGCGCTAGCGACCTATATTAGTAGCGCGAATCTATATAGACCCGGCTCGTAGCGTTCGGGGCTAGTAGGCTACGTCCTATTAGCCGCTTTTATTACCGCCCTCCGGTTTATTATATACTAGCGGTTATAGGCGGCCTTAATACGGTTTATAACTAGTCTACTTACTTAGAGGTCGCTCTAAACTTAGAGTTTCTACTATAGTAATAGTAATAGGTTATTTATCGCCTATATATCTTTTATATAATCGCTACGCCTCGATAGCGCGTCGGCTACGTTTAGCTTACCTACTCTATAACTAATTATAAAGTTATACGAGGCTAAGAACGTAGCCTACCTAGCCTATCGGCCCGTTAACTACTTTATACCTATAAAGGCCTATAGGTTAGTATAGTCGACTAGTACCTCTACCTTATACGTAGCGCCTTCGAGGTAAGGTCTTTATACCTTAAAGAATTCTACTACTATAAGGAGTTCCTTATTATAGACCTTATAGTTATACTCGGTATTAATTATCTTCTATAAGAAGAACGTAATTAGGTACTATTCTAACTCGAATAGCTAGCTTAGAATACTAGTAATAGCGAAGTTAGACGTATTGGTCTCGACTCGTAGATATAGCGTAGAGTTAAAGTACCTAAGAAGTAGCGCGGTCTAGAAGCGTTCTTTTAACTTTAAGAAAGCCTACTCCTCGGCTTTACTCTAACTAATAGGCCCTAGCTTCCTACTATTCTTCGCGCCCTTTAAGAGTATAGTTAGTAGTACTACGACTCTTAAATATCTAAAGATAAAGTAGTAGTAGAAGTTTACGAACCTAAGGAACGATTAAACCTCTATTAGAGTAGTCGGCCTTAGCTACGAGGCGATTATAGCTACCCTACTAGGGTCTATTGCTATGCCTCTAGTCGTAACTACGAACCTAAGGAAGTTAATTTATTTCTAGAAGAACTTATACTTAGCGTATTATATATAGAGTCCGAATTTATAGAGCCTTTTAAGTATAGCGTATACGTCTCGTACGTAGTCCTCGCGAGTCTTACTATAGATTAGGATATTATCTAGGTATACTACGTAACTTATATCTACTAGCCCTACTAGCGCGCGGTTAATATATACCTAGAACGTTACTAGGGCGTTCGTTAAACTAAAGGGCATTACCTAGTATTAATAGTAACCGTATCGCGTATAGAACATAGTCTTCTAGTAGTCGCTTAGTTTAATATAGATACGATAATACGCGTCTATAAGATCTAGCGACGTAAACTATATAGCTCCTATAAGTCTATCTAGCGTTTCGCTAATAAGAGGAAGGAGGTACCGATTCTTAATTATAATCTCGTTTAGCTCGTAGTAGTTTATATATAACCGTAGCTTACTATTCTTCTTTAGTATAAATAGGATAGGCGTATCCGCCTTACTATTAGAACGCTCGATCTAATTATACTCGAGCCTAGTCTTTAGGTACTCTTTAAGCTCTTTAAGCTCTCTACTTAACTAGTAGTATAGAGGCCTAAAGGGTAGTATAGTACTTAGCTTTAGGTCGATCGTATACTTAGCGCTATTAATAGGTCTACTTCGTATTTCCTTTATTAAGTTAAGGACGTCGTTAAACTAACGAAACTCTTTTAGTATTAAAGTAGGCTTCTTACTTATTCTACTTAAGCTAACTATAAATATAGCGAGTATCTTCTAGAGGTCTTTAAGGAACTTATAGGCCTCTTAGACTTCGAATCGGCCGAAACGATCGTTACTATAATGCTATTTATCTATACTACTATCGATACTTACTCGTTACGTACGTCGCTATAGATAGCTAAGGATAATATTAGGATCTAGTATATTATATACGTAGAAGATCTCTCTAGTTACGCGCTCGATCTCTAAGGAGTCTACGAGCCTTATACGTATATAGTACGTACTATAATAATAACCTAGTTTACTCGTAAAGGTAGTAGCCGGCGGCAAGGCTACGTTCGGCCGTAAGAGTAACTTATACTAAAGTACGAAGGCTCGTAATACTATATTAATATCCATAGTATTATCGAGAAGGAACTTAGCTAGCTTACGGCTCTCCTAAGACTTAACTTCTCCTTATACTCGTACTACTAGTACGTATTATATAGGTAGGTACCCTATGCTATTTATTTTAGCGGTAGAGACTTACGTAATATCTCTATTACTTCTACTTTTTTCGACTTATCTACGGCTACCTTATAGACCGCTAGCTTATTACTATCCTTATTCTTATTTATATAATTTAAATAGATATAGCCTACCTCGTTATAACCGTAATACTTAGGTTACTAGTCTTTATCTTTACTTTTACGCTTATCCTAAGGGTTCTTCTTTTTCGAGTTAGACCTATAACTATCTTTAGAGGTATACGCGTTACTATCGACCCTTTTACGCTTTAACTACTAGTGCGACGCGTCCTTATTATAGTCGCGTAAGCCTATATCGCGTAGTATTAACCTTTATACCTATTTAAGGCGTCGTACTAGAGCGACGAGGTCGGCGCGCTTTACTAGAATAATATAGTTCTTAATAATATCCTTCTATAGTAATAGCTTTAACTTTACGAGAACCTAGCGAACTAACTACGCCTCGGTATAGTCGCCGAGCTATGCCTCGAGATTACTAAGGTCTATTACGAATTATCGTATACTCTAATTTTCGCCTTAGCGTATTATCTCGTATTTAATAGTTACGAGTAGCTAGTAGTTCGCTTAATCTCTAACGATATTATATAAGAACTTATAGAACTACGCCTAAGTATACCTCGCTAGAAGTATACTAGGGTACTCGTTATACTAGGCTTCTTACGCTTCGCCTACGAGGAATATAATACTAGCGATTACTTTCTAGTATTCTATTATAAACTTTCTTAGCGCGGCTATAAAGTTTACTTTATATATATAGACGTATTCTTAGGCTTCCTTAACGGTCTCGCTCTTAAATAGCTTAGAAGAGCGGAGCTTAATAGATTCGTAGGGCATATATTTATCGCTACTATAACGTATACTATCCTTAGTATCTCTAGTAATACTCGCTATACTAGATTATTCTAAGCCGAGACTTCTTACTATCGTACTTAAGTATATTAGTAGAGTAGTCGTCCTAACTTCTCGTATTAAGCGTTTATTCTCTACTTAAAGAGCGTAGAGTTCGAGCTATTCGCGTAGTATAGCGTTCTTTTATTCGAGACGCTCGCGCCTCGCCTACGTATCGTTAGCGTTATTTATCTCCTCGTTTTCTTTAGCTTTAAAGTTTAGTAACTCTCTTATATAGCCTAATAGTAGTACTATAGACCTAGCGCGTTCGCTACGGTTACTTAGCTATATAGATGCTCCTCGCGTAAGTATAGTAGGCCTTAATAGATCGCTACTTTTAATAAGGTAGAAGAATTAGTATTATAAAGATTAGTATATAGTAATATATTAAGCGCTCCTAACTATACTCGTTAGAGATATTAAGAGACTAATTCTTACCGATTCCTCTATATACGTTTAGTATACTTTTATCTTACGCCGAGCATACGCGATATAAGCCGAATACTTCGGCGTCTAACTTAGACGCCTCCTAAGCTATTAGCTCTCTAAGCTATCGCTCTTATAAATAACGCGGAATAGCGATATCTTTAGTATTATATTTAGGCTATTATTATACGCGAATTCTATAGAGGCTAGTATAGACGCCTAGTCGTTTTAGTTCTTCTTATAATAGATACGTAGGTACTACTTAAGCGTCTAGTTTACGCGTTTAGTCTAGCCGTCCGTTTATAAGTAAAATGCTATACTTAGCCTACGTTTTACGTATATCTCGAAATAGAAGTCTAACTAGAACTAGCTAGTAAATATAGACCCTCTATTAGAGATAATACTACTAGGTATACCTCGAAGTCGTATAACTTTATTAAGTAGAATATTCGTAAGCTCTACGCTTATATAGCGCTTTATCGTCCGAACGAAAGTTACTATCTTAGAATAGTAGTCGATAATTATAAGGATCGCGTTAAATATACGACTATTACGCTTACTTAGTAGAAGGTCTATAATAAAGTCTATAAATAGATCTTTCTACGGCCGTTCTAGTAGAAGAAGCGTAACTATCTCGCTATAAGGATAGTAGCGCCTCGCTTTCGCCTTCTAATAGCTACTATACGATTCGATATATTACCTAACGTCCTCGTTAATCTCTAGCTACTAGTACTTTCTTTTAACGAGTTCCGTAGTCTTATTCTTATTAAAATAGCTAGCTAGGAAGTTATCGTAGTATATACGAATTACTTATATTCGTAATATAGAATCGTAAGGAAGGTATAATACCTCTTCGCGATATATATACTTATCTCGGATAGTATACTTATCGCTTTCGCCTCTATTACTCTCTACCTACGTATATAGCTTCTTTACTATCGGGTCTAGCTAGACTAGCGTAGCTACGTACCCGATTACTAGGTCTAAGGTATTAGCGTACGGCCGTTCCTCTATAATAATAGCGCTAGCGACCCGTATTAGTAGCCCGAATCTATACGGACCTAGCTCGTAGCGTTCGAGGCTAGTAGGCTATGTCCTATTAGCCGCTTTCGTTACTACCTTCTAGTTTATTATATACTAGCGGTTATAGGCGGCCTTAATATAGTTTATAACTAGTTCGCCTACTTAGAGGTCGCTCTAAACTTAGAGTTTCTACTATAGTAATAGTAATAAGTTATTTATCGCCTACGTATCTTTTATATAATCGCTACGCTTCGATAGCGCGTCGGCTATATTTAGCTTGCCCGCTCTATAACTAATTATAAAGTTATATAGAGCTAAGAACGTAGCCTACCTAGCCTATCGGCCCGTTAACTACTTTATACCTATAAAGGCCTTTAGGTTAGCGTAGTCGACTAGTACCTCTACCTTATACGTAGCGCCTTCGAGATAAGGCCTCTATACCTTAAAGAATTCTACTACTATAAGGAGTTCCTTATTATAGACCTCGTAGTTATACTTAGTATTAATTATCTTTTATAAAAAGAACGCGATTAGGTACTATTCCGACTCGAATAGCTAGCTTAGAATACTAGCGATAGCGAAGTTAGACGTATCGGTCTTAACTCGTAGGCGTAACGTAGAGTTAAAGTACCTAAGGAGTAGTATAGTCTAGAAGCGTTCTTTTAACTTTAAGAAAGCCTACTTCTCGGCTTCGCTCTAACTAATAGGCCCTAGCTTCCTACTATTCTTCGCGCTCTTCGAGAGTATAGTTAGTAGTACTACGACTCTTAAATATCCGAAGATAAAGTAGTAGTAGAAGTTCGCGAACCTAAGAAACAATTAAACCTCTATTAGAGTAGTCGGCCTCGGCTACGAGGCGATTACGGCTACTCTACTAGGGTCTATCGCTACGCCTCTAGTCGTAACTATAAACTTAAGGAAGTTAACTTATTTCTAGAAGAACTTATACTTAGCGCGTTATACGTAGAGTCCGAATTTATAGAGCCTCTTAAGTATAGCGTATACGTCTCGTACGTAGTCCTCGCGAGTCTTACTATAGATTAGGATATTATCTAGGTATACTACGTAACTTATATCTACTAGCTCTACTAGCGCGCGGTTAATATATACCTACTAGACCTAGAACGTTACTAGGGCATTCGTTAAACTAAAGGGCATTACCTAGTATTAATAGTAACTATATCGCGTACGGAACGTAGTCTTCTAGTAGTCGCTTAGTTTAATATAAATACGATAATACGCGTCCGTAAGATCTAGCGACGTAAACTATATAGCTCCTATAAGTCTATCTAGCGTTTTATTAATAAGAGAGAGCGGGTACCGATTCTTAATCGTAATCTCGTTTAGCCTATAGTAGTCTATATATAACTATAGCTTACTATTCTTCTTTAGTACGAATAGGATAGGTATACTTACCTCGCTATTAGAACGCTCGATCTAATTATACTAGAGCCTAGTCTTTAAGTACTTCTTAAGCTCTTCGAGCTCTCTACTTAACTAGTAGTATAGAGGCTTAAAGGGTAGTATAGTACCTAGCTTTAGGTCGATTATATACTTAGCGCTATCGATAGGTCTACTTTATATTTCTTTTATTAGGTTAAGGACGTCGTCGAACTAATAGAACTCCTTTAGTATTAGAGTAGGCTCCTCGCTTATTCTACTTAGGCTAACTATAAATATAGCGAGTGCCTTCTAGAGGTCTTTAAGGAACTTATAGGCCTCTTAGACTTCGAATTAGCCGAAACGATTATTACTATAATACTATTTATCTATACTACTATCGATACTTACCTATTACGTACGTCGCTATAAATAGCTAAGGATAATATTAGGATCTAGTATATTATATACGTAGAAGATCCCTCTAGTTACGCGCTCGATCCTCGAGGAGTCTATAAGCCTTATACGTATATAGTACGTACCGTAATAATAACCTAGTTTACTTATAAAGGTAGTAGCTAGCGGTAAGGCCGCGTTCGGCCGTAAGGGCAACTTATACTAGAGTACGAAGGCTTATAATACTATATTAATATCTATAGTATTATTAAGAAGGAACTCGGCTAGCCTACGGCCCTTCTAAGACTTAACTTCTCCTCGTACTCGTACTACTAGTACGTATTATATAGGTAGGTACCCTATACTATCTACTTTAGTAGTAGAGACTTATATAATATCTCTGTCGCTTCTACTTTTTTTAACTTACCTACGGCTACCTTACGAACTACTAGCTTATTACTATCCCTATTCTTATTTAGATAATTTAGACGGATATAGCCTACCTCGTTATAACTATAATACCTAGGTTACTAGTCTATATCTTTACCTTTACGCTTATCTTAAGAGTTCTTCTCCTTCGAGTTAGACTTATAACTACCTTTAGAGGTATACGCGTTACTATCGACCCTCTTATACTTTAACTACTAGTACGACGCGTTCTTATTATAGTCGCGTAAGCCTATATCGCGTAGTATTAACCTTTCTACCTATTTAAGGCGTTGTACTAGAGCGACGAGGTCGGCGCGCTTCGCTAGAATAATATAGTTCTTTATAATATCCTTTCGTAGCGATAGCTTTAACTTTACGAGAAGCTAGCGAACTAACTACGCCTCGGTATAGTCGCTAAGCTATACCTCGAGACTACCGAGGTCTATTACGAATTATCGTATACTTTAATTTTCGCCTTAGCGTATTATCTCGTACTTAATAGTTACGAGTAGCTAGTAGTTTACTTAATCTCTAATAATATCGTATAGGAACTTATAGAACTACGCCTAAGTATACCTCGCTAGAAGTATACTAGAGTACTCGTTATACTAGGCTTCTTACGCTTCGCTTACGAGGAATATAATACTAGCGATTACTTTCTAGTATTCTATTATAAACTTTCTTAGCGCGGCTATAAAGTTTACTTTATATATATAGACGTATTCTCGGGCTTCCTTAACGGTCTTACTCTTAAACGGCTTAAGAGAGCGGAGCTTAATAGATTCGTAGAGCGTATATTCGTCGCTACTATAACGCGTACTGTCCTTAGTATCTCTAGTAATACTCGCTATACTAGAGTACCTCGAGCTAAGGCTTCTTACTATTACGCTTAAGCGTATTAGTAGAGTAGTCGTCCTAACTTCTTACGTTAAGCGTTTATTCTCTACCTAAAGAGTATAGAGTTCGAGCTATTCGTATAGTATAGTATTCTCTTATTCGAGACGCTCGCGCCTCGCCTATATATTATTAGTATCGTTTATCTCCTCGTCTTCTTCGGCTTTAGAGTTTAGTAACTCTTCTATATAGCCTAATAGTAGTACTATAGACCTAGCGCGTTCGCTATAGTTACCTAGCTATACGAATGCTCCTCGCGTAAGTATAGTAGGCCTTAATAGATCGCTACTTTTAATAAGATAGAAGAATTAGTATTATAAAGGTTAGTATATAGTAATATATTAAGCGCCCCTAACTATACCCGTTAGAGATATTAAGAGACTAATTATTACCGATTCCTCTATATACGTTTAGCGTACTTTTATCTTACGCTAAGTATATATAGTATAAGCCGGATACTTCGGCGTCTAACTTAGACGCCTCCTAAGCTATTAGCCTTCTAAGCTATCGCTCTTATACGAGTATTCTATAAGGCACCGTTATAACTAGTATTAAGTAGAGTAGTACGATTAATAGTAAGAATATTAAGTTTAAGAAACCTTCCTTTATAAAGATAGTCTCGAACCGTAATATTCTACCTAAGACGATTAATATAATTAGAGACGATAAGGTACTTATAGCGGCTACTATTTAGCCTCGGTATTAAGAGGTAGCTAATTAAGGGCCTAAGAATATAGCTAGCTAAAAGCTAAATAAGCTAGCTATTAACGAGCCTAAGAAGATAACGGAGGCTAATTAGTAGTAAAATAAGATAGCTAATAAGGAGCCTAAGAATAGCTTAAAGCTATAGCTAAAGCGTTAGAAGGCATAGGCTATAGAAATATAAATATTAATTAGGAGGAATAAGAGGAATTAATAGTATAGCTAGAGGTATAACTCGTAGTAACTTATAGGCGACTAGTTATCTAAGAGCTATACTAGGCCTTTATTATCTATAGCTATGCCTATATCTAGAGATATAAGCTAGGTGCGACTTATAGCGACTCGTTATTCTAATAGCTAGGGATTATATTTAGGAGATTAAGAATAAGTACTTATAGGTATACCGTTATTATTTAGCTATATACTTAGCGAGGTATAGGTAGCTAGCGCTCGCTATCTAGCTATACCTTCTTCTATAGCGTATATATATTAGAACCCTTATTATTCGCCTTATTCTTTAACTATAATAGCTAGGTATCGTATGTCTTAATCTAGTTATACTAACTATCTACCTTACTACGTAAAGCCTTATTCTTAGCCTCTAACTTCTCTACCTTATACTATATCTTAATTATTAAATTCTCTAGCCTAGTAACTTATAGCGAGGTATCGTTAGTATTATTATTATCTTTATTCGAGATATGCTCTTCGCTAGCCTTATAACTACCCTTACTATAATACTTATAATAAGCGTATATAATCGATTTATCTACTTCTTCTCCTTTAGCTTTTAATACTATATAGGTTATATTATAGCTCTTACGCGAGTACTAGTAGTATAGATTTAGCGCTACTATCCCTTTATTAGTTTCTATAACCCTTCTAGTAATACTCTACTTATTTAGGTTATTACGCGCTATCTTCCTTATCTAATATTTCTTAGCGCCTACTTTATTAAGCTAGTACTACTATTTCTTATCTTTAATAAACTAGAAGTCGGTGCGGTTCGTAGTAGTAGGTTTATAGAGGTGCGTAAAAGGATTAGAGGGAGTTAGTAGAGTAGTAGAGGTACTAGAAATTAATAAGTATACTACGAGTACGTAGTAAAGCAAATATAGACTTACTTAGGAGCTACTAGGGCGTCTCCTATTTTAGAAGTAGCTTCTATAAACTTAGTTAATATTAAGGTATTACTAGCTAAATATTATAAAGCTAGCGGTATAGTAGCGAGTAGACTATAAGTCGTTAGTAACGTTAAAGACGTAAGAAGACGCTAGCGCGCTTACTAAGTAAGTATTAAAGGCACTGTACGCCGTTTACGGGAGGTTGTCGCTAAAGTAATAGTACTAGCGCTACTAAGAAGGCTATATTACGATTATAGTAGTAAATAGCGCTATAATATAGCGAATAAGCGCTATTATTAAGTACGATTATTATATGCGACAATGCGACGGCGGCGGCGGTAACAATAGTAGTTATTGTAGTGAATAAACAGCGAGTAAACAATGAGTCGGCGCGGAATTGACGTAGTGGCCTCTACCAAGGTTCAGGCCTCCATACCTGGGGTGCGCGCGCGGCACCTGCAGGGATTTTTAGCGCGCCGAACACGCGATTGAGGATGAAACCAAAACACGTCAACCCGCAGCCACCGTAAACAACTCTGGCCGCAAGGACGAGGCCAGGGCGTCAGGAGACCCAAAGACGCGAAATCTCTTCATTTCAGACCCCCAAAGCTGTCCAGTACTGCCTGCCCAGCATGTCCCGGCGCCCTGGCACTTCGGAGACGCCTAATTTCGCGCAACTGTCGCTGGACGATGCCGATGAGGATCTGTTCGCAAGTCCGGAAAGCGGTGCGACCACGCAGAAGCGTACTCCTGGCTCGGCGACATCCTATACACAGCGTGCACAACCCGCGCGAGCGCAAACAAAGCAGGAGATCGAAGGCGCGCGAAATGCACAGCTCCAAGCCGAGCTAGAAAAAATCCGCCATGTCAATGGTGTGATTGAAGGCGTGACAGCGAGCTTGACCAAGGCCAAAGACAACATGGAGAACGTGCACCAGACTGTGAGCAATGCTTCGACGTTACTCGCGACTTGGACGAGAATCTTGAGCCAAACGGAACACAATCAGCGGGTAATCTTGAATCCGAACTTTCAAGGTGCCTCGCAGGATCTCGAAGATATTGAGAGTGATGAAGTGCGACGGCAGCAAGAGGCTGAGAGACGTGCTTTTGAGCAACAGAGAAGGCAGGAGGAAGCGCAACGCAAGGCGGAAGAAGAGGACAGGAAAAGAGCTGCTGCGGAGGCCACGCGTACGAGAGCAGGATTGAATAGGACGAGAAGCACGAGGGGAACGACGAGTTCAACGAGAGGACAGCCTGCTGGTCGTGGCAGAGGCTTGACTGCTGCGACTCGGGGCGCCTCGAGCTATGGCAGAGTGTCTAGCGCAACCAGAGGCAGAGGTCGAGGATTGGGCTGAAAGAAGGGCGGAGGATGAATCACGAGAAAGCTCCCACAACCTGAAGGAAGCCACGCGAACGGCCGATGATGCGTTTATGGCGAAAAGCCGCACTTATTGCGTGCTGCACAGCAATCGCCTTGATGCTGAAGAATGGGCACAGAGCCGCGATGGTTTGGCCTGGAGGCTGTCAACTGGCTGCTTCACGCACGCCCTTGCGTCGGTCAGCGATCCTGGTTGCGAACACTTCGATGTACAGCAGACTGTACAGCGAGGAGACATCCAACTCCGGCCGAGTACCAGATGTAAACGCTGAGACACGGTTGAGATAGCTGCATGTGAAGAGAAGTCTCATCAGCAGAGACCTCGTGCATTCATGATCGTCATCTACATATCACATTCGAGTGTCTCTGTACTTCCTCTGGATGCAACAATCCATTCAATGGCCTCAAGCTGCTCTCAGCTTTGTTCCTAATTGCACCAGCTCGACTAGTCATTCCACACAAGATGATCTAGCTATGCTTCGTCTTCTCCTCTGCAGCCTTGTCCAATGGACCACCTGGGTTTGATCCCAAATTCTTCAATTGATCCTTGCTCTGCTCAGCAGCTTGTTGCCCGGGCTGGTTCTTGCCTTGGTTGTTGACGTCGCTGGCGGGAACATCCTTCTGCTGTGCGCCGGTTTGACGCTCAGGCTCTGGGGATTGACGGCCTTGGTTTGGTGCAGACATAATGACTCTTTGTGTGTTGTGTGTTTGATCTGAGAAAAGTATCAGGATGAGTATCTTAGTTGGTGACTTTGAGTGGGTTGGTTGGACGAACTTGGGTTGGCTGGAATGCGAAGCTAGAGAGAATGTTAGTTGGAGGACTGCTCGTGCATACGATGGCAGACTCACCAATTTGGCCGGTCTCTCTGATCGAGTTGGAGCGTTTTGTGGTTGTGGAAAGTTTAAAAGGTGTTGTTGCGAAGGAGGGGCAATGGGGTCAGAGCAGGAAGCGTCAGTTGCATGTGCATGTGCGTTGCTGCCCCACTGTTTCTACTCACAGCAATGACGAACAATGACGAAGGGACGGAACGACATCATGTCGCTGATGAGTGCAATGAAACATGAATTCTGCTTCATGGCTGTGATTCGTTGAAAACACAAATCTCAGACGTCGTGTTCACTTCAAGTTCGGATGAATATTGCTTCCCAGCACATTTCGACAGCTCTCCCTTCAACGCGCTCAGCGATGGCGAGAAGAAGTATACTCCACCTCTGGGCACTACGAATTCGTGGATGCCAGGCAATTCCAATTCACGGCTTGCGTCTTGTGGAAAGAGTCCTTACATAGGGACAGTCGGCTGGTCATTCGTCTGGTCTATCATGGCATTTTGCGTCAGCTTCCAGAAACAGGAAACTGCCGTCAAGCATCCAGGCGAGTCGAGCGCTCGCATTTCGAAATGTGAAATTCAGCTCACTTCTTCCGCCTTGAGCTTTCGTTCCGGGCTAGCAGACCGACATCAAGTATACAGATGCTATCTACCCTGGAAGATTTGTTGGTCGAACAGAATTGCGGATTTCTGAAGATGTCGAAGCTGGGCCGAGACGCCGTCTGCAAATTTCTCGAGCCAGCAAGACAACTGTAGGCGTGGCCCCGGATGCCGACAGCATGACGAATTTGCGGCAACGCTGGTGGTGCTTTATGGCACACCGCACATACTGGCTGCAGCGACTCTTACTTGCTCTGTACGCCTTACTAGAACCACCCGGGCACGTTAGAATCGCATGCGGCGCGCTCTGGACAGATAAGCTCATTAACTCCGACGCATCTTCGATCTTGGCAGCGTGTCTTCGGACGTGTCTTCGGACTTGGTGCTCTTAGATTTCGAGAGTACTATGCGCTTATTCTGTTGCGATACGGAGATGTCTTATAGTACGAGAAATGTCTTAGGGTACGAGAACCCTTAAGACATGCGACATCCTCGAGGATATTAGAAAGGGAACTCTAACTACTAAGCGCCTAATTATATATAAGTATTTCTATAGTAAATTCTAGAAATAAATAGAGATTTTTCCTACTAATTTTATATTATAAATAGATAAATAATTCTTATATACTAGTCTACCTTTTAAACTAGAGTAAGTAGTATACTTTATATTCTTAAGTTAAAGAAAAAGTCTTTAAAATTCTCTTATATAACTTTTTATTTTATAGCTTATATAGCTACTTCTTTTACTTTTACTTTTCTTTAAATAATATTAGATATCTAGTAAGTCTTTCTTTTATTAATATTATAGGCGAATAACGTATATATAAATAGTTCGTAGTAGTATTTAATAAGTTTAATAAGAAAAGAAGTACTTATTCTATAGTATTTAAGAAATATTAGTTAGTATACTAAGCCTTTATACTAGAGAAGCTAGTACTTAGTAATTAGAGCTTTGCTCTTTTATTACTCTTTTTTTCTTTTTAAACTATATATAATATATAGAAAATTATATAAAGTACTTCTATAGCTACTTAAGAAGTAGTCTATTAGAAGTTACTAGCTAGATACTATAGGCTAGTACGAAGAATAATAGGCTCGGATTAAGACTATACGAATATCTACCTTATTATTCTAGTATAGACCTAAACCTATATATATTAAAATCGGTAGCTTATTATATATACGCTAGTTCTAGTAAGAGTAGTAGTATTATATAATATCCGCCCTTATATTTTATTATCTCCTTAATATTAGAAACGTCTAGAAGACTATTAACGACATCGAGACCTCGTCCTATATCTAGAAAACGCTAATTTCTAACCTAATAGTAAGATAAACCTCTTAGTACGTTATATCCTAATATTAGATCTTATTTATTCGACTTTCTAATTCTTTCTAATCTTAGAATCGTAAGGTTTAGATACTAAGTAGTCGAGATAGAGGTTAAAGTATATAAGTATTCTATTATTATAAGTAAAAGAAGGAATCGTTATACTAGAAGGCTTTAGTAATACGACGAGTAGTAAGTAAGGAGGCAATCGCTTTCTAAAAGTATTCGATTATAGAAGAAAAGTCGTAAAGAGTATAGATAAAGTAGTAAGGTCGCTTATTTCTTTAACTTACTCGGCTACGCGTTAATTATAAGGTAAGTATAAAGTATAAGTTTGCGCTCGATTACGTTAATACTTATCTTAGTATACTAACTTTAGATAAGCGCCCTACCTCTATCTCGTACTATTTATATATTCCTCTAGTATCCTTCTAGTACTTAATTTTATACTAGAGTTCTAGAAGAGATACGTAGAAGATATTATAGATACGTAATCCCGTTAGAAGAGCTAGGTAGTACGCCTACTTCCTAACTACGTTAATTACTTTAAATAGTCTAGCGAACTTATCCGCTAGCTTCTTTAATAGTACCTTTAGTATTAAGTTCTTCGTAAATAGGAGGACTATATCGCCGACCTTATATTTCTTTAGCTAATACTTCTAGTTATAATACTTAACCTACGACTCGCTTACTTACTACTAGTACTTTATTAATTCCTTATAATTCCGCTTTAATCTCTTTATAGCGTCTTTTACTACTAGTAATTCTCCTTAAAGAATCGCGCTTTAAGATTTAGTTACGTCTCTCTTATAGGTCTCTATTATTAAGTCTAGGTCGAACTCGTAAATAATATAGAATAGTAATATCTTTAGTATTATATTTAGGCTATTATTATACGCGAATTCTATAGAGGCTAGTATAGACGCCTAGGCGTCTTAGTTCTCCTCGTAATAAATATATAGATACTACTTAAGCGTCTAGTTTACGCGTTTAGTCTAGCCGTTCGTTTATAAGTAAAATACTATACTTAGTCTACGTTTTACGTATAACTCGGAATAGAAGTCTAACTAGAACTAGCTAGTAAATATAGACCCTCTATTAAAGATAATACTACTAGGTATACCTTAAAGCTATATAACTTTATTAAGTAGGATATTTATAAGCTCTACGCTTATATAGCGCTTTATTATCTAGACGAAAGTTACTATCTTAGAATAGTAGTTAATAATTATAAGGATCGCGTTAAATATACGACTATTACGCTTACTTAGTAGAAGGTCTATAATAAAGTTTATAAATAGATCTTTCTATAGCTATTCTAGTAGAGGAAGCGTAACTATCTCGCTATAGGAATAATAGCGCCTCGCTTTCGTCTTCTAATAGAAGGTCGCTTTAAACTTAGAGTTTCTACTATAGTAATAGTAATAGGTTATTTATTACCTACGCGTTATTTACGTAATCGCTACGCCTTAATAGCGCGTCGGCTATATTTAGCTTATCCGCTCTATAACTAATTATAAAGTTATACGAGGCTAAGAACGTAGCCTATCTAGCCTATCGGCCCGTTAACTACTTTATACTTATAAAGGCCTTTAGGTTAACGTAGTCGACTAGTACCTTAACTTTATATATAGCGCCTTTAAGATAAAGCCTCTATACCTTAAAGGATTCTACTACTACGAGTAGTTCCTTATTATAGACCTTATAGTTATACTCGGTATTAATTATCTTTTACGAGAAGAACGCGATTAGGTACTATTCTAACTCGAATAGCTAGCTTAAAGTACTAGTAGTAGTAGAGTTAGACGTATTAGTCTCGACCTATAAGTATAACGTAAGGTTAAAGTATTTAAGGAGCGGCGCGGTCTAGAAGCGTTCTTTTAACTTTAAGAAAGCCTACTTCTTAGTCTCGCCTTAACTAATAGGCTCTAGCTTCCTACTATTTTTTACGCTTTTTAAGAGTACGGTTAGTAGTACTACGACTCTTAAATATCTAAATATAAAGTAGTAGTAGAAGTTCGCGAACTTAAAGAACGATTAAACCTCTATTAGAGTAGTTAGCCTTAGCTATAAGGCGATTATAGCTACCTTACTAGAGTCTATTACTATATCTTTAGTCGTAACTACGAACCTAAGGAAGTTAACTTATTTCTAGAAGAACTTATACTTAGCGCGCTACGCGTAGAGCCCGAACTTATAGAGCCTTTTAAGTATAGCGTATACGTCTTATACGTAGTCCTCGCGAGTCTTACTATAGATAAAAATATTATCTAGGTATACTACGTAACTTATATCTACTAGTCCTACTAGTACGCGGTTAATATACGCCTAGAACGTTACTAGGGCGTTCGTTAAACTTAAAAGTATTACCTTATATTAGTAGGAACTATATCGCGTATAGAATATAGTCTTCTAGCGGTCGCTTAGTTTAATACGGATACGGTAGTACGCGTCCGTAAGGTCTAGTAACGTAAACTATATAGCTCTTATAAGTCTATTTAGTATCTTACTAATAAGATAAAGTAGGTACTAATTCTTAATAGTAATCTCGTTTAGCCTATAGTAGTCTATATATAGCCGTAGTTTACTATTCTTCTTTAGTATAAATAGGATAGGCGTACCCGCCTTACTATTAGAACGCTCGATCTAATTATACTCGAGCCTAGTCTTTAGATACTCTTTAGGCTCTTCGAGCTCCCTACTTAACTAGTAGTATAGAGGCCTAAAGAGTAGTATAGTACCTAGCTTTAGGTCGATCGTATACTTAGCGCCTTTAATAGGCCTACTTTATATTTCCTTTATAAGATTAAGAACGTCGTCGAACTAATAGAACTCTTCTAGTATCGAAGTAAGCTCCTCGCCTATTCTACTTAGGCTAACTATAAATAGAGGTTAAAATAAGTTAGAACGGGTCTAAGTCGGGTCTAGGGCCTAAATATATAGAACTATAATAGTTAGGTCGGGTCCTAGCTAGTTCCTTCTCGGTTCTAGACCTATTTAATAAATATAGGTATTAGATAGGTCCGACTCGGGTCTAATAATAGGTCTAAAGATAGGTCCTAATAGAAATATAAGATTAGATAGAATATAATATAGAAAATCGAGGGTCGTAAATAGATAGAGACCGGAAGAAGTAGAAAATATAGAAAACGACGGGTTTTAAAAGTATATTTAATTCGATACGGCAAATTATACGATTTAGTATAACTATATATATACTAACTACGAATACTAACTACGAGAACCTCTCTAATTATAACGATTTCCTCTATATATACTCTTTATAGTTATAACGATTTTCTTTATATAAGCTATAGAGGTTTATTTCTTACTAAATATATTAATTCTCTAAGACGAGAGTAGGCTAATAATAAACTTTATATCTCTCTACTAAATAGTTACTCGCTTTACGTAAATCGTAGTAACGTAAGTACTTATTATATAGTTAATATCGATCGAATATAAAATAATAAAGAATATATATACTCGAGAAGAGGTAGACTAGAGCACTCTCGGCGGCTTCCTATAGAGTACTAAGAGCGCTTGCCTACTAACGGGAACCTTCTTTAGAAATAGCTAAACCTCTAGAAATATTATAGTAAACTTTATAAACGAGGTAGCTAAAGAGTAGGTTTAAAATAAGTAGATTCGTAGATCTCTAGTACTTACGAATCTCTTAAAGCGCGATAGCTAGAGTATAAGTTAGTAATACCGACTATAAATGCTAACTATATAACTTACTACCTAGCTTATAACGATAAGTCTTATATATACTAGCTCTACGAGCTAGACCTCCTCTACTTACTACTACTATTTTAGCTAGTACTTTTCTAGCCGTTCTCTTTCTAGCTAGTTCCTTTTTAGCTACTCGTTTTCTACCTAGTATACGTTTTCTACCTAGTATACGTTTTCTACCTACTACTTCTCTAGCTACTACGCTACTATTTATTCTATTATTTACTATATTTCTATCTACTACTACTACTACTACTTTATACCACTCTACTATCTACTACTTCTCTATCTACTATATTTCTATCTACTACGTCTCTATCTACTATATTTCTAGCTACTACTACTACTACTACTACTACTACTACTACTACTACTACTACTACTACTACTACTACTACTACTACTACTACTACTACTACTACTACTACTACTACTACTACTACTACTACTACTACTACTACTACTACTACTACTACTACTACTACTACTACTACTACTACTACTACTACTACTACTACTACTACTACTACTACTACTACTACTACTACTACTACTACTACTACTACTACTACTACTACTACTACTACTACTACTACTACTACTACTACTACTACTACTACTACTACTACTACTACTACTACTACTATTACTACGTTATCCCTTACGATCTATTTCTTATACGCTATTTAGTAAGCGAGCCTCTAGTTATTAAGACGAGCCTAACTACCTACCTTTACTAGATCTAGTATAGTCTTTCGTAGAGCCTTCTTAGAGAGCTAAGAGAGAGAAGCGAGCGGTATAATACTCTCGTCGCTAATACTCTCGTCGCTATTAATACTAGAGCCGTTATCCTTATTATTTATATAGTTACTATTCGCGTTTCTACGAGGACCGTCCTAGTCGTCTTAGTTATTTCTATTATAAGCGGAGGAATTAGAAATTAAGAGAGAAGAGGTAGAAGCGCTATACTAGTCGGATAAGAGCGCCTAGTTACTAAGAAGTCTATAGTCGATATTACTAGTATTTATAGAATAATTTTCGTAAAGAGAAGGATTTCTAAATAGAGGAGAGTTTCTAAATAAAGAAGAGACGGACGCTATATCTTAGCTAAAGAAGTATTACTCGGCGAACTAGCTAGGCTTAATAGTAGGAAGTTAAGCTATTATAATACGTAGAGAGTAGGAGAAAAGCGGTCGAATAAGCTACGATTAACGTACGTAGCGGTTCTTTACTTATAAGTAAGGCGAAAATTTATTAGAAGGTAGAAAAAAGTAAGGCGATAATAATAGGCTAATAAAGCGTAACTGCTAATAAGTTCTAAGAAGATAGAGGTAGTCGTATTACTAATAGTTTAGTAAGAGTATATAGGTTAGCTAAGGCGGACGTTAGGCTTACTAGCGCGCTAGCTCTAGCTTTATCCGCGCTATACCTATTAAATCTAAGCGTATAGGTATAGTAACGTATACTAGGCTCTTTATAGTTAGTAATTATAGTCGGTAACCTAGTATTATATACCTATATTATTATTACCTCCTCCGTCCTATCTAGTAAACTAGTAGTATAGATAACTATATAGGTATATATCCTTTACTTATAGAGTAACGCGCTTCGCGTAGATTACTAGAAGGTTAGAAATCTCGAACTCTATAATAAGAAAAGCTTCTACCGCTCTCTATAAGTATTTAAGTACTACTGCCTAAATTCTAATAATATTGCTACTATCTCTATCTATTATAATCTTATAGATAACGCGCTAAAAAAGGACTTTTCGGATATATAAAGCTATCGTTTACTAAAGCTTACGAATCTCTCGTAAGGCTACTTTCCTTAGCTTTAACTACCTTTTCGAGATACTAGACTTACTAGCTCGCGTTCGTCGCTATATTATTCTTATAGCTATCGCTTTTTTCTATAGAACTACTACCTTCTTATAAGACTCGTCGTCTAGTACTATAGCCTTTAGTAGCTATATTTGCTACTACTTAGTAGCCTTATTTCCTACGCGTAGAGATAGTACTAATAGTAGTAAGTTTAAAAGAAAAGAAGAGGGTAATATAAAGAGTAACTAATATAAAAAAACATATACCTCTAGTAGGCGAAGAATTAGCTACTAGGAGGCCTTAAGGCCTTATAGTATACGACTATCTATCTAGAGCAATAGAAGAACTTTAGAGAGGTTATAGCGCCTAAGGGAGAAGAGGCTAGTACTCTTAGAACCTAAGGATAGCGATAACCTCTTAGAAACTACTAAACTAGCTCTTAGGGCTAGAAGATACTACTAGAGACTAATATAGTAAGCACCTAGCTCTAAAAGAACCTAATAACCCTTATAGAAACTATCTAAAAAGCCCTTAACTCTCCCTACGACTACTTTAACTCCTCTCTTCTTTCTCTTCTTTAAAGAGCTTAATAGGCCCTTCTTTATTAGGCCTAGACCTAGGCTATCTCCTCTACCCTTTAGAACATCTAGAGAACCCTCTAGAAGAAGCTAGATAGCTATAATATAGGGCAATTATAGGCCTAAAAGGCAGCTTAAATCTAGACTCTAATATAGATAATATCTTAGGTTTATTTATTTATTTATTTGTTTATTCTATTAACGTGCTATAGGAGTCGAAGACTATATAGCACGGGTAGGCCTAATGCCTAACCGATCGTAGAAGAGAGAGAAAAGCCTCCTAGGCTAAAAAACTCTCGGTAGTAGGGGTGCCTTATTCGCGCTAAAAATAGATATTATAGGCCGATGCCTAGGGGAACTAGAATTTCACTTAGTATAGCTTGGCGCCAAGCGCTAAGCTACTAAGTGCCAAGCCCCTATATATAGAATTTTAGTATCTAAAATTAGTTCTAGCAGATATAGCTAGTATAGTGCATCGAGTCGGTATAGAGGCCTCTATTTCTATTCGTCTCGGACCTAGAGGGTCGTCTCTAGGAATATATATTCTAGGGAGGAAGGGTCTACCTTTCTCCCTTTCTTCTATAGCTCTTTTTAGTAGGTAAATAGCTAATCTCTTACCTAGTAGCTACCTCCTCTCTCTACTCCTATCCTGCCTACTTCTATACTATCCTCTCTTTTCTACCTCTTCTACGGTAGGGTTCTACCTTAGTTCGTAGGGTAGTCTTAGGGGTTGTCTTATAGTAGTTCTTATCTTATCGGGTCGGGTATATAGCTAGTAGTAGCGAAGTAGGATTGTCTTATATGCCCTTATACTTTGCTAGCATACTCGAGAGTATCTGTTTCTACCTACGGCCGCGTAGAGGCGTATAATAGGACTTCGTAGGCAATATCTTAGGTAACTATAGTAATTATAGTTAAGATAGGTATATAAGAAGAAAGAGATAAGATTAGAGGAATAAGTAGGAAGGCAATTAGAGCAAAGCTTAGAATCTAGCAAGTAGCTATAGTCTAGAAGCTATCTAGTAGGGACTTTAGAGTACTTCTTTATAAGGAGTAAGAAAGAGTAAAGCTAGAGGAGAACTAGGATTAGATATATATAGCCTAGCTTAGAGCCTAGGTTGCTAAATATCTATATAGAGTGCTTATATATAGAGTTAGAGCAAACTAGGATACTAGAGCTAAGGAATATATTAAGGTAATAAAGGAGGAGAATATCTTATAGTTCCTAAATATAAGGATTAAGTAGGCTATATAGATAAAGAGCTCTAAAGCTAAAGAAGGCTAGAGATACTCTATAATAGTTATTAGGTTCTAGAATAAGTAAATAGTAAGGGCTATAGCTTAAAAAGGATTTATTATTAAAGCAAACTTCTACCTAATAGAAATCTACTACTTATAATAAAGAGTTATATAGTATATAAAGTATAATAAGTTTAGATATATTACTATATACTATAAGGAAGCTAAGGACAGATATAGAGCCTGCTCTATAAACTATAAAATATCTAATTATACTATATAAAAAAGGAAATACTATAACTATAGAGGAGACTACCTAATATAAGTAAGGATATATAAATATAAACAAGTAGTAATAGCTAAGGCTAGAATATTCTTAGAGTTCTTTAGAGGAAAGCAAACTCTAGTATAACTAACTTATAATAAAGAAGGATTTACTATAATAACTAATAAGAAGAGGAAACTAATAAGCCTAGTAGAATAGCTCTAAGCTAAGGAAGTACTATAAAGTAGCTAAGCAAGATAGAATAAGCTACTAGGAAAGCTATTAAGATCTAACTCTACTATTATAAATAGTAAAAGGCAGATAAATAAGCTCCTAATATATATATAAGCTAAGAGTATATAAAAGGCCTAATAAAGAAAGGGAGCTAAGCTAAAGGAGACTATTATAACTAAATAAGATAAATAGACACAACCTATAGATCTACTAATATAATATAAACTATATACCTACTACCTAAGTACTACTAGTAGATAGCCTAGACCTAAGAACTACCTAGATTATAGCACTATAAGAACTATAGATTAACCTAGTAAATAGGAAAACTAAAACAAAAAAGGGTTACTACTAAGTCCTTCTAACGAATAAGTACCTAAGAGTTATATTCTTAGTATTCGAAGAGCTAGATATATTAAAGTAGGATATTA
Organism: Cercospora zeina; assembly: GCA_022702355.1. Taxonomy (NCBI): domain Eukaryota; kingdom Fungi; phylum Ascomycota; class Dothideomycetes; order Mycosphaerellales; family Mycosphaerellaceae; genus Cercospora; species Cercospora zeina. Next base: position 2,726,031 of record JAKLWX010000005.1, read on the forward strand.
TAGATAGCTAGTTAGGAGACCTTCTCTTTATTATAGTAATAACCTAAGGGAAACCTATTACTATCTATAACTACTATAACCTATTAAGCCCTAAATCCTATAATATAATAGATATACTTATATAGCTAGAAACAGCTATTTAGAAGGCCTAGGAAGTAGCTATAGGTAAGACTATAGTAGTTAGAGACTTTAATCTCTATTACCTACTATAGGGAGGAAACCTAGTCTAGTTATAACATAATATAGCAGATACCCTTATCTAGATAGCTATATAGGTAGGCCTATATCTCCTACTAGAACTAGGAACTATTATATAGGAGAGACATAACTCTAGCTACTAAATACTTAACCTAATCTTAGCTAGCTAAGCTATCTAATAGAGACTATAGAGCTGCAAGGCAATAGCTAATAATATATTTAGATTAGACTATATCCTAATTCTAACTATTATAAACTAGCCTATAAACCTATACTAGAAAAACTAGAGCCTAAGACTATAATAGATAAAAGTAAAGTAAAAGGAAGTAAGGTAGAAGGTTTAAAAAGCTATAAAGAAGCTAAAGCTACTACTACTTAAGAACTACTAGGAGCTAAATAAGGCAGTATAAGCTCTTTAGAAAGCCCTTTAAGAGGTAGTAAAGGAGGCAGTCCTATATATAAAGCTATTATAATATATAAAGGCAGAATAGCTAGTAGAGTATAGCAAAGCAATTAAGGCTACTAAGGTAGTAAGAAGAGCTTAGAAGGCTATAAAGTTTAAAGAGAACTATAAATACTACCTAAATACTAGCTATAGGAAGAATAAGCTAGTTAGGAAGGCAATAAATATATCTTAAAGGCAAATAGTTAGTAAGATTACTAAGGACCTAAGTAGGATATAAAAGCTAGTAAAATAAGTAAGAGAAAAAGTATAATAAGGATATATATACTACTATAATTTCCTATACTAAGTAGTAGTATATACTAAGATAGTTATATAAACGAAGGTAAAGTAAGAATCCTTATAAACTACTTCCTCCTACTACTAGTTAAAGTAGACCTAAAAGATATCTTAAATATAGACCTCTTAGCTTAATTCTAAATAAAAGATAAGGTATCTAAAGGAGAGGTCTTTATAATACTTAAAAAGATCCTAAGCAAGAAGGCTCTAAGCCTAGACTAGATCTAGAATATACTACTTAAGAAATATTAATAAAAGATTATACTATTCCTAGCTAAGCTCTTTATAGCCTATATTAGCTAAGTATACTACCTAAAGCTATTTAAATACTTTATTACTATAGTTATTAAGAAGCTATAGAAGCCTAACTATACTAAGCTAAGAGCATATAGGCTAATAGTACTTCTTAAAACTCTAGCTAAGGTGCTAGAAGTAGTAGTTATAAAGAGAATATTTAAAGTAATAAAAGAAAGAGGCCTACTACTAGAATTATAAATAGGTATAAGACTAGGAAGATCTACGATTATAGTACTTAACCTTATTACTAAATAAGTTAGGATAATCTAGAAAGCTAAGCCTAGAGTAGTAGCCTTAATGCTCTACCTAAATATATCTAAAGCATTCGATAAAGTATCCTACTAGAGACTCCTTTATAATATTAAGATATAAGGCTATCTAGACTAGCTAATTAGGTTTATTTAGTTATTCCTCTAAGATAAGATAACTTACCTTAAGCTAGAAGAATTTATAAACTAAAAGAGAAAGCAAGATACTAGAATCCCCTAAGGATTAATACTATTACTAATCCTATTCCTATTCTTTATATTTATACTTCTCCTATTACTCTAAGAAGGTAATATTATAGTAATAGGGTTTATTAATAATTCTAATATCCTTATATATAGTATATCTATAAAGGAGAACTATAAACAACTAAAGAAAGCCTATAATAAATATATAAAGTAAGTAATAAGATATAAAGTAGGCTTTATACTATAGAAGTATTAGCTTATCTATTTTATAAGAGGAAGGAACTATAATCTCCGGGCTATAGTCTAGATCCCTAGCTTTAGAGGTAAACCTATCCTATCCTTAAAACTATTAAGAGTTTAGGTAGATACTAAACTTAAGTAAGGCCTATATATTAAAAAGGCAGCTAAGAAAAGCATATACTAGATCTAGTCCCTATAGAGGCTATATAAGTCTACCTAAGAAGTATTATTTAAGAAAGTAAGATATATTTATACTATAGTTATTAGGCTAGCCCTAGTATATAGATGCTAAACCTAGTCTAACCTAGAAGGAATAAGTAAATATAATAAAGGCCTTACTAAACTAATTAAGCAAGTCTAGAACTAAGCTCTAAGGAATATTATAAGTATATATAAGTTAGTTATAGCTATAGTCCTTTAGAGGGAAGTAAGCATCTCTCTAATCTAGCTCTATACTTAAGACCTTATTAGATAATATATAAGGAATAAAGTAGGCAACTTAACCTACTAGTATATTAAGTAAGTATATAAAGGAATTACCTAAAAAGAATAAAGAGTAAGGAGAAGAGGTAACTAGTATAGTAAGTAATATAAGATAAGAGTATAGGAAATTTAGGAGATAACTCTAAGCTAAAGGCTACCTTAGATAAGAATAGGAGTTAAGAACTAGTAGGAGCTTACTAGATAGGACTAAGAATAGGAGAAGGCTAAATAAAAGAGGGGTATAATAAAGGAGCAACTAGTAGTATAGGCTATAGTAGGATAATTTAGGGCTAGAGAGATTTATAAGGAGGCCCTAAGGCTTATAAGTACGATAATTACCCTAATTAGAATAGGATATATTAGACTTAAAGTATACTTAATAAAGAGGAGAGTCTTAGGAGTTATCCTAATATACTTATATAACTAAGGTATCTAAGATACTAAGTATATTTATATATCCTACTAAAACTATTAGAGTAATAGATATTAGCTATTTATAGTAGTTAGAACTAGCTTATAAGAAGATATATACTTAATACTAAGAGGCCTTAATACTATAGCTAAATAGCTAATCTAAGAGGGATTATTAAACTAGTTCTCCCTAACTAAAGAAGAGATTAATAAGAGAGAACGAAGCTATAGAGAAATAAGGAAATAAAGAGGAGTCTAAAAAGGAGAGCAAGGCAATAAGAGAGCCTAATTTTACTTAAGGAAAGGCAAGATAGAAGAAGTAACTACTAACTATAAATATAAAGAGGAAGATAAGAGGTTTTTTATAGAATTTTCCCTTTTATATAATACTAGAGCAAAGCTACTTACTCTAGATAAAGAGGTAGACCGGTAATAAGATTAATCTATCTACTAATAGTAGTATATTAGTATCTATATTAGGATATACTCGTAGAGGAGGGCTCGAGTTAAACTCTATATTAGAGTCGGCTTAAGATATAAAAGAAGGTATCGAGTACTAAGTAGTATAGATAAAGATATTAAAGAGTTAAAAGAAGTAGATAGATAGAGGTACGAGAGAGAAGAGCTAGAGTAGATAAGAGTACTAGAAAATTATATACGACCGCCGGAAAACGCGGGCTAATAGAGGGGGTTAGAGTTTAATAGCGCTATATAGTAGAACTATATCGTAGTCTACTACTATATTAAATACGCCTACCGATCTTTATCTAGTAGAAGTTACGGTTACGTAAACGCTATAATCGCTTTTACTACTACGTAGAATATAGTAGTAGACGAAAATATTACTATAGTATAGATTATATCCGGGTATTATATAGATAATATTAAATATAGTATAAATATTTCGATATTTAAAGTTCTTTACGAATATATAAAAGACTATAGAAAGGGAAGAGCTAGACCTACTAGTACTCTATAGTATTACTAGTTTAGTAGTCGTAATATAGTAATAGAAGAGAAAAATAGACTCTCGAGCCTACTTTTATATTAAGGAGACGAGTCGTCGTATAGTAGAAGAGAAAAAATAATTATTAATACTACTTCGATACTAAGAAGAGAAGTAGTCGTTAATAATATAAGCTAGGAAGTAGCCGTCGACGCTAAGAAGACGAGTAGTCGTCGATAGTATAAGCTAAGAAGTAAATATTAGTAATAAGTAAATAAGTAGTCGTTAATAGTATAAGTATATAGTAGTTACCCTTTTTAGCTAGTAATAGTAAGGTTAATCTAAGTAACCTATACGACGAGTAGAGGTTAGAATAGGTCCCCGACTTTAAGTCGGTTCTAGGTCTAGGTTAGTTTCTAAGGGAACCGACCTAAGACCTAAATTAATAGAGTACTCGACCCGATATAAAATTAATAGGTCGGGTCTAAATGCTACCGGTTCCTATATAGGTCTTTATAGAGACTTAAGTTTAAAAAGATAGGTCTAATAACGTAGAATAAAACTAGGTCGCCGCGGGGATAATAGAATTACTCTAATACTAAATATACGTATATATAGAACTAAGCGTAGTAGTATATTAGAAGCGCCGGTTAAAGTAGCGACTATAGTTACGAAGAAAAATAAAGCTACCGACTATACTTACCGACTACGAGATACGGAATTAAATACTATATATAATATCGACTATAAAGTCTATTCTACTCTATAGGTATAACGTAAAAGTAAATACTTCCTTTACTAAGTACTACGACGAAGATATATTAGTGCTATATCCTCCTTATTATCGCTAATCGAGTCGAAGTTGCTCTATTTAGTACTTACTAACGCCTCCTAATCTACTTCTAGCTACTCCTACTACTAACTAACTATATTATTCGAAGGCTCGAACGTAGTTAATATCGGCGGCGCCTTCTTTATAAGCGAATCCTAAGCCTATTACTACGCGTTACGCTCTTAAGAACGATAGTATATTATATTACTAAACGTCGAGGGATCGTAGGACCGATTATATTAGCTCTAATAACGCGCTATACTAAAGTCGCGCTTAGCCTACGAAGTCCTATTATACGCCTCTACGCGGCCGTAGGTAGAAATAGATACTCTCGAGTATACTAGTAAAGTATAAGGGTATATAAGATAATCCTACTTCGCTACTACTAGCCGTATACCTAATAAGATAAGAACTACTCGAAGATAACCCTAAGACTACCTAACTCGAACTAAGGCAGAACCCTACTATAGAAGAGATAGAAAAGAGAGGATAGAATAGAGGTAAGTAGAATAGGAGTAAAGAGAGGAGGTAGCTACTAAGGTAGAGAGAAGCTATTCTATAGCTAAAAGAGCTATAGAAGGAAGGGAGAAAGGCAGACTCTTCCTACCTAGAATATATATAGCCTAGAGGTGTTAGGGGGCCCTCTAGGATACCTTAGATAGATATAAAGCCTTCTATACCGACTTAATATACTATACTAGCTATATCTACTACTAGAACTAATTTTAGAAGCTAAAATTCTATGTATAGGGCTTGGCGCTTAGCGCTAAGGCGCACCGAGCGAAATTCTAGTTCCCCTAGGCATCGGCCTATAATATCCGTTTTTAGTACGAATAAGATACCTCTACGACCGAGAGTTTTTTAGCCTAGGAGGCTTTTCTCTCTCTTCTACGACTAGTTAGGCATTAAGCCTACCCGTGCTATATAGTCTTCGACTCCTATAGCACGTTAATAGAATAAATAAATAAATAATAAAGTCGCGCTTATAACTAGTTCTAGCTACTAGAATAGAGAGAATATTCTAAGCTATTAGCGCGTAACCTAGATATTCTAATACTATTATCTTCTATAACCGGAGCGGATACTCTATAGAATAGGCAGCCGAGTCCTTAAATCTAGCGTAACGATAACGAGATACCTCGTCCGAATTAGCTAATAGCTATATAGTCTACTATAGCCGTCTAGATACCCTTTAATTAAAGTTAGAGTTATTACTATCTAATCTACTATAGAGACCTATTACGAATAATATCGTAGAGTAGTATAAGGCCTTTTTCGGCCTAGACTAAGACGTAGCTACGAGAGGCTTATATCGCGTATATTCGACCCGGAATTTTAACTAGTAGTAATTCTTAAAGGAGGAATCGAGCTCCTCGCTAGAGAACGCCTCGCGGTCCTAAAACGCCCGTTTTATTACTAGATTAAGAAGAATCGTAATGCTATATATATTACCGAATCGCTCCTAAGTATTAGTATAATACTTCTCGAGCTTTATCTATATAGCTTATAAGGCGGAATAAATCTCCTTTTACTAGAATTATATTTTATATTTAAGTTTCTTATCTATAATATCTAGGATATCGAATAAGGTATTATAGTAGCTAAGAACGAGGTAGATTATTAGCTCCTTTATCGTACTAATCTATATTATAGCCTCGGCGAAAGAAGTAGTAAGGTTAATAATATATTTAACTCTCTTCTATTTCGTAGTAGTTAGCTTAAGTTCGGGCTAACCCTCGTTCTTAATATACTCGTTAATAATATCTCGTAGTTAAGAACTACGTATTAGTATAATCGTAGTTAAGCTCTAACGGGTCTTTATATTTTATATTAGGCGTAAAACCCTATTAGGCGTCTTCTTTTACTATTTATACTATTTCGGGTATAGATATAGATCTACGATCCTCTTTCGTTATAGTACTATAAAACTCTCGAAGCGTTAAGTACTAGAGTTTACTTTAACTATAAGTTTATAGAACTTTATAGGGAGCGGTTATTAGTATAACTTCTACCGACTATATTTACCGACTATATATACTTTATAGGGAGAATATATAGTATCTTTATTAGAATTATAGCTAGACTTCCTACTTTAAGCCGATATAAGGCGTTCGTATTTATCTTCTCGTCCTATCGTTTCTATTTTTCGTTCCTTAGCTCGATCTTAAGAGTAGCGAAGAACTTCCTTAAGGAGAGATAGATTATATATATAAAGTATAGAAACTATTCTAGATAGGAGAACTTATAGTCTTTAGTATCTAATATCTCTCCTATCTCTCTATCTATTCCTTAGAGAGGAAGTTATTTAATTAAGACTAATAGCTTTACTATACGTATACGCTCGCGAGAGTAAATATTAATAGCCTTAACGCTAGAACTCGTTAGTTAGGAGGTATATATATAGAAAGGATACGTATATAGTAGTATATAGTATATTATTATTAGAAGTATTATCCGCTATTAGCGCTATAAGCCTATTAGAGATTTCGAAACGGGTAAGTATATCGAATAGTAGATCTACTAGGACTTCGCCTATATAATAGCCCGAAATATATAGAAAGGTTAGTATAGCCTTATACTAGGCCTACTCGCTATCGATCTAGTAGCCTCGTATCGTAAGGAATAATACTCGGAGCACTTTAGTATACTAACTATCGAGGGTAATAGCTACCTAGAAGGTTCTAGATAGCTAACGTTTTAGATTATCCTCGGAGTAATCGACTACGTCCTAGATATATAACTTAATCGTAGTAGCGCTCTTAAAGTCGATAGATCTAGTCTTCTCTAATAGATATTCGTAGGTACGCTAAACTATAGGACTTTCGAAGAAGTTTAAGAGTAATCTAAGCTAGGAAACTATAAGCCTATATAACTCTAGAAACTTTAACTAGTCTAGGTACTCGGTTCTAGTAAAACTTTTCTTAAGCCGTTCCTATAAATAAGAACCGTTAGTATATCTACGTTATATATCTCTATAAAGTATAGTTAGCGAGCGTAGTCGGGAAGCGTACTTAGTAAGCGTAGTCGGCACCTTATTTTCGTAATAATAAATACTAAACTTATAGATTAATCTTTAGTAGCCTTAATAACTTCTCTAGTAACTCTATACTCCTAGGAGGTATCTTCGTAGCCTACTAAATCGAGGTGCTTTTATAGAGCTTTTATTTTATTACCTAGTCCTAGGTATTTAATAACTTATTATATCCCTTATAAACAACCCTCGGGGCGTACGTTTCCTAGTCTATGCCTTTAACGAAAAATCTCTAGGCCTATAACGTTTGCGTATTCAAGTTCTATTTTATAGAGTTCGAAGATATTCTACTATACTTATCGTAATACCTCGCCTCTTTAAGCTACTAATAGTAGTAGTAAAAGCCCTCGAACGACTAGGTATACTCTCGCTACTATATCTATATACTATTAGTTTCGACCTAGTCCTTAGAATCCTCTAGCGGCTTATTAAGGTTAGCTAGAGATAGTATCCTATCTTATATACTAGCTCGACTACTCGAGGTATTCGCAATCGTATAGCGTCCCTTCCTCTACTATTATACTACCTTCTTAATTAGACTAAAGTCGATAAGAGATAGCTACGATTCGGAGTTAGTCTATCGTTCGCGAAGCTATATACTTATATATCTTAAAGAAGAAGGAAGTATAGTACTACTATATCGTATCGGAGTCGTTAGATATACTAGTAATACTATAATATAAAGTATATAGTACTAAGAAGGAATCGTAGAACTAAAAAGTAAAAGCTAGTAGAGTAATAAAAGTAAATAATATTTATAGGGGCGATTAAGTTTTATTAGTATAAGTACTAGCAAGGTATCTCTATTATAGGCCGACGGCCTATCCTAATAGCGTTATAGAGACGAGCACCTCTAGTACTCTTATTAAGCTCGTAATAGTCGCGACTAATAAACGTACTAAGTACTCTTTAATTATAGTAACGCTATAGTCGCCTCTAAGGGCAAGTATCTTACTAGTATAAGAGGCTAGTAGCGTTAATAAAGCTTAAGTCGAAAAAGTAGAGTTAGACTTAGCCTAACTAGATAAACCTATCGTAGAGAGAATTTAGAAACTACTTAAAGACTACGTAAAGCGATATAATACTATATAGTAGAAGGCTAAAAATAATACTAAGAGTAAGAAAAGGAAAAAGAATATAGCGAGCTAGAAGTTTAAGGTATAGCTAGAGCTCCTAGATCTAGTACTAGCTCTAAAGAAAAAGTAGTAGTATATCTCTAAAGGCGCAACTACTATATAAGAGAATAAGGCTAGTATTAAATATACTTAGCTATCGAAGGTAAGACTTAAGCCGTCTATAAGAATTATAAAGGAGAATTATATATTTAGTAAGCTACTATAGACCGAGAGGTAGAGATAAGAGATATAAGTTAAAGAGAGCCGGCTAGTACTACGACGTAAACTATAGACTAATATACCGTCGGCGGCTATAACTAATTTTAACTTATAAGATATAGTAGTACTAATTAGCTATCCGTATTCTACCTAGCCTAAGAGGAGTTATAGAGCTTCTATATAAACCTTATCTCTAGCGACTAGAATTTACGTATAAAGGTCTTAAAGATAGCGAGCTTATCCGTAGACGTACCTAGAAGCTACTTAACGATATCCTAAAAGCTAAGTCCTCCTTTCTACGTAGAATCGAGCTATATTTCCTATAGAAGCTCTCTATATACCGACTTCTTTATATCGAACTTATAAGCGTATAACTAGAACGCTAGCTTATTTCGCTTAGCCTACGCTTTAGACGTAACTAGCTTCTAGAACCTATTACTATCCTAATCGTATCCTAATAGAATAAGCTAATCTAGGACTTCTAGAGTCTAAGTAAAGCGATTAGCTATATTAAACTTAGAGAACTTCTAGGAGAGATAGTTACGATATACTATAAGGTAATAGAGTAGGAAAATTTCCGTTATAGTTAGAAGACGGCCTTCTACTATTAGCTCCTACTACTAGTTAGTATATAGTCGGTAGGCGTAGTCGGTACTAATTTACCTTCGCTTTCGCTATAAATACTAATATACGGACTAATTTTATAAGCTCTCTATAAGGTTCTACGGAGCGTAGAGTATACTTCTAGTCTAATCGGAGGTACTCGAATACGTCCTAAAGAAGCTATTAGTTCTAGCGGCAATATACTCTTAATAAGAGCTACTTCCGTCCGCTTCTAATACTTAGAATATATATCTCCTCTTATTCCTAGATTATAGCCTCTCGATAAGGTCTATTTCTTACTACGAGGAACTCGGCCTCTCTTTTATTAGTTATACGATAAACTTAGCTTAACTCTTATATTACGCGCGTAGTATCGTAATCGTATATACTTTCTTCTTAAACTATCGAATAGCTTTATTCTAAAAGGCGTAGACGGCGTAGCTCCTCTATACGGCCTACTCGCTCTTAATAGTAACTCGAAGGTAGAGGTTAGTTATTTTATAGCTAGTACTAGCCGACCTTACTAGTAATACGTAGGGTGCCTTCGGACCCGACTTAGACTAATTAGTATTATACTAGTAGTTATAGTTATAGTATGGGTCGTCCGCGCCTTTCTTCTTCTTAATATTAAAATAAAAGCTTTCCTTATTCTAGTTCGCTACTTATATAGTAGGCCTATCCTACGCGCGCTTATATTTCTTATCGTCTCTATTATATATTAGTACTACTAACTATATTAGCCGACTATATAGATTATTACTTATACTATCCGGTTATACTAAGCTTAGTACTTCTCTCTTTAGGCTTTAATCTTCTTCTATTACTACTTCTTCGATCGAGAGCTCTATATATTATTAGAGCTAATTAAAAGCTTCTTCTACTAAGTAAAGGACTTATTTCTAGCTTTGCGCTACTTATCTACTATAGCTCTCTTAGGCGATATATCTACGCGCTAGCTACGCTCGCGAAGAGTATTAGAATTAAAAGAGTAGGTATCTATATCTTTCCTTATAACGCCTAGTTATATCTAAAGTATAGAAGTACTTATACTATCTAAATTCTTATCTATAAGGTAAGGATGCTTCTATAGACTATTAGAGGGTATAGTACTTATTAGACGTCGCTTTTATCGCGCTATTATTATAAGTTTAATTACTAAGAAGAGATAAGTATCGCGAGGTATATAGTAAATATACGCTTAAAATTCGGTAGTAATACGAGTATAGTAGCAGTTAAAGGAGTAGTTATTATAATAGAAAATAAGTACGACGAATTCTAGCTTTAGGTGTACTAGAAGCTTAGTACGCGGCTATTCCTACCTAGCTACTAGCTTACCTCTATACGTAGAGTTTAGCTTCTTATACTATAGTTAGCTACTATAGTTAGCGATATTATATAATATATCGCTTACCTAATATAGTATATACTAATATATACGACTATATACGAATAGCGATAGCTATAGATATACTCTAGAGCTAAAAGCTATCGTATACGTTACTTAGATTAACCTTACTATTACTAGCCGAAAAGAGTAACTACTATATACTTATACCCTCGACGACTACTTATCTACTCGTCGCTAATAGTTACTTCTTAGCTTATACTATCGACGACTACTTATCTCTTTAGCGTAAATAGCTACTTCTTAGCTTATATTATCGACGACCGCTCGTCTTCTTAGCGTAGACGATTACTTTTTAGTTTATACTATTAACGACTACTAGTCTTCTCGGCGCCGACGGTTACTTCTTAGCTTATACTATCGATAACTACTCCTCTTCTTAGTATCGAAGTAGTATCGATAATTATTTTTTCTCTTCTACTATTATAACGACTTAGTTCCTCGATATAAAAGTAGGCTAGAGAGTCTATTTTTCTATTCTACTACTATATTACGACTACTTAACTAGTAATACTATAGAGTACTAGTAAGTCTAGCTCTTTCCCTTTTATAGTCTTTTATATATTCGTAGAGAACTTTAAATAACGAAATATATATACTATAGTCGATATTATCTATATAATACCTAGATATAATCTATACTATAGTAAATACTTACGTCTATTACTATATTCTATAGAGTAGCGAAAGCAATTATAGCGTTCGCGCAACTATAACTTCTACTAGGTAAAGATCGGTAGAGGTATCCTAATATAGTAGTAGAATGCGATATAGTTCTACTATATAGCGCTATTAAACTCTAACCCCCTCTATTAGCCCGCGTATTCCGGCGGTCGTATATAATTTTCTAGTACTCTTATCTACTCTAGCTCTTCTCTCTCCTACCTCTATCTATCTACTTCTTTTAACTCTTTAATATCTTTATCTATAC